>JAKKIB010000177.1:6219166-9047500 GCA_023089585.1 Melophagus ovinus
AAACAAAATCCATATGGACCGAGATTAATCTAAAGAAAAAATCTAAGCAAAAGAAGATGAAAAATAAATAGTGAATTGAAGGTTTCTTTTTTCTCCCTTTTTAATTTCTAGTTTAAAAAACAAAAATAAAATAAAAAGGAAAATTAAGTAATCACATTTTTTTACCTTTCAATAATCCTTCTTTTTATATGTTGACGCTTTTTTCTTGAGTTTTTCTTAAACCACTTTTTTTGTGTTAATTTTTCCATTCTTTTGTTTTTGTGTTTCTCTTTATTTATTTTTCTTTATATGTCCCCTTCCCTGCCTTATTTATAAAAAAAACGAAATTATGAAATGCAACAAAATTTCCTTAAAAAAAAAAAATGAAAAACAAAAAAAAACTTCATGTACAATAAAATTGCTAAAAAATTGCACTTGCCAATTGCTGTTAATTAAGAGTAAAGCCACAATTTCTACAGCCTTTAATCTGGAGAATACAACTCAAAATAAAGATAAACAAATATCACAGAAAAAATTATGTGATGCAGAGAATGAAAGTCATCCTTATTCTCAGTACAGTGCAATGATTAGAACAGAAATGTTTTCCAAACATTTACAATTAGAATTTGAGAAATTTCAAAGGCAATATCAGCAACAACAAAAATGTTATGAGAATGAAAAGAATCATCATCAGAGTCTGATCGTTCAACAAATGCTTGAAGCTCAATTAAAAAAGTTACAACAGCAAAATGATCAATTTGAAAAGGATCCTCGAATGCTGCAAGAGCATCAAGAGCAACAACAACAACAACAACAACAACAAAAACAACAATTGCATTTAACAACAACCTGCAACAATGACTTAAACATGAATCCATTTGTAATGCAAAATACAAGAACAAAAGCCAATAGCTTAATACGACAAAAAGTGGCCGCAACGAATAAACAAAATAGTTTATTTACATTAAGAAATGCATTAGTAACAACAACGGCATCACTTAAAACTTTAAATCCTAATAGTAGCAGTTGTGGGAGTAGTGGGAGTGGTGGGAGTGGCGGTTTTATCGGAAATATTGGAATAGCAAACAATTCTCGCAAAAGTGGCAAATTTCGTACAAATTGGCTTTTCATGTATAATTGGTTGCAATATGATGAGAATTCGAATACAATGTATTGTAAATATTGTCGTCGTTGGTCCAGTGAATTACCTGATATACGTACATCGTTTGTTGAAGGTAATTCCAATTTTCGTTTAGAAATTGTAAATCATCATAATAAATGTAAATCGCATCGATTGTGTTATGAGCGTGAATTGCAAGAATGTAATGATTATCAAAAATCTCTCATGGATAAATTAATGCCAGATATGTTAACAACAGCAGTAGCAACAACAACAGCAGTAGTAGCAACAACAACAGCAGTAGCAATAAATCAGAATAAAAATCTAATGACACAGCAACAGCAGTCAGATATTGTAACAATTAATCTAACGCATATTGATAAAACAACAACACCTACAACAACAATAGTAACAGCAGCAACAGCATCAGCACCATCAGCAGCAATAAAAACGAAAACTATAGCGTAGCATTTAAGTTAGTCAAAAACATGATTCAAGAACACTCAGGACGACTTCTTCCATTTTTAATTATTTTTCTTCCTAAAGTATTTATTATTGTTATTCTTTTAGATTTTATGAGGTTCTTATATATATATATAATATATATATATATATATATATATATATAATATATATTATATATATAGTTTATAATAATATAATTAAGTAATGGCTCTCGTGTTAACATTTGTAATGTTTTGTAATTAATTTTATTAAGTTTAAATTAAAAAAAAATTTATAAAAGATTTCATATAGTTTTCAAAGAATTTGAAGCAATTTGTAAAAAATTTTTTTTTTGTTTTTGTATTTATTATTGATTTGTTTCTTTTTATATATAGCCAATTTTTTTTTTTTGCAAAGAATTAGGTACTAAAAATCCGTCCATTTGTCAGATACTTGTTCCAAGTAGATTATAGTGAAATTTAAGAGTGTCCAGGATTATAATTAATTTGATAAATTTTTTACAATATTTATAAGATTTGTTGTAGGAAAAAAAATGCAAGACAAAATTTTCAATATATTTTTTTAATAAAAATTTTCGTGAAGCTTAAAGTATTCAATAAATAGTCATAAAGGAATTTAAGTTTTTATATTCTACATCACTTGTGCTGAATGACTTGATCTATAAACTATCAAAAGAATCAAACTCTAATTTCTAATTCGATTTAAGCCTTTCGGTCCATCTAATATCTGTCTATATAAATTTGAGTTTATCAGTTTCGAGAAGTAACTGCTCACTTAAAAGTAGGTTCCTACGGGAAAGTATGTGACGTGTAAATGAGTTCTACGAAATCGGATTAAGGCATAAGCCTTGTTACTTCAATCCGTTATTATAAATGTAGGATGGAATACTTTTCCTCTTAAAGGAATCTATAGTTTATAAACTTTGGGCCACACATTTGGTCAAAAATTATTAGGAAATTTTCTTTCTACAGCAAAGAGTGTTACATGGCTTTAAATTGAAGGATTATAAGCCAAAGCATAAATATTAGCCCCCAGCATAAAATTTATACTTAGTTTGCCAAGTTATTGAATGCTCATTGGCAGGTTTGCATGCAAAGTACCAACCAGTTCAAAGTCATTTAAATTCATTAGCCAAGCCAATAAATGGCAATGTTGGGAGATATTTTTAGGAATTTTTGAATTGTATTTTGATAGAAACATATAAACTTTTAAAAAGTGGTTGGGAAAAGAACATTTTTATGGGCCCTTTTCTACTCCGTATAGCTTCATCTTCTTCTAAAAAAATTTTTTTTCATGTAAAAAAAGTTACAACTTTGAATATATTTTTTTTTATTGAAAATCAATGCAAAATAAATTACTTTGAAATATTTAATAAATGTAATAAATTTATTTTTTGAACCCTTTAAAATTCATTTAACACACAAAAAATTACAATTTTTTAAATTTGTTTTATTTTTGTTTTTTTTTTTTTTTGATTTTTGACTTTATATTCGGCAAAGTGATGATGTAAGTTATTTAAAAAGTCTACTTATTTCAACTATAATTGTGTTTTAAGGTTTTTACTTTTAGCTTTTAGTTGTATTTTTTTTTTTTTTGCTATATAAGAAACTTTTATAAATGAATAATAAAAGTTAATCAAAGTAGCAAGTCCATAATTTTACTAAATGATTTTTTCTTTTTTAATTTCAATTTCAAAATAAAATTAAAATTGAAAAATTACAAAATTTGATAAAATTTTAAAAACCTATAAAAACAAAACAAAACAAAAAACTCACAGAGTGGAGGTTTAAAGTTACATCCCGAGGATATGTCATCATTATTAACCAGCCACGCTTTACAAGCCTCATCTGGTACTAGGGAAGATCACAATGATGCCAAACAATTACCAATCGATCAAACTGATAATATTGATGGTAAGTTTAAGAATTTTTTTATTTTTTTATTATTATTATTTACTTCCTTTATTTTTTTTCTGGTTCTCTTAGTTAATTTTTTTTTCTTATTGTTATATATTTATGCGATCCCTAAAACCTTAACCCATACGAAATCAAATACATATATTTTTTACTATTCTATTATAATTATTATATGAAAATAGATTATTTTTGTATATACATATGAAAAACAAAAAAAAACAACAACAACAACAAAGAAGAAGAAGAAGAAGAAGAAGAAGAAGAAGCATATTATATAAAATTTACAGCATAAATGTAATTTTTGTATTAAAATATATATATATATATATATATATTATATATATATAATATATATATATATATATATATATATTGTTTAATACAACACTTACATACATACATAACAAAATGTAGATATATTTATATATATAAAACAATCATAACATTTACATAAAAATGAAAAACAATTTTACTTATAATTTATTAGAAAGCATATTTATTATAACCCACTCAACACCAACTCAACCTTTCCTAAACCACCAAAAAAAAAAAAAATGAAAAAAATTAAAAAAAAAATAAGGCAAAGAGAATCCAAGTGGCCCTTTCTGCCATTTACGCATATTTATTTATATAAATGTATATAATTTTTCTATTTACTAAATTCATATATTTTTTATCCTTTTTAAAAACAATTATACAACAATAAAAACAACAACAATAATAGCAATTGCAACCTAAAAAAATTTTTTTTACTTTACGAACAATAGCAAAAATATAAAACCATAAACAGGAAAAATTGGTAAAATTGCTATTGGCTTTTTTAGCCATTTGTGCCCACAAACCATTTACTTTGTTTTTTTTTAAGGGCCTTCCCCATTTTTCTTATATCCTTTCCTCTTTTGCCATCATTTAAAGATGCCTTATTATAAATCTTTTCTATCATAAATTAAAAAAAACTTTAATGTACAGTTAATACATACACATCCATACAATTAGATATTACAAGTGCTTTATAGATTGTTCAATAAGTACGCAGACGAAGTTTTTAAAAATTAAACTAAAAAATAAAATGAAAAGAAGGAACAATTTGAAAATGGATCAATTACAAGATTTAATTTACTGAGCGTATATATTGAAGAATCTATTATATATAATTTAAATATTAGTTAGGCAATTAAGTGATTATAGATGTTTTTTTGTTTCCTTTGTTACTTGGCCTAGCTTTTGTTGCCTAAGTTTTCCTCTTTAATTTAATATGAAAAAAAAAATGATTATCGATTCGATTTCGTTACAGGCTTGCTTGACCATTATAAATATGGAACAAGGCAAAATAAAAACTTCATTTAAATTGATAAAGCCTTTTCCAACAAATCTTTATAGATAACAATTCTATACATAGATCTCCAAAGATCGCTTGAAGCCTCAAAAAAAAAAAATTAACAATATAAAAAAAGTAAAATTTAAAAAATTATTAAAAAATTCTAAATCACTTAGTTGCCAAGCCAATCATTTATATTTTCACTTGTTTTTTTGTTTTACCTTTTTTTTTAATTTTTTTTTTTACTCACAAAATGCATGCAAATGTGAAATTAATTTGCCCATTGTAATTTGTAATTATTGCTAGCAGTAGTTTGCTCTTAATATTTGTTGTTGTTTTTGTTTTGTTTTTGGTTTATTATTTTCGTTTTTCTTTATTTACTTTTTTAAAAATTTTTTTAAGTTATTTTTTTTTTACTGTTTTTCCTTTTTTTTGTGTGTGTTTGGTTCTAATTTCAATTTCTATCTGCCCCTTCTATCGCACACATTTTTAAATTGGGTTATACAAATCTGATTTCTGTTCACACCTTTTCACCTTTTCCTAATTTATTCATTCCTTAAAACCAAGTAAAAAAATGTAATAAAATAATATAAATTGCAATTACGCTTAATTAGCAATTGTATTAAGGAGAAAGAAAGAAAGAAAGAGAAGGAAAGAATGAAATAGATTAAAACGTAAATACATTTATGTATTGGTCTTAATTAATTAATTAGTTAATTAATCTTATCTAATTAATTATTTAAATAATTAGTTTTAATTAATTAATTTTAATTAATTAATTAATTAGGCTTAATTAATTAACCATTCTTAATTAATTATCCAATCCGAATTAATTAATTAATCTTAATTGATTAATTAACCTTAATAAAATATTTAATTTTAATTAGTCAATAATCTTTATTAATTAATTAGTCTTAACATAATTTATATGAAGTGAGTAGAAATAGAAAAGAAAAATTATTTCTGCGGAATTTTCGAAAAAAAAACATTAAAATCGTAGGCGTTGAATACAACGAATTTTCCATCCCTCCAAGATTTTAGAATAAAACATCTTGCCACATTCTGATTTACCTTCTAACCTTTATCTTTTCTTAAGCATGTTTTTGAAACATTATTGAACCATAACACTTTACACTTTTAGGTTTCGCCTTAAACACGCCGCAGCAATTTTTCGGCACTGGTACAATCTTTCGTTAATTTTAAGCGTTAGATCAAACTAAGTGAAAGGTAAAGGCAAAAAAAAATTGATAACCTTTAAAAACATATATTTTAACTTTCCCGATCACGGAATACATTGAACTGTTAAATTTGTTTATAGATCAGAAAGTAATTCTAAGTTTTAGTTAAATAATTGCTGTACCAACTACTAAATTTAGCTCAAATGATCGAAGAGTTAAATGCATTGAATGCTAGATTTAAAAAAAAAAGAAGAAAAACGCTGCTCCTTAAGAAAACTTTCTTTCTTTCTCAAAACACCAAATTTATACTTATTATTGTTATGAAATATTTAACTAAACCATTTCTATCAATGGATGCTCAAATTTAAGCCATCAAAGAAACTCAAACTAAATCACTTAACAAAAAGAGAAGAGAAGAAAAATAATCATACACGGACACACACACACACACACCTTTCAAAAAAAAAAAACTAAAAATACAAAATTGAAAAAAATTAAAAATAATAATAAACAAAAAATGTGAAAAGGCAAAATTGAATAAGATCAACACCTCTCCTGCCCGTTAAAAATGTTTATAAAAAAAAGAAGAAAGAAAAAACGAAATTAAACAACTTGAAAAATCAATTTGCAAATTGCAAAAAAAAAAAAACAAAAAAATTCATTACAAAATTCTCTTGAATGTTAATTTGTTGTATTGTATTTAAAATTATTAAATAATTAAATTCTTTAATGTTTATATATTTTGTTTACAATATTTCTACATATTTTTTTTTTGTGTTTTCATTCAATTGAAAAGGAATCATATGACCAGACTTATGACTTCCCATTTTCAATTTGAAATTTCAACTCAATTATTATTATTAATTTTCTTTTTTTTTCCCTTTTATATGTTTGTTACATTTGTAATTAATTTTTTTTTATATTTTACATTTTAGGTTTTAGGTTTTAATGTTAATATTACAAGATCGTTTAGAACTTGAGCTTGTAATTTTTATTATATATATATATATTTTTCATATTTTTTATTAATATATTAGTTTTTATATTAGAAATTTTATTTATTATTAATAAGATAAAATTGTTCAATAAGTGCTTCATATGGAATGTGAATATACAAAAATTATTTTTATATTCCATAAATTTATTGAACAACCCAATCCATTATCTATTGCCTTTTTTAGAATATAAAATTAATACCAGTACGTTATATAAAATTATTTGAAAGCATGTTGCATGAAAAATAATTTTTTTTTATAGTTACAATTATAATTTTTTTCTTATATCAAAATGTGCCACGTCAAGTAATTTTCAGTTTATTTTTTTATTTTATTTTATTTTATTTTATTTTTTTTTGACTTTTTGAACCATTAAATTATTACCAATGAAATTTAGTTATTAATTTTTCTTTAATTATATTTTTATTTTTGATTTTTATTGAAAAAAATCAGCAATGAAATTTATTTTAATCATATAAATTATTTAAAATATTTTAATTTTATTTTATTCTAAAAATTATTTATTATTATTATTTTTTCAAATTAAATTTTGGTTACATTAATGATGACAATTTATCATAAACAAAACATCAACCTCTATTACAATAATTAATAATTTAAAATAATAAACAAAAAATAATTAACTTACATTTCTTTAGAGTTTTGTTCGAAAGTTTTTTTTTAAATAAAAATTGAAAAAAAGGGGACGATATGATGATTGTAAAAAAGAAAACAAATTTTAATAAATCTTATGAATAATTAAACAAAAATGCCTTCGTTGTAGATTTCTAATTTTCTAAATGTATGATAAGACAATATAAATTTTTTTTTTTTTAAATGAAAATTAGAAATAGAAAATTAACAAAAATTTTATTTATTATTATTAATCTAAAACTCTGAAGCGATATATTAATTGGCTATTGTAAATTATATTTTATATATTCCTTGTGGTAAAGGTAAAAATTATGTGATTGAAAACAAAAATTTCAAGAATTTTGACTCATATTTTCTTAAAAAAAATCTAGACGATTTTATAACTTTTTTTTAAGATAAAAAAAGAGAATATAAAAAAAAATGTTAGAGTAAATTGCATCTAGAATCTTTAAGAAATCTAGATTAATCAAAATATGAATTTAATGACCAAAGTTAGTTATCTCCAATTATGAATGGTATGGACAAGTCTTCACAACGAATAAGAGTCTTCTTACTGTTATTTAGATTGAAGATTCATGAAGATTTAGATTTCTAGTATTCATTATTTCAATTTTTATAATTAATTTAATTAAGTAGGAAAGCAGAAAGTGTAATGAAATTTTAAAAATGCCTTCAAAGAATTGAACTAGAACTCTTCATAACTCTGACATTAAAATAGACTTCTATCCGTTTCATAATAATAATGAAATAATTTGAACCTTAATTTTCAGCTTTAAAATGCAGTGAGATTAAGATATTTAGGTCTTAAATAATACAAAATTTTCGACTAAATCTAATAGACTGGGTTTTCGAATTATGTTAAAAAACTTTGTAGAGATTTATTGGCCATTTGAATTAATGAGCCGTAAAACAAAAAAAATAATTGTTTCATTTAATTTCTCATACTACTATGAATATCAAAGTTTTTTTTAAAAAGTTCTTATATTGCTTTTCACAATTTGAAATTACAGCGTTTCGTATAAATGAATCTTGAGCTCGCCTTTTTAAGGTATATCTAATTATTTTTTAGATCAATGATGTGTAAAGCACTACTTGATTTATTTTGATTTTGATTTTTAACATGTTACGCTTTCTTAATACATAAGAGATTATCTACAGAAAAATGCTGGTTTTAATTTAGTATAATTTAATCTAGAATATTTGGTCTAAAAGTGTATGGAAATATAAATTCGTATAAAACCTTAAGCTCTTATTGCGCAATTTAATTCCTTGAACCAATTCTACATATTTTATTAAGATTCTTTTCTATCAATTTTTTTTTTTGTTTTATACAATAATCTAATCTTTTTTTTTGAGTTGCAAGCAAAATTGCAGAGATAAAAAATTTTGTTCATTTAGAAAAAGAAAAGCAAATTTAATAATGTTGCATATTTTTAATCATGCATATTTTTGTGAAAACATATTTTACAATTAACGGTCAGATGTTTCGCTTCGGTTTTTTACTTTTTTCCTTTTTCTTTTTTTTTTTTTTGGTTCTTTGTCTAAGTGTAACTTATCACGAACGGTTTGTTCTTTTTTGTCTTTAATGTCGCAACTTATTAATAAAATAAATTCTTTTTGTTTGTAAGTAATTAAAAGTATTCGAAAGGAAGAAAATCAAATCATTTAATTTGAAACATTTTACACATTTTTAACTTCTAAATTATAACAACGATTTAAAATGATTTAGTATATCAGCCTGCTTAGTCCAATATCCCCGCATTATCTAAATTGTATTTAATGGAAAATTTAATGCTTGAATGGTACCATATCCATCATAGCCTTTTCCCTTTTTTACCTAACAAAGCAATTTGTACAATGGTAAAAAAAGTAAATATTTTACTTGGTTAAATATCTATACTGAATGGAAAATTCCATTGAAAATTGGCGATTTCACATTGAGAATGCCTTTAATTTCGGCAATGGTAGAATGAGAGAAAGCAGAAATAACTTTCTGAAGACCTCAATGTACTTATTATCTATATTTATATTATATATTAGGGTAACTTCGGTCCAGGGAATATTTCATATTGATTAATTGTCCTTTCAATATTTTTATATTTAGTTTACCTAAGTTTAACAAAGTAATGGAATCTCAGATGAGATAACCATGAAATAATAGCGCAAAAATAGTTACATTGGGCGTATGTGCTCCATATAGAACTACTCGATACATACTACAAATTTTGTACTTTCTTTTTAATTTGATTCCGTTTTAATTTCCCTTTTTCCCTTTACTTTAATTTATATTTATAATGTTATAATTTTCTTTACCTCTCCTCTCTCTCTCACTTCTTTCTTTCACTTTCCCCCATCTCACTTTTCCTCTCTCAATCCCACTTTGCTCTCGTTCCACTTCTCTCTGCCCACTGTCTTCCTCCTCTCCCTTTCGCACCTCTCTCACAACCATTTCTTTCACCATTTCTTTCACCATTTCTTTCTTTCCCCTCCCTCTTTCACGACAATCTCTCAGCACTCTCACTTTCCTTTCCTTCTGTCTGTCAGTACAATATCTATCACCATCTCTCTCTCTTTTCCATCACTCTTTCTTTCCCTTCTCTCCCTTTTACAAACTCTTTCAGCCTCTCACTTTTTTGCTCTCTCTATTTATTTCTCTCTTTATATTTTTTCTTTATTTCTCTCTCTCTCTCTGTTTCTCCTTCTATTTTCATCTGTATATGATTCTGCCATTATATTATTTCGTTATCTCTGCTCTAACTCTGCTAAATAATTTTAATAAATTACCAACACCTAAATGCATCATATATTTTTTATGTATATCAATTTTAAAGGCAACAAGAAAATCAATACAAATAATACGAATTTAATAAATATATAAAACATAAATCAGATAAAATTTATATATTTCATAAACATATAAAAATATACCTAATTCTAAGTTAAATGAAAAAATTTTTTTTGAAAATTTACTTTTTCTTCTCTAAACGAACAATTCTATAGATCATTTACATTAGATGAGCACAAAGTGCTTTAATTTTCTTTATTGCAACAAACCATTAGACTTTGCATCAATAACAAATACTTAATCAATCTGGTATTATGTTAGTCTGGCCTTTCAAAATGTTCTAGTGATTTCAAAAATTTCAGGTATTATATTTATTTAGAACGTTAGAAATCTATATATGCGTGGTGTGGTGATGGGTCCATTCGGTTTAAGTAGAAATTTACTTTCTTGCTCTTGACATAAAAATTGTAAACAGAAATTTTTCAAATATGACTTAACGCCTAAAATGTGTAAATGAATATGGAAAGCCCGTTTAAAATTTTAGCCCAACAAAATATTAAATATTAAATTTTTTCCTAATTTTTCTTATTCTCAAGAAATCATAGAATCAAATCATAGAAGGATTAACAGTAAAAATTTATTTTAATGATTTGAGTAGGAAATTTCAGTAGTTCCTTTAATAGAAAATAGGCAAAAACGGAAAAATTGATTACAACCATCAAAAACCTTTGCGAGGTCTGGATGGTGAGTATACAATATTTGGCCATAGCTAAATATAAGCTTTTTTTTTAATTTTCTTAAAAACAATTCATTTTATTTGTATATTTCATTTAAAAATACATGAAATTTTGTACAAAAATGCAAAATGAAAAAAACAAAAATCAAAAGAAATTCTTGGATACGTTGCAACATTGAATATGGCAAAATAATTTAGATTTTCCCGCTCCCCCAAAAAAAAAAAACTTAAGAAAGTGCGAATAATTAATTAAAACAAAAAGCAAAATATAATTTGCAGCAGCAACAGCAACAATGGCAACAACAAAAAGATTCCCATTTGATTGCAGCAGCCCCTTTTACCAATACTCACTCACTCATATTTTACATAAGCAAAAAGTAATTTAAAAAATTAGAAAAATTAAAAAAATTTGAAAAATTAGAAAAATTAACAAAAAATTAACAAAAATTAGAAAAATTATGAAAATTAAAAAAAATATTATGAAAAAAAATTACAAAAAAATTTTTAATAAAAAAATTGTACACCTACTAATTAATTAAACAATATGAAGAATGAATCTTTTTCCATTAAATTCATGTTACACGTTTAAGCTTTAATAGTTTTTAAATTATGTTTACGCACACATATGTATATGCGTATGTGTATGTACACATACATACACATAATTTTATTTACCATTAGTTTTTTTCATAATTTTTGATTTTTTTTTGATTAATTTAACAATTTAAAAAAAATTTATTTTGTTTCAAAGAATTTTCTTCTCTTTTTTTCAGTTTAATGCCATTTTTTCCCACAAACATTTACATGTCTATATAAAAAAAAATATATATATTTTTGTTTTTTTTTTTATTGAAATATAAATTCTAGTCGATATATTTTAGTTTTTTGTTATTTGATGTCACAAATATTTAAAGCTAAGCTTTTCATTTTTTATTTTTGTTTTTTTTTGGTTTTTTTATTATTGAAATAATCATAGTTACAACTTGAAATGATTTGATATGATTTAATTTGATTTTAATATGAAAAATTTTTTCAAATCATAATTAATATGAGAAAAATTTATTTAGATTATATTTGATAGATTATTTATGTATATATAAACATTTGTAAGTATAGAAATGTATAATTAAAATAGTGCAAGAATATTTTTGTTTTTGGTTTTGTTTTAAAAAGTTATTTATTTATTTATTTATTTTTTTAAAGAATAATTTTCTTCTTTTTCCAATTCAGCTTTATATTTTCATGTTTTTTCTTTCTGTTTCTGTTTCTGTTTTTGAAATTGTTTTCGTTTTGTTTTGGAAAATGAATTATACATTTACAAAACCAGTTTAGCTGGCTTTAGACTTTTTAGCGCTTGTATGCCCGCAAATCATCCTAAAAAAAAAAACCAAATATTTTTTTTTATATAGCTAATGATCCTGTTTGAATTCAAATTTTGTTACTTGTTATTTTTTTTTCTTTAATTTCTGTTCTTTTTTTTCTTGCTTCTTACCTTAATTTTATTAATTTCATAATTAGTTTAATTATATTTTGTTTTATTTTATTTTTTTTCTTGTTCTTAAACCTTCAAAAATTTATCATATTGCTCGAGAGCATTAGATGATTTTAATTTCTTTTTTCAAATATATATATATATGCATTGTAAAACTATTTTGAAATAGTATCAAGAAATGAATGCATTTTACAAACAATCGAAACTATGAAAAACAAAAACAAATCTCACTTTCTGTAAAAACAATAAGTGAAGTTCATAAGGACTAACGTATAAAAAGCGTGCATCGCTTTATTTCGTAATGCGATAGGAAAGTAGGAAAATTGAATAATTGGAGTTTCGAAAAATAGCGCGTTCGCTGAAATGAAATTTTGCCACAATATTTTATTTCAATTTTACCAAAAAAAAACAATTAAAATACTTTAAATAGTTTCATTTTTATTATGATTTGATTGGATCGCTAATTTTCTTTAGCATTTAAATTTGGATTGAGGCACGTTTATATGCCAAAGTCTTCTGATAAATACTTAAAAAATTTAGGCACATAAATTGTTTCACAACAATCACTTATTACCTGCTTAGATACATCACTAATAAGCAATTTTCGGAAATTTATCAAACATGAGATATTTTTTCACTTTCACGACATTTTCATTACAGAATCGATAGCGTCAGGATACAAATTTTTATCACATTGCCAGCAAGAAAACAAAACCTTCCCTTAGTTGATATTAAGTTTTAAATTTCTAAATTTTTTTTTATTCTACAAATCAGTCGAATCCAAGAAAGTTTGAAAGTCCGAAAATCCGAAAGATATGCTTTCTATTTTTTAGTATGTAAATGCAGTCAATTACAAACAGTCTAAAATTTATTCAACAAAATTTCTCGAATGCGTATGTTGTGTCTTTTTCATAGTTTTTATCTAACCATTGCCTGAATTAAAAAAAAGTCATATGTTAGGCCTTTTCCTAGGAAATCATAAACTTCACTACACTTCATAATACACTTGAAACAACAACAACTGAAACAACAAAAACAGCAAAAACAAAAAAAAACAACAAAAACAATAAAAACAGCAAGAAAAAATTGTTAATAAATGTTAACAAGAAAGAAACAACTGAACAAACAATAAATAAAATAAATTAAATAGTAAATTGGAATGCGTTAGTCGCTCATTCAATTTTTATAAAACTATTCCCTCCCCTCCTACCCAATTTTATTGGATAATATCTCGAGAATCTGCTCAAAATACTCAAAAATGTTTACAGGTGAAAATGATAATGGCAACGGCAATCTTATTGATGATGTTGATGTTCATAATTATAATGATCATAAAGATAATTATCATATTAGAAATGATGATGGCAATAATATTGGAAATAATATTGTTGGAAAATATGGCAATGTACAAAATCGAAAGAATAAAATAATTAATTTAAGAGAAACTCATAATAATGAACTAACAATGAATGAACGTTATCAAGATCAACAATCACCAGCATTACAACATTATACAGTTGTAAAGGAAATACCGGATGATAATGAAAGTTTAGAGGCAGATGTAAATGCAAATGCAAATGCCCAATCAGATGATATTAAATTGATGGATAATAATTATAATTATGAATATAAATGTAAACGTTCAAATGTGATGCAACAGCATCATGCATCAACACCAATGACAAATATTCGTTGTCCATTAAATGAATTATTAATATGTGAATCGTTATCAAAATCGAGCACCAACAATTAATATGAATGAGCAATATTATCCATTACATCATAATACATTAAATCGCCTAGAAACGAGGCACATGGATAAGCAACAATCGATAGAAGTTGTAACATCACAAACATCACAAAGTGTTATCAATATGGCAACACATTTGAATAATACATGTGCCAATGAATCGATACCAGCTGATTTATCAGCAACAAGTACATTGGCAACAATTCATCAACATCATCAGCAACATGTATATGATGTACAACATAAACATCAACATCAGCAACATCAGCATAATCGTCATCACCATCATCATCACCTTCATCATCAGCAGCAGCAGCAGCAGCAACAGCAACAACAAGAACAACATTTATCATATCACAGTCAACAAGATGTTAAACCGTTAATGCATCATCATCATCATCATCATCATCATGATCATCAGCAATCTACGCAACAACAACAACAGCAACGCAACAGCAGCAACATATTATTCAGCAACATATTGTTAATTATCCGCATAATCAACATCATTTCCCTTATAATAGTCCAACAAGAACAGCAACAGCGACAGCAACAATAACAGAAGCAGCAGCAGAAATAGAGATAGAGACAGAAACAGAAACAGAAACGGAAAAGCCCATAGCTGGAACCTTAGATTTGCCTGTAATTGCAGCTACGTCAAATTCTTCTTCCACAGCGTTAACTTTACAAATATCTAATGAAAATAGTCATATGAGTTCATCAACTTTAACTTTATCATCATCATCATCATCATCGTCATCATCAACAATAAGTTCACCAACTACAAACACAAATACAAATATAAATGCGAATATAAATACGAATACAAATACGAATACAATACAAATACAATACGAATACAAATACGAATACGAATATAAAAACGAATACGAATACTGCTACAATAACAGTTGCTACCACTGCTGCAGCTGCTGCCGCTGCCGCTGCAGCAGCAGCAACAGCAGCTGCTGTAGCTGCTGCCACAAGGCGTGAACATAATATTGATTATTCCTCCATGTTTATACAATTATCGGGGACATTGCCCACATTATATCGTTGTGTTAGTTGTAATAAAATTGTATCAAATCGTTGGCATCATGCCAATATACATCGGCCTCAAAGTCATGAATGCCCTGTCTGTGGACAAAAGTTTACACGTCGAGATAATATGAAAGCCCATTGTAAAATTAAGCATGCCGATATTAAGGATCGTTTCTTTAGTCATTATGTACATATGTGATCAAATTCTAAGCAATTATTAACCGTATAAATTAATAACAATTAAATTTCTATAGGTCTCCAACAAACTTATTATAATAATAGAGAAAACAGTATTCAGAAAGAAAAAGAAAAAGAAAAAGAAAAAAAACGAAAAAGAAAAAAAAACAGGAAAAAATAGGCAAAGAAAAATTAAAGGAGAAAATTTATTATTGTAAAAAAAAAGAAGAAGAAGAACATCTCTCTCTCTTAATAAAACTTATTAAATTCAAGCAAGACCAAAAACGAAAAACCAAAACCTAAAAGGAACGAAAAACGATAAAGAAATATAAGAATATAACGCTCCAATTTTATCTTCCTTCCATTTCCAATCTCTCTCCCTTCGTACTCCCTTCGCCGTAATTGTAATTTCAAAATTCCATTAATGATATTAACGAAACAAAGTATTATGCATAAATAAATGTTTATTGCTTTAGTAGAGTAGATTACTATAAATTACAATAAGGCGTCAACAACAACAACAACAACAACAACAATAATAATAAAAACAAAATAACAACATATAAATAAAACAATATCGAATAATATTACGAAAGTTCTATATGCAGAGCCCTATTTCTATGGATGATTTTTACTTGGTTTTTCCAATTTTATATAATTTATTTTACTTTAAACTTAAATTTTTTTTGTTTCTTTAATATGCAAAAAAGAAAAAGATATATACAAATATATATTAATGATTCTATTGAAAGTGTTAGTAATTAAAAGAAGTAGATCCTGGAACACATTTATCCCTTTAATTTATTTTAGGAGAAATCGAATTTATACATCCTGAAAATTTCCTTTTTAAAACTACTTAAAATATTCAAAATTTTAATATGAAATGTTTAATATCTTACACCATTTATGCAGAGTATAATAAGTTTATGCAGATGTTTGTCACACCCAACAAGAGTTGAGATAGACTCACTCAGCTTTTATTATACCAATCGACTCAGAAATACTTCGTGATACGATTTGAGCCTCTCTATCTGTCTGTCCCAAGTTAAGCAAAGTGGTGTAGGATTTTTAAGAGTCGGCTCCATACGATTATAATATTCTTACTTTTTTTTTAACTCACTTTTATTTATTGAATTGAATTTCTCTATGAGATTTTATAAGGAAGAAAAAATAAATTGAAAACTGTTGCGGACCCTTTTGGCCTAATAGAGAAATGTTTAAAAAATTTTAAACAATGATATTTAAGTATTTAAGAATGTGAAAAACATGAATTTGCAAAAAAAAATTTTTGTGAATCATTTTGAAATCGAGTGAGAAGAAATAGTTTTGCATTTTCTAAAAGAGTGCGATTTTATATAACAAAATTACACGTTATGCCGAATTTTATTATGTTAAATATGTTTTCGTATGACATTGTCCAATATGAATTATTTTCAGTGTCATCAGTGCTTCTGACGAAACAAGTCGCTTCACTAATATTTCGTAATAATATTTTCAAAATCATCAAAATCAAAATCATAATCTGTAACGTTATAGTAAAAATACTTCTCTAAAGTCATAGGTCGTAAGTTGAATCGAAAAAACATTCTGAGTCTTTCGTTGTAATAAAAAAATTGGATCTATTTCAAGACGTTCTATTTTTTACAAGTATCCGATATAAAGTTACTGGACTAAACTGGACCAATATTGACTTCTGTTTTAATAAAAGGCTTACAAACAATTGCAGAGGGTCTTTTTCGTGTTAATCTCCCTAAAAATATATCTTTGTAGAAACTTTTTACCAAAGAATTGAAAACTTAGAAAATTTAGAAATTTTGTTCAAAAATTGTCAAAAAAAAATTTGTTTAACCTTAATTTTTCTTTTATTTAAGAAGGGAGCATAAAACAGCACTCAACCTAATTATTTTAAGAAGTACAAGAAACTAATAAAATTAAATAAATAAATAAAGAATATTCAAAAAAAAAAATTAACTCTCATTAAACACTTTAAAAAGTATTATGCTAGTAATTCCAATTTAGATAATTTTTGTTTTAACATGCCCAACGTAGTACTTACTTATAAAAACACATATTTTTGAATTGTTAATTAATTGCAACATTTGTATTAATTTAATAGTCCGAAAAAAATTAAAAAATTAAAAAAAAATTAATAAATTACAAAATTTATTTCAATTCTAACGAATGGCTTATTTCAATAAAATACAATATCAAATAATATAAATGAATGAATAATATTTTTGGAGTGTTTTATGTTCTTAAAAAATTAATTAATTAAAAAAAGAATTATTTAAAAAAAAATAAATTTATATAATTATTTTTAAAATGATGAGCAATCAAATGGGATCGTTATATAATTTTGTTTTGTTTTTGCGTATTGCGTAAAATTAAATCATGTAAAGTGAAATATTTCTAATTTTATTTCTAATTAGATTAAATTAAAAAATTTGCACTTTTTATTATATTTAACATTTGAAAAGCAAGAAACAATAATCAATATTTAAATGATTTCTTTTCTCTAACCAGTCCAGCCATCTCTAGTCAGTCATAAATAGTTATAATTATTGTAAAACATTTAAAATATTTATCTATATATGAATAAAAGAAATTTTTACCCTTTCTGCTATATTTTATTTTTAAAGTTAAAAATGATTTTACTAATTATTACATAAATAATTAAATCAGTCGCCATAACTTTGTATGATACAAATAAAATTTAGTAAAAAGTGATGGTAACAGTTAAGAGAAAAATTTACAGATGATTAGAGATATTGAGCTAATTAAAAAGGCATAAAAAATTTTTCTAATCTTAATATTAAGAAAATTTTAAAATATTTTAAAAGAAAGTAATGCCTTGGTAAGTTTAATGAGGCTAAAATCGGAACTTTAAAAATGGCCATTACTCTAAAATCATTCGCTGAACAGAAACAGATACTTTTTGCACTTTGCTTATTTAAATGGACACTTTTGACAAGGATTTAAATACATTTTCACATAAAAAATCTTTACAATACCCATCTCTCTAGATAACTGATATACGGTACTACCAAATTTTTTTTTCTTTTTTCTTTGTTGTTATGTATTGAGGTCTATTAGTAGGTCCAGCCACTCTTCAACATTTGAAATCCACAAATTCTTGGAGAGTAGCATTTTATTTGACAAATAGTCTGAGCGTCAATTTGGGCAATTTACATTTCAAGAAGGATTATAAAAATTTAGAATTTATTAGTGATCAAGAATGTTTGTACTGTAAAAGGGTGTTGTGTTTACCTTCATAAAATCAAAGATTACAAGTTTCAAATGGTAGCTATGAAAGGGAAAAATTGAAAAATAATTTATTAAACGTTGAGCATTTGTGAGATATTTTTTCTTTTTATAAATATGTAAATTAGTGTAAACGAAATCGGTACTATTTTTAAAGATCTATAACAGACTTTTGTACTAAAATGTATAATTTAATATGCCTTTAATATGACAACACTTTTGGTATAGAAAATTAAAAAAAAAATTTTAACGAAACAGTAAATATCTGGATTAAAAAAATTTTTCTTTAAATTAATTCTCGGGTTTAAATTCTTTAGTTGATCTGCAAGAATTTGTTGCATTTGCTTATTATTATTCTATTATTCTATTTATTGATTAATGTGAGCTACACATATCTACAATAAAAATTTTAGAATTCAGTTTTAAAGTTTATACCAAAAAAAATTATTTTTTATCTATAAATGAAAAAATAATGGAAAATTTTGCCATTTTAATAGGAGAAAAAATTTTCTTTTAATTTTTTAGGTATTTATATGTAAATAAATAAAATACATATTATATGCAATATTATGTATAAAATTTAATTTAAAAAAATTTTTTTTAAATATTATGAATTTTTGTTAAAAGTTTTCCAAAAGAAAAACATTAAAAAATTATGGTGTGTTGCGTTTTTCCATTCTCAAATCACTTTCAGCGTACGTTTCTATCTTCTTTCAAGTTCTTTCTTTCTTTCTTTCTTTCTTTATCTTTCTCAATATTTCTCTTGCTTTCTCTCTCTCTCTCTCTCTCTTTCTCTCTTTCTTTCTTTCTTTCTTCCCTTAAAACTAAGTTATACTGTAATAATATTTTTTTTTTGGTAATATTTTTGAACCAAAAAAAGAAAAGCCTTTCATTTTTTATATTTCACTTTCTAGACTTATTAAAATAAAGAAATTGATGAAATTGAAAAATTTCTTGCCAACACATCTTAAAAAACAAAGAAAAAAGGAAAAAGGAAAAAAAGAACTTAACTAAAACTAAAACTAAATTAAAGCTCATTTATTTAATACTTCGTTCTCTCAATAACATTTTTTTTTCATTCAGTGTTTTTGCTTCTCTTATTTTTAATATTTTAATTCATTCTTTACACTTTTACATTATACAAATCCTTTTATTATATCTTATAAAATAGAGCACGCTCAAGAAAAATATAAAAAAAAACATAAATAAATAAAAAACAAAAAAAAATCAAAACTAAAAAAAACGGTAAGTTTTAAAATACTTAAAAACTATTCGTAATTTTACGTTAATATTTTATGGATACGTATGTATTTATATGTATGTATGTATGTATATGTATATAAATATTTGCATATATATGCGTGTGGTGTGTGTGTGTGTGTGTGTGTGTGTGTGTTTGTATGCAAAGCATTTGATTACATTCATGCAAAAATTTAATTAGAGAGGAAAAGAAAGGAAAAACTCAAAAAAAAAAGAGACAATCAAATGAAAAAATAAAAATTTTCCTTCTATTTAATTAGAATGCTTTATGAAAGAGTTATTAAAAAATTATTGATATTATGCGAATTTATCATATAAAAAAAATTTTTTTTTACATGAAATCAATAAAATTACAGGAATAATAATTGGCCGTTAAATTCGAAAATCTCGTATAAATTATATTTGTTTTTAAAAATGGTTCATGATAAACAAACAAACAAAAAAAACAACCAGTTTTTGCTTTTTGTAATAAAAAAAAAATTGAAGAAAATTCAAAAAAAGTTAAAAGGATTTAAAAAATTTAAAAAGAGTAAAAAAATTATAAATACAATTTTCTAATATAAATTGGAAAGATTGGTAAGAGAAAGAAAGTAGAAGATAGAAAGAGGAGAAGAAGAAAATGGAGGAGGAGGAGGACAAGGAGGGGTGTTGAAATATTATTTAAACAATGTAACATCAGGGTGCGTTTTTTTTCGTTTTTTTTTTTTTGTAAAATGTTTTGTTTTCGCTTAAAAAATTAAAATTTCAATTTAAATAATTACAAAATAACCGAATGATATTGCAATTGCAATTGGATTTTTTTTTAACAATTTAACAACAAAGTTTTTTTATTTATTTTTTTTTTTTACATAATTTTACTTAGTCATTATAATCAATCACATGCGGCTATCATTTTCAATACATCAATACATCAATTTTAAAAATATATGAATAATATGTAAATATATAAAGAGAAAATTCTGCTGTCAAAAAAAGTTTAAATTTGATAATTCAAGTTTTTATTTCTGCCTTGATTGTCCGGTTCTCTCTGATACGGATTTGAGGAACTCTTAAATTTTAAACTTTTTCCGCTAGTAAAGAAAATTTATTTTACCTATTTCATTATTCATATTCGTAAATAAAAATCAAATGCGAGCGTTAAAACTTTCTCGTTTTCCAAACTAAATGTCACGTCAGGTTTTTTTCTTTTTTTTTTTTTTTTTGAATGATTGGAATGATTTTATGATACATTAAATCTATCTATCTGTCTGTCTGCTTTTGAAAAAGAGAAAAAAAACTAAGAAAGATCATGAAAAATTGACTGCGAAATTCCTTTACAAATTTAATCATTTTCAATTATAACAAGTAAAACATGAAAGGAGTTTATTTATTTCTTGTTATTTTTTATAAAATGCCTTAGAAAATATTTACATTGTTGGTTTTGCGTAATATACTTGTAATGGTTGGTATAGGAACTAAATTGTCCCCCCCCCCCTCCCCCACTTTTTTTTGCTAGATATTTGTAGTTTTGTGGGATTTTGTTCATCCATCTTATATTAAGTTATAAAATTGCAAAAAAAAAGAAACAAAAACAAAAACAAAATTTGATTTCTATTTTACACACATTATCCTGCCACCCTGTTTTCTTTGTTTCCCATTTGATGACTTTTCAAACTTTCAAAATAAAAAAAAAACTAATTTTCTATTAGAGAAATCCTTATAAATATATCAAACATATTTATATTTTACAATAAATTAATTACAGCTAATTAATTACAAAATTTATCATTTTATATAAAATAAATTTTAAATTCCTTATGGCGTTGGTTTTTAACCTTTTCATGTAAAAACTTATTAAAAGAAAACCCCCACCATCACCCCTACCCAAAAAAATATTGTATATATATTTAAAAATATAAAAATTATATATAAAATAGTATTAATAAAATCATGCTATAAAATAATATAACGTCTAATACATAATTTGAAGGACATTTTTCTCTTGCTCTTTCTAATAAACATTTAGAAATATGTAGAAGAATAATATGGAACAATTTGTGTTATTCGGAAACTCTCTCTTGGTAACTGGTCGGTTTTACGTAATAGAAATCATTCATTGTCCATGTATAAAAAACTTTAGAAGCTTTTAAAAAATTGCTTTCTAGAGAATCATTTAAGAATTATACTTATTTTTCAAATAAAGCAATCGTTTGGCAATTTAGTCATCTCTTACAGCTCCTCCAATCTAGTGGTTCATTTGAATTCTTATTTTTAGCTTTGCAATTTGAGAGCTTTAATAAATCTCCTTATTCAGTAAAATATGTTCCATAAAATCAAAGGTCTGATAAGCCAAGCCAGATACCTCTAAATTGTTAGGGCATGTTTCAGGCAACATTACACAATATCCTGTCAATTTTACTATCCGATAACCTTTGATTATTAATCTTTTAACGATTTTTGATAAAAGATACAATTTCAATACATTTAAATCTCCCCGGTAATTAAATTTTAGGAAAAATGTTTAGCGGAGCAATAAAAAATTCATTAATTTCCAATGTAATATTCAAAATTTTTTGCTAAACAAAAAACGAAAAAAGTTGAGGAATTTGCGATCGCTAAAGCAACAAAAAAAACCATAGTCCATTTTTATTGAAAATTTTATTGATCAACATCTTATTCTTATTGATATTTTTTCTTATTGAAATTCATCACTTAAACTAAATTACTTACAATTTTTCCTTAATTTATTTTATATATTAATTATTTCCTTATTGAGATTAAAAGAGATAGATAGAGAGAGAGAGAGAGAGAGAGAGAAAGAGAAAGATATAACTAGTTTACCACAATCAATTGCTTACCCTGTTTTTTTTTATTATTTATTTTCTTCTTTTTTATATATATTTCATATTTTGTGTGCGCACAAATCACAATTTCAAAATAATGAAAATAAATTACACGACCATTACAATAATAATAAATAATAATCATGCAAATTAAAATGAAATGAACGTTTCTCTGTAAAATAAATTTCTGCAATAAAAAAAATTCTTATCTAATAAAATGTGTAACAAAAAAAAAAATAATAATAATAACAAACAATCGAAAATCCAATAATAAAATGAAAATGGATGCGCCAACAATCCCTCCATCATCAAAAAACGAAAAATGCCACATTTCGTGTTCATAATTTTTGACTGATATAATAATTAGGTTCTAAGGCGTGGCATATGCGTTTAACATTTGAACGTCTATCGGGAGGTTGTAATTTACATCGCTGTAAATTATGTGGCAAAGTAGTTACGCATATACGAAATCATTATCATGTACACTTTCCGGGCAGATTCGAGTGTCCATTATGCCGGGCAACATATACGCGCAGCGATAATTTGCGTACACATTGTAAATTTAAGCATCCCATGTACAATCCAGATACCAGGAAATTTGAAAATTTAATGACATCAACCGCTGCCGGTCCAGCGCCTACGCCCACACAGATAGCAGCTGCCTCGCAAGCTATGGCAGCTGCAGCAGCGGCAGTAGCGTTTAGTGCAGCGCAGGCACAACAAAAGCAAGAACAGCAACAGCAACAACAACAGCAGCAGCAGCAGCAGCAGCAACAACAACAACAAATGCAGCAACATGCACAAAATTTAACACAACAAACCCAACATTTATTACATCAGCAAATATTACAGCAACAGCAGCAACAGCAACAACAAACTAATCCGCAATTATTAAATCAAACAATGGCCCATCATCATCAAATGCAGCAACATTCAAGTCAACAACAACTTCAACAGCAACATCTACAGCAGCAACAGCAACAACAACAACAACAACAACAACTTCAATTACAACATCAAGCGCAGCAATCGCATAATATGGCGAATGAATGATACGGATCCGTTATGCCTTGGAATTATACAAATTTATTTAATAAGCCATATTTAGGTGAAACTTTACAATCGCCAACACCACTAGCAACAGCAACAACAACAACACCAACAATAACAATGTCAGCATCACAATTAAATATATGCCACATGGCCAGGCGTTCTACGATGAATGAAGGCTCAAAAATTGAAACGTCCATTGAAATTGAGGGGAATTTTTATGACATAAATAAAAATAAGGACAACAATGCTACACAGAAGCTACAAATAACTAAGTTATCAACAATATCATCAACAACATCATCAACAACATCATCATCAATATCATTATCGCCATCTCTTACAACATCACCATACAATTATTATAATCAATATTTTGAGAATGCTGCATTAACACATCATTCCGAACATTATTCCCAACATCAGTCACATCGTCTAGCACATAATGAGGATAATATAATTGAGCCATCTTCTTTAGAACTACCATCGTTAAAACTAACCAATTATCTAAAAATCAATACAAATAAAGAGATCATTTTACAAGGTCAACATTCGAAGGAGCAGCAATCAACAAAATTCATCAATAATTCATTACCAATCTATAATTTAGTGGATAGCGATGATGATAATATTGAGGGAATGTTTGATCAAAACAAATCTACAAAAGTAATTCAACCGAATTTTGAAGAAATGTTACATACAAAACAAAAAGAAACCAGCGAATGCCCTAAACCATAAAATGTTAAATGAATTTCAAAGGAAAATGTTTTTCATCTCCTTCATATTTATCTATATATTGTTATCCTTTGTGTAGAATAAATGTTTATACACTACATCACTTTATGCTTGAGGCAACCGGAAGCTTTTTAAAATGAATTCCCTGAAAGTAGCACCTCATTTTAGATCGATTTAAGCCCACTTAACTCGATCAATCTATTCTGTCCATCTGTCTGTCCATATATAGATTTATTATCACAATGCAGGGTACAATTTTAGAGATCTGCCATATCAAATCTAAATGGATGAGTATATTTTAGCCCAAGGGCCAAAAAATAAAAAAGTTTTACAATTTCCAAATGTTTTTAATGAATATCGATACACATTATCGATATTACATGATATCATGGATATATATATATACGAAATTTCATTTGGTTTGGACCATTTTTTGAATCACCTTCCACATATAAGCACGTTTTTCAAGTCCTTTTTTTATTGCTCTTCTGAATCAGGAAATTCATTTTTTTTTGACTATTTTAATTAAGCAAAGGCCTTGTGTAGAGCACTTAGGAGTCGGCTCCAAATATATATATATTTTTCACTTCATTTTATTTTAAATTACATTCTTTCCAAATGTAATCAATGTGTCAATTATCAGTTAAATAGAAAAATATTAATTGCTGTGCTAGGAAAATTACAAGAAACAAAAAAGTAAAAAGGAAAAAGAAAAAAAATTTTTCAAATAAAATATCTAGTTAATTAAAATGTATGCAGATGCGTGTCGTGTTAGTTTAGTTTAGTATATATAGAGAATATTTTATTGTACAATAAAAAAATATTGTTTTTTTAAATTGAGATTTTTATGTGCAATATATATCTATGTATGTGTGTGTACAAATATGCAAAGTCTTTTTTGTTTTGTCAAAGCGAAATTTCTTTTAACTTATCATGACTTCAATTTTATTTCTGATTGATTTTTTTTGTTGCACAATTTTCTCACGCAAGCCTAATTTTTTTTTATTCAAAAATCTAAAATTTCTTTTATTAATTTATTTTTGAAAGTTTTTTCCAATAATTTTTTTTTAAATAATATTTAAAATTACAAATTGTTTTTATACATTAAGTATTTTAAAAATAAGATAAAAAGAAATTGTCATGTAAATTATTCATATTATTTTCCGTGAAATATCTGGACCGGTTAAAAATTTGAATGTTTTGGAAAACAATTAAAGCCAGTTGGGCTTCAATAAAATCACTAAATAATTTTATGGATTTTATTTGAATCTGAAACTTTTACTGAAACTATTACTTAAATGATATCTAATTATTTAAAGATAGTTCCCCATGAACACATTTACATACATATAATGAACGAATCTGAGACTTTTTCATTTTTTCATTTTTCTAAAATAACGAAATTTTACCATCAGTTTCATATTATTATCAGATCCACTGTTTATGTTCAATGCGAACTTAAAAGCATTTAAATATATTAAAAATTAGAATAAATCAAGTTGAATCAATCGGTCTAATTGATGCGTTTGATAGTCCCACTCTCCCTAACAATTTTTGTTTGAATTTTCTATTTTTTACTTTTACTTTAGCCAGCATAAACAAAATTTCAAATTTCTATAATTATTGGCATTTGAATAAATATCTATGCGTAATCAAACAAAATTGAATTTGTGATTATTTTAATTATCACAATAATTATGCTGCGACATCCTTCCCCATAGTAAAATATCATTTGCATACCTTTCATATTTCAATTAAAAATCATCTAAATACTAAATAGAAATGTACAAAATTTTGATATTTTTATGATGATTTTAAAACATTTTTTATATATTTAATTAAGATTAAATGGCGTTGTCATACCGCATAATGCTCATAATTTTATTGTACAAAGTTAACTTAAGAAGAGCTACGTTTTCTTAAGTTAACTACTTTTCTTTTTTGGTATCACTTAATTACATTTAACTGTTTCTTTTTTCTTTAATTCTACCTTCATTTTTGTAATAATAATTTTTATAATAATTTATTAATGCATTTTTTATTTTTCTCTTTTTCCTTTTGTTGTTTATCTTGTCAAAGATCAAAATTTTTGAAATATTTCGTATTTAAATAGAAGTTTAAGACATTTAAATCATTTCAATTCACTTAGACTTTCAAAATTTTAATTACAATGTCTCAAAAATTCATTCATCTTTTAAGAGAGCAATTTTTTTTCAGATTTGTTATAACTTTAAGTTTAATTCTATATTTTGTATTTCAATTTCACTTCAATTCTTCAGTTAACTTCAATTAACAAATCTCAAATCTTTTTTTAAGGCATAAATGGCCTTGAAAAACGGAAATGCGCTAAATGAACTATAAAAAAAATATTGCTAGGGGATCTTGATATTATTGAGAACTACTGATGAATACAAAATTTAATTATTACTCTATACTCTAAGCTCTCTCGCTATTTTATATACTTAATTTGTTTTAATTTGTTTTAATTAAAAGAATGATTTTTTACTCTCGCCCTGCACAAAATATTATTAAACGGTACTTGATACTGTTTTTAAAATAATATCTATTTATTTAATGATTAACTTTTTAATTTATTTATATTAAATTACATCAAATGCCAGTTAAGAACTTACCAAGAATGTGATAAAACGGAGGAGAATTATTATTATTAATTATTTCAATAATTTAGACTTTGCAATATTTGTATGTCAAAACATTTTTATATTTAAAATAAACTGTTTTCTTCTTCTTATATATATACATAAATTTTTTTTTTTGATTTTCTCAAGTTTTGAAAATGAGAAAAACAAAAGACAAGAAAACAGAAATATTGGTGCTACCATCCAAAAACGAATGCTCAAAAAGTACTCATTAAATTTTTTTCATTTTTGTTTCTTTTTTGCTTTTTTTTTTGTTTTTGTATTAAATATATAATTTCTTTTTATAAAAGTTATACAAATTTTGTTTTAGTGAATTATTTTTAAAATTTATATATTAAAAATTTTTTTTTGTTTTTTGTTTTTTGTAAAACTTCCAAAATAAGACTTAAGCATTAAACAAAAGAAATTCTACTGTGTGTGCAATAAATTGACTAGTTAGTTCTGTATTTTGTTTTAATTTTTTTTATCGATTTTGTTTTTTCATTTTTGTAATTCAAGTTTTCTGTATAAGAAATCGATAACAAAAAAAATTAATTAAATTTTTATAATTATTTTATAAATTTTTTTATCCATAATTTAATATATAAGAAAAAAATTCTTTTAGCAAAATATGTGCAATTATTAATTATAAGTGCATTAGACAAATTAAATTAGTAAAGAAAAAATTTTTTAAAAAATGCCAAAATATCAATGAAGTGAAAAAATTATTTATAAAAAAAATTATTTACAAAAAAGTTACAAAAATTAGATGTCGATTGTGTTGTACATGTCTTTTTATTCCATGCCACTACGCCCTGATCATTTCAATTTCTTAATTTATTAATAAAATTATTCATTTTAACGTTTTTAAAATGAGGTCATTTTTTTCTTAAATATTTTATCATTATTTATACAGTAATTAATTTAAGCATAAGATTTAATATAAATTTAGAATATTTCTTATCAATGAATTAAATTAATTTTATTATTTATTAATATTATTATTAAATTATAAATTGTAAAAAAAATTGAAAGAACATGTTTATATTAATTTAATTTAATGTAAATTAATTTTTCAACATAAGACAATTATTTTCTTTTAATTTTAGTTTAACATGATTTCAGTTATTTTTTTTAAATATCAATAAGTGAGCGGAAAAAATTTTCTGTATAATTCTTTGGGCATAAATTTAGATTCAAAAATCATATGATTTTTTTATTTTTAAAGTATATATAGTAACTA
Source organism: Melophagus ovinus (assembly GCA_023089585.1). Taxonomy (NCBI): domain Eukaryota; kingdom Metazoa; phylum Arthropoda; class Insecta; order Diptera; family Hippoboscidae; genus Melophagus; species Melophagus ovinus. The sequence goes on from JAKKIB010000177.1 coordinate 6,247,783, forward strand.
TTTATTTTGATTTTCAGATATGAAATAAAAAAGAAGTTATAGAAAGATAATAGGAAATTTATATATTTAGATAAAAATCGTATAAATGTTAAAATAAAAAGAAAAAAACGGTAAATGTTATGGAAGTAAACATGAAACACGTAAGAGATTTTACAATAAATGTCAATTTATTTAATTTGATTATTATAGTTAATTATTAAAAATAATTAATAAATAATTAATAATTAATTCTAATTAATTACTTATAATTAATTAACAGTTTCAATTTGACTGTTTGTTATAATTAACAATTATTAATTAATTAAAATTAATTAATAATTAATTGGTCAGTTGATTAATCAAAAATTAATTAATTGACCACTTGAATAATAATTAATTAAATTATTTATTTTAATTATAATCGATTAATTAATATTTATAAATTAATTTATTATTAATCAGTTAATTGTTTAATTATTTAATTATTTATAAATAAGTTAAAAGTCCAATTTTCTATAATGAAATTATAATTTTTATAAAAAAAGAAGATGTCGTTCAGTAATGTTGTAAAACCACACTACACCACACTAAAAATATATCTAAGATTTTTCCTGCCTTTATATTCCTCGATTGCCCTCCAAAAACAACAAAAAAACATATACACAATAATAAAGTTCTTCACAACAACAATAAATCAAACAGCAAATTGTTATCATTTATATACTAAAAAAATATATGATTTTTTTAATGACATAATTTTTCATAAAAAACAATATAAAACTAAACAAAAAAGTTATTAACGAAGCAATAATAATAATAATAAATAATAATAACAAAAATAGTAATGCGTTTAAAAATATTTATAAAATAAAAGAAACAAGAATAAAGAAAACATTTGATAAAATGTAATTGATTAGAATGAAAATCATTTACGTAAGATAAAACAAAAAAGAAAAAAACAAAAGCAAAAAGAATTCTGGTACTATTTTTTTTTACCACCATCCTCCTCCATTTAGAAGAAATATTTTTCTTCTCTAAAAGATGAATGAGAACAATCAAACTACGGCTGCTTGGTTTCTTATTTTGTGATTCCTGTTTTTTCTTTTTTTCTTTTGTATTGTTAACTTAATAACTTTTAATTGTGCTTCCAACCGACTAAGAAGAAAGAAGAAGAAGAAGGTTAAGATAATAGAATTTTTATTCCTGTTATTTGTTATTTTTAACAAAATTGTTCGGCCTGTAATTTTTCCTGTAATTTTATTCTTATTCTGTATATTTGCAATTTTAGGTATTTAAATAAATTGTTTTTTTTTTTTTGTATATTTTATTTATCCATATTTTTATACATAAAAGTAAATTTAGGAGAATTTGAAACACAAAGTAAACAAAACAAAAAAACTAAAAGAAAATTATTATTTTGTCTTTATTTATTTCTCACATAACAATTAATTATATGATTTCGAATAAAAAGTTAGTTTTAGTTTTAATTGAAATCATTTTAGAAAATTATGCACCAAATTATTTCTATATATTTCACAAATACATACACATTTATGGCAGAGTATGGAATTAAAATATCCATACACATTTATAAATATAATTATAATTATATAAAATTTAGTTGGAAAAAGTTCATCAAATTTTCAGAAAATACAATGAAGGCATTTTTTTACGTAATTTCAAACAATTGCAAACCGTTTTCTTTCTTGTGACGATAATAAAAACAAAAACAAAAACAACAACAACAAATTTAATTATAAAAGTACTGATATTAATTAATTAAATTAATTTAATTTAAAAAGTTAATTTATTTAAAAAAAATTATTTGAATTTAAGAAAAATTAATTTAATGCAAGAAAAAATTAATTTAATTAAAAAAAGTTAATTAAAGTGAGAACAATTAGTGTGTGTCCCCATTAAGTGTAAATGTAAGTAAATTAATTTTTACTGCAAGAGTATTAAATTAATACTTTTGCATTTTCTCCATCTAATGGAGTTTTTGATATTGCTTGGATAATTCAGGTTACACGACTCCTGTTTTGTTTCCAATAATTTTGCTTTTTTCTTTTCTTATTTTCAATATTGTTTTCACTCATTCATAGTCTAGATACTAAGGATTTATAACTCCTGGTGTTTATTACAAATTTTTATTTATTCTCAATTTACTTAATCAATAAACTCGGACTTTTGAACTTAAAATATATGATTCCAAGTATAACTAACTTCATTATATTGAGGAATCCAAAAAAAATTTTTTTCAATAATTCTATTTTGTTGCATCATTTCAAATGGCAACCCTTGGAATGGATTTTTCATTTACCAAAAAAAAAAAAAAAGAAAAGACTTTGACTTCCTAAAATTTCATTATAATTTGTGAACTTGACAGTTTTTAACTAAGTAGTAGTAATTAAGTAACAAATGTTTGATCTTTTGTATTGACAAATAAATTTAAAAGAGTGAAGACAACTTTTTTTCATTCAAAAATATTTTCTAATTAATTGTTCAAATTGTTTTTGTAATAATTCATTTAAATATTTATGTAAAACAAATACATATGTATATTTTTATACCCTACACCATTTTTGGTAAAAGATATTATAAGTTTATATAGATGTTGAGTTGAAATAGACCATTTTTTAATTATACCAAACGACTCAGAATCCATCTGTCCGTCTCTCCATGTAAATTTCAAATCAAGCTACAGGTCGCTATTTTTGATATATTTTAATGAAATTTGGCACATGGATGTGTTATATTCCAAAGACAAAACAATGAAAATGAATAAAATCGAAAATGGCTAAAATTGAAACGTCCCATATAACATCTTTCCTAAAAAAAAGTCGTTCGTTATCTGTAAAAAATTTAGTTTTAAAAAAAAAGTTTTAATATATTTTAGAGAAAATTAACTTTGAATTGTGATTTAGTATAACAAATACTTTTATTAAATTTTAATCCAGATCGACCCATTTCTTGAACCTTTTTTGATGTACCAAGATTTGTTAATTACTTTTGAATTATAATTATAATTTTTTCAATTTTGTTGTCACATTAAGCAAAATGGTGTCGAGTATTTAAGAGTCGGCCCCAACAGACTATAAAGTTATCACTTATTTACACATAACATTTTACTTTCTTAAAAAATAGATCTCAATAGCAGATCGAAACAGACAACACAAGTCAATTATTTATAAATGTATTAAAAAATTAAAAATAATTTAGAAACAGAATATTCCTAGAAATTCATTTACAAAAACAATAATTGCAATAGAAAAAAACGAATTGAATGAAAACATTTCTGAATAATTTCGCAACAACCGGGAATTCTTGCGAAAATACTTTTTTTTAATTTAGTTTTTTATTTTTTTATTTTATTTTATTTTTTTTTCTTTGGTTACCTCTTGACCTTATTTTTTTGCGGCCATATTGTTTGGTGATGTGTATGTGTGTGTGTGTGTGTTTGTGTTTGTGTGTGTGTGGTTAGTGAGTGTGTGTGTGCGTTTTCTATTTTCTTTCATTGGTTACAGGAACAAAAAGGCGACATCATCCACTTTCTACGCCAGGTACATCGACACCATTATCCACATCGCCGCCACCACCAACATCTCATCATCATGCCACCGCCTTCAGTATGCATTTAAGTGCTGCCTTAAAAAATGAATATCATTTGGAGTATATGCGCAGTAATGGTAATGGTAATGGTAATGGTGGTAGTGGTGGTGGCGGTGGTGGTGGTGCTGGTATTGGCAGTGGCGGCCATCATCACCATCATCACCATCATTCGCACCATCATCATAATCAGAGTCCAAGACCGATGGGTATGCGTATGCATCATAATTTAAATCAAAATCCACCAATTGGTATCCGTGATACGCATCATCAAATGTCATATCATAATATGTTTTCGCCATCAAGTGATCCAGGCACAATGTGGCGTTGTCTATCATGCGGCAAAGAGGTAACAAATCGTTGGCATCATTTTCATTCACATACCGGCCAAAGATCTTTATGTCCATATTGTCCAGCCAGTTATAGCCGTATTGATACATTACGTTCACATTTAAGACTTAAACATCCTGAACATTTAATTAAAATGAGTTCAACGCTATAAAATTGCTATAACAATATCATCTCAAATACCAACAATCACCAACACCATCACTATCCACATCCACAACAGTCTCAATATCAGTCTCAGCAACAGCATCAGCAGCAGCATCAACATCAACATCAACATCAATATCAACAACAGTCAGCCGTAACAACATTATTATATAAAAATCAACCATTTGATGAAACATGCTTTTGGTAAAATACGAAGCTTCTTTTTTTGTCAGATTTTCCAAATTTTCCCATAAATGAAAATTTTCAAATTTAAGCATAAAACACAACAAAGAAAAACCCAAAAAAAAAATTCGAAAAAACAAAAATTTCAAATTCTGCATGCTTGTTCGTTTGTAAATGCCCCCATTTTTTTTTTTTATAAGTAATAAATATTGAATAATAATGTAGAGTTTACTATTAAAAACTGTTTTTACTATATACAAAATAATTAGTCTAATAATATTTTTTTTAAAAACCAAAAAAAAAAAGAAAGAAAAAATGTTCATCATTCATTTAGCATTCAACATCAATAATACAAACAAACTCTTAGAGGTATAAAATATTTTTCCTTAAACTGCCACAAATATATATATAAATATATAATTCCTTATAATTATATTAAATTATATTTTTCAATAATTTACATTTTATATTGAAATCATTCTCGATTTTATTGTTATGTACAATTTACAAAAAAAAATTTCTACAAAAATTTTACAGCGAAGTTTCAAAACCAAGTTTTAAAACAAGCTTTAAAATTAAGTTCTGAAAAGAAAGATAATTGCACTTTGTTTTTTTTTTTGCTTTTTTTGTTAATTATCTTGAAAATATCTATAAAAATTTTAGGTTACATTTTCAAACTATTAAATATTAAATGAAAAATTACGACTACAGATAGATCTAATATAAATATTTCAAATTCTATCATACATACATACATACATAATATGTATATATATATATATATATATATATATATATATATATATATATATATATATATATATATATTGTATGTATGTATATGTATATGTAATTTTACCAAAAAAAAAAGAAAGAAAACAAGTTGCAGCTTTTTTTTGTAAACTCGTAAACTCGCTTAAAAATACCACAAACATTTCCCTACCAAAAAAAAATAATAATAAAATAATAATAATAACAAGAACTTTAACTTTTAATATGTAAAAAATATTTTAAAAAATATGAAAAATATAAAAAAAAATTATGAAAATATTACAAAAACAAAATAGTAACAATAACAAATACTCCACACCAAATTAGTTGATTTTATGGCGGAACAATATAAAAACTTTTGAAACTTACGAAAATCCCAAAATTTTCTTTCAATTTTTGTAATTAGTAAAAAATACACTGATCTGGTTTAAAAAAAAAAAGAAAATTTGGTTCATTTTGTATCTAAAAAAATTCTATTTCAATTCAAACTACGGTAAAGCTTCTTCTGAGCAAACTTTCGCAGGAGGCAAGTCAAACTTTAATTAGAAAAAATTTATTAAATTTTGACTCTTTTCAGCTTAGCATCTATTTACAAGCAATACAAGATCTAGACGGAAGTGATTTTATTTCAAAACTTAGATATAGCTTTCAATTAATAGATTTCTAAATCTAAATGAAGACATCTATTTAAAATTTTAAATCATTAGTTTTAAGATTTCTCAAAAAGTGACTTAAAATGTAATTTCTTTTAAACTCATTCTGCTGCCTATCAAAAGAAATTATTTTCCTAAATGATTTTCACATAAAATAATAAACTAAAATAAGAGGAAAGCCGTTTCCAAATTTCGAATTTATTTTAAAGATTATAAAATTAATTTTCATTTGTATTGTATTGCTTTGAATGACATGAAATATTTTATTACAAAATTGAAAGAAAATAAATTTTAATTTTTATTGAAAAGATCAATTTTTTATGGAACAAATCGCTTCACCTTGCTCCAAAGTTAATTTTTTAAGGATCAAGTGAAAATTTGGTGTAGAGTATAGAAGAGAAAAAACCAAATCAAATCAAATCAAATGAAAATGAAAAAGTAAAAGTAAAAACAAATTATTGTACGCATGTTTTATATGGAGAATCAAAAGAAATTTATTGTGTGTGCTGGTTGCATTTTTTTTTTTTTTTTTGATAGATGTGTGTATGTGTGAAACACAAGATATAAAAGAAAAAACAAAACAACGACAAAAAAGAAAAGAGAAAAGAAAAGAAAATTTTATGAATGTTTTACGAACTTTGTAAAAAAAGTAAGAACAAAAAAATTAATCAAATAAAATTAAAAAGAGATTTGAAAATCTTTCAATCAAAATTTTAAAAACGTCGCATATTTTGTACATAAATGACTTGTAAAATTATTAAAAAAGAAACATAAAACAAAAACAATTCAAACTTGAAATGGTTTCAGAGTAAAATGTAAAAAAAAATTTTTTTTAATCCTAGATATTGAAAATTTTTATTAGACTTTATACGCAAAAAAAAAAATAAATCAAAATCAAAATAATTGTTATATGTAAGAAGTTTGGTCAGTCAAAATCGGCTTTGAATGGACAAGTTAAGCATTGTCCAATCTTAATTGTTCGATAAGTCCCTCTTTAAAATTTACCTTAAATGTTGCGTTTCCGTTATCCGCACACAAATGTGATGGATATCAAAATTAAAAGAGATCCAACAATCCAATTTTTGTTAATTATTTTTATTTTGTTTTGTTATTAACTTTTTCTTTAATTCGATTATATAGAAAAGAATCATGAAAATTTCTAAGGTTTTAAACGGTCTCTTAGTTTTTCAATTGAAATTTTTAGAATCTGAGTTTTTGAACATCTTTTTAAATTATGTATTAATTTTTTCCTTTAGTTATAAAATTCTTACACAATTCATTTAGTTTTTCTTGCCGAACAATTTTCAAATTCTTCCACGATCAACTTTTGATGTAAAGTAAACATATTTTTTTTATATTTTAGCAAGCGAAAATATTTAAACTTAGTTGGGAAAAATCTCATTAAATTCTAAGCTTGGTCTTTTCCGCAAATTTTTATCACAAATTGTTTTTCTTTTCTATTGGAACCATTTAAGTAAAAAGCAAATATTTGACGATCCATCCATAGAAATTCCGCTAGGAAATATATAAAATAAAATTTCGATGCGATAATTTTTAGGCAAGAGATGTAAACCAATCAAAAATATGGTCAATTTGGATGTTGATCGGGAATATCGAAGTTTAGTAATTTTTAAATTTTATGTAATTTTCGGTTCGTGATTTTTTTAGAATATGTCAGACTATAATTTCAGATTAAAAATATTGATTAAATGATGATTCGATTTTGACCATTTTTACAAAAAAAAATTTTGATTGCTTGACTAATTGGAAAATTGAAAAAACTGTTTGTTTTTATTTTTATAAATTTTTTTTTGTTTGGAAAAATGACTTTTTTTGAAAATTACATTGAATGCAAAACTTTTTATGGTTATTTTTTATGATAAGTAATAAGTTTTAGTTTTAAAAAAAATAATTCTTGCTTACTCTTGTTGATGTGTGCTAAATGTTTGTTTAAACAAAACGAAAAAAAATTTTATTTTATTTTATAGAATTTATTTTTCACAAATATTTCTGTTAATAGTTCTTATATAATTTTTCAAATTTTTTTAAATTATTATTTTGTGTTTAAATAATGAGCAGATATTTATATTTATATAAATATATATAAACAAAGTGAACTGCAACAACAATACCAACATCAATATACCTCAAATGCATTTCAGTTTTATAATTGTTTTTTTGCCTTAATTTTTATAATTATTTTTTATCTATATATTTAGTTTACTAATTTTTGTTTGTTTGTTTATATTTTATCTTAAAATTTTAGAAAGAAACTTAAAAAATATAATTTGTAAGTTTTATTTTTTTTTCTTGAAACATGTTTTAGAAGAAATAAAATGAGATATATAAATTAATATATAAAAAAAATATATAAAAAAAATCAGTAAAAGAAAATCAGAAACCAAATAATAACTCAGTTATATGTATGTAGATATTTGTCTATGTAGAAATTAATTAGTCCCTCCATGCTAAATTAAAATTGTCTTGAGATGGCATACTCTGAGTCTGAAGTATGTAAAATTCGATGGAATTATAATTGTTTGATTAGATGATTCTCAAGCAATTATAAGAAAGAAAAGCCGCCACGATCCATTCCCGTAAAAGTTTTTACTTTAAGAGAAAGAATGGCCCAAAGATTTTGCTGGAATTTCCTTCTGCTCTAACTGTACAAATCAGTTAATACTCCATTAATTTTTACTTTCAAATCTGGCTTGGTCATTTCTACCTCATTTCCTTAGCCTAGACAATTAAAAATCATTTACTCTACTTAATCAAGATCGATCTTCTAGCGGCTGTAAAATTTCGATAATTTAAAAAGAAATCAGTGAATTATGATGGAAGAAATGAAACTTATTTTAATGCACTTGGAGAGATTAACCACAAAGTTTATTTATTAAAGCAATTGCTTAGTAAAAAGGAGTCGAATTTAATCGAATAATAAACATTCAACCTCTAAAGCTTAATAATATAAAATTTAAAAAGTGTTTCATTAAGATTTTATGTCTTAAGTCTAAAAACATAAAAAACCAGTCCTCGATGGATAAATTAGCAATTGGATGATATGCATTGGAAGCAGCTTCCAATTTTCCTATTAAATACGTAAAAACATTTATTTCCGTTTATTATTCCTGAAATATTACTCCAAGTAACATAAATCTAGCACAAGAACCTTTGCGGGGAACAACACTTGCAATGAAATCTTCAATAAACTGGAGCGTTATCTTACTTAGTAAAATTTGTAGTATGAAATTTTTTTGTTAAATATGCAAAGCAGCAAGAAGGGGCCTTATATTTAGTTAGCTTAAAACATTTCAAATGAAATTTTTATTGTTAATAGATTAATAATTAGTTAGGTAACGCTAAAATGATGGACATGATAGCTTCATAGTTGAAAAATATGGATCATAACATCGAAATCCATAACAAGTTTATTTGCATTCAATTAAATTATTTCGTACAAACAACATCGCTTTTCTTTGAGGTATTTGAAAGGGCATAAAATCAAATGGTACAACTGATTATCCTAAAAAAAATTAATTAAAAAATTATGCAGATTTTGTAGATTGAATTCTATTCCAATTGTTTTGGACTTTTTTTAATATTTCATATAATTTTTAAAGTCATTGTAATTGTAAAGAAAATCTATGTTAATTTGAATTTTTGCAATTTTGCAATTTTGCCCTTTTTATAAATTCGATTATACTTTTACTAAATTATTATTTTAGTACATTACGCATGAACTTTTTAAGCAACCTGGTAAATTAGAGAATTTACTAATTAATTTACTTCATTAATTAAATAATTTTAATAATTCTACAAAAGAAATAGAAAATAATAGATCATCCAATAAGTTTGCGAAATCGCGTTCGCGTTCGGGTTTTTTTTTCTTTTATTTTTAACACTTTTTATTTACATGCCATTCCAAAATTGCATTTAATATCAAAAAATTACGGTAAAGCTGTGAAATGATTCATTATAATAAGAGAGAGTAAAAAAATTAACTGAAACGCACAATAATTCTATTTCTGTTGTTTATAAATTTCAATAAACGGATAAATTCTCTAATATGAGGTTGGTTTAATAAATATGCGACAGCCATAGAACATTTTTAAGAGCATAATGGTTGTTCAATAAGTTTACGGAATTTGTGTAAAATTTTACAAAGAAAATTTAGCGCGCCAAGAATTTTTTTTCATTTTTTCATTGTATTTCTTACTTTGAATGTTATTGTTTTTAATTTTATTAATTAATATAATATTAATTTTTTTTATTTAATTTTTATTTCATATGTAAATTTGTTTATCTTTTGTTATAATTATTTTCTTTCAGTGGAATAAATGAAAATGGATATTAAATTCAAAATTACACCCTTCCACCCCCCCCCCCCCCATCACGCAAAGATAGCAAAATAAATTTCAATAAAAGTTGCAAATATATTATTTTTAAATAAAATACAAAACTTCAAAATACAAGAAAATAAATAAATTAATAATTTTAATTTTATTTATCTTTGTATATTTGTAAGACCAATTATAATTATATTGTAATAAATGAAAAGTAAAATGTGTAAAAATTTTAAAATATTTAAAATGTAAATCAACGATTAAATTTATTGTGTCAACATAAAAGTATGCTTACAAAATTTTACTAATTAAAAATCATAAATAGTAATAATAATAATAAAGATAATAATAAAATTAATTAAAATTTACATATAACTTTAAAAGTTATATCGTAATAATTACAATTAACGAATTAAATATTTAAATGAATATTTACTTAAGATACTTTTAAGTAGATTAGCATACAAACTAAAGCTTTGATTTTATCCTATTAAACCCCATTCATAAAAGCGATTCTTCTCTCAAGATTCCTTCGAACCCCGAAAATTAGAAAAAAGTTGGAAGCACAATTATGATTTTATACTTGAATCGTATGATTATCATATTTTTTTTTAATATCACACTTGATCGAATTTAAAAATTATAAAAGTCTTAATCCAAGGAATCCATCTATAATTTACTACAATGGACTCAGTAATTGTAATCGACAAATGTAAGTATAAACTATTCCGATTTGATAACTAATGTAACTATAATACTAAAGTAAAGCAGTAAGCGATTTCAATATAAAGGCGTCGCAGATTTGCCCTGAGATAAGGGTTGGTCCCTTAAAAAGATCAAAGCGTAAGTATTTATGTTACATAAATGTAATAGATGGTTCAATAATTTTCGCAATATAATTTTATGCATTAATAATCTAGACAAAGCCATTTTCTAAAATTTTATATTTTAATTTTCGATTTCATTTCTTAGAAATAAATTTGAATTTCACCAACAAATCTTATAGTTCAATAGGGACCTTACTCTTGGTCAAGTGACAAGGAAAAGTAAAAGTAAAATGTAAAATAAAAAAAAATATCAGAAAAATAAAAAAATTAATGGAAATTTAAATAGATTCATCTAATATAAATTTTGAACAAGAATTTTCCTTTCAATATTAAAGTACAGTCAATTTTTGCTATTTGTAGTGTAATATCAAATAAAGTAAATGATCAAGACATTAGTCATCGTTTTTAAATCGTTTGAGAGAGCCCCTACCTAGAGACAAAACAGTTTAAACTCTTGTGCCTAAAGTGATTTCTAATTTTTTTTCTCTAAGAGTTAACATCAGATTTCATTTAGTAATTAATTTATGAGAAAATAAAAGTGTCTATTGTGCTATCTATTAAAAGTTAGCGTATTATTTGTTTATTTTTTGGCAGATTTTTCACCGATATATGACGACCCATGATTTTTCATATAGTTATATATACTCGTGAAATATATGTGTGCTGCTTAATTTGTTTATAAACATAAGTCTTTTAACTAACTTGAGCATCATCAACTTTGTTTCTCATCATATTTTATATGCCGGCTATTTATTGCCATATAAATTATCAACATGTTTATCTACAGCTTTTTATGCACATAACTATTTATTTCACTCTAACTTATTTTGTTTTGAATATATAAAAAAACTGATTGATTGTGACTGTAATAACAATTCACAATAAATAATAAGAATAAAGAAAGTAAGTAAGTAAGCAGTAGGTGAAATGTATTGAATGAAGAAGAAATAAATAAACAAATTTGCTATATAAAGTACAGTTTGTTTTTACTTAAGTTTTCCAATTGAAGGAAGGGCCATTTCATCATCTTGACAATGAAGTAATGAAATCAAATAAAACGATTATATTACAAATAAAAAGAGAAAATTAAATAATAATGCAATAAAATGGAGATAAGATTGCCTAACAAAAGTATTGTTCATAAAAAGAAAAGAAAAAGCTTGGAATATACTTGAAGTGTGTGTGATTAAGCAGCGCTAAATGAAACAATAAAAAGCCAATAAAGAAAATGGCAAGAAAAAAGCGAAATACAAGATACAGCAAAAATGAGCAAATATTAGAAGGCGGAATTATCATATAAAAATAATTATAAGAAAATATGAGCAATTAAGAAAAATTTCTTTTTTTTTATTGCAATAAAAAGTTTTCATTGTGTAAAGTTAAAGTAAAAATATATTCGAGGAAATATATTAAAGAATTTTCCTTACAAAACAACAATAAACAAATTGAAAAAGTGATAAAGCAAAGCTAAGCAGAAAGAGAGAAGAATTTGCTCCATATGCATAAGTAAATTTATATATACATCTATATGTAAAAAAGTTTATAAATAATAATTGTAAAAAGAAAAATTAAACAAATAAAAAATGTTTAGGTTGGATTGAAAAGCAACAATAAATATATGTGTACAAAATAGAAATTAATATTTTTTAAAATCAATAAACAAATGGAAACAGAAGCAGAACGAAAGTGCAATAATTGTTTGTATAAATTTCACACTTAAAATGTTATATGCATTTATGGATTCTTGATAATCATTTGGGTATGTATACATACATTACAAATACAATTACACAGTTACATATGCACCATGTACACATGTATGAATATTACAAAATTTTGTATCTATATATCACAAAAGTGATGGGACGCATTCTCAATGTTGATATACCAACAATCAAAGCCAAACCCAAACCCCAACCCCAACCCCAACCCAAACTCAAACCCAACCAGTCAACTAAATCAACATTCACTCTTGCTTTGTAATGCCATGTAAAATGTTCAACAGAAACCTAAAAAAGAAAAAAAGGAGAACGAGATGAAAAAACAATAAAATATATATAATATAAGTGAATAATGTGCTGTAAATCTACAACAAATGCAATAGAAAATGAAAAAAAGCGAAATAATGGCAAAAAGCAAAAAAAAAAACAGAAGAAAAGAAGAAAGCGCGGGAATATATTGCATGTTGTAATTTCATCTCAATAATTTTATGTATGTCACATCACATTACATTTGGAAATCATAGAAATTAAGGTACATGATGAAATAATTCCCTTTACAATTTATTAGCATATAACGGCATTAAGTTTAAGTTTTAAGTTTTGAAAGAAGCCAAAAGCGGGATTTTAATTACCTTACTTTAGATTAATTCGTATGAGTTAAGAAGAGAAAATTCATAAAAATGAATGAAATTTAAAGAAAATAGAAGTTTATCAATTATTGGAAACTAAAATATACACCGATTTAATCTGAAGTTTTCCTTTAGACTTTGATCGCTAAAATAATTCCTTTTTTGCTTAACTTGAAATTTTTTTTATGTAATGATCGCACTTTACACTTTTTTAATCATTTCAATTACATTTTTTGATTATTGTTAATAGTTATTTGTCGATAATTTAGATATCACCAATGTAGAATTTTATTTTATCGACATCTCCAATGAGTGAGATTGATTGTGTCATTTCCGCTCGGTTTGGGTGTATTTGTTACGCGTAGAAATTTCCTACACGAAGTTTTTCTGGAATTCATCGATCGCTCACATCATTTTCATTGTACAACGCAGAAATTTTTCGGCTTATTTCACAAGTTCGTTTGATATAATCGGCTTAACATTGCCAGCTTTGTCAGACCAGCCATTACTTGCATCAAAGAAGAAAAAAATAAGGGACATCAGAATTTTTAGTATAATCTGAAGTTAAGTGTATAACAAAAGTGTCTGATCATCCTCAGAAAGTTGCCACTTTCCTTTCTGTAGCCAGTTCATAAAGTTTTTCTAATGCTCAACGTGATACATAAATTTGAATTTGAGGAAATTACTTACACATCGTGACCCTTCTTCTTCATGTTCATTTTATAAAAAAAATATTTTGCAAAATTCAAGAGAAAATTTCTACATTAAATAGATGCATAACAATTTGTATCCACATTTAAACATTCTCGGCGAGAGTACATTTCTACAGGAAAATAAAATTTAGATTTAAGAAAAAAAAAATGATTATTATGGATGCATGCACAAAGAGAGAGATATAAATATAGTGAGAGCCTTTATTTCATTAGTGAGGACTCCATTAATTTGATTTCGAAATACATTTCAAAATGCCCAAAATAATTCAGAGTAATTTTATCGATCTACATAATCGCTTGGTTCTCGTGAACGCAGCCTTCTTGACAATATTTGAATATGAAAATTTAAACAAAAAAGAAAAAAAAAAGAAAAAGAGACAAATTTCTTTTTGTGCTAAGAAAAGATGAACATTGTTAATTAATTAATGATAATGATGGCAATGACGATGATGAAAGGAAGCCAAAGCGTGTTTGGGTTATTTTTAGAATAAAAGATCCAAAACAAAAGCTAAAAAAAGAAAATACAGTCAAGAAAATATGAAAACTTTAAGAAAAAATTAAATTAAATGAACATTTCAACAAGCACATTTAAATTCGATTACAATATAAAATTTTGCATATTTTGCTAAAAAAAAAAGCAAAAAATAAAACAAAATGTCAAAAAGTCGCAGAGTCTCTCAAAAATTACAGCGTGCTGTTAGCATTGGTGGTGGCGGCCATCGCAATAGCGGCATAGACGGCCGTGGTAATAAGTCCTCATCAATTTCATCGACACCAAGTAATCGGCCACGTAAACGTTTCAAACGTTGTTGCCGCAATTTTGTTACATTTATGTGTACACAAGTTGGCGTTGGAGCTCTTATTGTTTTCTATGCCATATGTGGTGCCATTTCTTTTATGCATATCGAATGTGAATATGAGGATAAGATACCTGATAAAATCTTAGATATTAGAAATATTTGTTCAGAGAAATTATGGCTTATTACAGAGAAATTGAATACTTTCGATAAAGAGCGTTGGATTAATGATACAGAATTTGTATTGCAAGATTATCAAACGAATATTGTGGCCCTTATTAAGCAAGGTTATGATGGTAGAACCCCAATACAAATGTGGTCCTTCCCAGCTGCGTTAATGTTTTGCCTTTCAGTTATCACAATGATTGGTTACGGTAATATGGTACCGCGGACACCATGGGGTAAAGGTTTTACCGTAATTTATGCCACATTCGGTATACCGTTATATATATTATATTTTTTGAATATGGGCAAAGTATTGGCCCGATCATTTAAATTTCTGTATCGTAGTTTGCACGAATGTACCCGAGATCATCATCAACATCGTTCAAATACTATGGATCGTTTAGAGCCTTTAGAGAGTGGCAGTGGTAGTTTAAGAGATTTACAAAATAAGAAAATTATTGTACCACCCACAGCATGTTTATGGGTAATCATATTTTATATATTAACCGGTACAATAATGTTCGCCAATTGGGAAAAATGGTCTTTTCTCAATTCATTTTATTTTTGTATGACATCTCTCTGTAAGATAGGTTTCGGAGATTTTGTACCTGGTGCCTCTTTAATTACGCCATCAGATATAAATGCTGCCACTGAAAAGATTCAAGAAGACTCTACGTTTGATCCGCATCATATTATGGAATTACAATTAATCACTGATCAAAATTCTAAATTGGCCATCAATTTCATTTATATGTTAATTGGTATGGGTTTGGTAGCTATGTGCTATAATTTAATGCGCGAAAAAGTACGCGTTAAATTGGCCGAAATGAAAGAGGACACTAAATTATGCTTGGAAGATACGCGTATGCGTTTTGTTGGTTGTTGCGGTCAACGCCATCCAATATACGAAGAAGATTTCTACTAAATGAAACAAAACTTAATCCCAATAATAAATTAATTTACGGCAAATCATTTAAAGCCCTTAAGTATATACTTAAATTATTTGTAGTGTAAAATTTAGACAAAATGCAACTTTAATAAATTATTATTATTTTTCTTTTGGTCATATTTTTAATCATTTGTTTTACTTTTACAAATTGTCTTGAAATAGCCACATAGGGAGAATATTTTCTACACCTACATATTTTGATGTTTTCAGTTAATATTTATTAAGAGATTAGAAGGAGAGTTTGTAATCGATGGGTCTGGGTCCATTAGAGTTTTTTTTTTTAACATTATATATTGGGGTTTTCTCTATGAAATATTTAAACCCTCAAATCAACACAAATTAGATCTTGAATGTTTTTAGACCAAGCAAGTCAATTTAGATGATTCTTCAAAAATGACATTATGAAAATAATGAGCTTTAATTTACGCTTTTATTTTATTCTATTTTGAATTTCTTTTAGTTAAATGATGTTTGATTGAATGCTATTACATAAAAATTCTAACAAAGAGGACAAATGAATTTTTTGGAATAGATAGTGGTGGTGATGGTGGTGGTAGCGGTGGGTGTATTGTACAAGTGAAAATTGATTAAAGATTACCTTTATCGTATAACGTGACGGACATTTTAGAGTTGAAGGTGTAATGTTAGGTGGGGGTGTTGATCGTTTGTGCACACCTAGCACATCGGCTGGTCCATTTCGTATATTTTCTGTAGCCGGTTTTCAGAATCGTACAAATGATATTGTCTATTGTCCACCAATTATAAAGCAACCGACCCAACATGTGGAAGATTCAACAGCTGTGGTATATTTTGGTGGTGATGTTCAGGTAATAACATCAAATCATCTTTTTCTTACTCATATAAATCGTACAAGCGTTGATCGTTATTAAATACAATACAGGACTTTCCAGAAAGCATGGAAACTAATCGGGATAGTCGCGGTTATATGAAATATAATTTAGAAAATTCCGCCATATTGTTACGTGAAGCATTTCCCAAATCTCACATTGTTGTTGTACGACCAGTAAGGTTAGTATATAGCCATTTTTTTTAGATTTTCTCAAACGCTATTTCATATGTTTCTATTTGCAGAATGGAGTTCAAGACGTTTAGTTGTTTTGATAATTTTGTACGTGGCAATAATGCTGGCGTACCAGATCATACACCAATGAATCATGCATTACAACATTTGGAAAAGTAATTAATGAAATAATTAAAAAAATAAAGCAAAATAAGAAAACAGAAATATTACAAATTATGTCTTTCTGCCATTTACTTATAGACTATTACAAAATTTATCGCAACGTTTAATCTCAATACCGGAAAATGAGATTCTACATCAAGCAGCACAGGCTGCTGCTGCCGCTGCTGCAGTTGCTGCTGCTGCGGCCGCTGCCGTTTTAGTGTCATCGACATTATCAAATACGACTACAGATACAGCGGCTACAACATCATCAACGGTTACGGACGCCACTCAAGACATGGATATCGATATATTACAAGTATGCTCCTTTTTTCCACTATTAAATAACAATCGATGACAATTTTATCTGCATCTATAATGTTCTTTCACTTAAAAAATATATGTTACAAATTTTGAAAAAGTATCATGGAAATATTTTTTACATCTTTTATGAAATCTTTAATGAAAATTGTGAGCTGGCGTCAATTTTTTGAATCCCCTTCTACATAATGAACTTTTCAAAGTTTGTAATTGATGCTCTTGCTTTTTCAATGGCAACTAACGGCAACGATCGATTTAAAAATTTTTATTATTCTTTTTTTTTTTTTTTCTATAAAAATTTAATGGCTGCCTTATTGTGTACTTTTTTTTGCAGGTTCAAGAAAATGTTACTGTTGACGCCGATGGCGCCATCATTTTACCTAATGCTGCTGCAACAATATCAAATCAAAATGCAAGCCCTAGAAATATACCACATATAAATCAAATTACAAATGATCAGCAAGAGACTAATCTAAATCAATCATCCAATAATGAAAATACTGCAGCTTCCACATCATATAATAATAATAACAGTTGCAATAATAATGCACAACAGCAAGAGCAGCAATCACAAAAGCAAACAGTAGCGGCTGTAGCAAACAATACGCTGCAACAGCAATTATGTACAACACAATCTAATAATAATCCATTATGGTGGCGTGAAATTTAAATTTAGATAAATCAAAATTAGTGCTAATTGGTTTTAGCAAAGGTTGTGTCGTTCTCAATCAAGTGAGTCTGCATACCAAACATAACAGATGGATGGGGGTGTAAAAATCGTTACTAATTTATTTCACTTTATACTATATGACACATTAAAGAAATTCTTTTTAATATTACATTTCTATAGATTGTAATAAATCGCTTTTATTACCTTTTTTTCATTTGCACTTTGCTTTTATTGTTATTATGTTTTTCTTTTCTGTTTTCGTTTGGCAGTTTATTTATGAATTTCATTATTTGAAAACATTGACACCAGACGATTCGACAATGATACGTTTATTATCACGCATAAAAGATATGTATTGGTTGGATGGTGGTCATGGTGGCCAAAAGAATACATGGATAACGTCAAGAAGTCTTCTTGAGACGTTAACTAGAATGGGCATTAATATACACGTCCATTTAACGCCATATCAAGTACAAGATGATCGTCGTCCTTGGATACGTAAGGAAGAGAAAATTTTTACCGATCTGTTGAGACGTTTAGGTGCTTATATAACGAGACATTTACATTATGACAGTCAATCGGCAAATTTGATGACACATTTTGAAGTGTTACAAGCATTTTGTCAACATATACATAATCAGCAGCAGCAACAACAACAGCAGCAGCAAAGTTCACAGATACTCAATGCACAAAATACTGACCCGCACACACATCAAACAAGTGTTACGGCAAATGAAGAGAAGTGACATCATCACCATCATCATAATGATCATCATCATCGCCATCATCATCATCATCATCATCATCATCATAACCATAATCATAATCATAACCATCATCGTAAACGTTCCAATTATCATTCTTATCAACATCGTCATCTTTATCCGCATAGAATTGATGCAGGTGGTGATTTTATAAGTGGAAAAGTGAATCATAAGAAAAAATCGATGCGTAATCAAAAGCAGCCACGATTATTTAGCAATATGATTTATTTGGATAATGTTACAGCGACGGCAGCCGCTGCAGCTGCAGCAGCTGCTGCTGCTGCAGCCGCCACGGATACAGCAAAATGCATGAAAATAATTACAGCTAAAAGTAATGGTCTAAACTTTGTGCCAGTATCTTCAGCTGCCTCAGCTGCGGCTGCTCTTTTAGCTACAACGTCAAGTGTAGCTGCAGCAGCCGCTGTATCATCAATTGTGCAAAACAATCATGCACGTATTTTTCAATATCATGCAACCACCAATTCAAGTATAACTATTGCAGCCCAACATCAAGGGCAACAATACCACCAACATAATCATAATCATTACCATCATCATCAACAACAAGAACAACCGTACCACCATCAAGGGCGTAATACAAATGCCGCTGTAACACATTATATTGAGCAGCAATCGTCATCATCAAGGATTATACCTCAATTGAATGCAGCCCCACTAACAATAATTCCAAATCATTATGCTCCTATGCGTAATAATAGCGGCAGCAATAGCAAAGGCAACAGCAGTCCTAGCACCAGCACTAGCACCAACACCAATACCGTTATATATCAATATAAGTCTAAACGTAAGCTACAAAAATTGTATTATACACTGTGTCGTTGAAGCCATAAATCACGCATATCTTAATAATTATGCTTCAAAAAACCAAAAACAAGAAAAAAAGCAAAACAAAAATGTACGAGCCATTTCATTTAAACATCTCCACTTAACATTTTACATTTTAATTTAGGGATCTATTTATAAATTTGTACTTTTAAATATCTCGGGCTTAATTTTTCATACCCATCACCCAAAAAGAAAGCATGTATTTTGTGTACTCCTAAACAGTATCAAATTCTAAATCGATGTTTTTTATGTTTGTCCGTTTATCCATATTTGTCTATTGTGAACATTCTCTTGATCTTGCTTTTAGAGTAATATGGAAATTGAACTAACTGAACTAAATAGTTTAATGGTTGCGCCCATAATGGCATGTAACTTGAGGACAGATCTTCTTTTTCTTAAGCAAGAAATATTTAAATGTGTTTTTCAGCCCATTATTCAAAACTTATGGTCAACTGATAATTTACATTCAAGTTCTTAAAATCACAATAACTAATCGAAAATAATATTCATTGATCACAACAATCAAAAAAAATGGAAAATATTAAATCTTTTAATTTTAACAATTTTTACATCAAATATTTTATATTTATTATTCGTGAGTTACATAAATTGGTCACGTCTATCAATTATGGGTGATGAGTAAAAAAAAATTTGGCCTTAGTCAAATATAGTTTTCTTACTTCCTTCATTTTACATTGTTTACATTATTATTCATTTACATTTACATTATTTACATTATTATTCATTACTATTCAGTGCAATACATATATACATACATTTTTTATAATATTAATAATTTAATTTTTTAAAAACAAACTACAAATTTCATTTAAATGCTCGAAAATACTTTTCTCCATTCGCCTTCTGGCCAAACTAAATTTTAAAAATACTTTTCACATTTTTACTAAAAAAAATTGTTTTTTTTGTAAAATTTCAAGGATATTGCGAGATGAAAACATTTTAAACAAAAAATATGACAAAAATTTAAACGATTTTATAGAAAAAAAAATCCATCCCTTCGAACAAATCTTGTGAAAGTCTAATCACAATTTGAATTTTCCGCCAATTAGAAGATTTTTAATCTAGGAAATCTTGAATTGAAATTGAGTTCATTTTTTGGATGAATATATCTAAAAAATTTTTGTTTTATTAAATTTCTAAATCATCATCTAGATCAACTTTGGAATGCTACTTTGCGACATTACGATTGGTAAGTCTGTTTAAGGTCTATGTTAACTTGCCATCGCAATTTTTGAAATGTTTCTCATGAAATTTTGGTATCAACTCAAAAACGAACTATACGATTAGAAATGGCTAGAAAAGATTAGAAAATATGGCACTTTGTACCATCAGTTTCCACGCTCTATTTTGATTGCCATTGAATCATTTTTTGTATCCCCTCTCTCACGCGAAACTTGCAATTTTTTTTTTACTTTCTCATAATTAATCTTTTTTCATTTCTTTTTTTTTTCTTGACTTTTTACGCACTGTAAAAAAATGGCTTTAAATTGTTTTTAATTGTTTTTCATTGTACTGTTGTACTTGAATGTTTTTAATTATTATTACTTATACAATTATTACCCAAATTTATAACGAGTTACAAATTCTAACGATGTGTTTTTTATTCCAAAATAAAAAAAATTGTATTTTTAATATATAAATTAATTGTTTTTAAATAATTCTAATTTAAGAATTTTTATTGTACGCATAAAAATTTTTTTGTACTAAATTTCATTTTAACTTATAAAATTATAAATTCGGCCAATTATTTTGAAAACCAAACTCATAATTTAAAACAGAAAAAGTGGTTCTCTTTCCTCTCTCTGGCTCTTCCACAACCAAAACTAATAATTCAGTTAAATTTTTTTAAAATTGCAAGAGAAATTATTATTTTATTATATTTTCTTAATAATTAAGTCCAATTTTTCAGTATTTACCAACATAAAAATTAATACGAACAAAATTTTCAAAAGGAATTTAAGTTTACCAAAAAAAAATAAAAATAAATAAATAAGCATGAAATTAAACAATTTAATATAAATAATTTTATGTAGTAAAAGTCATATAGCTTTCTCTCTATCTCTGCCTCTCTGTCACTTTTTACCAATCTAATGATCTTTAAAAAATAACTTGTTTGTATGGAAATATGCTAACTATTGAAGTAGATCTCTCAATAAAAAGTTACTTTAAGCAAATGAAAAAAAATTGTGAGAAAGCAAAAAATAAAGAGAGAAGGAAATTGAGAGAAAAAGAGTGTAGGCACAAGCAATTGTGTTATTATTTATAAGTACAATATTAATATAACTAGGACACAATTAATTTTAATTAGTAATAAGATTTTATTTATGAAATTTAAATGGAATGGTGGTAAAATTATAAGGATCAAAAGTATTGTAATTAAGTTGCTTCCACAACTGGAACAACAAACAACAAAATGAGATTATACAAAAGAGAAAAAATATCAGAAATTGTTATTTAAACAAGAAAAACAATACAGAAGATAAAAAAGCAGCAACAACATAACAACAAAAATGTACCTTCTTTCGAATTAGCAGTTCAAAATTGCATTACTAGAAATGTTTCACTTGTACACGCCCATATACCCCCCCAATATACATATAATTTCACACAAATTTTTGGCATATAAAATTAAATTATTTATTTATTATTATTAAGATTATTAAAGATTATGATTTCATATATAACGGCACATATGATAAGTAAACGTTATGTTGTATCAACAATCCTTATGCAAACAAAACAATGTATATAGCAATGTATGCAATTAAAGAGGTATAGAATTAATATACACTTGTATACCATCGCTGTAAATTCAATATGTACATGTACACAAAAAGAATCTATGCACGTAAACAATCATATAAACCATGTATACATACATTCTCTGTATACATAAAGCCACTAAATAATACATACGTAATGTTGTAAAAACTTTATTTTATAGCATTACATTTTAATGTAAAAAAAAACGAACATAATTGAATTATTGTGAGAGTATTGGTATGTAATGTAAAAATTACATCTGCAACAGTAATAAAAACCCATACATTTTATCATTAAAAATTTAAATAAAAAGAAAACAATAACTATAAGAACGGTAATCGAATGTACATAACAGAAAATAGGTCGCTGTAAACATTTGCCTCTTGAAAATGTTTCAAACGGTATTACACCTTATATACATTTGTAATAAAACAACTCTGTGCTACTTTATTACTGAGAAGAGATGCAATGGATGAAAGGCGAACATATTTCGCATTTTCATAAATAAGATTTTTCAGTTAACAGTCCCATTTAGGTTAGTGTTAGTAGGAAGAAGAAGCAAATGCAAAAACAAAAAAAAAGAGAAAGGCTAAACGTTGCATATTACACATTCACAAGTAGTCCACGTGAATATTTTCGGCTGATCTTTACATATTTATTTGTTTAATTATGACAGAGAAAAATAATACACATATGAATTAATTTAACTTTCATAATAATAAATAAAATAATAAAACATTCAGATTATTTTATAAGTAACACATCTGAAAATTTAATATTAAAAAAGGAAAACAATAAGTAAGTGTAAGGAAGCCGCACTCACATGTACAAAAAACCAGCGTGTGCAATTTAGAGCGATAAATAAAAAATAACAATAACAACTATAATAATAATTAGAAAGAGAAATAGTTTTTCGTGGTTTTCTCAACTCAGAGCAAATTAACAAAAGTAAAAATTATGTTCAAATAAAAAAAAGGTTTAAATTTATGGAAAAGAAGCAAACATTTATTTTGTTGTACAGGATTCGAATTAATAAGTAATTTGAATAATTTTTTTAGCCGGAGATTTATTTAGAACCTAAATTGATTGATGTCTCCATCAACAATATAACAACGTGGTAATTTGATATATGTATGTATGTATGTATATAAAATAAAAGAACAGTTTCTTGTAGTGGAATTTCCCTAAAAAAAGAAAATTGCATCAACTTAAATAACCATTCAATGAATTTTATAGACATAAAAGAAAACACTGAAATTCGAAAAAAAAATTACTAAACACTTCCGTCTTACAGTGATTTGGGTGTTGAAGAATGTGTTTGATTTTAATTATAATTTATTCGGTTCATTGTACCGGTTTTTCTTACTAGCGCTTTATATTTCATATTTTTGTTTGGCTTTATAACTATTATTGCCTTTTTTTTTATTGAAAATGATAAAAAGTGCTAAAGAAAAGAAATAAAAATAAATGAAAGGGGGCCACGTGGCATTTATTAAAATAGAAGTAATTAATAAATTAAACATGAAAAAGACTTGAACACCGTTGAGTGCTGCTAAAAGACAAAAGCATGCACTGAGCCAAGCATATTTCTAATTAACGCAAATTTAAAAACAAATTACTAATTATTAATTATAAGGATTAGATGATTTGGTTAGAGTTATAATTGTAATACGTGTTGAATTTTGAAGGGTTTAATCTTAAATGAAATAACCAATAACTTACAAACTTTTAAATTTGACTTTGATTTGATTTTTTTTATTTTTTTATTACTTTAATAATTGATTGAATTATTTAAATTTTAATTACTACTATTCCTGTTTTGGTTGTTTTTCTTTTAAATATTTTCTAGAATTCATTTTACGTGTAATTAGTTTGTGAATTAATGCACGTCTTAAATTATATAGTGAAATGGATTCAGGATTTTTGAACGCATTTTGCGATGATTCATATATAAACTATGATAATGACATTGAATATTGGTCTAATAATAATGTGGAGTAAGTTGTTGTTCTCTTTTTACTTGCTCCATTCAAAATATAAATCTTTAATATCATTTTATTCTATTTAAAATTTTTTTTAGCATATTGGGCATGCAATTATTGACCGAAACATTAGATGGCATTTTGCCCATACCGCCAACAGAGAATTTTCACATGGACAATAATTCAAATTTTAGCATTCATTCGGTAAGATAACGGCTATTCATTTTCTTTCTGTTTCTTTCATATTAAACTTATTTGCATTCTGTTGTTGTTGTTGTGAGAATTGTTATTTACAAAAATTAAATTATATGATGTTTCTAAAAAAAAATACGAATATAAGTAAGAAATTTATACTTAATTGGGATCGGCTCTTAAATACTCTTATATAATTTTACTTAAAAAATCAAGAAAGTATAAAATAAAGGAAATTTTTAAATGATTTGAAAAGTTGGGTATATGGTATATGGGACGTACAGTAAATCGGGAGTAAATCGTTTTATAATCGTTTCACATAAGATTTTGCATAAACTTATAATACCTGAAACCATGGAGGGGTGTACGAAATGTACGCAACTCTCTGATAATGAAGGTGGCTGGCTTATTTTAGCATTTATATAAAAGGAAAATAAATTACATGCCACTTTCAAATGATTTAAAGATCATTTCTTTTTTTTTTTTAATTGATAACAAGTTGAAAATTGAGTTGTTAGGCCAATTGATTGAAAGTTATCTTAATTTTTAATTATATTATTGTTATCAACAATATTCACACCAATAATAATATTTTTTCTATTATTATTATTTTTCCAATTTTTTTGGATTGCGGTATTTTTATCAAAAATTTTAAAATAATCAAAGCTTAAAAAGGATGATGGTATAAGTGAAGAGCATTTTACAGGCGACGGCGATTGCGATGGCGATGGTGAGAATGCTGTTGAATTAGTGACACTCGATACTCAGGTTGATGATTACGATACCGATAATGAAGATCATGTCATTTATTGTCATGATTATGACGATGAAGATGCGGATGATGATGATCAATATAGCCAATATAGTAATGATTTATTTAAAACGGGCAGCGTTAGCTCATCTATTGAAGATTATGAATCACATAGCAGTGATTATGATAATTTTAATGAAGTACTAATGAAAAATGATTGTGATGGTGACATAATGAAAAGTATAGATGATGAAAAATATAAGGAATTCATACCGATTGTAGAAGGAATCGCACCAATCAAATTATCTAGAAAAAGTGAAGATGCAAATGCACACGCATACGCTTATCATAAACAGTGTAGCTTTGATCAATTTGCTGTAACAACTGATATAAGTGATGCTGGTGGTTTGGGCCTTAATGTTGACGCCACTAATTTTGATTTAGCTGAATTTATAACACAAGATGATATAGTGGTAAATTCTTTAACATCTGGTTCATTAACGGAATTAGCACAAATGGAATTAGGAATAAAGATTTCTATAAATGATAAATTACCGACTAATCCATTGTCCAAGTGGAATGATAAAATTGAAGGCACATCAACATTATCAATGTTATCAAATACTTCAATAAATTCTGGCAATATTATAATAATGCCATCAGAAAATTATCATTCAGATGGAGATTCTGATGTAATTGTTGATGTTGAGACTGTTGAAGTGAATGAAGATGATTCGATATTGTTTGCCAATAGAGTATCCGTTGAAGATATTATTGTTGGTACCGATGATGAAGATGATACAGAAAATATTGCAGAAAATTTCATTGATAATATTAAAGAGGATCCATCATGGACGCCACCTATTAGTAATGCTTGTAATAAAAAATCCGACAATAATGGAGCCATAATAAATCAGGTATATTTAATATTTAATTTTTTCACTTAATTTAAAATAATAATGAAAAAAACTTTTTTTTGTCGTTTTCATTACCTTTCCAAAGAAATGTTCCAGGAATACAAAGGATACAAAGGATACAAAGGATATTGTTAAAAAGAAAGGTAGAAGAAGAAATTTAAAGAATCCAATTCGTAATATAAAGAATGTGAAAGTAACCAGTGATCACAAAAAATGTGTTGATAAAGTTAAAAGTAAAGCTTTGCAGGAAAGTAAAGTGAAAAGTTGTGAAGAATCATTAAATAATCACACTGAGAGTAGAACAGATAACAAAAGTCAATCTGCTGGAAATTATAGTAATAGTCTAAAACCAGCGCTTAAACGTAAATTGAATTTGGAAGAATATAAGAAGAGACGTTGTGATGCATATGTTTCCATGAATGAGAACAAAACCTCCACCGTGAAGTCTGGTATGGATAAATCCATCAAAATTGAAGAAACTATTAATGTAGTGCAAAAAGGTAAAATGTCTCATAATAAGCATAGTGCAGAAGTTGCATCGATTGTTAAAAGTCTTAAGGAAGAGCAACAACAGCAGCAGCATAAATTGAATAAATCAAAAGGAATTGATCCCATAAAGATAGCGAAAGAAAAAGTTTTACGAATGCAGCAATTGAAGAAAGCTCAACAATTGCGTATCATAGATTCTACAATATCAGCAAAAGTGCCCAAAGTAACGAAATTACCACCTTTAAAGGAAATCGTTCAAAATACTGAATATAACAGTTTAATAGGAATGGAAATAGAACATGAACACAACGAAATACAATATCAACAAAAGAAAATAGATGCTGCTCCAATTAGAAATAACGAATATGAAGAGATTATAACAATATCTATACGTTGCAATACGGATATATCAATACCGGCCTTACCATTTCGTAATGCTGGCATAAAATTAAATAAAACTACAGAATCACTATTGAAGTCTTCAGCATTATTAAGTAGCGTATCAAAAGCAACTGATAATGCAGCATTAACAAAAAATTCTTTAATAGCCAGCATACAAGATGTTGTGGTAAAGAAAGTTGTCTATGAAAATCAAACTAAACACATTAACTTAAAGGACAATAATAAAGGAGAATATAATGATGCCGAACATCATGGTGAGGATAAAATAATTATGCATTTACGTAAAGATAGAATACGACCGACTACATGTACGATGGGCGTTCAAACCGATTTTCAAGCACAATTTCCAATATTGTCAATATTAACTAAAACGCTTAAAAGTCGACCCAAAAAGGCGTATTGTAAATTGAATGGTAGATCTCGTTACGATTCTTTAGATCAATTAGCAGCAGATTCAGCAGAAGAATCTGATGTTAGCCAATTGCGGCATCAACAATCGCGTGAAGGTAGTTATTCATCATCATTGGAACGTGTACGTGCGTATGATAGTGCCATTGGTACGGGTTACTCATCACGTGGCAGTTGTAGAAATCGTAGTTCTATAAGTTCATCTTATTCTGAAACTTATAGAAGTCGACGCCGTCAACGACGCACTAGTTATAAGCAACGTCAACGCATAAATTCACATACAAGAAGTAGCAGCAGTAGTAGCAGAAGCAGTAGCCGTAGCAGAAATAATAGCAATAGCTCTTACACCAACATCGCTACAACAGACTCTTCAGATTATGAACATTCCTACAGTTCAAGACAGGCTAGACGCAATAGATGTTCATCATCACCTTCATATTCGCGTTCGTGTTCCCGTTCGTCTACACAATCGAGATCAAATGCTCGAAACAGTTATCAGAGACACAATAAATATAAAGATGATAAAAGTCGTAATAGTAATAATAACAGTACATATCAACCGGCTGTAGAAGAGCGTCGCATAGTCTATGTAGGACGCATTGAACAAAAAACGACCAAAGATATGTTGCGTAAGAAATTTTTATCATATGGTCATATTAAACATATTAGCATACATTATAAAGGAAATGGGTAAGTCAATTTCTCTGTCATCCCACATACAACTTTCTACGTATTTTCTTTTCGTATGCCACTGTCTAAAGAGATTTTTTTTTCTTCATTTTGATATTTCAAAAATTACATAAAAAATTTATAAAATAAAATAAAAAATTAAATATGCAAAAAGTATGAAATATGGATTTGTTACATATAAACGAGCTCAAGATGCATATGCAGCCATTGATAATAGCACCCAAGATCCGAAAATTAATATGTATGATATTAGTTTTGGTGGGCGTAGAGCCTTCTGTCGTTCCACATATGCTGATTTAGGTATGAAAAATTAACATTTTATTTTTATATTCTATTACAAATTTGAGTTTTAATTTTTGATTTTTTTAAAAAGTAGTTTCGATTTTCTTAAATTTTTTTTTCCAATTATAAAAACAAATTTCTTCTGAATTAAATGATTTTTTATATCCTTAATAGATAACGCTGGCATTAATACATATCATTCATATGTATTTCCAACAAATTCCATAAAACGTCCAGATGAGCAACAAGAGGAGTCTTTTGAGACATTACTTATGAAAATGAAACAGAAACTTAATGCCCACAAAAAATTATGTCATAATAAAGCTGCAACTAATATTTGACGTACGCTTGCAATTATAATAATAATTATCAATAAATCTATTACACTAAAAATAGCATTCAAATTTTCTTAGTAATTGATTTTTTTTAAATTTATATTTATATTTATATTTATCTACATAGGCTTTATATGCTAAATGAATTAATGTGATTTTTTTTTTTGTATAAAGCGCTTTGATAAATTATCGTGTAATTGGGAAAGAATTTTTCCAAAATAAGGAAATTATTCAATATAAAATTTAAATTGCAATTTGAATGATGTTTCTGAGACGCAGTTCTACGATAAATGGAGATACTGATAATGAATTAATGATTCAGTTTTTTTTCTCATATGGCATGACTTTAAGATTTTTTTTAAGAATAAAAATAAAGCGATTTTTGACAATATTAAAATTAATTAAATCGCAGCTAAAGCTACATAAATATCTTGATATTTTCTTATGGTCTTTTCCTTTATCTAAAAAAAAATTTTTTTTTAAGAATAAAGCGATTTTTAGTCATACTAAAATTTATTTAATAATTAATCAAGTAAACCTAAATCGCAGCAGCTAACGTTACATAAATTTCTTGTTATTTTCTTATGCTCTTTCTTTTTCTTTATTTAAAAAAATTCGATTATGATTGTTCATTTAAAACTTTATTTGTTAATGCCATATGAAAATGTTTAATCGAGTTTAATTAGAGTTTAATCAATTTAAGATTTTTGTAATTGAGATTTTTTATAATTTATATAAGAAATTTAATTTAAAAAATTTTTATATGCAACATTTGAAATGCATATGTCAAAAGAAAAGTGTTAACATAAAAATTTAATAATTTTAACTATTTAAATCAAATCATTTACGCTTGTGTTTAAAATTGCTTTTCATTATTTATAAATATAAATGTTCATTTTGAATATGCGTGTAAATAAAATGCAAATACAAAATAAATATATAAATAATAAAAAAATTAAAAAATAAAAAAATTAATTTTTGTTTTATAAGTAAATTTGACTCAAGTGAGATGCAAATTTTTTTCAGGGGAGGCAGGCGGCGCGTACGTTCATTAAGAAAATGAAAGATAAATTAAAATTAAAATTGAATAATTTAAATTATAATTTATTAAATATTTATAATTAATTAACGTTATATACAATTAAATAAAACTTGATAAATAAAATTACAAAAAAAACATATTTCTTATGATTTGAATATTGCAAGCTTGGTCGAATATTACAAATATGACGGACCAAATTTTTTCAAGATAATTTCTAAAATGAAAATGAAATGAAGTAAAAGTGTTATAATTGAAATAGTTTCGTACCATTTTACTTAATAAGATTAAAAAGAAAAACCAAACCTTTAAATAAATGGAATTATAAGTCAAGGAAGTAAAACGTTCGATGCGGGAAGCGAATTAAATTTGATACATAGCATGTCCTGGCATTTGGCATGATTCTAATAAAAAACCAAATTCTAAAATTTTTTTTTCAAAATTGACTATTTTGATGGGTTCAATCTAAATTAAAAGTCCGTTTAAGTCCATTCTGGGTCTAATCACGTCTAAAATATCAAATGTTATTGCAATACCATTAAAATCAATATCTGTACTTTAGTAACAGACAGACATACATATCCCAAATTAATTTACAAGCTGATTCTGGATGGTCCGTTGTAACAAAAAAAAAAAAACTAAAACAAACAAGAGGATCTTTAGCAAAATATAAAAATGATTTGAATGAAGCAAATAAAGTTCTCTTAATTGGTTTAATTCTCATGTTCCATTTCTCCATTTCATAATGTCAAAATTTATTTTGTATTTTGTGCATTTATTGAAGTGGTCATTGTATTATCATTGTCATTGTCATTATCATCAGCATTTCTTGCTGGTGGTACATCATTGTTAGTTGCTTCCACATTTCCATATTTCATTTGATGCGCTTTCATTCTTTCAATATTTTGACTAAACGTATTTAAGCATACGGCGGCATTATTATTATAAGATCGTTCAGCAGTATGAACGCGCATATGGATGGTTAACTCTTTTGGCCGTTTAAAAGCCCTTTCACATTGAGTACATTTATATGGACGTTCGTTTGAATGTGAACGCATATGATCGCTTAATTTATCGGGACGACGGAATGCTTTTGCACATATATTACATATATGAGGCTTTTCTCCAGTATGTGTACGACGATGCATTTCGACATCGTACATACGTGGATATGCTTTGTCACATAAATCACACTTGAATGGCTTTTCGCCAGTATGACGACGTGTATGAATTTTTAAGGCTGTTTGACTACAACAAGGTAAGCCACAATATGTGCATAAAAATGTATAGGTCTTTTTCACTTTATGACTTTCATTCTTACGTTTTCTTGTTGAGGTTACCTCGTCTTTGGTTGGATCGTGTACACGCCTCATATGAGCATGTAATTTATAAATATTAGTATATTTGCATGGACATTTTTCGCATTGATATTTTTTTCTAGCTATAAGAGAATCGGGTGGCCTTAATAAATCCTCAACAGATTCTTTGCCATGAAATGTACGCATATGTGTGTACATGTTATATCTACGGCTAAATTTACGTCCACAATTTGGACATGGAATTTTCAATTCATCTGGCAAATGGGTACTTCTTTTGTGACGTGCTAATAGCTCGGCATTCTCATAAATTTTGCCACAATCCTCACAACCCACCGGCAATAAATCATCACCTTCTAGCGGCGGCTTGCTTTTTAACGATTTACGTTTTCTATGTGTTTTTGATTGCGCGGTAGAATTGTTGCTTGCATTTATTGTTTCACTACTTTGCGTAGCATCAACGCACTTTTCTATAGAACATTCTACCGGTAAAGGATCAATTGGTGTAGAATTAAGTGGATACACAGAACTATAAAAAGTAAAAGTAAAATTAATAATTATTAGTTTTCAATTTCATAGAAATAATAATGTTTATAATATGGAAATACTTTTCATTACTTGTCATTCATGATATCTTGCCGTTGATCAATAACTTCAGATTTTAATGGTAAATCATTCTCCTTTTTAATGGCTAATACATTTTCAGTTGATGATGTCATATTATCAATTGATGCCGTTATTATTTGTGAATCGCCTAACTCTTCTTCCAGTTTGACTTGAACATACTTGTTAACATCCAAATCAATGGATGGCTCTTTTAAACAATCTAATTGTTTAAGAGTTGTTTGTTGTAAGCCGCGCAGCATTGATAATAGTTCAGAATTTGCATCCTGAGCTTGTTTTATAAATTGTTGAGCTGCCCTTAATTTGCGACTGCATGCCTTACAAATTCTCTGAGGCATGTGTTCTTCTTGGTCGATTGGAATTGTGATATTAGTTAATGCCATTAAAGCTTCTTTGTATGTGATTTTTATGAACTTTAAACCCATCTTTTTCTCCAACAAACGAAAATTCTCCTCGACTTGAGACAAGTTCGACACTTTGTTAAAATACTTTTAGACATTTTTGCTTTATATTGTTTTGGATGGCATGCATCAAAATGGCATTGAAATTCATAAATTAGTTTTTTAAATAACTTAATTTTATTTTGTTATTATAATTAACTTGTATTTATTGCTTATTTTTAAAAGCATTTTTTATTTAATTTATCCAGATATTCTAAAGATATTTTATAGTGACGAGAGTATACCCCATTTAAGTGAATTTTATATGTGAAGTTACCAAGATAATTTTCTGGAAATTCTGAAAGTAGAGAGGGACTGGGAACTTTTTAAAATTTATTTAATAATAATTATTTATTTACAAAAATATTTGATAATATGCTTTTTATTTTTTCTATAGTTTCATAGGTGAAAAAACTCCGAAAAATGTTTAATAAGCTAACTTTATAAAATGCCTTGATTTGCTCTCATAATTAATTCACCACGTTTCACAATTCTCTGCAGAGAGGGTTATTGTTGAGCTATTTTGTCGGAAATAAACATGGAGTATTCGAAAAATTCGAAATTCGAATTTATTCTATCAGTAATATATATATTAAGAAAGCTAAAAAATTTAAGCTTAAAGATACGTTACATTTGAAAGATATTTTGAATACCAACATCGATACTTTGAGCCATATCTTATGGAAGAGATTTTAACTAAGCAATGTCGTCATGTTTATTTATTTTGATTTGATTTTCCTATTAAATAAAATAAATTAAATATAAAGTTAAAGTAACCTTAATTTAGCGGATGTCTTATTTAACTGCAGATCTAAAAGTCAAATATTAATGATTTTCTTGCCCATAAAAAGCACATTGTTCTGTAGTAGTACAATTTTTATTATTTAAAATTATCAGGCAGCGAGATAAATAACTTTTGCTAAGAATTGTGATAAATCACAATTGAAATTAATTGATAAAGGTAATAAGCAAAATTTTTGGACCTTACTAGGAAAAAATTCCAGTCACAAATTTCTTTTTTATTGTATAATAATACAATTTAAATTAATGCTTTAAAATTAATATTAATCGTAATAGTACTAATATAAATAAATAGAAATCTTAACTTTATCAATACTGTTTAATTGTGTGGAGAAAATTTTCCAAAGGTTTACTTATGGTTTCAGCTATTAATGTAATGGCTGGCCCACAATTTTGTAAATTTTGTATGCAAGCCCTCAGATAAATGCGGTACGTTTTCTCTGGTATTAAATTTCTCAAAATGTAAAAATGCGTTTGGCCAGATAATGTTGTCGTTGCATCATAGAACTTTAGACTTTTACAAAATTTCATATTCCTCTCTTTATATTCTTCATCTTGTTTTGTGAAGGATAAATCATTATGCGTTTTACATGGAGATTTTTCAGTGATAAGTGGAAATGAATTTGGACCAGTATCTTGTTCAGCTAAAGCTTTCTTCTCCAAGAATTCATGCAATTTTATGAAAGCTTGTTCTGTACTTTTTTCAGTACCATTCAATTTTTGCAATTTATTATCCATTTTACGTTCATTCATTTTAGTTGATACATAAATTAAATTTTGTATAGTCTCATCGTATACCAATTGCTCTTTGTTATAGTAATCATCTTGATTTGGCCATGGACCACTTTCTGAATTCATATAATTTGGACAAAGGCAGTTTCCACTTGATTTGATTATACTCGATGTAGCTTTTGTTAAATATTTTTTTAATGTCAGATCTAGAGAAGCAATTAACGGTGTTTGATTAAAAATGAAGGAGTATAAAAATATGAATTTTGATTTAACTAATAAATGATCCAAACAGCATTGGAGTTCAAGATGAAAAAACAAAAACTGGGCCGCAGGGATTCAAAGCTTAGTTACTCAAACAGAATTTTAAAAAGTGTACAATTCTAGAAGTACGGAAAAATGTAGCGAAAGAGAGATTTAAATTTAGCGCTTTCTTGTTTTTTATTTATTTAGGCTCCAAAATGTAATATAAGCTGCAGAAGATCGTAAAAATTTTACAATCAATACTCTTCTGGATCATTTATTATAAAATTGAACAGAAAATTTACTTGCAAGAATTTCATTTGTAATATCTTCCACATAAATGGTATAATTTGTTATAATGCCATTTGGATTACGTGGTGGCCACCAATGAATTTCCTATATTAACATTAAAATGACAAAATAACTCTTAATAATTTAATCTATTTAATGTATTTTTGGAAAAATTTTAATTTAGTGATTCTTTCATTACTAACCAATTCACTGGCTGAATACGAACGATAAAATATTCTAGCTGGTGGATCTGGAATAGATGATTCAGTTTGAAAATAATGAATATCCGATAAAGCATCCAGTTGATAATGAAAGTCCAATGAAGTTAAGGCTCTCACAAAATACGCATATTTCGTGAAAGGTTTTAAATTGGTTAAAACATGACGTATATTCAGACCAGATGAATAATCCATATGCCAACTATTCATAAATGAAAATATTTAAAAAGCATAAAGTGCATAACAATTTTCAAATTTGGTATAATATTCATGTCGTACTTATCATAACCGCAACCATGACGTCCATCATACATTGTGACATTCTCATTTGGACTAATTTTATAATAATACACATAGCCATAGAGTAAATCTTTATCTTGTGATGACATGGGATTCACTTTAATTCGAACCGAATTAGCATTCACAGCTTCAATTGTTGTATTCAATTGATGGATATTGCCACTGCCTAAATATCATGTAAATCAAATAAAAATTGATATAAAATTTTAGGTTTTAATGCTAAAAGTCCAAAAGGTAAAATTAACCACGATTAATATGTAAAATTTGTGATAATATTTTCATTTTCCTAGCAAGCAATATTGTGAATAACGATTTTTAAAAATCTTCGAAAATTCGTGATATTGCAGAAACATTCCATTTCGTGCAATACCGCACAATTCTCATATGCGACTTTGCCGTGCAGCAGAGTTTGCAATGCAGAGAGGCAATGCCAACCAAATACAGAGTTTAGACTTTGAACTGTGAACTCTTCGAGGCATAATTCAGATATATGGATAAATACAAAATGAACAGAAGTGCGAACTTAATCTTTTTCAGAAAATGCAGTCTCTGTTTTTATGGAAGTAATGAAAAGTATCCTCACTTTAAGCCCTTTAGCGACTTTTGCAGATTCACCATTCAAAATTGTAAGCTTCTCTAAGGTAACAACTTGTTTCAGAAAAGACAACTCCACTTTTTTGTTATTCCCGAGTCCCTATGAAATGACAGACTTTGTAAGCAATAAATATTTCATGTTGTTTGGGTAATTTGAAGACAAGGCAATCATAATATTAGTCGTGAATTGTAATAGGGTGTTTTGACTAATCAAATCTATTAACAAAATTAACTTTTCATTCCAACCTAATTCATATAAGAATTTCTTTTCTCATGAATTCTTTACTAATATAAGATTTTATCGATATGCTTTAATTATTTTCAAATATTAAATAGATCAACTTACATATGACACGTTCACCATTCGAATTACGTGATATATCTTTAATAGATATTGTCGATACGTTACGTAATTGTTTATTAAATATTTGTATAATTTTTTCATAGCATAAGCGTGCATTTAAATGGAAATAAATGTGACCATTTAAAATGGCCACTTGTTGATTTCGACACCATAATTCTTCTAAATAATAATTATTTACCACATACAGAGCATATCTAAATATTTAATACATATCACATAAATTTATGGCAAAAATTTGTGTAATTTTTCTTTTTTTTTTACCGATTGTTAATTAAACGTTTACCGCCAATTGTTTGTAATTTGTTAAAAAAATTTAATGAAACCAGCTGAGGATTGTGCACAATTTTTAAATAATCACTTATTTCTAATAAATTAGCGAAGGCCTTCTCTAATGCTGGAATTATTGGCGCTGTAGATATTTGCGATTGAATAAAAATATAAAAAAACAAAAACAACAAATAAATAATTTTTTAATAAGTTTTCACATTCTTTTTAAAACAATTCCAAAGAATTGAGTATTTGTCATATAAAATGATTAATTAAAAATTATTAAATTATTAAATTATTATATACAAGTGAAAATGAGTGCTACGGTCGATTGAGGCCAACTCTCTTTTGCTTAAGGGACTTAAAAAAAAAAGGGAAAATCAAATTGATCCCATGCCCTAAATTATCAAGAATTATTCACAATTTTAAGTTTCTTTTAACGCTCATGAAAATATTCTAATCTTAATTAATAAGTGTCTTTGAGTCCTAAGATATTTGATTATCAAAATTCTCCCAAAGCAACTTGAAATTGTTATTTAGATGGACAGCAGGTAGCCAGAGAAATAAACAGACAAGCTTAATTCGATTCCGTTAGGTACAGTGAGGGGTTACGTTCAAACAAACACTACTTCTCAAAAGTTTACTTACATTTAATATCCAATAATTCAATGGTTAATGATCCTTCTATTACTGCACAATCATCTAAGCCATTTAAATCATCTTGTGTATTAATCCGAAAATTTCCGGTACAATTGATTTTACATGTTGGTGGTGTCTGCTCATCACTATATTTTTGATAATTGTATGGACACTCATCACGACATGCACGATCGAATGGTATTTTTGATAAATTTCGGCAACTATTGATTGAAATACATTCCCTTTTCGATAACTAAAATAAATAGATAATAAATGATTAATACTTCTTATTCATTATCCATTTCATTATCCAGTATTACCTTTACATAAGTTTCATTACAGGAATCGACACATTGATTATCCTGAATAAAACCATTACAAAGTAAATTGCGATTTGGTATGTTGTTGCTATCACATTTTGTTATGCAATTTTTTTTATTAATTATTGCATTTCGTTTAACACAATTATTCCAACATTTATTTATTAAATTCTTTGTAAGGTATTTCTGATATTTATTAAATGACCAACAATGTTGACTCCATGTATTATTTGGATCTATTATGCCGCAAAGAGGACAATAGTTGGGTGATTTATTTTTCTAAATGTACACATTATAAGGATTGATTTTTTCTTATAAAAATTGATAAAAAAAAAAACAACAATTGAATTTCAAAATATAGATAGATATCGATATCGATAGATATCGACCATATTTAAATGCATCACATTAGACATTGCATTATTATATTGATCAAATTTATAATGAAATTATTTAACAAGAAATTTATATTCAATTTAAAGGACCTTTATTATTTATGGTTTGTCTAAAACTCACCAATGAAAATCTATCAATATTTCATTATCAAATGTTTCTTTATAAAAATTACACCTTCAAGATTCTTAAGGACATTAAGGCATTTGAATCATTAAGTATGGAGTTTTTTTTTTTTTTTTGGGATAGTGCCCTCAAAGTAGGGACTTTATAAGTGAATTGTTCCTCTAAGCCTTTGAGAGGCGTCTATAGCTACAATTTGATACGTAAAGGATCTTTATCATTTTGCTTTATAGAATTTTAATGGCAGAGGACATTGCCGTATCATAAAGTTTTGAACTTTAGTAAACTGAAGCTTTTTTTATTGATCCCTAGCACAGCAGTAAAGTAAATTGTTATTATAAGAATTTATGAAAGTGCGAATGATTAGACAGATCAGCAGCATTTTCAATTAATCTCTGAGAATATTGAATATAAATAACATGATAAATAATAAATAGATAAATAAATGATAAAATTTACTTTTATAATGAAATGATTTTGTGTATCATTTGTTAAAATTGCCATCCAATTTATTGTATTCACATAACACAATGATGGATTCGTTTCAATGCGTATTGAACCATGATAAATTCGTAATAGTGATATTAAACCGATATTTTCTAGATTACGATTTTCATATAAGATCAATGCATAACGATCGAATAATAAATCAATGCCACGAATAATTGTTAAAACAGGTAATAAACGTTCTAAAGTATCGAGACCAGTTACACGATGCACTAAAAGATAATCGGTAATTTCGGTGATATTTGTTGGTGTTAATATGTTTAAGATAGTTTCATTAAAATGTATATCGATAAATGTTAAATGGCCTACAATGATCTGACATTTTTGTAAATCATAATAATTTTCTATAGTTTGAATTGTTATTGAATTGCATTGAATTTGTTGCACTGCTTCAACATCATCACCTAATGATAATGATAATGAAGACGTTGATGATGATGCTGGAAATGATGATGATGCTACTTTTATTATATAACAACACCAATAAAATTTTATTATTATTATGAATGAAAGAAATTTCATTATGAAATATTCCATTGTAATATTTATTGAGTTCAATTCGTTATTAATACCACTTGATTTTTGTTTAACCTTTTAAGCATCAAAAAAAAAAAACAAAAAAGAAAAAAAACAAATAACGACATAACACAAATTCAATTTATTTCAATTTAATTGAATTTCCCTTTATTTCACTTGATTTCAATTAAGCGACGATCGCTTCTATTTTATTATTTTGGTTTTTACGTTTTCATTTTGTTTTTTTTTTTGTTTTGGTTTGTTTATACTTTTCTTCGTTCTTTTAGTTTTCTTCTACTATTATTTATAAATTTTTCTAGCGTACTCTTCAAGATATGATAGAATTGCTTATCGAAATACAGTTAAAAACGAACTGGTCTGATCATTAAACTGTAAGAGAAATTATATATCTAAAGATGACCGATAGCCAGTTAATATATTTACAAACATTTGGAGAGAGTTTCAAATGAGATCGCACACACACACACACACACACACACACACACACGTATACACACTAATGTAATGCATGCATCCAGTTAAATTATACATGTTAATAATTTTTGTTTTGTTTTGATTTTTGTTTTGTTTTTTACAAAAAAAATTTCAATGATCAAAAGAGTAAAATTATTATTTTAATTTGATTTTACTTGTGATTGGCTTACAAAATACCAAGGATGCCTTAAATATTACCTCAGTCTCTCACCATCATTTGATGAGTGAGTTCTCTTGATCTCTCTTTTTTTTATAATAATCTCTTACCTCTAAACTTCATGCATCATGTAATTTAGTATCTACAAGTACATTTTCAATTTATTTAATGCTGATCTTTAACACATTTTTAAACGTTTAAATTATAATGAGTTAACATTCAACATTAACTTGCTGCAGCCATTATGTAAATTAACTTTCAACGTCTGTACAGTTATAACTTTAATAAGGCGATTTTTTATATAACATCAAAAGAGTTTTTAACAAATTTATCTTATTCATGACAAATTATTTGTCTTTTAATTATTTCTTACATTTTGTAAAGGAAATTTTTCTTAATTAATAACGAAAATTGAGAATAAAGGCATATGGCTCTTAATTTATTGATATTTTGTTAGTTTTCAGATAGCTTTAAAAGTTTTAATTTGCCTAAAAATTTATTTTTTTTAATTTTATATGTTTTTTTTTGGTTTATAAAGATTAGAGTTTTTTGTTCTTACCATTGAAAAAATTTTGCATAAAGTGAAAAATGATGATTGTTTTAAAATTATTTTAATCAAATTTCATCTACTTATTCTTTGTTTGTTCCATTTATTTGTTTCCATTGACTACTTCTAGTTTCTAGTGCTTTATTCGAATTGTCTAAATGGTCTTAATTTGTCAAATTCATTATTTAAATTTTATTCTTTGGCATTCTGTAATTTCAATAATGCAAAGATCCTTGAAAAAATGCAGGAAATTTTCATTGTTTGTTTTGTAGTTTTACAGCGTGTATATTTTATTTCAGATATGACCATTTGAAATCATTAATTGTTTTATAGTAGGCTTGACTGTATCAAATTAAATATTATAAAATTTTTAAAAGCAAACCTTTTTGAATTTCATGATCAAGTTCAATGCAAAATTTTACCGGTTTTTTTTTGTTTTTTGTTCTAGGAAATGTAATTAATTTATTTAAATTAACTATTTTATTTAATTACAATTGAAAATTAAGTAATGACATTGTCATTTGAAAATTGGTTGAGCAATTTGTTGGTGTAACATGAAATGAAATGAAATGAAATGAAATGAAATGAACATTAATT
Organism: Melophagus ovinus; assembly: GCA_023089585.1. Lineage (NCBI taxonomy): Eukaryota > Metazoa > Arthropoda > Insecta > Diptera > Hippoboscidae > Melophagus > Melophagus ovinus. Next base: position 6,288,150 of record JAKKIB010000177.1, read on the forward strand.
TAATGTTAACTACAAAAAAAGAAAAAAACGAAAACTTGTAGTAGTTTAATTAAATAAATAATGGCCACACTTCATAATTCTGTTATAAAGTTAGTTAGTTAATTTGTTTGATTTTTTAGAAAAATTTAAGCTACAAAACTTTAAAACTCATTCTGAATTTTTTTAGTTTAACAAAAAATGCTTGAAAAAAATCTGGGGTGCCATAACGATTTTTATATATTTTCACATTGCCATTTTCAATTATAAATATTTCTCTAAATATATTTATATACGGAAATATCAATCTGTAAATGTTTAATACTTTAGATAAATCCAGATAAATCTAGATAAATGTATGCATGGTATTAGCTTTGAACTGTTATCATTTACTAATATGAACATGATTGCATTCAACTGATATTTATTTATATATTTACATGCCTCTAGTAATATGCACATAATGTACATATGCATGCACGTGATGTACATGTGTCAGTCAGATTAGACAAGTACATATTATTAATATAAAATATATAGACCCAAGTAGACTTGAACCAATTTGGCTTACTGAAATCATTAGTTTATATTTTCAATGTGGGTTTGTGTGTATCTCTATGTTTACCTAGACTCACGTTCATTATAATATATCTCTTTAGAATATTTTTAGTACAAAAGGAGATTAGAGTTAAAAGTAAAAGTTACTTACACTCCAACATATTTGATAGGTCTTTATTATCATCCATCTATCATAAATATTTTATTTGCCTGTAAAAAATTTTTTTTTATATAATCCCTACGTATAAAAGATGGTGGTATATTTATTTTGTCATTATGTTTATAACATTTAAAGGAAAGCAACAAATTTTGAATCAATTTTGTCATGTCTGTTCGTCTGTCCGTTTGAATGTTGGTAAATATATTCCCGTTCGCAAAATAAGAGATACCAACGATGAATTTGGTAAAAACATCAAAAGTTCTTACAGGCGGGCTGGTATTAAAAATGGCTAAAATTGGCCAATAGGACACGCCCCTAAATTGCAAATTACAAATTGCCAACACCTCGGTGTTTTAGTCAAAAATTTATTGTTTTTCTTTCATAACTCATAGAAATCATGAAAATCCATTAGGCCTACACAAAAATTGTATAATTTCAAATTATTTATATGTAGCAGAAATTATTAAAGAGTTTTTGGATGATGGATATTCCAGATTTGGCCACAGCCATTTATAAATTTCTTCCCTTGCTTCATTTTTCAATGATTCAAAAATTAAAAAAAAAAAACAAAATCATGATGATTGTGGCGTATGAAGGAAGTTGAACTTTCTTTCTATTTCCCCTTGTCTCTATCTCTTTCTCTCTTTTTTTTTATTATTGCATTACAACAGAATAGTTTGAACACATTTTATTGGCATGTTTTATTGGCATGAAATATACGTTAGATATTCTATAAAGATGTATGAAGTTTATTATCAAATCAGGGATGGGGAAACTTTTTCTGAGATTCGATTTGAAGTAAAAAAAGAAAGTGTGATAATAAATAATGCATAGCATATGGCTCCATAAGTTTAAAATTTAGCAAGAGAGATGTTATTGGCTGGGGAAGCAAGTTATATATTAGACTTATAATTTCATTATAATTGCGCTTGTTGGAAAAGATTGAGGACTTTTTTTTTATAGATTTAGGTTTCTTAAAACGATTTCTGCTACTTAACTGAACCTCTTTTCAATTTAGGTGTATGAAAAAGTACTTATAGTTCCATTTCGATTTCAGAAATAGTTTTTTTTTCCGCTTATAGCTTTTTGAGTGGCCAATTTGTTTTTCCTTTTGTAAAGTATAAAACTGAGCTCATTTGAATTTTAATGATCGCCCAAATATTTTGTAACTTTAATACTTCATAAGTTAAAGTTTAATATTATTTTTGATATGAATATGCCAGAGATGTTTCAGATCAGCTTTTAGCCATTTGGCTATTTGGCTACTTGGCCATATAGTTGTGGAAAATTTCATTTTATATAGAAATTTCTTGAAAATTTTTCTAAGTTTATTTAAGAATCTTTTTTATTATTTAATGTTTTATTATTAATGTTATTTTTTTTGTTTGATGCAAAGTGTGCTGCAGTTTACCCATCTCTGTGCTTTACATGATTCATACTTTTTTCTAACATTTTTACTGACGACATTTTACAATTGATTACTTGTTTGTATGTGTACATGAATGTTAAGGGTTATATCAAAGAAATCACTTTCAATTTCTTTCCTATTTTTTTTTGTTTTTCTTACATTTTTTGTGTCTGTCTTTTTTTACTTTTCTGTTTTACTAAATAATACCATTCAAAAGAGATTTCAATTAGCATGCGAAGCAGTAAAATAAAAAAGGAAAACGTTATGTAATGGAAATAAAAGAAGTGTCTTCAATGTCTTCAACACTTTCTTTTGTTTCTTCTTCTGTGAGATTAGTTTTCTAATCATTTCATTTGTTTAGTTTTTTAATACATCATCATTTTTGTGAGCATAATCAATCTTATCATTGTGACTGTGAAAAGTTTTCAAATGCATACGGTTTGAAAAATGATTTGACTTAAGTATTATTTCATTTTTTTGAAAACGTCATCAAAATTTTTTTTTGGCCATATATAAATATTTGACCCAAAAAGTAGTTCATTTTTTTTTTTTTTGATCATTTATTTGGTCCCTGCCTTTGTGATGTTAGTGTACTTTTTTAATAAATTAAAATAAATTAATTTAATAAATTAATAAATTAAAATTTGATTGCCACGAAAAGAAGTTTAAAAATATTAATTTTACTTTAAAATTTTTGTTGCTGTGATAAAAAAGTTCCTTTAAAAATATAATTTTTTTTAATAGAACTTTTTTCTATATAAACTACAAGTATTAAAATGATGACATTTGCTTTCCAAATAAAGTAAAAATAACCACTTAGAATTTCAAGTATTAAGAGATGACATTTTACTTAATTGAAGGAAATCACTTTTACGGTGACTGTATAAGATTCACTTTCTAAAAAAATTTCAATTCAAATTTTAATTCGTTAAGTATTATTTGTGAAATACATTATGACATTTTATCAACTAACTTAATGATATTTTATCATTATACTGTAATATTTCTTGTTAATTGTTGCTTATTAAGCTTAACGATATGGAATTTTTTTTTCATTTATTAAATAATTTTTTTTCTTAATGACCTTGACTTACTTTTTTTTTAGTAGTAAGTTAACGGAAGCATTAATTTTGGAGAAATTATGAAAAAGCAAATTATTTTTAAATCAAACTGCCAAATTGGATTTCATTTGAAAATTTATGATAAATCTCTCGAAGAAAATCAAAATGCAATTTCTAGCATGACAAATAACTAGAAAATTAAAAGTGGCTGGAAAAACCGTGACATTGCATCGTTCTAGAGTCACATCATGTGGAAGCAACATTTTAGTTTTTCAAAAATTTCACCGTCTGCCTTTTAACTAGTCATTAAAGTTGATTTTTAAATACTCTAAATCACTTTGCCCAATATGTTAGAAACTTAGTTGATATTTTCTTGTGAAAGACTTTATATAAGGCGTGGTTGTTAAAATTGTCCATTTAGAATAAAGTTCGTCTTTTAGGCAAAGCCAATTTACGTACCAAATTTCATTAAAATTGGTCAAAAATTGTAATCTGTAACTTGATAATAAATTTTCATGTCAGACGGACAGATAGACAGATAAAAAGACAAGCTTAAATTGAATTACAAAGTAAAAGTGGATTTGGGTATTACAAAACATATAATGCTATGTACCACAAGGGGTGCAAGTGGTACAAGTGGTGTAGGTTAAGTTTCCTGAAAAAATATTAGATTTACAAACGAAAACGAATTTTCTTTAAAGTGGCAATAAGTTTGGTAATAACTTCTCATTAGCTTCCGATAAAAATAGAGAAAAATTATTGATACAAAGTATTATTTCGGTATGTCTGAAGTAAAGATTAAATGTAGCAATTAGTTTTCTTGATCAATTGTCAAAGGAATTGTAAATTTTTCAAAAATTGATAATCTTTATGTCCTTGGCTTATTAATTATATTGGCTGGTATAATGTGATATATTTCTAAGTGTAGAGCAATTGATAATCCCATAACTAATCCTCTTCTCTAAACTTACTTGTTTATTAAGGCACTATAACTGTTATTTAGAATACCCTTTTTAAGTTCATATGCAAGATATGAAAAGTAGAAAATGTTGAGCTAAGTAGTTGTAAAAATCTGATTCGGAATCGAACTATTTAGAACTGTTTAAACATACAATTTATATAACTGATAAAATTGATGAAATAAGTATACACCTGAAATATGTTTCACTGTACAAAATCATTATGACCATAATGTCATATAATATGGCCGAAAGTTCATAATGTTATGTTATAAATCAAAATGATTTTATTTTTGCATGAACATTTTTGTGTCAAAAAGAAGTGTACATATTGTGAACTCATATTTATTATACTATATCAATCGTATATATATATATATATATATATATATATATATATATACATTAAGGCATACGGTGCGCTTTATATATCACATAAAGTTTTCAAGCTGTAATGTAAAATAATGCAATGTACGTATTTGTGTGCTTATTTATATTTGGTGTGTGACATTTCAACGTAGTGAATTTTGACATTTTAAATATTACGCATATACACACTTATATGTATATGTATATATGTATATAAGTATGATTATACATATGTACAAAACACCACAATAACTTTAATAATTCAAAACCTTAATGCTTTTTGTTTGGTAACAAAAAAAGATGCTCACAATAAAATTTGTAAAATTTTTCAAGTTACTAATAGATATATAAAAAATAAAAATAACATAATCATCCATGCATATTAAAATATATATATTATAATGATATATATATTTAAAAAGAAACTGAAAAAAAAACAAAAGAAAAGCAAAAAAAAAACAAAAAACATCAAAACAGGAAAAATGCCGAGAAAGATGCATTTGCCTAAGGCCCGCTCTTGATTACCCATCGTAATTTGCACTTTTAAATAGATTTTGTTTTTGGGAATACATTCGACCAGTCTATTTTAAGTAATAAGCAAAATAATCTAAAAAAAATTAAGTTTAAAAAGCAGAAATTTCGTAACTCCAGAATAGTACAATTTATTCACTTTTTGATAGAATTATGGTTGGAATGAATGAGAAAAATTTTCGCATTCTCATGGTTTTAGGAAAATTTTTATATTCTAGCTTATAAATAAACCATAAAATATCAAAAATTTTGAATTAAAAGCTTGCGACCACTTGGCTTTGCTTTAGCATGACGTTTTCATTTTATTTTGTAATGTAAAAGCGCTGAGGGGAAATATTTTCAATTTGGGCCACACCGAGAGCGCAAATTTTAATCGATTTAATACATTTTTAGTATCAACTAGCAAGAGAATGGACATTTCATTATTTGCGAGAGATTACCTGACTGAATCGTTTTACTTTCGTACTTTTCTTGTTCTTAGTTGAAGTGTACTCTTCATTAAAATTAATTATAGAATATTTTACAATTTAAACATTTTTTATTGTTAATTTTGATGTCCCATTTCGATTTGTTTCCGCTTGAAAAACAATCAATCAATTTCGAAATTAAGATTTCTTTAACACCATTTTATATGCAATCAATTCAAATGAAAGCGCATTAAAAGTTGCTTAGTTGATAATGGTCGACCGTAAAGTACCTTAGAATATATGAAAATGTTGTAAAATATTATTTTTCGATAAATGGCTATTTTTGAAAATCGCTAAATAAAAATATATATGAAAAATTAATAAAATACTCCCAATAATTTCTAAATTTGAGTTTTTTTTAAAACTGTAAAAAATTTCATTTATTAATTGAAATTTTTAACAAAAATTTTCTATGGTCCACATAAATTTTCGTATAAAAAGTATTTGAAGTTTTAAAAGTTTTTCTACAAAACTAAAACATACAAAAGTTATACAAAAGAAATAATTCTAAAACTTTTGAATTAATTCTGAATTAATTTTTCTAGTTTCGATTCTTGGGCCAAGCGAAAAATTTTTCAATATAATACACAATTTGGAAATTGTAATTTAAAGCAATTGTATGGATAACCTAGAAATGTACTTTCAGATAGGCTAAAATAGATTAGAGCAAGGTTTCTAAATCGAGTTGAAAAATAGAATAATAAATCTATGTTAAATTTTTTTTGATATCCCTTTTATTCTACTTATCTCATCGTGTAAAGTGTAATCCATTTATGAATGTGTAAAAACAATGGTATCCATTGCATTCGTTTGCTTCATCATGATTTATACTTATATTTTATAACGTGCGTAGAATATTTTATTATTGTGTTTTATGTGTATGTTTGTATGTTTGATATAAATACATACCTCATGTAAACTAATATCACTTAACTTAACTTGCATCGATTTTCATTTAACTATTAAATGTAGTAAAAGTTTATTTTCCTGTTAAGTGCTCTTCATTCGATGTTTAGATTATGTCATGAACTGTATTATGATGATGGTGCATTCACCATAAACTGAGTTGGCAAACTAATAACACTACTTCATCAAGCCAATAATAGCTGTTTGAGTTAAGAGGTCTGTGAGATTCTAAGCGAAAGCATTTGCATTTACAAAAAACAACAGATACAAAAAGCCGTTGGGACCGTCTTGATGGATTCTTAAATCCATGATATCATTTTTTTTATTGTATTGTATTTAAAAAGGATTAGTATGAAAAAAAAATGATTCAATTCAAAAAATTTTCCTATGAGTTAAAAAGTTCTTTAGAAGTTAAGAGGTCGAACCAAGTAAATCAAACTAGATCAAAGTTTTTCATAAGTAACTGAAATATTTTGAACTGATTTTCATTGGGCAATAACCAGAGTTGTAAACTTCTTTTAAAGTCTAATGGATACCTTAACAGACGGACAAGCTTAAAAGCGTTACAAAGAAAGATTTTGAGAGGTTTAGTTTAATGGATAAGTCTACATCAAGCGAAAGGTGCGAAATGTTACAAACATCGGCAAGTTGCGCTGAAGGAATTTTGCTCCATTCTTCAAAATGATTTGCCAAGTCCGGTATAAAAGAATGTTAACTATGGCATAAACCATAGAGTTTCATATATATATATATATATATATATATATATATATATATGTATGTATATTCATAGATATATATATGTATTGGTCTTTGTATTAAATATGTGTTAGTTGGGGAAACCAAGTGAAACAATTTATTGCAGTTTAATTCAAATCTGGGCTGATTTTTTTTCTTTCTACAATTTCTCCCAGAGATTTGTGTAATACTTGGCAAGAAAAAGAAGAGGAAGAAAAAAGAAAAATTGTAGAATATCAATAAGAATAAGAAGAAGATGACATGAAGAGTAGTTTAGTGAGAGGTGACAAAGATGAAGCGAGACATGGGCGAGTAACTATGATAGAAATATAGAAATTAAATTCTTAAGAAAGAAATTTCTTCTTTTTCTTTTTCTTTTTTTTTTTTTACATATATAAATCGTATTCAATAAAACCTGTTGACTGTTCTTCTAAGTCTGCCTTCATTTTTTCTAGCTTCTTTTTCTTTTGCTATTTTTTCTGTTTGATTTTTAGTCCCTTTTTTATACTCCTTGAACATCTCTATGGTAAATAACGAAAGGAAAAACCGTCTGGCAGGCATCACGATCTCTTTATATATACATAAGCATATTTATATATACATTTACATACATGTATATGTATGTATGTATATATGTATGTACATTTGTATGTATATATTAAACAATAAAAGTTTATGAATTTAAAAAGAAAGATGCAAGGAAAGCGGTCTAGTGGTGTAGTGGGCGGTGGCATGAGGCTTTGTTAAAGGTGGAAAAAATGGAAAAAATCTATAGAGTTTGTATGCTAAAAAAAAAAAACACAAAATTGAGTAAATTGAATTAGGTATATTTGCATATTTGCGGAACGTGTTGCATTGAATTGAATTGTAGGATATTGAATTGAGTTGAACTGAATTGAGTTGAGTTGTGAAGAAATGGCTTGAATTGAGTTTATTGGGTGGGACTGGAAGCATATGATCATATTTTGGTATTTTGTTGCAGACAAATGTCAATATTATACGAATATTTAACATTTGCATTTGGCATATGCATGACACTCAATACTTTTTTGTTTTTTTTTTTTTTTTTTAAACATTAATCTACTTTTTCTTACAGCTTTCTCTATTGCTGTCATTGCTTACCAACATTGATTATTTTAAGTATTAAATGATAAAAATCATTGATTGGAATGATATCATGAAAATTTCATATGCCATTCGTTAAGTAAAAAATAAATACAAAGAATAGAAATTTGTATTCGTTTGGAGGACATGCATCCATGTCCTCCACGCATGCTTTTTTTTTTTTTTTTTTTTTTTTTTGGTTTTTTGTTATAAATATTTTGAATTACTTGTATTGTGTTGAGAGATATGGGACACATTTAATATTGATATTTTTTATAATGTATTACGATTTTTTACAAAACTTGCAAATAACAGATCACAACAAATGACCAGCTTTTCATTCTCTTTTCCCATAGAAAATTTCAATAATTCATCATCATTATTATTATTAAATGATTCAATATCAATTCAATTCAAGAATGTAATCATTCTTTTACTCTATTTGTGTTATCCACTTGTGCAAATGTATGTAACATTTACAAACAGTGGAGTTGAAACTACATTTTATTGTAACCAAAGCTACTTTTGTATTCGATTTAAGCCTATCTGTCTGTCTGTTAATGCAACTTCATTATCAAAGTACAGAGTGATATTTGGTATGTACGCACATCACGGCCCAACAATGGCCGGGCATAATTATGGATAAAATCATACTATTCTTAGAATTCCGCCTCATACAACTAAATATTTTGCAAAAGATTTTTACTTGGGAAAAATCATAGTACGGAATTTACCTTTATAAAAAAGGTGGTGTAGGGTATTTTATAGACGACCTCCATTTACCACAATATAAATATTTAATATATATAATCATTAGTATCATTAATACTTGTACTTGATTATGAACTGTAATCATTTCTGTTGGCAAAGTGACATTATGCAAAGACATGAAGATTAATTGATTGGATAATAATTATGGGTCAATCTACAATACTCCAACGTTTTCATCGTGGTGAGTACGAAATAAGTTTAATAAATTTTTAACTGGTTCCCGTAAAATGTTCAATATGTTTTAAAATGATCTTCGATTTATTTCGATGCGCTTAATCTGGCTGATTTGATGATTCACTTTAACGTTAAGATTAAAATTAAAAAATTTTGTCAAAGTCTTTGATTCGGTTTTCATTTGTCTTCATTTAAATCAAATATTTTGAATGCTATGCAATTTTTTTAGATATGCCAAGTGAAATAGGTGGAGCTGTAAAAGTTGAGATTTTTTATGGATCTCATGGATATTCATGCCATTCAAGTGTCAAATATTAAGTAGTTATCAAATCAAATGGCTTAATCATTGCCCACCCATCCATCCTTGGATAATTGGCCTATGCCATCTCCATACACCTTCAAATTCCATTTTCCACACTGACACAAAGTATCTTATTCATATCAGAAGGAAAACTTGCTGAATCTATACCTAAAAGACTTCTCATAGAAAGTCTTGCAAAGACTCCTCATGGCCTTATAGCTAAAATTTGCTCTTATTACTTTATTTACTTTCCATAGCTTTGTTTGAGATTATTATTGCAAGAAATTTGAACCCCCCCCCACTAACTTTCAAATTTTCCACGTTTCTTTTATATTTTAACATATTTTTACAAAAGATGCATTCAGATTAATTCCAAATCATTTCGTATCTCCAAAGCATTATAAACATAATATTTTCAATTGAATTATCAATAAGAATAAGAAAATCATTTAAATTACTTTGGTTTTTGTAAATTTACTAAACTAAACAAAATTTATAGCTTGTAAATTTATTTGTTATCTTTTATATAAATTTAACCTAAAGACTCTTAAAATAAATCAATGTCAATTGATGTCAATTGATGTACAAATAAGAATATTTAAGATATAATATTACAATGTACATTCCCCTTTTTAAGGCTACTTCAGTTATCTCATATTTCTATATATAAAATAAAACAAAATAAAACAAAAAAAAAACACAAAATTCGATTCAGTTAATCTAAACTGTTTGACTGCCGAAAACAATTGTTTGACTTTTCGAAAACAATTTTTTCCACAAATAACCAAAAAATGCTCACATACACACACACACACATATATGTATATATATATATATATATACAAAATTTTTAATTTGATTTGAAATTATTTGTTGTTGAATATTTCATGCTTATTTCATTTTATTTTTTATTTTTTCTTTTGCGCATTTTTTTTCGACATTTTGACATTGCAAATTTTCATAACTACTCAAATATTTTATGCAATTTTTTCTTTCTATATGTATACCCTACACTTACCCAATCATTTGCGCTACAAAATATTGTGAATTTGTTCAGATGTATGTATCAAAATCGATCGCTTCCTGATTTTATGTAAGCTTGTCTCTCCGTCTGTCCATTTGTCCATATACATTTGTTGTTAAAGTATGAGATGCAATTTTGGAACTATTTAAATGATATTTGGTATAAAGGCGTGGCTTAGCTAAAAAAAAAACCTGGAAAAAATTTTAGTTGAGTTCGGTCTATTCAGTGGTACTACAAACATGCTCCATACAACTTATCACTTATTTTGCACATGATTTTTATGTGGAAAAATTAACTATTCTGAGTATTTAATGTACGGCCCAAATCGATTGCAATATATATATATATATTTGTTTATTTTATACAAACATTACACTTGTTTCGTACAAATTTTAATTGACAATTTCCAAGCGACAAGTTTCAAATTTATCTCTTTTTTTTTAATGTTTATTTTGACATTGTTAACCGGAGTTTTTCTTTAAATCCTTCACAGAGCCCTTTTGTATATTTGTTGCCCCTTAAATATTTTTACTTTAAAGTAAATCTCATCATCAACGATGAACTGTAGTATTCATATTGCTTCTGGCTTGCAATTACCAACTTCTTAGCTTGATAATAAAATTAAACCATAGAAAGAAATTGCCAGTTTATTTGGGCCTTGAGATTTCTGTTTATATTAAAACCATTACCAAAATTCATACCAACAAAATAGGAGACTTTTTAAATCTTCAAAATGATATTAACATGCTTTCTGAAATATTTGATAAAATGTTTATTTTACTAAGTCAAAATTTTACAATCCAGCTACCATGTAGATTCTTGGTCTATGTAATTTTTTTACTTAATAGTTGCAAGAGTTCCAAATGCAACCGTTGAGGCATAATTTTTATATGATCTTAAAAAAATGTAATCTATTTTTAATGTCTCTCTTTAGTTATATGATCAACAACTTCAGAATATCTGCCTTCATAAATAAATATCAAATTAAAAGATGTATAACCCGGGGACTATGGACAATGCCTACAAAGCTACATTGTGACATAAATAAATAAAAAAAAAGAAATAAACAAAAAGAAAAGAAAGTGCTTTATTCTTTTTCTTTCTGTTTCCTTTTCTTTTTTTTTTTTTTAAGTTTTGTCCTTTTTGTGTTGTGTAATAAAAATTGTAACGTAATTGTGTTTGGTGTAAGGTAAAAGCATAAAGATTATACAAAAGAAATATAAATAAAAAAAAAAATAAAAAAAAGAAAAATGTTGAAGTAAATGCACAAGCACGTAACCATAAACATTAAACTGGCAACTTGCAAAAGGCATAAAAATTTATCTTTACTTTCTGTTATCTTCTTTTTTCTACACTTTCTCTTGCTTTTCGATTTTTTAATTTTTATTCTTCAATAAACTTTGAAAGTGCTTTGCTTTTGTTGTAGTAGAATAAAAGGCAAAATATATAAAAATAAAAAGTTCTAAAACTAGTTGAGAAAAAGAAGAAAAGAAAAAAAAATATTCAGAAAAATACTTAAAAAGGATGAAAAATTTGAGTTTAGAAGCAATAAACGCATCTTTGGAAGTTTTATGGGTTCGATTTGAAAGCAAGAAGAATTAAACGTTCATATTTTTACATTATTTCGGTTTTTCTATTTAATTTTTTTTTTTGAGTTTTTTTGGGGTTTTTTTTTTTTTGGTTCGATTATGTTTCACCTATCACCTCGTGTAATTGTATGTGTCCATTTGCTAAATAATATTAAGCAAAAGTTTTTTAAATTGAACCATAGAAAAAAAAGGCATTTTATATGATTTTGTTTCCTTGCTTTTCATTTATTTATTTATTTTTAGTTATTTTTAGTTATATGGGTATTTTTTTTTATTTTATTTTTTAATTTTTGCATTATTGTATTTTTGTTTTGTTTTATTTGTAATTTTCGACAAAGTAGACCTAAATCCCAAAGTGAATAAATGCACTAAGAGTTTAAGGATTAACAAACTAAATTTATTAGATACACAAGTGCACTCTTCATATATTCATATACATACATGTATGCACACACACACACACACACACATATATATATATATATATATATATATATATATATTATGTATGTTTAAATCCAATTGTGAGCAACTTATGTTTGTATTTTAATGCATTGCATTGGACATGATTTTCCAATACGATGGAGAGCAGAACTGTTAGTGAGGAATAAGATAATAAAAAATAATAAAGCAAATATAAAATTGAAATGGAAAAGTGTTGTAGTCAGTGTCCTTTTCGAAATCTTACCATCACTTCTGCCTAATAAGATTATAAAATCGAAAACTTAATTTACGCAAAATGCTCAAGTTAGTCGAAATTTATAATGCAAAAATTCTTTATGCCTTATTTCTAGTGAAGGAGTTTTAAAATATAAAATAATTTTGTTCAAATTTACAAGAAGAATATAAATCGAATTGAAATCGTTTTTTTTTTTTTTTTTGTTATATAAAATAGAGTTGCTAATGTGGATTAATTTAGTTCAAAATACAGACCCTTTAGAATATAACTTACTTTTTAAGGTGCCTTCGATAGATGAGAAAATACTTTGCTTAGTTTTTCTGGTGAAGAACCTTTTAAATATGAAGCTATTTGTAATAAATTTAGCATAAAAATGTTGTTTGAAAGTTTTTCTGTCGAAAATCTTAGATCGACTGCCTTTTCATATAAGTGGCCCAAATTTGAAAGATAGAGATACTTCACTTGCCTATGTTGGAAGCTTGGTTAAAATTAAAAATTTAGACACGCTTTGCTTAGCTTTCCAGTTGGGGAAGGCTTAATATAGAAAATTTTATAATCCAAAATTTAGCCCATTGTTTTTTGTTACGAATAATCCAACATTTTTTCTTAGGAAATTTTTCTTTTATATTTCTTTAGATTTTTTGCAGATAGAAAGTGGTCATAAAACTTGCATAACGGCGTTTCGCCCATGCCTAAATCAAAATATATTTACATGGCAAATTCCATTCCAAAAATAGTAATTTGACGTTTGACATTTTCGATACACTAATTTTGGAAAGTAGCAAATATCAAATAAAAGAGAACCAAGCGATGCTTCCAACTCAAGCTGACCTGCTTAGACTTTTTGATATGAATTTTTTCTGTTACATTTATATAAAATATATCTAATCAATACATGGGCAATATATAGATGTATATGTAACGAATGAAATAAAATGTTAAAGAAAACACGAATAAGAAAAAAAAACTAAAAGTGCAGGCATTTTGTTAAATATAACGATTATAGAGATGACTTGTATGACAACCGTATGCCATAGGAAACGTATTACAATTATACAAGCACACGCACACTTTATAATAAAAATGATTGTTGAATTTTCATGGCAACAGGATGATATGGATAAAATTTTCAAGCTAAAAAGATTTTACTTATTTTTAATGGCAAACAATAGCAGCGTACAAAATTCTACAGAATTATTTGTAGGGTAAAGGACGAGGAAATAATATTTTTTTTCTATTGAATTTTATTAAAGTTTATTGAAGCCTGCTCTCAATCTTTTAAAATTTATACATCTGCTACAAAAAACAATAATAAAAAAAAAAACAGGAAAAATTCAATAAAAAACTAAAAAATTGTTTTGTTTAGTTAAATTTCAACAATTTTTCTTAAATGAACTGTTTCCATTATTAAAATGATGTGACAGCATCTAAGAAGAAAAATAAAAACTAAGTCCTGTTAAAGAAGAAGCTCTAAGAAGAAGCTAAGTAATTTAGTAATTTTTAGCAATTTAGTAAATGTTCAAATTAATTGACTTATCAAACACTTGACTCAGAGTTTGTAAAATATGCACATCAAATGCCATAATAATCGTATAACATTTGCCATTTCTCTGCTAAATTTTGGCATTCTTTAGATAATCAGAGTTCTTCTTGATATTCACTTTTAAGATAATTAGATTTCTCGTTTTAAAGTAAAATAATGCGGAGTAATATTTGAGTTACATGTTGGGAGCAGTCTTAATGTGTTATTGGATTGTCCAAGGATTTTTGAGACTAAGTATTTATGGGCCTAAGATATTAATCAATAATAAGTGAAAATGTTTAAATTGATCAGATTCGATACATTTTTTAGATGATTAATAAGTTTAAAAATGAAAAAAAAGTTTGAATATTTTAAATTTCGCATACTTTGGTAGATTCGTTTTTAGAAAGAGCACCAAAAAAAAAAATGCAACTTTCTGGACCAAATTTGGATACAATTTTTAAGTATGAGTATTTTTTTTTTTATTACAATTTTAAACGTGTTTATGCTCCATCGTTCCAATACTCAAGCCCCTTCAACGCTTTGGCAAGGCTTTTATACTAAAATTTCCACGAGTCGTGATTCAGAAATTGATTATTTGAGTTAATCGGTACATTAAAAATGAAACTATCTAAAAATCTTTTTGATGGTTACATATAACCATCCAAATCCATTAGACTTTATGTGCCCTGATGGCTCAACGTATAAAATATTTTTACAATATTTGCTTTATATAATTTTATGCATTTTAATTTCATGCTATGAAGCATTTTATTGTTTAATTGGCTGCAAATATTGATAAATAATTTATAAATAAAACGACGTTATAAATGTCGCTGGAAAACTTCTTCTTCAGGTCACGTCACCTAAATGTGAGGCAAAAAGGAAAAATGTGTGCCCTTTTGTCTGTTTTAAATGTTAAATGTTTTAATAAATAGAAAAAGGAAAAATGAAAATGGAAAAATGAAAGATAAAAATTGAAGGAAAAGCATTGAGAAAATTTGTATGTGATATATTAAAAGAGGGTATAAAATGAAAATAGTAATTGACAGTGAAGTGAAGTGAATAATTGAAAATGACAAGCGAATGTAAAGAAGTAAAACGCCCAAGTATGCATTTGGCCATTACTTTTTTGTTGCTTTGCTTTTCTGCGTTTTTTTTTTTTCTTTCCCATTTTTTCTCTTCTCTTGTTGATTCTACTTTTTCACTACATTTATTCTTTGTCTTTGTCGCTTACATTTTATATAGTGCGATACGTTCTATCTTGATCTTGCCCTTAACAAGAGCAAATGATGTTAAAAAAAAAGACAAGAAATAGAAATGTACATCTCACGTACGAATGTGCATTTGTCATTACTAAAGTGGTCAGCATTGTAAAATACAGTTCAGTATGTTTGTTGGTGGAGCGGGGTGGGGAAAAATTGTTTGAGAAAAAAGATATGATAGTTAACGTTATTTGCTTTCTTCTATGCTTCTGGTTTAGTTTAATTTTTCTTTTCTTCCTTCTTTGTTCTTTACTGATTTAATAAAATTGCTAAAATAATTTAAATAAAACAAGTAAGAAAATACATTTGATTGGCATCACTTTTACACTTAACGTCATTTAACTATTTCTAACATAAATCAACATTTTTTTAAAAATAATTTAGAAGTCTCCTTAAGATGTAAAAATCCATTGAGCTTGATAGATTTCTCTTAAGAGAGACTTTCAAATTTATTCCCCAGCAAATACAGATGAGGTTAGTTTATGGGGCTCTATGGGCGTGCCCTGTAATAGATATGTCACAGAATTTTAATATTAAACGGTCTTTACTAACTTGGAAGGGTTTAAAGTTTTACTTAAGCCAAAGCCACAGCTGGAATACCTTTCTGCTCGAAGAGCAGTTATCTAATTCCATTTCAGCTCTTTTAATGGAACTACTTTTTCCCCTATGGGGTAAACACTTTAGACCACACAAACTAGGCATGCCCTTTTACCAAAGCAATGTAAAGCCATTATAGTTAAAAAAACAAGGCTAACTTGACATAAGCTTTTGGTACAGTGGGCAATGAGTGTTTTACATGCATACCTGCCGTGAAGGCTTAACTGCATGGTACACAAACGTACAAAATGTTCGCTAGCGTTGGTAGACACGTCACACAGGGTGCATGCTACCGCCACGGCTAGCTCCTAATTTAAAGCCTGTATCGCACCTTATATACATGGCTTAATCTTTGGTATAAAGATTCTAATTACTCCTCGGCTTAGATTAGCTTAACCTAATGAACCTACCCAGCTAGCCATTTTATTCGGGAAATGGCACCCTGCACGACAAGCATATAAATATGTTTGAACGAGCAACGCTCGCGACATGGGCACCACAGCCCCCACGAAGCCAACCTCAATATCACACAATGGGCATATTAAAACTGGTGATTTTGTGGTACCAAATTAAATCTTTGGATCCGATCTCGTGAACTCATGATGCACCCTGATGGCCGGCAACACCGACAACCACCTCATGAGCCACTCCCAGTTGAGCAGGTGCTTCTCGGGACTGGTTGCCCCCTGGCTTTTGGTACAGACATTACCATGAACACTCCATGGTTAACAGTCTCAAAGTTATTTAAAATTTTATTCTACAAGATTTGAATTTGAGCGGTAAGTATGGTGCAAAATTTTTGGTATAAGTAAAATCGAATGTTTAACTTAGAATTTCCGATAATGGTGGACTAAAGAAATCCATTTCGTATCCTTTCTTGCAACTCTGTTTCACTCGCATTTTGCAGAAAATTGTAAGGCTTTGGTTCTAAGCTTTGAATTCATGCAACTAAATCCATCTAATCAGTCTAATTAATCTAATCAGTGTACCAGAAGTAAAAGCATAAAATGTATTACTTAATTATTTCTTTGAAGTTTTACAAACATGATAATTATCTTACGATATCATCAATTCTTTAAATTCTAACTGATTCATTTCAATGTTTCATTTACAACTTTACAACTTTCTTGTATACGATTTTTCTGTATTTTATTCAATACCCTTATTATATATTTTGTATATTTTAATAGAAACAAAATAATCAACATTATATGAATCTGAATTTTTTTTTCTATACATTTCTATCTCTTTCTAACTTACATCTTAACTGTTATAGATTGAGTTTATTGCATGAAAATGTCTAATGTAATTTAAAAAAGTTGTCGTTTTTTTTTTTCGTCCAAATGTAATTGATACCGATAGTTGCTCATGTGTGTGCGTATATGTGCGTGTATGTATGTTTGTTTGTAATTTTATAATATATATATATTTTTTTTGTTTAACTTATTTTTATAGATTTTCTAATGGTTTGATTTTAATTTTTATTGATATTGTTGCATTGTGCGCACTTCATACAAACAAACAAACAAAATTCATATAAAAATTCTCTTCATTTCATGTACATTTGTTTGGTAATTTATACAGATATATATATAAAATATATATATATATATATACATATATATAAATTGATCAGATCAAATTACATGCATTTTATTTAAAGCATGTTTTATAAAAATATTGAATAACCACCATCATCATAACAACAGCAACAGAAAGACAATTGAAAAAGAAAAAAATAATTTCAAGTTGTTTCAATGTTTTTTGTATTTCTTTTGCATTTCATTTCATTTAATTTTATTATATTTTCTGTGTGTGATGGACAATTTTATTCATTTACTTTAAAATGTTATAAATTCAGATCATGAGTTTTCGATTTGTTGATGATTTCTTTTCATTCTGTCTGGAAAAATTTGCCTTGTAATTTCTGCGGTAAAAGTTCTGCTTTTTTTTTTTTTACGAAAGAATGATATTAATGGTACTAAGAAGAAGAGGAAGAAGCAAGGTTAAATGCTTTAGAATGAAAGAGAAAGAGAATTGAAGAAAAAAGGAGTGATATGGAAATGGGGCGAGAGTAAGAAAGTGCGAAAGTGCGAAAGTGCAGAAGTGAAACTAAAAATCATTGTTTTTAAAAAATTTCATTGTAGAAGAATTAATTTATGAAATGGAAATTCTTTGAATTGTTTCAATAAAGTCCCAAAGCATTCTTTAACATTTTTTTACTTACATTTTTCAGGCATCATATTTATATTTATTGTTAATAAAGTTAAGTAAAGGGCATGCATTTGTATATACAACCATTTCGTATCATATTAACATTTATATATAAACACTTACATACATACATACATATACATAACCACATATTATGTTAAGTGTGCGTAAGTATGTAGAAAAAAATAAATGTTAAGTTTCAGGTGAAACTTACTAATTGTACCGTTAGAATATATTTGTATATATTTTAAATTTGTATATGCTTTGTTCCATTAAGAACAGAGAACAAAGTTATCACCTACAATTGGATAGCAAAACAAAAAAAAATTAAATAAAATTAAGCTTAAAAAGAAATAAATGCATTATAATCAGTCAGAAGCAACTTTAAAAAACTTAACATCGATTTAAAGAGATCCGTTCAAAAATGAACTGATTTAGAGGACATTTATATTTGATATGTCAAATGGCAATTCTGAAAGGATTTTCTTTCAAAAAAAAAAAAAAAAAAAAAAAAAAAAACAAGAAGAAGAAAATCGTATTTCAGTTATTTTATGTAACGACAACTCTTTTGAAAAAGATGTTCTATAAGAAGTGGTGGTACAAATTGTCTAATCTAAACTGTTTTCAATCTTCTCTTGAGTTTTTTCTAATCTTTTTAGAAAAATTTTGCTTTTGTATTAAAAACAGCTCACATACCAAGATTTATCAAAATGTCTCAAAAAGTTTAGTCTCTCAAAATTGAGTCTCAAAAAATTGCTTGACAGCAAATAGACTTTAGACGTACAGAACGTAGGGCTAAATCCAATGATATAACAAAATTAAGCCCACCTCAGCTTTTTTTAAGTGTTAAAAACATCTTCAAAAAGTTCTAGTACTTTCTATCACAAGTAGTGTAGTAACCCATAAAATATTTACAATTTTTTGGGGGTCATTGGTGGTTGACTCTTTACGCTAACTAAATCTATAATCTAAAAGCTTTTTATAGAGAAAAAAATTCGATTAATAGACCGATTTGGTACCAAAAATTTAATGCAACTATAATGGGTTTAATAAATTGATCAGCAGCAATAAGGCAATTCGAATTCTTTGTTATATGAGTACGTCCAACTTCATGGGTCTTTTTTCATGTGGAACTTTTTTTTTATTGATATAAAGTTTTATTGATATAAAGTTGGAAAAGGTTCGAACATATTTTTGTAAAAATAGATCTGAATGGATTTGAATTGATTGAATTGATATAGATCTGAATGGATTTTGAAAATTGAATTTCTTTCAAAATTTTACATTTGCATAAATTTTTTCTACTTTCTATCATAAGTGATTTTGACGAAATGATGTAAATAGTTAAAATAGTCATACTACAAAAGGCAAACATTTTAATGCAAAAGAAATAAAATTGTTAAAAATAAATTGTTTTTATCAAACGTTACACTTGACTATGTTGTTGACAGATGAAATGGTTGAGTGAGCACATGTTATTTTTTGAAGTTAGCACTTGGCACTTACAACTCTCATCAAGACGTCTTTTTTTTTGTAGGAAAAACATTCATTCGACATTCAACTAACGGACTAGCAATGTAAAAAAGCATTAAAATGCTAAGCGAGTTATTATCACATTAACATGATAATGATTATTGACTTTATAATCATAATGAAGATGATGTTCTTGATGTTGATGATAAAAATAAAGTTTAAAAAAATTTGTTTGCTATGGCAAAACTTCAAAATGAATAAACAAATGAAAATGCGAAGAAAAATGTTTAAGAATGTAAAAATATTTTATTGGGTTGGTAGGTGGTTAAAACTTTAATAATCACCACTCAAATGTAGCCTAACAATCAACTAAATGGTGAAAGGCAAATAAAAAATAAGCGTTCACATTCCAAGTTCTATTTATAAATAAATAATTTGTAATGGCCAAAGAAAAACTGTAATCTGATAACTTTTAAGGGGAATGGAAAAATTGAGAATCTTTAGGGCAAACGTCCCCAAGTCTTTTGTATAAAAGTGTAAGTGCAAGTCTTAGTTTCGATGGCAGCATAGAAAATTTGATTAAAAATATGCAGGCTTTCTGTGAATACTCCAAATCTTTAGATAAAAACTTTTTTTGGATGGTGGATTCAAAGAAGAAAAGGAAAACAATTAGTTAATGTTTGAAGCTTACTTGATATTGAAGAGCAAATCAAATACTTCAATACTTCAATACTTCAATACATTTGGTTAGTTTATCAAGTGCCATCAAGTGAGAACTTTCCATTTAACTTAAATATCATTAATTCATCATGATTATCTTTCGTTCTCTGTAAGTGCCTTCAACAAACAATCAAAAATATCGATATTATTCTGTAGGAGGCAATAAACAAGTCAACAAGAATAACAACCATTGAAAAATATCAGCAATTAATAGATTTAGGCAAAAACATTTAGTGAACTTAATGAATTATTTATAGTACTGAAAATAAAATGTTTGAAATATTTGACTTATGCTATTTTAATATAAAATATCGAAGAAACTTATTACTTACTTCAATTGGCCGATTTTTCAAGATTTTCAATTCAATTTCGTTGCTAACCGAAAATTTAAAACTATTATTTAAAAAAAAAAAAAAGTTAAATAAACTTAAAACAGTTCTATTAAGCATTTTAATTAATCGATCTAAAGAAAAGTTTACCTTAATTACCTTTCATCTACACGGATTTTTATAATAAGTTTAGATCATTCAACAACTAACAAATAACAATTTCAAGTCTTTTTTAAACAACAGAGATTTTGTTAAAAGATTTTGATAATGATTTTAAATTGGTAGGTGCCGTGGAAGGTCATTTTTAACTCTTTTTAACGAAAGCGTCCCTAACGCGAACTTCATTAACTGATAAATATAATAAAAAATATCTATCTCAAGTTTGAACGATTGTTTATATATTTAAAAAGCTTTTTCTATTATGTACCGTCCATTCTGTGGCGTTGTTTGACTTACTTTACCTTTTTAAAATTCATTTATTTATTGTTCTCTTCTTTAATTGTTTTAAAATAGAAAATAATTTTTTGCTTAATTGATGATTAAGCAAATAATTTTTGGCTTAATCATGCTTAATCGATTTAGATATTTTTCCATTAACTATTGAAGTATTGCATTTGCTCTTTAAAGAGATGGAAATTATTTGTTAGAACTTCAAATTTTACCAATCAAATTAGATCAATAAATCAATGAGATTTCAAAACTATTAAGTTATTTTTATTCATTTCAGAGTAGCACACAAAAAAGTATTTTTTTCATTTTCCTTGTTAGAAATGCGAGCAGGGTTTTATAAGATTATTTTGTCAGTTGTCAATTAACTTTAAAGCTGGAGGAAAGAAGTAACTGTTGAAAGTAAATGCAAGACCTTAAATATATTTTTCTTTTATTAATTTTTCTTATGTTTATACTTTTACCGTTTTATAGTTAGTTAAAAATCATTTTTTATCTTAAAAGACTTCAAAATTTTTCCATTTAATTTGTTATGACTAAAAGCTTTTGCGCTTTTTCATTTGTTTTTGTTTTTGCTTTTGGTTTTGTTTTGCGTAAGCAAACTCTCTTACCTGGAAAACTTCTCTTCTCTTCTCTTCTCTTCTTTTCTCATCTCTTAGATTCTATTAGTTAATAGAAATTTTAATGGAAGTTTCCCATAGAAAGTTTCTTTCATTTCCAGTTATCATTTATTATTGTTAAAGTGTTACAAAAGTAACTCACTCTCATAACTGAGTGAAGTTAAGAAGAGCGCTCTAAAGAAAAAAATGCCATAACTTTTGTTACATGCATGCATGTATACATACATAATGCACCTTTTATTTTTACCTTTTCTAAAAGTCTGTCATCTTTTTTAAACATTTTTAATAATATTTTTAACTTTTCGTTCCTTATTTCTTAATTTTAATTAATTCTTTCTGCTTACTCTTTTCTTTTCAGTTTGATTTTATACAAAATGATACTTATTTTATTCTGAGAAGGGGAAGTAATGGACTCAAGGTGAAATTGTAATTTTTTTCATTTCTTTTTTAATTATTTTCTATTGCTTTACATATGTAAGAAATTTTCTAGGTATCTTGAACTTTTCTCTTTACATCATTATTTCTCATAAATTGATTTCTTTATTTCTGCCTTTTACTTTTTTTTTTGTGTTACTTTCTTTTCTTCTTTTTTCTTTTCTCTTTTCTCAATTCATAATAAAAGTAGATAATGTTAAAGTTTATAGTTTACAGGTAGATTTTCTAGCTAAAGCCTTAAAGAAATGTAATCAAAAGAAGCTACCCCGTAAAATGAATAATGGAATTATTTGAAAGGAAAATGTTTACAAATCTCATTTTTTTGCTTTTCTTTTTGGTAAAATCTTTTTAAGTTTATAACAACTTATGGAACGAACGAATCAAATTTAATTTAGACTAAGCTCTACTAATAAAATGAAATCTATGCCTGGCAAAGGCCATAACTGAATAATTTTTATACATTCATGTGGCAAAATGTGTTTAAAGAATTAAGTTAGAAAATTGTTTCTCCATTTTGTGTTTGACATTTTTACACCAAAATTCTTACATGTAAATTGAAAAAAAATTTCAATTCCAAAAAATAATTTCTCTATGAAATCAGCTAATTAACTTTAATTGATCATAATTCTCCAAGCTAACCTAATTATTAAAGAAATTTTATTAAAAGTTAACTGTAAAAAAGTACAATATTTGAAAAATTGTAGAGAATACTTTCCGAATGATCTAAGAAATTTTTCGAAAGCAACATTAAAAATTTATACGATGATGCAAAGTGCTGGTATATAAAAAAAATTTTTAGAAAATATAACATCTCTTAATATATTTTGAGGTAAATTCATAAGTTATGAAAGATTTTTTTGATTTCTCTTTTGAAGTGAAGTTTAAGTGTTTTCATTTTTATGCGCACTCTTGTGCCGCAATTTTCAAATTTTTTGATTGAACGTATAATCTTTATTTCTCAATACAGTATTTCTAAAAATTATACTTTCAAACTTTATTGTTTTTATTTTATCAAAAATTCATAACACAATAAATTTATTGGTCGCATGAAACTCTTAACCAGTTGCGCCACAAATTTATGTAAAGTTTTGTAACATTAAAAAAATTTATGAGAAAAAAACTAAATTTTATTTGGAATACGAAATAAACTGAACCGATTTAAGCTTGTTTAAGTTGAAGGCATATCTGTTTGTCCGTCTCTGTGATGTTTTTCAATATAAATTTTTTATCAAGCTACAGGTCACAATTTTTGAAATATTTTGATAAAATTTTATAAACTTTTTGATATTTGATAATAATTTGATAATTTTTATGTTTAGTCCTCATTCAAAAATCAGCTCATGGTTCTTTTATGACGTGCTACATAAGGATTAGTTAAGGATAAGTTTGGTTCAGATTAGTACATTTTTTAAATCTCGTGCCATATAACGAACTTTTTACTTTCTACAAAATTTATGATTTGTCTTTTAATTCATTTTCTTAACTTTTCAATTTTATTGAACACTTTAAATCAGGTATTTAAGAGCCGGCTCGGCTCGATTTTCAGTTTCTCAATTGTTTTTTATTTATTTCTTAAATTTTAAGTAAATAAATTTTAATATAAATATTAAAGTGAAATGTGGAGGAGCAAAAAAAAATGCAATATTTTCTAGTTTATTTGTATTATACTTTTACGTTTCTTATGTATTACATAACAATTCCGATTGATTTAGTCCAATTTAAGTTTAATTTATGATAAAAAAAAATTATTTATGAACATTTCGTTTTTGATGGCAAGAAAAAAACCATCGATAGCCAATAAGAGTAATGGAAAAGTCCACTTGCGGTTGCTTAAATAAACAATAAGTTTTGGGTATAAAAAAATCTTGCAACCAAATTAACAATAATTTATATAGAAAATTTATATAAAATAAAAAAAATATCATCGAAACATATGGCAAAAAAAAGTATATTGAAGAGAACTCTATTTGCCTCAGAAAATCAAATGAGATTTTTTGTTTGCCTTTTTCATTTTCATTTCTTTATTTCTTTATTTCTTTATTTCTTTATTTCTTTTTGCAGTTTTTTCGTTTTTAATTTTTATTTTTTATTTTCCCATTTTCCATTTTGCTTAAGCTTTTGTGTTGTTGTTCAAGGGATTTAAGCAATAAAGAAATTTATATTTTATAGTTATATGCGATGTAGATGCGATGAAAGCATGCAAACAACAAAAAAACAAAAAAAAAAAAAAACAAAACCAAAAGAAAAAAATGGAAAATAAGAAAAAACTAAAGAAAAGAACTTCACTCGAACTGTATTTGTGCTGATACTTTAGATATTAAAGTTAAGTAAATAATCAGTTTATACTACTACATGCAAAACAATTTGGCTGCGAACAGTAAAGAAAAGAAAGAAAAGAAAAGAAAAGAAAAGAAAAGGAAAGGGCAAAAAAATGGTGAGAAAGTGAAATGGAAAGCAATTTTATCGAGTATTTTCCTCTACTTACATATTTTTTTTTTAGCTTAGTTTTGTGAGTTTAAAACCTCAATTCAACTGTTAAAAAATTTTTATATCTCCTGAGATTTATAAAAAGCTTTAAATGAACTTAAACTTAATCTTCATTATCCATATTTAAGTGTTTACTTGATTTTCTTCTTTCGTGTTTAATTAATAATAAAAATTGTAAGTTTTTTTTAACAATCAGAATGTATTTTCAAATGAAAAGTATATTTAATCTATTAAAAAGTTTGTAATACTTAAAAGGAAATTTAAAAAAAATTCAAAATTCAAATTCAATATGATCTAAATTCTATCTGAACATGTTTTTTTATATTTCTTTGAATTAAAAATGGTTAAAGTTGAATAAATGGTTACTCCCATTAAAAATATATACTTTCATTTATTTGTTACTTAATTCCAAGACTTTTTAAAAATTCAATAGTATGGAAATAATTTTAATATATAATGATATTCTTTAATTTTAGCGAAATTATTATAAATAGTTTGATTCATGATTTGAGATCAGTATCAGTGCAAACTGAAATATGCTGAAAGTTTTTGTACTTAGCTTGATATTGAAAATGATCTTCAACGGTAAAAGGACATAACCGCCATTTAGTTTAGAGAAAGAATGTGGCCCATTTGAAAAAGTTTGAAGTTTTCTGCTCATAAATCAAAAAAATATCAAAAAAATAAATAAATAGTTGAAATGTTTCATATTTATTTTATACATTTTTCTTTAAACATATTGAAAATGAGTGAATTTAGATTTAGCAGCAAAAGATTTTCAATGTTTTTCATTATAATTTATCAGAATATGAATTTAGATTAAAGAAAGCATGACTTGATCGAAAATTGAAGAAAATTTTAAATGAAAATGTAATTTGGTTTATTGTTTGCTTCCATTTTATCAAATAAATTGAAATTTGATTTCAAGTTACGCAGGATGTCAATTATTTTATTTAAAATTCTAATAAAAAATTCATGAGGCCTAAAATTTTTAAAAATGAAACAGCCAAATATATATATATATATATATATATATATATATATAAATGTTGGAGAAGTATCATGTGTTTATGTAAAGAATTGTACAGTTCCTTCCATTTTAATATTAAATTTTTAATTATAAGATCTCACTTGAGATTCGAGTTGCTAAAGTGACATTATATCTAAGCAGTATTGATCTGTTATATTTCGTTTTTCACTTTCACTTAATTATCATAATTTATGAAATTCACAAAAAATTCACAAAAAAAAAATACATCAAAAAATATAATAAAATTCACATATTGCAAGATTATTTTTATGTGAGAAAATCTTAAAAAATTTTAGATGCTAAAAATTATCTCTGAAAATGAAATTTCATAATTAATTTCAATATGTAACATCATAAAAGTATATTCAATTATTAATGATATTTTATGTTATATATTTATTAATAAAAATAAAATAATTATTAAATGATCAATTTGCAGGTCTCTATTCATATAAATATATAAATTTTGATCTAATAAATATAAATGATTTTTGTGATTGCGGTTTTAGGAACACACTTCATTTTTATATTCAGTAAAATGAATGGCATAAAGAAGAAATCGAAGGGTCCACAAATGTACTATTTGATGATATATTTATACATATTTAATATAAATGTATGAGATATGAGACAAGTCATATGGTATTGGTATAGTAGAGTGAGTCCCAGAACACAAAATATTTAAAAAGAAGATGAATAGATTTTTCGAACAAATTGTTAACCGAATGTGCTCATTTCGTGGTAATAGTCATGGTAATGACGATGGCGATGGCGATGGCGATGGCGATGGTGATGACGATGGCGATGGTGATAACATTGAATGGGTAAAAAAATGTATTAAAATTTGTATATATGTATACAATTATATTGCTATAACTGTAGTAAAATGTTCCCATTTTATGGTGTGGGCCAGAATTACAAGAAATATATAGCTCTAACAAAAAAAAAAAAAAAAGAAAATACCAAAATACATGAAGAAAAGGTAAGAAGAGCAAAGAAAAGAAAAGTGAAATCTCTATTGAGACGACAAACTGGAGCTCCAGTAATGGTAGTGATGATGATAGCGATTGTGGTGGGTAATAGAAATTTTAGCAATACAGTGATAGTATGACAGTGCGATAATGCGGTAGCAGTAAAGGTATAGCTGAGCAGTAGAAATATTAAGCGTAGCGTATGGGGTCACTGCACGTGATTTATTGCAAGCAATTGCAATCGCATTTAAAACGTAAAACTCTTATATACACACATACACATGCCTATATACATGCTAAGGGAATCTTTTGTAACAATTGTAATATGCACTATATAGATAAATGTATAGGCACATTTATACGTACATAAATACTTATATATATATATATATATGTATGGTGTATGTATGTATGTTTGTATGTATGTATGTATCTATATAAATTATATACTGACTGGGCGTATTTGTTCTCTTATATTAGTTTTTCCTTTCACATATGCATCGTATCGCTCACCATTCACAGTTTACATTGTACTAAACCTATAAAGGTCTGATGCATACTTTTAGGCAGCCGGCAATAATAAATGTGTCATGGGGCAGTCGTGTAAAATAGCAGTAGCCTGCAGTAACTTGCAGTAGCTGTGCTTCTTGTTGTATGTTTCATGGAATTTGTACAATTTTGGCAATAACCACTACACATACACATACACATACACATACACATACACCTGTTTATATGTATATACATTTATATATTTTCATGTAAATTTCTTTCTATTTTTCTTTTTTGCTTCTTGGTTGGTTTTCTTTTTTTGTTTTTTTTTTTAAACTTTCCGTTACCTTACATTACGGTACTTTGTATTTAGCTGTGTAAATGTATGTATGTGTATATATATTTGTAATTATGTAATATCATTTTTCCACCGTACATTTTCGGTACAAATTTGCGCTTTTATTCTAAGATTAAATTACTTTCTTTCTTCACAAATTTTTTTCAAATTAGATTCCGCATGTCTATAGAATGTAAAATATAAATGTATGTATATACATGTATAATGATTTTTTACATATTTATATTTAATGTTAGATGTTTGAATGTATGTCATAGTAGAGTGTAATTACAAAGTAGATTTAATTTGAATGAAAATAAAGTAAGAAAAATACACGAATAATAAACGAATTAGGAATAACATGATAAGAACAAAAAAAAGTGTAAATTAAAAATGTAAAGTCAAAAATTTGTAGCATTGATTCAAGTCGAATTTTATAAATCAATTATTGATGTGATGCCAAACATTATCACATCAAATATATTGATTTTATCATGCAAAATAATTTAACTGTTCAGTTCAAAACAATTTAATATAAACTGAATGAATTTTTCAGAAACGCTTTAGTATCAAATCCATTGAGGCTTCAAATCTAAAACAATTTATTTTGTTTGATGTAAATTTGAATATCTCAACTCAATCTTAGCCTTAGATTTAATTATATTGAAAAATTGGTGCTATATGGCAAAAAGTTTTCATTAAATATCAAGCGGCTAATTTTACATTACATAGCCGGCCCATTTGTAATTTAAAATTATACAAATATAAGAATTTTTATGTAATATTTGCTAAAACTTTCCTACAAAAATTTTTGTAAATTTTCCGCATGGTTTAACTCCCACAAGAAACTTATGTCCGGCAATAAAGCTCTTTTATATCTACTTGAATTTGAAAGTAGCGTTTTGGGTGATTTTGCAAAAATGGCATTTTACAATTAGCCCAACCATTTCATTTGGCTTTTGATAGCCCTTTCGTTACGTTACAAACTGTTTTAACATAATTAATCGACTTGAAATTAAATGAACACGTATATACACGCATATATATATATATGTATCTATGTGTGTGTTGTGTGTATGTGTTTGTGCCCTATATATATTTAGGATATACAATTTGGTCAACCTCATTACTTTAACCATAATTACATTTCTGTACACTTGTTTACTAATGTAATGAAAAATATTGCCATATACATACATACATACACGCATACATACATGAAATTATATGCACATGTTATACATACACACGTGCGTGAATAGTGAATTGTGAATAGTAAATTGTGGCTTGTTGATTAGTTATGTTATCGGAGTTGCTTCGTTAAATTACCTTTGCCTTTTGCCTTTTGCCTTTTGCCTTTTGCCTTTTTTTTTGCATTTCCTTTTCTCAAAATTATTCGTTATATCTAGAAAATAATTATTTTAAAAGCATTGAAATATTATATAAAAAATTTTAAAACTATATAAAATGATAATGACAATAGCGGATTAATTGAATTTACATTGTAAATTAAGAAGCACTCATTTTATTAAATAGAATCTAATAAATTGAAAATAATTATATGTTATGGACACGCGAAAGGTTTACAAAATTGAATGAAATTTCAAATATTTATAGCTTTAAAAATAAATTATATTTCGTTTACTTAACTTGATGAAAACTTTGGAAAAATTTTTTTCAATTACATGATAATTACAGAGAATTTCTTAAATGTCCATGTCCCTGTAGAAAGTCAGAAGTAAATGAGCAAAGTAACTAAAATTATTATGGGAAATATTCTAGATAAATAAATTTATATTAAATGAAGGATTTTTACTCTTTTCCATAAAACAATACATTTATATTTCGAATGTAAATGGCAAACAGTTTCATGAAAATTGAGAGTTAACACTGCGCAAAGAATTTAAAAAATTTTACTAAATCTTAATAAAGCAAAATTTCGCAAATATTTAAAAAGTATTTGTTGAATATGAAGGAAAAGTTTTATATTTCCGCCAAAATTCTTTCTTAGTTTAAAGTGAGATTTCAAATTTATTAAACTTAAATAGCTCATGATTGAGTTTATGAGATTTATAATCTCTAGATAATTCGTAATCCTTTGAATTGTTTAGATTTTATTACAAAACTCAATTCCTTAACTTCTTCAAGGTTTTATGATAAGTATTAAAGCAGTAATGTAATTTATTTCTCAAAGCCTAAGGAATAATCCATTTTTAAATGCCATCATCACTAAGGACAAAAATGAATTATCTATAATAATTTTAATACCTATAAATTATGGAGTGCAGCAGTTCAACGGCTGGCTTGACATATTTCAAAATGGCAACAAATTAAAGCTGATGACTACAAGATAGCACTTAGCGCTGGGTCTCTATTAGACTTTACAATCCTCCGTTTTGAAATGGTAACGTATACGCGGGAGAAATTGAGTAACTTTTCTTAAATTGGAAAGTTAGGAAGTTGATCAATATTGTTTTGGAAATCGAGATAATGCAAGATTTCATGCATACTTAATATATTGCATGAAATCTTGTTGTGTGGTGTACACAGAAATAAAGTTGAAACATTCTTCTAGTTTCTACAAAGCCTTTTTGGCCAATCAGACTTTTTTTGCAAATTCTTAAAGTTCAAAAATTTCTTGAATTTGTTTTTCTTGCCCAATGCAGAAAGAAAATTTTATTAGTATGGAATTTTGCTATTGCCATTACACCAATAGATCAATATGATGCTATAAAATTTATATTCGGAAAAAAGGAAATAAAAATATTTTTAAAGTAAATCAATATTTCGTTATTTAAAAAAAAAATTCTTTGAAAAATTTTTGTTATATTTTAATTTATTTTGCCAAATAATTTAAGTCTACAATTTAGTCAGGTTTTATAACCAGAATGCTAAGAAAAATAATTTCATAATAATAAAGACTCATTATTTGAATATTGTGGCATTTGCTGGTTGTTTCGTAACCTCAAATATCTTAAGAAAAAAGCCAAGAAAAGAAAAAGGTGAAATTTGTAATCGATAAATTATGGTAAGACGGATTATGATAATTATTTTTAAATTATTAACATTCATTATTTCTCATTTTTGCTTTCTCCTTTCTCCTTTTTCCTTTCTTCTTCCTAGACATCAATTAATATCGTGTAATCAAATTAATTTTACAAGATTAAAGTTGTTAAAGACTTTTTTCAATTTACCAGTCGCTGTTTCCCTTTTTAATATTTCAATTATTTTGTAATTATATATATTTTTGCAATTTTTGCTAACTTTTCACTATTTTGTTGAAAATTTAGTTGTATTTTGAAAATTATCTTTTACTAGATTTTATAAGTTGCCTGCATCATGCTGCGCTTCAAGTGGGGTAAATAATGATTCTTTGACAGCGTTCATTTAGCAGACCAATTACATATGAAAAGCAACTAAAATGTTATTGTCGATCAAGGCTGACTTTAAAATACTCTACAATATTTAGCTTAAACGAAATAAAAAGTCCAGAAAATTATTAATAAATTATGATCAATCAATAAATAAACGAATCTGGATGAAATTTCTCATGCTCATTTCAAAATTTGTAGATTTATCCCTAAGAACAACTTTTTTTTTTTTTTCGAAAAAACGCGTTATATCAAAAGTGGGCGATTTAAATATAGATCGCACGATTCTCTCAAGATTAATAAAGGAACAAATTACAGTTTTATAGGTTTAAGGAATGTAGAAACTAAGTCAAGACTCTACATAAAATCTTGCAGGGCCCGTAAAGTGTATAGTCTACAAATTAATTTTATATTATTTGCTGCATATAATTCTATAAAATTAATTCAAAGATAAGTTACAATTTATTGAATGTATTAAAAAAGGAAATAAAGGAAAATGTAAAAGAAAGTTGAGCACTATAAAAAAGAAAACGCGAAAAAAGGAAATTGTATGCAAATAAAGATGAACATTATACATATAACAATAAAAATTTAAATAACAACAACAATAATTACAACAATGTATAGCGTACAACGCGATTTATGTATAGAACAAGTTATATGTCAATTGTTGGTACAACATTTATTGATTTTCATAGTTTTTGCCATTTGCCGGGCATTTTTTTGTTTACATTTGATTATAAGGTTTGTTTACTTGTTTGGCCTTGCATCGATTTCCGAATTTTTGGTAGCAAATTTTTTCCGGATGCCTGAATTTGTCATGTTGCCAATTCATTTGTGATACTTGTCTTTTCTCCTTTCATCTCTTTTACTTTTAACCAAATTGCAAAGTTAAAATTGAATGTTAAGAAAATTATGAAGAAAAAAGTAGTAATAAAAAAAGAGTGACCATTATTAATAAACTATTAAAGCGATATATAAAAATGTTGGAATTCTAAAGAAAATTCTCATATTACTTCGTATAATAAGACCTTAGAGAAAGGCCCTAAGAAAGTTGGAAATTTGAAAAGTTCAGAGACACTTAACTTTTTGTCATATGATCCGTAATCAGTCCTGATAAAGAGCAACTCAAGGCAGCATCGGAATATGCTTATATACCCATTTTTTATTTTAACCCATTAGTTTTAGGTTGTAAATTTTAAAGCCTCCTTTTGGTATTTTGGTAGCTTGACATCGCAAAGGCAAAGAAGCTCATTTCTTGAGTGTATACTTTTCATGTGCTTCATGTGCTTCTCTTTTAGAGTTTTGGCCTGGTTTATTATAAAATATTAGATAGTTAGGCTAGGGCTAATATATAAATTAAATGAAGAGGTATTAAGAAAGTTCCTTCAAGATGGAAGCTCCATGAATTAAATGCAATAAAGGCCTGAAAAGAGTACAATTAGCTATTACCTCTAAGAAAATTTAATTCAAATTATCATCTCTTTAAGACGTCTTTTGGAGGCACATCTTTTGAAGTTGGGACTCTTTTGAAGCTGGGAATCTAAGTTTTTGAAGTCATGAAAAGCCTTGACTAAATTTAAGTTTAGGAACCAAAGTCCAAGCTTACGAACCACTACTTTATTGCTTAATTTTAAGTAGTCTAAATAAGAATACGCCTCGGAATAAGAATATGACTCTTCTGTGACTCTTCATTTGGTACTATCGCACGTCTTTATAAAGAAAGGCTCTGGATCAAATCCATAATTTGACTAGACATTGTTGTTACGCTTATGATATGCCAAATTATATATAATACATTTTTCGTTCGATAATCTGCCAATGTGTTCAAAATTTTATTAATAGACTTTCAAATTTTTGTATGCTCGTATTTTAATTTTTTTTTATTATATATATATATATATATATATATATATATATATATATATTAGTAAGTGCCTGTCGGTGTTTGTGTAAAGCCTCGTTATTCTAACTTCATTTTCGTTATAGTGTTTCGCTTTAAAATAACATGTAAACATTTGTCTTTGTATTTGCCAGAGCTCTCTGTTTGCACCGAAAATGACAGAAGGCATACATTTTCTTATTACATTGCATTGCTCGCTTATTTGTTTGTTTGTTTGTTTGTTTGTGTACTTATTTGTTTTACACACATACAATACACAAACACACCTGTACATATTCGTACAAAGTGTAAGTAAATACGAAAAATTCGACTGAAATTTTCACGTGAGGATGCCTACACCTGTCCCTGATAAATTCACTGCTTGCTGTGTATTCACAACACAATGTCCTGCCTCCCTATTTATTTTTTTGTTTTTTTGTGTGTTATTATTGTTTGTATTTCTCTTTTGTTTTTATTTTGGTTTGTTAAATTTCTGTCTTTGGTTGTATTTCCAAACAAAGATGCCAAGCTATAAAGATATCTGATATGGGATGATTAAAATTCTTATATATCCATATAAAGATGCTCTACGTAAAACTGAAATGAAATGAAACGAAAGGATACCAATGAATTGTAGCATTGAATTTTTACAGAATACACAATCAAATGTAATTAAATTTTTGTTTCTTAGTTGGGGAGTACAAAATAGAAAATAGAAAATGGAAAATACCATAAAAGCATATTTTTCATACGTTTTCTTTGTTTTAAGAAAAACAGGAAGAAGGAGAAAAGAAGAGAAAAAAATTACAGAAAAAACTATAGTAATTTGCTTTTGGTTGCTCCAAAATTTTACCATGTAATTCAAGAGCTAAATATAAAGAGATGTATGTAGTAGTAGAAAATCCGATTTTGGTAATAAGTAACAATTTGTTAACGATTTTCTTTTAATGCAAAGGAAAATTCAACTTCTTTTGAGGTTTAAGCACAATTTATTAAGTAATTTATTCGAAAGTTAATAAGAAGCTCATTCCATTGAACTCATAGAAAGTTTAAATGCCAAGCATTACAATAAATTACTAGAAGGTGCTTTTTAACTGGATTTTTGTATATACCAAGCTAAATATAAAAGTTTTAAAGTTTACCCTTCACAAGGTAGCAGCATTTAAAGTCCGTAAGCGTATAATTTGAAAAACTAAATTTTTGAATTAAAATTTGAAAAGTGCAGATTTTAAAGAGGTATTAAATAAACTCCAAACTCTTTCTAGAAGTTCGGTACGCATTAGATGTATAGGCTTTAACTTTTGATGTCAAAGTATAAATTTAAGGCTATACTTGGTAGTTGGTAGTCTCGCTTGCTTATGGTATCCTCATCACTAGCACTTTATTAAAAACTTGCGCTTTGGTGGAAGAGTAAATTCATTCTAAATTTCCCATGTCAAATTTATAGCACAGAAGCAAAGGTTACCCATTCATTAGCAGCAATGATGAAACTGTCACATCAAGTGGTCTCATATTAAATCTGTCGTTCTAATTCCTAAAACTCATGAACTGTATTGAATTTTCTCCCATGGGCCTTCTCTTAGTTGAGCTGGTACTTCTCAACACCGAATGCCTCAGATCTCTATGTACAGTAAGTAAACATTTGCTATCCTAGATGAAATGGCTTAGGTGGAATTATTTTTCGAACAATCCACATGCAAGACCTTGGAAAAAGTTTTTATTTAAGAAAAAAAGTATATAATTTCACATAAGTCTTGCAAAGAATAAATACAAACAAGCGCTCTAATATTACAAGTTCATTTTAGAATAAATGTAAATAATGTAAAAATAATGTAAAATAAATAATAATTTAAAAAATGTGTAAATGTAAATAAAGAAAATTTTAGATCTAAAATACTGTTGCTTTTTAGTGCGCTATAAAAAATTGGGCCTTTGGTTTCTTTTTCTAATTATCTGTAAAAATTTCTATTGACGAGATAATTAAATAAATTAATTTTACACGACGGTGAATGCTCAAGTCAACGAATAAATCATGGCACAGCTTCGTAGGGTCGATTAAAATCCCAAAAAAGGAAAACAATATTTGCTCGTTATTTTTTTTTTTGGTTTTTTCTTGTTATTAAAGTAAAGGATACAAAAAAAGGGGAAAAACATTATTGTCGCTTGGGGCCGATCATTTAATATCGTATACATAAAGTTTTTGCCTCACGTGGTACAAGATATGGAAATAAGGCAGCAAAAAAATTTATGTTTGATTAACGTGAAATTTTGAGTAATCACCATCAAGCCATTTTTCATAGATCCATGAAATTTATTTTATTTCAGAGTTGCTTGGTAGTAACCAGATACAAATTATCTTGTCTCTTGAGTAAATTATAAGTTTTAAGTATAAAATTTAATATTTTGGGCAGATCTGTCGGAGAGAAGCAGAACAAGCCTTGAAGAGTTGTACCTACACTTTAAAGTATTTTGTGGCAAATAATCAATAAATCTATTAACTTTTTTTTAAAATGGCGGTCTCAATTTTGATTGTGTTGATGCCGTTTGAATGATTCGGTTCTTTATTAATGGATGAATGTGTAAATGAGTATCAGTTTTTGCTGTCAAACTGAAATGTTTACTAGAAACAAACAAACGGACGAATAGAAGAATATTCATGCCTACAATGAATCCAAATTTCATATCTATCAAGGTTATACATATATTTAAAGGTCCGTGAAACTTCATTTTATCCATTGTAATCATTTTGCTAAATTTTAAATGGTGGATGCGTACAAAAAAAAAACCAAAGAAAACTTACATAATGAAGACGACATACATACAATTTTATATGTGTATGTATTTTTATGTAAATTTTGTTTAGCCATAAGCCTTGAAAAAAAAAACAAGGGAAAAAGGAAAAAAGCCAGTAAATTTAACGGTGAACGGAAACGACGAAAGGAAACAAATTTGCATGCTGACAAAAAGATCCATACAATTCATAATAATCAAACGCACATAGGAATGAAAAAGATGATTTCATATACAACATGTATATATATATATATATATATATATGTATATATTTACATATACATACTTATATTTACGCATATATGTAAACGAATGTATAGAGAATAGAAAAGTGAGGGCTCATTTTTCCGTGCTTTTTGGTTTTTTTTTTTTGAAAAGTTGAACCTTTTCATGCATGAAAAAAATTCTTATTATTTTTATTCTATTTTATATAATATAATTTAATTTTCCTATTTTTTTTTCTTTTGATATTGCTTTTCTTAGGTGGATCCTTGTTTAAGTGATTGAAATATCGTGACTTTTGCTTTTGCTTTGATTTTGCTTTTTGTTAAAAATTTATAATTATTTTCTATATATAAATCCTTTTAATATGAATTTGTTTGAATTTTTTTAACAAATTTGATATTTTACGATGAGTAAATTTCTTTTTAAATTCTGAAAAGTATGAACTATATATTTGTTAAAAATTTGCTTTAATTATTCAATGTTTAGAGCTGCTTATGAATTCTTCTTTTTTAAAAAATGTGAGAAAATTATATTTAGCTATGGCCAAATCTTTGGATACCTGTAGACATATAATTTAAAGTTTTATAGTTTCCAATAGTCAACGATCGATTTGCATGACTTTCTTGCAAACATTATAGAATAAAAGCCTTAATATTTGTAAAAAATTTCTGCTTTTTTTGTATTTTACATCTCAAGTATTTGACGAAAAAAACCAGAGGTTCTTTTAGTTTACGTTGAACTGTGAACGTGTCTTTTGATCAATTTAGCTCATTTTCAATATCAATCTGTATGTAAGAACTTTTGCAGTGCCTACAAAATTTGAGCTGAATATTTCTTCCTTTGCGACTGGGAGTATATGTAATATACATGGACGTACGGACACAGGGATTGACGGACTGACGAATTGACGGTCAGACGTACAGATATATCTAAATCGATTCAGAATTTTGATGCTCATTAAAAATACATTTACTTTATGGAATCTTTAAATATAAGAAAATGAACATACCTCACTCTGCCTGGTTGGTGGGTATTTAAATTAATTAAAATAAATCGTACCTTTAATAGCAAATAAAGCCTAACATTTTGTGATTTCTACATTTTTACGTCCATTCATTTACTTATTTTTCCATACATTCCAACTCATACTGATTTCAATTCTCCTACAGATACAATACACAGAGATACAGATACAATACACAGAGAAGATGTCATTTTCTAAACCAATATACATTTATTAAGTATTAATGACCGATAGTAAACAATTAATGCATGTATATCTAAAACCACGAAAACATGATCAAAATTGATATGCCATGCATTTATTTAATATAAAAGTGTATTTTCTCTATTTTAATAGCACAAAAAGTAAGTGTAGGTAATTTTAGATTTATACTTTTTGTTTGAAATAAATACATTTATGCAATCGATGGATGTTAGGATTTTTGAAATTTCTAAACTGTTTAGAAATCATTCTACAAAATTGCGATTTTTGATTAAAATTGATTTTTAGGTTGAAGTATAAATTTTGAGGTTCTGGTAAACTTTTTAAAAATATTTTTATAGAAATCAAATTCAAATCATTAAATCAGATTTTTTTTTAAAGATTTTTTGCAAAAAAAATGTAAAACAAGAAATTCTTAATTTAATAAAGGTTTATGGATAAAATGTAAGACAATTTTCAATTAAAGAGTTCAAGTAAAAGTTATCTGTTTTAGGTTTAGATTTATAACTTTTGCATGTTCGTTCTAAAATTTCTTTAGAAGGTCTTGGGAATGGAAAAGTTGCAGAATTTTAATAAATGAGTTATAAATAAATCTTTGATAAACGGATGAATATTTTATTTATTGATAATTAAAGTAAATCTTTTTAAAAACTTAATATAACACTTTGCTCTGGAGTTCACATTCCAGAGTAAAGCGAAGAATAAAAATATGTTCACATAAAATTTTTACATTTAATTTTCTTCAAGTGAATTAAACTTTTTAAATAAATCGCATTATGTATTGTAGCAAGATTAATGGGACTCTTAACTTTTGCATGCACAACTATAAAAATGTATAATATTGTCAATTATTATCAAAATGCAATTTATAACTTCACATTGTGTGGTTGAGCGAGTAATACAAATTGATTTTATCTAAATATTATTCCAAATAAAAATGCAAAAATTCAAAAATGCAAAAATGTAAAAATGTAAAAATGTAAAAATGGAATGCTTTGTATGTGGGAGTGAAAAGATGAAAAATTTTCTAATATCATTGAAAAGGAAAAGTTAAATCAGGTTAAATTCTAAAGCAAATATTCATGCCCTACATCATTTGTGGTAAATCCATTTGAGAATGGTTGAAATTATATCATTTTTAAGCTTAATTTTAAGACGGAGCATCTTTTTCCACAAAATGTTACAATTATCTTAATTTTTTAACAAAAAATTGGCATTTTTTTTTTTTATATATTAACAGTGAACAGTGCCTCAGTGAAAACGGTGCATTTTGAAAACTCCGCCTAATATATAAAAATTATCTCAAATCATTTAGTAGTCGTTATAATTTTTTACATTTTAGAAATCAGGCAACTTTGAATTTCAATAAATTTACGTTCAGTAAAATCGATTTATTCTATCTTTATTTCATTTTGTATACGATTCTTGATTTTCTTTGTGGCCTATTAAAAATAATTGCAAAACTTTAATTACAAATCATAAACCCATTTTCTAAGAACATCCAAAGTACCTTTGATTCATTAGCTAAAAGCAGAAAGTTTATAACAGTTTTTTATATTTAATCTAATTAATAAAAAAAATTATTAAATAATTAAAGTTTTAATGAAAAATTATTTTATATAAACGCAAGTGACTCTTTCTTGCTTTACCACTACCCAAACAATTAAGTTAATAAAAAAAAATTGTGTTGTTATAGAAATGAAGAATCCAATTTTAAATGAGAATGTTTAAATGAAAATCAGTTTAGAAAAAATTGCTCCATTCAATTCAAATTTTCTTTATTAACAGAGGTTATTTCTAAATAACCACAGTATACTGGTAATCATGTATATTAGGTTGTTGCAAAAGTCATTTTGCTAGTTGATATAACAAAATTTGAAGTATTATCTTTATAGCAGAAAAATTTTATTCGATTTATTAATTTTAAAAATTATTTAATATTGAGAAAATTGTAATTTTTCAATTATTTTACATATTTGTTACCTGAAAGGAGATTCAAAGTATGGATCTATTTGAACCAAATTTCTTCCGTATAGTTTTTATATAAAACTGCAATTCAATGCCATTTTTACTCTAAAATATATTTAAAATTGTAAAATTTTTTCTTATAAATAGACTTTTTTAAAAAAAGGCTTTATATGAGAAATGATCGATATAAGAATTTTAATAGGATGCGTCTCTGGGCCAAAACACACCAAATTTTACTAAATTTTACAAAATTTTACTAAAATATCTCAAAAATTGTGACTTGTAGCTTAAAAGCAAATTTACATAAATAGATATTAGAGAAGACAGCCAGACAGACTTAAATCAGGAATCAGGAAGTAATTCTGGGTCGTTTGGTACATCTATCTCAACACTTCTTAAATCTTCCAAATATCTGCACAATTGGTATAGAAAATGTAATATGCTTATTTCTATTTTGGGTTGATTGATAAGCGGTTTATATGTGTAAGTAACATGAAAGGACATTCGCATATTGAAATTGTAAAGTTTTCTTCATTAAATTAAATTTAAAACAAATTCCATTGAATTGAATTTCTAATGTCCTAAATTTAATTATAATATGAACATGTCCCAACGAAAATACATTTATTGATTGCACGTGACTTTCTCTGTTGAATATATAAAAGTTTCTCAATTTGTGGTTTTATAAAAAAAAAAAGAAAAAAAAAACAAATTCATAGAAATTGTTAAGTGGAGAAAGTTTTTAATCTAAGCGAGCATAAAAATTAGATGATGATAGAAAAATTTCAATGAAATTCAAAATACTAATTACTTGTGGCATTATAAATGTGCTTGATAGTAATCTATAACTATTTAAGGTGGTTCAATAAGTTTACGAAACGGAAATGATGTTGGAAAAAATGAAAAAAAAAAAAAAGGAAAAGCCAGTTTTGAATTGTAGTTGGCAAAACTAGGAAATGCTAAGTATCAAACTACAAAAAAAATTTATTTTCCATAAATGTATTTAATTATTGTCTATATATATTTAAATGTAAATGTAATGGCCAAAAAAAGTGTATGCATATATGTAAAAAATAATTAATTAATAATTAATGCTTAAATTCTCCATATAAAATTTTAATATTATATCGTTCCTTTCAAAAAAATTGTACAACTAAAAGAAAAAAGAGCGTTCAACTTAACTGAAATGAATCTAAAATCTAGAAATACAAGATTTTCTAGATTTAATTAAAAAAATGTAAAACTTTTGCTGTGTGGCAATAAATTTAAGTTCTTTCCTTAGATTTAGAAGTCAATCTTATTCTTTTCAAACATTATTTAAGTTTGAAAAATTTGATTGAATATTGGAATAAATATAAGAAACAATCATTTGTAATAAATAAATAAGTAAATATTTGAAGATTTTATATGAAATAAAATATAAATATCTTAAATGTGTCATTTGAAATCGAAAAGTTGTATGTTGGTATTAAAATGCACGTGTTTATTGATTATTGACTTTTATCATTACTTCTGATAAGTTTTATTTTAATTAAAATTTTAATGAGATGTGAAAACATAATGCTTATTGAAATGCTGACAAATTGCAAATAATGAAATGGTAATATAAATAAATTCTGAAAAATGTTAAATGACTTAAATTTCATTTAATCATATTTCGGTTAGATTTCAGATGAGAAAATGATTTCAAAATGAAATAATTTAATGAAAAATTGTATTCACTTTTATATTAAATCATGATGATGTCACATATATTTATGAAAAGAACTCATTAATGAAATTAAGAAGATTTCTGTAAATGATTTAATAAAAAATTTTTTTTTACAAATGTTGCGCTGAAATTATATTTCCCTACTGATGCTTTTCCAAAAAAATGGGCCAACGAAACTTTCAGTTGTGAAGCTATAATTTTGGGATACTTCACGTCCATAATATCAACGTTATCTATAAGGCATCTGGGCCACCGTTATAAAGGTTAAATTTTTAGGTCTATTAAAACCTTTCATGGAACTCGTTACCTAGTTATTGAAAGACTTCTCATCAGTTCAAAAGATTTGGTAGCCAAATCCACCTTAGAAGTTCCTAACAAAAATTAAGAGTTTATGATTCAGATCAAGGCCACAATGCCAAGCAGTTTAACACTTTTAATCATCTAATTAGTGAGTAA
Organism: Melophagus ovinus; assembly: GCA_023089585.1. Classification (NCBI taxonomy): domain Eukaryota; kingdom Metazoa; phylum Arthropoda; class Insecta; order Diptera; family Hippoboscidae; genus Melophagus; species Melophagus ovinus. Next base: position 6,329,495 of record JAKKIB010000177.1, read on the forward strand.
GACTATTTCCATTTAATGCAGTAGAAAAAGGGTACTGATTGCTTTAAGAAGAAACAATTAAGCAACTAAGCGTAACTGAAATTTCAACTGAATATGCTTGAAATGAATCCAAGTATATTTCATATTGGAATATTTATATTCTTTGAAATTCTGTATTAAAATTTTTTTTTTGCAATTTCAAATTTTTAGCTCCCAGAGCAATTGTAGTCCTCTCTTTTTTTATATATTTTTTCAATTTTTTTTTCAATTTTTTTTTCAATTTTTTTTTTCATTTTTTTTGTAATTTTTTTAAAAAACTTTGAACATTATGCTAGTCTAAAAATTATCAGCTACTCTTGACCAAAGGCAGATTTTTTATTATTTGATTGTATTTTATTGCATTTTATATATTTTCTCTATTTTGTAATTAAAGTGTAAAGCTTATATATATTTATAAGACTATGATGCCGAAATATATCAACTTTTACCATCCATCTCCCACTCTCACTCCCACTCCCGCTCCCACTCCCACTATCACCATTCACTGGCATAACATAACACAATAAATTTATTAAATTTGTATGCGTACTGTATGTGCGTCTCAATGTGCAAACATATGTGAAAGAGTTATTGCCGTAAGGAAGCTTTGCAAACATGAATATAAAGCATACAATAGAACAGTACAGAACAGAACAGTAAAACAACTTGCACAGCAAATGTTTCAAAGCTACATTGGCCACATAGATTTACCTATAAAACTTTATGTATACACATAAAGAAAATACGTATATAAAATGGTTAAGGTTGGCATATACGTTGGCCTTGCGTAGTTAAACTAGATGCATTAATATTAAAAAAAAAAAATAAATAAATAAAGAAGAAAAAAGTGTTCTTGTCCAATCTGCCACACATTTATAACGATTCTGATAACTTCATACATTTCACGGTCCATAAATGTGTTATGTCAGTTAGTTATTATGTCAGCCAGTGAATCAGTAAGTCAATCAGTTAGTCAGTCAGTTAGTCAATCTTTTTAAGTAATAGATAAAGTAATAGATTAATGTAACATAATGCATGAATATGAATGGAATGTTATGGCAACTCAAACACTCAAATTTTCACTCATATTAAAACATAGATTTATGAATAATATTTAATTATCCTAACAAATATATAAATAAATATATATACGCAAAAATGGAAGCAAACGCATATAATATAGAAAACCGCACACAAATTCTTGGATGCATTTCAAAAATAATAACAAAAAGCAAGAACACCAAAAAAAGCGAAAAAAAGTAAATTGGTTAGAGAAACAAAAAAAACCCCACCCAAAGCACAATAACAAAACCAAAAAAAAAAAAAACCCGAAAAACCCCTTCCAAAAAAAAAAAAAATAATAATAAAAAAGAAGAAGAAATTAAAAAATGGAAATGAAACCTTTTTAGTGAGGTAAAATAGAGAATTTCCATGTTTAATTGTAGCATTCAAAACCTTATATAACTGTGTGGAAAGCTTTCCCCATTTTTCAATAATAACTTTCCTTGGAACATTCATCGCCTGCAACATTATTCATAATTTCCATGTACATACCACACCAAGGATAAATTTATGTACATTAAATGTTTGTGGTATATTTTAAAGGAAACATGAAACATGAACTAAACTAAAAATTTGACAAACTGAAAGTGAAAAAAAAAAATTATGGAAATAAATGAAAATCTATTATAGATATTTTACCTAAATCTAATAAAATTTCATTTCATAAAATTAATATCACATTTTATACTGGAGATCATTCAAAATGTGCATACCAAAAAAAATAAATTGGCAAAAGATTTGCTACATTTTTAAGGTAAAATCTTAGATCCGGTTCTCATTTGTGCTTGTATGTCTCTATGTCCGTTCTAACAATTGCGAATATTTTCTAATTCTTAGAAGATTTAGTAAGAGCATTAAAAATTTCTGCAAAAAAAATTCATATGGAGAATGCAGAAAATCGATTAAGGAACCCTTCCGATTTAGCTTAAGATTTTTTTAAATAAAATTTTTAATTCATTACTCGTAAATATTGATATTGATAAAATATTTATAAGCCACATCCATTTTTTTATTAAACTTTAAGTTATATTATTTTCGATTGCAGACTTTAATTGGAATTACGCAATTTAACTTAGGTAGTTTGTAAAATTGATACTTATCTTTTAAGTACGTTTCCTTTTTTATTGGCCGTATCATGCTCAAATACTCAAAATTTACTTTCTCCTGTTTTTATATTATTATTTGTTGATATTATGATTTGTTGTTGTTTGTACTGGAACTCTGAACTTGGCCAGACTTTAGACAGATATGTCAATAGAAAGCCGTTAAAGCAGCGTTAAGTGTATACAAAATGTCATTTGAATATTTTGAAACCATTTGGACTATGCATAAGTTATACATTGTCCTTCTGGTATCCTAAGTAAATCCCTTCAATTTTATGTATTTAAACTTTGATATAAATATCCATTAACATTTTTATAATTCTGTGAAAGTATTTCATTATCTTAAATTGTGTTCCAAACCGCCACTGCATTTTCATATCTTAAATTATTAAGAAAACAATTTAATTTAATGCAATTTTAATTTGCTGCCATTATTGAAATACTTTATTGATTCTTTTCATGGTTGTAATGGTGATTGTGATAGTGAGATAGTTGTCGTGCTAAATTATTCAAATATAACTTCCTTTGTTCTCAATAGAAAGAAAGTAAAAGTGAAAGAGTAAGTTGAAAGTTTTTCATTAGAAAATTTATTGATTTCAATAGAATAAACATTTTAAATGGATTTTTGCATCATAGATTTTTACAAATTTTATATTTTCAAAATTTCCTGATTATAATAATTTGTTTAAGAAAGTAATTTTAAAGCCATACAGTTCTGAACTAAAATTTTTGTATTAAACGTTAAATTTTTGAAAAATCTAAACATGCTAACGCATTTTTTCAAAATATATTTAATTTCTATGAAATTTTTGAATTCTTGTACAAAAAATTTCTTGCCATTAAAACGGTGATCAATTGTTTATGGTCTGCAATTTTATTGAATTTAATTTACTAAGACTTTGCCTTTGTATTTATAATGAAGCAAATTAAAAAACTTTCCTTCTATTATAAAAATTTTTAGGAAACTTTTTGTACAAATTAGGCGAAAACGTATTAAAAACTAATTTATTAAACAAATGCCAACCTCTAGCAAATTTGGTGCTTATGACGACGTTTTGAATTTACTTATTTAAGATAAAATTATTTGGAGTAAACATTGATTCCACATACATATATTTAAGGGGCGTGGCTGATTTTTCTAATTTTGTAAAGGCCTGAAAGCTTTCTATTCGTAATTCGTAATTTATGGAAAATAAGTGAAAATATGTTGTGAGAAAATGTGAAAATTTAATGTGTTATAATTTTGGGTAGGCGTGGTCAATTATTATGCTTTTGACCAACGTAATTTGCTTTATTAAAATTTACATTTTATATAGATATTTTTTTATTTTTCATGTTCATTTCGTCTAATAGAAAATTGCTGGAAAGAATACAAGACATTTTATGGGCCTTCTAACATTTTGAGTACATTTTCAATCTCTAGATGGTGACTTTAAAATGAAATGGATGGATCGATGTAGTTTATGTTTGTGCTACATTAGTTGATATTGGACCTTAATTTTCATTATTCTATAAAATATGAAAATATGATTATATTGCCATATCAAAATTTTCCTATTTCTCATGCCTGTTTTGTACTCTAAATTAAGTTCGTCTTTAATTCATATTTGTTGTTTGCGTTATAAATGTTATACCTGAACGATTTCCGCTTAAGAATGATCAAAAGTGTAAACTCTATTGAGTTTATTGGTTAGTTCAAAAATTCCTTCTAGAATAATTGAAATTATTTACTTAATTGAGTTTAATGTTTCTCCTTCTTCTTTGGATTACTAAGATATATAAAAAGTTTTCTTCAGGAAAATTTATACTGATAGATTTTCAGAGGTCAATGCATCTGCTTTTTGAATCGAACCACGTTTTAATTTTAACAATTAACATTAAAGTGTGAAAAGTGAAAGAGATGGTAAGTTTTAAATTGTTTTTAAAAATAAAAAATAATTTTCAAAAAATAATAAATAATAAAAATCTCTGAGAGGTGAACATTTCAATGCAAATCTTTATGTTAATTAAACATATAATTTTCATTGTACAGCATAGAAGTAGTGACGGGTTAAGCGCAAAAAAAAAGTGAAAGGAAAGAGGAAAAAAAAACTGAAATACATTAAGTCATGCAAATAAAATACAAATTACATCGTTTTAGGTAAATATTTTAATGAGAGATTAGAAATTATAAACTGGCGTATTAGGTTGTACAAATTACTATCCGTATATATATACACAACCACAAACGCACATTAATACACGCACACAATGAATTTAATAATGAATAAACCTTAAAGTAACTTAGCTCTCATAGAAATCTTATTTATAAGATTTTATTACAAGCAACGTAAGTAAAAAAGTAAGATTAAAATATAAAGAGGAAGAAAGAAAGGCGAATGTAGAACTTTAACTCGTTAGCTTTAATTGTACATCTAAAGTAAATAAATAACTGCTTCTAAGTATTGTAAACACTAATGCCAAATAACAAATTGCTTTACACTGCTATCACCGCACACCACATATAAACAATAACCCACATCAAAGCTATTACTAACTATACTTTAGACACACACACACACACACACACACACACACACAACAGGCATATTCATTCATAAACCGCATATATGCACATTTATATATTCATTTTATTTCCGTATATAAATGTTAAAGGAGCCCAAGAATTACATGGTGTTGTTTGCGTACGATTTTCAAACTTACGCGTTAAATAATCATTTGTGTTGTCATACTTACCTCACTGTTTATACAATTCAATGTTCGATATGGAAAATGTCCTTATATGTATACATACATATGTACATTCATTCATACATAAACTACTTGAATAAATAACTAAATGTGTACATTAACAAGATTATATTTCTGTCTTCTTGTGTCGCTGTTGATACAAAAGTTCCCATTATTCCCAAATTTTCTGTGTGAACAATTGACAATGATTTTTCGAAACGATTGTTACCTGAGTGTCCAGTTCTATATAATATTAAATTCGGTAATTGGTTTACGAAATGATTTTTAACGCTACCCCATTTTTAATAATTTCCTTCTTGATGCTAAGGCAATCAATCCGAAGAACTCAACTGCTCAACTGGAACCGCCAACTTTCATGTTGGCGGTTGTATGTTTCCATATTGCAGAAGATAAGACTTATCAAGCGCCCTTTCTTTCTTTTAAGAGAACGTACGTTTGAAATTATAATTACAAAGGGGCTCAGACGAGGCTAAAGACAAGCACAAAGGCTTATCGCTTTTACCTACAAAAATCATACAATTAAATCAGGGGAGGAGCTTCAAAATAGTGCTTGCATTTGAGTCTTCATGAAAAATTTTAATGCTCGGTGAACAGCGGATTTCGTATTAACGTTTAAATAAATTTTAATATTTTAGAACTGCAAGACGTCTTTAATAAGATTTTCTTTAATGAAATGTTAAGCAAAGCGATATTTTAAGTTGAGAATGCATGCTTTTGAAAATCTAGAAGATTGAAATATTTTTATGACTTTTTTAAAATGACTCTGCTTTCTTGAAGATTTTATGTGAAGAAAATTTTCAGTTATCGAATATTCTGATAAAATTACACAAAGTATGACAAAAATTGCATGACGTAGCACCTTCTATAAAATATGTTTAAAGCATAACAAAATTTTATGATAAAAAATCATAAAAGCTAAGTTATTGATTCAGCATATAAAATGTTTAACAGAAAAAATGCATCAAATTTCAGTTGAATGGCTACAATTTCACAAATTGTCTGTTCATTACACCCTACTCCTCTCGAAACAAAGGATATTGTGAAGATGTTTGTAACACTCAAATGTAGTTGAAAGAAACTCAACTTTTTTATAGCGATTGATTCAGAGTCACTTCCTGATTCGATTTAAGTATGTCTATTCATGGAGATTTCTTATCAATCAGCAGAATGCATTTTTGAGGTATATAAATAAAAAATTTGGTGCGTGAGTTGGTTCGGTCTCATAGTTGAACCTTATTGATTATAATTAAACTTTGTAGGTCCACGCCCCATATAACACCTTTCTTAAAAGAGTTATTATATGGAATTGCATTTTATTTATTTGACTTTTTAATCACATTTGGTAAAGTGGCATAGAATAATCAAGAGTCGGCCCTGACCGATTAGATAATTTCATTTACATTTTATTCTTTAGTCACAAACTTGTAGTATAATTAAATGTCGATATTGAATGCTAAGTAATATTTTTACTGGTGGTTATAAATAAACATTATTTCAATGCGTTTACATTTCGGCCACAAATAAAATTAACATAAAATTGTAAATGGTAGACAGGCTGACATGTACACATGGGATGGAATATTCTGGGGTACATTAATTTGTATTTGAATTGATGTTTAAACATTGCCAGAAATTGCTAGAAATGTATATGCCAATATCATCTGCCACCAATTTATAATGCTTTAAATGTTCAATACATAATTTACATATTTTGCGTCGTCACGTACACTGAACGACATTGCGCTGCATTGCAATGGAATGTCACGGAATGCTGTATATTGTAATGTAATGATATTAAAGTACTGTTATAATAGTAGGATATTGGTAACATATGCGCAATATTTACTTATTCCATATTATTGTATATGGTATAAACATTATTGCATGTAAATTTATGTATTATCTATACATGGATCGAGTAATGAGACCCCAGTTAACTGTAGGCCTTTAGAAGAAGTGGACGTATGGCAATAGATTAAAGAATATTTTCGTCAGTCCTTGTAAGTTGATTATTATATATCCTACATTATATTAATCTAAACAAGAGAATAATAAAAATAAAGTCATCGTGAAGGGTTGCAATTTGGAGGATTAAAACTTTGTGCGATTGCTTTTTGCAAAAAATCATTTTTTTAGATTATTAAAAGTTTTAGCTTATTGCTTGACAGTAAAGAGAACTTGCTTTAAGTGAAACGAGATTTATAAATAGTTTTTCTTTTTCGTGATATGAGACCATAAAAACAAAGTCCAGAAACATTATACGATTTTGAATGAATGTACAGAAATGAGAATAAATTACATATAGCTTTTTCTTGAAAAAAAAAAAATTTCTAAATAGATATGAATTAAATGTTCTCTTCCATCTTGTTGAAAGAATAATTAATTTAGAAAGATTATTCCAAAAATCTATCTATTTTCTATTATATTTACTATTCGCTTAGACGCTTTCTAAACAATCGTAAAATTTACGCTAACAATTTTCTTGCGAAATTTTTAAGATGTATAAAGTTGAATACAAGATTCGATAGGCCACTCTTTCTGAAATTGCTTATTATAAAAACCGGCTTGAATGAAATTGAAATTTTCTTTTCAATGCTGAATTTTGTGTAGAGTGCAAGGATTGTTTTAATGATATAAGAAAGAAATCATTGTATATTCAAAAACGTACATGTCCTATGTACATTTGTTTTGTAGATGTACACATACACACACATACACACATGCACATACATATAAGGATATAAAGATTATCTTAGTATATTTACCATCTGTTATATGCTATCATTATGTCAATATGTGAACCACTTATTATGGTGTAAACAAAACCGCTACATTATTATAAAATTGTATCAAAGTTTGTATATAAACCGTGTATGTGTTATGTAATTTTATAAAGAAAGTATATAAAAGATAAAAACTTTTTGATAGATATAGGGGAACATATAGAACAGAAAAATGAAGAAAGTTCTAAGATAGTTAGACAGAGAGAGAGAGAGAGAGAGAGAGAGAGAGAGAAGGAGAGAAGGAGAGAAAAGTATGTAGAAACATGAGGAGAGAAAAAGGTATATTATATGATTGACCTAAATAGAAATTTTCTATGTATGAAAGCATGTAGACAAATACAGAGAATTTTTTTTTTTTATCAGGCTTCAAATGAAAAGTTACAAACAAATGTAACATGTCAAAAATCGTGAAAATAGAATGTAAAACTTCGATTGGAAATTATTATTAATAAGGAAAGAAACGAAGATAAAGTTGAAAAGTTATATAGACAGATCAACTATTGGATACTCATGATAATAATCGATATTCACATTCTAATTTGAACTTGTCATTGTCATTGACTTACATATAGGAAATATATAAAAGGAAATTCAGTTAACTGAAGTTTATTCAAGTCTTAATTTAATAAAAGTTAAAACAAAATCTTCAATATTTTTGTTAAATTTTATAAATTATTTATTTATATAGATGAGTTGAAAAGCTGAAAAAAGTAATTTCTTTAAAATTATAAATTCTATAAATTCTACAGTGACTTTGTCGTGTTAAATCTTTGAGCCAATTAATGATTAAACGAACTAACGATTAAACGAACTAATAAATAAATGAATGAACATTTAAATGTGTTAACGACTAAACGAACTAATTATTAAACGAACTAATAATTAAACGAACTAACGATTAAACGAATTCACGACCAAACGAACTAACGATTAAAACTGACTAATGGTTAAACGAACTACCGATTAAAGAAACTAATAATTAAATGAATTAACAATTAAACAAAGTAATCATCCAAAAAAACTAACGGTTAAACAAACTAACTTTTAAACGAACTAACGATTAAACAGAATAATGATTGAATTAAATAAGAATGATCTACTAAATGAACAATTTAACTGAAAAATCGATTTGTTTAGAAGAAATTACAGAATTCAATAGATTACAATATACATTAAATGTCATGACAATTTCTTTAGAGTTTTTTCTATAGGTTTTTTTCCATTAAAATCAAAATAATTTAGTTTTGGTTGTTGCTGCAAATCGCAGCTACTACAACATCAGTTTAATCTCTGTTTACGATGTAAAATATCTAGTGATTAGTACATTTACTGTATTATTATTCAATATTTTTTCAGAGAAATGTTTATCCAAATAATTTTGTGCATATATTTGCATATGAACAATATTTTAATATCTCTATCTATAGAAGAATAAATTACCAGATATAATGAAAAAAAAAATCTAAAACAGATTTTAGATAAATATATATATATGAAAGAGAGAGAGAGAGAGAGAAAGAAAGATAGAATAAGAGCTACAGTTAGAGAGAGACTGACAGAGGCAAAAAAAAAAAACAAAAAGAAAGATTAGTTATGCTGTAAGCAATTTTATTTCTATAAAATATAAGGCCAAACTAATTCAATATTTATATCTATCACCAGCAAAGTGCGAATCAAATTATTTTCTTGGAAAATTTGTAACACCAGAAGAAATGTTAAACTTTCATTAGAATGTTTTTGTTTGGATATTTCATTTAAAATATCTCTCTCAATTATGGTTTGCTGGGAAAATGAAAAAAAAATATAACAAATTTTTGATTGGTGGATATTTGAAATGTCAGGATAATTTTGCATAATTTTCTTACTTGTTTACTTTAAGTATATTTAAGTATTTAAGTAGAAAACGTGAAGAGATTTGTATACATAAATATTAAATATTAAAAATGTACATATTTATTTTAAACAGATTTATGTGATTTATTTATATCAACCGGTTAAGACATTTTTTTGTAGATTAACCATTAAAATAGTAAATTTTATTATATAAGATATACGAAATTATAAAACTTATTACTTTTCATTAATTACACCCTACAGGGTATTATAAGGATAAGTGTCGATTCCTGTAACACCCAAAAAGCCTGTCTTTCATTTCATCGATAGATTCAGAATTATTTTCTCATTTCTTAATTTGTCCTTCTGTCTGTCTGTTTGTGGGTCGAGTACACGTCGCAATTTTAGAGGTAAATTAATGAAACTTGGTATGCGGATGTATTTCGGCCCATAAAGGAACACTATAGAAAATAGTTGATTTCGAACTAATTTTTCGAACATAACCCATAAACAAACTCAAACCAATTTTTTGATTAACCTCCATAAAACGTCTTTTAAGTTTTATGTAAAATGGCATTGAAGTGTATTTTAACAAAAGAAATCGAATCGAAGAATCTGGACCAAATTTGGTCCAATTTTTGGAACAATTTTTATGACCCATTCCCATATAACGGTTTTTCCAAAAAAAAAAGAAAGAAAAATGAATAAAAGGTTAAATTGCTAATAAATTTTAGCGAAAATTGGCTTTGCCTTATATTTGTGCATCAAATTTGTTTCAGATCGATACATTTTTTGAACCTCTTCTTATGCAATAAACTTTTTAAATTACAATTTTTTCAATTTTGTTGACTTGTAAATCTCTTATTTAATTTTAATCACATTAAGCAAATTGATGTAGGATATTTAAGAGTCGTCTCCATACGACTTTCAAATTGTTTTATATTTATTTATTTTATAAAACTAAAGTAATTATTACATGATGGAACGGCGGCATTAAGAGTTGTGCGAGAGACTGATACAAAAATATGAATGAGAGAATATGAACGCCTTTAGCATAATAAAACATGAAAATTCAATTAAATTCAAGGTACCATCTGTAGGTTGGTCGGGTTTAGCCTACCTCTATTGAGGTAGACTAAACACGCCCATGTACTACAAGTACACACACATGTTTAGAAATGTGTGAGAAAAAAAACTACAAAATACATAAATAATATTAAGGATATTCATTATGCTTTGTGATTTCTAATAATTTCCTACGTTCTGGCTTAAAAAAAAATGAGTTAAGGACTATCTACTTTTTTAATGAAAAATTAAATTTACTAAAATGTTATTTTATAAAATAAAGGAAGGCAATGATCCATAAATTGAAATCATGAGCTTATTTCCCCCTTAGACTTACTTTCTACTACATTACCCATTGATTATTGACTCTTCTTAATTCAAGCAACTTCTCCTCTTTTTAAAAAAATTTATACAAATTTAATTTAACAAACTTTGATTGAGTTACAATTTTTTACCATAATCTGAGAAGCTTATTTGAACTGATTATTTTTGTGGAGGAATTTGATTTGAATGGTGAGATATTTATGGAGAATTTTATACAAATACGTTCCTCTTGAAATAAAATAATTAATTAACTATTTAATTCAAATTAAGCATATATTTGTTATAACCATGGATACCCTTAATATATAAAAGCGTTTGTAATTTACTTACGAAAATGTCTTTGTGTCATATATATCAATGTTATTTCTTTCGGTATTTAATAATAAAAATTATGTGTTTATATTATACAAACAAACATTTATATAGAAGTGTACAGGATGAAATGTGAGTAAGGTGAAATGGTAAATGCACGCCACATTTTGTGGGCAGATGTTTTTAAATGAAATTCTAGGGGTTGGAGAATTCTTTATGGGCCTTAAAAATTTCGGGTATTTTACAGAAAGGAAAGAAAGGCGCCATGTACTACTAGTACATCAAGTAATTTTAAGTTTCTGTCATTCCTATTTTACGATAAAAGGTAACAAAAATTATTCACGGAAAATGCTTACTTTAATAAAAAAAAAAATAATTAAAAGATTCTCACTGGATATTATGTCATAGCCGGTCTTCCTAAGATTTGGACTTACATATAAGAACTAGAAATATTTTATAATTACTATTTAATATTTGAATGTAATTCTTCAATTGCTATCTATCACTTTTAGGCCAAAAAAGGGAACGTATTAACTATCAATATCAAATATCTAAAAATAATATTGCTTGTCCATCCATCCTTCCACATTAAGCAATTTTTAATATGTTCGTTTATTTCGTTGACGTTTAGTTGAACGCAAAGAAAAGAAATTGATGAAATACATTGGAAGCTCTTGCATGTGAATTCAAATCTGAAAGTAAATGCTTATTACAATGATGATTCAGATAGATCCATTCAAAATTTAATCAACTGCTTTAAATTTTAAAGAATTTGTGAGATTTTTGGTCTGAGATTTTTGCAAACGTTTTGTTGAAACAATTATATTTTCACAAAGTGTTATTGCTGGTTATAAATGTACATACATATGCTGTTTGTATGCGGTTTTAAAGGCAAGTCCTTATGTTGGTATATACACGTTTATATACACACACAACTTACATATAATTCATTAAAACTGATCTGATAAATTATATGTGAAAAATACAAAAATGCAATACAGTTATGTGTATGTATGTTTATGTGTGTATATATGTGTATGTATATGTGATACATATATAAATGGATAAATGAGCGGTTGTGAGACTGGTTGTATGGTTGGATAGTCTGGTTGAGATGGATGGATGCATTAATGGTTGGCTGGATGGATGACTGGTCAGCATACGTTTAAACAAGTATTCACAAGTGCCTTGTGTATATTTAATATTAATCTTAAAATACAATAATGATAATAATAATAATAATAAGAATAATAATAATATTATTATTATTACAATCCATAATAAATATAATATTCATGAAATTTATTGCATTTACCGTGCATGCGGAAATATAATAAAATAAAATATAAAATAAATGCACATTTTGCTGGCCATATATGCATGCTCATTTTCATCCATTCTTTTCCATTTTTTTGTTTCTTTTTCACTCTTTTTGCTTTTTCCTATATTTAACTATTTTTGTAAAATATATTGATGCATTTAGTGTAAATTTTAAAATTACGTGACATTATTATAATCATTCAATCATGGCATGATGTTGCAATTGTTGATGCTACATTCACTTTAGATAACTTAATATGATCAAATATGAAAGTTATTTTCATTTACTATTTTGATTGGACATTGGCAGCCTTTAAAACGAGGAAAATATGTATATTATCAGAAAATTATTCATTTGGCCTTGTTTTTTTGTTGGTTTTTTTTAATGGCATTTTTAGGTTCAAGGTGAAAGATTTGCCAGGGAATTCTTTTATAGCAAAATTTCAAATAGAACTTTATTTTATTGTTTATGCCATCAATTTTCGAAGAAAAATCTGTTTTAATGCAAAAGTTCATTTGCGATCGAAAAACGCCATCTTCTGCCTACTTTACAAATAAACAACCAAGGGCATTGGATATTTTTGAACTCTCAAAATGACTTTGAAGTAATTTTTGTATTAATGTTCCACATTTCTTAAGCGATTTTGTTCATTTACATTTACATTTTTGAAGAAAAATCTGTTTTAATGCAAGAGTTCATTCGCGATCGAAAAACGCCACCTTCTGCTTACTTTACAAATAAATAACCAAGGGCATTGGACATTTTTGAACTCTTAAAATGACTTTGAAGTAATTTTTGTATTAATGTTCCACATTTCTTAAGCGATTTTGTTCATTTACATTTACATTTTTGAAGAAAATCTGTTTTAATGCAAGAGTTCATTCGCGATCGAAAAACGCCACCTTCTGCTTACTTTACAAATAAATAACCAGGGCATTGGACATTTTTGAACTCTCAAATGACGTTTGAAGTAATTTTTGTATTAATCTGTTCCCCAATTCAACCAATTTAGCACAAAACGCTGTCCAAAATAAGCGTTTATTGTATAATAAATATAAATAAATATTTATTTAAGTGGCGAAAGAATCTTCGTGACTTGGTAAAAAAGGTAAATATGAACCAAAAAGAAAAGAAAAGAAAAAACAAAAGAACATGTATGAAAATATTTTACACATTACAAGTGAAAAATAACTAAATGTTACGCTTTACGTTGATATTTTCAAAAAAATAATTTTTCAATAAAACTTTAGCAAAAATGAAATATAAAATAGAAAGTTGCTCAAAATGGGAGGTAAATTAAAATAAAGTTTTGGTATGGTTGTCGTTTTGATATTCTACCCTTTAAGTAACTTCACGATATTAAAATGGTAAAATTAAATAATTATAGTTTACAATTTGGTATTTAGGTCGTTGCCTTCAAACGATTTGCAAATATGATTCATAATAAATGCTAGAAGGAAACGTTTTCTAAATTATCATGATAGATGTTATAATTCTCTCAATTATTATTATTTTATATTGAAACAATTGCAATCACCCAGAGATTGGAAGTACACTCATTTTATTATTATGTTTGTAGACCCTTAAAGGAAGCGTCAGAAATTCTACAAAGTTTATATATTTTGGATCAACATCAAATTCTGATATGTCTGACTGATCGTTTGTTCAGGTGTTGCAAAAAAAAAAAGAGATATCAACTTCAAATTTGATAGAAACATTGAATGTTCATGTAAGTTGATTTGTTTTGGAAAATGGACCAAATCGACTAAAGAATACGTCCACAGTGCAACATTAACTGAGAGAACCATTGTTTTTTTTTTGGTTTTTATGAAAATAAACTTGTACTTTTTGGGTCAGAAATTAAATAAAATATTGTGACATAATGTCAAAGACATAAAACAAAAACAACACATTCAATGTGTAAGACCCTTTATATATAAATATAAAACAAACTGCATGAGGTGATAGAAAGCAGGCGTTTAAACCGAAGAAAATTAAAGGCATTAACGTTAACAATATTTAATTAAAATATTGCCTGACGTAAACACATACATGTAAAATAAAATAATGCCAACCGAAATTTAATTACATGACATTAAGTACCATAAAGGTTGGATCATTAATCACACTCAATAATTGACTAGATTGCTTTTGATAAGTAACAAAATATTCAAGAAAATGACGAATGTAATGACAAATGCCATGACAAATGGTGCCAACTATTAATAACTGTAACAACGATAATGTATAATAAAAGCAACAATAATAACAATAATGACAACAAAAAAAAAGAAGCAATTTCCAACAACAAATATAAAAGAATTGTAACAGTAGCAGAGAGAGAGAGACAAGATGTTGTAGTAGCAAACAACAGCGGACAATAGCAACAGTAGCGGTAGCAGTAGCAACAGTAGCAGCAATACCAACAACAACAACAACAACAACAACAACAACAACTGCCTCAATCAACATCAATTAAAATTTCATACAATAAGCGAAATATTCTTCTTCGGTCCTTTTGCAGTCATCTATCAAACAAACCGATTACTGATTACTCATTATTTCACTTTCTTTTACTCCACAATACCATAAATGTTGTATAGCACATCTATGTACATCTATGTACATCTATGTACATCTATATACATCTATGTATGTAATACTGATTGTGTGTTTGTAAGCTGCATTTGTAATAGTAATAGTTTTGTAGGATAATGCTTAAAGGCCATCTTGAAAAGGACAAAGTACTTGTTAATGGTTACTAATTAGCTGGCAGTGTGTACTTAGCTGTTAATGTTGTCAACAACTTTCATTTTCAATTTCACTTTTACTTTCAATTAATGTTTATAAATGAATGAATAAATGTAAAAATGAATAAATGAATAAATGAGGTAATGAGAGAATGAATGATTTAATGAATTAATAAATTTCAATGCTTTGACAAATAAATTAGAGAAGGAGTGTAACAATAGATATAATGTTCATAAGGATTTAATGCAGAAATTATATCTAACTATAAATTAATTGATTCATGTAACGATTACGTACATTTAGTTATATGTAGTTTAAAATATTGCCCGGCATTATTTCAAATTTAATCAACGTAAAACATAAATATAAAATATTACCTTAATAATTTTCGTATGACTAAATTGATGCTAATTGAAAATTAATAGTCATGAAAAGTTGGTGTTAAAATTTATGTAAAATTTTTGATTATTCCTACAAGTAATAGAATAGATATCCATTATCTAGAGTAAATATTCTGTCCAAAGAAGATATCAATACCAAGTGTCCACAATAGATATCAAGTGTTTAGAATAGATGTCAAGTATTCAGAATAGATGTCAAGTGCCTGAAAAAGATATCAAGCCCCCAGAATAAATTTTAAATGTCCAAAATAAATGTCAAGTCTTTAGAATAGGTGTCTAGTGCCTAAAAAAGATATCACAAGTCCAGAATAGATATTAAATGTCCAAAATAAGTGTCAAGTAATCAGAATACAAATGAAGTGTCCGGAATAGATGTCAAGTATTCAGAATAGACATTAAGAGTGAATATCCTGTCCCAAGAAAATATCAAGTCTTCAGTATAGAAATCAAGTGTCCAAAATAGAAGTCAAGTGTTCAGAATTCATATTAAGTGTTCAAATTAGATGTCAACCATGCGAAAAAGATATCAAGCGTACAAAGTAGATATTAAATGCCCAAATGGAAGTTTCAGAATAGACATAACTCTGTGAAATATTTTTGTATTACTAAGAATGGTGATGCATTTTTGTGTTAATAAGAAAAATGTCTTACAATTTGAGAAAATCTTTATAGAGCAAAGCAACGCCCAATTATGGCCAAATTGGAATGCACAACTTGTAATTTTATTTATGATTAACTTTTGCTTTATGTGTGATAAAAATCTAAAAATCTAACTTAAAATAATAATATTTTGTTTAAATTTACACCTTTCAACTTTTCACTAACATTGAAATTGAAATTTCTAATTTGTTTAATGACGTGTAACAATTCAATTACACTTAATTGGTCACTTGAAGGCATAAAGAAAAGAAACTGAAATTGTTAATGTTATAATTAATCTATATTTAGCTATATAATTTAATATAAAATAATTTTCAACACATGCAACTCTTTTTATTGGTTAACTAATTTTAATTATCATTAAATTTATTAAATTTATATTCAATATTCGATTTGATATGATTTGACATAAACTCGTTTTATTGGTTGGGCAAAGTTTCCGCGAAATTTATATGCATTAACAAAAGTTTTGCAAATGATGGGTAAAGTTCGGTTTAAAATTTATAAATAATGAGAATTTTATAAAAGTTATACCACTATTGTAATAAAATATTTTTAAGTATTGTCTTTAAAAAGAAAATACAAATCAATAAAATTCCAGTGAAAATTCCATAGCACAGTTAAAATATAACTGCTCTCTCTTTTCTATAAAGCCAGAAGTCGAGTTCAAGTCATCCAAGAATATAAATAAATTAATAATTTAAGGGTCAGAGTTATCAGATTTTCACTTTTAGGAAGAAATCAATGCCGGGTATGAATTTATGCATTCCAGAGATAAATTTAAATACCATTTCATTTCATTTCATTTAAATCTTTAAAAAAATTTGAATGATGATAAAATCGAAGAGATTTATATTTTTAATTACAACATGAAACACAAATTCATTTAATGCTCCTTCGTACGTTTTATAAAATGTCAGCAGGCAAAATGAAATTACTTTTTCAAGTATTAAATCTTTAAAAAAAAAAAAAAGAAAACCAAAAATAAAAGTAAAAAAAAGCAAAAAAGCCTAAACCGGCCTTAAATACCTTAAAATAATTAAATGTGTTTGTAAATTAATAGAAATTGTGGCAGCATGTTATTTAGAAAGTTAAGGTCGATTCTTAAATTACCAATATTTTCATCTTCCAATTTCATTGAACGTAATAGATTTAAAAAAAAAATGAATTTATAAAAAATTTTACGAAACAAAAAATATGAAAAGACTAATTTTGTGGACTTGTATTTTAATTTTCAATGCTTTAAAGCTTCCTTCAATGTTTTAATTTCTTCCTTCAAACAATTTGATGAAATGAACATATTAATTCATATTTGATGTAAAAGCTCAAATAAATTAGATTTACTTTAGATTTATACCGCAAAATAAATTAGAGTTTGTGTAAAACAAGAAGTCAAACAAATTTATATAAATAAGTAAAATTTATTTAAATTAAAAACGGTTATGGCCAACTTTATTAATTCATTGTAAAAGTTAAGAAAGTGCATAAATAAAAAGTTCAATTCATCGAAAAGACAAAAATTCTATTCATCAGTTACTTTACATAAATCATTTCAAAGTTTGATAAATACAAAAATGTAAAATTCATTTGTAATAGCTTTTATTGTGGTACTTCGAAATATCGATGCAACTAATTTTATCTATGAAATATTTATGGATTAGCGGGTAAAATTCGCATGTACCTCAAAAAAAGTAAAGCTTAAAAAGATTAAAATATCGACAGAAGTAAAGCGATTTAGAAAAACAAAGGTGATTTCTTCGATAAAATAAAAAATTTATTTATCTTAAAATGTTTTGTATGTTACAAACATCTTCATAAATTTATTATATCTTAGACTGCAAAATTGTGTGAGATATAAAAATCAATATTGAATATTTTATGATAAATTATGATAAATTATTGTGTTTTAATACTTAAAGAATATTTAAATGACTGCGTCAATTGTTTTGATATATTTCTGGTTTCATTATAACCTACATTATTTATGCTACATAGTATAATAATTTTGCAGCGCCTAAAAGGACTTTATATAATCGTATTTTTCATTTTAATAGTTGAACGTTAGTTTGAGATATTTTTGGAATGGTCTTAAGCCATTCTAAACATTTGATAAGCGATAAACATTTGATTTCTGATATTTGATTACTACGAGGTGTAATTTGTAAAGGATTTAAAGAAATTTAGTACGTAGAAGTTTAAGTGCCAGCCCTTATGAATATGTTAATTATAAATTTCTTAAATCTTAGTTTCTTAAAATGATCTTTAAATTTCCATTTAACTTATGTATCAAATAATTATGTAGCTTCCATGAGTAATACTTAGCACTCTTGAAAGTGACACTGATCAATTAGAACGTTGAAATTGATGTCATCTCATTGAATTCTATAAAAAAAAAAAAAAAAAAAAATTAAGAAATTTATTTTCTCCAGTGGAGGTATTTTTCTAGAAGACAATAATTCCATGTAAGGATAAAGATTTGATTTGAATAATTCAAATGTATAAATATCTTAGAATACTTGATAAGATTTTTAATTAATTTAATTTGTGTTCATTTAAGTTTAATCTCTTTATTGCCATGCATTCAATACTTTAAATATATTTCAAATATTATTTTCTTCACTACAATAAGTGAAAAATTTAATATATTTTAATGTATATCTTTGCATCCAGTGTGGATACAAATTTCTCATATTTTGATAAATTTTATACGTAATTACCAATGCATTTATTTATGATTATAAAGAGTATTAATTCTATCATACTGTTTGTAACATTTAAGAAAACGCAAAAGTTCATTTGAAAGATTAGTATAATCGTCTCCTTCTTAATAAATATTATCCTTAGCTCCGTTTAAGGTTAAGGGAAATATTTATTAAGAAGTTTTGTTTACAGGCCTTCTCTTTAATTAGAAACGTTTTCAATTGTAGGCCATGCTTTGTGTACGAAATTTTAGTAAAATATCTCAAAAATTGTTACCAGTAGTTAGTTAAGAAATTTTCTTAAAAACAGACATCAGACGGATAGACAGACATCGAATAAGAAAATAATTTTGAGTAGTCTACCATTTGCCGTGTGTCACATATGAACATTTTTTAAATGGATTAATTAATTAGCTGGGATCTTAAAATATTTGAAATTTTCTATTTTAAACAAACTCTTTAAGTAGCTTTTATTTTATTTTATTTTATTTTATTTTTTTTCCTATTATAATATTATTATTATTAGAATATTATCATGTTAATCATTATTATTACGAGTGTTATTATCATGATTTCATAATAATTCTCTTGAGTTGTTTTCATTTTTTTTTTCAACATTTTTAGCTCTACCGCCTGAATATATTTTACTAAAATAATAACAAACAATAACAACAACTAATATAAAATTAATGCAGTTTATGTAAAATATTGATAGTAGTAGAAAAACTGTTATAAATGGTTATGGTAGAGTCTGAAGGAACTCTAAATCTTATAATTTTTACTCGAAATGCAAAAGCTAAAAAATAAAAACTCAAGCAAAAGTATTAAAAAGGGCAGCCATGTAAGAGGATGTAATTTTTATTCAAAGTTATTTAACATAAATTTTCAATAGATTTGGTTTTTGAATCTGCATAAATTTGTTGTAATAAAAATCACAGAAATAACTGGAAAATCAAAGTGTGTAGAAATTGATTGTAAAATTATTTGATTGAATACATTTAGATAATTTTGAACAGCCTAAAGCTTAAAAGAGAGCGAGGGCCCTTTTACAATCTCATAGATATTTACATTTTCATTCATTAGGCAATCTATATTTTCTTTTCTTGCTTATATCCATCACTCATAGATTGGGGGTATAATCGTTCTGGTTATTATGTTTGTGACACCTAAAAAGGGGTGCTCTAGATCGTATAAGGTATATATTAATTCTTGATTGGTCTGTCTATCTGTCTGCCTATCCGACCACAAAAAATGAGTTAGAGAATTTAAATTTGCTAAAAACATGAAAAATTCAAATAGGTACATTGGTATAGAAAATGGCACATAATCGGTCAAGGGGCATACTCACAGGGCAATCTCAACTGAGAACATCAAAATTTTGAGGTTTCTTGTTAATTATTTGCACACTGCAAAAGCTAGAAAGCTGAAATATTTGTAAATTCATTAGTTTTTAGCATCAGTCCAAAAATTATTTACATCGATTAAGCCTACACGAAATCATACAAAAGCATATGTTCATTTTTTTTTTTTATATTAAGATTTTCTGTTGAAACAGACTTGGAATTGAAGTATCATGATGGACGGTGGTTATACAAAATTTGGTTCCAGCCAATTATAATTTTTTTACTTCCTTATTTTTCATTTTTTTCTTCTTTTGCATATTTTTTACGAAAAACAAAAAAAAAAAAATAAAGAAAAAGCAAAACCAAAAAATTCTTATCATGAAATTGTTCATTGCATATATATTTTGCATATATGTACGAAAAATTTATGCATATATGCATTTAAGCATAGATTCTTTTTATATACAACAGCACACACATACATATGTATATAATATATATATATATATATATATATATGTATGTATGTATGTATGTGCGTGTGTGTGTGTGTTTTCTGTATAATAAAATACAAAGTAGATATTTCTATGTTAATAATATAAATTTATACATATGTGTATGTATATGTGTACTTATGCCTTGTACGTCTTGTACGTCTCATATGTTGTAATTTTATATTATTTATATATTTCAGTTAATATTGTATTTTTAAATGTATTTATTTTTATTTGTTCTCTATTGTTTCTTTACTTTACTTTTCTTCATAACGTAACTTCCTTTTTCTTCTTTTTTGTAACAATTGATTTTTTGCATTCTTTCTCACATATGCTTTTTTTAATATTTAATATTTATTAATATTTATATATTTATATTTATATACACATATATTTATTTTTCTTCTTCTTCTTCTTATACCATTCCATTTTTTTCTTAGCCATATGGCTTTCATGTGATAACATTGCTAAATGTAACAAGATAAAATGTGCAAAAAACCAAACAAACAAACAAACAAACAAACAACAACAACAACAACAACAATATAAATAAATAAATAAATAAATAAAAAGAAGTAAAGAATTATAAAGAATTATATAAAAGATGTATAACAATAATTGCAACAACAACATGAAAAAATTTCTATTTCATGCGAATCTGGCCAGTGGGATGTAAATTTTAATGTTTTGTTTATTTTCATTTGTTTTTTCTGTTCCTTTATTTTTTTTGCTTTTTATTTATTTTTTATAAATGAATAAAACTAAAGCAAAATTTAACAAAGTAAATTATGCAAACACTTATACAAGAACTTTTCAAGTAATATATTAAATTATATTAGAATATTAGCAAGTGAAACCACAACGAATTCATTTCGTTAAGAAATTCTATGCAATAAAATATTATAATAACAATAAAATATAATAAAAAGAAAACTTAAATTAAATTAAACAAAAAAAAAAAAAAAAAGAAAGCATAAAACAACTAAAAATAAGAATTAAAGATTTCATTTCATTTCGACTCTTTAAATACTTTACATTACTTTTACTTGATGTAATTAAAAAAGTAAAAAAAACAAATGGGTAAGATGTAAAAAAGTAATGGCACAAAATTAAGAATCATGAAAACAGAGATTATCAAAAAATGTATCCATACGATCTAAACTTTTCAATTAGCCATTTTACATAGATATTTGTTGAAAGTTATCTAAAATTGTGTTTACATTTTTTTACGTACAAAATTTTTTTTGTCGAAAATGATGTTTTTAGGAAAAGTGATTGTAAAGATTTGGGAAATGTTATTCATACATAGCTTCAGTTATCTTAGTGTCAAAATAGATAATTTTATCAAAATTTCTTTAAAAATAATGTCGTAATAGTATGTCGATTTCAAAGGATTTCAAATTATTCAGTCTAGATGTACGTTAAATCCTCTATGAAAAAATAAGGTTTTCTATGAAGAAAGCTGGCCCAGACAGCATTTCTTTTCAGTTCATTTAATTGAAAACTTGAAAAAGTTTATAAAATCAAAAAACCTTAATATTTGAAAAAGACTACGAGAAACCACTCATTTGTTATAAATTTTACATTAAAGTTTTTACATTTTAAATAATAACTTTGTTTAAATTCTTACTAAAAATTCTTCATATAAGAGATTTTTTTAAAGCAAATTATTAGAATGAGCAAATATGTTAAACTGCTTCCAATTATTTTCAAGCGAGTTGATCTTTTCATAATGAAAGAATTTTATCCATCAAATTTGATTGAAAATTGTAAGCTACACTTTAATTAAAATAAATAGACGTACAAAAATCTTTAAAATTTTAAAATGGTTTTCCAACGTTTTACATATAACAAAATATTTTCATAAATTTTTTATATAATCATCAAAACAATTATTAATACCTGGTGTAGGGTATAAACTAAAGAAAACATATAAAAAATTCTGAAAATTAAAAACGAAGAGAGACGGAAAAGTAAAAAGTTTTGTAAGTTATTAAGAAAATTATTCTAATTAAGATTGAAAAGTTTTTTAAACAAATAAATTAGTAAGCTTTTCTACTTCTGTTCTTACCGATTTCATTGAATCAACTATTTCTCTCATTGAAACTGTTTTATATCCATATTTCCATTTCTATATCATCTCTTTCTATTACTTCATGTATTTCATGTACCTTGTATCCTTAGTTTCATTTATTGTAAACGGTTAGTTTTTTTCTTTTACACTTAACATGAACATTTTAAATATTTCTATATAATATTTCTCATAAGAAGTTGACAACACATTAATTTCTTTATAATAATATCAAATGTTGGGAATTGAACGCATTCATATGCACACTGTAATTTATTTTATTATATAAAAAATTAATTAATGGCAAAATTTTAACAAGAAATGAAAATTGAAATACAACAAAAAAAATCGTACAAAATTTTACTTTATTTTAAATGATGAAAAAGTCAAATCTAAGAATTCAAAAAATTGTAAATTTTTCCAAATAATTTCTAAGGTTCATTTTATGTGTAAAAAATCTAAAGCAATGGATTTTTCTGAAATAAATTTGGCATATTTATTTAAGATATTAAAATAATACAAAATTTTTTGTAAAAATAATAATTTTAATTTTAAATTGTTCGCTTATGAGAAATAAATCTTAAAATCATCTATTTTTAGTCATTTTCAATAACATTCATTTTTGGACGTTTTACTGAATTTCAGCCAAATATCTGGTGAATTGTTAAAATTGACTATGCCTTGTTAAAAAAGTATACATTGACAGATGTACGGATACGATAGTGATTTTAAATTAAGTCCATTCAAATGATGCAAACATTTCCAACAACTTATCATACTTTGAAAACACAACTAAAATGTTTCATACATTTAAAAAAAGAAAGTACAATTGCAATGAGAGAAAAATTTTCACTTTTATTTATAACAACTGAAAAATTTTTTTTATTTCTATTGGGAGTTAAATCCCAACTAAGTGTAGAGATAAAGAAATATGAAAAGGATGTTGAGACATAAAGACAGAAACTTATGCAGCTTGTTTCATTTCCCCTTCTTTTTTTTTTTTTTTTTTCTTCTACTAGTTTTCGTCATCTTTACATTTCATCTTTTCTTCGTCTTAATTTTTTTGTTATTATTTATACTTTTTGCCTGGTGTTTCTTTTACTCTCTAACCCTCTTTCTTATTTTCTTTCTGCTTTTGTTATTTCAAATTTTATGGTTCCTTTTATATTTTATATACAAACTGATCCATATACAAATGTGTATAAAGTAAGTAAATAGTTTCTTGTAGTTTTCCTTTTTATTTTTTTGGGTTTTTTTTTTGTGTGCAGTGAAAGTGTCCGGAAATGGTGGCAGAGGGAATTGTAATGGTACCATAGAAATTGAAAATCATCATTAATACCTTTCTACTTACCCGTTCTGTATGCTATTTGCATTTTATATTCAATTTTTGTATTCTTCTTCTTCATTATCAATGTTTTATTATTTTTATATTTTTTGTTATATGTTTTTCACTTTTTTACTTTCTTAATCTAGCATGAACAGTTGGAGTTTTATAAATGAGTTCAAACATTGAAAAGAAAATAATCGACTCTGTCAACTCTATTTATTTTATGCAATATATTATGCCAACTATGTGTCACCTTTGTTATAATAATTGATTTACTTCAACAAAAAAAAAAGAAAAAACAATTAGAAAAAAGTAATAAAAATAAAAAAAAAACGGGCCAATATAAATAGCAAAGAAAATTTTTTGCATATGGCACTTTCACTTTAATTGCAATTGCATAATAATTTCATTAAAAATAATACGTTAATTAAAATATTATGAATTGAAGAAGCTATAATCTAAAAAAGGAAAAAAAGCAAAAAAAGTGAGAAAAGCATTAAAACTGAAAAAGAAATATATAAGATTAATAATAAAAGTGGAAAGTGAAATGAGTGAAGTTAGATTGAATCCAATTTTATTGGTCTGGCCTTTTTTTGAAATTCTGTTTCACTAACGTCTTCTTCTTCTTATTTATTGTAATACCTTTTTCAAAATTTTTATATTGACCCATCAAATAATAATAATAAGAATAACAATTATTTTATGTCACAAGAAAAAAAATTGTTCAAAATGAATCTCTCACAAATTTTATATACTCAAATAAACTTCTTATAGAAAGGCATAAGGAAGCTAAGAAAAAAAAAGGAAAGAGCAACAAAAAAAAAGAAAGAAAAAAAAACATACATAAAAATGTCTAAGTTGTTCATTGTATCATAAAATAAGTTAAGAAATATTTCTTTTGGTAATCATTATTTTCCTTTTCTTCGTCTTCTTCTTCTTCTTCTTCTTCTTCTATTTCGTTTATGTGATTATCTAGCTAAGAATAACTTTGATAGCATAGTTTACGGCATATGTTAAATGACAATTAAATATTTCATGTAAAGGAAATTTCGGCACAATTGCCACGTATTTGAATTTTTTCTATAAAGCAAAACTTTTTGTTAACTCATTCTTCCAATTCCACTAATTCATATCAAATTCAGTCGAATTCAAGCATTATTTAATTATTTCTTGTTTAACCATCTGCATTTTAATTAATAATCACAGCTTGATGTTCATTTGAAAAATGATTTTTTTTACGTTGGGTTTTGGAATTGGATTTGTATACAAATATTTTGCCATGAAGCAATGGAAATGTTACTTTAATTAGAAAGTTAGTGACCACAATAAAATTGACCAGATATTAGGAGAGCTTTGGAATCAATTAGAAATAAAGTAGTAAGCTTTGTACGGTTTTTAAATTATTCGAAGTTAAAGTAAGGCTAGTTTTAGCAAACATTTAGATTGCAATTTTTTTTTTTAGATAGCGAACTTCTAGATTGCAATGCAATTCAAATTTCTTACATTTCATTTTATGAAATATCCCAAAAATTTTCACTAAAGGATTTTCATATCGATGATTTCATAATCTAATTTAATTTTTTATGCTTTCCTTAATTGAATTGAATGAATGTAGATTACATGGAATGAGTTAAGGCAAATTGTTTAGAGAATACTTAACTATTGATATTTTGTTGTTAAAATTATTACTTAAACTTGGGTTTATTATTTTGTAAGATTCAAATTTAATTTTTCTTATTAGAAGCATAAATAGAAATTTTAATTGTAAACATGTCGATGATATCTTGCATCTAGACTAGATTTTTCTTTAACTTTTTTAATATTAAGCTCAATCATAGTAAAGCATTTTATTTCTACGATGTGATCTTACGGCGTTATGATTAAGTTTCTTTTTCTTTTTCTTTTTTTGATATAAATTTATCTGTTAAATAATCAGAATTCTTTACAAAACTGAAACCACCTAAGGCCATATAAATATTTTCAAAATATTCTATAAAGCCGAGTGCAAGTGTAAGGCATGAGATATTCAAACTTTTTTCTAAAAACAAAAAAAAAAAAATTTTGTTGAATGCTTAGTCATGTAGAATTCTTTTGAGTTTAAGTAAATACATAAGTTTATAGAAATCTGTGTACTAATTGTAAAATTACATTTAAAATTGGTTTTCATGAAAAACTTTTTATTTAAATTTCTATATTAAATTTTAAAAAAAAAAGAAAACCATAAAAAACAATAAACAAAAAAATAGTAATAGACTTTTTAACATATTTATTGAAAAATTGTAAAAGAACAATAAAACTTAAGAAGATTGAATATGAATAACATGGCAACATAAAACATACTTTTTCCATTTACTTCTCTAGCTCTAACTTTTTTTTTTTTTATCTTTTTATAGATACATTTATATATCTTTCTTAATTATTCTCCCAGTTAATATATTTTGATTTGTTTTGAGTATTTATAAACTTCTTTAATATCAATTTGGCTGGAGTGTCTGCATTTCCTTATAGAAAATTTTTTATTAAAGAAAAATTTTAAAGTTTTCATTAAAGATATTTTTAATAAGGGACTTTGTTCTTACTTTACATAGAAATATGTACATAAATGTATGTGTATATATTTTTAAAACTTTATTTATAATTTATATTATGTAGCAATGTATTTGAAGCAACAGAAACCAGTAGAAAACAAATAAACAAGCACAAAATAAGAAAATAAAAAAAAAATTAAAAAAAAAATAAAATAAAAAAAGAAAATTGGAAAGAAAACCAAATAGACCAAGAACACAATATATTCCGTTTAAGCTTATGTGCCATTTTCTTTTCTTTTTTTTTTTTCTATTTTGTTTCTTTTTGCTTTTATTTTAGTTATTGTTGTTATGATTTTACTAGCTCTCTTGGTGAAAAGATATAGAGAAAGTTTTTCATATATAAACTTATGCTCATACTCATGTATAAGTGTACATTACATGTGTGTTTGTGTGTGTGTGTGTGTGTGTGTAAAAGAAATAAAATTTGTAGTGTGCTTTGTTATTTTTTTTTTTTTGAGACATATGGGTAAAGAGGGAAAGTTAGGGTGTTCTCTTTCTTATCGGTACGTGCGGATGCTTAATTTTAGTCAAAATAAAACTCATTTACAAAAGTGCTGTTTAAAGAAAACTTTTTCACTTACACTTAATTTACTACATATTTTCATAAATGCCATGTATGCATCAACCATATAAAGATATTTACAATAGATACTGCTCAATTTTTTTATTTAGTTATATGTTAAACCAAATTTCAGATACTCTGTATAAAATGGGCTTTATCTGGAAGTATGTGGCATTACAAAGGGCTTGAAATAGATTCATCTTTTTATTATCTTTTCATTATAACGAACAACTTGAAGTGAAATTCGCAATTTAAGCTGATTTGTCCATGCGTCCGTCTTTTGCTTTTTCATGAAAGAGTTTTATTGAAAAATACGCCTACCTTCTATTAAAAGTAGGCGTGTTTGAACTTTTGGATTTTTCCCGTTAATTATTTACTTTAAAAAGGTCCATGTAAGAAAATAATTTCCCATTTTAAATATTTTCTAATGAAAATCGATTTGGAAAAGTTTTTTTTTATATATTTTTTTTTGGGATCAGCTTCCCGAAAAATCATCCCAAATTTTTTACTTTCTTTACCTTAATTTGTAATTCATTTTATTGATATTTCATTCACTTTAAGCAAAATGATGTAAAGAACTTAAAAATCGCCTTCGACTGCTCTTAATTTTTTTTCACTTATTCTCTATTTTTTTCGTTTCTTATCTTTTTTCTTTTTTGCATTCTTTTGCTTAGTCCTTTTTTGAGTTAATCATATTAATAAGTGGCAAAATTTCTATCAACCAAAACAGTGTCAATGAGTTTTTTTTTTTTTTTTATAGACATATTCTCATAATTTTTTTTGTAAGATTTTAATAAGCTTCAGACTCTTGAAAAGAAAATGATATATCGAAACAGGGAATTGTTTGTACATAAATTGAGAATGAAAGTCTTCACTTTCATTTGTTTTGAAAACAGTTGGTGTTTAGAAACAGTTATCAATGTATTAAAGCTTTAAATATTTTTCATAATTTCAAAGTTACAAATTCGTTTGTTATGAATCTGAGAAACAACTTGAAAATTTATTTCTTTCTTTCTTCTAATTAAAAAGCTATTGCTACTCTTGAGGGCCATTTTTTAGAAAATGTTTAATTATACTTAATCAATAAATAAATAAATAAATTAATTAATTAATTAACTAATTAATACTTAATAAATTGATAAGAGTATTTTTAATTACATAACGCTTAAAATTTACTTAGAGCGCAGACTGACTTTTTACATTTAATGGGAAATATTTGAGGAGAGCAAAAGTTTAGTTTCAGAAAATTTTGCTATGAAAATGACAATAAATTAATTAAATATATTAAATATATTTCTACATAAATCTGTTAAATTTTTTTATATCCTCTATATGTAAAATTAAGCCATAAATTTAATTTTAGATACTTTATTTTAATTATTAATAATTTAATAATTAAAAAAATTTCAGTTTTCCCTCTTTCACGTGTAGTTTGTTTGAATACTTTACTTATCTAAAGGAATTGAGTCAAGTGATAGGAATATGAGCCAGAAATTAGTAAGAAATTTTGTAAAGAAATTTGTTTAAATTGTAAATTTTTTTTTGTCAAAGCAGTAAAATCGTCCTTCATACAAATTTGATAGCATTTGCCTTTAAGTATTTTTTCTATTGCTTCATAACTTATTTCTTTTCTTTTATTTATATATTTTATCAAATTTATGCTATTTTAGATATGTATGTGTGTGTATGCGTGCGCCTATATGTATTTTATGAATCTTCAATGAAATGAAAAATCTTGCATTGACTTTATTACTAACAATATTTATAATAAACATTTTTGCACTAATTATTTTTAACTGCTGCCATTTGTTTGGAATCAATTTCTTTCTCAACAATGAACATTAAAATTCTTAAGCTGATGCCTCTAAGGGCCGGTTCCTAACGGTCTAAACAATCCTATGAACTTAAATTAATTCATAAGATAACTCTGTAAGATGACTTTATATCGGGCCAATCTGTACGTCTGTACGTCTGTACGTCTGTCTTAGTAAGGAAAAGAAAGTTTGATTAATTCGCATATCGGGAAAAAGAAAAAACGAAAGCGGATAAAGAGCTGGAGAAAGGAAGAAATCAAGCATTGATAATAAAAATAAATTGCTTGTAGGTGCAATACAATTTCAACTTTGAACAATAATTTATTGTAAAACGCCTAAAGGCTAAGTACGCTGCTTAAATGTTTATTACGCTTTTTCATTCATTTTCCTCTGCTCCTAACGCATCTTCATGTTTGAAAGAGCACTTTCAACTGCAAACTATTTTATATGGTACGGTTGTGTGACATAATTAAAGTTTGCTGCATTGAATGAAATGAATTGATGATAAATTGTATTATTATTATTTAAATGTTATTGTTGTTATTATTTTCATTGTTAATTGTCATTATTATTATTATTATTATAAATATTATTGCTGTATTGATGGTCTTGGGCCATTATATTATTAAAATAGCTCAATGATCTCAAGATGTTTATTGCTAATGTCTAATGATGATGGTGATGGTGATGGTGATGATGATGGTTATGATAATGGTAGTGATGTTGGTGATGGTGTTATTTCTATTAATATTACAGCTGGTGCTACCTCACATTTATAAGCAAACAAATAACAAAACAAACCAGTAAAAATTGTCCGAATATTAAGTGCTTGCAGTGCAATCAAACTATTGAAGTTAACAGAATTAAGTAAAGAATAAGATGGTTGAGAGAGGGATGAAACTATAAACAGAATTTGATAGAATTTTTGGAGAAAGAGTAAAGATTCAAAAAAAAAAAAAACTTTTGGATAAAGTACAGAATTTCAATTTCCATTTACTTACATCTTCTTCTGCATGCATGCATGTAGCATCTCTTATTACGCTAGTCATGATTTAGAATATCATCAGTTGGTGAAAATTAATGTAACAACTTTAAAGAAAAGTTGAAGGTGTACCCTCACTTAAATCTAGAAATTATTCGCCATAGTAACTTTCAAATTGTACCAAAACAATTGAATTGATAAAGAGAATAACGAAAGGAGTCGTTATTCCTCTAAGAGTTACAATTACTGCCTTCCATGGGCCTGCTAGTTTTACTTTAGTCTAAAGATAAATGGAAAATGAAGAAGCTGAAATCATTCCAAAAGGCCTCATACAAAAAAAAAATTATTATGACCAAAATATTTACAGTTTTGATTTCATTTTGTGGCTGGCCTCTAGAAAGTACTCTAAGCAATGAAATTAAATCAAATCGTTAGATTTTTCCTATAAAATGGACTATTTATATTTCTTCAATAAAAACTTTCATATTTTTTTTGATGTCAGATAAAGAGTTGACGTTGAAAATTCGTTGCAGATCGATTATAAAAGTTTTACTGGTTACATATAAAAAAAAAGTACGAGTATATTTATAAATGTGTGGAAAGGGTACTTTAAAACTAATGGGTCATTAAATATATCTACTAATGGTATGTAAATTTTTTAAATGCTTGTGGTTATTAGAACTATAGTCATAAAAGCAGTTGGTGTTCTTATTACTTTTACAATTATGTTATGATTATGATTATTGTAATATGAGATTTACAGGTAAATGAAAGGAGAGAATTAGTAGAAACATTTTAGGAAAATAAATGGGCATAAAATCAGATTTGGCTTTAAACAAACCTCTGTTTATGGGCCATGTCCATTTAAATACATCATAAGTGAGATGCCTTAGAAAGCTTTAGATATTTAAGTTACAAAAGGCCAAATAAAGGTCTATGAAGGACCCATTAATGTTAATATGAAGGACATAGAATTTTTGTGATAAATTTTAAAGTTTAATGTCTAAGTATAATCCTTATGTTAGTGGTAAAACTGCCACTAACATGGTAAATGCGAGAATACTTATTCTCGTATTTAACATGTGAAATAGTCTCCTTTTAAAAATTATGCAACATAAAACGTTTTATGGCATAAAGAGTTGAGGAAAATAAAATAAAGTTGCATGCAAAAATTGCTTATTAAATTTCTGTACTTTATTTCATTGAAATTTTGTTACAATTATCCATTAGATTTCATAGAAGAATTATCCTTTGAATTCTAACTTTTATTACTTTATGTTTCAAATGCAATTGTTTGTTTCAATAATTTATATTTTTATTTGCTTACACTCTCAATCGTAATATCTTTTGTATTTGCAACTTGAAGTTTTCTCTTTCTCTTCTTCTTATTCTTCTTTTTTTTTTTTTTGTAGAAAATTGTACAAATAAATTATTTTGAAATTGTGAAAAATATATATGAAAAAACTATTAGATTCGAAGTGATATGATAGAAAATGAAATAAAATGAAACCAATGATTGGATCTTTATCGTACCGTTAAAAATTAAATTTAGCTGCACAGTTTCCTTTTATTTATAATTTAATAGTTTTGAGAATTTTGAGAGTAAAACTTATCAACATTGTTGTCAAAATTTAATCAGTATAAAATTTCGTTAAATACATTGTTGCAAACAATAATTCAGCAATATCATTATCATCAACGCCATTTTATTCACTATTGTCATTGTGAAATTCATTTCTTTCATTTTAAGCGTATACTGATGCAAAAAAAAAAAATAGATGAAGATATAATTCAAGAATTGTCATGAAGGATTTTCAAATGTAGAATATAGAATATAGAATATAGAATGTAGAATGTAGAATGTATAAATAAGAAAATGTCAGCAAAATATTTTTCTGCATTATCACTTTGAACGTTATGTGTAAGAAAGAATTTTCAATGATATTTTTATTACCAATAGAAAAGTATAAGTTGCAGTAAAGGCGGTTATAGCAAGCTCCTTGTTTAGTAGGCTTATCACCTGATTTAGTCATATTTTAGTTATATTTCTTTGGAAAAAAAAGAATCTTTTTATTCTTCAAACGTGGAAGTTTGCAACTTTATTATGAGATACCTTCACTTATACTATTTTTGTAACATCATATTTTATCTCTATAATTTTGAAGTATTTGAATGCAATAGTACTTTAGAAATGCTCCTAGATATCTCGTCAATTGAAAACAGATATGAATTATACGAATATAATAATAAAATTTCTTGATTATCTTGAACGTATCAATAATTTTATTTATTAAGCACAATTTTTTGCTTTCTTCTTTGTTCCTTTTTTCCTCCCTTCTTCTTTAAAAATATTATTATTATTATTATGATACTTTCTTTGGTGTCAATTTTCAATACTCTCGTGTAATGTTGAGTAAATCCTTTAAGAAAATTTGATTGACATTTTGCAAAATAATTCACAAATGGAATCAACGTATAACTGACTGAAAAACAAAACATTTTATTTCTTATATATAAACGCAAATGCCATCGTATTTATCAAGATATAAATTTTTGAAAATCTTTCATAACAATTTTGTAATCTACATGAATTGTGTAAGCTTTGTGTAAATAAGTTTATGTTCTGGAAAATAACAATTAACAGTTTTTGTAATCGACAGCATAAACTTTTCTTTCTAGACAACAATAATAATTATTATTAACCTGTTTCATTGTTCTTAACAATGCAAAAGTACTTTTATTATATTTATTTAATTAAATGTTTGAATTACAGAGCATTACAGAGCATTACAGAGCATTACAGAGCTTTTCAGTACACTTTAATCCGATTTCGTTAATTGATAATTTAGAATGAGTATAGAATCTTTTCTATTTTAATGCTTTCAATGCTTTAAATGAATTTGCTAAAAATGCCAAATAGAAAGTTCCGGACTTTGTTCATTCTCAAGATATCAAAAGAAATTCTTTTGATATCTCTTATATAAGAGATAAAGTCACTTTAAGGTAGTTTGTACTAGGGATTAATAATCTTACTTATTCAAAACTTGTAACTGGAAACAAGCTTCCTCTGACTGAAAACTTTCTGAATAATATTTCTCTTTTAGCTTTCAACTTGTGAGAAATTTGAATAAAATTTGGTTTGTATGGAGACTTTCGCTCAAAGTTAGATGGAATTACATTATTTATAAGGTAAGTCTCTATTTTAGAATAAAAGTCTGATAGAAAATAACTTATAAATTTAGATGAAACTATTACTCATACAGTCACTTGTTAAATGAAGAATTTTCTTGAAAAAGCTTGGTGTACAGAGATACCATACAAATTCAGATAAAAAAACAATTTTTGAAAAATAAGTCCATCAGCAAAATATGAATTAAATTTGTACTAAAAGGCAATCCGTGTTTTGGTGAGACGTTTTACTTGAAAAATTATAAATTTTCTTTTTATTAAAATGGGCACGCTTGCATTTACAAATTTGCTTACCATTGCTACTATCAAATGAGAAGAACTGTTGAAAGTGTAAAAGTAGAAATTGAATGTTGAAATTTTATGACTGCACTTCATCTGCAATATAAATATTTAATGTTCTTTATGTAAAAATATTAAAGTGTATAATAATTGTTACACGTACACACACGAATATTGCTTGTTAGAATTTTAAGTCTCTTTGGCTCATATTTAAAGTACTTTTCCTTTGCATTTATATATGTATGTACATACGTACGTGTGTAAAAGATTTACATACATAAAAAAAAATAAAATAAAAAAAGTAAGCCGTATGCCATGATTTTGAATGTTCAATGAAGAAAGTAAAGTTTGGAAGTATGGAAAATTAATTCTTTAAAAAAAAAATGTTAATCAATAATCAATAAAGAGAAAATTTTATTTAAAAACATACGTGAAATGAGTTTTTATTGCCCATTAATTTTTTTGTTTAAATGGTCCAAGCTAAACGTGCCTTATTCTTGCAAAATGTATTATTTTATTTATTAAAAAATTATTAAACTACTATAAGTAAATTGCTTTAATATTCAGATAATATTTTAAAGCATTGCGGCAATTCATATTCGACTTAGAAATTGTTAACTTGAAGCAGGTAAAATTGTTGTGTCGAAAGTAGCGGACTATTAATATCTCGCACGATTTCATCTTACATGACTGAGAAGTTAAAAGAAGGGCATACAAATTAAGAAACTGAGAATTATAAAACTTGGTAAAAGACTTTCAAAGAAGTACCTGATATTTTTCAAATTTTACAAGTACATTTTGTTTGACACAAAACAACTTTACCGCTGTTCACTTAAAAATATTAAAACTTGGAAAAATTATACCTCTAAAGTTTTTTCAAAGTGAAGTATGCCTTAGGAAAAGTAGTCCGTTTTCGATTATATTCCAACACAATTTCTAAAAAGTTGCAATACTACGACTTTATGTAGATTCGAAAAATAATACTAAGGCCATCGAAAAAAGCACAAAAAAGAGGGTTTCTTCTAAAAGTCAGTGGAAACGTTTTATCATTCGAACTATACAAAAAAGAAAAATACTTATAAAATTAATAATTGAATCCTTCGCACTGGCTGTAATTTATTTTAAAGAACGAGTATTGATCTAATTCAAAATAATCACATGCCAACCAATCTATTTACTTAATGTATCAATAATTATATAGAAAATTTCAACTCATCTTCATTTCATGTTATGACTTGCCTTAAATATTTTATTATTAATATTTATAAAGAGATATTAAATTACGAAATAATAAATCGATGAGTCATATTGTGGTTAAAGATTGCTGAAGATAAAAGTTATAAATACAAATATTTTAAATGAATTAACCTCTTAGTTATAACCACAATTTTGTATTTCATTCACCTGAGTGATTTATTCCAAACATATCAAACATAAAAAGAAATTTCCTATTTACCTTTTATTTTTTATTTTATTTTATTAAAATAATTGATTTTTTGCACGTATTCGATACATAATATCAGGGAAATTGTTAAAAAAAAAAAAGAGGGCACAAAAATTCAAAGTCAAAGTATTGATTACAGTAAAATATATTACTTACTGGAAATGTATAATTTTCATACGAAATCGTAAATATGTTTTATAGAAATCAATAAATACATATGTATCAATATTTTCTCGTGTAATTTAATAAAAATTTCTTAAATTTGATTTTGCCATTTCTAAACTAAAAATTTTAAAAGAAATTTAAAATATTTCATATTAAATAACTAAGGCATTATGTTATCAATTAGGTAGAAGATTTTAGAAATCATAATTACGATAATGCAATTCCATCTTCATTTGTTTTGAGCATTAAATAAAATTTATTAGGTTTGGCTTAAACTATTTAATAAGAGCCTTAAAGTTATATCGCCTAAGAGCTGTAACTCTTTAAGAGTTCCCAAATACTTTGTCAATATCTTACAACTAATAAATTAATCCTGCCAATTATTAACATTATAAGTTCCTTACATTTGAAGAAATGAAAATTCTGTGCGTCCCATTTTATATGTATTTTGAAAATAATTTTGAAATTTTGAAAATAAATATCTTTTATAAATTAGTAACATTTGTAACCCTTGTATTTGTAATATAAACCGGAATCGATTGTATGTCATGTTGTACAAAGATTGATATTACTCTAGAATTTATTTGGAGAGACCTTCACAAAATCTTTCTATTAAAGATATATTTTTATAATATTTAATCTTGAAACCTCAATTTGTAAATTTTATTAGTTCAATTTCAAAGTAATATGTTTGATAAAATTACAGACCATTGAATGGCATACAAATAATATAATAAATGATCTAATAGATGGAATGGACACTCTGATATATAAATGTTATTAATATGAAATCATTTGATTTAATAAATTGTATATTTATCTTAACAATCTCGTTTCGTTGCATACAGCTATATAAATTGCATTTACATTAAACTTATATACATTGACGTTGTATTGCAAAGAAAAAATACAAAATATAAATAAAAATAAAAATAAAAATAAAAACCAATAAACTCATTTTCATGTCCATGATCAGAATGAAAAATATTTGCATATAAAGACACACTCATGAGCTAGACACACTCTTTGTTATATAAATCTAGAATTACATGCTTTATTCTGTGCCAAAAAATAAAATAAAATATAATAAAATAAAGTGAAAAAAAAAAATAAAATGATTATAAGCGAAAAGTGAAGTAAATAATAAATAAGAAAATTATATTTGGCTGCAGCTAAATCTTGAATATCCACCACTCAGAAATTCTTTGGCAATTTATGGTACAAACTAATTTATGGTAATTTAAAGTAAAGTTGTATGGTTTCAGAGAGATCGTAATCGATTTGCATGATATTTATTGCATGATATTTATTGTAGAATGGAATCTTAAATAATGCTGCGCATTTCTTGATAAGATTTAGTCTATTATGAACAGAAACTTTAAATGTTTCTGCCAAATTTAAAGTCGATATCTTTTCTCTTCCGTTCAAGAGATTCTTTACCACACACAATAAACAGATGGTAAGCCATATCCAAATCGTTTCAGAATTTGATCAAAAATTTGTAGAGTTTGTAGGGTCTCCGATGCTACAATTTTAGGTGTTACTAACATAATAAGAAACCAAGTAAACCCTTAAACTCTAAATGGCGGATATAAAAAACAGATAAAAATTTATAATTCAAGGGAGTCCACTATTAAGCTATTGCGCTTACTGGGTTCGAAAAATAAAATAAATTGAGAAATACAAAAGATTTAAAAGGTTTTTTTTTGTATATGAAAGAGCATTTAAAAATTGAATTACTTTAACAGAAAAAAATTTTTTATATTTAAATATTATTCAGATTTTTTATTATTTTTCTAAAACGAACAATTATTTCTTTACAATTTTTGCATATTGCAAAAAACGGCGTTTTGTAGCGTCGTAAGTCAAAATGTGCCTATTAAGCAAATTTAATTAAATAATTGTCACAAAAAGAGTATTTGCTCAAAAAGAAAACATTAGATGGATAGAAAGTGGAATGGATAGGCAAAACGGACGTACAGATGGACGAACATATGAATCTTTAAATGAATGGATAGATGGACAAATAAATAGACGGTGGGGAGAACGAGTACGCAGTTGGATCGATGGATGAACTGAGGGGCAGACATATGGACATATGGACATATGGACAAGGACATGGATGTATGGAAGAATGGATAGATGTATGGGCAAATGTACAGATTTCTATGCGTATGGATGGAGCATGATTGGAACAATGGACGCATGAATCGTCTGGACATACGGACAAGCAAACTTTAAGTGATTTAGAAACTAAGTCCAAATCTTGATCTGCATTTCAATTATACTGTTGTTGTTGCATTACACATACACTTAAAGAAAGTCTGTAGGGTGCAATCATAAATAACAAATGAAACACTTAAATAATTTTCCACTTTTCATTCTTTTCTACTTTATATTTTTGCAATTGTTGTTGCTTTTTTTATATTGTACTTTATTTTACTTTTTCTCATACACTTTTTCCATTAAATTAAAAAAGTTTAAACAGCTTACGCGTTTAACTACCACACCATTTCACCTCAAATATTTTTGCATCTATTATATAAATTGAATGTTTGCCAAAAAAACATTACTAATAATATGAATTTATAAATAAATGACTCTAACTTTAGCCTCTTAACCATTTCTTTCTTTTTTCCGATTTTTCTGTTTTTTTTTTGGTTTTTTGGTTTTTTGGTTTTTTGGTTTTTTTGATTTTTTGATTTCTTTAGAAAATTTTTACAAAAATTTTAATAAATTATTTGCATTGTAAATTCTATGTTTATATATAGAAAAAAGGTAAAACCCAAATAAAATGTATGGCCGAAACATCATCAATAAATTTGAATGAAAAAAAGTAAATTAAAAACGGAAAGTGGAAAAAAATTAAAATAACAAGAGAAGTCAAGAAAACTAGAACTTATACTTTTATGTATTTGTATATATGTATGTATTTATATATGTGTGTACGTGTGTGTGTGTGTGTGTGTGTGCGTGTGTATATATATATATGAAATATATATGAATATGGCCTTTGAATT
Organism: Melophagus ovinus; assembly: GCA_023089585.1. Lineage (NCBI taxonomy): Eukaryota > Metazoa > Arthropoda > Insecta > Diptera > Hippoboscidae > Melophagus > Melophagus ovinus. The sequence continues at coordinate 6,367,856 of JAKKIB010000177.1, forward strand.
TTATGCCGAAAAATTTTCTACTTCTAGGGCAAATTTTCCAATGACGTGCCTGACGCTTATACAAAAAAAAAAAAGAAATAAAATGCTGTTTTTACCATTCAATGATTTAATTAAATATGACTAAATTTGTATTGATTTTTATAGGTTTGATTGTATGCAACTACAAATATAAATTAAATTGGACTTTAACATTTTTGGTTTTTTTTTTGCTTTTCTGTTTCTTATTGGTTTTATTTTGGTTTTACTTTTTTTTTCAATATTTTCATGTAATTTATTGAAGTTTAATGTATTGAATCAATTTGTATGCCCAAACATGAATGTATGTATTTGTGGGTTATATGCACATGCGTATACATAAATATATAAATGTATAAATGTGTTTGTTTTTGTGCAAAGGATATGGCCACAAAAATATATGAAAATACAAATAAAAAAAAAATGCTAAAAACTGAGAACTGAAAACTGAAAACTGAAAACTTTATTGATTTGAAAACTTTTACATTTGATTATTTACCTGTAATAATTTCTAATTAGACAATGAGTTTACAACAACAACAATAATAACAACAACAACAACAACCATAATATAACAAATTAAATTCATTTAAACACTTAATTTCATTTCAAGGTGATTTTACAAGATCCACAATAACTAAACTAAAACTATTTTTGTCCATGCTCAATGTAAAAACGAAAAAATACCAAGTTATTTTACATGACTTTAAGAGAAAACAAACAAACTAAAAACAAAACGAAATTATATTTGGATGGAGTTTTATTGGCAAATTTAGAAATGAAGTTGACTTAAAGAGCTTAAAAAAGTTAAGCTGCATGAAGTTGGGCCCCATGTTGGGCCCCATGTTGAGATGTCTTTATTTTAATAATAACTTGCTTGTGGGTAACTACCAACTTTTCTAATAAATTTGGGCAGATTAAGTTCAAGTTAAAAAAATCAAGTTCAGACAAATCAATTCCGTTTAAGTTTAAAGCCTAAGAAAAGTCTGACATTTTATTTGGTTAATGATAACATTTCTCATCTCTGCGTTTTGGACATAGACGTACAAGTCATATTTATATTGTGCTAGAAAATTTTCATATTAAGAATGCAAGTATTTTAAATTGGAAAAACTTTTCATTGAAAAGTTTATTAAGATTAAGATTAAGGTTCCATCTAAAAGGTTGTTATCAAGTTAGTTCAAAAATAGAAAAGGAACATCAAAATCTTGTTATAGACAAATCGTGTTATAGACAAATCAGTTAATCAATTTCTAGTTGAGCAAAAAAAAAAAACCCAAGAACCTCCTGTAGAATATAAATTCTGCACTCATATTAAATTACAAATTTTCATTTTTTTCAAACTTAATTGAAAAAGAGCCCGGAAAAAACAAATCAAAAGAGCAAAGAATAAATCGTATTGTAAAGTTCAGTTTATATATCGAGGTACACCACTAATTTATTTAACTTTTCATGAAACAATCAAACAATACAAAACTCGTTTAGAAACTTTTCTCAAATTATTCAAAATAAATGATAAATATTTATGCATTATTACAATACAATTCAATAATATTAGAAACGAAATTTTCAATAGTTATTTGTTAGAAATAAATGATTTTCTATTTTTTTCAACGTAGTGCAAAATGTTTGGCTTTAGACAACACTTTTTAATTGAATTTTTTTAATTAAATTTTTATTAAATTTTTTTTTTTGTTCGGGTAAAGGTCATTCTATTCGAATGCGATTGATTCTTCTAGGATTAAAAGTCTTCATTGAATGATATTTGCAATTTTTTAAAGTTAAATTAAAGGATCATTAATTAACATAAAATGTTTCATATTTCAAACCCTTAAAAGAATTTTATTTAGTTCTTGAGGGATCTTTACCTTTTAATTCATTCATATTTCAATGCATTTTAATGACAAAAAAAAATGAAAATCTTACAAACGATTATAGCACTATGATTGCTCAAATGTTCAATAATAAAATTTCGCAAAATTTATAAATTACGTAACTCGTGAGAAAAAAAATGTAAATTTTACATATTTCTGCAATGAGTGAAAATATCATTTTGTGTCATTCAGAGTTAAGAAATTTTTAAGAAGCTTCTGCATATATTTCATATAAATTTCCGGTTTCACATGGAAAGTGAACCGCTGCTCATCTTTCAACGGAAAGCAAGCCCAAAAAAAAAAAACAAAAAACTTTCCTTAAAATATCACAAAAATTGTATTGTACGAAAATTTGAAAGGATGATGCTAAAATTTTTAGCTTAAATTTTTAATTCTTTATTAGTTGAACATAGATCTATCTAAACTTGTTGTATTTTGTAATTTTATGGCATATAAAATAGTCAACAAAAACATCTAAATCAAAAGAGTTGAAATTACCTTCAATTGGACATTTATAAAAATACCACATTGCTCTAAATGTGACAAAAATATTATCTTACATATAACTCTTTCCATTTCTCTCTTTCTCTCATTCTATCACATACATTCATACACACTTACATCCACATTTAAATAGATTAGGTTAATATCAAATGTATTGTCGTCAACAATGCCTAAATATTTTATTTAATTCTATAGTTTAGTGAATGAGTAGTCCTAAAGTCCTATTAATTTATTACGTTCATGTGTATGTAATACATTGTTATAAATGATAATATAAGCATATATAATAATAAATATTGTACAACAAGTAAATATTCCCAACATCACACAAATAATTGGTGAGATATGTGAAATAATAAAGAGGAGACCAAAAAACCGAAAAAAAAACCAAAACCAAATCAAAACAAAACATCAACAGAAAGAGCTATAAACTCGTGACATTTAATGTTAGCTCAAATGTGTGTGTGTGTGTGTGTATATATGCATGCGTACACTTGTATTGTGTGTATATTATTAACTGACATTTTAAACTTATTGTACCATTTTTTATATATATAAAATCCTTCAGCTCATAATAAGAGTCATCATAGGAGTCCTTCAACATTTCCATTGATATTATTCATGGGATATATTTTTTTGTAGAGGCAACCTAAAAACTCTCCATATCCATAAATTTAACTGACCTCTTAAAATGAGAGAAAACAAATGGTTGTATAATAATAAAGAAACAAAAGGAAAAGGTGAAAAATTTTATTATCACTCTTTCTCTCTCTCTCAAGGTTCACTATATAACTGTATAGCATTCACTCTCTTGCATGGAGCCTTAACTCTCAAAAATTTCAGCACTTTTATAGATTTAATATTCTCTTATATTCCATGAAAGCTTTAACATTAGAAAATTTTATAGAGAACTATCTCTCACTAGTTCTCTAGCACTCTTTAGGTATATATACATATCTCTATATTATTTTATATGTCTAGTAAGGTTATACTCTTTGCCATTCAATAAAACTTTGAGCTCTCTATAAAGTATTGGTTTTGTTTTTGCCAAAGGCAAGAAAATTCTTTTGAATAATTTTCCATTTTTTCCATTTTACCTGAGTTTCTTCTTCAATCTTGTTCTTTCTCTCACTCTCTCTCTCTCTCTCTCTCTCTCTCCTCTCACTCATTAAACTTTATTGAGAGTGTCAAAATGTATCTAAACATTATATCATGGCATAAAGTTAAAGTTTTCTATCAACTTACTAGTTTTTTTTCATTTTTGTTTCATATTTTTTATGTTACCATTTTCTGCTTTTAACTTTGGTTTTTGTATGCTTTCTAAACTTTTATACTCACAGGACAATTACTTTGGTTTTACTTTTAAAGGGCAATGTTTTCACATAAATGTCATCGTGCCTTTTTAGATGATTATGAAATATTAAACAACTTTCTTTGAATGTTTGCCATAACAAAAGTAAATGTGTACGCATATAAAGCAAATATAAGAAGGACAACAACAATAATCATCATAACAATGATATATATTAATTTATAATTGCATCTGTAATATTTCATCATATAGAAGAGAAAGAAGAGAAAGTTACAGAATGCACGTAGCACAACACAATATAACAACAATTTTATGCTCTTGTCACATTGTTTATCAATGAATGGAGTGTACCAGATAATAATATCGCATTGAAAGGTGCCAAGAAAATTCTATATCAATGGCATAATAACAAACAGTACAGTTAGTGTTTTACATGCATACCTGCCTGGAAGGCTCAAATGCATGGTATAAACATACTTATGATCGCTAGCGTTGGTAGACACGTCACAAAGTGCATGCCACCGTCCCGACTAGCTTCCAATTTAAAGCCACTATTGCACCTCATCTAGTTAGCTTAATCCTTGGTGTAAGGATTCGGGGCCTTCTTAAAACCCCTTGGCTTAGATTAAATTAGCCCGATAAGCCTACCCAGCTAGCCATTTTATTCGGGAAATGGCACCCTGCTCGACAAAACTATAATAGTGGTATAAACATAATAGGTCGAGCTACGTCCGCGACATGGACACCACAGCCCCCACGAAGCCAACTCCAACATCACCACATGGGCAAATATGAAACTGGTGATCCCGTGGTACCAAACTAAATCTTTGGATCTGATCTCGTGAACTCATTATGCCCCCTGATGGATATGGATCAGAAACCATCTCATGAGCCACTCCCAATTGAGCAGGTGCTTCTCGGGATTGGTCGCCCCCCATAATAACAAACAAAAAAATGTATGATTTGAATTTTCAATGTTTTATAAAAATGTTTCTTAATTTTTTTCACTGAGATATTTTTATATTTTCCAATACGCCAGTAAACGAAATACAATCTATTTCAAATATTTGATTTAGAGGTGTAACCATTTTGTGTTAAACAATCAACTAAAAATTTTAATTTGAAATCGCTTGAAGCCTGTCTGTACGTCCATGTAAATTGCTGACCATTTTCTTAAATTCTTGAATCTTTTAACTTATAATTAAAAGAAATTGAATTTAACTCAAATAAAATAATTCTTTCAACAATTTATCTTGTAAAGTCTCTCTTGGAAAGAAAGCGATTTGTTTGAACAAAAAAATTTTACAATTTTTGTGAAAATTTGCTAAGCGAGTGCGCCAACTTTGCTTCATCTAGTACCATTTCTTTTAAGCCTTAACCCTTTACCATTTAAAGAAGTTTTCAAATTAAAAGTGAAAATTACACTTTTAATTTGTATTAAGTTGAAAATCATTCTTTTAACTTTTCAATTATATGAAACACAAATGATAAAGAGCTTTGAGGAGTAACCCTCGATGGACTAAAATAAAGTTTTCATTTACTTTTAATTTATTATGATCATTTATAAACATTTTATTCTATAATTAAGATGATAATGATCATAATTCAATTTATTTGTGGGCATTTGCATATAATTTAATTAAATTTCAATTAGAATTTTTTTATAAATAAGTTGTAATGACATTGAAATAGTTTTTAGTACAAATCGTTAGTACAATTTTGTAAGCAAGAATAAGCAAAATGATTGAAAATTATTTAGATTATTTTTGCAGAACATTAATAATTTATTAATAATGTAAATTAAAAATAAATATTAATAAAAAATTTGCTTTAAAAAAAATAATAAAGAAACAAATGATTTCCTTGAATTTATGACATGAACGTGAAACGACTCCATTGAGTAGATTGAAGCAAACTCATGTAAGAATTCCTTTGATTTTGAAAAAAAAAGAAAAAAATTTCAGATTCATTTATACTTAAATTGTGATTTTAGAGGGCCCATATCAAACTAAATAAGTTGCTCTATGGGTTTAAGTCTTAGTGTTTTACCTTAAAGTGATCGCCAACTCACTGGACAAAAAAAAAAAAAATAAAAAATAAAATAAACAGAACTTACTAATCTGGCAACTCTAGTCAAAATATATATTTATAAAATTTAATTATTTACCTGTTTAAGTTTCAACATACAACTGAATAAATAAGCAAATATAAAAAGCAAATCAAACTCCACAAGAGTTGAAAGTTTCATTGAAATTCATTTAAACTCCAGCCTTCAAAGTAAACGGCTTTTTCTTTATAATTATTTTACAAAGTTGTCTTTCTATACTACAAAGAATTATAATGCATCTCACTTGTCACAACTGAAATTCAGGGAAAGATTTATAAGCAATGTAAGAGTACGATTTAAATGTGTGTTGCCTAAAAAAAAAGAGAAGTAAATAAATTATCAGGTATGATTCAAAAATAAAAGAAATTTATATACAACAAGTAAAATTGTTATAATAGGTCGTAGACGATTCTCAATTATCCTGCCGAATTGTGCTTACTTTGATTAAAAAGTTAAGGTTTAAAGAAATGGCCAATCTAATCCAAATTTGATACTCTCATTTCTTAGGTCAAAGTACAAGACAATGTAACTCTTTGAAATGTATTTTAAATAGTTAGATTGTAGCATTTCGCAAAAGGTTTTATTTGAGGAGTGTTCGTAAAAATAGGCCTAACTGGCACAATTTTGGTACACATATCTTTCAAAAGGTACAACTAAAAACAAATTAAAACATTATAGTAGATCGGGATCGATTTGCGCACCGTATTGCTAAAGTGAACTGAAAAACTTGAAAAACTTAAAAACTTTTCAATTTTTTTAATTTTTTAATTTATTAAAATTTTCAATTTTTCTTAAATGAAAAGAAATTATATTAGAAAAGATTAAAAAATATGTACCGATCTATGTCCACTCCTTATACTTATTTAATACGTCTATTTGTAACAATTTTCAGTAAAAGAATTTAAAAATTGCACATTTTTTTAGTATGTAAATTTTTCTTTGAAATGGTGAATCAGAAATTTTTTTAGACATATCAAAATTATTCTATTCCAAGTCCATATCAATGTTACATATATTTGTTTAAAAGTTTTAAATCCTACAATACAATCATGATGCTTCAGATTATACAAAATATATAAAATTAACATAATTAATATAAATAAATGTTTCAGTTGTAATTGTAAATTTTTTCATATGTATATGTCTAAATTTATATCATAATATCAAATCAGAAAACCTCGATTTAAATTATATTTAATATATCAAAGTATTTTACTCAAATTCACCACAAAGTTAAAAACTTAGATAATTAAATTAAATTAATTGAAAGTCATTATGAATAATTCATAAGAATTCCGTTAAAAGTCAACTAACTGTTTTATATTATGGTAACTATGTTCCATGTTACATATATAAACCATAGAACATCACAGTACTAGCAATTTTAGTAGCAGGGGCCGAAACAAAACTAGAAATAAAAATAGTGTCAGAGAGAATGTAATATAAATGTAGAAATGCAAAAAGAAGATGACATTTAAAAACAAAAATAAAAAAGACAATTAAGAAAATTATATTTTGTATATTCACTACTATGCACCTTGAAATTATGATTCAAGATCTCTTTCACTTTTTTATTAGTGCATAAAAAATGTGAGCATAAAAAAGTGAAAATTTGGTAGTGTATAATTTTGTGTAGGCGTGTTCGATTTGCATGATTTCTATGCAAACATTATAAACCAATGCTTCCCTTATGAGAAATTTCAGATAGCTATGTTTTACAGTTTCTATATAAAGAAGAAACAAAAGAACCAACGAATTTTGTCTAAAACAACTGAGGTGTTCTTAGTTTATTTTGCACTATGGGCGTATCTTTCGACCGATCTTTCCCGTTTTCAATACCAACCTGCCTAGAAAAACTTCCGATATTTGTATTAAATTTCAAGCTGTTATTTCCTTTTCTGCAACCGGAAGAACGTTAGTAACACAAGTAGAGGCTTAGAGACTTAGAGATGGACAGACAGACCGACAGATGAACGTCTAAATCAATGCAGAATTTAATGCTTAATATATAATATAGGATCTCTAAAAATTCCTTTGGGCTGTTCCCAATACGATAATAAAATGAATGTACCCTCAATCTCTGTAATATTAAAGTAATATTTAATCAGAACGACGACTGAGTTAGTAAATGATATTTTTCTTATTTTTCATTTAAATAAACATTAAAAATATGGTGGTGGAACTTAAAAAAATTCGAAAAAAAATCGTTTAGGCCGCACGTACGCCGAGTGTTCGTGCTTAGTTTGTTTTTGTTTTATAATGTAAGCAAATGCTGCAAAAAAAAAAATGAGGTAAAGACAATGAGAGAAAAGCAGGATGCGTGTTTTGGAAGTGTGAAAGCGAAAGTTTATACGATGCACGTATTTTAACTAATTATATAAAATTACTACAAAAATCATATAAATGATAATACATTCAATAAATATTGATTGAATGAACCACACATGTTATATATATATTAAACTAATTTTTTATACAATTTATGTATCACATTAATTACATTTTGTTAACAACTAAATTGAATAATTTTTTCAGTACTTTAAAGTAAAAAGAATTTTTGTATAACATTAAAATTTAATTCATTAAATAATAAAATGTTAGTGGTTTTGAACATGTTTACAAATCTCGATCTCAAACTCGATCTCGATTAAACAAAATTTTAACTTAATTAACCAAAATATTTCTTTGGTATAATTCCTCTCTGATATTTTGAAGCAATTTCCTTTAAAAGGAAATTTGTTAAAATTTTTTATACTAAACTGAAGTGCCTTTTTATAGGAATCTTTGCTTTTTCATTGATCTAAAGGATTTGAGATACTTGCATTATGGATTTAAGAATATTTTCTAAACGTGATATGTTCTAAATCAATTTGACCACAATTTGATCTGTTCGAATTTTTTGGTTTGACTTTTTGAAAAAAAGCTCTCTTTTTTGCAATCGATAATTGACTGACTGATTTTAATGTATGATAAAGTAAATTAAGCAACAATTGTAAATATTGACAATAATAAATATTCGAGAGAAAATAATTAAAATAAATTTATATATGTATTTTAAGGAAATTAATATGTGACAAAACAGAAATGAATCAATAGAATAAGTAAACCGTACAAGATAACAATAATAATAATAATAATAATAATAATAATAATAATGAAATAGTCTTATTCAATTCCTCAATGAATTCTCTTACTACATATTTCCGAATTAAATAATTTATATTATATGAAATGCGATAACATTCGGACTTTTCATAATATTAGTAATTATTTTGTTTAACGTTCTTATTCATTCAACTGAATTGCAATGTTTTTTTGAAAATTGAAATAATTTAATAAATCTCCAATGGTAGACACTCAATCGCATACACATTAATTTTCATCATCAATTCAAATCATAGAATTCTATGTACTTGAGATATTTTATTTGTAAGCGAAGTAAAATTTAAGATCAAATGTAATCTCAAGGCGATATATATTTATACAAATAACTTCATGTGTATTAATTAATGCATAAAAAATAATGCTCAGGTAATTTAAATGATTTTTAAGATAAATAAATCTAATATTGATAAGTGTGATTCAAGAAAACTTGAGATCACCAAGGTAATCCGTATAACCTATAAAATTTCTAAGAACCTTAGAGATTGATGAATAAGATGCGCTAAAAATTTTTTAAAATAAAAAATGAAAAAAAATAACTTAGATTTGAAAAATTGTTACGTTAAGTTTTTAAATTAAATTAAATTAAATTTCCATTGTCAATGAATTACGTTCATAATGAGTTCGCCTTCTAAAAATGCAAATCTTTTATTACACTTTCATAATGAAAAAGTTTTATAAAACTAATCTTGCATACACAAACTGTCAATGTTAATAGAGTAAATACAGAGACAAGAAGAAGAAGAATAGGGAAATAAAGAAGAAGAATATTTCAAAATAATATATATATATATATATTTCATTTTAATTTCATTTAAAACAAAATTTTCATGCAATATGCATCTGCTTTTGTTAAAATGTAGCAAAATGTTTAAATAACAAATTCAATTTAAATAAAATTATACAAAAAAAAAAAAAAAAAAATAAAAAAATGAAAACGGGAAAGCTTAAGTAAGAATGCAACAAATTAAGAATGTAATCGCAACTGCTTCAACTTGTACAACAATACAAAATTATTATTTATATGGATTGATCACAAAGTTCAGAGCATGAAATAAATAATAAAGTTTGCAGAATCAGGCGCTATTTGATTTAATAAAAAATCAATAATAAAGGAATACATCGATTTTGGTGGCAGTCAAAAATATCCATAAACGATATAATTCTAAAATTTTTCTATTATACAAAATTCAAGTAGTAGGGATTTGAGTGATATATCAAATTTGCTTTTGCCCAATAAGGCCTTTCTTAGGGGAATGAATGTTAAATTTCTTTATTCTCATTTATTTTTAATTCCATTAAGTGCTCTTTTAATATGATATTTTTTTAACAATATCTGAAGAATGTTAAATATTTAAGATTTGATAAGAAAAGCATAAAATTGAAGTAGATTTTATTTCTTAGAACTGAGATGATCAGTTTATGTTTGAATTTGACATAAACAATATAAACAAAAATTAATTCAATAAAATTGATAAGTGGGTGTGGCTTATAACATCACTTTACACAATCCTCCTTAATACAATAATAAAAACTTTAATATTTCTTGAGTTATTTCTTGAGTTATTTCTTGAGTTACATGATACGATTTGAGATATGAGAGAGAAATCTTTATAAAGTTTTTCTTTTTGTGGTCTACCTTCAAATTAGAAATTTAAATTATAGAGAAAAGATCATATAAAAAATTTTTAATATTTGTACATAAAAAGAAATTCGCAAAATCCATGAATTTATTAAACATTCTCCGTATTTTATACATTGTAAAAATATTAATAGTAAACATGTGTATCTTAACAAATACGTGTAATTTGTATTAAATCATGCATGTATTATTATTTCTTAATGTATTAGTATTCTTATTAAATCAAATACCATCTGTGTCATAGCGTAATATAAATTTGTTTTGTAAGATCTAGAAAGGCTTAAAATAGAGTCAACCTATTTTTTTTTTTGCAACAAGCGATTCAGAATCATTACTTTAAATATTGCCCATCTGTCTGTCTTTTTATTATATAAAAAGTATATATCTAACTGTCTATCACCGTTTGTTTGTTTTCTTATTAAAATATACGGATTTTGAGATATGAGATATGAGATGTCCATATGTCTGTCCTTCTTTTATATATTAACAATGCGGTTGTGCTTAAAAATGAAAAACAGTTAAGAACGAATGATCACTCAGTGATTCTTAATATTTTTCTATGAAAATCTATACAAAATATTTACGTAACGTAAAAAATATATAAAGCATATTTAGACTAAATCAGACTTCCTCCTATAAAACGAATTTAATAAAATATACGAAACTTACAATTGTCTGAACTTAGAATGCATTTTCTGAACTTTTTAATTAATTTAAGCAAACTAACTTAAATTATTTATTGGTCAGCACTAATCAATTGATATTATTTTTAGTTGTTTTGATGTACATTTAATTTATATAACATCGTGGATTTTTTTTTTATATTACATGTCAATTTTTAATTTGAAAAACATAATCAACTGAATTTTTCTGTATGAATAACTTTAACAATTATTTTTTATTATTCTTATTGTTATTGCTATTGCTATTATTGTTGGTCATATTATTATTACTGCTACTCACACGTGAGATGGCTGCTTTTTTTTTATAGGAATGAACTGTAACATTTAAAATTTATAAAAAGAAAAAGTGAAAGAAGTAAAAAAAGGGGGGGGGGGGCAAAAATAAGCAAGCAGCAGTAATGACGTTAACAATTGCAACAACGAATAGTTATTACAGCAAATTTTTACTTGATTATATATTAAAGTGTTCTTTCCTTTAACAACAAACATACAAAAAGTAAAAAGTAGAAGAAATAATGTGAAACAACTGAAAAATATTGTAATCGTTAGAAACTGACTTCGTACTGAACGCTTTATAAAAATTGAGAAGATTAAGATTATGAAATTTATACAATGAAATTTTCATGAGATTTTAAAAGTCAAAAGGCGCTTATTAAGTATGGCAAAAGGAAAGCTCAAGAAGAAAAATTTAATTGAAATCCATCCATCGATCCAGCCCATCGATCCTAGATATTTTCAAAGGTATTCATTCTAAATACATTTGTGCATTAAATTAAAAAAAAAATTTTTTTTAAGAAATTACAATTCACAGGAATAGAAATCAAACGAAAAAATGGACAGACAGACAGACATGAATGGATTTAGAAAATGCTTTTGAATCAGTGACTTTAAAAAAAAAATGGTGGTTCTTCTTGAAGCTTATATGGTTAATACAAACATTCGCACAAATTTATTATGCTTTATGCCATAAACAGTGTAAATTTTTAAAAATAGCAGGAACAAGGACAAAGTTATGAAGGCAAGGTATGGGTAAAACGACGCGCCATACATTTTAGCCTACACAATAAGCAATTAAAAAAAAGAGTCATTAACCTATTGCATGATGCATGCCATCATTTGTCCCTCTCTTTCTCTCTCTCTCTCTCTCTCTTTCTCTTTCTCTCTTTCTTCCTTTTTCTATTTCCTTTAGTTGGGTACTTTTTCTGTTTTTTTTTTTTTGGTTTTTTTTTGTTTTTTTGAGATTTGGCACAATAGTATGAATATGATTGTGTCTGTTATATATTTATATTACACTATGTGAGAAGGAAATTTGAGAGGTGAATTTATTAAAGGGAAATAAAATAGACAAAGAAATGAAAGCAAGAAATTTTTCTGGGTGGAGTTCAAGTAAGAAAAAACTGCTGAAAAATAAACTGAACCAAAAAATTTTGCTTTTTATGTTATTAAATTTCCATGGTTGACCCATAATCTTGGGCAGTCTCATGTACATTATTAGCATTATTAAATAAAAATGCAAAATAATTATATTGCAAATTATTATGATGAAAATTTCTTTAATAACAAATGAATCAAGTATTTTTATCTTTTTCTTTTTTGCCTTTTTTGGTAAAAGCCATCTTAAGTAAACTAAATGGAAAATTTATATTAAACTTTAAAAAGTCTATTTAAAATTGTTACAAAAGACTTTTCTTTGCATTTGAAGTATATTTAATGTAAGCCATGAGTTAATTGAATGATTAAAACCATTAAGAAACATCAATCATCCTTTTATATTTTTATCGTTAACATTATTCACTTTTATCCTTTTGTCTTTTTTCACACAATATTACTACATAACTAATAGCAGAACATGAATAGAATTGACAATATTCTATATAATGATATTTAACATTTATCACAGCTCTGCAAACAGAATTGAACAGAGAAAAGAATAAAAAAATAATAATCATACGCCCGAGTGGATATTCGTATAAATTGATGATAGATATGTATAAAAAAAAATTTTCGTATACATTATAATAAAAGTTGAGATCTTATTTACAAGGGATTGTCACTTATAAAATATTCAGCTATTTTGAAAGCTATTCATTATTTGTAATTTACTTCTTAAGCAAATGTAACTTAACTTTCCTCTTCTTAGAATTGTTACTTCTTAAATTCTTCAAAATTTACCAATAACATAACAAAATCTTTTTAGAATTTCCATAAATTTAATTTGAGCTTTTGCTGAGAACTTATAAACTTTTTCAATATAAATCACACTTATGAGAAATTTACCAAAATTTAAACATAAGGAAAAGTTTTGTCGCTTGAATTTGCGGAAATTTTTCTTATTTAAATGTGAAATTTGCTTTGGAAAAATTTTATTATTTAAATATAACTTTATTAAATGGAATGATTTGTTAAACAATCTAATAATATTTCAAGCCATTTTTAATATAATTGATTTTCTTATTATCATGAAATGAAATGTAAATGAGCTCTTGTTCATTTAAATTCTCTTTTTCCTTTTGTTTTTATTCATTTTAATTATGTTTTGTTCCAGCTTCCCATCACAAATGAATTTACCAAAAGCAAAAGCGTTGCATATTTGTAAAATATATTTATTAGAGATATATTGTGTGATGGATAAACTGCTTGCAATTGTGGCACATTTCAAAGAAACCAAATTAATAAAAAATCTGCATAAAGTTAAGTTTTAAGTGGGCTATAAAAAAAAAAACAATAAAGGAACTTCAAACAAAGAATTTTTAAAATTTGTACAAAAATTATAAATTATACAAAATTTTGGCTTCTATGGATTATTAGTTAATTAGATTTGTGCTTATTTAAGTTTTATTTATTTTTTAAATATTTTAATTTATTGCTTATAAATTTGACGCCTGCTTGAGAACTTTCCTACCAAAAGACTTATGCATTTTTCATTTTTAGTTATAAAATTTAAAGAATTTTGGGAAAACGTTAAAACTTTGTTTTGTTTCGGTTTTTATTTTAACGCTGTTTTAATGTTGAATATTTAATGTTAAATCTAAATTGTTGAAACTATGTTTACTTGTTTCTTTAAAAAAAAAATAATCCTTCTTGTAAATCCCTTTTCTTACTACCTTTTATAACCTTTTCTCTTTTCCTTTCTTGTTTTCCTTTCTTCTTTTTTATATTCATTTTTTGTTATTTCACTTGATGTTTATGGCACGTTTTTTAGGTGTTTTATATTTTATAATCATTCTAAAAATCTTAAACAAAAAAAAAAAAAAGAGTCAAGTGTCAGGGAACAATTCGCATAATAATTTCTAAAGTGACATGTGTAAACTTAAATATTTTTGTTTTTGCCACAAATAATCTTTTGACTTTTTAAAAGAGTAAATGATTTCAAAGCAAATACATGGATTCATTAAACGTTTATCATTCTTTTTAGACGAGAAAAATCAATTTAAGTGCTTTATTTGTAAAGCTCATTATTTCATTAAATAGTTCTGGCAAATAGCATTTACTTCTGCAATCAACTGAGTCCGGCAACTATTTATGGAAATAAGGCCTAAATTTTTAAGTTTCGCAATTTTACAATCTTTTTTTTTTTCTTGTTTTTTCTTTTTCATATGAATAAAAATTTGAAAAAGTTCTGAAACACTTATAGATTTTAATATGAATAATTTCAAAACATTTACAATAGAAATTCATACAAAGTAAAATCTTCATCTGTCAGATACAAATTTTTATTTAAAAGAATTAAAAGAATGAGAAGTTATAGATCAACGTAGGCACAGTCTGATAATTATGGAATCATAATTATGGAATCAATGGCAGCAAATAATTGAAATAATTTAATAAAATTTCTGAAATTTTACAAAATTTCATACAAATTCTAATGGACATAACTCATTAAGTTGGAATAAAAGCTGTAAAGTGGTAGAATGAATTATTATTAAATTATAAAGAAGCAATCAAATTCTAACAAACAAACAAACTTTACAAATCTGAAGAAAATAACAATAATTATAGAATAAACATTACTTTAAAATATTTATAAACATTTTTCATATAAAATAAAAAATATTTGTCGGCAGGCAGCAAACACTCGTGCAATTTGGTAAAAATCTTTCAAAGAGCAAATTAATAAGTTTTTTCAAGTTTAATAGAATTTTTAAAATGTATAAGAGAATTTTTAATATTTAATTATTACAAATTAAATAAATACCCATATAATTTTTGGATGATGGATAAACTAGAGACAAAATAACTTATGACTAAGGCTTAGAATGTAAAATTACCCTTTGAAATTTAATAGAGGAAATTGTGACTAATCTTACAATTTTATTGTTTAATATGTAAAATAAGGGGCAGGACCAAAGTCAAGCAAACTTCTTGACTATTTTTATTTATTTATACTTATTTTAATCAAAATAAAGCATTTCGTTAGTCTTTGCCTTCAAATAAGCACCAGTCTACTGATCCTGTAAATGTTTCAAGTGTAAATCTAACATAATAGATAAATTTTCATTAACATTTGTATAAATATGATATTATTTACAAAATTTTTACACAAATAATAACAATAACTTTAATAAAATTACAGAAAAAAGAAAAAAAAAAGAAAAGAAATATTTTATGTGATTTATTACTGAAAATCATATTCAAGTTTATTATATTTCCGTAGTCATGTATGAACATAGAAATTAAAAATATCAAATAAAAAAATAATAAAAAAAAAGAACAGAAAACAGTAATAAAGAGAAAAATGTTATAATTGATGATTTTTTACTTTAATTCCGAGACTTTTACATTATTCGAAAATAAAATGAAAAAGAAAAGCCAAGAAGGAAAAAGAAAACGTAGAAAATAATAAAAGTATTGTAAAAATAATAAAAATGGCAAAAAGGGACAAAATCTATAAAATTTATTACATAAAAATGTTTATGTATTTTTTATACCTACCAATCAAAAGTTGGTAACATACTCAAGGGGTCATTGTGTTTGTAGCAACTTAAAGAAAACATTGGAGATCTTACAAAGTTAAGCATCAAATTCTGAATCATTTTAGATATGTCTGTCTGTCCGTCCATTTGTTTTTGACTCTTTTATTCTTTTAGTCTGTCGGTCTGTCTGCTCGCCTATCATTTTTCTGATGGTAATGGAAGACATAGCAATTTCATATTTGCCATGAACATTGGTACCAAAAATAAGCAAAATCTCCCAAAAGGACACGCCTACCGTGCAATATAAACTGAGAACACCTCAGCTTTTTACAGTAAAATTTGATGATTTTCTACTCATTATCTGCAAACTGTAAAATATAAAAAGTTGAAAATTTTTCTAATCCTTTGGCATCTTTGGATCTATAATAATTGTTCAAAAATCATGCAAATCGACCACGCCTATGCGAAATTGTATTATAATATCATAATGCATGGTTTCCGGGTATTTTAGATTAGGCCTCAGCTATATATAATTTTCTTATTTGTTTTTCTTGTGACAAAAAAAAAAATAAAAAAATAAAAATATTATAATGAAAATTATAAAACAAAGTGAGAAAACCTTAAATCAGTTTTTTTCAACATTTCATGTGTTTTATATACATACGTACATACATAACATAACATAACATAACGTTCATTATATGTTACGTAATGTATTAATGTATGCACTCACATATTTGCATAATGCCAATTATAATGCAAGCGAATGTACCTGCAGTTTATTCAACTATCACATAAAATAAAAAAATAAATACATAACGTCAATTTTCTGTGTACTCCTTAAATTTTTTACTTTTCATGATTCATAAATTGGACCCTTAAATCATCTTGTCAAAATGTTTACAACAAACACTCAGTTGAAAGCTGAGCTGAAGGCTTCGGCATATCTAACATTTTGATAAGTGTAAAATTGTGAATCAAAATGAATAGGTCTATATGTCCGTCTGGCTTTTTAAAAATCTGTCTCTAAAATAATGCTAAGTTAGCCTAAAATTTTAAAATATTTTTGTGGCCTTTTTTTTTTTTTTATTAAGATCTCTCGGTCTGCCTTTGTTGAAGTTTTAGTGGAAGTGCCAAGTAAATTTTATGAATCAAATAGATCAAAAATAGAAAATATCAGCCACGCTGCAAGTATTTATTATACATGGGCGTGGCTGATATTACAAGCATTATTTTAATGCTTATTAAACTTTTTAAATTACTAAATTATGGTCGGAAAATATTAAAAAGCGTTCACACCTTTTACTTTTAATGTGGCAGATATTCAAAAATTGGTTCAAACTTAATAAAGCTTTACTACTTGTAAATTATTATTTCTATTATTATTGTTATTATTTTATTTTACACTACTTGTGTGAGCCAAGACAATTTATACAAAAAAAAAAAAAAAATAAAACAAAAGCAAAAAGGAAAGAAAACAAAAATTAATGAATGCATTCTACACGCACTCGAAAATACTTAAAAAAAAACATTTAACATTAAAAAATTTCTGTAGACTTGGTTATCTGTTTATTAAGGTGTAAAATTGAAGATTGAAAAATTTCAGTAAAACTTTCGAATTCATATTTCAAATGGACGATTTGTTTTGCGTAGTTTCATTAAGCACTTTCAAAGAAAAGTTCAATTGGCTTTTGTAAACATTTGTAAAATCCATGTAAAAACTTGCATAGAAATTTTCTTTATACTCTAAAATTTAGTTATGTTTTATAGCATTCATGAGGCCCCTTTTTGCTGGAAGAATTTTTTTTTTCAAAAAAAAAAAAAAACTTAATCACCCACAAATCTTAACACATTTCATTTAAGTAAAGATGAACTAAAATTTTGATCATATTCTCAAAGATCTTTTTATTCTTAAGAATTTTTTTTTTTTTTGTAGCTATTTCATTAAAATGAAGCATTTAAGTGAAAATTGCTATAGCGCATTTAGAAGTTGACTTTTACTGCCACACAAAAAAGGTAAAATTTTTTTTTTTGTTTTTTAATATGAATTTACACGTTTATTATTTGTTTTTGTTTTCTTGGGATTTATTTTTTTGTTTACTGTTGTTGTTGCCTTTTCTAGTACTCCAACACACAACCTATAATTATTTTAAAATATAAATTCATTCATTCGCTGGCAAGTGTTTTATGTGTTGTCGTTTACTTTTAATTTTTTTTTTTTTATTTATTTAAGTCTTTCAAAGGAGCACCATTCAACAAAATTCTATATATAAATATATAGCATGGCATAACATAGCATGGCATAGCATAGCATAGCATAGCATGGCATGGCCTAGGTAATGTTAAGTTAATGATATTGTTTGTATGTGAATGGCTACAAGGAATTTCCTTATCTAACTTTGGGTTACGGCTTGTAGGTTTGTACGATTGTATGTATGTGCGTTTGGCGTATGCGCCAAACGTGAAAGAATTTGTACATTTTATATATTTATTTATGCTTGTGGTTTATGTGTTTACACATTTTCTACCATTTTTTTTTTTGTTTTTTTGTAATTTTTTATTCTTTGTACATTAATTTTTATTTTTATTTTGTCTTAATATTTTTCTTTTTAGTTTAATTTAGTTTAGGACCAAAAAGAGCAATTTGCAAGAGTTTTTAACGTTACTTTTGTTTTGTGCCTTCCTTAAAAATATTTTTAATTTTAAGACCACATATTTCTGAGAAATTTAATTAGAAAAGTTATAAACGGAAATTCATAAAAAACATGTTTTTTTTTCAATTTTTAAGGCCTTTCCTTTTTTAACTAAGGCCAAACTAAAAAAGCTTAAGTTAAGTATACCATTAATTGAATCATTTGAAGAGTTCGCTTAGATCGATATCGATCAATTTCTCGATTTGCTTCAATTTACATTTAAATTATTTACAAAAAACCAAAAATCGAAACTTAAGAATGTCATGGCATTAGCTTTATCATCCTTCTCATCATTAAGAGCAATCAGGATTCCGTTTTATTAATTTATGTAAATTATAAAAAATTGCACTTAAAGACTTAAAGTTTATTTATATATTTAAATAGCATAAATATTTTTACTTATTATTGTTACTCCAATTTTTGCTTTCTTCATGTAAAGTAAATTTTGACGAACTTGCTTACTTAAATTTACATAAAAATTTCTGTTATTATTTTGTTTGTCATTTAATTTAAGTTGGTGAAATTTTTAAAAATATAGAACGGACATCTTTATATATATATATATATATATATAATTGAATGTTTGAAATTTTGTATATGTAAAAAATGTAAATCAAAATTGTGTAAAATGCTGTGGAATGGACGGCTTTGTAAAGAGGCCCAAAATTTTGCAGTAACAAAAATTGTTTTTCGCATTTATTTAACATGAATAAAATGAATATATTTTGTATATTTAAAAAGTTAGCGTCAATTATAGTAATAGTGGTCCATTAAGTACAGGCTGGTATTTAAGTTTTGGCGAAAGAATTTCATCCATAAAATTCATATTAAAAAATCGAATTTTTAGTTCCGCTTTTTTTTTTTGATTATTATCTTTAATTTAAGTATTACCTGGTAACTTTAGAGTGTTACTTAGCTAAGCGGTATCAGTTTCAAGGGGGTTTGCTTAAGCTTGAACATGAAGCACATATGAATTCGACGTGTTCTCAGGTAAGCGCAGAAAATGTAGATGCGATATAATTTTTCCTTTTTTTTAAAGATAAAATTTTTGTTAAAAAGTGTCTTTTTAACTATTTGAGCAAGTCACAATTTATAAAGCTTGACAAGAAAATGAATTTGTATAGATTTTTAGATGTTTGAAACGATTATATTTTGTTTATTTGCAAAAGAATTTAGTTGAAATTTTTTTAGCATAATTAAAATCACTTGAAGCAACTAAAATATTTGTAAACTTAACTTTACATTACATAAGTGAAACATAAAGTATGTAAGAATATTTATATATTGATGCTAATGATTTTTATAAAAAATTACAAAGAAAGTCTTATTTTCAAAAAAAAAAAAAAAAAAAAAAAAAACAAAAAAATAAAAATAAATTCTACAGATTTTTCTTTTTTTAAGTAAATTTTCTTTTTGCTTATAATTTATTAGAGAGCTTCAGGAAAATGTAAATGTAAGTGTTCTTTATGCTGCTTCTTTTCTTGTTGTTATTGTTATTTGTTGTTGCTATTTTTTGTTATTTTTTTGTTTTTGTTGTTGCTTTTTATTTTGTTTTCAAACATGCCCTGCAATGATAACAAAAACGAAATTTATTTACAGGTGATGAAAATAGAAAAGAAAAGAGTGAGCAATATGCCATAACTTTTATAAAAATTCTATTTTATGATTATTCCCAAAAGAGTCTGAGATGTCACATATGTTTTTTGTTTTAAATAAAAAGCGCAAAAAAATTTTTTTATCTGTTAGTTAATTTAAGTTAAATTTCATTAAAAGTGTGATATGTAAATTATTTTATAAAAAAAAAAAATTTTTTTTTACATGTAACAAAAATTCTAAATTTAGATGCCAATATATTTTTCTCAAAATTTTAGTTTAATTAATTAATTATAATTTTGTGATATGTTCAGTCATAAAATGAAGTACGGCCAGCCCTGGCATGTTCCACATATAAAATTATAGTACATAAACCAAAAAGTACTTATCGACACTTGCGACTTTTGTTTTATAGATATCTATATGTAGATATAGATATGAATATAGATCTATATATATATTTAGATATGTATTTTTTTATATATATTTTTCTGTTGATATATATTTCAAATATGAATGCATACTTTGTATACGGTTGTTCTAGAGGGCCTCTTAACTACCCGAATTTACTACTTAAGTCGCAACAATTTGCTTATGTACAAATGTGTATGTGTGTTTATGTGTACAAAAGGTAAAGGCCACACATTACGCTTATGTAACAATATAAATATTTGGGCCCTAAATTATCGACAAAAGCTTGAAATAATTGTAAATTTTATTACACCAATTACCTTAAATTTATTTTCTGATTCGTTTCAAGTCCGTCTATCCTTCTATCCGTTTATCTGTTTATCTGGCTGCTGTTTATGCCCACGTAACTTTGTCGACATTTTAAAAATAGATGAAGGATATTTAGTTCTAAGCAAGTTCGAAATATTTTTATGACCATTCATTCTCCATTAAACGTTGTACTTTAAAAAAAGTAAATGCTTTCTAAAAAAAAAATTTTTTATAATTTTGAATATTCTTTAATGAAAATGTGTTTAAATGTGTTTTCCAAATTTTTACCACTCCTTCTCATTTAAATATTTTCCTCAAATATTTCAAAAATTACAAAATTTATCCTTACGCTATTTGCATCTTATTGTATTGGCCTTGCAGTCTCTATTAATTAAAATGATGTAGCATATTTTAAGGGCGTATCTACTCAAACATATTACTCTCACTTATTTTTATTATATAATACAATGAGCAGCTGTGGTAGTCTCTCTCATGAATGAAATGAAATATGCAGGTGAAGAAACAAAATGAAAAATAAGAAGTAACCGCAAAGAGCTTTCAATTTTTTCAAGTTTTTTACGGTCGAAATATATAATTTAACAATCACTCAGTCTGTCTGCCAATTAGTCTAACTCTTGTTCTTTATTTTAATGAAACAATAATGTTTTGTTCGTTATTAAAATAACTCGTTATATTAAATGTCTTCTCATTCCAATTTTAAAAGCCTTTTATTTTAGTTTCCATATATTTTGGCACAGAATGATATTACAAATGATGTTAGATTTTTTCAAATGGAGTTACAGGAAGACAGCCAGAGAGAGAGAGATAGAGAGAGAGAGAGCGAGAGAGAGAAAGAAACAAAATAGAAAACAAAGTATAGAGTTGGCAGTGTGAGCATGTAGATCTCTGTTACTTAGGCTTTACGGCCTAAGCAGCAATTAAATTTTTTACTCTTTCCTTTTTTTTTTTGTTAGGATTTTTTACCATCCGACAACTTTGCGTTACGTTATTTGTGTATGTAGACAAATAATTGCACATATTCTAATATTATGTAAACACTATAAATGTATTCCATTTGTAGGCCAAAGAAGGCAGAACCATCGCAGCCAATAAAATAGGCCAGAACAACAGAGTAAGGAAAAAGCATACAAAAGTATTTTTGTGCTAAAGTTCACTTCATATTTTTATACAGGACAGCACTTTTGTTATAAGATGCAATGGGTTTAGAAATTTATGGAACATCCAGAAGGTCTTGAATCAGAATCACCTATTGAAATGCTTGTAAACCAGTCCGTCTACCTATTTATCTTTCTGCTTCTTAATTGTGCATATAAACTTATTATCAAAGCATAAAATGTAACCCTTCGGAAGTGGATCATATTTAGATCCACTTTTCATGTGCCAGCTTATTCTAAAATAATTATTATATAAAAAATTAAATGCAAATATTCATTTCTTGACTTTTTAGACAAATCATCAGTGTATTTAAAATTCGATCTCAATCGACCAACAAATTTGTACTTGGTTTCTTTTGCTTTTGTTTTTGTTGTTGTTGTTGTTATTGTTTTTTTTTAATGACATTTTTGTAGTAAACAAGTATAAGTACAAACAGCAGCAGCAGGAAAAACGGCAGCAGGAATATAAAACTTTTATACATTTTTTTTTTTACTTAAAATGAGGTTGACTAAGAAGTTGAAGTGTATTTGTGGTCTATTTGTTTTACACCATATTTATATACTGACATAAACATACTCTAACATTAAAAAAAAATTTTTTTATTAAAAAATATATATTTTTCGGAACCACTTTGCGCGTTTCAAATAACATCAACCATTTTTTACGAATTAAATGGGTAAAAAAGCAATAATAGTAAGAATCATGCAAAAAAAAAAAGGAAACAAATGGACCTGGTCAAGTTGTAATAATAATAAAATATTCATTGCATTTCATTTTTTTTTTACATAAAAATGTCACTTAAAAGAAAAAAGTATAATAAAATTTCATTATATGAAAATTTTCTTTAAATTATCAAGAAAAATAAAAATTTTCTTATATAAAAGAAAATTATTAGTAAATCAATAAGTAAAGAAATATAAAATCAGCATCAGATTACAAGAGATCAGAATCTTTGCAGTAATCGATTTCATTCTTTACAAATGTTTAAAATTGTAATCAATTTTAAATTTTGACGGATTTTAAGTACATTTTTCTGTCTATTTGTTGGTGCCTTTTTATGTTTATATATATAAGGACAAATATCCACATGTCCATTGCAAAATTTCGAGAGCAAAAAACCGGAGGGGACGTACAAACCAAGCTACAAAAGCTTAGCCCGCTTCAAAGCAGCCTAAATTAAGGAGCAGTTTTATAAAAATAAACTAACTAAAATTGAAAAAAAAGCGTTCCTGATCTCTCCTGATGTACAATTCAATATACATCCACCATTTTTGATAATGCTGATGTGAAGACAATCAAATTTTATAACATTGCAATCATTAGAATCATTGCAATTGCTTCTAAAAGTTCTAATGAGCATTTTCATAAAATTTTAATAAATTTCATTGTTCTAATGAAATTTTCAGATAAACTTTGCCATTTGTTTTTTAAATTCAACTATTTTGCTTTATAAACATCATTTAAAGCAAAATTTTTTAATTATCATTACAGTAGATTTCAAAATGACTTCAAACCAAATTAGTTCATTCTGTTAGGCAAAGATTTGCTCAAATTTCTATTCTGGCAATTTAAAACTTTTATCAACCAAAAGGTTTTAATAATTTTAATTCAATTACTATGAAATAAACAAAGCATCGTAAAGAAAATATTTCAAAACAAAAAAAAAAAACCAATAAATTAAGGATCATCATAGTTGACTATTAAACTCCATAGAATTAATGTGATAAAGGTATCAAAAAAGTGAAAAGTAATAGAATTTGAAAAGAATTTTTTTGTGATTAATTTTTGTAGAATAAAAGTCTAGCAAAAAAAAAATCGATTTGTATGAATTTTGTTTACACATTTAATAAAGCAAATTTTCGACTTAATTTGAATTAAAAAAATATGGCGATATATTTCAGATGAATGAACAATCATAAGAAGGAAAAGGCAGAGAGGTTTTTGAGCAAAGAAAAAATCTTATTAAAAATAATCTCAAAAGAATTTTTCTAAAATCGCTACCGCCATAGCGTTACAATCAATTTCTAATCATTCAATCATTTCATTTATTCAACTAAAGTCTGTCTATATAATTTTGAAGTAGAACCATAAATTGCAATAAAATATTATAAATTACAAAGGGATTTTAATTTCGTCATTTTAAAATGTCAATTTGCTCAACTAAACTGAATCCACATATTTTTTAATATATTCCTAATCCATAAACATGAAAGTTGAAAAATGGGCGCCATTTATGGACAAATAGAGAAGGGCTACTAAAAATGAGTTTCACAAGTCTCCTCTGAAATAATTTCTGTTTAAGTGTTTCAAAATTTGATTTTTTTTTTTTTTTTGAAGTAAAATTCTATCAAAACTGCTTTAATGGAAATTATCTTTAGGTAGAAACATTCTAAATAAATTATCCATGAAATATGAAGTCTAAACAGTTCAAATCATTTTTTTTTATAATTATAATTTAATTCTTTGTTATGTTGATTATTTTCTGATATGTCATTAAAAAAAAGTCAACTAATTAAAAAGTTTATGATGTTCTTCTGTTCATTTTTTCATTTGCTTTATTTTGCTTTATTTTCTTTTAATTATCTTACAATTCTGTTTAACATTTGTAATGCTGAAAAGTAAAATGTAAAATGTCCTTAGAAAATAGAGATCAAATGTAAAAAGCATATAAATAATTAAAAATATTTGTTGTAGAAGCAAGAAGCAACAAAAATAAAAAAATTCTATGACCAGTTATTTGTTTGTAATGTTGCTTATGTTATTGTTATTGGTGTTGTTGTTAATGCAATATGGTTTAATATTGAATTGTTAGTTGTTCTATTTATTTAGTTTAACTTTTCTTGAACAATTTTTTTTTCTTTTTTGTAATTTTATTTTTTATAATTTTCTGAGAATAACATAAAGTTCTATGCTTTAATGTTTTTCCCTTTTTTATTCTTATTTCTGTTTTGGTTTGTTTAGTTGTTTTTAGTTTTTTTTTTTTTTTTTTTTGGTTGCTTTTTTTTCTGTTTATTTTCATTTTTTTACTTTACAATTTAATGTTCAACTGTTTAGTTGCTCTTTAACGAATTGCGGCCTACTTTTCAATATACCAAACAATAAACTTGCAACGAAATGAACCAAACAATGTCAACATACATTTACACATTCATATACAAATAACTTGTTCTACATTTTTAGCATTTGTGAACCATAACCATGAATACAATTCCAAACTATGAAAATTTTATATATTTTTACCTCATCTCTCTCTCTCTCTCTCTGTCTCTCTCTGTCTCTCTTTTTCTAAACACTTACCAAATTGTCACCCATCTTTGTGTTACAGTTTTAGTTTCTCTATTTAAACTATTTGCAAAATGCACATACTGACAAATTGACAAACGCATCGAAAACGACATCGACAGCCATAGTCACATCCAAAGCAATAACAATAACAATAACAATAACAATAACAACAGCAATGCAAATATATATAAATATGCATGTATTATTATATGATAACGACGGATCTCTTAATTGAGATACCCATGATGCACATACAGATATACAAATATATATTTACGTGCATAACTCTTCTGCAAACAATGAACCGTTTAGAACCATGGTTGTCACCTCCTTCACATGCGCTAAAATGCTATACGTTACAAAAAAATAACGCAACAACAATCAAAAAAAAATTCGTATTTGATAGAGGCCACATTTTGAATACCTACCATTTGTAGGACTATGCAGGACTGAGCAGAACTATGCAGGACTAAAGTAAACGTAGAATATTTTAATTATGTCAATTTTAAATAAGTACCAAAAAACAAACACTAATAGTTTTGTATAGAAACTAGAAGAATTCTCAGGGCTGTGCTATGGGCATGTCCTTTTAATAACTGCATTTTACCGCTTTATTTGGAAAAAAATTTATATGCAAGATATATGCAATATTTATGCTAATTTAAAGTTTTGCTGACAAAACTGCAGCTAATTCCTGTTTAGATTGTTTTGTGGGCGTGTTGTTTTATACATTTACTGCATTTTCTATATTAATTTATGTGCATAAAAGATCCAAGTTAATGACAGTTTTCCATTTGACATCATAAACTCTTCAATGTAAAGTTGTTGTTATGTTAAGCTGCATTGTGGGCGTGCCATGATACTGATTTTATCCAATTTCAAAGCTAAGCTAAGCTAATTTTTACGCAAAATTCAAATACCAATGTTTAGAGCAAATTCAAAGTAAACATTTTAAGTTGTTGTTTAGAAATATAAAAGATTTGTCCATTAGGGCTCTATTTTGGGTATGTAACGAGTTTATGTCGAAGAAACTTCTAATGCTTAATTATTAAAGTTGGTTATATCAAAATTTTGCTACAATAATGATTGCTAATGCAATGATTGTGAAAGTTAGAGAGTCAAACATGTGGACAGATGACAGATGGACAGATATATTCAAATTAATTCAAAATTTAATGTTTCAAGCACTCTCTTTTGCATGTTACAAGTGTTTTAATAAAATAAGCATATCTGTCAAGATTTGAATAAGTGGGCAATAACAAGACAATCGTAAAATATCTGAGAATTTTCAACGCGACTTGAACAATGCATTGTTGAATGAATTGCATGGCATTGCATTGGAATAAGTGTTAAAAATATGTATACACACACACACACAGACACACACACACATATATGCACATATTGCTCCATATATATTCCATATAATGTATAATGCAGAACTATTTAGATTCAGATACATAAAAAATATCTATCAATTGTAACCGTCTTTTGATACATTGTAATTTTCATTGTAATTTTTTAAACATTTCAATGAAAGACACTTTTTTGTTATATTTATTTCTAATATTATTGTTTGCAACCACTTGTCAAAAGTTTTGTGAATTGTTTACAAAATAAATTATTTGAAGGACCTTTCCCAAATGTACTTTCTTCCTTTTTTTTCATTTTTACATGTCCTTTCTTTGACGCTTAATCTTAAAGTACTGCATGACAAATTTAGTCAGGTTTTTCAAAGTGAAAAACAATTATTGTCATAAAATATCCAATAACTATTCCAATGAAGTAATACATTTGGGGCCTTCTAATCAAAATCATTTCTGTTATGAAAAATGTGAAACAGATTTTAACAGTTAAATTCCAAAATGGGCCTATAATAATTTTCGTATTATTCTTAAATTTTTGCCATAAAATATAAAAAATTTCCATAGAAAACTCTACTACTAAGAGTTTTCTGCCACGCCTTCTTTTTTTTTGTATTATAGAATTATGGCAATATTTACAAAAAGTTCCTTTGAAACAAATCAACTGATACATATTTGACACCATACTAATGTATGCATGGCTGGCTGGACTTATAACCTTATGATATCCTAACAAATATAGGGGAATTCCGCCATGGGTACCAAAAAACCAGCCTCCAATTACAAAACAAACAATTTTTAGTGATTTTTGGAAAATTATTCTTATGAGTTCAAGTACTAAGCAAAACATTCCGATATGTTGTAAGAACTTTATGGTCGGTCCAGGCCGTCTCTTACGACCCTCTTTTAAATGCCTTACGCAATTTTTCCTAAAAAGATTAAAATGTCAGATAATATCAAATAAATGTATTACAAGTCAAGAGAGCAGTTTTTATAAAATTTTAAATGACGGATTCTTATAATAAAATAATAAGATAATAATAATAAGATTCATCTTTGGGTCAAAACTTATTGGCATGCTGAATTTAATTACAGTATTTCAAAAACTGCAATCAGTCATTTCGTAAAAAATCTACACGGACTGACAGATAGAGAAATAGACAGACAAACTGACAGAAAAGTTTAAATCAAATTTAAATTGATCGTTCCTTTTAAAGAAGCCATCGTAAAATTCACTTTAGTTGATATTTACGTTACATATCACCATTCAAATATAATTTTTTATATTTGAATTATATTTATTTTTGTATATCTATGGGATATAAATGTGAATCGTGCTATCGTTTTGCATACGTTTATCTGAATTCATTTGATTCTCATTTGCACCGATATATGCAAAATTTTATACAACTCTTATAAACATCAAGCGAAAAATATCCTTAATTGCAATTGAATTGATGTGAAAATATGAAATATTGCAATTCACATTTAATATTTGGTTTATTGTGAATGTCTGAACATTTATCTTTCGTATTAAATTTTTATTTTATTTTTTTATTTATTTGTTTTCTTTAATTTTAACAAATTTCTTGTTTATGTAAGAACTTTTCAATTCTTGCCTTATCATTTTTTCATTGTATAATTATTTCAATATTTCTTTTTCATCAGCCTAAGTAAATGAAAATAATATTTATATATGAGTCTCTTAATTCAATATAAATTTTTGTGTATATTGAACGCTCTTTATAATTATTGAAATATTTTAAATGAATATTAAGTTGTGTGTGATAGGAAAGTTTGTCTTATTCTTAGAGAGCTCTTTATACAGGCGAGTGAGCTTTTAAAGGCGAGTGCTATTCTTATTTGATCATGGTAATGGCCTCGCAGATATTCCTCAAATCTTTAACTTTAATGCCGCCATTATTTGTAGCAGCAGCTTTCTACTAAAAACCTTTAAAGGCACTATAAAAAAATTTCTTGCAATTTTAGAAGTTTTTCCTTTTTTTTGTTAGTTTTAGAAAATTGTCTTTTAATGTAAGTTGATTTAAATATAAATGTATGAGTGTAAATGTAGAAAAATCTTATACAAAATGTAAATAGAATAATATAAATTTATAGTTTATACATACAAAATCTGTCACATATATTTATAAGCATTTTATTCATCGATGAATTTATAACATTTTTCATGGAGTTTATTTGTATTTTTCTGCGCTTCATTTTTGCTTTTCTGATTGTTTTTCCTTTTTTTATTTTTTTTTTCTTTGCTTTTTGTTATACTTTCAAATATTCCCTTTTTCTTATCATTGTACAAATGTTATAGTTAATATTTTTTGACAACACTTTTTCCAATCAGCACAAATTGAAAGTCAGCCAATGATTGTGGTAAGCAAAAGAATGTTAAAGAATATTACTCTACAACTCATATATAATCTATTTATATATAAGTGTTATTTATCTATATATATATATACATACATATACATATACATACATATACATATATATATATATATATATATTTGTACACATATAATTTTAATAGAACTCTGGAAAAACTGAATTTCAAAGGAAAGGACTCAAGAAAAATCGATAACTGAACAACAATGGCTTTGTTATGTTATTTGTGGTTGACTTTACTACAACTCAATAATGTTATATTTCAAATATGATGTTACTAAATATTTTCAATATATACGCTCATACATTATTTATATGTATGTACACGCATTGATGATTTATAAAAGGTGCCACAAAATTAATGCTTATCATTCTAAATTTATCAATACTTTTAATTCTTAATCAATTTTGACCATTATAAAAATTTGAAAAGTTAGCAAAAATTCCATGATTATGCCTCAAAATAAGTATCCACTGAAATTAGATTTAATTTACGCTTTATATAAAAGTAGCGGGAAAGTTATAAGGCCCATAAAAGGAGCTGATATATCGCTTGAGATTCATTACACAATTGAAATTCATTAGATCAGATAAATGGATTAATTTATGCTATGAAAATTTATAATTGAAAACTTAACGCTGAAATGTTAAATGTCAAATTAAAAATCCAAAATATTTATGATTTTTTATTTAGAAAAAAAAATTTTCTTTTTGATGTTAAATAAAAAGTTTAGTCCAACAATGTAAAGACCCTTTTCATGTAAGACATAAATGTATGATATAAATTTATATAACTATGTAACAAATAAGGAAATTAACTAAAATATTTATAACAAAATAAAAAGAAATAAAAACAAAAACAAAATGAATGAACTTGTCATGACATTTGAACGTACGCTTGAAATGCAATTAGTTTATATTAATTTTTGATTGTAACGAACAAACAAATATTGATTAATATTATCGATGAGATATTGCTTCCAAAATGAAGAAAAACTTTAAGTTTTATTCATGCTAGGAAAATTGCTAAATAAATAATTTTTATAAATTTTAAAGCAAAAGGAATAAAACGGCAGTAAAAAGCAGAAAAACGCTTTTAAATGATTTATAAACTCAAGAAATATAATGCTAAGTTTATGAGCCGATATTAAGTGGATTTAAGTGGTCGAAAAATTTTCCAACAATTAAAATTATATTACGCAAATATTGTTTAGTTTTATAAATGTAACAAATTCATAATTCCAGTGGAGTAACCTCCATATAAATAGAAAGGCATGATATGAACTAAATCAATCGAAAAGAAATCTCCTCCTAGAAAAATATTAAATACCACAAACCAAGAAATTTAAGAATATTTTTTCACATATATAAATCATACAAAAAAAAGTAGTTCAAAGATAAAAAGAGACCATACACCGACTTTAAAGAGAAATTAGAGAGTTTATACGAAATTTAGATAGATTTTTCTAAGTAATTTTTCGAAGTCATTTTTTTAGTCATTAAATTTATCAATCATTAATGATGCGTATCACTGAAGTACATGAAGCATAACCAAAATATTTTATTAAGGTTCGATAAATGCGTACTTTTTGATTGCACGGAATTTCATTTATAAAAATTAATTGAATCAATTTGAATCCATTTGATTATAAATATTTGTACTTGCTTTCCTAGAAATTTAGAATAAATGCATGAAAATCCATAAAAATGAAACATATATATTTTTAATAGAATTTATAATGATTTTATCAAAAATACATTCATCATTGAAGCAAATAATTGAACATTATTTAAATTATTTAAATTATTTAAATTATTATCGTTTTAAATAACATCAATATTATTTGTCAATTATGTATTCTTTAGATTTTATCGATATGCTGCTAAATGAAAGCAAAATTTTATGATAATTTTATTAACTTAACAAATACAACATTATAAATATATTTAGATACATAATGATAAATAATTATGTTAATTATTTATGCAAAAATATATATTATCTTGATGGCTGCTCGCAGCCCTAGTTTCCTCAAATGACAAATTATTATACATATACATACATACATACATATATTTATATAAATTAGCATAAATATTAGCATTGAGTATCATAATTATCTAGAATATATGAGTTATATAAATGCTAGAAATTTTATTTGAAAAGTAATTATTTTTTTCATATATTTAAAATGTAAAAACACCCAACAAAATAATTCTAATAATTCTAATAATTCTGATAAGCGGTCGGGACCAACTCTTGAATACTCTACACTACTTTGCTTTGTATGATTAAAGTCAAGTGAAAGAAAGAACTAATTTGATAAAATTATAATTTTTAGATTATTTATAAATTTATTATAAGGAAGAAAGAGTAAAAAAAATGGACCCATTTGAGCTAAATTTGGTAAACCTGTTTTTCACATCAAAATAGAAGATACTACCAATTTTCACGAAAATGCATGGAAAATTGAAACTTTTGTCCATATAATGACTCTCTTTCGACAAAAATTGGAAATGTAAGTAGGAAAAAATTTGCTATGCATGCTTTCCATTGTAATATATTTTCATATAATGATATTTTCGAAAAAGCTGTGGCAACGGGCGTAACTGAAGTTTCGCCTATGTGGCCGAAATTTAGCTCTAACCTAAATTTCATTAAATTATCTCCAAAAATTTCGATATGTAGCTTAGAAGGGACAGAGGGACAGAGGAACAGATAAAACAATAACCAGATTGGTTTAAATTAGGAAATCAGAAAGTGTGTTTGTGATTCCATTTGTATAATAAAAGGTGAGAGTATTTCAATTTTTTTTTTTTTTGATGTTACAAACATCTGCATAAACTTATAATACCCTTAAGGATAAGTGGTAAAAAAAAACTGATGAAAAAGTTTATTAACTGTTGCTGGCAAATTTTCCTTAACAAAATTTTGATTAATTGTCATTTAGATCATTTAATAAGCATTCTGGCATAAATCTCATAATTTGTCAACAATTTACAATTTCTTCTCAATTGAGATTTTTATTGTTTCTTTCAGCTTGTTACAAAATGGAATTGCTAGGGCAACTAAACTACAACTTAATATTTTTTAATTTTACATTTCTATTATTGTTATTGTTTTCTTCTACGAGCATTATTTTTTTTTTCCTATACAATTTGCCATACAATTTGTTCATTTATTGTTTGGACTTTTTTCTTTTTTTTTTTTTTGCATACACAATGATAGGCCAATACGTAGAATATGGCAAGATATGAAGGTTACAAAAGCTGGCAAAAGACTGAGAGAGAGAGAGAGAGAGAGAGAAAGGCAGAGTAGCCATAAGCGTAAAAGAAAACGATGGGGTAAAGAAAAAACGAAAACGAAAAATTGATATGGAGAAAAGAAGAAAAAAAAATGCAATAACAAAAGCAATAAAAATGTATATGTAAATAGGTCAAATGATGCTATATATTAAAACAGGAAACGGAAATATGTATTTATATTGTGCCATTTTATATCACTAAACATGGCAAATGGTGGGTAATCAGTCATTGCAAATATGACAACAAATATATTTATATATATAAAAATATAAACTTTATAAAGCATTAGCATAAACAACTGAACATTCACATTTTAAATTATGTGGCAATGTAAAAATAATAAAAGTCCAAAAAAAAAGCGGAAAAAAATGGTAGCATAAGAGAAAATTTTATTAATTGTGTAAAATGTTATAGAAATGAAGTGACAAGATAAAAAAAAATAATAATAATAACAATAACAAAAATAACAAAAAAAACAAACAACAATAACAAAAAAACTATTATAAAAAAATAAATGCAATGATTAAAAAAAAAATTAAAGGAAGGCAAAGTACAAATGATTATGCCATTTTTTTTTTAATATGCATTCAATCAGCCATAGAAAATTTTATATATACAAAAAAAATATATATTTACATATTTATGGATTTTCAATGTACATACATACATACATACATACATACATACATACATACATACATACATATAAATATATGCATCTAAGTGTTAAGGTTCAGCATGTTTAATCAATTGTTTTTATATAAGATTTAAGAAATATAAATCAGAGTTATTTGCATAATGGAAATAGTTGCTTATAGAGAAATTTTATAATCTTGAACTACCATATGGTCACGCCTACATTTACACCGTTTTAATATAAAACAAATTTCTTTAGATTATTTCATTCCGTTTTGTATTCTCTAACTGACTAACACGTATTCACAATTGTTATGATGGTAAACTTCTTGGAAGGTCATATCATGTAATGTGTAATGTTTAATATAAATAATAAAGTAATACGAATTATGATAAAGTACTCTCATAAATAAGGTTCATAATACTTTTACAATAACAACAAATGAAAACAAATTATGCTGGCAAATTGAAGGCAAATCTTACTTTTTCTCTACATTATTTTGTTTAAATTGATTAAGAAGTCAAGAAGACTTGTAACTTTTAAAAAGAACTGCAATTCTTAAAGGTTTTGAAAACTTCATTAAGTGATTGGGGATTTAAAAAAATTGATTGCTTTTGAATCAAATTGGGATATTAAAATAATCAATCAAAAATATTACTAAGAAGCAAATTTGTATTCTCTATAAATCATGAATAATTTATGATTTTTTTTTCCATATAAATCTATTTTCCGAAAATGACTTTACATGGACAGTGATGGCAAAAGTGGTCCAATTATAACTAGTTTCAAAAAAAAAAAAGAGTTTATACTTCTATCAAAGCAAGACCAAGGGCAATAGTCATCAATAGCTTGATGCTAAAATGCCATGAGAGATATTAATTTATTAATTAGGAGCCTTTTGATCTAGATTTCATTAAAATATCTCCCTTCTACATTTTACCAACAAACTTTCAACAGATAAGATAAGCCAAGCAAACATATTTTGAAATAGAATGACTTAGTGATTTGTAAGCAGATCGGTATCAGAAAAAAGATATTTGCCATGACCCAAAGGTATTTTTAGATATTGCATCTACATTTACATTTACATTTACATCTACAGATACTTCTAGTTATATTTGATAATGTAGAGATTATAATGTAACGTATTGTTTACATTAATGTTACATATTGATTACATTACACAACACAATAATTATAATTCAAATGTAAACATTCATAAACATTTTACTGTTATTCAATCATTATTATTATTATTATTATTATTATTATTATAATTATAATACAATTATTATTGTCATATTTATTATTGTTCTTATTGTGTAATATTATTCACTTTACATAAATATTATTAATTAACATTAAATACCTTTTAATGACATTGCTCTTAAGTGATATTTATAAAATTCGTAAATAATTTTCCATGGAAATTAATCTCCTACATAAATCTTGTAATTCTTTGAAGTTTCAACAATTAGACTTATAATGAAACTTATAATGAAACAACAACATTTATGATCCCCGAAAATACTTTTTCGAAACAGAAACCAGAGAAATCGATTTAGATAATTAACACCATGAAGATATTAAAAGTAGTGTGGCTAAAATTTTTTAACAAATCAAATATGAATTAATTATTATACTTTTCAATCCAGGCTCAAGTAAAAGTCCCCCAGAGCATAAGCAAAGTCAAGTTATGATGTTCTTATGTACAAATTTTATTTTGATATTTTGTTTATCGGGAGCACTGAAAGAAGATAATTCATAACTCTGGTGCCTTGTTCGATCGATTAAATGTACAATTTAAGAAAGAACACTCTCACATTGAAAAAAATTATCATTTCACCATAAAAGACTACTGAAAAGAATGCTTCTTCAGTCAAGGGTACATTTTGAATATTTCATGACTCAATAAAAAGTTTCAAAGTATAAAATTTAGTAAAAATATCCGCTTATAAAAACTATATAGAGCGCACTTCTCCATAAGTGCATTTTTGACATCAAATATCAAAAAGTAGTAAACTTTTTTAACTAAAATCGTTTTGTTTTACTAAAATTCAATAATTATTGACCCATGTATTTTCACATCACATTTACTTATCATTAATCATTTTAATTTTTTTTTTGTTTTTTTTGGTTATTTATTAAAATGGAGAAAGTAAAAAAAAAATAAACTAAACAAATCTAAGAAAATGGCAAAGCAAGCAAAATATTATTTAATGCAATTATTTTTAAAAATGTTTCATAAGAAAATTTAAATGTACAAAATGCATACAACTTAATCTATCTAAATCTAATTGAATATGATAACTTGTTTGTGATATAAAAATAAAAAAGAGAATAATAGAATTTTTCTATGAAAATTATCTATAAATGCACTTGTATATTTTTATAATATAATTTAATTACATACATTTTTATAGGCTTTTATTTCTTCTTTGTTGTTGTTGATTTTTCATTTTTTTCTTTTTACCATTTTTCCATTTTTCTTGTACGTTTTTCTCTTGACATATATCAATTATCATTTCAGAAGTATATGAGATCATGATGATGATGATGATGATGATGATGATGATGATGTTCATGATTTTTATTGTTGTTGTTATATCTATGTTATATAAATTTAATAGAATCATAGTTAATGAATATGAAATGTTTTCTAGTTTTCCTGTCACAAAACAAAAAATAACAAAAAATAGGAAAAACAGGTAAAAAAATTATAATAATAATATAATTTACATATGAAAGCATTATAAAAATGAAAAGAGCTACAAATTTTTTTAATTGACATTTATAAGTAAAATATAATGGAAAATAATTTACATAATTATTAAATTTTTTTTTCCCCCCCATTTTTATAATCATCACCCAGAGATTAGGGGTATATTCATTTTGTCGTAACATAAAGTAAAGCAAATAAAAAGGCCTTGGAGATCATACATGTTTAATCAGCATCAAGTTCTGAATTGATTTGAACATGGACGGATAGACAGACAAGCACATAGATAGACAGACCGATAGGCATATTTAAAATTAACTAATTTAAACATGTCCGTCGGTCTGTCTGTCTGCTCGTCTATTGTGAAAAATGTAACACAAATGCTAAGCAAGAGGGTTTTGAAAGTAGCTGCAGTATTTTCAATTCAAATATTATTTCTCTATTACACAATTTGATAAAAATTTGAAATAATGCACTCTAAACTTCAAGGAAAAAACTTAAGGACTAGTATTCAAAAGTAACAGAAATAAAAATCCCTCAAAACCATGAAAAATTATAAGATATCTTACAGAAAATTCCAAATGATTATTTTTGTTTTTGTTGATTAACAATGAACAAACAAAAAACAAACTCGCACTCTAAGTTGCAAAAAAAAACATCTGAGTAATAAATGTTGATTATTTAACTTCAGTTAAATACAAATTTCTTTTACTTATTGTGCTTTTCTACCCTTCCAGATATTTTCACAGTATACTCGACACTCGAAAAGCATTACTGAAATTCATTCAATGAATAGAATGGCCTGAAACATTAAAATAAATGAGTCTTTACACCTTTATGTATTAAAAAGAAAAGAAAGAAGAAAAAGAATTCTAAATCCTTTCTTCTTTTTTTAACTCTCTAGAGAAGACAGCAAATGTTAAAGGATAAAAGGAGAAATGAAAAATATAACAGAGCGTAATTCAAGAAAGCAAACAAAAAACAACTACAATCGCCAACTGAGTACACATTAAGTAAATAGTAAATAGTATGGTATGTCTGTGTTGATGGTGTCAATGTTGGTATCAGTGTCTGAAAAGCTAGTGTTGCTATTAGTATTGATGTTGTTGTTGATGTTAGTATTCATGTTCGCGGAGACGTTGAATTTAAAGGCATACAAATACTTTATGCTTATTCAGATATTTCAGTCGAGTCAGTCCGTCATTCATTTAGTTCAGTCGAGTAGTTAGCTTGACTGATGCACTGAGTTAGTCAACATTGAGAAGGTAAAGATATTCTTGCTACTTCGTTCAGTGGTACAGTTTATTCAATCAAATGGAAATATCCCATTTTTTTTTTCTTCACATTTGATTTGATTTTATTCTAGCATTCTTCTTGTGCATCAGCTATGGCTATTTTTTCTTTTTCTTTCTCTTTCTTTTTTTTTTTTGTTACATATATTTATGAATTAATACGAACCATACATAATTTGTATGCACAAATGTTGCAATAACCATAAATAAACATGAGCTTTGCCAAACGTTTACAAAATGAGGTTTTTATTGAGCACACAAACAATATATAACAGAATAGACAATAAAATGAAAATACAAAAACAATGATATAGGCAACAATAACAAAAACAAGAATAATAATAATAATAATAATAATAATAATATAATAATAACAATAACAACAAGAAGAAGAAATTTTTATGTTTTAAGTTTTGCTGTTAAATATCCCTCTCAAAAGTATCTAAAGTCTAAAGTTATGGCAGAAAAATTTTCAGCATAGATACAAATTGAGAAAAATCTTTAAAAAAAAATGGACTTGCGTATTCGATATTTATTCAGATTAAATTCCACGATTGTCTTATTTATTTTCTTATTTTTAAAGGGGCTAAAAAAAAAGAAGTCTTGATTCTCATTTATTTGAAATATAATCAAATATTAATTTCCAATAATTCCTAAGATTTAATATTAGAAAATGACACAATGGATTCAGTGCAGTTTAAAAATGAAACCCGTTAAACCATTTTTGTAGAAATCTTATCAGGAATACAAAGAAGAAAGTGGTAGAAACTTTTATTCAGTTAGTTGGTCTCATTAAAAGTTATACAGCGCTTTTCAAAGGCAATGCTATCTGGGTCTGTCTGTCTGTTTTTCGTCCTTTTTCATTTTGTATAAGACATTTGATACTTTACTTTGATATAACTTAAAGTTGACTTCATGATCTATTTCTACTTTTGACGTTTGCATTATCTTAGAGTTTGGAGACTAAATTTGTGATCTCTATAAACTTTATTTGACCACTAAACCTTTAAAATGTTCCCCATTCTTATTTTAAATTTCTTTTTCTCTTTTTTTTATCTTTTGTTTTTAATTCTTTTATTTTTAACTGATACTGTTTTTTGTAACATACTTTTCTAAATAAAATATTAACAGCCAGTATGAAAAATAAGGAAATTGCAGTGTGGATAAAATCTTAAAAGTTTTCGTTTTACATTCCATTTTTTCTTCTATTTTTTTTATATTTTTCTCGCTGACTTTTTTTTTTTTAAAAAAAAAAAAGAAAAGAAAAGAAGGAACTTTCCTACACCTTGACCGTAATCACGTACACATATACATACACTTCAATGTAATATATCAACTTTTTAGGTAGAGATTATTATGGAAAGTATAAGAAAGAGGAAACAGGTAGATAAGCTATTTATTAAAGGCTTAAATATACTTAAAAGAATGTCTTCGTTTATATTCTATACTGATTATAAACTACGCTAGACCCCTACATAATATTTAATATATTTGATCCACTTAGAATTAGTTTTAGAACCCTTTTAATTCACTTTGATATTTGCCTAAACTGTACTGAACCAAATTTGTTTAACTTTCAATATCAAAATAGGAACGATAGCTGAAAGCGAGATTGCTTAGCTTCAGAACATGAATAATAGAGCTTTTAGTGCCACAAGAATGTGACATGTGCTTTTTAGTATTAAGGTGGAATAAAATCCTTAGTTTCATAGTGATATTGGCTCTTGGTTTTAGAACAAAAAAAATGGGACCTTTACACTCAAAATGTAAAAAATATCAAGAATGAAAATGGAAATGATACAAAACTTCTAATTTCCGAATGAGAGTGTTACGGACTTCAGTTCTAAAACAAAAACTATACGACTTTAGCCTTCAGATAGAGATAAATATGGCTCTTGGTTTTAAAGGAAAAACGATATCAGATTTGGAAAAGAAGAAACTATATATGGGGATAAATATTTAAGAGAAAAAATGCACAAAAAAAATTTTATCTTAACAAAATGCAACAATTTGACAAATTTCGAATGGATGGCCTAATAGTTTATTGGGAACCATCTTCATATTTCTATCACATTAATACAAATTTATTATTTTAAAATATATTTCACTACACTGACTCTACAATCTCATCTTAAATAAATTTATTTAAATAGTTATCAAAATTTGACTTGATAAATTTGTAAGTGAGTCATGATTTCGTCAAGTTTCATACGTCATTCATTCATTTCTTCTACAAAATATCTGCCTCCTGTAAAATTATGAAAAGTTATGTTATAAAGCATTTTATTTAAATATTCATGACGCATATGTAGTAAAAATATAATATCTATATATGTAAAAATATAAAATGTAATAAAATATTTTCTTTGAAATGGCGCATAAATCATTAATCACATATTTTGCATTCCAAAAAATTTCTAATGACTTTTTTTTTTTTATATTTTACAAGAAGAACAAAAGACAAAAAGAAAAATATTGCATATTGCAGAGCATTGATTTCGCTATTTTGAGAATTTATTTAAATATAATGAACAATAAAATTAAACTCATTCAATTCAATTAAGAAGAAATTCAATTTAATTGAAATTTTGCATTTGTCATAATTTTTTCTAATACAAAAGTTTAATTCAATTTTGCAAAAACAAGTGAAAAATAGAAATAAAACAAAAACGCCAAGAAAAATAAAGCAAAAATAAACAAAAACAAAAAAAAATAAAAAATAAATAAAAAAAATTAATGATATAAAATCAAAAATGAAATTTTTCCTCAAGTTATTGTAAAAATTCCTTTTTTTTTCGTATGATTTATCCTACAAAATTTTATAGCATGGAAATATTTGGCGACAAACTTCAGTCTGTAATGTTGTATTGTAAAAATATTACTTATTATTTTGGCGTAAAGCCAAACTAAAACTAAACTAAATTCAACTGAAATCGAATGAAAATTGAAGCTACCAGTCAATTGAAAGCTGCACTCAAAAGACTTTGCCTTTGTTGGTATAAAAGTGCTGCTCTCAATATAAATTCATGTAAATTCATGCAGTCGCAATGAATTGTGCATTGTTTGTTGGCAAAATGTTAATATTGAAAGAGTTTATTGGCATTTTGTGAAATTTATTCTTAATTAAAAATTTCCCATACAATTTTTATCTATGCGTTGTTCTTATTATTATTATTATTATTATTATTAGTTGTTGTTGTTGTTGTTCTTGTTATTGCTATTGTTGTTGTTATGGCAATTATTGCATTATAAAAATGCTATTTGTTGTAATACAAAAAAATTATTTAATTGAATTCGTTTATATATCACAATTAAATTCATTGTCCATGGGGTTGAATATACATTTA
This sequence comes from Melophagus ovinus, assembly GCA_023089585.1. Lineage (NCBI taxonomy): Eukaryota > Metazoa > Arthropoda > Insecta > Diptera > Hippoboscidae > Melophagus > Melophagus ovinus. Next base: position 6,408,600 of record JAKKIB010000177.1, read on the forward strand.
TATATATATTTTTGTACATGAATATGTATATATATACATATATATATATATATAAACATATACCTACCAAAATTTATAGATATGTTCAAATTGAAATATGCTCCAAAAGTAACAGCTTTTGTTGTGATGAAGAGAAGGTTGTAGACTTCAAAAAAAAAGAAAGAGGGTTTTAGATAAAAATAATTAGACATAAGTAAATTGTGAATAAATATTAATAATGATAAGTAAATAATAACAATAAATCATGTACTTAAGAAAAGAAGACAACAAAAAACCCAAATCAAATTGGATAAGGCACATTTATGGTAACATGTTCATCTCATTGAAACTTTAGCTTGTTACAATAAAACACATAAATTTTCATGTGCGTAGCTGCAAATTTGGAAATAAACACAAATAGTTTGTACCGTCGAATTTAAGTTTCGAACACTCCAAAATAATTTTGCCTAAATCCTTTAAGAAGTCAAGTAAATGATTTATAATTTACAACGATAAAATATTGAAATTTTCAAATGCCAAACTCCTTCTTTTTGGAAGGAGTTTTCTGCAAAGGACTGATGTGAACCCTTGAGGTACATAGATTTAGTATATCTAAAAGCATGCCAAAATTTATTCTAATAAAAGAAATAGCACAAAAATGGTTCGCTCCAAAACGTATTCAGCTTAATAACAAATTTACATCATTGAATATTTAATGGACAGACAATCTTAAAAGTGCTTTAAATTCTTAGCAGATTGGTATAATTAAGGGAAGTTCTATTTCAAGTCCTTCTAGGTATACAACATAGTGTTTTACATGCATAAGCCTACCCAGCTAGCCATTTAATTCGGGAAATGGCACCCTGCACGACAAGCATATAAATATGTTTGAACGAGCGATGCCCGCGATGTGGGCACCACAGCCCCCACGAAGCCAACCTCAATATCACCACTATGGGCATATTAAAACTGGTGATCCCGTGGTACTAAATTAAATCTTTGGATCCGATCTCGTGAACTCATGATGCACCCTGATGGCCGGCATCACCAACAGTCATCTCATGAGCCATTCCCAGTTGAGCAGGTGTTTCTCGGGACTGGTTGCCCCTCTAGGTATACAACAAGTTGATTGTAGGCAATCTGCAATCTAAATTTTATTATAAATATATTCATAAATCTCTACACATAAATTGGCATTACAGTTACGGCCATGTAATGTTTACGTAATTTATGTATATCATAAAATCGATCTATAGCCAGTTATTTAACATTTTTCCAATTACATTAGAGTGTTGACGTTTTTTTATTGTCCCATTGCATTTCTATAGAAGAATCCATATAAATTCGCTTAACATTTAACTTTTAATTTATACTGCCATAACCATTCTGCTAATTTTTTTTTATTCTTCAAACTCCATTAACGCTACCGCACATTATAATACGTAAAATGAAATGATTTCCATAATATTTCAATATAAAAACAAAATTTTATAAATTTGTTAAAAATGGAAGAAAGAACAAGAGAAATGCATAATAAAATGGACAATAATCAATATATCTCGGTATATGAGATGGGCATCTGTACAGCAGTACATAAGAAATAATATATTTACATTATAATGGAGTACTGCTAAAATCTAAATTGAAAATTCCAATAATAATAATAAACGGCCAAACAAATTTTATAGTGAAAAAGTGTTTGAGTTAAAATCATACGAAACCGAATTTCAAATGGCCTATAAGAAAGTTTCTAAAAAAAAGAAGTATAAAATATTTCAAATTATTTAAGATTGGACCACTTTTAATTGCAACTAAATATTTTAGAGGGCTTAAGTTTGGATTAAAATTATTTTATATAAAAATCTTATGCTAAAAAGCAAAAGTGTTATATAGAGAATTGTCATGGTTTCTGGTAATAACTTACCTTCAAAATATGATTTTATTTTTTCATACTTGGCTGATCCTACGATCGGATGGTTTAGAGATTTCCATTGATTTAGAAAATGCTTTTGATTAGATTGTCTTTATAAATGTTGCTTTTAGCTCAATCCCAGTTTTAGTTATACCAAATATTCACAAATATTTATATTATGAATTATTATGCCCTTCGAATGGTGTTAACAGAATTTGCATTGAATTTGCCATCACGACCCTAATTCAATGGTCATTGATGTTATAAGCAAACGCAATAAAAACACGTGCAAAAATATTTACATATCCACAAACTCATATTCAATAATAATAGTCCTTACCTGACTATTACGTTATTGTGCCAAAACCAAAACCATGACAGATATATATAAATGCAATGCATTGAAATTTAATAAGAACAATAAAAGCAATAATAATGAAAGCACTATTGAAACTATAATATAAAATTCACACATTAGATTTTATCGTTTTGCCATAAACAAGATCGTATAGAAAGACCATAAAAATAATTGATATTGGTATTGAAATCTTATATCTTATTATATGGAGCAATTTAGAGCTGATCGATAAAGTATTTCAACAAATATTAACGGATAATTATAAGCGAAATTTCGTTTTTTTTTTTGATAGCTATCAAAAATTTATAAAACTACAATAAGAATAGAGAAAAATCAATGAAAGTCAAAGCAAAATGAGTAAAAAAAAAGAAGTAACAATTTGAAATATAAAGGGGAGAAATTATTTGGTAATGGATCAATTTACATATATAACAACAACAATAAAATGAGTCATAAAAATTGAAACAGTCCATTTGAACTTCCTTTTTTTTTTGTATTTCATTTCATTTCATTTAAGTTCAAAATAAAAAGTAAAATATTAAAGAAAAAATTTCAGGTCTCAAAAGTTTCTAAAAAATAACCAAAAGAAATGATCTACTTACTTCATAATCTATTTTTATGCAACATCGAATAATTTTTATTATAAAATGCATTTTGACCAAAAAAATCGAAGAATTTTTGTAGAAAATAATGAAAATTATTTGTTAATATTTGTCTAAAAAAATTATAACTTTAATGATCCATAATTTTCATAACTTTCACATCTCTAAAAGTCTACGCCAAATAATCACGTACATTTTGATTGCCAGTGTGACAATCAAAATGTAAAGATTTCTTTCATATTTAACATTTTAATTTCGAGAAATCGGTTCAAAAGACCTGGCCTGCGAAATATTTTTCAAAGCAATGAATTTTATTTACAAGTAGGCTCCATCTCAGAGATTTCTTAAAAGTCTTTATGCTTTGTTTTCATTGAATCGTAAGTGCTTATGAATAATAAATGTGTAACAAAAGAAAAGCAAAAATTAAAAATAATTTTTTTTTCTCCTTTTTCTAAATTATTTCTTTGCTATTTTACTTGTCACTCTTCTATCATTTCTCTTCATTGATAGCTTTTTGTAAAGTATTACAAAAAGTAAAGCAAACAAATAGAAAATGCAAGTATAGAAATTAATTAGAACAGGATGCAAAGGCAGTATAAAATTCGCATTTTATTCAGAAAATTAAATATTGACTTCATTTAGCATTTATCAATATAAAAGAAATAAATATGCCACGTTGGCATCCGCTTTTAACCAAACAAAATATTTTACATTTACTACTCGTACGTACAATGTTAGGAAGGTCAATTCAAAATAGGAAAGTTTATAAGACCCCTTAAGGCAACATTATCCAACTTATGCAACCCTTGAGGTTCAAATTTTATTTTCTTTCAATATATAAAAAATCAGCTTCCATAAGTGGCATTGTTCAATTTTTTAATCACGCTCTATATAAATATTTTTACTAATTGATTTTTACTATTTGCTTTTCGAATCCCTCAGAACGTTTAGATATTTCGATAAAATAGCCCCCCCCCCCCCTCCTAAATTTTAAATATTCAATCATAAATAATAAAAGTCCAAACAAAGTCCGAACAAAACCATTTTAACTTTCAAGAAATTATACATTTTAATGCTTAAATGTTTTAATTTAATAAAATTTTCCTTAAAATAAATCATTGTTTGATAAAAAAAAAAAATAGAAAATGCCAGAGAAAACATTAGTCGAACAAGCAGATTGCTTTGTATAATTCATTTCAAATAATTTCTTTCAAATTCATTGTTGAGGCCTTTGATTTTTCTCTTTTATTCAATTTGTTTAAATTCTTTTGTTTAAGATCGAGAAAAAATTGTTAACTTCTTTAATTCTAATTCTTGTTTTTATTGTAACAAAAAGATTCTATTTACTTACCTTGTCAAACAGATTGTTCAAAAAGTTTACAGAAAGTTACTTTTTTGTTTGTTTTAAAATTCTAAACCAATAAAGTTGTGTTTTAATGTTTTTCTTTTAAAAATTTATTGAACTGCCTTTTTTTTCTATAGAATTTATATACATTTTATTCATCACCTGAAATTTTAACAAAAACTTTGAGAGGAGTATTTCATACAACACATAGATCCATAAATTATCGATCTACATCTACATTATAAAAGAAAATTCTTGGCCATATTTTTGTAAACTCATACTTTTTTCTAAGTAAAAAAAAAGGAGCAACAAAAAATGCCGTAGAAAATTTTGTGATTAATTTTAATGGTTTCGATGACCTAAATTTTATTATATTCAAGTAAAAAGATAAATAAGAACTTGGGGTGTTGTGGCAAAATTTATGGTAGACAAAAGAACTTGTAAAATTAAAAAGGGGCTTAATAAATGTTTAAAAAACTTTGCTTTAGGAATATAAAGTTTTTTTTAATTCGATTTTGATTTAAAAGTACACGCCCAAGTTAAGCAATTAAAAAATTTAAAATAAATCTGACAATTATGAAGTTTCGACAACAAAAATGTGAAATTTAAAAAAATTATTACCACCTTAGGAATGTCAAGGAGTAGTGGGCTTACAGTATACATTAAAAATAGGTACGAGTATGATTTTTGGCAACCACCTTGAGAAAAGCTTTATATGGACGTTATAAAATGTCGTTTGAAGGTGCTGCAAGATTTTTAAGCAAAATATGAATCGATTTGTTTGATTCTCTTTTTTATCGAAGAGTATCTAATAAAAGAGGCCAAGCTGATCATATTTTAAAGCTCGAAATATAATTCTCAAATTCATTTTGCTTCGTCTCCCAACGAAGCTAAACGAAATTGTTGGATGTTGAAATCAAGAAAAATGTTTATCTAAGCTTAAGATTTAGTGTCCAATGTATTCTACATATAAATATTTTATTGTTCTGGGTCATATATATGTAAGAACAAGACGAAGTAAAAAAAAAAAAGGTAACCAAAAAAAAAAAACGAAAATGAAAATGAAAAGAAAACGCAAAATTGTTTTACTTTTTGAAAATTTGACTTTTATTTTGTAAACTTTACATGGCTAAACTGAAGTAATTGAATACTGTTATTACATTTCATTATTTCTCTCTTTGTCCCTCTCTATCTCTCTTTTTATTATTATCTAAAATTCATTCAATCTTTTTAACTAAATTGTATCTAACCGTTTGTTTATTACAATTTCTTTTCTTTTCTTTTCTTTTCTTTTCTTTATTTGCTTTACTTTGTTTTGCTTTGCTTTGCTTTGCTTTGTGTAAACTCTTACATTTGTTAGTTATTAGTTACAGTTTTTCTTATCTTTTGTTTTACATTTTTCTTCTTCTTCTTCTTTTTTCTTTTTGTTTTCTTATATTTTAGTTCATTTGCCTCATTCATGCATAAATTTCAAACTTTACATACATTTTCATTATTATTTATTTCTTTTATTTGGGTTTTTCTGCTCGTATGCAATTTTCAAAATTGTGCTTCGGCTTTTTTTTGTACAATCTTGTGTCTGCTGCAATTTCCTTTTTCTTCATCTTTTTTATTCATTCTCTTTAGTTTTTATTGTTACTTGTTTCTTCTTCTGACTTTTATATTTTGTTTTTAAATTTTTCTTTTTTTTTTGTTTTGCATTATTTTTGCTTTGCTTTTTGTTTCAGTTTAAAATTGTAATTATCTAGACATTTTTATTGTACAATTTTTTTCTATTTTTCCTCTCTCTCTCTCTCTCTCTCTCTCTATCTCTTTCTTTTTATCTATCTATCTATCTATCTCCTTTTCTCTTTTTATTTTAATTTTAATTATTTTTTTCTTTGTAGTTCTTATTGTTTTTTTATTTTTTGTTGTTGTTTTTGATTTTTACTTTCCTTTTTTTTTGTATTTTCTTGCTTTCATTTAAAATTTAAGCCATTAATAGCACGTTTGCGTTATAAGAACTGAAAGTTTCTTTTTTATAGATTTAGTCAAAGAGTCTTCTCTCCAATACAAAAAATTACTTTTCATTTTGCTTTATTTATTTGCTATTGCATGGTATTAATATTGTTGTTGTTTGTTCATTTCTTTGCTTGTTTAAGTTTCTTGTTTTGTCTCTTAAAATTTTTGTTTTAACTTTCATTTCATTTTATATTTGTTATTAAATTAAATTAGCCGTTAGTTATGACTTTTTACAAATTTCGTTCCTTTTTTCATTTTTTTCATTTTCTCATCACTTCAAAAGTAGCGTTCAGTACGCAATGCCATTTGAAGAGGAAATAATACGTAACAATAAAATATTCACAAAAGGAAAAGAACCAAAAAAAAAAAAAAAACCAGGACAAAGTTTATTGTCGATTAAGGCCGACTCGCAAACAAATTGTTTTGCTTTTTATAATCAAAATGTCAATAAAAAATTCCTAATAAAAGAAAAAAAAATTTAAACTTTTAATTTAGATAAGCGTTATATGAAAAACAGGCTCCTAAAGTGGACAAAAATATTTGGACAGATTTTCATTTAAAAAATAATGAAACTTGGAAATTTTATCCCATTTAATAGTTTTTAGCCTGAGATATGGATGTAAAAAAGAACCCATCTTAATCATTTTCAATGGAGTACTTTTTTGGGCCAAAAGTTATCCATCTAAGATAATTCGTTTAAAAAATCTCTAAAATGCTACCGAAAATTTGACAATAAATTCAGATGGGCAGATGAACAGATGGGCAGACGGACAGATGGACAAACTCAAAAGAGCTTTCAAGCGCTTTCTTATTTCATAAGGCCTTGTACCTCAAGTAGTTCAAATTACAAAAATTCATAACTTCAAACTAAGAAACAAAGAGCCAACAGAAAGATCATAAAAGAAAAGGGAAAATGTAATAATGAGTAGAAAAAAATGCAGAATATTAAGGTAATTGTTATTAACGATGGAAACAAAAGAAAATACATAAGAAAAAGGGGAAAGCAAAAAAAAAAAATAATTACGCTAATTTAAGATAAGAAAGCAAGGACAATTTATTTTAAAATATATTGAAAATTATTCTCAACAACGTAACAGTTGCCATAATATTCGTAAAAAAAAATGTTAAAAAAAAGAAAAAATACAAAAAGCCTTCAACTATTTTTTTGAAACCATTTGAAACAAACTGCTAGTCAAAATTCAGACAAAATTTTTAATACTCAGAGTCTAGGCCACTTCGCCAAATTTAAATTAAAAGTTAACAGAGCAAATTACAAATCAAAAAAATAAAATATTATGATTTTCATAAATATTTATCTGAAATATTTAAAAATTGCTACAATTTTTCTTAGTTAGCAACTTTTTTAAACAGGACACTCTCTGCGGTATTGTTATAAAAATTTTGTAATCTTAAGCATAAATAGTACACTCTGTACCAAAGTTGGCCTATCTACCAAAAATCTATCAAAAATTACAGTCTCTGTCTTAATAAGAAATTCACAGCGGCAACTAGCAGACATTCAGACGGACAAATCGAAATCAAAAGCTCTAATTCTAAGGCAATTAATTTTCATTTTAAATAAAATGTAAATAAATGTTAATAATTTAAATCGTTCCAGAATAAATTCGTCCTTAATTCGTTTAGAATAGAATTATATATTTAAAGACCTTCCACTGGACACTGTTCTTTGCACTGCTATATAAGATATTTAGATAAACACTGAAAGTAATTGAGAGTAACCATTTAAGCGAAAATACATTCCAATTTATAAAATACTGGCTTTGTAGTTCGTGGAAAAGTTTTGCCTAACAATGATTAAAAATTAATTAATTAATTAATTAATTAAATTATCCATTAAAAATTTCCATTGCTATAGAAATTAAAACGATGTCTAAATATATCTAAGCCTATGCCTAAGTCTTGTACAAATCTCACATTAAAGAGTCTTGCATTATTTTAAAATTGAAATTTCTTATATAAAATTAGCATACTTTTAGGCTTATATTATATCATAAATTTAATTGTCTACTCTCTTTAACACATTTCTAATGAAGAAATAAGTGCTGTATTAAATGTCATATTATGGAAATAATAATTTTCATAATATTTAGAATAAATTTGTTTTTAAATACTAAAACAATAGTAAAAATGTTAAAATATGTTTTCTTCTTGTAATTGTAACTTAGATAACCAATTATGTATGACCAACAGAATGACAATAATAATAAAAGTTTATAAAAAGAAAAAAATGGAAAAACAAAAACATATTAAGGTTGGAAGTTAATTTCAAAAATTTTCAACTTTAATGGAGTTATAAAATACAACCATAAAGCAAAGTAAACTATAACAAAAAAGCAAACAAATAAATAAATAATATATATAAAATGTTACATATGGTTTTAGCAATAATTTTCTTATTATAGAACTTTATACTTTTATCTGCAAAATATAGATTCATATAATTTTTAAATCTTTTACATTCAAAACTAAAAGTGCAGAATGAAAAACAAACAAATATGGAAAGAAGTGGCTACATATGTCCAACTATGTATTTTATAATGTATATAATTTTATATATATTCATAATAATATAAATATATAAAAATGTATAGATAAAATGAATTATTTTCAAAGTAAACGAGAGACGTTTAGTCGGTCTGAAACGCTGGTTGCATATTGGGAAACAATATGGATGTATGTATATACAGTATCAGTATGGCAAGAAAAAAGAAATTAACTTAAAAAAGTAGAAAGCAAGTAGAGTGAATAAACCAGCAACCTGATTACACATGAAAAGATTTTCCATATTCGTTCCATTTCGTGCTTTTTAAATCATTGTACTAGCAAAATTTGTCCCATTTCAAATTCTATGCATTTCTACTTTTTTACAATAAAATTCTCTCTATGTATGTATGTATATATGTATATGTGTGTATGCATGTGTGTGATATATGAGATTTACATTGAACTCTTGCAGTATGAACAAAAAAAAACAGGAAAAAAGGAAAAAAGGAAAAAAAGGAAAAAGACATAGAAACCAATCAAGGGAGAATGTTACATTTAGGTGTTAGCAAAACTAAACCATCTACCACAAAAAACTTTGATATTTTTGTAAATGATTTTTTACATATATCAAGCGAGCAATGCAGTTTCAAATTTTATATGTATGAATACATATAAACGTAACTGTTGTTCAAAAAAAAGCTAAAGCTAAAAAATCGAAAACAAGAGAATAATAAACAAATAAGAAAATTACATTTAGCTGAGGCCATATCTGGTATACTCATATGCCAAGCTATTACGATTCACAACTTGGTACAAATATTAAAGACCAATGGATTTCAGTGGCTTGTGCATAATTTCAGCTTTCTATTATCTGCAGTTTTTAACAAAATTACCAAAAAAAAAAATCAAAATTTGAGGTGTTCTCAGTTTTCATTGTGGTCGTGTTCTTTGACCGATTTTGTCTATTTTCAATACCAACTTGTCTACAAAAATTTCCAATCATTCGATCAAATTTGAACTTGATATCTCCTTTTTTTTGGGGGGGAGGAATGTTAACAAAGTATAGACGGACAGACAGACAGGCATGCTGTAGAATCCTTCTTTTGGGTGTTACAAACATAATGATAAAATGAATATACCTCCATTCTTTGAGTGATGGGTATAAAAGACGAAACGCCAAGAAAAGTATGTGGTGTAATAATTTAAAAAGGCGTGACCGTTCTTTTTGCTTTACACTTTAATTAAAAAAATGGTACTGTAAAATAAGAGCTCTACTTAATTTTTATTTGACCATGGGCGTGATCTTTTACTTAATAAGAACTGTCCATGCTTCTAGCAAACTTCAAACACAAAAAACCATGATATATACAAAGAAAATTCATACCTCTATAACTATTTTAAAATCCCTTTATACTTTCATCATTTTACTTTATAAACTCACACAAAAAGTTGCAAAAAGTTTTAAATCTGAAAATTTAATCTATTTCATATAAATTCAAGACTTTATTGTAAATAATTTTCATACAAAATAGATGAAAGTAACTCATTTTCAATCCAGAATGCAAATCAAGACTTTGAATATGATTTGAAAATTAATTAAAATTTTTGAAAAAATTCTCAGGCTTAGGGAATTATTTATGTTGAAAATATCTTTTCAAGGTCTGTTTTATTATTTTCAGAAATACATAGATTTGGAGAATTATTAAGACTAATAATCTTTAATCAGTTTATTCAAACTTATCTGGTTACAACTATTTTTGCTAAGATTGATCATTGGACTGAATAATATTTAAATAAAATTTTAAATGGTAATTTCTAGGAGATTTATTAAAAGAATTTCTATTCAAGCTTACTGAAACTTTCATTAATTTTATAATTTAATATTAAAGAGAAAAGTCTATTCCATTTTTCGTTTTCTTTTTTTTTTTTTGCTTATTTTAAGATAATTCTTTTTAATTACATGGAAATTAGTCCATACAGAGCAAACATTTTTAACTGCTTAAACGTAACTTAACTTTGAATATTAAACGGCATGCAAATTATTCTGTTATTTTTTTTCAGATTTCATGCACGAAAAATATGTACACATACAAATATATTTACCAAATAATAAATTTTATAACTTGTTTATGTAAATGGTATATTTTTAAATATTCAATCTTGAAAAAGGTCTGTAACATTTCGTGCACTTTTTTTTTTTAAATACTTAAAACCGCAAGCGCAATTGCATGTGAAATTTGAAATAAGCTGCTAAAGAAATTTTAAAAATTATATTTAAAAAAACTTCAGATAAAAATCTTATAAGGCATGTATTTATCTATCTCATCGATTCTTAATAATAAATATTTGAATAAACAACAAAATTGTTAGCTACGTGGTAAATATAACGAAAATTTCAAAATACTCAAAATGAATAAATGAGCAAACTGTAAACTATAAAATTAAGAAAATTTATAGTCACTCGGGGCTGGGCCTTGACTATACATATGTCTGGATTTGGCTTAAGGTCATAGCAAATGTAAAAGATTGGACTTAAAACTCAAAAAACCAAAAAAAAAAGAATCGAATGATATGAAAAGTTTCTTAAATAGTGAAGGGTCACCAAAAAAATGGCCACATAAATTAAGTATAAAAGTTTTATGCAGCGATTTTAATTAAAAATTATTCATTGATTATGATTAATCGCATCCTGAATCCTTATTATTATATGTCAAGTGACGGAGGCCCTTTTTTCGATAGACCGTGCAGACAGCTTTATAATTTATAGAACTCGCGTGGAATAAGTAAAAAAAAGTTTTATAAAATCAATATTTATGAACTGAAAATTATGGTTGATTTTGATTGATTTATTTTTAGACTTTCAATTGTAAGATCTTGTTAAAGTTGAGATAACACAAAATTTTCATATATTTAGTTTTCTTAAAACATCGATACAAATTTACAGATGGACAGATAGGGTTAGCTCAAAGTAGAGCTTAAATGAAGCTTGGTAGAATCATCAGAGAATTCTTCATGCAAATTTTACCATGGATTAAATATATTTTTCAAATTATAAAATAATTAATTTCAAAGAAAAAACAGACATCGATTTTTGGTCAAAAAATATCTATCTATCTATCTAAAATGTTTTTTTAGCCAACTGGAAAGTACAAGCCACATAAAAATTTCTGATCTGCTTTAATTTTTTTCTTTTCTTCTTTTTTTTTTTCTTTTTGCTGTTGTACCTTTTCCGGCACTTTCTTTATATCAACTAACTTTCACATTTATTTCCATGAAAAAGGACCAAAGCGAAAAGCAAAAAAAAGGAACAAACTTGAGAAATATCTGGCACAGCAAAAGGAGAAGGAAAACAACAACAAAATATAAATCAAGAAAAAAATAAAAAAATAAAGAATAAAATAAAACATAACGAAACGGAATGAGTGAACTAAAAAAAGGAAGGCAATGAAAAGCAAGAAATTAAGGAAATTTTTTTTTTGAGGGGTGTAGGAAAAAACGAAGCATTTTGGTTGCCATTGAGATTATTTCATTAATATAAAAATAATTTCATCCAAATATACGAGTATTTATTAAGTATGTACAAGTGGGTATATATACATATATATATATATATATATGAGTGTGTGAGTGTGTGTGTGTGTATGCATTTGTGTGCATGTGGCGTGTGCGTGTATGAAATTTCTATGGACATGATTGATGCATGATGCACAACATTATTTCGTTTGAAAATTTTTTCTTGAATTGCAAGTCCAATCCTCTTCTCACTCTTACACTCACTCTCACACTCAAACTCACTCTCACTCTCACTTTCTCTCTCTCTCTCTCTCTCTTTCTCCCTTTCTCTCTTTCTCTCTTTTTGCCATTTCTATACATTTCACTTAATTGGATAACTCTAAATAGCTGCAAACAAATATTTGTATTTTTATATATGTGTATATGTGTGTGTATATGTGTGTGTATATATATATGTGTGTGTGTATGTAGTTTGTAATTTACTTAATATAATTATTATAATTACTTAGGGATTTTTCATTCATTTTCTTTCTTTCTTTTCTCAGTTTCTTGTTTATTTATTTGTTCCGTTTTTTTCTTTTTGCCTTATTTGCTTTTGTTTCCTTTTTTTCTTCCCTCAGTTTTAAACAACAACTAACAACTAACCTGCTATTTGAAAGCATTCATATTTTAATAAAATAATAAAATGTGCGCGTGTATTTTTATGTATGTATGTGTATGTATAAATAATATGTAAAAATATTACGCTATATGTAAATAAATGATTTTCTATAAAATGTTTACCTATGCATATGCATTGATTTATGTATGTATATGTACATGTATATGTACATGTATATGTACATGTATGTATTAGTGTATTATAATATTTACATTTATAATTAATTAATTTTTTAGATTTTCCTTAATCCTTTATTTTAATTTACTGCATTTTATAGCAATTGTTTCACTCTCTCTTTCACTCTCTCTCTCTCTCTCTCTCTCTCTCTCTCTCTCTATTAGATTAATACATACATATTTAGTAACAAATTTTTGTATGTGAAACATTTTATCGCACTTTTATATTCTTTTCTGAACTTTTTTTTTCGTTCCTCTTCTTTTTTTTCTTTTCTTATCTTTTCTTTTATTCTTTTTATCTTTTATGGCATTTTTGTTTTATTTTCCCAGTGTCTTTTTCTTTTTATTTTTGTTACCTTTTTTAGGCCATTTTATTTCACTTCTCATTATTCATTTATTGTTTTTGTTATCATCATAAAATCATCATCATAAATATGCCCACTTTTACATTTTTTTCTGCTACTTTTATTTTATTAAATTTTATTTGTTTTTATTATTTATTCATTGTTGTTATTATTATTATTATTGTTGTTGTTGTTGTTGTTGTTTTTTAATGTGTTTTTTTTTGGTTTTTTTATTTTTATTCCATCTTTTATTTACTTTTACTGTATTTTATTGCATCACTATTCCTTTTTGTACATATATTTTTATATTTATATTTATATTTATATTTATTTTATATTTATATTTCTTTTATTAACTAACTATTACGCTTAGAGCAAACAATAATTTCCATTTATTCTTATTTAATAATTATTATTATTATTATTATTATTATTATTATTATTATTATTTATTATGCCTCAGTTTTACTTGTTTTTTCTGTTTATAAAAACATTTCTCAAATGTATCCCCACATATTTTTTAAAAGAGAACAAAAATATATACAAAAAAAAATAAATAATAGTTCTCGATACATTGAAATTGATAATTGTTCTATTTTAACAATTTGTACATTGATAATAAGTTTAAATGGACAAACAACAGACAGACGAATGGACCGAAAGGCAGACATACAAGTTTTAAACGAATTAGAAATGGACTCTGGTTTGCTCAGTATAATAAATAGTGCATCTATTTTAAATATTTACTATATACAAGATAAAAAAGTTGCACTAACCAAAAGCATTATTTAAAACGCATTGTTTGTATATTAGAAAGTTAGATGATATAACAGAAATATTATCCATGCATTCGAATGTGAAATTCTCTCGGGTGGCATGCATTTATTAGCAAAGTTTAGCAAAAATTTTTTTTTCTCGTTACTCTCGTTATTCCTTACTATTTAGCCAATTTTATATAGAAATATTTAAGTAACGATACCAAACATTTAATGCCTCATGAAATAACACAAAGTTAAAAACTAAGTCAAGTTTTTACTTCTCTTTCATACAAAGCATAATTTCCATGAATTTATTTTTAAATTGTATATTAAAGAATATTATTTCCACTTTGATATATGAGGTCATTTTTCCTTTTTTTCTTTTCCATTTTTTTTTTTGCCACATGCATCATACAAAAAAAGGTTTTAATTCCTTTCTTTTTTTAATTTTGCCTTTTAATTAGTATCGAATAAAACTTGCCTCATGAACAAATTAATAATAATAATAATAATAAAAGGAATCGAATTGAAACAATTAAAAGAAAAAGGAGGCTAAAAAAAATTTCATGTAGAGTTCATGGTGGACAACAGAAAAACTCTACTCCAAGAGCAAACTGAATAAAAAAAATCCAAAAACTGACGATTTATGAATATATGAAAAAATCGTGTCTTATATGGCAAGATCCATGGTTCAATGTGCATCAAAATATCGCATGCGGATTCTCAACACCTCGGTATTTTTTGAAATGATTTCCTCGTAAAACTATTCATATTTATGTCCATACTTTTTTATATGAAAATCTTCCCAAAATGTATAATGCGTTCATTTTGGGACCCATCGACCGATTTGGGACCGGTCTTTGTTCCGATCTTTATAATTGTTCACAAAAACACTAACCCAATTAAAATAAAGTTTATTAACCAAATTCTTTCAAAATATATTGAAAATTTTAAACCCAAAAATTATGCAAAATAAATGACAAAGGCAGCCATAATTAAGAAAGTCATTCCAGTGACTCTGGTCTACCTTTAAACCTTCTGAATGCTACATATATCTGTAAAACGTTTGCATTTTATATCTAATACAATTAAAACTGTTTAATCTAAAGAATATAAGAAAATTGTTATATTCTAGTGAAAATGGATGACTTGTAAAATACCAGACATAAAATTAAAAAGTTTAATGATATTGATTAATTGATTTAGAGGCATTACTGACCACACGAAAAATTTTCAAGTGAAATTTTTTTATAATTTTTATCAATCTGTTCAAGGACTTGATTCGCATTTCCATTTTACCCAAAAGGATAGAAAAGTGTTATTAAACATTCTTCTAAATACAGAAATTTGCATTTACTGGTATGTTAATTCACCTATATTTATTTTTTATGGCACGATTGCTTAATTGCTTATATTTGCAAGAAGGAACATTTAAATAAAATTAATAATAGAAAACTTGAAGAAGTCCAACTGTAAATATAGTGTGCCATAAGTACTGCTTTAAGAATTATTAGAATATGTAATTGCTTAATAATGAAAGAAAATGTGCATACTTACACGCAGGTTTATATAAAAAATGGGTCAAATTTCTCAAGAAAGGCGCGCCCATCAAGCAGCCCCCAAATTAGTTTTGCTTTTTTCTTTTCTTTAACCACAAAATTATCCATGATTATTATCCATGATTATTGTAATTGTGATTGTCCATTGGCTGTTTAGAACTATAACAAATCATCCATGAGTTATATAGCTCAACCGTGCCCATAAAATGTAAAGCAGGCGGTAAAAATTCTTGCTTTGGCTTCACTCATGTAAAATTTTCTTTAATTGTTCTTTATTAGACTAAAAAATAAAGTAAAACTTTGATCAAACTTGTTTCAAGAATATCGAGTACGACCCATAAGCCAAGTTTGGCACTTTCTGAAGGCCATTCCACATAAAAGGTCTTATTATGAAAAGACGCATAGAAAAAACTTACAATTGCTCATATTTTATAGCCAAAAATTGGCCAAAAGCAGTATTTTTTATTACACCGTCTTTATGTAAAATGTCCATAGAAAATAGATTTCCTTTTTTAGACTTTTGTCTTTTTTGTAAAACTTTCAATTTTCATATACTTTAGAAAATTATCGTTTTTTATAATTTTTTTCTTTATTTTCAATTAATTTCGGAATTAAATCCTTCCACAAGCGATTTTCTCTAAAATTATTATAAGAATTTCATAGCAAATAAAATCACTGAGGAAACAGATACCTTTAAGTCTATCTAATAGTTTTAAATTATTGTCCTTGCTTATGCGAAACTAGAATTTCGTATGCTTCTTCTTTTAGTATCGAAACAAACTCCAATATCTCTATATACAAACAAACTAGACGATTTTTTATAAATAATCTGATGATGATAAAAAAAATGTAATGAATTTTTTTTTCTTTTTTGCTTCTTACTTTTTCTATTTGAAAAAAATTTTAATTAAGGCAAGTTCATAAAAATTTTAAAAATGACCCAAAACTAATACTTATATAAATTAATGAACAGGCATGAAATATACATTATCTTAATATATAAAAAAGCAACACAAATAACAACACTAAAAATTTTTTTGGTTCAATTTTTGTAATTTGTTTGTTGCAACGAAATATTATTACTACATGAATGAAAATTTTTATATATAAACAACTAAAATATAAATAAGTATGTATGTATATTCTGTATGTATGTATGTATGTCTATGTAAAATGGCCACATTTTATGTGTAGATACATATCATAAACAAAAATATATACAATTTAAGTAAATAAGACAAAATTTCTTTTCACCTGAAAAGAAATTTTGAACTCCAAACCCCTTTGGAGTTCAGAGTATTATACATTTGCGGAAATGTTTGTAACATTCAATTTCTAATTCCATTTACCATTCATTTATTAACCTGCCTGATGTATGTCCATGTAAACAAAGCTGTAGATCCAAAACTTTTATAAGATATTTGAAATTTTAATGAAATTTGCTTCCAGTTAGACTTTATCTTAAATCAAAATCACATGAAAATGAAAATAATAGAAATCGATACATTTTTATGACCATTCTATAAAAAATAGTTTTTACGGTAAACAAATTATTTACAAACACGCCCACTCTCTCAATGTATGTAATAAATGTTCAGGTTAGTTCAGATCGTTCCAATTTTTAAGGCTTCATTTTATATAACAAACTTTTCAAATCAAGTGAAAATAATAACTTTTCTACTCTCTCTCTCTATTCTCAATTCATTTCCTTAGCTTTTTCATCACTTTAAACAAAATTTTGTAGAATGTTTAAGCATCAATTCGAAATGACTATAACATTTTTATTTATTATTACGAATTGCTTCTATGTATTTATTTTTCTGGCTTGTTTAATGTCTACATTACATGATAACAATACATAGATTTTATACAATACAAATCATACATAAAATATAGATATTTTTTTTTCGTTACTTATTTATGGTTTTTTTATATCTGGTCTATATCTCTGTATATTTATTTGGCTGGCAAGCCCAGATAGTACAGAGCACATGAATAAACATCAACAAAAGAAATAAAAGTAGAAAAGAAAAGTTCATAGATATAAATAAGAGAAAAAGGTAATAAATATGAAAAGAATTTCTTGATTTCTTGGCTCAGCTTAAAGCGATTACTTGGCATGTTCACAATATTTTTTATGTGCCTACATTTCAACAAAAAAAAAAAAAAAAAAAAAAAAAAAAAAGAAGAAAAATGAAAAGAATTGAAAGAAGATATTTTTCAGTCTTTCAGTTGTATTGAAAAACATGTAACACATGAATTAATAAGTTTTATGTTTAAACATCCATTCCTTTTTCTTAATTAATTCAACGATAATTTGCTTCTTCATGTTCATAATTCGCATACAAAATATCACGCTATGCCCCAAAACGTTCAATTACATTTATTGATCTCTTTGATAAATGATTTTGGCCATCCACTTAAACCATCCAAAGTTTGTGGGTACATTCACTTTGTTCTTATGTTTATAAAGCCTAAAAGGAAACATTTTAGATCCTTTTAAAGTATGTACATTCTTGATCAGCATCAAATTCTGAAACAATTTAGACATGTCTATCCGTCTGTCTGTGTGTCTGATCAGATTCTTTTGATCGCAAAAAAGAGGATAACAATTTGCCGTTGCCCAGAAATATTACAAATTTATGTAGATTAGTTAATGTGGGAAATGGGCCAAATTGGTCAAAGCACTTGTCCACAATGCAACCGAAACTGAGATCACTTTTATTTTGTTAAGCAATATTTTGTAGTTTTTTTTGCTGAAAATTTATGAAAAGCTGACAGTTACCACAAATATTAAGGCCATATTATTCGGCTAAGCGTACCATAAAATTATTCAATTTAGGAAGCGTTATAAATTATTCTAAGCATTGCTTACGTGGCAGCTCTTCCATAAGTAACTTAAGCATGCTCAGAAAACTTTCAGATTCATTATTTATAAATTTTAATATATTGAATTTTAACTTCATTTGGAAATATTATTAGTCTTTGTTAGATGGAAGATTTATTGATCCATGTGTTATATAATTAATCTATAAATAGGCACGTTTAATGCGATTCTTTCTTTTACAATTTTCACAGCATGCACGTTCTAATATGACTGCTATTTTATTACAAAACGTGAATTAAAAAGTTCAAGCTTTTTGTAAAGAAAATTTACATATTTATGTACATAGTACATAAAGTAAATTTGTGTAAATATTGTCTATATAAAACATAAGATTATAAAATTTTAACCATTTTATGTTTTATGATTCCACAAATGATTCAAATCTATGAAATTTCTAATCATTCATTAATAATTAATCTTTCATGCTCATGTTTGCTTAATCAGGCCAAGAGTAACGAAAAATTTTCAATCAAATTTCAGAATACAAAGGAATCCTAATGATGCGTTAATTCTTCTTCTTCTTAATTTCTTCTTTCTCTTCTACTAAATGAATATTTTTTAGGAAAATAATTATAAAATGATATTAAAATTATAAGAATTTGAAAATTTGAATTTGAAAAGAATTTTTCAATTGCAACTTGGCTAAAAATTTGTTTGGAAATGTATAAAACTTTTTCTAGCTGCCTTATAAACAAGCATTTTCTTGTTTATAAGGCCAATAAAATTTTAGGTGTTTTATTTATTTACTTAATGATTTATTATTATTATTATTATTATAATTACTTAATTATAGAATAGAAGGCATAGTGTAGGGTACATAACAATAAACTACTTCAACTTTTATATATTCTTAGTTTAAATTATTTTTATACTTTTTTTTAAGTGGTATCGATTGCTACAACAATTGCTGGTTAATTCTTATTCATTGTATAAACTTAATCATCTTAAAGGCTTTTATCAACAGCATTGCAATAAAAAATGCAAAAAAATTCGTTGTTGCCAATACAAATAGGCATACAATAACAACAATAATAAAACGATTAAAACCGATAAAACCAAACAAAATGGACACAGAAATAATGCATGTAATTAAGAGATAATGATAATAAATGTTAGCCTTAAATGCGATACCAAAAACAAAGTAAAGTTATGGATACTTACTGCCAACATGCCCATAAACCAACATAACGAATATAAAGAAAAATCAATAGTTAAATATCAGTGATATGATTTTGTTTACCACCAACCAATTCAATTTTTTTTTTGTTAAATATGATTAAATTTTTACTTAATTTAAATGCAAGTTAAAATATAAAAAATTAGATAAAATTGCATAAGTCGTGTTTGATATTCAATTTGGCAAATTTCTTAAAAATTAAGGCAAGCAATTTGTTATTGAAAACAGCTAAAAAAAAAATCTCATAAACTACACGCCCATATTTTAAACTTTAAAAAAATTCTGCTCTTATTTCATAAAATTGTTTCTTTTTTGCCTCTTTTGTTTTGCACTTTTATTGGATATGAAATATGTGAAATATTATTTCTGTCCATTTACCTTTTTAGAAAAATCGAATATCGAAATCAAAGAAACAAAATAAAATTGAGGATTATTTAAAAGAAAAAATTTTAGCCTTTAGCCTTTAGCACTTAGCCTTTTTCATTAAGTCATTTCAAATAAAATTTATTGCCATGTTTTCTGTTTAGAAAATGAAAAAAGGGCTGTGTGGTTATTTAAGGTATATCTTTCAAAAAAGTTCTTCCAATTTGTTATGTTTACTTTTCATTTCATTTTCAAACTTTTATTATTATTACTTTTTCTTTTTCAGACTTTCAATCGAAATAAGTTTCGCTATTCAACAAAAAAAAAATTAGTATTGCATAAGAGAGAAAGTTCATTTGTTATGATAATTTAACAAGGATAAAAACAAAATGTGTAATAAAAATAGACCCCATGAATTGGAAAATGTAAGTTATCTTACAACACATTTTGGAAAGCAGAATAATTTCAAGTGTCGCCAATTTATATGAAATTGTTCTATCGCTTGTTTTTGCATTTGATGCTGTTGCTGTTGCTGCTGTTGCTGCTGTTGTTGCTGACATATTTGCCATCGCCATAAACAGTAATTTGAATTGAAATTGATATAAATTATTTGATGGTGCTTCATGGCTGCATACGATATCGTAGCCCTTTTAGGAATGGAATTTTTTATTTTTATATCAATATCATTTAGACGATAATTAAATTGTAATAACTGTTTTGTAACCATCGTCATTATCATCATTATCATTATTATCATCAACTTTAACATGATTATCATCATTTTTATTATAAAATTATATTGTATAGAATAGCAATATAATTTATAATTTATAATTAAACATTTTAAGCTGGTTATATCCTTTAGAGGATGTCTAAGAAGAATTTCCCATACAACTTGTATATATTTGATGAAATATGTTGATGTTATTGTTGTAATATCTACCATCATACATACCATATAAATGGTCATTTGGTAAAATATTTGATAGAACCACCACAATGACCACCACCAATACCGATCTCTACAAATTGATATTTTACGTATTGAGTGATATACGCTAAGGTGAATAAGTACATTGACAGGTACACTAAGATATATTGATTTTGAGACATGCGATGATGCGCTTGGCCCGCGCGCTGCATTGCTGCTGGGAATTCCCCTAGAAACGGAGTGAGAAACACCTGTTTAATTTACATCTTTAATGCTGTTCTATAAATTCAAACATATTTTCTCTTTATATACATTTATACAATGTGAACAATTTTATTTCATTTTATTTTATGAATGGAAGACACTTATGAGTTTGTTATGTGACTCATTGTTGTATTCATTTATTTACTTACCATTTAATACATGAACTGTAACACCTTTGGATTTAGCATTCGATGGATTACATTGATAATGACCAGAATCTGAAGGTCGTGCAGATTTGATTAATAGAAATGATGTTGTTGTTTCACCTTTTATGGTAACAACTGATACACCACCACGTGGTGAATCATAATTAATAATCTACAAATTTTAAATTATATAAATGCTTACATTCAACAAATATCTAAACAAGTTATACAATTTGCAAATTATTAATATTATTGCGCAAAATATATAAAATAACGAGAATATGGCCCACTGTTAGGTTAAACATTTAGCAAAGTATTACTTAATCTTTAAAACTTTTAATCTCTCTTGTAATTCTTAATTTTTCTTGAATGTTTAATAAACCCCAAAAACTATGCTAGTGAAGTTAAAGTACTTTTAAATCGAATTATATGCTACATAAATTATAATGAAGCGTAAATCATTTGTAAAATAATTAAAATAGTGAAATTTACTTAAGAGTTATATAAAATAAAAATATTTATTGAAGTTTATAAAAATGAACAAAGATTAATTTACCTGAACATCAAAACTTTCTTGTAAACCTCATATTTTTTTGTATTAGTACGATTAAATTATACTCAAAGTTAACTAATTTGTATTAAAATTACTTTTTCGTAAAATTTGCAAACACTTTTTTATTCACTCCATAAATCTTAATTTTTATTAAGGAAAATTTTATAGAAGTTATCAAATTTTATCTAACATATACTAATAAAGCAAATTAAATTAAAATAAATTAAATTAAATTAAATAAGACTAAATTTAATTAATCTGAAGCATGAAATTGAATTAAATTAAATCCAATTAAATTAATATAAATTAAATTAAGTTAAATTAATATTAAATTAAACTAAATTAAATTAAATAATATTAAACTTAATTAAATTAAATTAATTTAAATTAAATTAAATTAAATTAATGTTAAAGTGAATCGTATTGAAATAAAATTAAACTAAATTAGATTAAACTTAATTTAAATTAACTTAATTAAACTTAAATTAAATTAATTATTAATTATAAATTTAATATGCACATCACCAGTTTTAAACATTTATAAAATTTTATTGCATATTTTTTGGATGAAACGGAATTAAATTTATCATTAAACTCTTTAACATCCATCGCATTAAAAGAAATGAAATATTTAAACCTAACAAGATTTATTAACCAAGAGAGTTAAAAAGTTTTATTTAACTTTTTAACAAATTACAATAAAAATAAATACGTGAAATTATATAAAAATTTTCCTTCAATTGAAATGACAAAGTGTTAATTTAATGATTCTGTCAAATAAGTTCAGACTGCAAAGTAACTTTTAATTCAATTCAAAATAAACATAAAATAAACGTATTAGAAACTAGTTAAAAATTTAATGATGTTTTTCAGATAGTAGAGAGAAAAGTTGCACAAAGACTGTTTATTAATTATGGAGATAAAGAAGTTATATAAGCAAATACTTTATTTTAATAAAATATAAATTAATTACGAGAAGAAAAATTTCTTTTAATAATGTTCGATTCAAGTAATTTTCTACTTACAGCATTATTATGATTCCAAAATATATAGGCGGGTGGTTCTGGTGAGTTTAATATAACACAAGTTAAATTAATCGTTGAACCGCTTTCTATATACAAATCTGGTGCACCGATTATTTCTGTTGATGGCTCTTTTTAATATAGAATAAACAGAAAGAAATGCGAAAATCAATTAAAAGAATTACAATTTATTAAGTACATTAAAGTTTAGTGCAAAATAAATTCAAATAAAACACTAAATTATGCAAATTTTGTTGGAGCCAAATTGTTTTGCTAAATGTAAGATAATTACTTAAGAAGCTCTTACCAACAACATTTAAATATATATAATGGCTCATATGCGGTGTTGTCGAAACTTGGCATTCATAAATACCAGAATCTCTATGTTGTGGATATTTTATTTGTAACATCCAATCTTCTGTTTGAGGTTGATGTATAGCACGAAATCTCTGATCAGATGTGTATGTATATCGGCCAACAGTCAACAAATGGATATCGCGATGTCTGACCCATGAAACCTGTAGCAACATCTAATTAAATTGAAAATAAAAGCAAAATTTTTTTTAAATTTTTTTATTAAGGCGTGGCCAAAAAGGTAACCAAAAGGGAGAAGTGTATTATTAAACTAAACTTAAGCGATTCTTTATTTCACTTCAATCGAATAACATGCTTGATCGTAATTGATAATAAATAATGACAATTTGATACTACTCATATAAAAAAATATCACTATATCTCATAAAGTTTGCTTTCGGACCCTCTTTTAAATATCTTCCCAATTTGCTCTTCATGGAAGAATTTTTTTTATACTAAACAAATCCGACTAAAATATTATTAAAATACATGGCGTAAATGGTTTCAATGGGTAAATAACTTTTTTACAGCAGTTTATCCGCCGAATATTGTTTTCATTCTAATACATTTTTGAAAATTTTTAAAAGTTTAAATTAAGAAATTAAAAATTGAACATTTACTGTTTTATTTCCAAGATTTTTTACACGACAATTCAAATAGGCCGTCTTCCCCAACAAAGCTGTAACATTTTTTGAAGCGGCTCTATCAAAATAAGGCCCATTATCTGTTGTATCAATAACATTACGAGTATTTGCCAAATTCATTGCATTTATAGTTTTCTGTGAACTAGTAACACTTGATATTGATAATGATTTAATTGTTGAACTGGAAGTCTGTATCGAGGACATTGTTGCATTAACAGTATTATCACCATTACTTCTTGTTACAATTGTTGTTAATGTTATATTTAATAATTTCATACTATTTCCTTTCGTTGTATTGGCAGTCATACTTCCGGAGTTATAGTTACTATTACTAACATTTGTGTTAATACTTGGAATATTTTGATTTCCTGTATCACTACTGCTACTGCTACGGTTACTGCTATTGGTACTGCTACTGCTACTGCTACTGCTACTGCTACTGCTACTGCTACTGCTACTGCTATCAGTACCATCACTGATAGAATTTGATATGATATTCACACTATAACTAATGGATTGTGGATATTTCGTTTTAAAAGAATCTCTCTGGGCAGCAAAGGCTAAAAAGTATATAATTGTTAAGATATTAGAAATAAATGCAAAGCAATTATACTGAGATTATTACAGTTCAATTAAATAAGGAAATTTTATTTGTTAACGCAATGGGAATCATTTATATTATAAGCAATTTTATGTGAATGAGTTAAAAATCTTATGTCAAATAATGCCTCTAAATAAATCCATATAAATATGAATATAAAAAAAAAAATTAAAACATAACAATTTATAGGGTTGGTTTTTCAAAAATTCTACGTCTCATGAAATCAATTATAGAGATGAATGATAGTACAAGGATTTTTATCATAAATTATGTAAAATTTTTAATTTTTTCCTTATTTAAGGTTTTCGCAAGATAAAGCTTTATATAGAATGTGATTATACTAAATATATTTCGCTGAGCCTTTGGGATAAAACAAGTCCACTAACTAAATTGTATTAAACCTTCGCTTTAAAATGCAATGTGAGGACGAAATGGATCGATATGTTTGAATCCATTCAAAAATAATTTTGAGCAAGTCGAAAAGTATGCAACACTATTTTATTTCGTAAAGCATAATTTCTTACATGTGCGGCCTATATTTCGAAAATTTGTTTCAAATGAAAGAGTAAAAGAGAGTTTTGTCCATTCATAATAATAAAAATAATAATAATAAATCCTAATTAATTAATTATTCAACATCATCATTAAAATGATAAAAGTAAAAGGTGAAAATTTATTTTCGATATTCTCAACAAAATATGCCATTTTGCAATATTCGTTAATGTACTTTGAATGGAAAATTATAAAAAAACAAAAACTAAACAAAAAAAAAACAGATGAAAATTTAACTATAAATTTAAATTATATAATGATTACTTACCAGTATTTCCTGATAGAACAATAGAAACAACAAATAAAACAGTCATCATGATATCGATATTGAATTTATATGTCGATTCCCAAAGAGATGAACTGACCTTATTATTGTTACTTGTATTATTATTATTATTATTATTATTATTATAAACATTGCTTTTGTATGGATTATATTTTAGATAATATTTCACGTTTTTATATTTCTCTTTCAATTTTTGTTTTTGTTTGGCATATAGCTGGTGGTAGCTTATTATGACAGTTTCCATAATATGTTGACAATATCATCAATTTCTTCTGTACTAAAATCTCACTTTCTTTTTGATATCATTTAAGTTTTATTTATTTATTTATTTTTTTTTTTAATATAGAACAATGTTTCTAATATTAATATGATTCTCAAATAGAGATTACAACTATCATCATATTCGTCCAATCCATCTAACATATCAAAACAATTAAATGATATTCACGCTAAAGCTGGTATAAACGAATTTCATATTGCATTTCAACTGGAGCCTAAATACAAATGAATTAAAATTAGTTGGCAATTTTATGATGGCTCTAAAAAAAGGTTTAATTTTGGTAAGTATTATAATTAATCTAACATAAAGTAAAAGTGTAAAGAATTATTTCATCGAAAATTATTTTAAAAAATTTAATTTTTTTCTCGGTGTAACCAATAACAAAATTACGATACCGTGACTTATTATTTTAACAGAAGAGAACGGGAGTTTCCACTTTAAGTCTCTGCTTTTTCTAATCTCTTAACTAAATAAAAAGGATAAATTCAGACATTCCCTTAGAGGGTCGCACCCAAAGGCCTTTTAAATTATAGTTCTAAGGGATCATAACCCATGAATAGCATTTGCTTTGTCTAGAAGAATTGTTGAAGAAATGTAACTAAGTTAACATAAGTGTTGGTGGCGACATCTTCTTTACAATGGACCATAACTTCGATATCTTGGCATATGTCAAAATTATGGACTAGTCCATCAAAAG
Organism: Melophagus ovinus; assembly: GCA_023089585.1. NCBI lineage: Eukaryota > Metazoa > Arthropoda > Insecta > Diptera > Hippoboscidae > Melophagus > Melophagus ovinus. Next base: position 6,435,070 of record JAKKIB010000177.1, read on the forward strand.
GAAAACCTTTCATCATTTCTCTAATTTTAAAGGTTTCAGCATCAAATTCTGAACAATTTAAAATTCTGGGTGTACGCCCGCCTATCCGTGGGTTGTTAGTATTTTTCTGGTGATCATAAAAAATAGATATCGAGACCAAATACCAAATTAAATGGACAAAAAATAAAACAAGCAGTCACATTCACATATTTAAATCAATTCAGTAATAAATTTTAAAAAATCTAAGCAAACTTTAAAAGTTCTGTATTACTTGTTTCAACCTTTCAATTCAACAAAATTTTAAGAAAAAGTACATTTAATTATGCCGATTTAATTAATTAAGTTCACTTTCTTGTTATGCATCAATACATTCCTGATCGCACATAATTTTATTATGTAAATAAATTTAAGAAAAAAGAGGAAAGAAAAAATAAAAGTAAATATTGAAAATTCTTTGAAAGTTTTTTATATACAATTGCATAAAAATTATTTACAATTAGAGTTGCAGCATTAACGTTTAGAGTATGTCCAAAAAATCCATGATTTTAATTAGTGTAATTAAATGAAAACAATATCACAATTAAAAGTTGTAGCCCTATTTAATAAAATATTTACGTAAAATGAAGTGGAAATTTTTACATTTTATTATTTTGATTTATACATAAATTTGGAAAAAATCTTAGGTTCAAATTAAGTATCACAAAAAAAACAGAACGGCAATATGTTTCTGAAGACAAATTTATTAAATCGATTTATTAAGTATCGATAAATAAATAAATTTAACTTTGGCAACCATTTCCTTTCCTTGATATTAGCAACTTTTAAAGGGTACCCATGATATTACCATTCAAAGCACATTTCAGTTTTGCAAATATGATGGACATTCAGACAGACATTCTAGATCAATAGTCTCTCTAGTTGGCCAAAATTTTAGCTTTCTTCGTTTTGTAGTATGCAAATAATGAGCAAAAAATTACTAAATTTTGCTTAAAAAGATTGAGATGTTCTCCATTTACATTGTACTGGGGGCGTGTTCTTTAGTTCATTTAACCTACTTTTAATATCAATTTACTCGCAAAAATGTCCGATGTTCATGCCAAATTTCGTCCCGAAATCTAATTTTTTGAGATAGAGAGAATGTTAATAACATACAGACAGACGGACAGATGGTCAGGCAGGCATACTCAAATCGATTTAGAATTTGAGGCTTATATATGTATTGCAGTGTCTACGATGCTTTCTTTTGGGTGTTGCAAACATAATGGCCATGTGAGTATACCCTCATATTCTCATTGAGAATGAGATAAAAAGATTAAAGATTAATTCTTCTCAAGGAATAAGAATGATGCTTGCAGCCTGCGGCTTGTTAAAAAATTTATATGGATAAACATTAAGATGGACAAACAGACAAGCTAAAATCGAATGAGGAAGTGATTTTGCATCAATCGGTATAAGGAAACACAAACTTATAATAGTTCGTATTACAATTAACGTAGAGTATAAATGTCTTTCATATAAGAACTTTTTACAAAAAAAGACTTTTTCTTAAGCGCAGTCCGTCCATAGTCTAACTTCATCTATGTATAAAATTTAATCAAAATATTATGATCAAATTTCTAAATACTCAATTTTTAATATCTGTTTTTACAATATTTTTTTAATTATCACAGCAAACCAAATGCTCTTTAAAAAGCTTACACATTAAATAATTAACACTGAATAAAAAAAAACAGAAGTTGATTGTCCATTAATTTTCCATTAAAAAGTATTGTATAATCCATTAAGAACTCCATATAAATACTATAAACTCTATTTTTAATAAAAAAAAATGCTTAATTTATATATATTCATGTGTGAGTGTGTGTATGTGTATGTGTGCATGTATTTTTGTTGCTTTGCAATTACTACTGAACCTAATCCTTTCATTTGAAAATGACAGGAAAGAAAAAAAACAAAAAGGATATAAATTGTTAATTATTTCATCTAATGTAAAGTTGTAAGGAAACCGAGATAACTAAAAAAACTTTTAAGTCATAAACGTTGATTCAAAATTAGATTTTTAATGTACTAAATCATAGAATATCTTAATTTTACAGAAAATATTTCTAGTGTTTCTTTTATTCAAAGATTAGTTTTAAATTAAATTGAATAAGCTTAAACTGGTTAGGAAATTTTCATACGTGGGGCTTTCCAAGTTTCATTTCGTATTTGAATTCAAAATTCCACTTTTACATACACGAACTTTCTCGCAGAGTTACAAACATTTTCATACTGGATATTGAATTGCGATTTTAAGAAAGAATTTCTGTAAATTATTGGAAGCAAGAATATGCCATTGACAGGATAACTTTTCTATTCTTAACTTTGACTTTGAATTCTCGATATTTTCTTTTGTATACAGATCATTAATTTGCTTCTTCACAAGATGCAAAGCCTTCTAAATTTAGGAACGTACTACTTAATTACAGCTAGCATTCCTTTTCTTAAGATTACATAATGATTTAAAATTTAAGTTTTAAGAAGGAAAAGAATGAAAATAATTTAAGTAAATGAAATTGAATAAAATACAGCTTAATATACGTGGGCTTAATATTTATTGTGTAAAAATAGAAGTGTGAGTTTTTAAGCAGCTAAAAATTATTGAACTAATTCGATTAATTCAAAATTGTAATAGATGCTTTATTTAGCAAAAAATTTAGAAGCAGAGATAAACTGTCAAAAGTTTCAGTTTAATCTAATTTAAGCAGATAAGGCGACCTCAAACAAGATAAATTTTCGCTTTAAGAGTATTCTTAATAAAGTCTTCTTAAATTGTGAATGCTTAAGAAAAATTTGTAGAGCATTTTTGTCATTTAGAAGTAAACTCACATCATTCTGATAAAATTGGTCCTCATTCTTTTTTTTTTAAATACGCTAAAGTTAAATATTAAATAAACCCGCCTTCCCAAACGAACATTTATGTGGTTTTGAAAGACTACAAAAAAAAAAAAAAGGAAGAAAAACCAACCAAAGTATAAAAAAAAGGAAAACGAAAGCGCATGGATCCATAAGCCCTTGCCGACCACCTACCTATTGTAATATTATCAAAATGGCATTGCAATTGTAATCCACATTAATTTTTATTGTTATTATTATTATTATTATTATTATTATTATTTTGTTGTTGTTGTTGTTGTTTCTTCTTGTTGTTGTTGCTGCTATTGTTGCTGTTATATACTGCTAATTTTTTATTCTCTTTATTTAGACTATTTCATTTATTATACATTTATTGTAATTACCGTGGTCACACATGATGATGATAAAACATTTTCCTTTGCTTCTAATTTTTTTTTCTGGTTTCTTCACTTTCATTCCATTATTATCTTATTTTTATGCCATTTCCCGTAACACTATGAACAATATTTTTTGCTTTTTCATTTAAATGGATGAGAACTACTTAACACACAAATTTTAAGAGAAATATTCATATAAATGAAATTTCTTTTTCAATTTCTTTTACCTAAAAAAAAAAAAATAGAAAATATCATTAAATTTTATTTTTATGATAATTTTAGCATAAACATTTAAACAATTTAAACAATTTTTTCTTTTCCTGTTTTTCTTATTTAGATTTTATTTAACTGATATAGGCCACGTTGCTTATTTATTAATCAAATATTTCCTTATTATGCATACTTTGCCTATTTGGCATATTTTGTATATTTTGCTTATTAAATCTCTTAAATTTCACATATCACTTAACATGTATCATCAAATAAATTACACTGAAAAAATATAACAAAATATAAAGAAAATAAAAATAATAATTAAATCAGTTGTGGCCAACTTTTATATACGCTACACCATTTTACTTAATATTATTAGAAAAGTCAATTGTGTGAATTTGCAAAGAAGAAAATGAAAATTTTTTAGTATTTGTATAATTTTAATGGTCCGTTGTATGGCAAGGGGTTCAAAAATCTGTCCAACTTGTATAAACATTCAATGTCATTTATTTTGCAAGTCCAATACTTGCAAAGCAATGCTTCCTATTAAACAATAAATCAAAATTATGGTATTTCTTTTCAACAATCTTTTTTCAAAATAGGGCGCTTTATGGAAAATGGTCTTAGAAATGGTTTGATTCTGAAAAAAATTTTTTTAAGTAAGATTTCTGAAACTAAATGACGCCTGCGTATGAAAATTCTATTCATAAAAATTGCGACCTGTAGCTTAAGAACAAATTTCTATGAACAAATAACAGACAGACGGATATATAGACAGGTTTAAATCGCTTCAAAAAGTGATTCGAAATAAAATTATATATAATTTTAAAAACTCAATACTCTTGATTACTTTTAGATGTAACAAACAACTGCACAAAATTTTTTAAAATCCTGTTGTAGCTGAAAAGTAGATTTGTAATAATAAATTTCCTAAAACGGCAGCTAGCACTTATTAAACATTCACTTGTATAGCAATTTTCATTGTAATATGGAGAATTTTTCAAAAACATTTCTTTCATATTTTTTCTTTAAATTTTCATTTTCATTTTTATTTTTATTTGGTTTTTTCTATTTAGTTATTTAATTGTTTGTTTTGTATGCCTTTTTTGCATGAAGATTATGCGCAATTATTTAGAACACTTATGAATATATTCACTTATATATATTTAAATTATTTATTTAAATTGGCATATTTTAGCTTTTTATTTCAATTTTCATTTCTTTTTTCTTTTATTAACATTTTATGATTTTCTTGGGATGTCTCTATTCCATTTGCTTTTATTTTTTACATTTATCATTTCAATTAATTCATTTCAAATAAACTTTTATTTATAGCATTAGATCCAGAGGGCACCCCGCACTTTATATATACATAACATACATATATATATGTACATATACACACATACATATACATACACATATATATATGAGAATAAGTAACTTGATAAAACACGTTTCACGATACGTCTTGGTCACACAACTGTATAAGAAACACTGCATAAAGAAATATAAGATGAGTTAAGTTTGCTCATGGAAATAATAGGGGACACCATATAATAAAAATAATAATAATCATAATATAAATAATAATAGTAATCTATTTCCCATGAAGCTTTTCCTTTTTCAAATTCTTAATGGAAAATCTTTGACGCTCTCTCTTCAATTCCATACATTTTCTCTTATTTTTCCATATTACTCTTAACAATTAAAGCATTTTTCTGTACTTAGATTAAATAGCAAAATTAACAATTCTCTTTGCTTTTCTTTAAAGAACTTTTTAACTATTCAATAGCGGGTCACAAATCTTTAAAAATGTTCCTTTGAAATTATATTGACTTCACTCTCTCAAATAAATCTTAAAAGTGGTTGCTTATATTAAGAAATACTCATATAATATTTGATACAATCTGACTATTTAATACCCTACCTTGGCATACGAATATTTATTGTAATTATTTTGAAATTATCAAAGACATTGAAACTGACATTGAAATTTCAGAAGGATTATAGAATACAATTGTTAGAAAGGTAAAAAGTCTTAAAACTGAATCCTTACAATTCACAATTTTTTCTAATAGAGTTTAATTGTCGCAACAAATTGGAAAAAATTTCCACTGGAAATTTGGCTTATATTACTCTTGATTCTCAAATACTTAACTTACAGCTCTCCTAGTTTTATAAGGTTTTTAACGTAAAAAGGTCTAAAGGATCGTTTAAAGGTCCTTAAAGGTGTTTTAAGACCGTTAAAAGGTCTATAGGCCAATTAAAAAGTCTATAGGGACCATTAAAAGGTCTATCGGACTTTGTTTAGATATTAATGTAATAGAAAGTAATATTTCAATCACGTGTTAGTTAATTCCATTTTATCTGAGAGGTGATTCCAAAAATATGACTATTTAAATGATTTTTTGCATTAAACGATGAAATCGATTCATGGACTTTTATTTTCAATTTATGGGAAACAATATTTTCATTAGATCGGTTTCTTATTAGATCGAATAAGCTGTTTGAAGTTCTCATACCCAAAAATGTTTTCATACAGCAACTATGTTCAGTATTTACAAACATTATGGCAATATGGGTATTCCTCCAAACTCTAAGAAGGGCTTATAAAAATTACATTCAGTAATAATCTTCTGTTAAATCCTTCTTATCGCATAATTTAATGTAATAAGCAATTTAAGTAAAAAGTGCCACTTTTCAAAAAATTTGCGACAGAGCAGAAAAGTTTGAGAAAGATCCAATAATAGTTCCATGAAAATTTGCCATAATTGCATCTCTGTTAAATGTCATCTTATTAGATTTTACAAATTAAAATATATCATTGATATTGAAATTGTCAGAATTGAAACGATGTAATCATACCAGAAATATGGCATATATTTTTGGGTAATCTTTTTTCAATTGTCTTATCTTTTCTATAGAAATAATTTATTAATAATTTATTACTTTCATCAACACTCTTAACTTTTAGATTATTTTTCAAATTTGATTAAGGCTAAAATGAAGAAATAAAAAAGCGAAGGATTTAAAACGATTAAAAAATTTCATTTATTACTTGTTCTAGCTTCTTCATTTTGTTATTTTTTTTAGCAGTCCATTATAGTAATTCTAAATTTTAAGTCAATACTTAATTTTCATTATTATTCTTACTTTCTATTTACACAACACGTAATGGTGATCATAATTTTGTAATAAGAAACAAAAAAATTACAAAAAAAAAACCGTCAATTATGACAAATGCTTCCTATAGATGCTTTTTACATAACTCTTCTAAAGGCAAATTTCATCGTACAAATTACTCTCATTAACTAAATATTCATTAAATACCACTTTATTGTCTTTCTTCCTTTTGTTATTTTTCCTTTAATAGATTTTTTTCGCGTTACCCCACTGCAATCCCTCAGATAGTTAATTGCTACAACCAAATAATAAGAGATAGAGAAAGAGAGAGAGAGAGCGATACGGAAAATGAAAATGAAAATGAAAATGGAATTAGACGTCGCTCATACGCACCAAGTTCTATAAATTTTTTGGTTAGTCATAATTTTTGCTTAATATTTATGCATAATGATGATTATTATTATTGTGTTGTTGTTGCTTTAGAATTTTTAATAGCTATTTGTATGGCCATTTACAAATGAATTATGCGAAATAGCGATGATCATAAAAAAGGGTGCCTCAACTTTGTGGAAGATTTCTTCTGCCTGTGTTTTTTTTTTATTAAAAAAAAAAGTTCGATTTCAAGATTATCTAAATATTATTCGGGAAGTAGTTTTTTTTAAAGATTCTCCATTTTCTAGGGATTCTTCATATATCATCTACATAGCAGGGTACTTCATGAATCTTATGAAAATCGTAATTGATTTTCTAATAATTTCAACATTTTAAACTTTCGTAAAATATCAAATGCCAACAGTTGATTGATTTGAATTGATTTACCATAAAAAACTCAATCCAAATAATCCAGCTTATCTTTCCATCTAATCCCTTGTTAAATTATATATTTTTTTAAGATAATTATGACTTAAGTGAGTCTATCTAGAGTACTTTAAAATGATTGCTCTAAATTTTCATCCAAAACAAGTTAGACTTGAAAAACAAAAACAAGCCAAAAGTTTTTAAACCATAATTGAGGAATATAAATGTACACGGTCAATAAACAAACAAATATCAGATGGAGAAACGGAGGGGTATAATAAAAAAAGTTGTTCAAGTTTCAAATTATTTCAAGTTGTTTCATGCAAGCGAAAGACAACTCCACAAATATTTTATTATCCATTAACATGGACGAATTTGAGTAGCGTTCATTTTAAAGAATCCTTTATGCAATTTTTAGCACATTTGTTTATAATGATTTTTAATTGCAACAAAAATATAAGGAACAAGCTTCTTTAGCATAAAACGTTCTTCTTTTATCATAGAAAGGCACGATATTTAAAAAAATTTTAAGACTTTCCCTCTTTCTACACTTCTTGGGCATTCTTGCATCATTCTTCTTTGTAATATCCATTAACTAAAAATTTTGGGTATACAATTTATATCAAAATGCTTGAAAAAAATCCAAAGATCTGAATTGATTTATTCTTAATCTATAAATTTGCATACCTCAAAAAAATAAAAGAAAACACAACTAAATTGAGGCATTAAGTTGCAGTATTAAGAAGAATTTTGTATGAAATAGTTTAGTATTGGATTAATCAATCAACTCGATCAAATCGATCAAATCTAATAAAAATTTAATAAAAGACCACTTATTGGTCTTTGAACTTAAGTTCATTTAATGAGGCACTTTACAGTTAAGAAAATTTGCCACATTCTAAGAATTCTTATTAAATTCATACAATGCTTGTCCCTAAAAAGGTAAACACCATTTTAGGGTCTAGCCACGCCTATGCAAAATTATTAAAATCTACTTTCTTAAACTTTAAATCGTATGAGATGGAAAATGTTAAATAAGAAACCCCGTCACGTTTGATGATTATTGAAAATTGTACAAGATTTAATCTCAAACAAATATAATTTTCTTACTTATGTTTAAATACATGACATGACACTTAAAATTCTTATATACATATATATGTATGTATGTATGTATGTGTATATATATGTATTTGTATGTAAGTACATTGTTTCTAGAAATTATTGTTCATACAAACAATAAATAACAAAAAAATATATTTTCTATTTTATTTGATTATACGCAGAAAATTCAATGTAATTTACAATTGTTATACATACAACGCAAATACATTCATACATAAAGCAAATAAAAGTTCAGAGAAAAGAGAAAATAGTTCAAATGTTAAGCTTTTCCTTTCAAAAAGGACAAAAACAAAATAAATTAAAATAAAGTGAAATCAAATGAAATGAAACGAAATTCAAAGGCTGCTGAAATGAAGACAAAACTAAACTAAACTTTCTCTTCTTAATGTGTCTTGGTGTTTCTCTCTCTCTGTCTGTTATGATTTCAGCATATTCAGAATATTTTTTTTTCAGTACATTTTTGCACTTGTTCTCTTTCGTTAATGGCATAATTTAAAGAGTAGATTTTCTTAGTAACTTTCCAAGATTTAATTGTTCTAAAAAGTAAACAAATTTAAGAGTCAGCTTAAGCAAAAAAAATTTCCTTAATATTAATATTTTAAATTTGTATGGCATTAAATAAGAAAAAGCTTTTACTACTAAAATATTTATTATCACGCGCAAAACATAAATGATAATAAATAAATACGAAGCAATCACATAAAAATAATATTTTTAATTTCTATTTATTTTCATGTTAATATCAAGGAAATCCGTTATCATTGAATTTCTATTATTTATGCCTTTTTGCTTATTTCTGTTGGGCGATATTAATGGGAAGCTCTTAAAAATCAGACTTTCATAAATTTTCCTTGCAATATTAGTAAAAGTATTAAAGTAAAACTAATATATGTACAAAAATGTTTGTATTTGAACTTGAAGAAGAAAAATTAAGCAGAAAAATTAAAAAGAAAATTAAGAATGTTAAAAATCGTTCTCATGAAAAAAAAGGAAAAACTGTTTCTTTATATAAAAAATAGTTTCTTTTGTACAAATACAATTTATCTTGAAAGTTTTATACTTGAAAAAAACAAAAACTATAACTATAGAAACATATCAAAGTGAAATCTTGAACAGGATTCTGAACCAAAGCATGTGATATTTTTGAACCAATTTTTAAAAAGACCCTTTCAAAATCATCTTGGTTTAATTTGAACTATGAATTTTCTACTTTAACGTTTTTACCATAATTTCCATAGCAGCCTACCTTCTTACAAGAATTATGCAATTTTTTGTTGACATAACAAGTTTTATAAGGATAACAGTAATTTATTCCTCAAAACGTTTGTTGTTTAAGAAAGGGCTTACATGAGATCGGGTCATAAATATGGTTCGATTTTAGACATTTTCAAAAAGCTTTATCTCTGAGCAAAGAAAAACCTTTCATTTAAATATCTGAAAAATTGCTATAATCAGACGGACTGACAAACAGAAAGACATGCTTAAATCCAATTAGCAAATGTTCCTGAGTTGAAAAGTTGAAAAATTGAAAAGTTGGGTCTATTGCAATTTCTTCTAGTTATGACAAACATCTACACAAACTTATAATATCCAAGACCAAGGCAAGTGGCATATGATAATAAAAATTGTAGTTAATAAAAGTTTATTATTTATAAGGAGCTTTATTGATAATTTTGCTACTGGCTATTACATACACATATACATATATATATACATATATACATATATATATATATATATCATATATATATATACATATATATATATATACATATATATATACATATATATATATGTATATATATATATGTATATTTATATAATATATAATTATATATTATATATATAATTATAGTATGTATAAATATCATTCATGTGCAATAATATTTATATTTTAGTTAGTATAATTATTCATATTTACATATAAAATTCAATAAAATAATTTCACTATAATGAAATAGATCCCAAGTTCAGTGTAGAGTATCTATATCTGCCTGCTGTCTGCATGCTAATTAAAATTTATCTCATCAGAAATTTCATTTCCTATTATTACTATTATTATTATTGTTATTATTTGTAATAATTATGCAAAAGTAATATGAATAGATTTACTTAAATACATGAATTCAGTATGCTTGATACTATCACTACTACAACTGAAATCGTTCATCAATTTAATGGTGTATTCTAATTTTTTCTGCGTTTGTATTTTTTTTTTTTGGATTTTGTTTTTGTTTTATCATCATTTATTTATTTATACATGTATTTTTTACGAAATATAATCAGCCTTTCATTTGTTTTATTAATTAACTTGAATGCTCTATTTTATCTCTATTTAATTCCAAAACACAAAAATATTATCTAATGTGTTTTTCTTTTTGTTTTGCATATATTAATCACACACACACAGACACACACACATGTATATGCACACAAACCACACGCGCACATACACACACACGCACATACGCTCACACACACACATTCATATATAAAATTAATATTTAAAAAAAAATGATTTGTTGTTGATTTGTTATTGCTGTTGGTGTCATCTTTTCTTTCGATATTAGTGAATTTCAATAAATTTATAGAGAACAGCTGGCACAATTCCTTCATATTTAATTGAATGCTTTTGTATTGTACGGGCAGCTAAGCAAGCCAATGTTGTATACTTCAATGGATTTGCCACATCATGAATATTTTTGGATTTCAATAGAGATTCGAATGTTTCGCCTGCAGCATTTTTTGCGTCCTTTTAAAAGAATTAATTTATTAATAAAGAGCAATAACAATGAGTGAATATAAAACAAAATTTTAAGTGTCAACGGGAGTCAACAAGTAATCATGCAACAATATTTAGCCTAATATAATTAAAATTTCAATGGACTTGAACACAAAAAATTGAATAAAATTTATTAAAAATTTATATAAAAGTTGATTAAATGAAAAATGGAATGTAACAAGTGGACCGATTTTAGATAAGAAAAATTTTAAATCGAAAATTTCGAATTATCTGATGCTAACTACGCAATGAATTAGAATTATTTCAGAGAACTGTAAAAATTGTTGTACTCCGAAATTTGAATTGAACATGGACAACTTACAATATGAGCTCCATGTTGCAATAAAGTGTCAGTTAATTCTTTTAAATTTGATTGCGCCATTGCGACCAAATGTAATGGTGTATTCCCTAAATCATCTGTGGCATTAGGATCGGCACCAACTTCTAATAAGGCTTTTGCTAATGCTGGAGATGGAAATTGGCAAGCGGGATAACGGCCAACTGAGGTACCTTCACGATAACATGCATAATGTAATGCTGTCCGTTCTGATTGTAGTGATACTTTAAGGCGATTTAACTTATACAAAGCGATAAGAATTTCATGGCGCATTTTCGTACAAAAATTTGGATCATCTATCAACCAGGCTAATAAGCAGCCTATGTGCAAAGCACTAACCAAAGCTCGACTTAAAGCATGTGGCTCAACATTACAATCATGTATCGTTTTTTGATCAGATTGATCATAAACGGATTTTCTTTTCTGCTCAAGCGTCCAATATTGCCCTATAAAAAGAAATATGGAAAAAATGGAAAAAATGGAAAAAATGGAAAGTATTATCGATTTCTGTCAATTTCACAGCTAATTATTAATTAAACTAACCTTTTTCAACTTCTACAACAGCCATATTAAATATCATAAGCATATCACTAACGGCCACGGGTGGTACAATGCGGCCACGTGGCAGCAAACGGCCCGCCTCCATTAACATAAAACTAAATAATTCAGCAAACGATAATAATGATGATTGTGTCATTGGACTAAGTGGCGATAATATTTTTTGTTGCATGGTAAGAGCATACGTCCAAAGATCAATACAACGATCAAAACGACCTGCATCCGCATAATGAGCACCTCTATTATATAAAACCAATAAAATACACATATAGTTAAAATATTAAAAAAATTAAGTAATTTATAAATTTGTTTGGTATTTTGATATTCTACCTAAAACGTATATAATAACTAGTGTCCGGATGTGTAGGGCCAAGTATACGTTGACGTATAACTAAGGCTTGCATACGCATTTCATCTGGATCTAATACAAGTTCCTCCAATTGTTCAATTGTCATCACTTCTGTCACATAATCATAGGCTGGTATGGCTTCCAAAACTTCTTTTGGTAATTTCGGTTCGCGATTACGTTCCTCCAAGGCACGCCGCCATAATGATAAAGCGCTTACCATATCACGCTTCTTATCCACATAGGTTGCACCCAATAATTCTAATGCATCAATGCGACTTTCTCGACTAACACATGGCAATGAAATCAAATGCTCTACAATGGGTAAATGGCCGGTAACACTTGCTGCCAACAATGGTGTCATACCATAATAATCAACTTCCATTGTGGCACCATGTTTCAGTAATAAACGTAATATATCTAATGAACCCGATTCGGCACAATCATGTAAAGCGGTATTACCCTTAATACTGCAACGATTCACATCAGCCTTAAGCGATAATAAATACTGGGCTATTTCATAATGACCTTTATAGCAAGCTATCATTAAACAAGTGTGACCATGACGATTTGCAACTTCAAAATCTGCACCATTTTGTATTAAATATTTAACAATATCAAAATGACCATCAAAGCAAGCTGCTCTCAATGGTGTCGAATTTGTTCGTGTCGTACTATTCACATTGGCACCATGTCTCACCAATACTTTTACAATATTTAAAAAACCAGCAGCAGCTGCACACCATAATGGCGGTGCGTCCTCAATTGGTTCATTATCAAATCTAACGGAGCCAACTTTCTCTACATCGGCATTACATTGATTTAGTAAATAATTAACGATATCAATATGGCCATGACGACATGCCATAACTAATGGTGTGGCACCGTTTATTTTCCACGATGTTATTGTTAAAATCTCTGAAGCTGATCTACCACTAAGAACACTCTACAAAATAAATATCATTAAAAAAAAGTTGAAAAAAACATTTAGTAAGTGTTAAAAACTTTCACCTTACAAAATAATTTTATAAATTCTTTCTTAATTTTTATTAGTCTATATAAAATAAATGACACAATAGAATTAACAAGACGTTTAACATGAAATACAAACAGGCAGAAATATTGCTACAATTGAATTGAAACGACTAAATAAAATCAAATATATTATTGTCATGTAGCAACTAATAAAAAATAAATAAAAATTGAAAATTGAAAACTAAAAACATATCAACAACAAATACAATTTAAAAAGTATTTTAGAAAAGCAAACAAGTTAAAAGCAGAATGTAAATTCAGATTATCATCTAAAAATCACTATAGCGCCATCTATTGAAAGTATATTTTATTATTTTTCAATCAATTTTCAATTGTAGAAACAGAAAATTATTAAGCCGTAATAGATTAAGTGAATATTCAGGTCGCTTTAGAAAAAGTTTTTCCATGAAAAATTTCTCGATTTTCTTATCTTTATTTAATTGATGTGGAAGCAAAATAATCAAAGAAAATTTTTTTTAAGCGAAATGTTTTGAAACTTTATCAAAGATTTGATATTTTCTTACCTTCTTTCATTATAACTAAAATTTTCTATAATTTTCTAGAAAAAAATTTTTATAAGTATCTAAGAAAACATAATGTATTTGAGGTAATATAAAAAGGTCTTGGCATCTATCGAAAAACAATTATCCATTAAACTTAAAAAAATTCTATGAAATATGTGTAATACGAAATTATGTAAAATTCGGTATTGTTTGTCCGACAAACTAATATTAATGAATTTGATATATAAATACATAGATTTATATAGATTTATATGCATATAACAATAACAATATAAGCACCGCGATGCACGCATTACTAATTCTAAAGTTATCTATTAAAATGCCATATTGATAGTTTTTAGTGAATATTAATTTTGATTAGAATTTATATCTCGCAGATAAGTCAATTTATACAAACAATAAGCGGATGAATAAATAAATAAAACAACAAAAAACAAGCTGAGGAATTGTTATTGTTATGGATTGAAATAATACTAATAATAAATAGCATATTTTCAAAAGTGTTAAAAGTTTTCAATTTCATGCAAATGACACTTTAAAAGAAATGTAACCACAATAATAAAAAATGTATGCCCATCGTTTTTCTTTGATTAAAATAAGAAATAATAAGAAGAAATCATTTAGAAATTTTTGGGGCATTTAGTACTTGTGCCAATAATTTCTTTTTTTCTCACATGTCAGTTCATTTATTGTACAAGTTATGTATGGATGTTTGTAGGATTTAAAATAAAATTAAATATTTTGTTATACCGATTCACTCAGAGTTACTTTTTGATTGCATTTAAGCCTGTCTGTCTGTCTGTGATTAAATTACAGGGCTCAATTTTTGAGGTATTTTAATGAAATTTAATACACAGATGCGTTTTGACCCATATCCGAACTCTATTCAAAATAATAAAAAGCCAACATAACGGCTTTTTTTTAAATAGAAAAAGCATTATAAGGAGAAAAGTAGTAGTTTTGAATATATTTTGGTAAAAATTAACACTGCATTATATTATTTTGACATAAAAATATGTCCCAGATTGGGTGCATTTTTTTGAACTACCTTCCATATAATGAACTTTTCAAAAAATTTTAAAATAATGATTCAACTTTTTAATCATTTATCAATCATCAAATTTAGATTTAAAAAAAGTGGTGTAAGCTTATTAAAAAGTCGATCCCGATCGAATAAACTTTTACCATAACGATCGAATAAACTTATTTCTCATTTAAATGTAAAGTTAAAAATATGATACATTTAAAAGGACTTGGCATTTTTTCACAAAAGCTTTCTAAAGAAAAACTTCTTAGAACATTTGCGTAAGCAAATTGTGCCACAATAATAATTTTATCTAATTACGATTAGTAAACACCTGTGCTAAGTAATCAATCAATCCATTCCTTAAAACATAAGCATAAAAAAACAAATAAAAATCAGTCATGGACCCATGAATTTTGGAGTTGGAGAAGTTTTAATTAGGCGTTCGATATAAAAACGGTTTGAAAGATCCACATAACACAAACTATAAATATTGGCCGAGTCTAGATGATTCATCTAGTACTTCAACTACTCCAAGAGAACCATTAACGAAATTGTTTATACGTATCGCACTCTAAAGCAGCACTCTAAATTGGAATTTTAAGTTGGATACCACAACTAAAATCAAGTAGAATTACAATTTTGATTTAATAGGTCAAAGACGTTACCACGAGCACAATACAAGGCTACTAAAAACTGGGACTATGAAATTACTGAAATCTAACAAATTTTTAAGCCAATCAAGTCAGATATGGAACAGTTGAAAACAAAGAGGGGCCAGAGAGCGAAACTACCAGTTGGTCATCCAACCTTAGACAAAATATGTAAATTTTACATCGATTTCTTTTATCATCGTCATTTCTATTGTTTAATATTGTTTTAAACTTCCGCATCTATTTACATTTGTCTAACGTTTATTGAATTCACGTAATTTTATACGCATAACATGCCTACACCTTGAATTTCTCTGCCTTATACGCGTATTATTATAATTTTTAATTTTATTATGATGTCGTTTGATTTGAATTTTTCAGTAGTTTTTTGTATTTTCTCCTTCTTTTTTTTACGTCTTCTTTTCGTTTTAAAGTAAACTTGGCATTGAACTTTTCAATGTCAACACAAAATATTGAATTAAAGAAATCATGGCAAGGCAAACTAGCCAACGAGAATCAGTAACAATAGATTTGACTGTTGTTGTTGTTATTGTTGTTATTGCAATTTGTTCATAGCCCTTACAATGACTAAAATAAAATATATTAATAACAAAAAAATAAAAATAAAAAAAAATTGAAGCTTTTTTGTCATTTTAGTTTTATTAGGTCGTTTGTTATAGCATTTAATTATGCTTTTTTTTATTATGTATAGTTTTTTCACGATCAATTTTTTTCAACTTAACGAATGGCACATACTTTCACAGCTAAACCATTAACAAGTTTCCTTTGCATGGCCAAAAAGTTCATGCAATTTTAAATTGAAAACTTATGAATTTTATGAAAAATCAGTAACGCAGGGAAATGCCTTTTTCAGAAGCACCAAGTTGTATGGAGAAAAATTTGTTTTTCCTTTTTTTTTTTGATGCAAAAAATTTGCATGCCAAATTACGATCTTTCATAATTATAAGATTAGTCTTCGGAAACTAAAAAAATTTTTTATATTACCAGAAAACACTGAGAACTTTTTAAATGACCCAATATATTTATTTATATGAAAACTTTAATAAAAAAAAACCAAAAGTTATTGAATTTTTTAAAAAAATAAGTAAGTGTATCGTAAATTTTTTTTAGATCACCTCTAAAAGTAACGGTGTTTCTTTGTTTTTTTTTTGTCTTTTCTTTCAAAATGTTTGCACATTTATTTTTGTGATCTTTTTTTTTGATTTTCAGAGCCAGTGTATTGCGTTTTGTAGAGTTTTTTTTTTATATTTAACCTTCAAGATTTATTCCTTCTGTTTTTTTTTAATTTTTTTGTCTCAAAAAGGCAAAATATATTTCACTTTATAAAGCAGAGTTTTTATGGCTTCACTACACAACAACAATCACAACAAAAAAAAAATAAAATAAAATAAACAAAATAAAAAACCCAAAGAGAAAAATGAAAGGAAATTTTGAGCATCATTTTTAATAAGAAAACACGCTAATTGACCGTTTTTTTATATTTACAGTTTTAGAAGCTTAAGACAAAGAAATAAAACATCGCTGCAAATATAGGTCTGGGTACATAAACTAAAGTGAGAAATCAAAAAAAAAATATTAATAATAGTTCAACTTTTAATTATGAATAATCCATTGAAAATTTTCTATGACCTCAATTCAATGCTTGCCTTGTAAATTGTAATAAAAGCTCCAAGTACTTTCAACAATTGACTGATATTTGTTACAAAATTATGGAAATAAGCCACTGCCTCTGTAGCGGCTTATTTCCATAAAAAGAATACAAATTTACAACTTTTTTCAGGTAGTTTTTAGTGAAAACTAAGTTTTCGGTACTTTTAGGATCTTTTCCGTAATTTAAATTTCTTTTGCGGTTTTGGGTTTTTTTTGGGGTTTTTTAGGTTCACCCGGCATGATGGGCTTAAACTCATTCTACAGTTAAGTATAACTTATGCTCTGGATCTTCTAGTAGAAAGATGCACTTTTGGCAGATGGCAATTTGATAGCACCTTCTACTTTAGTGTAGTATCTGGATCCCTACTTTTGGCTTTTTTTTTTGGAAAAGGACCTAACATGGAGAAGGATCCTAAAAATAGACCGCTATAGATCTACGTCTATGTTAAAATTCCAGTCAGTGCCATTTTACGATAAAACATATTTAAAATTATAATTTTTTACCACATAACTTTTTTTTAAAAAGGCATTATCGTACAAATGGTTCGATTTTTACCACACGCTTGTACACCAAATTTCACTAAAATAACTCAAAAATTACAACCTTTCATAGCTTTCATAATAAATTAACGTGGGCGAGCACCAGACGAACCGACAATAACGAAGAAATCGAATCGAGAAATGATATTGAATCGATCGGTATAATAAAAGGTGCGCTTAACTTAATCTGGCTTTAGTTCAGAAATTTATCATACCACATGTGGTGTAGCGCGTAGGGTGATAGAGTACACTATGAAAATCATTTGAAAGTAATATTATAAAGTAAAATTACGCCGCTTGTTATTATAATTATGAGTCAGAGGATTTGCGCCCTTGCCCGCTAATATAAATTTATTGCAAAGAACTTTGTCTTAAATTTTTACATTAATGTGTAATTAATTGAGCAATAATTAGCAATAATTATTTACCCAATTTTTACTCTTCAATTTTTAGCTATGAGAAAATTAATTAACTAATTAATTATTTCAGAAAACTAAACTCCATAAACTATTTTCCCTTTTTTTTTTGTTTCTTTCTTTTTCGCTTAATGCAAATTACTTTGTCCGAAATTTGAGAAAATATAAATAAAATAAAGGAACAATAATAATAACAAATTAAACTGTTTCACAAATTAAGGAAATGAAATGAAAGAGTACAAGAAAAACAAAAACACTACGCTTTGTTTGTCAATCTTAAAATATACGGGAGGAAAAAAAACCCCAAATATTGCTGTCCCTTTTTTGTTCTTTTGTTTTAATTTATTTTTTCTTTCTTTTATTGTTCAAATAAATATGGCGTAGAACTGTAAGAATTTGTTAAATGAGTCTTCAAGTAAGCAAAAGCAAAAGCATAATCGAAAGCGAAAGCAAAAGCACAAACAATTAACAAAAAGCGTCAACAAAAGGCAACCTAAAATAAACTCAAAATCATCAGAAATTTTAATAAAATAAAAAAAAAATGTAATAATAATAACAACAACAACAACAAACAAACAGAGAGAGAAAAACAGCACAAGTAAGAAAACAAAAACAAAAATTCAAACAAATAAAAGAAAAAGAAAAAAATATTTAATAAAGTGCAACGAAGAACAAAGAGTAAAAAAACAAAACAAAAACAAAAAAAGCATTGGAAAACAAAGAATATGCAGATTTCATATTTGTGTACAACGAAATTTATATATTACAAAATTATATTATACATAAAAGAGTACATATAAATTTACAAACTGCAACGCATTACACATATACACACACACAGAGAGAGAGAGAGAGAACATGCACATAAGTGTTATATATATATAAATATGTAAATAACGTGACATACGGAGAAAAAGAAAGAGAGCAGGAGAGTGGGAGAGGCTTTTCATAAAAACTTATATTCACACATGTTCGTGCTCAAATTAATGTTTCAATCAGAAGCAGAAGCAGAAGAAGAAGACGAAGAGAGAGAGAGAGAGAGACAGAAAAAGTGCTTAAGTTATAATAACTAATAAATTATACCCACAAATAATAATAATAAACAAACTAAGAAATACGAGCAAAATTATCCACTAAGGCAACAACAACAATAATAATAATAACAATAATAGTAGTAACAACAATCACAACTGAAAAAAAAATTTGCATTAGTTTAATAACATTGAGATAATATTGCCACCACACACTCACATACACACACACCGCACACACACACACACACACAAACGTACATTGAACAATCTACAAAACTTCCCTATGCTTTCAATTAAGTAAATAAATAAATTTTAACTACTGATTTGGGATGGCTGAAAACATTTAGAGTGGTGGAGGGGGTAGAGGGCGATTGGATTCATAATTGAAATTTACCTTCAACAGAGATAAATTATTATTTTCGGCTGCATGATGTACACGAAGTATTACATCCATATCACTGTCTTATAACTGTTTTATATTGTTATTTTTGTTTCTTGTTTTCTTCTAGCTTTGTAATATTTCCGCTTCTTCTACTCTCTACTCACTAGTTGTTGTTGTTTTTTATCTTCCGTTTACTTTGTTGTTTTTGTTATCGTTTTTTTTTTTTGGTTAATTGATTTTACAATCTCTTTTATAATTATATATGTTTATATATATATATGCATATGTGTATATATATATATATATGTGTGTATGTATAAATTGTATGCATTTGAAGTGAACGCGTTAATTGTTAACTCCTTGATTTTTGTTTCACTAGATTTGTATTTTAACGTTTTTATCACAAACCAAACAAACAATCGGTAGGTGAGTCAATCAATCAACCGATACCAACAACAAAACATTCAAGAATTATTTTTTATTATTCTTTTTACTAATGTTGTTGTTTTCGTGTTGTTTTTGCTGTATTATTGCTACTGCTATTTTCTGTTCCCGTTAACGTTTTACAGCTGCTTTTATTGTTGTTTTGGTTGTTATTATTGTTTTGTATTTTAATCCCTACGTTAATTTTTCTATAAATTCTTATCAGGCACAAATTTCCAAAATTGTATTTTTTCTCCCGATTTTACGTTTTTGCGCGTTACTTCACTATTTTTTTCTCTAGTTTTTTCTTTTCTCTGCCGTCTTTTTTTTCTTTGTTTCGTTCTTTCCCACCCTTTTTTTCACGATTTAATAACAAAAAGGCATTTATTAATTCTTATAATGAGGAAAAAGGAAACAAGATAAAAGAAAACTCGAAAAAAATTAAGAATATTAAAAAATATTTTTTGGTGTTGCCGTCGTCGTCGTCGTTGGTGCCAATATACTCTTTTTTTAATTTCAATTGTAATATAATAATCGCCTCTTTATTGCTTTTGCTTTTTTTATTTTTATCAAATGTTACTTATTTATAATTTTTTCTTTGTAAAGAAGTATTTAAGCGAAACCACGAAATAGGAGAAAAAAAAATAGACGGCTGCTTCGTCTGTACCAATCGTTTGTTCTTCGCAAAAAACAATAATTCAACTAAATTGTTCGATTGTCATATTAAATATTTTTCCTTTTTTATTGAGTATTAGTAGTTGACATTAACTGAAGTTAACAATACAGAACTTAAAACAAAAAACAAATGGAACATAACAAGAACAAGATACAAAAACCAAATTATGTGACATTCACAATAGTTGTTTAGAGTACCTTGCTTTATGGCATCACTTTTTTTAAAGTGCAAAAATATTTTCCGTTTATCCAAATTTGTACTTAGAAAATTAATTAAATAATTAATTGCAAAATTGCAAAATACTTTAATGGAATAGAAATAAGAAAACCAATATTTTTACTACTCATGTATGTTTCTAATTATATATTATGAAATTTTTATTATGATATCTAAGTAAATTTTTTAAAATTATTTGAATTTATTTTAAATCAATGTAAAATTTTTTAGGGGAAGCATAATCTTCCAAATAATTTTTTCAGCAATGGGAATATGATGCCGTACATGTTAAAGTATTCACAAAAATACTTGCATTACCATTTTGTTGATCGCCATGGATAATTTGATTTGATACTTAGTTCAAAATATTAGTGACTTTCAAAAATTCCCAGAAATATTTTCCCATATTGTTTATATTACAAGATTTAAACTATACATTTACATTATATTTTAAAATTGGTATTGAGATTTCTACATTTATTTTATTTAAAGATAAAGAAAAATCAAATATTTTGCAAAATTTTTAGCCAGGAAGATGATGCAATGCATCTTCTATATGCTCCCTTCGTCACACTAACAACTCTCTTAATTAATCATTTTCTTCTTTTATAATATAAACTTCATTGTTATTTCGAAATTGAATGAATTATAAATCGTAGAAAAAAACAACAAAACAAAACAAAAACATTCCAATCTGAATCCTGGCAAGAAAGATGCCACACAAAGACAAAAACACCAAAGAACCATGGTGGCGTAGATAAAATTTTGTTGTTGTTTTAAGGCTTCCATAACAATTTAAATTGTTAGGATTTGGTCAAAATTTTTATAACAATTCGCGTTATTTGGTTCATTTGTTTAAGCTTAATTTAATTAATTAATAAGTCACTTACTTATACTTAAGCATACCAAATCCATAATAATATCTCAATTAAGAGAATGCTATGATATTAAATCCTCTAAAGCTTTTTCTTTATTATTATTATAACGCAATAAAGCATCAGATATATCAGTTTCATTAAAACCGATATCTGCCAATTCAGTGCATGGTATTAAATGTTCAATTATCTAGAAAGCAAAATGTAAAAATTAAAAAAAAAATACTTAGTAAATGTAGAACTATAATGATAAGTAATTAATTAATTACCTTTTTATCATCGAAACCCAATAGTAAAGCTATACGCGATACTCTTTCTCTGGGAAATCCCATATCACTAATATTCTTGACCAATTCTTTACCAACATCATCTAATTGATTAAAATATTCACAATTGTTGTCATCTGTAATAAATTAAACAATGCAAATTTTGTCTTATAATTTACAATTGAATTTTAATTTATAGCTCGATTTAAATTTATTTGTCCGTTTGTCCAGACGTGTAAATAATTTAGTAAAATGTATGTCGCAAATTTTAAAGATTTCATGAAAGATATTTCAAAATCGATACGTTGGATAACCCCCATATGACGTTCGATTTAAAAGGCGAAATACAAATCGACATATAAATATTAAATATATTTTATATTTTGTCAAGAAAAAAAATCCTATCTGCAATGGTTGTCCGATACATTAAATGAGTGTAATACATCTGGACCAAATCGGTCCCATCACATAACAAACTTTTCAAAAATTTTAAAATTTACATTTTTTCTTTCATTTTTCGCTTTCTTGATTGTAAGTTAATAAAAATAGGGCACAAAAAATCTATAAAAATAATTAATTTGTAATGATTATTAATTTTATAATAAATCAGAATTTACAAAGAGAATACAAAATTTATTTGCTACTGTACCCCTTAAATTGAAATCATTATTGTTTGCCATCATATTGATCTTTTTCAGTTTAGTACGTTTTAATGCGGCTATTTGTAGATTATCACTTAATTCTTTCACAATGTTAGGAACACTTATTGATTTGTTCGTATTTAAATCACATTTTAATGATGGATGATGAACAATTGTTTTATTTACACTCTCACACTTTTGTTGAGTTATATTCTCGTCATTATTGAATGTTATGGATTCTAACATGGATACTATATTATTTGACTTCTCTGATGATGCATTAAAAGCTTTGTTCAATTCATTTGGAATGTTTATATCACAGCTGTCTCCAATAGGGTCTTCATTGGAATTCATAATTTCATTGGTGACGTTTATTGATGACGTTGGTTTTGTTTGAATTGATGGTAATGGTGATGATGATGAAGGTGATGGTGGTGGCGGTGTTGTTATCGCTCCTGACGTTACCGTTTCTGTTATGGCCGTTATTTGTGTATTATGCAAAACTTGAGCTAATATATCTAAATCATTAATTGTCTTTAATTCAATGTTATCAAATGGTGACGATGTATCCGCCTCAAAATCTTGATAATCAAATTGATTTTCTATTTTCCTATTACCGCAACATTCTATTGACTTTTGACTATAGGCATTCATTGGATTGTTCAATTGGACATCTGACCCTTTTGCACTTAATACTGTTGGTTGTAAAATATTATAGAAACTATTTGAATCGTTTGTAATGTGTCGTAGTTTATTAGTGTCGCCATCATCATCATTCTTTTCACTTTCTGATGATGATGATAAATCATCAGTGCTGGGATATGAAATAGCTTCGAGTATTTGCTTCTGACGTTCTTCAGCTTTCTGTTGAAATAATTGTTCACGATTTTTTATACGTTCTTGGCGTAAATATTTCGCTTCCTGACGTAATCTGCGCCATTCCGTTAAACTGGCTAGAACATGATGATCCAATTGACTATCGTAATTGCAGTCATTGCAAAATTTCGACTCTCCAACTAATTTATTTCTAACCGATTGAGGTAGTTGATATAAAGGTGGTGGTATTTTATATTTTTCCACAATTTTTACAGGAACTTTGTCCAAATTTGAAATCCCACTCATTTGATTTTACTGATTTTCACCCTTTCGTTTTGTTTACAAGAAAATAAAAACAAATTTTTCAATTTTTTTCTACAAACTAATTTATTTACTAATTTTTTTTATATATTCTATTATACGCAGTATAACAACACTGTTGATAATTTTGGTCCACCATTCGGAGTTACTCGGAAAAGGTACTTACAGCATGCTAATAATGTTATATTAAACCTTAATGATTTGTGAATGGAAAGTTAACAAGAAGAAGAAAATATTGTTTTTTTTGTGTAACATCGTCAATTAATAGCAAACAATTAAAGTTTTATTGAAGCATTTTTTTTATTTTTTTACAAAAAACAAAAATTAATTACGTTCATATATAATTTGAAAATATGTCCAAACAGGAAGACAACTGTGCAGAAAGTGAAAATACAATAAAACGTGCTTTGGCTATGAATTTACAAATGCAACAAGAATTATTGAAATATCGCCAACTTATACAAAATGCATTGCAAACAGTTCAAGAGACGTTCAAAACAAATGAACGCGTGCTAAAAAATATGATGACACCAAAAGGTCAAGGTGTTGGTATAAAAGGTGCTTATTTAAAGGGTGGCACATTTTATCTAAAAGGCAATATGTTTTTTAAAGATCTGAATTGTCGAAACTGTACAAATAATGGAGATTATGAGTATCGATCGAAAATCGAAAATGAGTTATTCCCCATGGATTTGAACTTATGTAGTCGACATGTTTGGACAATAAAAGATAAAAAATATGTTGTTGATGGTATAAAGGAACAAGTTGTACAGCATTTGGAACGAATGAAAATCGGTAGTGGTAAAAGATTATCTAGTGAAAAGTTGGTACTATTATTATCTTACATCACTGATAGTGAGTTTCAAATTGATTGGGAACAAATTTCTACGTATAACTTACGGGGACGGCATACAGCCACAAGCTGTGAGGCTATTTGGAATGTTTACCTTAAACCAGATCTAAAGAGGGCTGCTTGGACAATGGAAGAAAATAAATTGCTAGCCGAAACTGCTAAAACTTACAATTATCAGAATTGGGCCGCTGTGGCGGCACATATAGATCGAAGATCGGAATTTCAGGTATAGTTACATTTAGTATGTATATTTTAAATATTTTTGCACGTCTTCCCACAAACGTTCTAATTTTCTTTTAACTTTCGTTTAAAGTGTTTTGTGCACTTTCAAAGTCGCGTTTGTTACATGTTACCAGAAAGATGGAGTAAATGGTCTAAAAATGATGATCAACGTCTTATGGATATTGTTGCCAAGAATACATTCAATAATGTTGTACACTGGAATAATGTTATGGCACATTTCCCACATAAATCGAAAACAACGATACAAGCACGTTACGCTTACACATTAAATCCGCATATCAGTCATGGTAAGGCAAA
The DNA here is from genome assembly GCA_023089585.1 of Melophagus ovinus. NCBI lineage: Eukaryota > Metazoa > Arthropoda > Insecta > Diptera > Hippoboscidae > Melophagus > Melophagus ovinus. Next base: position 6,460,512 of record JAKKIB010000177.1, read on the forward strand.
CATCTTTCACCAGTTGAGGCAATTTACATTAAATCTAATAAAATATCTCATAAATTTTCTTGCTTACTTTCATCAGCTCCATTTACACCTGAAGAAGATTTATTATTGTTGGCAGCGGTTAAAGAGTATGGTACAAAATTTTCATGTTTCCCAAAAACAATGTTCCCTCATAGAACTGTGCCACAATTACGTTCACGTTATAATAACACAATTATACATCGCAGTAAAATGCAACCATGGTCTGTAGAGGACGATAAAAAACTGATGGATTTTGTTAACAAATTTGGTACATCATCATGGATAAAATGTCAAAATATTCTAAATAATCATACGCGCACTAGTTGCCGCACGCGATATTTAACAATACAAAAATTTTTTAAGAAAAATCCAAATGCCAAAATTGAAGATATACCGCGCAAGAAAAGTTATACACCATCGCATGATATAACACCGGAAAATTGGACAGAAAAATTAGCGGAGCTTCAAGAAAATCCACAAATTGATTTTCAGCCGAAGAAGAAATGTAAAAGAAAACGCACGGAGAATGGAACAATGGATGATAATGAAATGATTGGGCCTTCTAAAAAATTAAAAATGAATTTGAAAATGGAGACTCATGGAGAGAAATTAAAGGAAGATTCCCAAAGCGAACGTTTAATGCAAAAATCAAATAGTAAAAATAAAGAAGTGATTGAATCGTGTCGTAAAAATCCAATATATATGAAACGTTTACGAAATATTGGCTTACAAATCTATGAATTTTCCAAATATTCGTATAATTATCAACTTGGTGATGATCCCATACGTAAAATGCCTGCGGATACATATCTCTTCAAATTGTTTAGCCATTTATTAGAATTTAATTTCACAAAAGTCATCACATTCGATATGAATATAACGAATGTTGTACAACAAAAATATCAAACATTATTACAATGTGATACAACAAATTATGATATAACTGGAATTACTTTAGATACAATACCACCCAATTGGCAAAGTGCTTTAGCATTTCGTGCTCTATGTATATTGGCATCATCATCAGTAAGTCATCTTAAAAATGATACAATTAAATCATTTAATGTACAATTGAATATGAATTTAAATGATAATAATTACATTCAATTATTTCGTAAACGATTGAAAATGTTGTTGTATTCAACAGTTTTGTTAAGTCGTTTACATCCATCACTTTTGAGAGTACACATTAAAGGCAGGCAAGAACAGTCTAATATAGATAATGATACAATTAGAAGTAGAGAATTGTTGAATACACTTTTACAGAAAGGTATGCCAATGTTGCCAAATAAAGCTAAATATGTGGAAACAACAATTTCTAATAATAAAAATATTAAAATTGAAATGGAAAGCTAGTTAAATTTATTCAACAAATTTTCACATTTCTATAAAATTTATTTCAGTATATATCATTGACTGAGAATTAAATTTTAATGAAAATCTTCATAAACAGGATCAGGATCAGAATTTTGAGGTTATTCATCTAAGACCAAAGTGAAAGTATTTTGGAGCCCTTACATGGAAACCACTTATTAAATATTCTACATTATTTTGTGGGATATTATGAAAAAGTAAAAGAAATAAATGGGTTGAGTTTAACTAAATTTATAAAAAAAAAAAATTGCGAAATTTATATAAGAAATTATTAGGAATTTGCTAAAGTTATAATGCCTTATTAGAAGTTATTTCAAAATGACTTATGTAAATGGGCGCACTTCAAACCCTTGGACGAAATAATGTTGGATATGGAGAAGAGTCAACACTATAAAAAAAATCATTACAGAGTAGTTTTTAGTCAAATTTTTCTCTTATCTTTTTTCTTAATTCTTTTTCATTTTGATTTTTTAGTAATAACAAAGTAATAACTGCGTTTTAGGATATTTAAAAAATCAACTTTGTCCAAGCTTAATAAATTCGTTTGGTTTTTTTTTTTGAAAATTATCCTTTTAATAATGTTGAATGCCAATTAAAGTAATTTTATGCCAAATTTTTCGTTTCTATGCTTTTCTATTAGATAACAATTGGACTGTCAATGGCGCTATAACAATTAGACAATTAGGCAATAGGGAAATTTTATGTTTAATCCTGCATGATTATTTGTATGAGAAAATATTTAATATAGTTTGAATAGTGCGTCTACATTTTCCAAATTTTATTATATAACTTTGTACACATTTGAAAGAATATTATGAAGATATATATTTATATATTATACATTAAGAAACTGTGATCATTAATAAAATAATTCTATACTAACATTTATATGGCTTAAATAGGGCTCTCACCATTTTTTTTTTTTTTTTGTATAGCAAAACTACTAATGGAACTTTGCTATTTGCTGTTATCTCGTGTGTGACAGAAATTCTTTGTGTTCACTTAAGTAGATAATAATAGATTCTTCTTAGCGTGCCATCAACTTATTGAAAGTTACTAAAATCTGTTTTAAGTTTAATTGTTGGCTTCTTTTGTTTCTCTATATTGTTACGTTGCTCCATTGAACGCATTTTATTATTACTGTTATTGTTGCAGGCGGCCATTGTTTGTTGTTGGCAACGTATAGCCGATTCTAATTTTTGCCTTAATTCTGGCGATTGATTCATAAGAATTTTAAATTCTTTAGGATATTTTGGACCAATCTTTAATAACCATTGTAAGGCTTGTTCATGTAATTGTTTCTGATATTTCGGTGTATTACGTAATTTTGTTGGCTCAATTAAATAACGTATTAAAGCTGGCACAAGTATACTTAGGATTTGCATACCTACAAATTAATTAAAGTGAAAATAGAAAAGCAATATTTTTTCTTAGCAAGAATTGAAAATTATTATAGCTTTTATGTGGCATTCACATTAAATGGCGAATGATAAATCATTAATGAAATTAATTTTCATAAACACAAGTTACAAATGATGAATATTTTTAAAAAATTATGACGTTTTAATAAAGTGATGATGTAATGTCCAAAAAGATTTATTTTATATAGAAATCAATTTGTAGAACGGAAGAAAATGCTAAAATGTAAAACAAAACTAAAGAAATTGTGTTCCGTGAAATTTCGTGAAATTGTGTTCACGATTATGCCCTATTTTCTAATTCGATTTAAGACTGTCTGTCTCTCGGTCCGCTCGATATTTGTCATTTAAACTTGCTTGATGGCAATTTTTGACACACATTTATCAAATTTATTACCCAGGCCGAAACAGAAAAGGCCAATGGCTTCTACTTGGTAACACACAACTAGCAAACATTGGCTACAAACATTTTTCATATAACGGCCTATTTAAAAAAAAAACATCCAAAGAACATTAAAAATTTTTAGAACATTTTTTAGAGGAAAAATACGGCTCAGTTTAATTATTTGACGCTCTCTCATACAACAAATTTTTCATATCATACGAAAATTGCAAATACCGATTTTCCTGACTTGTATTTCAATTTTTTGACATTATTTTTTAAAAATCATTAAAAAACTGGTGTAGAGTATTCAAATTTCGGCTGTAATCAACTATAAGGATTTCTTTTTTTTTTTTGTTTTTGTTTTTAAACTAAACGGAAAACAAGCAAAAAAGATGTTTCAATATCTATGGCTTGTGGCAATATGACACTTTTTTCAATTATACTTCACTTTACCTTGGATTATAATTCCTACACATATAAAAAAGACAAAGAAGGAGAGAGAGAGGAGAGAGAGAGAGCAATATTTAGGCAATATGTTATTGAATAATTTGATATTAAAAAATGTTTTTGTAAATGAAATGTTTTATTTTTATGAAGTAGCTCAGTAGAGAATGTAAGAATGAGAATCAAATGTAAAAATAATTAAACGAAATCGTCAAATTTTTTTTTTAAATAATGCACTTTAAAAGCTACATCTTTATGAAAAAATTAATGGTGAATGGGAGCTTTTATTTTTTGAAACATCATAAAAACTAATTTTGGTATCTAGTATATGATACTTAAGCCCAACAGAAAGTTAAGTCATATTAGCATCCATAGCATTTTCACTTTTTTTTTTAAATTACAGATTCTCATTAGTGCTCTGGTATTTAACCATTTATGATATTTTTCCAATGTTCTAATTCCTTTCCTTCCTTTTTTTTTTTGGAAAATTAAAGGGAAAAGGGCGTTTTACTCTATTTGATTCTATGTTGAAAAGAATATTTTTGATTTATTAATTGTGGTTAAAATTTCCTTTTACTCACGATTTTCCGGTTCAGCTAATTCGATCAATGCCTCAACAACAACAACACTCTCCAATACAATTTGTAATTCAATAGCATTATGTGGTTGTTTCGCTGTTTCACTAAATAGACCTTCAATAATACGTGGCGCCAAAGCATGTATATAAGGCGTTGATACTTTCAATGCAGCTTTTGAAAAGATCGCTTGAACTGTTTGTATACATTTCAATTTCACTTTTAAATTGTTCGATTGCAAATACTGACAGAAATGATTAATACATGGATATTGTAATGATGTTGTTGATACAACATTTGCTGGTGTATAGAGGATGAAAACAGCAATTGCTTGTAACATTGTGACTTCATCCATTTTACGATCGTCATTATTATTACCATTACTATTACTTCCAGCTGTTTTTGTCATATCAACTATTGTGGCTAAAGCACTTTGCAATAATTCTTGCCATTCATTGGCAACACTTAAATGTTGTGACCATTTGTCTTGGCACACTGACTCCAAGACACGAATGGTTGTCTCTACAGTTTTTGTATTTGCCAAAATTGTTGAATCTATAAACGATTTATTAGCGATTTCTTTAATTATTGATGTGGTCATATATAAAATTGTTGGTAAAATGGTAAGAGCGCCTTTCGGTGAACAAAGTATTGTCAATTCGTTAACACATTCCAAGGCACTAGTAACTAATTTACCATTATCTTCAGATAATTTATTGAAAAATGATTGCGAATGAATTGAATGTTGATTATTATGATTCATTGAATTATTTCGACCAGCAGTGGAGGAATGGCAACCAACACTACCAAAATTAGAACTACAACCAGGATTTATATTTGGTATATGACGCACAAATAAACAAAGGCACACTTCCAATACGGCATATACTAAAGATTGTCCGGCAATTATTTCGCCACTTGAACCACCTTCACCTAAATTATTAATTTCATCATCATCTTCTTCAGTATCATTATGCAATTGACTAGTGTTAGACTCAGTCGTAGTACCTTCAGCAGAAGCAGCTTTATTTTCATTACGATTTTTGCGCATATTCTTTTTCATATCAATTAAATATTCTTTACTTGCGAATACTGTTAATTTCAGTATTTCAATGCATAATAATTGAATAAATAAATCATCACTTATAAGAATTTGACGATGTAATATATTACAAAGTTCTATAGTCAAATTATTGCCCTTCACCAATAATTTACGTGACCATTTCGAATCAAGTATGGTATACAATGATTTTAAACAACTTATCACATTTTTAGGTTTCTCTGATGTACGAGCACTACATAAAGCTTCCATGCATATACCGAATATCATATGAAATCGATCTCTTAATAGAGAATAATTTATTTTAGAATCTGAATTAGCTTCAATGTCAGAGCAAGCGTTACAATTATTATTATTTTCCTTCAACGCATTACTTGAGCAATCTTTATCATCATCATCAACGTCATTTTCATCTTTTGGAAAGCCAACATTTCTTAACCATAATGATGTGGCATATAAAATGGTTGGCCATGATGCCATATAATGAGGCTTGGAAGATATTATTGTGTCTGTGGTATAAAAAGCTCCTCCATCATGTGGCAATTGATTTTGAAATTCAGTTGGTAGCAATAATAATGCATGATCCTTCATAGCAGCCAACCAATGTGTAGATAAATTATCCAATTCAGGTTCAACCAATTGTAATAAACCTTCACCAGTTTTATCTTTTGTTGTTTTGTATGTGGCTTTGCCATCATTGTCCCAGTTCTCCTCAGTCGTGTTTGCAAATGGATCAAACATTTTGCTGCTGGTTAATGATTTTTGCATTAAAGAAGCTGGTGCCGTTTCATTGCCAATCATTGCTATGATATAAATTTCAGCCCAAGCTTTAAGTATACTCAATTTTTCTAGTGTCGCAATTGATTCATTAAATAATTGCGTAGTATTAGTTTTGGTATGTAATTTATTCAATGATGAGACCAACAATTGATGAACGCGACGTAAATCATTTAAATCGTGAGCAACTCCAGAGCCAATCCATGCAGAGCATACTTCACATGCAGCTGCAGTTACATTCGATGGTGTATCTGGAGTAAATGCTGGACGTAAAGCGGCTCCAACCTGGGCCTGATACTGCTCTAATAGTAAATGACCAGGAAATTCTGGTTCCGGAACATTGGCAAAACGATCGATAATCTCTTGTAACGTTCTCAAGCCCTCCAAACGTAATTGATCCGAATCAGATGTGGCAGCCATAAATGACATGCGCACCAATTCAGATAAATGAAGTATTAAATAATCTCCATTCGATTTAGTCAATTGCATTTCTTTTGCTCGCATTAAATCAAAATGTATTGGAGTTGACGATTCACATGCATAAATTATGCGACGTACACATTGTGCAGCAAAAACTCGAGTCGTCCAACGTGGTTGTATAGCTGGATGTGTTAACGCATTTTCCATAGCATGATATTCTGTTATATCTTCAGCATCATCATCATCGTCATCATCTTGGCTATCACGTTCTGCCTTTGGTATCGGTGTTGTGGTACCTATTATTGTACTCATGCCAGTTTCATTTTTCACTGATATAGAAATTTCTTCTAAGAGCGGTGTATTTTCCACAGCCACGGTTAAAACATTCTTGCAAAGACTTAACCACATGCTTAAATTATCAGCAGCCATTATAGTTAACATGGACGTTAAGGTATCGTGAATATTTCTCAACATCTCATGGTCTGTTTCTGTATCTAACATGGCAAACAAAATACCAGGTAAACCGAATTCATTAATTGTTAGCTTAGGGCAATCTTCTGAACTAATTAATAAAGTTAGATCACAAACAGTTTTTGCTTCACGATGTGCCATTTGGCGAAGGCATGACACTACAGCTTTACGTTGTGTTAAGTAATTACTGGATAGACTTTTGACTAAGGTCGGCACCAAATCCATTAAGTTGACACTTGTTGGCGTAAATAAATGTAATTGTTGTATGCAGCATATGGCTTCAGATTGGATTAATGGATCCGCATGAGTTTGCAATATCGAAGTAGCACAAATGAACGAATTACGCATTACGGATATAGCATTTGTGTCACTCTGAAGTTCTGGGCCCATTGTAGTAATCAAGGCATTCAAAACCCGGCCAATACATTGATGTATATCTGTATAAGATTGTGCTACAGATAGTAATAATTTAATGCATAATGTCAAAGTCGCTTCAACATAACTGCGAAACATGGGACCACCAGAATCTGCTATTAAGACCAAGGCATGTAATGCCCACAATTGAACTACCGGTGAAGACACATCTTGTGCCAACGCTAATAGAATAGAAACATTTGTATTTAAATGTTGAGAACAGCCCATGCTGCCAACAAACCGATGCAAACAACCCAAAACTAAGGAGTGACCGGTCCTTGTTACCACATCTCGAGCAGATTTTAATTTTTCAAACGAAGCCTGATTCAATTCAGCAGTAAATCTGGATTCACCAATTACTTGAGCTAATCGTCCCAATGCTTCCGCTGAGGCACATCTCAATAAAGCATTTGGGTTGACTATTGCCGTACAAATTAAGTTTGTCATTTTCTTTTTTACATCTTCTAGGCCCAAATTGGTTTTAGTTTCGGTGAGCCCCTTTAAACCACTTAATAAAGCACTAAAAATATTCATTTGTATGGACTCTTGACGTATACTCTTCGCTTGTTTAATACATTCAAGGAAATGATCAAGCATTTGAAGACGGTGCTTGTTGGCAACTTTTGGAAAAATTACACCAAAAAGTACGATAGACATGTCTATAATGGCTACGCCAAGAGGCAATGGACCAGGACATTGCGTAAGGGCCATATTATAGCCCATAGAGTTGGAATTTATAACTTGAATGCTATTTGTTCTATAAAGGCAACATGGATCATGTTCCAATGCACCAGATCCAGCAGCACTATTGAGTTGTAACTAGAAAGTAGATATTAATAATAATTAAAATTTTGATGAAATGCTTCAGTCAAATATTCGGAATACTTTGAAAGCAATTTTTACAGTCTAATATGACTCACAACCGTGACAATCAAATTATGATTTCCTTTGGAACGATCTCCTATTGTAGGCAGAGTTTTTAATCGGAAAATTTGATACTAATATTTGCGATAATACCAAAAAATTTTGTCATAATATGCAGACATGCTTATGGACAGATACAGGTAGGCAGTTTGAAAATAAAATACATTTTTTTTAAATTTGTATAGCTCATATAAAATGATCTGATCTATGAGGTCGTTTATATAGGAGAATATCTCAAGAATTGATAGAAGTATTTCAAGAATTAAAAACAAAACGGCAGCGTTCAAATGGATTTAGAAAATTATTCTTTAAAAATAAAAATGATCGCCATTTAAAAAAATGCACCTTTGTCAAGTCCATATATCAATGCCAAGTTATCATAAGGAAGACTATATTGAAATGTGAATCATAATAATATTTTATTGCTTGTATTTGTAGCGCAATAAAAATTATAATTTAATTAATTGTACAAACAAGCAAAAAAATACAAGCCCAAGAAATTAGAATGAAGTAATTAAGCAAAAAATATACATAACTGTCGCAGAAGCGTATAATTTTTAGTAAAATTATAAGGGGAAAGTGAAACTATCATTTACATGATCAACGTCCCTCTTACGCCTAAATCCCATCTTTAAGCATTTATGAAAATAATGAAAATATAGATAACTTTTTAATCTAAACTTTTTAATCTAAAAGTTGTCAATTTCTTAACAACAATTTTCTTGCTTTTTATACTTCTAAGAAAAAAAAAATTATTAAAACATTTATAAATCTCTTGACCGTTACCTAAAAATGTGCATTTAATTTAATAAATTATACAGAATTTTATATTAAATTAAATGATTTACTTTAAAGACTATTTTAAGAATAAATAATTTTTAGTTTAGCAGAGCAACACTTCCATAAATGCCACATATAAATAATGAATTAAATATTCATAATATTCAACTAACCTGATCTTCAATACTATGATGATCAGTTTCTTGAAGCCAAGTGCCCAAAATAAATGAATTACCCGAATGGCATAATGCACGTAACAAGGAGTTCGTTGTGTTTGCTGGATTTTCGGCCAAAGTAAATTCTGATATTAACATACGTAATAAATGCGTATAAGATGATTCTAATGCATTGGCCGGTAACTGTGAAAGTGTTTCGTATAAACGTAAACGTACCATAGCTGCGGGTGCCTTTAATTGGGTACCATAATTTTTCAATACTGGAGACAAGCTATAAAAAAACAAATTAAAAATGCCATATCTACTATGGCATTAAGCCATAGTTGATGTATTAAGCGATGAAGATCGCTTAATATATCAAGAATGTCAAGAAGAACAAATCAAATTCAAACGTCGAAAATGAGTCACACTTAAGGGTTTTTTAACTGTTCATCATTAATGTTACACAATATAAAAGGAAAATATTGTAAAAAAATTTATTATAACGTACTTTACCAACATAGCTAAAGCACTTTCTACTGGTGTCACTAAACGTCGTATAATATCATCCGTTACTAAATCTGGACAATTTTGCAGGAAACTGTACATAACTGAAAGAGCACCAGCTCTACCTTCTAATGTCACTTGCCATGTAAATGCATCACCCCGTGCCTTCTCTGATTCCAATTCTTTATTAGAACGTGGAAATGAGTGGCGCCATAATAAAAGTAAACGTGGCAGCAAACCTTTAACTACGGATGAACCCAATGTCATAATAGAACCGATTAATAACCATCCTGCTTGAGTGCGATTCAAGGACATTCGACTGTTTTGCGAAGCTGATCGTAGTAGTTCTTCAGCAGCATTGAAAACTATTTTCCCTTTAGTGTGTGGTATACCCAATGGTGAAAGATGTACGCTGCCTAAAATTGCACTCATAGCACAACTGTAACCGGCCACAGCATCTGGTGATGAACGCATTTGTTCTAAAGCTTCCAGAAAGCGATCAATTAAAAGTGTAATTAAACTTGGTACAGCCACACAAAAGCATCGCATACACCAAGCTGCCGCCATACGCGTGGCAGCGCACGGATGCACTAGGACAGCACATATTGTGTCTATAGGATTTAATGTATGATCGGATAAAAGATTTTGTATCATTGTGCCAAGACTTTGTACCAAAGAGCTTAACTCTTGTAAAGCGCACACAAGAAGGTGTTGATTAAATAAAGTTTCCTGATTAGTTTCCTTGGCATTTTCGGGATTAAAATCAATGGAATTCATTTGTTTTGCTATAATTTGAATAATTTCTTTACAAGTTGTCATTTGAGCTTTTTCACCCATCATTTTACCAAATACTGCACGGAATATAAAATTAATGCATTTTCTAGAATAAACAGCATCGACATGAGATGAAGCAGCCTTCGGATTTGCCACCAAATCTAATATGTGCGATAAAAATATGTTTAGATTACGTTCCAACCAAACACTGCCCATACATTCAACGAAAATAACATAGGCATGAGTTACGCCCACACGTATCTCACGATTAATACTCGAACTACCCTTAATGATTTCACCAGTACCTTTAAGGAAAGAAGCTCCACCACGCAAAAATCCAGACATTAATAAACTTAAAGTTTCGTCTAAAGATATCGTACGATTATTGGTAGCTTTTGTTTGACCTAAATTCGTAGGTGTGCCCAATTTTTTCGTATTTTCTTCATTTTGTTGTTGCGTTAAAGCTAATACCGTACCAAGTAATTTCGCAACAGCATATCTTACTTCACAATTACTGCCATCAAAAGCACGAAAGCACAAAGCACTTAAACCTTCCAGTTCAGTTTTATACAGAAACGGTGCATGCTGGATCATTTCCAATAAGCATTTAGCTGCAGCTACACGTACTGCTAAAACGCGATCTGTTAGGCAATGCCTTGAAGCCTTATAGATATCTTTGTGAACATTAGCTATTGCTGTGCCCATACCAGTGCAAACTTTCTCCAACGTAATCATAATTTCAATGCGTGCTTGAGATTCTGCATTACGTAAAGTCCTTAAAAGTATTTGAACTGTCTCCTCATATGAACGGCCCATCATACGACCAAGTTTCTCGTACATAGAACCCAGTATACAAATTGCAGCCAATTTAGTTGGCAAATAACTTGGAGAGTCATCTTTATTTTTTAAGATGTCATTACATGAATTGACTGTATCGAATAGCATAAAAGTATCTCCCACAGAAAATAGTGTGGCCAAACAATTGGCTAACAGCTTTCTACTAGGTGGTCCAGGTGAACTATTTATCTGTGCTGTCAACTGTTGCACCAACAGCTTCTGATCCTTTTTAATATCCAAACGATTTTGCGTTAATAAAGCCTTTTCTAAATATTGCAACCATTCAAATATAAAAGCTGATCTCTTCGGCTCAGGCAATTGCTTAAGAATCTCCTCTTCTAATAACAATTTTTGCCTGATTTCCATTTTATTTTTTTTTTGTATGTTTTATAAACGACACAATAATACTTTCGGGCCCTACCGGCGCCCAATTATTAGAATCTAAAAAATATACTTGAAAATTTTCAGAAATCCGATTTTCAGATACTCATGGCACTCCTTTTTATTGGCCTTTTTTTTGTTGTAATATAGGTGAAGGTTACTTTGTTATGCAAACATATACGCGATCATATGTTACTAATGAATATTTTTGCCTGGTACTACGAGATTCACTTTATTGTTCATTTGTTTTCCTTCTTGTTCTTAATAATTAGATAATATTTATAATATTGTTCATGTGAAGACTGTAATTTATGTATAAATATATATAAATTTTTAGTAATGATTCACATTGAATTATTATACACTAATACTAATTCAACAATATTCACGCCAGAATCACTAATGTATCAATTACAAAAGATTATATAGATCACTTCTAATTACACTAATTTCACGTATATGATTATTACGCAAAACTTAATCGCTTTCAACGTGAAAGCTCTCATAAAAATTTGTTAAATACTTGCAGGAAAAAGAAATAAATTTTATTTCAATGTTAAAATATTTTTTCACAAAAATTTTCATCACAATCTTTTTTCTCCATCTACACACTAAAAAACATTCGTAAATATAATAAAATGAAAAAAAAATTGCAAGGGAAAACGACAACTCATTAAATAAGAAAAGTTTAGTTTCATTTAATAAAGATTTTGAGAAAGTGAAAAACTAATGATAGCTGTTACTTTTTGTTTCCATTTCATGCTTTTACTCTTTTTATTTTACAATTTGTTTATAAAGCGCTGGTTAATTTCTCATAAGTTTTATAATTTTACTAAGGCTAAGTGAGGCATTTCTAATAATAAGAATTAATAATATTAATATTAATAAATATTAATATTTAAAATATTACTAAGTAAATAAATATAATAATATTATCATTATACAAATTGTTAATTTGATAAAGTTGTAAGCTGAAGATTATTATTTTACATTCCTGTGAGTTTAGAAAGAATTTAAGTAGTTTGTGTTAAGTAGCATGAACTTTTGCTTAAATAACAGTTCATTATGAATTCAATTAATCAAAACGACTTAAAGCAAATCGTTGACGATATTTATAAAGAGAGATTTAAATCCATCGTTGAACAAACGGAACCCGTTTATGAAATTTTAGATATACCTCAATCTACAAAACATGTCAAAAGTGCATTTGAACCATCCGATAATGATTTTTGGATATTTGGTTATGGCTCACTAATGTGGAAAGTCGATTTTCCATTTATAGAATGCGCAAATGGTTTTATTAAAGGCTTCTTACGGCGCTTCTATCAACATAGTAAATATCATCGTGGCAATACTAAAAGGCCTGGTCGTGTTGTAACATTAATATCAGCAACACCAAAAGATTGTGTTTATGGTGTTGCATATCGCATCTCTGCTATGGAGAAAGATTATGTATTAAAACATTTAGATTATCGTGAAAGGAATGGTTATCAAAGATGTGTAACAAAATTTTATGAACATTCTGCAACAACGGCCAACACAGCTCAAGCGGCCTTAGATATTATTGTGTATATTGCAACATCAGAAAATGAGTCATGGGCTGGTGATGGAGATGCCATTAATATAAGAAATATTGTTAAACAAATTGTAACATCGTATGGTCACAGTGGTACAAATCGTCAATATTTATTCAATTTAGCCAATTCAATGAAAATTCTATTCCCTGGCATTGTTGATGATCATATACAAGAATTATTACAGGCTGTATTAACTTTCATAAAAATAGAAGAACCAATTTTGTTACAACGTTTAGTCGAAAAGGAAATCTACGACATTTTAATATTAAATCATAATTCAGATGAGAATAATTTCTTAACGGATAAAGTGGATTGCTTATTACATATATTAAAAGTAGGTTGTTCAATGGAAAATTGGAGAGTAATGTTCTACATGCAAATACCAATCGATGATATTTGAAAGATTTTTCTATTCATTATTAAATTTTCATTTTATATAAACAATTGTATACAATATAAAGAAAATGGACAAAAAAACAGGAAACTTCTTTGAATACTATTTAATTCAAAGGAATTCAAGTCAATTCAAATTGACGATGTTTAAACGTTAAATTTTATAAAATTTTTTAAACTTTCAATTTCTTTCTATACATTTATATATTCTGATATTAAAATACTTCTATTTGTATTAATTATTATTATTATAAATTGAACTCTTTCTTTTGTTACCTTTTGGGGATTTTATGGAATTGCCTATAAATGACAATGCATGAGAATATCTAATAAAAATATAAAATTTACATTTCCGTATTTGTATTTTTATACAAGAGTGGTGCACACACACACACCACACCACACACACACACACACAAATACAAAATACATACAAGTGCCTTTATATTAGACGGAAAAAAATGAAAAAAGCAGGAGAAGAAAAGCTAAAAAAAAGAAAACAAACAAAATTTTCCTATTAAATAATTTGTCTAAGACGTATTTTATTAATAAAACCCCTCATGTCGTCCCTTTCCTTCCAACAGCCCCCAACCGCTTTCCCATCAAGAGTTGAAGAGCAGTTAAGGAAACTGAAAACACATAAAGCGGCAGACGGGCAGACAGACAGACAAACAGATAGAGTAGACAGGGTAGATATATATTTTATAATGAAAATTTTCATATTGTACGCCCGCAAGGATGCGACGACTGATGTATCAGAAAAAGCCGCAGAAGTTATGAAAAATTAATAATAATGTCGAATCGATTGATATAAACCAAAGTACAGTGCAGCATACACTGCAGCACCGTGAAACAAAAGCTAAGCAAATCAAAGTAAACTAAACTAGTCAGCAGGAGTTTTAGTTATTTGATGATGATGCAATGGCAGTATGAGGGGTAAGGATTATGATTGGATAGTGGTGGTTGGATTTTAGAGAGAAGGGTCACACTAAAATGTTGGCCTTTTGCTGTTCAACTTTTAATTCACTTTTAGTTTTTTCGTTTTGCTATTTGATGCGGTCATACACATACACACACACACACACACACACACACACATACTTATATCAATATCCATAGAATAATCATATGCAAATATTGAAAAATGCAACAAATACAAATTTTGTATGGCCCCATCAGGCCATACAAAATTTTCTTTACTTGTTTTTGTGCTCTTGCCTTTGCGCTTTTGTTTTTGTTTTTGTTTTTTGTTTCTTTTCTTTTTTTTCGCGGCAGGCATTTAATTTTCCCTTTTGTTTTTCTGATTTTTTCTTACTGCTTTTAATTTCTTCTTAGTTGAGCCATACTTTTATTGCTATTCCTGTTATATATACCCATAATCCATTAACCATTGTTATTGTTGTTTATATTGTTGTTGTTGATATTACTATAATAGTTGTTGTTAGTTTTTGAATGTTGAACCGTAACTCTCTCATAAGGAATCTTCTTAAGCAATACTACAAAAATATATACATGAAATAATTTTAAGGAAAAAAAAAGGCTAGAAAAAAAAGCAGAAGAAGTAGCAGACAAAGAAGAGGTAGATGGAAAAAAGGGTTTTGTTTGTATGTATGTATGTATGTGAATGTAATGCAGTTTTTGCATAATAGGCCAAATAAAAAAAAATTTATTGGCAAATGAATAATAGCGCCAATTGCCCGAAAGGCGTTACATTATGTGTATCTTTATACTTTTGCGCCGCTTTATAATATTATTGATATATTAACTATGTGCCAATGTTTGTTCATTTAATATCATTTTAGATTATTCTATTACCTAAAATCAACTTTTGAATGGAATTTAAAAAATTTTATTTCTACAAAATTATAATTCCATCATTAAATTTTTATTTATTAATTGGTATATTAAGATTTGTGCAAATGTTTGTAACATCCAAAAAAAATTAAGATAGACCCACCTTTTATTATACCCGTCCACTCAGAATTATTCCTTGATTCGACTGTGTGCCTGTGTGTCTGTGTGTTCATTTGCAAGCCTAAGGTGGCAATTTTAGAGATGTTTCAATGAAATTTGGTACGTACATTTGTTTTGACACAGGGATCCAGGGACCCTATTGAAAATGGTTAGAATCGGACAGTTAGTATAACAGCTTTTTCGGAAAAATATCGTTATATAAGCAAAAGGTAAAATTTTAAATATATATTTTAGCGGAAGTTGTCACTGTTTACCAATTTGGGTTAATAAATGTGCGTACCAAGTTTGATCCAAATCGGTCCATTTTTTGTACCTCTTATCATATTACTATTTAAACTATTTGAATATTTGAAAAATTACAATTTTTTCAATATAATTGACTTCAATCACATTGAAAAAAGTGATGTAGGGTATTGAAGTGTCGTCATCGACCGACAATTAAGTTCTTACTTATTTTTGAATATGAAACTTTTCAAAGGTACACCTTTGATCTTTGATCTTATTTAGAAGTAAAATTGAAGCATAAAAAATTTGATTTGCTCTTCTATAAAACTTTAAGAGAAATAGGCGGATTATGGAACCAGTTAACAAATATCATCTTAATTGTAAATCAATTAATTTCTAATCTTTTAAGTTTTGAGATATTGCGTCCAATGTTGTCCTAGATCTCGTATCTCGCAAATACGGAAATGCTGATGGAATGTAAATTTGTTTTGTGAATTAAAGAGAGAAATATGCTTTATTTTTAGTCCTCAGGGGTCTTCATTTATGAGGTCGTTATAATATCGGGAAAAAATTTTTGATCTATAATTTTCCCAAACTCTTTGACTTGCCTCAAAAATTACATTTCTATTACAACCAAATCTAAGAAATTTTAATTAATTCCAAAGGACAAAAATATAATTATTTCCCTGCTTATAAATTCTTTAATATTTAGGGTATTTAATAGTTGCCTCTATTGCTTTGGAAATAATGTTCTTTTATTAAATTTAATTGTATTTGCTTTCACAGTTGGCCAGTTATAACTTCAATTAATGCACCACAATTTCTTTTACTTTATTTATTTACTCTTTTCTTTCTTCTTTTTATACTTTTAAAAGACGTTTCTATCTATGGTCCTTTTTTCTTTCTTTTAAATCATTTCAACATACACAGAACAATTTGTATATATTTAGTTACTAGAATAAAATTAAAGGTTAATTGATGACAGTTTTTTATTTATTTTTTTTTATAATAAAGACATGATTTTGGAATGGTAAAGCAAATGGATAGAAAAGGAGGCAAGCAAAGAGCTAGTTTCGAAAGACAGGCTTAGTGTAAGAAAATAAAGAGTTTTATGCAATGCATTCGTGTAGTAATGTACATACTTTGATTTTGTATATAAAAGCAATCTAAAACAATAACAATAACATCAATTAAATTATTAGTGTTTAAACGCTGTTTGATTTTTATATTTCATAACAGTGGCCCGGAAACTTTGTTTCATCATCTTTTGTTGCTTTATAAGTTTTAATAAGTTTCTTAGAAATAACCACCATAAAAATTATTAAAGAATATCTATAATTTCTCGTTAAAGAATGTACTTTTTAAATAAATTTAATAAGATTCTTTTATTTTATGATTCTTGACAAGATTATCAACATTTAGCATGAAGATTATTAGTTGAAACTTTAAATTAATCGTAAAATTTCAAATTTCACTTATTTTAAAGTTTTGCTAGAATGGAGATTACTGAATCTGTAAGAATCTTGCTTTGTACAATTCATTGTATGCATATTTCAATTTAAGTTAGAATTTAACTTGCACAGCCTAGAAGATTATTCAAATAAAAACGAAAAATTGTGTAAAAGAGATGGACAGAAAATTTTGATTGAATATTAATAAAAAAAAAGTTTGCTTCTGAGGGAAGTAAAAAAAAAACTACATATAAAACAATAAAAAAATTACATTTCATATTATTGGTTTTAATTTTCTTAGACACCCATAAACCACTAATTCATGTTTAACGGTTAATCATGTTTTTACAATGTAAATAAAAACAAAAATACAACAGAAAAAATAAAATAAAACGGTGAGTACAACGTAATCATGTTTGAAATTTGTTTAAGAAGAAGAATAACAAGAAAACCAGTATAAGAAAAGTACAAATACAAAAAAAAAAACGAGGCAGAGAAAAAAAAACGTGGTTGGACTGGTAATGTATTAATTTATATAAATTGTGGTTACATTTAATTCTCTATGTACTCTATTAATAATTTTGGCATATTTAGGTCATTTAGAAGTTAGTTAGGACAACTTTTAAGGCTTAAGTGTTAAGCATTTAACAAAATTAATATAAAATAGATTTTTTAATTAGAAATCTTTGGCTTTTTATAAAGGTCAAAATAATATTTTAAATTAAAATTGAAAAAATGCTAAAATGCTAAAAAACTACAATGCGCAATTCAAACATATGTTCGAAATTCTTTAAATTTTTGCTATGATTGTTTAAAATATTCCATCAACTATCTTCTTTCTTTCTGAGAGCTTTTTTTCATCTCATCTTTCTTAGAGATATTTTTCAAGTAGCAGTGCCACGCCTAATGAAAATTATAAGGCATTCTAACAAGTTAAGTAAAGTACTTAAAGATCTTTAAAATCTTATTTGAAAATCTCGGTAAAGTGTAGCATACATATTAATAAGCTTACATTTTGTGGAAGGATTTGATGAGTCATTGATTCATTTAATTTAATTTGATTCCTTGCTAATGTCAAATATTATTGATTTTTCTTTTAGATTTTTATGTTATTTATTCAATGTTAAGTTTACTTAAAGAAGAAATGGCATTTAATATTGAGGAAACCTTTCGGTAGACATGAAAAGATGAAACAGACAATTTTATTGTAATAAGTTCACGTTTAGTTACTTCCGTTTTGCGTGTACTTTTATATGTTAATTGTTCAAAATTTGAAAATGTATTCATTTTATTAGAACATTTGTAACATTTAGAATAAGGCTTTGCGGGGTAGTTCTCATTTATTAGATAAATAAAACTTTAAGTAGACAAAGACCTGACTGCATCGGTTTGTGGCTTGAAATGGCATTATTTAATTATGTATGCAAAATTAAAGCTCATTTTTTTAGATTACTCTCAAAAGTGGGAAAGTTCAAAGAAGGATTCATTTGTTTCTTAGAGTACAATTAAAATGAAAAATGTCACCTTTTTAAATTCTTTTTGTTTAATTGTGCATGATCTTTATAATCTTCAACAGGTTATTCAAAATTATGGAACATCAAACTTTTCAATCTTTTACTTTTCAAATTTTAATTTAAATCTCGAATTTAATAAAAATTTTCTTTAGTTTCTACTCAGAAACTTTTTTACTTGGAATATATGAAATTTTGATTTGATAATTTAATATTCGATCTCAATCGATTGAAATTTATCATTCTATTTCCATTTTCATTTTTTATATATTTTATATTAACCGAATTTTATTCTGAATAAGGATTTGTTGTTGCCTTTTCAATGAATTTAAATGATTTTTATAATTGATTTAAAAATCTAATTATGTTTGTAAGCGTGATTATTGAAAGTGTATTAAAATCGACTATATTACAGACTTTTTTCCTCTTTTTTTTCTTTTAATTTTTTTTAATACTCATGAATTAATTCATCTGTTTTTTATAGAATTAAAATTTATCATATGACTGTTTTTTAATGAAAATTAAAGCCTTTAAAGAGAAGTAATTAGTAATTTCGATTTTCTATTTTGATTTTCAATAAAAAAGACAAATTGAATATGGATTATTTTTTCAAAACTTTGAATTAAATTTAAGAAACAGAAAAAAACCACTTTTAGGAAAATTGGAAACCTAAAAATCTAGCCTAAAAGAGCACTCGATTGACGTAGAAATATATTGTAGGTTAAAGAATTTTTCCTTAAATCTTCCCCTATAAAGTAAGAATTAAAAACAATTTCAACAATTTTAGCAATTGCAACATTTAAAACAAGAAAATATAGAAAAAATGAAAATCTAATATTTGGCCGTATTTTTATAAACGAAATAAAGTTAATAAATAAACTAATAAATCGATTTCTTCTTAAATTCTTCTCAAAACCTTCTTCCTTTAAATATGATACTTATAAATATTATAGCCATTTAAAATATTTCAAAGAATAGAAAATAATTTTACTCATATGAATTATAATTGATGTTTATTTGATGAAAAATTAAAAAGACTTAAGACACAAACGTGCAATTTTCAATTTGTGCCACATTTATTGGATCCATTAATCACATAATTTTTTTAAATTGTTTTCTTTTTTTTTATATTGAATAATTTTTTAAGTTTTCCAGTAGGCGCTCCAATTATCTTGGATATCTTGTGTATGGAACGAATTAGGCGAGATCTGTTCAACAGATTTTCAAATAAATTTCGAGGGCATAACTTTTACTTAAGGAAAAAAAGAGAAAAGAAAAAGAGATATTTATATACTATCAATCTGGGAATTTTTAATATTAAAAAAGCGAAAAGGCTTTTTCCAGCTTAGTTTCTGAAAAAAAAAGAAAATTAATTAGAAGAAATTTTACATCGATAAAATACTCTCTAAATCTCTAAAAAGGCCAAAAATATTCTAATCATTAACGATAAAAGTTATTACATTTTCGATTGAAAGTAGATATCAATTGAAGTAAACCAAAAAAAAAAAACAAACACTCGAAATGTATAATATTTTGTGCTTTTTTTTACTATATAAAATCTATAAAGTTTTATGTTTAATGTCGTTTTTCTATCTTAATAGAAATTCTCCATTTTATAATTTTTTGCAACTTTCTCTCTCTTTCACCTTTTGATTTTTTTTCGTTGTATATATTTAAAATTACTTATGCGTAAGATTATTGAATGGGTAACAAATAATCAAAACAAAGCAATAGAAAAAAAAACCAAAAGAAAATGAACAAAAAAATATATATTGACATTTACATCTACATCTAGTGATTTATTTAACGATTTACAATTACAATTCTCTTCAATTTTATTAATAAGAAGAGGGATTGTAAATAATCAGGCTTCAAAATGATTGGTTAATGATTTTATATATACAAAAATATATACAAATATATATAAACACATACATACACATATGAAGACATACACATGTATAAATATACATATATAATCATGTTAGCATGATCATGAACAAATCATATTGAATGGGCTGTTTATTTTTTTTTTGTTGTCTGATCTTACTCTCTGAAAATGTGGGAGTAGTTAAATACGATTGACTACTCTCCCAATATTTGGTTTTTGTTTAAGTTTATTTTTTTACGTATTCTTTCTTTTTTCTTATTGTTCATTGAAAAAGTTTAAAAACAATGAGAACTGGTTTGTTGCTTAACAATGAGTAAATACGCTTATTAGAACGTTAAGTCAGTTGCCACATAAACTTTTTTTCAATTGTTTAAAATTTAAAATTTTTATTATTTTTTAATTTCTTAACCTTTTAAAAGAAAACATTTTATTTATATTAACATCTTAGAAAAATCTTTAAGGCCTTAATCTATACAAAATTTCTCTTTTCCTTAGAAATAAATTTTTCAAAAACAAAACCATTTTTATTTTAAACGTTATCTGATGTAGCGTTAATTTCATGCCATTTCAACCTATAAAGATTATTGTCTAATATTTTATATGTTTGTACATATGTGTGTGTGTAATATGATATTTGTATTGTTTTATTTTAGTTATACAATACGATCGCTTCTTAACTCTAATACAATGCGTTAGGGTCAAAAGTTCTAGATAGTTAATAGTGGTTTAGTTTCTACTTGAAACGCGCTTAGCTTGTACAATTGCCACGGAACGAGAAAAAACAATACAATAAGATTAATTCATTTACGTTTTGAGATTACAAAATTTGAGATTTTTGTTTGCTAGTTTTTTGGTTTTTTTTTTGTTTTTTTTGGGCCTCAAATTTGTCTATGAATTTTACTTTAATTCATTTATATATGATTTAAACGGTTGCCGCCGGTAAAGATCGATTACAATCGTTTGTTAATAATTGCTAAAGGTATTATGAATGGGCCTTATATATGGCAAGTAAAAATTAAGGAATGAAAAATGGAATTTTAAATATAAAAATTTTTTTGGGGTTCCTCGCGTTTTTTCCTTTCCCATTCGTTTTTTTTTTTGTGTTCGAAAAACGACGAATGTGAATATGTGTGTGTATTCTATGTAAATTAAAGTTAAATTTTTTTAATTAAAATAATTTTCATTTGATTTAAATTTGAAATTATTTAATCTCTCCGAAAACGGATAATTTAAATTTAAATAAGTAAATAATTAAATTACTTGTGAGAAAATCTCTTATAATATACAAGATTTATCCTAATAGTAATTAATAGTGATCAATAACAACAACAACAACAACCATAAGTTTTCTAAGTAAATAAAATAATTAAGCTTTTTAGCAACTGATGGAAAGAAAAGTATGACAAATTAAAAGGAAAAATTTGCTCTTTCTAATAATAATTTTTATATAAATAGAAAAGTATGTGTGAATCTAAATATCCTTTAAAAAAGTGTTGCTTTGTATTAAACGGTCTATGAAAGCCATGAACCATTTGTAAAGTTATTTCAAATGATAAAGAAAATGCCACTTAAAATTTTGTGAGAAAAAAACCAGTGAAAATATTAGTATTATCATAGCTGAGTCTTAAATACCTTCCACCATTTGAATTAAGGTGTTTAAAATTGCAATAAAATGCTTTATAAATTATGAAAGCAAAAAAAATTATAATTTTTGAATGATTTGAATGTTTCGTTATTAGAGCGTGTTATATGAATGGGCTGGAAGAGGGCGTGGAGGAGTCTAAATGTGGCATAAACGTGGTACACTTATTCAGTATATTTACTTTCATTCAAAATATATTCGGATTTTTATATTTGTATATATGACAAAATATATAACAGAAAGGCAGACGGATGGACGGACGAAAGAATAAACAGACTTATATCGATTTAGAAAACGATTCTAAGATATCTATTTGCAATATATAATACCTTGTTTCATGGGTTGTAAAGAAATATCCATGAAATTGAAAAGCATTTCAATTACGATTTATAATAATAATAATAATATAATAATTTTCCATTTACTCCCTTTTTTATGTTGCATTAAAATCAGTAAAAAGTTGAATTAAATAAAAGGCTTAAATTAAAAAATCAAAAAAAGAAAAACAATAACAAACGAAAAACATTAAAAATAATGGAGAATATACGTTTTGAAAAATTTGAAACAAAAAACGGGTAAAAAAACTGTTGTAATGTGTAAAAAGTGAATCGTTTTATATTGTGAAAATAATTTAAGAATTTTTGAATACATTTTGCGACAAATAATAAAATTTAATATTTTGAATGATGTGGGACATATGGAAAAGAGCATGAAAAATTTTTCATGCATATTTAAGGTTTTCTTCGAATAAAAGAATTGCATTCCATTGAATGATTAAATCGAAAGTGTATTTTTGGTAAAAAAGATTGTTGTTAGTTAACTGAATCCTTCTTGATTTTAAAAGAGAAATATGAAATGTTTTTTAAATAGTTTTATCGCTTTAATGTCTGAACATAAAATTTATATTTTCTAATGAATAAATGTGTCAAAACAAATCCAAGAGTTTTTACTCGCCCGTTAAAATTTTTATTGCATCTTCGCCAATTTTATTTGACTTTTCAAAAGGTTCTAAATTAAATTTGGCCCGGCCGCTTTGTCATTACATTTTCCTCATATAATTTTCGTTAATTCTTTACTTCCATGAAAAATATTTTACCTTTTCGATTCTACCATTTTTGTGTAGCAAAAATGACAAAAGTGCTGATTTTTGCTACACAAAGACTTGAAAAAGCATCAAAGCATCAATTAAGGTTGCAAATCAGATTAACCACTTTCACAAGTAAGCCTTAACCAGTCATAAAAATGGAGAAAAGAAAAAGTTAGAAAATTAAAAGAGAAATTCGGAATTTAAAGCGAAAATGCAGAAATTCAATGGAAAATTTTTGAGTAAAACGAGAAAACGTATTTGAAGCGATTTAATAAAAGTCCGTGCTTAACTATTTGTTAATTATTAATTATCACTTAATTTAATTTAGTTTTTATCTATCAAAAATTTCTTGCAAAATTTTATATATATATATATATATATATATATATAGTTTTATTTCAAAGATTTTCTAATTTTTAAAAGTAAATCTGCATACAATAAAGATTTTACAAATTTATTTGTTGTTGATTTCCCTGTTCCTTTTTGCTTTACTCGTTTGTTTCTTTGCTTGTTTGTTTATTGAAATTATTATTCAAATTTTTTTGATTGCATTATTTATATAATAAAGTGCATTGACATTTAATTGTTGCATAAAATTTTCGTTGACATATTTTTCTTTAATGTGAAAAAAAATGGGAAAAACTTTGAACTTTACAAGATTTTCTTCAAGATTATTATTTTAAATGTGAGAGTCACAAAAAAAAAGAAAATGTTAATTCTGAATTAAATTATTACTTCTATTTTGTGAATAATTTTTAAAAAGCATAAAACAAGAAAAGAAAACAACTGGAAAAACAAAATAACAAAAAAAGTGAAATCATAAAAAATTGGAAAAGTTGAAAAAAGTCACAAAGAAATGTCATTAAAATGTGTGTAAAAAATTCGAGGAAAATTTTGTGAAAAAAATGTTACCATTTAATTATGATAGAATTTCATGGTATTTTATAAAGTGATCATGTATCCGGATAAATCCATACTTGGTACATCAGCGTACATTACACCCGTGACGATAAATGATATGCAACATTTCAGCATTACTACCGCTATGGTACCTTCGGATGTTGCACACAATCGTCATATACAAAATCAACGGGTTTTACAACAACAACAACAACAACAACAACAACAACAATCGCAGCAACAACAACAGCATCAGCAGCACGAACAACAGCAACATGTGCAACATCAGCAGCATTTGCAACGTCAACATTCACATCAGCAGCAGCAACAGCAACAACCGCAACAATCGCAACAGCCGCAACAGCAGCAGCAACATCTGCAAAGTGGGCATTTGCTACAGAATGCACAAATACCCAGTCAACAACAACTTCAGCTGCAACAACAACAACCAACATCATCAAAACAACAACAACAGCAGCAGCAGCAGCAGCAGCAGCAGCAATCATCTTCAAAAGCACATCACTCAACGTTATTTACAAGGTATCCATAATTTAACATAAAATCGCATAATAATTATTTCTGTTTCGTCTTATCCATTTTCCATAAAAACTTTTCAAATAAATAAATTTTGACCATGCAATACCTTTTATCAAAAAAAAAAAAAAGAAAAGCATTCAATACAAAGATGAATAGAACACTAAATATTATACATGACACAAAAATTTTATGGATGGATAGAAATATACTTTTAATTAATAAAAAAATTTAATAAATTTCATAAATATAACAGATGACTGATACCGGGGATTAATGCGATGCAATTTGATAAGATTATTTTGAAATAATTGCTGCAACATGAAATGAGGCTAAATGTAACGAAGTATGTATTTCTACACCATACCGCTCTGAATTGCAGTCAGGTGGAACGCCAGGATTTGGAAGGTCTTCTTTAATAGACTAGACTAAAGGGGAAAGGGATCTAGGTGACACTCCGAAAGATTAAAGCACGGAAATCTTACATTTCCGTGCAATTTAAATTTCTTTGAAAGAAATTACATTTCAGAAGAATAATGTCAATATTTTTGGGACGTGCCTTAATAATTATTTTTAATTAGTTAAAACTGTAGATTTAAATTTGATTTCTGGGAAAATTTTTTTCATATGAAAATTAATTAAAAACTTTTTAAATTTATTTGATAAAAAATATTATGGACGATTTCGATCGGATACTTAAATACCCTACAACACTTTCTGTTATTCAATTAAAATGTCAAAATTCGAAGAGACAGTACTTAAACAATTTAAAAGAAGTTGTTTATATGGCAACAAATTAAAAGAAATGGATTGATTTGAACTAATTATTAGGAATGTCAAGTAATGGCTTTGTACAAATTATTATTAAGAAAATTTCCATGATTGGAGACTTTTTTCAAAAGTATCATTTTCTTTTGAAATCTCTTAGAAATTGCATTTCGATAAGAAATTTACATGGACAGATGATCGCTATTTAGATAGACAAAAAGACGGACAGAGAAACTTAACTTGATACAATAAAAACTAGGGTCCAAAACTTAAACCTTTTTAGGGTATTACAACCAATCCTAAACTGAACGAACTTCAACAACTTTTTACGTCTACATCACATTTAATCGATTCATTTTACGTGGAACTATAAACGCTTTAGGGTGCAAAAATAATTGACATCAAGCCTTTCAAGACAATTCAATAAAAATATTTCAATATAATTCTTAATTTTTTATATATATACATGTATTTATGTGTATGTATATATGTATGTATGTGTGTGTAAATAAAAACACGTGTTTAGCACTAATTTTCTTTCGTATGTTGTTTTTTCTTTTTGATTCTAGCAAATTACATTTAATTGTTTTGCTTATTTTTGCACGCTTAATTATTCACTTACTGCCTCCCTCTATTGCTTTGTTTTCTTTTGCAAGCATCTTTTGCATCATCCTTTGAAATGTTAAAATTGCTTAACATTTTAAAATTCCATTTCAAAGCACTTAATCCAATTAAATGAAATGGTTTAATTTTTTTTTTGTTTTAGTTCTGTCTCTTTTCCACTCAACTAAACAAAATTTATTTGCCATAAATCTGTTACTATAATTGTTGTTGTTATTGTTGTTTCTGTGAATGTGAAATTATTTATGTTAACATTTTATACAAATAAAATATCTAAGTGTAAATAAATAAACTACGAGTAAATTGTATCAAAAAAAAAAAAACAAATCCGAAAATTAAGTAAACGAGACTGATCACGAAACCAATAAGAAACTAATACTTGACTGGAGGCAAATTTTTGAATACGTTTCATTTAGCTTTGAGATAAATAAACATTAAATTTGGAATGATTTTTCTAATTATACAAATTGAGGAACGTTAAAACTGCTTCCAAACAAATTCGTTTTGAAATAGAGAAAAATTTGCCAAGGGACAAATTTGTGGTCTTATCTAAATTAAGAATAATTTGGTTGGTTTTTTTTACTGATTTGCTAATTATTTGTGCAGTCTAAAGAGTGGGTCAACTTGAAAATTTCAATGGTCCCATAATAAATGTCTAAAAAAGATGCTCCACCATTCATGTTCACGCAAAAGGACTTGCTTAAAATATTAAACTAATCCTACCACGATCACATCAAGGCGATATCCACCTACCCTAAGTGATGTAGGCCATTTAAGGTTAAAATTAATTAATATGTTCCGAAAATTTCCTATAAAGTATAAAAGAAAAGAATTTTCGAAAAACTTTACAGATCGGTTTTTAAAAAATGTGGACCAAAACATGGTATGATTTTGACTAAATTTTGCATATAAATTATAATTTTTAGGGCTTTTTTGTATATAATTTCTTTGTGTGCAATTTATTGGACAATGGCTGTAAAATATATCAATAATTTTAAAGGTCTTTCAAAAATTTTAAAATGTTATGCAATTTTTGTAAAATGCTTGTTTTTAAGTAATATAAATATTCTTAATAAATTTCTATCAAGTGTTAAAAAAGTTTCTTAACTTTTAAAAGGGTATTTCATAAGGCAGAGAGGTTGCATTAACAATGGGCTCGGGTTCACGACCACTTTGCGAAAGATCACTGAAAATCTAAATAAGTTCAGATGCAGTCAATTTTAGGTCATTCATGATTTTTGTAGTTTCATACTTCTCTGATTCCATAATTTTTGTTTGCTTGAAACAAATTTTGATCCGTTCATACATAAAGTTGGCCTTACCTGTTCTATGCTTTATTAAATAATAATGATCATTTTTCAATATTTTAACTTCATTTTAATTTAATCATTATCATTATTGACTAAATTCCTCATTTCCTTAATGATGGAATAAATGAAACTAGAAACACAAAAAAAAAACAACGATAGAAAAAAGTTATAAGAAATTTTTTAAAAGAAAAAATTATAGTAATTGACATTTGACGTTAAGTAGATATTTAACAAAATAAAAAGTACAAAATGAAAATTATAAAAGTAAAAAACAAATCAAAAAAAGAAAAAAAAACCAAGAAAAGTAAAGTGCAGCAAAAATATTGCGCAAAATCTGTTTGGAGTAAAAAAAACACGCAACATATTTTGCTATCCATGTTTTTTATTGTTGCCAAAGTTCAATCTATCTACTTATCATGGTATCGACCACTTTTAATTAACAAAAAAACAATAACAAAAACAACAACAAAATCACAACAACATCAAAACGAAAACAACAATAATATTAATAATAAACAACAACAACAACAACAACAACAAGAGGAAGAAGACAAAATAAAAAGAATTAAAAGTTACAAGCGCGAATATAGATAAAAAATCAACAACATTCGTCCTAGAGCGTTCACAGAGCTTACTTAAGAAAAATAGTAAAAAAAACAAGCAACATAAAAAATAATCAAGGCGCTCAAAAGACGTTCCTTACCTCTTCGTATTTCATTTCAGGCTCATTTTAATTGTGTTGTTGCTTTCTCTTATATTTCCTATATTTTATTTATTTTATCTTATTCCTTTGGTACATTTTCTTATTGCCATTTTGCTTTTGTTGTTGCTTTATTGCTGAAACGCTCTAATGACCTTTCAGTAACAGGAGCTTGTAGTCACCAGTTATCTATGCCAGCTAATCTTCTTTCTTTCTCCTTTTTTTTTCTTTTACTTTTTTCGTTAAGCCGTACTGCGTTTCCGTTGAAGATATTTTGTAGAAATAAAGCGTTTTAAAAGCATTTTTATTTTGTTCCAATTAATTAGGATTTTTAATGCAACCTCAATAACTTACACTTTTTCCAAATTCTTATTCTTATTCTCCCGTTTTTTTTTCTATTTTCCCATTCTCATTTTATAACTGTGCGCATTACATAAGTTTATTGTTACTTTTTTACACGTTGCTACAAACGTTTGTAACATTGAAAATGTAATCGTCAACAGTCCAACTTTGTTGGATTATTTACTATTACAAAAAATACAATATTCAAATGGTAGTAAAAATCTTTTCCTTTCAATTCAAAATTCAGGAATTGATGTAGCAAAGATTTCAAAATTTTATTAAATAATTATTTACTCCAAAAACTTAAGGAGGTATTGTTTAAATTATTTGCGTTCATGTCCATATCTATTTTAGTACAAGGGCTTCTCATATTTCTGATAAATCTATAATCTATGATAATCTATGTAAAAGGTAGCAAACGAATGTACCCACCGGACTTCCCAGTGTCCTTGCTTCCCAGCTTCCTCGCTTCCCCGCTTTCCAGCTTTACCGGTTTCCAGCTTCCCGCTTTTTACCTTCCCCACTTTCCAGCTTCACCGCTTTCCAGCTTCCCCGCTTTCTAGCTTCCCTCTTTCTAGCTACCCCGTTTTTTAATTTCCGCACTATTCAGCTTCCAGGCTTTCTGACTTGCCGACTTTTTAGTTTTCCGACTTCTTAACTTCCCGACTTTCCGATTTTCCGATTTTCTAACTTCTCTTCTTTCCGACTTTCTGTTTTCCCTACTCTCCGATTTGCTTTTTTTCTAACTTCCCAACTTTCCAACTTATCAACTTCCCGGCTTTCCAAGTTTCTGGCTTTCTAACATCTCGACTTTTTCTACATTTGTATAATTCTTATATAGATAAGAGTTTGTAACACTTTTGTTCCATTAAAATGGAAGATCCTGTTATTTGAATTAAAATTTTGTTAAACATAAGGATTTTACAGTTATTCTCGTTAACGTAAAATACATAGAGAATTATTTTTAAGATTTCTTGAGAGTTGCACAATCATTTGTGTTTACGATTTTACAATAGGACTAACTTCAAATTATGCTTATGTACACATTTAATATCGAAAATTGTTCTAAAATTAGTTCAATTTATATACCAATTTATGGCAATTTGTACATGCTGCAAATAACCTGCATTGAAAAGAAAAATACACACAACTAACAATATTATTGGAATCGCATCTGAAAAATAAAAACAAAAAATGCAGAAAAAGCAGAGCAAAAGAATTTCATGATCAATTCATGTTTGCTTTGTTTATTTGTATATGCTTGAATTATCCAATGTATGTAAGATGTAACAAATTTCTTGGAAAATCTTAAAGATCGAAAATATCCACAGCACATGTTGTTGATTTTCATTTTAGCTTTTTATTGAATTTTGCTTTCGTTTCTTCTTTTGTTATTATTGCTATTGTTATTGCTATTGCTATTGTTGTTGCTATTTGGTTTGTTTGTGCTTCAATTTACATTTATTGAACACTTTTCCATTTCAAATTAATGCAACTAATCGTAATTCTTATAGTTACAGGTGTAAGAAAGAGATATATACCTGAAGGATTTTGTTATTTCCATTCAATTTGATATTAATCAAGTGTTTGATTAGTAGAAATTGATGCATAAAAACAAACAGACAATTCAGATGGAAAATGATAAATCAGAATCTATACAAAATGTAATTGGCCTAATTGAATGTTACCAATTAATATTTTGAACAAACTTTTCTCAAATTTTAAAATATTCAAAAAATTTTTTATATCAATTTTAAATGAGCATTTTGTATCAGCTTAGATATTAAGCGCTTGACCCTTTGAATTTAAAAGAATGTAATTTAATACCAGGTTTTTCATTTTCAATTTGGAAAAAAATCAAAACTCATACAAAATCAATAACTTTTTCGATTTAATAGCCGCCTTTATTATTAAAATTTGATTCTCTTAGTTAACAAATAGTTACTTCTGTGCATGCTAATTATGTGGGGATATTATTAAAAAAATCTAATTTTGAAAATTTATTCTATTGGAAATTATTTTACATTGAAAACCGAAAAGTTCTTTTAAAAGAAATAAATGAATGATTTGAGTTGAAGTCTCTGAAATATGTTAATAAATAGTACAAGATTAAAGTGAAAACTGACTAATAAAAAAATTCATAAGCACACAATTCCAAATTTCATAATAAAAACATTATCAAATAAAAAAAATTTCAATTTATTTAAATTTATATTTATTCATTCTTTTCTTACTTCTGCTGTTTCTAATTTCTATTTCTTCTTTTAAGATATTTTCATATACTTCAATAATGCGACTCGAGTGATTATTTAAAATGTAAATAATAATCATAGTCGAACTAAATATTTAATTACACTAAATAAATATATAAAATGTAACACATTTTCTTCTTTATTTTATGTTTTGTTTTTTCTTATCTCTTTTATTTTTGTATTGTCTCTTTTTTTTTCTAAAACATAACTTGTTGGGTAAGATTTAAGTATATATTTATAAATTTCAATATAAAAATCAATTTTAAAACAAATAGGAAAGTTTCTAAGCGTAAATGTAATGTAAATTCTGTTAATTAGCACCTTCTCAGCAAACAGTAGTTTTAAGGATCTTGAGTTAACAGAAAACTAAACAAAATAAAATATAAAAACTAATAAATAGTTGAAAAATTATTATTATCGAAAGAGATTGTTAAGTGTACGCTACCTTTTTTATTAAACATATTTCAGATATTTCAATATCCATCATCGAAATTATTATTAAGGGTTTTTAGAGTTTAGCCAGAGCCCTGCAAAAAATGAAAAATGACTCTTACAAAGAAATGAAACGAACGAAACTAGTGATCTTCTATTTCTTTCAATTCTTAGATAATTGCATCCTACACCACTCGGAGTTCAAGTTATTATGTTATGTGTTGATATTTGATAACATCCAAAAGGGCACCTTTTATTAATTCATCGATATGGAATTATTTTCTGAAACGGTTGAAGTTTATTTGTCATTTATTTGCTTAAAAGCAGAAGCAATTTCTGAGCTACGTTACTCTTGGCCCGAGAATAAATCATATATCACTTTCCGTATAACATTCTGGTGTAAAAAATATCATTGCCTAAGTATTATTTGACTTATTATCAGCAAAATTTAATTTATATAAGAGCATTTTTTTAACATCTCTCTTATTTATCGAAAGCGTTCTAGTGTAGAATATTTAAATGTTGACCTCGACCATTTTTAACCAACCTCGTTTGTTCAGTTTTGAATGCCACTTTCATATTCTCATAACGATTTAACTCTTCACTTTTTTTTTTGAAATGTTCACTACCATTTATTTTATGCTCAATGTTACAACAAACTGGAACGCTTTGCTAATTTTATTAGCATCTTATTATTGTTATTATTATTGAAGTAGTTTCATCATTTAAAGCAGTGCAGCATTCAGCTTGGAATGCCATTATAAATGGTACATGAAATATATTTATTTATATGTAGACTATTAAAAAAAATTTATATATAAAAATTTTAAACGCGAGAAACGGAGTTTTGTGTAGTCTCTAAATCTCAATTTTATGGAATTTCCTTTTTGTAGAAAAAAATTAATGATGCCTTTCATTCTAAACCAATTTCTGAATCGATATTAACTTGCCTGTCTGTCTGTCCGTCTGGGCGAAAATATGCCTTGCAAAAGGGGAGGGCTTAATTTGAAGCTTAAAATCAACTAAATGTGAATTCCAACTTTTCTTGGGATCATCTTTTACGCATCAAATGTTATTTTGAACCAAGTGCTTGGAATTTTGGGCTAGTACATTTGAAGAAAAGAAAGGACTTTTCTGTTATATATCTGTTCACTTAAATCTATTAAAATAATCCTTTTTTCATGAGAGATTTAAAAAAAAGTATAAGTTTTTTGTTCCCCTACATTATTTGTGATATTCTAGGTTTTTGTAGATACTTATATAATTCTAAGCGTCTTCAAATAGATCCATTGTTTTATTATACCGATTGACTTGGAATCGTTTAATCTCTTTTTATATATATATTGAAATAAATGTCTCTTCAGACAAAAGCAAAAGTTGTCAGAGTCTTGTGTTTTGTCATGAAAAATACGTGCCCTAAATTTAGTCTAGTTGGATCCATTTTTTGCACTTTCCTTTATATAAGGAATTTTTTTAGTAATTGAAAAATTACAATTTTATCAACTTTCTTAACTTTGTGATACTTTCATTTGATTTTTTTAACATTTTTCCAAGTTCATTACTTTTATGTAAGTTTCCAGTTTTAAGGTTAATATTTTTATACTCTTTGGTGTTCGATTAATCCATTTATCTACTTATTTACTTTTTCACCTAAAATCATTTCAATGGGTGATATTTGTAAAAGAAATGATTCCATGAAGTGAATTTTCTGGATTGAAGCATCATGAAATTGTATCATAAGTGAAGTTGTAAAGGCAAAGCGATCAACTAAAAAACGGCAAAATGTGGTTTTTGAAAATGAAATATATGTGTACAAATATATTTGTTTATATTTATATATATATAAAGAATTTAAGTTAACGCTGTACGTCTTATATTTTATAATTTAATTTACCTTTTGTTTGATCTCTTTTTTTTTGTTGTCTTTTGTTTCATTTTTTCACCCTTTTCCATTTTGTTTTTCTTTCAAATTAATTTAAAACACCAATTGAAAAGTTTATTTACTTTGCCACAATACAAAAGAAAACTGCTCATAAAATAAAAAATAAACTAAATCAAATAAAAAAAATTCAAATCAAAATAATTTTTTTTGTAGATTCACTGATTTTTTAGTTAAATTTTTTCGATGATGTCATTAGCAAAATGTAGCGAAAAAAAGGCCACAAAAAAATTATGTGGTTTAATATTTATATATTATATTTTAATATATATATATATATATATATATATTTTGTGTATATGTATGCTTGCATTAAATAAAAAAAAATACACAATTTTATGAAAAATTTTGATGTAAAAAAAAGAAAATTTTTCATTTTTGCATTTCTTTTTTCAGATAATGTTCGATTACAATCACGCAAAAATTGTAGTAACTTTAGGCAAAACAAAAGGAACTTATAAATCTGGTTACTTTATTGTTTTTGTAGTGAGACTACAACATTTATTTTGTTCACCCCCACTCAATCGTTTTGGCCATGCCAATCATTCCAATCATTTTATGAATTTCACTCAATTTTTTCTTTCCTTTTTCCTTTGTTATACCTTAAACTATTTATGCTACAGAATATTATAAGTTTATGAACCTGTTTGTAACACCAAGAAGAAGCTAAAATATACAATCAAATCAGAATCACATTTCTGAATCAATTTAAGCATGTTTGTCAGTACAATTATCCGCCTGTCCATTTATCCAACTGGGTACAAGCTATTTGTCATAATTTTGTAGACATTTTAATGAAATTTGGCATATTGGGATGTTTTAGCTCATAAATGAATCGAAGCAATTTTACGACTTTGATTCATATAAAGCTTTTTTTAAGTTGAAAATTATTATTTGGAAAAAAACTTATAATTTTACGAAATATATTTTATATTTTTTTAAAATTGGCATTTTTTCAAATTTGGTTCAAATCGGTGCATGCTTTTTTAAACAATTTCCCGTTTAAAGAACTTTTTATATAATTTTTAAAAATTACAATTTTTTACTTTGTGATCAAAAAATTTTCTTATTTAACTTCTAAATGACATTAAAGCAAAATAGTGTAGTGTATTTAATGAACGTTCTCGAACCACTATTTATTTTACTTACTTTATTTAGTTGCTTTATTTATTTGGACTTTTAGTTAATGCTGCGGTGGTTAACTTATTGTTTTATAATGATAACAAAAAGAACTTTTTTTGAGCGAATAACAGGGCAAAATTTTATAATGTATAAAAACAAGAAAATGAAGAATAAGAAGAAGAAGAAGAAGAAGAAGCAGAATGGTTAATGGGCAAAGAATTGTGGAGTAAGTGAAGTGTGAAGTGTGAAGAAGAAATCAAATGAAATAGAAACAACAATAAACGTGCTCATACAAAATTTTAACAATAATAATCTCTATTCATATTGTACATTTATACATATGTATGTATGTATGTATGTATGTATGTACGAATGTATGTATATCCATATCTCAAACCTTTGCATTAGAGTTTTGCTGGATTTTGTGGTTGGTTTTTTATTATTTTTTTTTGTTTTTTTCAGTACTTTTCTTGCTACAAGCACCGAAAGAAGATCACATCTCAAAAAGAGGTGAAAAACAGAAAAAGAAACAAAGAAAAAGGCAAGAAAGAACGAAAAAATCAAATTCTAACCATCGCTAAAAGTTGTATATTATGATGGGTAAAACTCACAAAACTTTCTGGTTACCAAAAAAAAAAAAAAAAAAATTGAGCACATCATTTTTTTTCTTTTGTCTGTCCATCTCTCTTTAGTTATATCTATCTACGTATTGATGTGGATGCTGTCACGTTGGTATTGGGCACTTGGTGTTGCTGTTATTGTTACTGCTGACGTTTACTTTTTTTTTTTATTTATAACTATACACATACATACACATACATATGTAGTGTATCTGTGTGTGTGTGTGTGTGTGTGCGTGTGTGTGTGTATTATACTCATTGTGTTGTTTTTTATAAAGATTTGTTCACGTTGTGCCTGTTTCTCTTTGTCGATTTTTTGCTTTCTTTTTCCTTTTTGATAATTTTCTTTGTTTTTTTTCTTTTGTTTGTTATATTTCGTTTGCGGTCAAAGATTGCTTTTAAAACGCCAGGATAAGAACATAATGTGCTGTTTTGCTACCAGTGTTACATTTCTATACGCTAAAGGAAACATTCAATTATCTATATATCGCTATCTCATTTTATATCTCATTCTTTATCTTATTCTTTCTTTCTCCCTCTCTCTCACTCTCTCACTCTCTCACTCTCTCTCTCTATCTCACTCTCTGTCTCTCTCACTCTCCTTTTAGAAATATATACGATATCATTTCGTTGTAATGATTGTGTGAAATTATCAGGCTGAGTTTATGAGGGAATAAAAATGAAATAACAGAATATTTTATTATATATATCAAACATACATACATACATACATACATACATACATGCATGTATATATAGATACATTTTTAAGGGATTTAAAAATATATTGGACTTAATGACGCGCGCGCACACACACACACATACATACATACAAACACACATTCACATACATAGACGCATGTATAATGCATATGCAAGAATGACGATGATGATGAGTCTCTGTTCAAAGTGTTTTACCACTTATATGATTTTTATATATGTTTCTGGAGAAGTGTTCAGTCGTTTCATGCCAAATGCCCAACACGAAAAAAATCAAATAATAACAATCAAATAATATCTTACATTTATATATATATATATATATATATATATATATATATATATATATATGTATATGTGTGTGCGTGTATGTGTGATATATATGCATGTTTGTTTGTTTGTTTGTTTGTTTGTACATGGCATTCCCAGAAAAAAAGTTCTTCTTGTGTTTTTGCAGTTGCTTGCTTTGCTTTGGTTGCTGTTTTTCCCTTCCATTCCCAGAAAAATTTCATTTTTCTGTTTTTCTTTTCTTTTTTTACTTTATGGTTTTTCCTCTTTGGTGAAAAAATGCCAGTTGCAGTGCTTTGCTGTTTTTTTTTGGTCGTATTCAAATGATGAAACTGAAAGTGTTATTGAAATTTTTTATTAATAAAATTAATAAAATCATAATTTTTGTATTTTTATATTTATTCGCATTATTATTATTAGTTCGCATTGTTATTATTTGTTGTTGTATTTATGGTTATTATTATTATTGTTATTGTTATTGTTATTCTTAGCACTTAATAAGTTTTGCTCATATTAAAATTACATTTAATTTCTTTTTAAAGCAAAACTTTTTTCAGCAAAATGCTTAAAATTTGGCAAAAATATCTTTTTGATTTTTCTTTCTGTATACAAAAAAAGGCAAAAAATTTGGGAAAAACAAAATTAAAAAGAAAATAATAAATGGCAGAAAATCTTCTAAAACGTAAATGTTGCAATACAATATTGAATCTCAGTCTGAACAGAGGAAAGAACTTCCCATTTTGTATTGTTTTTTTTTGTAATGATTTTTGAATTTCATTTTTTTTTTGCTTTTGCAAGGAAGGTTAAGGAAGATTAAGAAGGTTTTATTGTATGCTTTTTCTTTTTTTTTTTTTTTTTGGTAAAGAATTCGATATGGGGATAAAGTGGTGATTTTAGTAAGAGAGAGGGAGAAAGAGTGTTAAGATGATTTTATAGCAAT
Organism: Melophagus ovinus; assembly: GCA_023089585.1. Lineage (NCBI taxonomy): Eukaryota > Metazoa > Arthropoda > Insecta > Diptera > Hippoboscidae > Melophagus > Melophagus ovinus. The sequence continues at coordinate 6,497,465 of JAKKIB010000177.1, forward strand.
AATAATAAAATTAATTATATATTATGTGATTTGTACATATATATATATATATGTATATACATATGTACATATATTTATATGCACATGTATATAAGTAATGCTTTGTAGACTATAGAAATGCCTGTGTGCACATACTTTTAATATTTTACAAGCAATAAAAAAATAGGCGTTCTTATTTTTCTTATATTATGTTATGTTACGTTAAGTTACGTTACGTTACGTTACGCTACGTTATGTCACGTTATGTTAAGTTACGTTTTGTAATGTTACGTTACGCTAAGTTACGTTACGTTAAGTTAAGTTGCGTTAAGTTATGCTACGGTTTGTTACGTTAAGATACGTTTCGTTAAGTTATGTTGCTTTACATTAAGTTATGTTACGTTAAGTTACGTTACGTTACATTAAGTTATGTTACGTTACGTTCCGCCATTGTTGTTGTTGCTGTTATTATTATTATTATTTTTGCTACTGTTCTGTTTTCTGTTCATTTCCTCTTTCTACTTATTTCTCTTTATCTTCATTTTCTACTAGTTGTTGTTGTTGTGATATTCTTGAAATTTTTTTTGCCCGCAAATAGGCATATTGCGTCAATATGCCAATAAATGCTTGTTTATGGCCACTGAAAAACATATTACTCTTGACTTTTTTTTCCAACTTCTTTTTTTTGTAGTTTAACTTTAATATGACAGAGTTGGCGCAGGAGTAAAAATTTTATACATACATATATACATAAATATATATATGTAGCGTGGGAAAATTGCAAATAAAAAATCTTTTACTTCTTTTCTTTACTTTTTGGTTGGTTTTTTTTATGCATTTTTGTTTTTGCGTGCTATCACGAGCAGTTTGATTTAGTTAGGTTCACTTTGTTCTTTCTTTTGTTTTTACTTTTGTTTTAGCTTTATGCTAAACAACAATAATAATAATAACAAGAAACCATAATAATAATAAAAGTAAAACATGCCAGAATAATAACAACAAATCAAGAAAAGTAAAAGAAAACTGAAGCAAAATGCCGCACTTGGGCACACTCTTTTTATTTTACTTTTGCGGTCTCTTATGTTCATTTTCTACCGTTTTTTTTTTTGTTGCCGCACATTTTACTCACTGTGATATATAGATATTTGCATATTCATGCACATGCATTTACACAAACACATACACACATACATACGTATATATATATATATATATATATGTATATATGTGTGTATAGATATTGCTGAGATATTTTAAAGGCCCTTCCTTTCAACATCTTATTCATCAATTTAAGGTGAAGAGATTTTGTTAAAGCAAAACAATCAATGTATCAATCAATCAATCAATCAATCAACTAATCAATCAATGCATTCATTCCATACATCAAATACTCAATTAGTCAATCGGAATTTTTTTCAGTTTATTGTTGTTGTTGTCTATTCTAAGAGCTTTAATATCCAACCAGAGGGTTTATCGTTGCTTTCATGTGAATTTTATTCTTTTCGTCTCCTTAGTTTTCATTATATTTTTTTTGCCATTTTTCCTCTTTTGTTCTCTGTTAAAAATTACTTTGTACACTTGTTTTTTTTGTAGAATTTATTCTGGCATATTTATGTAAATGTGAAAGCTTTCAATGTAAACTTAAGAAAAACCATAAAACTTAGAGGTTTGGGAAACTAAAAAATCTTTGCTACCTCGAGTGGCAATTGCATTCCATTTAATTTCTTCTCATTTCTTTTCTCTTAGTTTTTCCTTTTTTTTATTTTTTATAACTTGCAACTTACAACTTGTTTGTTTGGTTATATTTCTTTATTATTATTGATTTCATTTTGTGTAATCCAACACACAATTTTGCATTAATTTGCTATTAATGATTATGATTCTTTTCAACTTTGCTGCTGCTGCTTTTTTCTTTTTTGTTTTGTTTTTTCTTTTGTTTGCTTCTTCTGATTTTCTGCTTTTTCAATTAGTATTTTAATTTTCGTATGATAACTGATTGAAATATAATTAGTATGGTCCGTGATTAGATAATGGAACATTGTTGCTTTGTAATATACAAATAATGACACACATTTACTTTACATAAACTATAGTCGAAAATTATACCCATGACTACCCTTCGGAACTTTAGATTGTGTACTTAGTTTGTTAGAAGATTTGTAACGCTCAAAAGAAATCCCTCAAGAACTTTTTAAAGTATACGGATTTTTGATTAGTAATAATATTTCAAATAATGTTCAAACCTCAGTCCATTCATTTTTGATTTTCTTTTGAATACAAATATTGAATTGTTAAAGTTAAAGTTAAAGTTTCTATATTGATATTCATTTTTCAAAATGGTATTAGTCTTCTGCTATAGTTGATATTTCGAGCAAAAATTTATAGTCTTTAAGGAATTTATAAAATGAAGGACACTTCAAGAGACTTTCAAGAGACAAAGTCACTTGAACTGCATTGAGATTTAGACGTTAAAATTAAAAAAAAAAGTTCATTTATCTCTACAACCACCAATTAGAAGAGTTTACGTAATTATTTATATTGTGGAGGCCGCATATGCATATAATCTTGATCCACATAAAACTTTGAATTCATTTGTCCATTCGCAAATATTATTTCCTTATACACAATAATAGCAAAAGTATGGAATATTTTTCCACGTCTAGACTTTAAAAATAATTTTAATATCATTAAAAGGCGCACCCACAGTGCAACTGGGGCTTTTGTAGCGTCTTTTTGGCTACTGTGGCTCTTATAGCAAAAATTCTTAATCACTTGATTTTTTCATGGATTTCATCGTTCTTCTTTATTCCAAATTAGAAACAAAATTGACCACCTTAATTTATTTTAAAAAACATGGAAACTTTTTTTATCGTATGTGTATCACAAACGTAATTTTAAATATTCATTCAAATGTTATTTGCTTGTTTTTTTTGTTTATTTTTCTTTTTTAGATTTGATGCCAGTAAATCGACGAAGGGTGCTTCAAAATTGCGCAGAGATTTAATTAATGCTGAAATAGCTAATTTACGTGATTTATTACCATTACCACAATCGACACGTCAACGTTTATCCCAATTACAATTGATGGCATTAGTGTGTGTTTATGTACGGAAAGCCAACTATTTTCAACAAGGTAATTGGCAAAATGCTACAAAAAATTTCATATTAAAGAGAGAAGAAAGTAATTTTAGCTATAACAAAAATTAATATAACCACCATCCAGATGTTGAAGAAAGCTATGAAGATCCCACAAAGTGTACATATACTTAATCTACATCAAATTCTAAAATTATTTAGATATGTCTGTCCGTCTATCTACATGTCTATGCGTCCACATGTCTGTATGTCCACCTCCTCAACGCACAAAAAGCGATATTAACTTTAAATTTTGTAGGAACAAGATTTAGTTTTGGCCAAATATAATTTTCATTACTTGTTTTTGTTGTCTTTTCATCAACATTTTGAAGTTCTTAATTAAGTTAAAAGTATTCATTTGGTTATTACTAGAAGCAAAGAACTGACCCTTCTGTCTTGGCCTCTTACTACAAATTAGAAAAATATATAATTATTACCATCTAAAGAGTTTCATTTAGAATTTCATTCTATGTTATATATCAATCTTAGAATTCTCTATCATATTTACAAAATGAAATTTACGAATAAATTTATTAATAAATTATTAGAAATATTAGAGAATGAATGGTTTTTTCCCTTCATACCACAACAAAAACATGTACATATGTATATATATAAATACTTAATGATACAAAATACCTATTGATAATGTATAATTAATTTAATATCCGTTTATAAATAAATAATAATTTGTTCACAGTTCATTTATATTATTTTGATATGATGATTCTTTTACCTTCGGCCACAACGTATATTTATTTACATCACAAAATTACAAATTACCAATTACGTAACTTCATTACATTAAAAACTTACATTACATTAAAAAGGCTTTTAGTTTTACATGTAAAATAAAATTTGATTATTCATTGAAGACGAAATTTCAAAATTATAAAATTTATAATGCTTATCTGCTTCAAGAAAGAGTCTCAGAGAAACAGCAAAACACAGTTACAGTTTTCGATCTTTTCGCTAATTTCTTCCTCATTCTTTGGCGAAAATCTTTAATAACATTACTCTTTTATTTATGGCCCTAAACTTCCATGTTTTTTATTAGACTAGAAATTTCTTTTGTGTAAAGTTTAAGCGCTTTTAAATGCTTAACAAGCAAAAATTCTAAATGTAATTTTTGTTATGTAAATTTTACATTGAATTTAACCTTAAGTTGACATTTTGGCTTTAAAAAAATTGTTCTAAACTTTCAGCTCATATATTTTACTAACTTTTTTATACAATTTAGACAACTTGAATGCTCTTTTTTTTGGTTATTTTTTCAAATTTTTTTTATCTCTCAGATTTCTATGTTGAAAGGAAAGTTTTCTCATTCAATCTACTATTGAAACAAAGTCTCCTTTCATTGCGCCACTTTTTTTCTACTTTATATTCTCCAATATAAAGTTACTTTAGGTTTTTATATTTTTTTTTTCAAATTATATTTGAAGCTCAATTTTAAAAATTCAGTAGTAAATATAAAACCATTGTCGGAATCATTGTTGAAAAATACCCAGATAATTGTTTTTTTTATTACATATTGATTTAAAAATGCCATACTTAAAGTTAATGGTTACAAAAATAATAAAATAAAATATCAATAATTTAAATTGTGGTATACTTTTTCTATCCAAAATGTTTGTAACACTCAAAATGAAGCTTCAGATAAACCATATTTGAATGATCTGAAGTCTAAATCAATCATGTCGGTTAGTTCGTCTAATGTTGGTAAATATTGAGATACGGATACTAAACTTGGAAACAGTATTTATATAAGCACATGGCATTAAGAACAGTCAAAATTTATTCTAAAGGCAAGTTCATAGACCCGTCTAAATTTAAACTATATAGTTCTAGGAAATATATACTTTTGTTATCTTTACAAATTTCTACAATCATTCTTCTGGAAATCACAAAATATTTAACGTAACTTCTGCCTTTATCATGGTACGTATTCAAGATTTGAGTCCAACAAATTATAACTTTTTTAATTGTTTGTTACTCTATTACTCCAGTGAGCCATGTATGAGTCATTTATTTAGGAAACACATTTAAAGTATTTTTAGTTTTCTATCTTTTTATATAGTTAATCATTCACCGAGCGCGGTATATTATGTTTAAGCTGATATATGTTACATTTCCTTAAACTCATTTGGCCATGCCTTAGTTTATTACTTTTCCATAATTATAATGATTCGAGGTTTTTCGAAATCATAAAAAATTAGATTGCTTTGCTCAATAGAAAATTTGCTTGAAAATAAAGTGAAAAAAACTCTTCGCAAAAGAGTCGAGTCTTTAAGGAGGGACAAAATTATATAAAAAAAACATTGTTACTGTAATTTATTTCCGATACACCTTTTCGTGGGCGCAGATTCCTACAAAAGAGAGCATTAGGATCATCCTGTACTCTACAAAAAATGTACATCGCTTCAAATACTTTTCGCTTCCCCTAAAATATCAATTCCAAATAATTTTCTTGTGATTTTTTAGATGATACATTTAAGTGCATTGCAATGTCGTTATGTATCTAATGTTCTACTTGTTACTAAATTGTTTCAAATATTAATGTTCAATCATTTATTCAAGCCCATTTAACTAAACTAAACTAAAGTAAATTTTATGTATTTCAATCATAATTTACTACAAATTAGAGATATTAAAGTTTGTGTGTTGTAACGTATCACTCAAAAAATAGTGACACATGCACTCTGTTAACCGGCTTGTGGAATTTTTAACTACCACCAAGTTTTTAACAATTCGTGTTCATGAGGTGTATCAATTTAGTTTCCGTAACTGGTACCGTAACTGGTTGGTGTTTGTTTTTCCTTAGCTTTTCTGAAACCGATAGAAAGCTGAAACTCTTGTGGAATTTTAGCCAGAAATGGATGATGCTGATGATACATAAGAATGGATAATTTTTATAAGTACCCTAAAATAGCTTCCTATTTTATGGAGCAATCATATAGTTACTTTTTTCATCGTCCTAAAGTAATATTTTGATGCCCAAAATCTTTGCTGAAATTTCAGATCCGATTGGCTTATACTTTCAAGCCCTACCATAAAACTGAACTCAAGAATGTTACATTTTTAATATCTTTTTATTTTCTTAATTGTATTAATTCGTATTCTTTAATTTTTTAAGCAAATTGATGTTAATGGCGTAATATTTTTCATTGACGATCCCGAAGGTCTCTAAAAAAATTTTACTAATTTTTTTTAAGCATTCTCAAATCTCAAATGATGAGATTTTATATGAAAATTTTTAACCAAATTACGCTAAAATGTTTTATATACAATTCTTTTTGGTATTTATAAACAAGAGAAAATACTTACATGAGAAGATTGATGGAGAAGATGGCAAGAGGAAGAAAAAAAGGCATACGAGAAGATAAAACAAATTAAATTGAATGAAAATTAGAATAATGATAAAAGTTCAGAGTTCTTTGCTATTATTATTATTATTATTATTGTTAACATTATTTTTCTATCAATGTATTAATGAAGTAGCAGAGACGCACACATATACACATACATATATAAACACTGAAAGTAATATAATGCTGATGTAGATGTATGTAGATATAGCCTGACACTAAGGTGTGCCAAAAGATTCCACAAAGATTTCCAAAGAGTGTCATACAACATACAAACAAACATTTATATATATATATATATATATGAATATATATGTGTGTGTGTATGTGTGTGCATGTGTGTATATGTATGTAAAATTGTGAATAAATAAGTAACATAGTTGCATGGCTTTTTAAGCTTGTACTGCATGCATATTAGCGAGCGCTAACAACATTTCGTTGCATTCATTAAATTAAATTTTTAAAACAAAATAGAAACACAAAAACCATGTACTTTTTGACATTATTGTAAATATGAGGTATGTATGTGTATTTCATATGTATAAGTTTGAAATATTTGATATTGGAAAAGTCGAAGAAAACTTGTAAAATATTTTCTAAAGATATTTTACATGCAGTAAATTTTGCAACCGTCTGACTTTCGTTGCTTCCATTTTACAAATTGTACTCTCATCTAACTTGTTGTAAACATTCAGCAATCTAAAGATTAGCGATATAGAAGCAAAAATTAAGGTTAGATTTTAACGGTGAAGAAAACTTTCTTAGCATACAGTTTGGTTTTGAAGGTGAGTTAAAACGACCAATAAAAATTTAAAGAGCCTTTCTTGATTCCCATTTATTACTTGTAATTCACATAAAAACTAAAGTTAACTAATGTCATTTTCATTGAAACTAAAAGTCTACAATGTCTGCTGGAAAATGAACTAAAATTATGCAACATTAAATTTTCAATTTTTCTTATTTATTAATTATTGACCCATGTCCCCATGTCCCCATGCCCCTTCAAAATTTCGAAAGTTATGATTTTATGGTCATATTTTTTTTATAAGCAATTTTTGATTCTAAACAACTTAAATTTTTTTTTAATTTTTTTAATTTTTTTATTATTTAATTAAATAAATCATAAAAGTCCCGGGATTTCTTGTATCATTTATTTATGATGATTACATGTCTTTTTGTTGTATATACCTTTAACTTTTTTGTTCTTAGAGATACGAATCCGTATAATTATATGTATAGAAATGAATAATCATTATAAGCACACACCCTCACCTACACACACACACCTGCATTATATATATGTAATTACATGGCATGTATTTATGTAAAATTCTAATAAATTTCATGTAATAGATAAGATAATGTTTATATGCGCATTTCAGTTTAGTTCGGATGCTACTTAAGAACAAGTTTCTTTCATTTGAAATACTTTACTGTAAGTCTGTAGGTAAATATCAGTTCCAATGGAAATGCCATAACCCTTCTCCATTTCAAATTTTAACTAAATTCGTTTGTCTGATTACAAATTTCAGCTCAATAAATGGTACAATAAAAATGGCCTTTGTCATTTATATATAAAACTGCATGAGCTCCATCTTCTTAACTTATCTGTATTAATCAATAACATTTAGGTTTTGTTTGCTTTTCATAAAGAAGGGAAAGTGTTTTAATCAGTTGGCATCAACTCTTAAATTAACTATATAACTTTGGGTAATGTGATTAAATACAACAAGAAAAAAATGGACTGCAAGAAAAATGTCCACTCAGTCCATTTTTTTGAAACCTCGTCGCTTGTGATTTAGGTTCGTTTTTTGTAGGAAAATACTACAAGGCAGTGATCAATTCACTTTCATTTTCCTACGATCTATAACGAGAAAGTCTACGCAAGAGATTAAATATTGAGCAAACTATCTAAAGTGTCTCATTAATTGTAAATATTCTACAAATGGACAGAAAAATAGTCAGATTTAAATCGCTTCAGAAATTGATTTTGATTTTTGAAAAATTCATTGGTTTAGTAAAAGATAAAACTATCTTACAGCCTACTGAGTGTTACTTAAATATGTCCAAAATTATGAAGCCACTTGGCATTACAAAAAGTGTACATAAAATCGAGCAGATGTTTAAAAATTGAAGTTCATCTTTGGAAAAATATTTTTCTCATTCTCTTGCATTGTTTTCTAATGAAAAGTTCAAGTTCAAGGAGATTTTTTTTGTCTTTCCCTTTTTTGTCTTGTTTTTTTTTTGTTTGAGTTTGATTTAAATGTATTAGTTTCAATGAATAAACCTCTAAATATATTGTTTGAAATTACTTGACAATTAAAGAGTGTAATTTGGTATAGAAGGTAGCAGGCAGTCGCAAAGACAAGCATTATGGCAAAGAGCAGGCAGCGGCAATGGTTTATCTTAGAATGTAAATAACAAAAATATTGTTTCTATTTTTACTATGATTGTTATTGTTATTGTTACTAATGTAGTTATTGTTAATGTTTTCTTGTTGTATAAAAAATTATGTATATGTATATATATAAGTTTATAATACATGGACAATGGCAATGACACATATTTAATGATTCATTTGTTTGTTAGAATTTTTTAATTTATGGCTGGTGTTATCTGTACACCGTCATCGCATCTGTTTATATGCACACATTTATATAAAACTATTTAATGGCAATATAAAGTCAAGTCGAGTCAACTCAAGTCAACTCAAGTCAACTCAACTCCACCCAAACCTAGCCAAACTGAGGCAAGCTAAACCAAAGTCAAAGCCAAACGGACCCGAGCCAAGTCAAAGCCATATCAAAACCAAACCGTATGCTATGTTATGTTCTGCCATGCTATGTTATTACTATGCCATATTATAACGTTATATATTCTCCATATTAAATTGTGCTCAATTAACTTAGCGTACATAGCTTAATAATAATTATACATATGAAAAAGCACAACAAACAAATCATTTAAAATTAAGCATTACATTATCCCATCATATAAATATAACTAATAGAAGATATGTTAAACAAATACTTAACTGAAGACGTTCTTTAAATACTTTACTATAACATTAATAAATGTGCTCGAAAAAGTCCAAAGAATAAGTGAAAGAAATGAAATTAAATGAGGAAAGTAAAAAAGAACACGTTGAAATTTTTTGAACGTTCCGTTTCCGTTTGGAAAGTTCCGTAAAAAGAGATAAAAGTGCGAGAATTAGTTCTATTTATAATAAATTTGAGAGGTTTACAAATCCTAAGATGTTTTTTATTAAAAATAATATAAAATTTTTAATTTTTTTCATGAGCTTTTTTCTTAAACAGTTCTTAAAAATAGTCACTTCTTAAATCTTGCACACTTTTGGAAACAAATTTTTTCGTGAGCCTCAACAAATTCTATTTGTAAAATTTTATTAAAATACTTCAAATATTCATGACCAGACATCAGACAGACCAGTAGAAGAAAGGACGGATAGAAAAATTCAATCAAAGGAAACTCTAAGAAAAATTGTCCCAATCTAAAATTTTTTTGAATGTTATAAACATCTACATAAACTTATAATGCCGTGTACAACAAATGGTTTAAATTTTCGAGATGGATATATAAAGTAAGATAGATAAATAAATAAATATATAGTAATGTGGAGGTAACGCTCTGTGGGTAAAAAAAATTTTTTTTTTTAAATTTTTCGGTTTTCTTTTTTTCCGTTTTTTTTGCCAGTATTTCTTATATTATAAAAGTCTGACGTCATTAAAATTTTAATTAATATGATAAGTACCATATGTAATATTCTTCATATGTATGTATATATATATATATATATATAATATATATATATATATTATATATATATATATATATATTATATATATATATGTTAGCTTGTATATAAATTATTATATAATTTAATTTATACATATTTTTATTTATGAACACGTGAGAAATCTATGTCTTGGAAACATTTAAAAGTAAAAGTTTCATTTTGCAAACACATGGCAAACTTTTATATATAACTTGCAAAAGTGATTTTGTATGAATCTCGAATGTTCTTTCAAAAGACTTAAGTGACATACTTTAAAATTATTTTGGACGAATCTCGAATGTCATCAAAAGACTTAAGTCACATACTTTAAAATGACCTTGTGTGAATCTCATATGTTATTCATATTAACCAAAAGACTTAAGCCACATACTTTAAAATGATTTTGTATGAATTTCGAATGTTATTTCATATAAACCAAAAGGCTTAAGTGACATACTTTAAAATTATTTTGAATGAATTTTGAATGTTATCAAAAGTTTTTAAAAGTGAAGCAAGCAATTTAAGCAAGAGATTTTGGACTTGCCCTCATTTTGTAACATCTCAAAAATTATAATCGTTTATAATATCCTTTTTCTTAATTTTGTCTTACGCGCAGAAATCTAAATTAAGTTTGAAGTCTGCCGTAAAAATTCTGGACATTCTTAAGCGACCGTTATTATTGAAGGTTTAGGAATTTATAAACCGCTCCGAAAAATTTAAATTGAAACTAAATTCTTTCTTTAAGATAAAAACTTGTTGTTAGACTTTTATTTTTGATTTAACTTAGATAAAGCCTTTAAATTAACCAAATTCACTTTATGCATGATTTTTGTTGCCATACAACTACATTAAATTGATTCTTATTGAATTCGTTTAAGAATGAACATTTGAATCTGCGAAATAAAAATTCCAAAATTCAATGTTCTTCAATATCGTTTTTCATATAAATAGTTATGTCATTTTAGCGTATAACAATTCTATGTATTTATACTTAAATTTCCACCGAATACGATAAAAAAAATGATTTCATTTTATCAGCAATATCTCTCTATTTAAAACAATATGATTGGAAAAAGCATTTAACTTTTTTAAGCGCACATGTTTTTGCCTGAAAATTAGGTTTGGGATCGATGCATATATTTCTTTTTTTTTAAATCAATTTAAGTTTGCCCGTTTAATGAATGTCTTGCAGTTTTGCATTCACGAGTAACGTTCACACTCAAGCCTAATTTTATGAATTCTCTTAAGAAAAATCTTTCAAAATTTTATTGTAACTTGCCAATAGTCATATCCATCGAATGATTTCTTTTAGAAAATATTTGAAATTTATTGTTATAAAGCAACACAATAAAATTATGAAGTAAGTTACTTAACCTTAAAGCTCAGAAAAGTACGATAAACGGCTGAGCTTTAAGGTTTCCTTTGTGTTATTTAATTCATTATTTTTTTCTGTATTGAATTTTACTTATTATAAACCATAAATGCAAGCTGTTAGCTACTTGTGTAGCTATTACTTTTCAATAAATCAAAAATCCTGTACAAAAAAACTTCGTTTTCTTTTTTTGCATATTTCTTGTATTTTAAATTGGCGTACCTTTTTTTTATAGATTGCCTAATTCTGTTAACTTTGTTTAAGTTCGTAATTCAAATGGTGAGACGTTTTTTCTTAACTCCACAATTTATTTTAAATGTGGAACATTTTCATAAGAACAATCTTATTTGCATTAAATAAATGTTCTTTCTGCAATATTATTATTTTTATGCTTTTAATCATATACTTAATTCTTATGTTTCTTTTATATCTTTATTTAATTTTTTTCTTTGGTTTTATTATTTTACTTTAGTGTTTAAACGGCACAATATATTTTTACATCAATCTTCTACACCAAATATAGGATTTTCAAAGGTGAGTGATTTTCCTTTAACAGAAACGACAAAAAAACCACAAAAAGGCATATAAAATTATCATTGAATAAACATACATACATATTTATGTGCTCTTGTCTATAAACAATATAAGCAAAATGTGTAAAAAAGCGAAAAAGAAAAGAACAAAAAATAAAAATAATAAAAATTTTTTTTAGCAATTAATATCAAAGCGGATTTTTCCGACAACCAAAAGCATAAGGAAACTTGGCATAGTATAAGTAAACTTAGTTGTTAAACTAAGTTTATTTATACTAATACATTACAAATCGGCCACTAATTTACCATTTACCAAGTAAAAAAAAGAAACAAATAAATATATATAAAAATTACAATTATTTACAAAAATAATTGTTAAAGTTGACGTAAAACAATTTTGCTACTTCTGTTTCTCTATCCTTCTTTCTTTCTGTCTTTGTCAAATCAGATTTGAATAATCATGCGATTTTAATTATATTATATACAAGTATATGTAAACTATGTAAATAACTGAACTATATAAAAATAATTTTTTACTTCAATTTGATTTCAAATTTTATTGCAAGACATAAAAATTCTTGTAAAAACTTTCAATTACAAAAATAGAATTTAAAAATTATAAAGTAATCAATTTACCTATTTTTTATAGAAGAGAATTAGCGAAATAGTAAGCTACATCATTTTTATTTCTTTGAGGCTGGAGGCTTGAGAAATCACTAGAAATGTCCATAGAATTTTCTTTCAATGGATTAAGTCAATAGGCCTTAAAATATTTATTGCTTTCAATTATTTCAAATAGTTCCCCTAACAGACTAAAATGGGATCTATATAATAATCTAAAAATTGATCCATTTTTTGTTACCCCTCTTTGTTTAGAAAACTATTGATATTTTTCTGTAGTTTGTTCTTAATTTTCTTATTTTATTTGTTATGTTATGTTATGTATGGAATGTTTAATATTCGACTAAATTCAACCACTTGATTATTTACATATTTTTAATAATATAATTGTAATAAATAGCATTTTTTAAATCTATAATTATTAATTACACTTGACAACAATTTATTAAATGTTATTGAGTATTCGTGCAAATATATAGAAATTTGGTTATTTCATAATTTCAAACAATAAACCGAACTCACTCGTACTGTTATTTTCTCTTGAATATCGAATATTCATTTTACATCTATATAATATTTATTTTTCCCTCTTTCACCTAAAAACCGCAAGGTCTGATTCGAATAAATCAATTCAATTCAATGAAACTAATTACAAAAAAACTATTTACATCATACTTAATTATTAATCCATATGATTATACTGAATATAACAAATTAATTATTTACTTAATAATTATTTCATATTTATGTTGATTCATATTCGCAAATTCTTTGAAATGCTTATTATGTAAAACAATAAAAAACTTTGTAAAATTTATTATCTGAAAATTTTTAAATTTAATTTAAATTGTGTTATTACTGCTTGGATTTTTTAAAACAAATTAATTAAATATTAAATTTAATAAATTATAAAACTAATAAAGAAATTATAAAATAAAATCTATTTTAAAAAAATTCACTTTGATTAATTAATGAATTAATTAATTAATAAAATTAATTAATTTTTTATTTTGTTTATATAAAATTAATTATTTATTAAATATAATAAATAATAAAAATGTATAATTTATTAAAGTAATTTCATTACAAAAATTTAAAAGTTACTTCATTAATTAAATTTTGAACTATTTTAAATCAAATTAATTAAGTAATTATTATTATTAAAATGCCGTGCAAAATTTTTTATTAAGCAAAAAAATTAATTATAATTCTGAAATATTTTTGCTTAACTACTTATATTGTACCTTAATTGTACTCTGTAGACGAGAAATTAAGTACAAGCTTTATTTAGTTTGTGAGAATTCCACATTTGGCCTCGACCAAAAAGTATTTTACAAGCTTTTTTACATATCTATATAAAGAAAAAATACTGTTTTTTTGAAATATATTTCCAAACGAACGTGTACACACATCAAACACACATTTATACATAAATGATGTTAGTCAGTTTAATAATGATTGAAAAAAGAGTAAATTCAAATGTTGCTGCTGTGGTTTTTGGTTTTTCTTTTTTTTAGACGACAATAATAGCAAAGCTTTACATGACCATTATTTTTACATTCGTGGAAAATAACTCTATTAAGTGGCAGCATTTTCTATTTTGATGAGCCAATATTTTAGATAAAAGTTTCTAAGAATAAGCATTTAGAAGAAAATATAAAATGAGGAGACGAAGATACAAAAAAAAAAAATAAAAGAAAAATAAACATATTAAACATTGATAAGTTAGAGTTTAATAGAATTGATTCATAATACTTCAGATGTACATTTATATAAACAAAATACAATCTCCATGCAAAGCAATTCGACAAACTAAGAGAAGAAACTTCAAAATATTCAAGTCTCTGCTTTTATTACTTTAAAAGTGCTTAGTAAATAAGTAAAATTTATAGGACTCTTTTCCAGTGATTATAAACAATTTATAAAAAAAAACAATTCTTCATTAACTGTGCAACGATTTTTGGTACATAAGAACCAAAAGTTTTGAAAAGCGATAAAATTTTCTTAGTCATAGAATAATGGACATTAAGTATACAATTTTTATATAAAAGTCCACTTCCTCAAACTTTGAATTGTACATTTTAGTGTTTTTCAGTATTTAGAAAATTTTATAAATTCATTGTTATAGTTTTTAAACTATTCGCATACTACTTAGAACTATATCCGGTAATAAATTATTTAACCTGGACAATAACCCGTCATTCCCAATTTCAAGACAATTCAAAATTCTCTTTGGTCCATTTGTAAAACTGATAACTAAAGCTATTGCAATATATAATTTGAAATTAGATGAACCTAATTCCGATATTTAGAAAGTTGATATTACATAAAATCGTATCACATAATTATTTAACTAAAGACTGATTTACTTATGTGTTATATGGAAATTTTAATTATATTTTAAGTTTTGTGCCTCTTCCTTGCATACTTTCTAGGCTTTATCTGGATTTCTTATGATGCTTACACAAAATGGTAAACTTTTGTATATATCAGATAATGCTGCCGAATATTTGGGTCATTCCATGGTGAGTACGCTTTTCATTTCATAACATTTTAATCAAATCATAAATATTTAAAAAACGACTAAGCTAAAGGGAAACAAAATTGTTTGGTCTGATTATTTTTTTCGTTCTATACCATTTTTTAGGAAGATCTACTCATACATGGTGATTCGGTTTATGATATTATTGATAAGCAAGATCATGCTGCCATACAAGCTGAATTAAATCGTAGTGCACCACCACAACAACCTGGACAACGTATTTGTTCTACAAGTTCAACAATATCAACATCAGCTGCTGCAATTGCATTATCAAATCTTGAAGGTGATCATCGAATATTTCTTTGTCGCATGAATGTCAGTCGTAATGCGAGGCGACAGATGCGTTTTGGTGATCAGAAGGTAAGAAGGCATTCATACGGCCGACGGAAAATTTTGCAATATTTTCACCAAAGAATACAAGAATTTAAAATTTTACTTAAAGTATTTCAAAAATTGAAAAGTTCATATTAAATTTTACAGCATTCAAAATTTTAAGCCTTTCCTTTAAAAAATTAAACATTCGTATTTTATGATCCAATTTTAAGAAGCAAAACTTTCATGAGTTACGTTCAAAATTTCAAGCCTTTTCTTTTGAAAATCGAAGAATTCATTTTACAGAAGCGTACTTTTATAGTAATCTTTTTAAGAATCGAAGAATATAAGTTTCACATTTTATGTTTAGAATTACGAACTTTATTTGTTAAATTAATTAATTAATTCAATTGCTTTTTTCATTTGGAAACAAAATGTCCTCCAGAGAATTGTAATTAAGAAAACGCTTTTAAATTTTATGTCAAATTTCATTTAACAATTTAATTCAATTTAAATTAATTGTAATTTGTAATTGTTATTATTAATTTATGCAATATTTATTTTTGGACTTTTTGTTTTTGGTTTTTATTTTTTATTTATTTATTTTTTCATTACTACGTCCTTTGCCCAACCCACCATTGCTAACACTAATTTAATTTACAATTAAATGCCATGCGTTTGGTTAGAGAGAGATGCAAAACAATTAAATTAAATTGTTAAAAGAAAAAACAATCAATCAAAATATTTAGATATAAGCAAATAAAATTATTTACTTATTTTTTTTGTTTAATATTTATTCAGTCATTTCGAATGCAAATATATGAAATGAATGGAAGCGAATCTTTTAAATAATGCATCAACTAGAAAATTGCATAATCGTTCTACAAATGAATCAATCATTTGTCGCATTAAAAAATGTATTCTATTTAACATAACGATGATAACATAATAATCATGTTCGTAGAGTTGGTTAATAATGATATTGATAGTGTTGTGTGTCTTATGTGCCTTGTGTGACGGGCAAATGTTGAAGCTATAAAGTGATTTATAAACTCTGACAAAACGATGACAGTTGATGATGTTCATTCGTGTCATTTAATTCACAACTTTTTAACAGTTTTGATATAGATTATTGTTTTTGTTATTTGTTGTTGTTGTTACTTCTTTTTTTTATGTATTCTTCTTATATGAATTGTTATGTTAATTGTTGTTGCTTTGTTTGAATTATATTTTGTTTGAGTGGCTTATGTGACACATTCAGTTCTTCGTATGTTGCTTCAATCCTTCGATTTTGCTTTTGTTTTGTTGCTTTGCTTTTTTTTTTCTTGTTACTTTTATGGCACACTCTGCATGTAATTGGCCAAAACCACAGGCCTCTGTTTCATGTTTGTGCTTCTTTCATACACACATTTCTTTTGCTTTTTCTTTACGCTTTGTTTTTACGTTTTGTTCTGCTTTTCTTGTTTTTATTTTATTTTTTATTTTTGTCGTTGTTTTTTGTTTTCTTTTGCAAAGATATCTACACGTATGAGCCTGTTAAGTGTTTAAGTTAAATATGTTCATGCATATATAAACAAATGTCAGTTAAGACTTCACTCTAAAAGGCCTGAGAAAATTTGTGTGTTCATCTTTTCATTGTTGGTATTTTTTTTCTGTTGTTTTCTCCTTTCTGTTTTGTTTTGTTTTGTTTTATTTTGGAATAAAAGTGCGAAGCGAGGATATGTGATTGTTCGTTCTTATGTATTTTTTGTACATGTGGAAGTAGTTAACGTCAAAATTGATGATGATCGCTACAAACAGATAATGTCACACCATAATGAAGCTGTGTTGTGCTTTACTAAGATTAATTTTTTTGTATTTTTTTTTTTGCTTTTAATGTAAATTATTTTTTGGTACGTTTGCATTTTGATATTATAAATTTTTAAAGATACACGCGACGTAACGTAATGGGACTCAAATTTGATTAAATCGATGGATTTAGTATCATTTTTGGAAGCATTTTAAAATCATCTAATTGCCCATTTTGTCTGTCTGACCAGGCCGCTGAGATTTTAGTGAACTTTGGTACACATGTGTGTTTCATTCCAAGGTTGATTTATATAATAAATAATTGGACCATTGGACCATTGGATCACACCCCTTATTTTGAAGACAAACTTTATATGAAAAAGCTATGCAATTTTACATAATTTAAGTTAAATAACGACTCGGAGTTATTTTACTAAATAAGTGAGGCATATTTGATTGAGATCGTTTGAGATTTTGGATGATTTCCTTAAAAATATTTTCAAATTAATATAAAATTACATTACCAGATTTGTAAAACATTTGCTTAACTTTTTAGATCGCATTAAGTAATTTGATATAGAGTAATAGTTTCCAAATTTCATGATACTGCGGTCCTTTTAAAGCTACATAAAAGGTAGAGCTTTTTCCTTTAAAAAATAGTTCATCAAAAAGATGCACAATAAAATGCCCTACAAGTGACTGGAAAGGCATGGCCTTCATAGTTTATAAATCTTTAGAGTAAAGTGCTTAAAAATCCCTCTTGACCGACACTGCTACATTTATTGGCCTTATATTACTTTAGCAACAAACCTATCTATATTTTTGCTGATGATGCTGCTATTGCTGCTGTTACTTTTATTGTCATTATTGTCGCTTATTTGGTTAGGTTTAGTTAACTGTTTACGTGGTTCCTGGTTGATTATCTTCTATTTTTGTTGTTCTTTTGTCCCTATATCTGTTGCATCAATAACATGATTTGAGTTCACTATATATTTCGTATGTGGGCGTTTTGTTTCGTGAAGATTTGTCAAATGCGGGCATCATCAACTCTAAGCCACCAACTATCAACTGTAAACAACATTCTACCATTTGCCAGCAATAACAATGCTGCTATTGCCATATATTTTCTATATATATATGACTATGTGACTATTTGTAAATCATATAGAATAGTGTCACAGCTTCTGAGAGACACAGAGGTTAACATTATATTTTAATTATTTTCAATTTTACTTTTTTTTCTTCCCATATAAATCTTCTCCTGTTGCTCTGTATAAAACTTCTATTTATTTCGTTTTGTCTATAAGTTTGATTAATGCAGTTTGTTATGGTTGTTGTTGTTTTTGCTTTTCCAAGATTGATATCATCAATTGAGAATTTGATTGATATAAAACAATTATTTTTTGTATCTACTGCCAATAAAAGAGAGAAAATTAAGAAGTAAGCAATTCCAATCAATCGGCTCATTAATTAGATTTAAATTTTAAATTGTGTTACCAAATAATCTACAATATTTATTTAAATATATATAAAGCAAAAGTAAGAGACTCAAAATTTTGTGGAATTATTTCTATTTCATAATAGATAAAAATAAATAAATAATATAAAAATATAGCTAACTTAATCATGCCACGCATTCAAATATAAATCTTTTAATTAATACATCAAATTTAAATATAACAAGCATTTTTGTTATAGTCTTGACCAAGCGAACTAATAAATATCCTACAACACATTTTCAAGAAGAAGCTATTCAGAATTTTGATTTTTTCCACATAAAAACTTTTTGCAAAATAGATCATTGTATGTGGCATGGTCCTAGTAATACTACGATCTTAACTAAAACTTTTTCCGGGCTTCTATGGGCTAAGTCACATGCCTACATGTTAAATTTCATTCAACTAGTTTTAAAACCGATAGACGGACAGATGGCAGATGGAATAGACAGGCCTTACTTCAATCAGGAAATGATTCTGAGTAGATCAATATAATAAAAGGCAGGTCTATCTCAGATCCTTTTGAGTATTATACACAAACTCATAATACCCTGTACCGCAAATAGTGTAGGGTATAAAAATTTTATCCATACAAATTAAGAATTAAATTCCTAGCTCTGGAAGGCCATTATTAAGATTCTTATAATTGCATAGAAAATTCACTATATCTTTGATTTTAAGTCATAAGACAACTTCAGAGCAGTTTCAAGCTTTCAAGCATTACGATTTCGAAAGCTCCCCTTTAAAGTTTTTGTAAAAAAGTTCTAACACATTTTCATAACTAACATCTAAAATTAAATTTTATAAAAAATTACATAGCTCCAAAGACAATGCCTTCACATTTAAATTGAAGGATCCATATTTCATATACATTTTAGGATCTTTTAAAATAATATCGCATGAATGTATTAAGAAATATAAGCATATAAAAAATTCTCCTAAACAGTATTCTAAATATGGCGTTTTTTGATATTTTTAACAAATTTTCTTTACAACATCTTATTGATTGGCCCTTCAGCATAAAAACTGGCAGACTTTTCAGCACTTAAAAAATTTTACTTGGAAAATTTTCTTTCTATAAAGAATAAATATCAAAAAAAAAACCATGTAAGAAAATTTAAGAAAATATGAAAGAAAAAAATTTATATCAATAATTAGAGTCACTTAAAGGGGAATTATTGATTATTGCGGTATCACCGCGTGAAAACTTTAAAGCAAAGAATGAAAAAAACAAAAGTCACTTAAATATTTATAATGGAAATTCTATCGTTTATTTAAGTGCACGCATATATTATAAATTGGAATTGTTATTTATGTAGGTATAATTTGAAAGTGGGCGTGACACCATTTGTTCTGTTTTCGTTTATTTTTTTATTAAGAATTTTTTTTAATTTTTATATAAAAGTGCAACCGTAGCAATAACAATAACAATAAAAATAAAAATTATAACATTTTGTAACCTATCAAAATATCATAAAAAATTAAAAATAAACAATAACAAGAACAACAATAAAAACAAACTCAAATAACATTCACTTTTATTTATTATCTCTAAACTCGCCCGTTCTCAATTGAATTGAAATGTTCTAATAAAATCTATTACAGTACAGGGTTACCGTATACAAATCATAATCAAAAATAAACAAACGTAAAAAATAACAGTAATAATAGTAAAAATAACAGTAATAACAATAACAAAAACAACAATAACTGTAATAATAATAGAAACAATAAGTGTAAAACAGCAGTAATAATTTGTAACTGTTGTAGTAGAAGTAATATATTAAAAAAAAATATACAAAAACAATAACAACAATAACAAGAACAAGAACAAGAACAAGAAGAATAAGAACAATAATAACAATGATATATGGCATTATAAGATTTCTCTAAGCATTGAAGCTCATATAGAATTATTTTAGTTAATATTGAAAAAAAAATTTTTTTTTAAATTAGATTTACAAATTGTAACAACAATGATAAATACATGCACATACATGTGATATATATGAACCCATAAGTTTAATTTTTTCGCGTTTTTTGTTAATTTTTTTGTTTGTTTGTTTTTTTTTTTTGATTTTTATTTTTGTGTTTGTGTATGTTTTTATTCGTGCGGGGTACATGTGCTACAATTCCATTTGAAACAATATCGATATCGATACCAATTTAATCTTATTGTTTGATTTTTATTTTGTTTAATTATTTTGTTACAGGTAGTTCTGGTTCAGGGTCATTATTTGTCATTTCTGCCACTATGCAGTCGCAATGAGCCTGTTTTTTTAGCAACTTGCACACCGATCGCTATGCCAGAGACAAGAGAATGTGTTGTACAGGGAGCTACAAATATTTTTACCGCCGTTCATTCCATGGACATGAAAATTATTCATATTGATAAAAAGTTAGTTTTACACTTACTTACTTCGCTGTTTCTTTTTAACAAAAACAAACAAAAAACCAATAAAAAACTAAGAAAAAAAAAAAAAACCACTAAAAAACCATTTCTAGAGATAATGAAAGAAATTGGAAAAAAATGTTTAAGTCAAAAAAATTAAAAATGAATTTTATTAACGTTATCATTTTTGTGCCATACAAAATTACAAATATTGAAGTAATAAACATTTTTTTGTGATCATTTTCCTTCTTTTTTCTTGCTACTTTTATTTTATTTTATTTTCTTGTGCAATTTAATTTGCATTTTATTTTATTTTAATTTAATTTTATTTTATATTTTAGTGGTGAATTCCATTTAGGTTTTAATAAAAATGAAATTCAAGGGACCTCTTGGTATAGTCTAATACATTCAGATCAATTACGCGAAGCCCAAAGTAAACATAGATTAAGTGAGTTCATTTCATTTAACTTTCATTTAATCTTAAATTTCTTTGCAAAAAAAAGTGCTTTGCATCAAAACAATTTCCTAACTTTTTTTTTATCATGGTAATTTTAGTAACTCAATCGGAGCAGGATCGCTCCTGCATATTGTTGGTGCGTATGCAACGTAGCACTAATGATTTCATTTGGGTCCATATTGTGCTACAAGTGCGCGATCCTCAAGATTCGAATCAACAACCCGTTATTGTTTCTACAAACCAAGTGCTCAAGTAAGTTCGAAACATATTAAACTATTTTCAACCACGCTGCGAAATTGTAGGTAGACCCTTTGAAAAAAAATGATTCGAAGTTGTTTGGATTCCATTTAATCTTTTAAACGAATAATAATAATAATATAATACATACATCTCTCGAAGCTATATTTGGCTCCAATTATATACAGTTTTCTTATCTTCGCTTATGTATCTTATTCCTTTCCTATTTAAATGGCATGATATAACTTCAAAATTCTTCAGTTTTTTTTACTTCTGACTTCTTTTACTTCTTTTTGACCGTAAAAATAAATTTATAAGATCAAAATTCTGTGTTGCTTTTTGTTTTGATTTGTATTTAAAACATAGTGAACGTGAAGCATCAGTTATGCTACTCAATTCATGGCTTTATCATTATTATACGGTACAGTCAAAAATTCAATTCAGTTTGCCGTATGATGCAAGTTCACACATTGTATCAACACCGAATCCATCAACAGTGAATAGCTCAACAGCATCGTACTATCCTCATTTACATCATCATCATCATCATCATCATCATACAACATCTGGTTATTCACCTTATACCAGCCTACATACATCGCCAAATCATCATCCACATCATCCGAATCCGCATCATAATTTTCATAATTTGCAACAATTGCCAGCAACGTATCATTCAAATCAATTGGATGAAATTAGTTCAGTAACAATAAATATTGAACGAGAGCCTGCTATTTTAATGGCCAATAGTAATATAGAAAATAATATTACACCTACGAATAATGATATATTAAATAGAAAAATTCTACCAAAGCCATGCGGTGTTGAGCCAGTCGATTATAGTCAATTACCGGTAGATATAGCACATCATGCACGTCCATTGCGTTCATTATCGCCTAGTAATAAATCAGTAAGTGATAGCAGATTAGATGTACGTTGTGATAGTGCCAATAGTTCTATATCAAGTAGTACATCCACACCGGGTGGATATATACCCTTAGGTAGTGGTCATATTTATAATAATCACAATCGACTTAGATCACCACCGCAAAAACGTAAGGCTTTGGGTAAACTGGAACCGTTATATATTCAAGAGAACTCACAAGATATTATTAGTAATGCTAGTCTGAGCGAATTCGATCAAGGTTATCTTGGTCATACAAATCATTCAGTTGCTTTAGCTCACGATTCACATCCATCGGTAATATTTGCTACGGTAGTGCCAACACGACCACGATTACTCAATAAAATGTATTCAAATGATCCAGCTGATTTTATGGATCAATGGAATCCTAGTCCACCATGGTCAGAAAGTGCACAAAAATTAGCCTTCGAGAATACATCAAATTCACAACAGGAATTAAGTCCATGTATAACAACGACGCCACCTACACCAACAAATGCCCCCCTAAATAATACAACCACTTGCATACCAGGTATACAAACATTTGGATCAGCTTTCTCATTTGAATGGGCTACCGAACCTTTATTACCAATTGGTGATACCTGCCTTACATATCAACGAGCTGATGGCATGCCAATGATGATGAAACATCCCTCAACGCACGGGCATACAACAGCATGGCCATCACATATTGTAACACCACCGGATCATCATTATGGTCATATTATAGCACATCACATGCATAATCCTGCCATTAAGGACACCTCAATTAATGATATGAATAAAACGCAATTACATAAAACATTTTGTACCAGCCCTAATGTTGCCATTGCCGCCACAAATGATGCTGAAAATCATAAACATGAAGGTATACTTCTACTTCTTATTTGACTTTTTTCTTCTAAAGCAACTTTCACCTTTTAAAGCACTTTTCTGTTAATTTTTGTTTCATTTTTCTTTTCTGGCTTTTTCTTCTTTCTTTGGCATTTTTTTTTTGAATTTCTATGTTTATCTCTCTTTTTTTCTATGTTTCTTTGTTCATATCATTGCAGAAAGTCAAAATGATTTTGAGCCTTCAAAAGACACCGAATCAAATTGAAAAATCATAACAAGCCATTCGGTCAGTCCAAAACCAATCCAGTCCAGTCCAGTTTCAAAGCTAAATCGCTTAAGGCCTTTTAGTTTTCTTTGTCACATTTGTTTAATTGTTGTCATTTGTTTCGATTGTTGAATATATTTACAAACATAAATTGTATGTATGTATGTATGTATATACACAAATACATTATAATATATATGCATATATATATATATATATATATAATATATATATATAATATATATATATATATATATATAAGGTGTAGCTTCCTATTGAATCATTTTTCAAGTGATAGTAGATTCTAATTAAAAAATCTAATTTATTTTTATTATAGCATGTAAATGAAATAATAGTGCAATTGCTTTTTAAAAGGGTTAAAAGACAAAACAAACAAAAACAAAACAAAAAAAAAACTAAAAAAAAACCAAAAAAACTAGAAAATGAAAGCAAAAGAAAAGCAAACAAAAAAACATAAAAAGAAATAAAATCAAATAAAATAAAAAAAAATGGAAAAAAATGCAAAAGTTGAGAGAGATAAGAAGTACGAGAAATACAATTTAAAAATGTGTTTGCAATTACAATTACAATTACAATTACAAAATAGTCTCGCCAAAGGCTTTTATTTTCAATAAATAAATAAATAAATATATATATATATATAAACTTATATATAAATTTATATATAAGAAACTACAAAACAACAGCCATATAATATTTTTTTAAATTTTTCTACATGGTTTTTTTGCAATTTTTCTATTTCTCTTTTTCAAGTTTTTTTTTCTATACTACCTTTTGTTTCAATTTTTTTTTTGTTATATTTTTTTTCAATTTCATTTTTCGTTTTATTTATTGTATTTAACTTTTTGCAAAAAGCGAAAAAAAAACACTTTTTTATTATTATCTGTTAACATAAAAGAAAGCTTATGAAAAAAATAATAATAAAAAATTATAAAAAATTCTAATAAATATATTTATATACATTTAAAATTTGTTTCATTTTCTTTTTGTTTTTCTTTTACAGTTTTGTTAAGTCAAAGTACAAAATTATAATGATAATCATTTTTCGATATATTTTTAGCCGCAAGAAAACAAGGAGACTATTTTTTACAAAGTAACTTCGCCAATTTATTGTAAAATAAAAGAAAAAAAGCAACATGGTTATGATTAAAAAAACATTGCAGCTTCTAAGCAAATTTTTTATTGTTTAAAATGTACGTCTCAGTATTGATGTCGACATCAACGACTGACTCGTGTTTAGAACGCTAAATAGTCCGTAGAAATTTTAACAAGCTCTTAGGCCAAAATTATATCCAAAAATTTTAGTATATTTTACAGGGAAAATTAGGTTAATAGTAAAATTGTAGCATATTTTATTGAAAAAAAATATTCTTATGGCCAAATTATAGCATTTTTTATAGCAAGCATTATATATATATCAAAATTATGGCATATTTTATAGTAAATAAAATAAAATTGTGGTTTATTGAATAAAAAAATTATACTCAAAGCAAAATTTTAGCATATTTTATAGGGAAAATTATGTTAATAGCAAATTTGTAGCAAAATTTTATAGAAAAAAATTATATTAATAGCAAAATTATAGCAATATATCAAAATAATGGCATATTTTGTAGGAAATATTACATTATACAAAAATTATGGTTTAGTTTATAAAAAATTATATTCAAAGCAAAATTTTGGCATACTTTATAAGGAAAATTATGTTAATAGTAAAATTGTAGCATATTTTATAGAAAACAATAATATTTATAGCAAAATTAAGGCAAATTTTGTGTACAAAAGTGTATTTATAGCAAAATTATAGCACATTTTATATGTAAAATTATATTTATAGCATAATTATAGCATACTTTATAGAAAATACTTTATTTATAGCAAAATTATAGCATATTTTATAAAAAACTATCTAAAGTAAAATTTTAGCATATTTTATAGGCAAATTATAACACGGATTATGGAAAAAGTTATAAAATCCTTTATAGAAATAGAAACAAATATACGTAAGAGTTTTTCCTTAACAAATTAATAAAAACCAAAATGTTTTGAGAACGATTTTGAAATATTTCGCATTTTACAGTTTGATATAGAAGTCATAGAAAGATAAAAGAAAGAGAAAGAAAAGAATGTGGCATGATTGTAGCAAAACAAACGTTTTTAAAGTTTAAAAAGTACGCAAAATCATAACATTTTCCGTAACCATATAAATTCCACAATAATTTAGTATTTGGGAAATAATCCAAAATTATATTTTCAAAATTATTTCTCACACATTGAATTTCATTTTTAAAATAATACGCTTTTTTGAGAAATGACTTTTTTTTGTTATTAACACATTTCAAATGGCCAATTCGATTGAAGTAACTTTTCCATCTTAATTATAATAATTTTTCACTCAAATGCGAAAACATAAACCAAAAAAAAACAAAAATAACAAAAAAGAAAACAAAAAAAACGAACAAGAACGAGAACGAGAAAAATCAAGAGAATGGAAGAAAATTTGTTTCACCTTAAGATATTGAATTTGATTTAAATGATCGGCCGAAAGGAATTGTCTCGAGTTGAGTTGAGTTGAATCGATTAAATTATATAACTCACATTCATTGATAGACTAATGTAACACATTCCAATTATGTTGGATACATTGCGATATAATTCAAACCGTGAGAAAATTTTATATTCTCTTCATTATTCCTTACCTTTCAAAATCTATTCACATATATACATATACATACATTTTGTTGCACTTAGTGTTATTTTTTTCTTTTATTTTTCTCAATGTTTTTTTTATGTTTTTAATTTTTTTTTTTTACTTTACTTGAATTTTTCGCCTTGCTATATTTTTTAGAGTTTGCAGTTTTGTTCAGTTTGGCGCGTTTATTCTTTTCGTCGTTGTTTCGCTGTCGTTGTTATGCTTTTTGCTGTTATTGTTGTTATTGTTGTTATTGCTGTTACTTTGATTTTGCTGCAATTGCTGTTATTATTGCAATAGGATTATAAGTCCACAATTATTTTTAGGCAAAATATTATAATACAAAACTTAACTCAATTCAAGTAAACTCAACTCTACTTTACTATGCTCAGTTCAATTCAATTCTACTATAGGTCTGTTGTCTGTGTGGTCATGTGAGTTAGTTAAGTTGAGCTGCCTCCTTTTTTTTTATTTTGTTTTTGGGTTTTTTTCCTTTTGCTTTATATTTTTTGGCGTTTTTTTCTGTTTTTTTTTTTGGACAAGAGCACATTAATGAAATTATATCATTATCATCGTTTTCTCTTTAAGAGTTTTGTCTTTTTTGCTTCTCCCTTTTCTTCTTTTTGCCTCTTTTTTTCCACATTTACATTTTGGTCCAGATAAATCAATTCAAGGGCTGAGAATGTAACAAAAATCTGAGAGAGAGATGAAGAGTGATAAAGGGAGATAGAGGCATATAGAGAGAGAGATGAAAAAAGAAAGAGATAGCGATGTGCAACACACATTTAAATTTGAATGTTTTTTTCTTTCAATTTTTTTTTATATTTCCCTTTTTTTTAAGGGGAAAATTAGCGTAAAGGATATTTTAATATGCATTTTTTTATCTTTTGAGACATATTTTTGTTTTTGCTTTTTGTTTTTCATTTATTTTGCTGGCTTATTTGCTTATTTGCTTCTTTGCTGATTTGGTTAAATAAAGTTTAAGCAAAAAAAAAATTAAATAAGCGAAGTATTCTTTTTGAATGCAAACTTCTTACATTATTATTATTATTCTTATTGTTGTTATTGTTGTTTTTTGCATTTGTTGTTGCTGCTTTGTTACCATTATTTTTGTTATAATGGCCAAGTTATATGCGTAGATATTTTTTTTTGGTTGCATTTTGTGTGATTATTTACCAAGCATTAGGTTTATACTAAGAACTCGCATTTGGACTCTGTTTGCTTCGTTCTATTCACTTCATTTATTTTTTTTTCGTTAGCGTACCCTACATTTACTTATGGTATAGGCCACTACATTCACCTAATTTGTAACGTTTAAGAAAGCTTGACATAAACGCAAGTTTTCTTCTAATGATTGATTCAGGTTTATTCTGCCTCTGCCAATTGAAACAGTGCGAACTCCTCGGGCATGCCTCCGAAGCAACAAATCGCAAATTTCGAGTTATTTTTATTTGAAATTTGGTGCATTGCCAGATTTTGGTTTACAAGTCTGTCGTATTAAAAGCACTTAGAAATGGAAGATTTTTACAACGACTTTTTCCAAAACAAGAAGAAAAAACTTGGCATAAAAAATATCTGTAACAAATTGCTTTCAGGTTGGCCTTTTTCTGGGAAACTTCCTTCCTTTAAAAAACTTTTCAAGCCTTGACTTGTAACTAATTTTACTTGATTTTTATATTAAATTATACAAAATAGCGCAGGATATTTAAGAATCGGCTTCATTCAACTTTTAAGTTCTTACTCTTTTTCTTTTTTCCTTTGGCTTTTATCTTTGTTTACTTCATTTCATTTCATTTCATTTCACTTCACTTCAGTTCAGCTTAGTTTAGTTTAGTTTAGTTTAGTCGAATATTATTATTTTATTTGTATAGTTTTCGCGCCCTAAAGACGTCAGACGCAGATCCATTCCCAGAAATATTGGTGTAGGTCATTGTAAGATAACTTAAAGTGTATTGCGTCTCATTGTATGCAAATGTGCCGCAATTCAAGCAAGCAATTTTGAGCACAAAACAAAATATTTCTTTTTCTTAGAGCATTATTATAATTATTGTTGTTGTTGTTACTATTATTATTATTATTATTACTATTGTATACTATACTATTGTAGTGTATTGCTATTGATGCTGAACATTTCTGTTGGTTTCAGTTTGCTTTTTCCCTTTTTTGCGTTTTTTGCTAAATGTTCTCTTTTTTCCTTTTATGCAATTGCCATTGCTGTTGCTGTAGCTGTTACTGTTGCTGTTACTGTTGTTGTTGCTGATGCTGTTACTGTTGCAATAGGTTCGACGTGATAAGTGTATCGCGTATTCTCATCCAACATAAATGTAAACACAAAAAAAGGAAAAAGAAAACTAAGCAAAAGTAATGAAAAATAAGGAAAAGAAAGGATTTTTTTTCAGTTCTTCATTTCATTTTATTTCATTGGACTTTTCCTTTGTTTGCTTTAATTTTACTCCTGCATTTTGTTGGATTTTTGTTTTGTTATTATTGTTATTGTTATTATTTTGCTGCTGCTTGGTAATTTTTAAATTTTGTAGACTTACTTTGCTTTTGCCTACGCTCGTAAAATTGAGCTAAGGCCATCATATATAAAATTGTGTGGCATCTCTCTAAACGTTTGGCCAGTTATCGTCTGTGTGCCTGTATTTTATAAAGAACTAACAAGAAGCAAAATAAAAATAAAAAGAACAAGAAGAGGAAGAAGAAGCAGTAACATTGCCCGCATTGCCTTAAAACTCTGATCATTCACATTACTTTTACATTTATTATTTAACTTTTATTCTTTCTATTGTCATTTTATTATTATTAATCTACTCCGTCTGCTCTGATTTTTGTTCTTATTTATGCATCAAATTAAATTTGAACAAAAAAAAAACAAAAAATTAAAAATGAAAAAATCACAAGTTTTTTCTTCTTTTTTTCATTTATTTTTGTTTGTCAAGAAATATTCAACCAAAATAAAAACAAAATCTAAGGGCATTATTCGTTATTGATGCATCCTTTGAAACATCAATTGAAATTATAAAAGTTAAAACTTGATGGTTAAGAAAAATACAGAAAAAGATATAACGGCTAAATTTAGAATAATTTCTGGGATCCATAATTTAGTGGCCACACTTAAATGTACCCCAGAGATATTGTAGAAAAATCACTAAAAGTGTCCGTCTCTGGCTTAAGGTTAGTTATCTCCACTAGAAATAATAGCAGAAAATTTTGGTAGGTTACTTTACTAAACTACTGAGTACTATGCTAAGCCTTAAAGTAGCGCTTTCCAATATTTACGATAGGGCTCTCCGTCGTTGGCCATAAACAATTTAAAACTTATCGTGCTTATGTTTTCAAGCCTAAGAAGTTTTTCAAGCGTTTGCACTCTCTCAATTGAAAATCGCTGGTGCAGAATAATCGATTAAGTTCAGGATATCGGAAGTTGTAAGCAAAATTTTACAAACGATTTGGTTGAGTTATTATTCATAATCAAAATGTTAAATGTGCCATTTTTTGAAATTTATAAAAAGTTTAGATGAAGCTCAGGCCCAAATAAAGCATAGAAGCGCCATTCGATTTTACGGTCAAACTTTCATTAAAAGTATAATAATTATAATTATAATTATATCCGTCGCTTTATCGATTGGATTGCCATCGGCGCTTCTTTAAGGAACAGGTCCTTCTACATAAAAATGTTATCAATTTTCGTTATATTTTAGGCGCATGTGAAACTGTATTTCAAGCTCCTTGAAAAACTTCTACGGAAAACTTGAATTGATTTGAATTTTTGTGAAAATTCTTCACAAAATTATACTCTAATTATTGTTGCTATTTAATAATTATTATTGTTTAAATAATATTTGGAATCATATTAAGTCTAATTTTGAAATGTCCTTCAATCAATTAATTTTTGTGAGCCTTTTTACAATTTTTTCAAATTTCATTATAAACAATTCGCATGATAATATCCATGCAAAAATTTGTCCATATGTTTTTTTTTGGGTGTGTGTCTATGTGTGATTAACAATAATACTAAAATATAAAAATTTGAAACTATTGTTAAAAAAACAACAATCATAGTGTTGAGGTCACGACACACGATTTTCATACACCATCGAATAATTCTCTTACTTTTCATATAAATTTTTCTATTTTTGCTTCAATTTTTTGTGTTTTTTTTTTACAAGTTTTTAGATTTTTTATTTTTTATTTATATTTATATTTGAGCATATGGACACATTTATAAATATATGAGCAGTTTAAGTATAAAGCATTACATTGTATTCCATGACATTGGTTGGTATTTCATTGCACTACATTCTATTGTTTCTCCATGTTTTCCTGTGATTTTTGGTTTTTGTTTTGAATTCAAAGGAAAATTCCCATTCACATTCAAATACAGATGCAGATGCACATTCTAATTCTGATGTTTATACAAATGGGCATTACAGTGGCATCAAGTATGAGGCAAAGTGTAATATTTATATGAGTATTTAAAAATCCTTTTTTTTGCATGCTTTCGTCTTTACCTTCCATCTTTGCCTTTGATACTATTGTTTTTTTCTTTGGTATTGTGGGAGGCAAAGTTAAATACAAGTTACTCATTTAAATAGATAGATAGACAAACAGCCCAAAAGACAATAAAAAAGACAAAGATCCAGCCAAAAAAAGTATAAAGAGAAAAAGAAAAAAAAATTGACAAAAACATAAGGACAAAAAGAGAAAAGAAGAAGCCAAATGTAAAATATAAAAGTCAACTGAAAATAAGTGTGAAAGATTCCATTGGTCTGCTCTTAAAGTTTATTGTAAACTTTAAAAGCACGGAGCGGCACGGTATTGCACGTTATGTCACGTTACGTTACGGCAAACTACATTGCAGTGAAAAAAAAACCAGCAGCAGCTTTAGTTAAATAAAATGATTTGAATTTTTTTTTTGGTTTTTTCGGAAACGTGAGCAACTCGAATTGAAGAAAAAATCAAACAAAGAAAAATACAAAGTAGAAATAAATAACATAAAAATACAGAAAGTAAAAGAGGAAAAGAAAATATTAGAGAAAAAAAGGAACTATTATGCAAATATTTAAATAAATCAAGCAAAACAGTTTTATAATAAATTGCATGAAATTTTATTGGTATTTAACATTTCAATTTCTTCACTCATTTGTAAAATTGTTAATCTATTAATTTAGCCTTGGATTTCTTTTCTTTTTTTGAAATTTATTGAATATGAAATCGAAATTTTGGCAAATTTTATAAGCGTAAATTTTAATTCATATAACGTAACTTGAAATCATAAGATTTATGTTTTGAGTGAAAGGTCTACAATAACAGTACAAGTAAACTGATTTATGTTTAATGCAAAAGTTTTCAAACTCTTGATAACTGAAGCCCCCTCGATAGCAACAAAGGAAATCGAGCCCTCATTTTTGAATAATAGGCCCTTTAAGAGTTAAAAAATCCAGCATAGTATTGAAGACCTAAATAAAAATTATTGAGCCCACATCACATCACACGTGAATGTGGATTTATAAAATAGTTTAGCTAAAAATAGTTTCTATAGATGTATTAGTGCCTTGCCCTGGCCTATCCAATTTTTTCACTTTCTCCAGTTCAAGGGAACGTTTTAATATGAGTCTAGCCTTTGACTTTGAGGTGGACTTTGAGTTGGATCAAACATTTTCACATCATTATAGATATTTGATGCTGGAAATTAAGGTTACCAGTGCGAATTTGCACAAACCAAAATAAAAGTGTCTACTCTGAAACTACACTGGATCCAAATATATTATTTATATTTTATGGAGTTTCTCCATCATGCCAAAACTAATATGCAAAACTAATATCCAAAATATAATGAAAGCAAAATAAGCGGGCGTGTCTAAAGTTCTCTATCTTTCAAAGATGTCCAAGATGTTACAAGAAATGCTTAGTACATAAGTTTCAAATCATGAAACTTAAGAAAATTGTAATTCCCAAATGATATACAAAGTTTATTATGTGCAAGGGGATCCAGAAATTTTGAATCACTTTGGATTAAATTTTAATGAAATTGTTACCATAATTTACCATAATGAGAGCAATAATTTTCAAGTACAAAATTGCTTCATTTGTAAAGTTGAATCTTTATATAAAGAATGATCTTTCAATTTTTGACCGTAACATTTAAGGGCCATGGGCAAAATTTATTGCCATTTTTATTGTTGTACTGAAAATTCTATTTAGCAATTGTAAAAAAATATTGCTTTTAGTAAAAGTACCCCTTTCATTATGAAAAGTTGAGGCTGCTTTTAATTTCTCTCTCTTCCTTACTCTAAACTTTTCTTATTTTTTATTTGCTTCCATTTCAATTTCTATAATAAAATATTTATATAATAAGTGCCTACATAATTGTTCAGCTCTTCTTACTCCACTTAGTTATTTAGTTAGCATTAACACACCAAACCAAACCAAACCAAATAATAACTAACTCACATTAAAGTTCAATGTGCTCATTTTATAGTGTTTATTATTGTGTGTTTGTGTGTGTGTGTGTGTGTGTGTGTGTAGCAAAACGAAATGCATCACTAAAAGTCCCAAAAAACAAAATAAGTGCATGGACAAAAATTCAATATACTTAAAAAGTGTACACAGAATTTGGCTACGGATTACGGATTAAAATGGTTAAAGATTTTGTTTATGTTACATGGACAATTTCTATGATGGAATTGATGGTATGAGGAAATTCTATAAAATAAGGCTGCTTTGAGATTTATAAACAGGTAGACCAGAAGGCAGTACTTCAGAATGACTACAGTAAGAATTATTTGTACATATACATAAATATATATATAAAGTATAAGCAATACTCCCACCATAACTAAATAATTCAAAGGCCATGTGGCACTATATCACGGTTGCATGTACTATAATTCGTTTATAGTGCGGCACAATGCAAGTATCATATTAAATGTTTGCTTCAGTTGCTTGATGCGACCGCCACTAAAACGCCTCAATTCAAACATATAGAAATCATTTCCACCACATCATTATCATCATCATTATCATCATCATTATCATCATGATCATCATTTCCACCTTCATCTAAACAACATCGTTGTAACATCAACAATATTTAGAATTAATAATAGCAATGAAATATACAGCGAAAAACTAGCTATTCATTAGTTTAGATATTCAATCAGTCTGTCCATATGTCTGTCTTTTATTGCGTCCATATGTCTGTCCTTCAAAAGCTGAGAACATATGGCATAACAAAAACAAGTAATATAAATAGAAATATGGCAAAGAAAGTAAATCTTGGTAAGTGTAGCAATGAACAGGAAATTTGACGCCGCTGATTCTTTATATTTTTATAGTAACAACAGCAATTGCTGCAACAACAGCAACAATATAAATAAGTAAGTATAAACATTTTAGAGCTGTTGAAATGGTGTGTTAAAGACTCAACTATTAAACAATGCAAGAAAAAAAAATACTAAAACGCGAAAAACTAGAAGAAACAGAATTTATTGAACAAGACTGACTTTGAAATACACTACATTACTTTATTCCATAAGAGTAAAAAGCCAAAAACAAGAAAAAAACGAAAAATTGAATTACAAGTCAGGAAAGTAAAAAAATGAAAATGTACAAAGCTTTTTATGTGGCAAAGAGTTCAAAAAATGGATCTATGTAGACTAAATTATAAGATATATTTAGCAATGCTGAGCCGAACTTCTTTTTTAACTAGCCAAAATGGAAATTTTTTTTAATAATATTAACTATTTTCAGTATAAGTTGAAATGCTCTAAAAATTATTCGACTCCAACCAAATTCAATAGAAAGCGCTATTGAGCCTAAAAGTGGCTGCTTTCATTCAAGTCTATCAAAAACTTTTTACATGCACCTTGATAATAAACTTATATGGTTAGACATTAGATAGACAGATAAACCGACAAACAAACTTAATTCGATTCAAATGATCTAAGAAAAATTGCATCTTTTTCAAAATGTTTTTTGGGTGTTACAAACATTTAAAAGAAATTAAAATGCTTAATTACAAATAATGCCCACAAAAAAAAGAAGATGAAAACCTAGAAACTGAAACAAAAAAAAATACATTTTTTTTTAAACATAGCCAAATACTTTAAGCTTTTAACCTTAACGTTTGATTCACGGTAGTGATGCACAATGCGTTTCAATTCAAATGTAACAAGAAAAAAATTCTCAAACAAAATGATTCAAAGCATGTAAAATTATATGTATGCATAAAAATATTTCATATTATTATTATATATTATATATAATTATATATATATATATAATATATATATTATATTTATAAATATAAACGTTTATCAATATACCCAGCATAGAAGAAGAAAAATCATAAAAACCAAAACCGAATCACTTTGTGGCGTTTTAAAGATAGTAATAAAAAAAAAATCTAAGGTCAAATATTGGATGCCTCATGACCTGCCATCGCATAATTATCATTATATGTTGCATTCAGAAAAATAAATCTAAAAAAAGAAGAAGATAAAATGAATTTTATGAAAAATCCATAAAATTTCCAATAAGCCTCAAATCGATCAATGAAATATGAATGTAAATTTTCTCCAAAACTTTAAAACTTTATCACGTAAAATTATACTAAAAAGCCTTTTTACATGATTATTTATTGTAACAGAATGAAATAATTCGTAAAGAAAGAATTGTAAAATTTTGCTAGATAAAATATTTAACATGATGAAGATTTTTCTAGTGTGCTTATATAATCACATCAATGGCCATTAAAGGTATTAAAGTGTGTATAACAATAAAAAATATTTTTAATGGCATTATTTTTTTAACGACATACAAAACTTTAAAATCTAAATAATATTGTTCAAAATATATAATGAGATTTTAAAAAACATTCGCTAAAAACGTACTTTCGTAGTTACTTTTACATTACACGAAGGTAGATTGAAAACTTTTTGGTTAAAATGACAATTTCTTTTGCGTAAGTTTGATAAAGTTTAAATTTCCTAATTGGCCCTTAAATCGAAATATATAACTTATCTATCAGTTTATTCACTTTATATGATAAAAAGCTTGAGAGAATGAATCGAAAAAAGCATTTTTTTAATGTAAATTTTTCAAGAGTTTTTTTTAGAGGAGAAAATACGACGATTCGTAGATTTTTCGTAAACGGAAAGCAACACAATTGAAAATGAGAAAATATCTGGAGAAAATATTATAAAAATTTTTTGTAGATTGCTACCTGCAAACATTTAAACGTTCCAATACATTAAAATCCATTGAAAATTTGCTTTTGAGTCCATTGATATAATGAGCAGCTAAAATGGATGAGCCCGATACAATCAGAAGCTTATTAGATTTCATGCCGTAAAAGTTGTAAAATATAATCAACTTTGAAAAGCCTTCAACTCAAATTTGATATAAGTTGAAAAACAAAAATTTTCAAAGTAATTATAACAATTTTTAAAATAAAGATATAGCCTTAAAAAATAATAAATGATAATGAAAAAAAATTATATACAATTTTGCGAGAAACCTTTTGATTCATTTTATTTAAATATGACAAATATTTAAATAAATTTAATATAAAATTCCGTTGTTGTCGAAAAAAAATTAAAAAAAAAACGACCAACAAATCTCCCCGACGGGGAATTGAACCCCGGTCTCCCGCGTGACAGGCGGGGATACTAACCACTATACTATCGAGGACGCTGAGTTCGACTAATTAATATTTTATTTAAATAATGTAAAAATACAAACGAATTAAACATTTTAATTAAAATGTAAAATAAAACAAGTTAACATTACAACAACAAATTTTATTTAGAAAAATTCTCCTATGTAAATATTTTCAATTGAGAGAATGTTAATAACAAACATTTAACATTAAGAGTTAAATAAATGAACAGATGAACATACGGACAGATGGACATACAAACAGATGGATAGATGAACGGTTGTATAGACAGATGTATAGACATATAGATGGATAGATGGACAAATTTTTAATATTAAAATGTTATCTATAAAGTTGAACAATTTTACAACAACCTTCGTTTCAAGTACATTGCTGGTCATAGAGATGCTGGTGACTCAATAATAATTAAATAAAATAAAATAAAACTTAAAATGGAGAAAAGATAAAAAAAAGAAAAACGGCAAGGCGGCAAAGTTTACTTATTCTATTGCACTTGTAAAGCATACGCGTTTTATGCCTGCTACACTGAAACAACATTGTAAAGCAATTTTATAAAGCTGCAGAATTCACTTGTTACTTCATGTATATATAAAGCATATGGCATATGGCACATTATGCTTTACACATATTGGTTAAATACCAAATGCTGATGATGATGATGATGATGATCATGATAATGATGCTGGTAATACACAACATAAATTTGTCTAAGCATTTTTATAGAAAACTAGCGAGCAGCTTAATAAAAAAAAACAAAACAAAACGAAAAACTACGATTTCGAACGACATTAAAGCAGTTAATCCATCATAACTTAACATTACCATAAATTACATAGAAATAATTGATTATTATGAAATGCAGTTCATAAAGTCTTTGTACGCTAAGTAAAACTCTCACAGTTCTTCTTTATGGCTCTATGATTTTAGATGTATTGCCGTTCTCTACACAGATTTTTTTCTACTTGTACTTGTACTTGTTTTCCGATTAACCTCGGCTTATGATAGCACACATACACACACACACACACACACAACATATATGTGTACATATAGAAATTTCCCAAGCCTTTTGCTATTCGTTTACATGGTGGACTATTATCCTGGTTATATCTTTTCTTTTTTTTTTGGTTTTTGTATGATATTTATAGTCTAATCGCACTTTGTGAGTGGCACGCACACTCTCACTCAGCCAACAGAACGCGATTTAGTTTAGTTCAAATTACACTGTAGTTAGTGGGAAATAAATATAAACAAAAAACAAAAAAAAATGATGACTTTTACAAATATCACAAATAAACCTAACACACATACATATATACATACATACATGCATACACACACATACACACACGAACACATACACGCAATAAATATAAAAAGTAGAAGGTTTACATACAAATCTCTCTCACTTAGATTTACTATGTTGCCGAAACCCACTTATAAACGCTCTATTTGTTGCGTACATTCACATTTGTTATTCGTTGTTATTTGTTGTTATTTGTTATTATTTGCTATTATTTGCTATTTTATGTTTATTTATATAAATAATTTTTTTTATTTTATTTTATTTTATTTGCTTTTACGTTTTTGTTGGTAGTTTTTTTTTGATAAACAATCAAACATTATATTGCTACACACACATACCCATGCACACATATATATATATATATATATATATATATATATAATGTATACAATGACCAAGAAACATGTGTCCCTACGAACATAAATATACAAACAAAAAACATTCATTCAGTCAACAAAACTTCTTTGGCTTGTTCTACTCGGAATCTGTTCATTATTAGATGGCTCTTTGAAGTCTTATAATATGATCAAACATTTGGAATTGTCTATATGTGTGTGTATATATGTGTTTATGTATGTGCCAGGTAATTGTAGCATAAAAATTCACATACTACAGCAAACAAAAAAAAAAGGAAAAATCACACACAAACATAATGGATGTTACCATAATTTTGCTCGTTATTATGAAATAAAATAAAATGAACTCAAATTTGGTAAAGTGAAAATAAAACGCTTGAAATCGACTTTAAAATATTCTACAACACATTTTTTTTCACAAAACTTATTTAAAAAAGTGAAGAAAGTGAAAAGAAAAATTGAAAAAAAAAATACAATTTCAAACTCATAGAGGACAATTCAAAAAAAAAAGTGATTCCACATAATCAAAATTCGATTTAAGAAAAAAAATATTATAAAGCTAGAAATTGTAAAAATTAAGTCAAAATGTGCCCTTAAGTTGATGCGAAAAGTTATTTTGCCTCAGTGGTTAAAATAAAAGTTGAGTCCCTGTCTAAAATCTATGTAAAATCTAAAATGTTACAAGCATTTCCACAAAACTATAATTTTTTAGACCAGGCACTTTGAAGGATATAATAAGTAAGGATATCAAATAGATCAATGCCGACTCTTAAAACCTTATAAGACATGTCTGGGAGGAAAGAAGGCATTTCCAAAAAAGACATGAAGCTTAAATCAAAAATCAGAGTTGCAAATCGAATTTCATGCATTCAACTTAATCTGAGAGAGTCTAGAGTCTAGTTTGTCTAGATAAATTTTCATAACAAATGTGATGTTATATAAATTCATCAAGCATTTTGCCAAGTAAAGCGTTACAATTGGTATGATCATAAAGTTTAGGCCTTTCAGTTTAAACTTTTGCTTAAAATTTTTCATTTCGATAGATTTCTCGCTTTAAGTGCATTCACATAACTTCCTATAAATAATGTAGGGTAAGAGTTTGTCATAGACGTATGGACGTACGCAAGCAAAGGAATGCAGAACAAGAGTTATTCACGTGTTAATATGATTTAATTTTTATTCCTTTTTGTCTATTTCTCTGTATTTCATTTTATGGGCATCTTCTTAGATTTTAGGTTATTTTTTGTACGTATATGGAATTACATGAATGAATGTTATGTATGTATTACAAAATGGCAACAACAACAGCAATATATATATATATATATATATATATATATATATAAATTTTTTTTTGTTTTCTTTTTGTGAGAGCATCAACAAATTAATTTTTGTAAACATTTTGTTTGTTTTGAATTTGATCTTCTAGTTTGGTCTGCATAACACTTTTCATGTTTCATTTGTTTATACAGACCTCTTATTATATTTAAGATAATTTGACGGGATTGATAGAACAGGCAAGATACACGAATATATATTTATAAAAGAACATTCATCTCTAAGGTAACGTCCAACGTTAACGTTAACGTTGTTAATATGAAGGTGGAGTAATTTAATAAATTAGTTCAAATAGTTCTATATATATAAGTTCAGAAACTTTTATGTATGCATGTTTATGTACATGTTGTTTATAATGGATCATATAAAAAGTATCAGCATCATTTTATTTTAAAACATTTGATTTTAAAACTTCATAATTCAAGATTTTCATTTTATGTGAAGACATTTAAAGCTCAAAATCAGTTGAATTATAAAAATCGACCTTAAAGATTCTTCGCTTTTCGGCGGAGATTCATGTAAACAAATGTTGAAGTCACAAATGATTTGTGAGAAGCCATCCGCTTAACACTTAACACTTAACCTCCATTTAAATGAAGCAATCAAGGAAAGAGCTCTCTATAGGAAAAGAATTGTGCAGTCTTAGAAAAAAGAAGTTTTTTGATTCAAGAGGCCCTGAAATTTTCTTAGCAAAGTTTTTCGCCTTGAAATATATAAAATTCTACATCAAGAGAATTATAAAGCTGCACGAAAAATTGGAAAAGGCCTTTAGCAATAATTAAATGTTAGAAAATCATTTTTAAAATAGAAAAGTTTTTAATCAATAATATAGAAAAAAATCATGGATACTTTTTATATGACCTAATACAAAAGAAATATATTAAAACGCTCTTACTATAAAAAGGTACTCTAAGTAAATTGCAATACAACTGGAATATCCCATCTATAGCACGTGATATGGAGAGATGTTTCTTAAGATATTCTAAACATTTTAAGGGGACAATTTTGATTCTTTGACTTCTGACTAGTAAAAAATTGATCGGTTACAAAAAGTAGGAGAATAAATTTTCCTTTCTTTCCTCTCTTAGTTTTAAAAATAATAACAAATGGATTATCTCTGGGTTATTTATGAGACTATGAAAGCAAAGAACGCCCCCTCAAATCGCCTTCGTGAAATATGGATGGTGTTATCCGAACTGTTAAAAAGTTAACTTATATGAAGTATTATTATTATTATTATATTTTTTGATTAATTTTACGATTTATTTGATAACACACCTCAACAGCAAATGACAATTGGAAAATGCATTCGCTTAAAAAGCAACATCACTTGTTGAAGTGAATATTGGGGTGATGATGATTTGTCTTATAAGCTATTTCAAAAAACTTGAAAAACTCTCTGCAATTGTTAATCTATCAATCTAAGTGATTGAAATTAATAACTTCTTCAATTGATGCTGACATATTTTAAAATGTCTTCCAAGCAATATTATTCTTTCATTTCACATTTTTATGCTTTTTTTTGTACGTTCTTTTTCTTTGGTATTGTATGACCATCAAAGAGACTTTTTGGTTCAATATCATCACATGAGCAATATCCAAATGTTTGTTGAAGTCATTACAAAGAGTAGAAGAACTAAATCGATCAGCAGTTGTTGATACGTTGTTTGCCTTAGATGCAATATTTTACCAAAAGCCATTAAAACAATATATTTAACTTTCCTTGGCCTTCCCAAAGCTAAAAGCCAAAAGTACAAATGCCACAAACTAGAATTGAATCAGATGGCAAATAATTTTTGTCTCTTATTATTATTATTATTATTGTAATACTTGAGAAGCCAAGTATGATCTGTAAATTGTCTAAAGGTTGAGACATCAATCAACCTGTTGTAAAATTGTTCTATAAAAAAATGAAATCATAAATTTAAATAAATAAATAACAGAGACATAATTCAATCAAGATTGAATTTAATTGGCATGAAATCTACAATTTAAATATTACCCAAAAATTGATCTAACTGATTATAAATATGCCTGTCGGGATGTATTTATTTTTTTGTTATTACTTTTTTTATAAAAATGACTAAAAAAAGGCAAAATTATGCTTGGGTTAATAAAGAAAAGATTCTTATTGCGATAACACGTGGTGCAAGATTCAGTGTGATAAAATTTGGATTAAAAAAAAAAACCATGAAAGACTTTTAAGGCCGATTTGCTTTGAAGAAGTATGCTTACTTTGATGTGATGGAAAAGTCCATAAATCTGATCATTTTGATTTCAATATTACACTTGCTTTGAAGAGACATTTTATTCATATTTTCTTTGATAAAAGTTTCCTTTTCACATTAAATGAATATGAACTATTTTGAGGAAGCTCGGTTGATGTGCCGCCGTTTTTTCTTAATTATTAAACTAAATGAAAACTAAACTAAAAATGAAAAGTGAAACCTCTGACTCTTCTCTAGGAAAACTACTCGAATTCTCGATGTTTCCTTTTGGTTATTTTCATCTTTAGATTCATTATTATTTTCTTACGCCTTTTATTTATTTTTTAATTTAGACAAAGTAAATATAGAAAATTAAGCTTAACTTAAAAACACATTAAGCTCAAATGTCAATGTGTTAATATCTTTTGTGTAGAATCTTTCATTCATTTAGAGTACGCAAATGCCACTTGTGTGTTCAAAGTGTAATAGATCTATGGACGTGT
Organism: Melophagus ovinus; assembly: GCA_023089585.1. Lineage (NCBI taxonomy): Eukaryota > Metazoa > Arthropoda > Insecta > Diptera > Hippoboscidae > Melophagus > Melophagus ovinus. The sequence goes on from JAKKIB010000177.1 coordinate 6,539,601, forward strand.
AGGGGTTTATATTTGCACAATTTTTTCTTTTTCCTTTTTCTTTTTCTTTGGTTTGTTTGTTGTTGCTAATATAATCTCATCTCATTAAATCAAAACAACATTTTTTAGGCTTTGATAAACATCATAAACGAAACTCAATAAAATGTAACAAAAAAACAATAAACAAGAATATTGACGTCATCATTATGGTAAACTTGTACTAATATATTAATAACACATATACATATATACATATAATACATACAAACGTACATATAATTTAAAAAAAATTACGCTGCATCAATTGTAGCCCAGCACGAATGCATTATCTTGGCATTGAGATCTATCACATTGGCGCCGTGACGTTTTAAACGTACAAAAAGCAAAAAAAAGAAGAAAAAAACATACTAAAAGAAAAAAAAAAAGTTTAAAATATTTAAACCAAAACAATAACAAATGACATGAAAGTGGAAAATAAGTAGACGACAAAAGAAATATCTTCAGAATTTTAGCTTATTTTGCTTTATGGTTAATTAAAAACAATACACCACAACAACAATACCTCTTTCAAATACTTTACAAAAATTTGATTAATACAAATAAAAATAGTTAAATGTTATTGAAGCATTTTGGCTCATCTAAAATATGCGAATTAGTTGTGAACGGTTTAAATGTTAAGTTATCAAATTTTATCAGTTTTTATAGAGCTCTTCTATTAAACGTACAAAGCATTCTGCTGCAATGCCATAATGCATATCACGTGAATCATAATCGTCTCTCTTAACGGTCACTTATTAACGTTTAAAATTAATTACGTGCGCTAAATTATATTTTATAAACATAAGTCCTTTAATAAAGCAAAATGTTTTTTTTGTGGTTACTATATAAATGACGCCGTAGCATTTTAGTAATGATAATTTAGAGAAATTTCCTACACCAGTTGTGTATTACCGATTTCTGCAGATGTTTATAATATCCAAAAAGATTTGACTTGGAAGCATCTTTTATAATAACGATCAACTCAGAATCACTTTTTGAATGAATGTACATCCGTCTATCTGTTTGCCTGTCTCTCCGTAAGTCCATTTAATCATCCATTCATGTATCCGTCAATCCGTCCATCTATCCATCTGTCCATCCGTCTATCCATCCGTCCGTCTTTCCGTCTACTCGCTTATCCATCCGCCTGTCTATCCATCCGTCCGTCTACCCATTCCTCCGTCTATTCGCCCGCTTGTCTAACCATGTAAATTAGTTATCAAGCTGCAGGTTGCAATTTTTGATATATTTTAATGAAATTTTAACGAACTCTATTAAAAATGCTTAGAATTCGCTTATTTTTAAAACTACTTCCCATATAACGCCTTCTTCGTAAAAAAGTATTAAGTAAAAATCTCGAATGATTTATACATTCCAAATTTATTCATAAGACCAATCTTTACATATTAATTATATTATTAAGATAATTATAATAAAGTCATTTCAAATTACATCCTAATAATGATGAATTGAGTTGCGAGACAATTTTAAAGTGCAAATAAAAGTGCTTTTTCATGGCACCTTTTTGCAAAAGAACATCCCATCATAAAACAAGAAAACCATAAAAGCAAAAAAAAACAGCCAATGAAAATATCTACCAAAAGGCATAACAATTTTAAATGTGTCTGCATTCCAATTAGATTTTGTTAAATAACCATAATTTCAATATGTAACATACTTTTATATATATAATTTTTAACCATTTAGCCGAAACACACTAAACGGTTATTTTAATATGAAATAATATACTCTTGATAACAATAAATGTATAAAGTGCATATAAAAATAATAAGAAAGACGAACAAAATAAAAAGAAAAACAAAAAAAATTGTAGAAATAATAAAAGAGGTGTAGGCGTGAGACTCGCTGCCGCTTATTGTAGCAGGCGACATCGTTTGGTCAGGGGTCGACCATAAAGCAGTTATCAAAATGCTGACTGAGTGTGTGTTGTTGCACAAGACTTAACGTTAGCTATTTTATATATTAAAAAAAAATATATATATATAAAATATCTGAGATTATTTAAGTACAATGATGAAAAAAGTAAAAAAAAACCAAAAAGCATTTTACAAAATACTTTTTCCGATGCTTTATCAATTAAGGTGTTATACCATAGACTTCTAACACATAAGTTAATAAATCTTCAATCTGAAAATCAATACAATGAATGACTTATGACAAATGATAACTTTTCAATTCATAACCATTTCAAAAACCTTAGTCTGGTAATTCTTAAAACAAAGGTCCAAACAATATTTTCAATAAAAATTGCTTCTTATTTTACTAGGAAAAGCTCTACTAAGGCCAAGCATTATAAATATTTTTTATAAGGAATATTAATTTTTATTACGTGGTCTTGCAAATTTATAGGCCGCAATGGAAATGCCGATAATGCTGAATGATTTGGTCATAAGAAATCCTTATCTCAGCTGTTAAATATAAAAAAAAATTTGCATGAAATGGCAAGAAAAGATCTCCAGGCATTTTGAGGGTATCAAAATATAGCGCATGGACAACTTTTCACAATTATTTAAGCAGGCGTAAGTTGCTTTAAATTTGCTGACCCTAATTACTTGCACAAAATCAAAGGTAAGGATTTAAAATTATAACAAGCATAATTAAATTTGTTTCTCAAGGTCCCGACCTTAAATTGTTATGTATAGTGTTTTATAAAGTATTCGATTTCACACTCTAAAATCTTATTACATTTTCTGCATTATCAAGCCCTTCTAAATCTTATACAACACAAATTTTTACATGATTTTAGAAAAATCAAAATTCTCTGCAAAAGTAATATTTTTCTAAAGCATTATTTTGTGTTAGCCCTTAAAGAACAATGTACGATTTTGTCGCTTAAAAATACTTACATTTTATATTATATGGATTATAACACGATTAACTAAAGAAAATGCAAAGAATTGTGGCACTCAAACTTTCAAAGTTTTTACTTTTCACCTTTTTCAAAAACACCGGAAAAAATCTTTTCAGCATTTTTTTTCTAAGCTCAGAAAAAAATTATATAAAACCCGAAAAAAGATTATAAAATAATGCTTTATAAATTATTAATTTAAAGACATTAATTATTAAGACAATTTATAATATAAATTTTAAAGAAAAAAGGAATTGAAATATGAAATTTTTTTAAGTGTAAAATTTTATTTTAAGCAACTTTGTAATGAGAAAATGAAATTTTTGCTTTAGCAGAAAATATTCAATGTCCAGATTTAAGTGATCTTAGAAATGCCCAACTTTATTGGAAAAATGAATTTTTGTTTTTCTTTCTATTCGTTTCTTTCTCTATATTACAAGAAAAAAAAATGGAAAAAGAAAATGGTGAATATGGTCAAGTTTTAAGTACTCATCAACTAACAAAATTATTGTGGCTGATTTGTGTAAACTTAATAGAAGAAAAATCTTAAAAAAGTTTTTTTATAATTTAGAGAAGGCTTAAGCAATTTCTTCATCTGAAGCCCACTCCAAATCAGTAAGGTACATTATGACAAAAACACACATCAATAATTTTAGATTATTCAAAAAATTAACAGATGTTTAGTTATTCATGCATTGCAGGCGTGTCTCTAAGGCACTATATTCAGTTTGCAATATCAATCTTCCTACAAGGATTATAAATTTTTCTTGAGGCAAATCTGAAGTCCTTATTTCAAGCATTATAATTAAAAGAAAGTTTAGAGCAGACAAATGGGGAATCCGGGCCACAACTATTCAAAATTTCCCTCTCAACAAGGCTTAACATGCTTAGGCTTCTTTCTAACTCTTGATATTATTTCTCTAAAATAAATGCTTTCTAAACATTTGGTGGTGAGTTAAGAATAAGTACAAATCATTAAAAAAATTTATATAAAATTAAGGAAAGAAAAGAAAAAGCAAAGCTAAATCTAGAAAACTTCTACACCTTGCTAGTTAAGCTAGTGCATCGATATCACATATTTTATATTCCACTCCCTCATCGATAATATTTCAAAAAAAAAAAAAAGTAACGAAAATGAAACGAAAATCAACAACATCCAAGGATCAAGCATTTACATCATACTTTTCTTTTTCATTTCTACAATTCTTATTTTTTTTAGTGTTTTCTTTTTTCATTTATATACCATAATTCTACTGCTTAAGTTAAATGATGCTTATGTTGTACCATCTCTTTCTGCCATAATAAATTTACTTGGCTGTGAGTTAAGCAAAAAAAGAAAAAAAAATATTAAAAACGAAGAAAAAAAAGAAAAACGTTCAATGGTATCAAAGAACGTTTTACCGTCATTAGACTCAATTTAAAGACTTCTTTCTTCTAAACTTATCAACTTGATTATATTGTGCGAAAACAAATTACGTTTGCCGCTTTTTTTTTCTTTAACTTTTTTATATTTAGATCTTTTGATGTAAATTTCAGACTCTGTTTCTTCCCTCCTTTGCTTTTGCTTTATTTTTACACAACACATTTATATGAAATCATCTAAAATGACTTGAGAGTTAAGCCACATTGTCTGTCCCATACGAATTCAACATCCCTAATTAATCTAATGCCTTTTCAATCGAATGGCAATTATTTGCATCGATTTCATGTTTTACGCAAAATTTTTACTAGATAAGCGCTTGGCCAATGCAATGCCCATTTTCAAAATGACTGCTGATTTTTAAATCAAATTTTATTAAATTACCTAAAATTTGTAAGCATAATTTCAAACTTTCAAGAGTTGGCCAAGTTGGACCTACTTCGACAAGTTTTGACACCACAGAAATTGTATCACAGTTTTTACTTTTTGGTAAATTTAAAAATTAGCTCTGTAAAAGGTAATTCTGTAGAAAAATTATAGATATTTCTAGCAATAAGTGTAAAGCATAAATCAATAAGCCAAATGCCTTTTTAGAAAGTTAGATATTGAGAATATTGAATTAGAATTGAAAATAATTAACTTTTTTGAACTCCGTGAAAGCTTTACTGAGAAATTAAAGGATTAGTAAATCGTAATTTTTATAGTTCGATTAATAATAATTTAAAAATATTCGATTGCATAAATTGAAAATCCCATAAACAAATTAATACAATTTGAGGGGTTGTTTATAACATTTCGCAAAAAATTTCTATATTCTAAATTTACAAAAGTAAGGAAGCAGTATATCTCGGTTCGTCTGTAATTAGAAAATTTTATTAGGAGTTCGAACTTTGTCAAAGAGGCTTCTTAAGAATCCAAATTGATTTTAGTTTGGTTTTAAAAGAAAAAGTAAGAAAACTATATTTGTCTAGGGACATGACTTGACGGTAAGTGTTTTAAGTGGATTGAAGAGGTGTTTCTGCTTGGACGAATAGCAAATTGGGAAAGCCTTGGTCTAGGCATATCGAACTAAAAGCAGACTTTGTCATTTTTTCCCCAAAAAAAAACTATTTACATTAAAAAAAAAAAAATCAAAGACTTTCTAAACTTTCTCTCTAACTCAAAGTCAGGGCCTAAACTTTTCAAAATTCTCTCTTTCTCTTTATAAAAAATAAAAGTCTAGACTTCTCCAACTTGCCTTGTAGTAGTATTAAGAAATCTTAAACATGGTCCTCTTCTCTATATTTATTCAATGCAAAACTCTAATTCATTTTGTCTAAAATATAAAATTAAACGTATGTTTGTACAAACAGAGTCATAAATTTATATTTCTATACATATATATAAATAAATTTGATCAAGTAGTTGAAATAAGTTAAAAATGAAGCGAAACCAACGTTCAGAAAATAGACAAGATGAGAGTGAAAAGTAAAGAAACTAAAAGTTAAGCAAAATAAAGTAAATCATAAAAATATCACAAAATAATTGTGAGAAAATTTTACCAATATTTTTGCTTTTTTTTATGTGTGCGTGTTTGATTACTGGCGCAGGGGGTAGGAATAAGGGCAAGAAAAAAGTATGAATTACATTGAATTTTGGTTATAAATGTGTAACACAATGCCTGTGAAAACTAAAACTATAAAAATATTACAGTTTTTTTTTGGTCGTTCATTCGTTCATTTGTTCATTTACTTTCTGGATTTGTTTGTTTTGTGTTCTATGATGATAATGATAATGATAATAATGATTATTGTACTATTCTTGAAATCGGTAGAATATCAGCATCCATAGAGCAACAACAACAATAGCAGCAGCAGCAACAGCAGTAAAAGTAAACATGACTTTTTTTTTGATTCAACACCATTCACATACATCAGAGCCAAAATAATTATAAAAAAGCAATAACAATAATAATAATAATAATAATAATAACAACAACAACACTTAAATAATATCATAAAAAAAGTAACAGTTACAGAAAAATTGACTAACCATACAAAAAACAACAGACATATATTAAAAAAAAAAAGAGAAGAAGACGAAAAAAGGCCAACAAAAAAGCTTCCACAAAATAGATAATCAAGAATAGATTTTCTAATAACCCTGACTTGTTGATTTATTCACTTATACAAATAAATAAATAATTGTTAATGTATATCTAAATGACTTTTATTACTTTCACATCCAGTGAATTTAATTACATATAGTTAACATGTGGACTCGGGCGTTTATTGAAATGCATAACAAAAAAATTATGATGATTATTTAATCAAATAACTTGTAACATTCTGCAAAACAAAAACATGGTCCAGTATTATACTTGAGATAGTTCCGAAGAAAAGTGTAACACTAAATGTGAAGCTTTGCAAAAAGTCCTTAAGATCCAGTCTAATAGCTGATAGCTTAACTTTAGCAAAATTTAAACTTCCCGGCCTATTTGAATCTGAAACGAGTATTAATAAATCTTACAGATAGCGATGTGACAGCCTCCCAAAACCAATTGTGTTTATAAAAATCAGATTTGAGATAGACCCATTTTATATTATATCGATCCATCCAGACCCATTTTTTGATAAGATATAAGTCCCTTGGTCTATTCAAATGAATTTGTTTGTAAGCTACAGTTGGCCACATAGATGTGTTTTGATTCAAAGACAAACTCTTTTGAAAATAGTTATAATCGGAATGTTTTTATATAGCGTCGTTTTTTATAGCGTCTCTTCTAAAAAAAAGTCTTTACAAAAAAAAACACAATTTTAAATATATTTTAATAAAAATTGACGCGTACTTTAACAACAAAGGGCATGTATAGCATATTTGATTCAGATCGGTTCATTTTTATTTTCGCTTCCCTTGTAAATTCCTTTCTCGAGAAAAAAAAGTTACTTTATGAACGAAAATTAAAGTATTAGAAAACATTTTCACAATCTTGCATTTTGTTAAAAAAAATATGTGCATCGAATTAGGTCCAGATAGATCCAATTTTAAAACCTTTTCCCCTGTAAAATGTATTATAATCCGAAAAGTTTTATAATCTTCAAAAGTTCTATAATCTCAAGCAAAATTTTATGATTAATAAAATGACTCGAACGTTTTTTCCGTACATTTGAAAGTATCGAAAGCTGAAACATCTATAAAAATTTGTTATATCTGAAAGTTACATGTTGCATAATGCTTTAATTGTTTTCTTTTTCTTTGTCACTTGTTGTTTTTTGTTATTGTTGTCACTGCTATTGTCTACTTTAATAAGAACAAAGAAAGGGAGAATTTTTGAAAAAATGTGTTTAGATGTTTTTATTCAGTCAGTGGATATTTTTTATACATATTTTTATAAATACATTTTTATATTGAATTGTTTATTTGTTTGTTTGTTTATTTGTTTCTGTTGTTCTGTTTTTAGAATTGGCATTTTGTTGCATTATAACAATAGCAACATTTTATAAGTTGCTTCTTTAACATAAATTTTCTTCTTCCTTTTTTTTGTTTGTTCTTTATTGTTCTGTTTGGATTCTACTCTACATCACTTATGGTAAGGGCTGTTGTAAGTTTGTATAAATCTATTTTGATATAATTTTGACATATCAAATTCGTGTGACCTATTTGCATTATAGCAGTCCCACACAAGCACTCAAGATATTTCAGAGTCGGCCTTAATCTTCTACAAAATTGCAGATAACTATTTTCCATAAAGTTTCATAAAATTTTATAGGCTGCTGTGCATAGGTTCAGTTAAGGCTAGATCCAAAGAGTTAAAAATGGATGCTACCAAAACCCATTTTGAAAAAATTATTAAACGTTCAAATGTTAGATACTTTTATTTAATCTAAAAGAACTCACTTGATTCTCGACTTTTTTTTTGCTTTACTTCAGTTAAGGTTTTGTAAAGGAATTTAAAGTCGTTCTGAAAGTTAGATTATGCTTTTTTATAGGCCTATTTAAATCAGACACACGTACAAACATTTATGAAACAGTTGATATATACAATCATATAACAAAATAAATGAAAGTGACATAATGAACATTTCTGGGGCAAAATTACAAAAATACTTTAATAAATTCTTAAATTGTTTGCTCTTTTTGAAATTAGTACTGGAAAGTTTGTCTTTATATAAAGCAGATATGGACACACTATTACCTGTCTTGGGTCAAACATTACTACTTACGAAAGGAAAGGGCACTGGCAGAAGGATTACAAAAAATTAACTTTTACAATATTTATGTATCATTGTTATTTGCATGAGGAAACTGCATAATGTCAACTGCATAAAATCAATGTTTAAATCTTGCATCAAATAAAGAATCCATGTGTCCATAAGCTTGTGAAAAAGTACCCTTAAACTGACTTTTAGGAAATCCCACATATTTAGCGTAAAAATCTCATTTGACCGGTACGTTTATTATTGTTATCTGTTATCTGTTATCTGTTATCTGTTACGTTGTCCAATTTTAACACCTTCAAACAGACAATTTCAATAAAAATTTAGATACAAGGTTCTATAACAGAGAGTTTCTATATCATGCGAATAAGGTTCTAATAATTTTTATTCGACATAACTGACACGTAAGCCATAACAAGCCACCTAAACTAAATACAAATATAAAAGTATTAATACTACAAAAGTGAAGCTCATTTTTCAGTTAAGCACCAATTTGATCGAATACAAATACAATATTATGGTCCAATTTTTAATATAAAATAGAAAAAACTGAAAACTTTTTATTCTAACATTAGTAGTTTTGATACTTAAAATCCTCTAACGCTATAAAAAAAGAATCTCTACAAATTTATTATATCCGTTGCCTCAAGCAACACAATGGAGAAAAGTGAAATGTTTCTTTTATAATTTTATACTTTTAGCAGCATCGCCTCCACCATCATCATTATCATCATCATCATTATAATCATCATTGTCATATTCTGTTGAGTATAATCACAACTTTTAAGAAACTTAAATTGGAATATGATGCTTGCTTGATGTAGACGACCACCATCAAACATTACATTAACAATGTTGTTGTTGTTGTTGTTGTTATAGTTGTCATTATTATTATTATTATTATTGTTGCTTTTCATTATAATAACCAATTGTATGCATTGTATTTGGTTGCATTATGCTATGTTGGACAATTGTTTCTCATATTTGCTCTGATTTATTTGGCGTCAATTCTGTAACGTATATTAGTTGAAAACTTTCAAATCTCTTCATTGTTAACAACAGTTGTTGTTTGTTATTGTTATTATTATTATTATTATTATTATTATTATTGCTATTGTTACCATTATTGTCGGTACTTTACCACCTAGACATACCTTACCTTACCTTACACACACATAAAATTCTTAGCTATTGAGTTTTTAGAGCCCTTGAATTTGTAAATTTGTGAAGATACCAGAAAAACTTAAATGCATCTGTAAACAGAAAAATAAACATACAAATGGACAAATAATCTACATATTTATATATGTACATATATTCTAAGACCTTTCACATTATAAAATTCCTTTATTTTGTTGTGATTTTTGTAACAATTCAAAACATTTTACATGAAATTTATTACAAATATTTAGTTATAAAGATTTGAGTATATTTTCTGAAGTGTTAATAAAACTATATGCTTATCTGGTCAAGTCCATTTATATATATATATATTTATATCTAAACCAAATTTCTGTCACATTTTTATGAAATTTATGCCACAAATCACTTTTAAATGGCAGGGGCTTTCAAATACCCAGAGGGATTTATCTGTTGCTCCAAGACAGCGTGAAAATCTGTTTCTTTTGTCCTTGTGAGTTTGTAAAATCTCTTCAAAGAAATGTTATGTTGAACTTAGTGACCCATAATTTTATAAATGTAATCGCAAAATGGACTATTTAACTTAAGCCTGATAAAATATGTTCCTATGCACAAATTTTCAATAACCATTTTCCTTAGGATGTAACTTCTTTTTATCGAAAATGAGGGTCCAAAACATTCAATTATCGCTTTCAAAAATAAATAGCAAGTCATGCCTTTAAGAACTAAATGATTCTAAACCATCAAAATCTATTGAAAATTTCTAGGTTTACAAGTTCCCATAGAAAAAGCTAAGCACACACAAAAAAAATGCATCCTTTTCAAAGTCTACATTGTGTACATTGAGGCCAACATTTATGCATTGTTGTAATTGTTGTTGTTGTTTTTGATATTGTTACCCGCTATTATTATTAGTCTTATTATTATTTTTGTTGTTTCATCTATTTCTCACTCTTCGTACTCATCTTCATTTTTCTTTTCTTTTTTCTTATTTCTTTACATGGATAATATTCCTGTTACTGTTACTGTTGCTATTGCTGTTGCTGTTGCTGTAGTTGATGTTGCTGCTGTTGTTGTTGGTGCTATTGTTGATGCTGTTATAATATTAAAACACTTGGCCCGACCAATAATACTTGATATTTAATATTATATTGTTTATTATACGCCCATTTATATATTTCTTCTTCCCAAATAAGATCATCACGCCCACAAGCAATAAATTGAAGTGTTAATCAGTTCAAAAAATATAATTCAACATAATTTATATCGAATGAATTATTTCAAAATAAAAAATCCATACAAAAAAAAACTAAAAAAAAAGAAAAGACCAAATAATTTATTAAAAAAAAAAATAAATAAAAAGAAAAAATATTGTAAAGTATAAAACAAAACGAAAGAATGTTAAGGTATGAAAGAAAGGAAGGAAGACCTTTATGAGACATAATAATGTGAAGACGTACAATGTTCACAGAAAATAAAAAATTTATTTACTTAAAGTTTTATATAAGTAAACTTAGTGAATCAAACCATTTGTGATATGAAAAAACGAATCATCAAAGGCATAACATAAATTGGGGAGTACTGAACCAATTTAGGCATGGTCAGCAGCCTTCCTTTTTTAAAATAGCGAATTCAGAAATTTAGTATCAAAATAAAAAGCTTGCTGCCAATAGATTATAATAGATAATGGGCCATTTTGTCTAGAAGACATCTATACAAAGTACGTCTCTAAAGTAATCTGAACTTGCGTAACGCAATTTCATGATAATACCTTAAAAATTGACGGTTCAAAGATTGATTAAAGCAGATAAAAATTTTCCTGAAATAAAACTGAGTATGGTTAGACTTTTTTTGGTATTAAATTTTCTTGGATCCATTAATATCTAGCAATCTTCAAAGAATATTAACGAAAATTGGCAAGATTACGACATTTTTATCTTATCATAAGATAAAACTTTCCTTAGCAACTTTCTTAAGAATATTGAACCAGCGATTATTATTTTGCTGAAACTATCAGTCGTTTGTAGAACTCATTGAAACGATTCCGCTACATCTGAGGCTTATCAAGCGATCTGTTATAGTTAAAAAATTTTTATTATAATTTTCCTATTTACTTGTAGTTATTTTTGTAGTGCCAGACAACCTGTTCACTTTAAACTTCAAAAGTCCTAGTTTTATTTGATATATAATGACAATAATCACAACAATAACTATAACAATAATAATAATCGTAATAATAAAAATAAAAATAACAATAACAAAGAGAAATCAACTTTTTACAATAATAATTCATAGATATTTTTGTGCGATATATCCTTCAATATAAAAGGAAACTAAAAATGTGAAAATGTTACAATCGTTCGCAATCAAATCTTCATTACCTACCACCCAGATTTGTTGTTATATTAATGAGGCGTGACAGATTTAGCCACTTGGAAATTGTTTTATATAAAATAAATGTAGACGGACATTCACAACTAACTTAATTGTGAATATAAAGCTTAACAGATACATAAAATAAAGTTTTTATGGATGCTTTCAAGCTGACCTTTCGTGTTGTAAACATAGTTTTTAAAAGTTCAAGTATGCCTACAATTCTCTGGAAGTCTCTTTCTTCTTTTGTTTTTCTTTTTTTTTTTTTTGGCTTACAAGAACACCCATTGTATAAGAACCTTTTGGTTACAAAATATACACTAAGTAAAAGGCAGAGGGACAGAGGGACAGATGGACAGACAGACAGATGGACAGACAGACACAGATAAATAAATGCACATTCCTTCATGTGATTGTAGAGAGTTAAAAGATAATTTATAAATTCCATACAACGATTTTTCAATCATCAGATTAAAATGCTTGTGTATGTATGTGTGTTTGCAAACTTTGACTTTTTTGGATCAATTGTCCATCATTTTAAGCTGTTTTCTAATTTATGCCATGGCAAATTAATATTAAAACTTTTGGCATTAATTTCATATATAATCGATTGTTGTCGTCTATCAAAATTAGTATCTGGCAGGCCATTTTATAATTTACCATGGTCTCTGGTTTGATTCTAATTTCATCTTTTTTTCAATTTGGGAAATTAACTACAAAATACTTCACACATTTCCAATTTAGAAGTGAAATCAAAATATCTACATAAAGAAGTTCCTTTTTAGATTCAAATTACAAATAAAGTTTGATCATGTAATCTCATTAATTTTCTTAACTATGCCTTTGTAAAATTGATCTGATTTGATTTAATCTAAATCTATATCAAACCATATAAAATTTATAGTTAAATTAAATGAAATGAATTTTGAATGTACCACGAAATATCGCACTTGTATTGCCCAAAAAACTCTTTAGGGTTGCATTTTTAAGGTTATGTTATAGTGAAAGCCCTATAAACATAACATAAACTTCGGAATTTAATGCTTCATAGTAATAATAATAATTGTTTTAGTTACCATAATCAATAAAATGCTTCCATGGTAAAACAGAATTATGTATCACTACTATTGTTGTTGGTCTTGTTGTTATATATTGAATTGTAATTGATGAAAAATTCTATCAAAAAATGATTTCACGTAAGGAGAAACTTTTAGAACAACCATGGCAAAACCAACGTTACGATAAGCATAGACGTAATGTGAAAACAGCCAAGGCCCGAGTAGATCATTCACGGCCACCCCAATATTATCACATAAGGCTTAAAACGAAAAAATTACAAACAGAAATGGAACGTATCTCATTAATATGTAAAGAAAATGTACGTCTATTACAAAACTTGGGCAGTATTATGCAAACCAAACGTATGACTGATTTTTGGAAAGAGCCAAGACCCAAGTAAGAACTTTTTACTATTTTACAATCACTTTCATTTTTTACATTTATCTCACACCTATTTTGTCATTTCTAAATAAGTTTTCTGGGCAGAGAAAAACTATTTGAGGCAGGAAGATTATCATCATCATCACCATCTACATCAAAGGCAAAGCCTAAGAATCAAGAACCTGTTGGGAATGGGAATAAAGACAAATCATTTAAATGTTTAAAATGTGAAAAAAGACATAATAAGGAAAAATAATCTACAAATTAAATATATAAACATCTTTTAAAATGGTTTCATAAAGTACATTTGTTAGATGTAATTCCATTTTAAGATAGATATGTCTCTTTTCAGATAGATAGCTTTAGAATTAGATTCAACATGTACTTGTCATAATTTTTTTGGATTTTTTTTTTTAACTTTAAAAATTTGACTTAGTTTATGCAAGAAATCATATCTGGATTAAGCTGATGTTGTAACTTAGTCGTATCTAACAAATGACCCTCCCACAAAAGATTTTGAGAGTACAGCAACAAATTGCAACGGGGCTCATTTAATATAGCTCTAATCCCAAAAAAAAATGAAAAAAAATATTGCCCTACATCGTACAATTGTCAGGGATAAAAGGTCTAATTTCAGACCAGCATTAAACATAATTTTCTTATATCATTTTATTTTATTTTATTTTTAATGCAAACGTTTTAATTTTTATAAGAAAAAATCAGTCCTTCGCATTAAAATATTATTATTATTATTATTTTTTTTTTTGCTTTCATATTTTCTTAAAAAGTGTCACCATAAGTAGACAACATTTAAGGCGCATGTGAATTTATATCATCGGGCAAAAATCGGTGGTAGTGTGGCAAAAGTTAGAAATCCTGTATGGCCGGGCATTGTAGATGGCAAAAGGGCCGTTACCACTTTACATTCTTCTTTCGTCGCTTCATTCCCTTCAATATGCTTGGATGACTTCTTCTCTTTAAGAAATGTAAAATTCATGATGGCCATAGTTTTAGTTTTCACAATATTCTCTTGCTGCAAAATTTCCATGGATTGAATTTCTGTAAAGCCATGCTCCTTCAGTGCTATACAACAACGTTGTGATTGCTCAATACATGGAGAAAATGAACAGAAGCGTCCACCTTGATTTTTATAAGCTTTTACAGTATGCGGTATAGCCAATTGTGGTGCTGGCAAATCTAAAAACACTGCATCAACTTTACCATTTAAATGTGTATCAAAACCATATTGGCAAACATCCCGATTATAGACTTGTACGAATTTATCTAGGCCATGACATTGAAATTCATCACGTGCCTGATTGACACGTCCCTCATGAAAATCAAATGTATGTAACATGCCATTGGGTTTAATGGCACGCAGGAAATAATGCGACAGTGAGCCAGAACCGGTACCAGATTCGATAACTATAGAACCGGGCCGTACATCTAATTGATGTATTATCATGCTTATATCTGGTGTATAGATTATTTGGGTTCGATGAGGTAAAGTCTGTGTCCATAATTCAGGATTCGGTTGCATTATATATGCCCAGCCTTTTGATAATTGCACCTTGCTGCCAAAAGTCATGCCAATTATACTTTTGACTTTTAAGGCACCGTAGGATGTTTGAAATATATGCTCAACCTGTTCACCTTTCTTATTAATGACAGTTGGTGTTGCTTGAATAATATGCATAGAATTAACATTGAGGAACAGCACAACGGTATCACCTTCATCTATTACACATTTTGGTTTTAAAAAACTCATCGTTTTCTCTATGCTTAATCTATTAATTTGGCCCAGTTGCTTTCTTAATAATAATAATAATATTTGTTGTTGTTTTAATTTGTTATATTTAATGTAGAAAATGCTTTCGTTATTTACTTCTTATATGATTGATAACATTATAAAAAATTCGCCGCAATAATAAAACAGGTATGTTAAATTGTTTTTTTGTTTTATATGTAGGGCATAAATTGTACTCTACATCATTTTCGGGATATAAATATTTAAAGTTTGTGATATCGATCGAATCAGAATCACTTTTTGATACTATTTAACCCTGCCTTCGCTTTATTGTCCAGAAGAAGTTATTCTTAAGTTGTGAATCTGAATTTTTAAGATTCTTTAATTACATTTACTGAGTAGACGCTTCGTAAATGCTTAAGATTAATAAAAATTAATGGAACAAGGCTATTAGCATACTGTTACTCTTTGAACAAATTACATGAGATAATACATTTCTTCAAATTCCTCCCATATTTTAGATATTAAAAATTATTAAAAAAATCAAAATATTTGTATTTTTTATCTTTTCTGGACTTACGGTTCAAATTAATTGAATTCTGTGTAGAGTATTTAAAGACTTTACTTGGCTATTCTTTTGTATTAGAAACGTGACTTTTATCATACACAAAAACTGGCCTTCGTTTGAAATTTTTATCATTTATTTTCAAACTGTAGCCTAATTAATTTGTTATGATATTATATTTCACAATTATGAGAAAAAAAAATAGTGTTTATACTCAACTAAACTCAGGAGATTCATATAACATAATAAGCCGAAAATAATACACGCGGAAATTTAAAAAATAAACGGATCAAATGTCAAAATATTGTTTAAAATCGTTAATTAAAAAAAATGTATAAATTTTGGGCAAATTACGCAGGTCATCGTTATATGATTTGCATTAGATTTCCATGGAAATGAATTAGAGATGAAATAATGAAATAATGAAGAAAGACCAAGTCATGTTAATGTAATTTTTGATTGTTTCAAATGACAAAAAATAATTTAAAAAAGCTCTTTTTTTTAGAAATTATTAATATTTTTATTTTGTGAAAATATTAAACTTAGAAATTTATTTGACTATGACTACAGAAAAAAATTGCTCTGCTGGAACATTTTAAGCAAAACGTTTTCTTCCTTCATCATTAACTTTATTTGGAAAAGTTTACTATTCAAGTATAAACATTTTCAAAAAGATTTCTTTTAAAAAAAAAAAAATTTCAATAAATAAAGATTTTTAAAGTGTTAATCATATGTTCGATACAACCTTGACTTTTCATGCATAAAAAAAACATAAAAAAAAAGAAAAATTTATTTAAAGAACTGGTTGGTAATATTTTGCTGACGATTCACTTATCTTGAAGTTTATGAGATTTGTGAGAGAAATAAAAGTTTATATATTTAATAATTTATACCGTTAATGATGTTACGTTGCTTCTAATTGGGTTGTATTTTGTGGCATAAAAGAAAAGTTAAATTAAACAAAATTGAAAAAAAGTTTTTATATAATTTTGGCAATCACATCCATTCCATTGGATCAGCAAATATTTGCATCCGCAGTAAATGTGAATGTTGCAGCAAATACATCGTGTCACATTATTATTGCATCGGCATTTACAACACTATTATCAACAACAACAACAACAACAACAACAACAACAAAAACAAATACTTGTGAATCGTTTATTAATATACAATAATAATAATAAAGCGGTGCGAAAGTTTCGCAGAATAATAATGACAGAAAAGCCAAAAGTTGTGTTTGTGTTGGGTGGCCCTGGTGCCGGCAAAGGTACTCAATGCTCGAAAATTGTTGAAAGATTTCATTTTGAGCATTTATCAGCTGGCGATTTATTACGTGAGGAGCGTTTACGTGAAGGCTCCAAATATGGCGCATTAATTGAGGATCATATGCGTAATGGTAAAATAGTGCCTGTGGCAGTAACATGTTCTCTATTGGAGAATGCTATAAATAAATCGGCAAATAAATTATTTCTTGTGGATGGTTTTCCACGTAATCAAGATAATTTAGATGGCTGGAATAAACAAATGGCTGATAAAGTTGATTTTCAATTTGTTTTATTCTTTGATTGTCCAGAAGATGTTTGTGTAAATCGTTGCTTAAATCGTGGCAGTGGCGGTTCGGGTCGTCCTGATGATAATTATGAATCTTTAAAGAAACGTATACAAACTCATAAAACTGATTCAGTGCCAATTGTTGAATATTTTGCTGCTGTCGGTAAAGTGAAACAAATTGATGCTAGTTGTAATGTTGATGATATTTTTAAGAAAGTTGAAGACGTCTTCCGGGAAGCTGGCTTCAAATAGAACAAAACAATTCTTTATATTGCAATAATTCTAAATTTTTTAATGCTTAAGTCTTTTCATCCAAATCATTCTATAATTTATAGAGAGTTATAGAGGTTAGTGTTTTATTTTTGGCTTTTTTTTCTTTTTTAATTTACTTTTGCCCTAAATAAACCTATGCCCTAAGTAAATCAGGTTTGTTGGCAATTTTTTCATTATATTCATTATTGAAAATTTTATATAACAGAGGACTCAAGGAAATATTAACGAGGCATAGTTTTCAATTTTATATGTATTTTATGTCGTTTTATTGAATTAAATTATTCTGACAAAATTTTTTGTTAACAAAAAATTTATACTTATGATGTTTATTATTATTGTTATATAAATATGTATAAGAAGGTTTGAAACAAATCATTGTCAATTGTGAGATCTGTATTTTAGAGAACTTTAGGAACAAGTCCTTGATTCTTAAATGAAATTATATAACATACATCATATATTTGTAGTAAAAATGAACTTTTTAATCGTTAACATGTAAAGATTTAAATATATTTATAAGAAACCATAGAATAATAAGCTCTTAGCAAAAATTATATATAAAATATTAATAAAAAAAAACATTTAAGTGAAATGAAAAAGAAATAAAATTAGAGCTAATATGTGTTTATTTACAAACGGGCAGGCGATTTAACTAATCACGTCTTAGTTTATCTAGACGAGCTTGTAAATCTGCATCAGCATCTGACATTGGTGTTGTTGGACCACTTGTATCACTATTAGCGCCACCACCTACAGCACCCATTGCACCAGCTCCAGCAGCAACGGCAGCTGGTGCGGCTTTATTACCGCCAGCTATTGATAAAGAGCCAGATGCTGTTGGTAAATCATTAAGTTGTTCACCCAACTGTAAACCAAGTTCGTCAAGTACTTGAGAAACGACAGCGTCAGTTTCTTCTTCATCACCTTCATCTTCCATGGCATCATCGATAGCATCATTAATCATTTCCTCTTTCATATCCATAATTTCGGATTGTTTCTCGAATTCATGCAAAATCTTTTGTATTTGTGGTAAATTTAATTGGCGATTCATACTTTGCATGGCCTTTGTAACACCTTTCATTGCTTGGGCCATTGTATTTTGGGATTTTAATGTTTGTATTTTCAGTGAGACCGCTTGAATGTTGGCTTTCATTAACATAAACTTTTTTATATAGCGACGCGTTCGCACTAAATCTTTAGCCATAATTTTAACAGAATCCATTTGACCCTCTTTGGCCATTTTTTTAATATCCATTATAATTTTCTTCTCTTGAGCCTCCATTTTCATACGTTCTCTATCCATATCACGCATCGCTTTATTTAGTGCCCTTTGATTTTTACGAAGCATCTCATCAGGAGATATTTTTTTGCCAAATAGCCAATCCATTTTTTATAATTTTCACCGCTTTTTAGGATTTCAGTATTTGTTAAATGTAATAAATCTTTAAAGGCGAAAGTTTATTATTTACTTCGAACGAAATACGCAAAAATTACTCATCAGTGTATTTTGTTCTTATTGATTTAATGCCAATCACTGTAAATAGAGTACACAATTCATTACATTATTCATTGATTATTAATGTAATATAATTGCTAACAAATTACTTGCAACATTCTGCCGCGATTAACCATTAATTAAATTAAAAACGCAATTTAATTTATTAAAAAAAGTAATTTTAGATTTTATTTTTCAAAAGAATATAAAACTTTCAACAACAGATTCAATTAATTTTTTTTTGTTTTTATTAATTGATATTGAGAGCAGTATAAAATTTAAGCCATAATCAAATTGTTAATTTTCATAAAATAAAATTTATATTTTATAAAATAGTAAGCATAAATTGTTTTATTATTCACTTATTTTTTAAATGCGTATTATTGCCTTAATGTAAAGCAAAAATACTGATAGGTTGCGGTATAATGGAAAAGTCCGAGCGATCAATTATTAATTTGAGATTCTTGTCGGGCCAATTGAATACTAAACATTGATCGAATTCAGTACGCTTCTCTAAATTTGCTTTTTGAAAATCAACGATCATTCGTGGTATCAATTCATCTGATATTAATACGTGAAGCCAATACCCAACAATACCGTATGGCTTGACTTTTGTTACTACAGCCCCAGTAACACTTTCCGCCACAAAAGTTAAAGCTAAATGTTGGGCTTTAAATGTAAAGTGGCGGCCATGTCTAATGCGATCTTTAACAGCTAGCATTAAATATTTAGCGGAAGCTGGTGCCAAAGTGATTTCAATGCCATCAAAGAAAACACATTGCGGTGCTTGAGGTTGATAATTTAAAGGGCAGGATTTTTTCAAGGAATTATTGTTTAAAGACATGGATTTTGGAAAAGTTGTTAGACCATCTTTAGGTGCTTTTGTTGTTGGTGTTATTGTTGCGGTTAAACTTAATTTATCCATGCTTTGATTATTTTCATCGACTTTACATTGTACATTCAAACTATTTGAATTAATTTCATTTATTGTTGCTTCAGTTTCAGTTTCGTTGGATGCAACTTGTGGTTGTATAATTTCTCTGAAAACGAATTCTACATTAACACCGGCTAAATCTGAACCTTGTTTTTCAAGATCATCCTGCAGGGAAATAAGTCGCTCTGGAAATAATTCAAAAACGCTAAGGCTACGATCCATATTTGTGATCAACCATTCACCACCAGTTTTAACATCTTGTTTCAAATAATTTAAAACACCACGACCATTCCATCGGGACGCTTGCTCTAATTCTTCGTTCGTAACACCAACAATTTGACAAAAATCGACCATACCAAAAGGACCATCTAATGTACCTAATTGAGCATCTTGAGCAATTAATATATTTTGTAAATGTGATTTACCAGAACCATCTAAACTGGCTCGCATTGGGATATTATCACCAAAACATAATACATTACCAGATTGAAAGCAATATCGTGCAATTGATTGTAACAAATTGGCTGGCCATGTTGGTGGCCGTTTAGTTTTATCTGGATTATTTTGCTCTTCTCTCAATTCTTCTGGGGTTTTTTGTAAACGGAATGTCAATTCAAAACCCATGCCTGAACGATCATTGTTCATTTTATTATTATTATCATTTATGGAATGCACGCGACCATCACCATGCAAATCGCTAAGGCCGAAACTTACGTAATGCCAATGCGGTGGGATATTTTTCTCTTCATCACCATGATTACTGTACATGCTAATATAATCTAAGGGATCTTGACCACCAAGCCAGTACTTTAATAATGTTGTAACTTGCAATGGATTCGGCTGATCTGGATAAATTCCATGTAACACGTCTATTAAGGCTTTTAAACCTGCAGGTGGCAATGGTAATGATGGGACTGGTTTATTTACTCCTTTTCCAGTATCTTCCTTTACTGTTGCTTCAATTTCTTTTCTTGAATGTTCCGCTGACTTCGCCATTATCAGTTTTACATAAAAATATTGTTTTAGCTTTTACCAAAATACAGTAAAATTCCACGATATTACTGCAAAAAGCAAATCCCTTTATATCTGCCAGTTAATTCAAGGAATATATTCGTGATATTTTATGTAGTTTATAAATGTTTCAGCTTTATTATCCAAAAAGTCTACTCAGTGTACTATGTAATTAAGGTGGATTTATAATGTGCAAATAAGAGCTATAATTTTATGCACTTTATATTGTTGTTGCCAGTTGAACAGTATTGCCAACTTATAAAAAAAATAGAATAATTTCCATAGAAAAATAGTTTTTTTTTCGTATAAATATAAAGGAAATCTTTACTCTAATATCTCAATATTTTTTTTAATTAACTCAAGAACTATTTATTATAAAAAACAAATCAGAATTAACAATTTAACAATATTCCCAGTTGAATAAAACATTTTCTAACGTAATGGTGTAGAGTGACTCATACTTTAAAAATTTTCGTTTTGCTTAACTTACTAGATGGCGCAACAATACCGTTATACTCATGAGCGTCACGTTACATAATGTTTATAAACATTGTATCATACAAATATGTTTATTTACGTTTGCACTATATATTTGGAGAATAAATGACTGCGAATATTCTGTAAGCATACGTTACTTTAAAATTTACAGTTTATGTAGTGAACCGTTTTTTTAAATTTATATATGCATGTAATTTACATATGTAATGTTAAATTTTACCAAAGAAAACGTGTGGCAATAATTGTATGCTAATTAAATTAAGTTAATTTATCCTCATCAAAATAAATTTCCTGATGATTGTGACAAATTTCAATATATATTTAAATTGATGATAATGATCAATTGCATCAATTACAAATGTATGTATATATTTGTGTAAGCAAGCGTTTATATAGAATTGGATAAATATATATTGATGATCAATTAAATATTTTATTGGGTTTTATATATTAAGAGGCATAAACATGGGCGCCAAAGGTCAAATAAATCAGACAAAGGTGCAAAGAAAAAGAATTCCGTTTTTATGTTTGATCAAGAATAAAAGACGGTCTTTTTTGCATTTCGTTTGAATAATTAATGCATGCTGGATATGTTTTATTTTAAAACTTGAAAAATGTAAGTGTAACAACAACAACAACAACAACAGCAACAACAAGGCAGGGTAAAGTAAGTAGTGGAAAGGAAAGGAACACATTCATACATATAAATATATCAAAATGTTTACTTGATTGTTTGTAACACGTTTTTTTTCTATATGAAAATGTGACAAAAATATTAAAAAATAAATTATAAAAATTGGTAGCGCCATCAAGAATGAAATTGTTCTTTGTATACATATATATATATATATTAATATATGCGATTGGGTGTGTGTGTGTGTGTGTATGTGTGCTTACATGCATACAAGAAGCAACCGCAAAGAAAAGATTTTAATATATTTTTTGAGATTTAGTTTCATTCGCTTTGTATCAATTGATGGCAACGCAACATTTCTAACGGTACTTTTTTTCTTTTTTAAGAATGTAATAATTTTACATGATTTTTAAAGCGCAAAGTGTTCTTAAAAGGAAGTATACGAAGAAGTGAAGGAGTAAAAGAAATAAGAAGAAGAATGCATTGATAATTAAATATTATTAGTGCTTAATAATTGAGAAATTCTGGTACATTTCTGCAACATAAAATCACTTGCCTTTGTCTTTTTTTTACTTCTCTCTGTGAAAGTTTTTTTTTGTTTATTTCTATGCATTTTTACTGCTTTTCTTTTGCTGAATGGTGGTGAAAGTGGTGAAAATTATTATTATATTATTATTATTATTATTATTATTATTATTGTTGTTTTGTTGTTGTTGTTGTTTGTAGCAAATGTGCTAATATGTGTCAGTGTGTATGAAGAAGAAGCAGCAAATGCCCATGAAATTTGTGTAACCATGAGAATAAACATGAGAATTTCGTTTTATTTTTCATATTTTTTTAATTATAATTTAAACAAGCAAAGCGGTAAAAAGAAGAAGAATGAGAAAAAATAATAATAAAACACGTGCTTCTATTTATTTAATGATTCATTTGTTATAATAAAAATTTTTATTAGAAATTTATGAAATCGATCCTTTATCCAACTGTTTAATTTCGAAATATTTTTCATAAATTTAAACGATTTTTACAAATATTTGCACCTTCCGAATGTAAATTTGGTTATTGCTCCAAAGTAAAGTTTTTTTTAGTTTTTTTTTTTTCAAAAATACACGATAAAATTTTGTGCAAATTTAATGCAATGGTTTTAATTCAATTCTTTAAGCTGCTCATATATTTTCTAGGATGATTTTTCTCGTGCTTTTTCAAGTTTCGATTTCTCTACAAGAAAAGCGGAATTTCTTAAATGGTTTTTAGTTTAAATTCATCCCTACTCATCTACTTTTTAATTATTTTATTGTAAATTAAAATTTACAAAATTACAGTTCATTAGATTACGGATAATTAGATTTGTATAAAATAAATTAAAAATATAGGGCTAAATTGTTTAATAAATTTTTCCAATAAATTTTGAATGACAAATGTTGTATAAAATTCTATTAAATATGCAGTTACATCTGATAGGATCTTATAGGGAATTTATGGATCT
Source organism: Melophagus ovinus (assembly GCA_023089585.1). Taxonomy (NCBI): domain Eukaryota; kingdom Metazoa; phylum Arthropoda; class Insecta; order Diptera; family Hippoboscidae; genus Melophagus; species Melophagus ovinus. The sequence goes on from JAKKIB010000177.1 coordinate 6,563,254, forward strand.
TAGGGTCTTATGGGCTTTAAGTGGTCTTACGGAGTCTTATGGGCTCTAAATGATCTTAAGTGGTCATTAGGTGTCCCTTGGGATATAAATAATCTTATGCTCCTTAAGTGGTCTTATGGGCCCTAAATGATCTTATGGTCTTTAAGGGGTCCTATGGATATTATGAGACCTAAATGATCTTAAAGGCTTTTAGGCCTGTCGCTCTCTTATGGTTTAGGGCTTTATGTGGACTGTTTATATCTCATAGTTTTTTTTTGCATATTATATCCTTAAAACTTCCAGATTTTGTGGATGCAAGATAAATACTTGAAAGATTTTGTGCAAAAACTAATGTATCATATTTTTCTCAAGAAAATGAAGTTTCTTTTTTTATTGTAAGATAAATATTGAGAAAAAGCTTACTTTTTTTCAATATATGTTTTGTGATTTTTACAAAAACGAAAAAAGAAAAGAAAAAAACTAAACACTAAAATGACCTTAAAGTGCAATGCAAAAAATGCAGATCATCCACAACAGGAATATTTAGTACAGAAATGTCAACTTGATCAAAAGATAAATCAAATGATGAATGCCGATGATGATATCGATGTTAGCCCAACTAATAAAGAATTATGCCATAACAACAACAATAATAACAATAATTACAAGAAAAGTAATGGAGTAATTGGAGCGCCCGCTTCAGATAATAATAGTTATGATAATTTACATATTGAAGCACCATGTTGCAGCGATATACATGGCAAGGAGCCACCTGATGGTGGCTTGAGAGCATGGTTAGTTGTAATCAGTGCATTTATATGTAATGGCGTTATATTCGGTATTATAAACACTTATGGTGTTATCCATTCACTGCTAACGGATCGCCTAGCGGCCCAAGGCAATACGGAGGCATCTAGTAAAGCAGGTAATTTAAATATGATTTCATTTCATTTCTGTATTATAACTTGTATGTGTAGATTTTTGCCATAACCATAAATCTTAAAGGTCGATTAATCTTGTTATTAGATGGATTAAGTTAGCCTTATATTTTAAAACGATGCTTGTTGGACTACGCGCAAGCCTGTCCGCCCGTTCGCTCGCAATTTTAGAGCTATTTTAATGAAATGACCCCTTAAGAAATTTTTACTGAGCCATCTAAAGAAATGGTACGGAAAAATTTTGGAGACTTTTTTCTGGTTCTGCAATAAGTTGCTAATATTTTTTAATGAGACTCCGTTCAGAGTAATTTATGGATAATTTCAAGTAAACGTGCTAAATTTGGTTCGAATTGTTCCACTTTTTCAATCTTTACTCACGCAACTTACTTTCATGTAAAAATTAATTAATATATTACTTTATCTGGTAATTTATTTCCTTAATTTTTTAATAGGATTAAGTAAAGTGGTGTAGATTGTTAAGGAGTTCACCTCCCAAGCGAAAATAAGAATGAGACATCTTTAAATGATTTCATAATTCATTGTTTGAAACTTTTTTCCATTCAACTTCAGAGCTATGAATGGACATTTTAATGTTATTGTTGTTGTTATTTAATAAACGTGGGAATATCATAAAATCGATTTTAATTAAAATATAAAAGTGGCCCATCATCTGTATCATTTTCATTTCAATTGGAAATGAGAATAGATGATAATAAGTAAGATCAAAACAAGTAACAACAATAATAGCAACCCTAATAATCAAATAATATGATTAAGTTTAGTACTGATTATTGCTGTCATTTTTAATTTTATTAGTTGTAGGCTTCGTTATAGTAAAATCTTTAGCTGCGAGATAAGATGAATGAAAATAATCAATTATTATATAAATTTGTGTTTCCTTATAAATAAATAAGTCGCTGTTCTTTTGAATCTATTGTAAAATTTATAAAATGCTATAATAGAACAATGCAAATAACAGAGAAGAAGATTTCATTATCATTAGTTCAATGGGTTCAATGTATCAATATGTGGCCTATTTTTAAGGGTAAACTTCTAAATAATTGTAAATTTTGCATTAAAAATTTCCAATTTTTCTAAACAAAATAGATAAATAAATTCTGATTATAATTCTGTACATGGCAATGTAAAAGTTGTGGGGCCTCACACAAAATGAAGCCATGAATTTGTTTATGAGTATTCGCTACAAGTAACCCTTTTAAATATATGTTTTGCAAGTACATCTATATACATATAGACGAAGTCCTCTAAGTGCATTAACCATTAAAAAAAATTAATATGTATTTAATAAATTTAGCGACATAACAAGGCTTGGCTTGTCTTTATTTGTAATTTAATACGCTTAAGACAAAAGAAATTGAGCGATGAAAATGGTTATAAATTACCATAATACAACTTAAGACAATTACAAAATTTTGTTTGTATCTAAATCGACTCTTAAATATATTGCGGTACATTGCTCAGGAAGTTTATAAAATTAATTATGAGAAAGTCAGTAAAGTGAATTACAAGACAATGAATCTCCAAAAAGGGCGGATTGATAGAATAAAAGAGGCATAAAGAATGAAGCATTGAAATATCTGTTTTTTTCAGGCTTTGCATCATAAGAAATCCCCTTAATAAATCACTCGTATAATCAAACATTAATTAACTTTATGATTTTTGAACTTTATGATATTGCGATCCAATGGAAAAAGTTGAATGACCATTCCCCCTTTAAAATACATGCAGATAACGTAAGAGAATCTAAAGTATGTTGAGAAGTATGAAAACATGTCACAATAAATCAATTTAATAGACTTAATCGAGCTTTGTCATGGCATATAATCGCTATTTTTTTATTATGGCTTTAAATTTAAATTGATCTCAGAATAGCCCTTTAATAATTATAAGCATCCAGCTTTTTTTTTGGATTTGTTACAAAAATAATCAGAAAGGGTTGCTTTATCAATTTATATTTAAAAAAAAATCGTTTTAAAATAGTATTTATTATCACATATTTTACTGAAATATTATGTAAATTAAAAACAAAAAATTAAATCGCTGAAAATGAAAGTTTCGGTAGTCATTTGATATTAGTTAATTAATTTCAATATAATCAAATTAAAATTGATAAAACGAAGTAACATGTATCTGGATATTGGGTGATGAGATTAACCGCATTCTGGTAGAAGTGCTGTAAAAATATTTCAAGAGAATATTTAAGAATGAAAAAGGTATGAGCAGACGGATGTACAAGCTTAACTTGACTTTAACTTGATAAAACAAAAAATTTTTCTGTAAAGGTCGGTACGATAGTTTCATCTCCTATACTTCTGGATGTATGAATGTATGTAGTTCGTATTACAAGCCTTAATTCTTGGTTAAACGAGGCGAGTTCTTATGCTCTTCATGGTGCCATGATCCCATTGAAATTTTAGATTAATAATATTCTTTCTGAAATCAAAATATGAAAACTATTAATTCTTTTTTTATATGTTTTGTAGCTCTTGTTGGTTCCTTAACAATTGGTACAACTTTTTTGTTATCACCTGTAGCTGGTTGTCTCACAGATAAAATAGGCTTACGTTTAACAACATTCATTGGTGGCTTTTTATCTGCTACCGGACTATTGTTATCATCATTCTTTACGCAAAATATTAATATTTTATATTTCACTTATGGCATCATGTTTGGATTTGGAGCGGCGTTAGTGTACACGCCCACTTTAGCAATATTAGGTCATTATTTTAAACGTTATTTGGGTAAAGTGAGCGGTTTTGTTACAGCCGGCTCCAGCGTTTTTACTGTAATTTTACCACCTGGCTTGGATTACATTCTGAAAAGCTATGGCCTAGAGATAACACTGATAATAATGAGTTTAATTTCCAGCTTTATAATAATATGTTCATTTGTATATAAGCCATTACATCCGCCACCAGAGCCGCCTAAGAAGAAACCAGGCCGTTCGAAAACTAATCTTTTTTTCAGATCAATTATAAATGTACAAATTTGGAAATCGAAAAAATATGTAATATGGGCGTTATGTGTGCCAATGGCCTTATTTGGATATTTTGTGCCATATGTTCATATGATGAAATTTGTTCAAGTTACATATCCGGGAAATAATGAAAATTTACCGGTTATGTGTGTTGGAATTACATCTGGTTTGGGTCGCTTGTTATTTGGTGCAATTGCCGATTTACCTGGAGTGAATAAAATCTATTTACAACAATTGTCTTTAGTGTGCATTGGCCTGGTCACCTTATTACTGCCGCTTACAAACATCTATACTTTATTGGTGGTATTTTCATTAGTTATGGGCTTATTTGATGGCTGTTTCATATCATTATTGGGACCAATAGCTTATGATATCTGTGGCCCAACGGGCGCAACTCAGGCTATTGGTTTTTTATTGGGTTTAAGTTCAATGCCATTAACCATAGGGCCGCCTATTGCTGGCATGATATATGACAATTGTAGTTCCTATACTTTACCATTTATATTGGCCGGGATACCTCCTATTGTGGGTTCAGCAGTTATGTTACTGATACATCTTGTTCAAGATGATTCCCCGCAAAAGACTGATAACAGTGTACAATTGTTAAAAGATTTAATTCATGAAAAACATAGTAAGTAAGAAAGTAAATCATGGTAATCAAAGTGGTTTTAAACAACAACAAGTTTTGATATAGGATAGAACAAGTTAAATGCTCAAAATTCGATACTATTTTGTTAATCGAAATAAATCTCCCTGTCAATGTGAAATCTGCCTTATTTTTAAAATGTTCAGTTTTATGCATTTTGATTCAAAAGGAAACTAGTGAAAATAAGTATTATCGCTTCATCATTTACGGGGCTAATCCTAACAGAGAAGTTAATTGATTTTTTGAAGCACTTTCTATATAAAAATTTCACAGAATTTGTCTTTACTTAATAAACATAAGAACTTAAAGTTTGTTATAAAAATAAGTGCAGAATTTTGATCTGATACATAAATTAACTATTTGTACTTGAAATGTCTTTCCCTGCAAAGAGGTTTCAAAAAATAGTATTACATTCCCTAAAATAGTGGTTGATTCAAAAAATTTTTAATAGTAATCATTTCATAAATTTTTAAAAATTATTTTCCACATAGAGTTCACCGAAAAATTGGTAAATGGGCATTCCAAACAAACTGCCATTAATGATGGAGGAAATAGTACGTATCAAGATGTAAAGCTATCCAAAGCAAATGCATTTAAAATTGAGACAGGTAAATATTTACTTAGAAAATTTCATTTTATTTCAGTGCATTTTTTTGCAAGGCCATACGTCCGTCTGCTATTTATTCTTATGTTCTTTATTCATTCCACAACTTTTAGGAATATTTAATATAAATTAATATAAATTACAATAATTTTTAAGTAATACAAATGCGATCAATTTTTAAGAATAGTTTGAAATTTATTGATTTATTATGCCTTTATTTTTTTATTGAAAACATTTCATTTTGTTTGAATTTCATAAAAATATCCAAAATTATCGAATTATTTTAGAAATTCATTTCATTCATTTTATACAGTCCCTTTTCTAAACCAACTATTTTATTCTTATTTATTATTGTATTTTTTCTTTTATTCCATATATTTACAGAGACTTCCAGTGATTCATTGGCACACACAGGCGTGTAGGCCTTCCATTAAAGCTTTTAGTAGAATGAAATACAAAACAAAGTCTATAAATTGAAAAAGAAAAATCATTTGTAATATACACTTTACATTTTCACTTGGTCCACAACTTTGTAAAGTATACAAATTTTGTTACTCATCAATCTACAATTTGTTAAAATTCTAAATAATGGCGAAATTTTTGCCGATTTCCTGTTTTTTTCCCATTAAATATTTTGTATAAAGTTTTTAATTTTCAATAAAGGAATAATAATCATAAAATAAATTAAAAAGTTCAATGGAATTTAAAGTTATAATTGATAGTTGCCAACCCCCAAATACCTTACAATGTGTCTCTTTGTTTAATAATAATAAAGTTAAAAAAGTTATTCTACAAAAATTTTTGATAAATTTGAAAAATATGATTTATATGGAAGGAGTTGTAAGAAAATTGTCTAATAAGGTCACTTTTTTCACAGCGGCTTAAGTATGTCGAAATATTCCTACTAAAAAGTTCAATTTAATAAATTTTATTAGTAGCGATCGTTCAAATGAATCAATTTGAACCATTTGCAATAATAATTCGGTCCTACATGGTCCTTTTACCGATTGGTTCTAATTTTTGAGCGTTATTTACATGTAAATAAACTTAGCATATGTTGCATTATCACATTGTTGCATGAAGTAAAAATAGATGGGGCTATTTACATTTGATTATGTGATAATTCAATCATAATAATTTTTGTCAGGTATTGTTTAAATATAATTGGATTTATTATATAAAAGTGTAGAAACACTAAATGAAAAACAATAAGTATAAAAAGAGTAAATGATGATTTTTATATGCTCTACAACATTCTGCTCAATTGGATTTTTGAGTTATAGCAATAAATTACAAGTTTAAATGAGGTAAAGGATGGTAATTTTCGAGTAATACGAAGTGTTCACTACTCGAGTACAATTTAGACAAAAGTTTACGCAAAAAAAAATGATTTTGAATTGATTTTTATATAAAACTTTTCAAAATTATTATTTTTTTGTGCAACCCCAGCCGAAACTGGAGTTAACTTTTAATTGTTAATGTATGTTAAATTTTTTAATTTACCTTTTTATGCAATTTGAATATTGCTTGAAATTTTTCAAGATTAAAGCTGTTTCTAACATATTGTAAATTATAATTAAAGTAGAGTGTTTATAGATCTATTAAAAGTAAAAATCACGTTTTATAAGTTTATAACAATTAATGGATTTATTGAGGAACTTTTCGATATAATTTGTAATAAATTTATCCACAATAATAATCTAACAATCAGATTGGAATTGTTGCTTGGTAGTAAAATTCTGGTGTGCATTTTTGTTTTCCCGATATTTTTATTGAAAGACGGATTATGTTTTACATAGGTGGTGGAATATTATTTTGTTGTTGGATATACTGGTTATGGACGCGGCGTAAATTTTATGCTTTAATATGGAAAATTTCTGGACCTTTGGGTTATCCGTTGATTGGTATGGCTCCCTACTTTATGCAACGTGAAGGTATGCTATTGCGTTATTTTGAGTTCATTATTTACTCAGAAAAATATGCAAGTGTTACCAACAAATATTCGGATAATTTAGGGCAAGAGACTTTGCTTAAGTATTACATGTTTGAGCTTAAGAAATGCACTAATTGAGTTGTATTAAACCGTAACATTCCGACGGTCATTTTATTTTAAATTAAAGAATTTGAGTGAAAAAATTATGCCGCGTACAACGGCCTACGCTAAATTAAAATTAATTCTTTGGAGTTTCCACAACAAAATTGAGCAAATGTGAAGTGAAAATTAAAACTGGGCTCAAATTCATATGTGAAATCTAGTCTGAACAATTCTATATATTTTTCTATCTTTGTATTTTTAGACATATTACATATATTCGATGTGTATATCAAAAAGTATGGAACATTTTTATATTCATGGCTTGGTTCATATCCATTTGTTGTTGTAAGTGATCCCACTATTGCTCAAGATATTTTGACATCACCATATTGTATTAATAAAGGTGTACCATATGATATTCTTGATCACACTATTGGAAGGGGCTTATTCAGCTTAAAAGAATCAGAATGGAATATCCATCGTAAATATCTGAATACGGCTTTTAAACATGCAGCATTAATGAATTTCATACCAGTATTCAATAATGAAGTTGATAAACTATTAAAAACGATGAACATTTTTGTTAATCAGGGGCCCATAAATGTATTACCGATTATACAAAAATATACTTTAATTTTGGCTACAAGTAATTTCTTCTAATTATAAATTATTAATAAATACAATTTAAACGAGTTAATATTAATTTAAAAAAAGTTACTTTATAAATAATTTTATTAATACAGAAACTACAATGGGGACTGCTATCTTTGATAATGATAATGATGGACAAATTGGTTCAAATTTACTTCGGGCTTATTGTTGTATGTTGGATAGTATTACGGAAATATGTTTTGCGCCATGGCTTAAATATGAATTCATACGACGAATATGCGGCAAGAATCAAAATTATCAAAATGCCAAAAGTACAATAAAACAATTTATAAAAAATGTGAGTTCTATTCTTTTTATAATTTAATTGAATTTAGTAGAACGAGTTTCTATTTTTGCATTTTTTTTTTAGCTAATTAAATTAAAATTGTTAACAAAAAATGAATCCGAAAAAGTTGAAGTTGAAGGTAATTTCATTAATATAGCTTTGGATCTTTGGAAGCAAGGCCATTTTTCTCAAGAGAATGTAGAAGATGAATGCAATGTTATTGTTTTTGGGGTGAGAGTATATTTAAGTTTATATGGACTTACGAAATTATTTAGTCATTGAAAGCGCCAATTTTGTTTGGCCAAGTAAGGAAAAACCAAACTAAAGTTTTGAATTCGTTATTGCAATTTTATTTTAATATAAAAATCAGCTCCATTAGAATCCAAAATATTGTTGTAGATTTCCATTAAAAGCTATAGATCTATATTAATTCTAGGCCTTTGAGACGACAGCTAATACTATTGCTAACGTACTAATATTGCTAAGCATGTTTCCACAATATCAAGAGAAACTATATGAGGAACTTGTCTCAATGTTTCCAGTGCATGATGATTTTTATATAACATCTAATAATATACAAGATATGACATATTTAGATATGATTATCAATGAAACGATGCGCGTTTTAAGTCCGGTACCAATAGTGTGCCGTCAAACAGCGCAAGATGTACAACTCTCAAATGGTATAGTTTTACCTCAAGGTGTACAAATTGCAATTGATATATTTCATATACATCGTCTTGAACATATTTGGGGACCACAATCGCACAAATTCGATCCAGATAATTTCTTGCCTGGTAATGTACAAAGCAGACATGCATACGCATTTTTGCCATTCACAAAAGGTCTACGAAATTGTATTGGTTGGCGTTACGGCTTATTATCGTCAAAAATCGGATTAGCTAAATTATTAAGAAATTATAAATTTACCACTCATTTTAAATATGAACAACTTGAATTTGTTGAAGACATTACTCTAAAATTTAAACAAGTGCCCAAACTTTGCATACAAAAAAGGGAAAAGTAATTGGTTAATTTTTACGTATTTATAAAAATTTGGTTTTAAATAAGAAATTACTTGAAGAAAGTTTTTGTGTAAATATATGTTTAATATCTAAATATTTCTCAAGGTTTTTGTAAATGCAATAAAATGTCTAGAAATGGACAAATTCAATTAGCACTTAGTTTTTGTTTAAGTGAGACTTAGTTTTTCTGGGAAGTCACATTTAAAGCAATATTTATACTGAGTTGGTCGTTTAGATTATACGTACGCGGTGTATAGGCGACTGTTAAGGGCATTTAATGAGATTTTGTTTTGCTGTTAACTTTTAATCTTTAAAAAAAGCTAATACTAAATGTTAACTTTTTTTAAGAACCAAAAATAAATTTCGTACAAGCGCTGGATATTTTGATGGAATATTACATCCAGTGTAGAATTATTAAGCAAAAGAAGAAACATTTTTTAAAAAAATTCGTAAAGAGTTTATTAAAATTTAATTAATTTCACTTTATTAATTATTGAAATTAATATTGCACAGATTTCATAAAAATTGGTATAAATATTGCACACGTCTATTAAATAAAGTTTTTAATTGTATTAGTTTCTTCTACAAATATATTACTTATTAAATTTAATAATAATAAATATTTATGCAAATGAAAATTATTGAATTTTTTAAGTGTTCTAAGAGAATTGAATTATTAAAATTAAGTTTCGCAAATGTTTTCGGATTTTCTTTTTTTTTTATGTATTTAATTAAATGCATTATTTTCCCCTTCAATTTGATGGAAAATAATTTTATGGCAAATAACCTAAAGCATCTTCTAATGAAGTACTAATCGTTTGCATTGACTGATAATTATTTTGAAATTTCTCTTGTAATATAATTTCTTTCGTTTTCATTTGTACACTGGACCCTAAAGATGTTTGGTATATATTTTTGCCCATATGCGACAATTTATTTAATAAATCGTTACTACTTGAAGATTTTTGTACATTGTGCGTTAAGATTTGTTGAACATTGGAATTGGCCATATCATGTCGTTCAATACTATCCAAAGTATCTCGTTTAAGTTGATTACTTGATTGTCTTCTGGCCGAAATTGAATAAGATTTACATGTATCGAAACTTTTCGCATTTGTTTGTAGTATTTGCGGTGTAGTTAGATTTTTAATGTCTGTAGTTTGACTTAATTTAACATCAGCAAAAATTGCGGCAGCTTCTACACTCTTTTTAACACTTAAAGCCTCATAGGGTGGTACAGATTGGCTATTACCATTGATATTAAACATTTCATAATTCAAAGCTAATTGATTTGATGATTTATTGCATTTTTTTATAGTATTACTTGTATTTGGATTTTTCAAATTGTTGCCTTCAATAATTGGTTCTGATTGTGTATGAATAATTTTCTTACAATAACATTTACTGACACTCTTACAGCTATCCGTATCACACCAAATTGTTTCTGATTGATTATCGGATTGTAGCATTTGTTCTCTTTCTCCGTTTTCTCTTTCTACCTCTGTTTTCTTATCAATTCTCTTGACGTTAGGATTTTCACCTTCCACTAGTGAACAATAACACTTTTCAGCCGATTTGCATGGTATGTAAGAATTTCGTTGATGATTAATTAAATCTTTATGTTTAAAATTGTCATTTTTATTGCCGTTTTTACTTTTTGACTTATCAATTTTCCTTAGATGTTTATGATCATGCTTCCTTCTACCATTATTATTGTTAGTTTTGCGTGCTCTCAGACTGCAATAGCAACGATCAGCTGATGTGCAAGTACATGCCTCAGAATCATAACTACATTCGGAGCAGGATACATAACTACTTACAATAAAATTTCAAAATTATTTTTCAAAACTTGATGTACAGATTATATTTAGATTACTTACCCACTACTACTATTTCTATTAATCCGATGAAATGTATTATCTGGACGTATTACAGAAACATCAGAACCACTTGTAGCCATCTTATTATGTCGGGCAATTGGTCGTTGTGAATGACGTTTTCTTTCATGGTTTTTTACAATTGTTGAGGATTCGTTGTTTGGTTGCTCTTTATTACGCGATAATTTCGAGAGTTTACCTCTACAAGAGCGAAACTGATCCAATCGGAATACATTTATGAAAGTGTTACGGCCAAAAAATTTGCTTTTTGTTTTTCGCTGTTTTATAAATATAAAGATTTTGTACCCATTTCCGTTTTTAATAATGCGTTATATTTACCTGAGAGTCGCTAAAGCCATTCATTTTACGTTTTTTCTTTATTTGGCGACGCATTATATTTTTGGAACGTTGAAATAATTCATCTTTTGTCAAAGTAACTGCTAATTTTAATAGAAATTCTTTATAAATTGGCTTCAAGTCATTAAAGGACATGCCATCGCTATTAATTATGGCATTAAGTATTTCATCCAATGAATGTAGATTTTCGTGCAAACGGAACTCGTTGAAAAGTTCACTGAAACCAAGTGGTGAACTAGAGGAAATTATATCAACAGAAAAAAACCAAAAAAAAAAAACTTATATAAATATTATTAAGAAAGCTCACCCGCCACCACCGCCAAGTCCACCATTCCCACAACCATTTAAAGATGTTTCCAATTTGTTAGAATAACGATTTGCCGCTCTCGATTTGTATCGTGTTAAGCCAGTTGTATTCAAGAAACTGCCTGATCTAGGTATTGCAACTCTTGTCAATATGTCACCCTTATTATCATCTGTAGAACTTATACCAGCACTTAATGGACTTCCTAAGGTTGGTAGCATTGGTAAAGGTGATGTTATATCGTACGATAGATTATGTAAACTTTTCTCGTGGTAATCACCTGCAGATTTCTTTCTACTACATTGAGAATGCTTTCCATTTTCAATGGCATTAATATTTTTATGTAATAGATTTTTATTGGTATAATAAGGTGTTTCCATTGGGATTATCATTGGAATTGGTGGTGCCCTACGAGCTTTGTGAGATTTACGTTTTCGTTTGTCGGGAGATGTTTCGATAGATTCTTTCATAATGTTGACGTTGTAATTAAGTGGTATATACGTATGGCGCTTCTTACGTCCCGATCGCGATAAAGATGATACTGTTGGCAATTTAACAGATCCACGAAGTGTTGTTTTCCGTGAGTTTGTTATCATTTGAGGGCGCATCATATAATTAGGACTTGTTATTGCTGAACTACTGGCAATACTAATACAACTAATACCATTTTGATTGCGCGGTGGGCGTTGCTTTGTATTTCGATGAGTGCTACAATTAACATGAGACATTAAACTTTGATATAAAGTTGCTGCAATAATAATTGCATCTTCAGTTGTCCTGCATATATAAGCATGACATTCAAGCACTTTAGATTTGCTAGCTGAACGCATCACTATCACAAATAGAGGTGCATGAGGAAGTTCAGGTAAATTTTTCTTTTCACAGGCACTACGATAAGTACACAAAATAATTAGTTGTAATAAGTCTTAATATATTATGGATATATTTGCTTTATTACTTGAGTGGTTGAAATAATGATTTCTTATCAATATTATCTGGTGATGTAATTAATGGTAGGAATGCTGCACCACCTTCCTCTGATGATATAATAAATTTTACAGCAGACCAAACTGCAATATTATGAAATGGCGTTATCTCATTGTCAGTCTCAATTGGCTTTTCATTGCAACTTTGTGTACTATCTGATCTTATAATTTTTATATGTAAACCCGTTGAACAAATTTCTAAAACACCGGAAATTAATTCCTATACAAATAATTGAACTAATTTATATAAAATTGTAAGTTGAAAAACCACGGAACGTACCTTTCCATTTCTATCGCTACAATACAATTCTCTTAATGGTTTCTGTAGACCTTGTAAACTATGAATTTTCTCATTTAGTGGCACTGATCCCAAGCAAGTAACTGTAAATGTATTTATAGCGTCTTTGGCCACATCATTAAACAATTTCTCAATTTGTGCTTGCACTGTATTACTAATACGTTGGACATCTTTTTTGGTCTTATCAGCTAAACTGTTAGCACTCTCATTCACCGATTCATGTAAATAATTTGCTATACTTGTTGAATTTTTACCGCTTTTAGCTTTACTTAATTCACTGCGTCCATACATAATGATCGAGCGTGTACGATGAGAACCTTGTGGATCATCTAAACGATTACTCCGCACAGATCTAACAATATACATTAGATTTAGATTTATGATGATACCAATGTAAAATTTCTACGCAATTTAGATTTGACTAATTTGGAATGAAGTTCTAAATTTTATATATTTAAATTCGACTTGTGCTAAAATCTAAATTTGGTAGAATCTAAAACTCTTATTAAATCTAAGTTTTTCTTAACAACGCCAAGGTTTTTATACAGATTATGCTATACCATTTATTACACAAGGTGTTACGTATTTGTACGGTAGGTTTTGAAATATTCCACATTTATTTATTTTATTTACTCAGATTTAAGCTTGTCTGTCTGTCCTTCCGCTTGCCTATTGTCCATGTAAACTTTTTATCAAAGTACTAGGCACAATTTTCGAGCTACTTGAATGCAATTTGAAATGTAGGCGGGCCTTAGAAGAAAGGTGCTTAAGAATAACTTTGAGTAAGATTAGACTATTGCGACCACGCCTTATATAACCACTTACTTTGCAAAGGATTTTTATATGTGTAAATCTTGCAATTATGGATATTTCTTGATAGAAGTTAGTACAAAATTCGTATAATTTTCGATATAGCGATATTTGTTTTGAACCTCTTCATTCTCTTATACAAAAAATTCAGATCAAATCTGTGCGGGTTCTATAAATTCCAAAATATTTTTTAATATTTGTCTTTTTCTTAAAGTTATAAGATTAAAAAGTAAGAATGCTGTAAGGTATTTAAAATTCCTTTTTGATGGTTTGAGCGTTTTTTTTAAGTTTTATTTGATTTGGTGCAGAATTGTACTGTTTATGTCTTTAATATCATAAATATTTATACTTAAGATAATATTTTCTCAAACGACTTTTATATGGTGACATATTTATGGTATACAAATCATTGTAACTCATTATGCCAATCGAAAACCGCATGATAGTTTTATGGAAAAAAATGATTTTGGGCAGATATTAAAAAGATATAGAAAATTCATTAATATTTATTACAAGCATATTGTTTCTTTAGGCCGTTAAATATCTGATAAAATACTTAGAAGAGCTTTTACTAAAAATTACATAAATAAGTGATTAATATCTACATATATGTAGATATATAACATATATATATGTATATATATATATATATATATATATATATATATATATATATATATATACTAGATACTTACCTGGTATCATCAAATAAAAGATCAATTTTTAATTTGTAAACAGAATTTCGACTAATACTCGGGCATGAGTCCTGCCTTTCTTGTTCATTTTCTAATAAATGTAATTCCGATGAGTTGCTATCATTGTTTGTCTTACATGAATGTACCGTAGTCATTTTTGGCATTGTTTTAGTTTGATTATCCACTTTATGTGTTACCATATCTATCTAATGTTGGTGGAGAAATATAAAATTAAAATTAATTATAAATCAAAAATGTTACAAAATAATTTAGCAATTTTGATCCTACCAAATAGATGTGTTACTAAATATCATTAGCTAAGAATATCTATTTAATTTAATTCAATTGGTTCGGTGGTATGGCATAAAACTTGTCCCTCAACCGATATGCTTTGTAATATTGTGGGGGATAAATCACTTTTAAGTGGTTTGGTTTTTTTTTTGGGAAAGTTTATTAAGTGCAAAAAAACCCTTTAAGAGTTTAATAAATTTCTCAAGCGATGGAAATATTCTTCTGAGAAATGCCCATCGCAACGGACTTCTAAACTAAATATTATTA
Source organism: Melophagus ovinus (assembly GCA_023089585.1). Taxonomy (NCBI): domain Eukaryota; kingdom Metazoa; phylum Arthropoda; class Insecta; order Diptera; family Hippoboscidae; genus Melophagus; species Melophagus ovinus. Next base: position 6,578,301 of record JAKKIB010000177.1, read on the forward strand.
AATATTATTCAATAAAGATATAAAATATTAACGTGCATCAACTTTATTTTATCAGAGAATTTGATATTAAGAATGATCATAAAAACTTGTACGATCTTATTTAGAGGTCCCGTTTATCTTTCGCTCAAAGCACGCCCATAAATTGTATTATACTAATGGTGCTAATAAATATTCGTAAATGAAGGGACACATAGCTAGGCATGCTTCTTGAATCTATGCAGAATGTCACACTAAGTAGATCACTCTAATAAAAGATGGCTGGAAATGTCTGGAGATCATTGACATAATTTTTAAGAGTTATGCACAATCATTTGGGATTTCTCTTGGGTTGTGAATTTTGTAAATATATACAGTTATATTCCCAACTGGTCTAAGTTACATAAAAATTTTTTCACATTAAACATTTATTTATAGAAAATCCAATACTTAACAAAAATCCAGTACTAAACATCTAAATGTATTGAAGGAGTATTGATTTTGATTTGATGGCATTGCATTAATTGAAGATATATTTTCTTTAGCGTTTTTTATATTATACTTTCACTATATTTTTTTATTTTATATTTATTTTTTATTTATTTACTTATTTATAACATTTTTATTTATTGCTTTTCTTATAATAGAAATTTTATGATTGTTCTCACAAGACATTCGATTATATCCAGATATTATATTGACTATATAAACATCAAATGAATGAATAGGAAATGCTAGTTAAAGCTTAATATATGACACTATGAAATCTTAATTCCATTTTCTGCAACTGCCACATTGAATGGCGAAATAACTCTCATTTATTATAGAAGGAAATAAAAAAAATTTTATTTATTGTATATATTCGCACAAAGATTATAATTAAGACAATTATATATTGGATGATACGTTATTAATGGTTTATTAGCCTTAATTGTTAAGCGTACGTTGTTTTCATAACGACTGTTTATACAGAAATACCAAACGTCTTGTGGAGAGATATGTAACTTATTGTTCAAAACTTTTTGATTTTAGCTTTCAGTAGATAATAATAATGAAGATGTTAATATTGTTGTTGTTATTGTAATTATTAATGGTTTGTGTAAGTTTATAAACGCTTTTTAATTTTATTGATAAAAGACAAAAATAAACTACAAACACCGTTATTTCATTTAAGCCGCCAACGTATTTTTATAATAAATTGATCTAAGCCTTTTTTTTTCTACATAAGAGACTTTCTTTGATACATTATGGATCCTCAAATATTTTTGCTTATATTTAGAAAATCATTGCTGACATTTACAAATTTAATGACAATGCCTTGCAGAAGGTTTTCAATAACCGCTTTCATTCTATTAAAAATTATTCATTAGTTCGATTTAGTTTAGCGTCGAGAGCTACGTCCCTGAATTACATTGTATGATAATTCAATTTTTTAGCTCCAACTCAAGAGAGAAATACCAAAGTCAATACCGTTTTTTGAGGATGTTTCCTAAATTAGCCCAGTGGCGTCTGGCTTAGACCGATCTACATATAATCTAAGGTAGAAGTATTAGAAAGGCTTTACCCTACGAGATCAAAGTGAAAGCTCAGGACTTTAACTGGGAAACTAAAAGGGACGGCCACTACATCTTATGTAAAAATTATACTTAAGTGTATTACGCGCTTAGTTATGTATGTAAAATATTACGAGAATGTTGGTTTAGTCCATGTGTCCATGTAAATTTGTGACTCCATGTAAATTTCTTATCAACTGCTTTGCAATTTTTAATTCTTTTGATAGTTTGATAAAATTTCGTACACAAATGACTTTAAGATAAAGTTAATTGGAAAGTTTTGCAATTGTTCTATTTTTGTTAATTTTTGTATAATAAATTTCCTAAAATATTCCATAAACCGGGGCCTTTCATTTTCTAATTCACAATTTTGTTTCACATTTTTGATTTGTTAATCAAATTAATGAAGTGATATAGAGTGCTTTTAAGTGTCGGTTATAATAACCATTAAAATTTGTACTTACTTTCAGATTGTTTTAGCGTTTCAATTTCTATTTTAGAATTTGAATTTAAATTTCATTTGATTATGTTCATGAAAATCTGTTTGTTTTTTTTTTTAAGAAAAGTTGTATTTTTGAGTTCAAAAATTGAAAGAGCAAAAAAATAATAAAATTTCGTTTCTCAATAATTCATTTGGAAGCGAATTAATGTGAAATATAAAAAAGAAAGGAGAAGCATATAAAAAACGTGATATATATGACTTATGTTCAAATTCGTCTCATCATTAAGAGAAATTATTAGTTATCATTCACTTATATTTGTGCTACATCTATGCAGCATAATAAAATTGAAAAAAACAGTAGTTTTTTGTTTTTTGAATTGGACAAACATATCAGAATGAGCCATGTTTTTTTTTATGCATGAAATTTATTTATGCCACTTTCGAAATTTGTACTTGTTGCCATCAAAATTTTTAATGATTTCTTATGGGTGTAAGCAGTATATTAATTAATTTTTTTTTTGCTATATAATAGAAGAAGTAAAAATGTATATAAGGTCATTTTATTTATTATTTAATACACTTTTTTATTCGTTACATTCGTTCATTAAATTTAAAAGATTTTAGAGATTTTTGGCATAAACTTCGTTTGGCACATTCATCAAAATAATTTCAAAAGACCAGTTAAGGGAAAAACGTCTCATAATAATGCTTTTACCATAATATTGCCATTATCATTGCCATTGTCATGATCATCGATGTTTTTCCCTGCCGCCCATGCTGCCATTTAATTCAATTCCTGATATTTGGTATGTTTAATCAAATAATAAATAAAAAAAATGTATAAATAATTCAACATTTTACATGTACTACATGAATGATTTATATGACATTTATTTGTATAATTCATGTAAAATTTTTCTGCTTATAGCTGTTAATGATTTTCCTTTTAAATGAAAAATCAAAGAAAGATATAAAGAGCAATAACATAAAATATATTTATATAAAGAAATTTAAAGAATAATTCGAAATTCCAGTATCAATAAAATAGAAGTATAAGGGGCTTAAGAAGGTAAATGTTTATACTTTTTGAAAGATTCGTTTAAAAAGTTAACTTATATGGCAAGATGTTCAAAAAAAAAAAAAATGGAATAATCTGGATTAAAATTTGGCCCCTTTGTTAAAAGAGCCTTTGGACTTAGAAAATGATCTAAAATAAATTTCAGTACATTTGTTGAATGAGGCCTTGAACCAATGAAACGATTTGGGCCAAAGTTGTATCAAGTAATCCCTTGCATCAATGGAACATTCAAAACTAAATTTGCTACATTTGTTAAATCAGGCTTTGGATCTATAGAATGATTTGCCCTAAATTTCAAAAAATCAAAATCAAAATAAAATCAAGAAATTCCATGCATCAATGGACCATTTAACATTAAAGTTGACACATTTGGTTCCCTAGACTGATAGAATGATTTAACCTAAATTTGTCATGCTTGTTGTTTTCACATTTAAGGGTATCAAATTCTAATTATATCACTTAAAGAAATTGTTAAAAAGCAATTTAATGGTTGCGCTAAGCCCTCACATGATTTTTAAGAAAAGAACGTGACATTAAGTAACGTTATCAACCTACAATAGAAACCTGAAAGAATACACAACAAATTGGTAAGATATTTAAACAAAGAATAGACAAGAAGAATTTTCTAGGCATTACATTGCGCGATATCTGAAAGTACACAATTTAGAATTGAAAAATTATTGAAATTCTACATTTTACATAACATGGGTAAATAATTTGTATATAAATCTGTATTGAATGCGTATTATATGAAAACTGCCCCTTTAAGAAGTGAGATTATTAATTAAATTGTTAGAAATCAGTCATCAACAAAGCAACTAACACTTTCACTTGCTACACTTTATGACTTTTTGCGCTTTTTGCACATCTTTATATTCAAATTCAAAAAGGTTAACAATACAGACACACACACACACACACACACATACACATAAACATGTACTAACATTTTCGCTCATATGTATATTTATGTATGATAGATAAGCACGCATAATATTGAAATAGAAACTTACGCGTTAAATGCAGCATGAAAGACAAAACAAGAGCAAGAAAAAGAAAAAAAAAACTGAAATGATAAAGAAAATATCAGATTTGCGTATGAACTTGCAGCAATAAGATCACTTTTGTTTTTTCTCTTAAAAAAAAAAAACCATCTTCTAATAAAACCAAAAAAAAAAAAAAAATGGAAATGAAAATGAAAATGGACTTTCAAGAAGTTTATTCAGCAAACATCATAAAAAAATAAAGATTGCTCATTGAAATAAGATTTTAAGTTATTTAAAAATAAATTTCTATCTTCTTCAGGCATGCAAACATTTATTTTATATTTACGTTTTTCAAATTTCTTGGAGCTCTTTGGCTGCTTTAGCTTTACCCTTAAAATTTATACAATCATTTTGAAATGTTCGATTTATTTGAATGTTAATGAAAATTTGCAAATTCTTATGAGATTTTAAATATTAAGGAAGCGTCAGGCTCAATAGATTTATTTTTTTTTTAATTGAATTGTTGTGAGATCTTTTAAAAGAATTTTCACCATGATCAGGCCCATTTTTTATAAAAATAATGGAAAAGCTTAAAAAGCTTTATTAGAAACTCGCATTCTACGTAATTACTCTTTTTTGATATAAAGAACAGTCATTTCGTTTGTCTTGAATAAATAAAAAATTTCTGGATAAATTTTATAGAATATTAAAAAATATTATCTATAGGACCACGCCTAATTTCATTTAAAGTATCTTAAAGTAATAAGTATTTTATTTTTAAGCTTGATTTCTTCTTTCAAGTACAAATCTTTCCTTTGGATTGTATTAAATAAAACAAAGCCTTTTGGCTACACTTTCTGGGTAATATCAAAAAAAGGCGGTAATCAAAGAAAACTTTCAATAAAGTCTCACTTAGTTATGACTTACTAAAAGAGCGTTACTTACTAAGTAACGCCTTTTAAAATTTGTATTTTTTTTTTTTGAAATAGAAATTGTTCATTTGGATTGTATTAAGCCAATGGTCTTAATTTGGGCTTAATTCTGGGCAATATTATTTACATTTTACTTAAAGAAAAATGCTCAATATAAAATAAGGCCACACCTACTTCCCTGAAAATAAATAATAAGTATCGCAATGAAATTTCTATATTTTCTTCCAAAAACCATTTCCCATATTAGACGGATCCATTTAAATACTTTACATAAGATTTAAAATTCAAGATTTAAATTCAAAACATCAATTCAAGCCTGAACGTGCTTATTCATTCAGTCAATTGAATTGCTCAGTTGCGATGCAATTAGTAAACAGTTAACTTATTTTGATTTCATACATGAATGCAACCAAAAAAAAAAAAAAAAAAAAAAAAAAAGAAACTTTTTTCTTAAAAGCAGAAAAAATATTTTAAATATTATTAAAACAAATAGCGTAATGTATTGCATTTAATTGTATTTTGTAATTTTATTATCTAATGAAAACTAAAATGTTCAATAATTTATACGATAATTTTTTTTTCATTTTCGGTTAACTCCAAAAAAAAAAAAAACAGAAGCAAAAATATAAACAAAAACAAAATACTTAATGCTTCCTACAACTGATAATCAAATCAAGTTTGAACAAGTTTTTGCTTTTTTTTTTTAAAGGAAATGAAAAGGTGGGACAATAAAATCATATTAAGTTATTCCAAAAATTAATTCATTTTAATCAAAGTAATAATTTTTGCAAGTGGCAGAAGGCCAAATATCAAAAATTATACAAAAAATATTTCCAATCGGTAATTTTGAGGTTAAAGATAAATTGCATTTTTGAATTAATATTTACTATAATGGTACAGTTGCTGTTATACAAGAATTGAGAAAGCGGCCTCTAAGTAATCCAAATTTGCCACTAGTTGGAGCCTTATTAAAAAAAAGACTCAGCTTATTTTATTGTGAAAAGGATTAAGGCCTCTAAATCGAGAATTGTTAAGCCAGGTTTATATATCAGATTTTCTTTTAAGCACATAAACTCTATAAAATCGGCTTAAAAATTTAATTTGATATGATAATATTAGCAATTTTTGATACTACTTAGAGCTATTGATTTTCTAAAGGCTGAGATGCTTACATTGCATGTAAATAGCTAAATCAAAAATATTTATTTGCTTATTGAATAGAGTTTCCTTTTTCATTAAAATTTCTAGTGTCTGATAAGCTTATAGTACTAGATCAAGTAGACTTAGATTTTATGCCAGAGCCTTGACATGACATCAAACTTATTGCCTAAATATGGAGTAATACGAACATGATTTTGACCATGATTGCAGAAAAGATGGCACTATGAGCAGCTGTCCCGATATTTAAAGATACCGTTATGGCTGTCATTGTACTTGGGAGTCACTGCATTGAAAACTACTCATATACATTGTAGAATTCATGTCAAATAAACATGTGATTATTTGAGAAATATTTGTGTTCTAATTTCTAGAAAACTGCTGACGATGTAATAACAACAAGATAAAAAAAGTTTGTTAATAAGACTTGACTTCTAGTTCTACTTAACACTTCCTAATGACAGATCAATGCTTCAAAGGTAAATGGCAACTATAAATGTTGCAATGTTATGTCAACAACGGCAAAAACACAAAAATTTAAAAAGAGTTTAAGAATAAGCAAAAATAAATTCAAACACAAATGGCACAAACATTAAAGCTATTGATAAAAAAAAAAAGGCCAACACAAAAAAAAAACGAAAAAAAAAATTAGAAATCCAAAAAAAAGGCCAAAATGTAAGCAAATAAGAAAATTGTAAAATAATAAATATATTGTTGTTGTTGTTGTTGTTGTTGTTATGTGCTACAAATTGCAATGTTGATACCAAAAATGGAATAGCAAAAAATAAAATCGTGAAAATAATATTTTTATGGGTTATCGTTAATAGAATCTATACGATGATTATTATTGTTTGGCTGTTTGAGGATCATGTTGGCAGCTTCACAAAAAAAAAAAGAAAAAGAAAAAGAAAAAAACTAGTTCGCCATTGGGATCATGTTTAAGCATGAAAACACACAAACAAACATAGCAACGTATAAATTACATTTATATTTTTGTCTTATCAGTATTAAAGCAATTGCCTTGTTAAATGGCGGCAATGGCAATGGCAATGCCACTGCAATGAGTATGCCATGACTATGGCATGATTATGGCGATGGCACTGTCGTCTACCTTGTTTGTTTGCCATAAAACCGTTTTCTAACTGTAAATTATTGATTTAGTGTTTTATGTGTGCTAAATAAACGTTAAGACCTACTTGGAAACATAAAAACACGCACACACTAACATATACACATATATACACATATAAACACATATAAACATATAAATATACACATACCCATTTGTAAAATTTAGTTAATAACGTTAGATGCTGCTTCTGATAGAGATATTCACAGATCATCGATCATTGAATATTGATCATTATTATCTTAATGACAGTTATGATAATCAATTTTTTTTAATGATAATTATAATAATAATGATAATGATCATTATCATAATAATGATCATATGATAATAATAATGATTATGATAATGATTATAAAGATAATGTAATTGTTAATGATAATAATGCTTAATGATTATAGTAATGATGATGATGATGTTGATGATGATGATGATGATGATGGTGTGATGATGATGATGATGATGATGATGATGATGATGATGTTAAAACAATAAGATTTTATTTCTTGCTGTTTAGTCATAATTTTGGCCTATTTCGACAATTAATGATTTCTATTTTCTTGTTCTTCTTATTCTTCTTTTTTTTTTAATTCGATTTTGCATTGACCTGAAATGATGGTCAAACACAAATTACACTCACACTTATTTAAATATAAGTATTCAAATTCACATACATACATACACACACACACACACCACACACACACACACACACACACACACACTTTGCTTAGTCACATATTTACTTATTTATATAATAAGTGTTGATAAAACAAAAAAAAAGAGACAAAGAAACTAATCATAAAGCAGCAAAAGCAACAGCAACAAAACAAAAAGAAAATGTAAACAACAACAACTAAATGTGATTTGTTATTGTTCTCGTTTTGTGTGATCTACAAAATGAACCGTTGTCCATGCCATTTATATAGAGCTAAAAGTAAATTAAAATGTTACAACTAAAAGAAAAGAAAAAAAGTAGAAGAAGAAGAAAATAAGAAAAAAAAAATAAAATGACGAGAAGAAGAAAACCGTTATATAGAGTTATAATTTTATTTGTTGGTTTGTTTGCGCGTCACTTCATACATTAAGGAAATATATAAAATAAAATTGTACACACACACAACACACACACACAAACACACACATGTATATATATATACAGAAACATAAATATATATGAATTTGCCATGCTCTATCAGACTTTATATTTATTTCTTGTACTTGTTTTCTTTATTTGACTTCTTGAGTGCAATTCAAATAGATTTATGTCGTTTTTTGTCACGCTTTTGCTGCTGCTACTGAAAGCTGTTGATGCTGTTGATGCTGTTGATGCTCCTTGTACTATTATTATTATTATTATTATTATTATTATTTTGTTGTTGTTGTTGTTGTTGTTTTTCTTTTATTGTTGTTGTTAAATGTATTTATCTAATTGTCTTGCCGTCTCCATCACAATTATTTTTCCCTGCCCCTAATTTGGCTTAAATTATAAATCTGGTAAAATGCAAAATATTGTTTAGATTGCAATTAAATGTTTAAGTTGGGAGCTTCTTCTGATTAATTACTCAAAATAATCAATTAAAATGAAATTGAAAACAGCAACAACAACAAAGAAAAAACACATTTCTTGGCAATGTAATGTTTGCCTTAATAAAATCCCATGAACAAGAAAAACTTTAACTTCAAGAAAAGGGAAATGGAAGGCTGCATTTGGTAACTTATTGAACAGCGTAACATTAAAAAAAGTGTCAATCTTAAAAAAAAATTAGACAATAATTTTCTTGAAGTAGACAAGAAATACTAGAAATCTATGGATATGATTTGGAACCAATTTGTTCCAACTTTAAGAGAAACTTTAATGATCAAAGTATTCGTCACTTCTTGTGAAAAGGTTTGTTAAAACTTAATGCCCCATTTTAAGTTAACAAAAATATTAGAATACTTTGGAGATCAATTTTGTAAATTGTGACAAAAAATGTCAAGAAATTCACTCTCGAAATTAAAAGGAATCTTGAGAAATATTGCATGGGTTTCTTAGTTCCATTATAAGTGTATCAGAAGCAGACTTATTCAAAATGTATTTGCGTCAAGTACATGGATCGTAGAATCAGATCAACCAGATAGAACTAGAACAACATGCTGATAAATGTTCATAAAATTTATAAAGTAAATTGAAACAGGGGTGGGGTAAAGGGGACGGGGTTGCCCATCAAGCAAGAAGAGCAAAAAAAATTGTGAGAGATCTTTTTAAAAAAAAGTGCCAGTCGAGCAAGTTTTTACCACTTTTTTGTTCCTGCTTACAAAGGTTTAACTATCAGGGAACTAAAAAAAACAAAGTTATCCAGAAAAGCGAAAAGCTTGAATCGAAATAAGGCAAATTGTATCACTCGATTAAGTGAAACAATTGCGACTTTTTTGTGTTCATAACGGTCATTCATTTGAATTACTTTGGAACGTATAATTTTGGATAGTTTCCATATTGATTTGTAAGAAATTGTAAGCCATTTCATTTATGCTTGACCGCCTGCAATTTCATGAAACTCGACAGATGGAAAATTTTTGAAAAAATTTGCTTGACTGCCTAAGTTTAACTAAAATTGGGTTTGGCTTATTTTGGTTGAAATATCTAAAAGAATTATACGTTGAATATTGTTAATAAAAAATAAATGGCTTAAAAAAATGTTTGACTGTTTTTCAATTAAGAAATTTTCAACATAATTTTTGAAAGCCTTTTTTGTTTTTTTTTTTTTTTTAATAAATTTTAAGGCAATAATTTTATATGATTACTTATTATTGACTTAATTAAGTACTTGTTTATTCAATTTTTATGATGTTTTGTAATTTTCATTCTTTGCCATTTCTTCTATAATGTTTAAGTAGCGTAACATTTCAAAAAAAAAAAAAAAAATGAAAAGCATAAAAAAACAAGAAATGAAAAAAAAGCAAACACGAAACACTTTCTAACAAAAATCATGTAATTAAATTTTTCGCTAATAAATTGAATAGTATAAGATTTTGTATGAAATTTATTTCATCATTAATCATAAATTAAAAATATAAAATAAATGAAAATTTCTTTAGATTAAAAAAAAATCTAAAATTGTTTTAAGGAATTTTTTTTTTATTAAAAAACTTAATAAATTGTAAAAAAAAAGTAATTTATTACCTTAATTAAATTAAAAAGTTGTTAAAATGTTTAGATTATTTAAGACATTTATTTTTTTCAAATCAGTCCATCCATCTTTAAGTTAATGAAATGATTCGATAATTGAGAAAATCTCACAAATTTCGGGTAGAAAATTTCTTGCAAAATTCTTTTTAATTTTTTTTTTTTTTGTTTCTTTTGCTTTCCTTTCAGTTCAGTATCAATTAAATGAGTATTGTGCACACACATTTATACATACACACACTTTATATTTTGTTACGCTTGTTAGAGCCGTTGGATTCGCAAAAATTACCAATCAAATTTAAAATTTAGAAATTTTATCAGAAATTTTTGCGTTGCTTTTTTTTTATGGCTTAAACAATTTTGTTTTGTTCCAACTTTCAAAAAAACTGTTCAAAAAAAAAACCTATATTTTTTTTTGCTTTTTGTTGTTGTTGTAGTTAACTTTGCAACTCTTTTGTTTTGTATATTTTTGGTTATTGTGCTTATCTTTTGCCAACGTTTGGCAGCAACAACATTTGAGTTAGAAATTAGCAACCGTATCGTTAGAAAACAATGAAGCGACTGTAAAAATGGAATAACATTTAATGCATACAAAGCAAAAGTTATAAAATTAAATAAAAACAAAAAAATGAGAAAAAAAAAGAACAACAAGAATAATAATAATAACAACAACAACAAGAAGAAGAAAAAGAAGAAAAAGAAAAAGAACAACAACAACAATAGGAACAGTAAAATTACACATCAACGTAAAATGTGATGAGCATCATTGTGATCATCATCATCATTATTATTATCATAATTATCATTATTATCATCATTAAATGTAACCATAATCAATGTACAACATTCACTTACACAAACAAACACATTTTGTTTGTTAAAAGTGTTTAAATGTTTATTGCAAAAATCCAGCTTTACTTTTTCTATCTTTCTTTCTCTGATTATCCCTCTCACTCTTACTCACATTTTCTAACTTTTTCTCACTCTTTCTTTCCTACTTTTTTTTTTATTATTTCATTTGCTTTTATTTGTTTTTTTTTATGCTACACACACACACACACACACACACACACACACACACCACACACACACACACACACACACACACAACACACACACACACACACACACACACACACACACACACACACACACACACAACACACACACACACACACACACACACACCAACACAAACATAGACACACACACACACACACATACACAATTAAGTTGCTTGTCCATTAATGTTTCGATATTATGCACATTTATGCTGCTTGAAAATTATCATGTGATAGCAATAATAATAATAATAATAATAATAACAACAACAACAATAACAAACAACATTTCAAAGAAATTTGATAAAACATGGTGGTAAACATTAAAAGTCTTAAGAACAATTAGCTAAGAAGAAATGTAATGAAATGTTCATGCAAACGGATCTATCTCGTAATGTTAATTATAAATCATAATAATGATAATGATAATTATCGGCATTATAATAATGATAATGTTATTGTTAAAAGAAAGAACATATAATTCAGAATACATTTCTTCAATATGGAAAAGTGTGAATTAGATAATTTAAAGTTTGTAACTTCAAAAAATTTTTCGATCTCTTTCAAGTGAACGAAAATTATGGAAAATATCTTTTTTTTTTTTCAAGGGGCCAGCAAATGCCATCTCTGCACTGTGCTGATTATATTAAATGTATAAATTTTTTAAAATATAATTTTTTTTTGACGCTACATTTCGCAACAAAACATTTCAATTATTTTATGATTATGATGGAAAAATTTTTTATGTCTGAAATAACCAGAGAAATATTTTGTTTGATTCTTCTAGAAAATTTAATGATCAATGGGCCAAAAGTGAATAAAAGTCTGGTGATAGTTTTGCTTATAATTTCATTTTAAAAAATAAATTCCATAATTTTGCATGAGCAAACTTTTCTTTTAGAAAAAATTATTAAACAAAAAAAATTCTCAAGAATTTTTTTTCTAAAATTTTTAATTAACTTTAAAAGGCAAAAATGATTTCAATAATAAAATTAAATTGAGAAAAATGGACAGAAGTTGACTGACAGACTGACAGACTGACAGACGACAGACCGACAGACCGACAGACTCATAGACCGTTAGATAGATGAATAAAATTTCAAGTAGAAAATTTTAGCAAAATATTAACGAATTTATTTATTTATTTTGTATCAATTCGATGATTCAACTCTTTAGCGATCCATTGATATGAAAATTTTGAGAAGATACGGCTTAAGCTGGATTTCATAAGAGTTGCCCATTTTTTTTTGTGATACACAATTTTTGATTTAGTTGAATCAATGTAAATTATAAAACGTAAAGGCTTAGTTTTCAATTTATGTTACAAACTGAATACAAATTTTAAATAATCAGTGTTATTTATGTAGGGTACACAGTTTTTTTTTTTATTTTTTATTTTTTTATAGATTAATTATTTTTGACATAATTGTACAAAATAAAATTTTACAATATTATTGCAATTATATTTACATTATTATTAAACATTCATCAGTGGAATTAGTTGTGTCCTGTGTGTGTAATGTTAATTTAGAAGATAACAGCATAATAATGATAATAAACGCCATAATATTTTGCATAACAATTTTATTAATGTAAATTTTGGTCATGTTTAAAATTCATGAAAATTGCAAACGGAGAATTTTATTGCAGAAATTACTTTTTTTTTTTTTTGATTTTATAGAATATACACACCTACACACATACATACATACACATCTACATATATAGTTAATAGAGAGAATTTAAAAGAAGATTTTATGAGTTTAAAAATTTATTCGTTAAAAATGCATCTTCAAATTTTCATTTCATTTTTAGTTGTTGCATTTGGTTGACCTATAATTTTCAAGTTTTGAATTAACTTGCCATCAATTGAAGTTATTCATACATTTATTTGCATTTGTATTTGTATTTACAAATATTTTAGGTTAATTGTTGCATTGCCTTCAGTTTTTCTGTTGTTGACCCATTTTGCTCTTGTGCTTCTTTATTTTTTTTTTTTCATTTGTTTTTTTGTTTTTTGGACGCTATATTTAGCCGTTATTTTTATTGCTGCGCTATTACCATTAATATGTAGATATATTTTTGTAAAATTGCAACGAATGGAATCGTCTTGAATGGAATTTGTGTTTGTGTTTATCAAATGTGGCATCGATAATTAATATCACAATTATAAACATATAGAAAGATAAGCAGTCAGACGGACTGACAGACAGACATTTCTAAATCAATTCAGAATTTGAAGCTGATCAAGAAAGAAGTTCAATGAACTTCCAACTTTTGGGTGATAGATATAAAAGAAAACTATAAAATTCGATTAGCAAAATTTATCTGTCACATCTCATTTTTTTTTATCGATTTTTCTATGATTTATGTAATACTTTTGCTGTAGATATTTCATAGCTATAGTTAAGGATTTTAAGGCACAACATTGCATCACGTAAAGAATTGTTAATATTTAACTTTTATTATTTCTTTTTATGCACTACTTGTCCTTCTATTGTTCTACCATAAGAATTGCATTTCCTTGATTAATTTATGTCAAATGGAATTTATGTTCTTCTATAAATGAGAAAAAAACTAACAAAATTTTGTCACTTGTATAAGTTGAGTTACTTTCAATAGCAATCGATCTGCAGCAATTTTTTATAGTTCACCCAAATATGCAATTGATGTTTTAATGTGACTCTGAATAGTCCTTATAAAAATGCAGCTTGGCATATTCCTTATATCGGGCATAGATATATCTTATGAAATTTTGAAATTTCTTAACAAATATGAATTAATTGAAATTGAAAATTTTCTTTTCAAAATAACATTTTTTTTTATTTTCAAAATTAGCAATAGCAATATCAGACAGAATATAAAATATAACAATAAGAATTATTTGAACCGCTAAAGTATGTTATCAAGTATGTTATGTTGCAAGAGTAATAGTTAAATACAGCTATAGATGGCACTTTCTAGCCAAGTATTTAATCATTTTTTTAAAGTATAACCGTCTATAGATGGCGCTTTTTACCTATGTTTTTAATTATTTCATTTTTATGGCAATTTTATAGCATTATATTGCAATTTAATAAACAAGGTTGTTATTTTAGTTACTTTATTTTGGTTACTTTCATAATAAGACCGTTAACAAATTAATATTTTTTTAAAAAGCTAACTAACATCCCAAGCAAAATATTTTTATATAAATGAGTTTTAAGAAACATGCGAGTGAAATAAATTTAAGGTAATCGATTTTGACAATTGTAACGGATTATTGGTTAAAAGTATTTATATGAAAAATTTTATTTAAAAAGTGAAAAAATTATAAAAAAAATCAAGTGCTAACCAATAAACATTAAATTGTAATTAAGAGAAAAAAAAATTCATCATAACTGTAAAAAAGTTATTCAAATATATAAACAATTACGAGAGAGACTTTCTATTCAAGGCATTGAGAGGTCTTGGTTTATTGAAACAGGTAAAGCAAAAAGCAAGAAAGAAAATATAAAGAAGGAAAAAAGTAAAAACACTAAAAGCGAAGAGAGAAAAAATAAAAATACAAATAAAAAAAAACTATTGGAGATCAGCTTGTCCGCATTCCTTTCAATCAATTGAGTAAATAGCAGCAACGGCAACAACAGCTATTACAATTGCAATTACAATTACAACAACAATTGTAATATACATACATATAAATTAAATGAAAATATTTACTATGCATTGCCTTTAACGATTAGTTGACAAAACAAGCCAAACCAAACCAAACCAAACCAAACCAAACCAAACCAAATCAAACCAAATCAAACCAAATCAAAAAAAATCAAACCAGAGAATAAATACACGTCTAAATATCTTAAAAGTGCAAATTGTCAATGGATTTTTTTGTTTTTTTTTTGTTTTTTTTTTTTTTGTAAAAGGCAAACCTTATTTTACTTATGTGAGACCTACCTCACAAACACCTTAAACACTTAAATCTCTAAAACAAAGCAAAACAAAACAACAACTAACAAACAACAAAAAGCAGACAATTTGACATATGCGTTAAGTAAATGAATAATAAACAGTTTACATACAACATTTACTTTAAATGTGCGGTAATTTTAGCGGGGTCTGTTTTTATTATTAGCATTTGCAATGCTTCCAAAGAAACTTAAAACATATTCGTCAATTTGCTCAATCATTCATTCAATCAATCATTTTGTATATTTAATCAATTATTTTTAATGACGATACAACTTGTCCATTCCCTATTCGCAATGTAATCAGTTAATGTGGATCCATACAACCATCAGACCTCTCCAAAATCTTCTTAGTTAAAAATTAATGAGAAAAATGTATTTGGTTGAGGCCATCCAGACATAATTTCGGTACTTAGCCTGTACATTCAAGTAGGCGTGGCCGCATTTTACACGATTTTTTTTTTGTAGATATTTTAGAATAACAGCTTTAATGTTCATTCAAAATTTAAGCTTTGTGTTTGTTCTACTTTTCAAGTTATGATCGAAAAATTACAAAGTTTCGCTTAAAAATGTCCTTTGACTGATTTGGCTCATTTTCAATTTCAACCAATGTACATGAACTTTCAATGTTTTTACCAAATTTGAACTTGTTATTAATTTTTTGTGACTAGGAAATAGGTAGACATGTTTGAATCGATGGGATTGCCGGATAAAATTCGTTAAATAGGCATATTATATTTGGACTTAAATACAAAGTCTCTTTTTTTGAACAATTTCCATAAGCATTTTTATTTTACAAAAAGGTCTGTTGAATGGCGACAATTTTCACTTTAAAAGAGTTTCTAGCAAAAATGCTTGACAGAGTTAAGCATTTTTGCTAGATGGCCTAAATAAGTCTATATTTTAAATCTTCTGCCATATAACGAATTAAATCATTTCAAATCATTTGAAAAATTTACAATTTCCATACTTTAATGAATTATAACATATTTCCTTGACTTTGGCTTTAATGACAATAAATAAGAAAAGTGCATAGTGTTGAGGAGTCGACTTTTCCCTATAAGGTTTTGCATCTGCTTGAAATCTGCTTCTAAAATCTGTATCTGCTACAATGACATTTATATTTTCTATAAATTAATGCCAATGATTTTTTTTTCTTTTAATTTGTTTTTGCTTTTATAGATTTTATCAAATATTCTTAAAATTAAAAAAATTAAACAATAGATTTAATGTTCTGACTTATACGTTCATTCTCAGCTTAATTATTAACAACTGCATGCATATATTTTCAAAATATATAAAAAATAAAAATTTTAAAATTAAAAATTAAAAATCAAAAATTAAAAATGAAAAATCAAAAAGAAAAGCTTCAAGAGCTTAACATATATATATTTTTTTTTGTTTTTTGTTTTTTTTTTTTTTTTGGTATACATGACATTCGTTCGTATGTCGCTTTGTTCTACACTTTGCTTAATTTTGTTTTATTTTTTGTGTCTCCTTAAGTTACGTTAAATATAAAAAATCAGAGATTTTGTTATTTATTTACTTAAAATTACAAAATATTTCATTTGTTATTTCGATGATATTTTGCTGATATTTCTCTGATATTTTTATATGTATGTATATTTGTGTGTTTATTTATGTTGAAAAATTTATAAATTTATAAATTTATATTAAAGCTGACTTAAAGAAAAATTAATTTAAATAATTTTTCTATGCAGCATATTTACCTTAAAAAAATAATTTATTAATTCTATTTATTAACTAAAGAATTTTACATAAATTTTTATTTGCATTTTAGACTTAACAAGCAAAATTTGTATAAAAATATTAAAAAAAAAAAATTGAAAAAAAAGAAACAAACACTCAAAAGATTTGAAAGAAACAAAACTTAGTGAAGCTTTTACATACATTCTTTTTTTACCGCTCTCTCACTCTCTCTCTCTCCCTACCACTCTCTATCTATCTTTTCTTTCATATGAATACATGAACGCTTCACTAATACTTTTGGTATTTTTTTTTTCTATAATTTTACATTTTCTCATGTTTTGTGAATTCCCCATAATTACGGATAATTAATTATTCATTTTTTTCATGTCATGAAATCATTAAATATTATTAAACAAAAAAAAATTTTAAATAATATATATTTGTGACTTTTTTTTCAACTTTGTTGTTTTTGTTATTTATATAAATAATTAACTTTTTTTTCTTTTTTCATAAATAAGTCTAATAAGGCACATTTTTCATTTGTTTTAAAGTGGTTTTGTCCTCTCAAATTTCTTTTGTATATTTCTATAAAATTTTTTGATATATTTTTACCTTACACATAATTTACAGTATAAAATATTATAGGTTTGTCTATTTATTTGTAACATTTAGAAGATTTTCAGTTGGAATCATTTCTTTTTTACAATTTAAGTCTGTCTGTCCGTCCATTCGAGTAACTGCAATTTTGATGTTTATCCATATTTGTGAAATATTTTGGTAGCCAAACGTAACTTATAGTCCAAAAACGAAATCCATTATTTACGGTTAAGTTCTGGCGTTGCTTATAAGTCCTTTCGGTATCAAGTTTCTTTATGAAAAATAAATTTATAAATTTGCAGAACTTTTAAGAGCAATCGGCTTTAGATTGTTTTATGCTAAAATCAACAACTATTCCAAATTTGGCCTAGACTGTGACATTTTGAAAAGCCCCTCTTCGATAAAGGCCTTTTATAGCCTATAGGTCTTGATTATAAACAATTTTTTATTGCTTCAATTTCAAATTGATTTTCTTAATTTTTTTGTATGGATTAATCGCAAAGTTGCGAATTATTCAAAAATTCAGATTCTGATTTTTAATTGGTTTGTCATACAAATTTACTAAGTTCTAGTTTGACTAAGAAAGAAATGTCAATTCTAATGATTTATGCATACAAAACTTTTTTGTATAAGGCCTTTGGTCCCGGCGTTCATTAGTTTTTTAATTATTTTACAAAACTGTCACGGCCATTCTTGTACTGCCATCGTTACAAATTTCTATAATTTTCTTATGTAGCGTTACAAATAAAGTCGTTGTGGTCGTGTTAAATTTCCATGAAAAATTTTTATAATTAAAAATTTATGAATAACTTTAATACTTTTTAAATTTGTTCGTGTATTTTAAATGTAAAGTAACTTGATTGATTTGTGTCGCTTCAATATCATTCTACAACTAACATTTCTTCTAAAGATTATTTTTACATTTTTTTCAGGTAATTTTATCCATTTGATATAGAAAAATCTTCTTGTATAAATCATACATAATTTTGTTCTCCTCTTGATTTATCAACGAATCACTTCTATTAGGGTTAAAGCTTTACCTTCGTTGCGGTGTGAAATTATTAGATGAATTGCCATATATAACAGTGGATGGTATTGGACCATTTCCATATATGGCACTGCCATTGCCATTAATTATTGCTGCATGTTTGTGTGATAAGGGTAAGCCTTCTAGAGCAACACCACCAATACTGCCACTGCCACCACCACCATTCGCATTAGAAATTCTTGGATGGTGCATGGAAGAATGATGTGATGGATGATGATGATAATGATGATCATCGGAAGTATCATTTATATCTAATCCAGCAACCATTTGGGCAATTTCGCGTTCCTTTTTCATATCAGGTGGATTGAATTGAAGACTAGCTAAAGATCCATGACTACGGCTACGATGTTCTTGACGTATAGAATAGCTAAAGGCCCGTTCATTTAAGTGACCTTTACGCCGATATATACCAGTACCGCCTGGAGATTCGGCTCCCGAATGACCTGAATCATCTAAACAATTACCCATTGAAGCAGCCAATTTTCTGTTCGATAATGCCAAAGGTCTTGGCTCACCCATCATTGATTGAGCTGCTTTTATATTTTGAGGTGGTAATGGTCCCGTCTGATTTTGATGATACGCATATATTGGTGGAACGATAGGCATACCCACCGGTATGCCAGCATGCTTCTTGTCACGTTTTTTCTTTTTCGTTGAATTTGAAGGCTGCAACGTTGCGTATTGTTGTGGCACAACTAAAGTATGTTGCATTGGTAGACCAACATGTGGTGGTGGTGGTGGAGGGCCTGCTATAATTTGTGAATGGGGATACATGTTTGATGGAGGAGTTATGATATGAGGTGGTGGATGTATGGGACCATTTGGCGGAAAACCTCTATGACTAATTGTATGATAGCTACGCATCATTGGTATTGGTCCAGGCATTGGTCCGCCCCCATACATAGCAGGACCAGGATGTCCAGCAAAATACATACCAGCACGTTGCATTGCTGCCGGGTGAATAGGTTTGGGTCGTATTAATGTCCCCGATAAACTTTGACTACTTGATGTTTTCGATAATTTTTTATCTTTCTTTTTTTTACTACTATTACTATTACTACTGTCATCTCTTAGCGGAGGTGGCGGCACATTAACTGGTTGAGTGATTTGTCTTAAACGTGCCGGCCTACCTAATGTTGATAATTGTCCTGAGTACACATCATAATGACTCTCTAGAGCAATATTATCTAATTGATCTTGTGAACCATTCCATACTTTGTGATTGGCATCACCATTATAAAGTGATGTTTCACCATCATCCACTGCATCAGGCAGATCAGCACTACTCCCATAAACTAATAACAATATAAAAGAAATAATTAAAAAATTGCAGTAATTATATAAAAATGTTATGTAAAAATGTTATGCAAATCAAAGAAAATAAACTAATGAGAAAGTTATATTTGGCTAGGGCTAAATTTTGAATACCCACCAACCAGACACTCATGGATATCTCTTATAGATAATTTGCAGCAGGCGTGGGTCAATTGCATGAAATGCTTTGTACACATTCTAGAATGACGGCTCTAATATTTCGATAAACTTTCAGCTTTTTGTATGGTTTAGTTTTCAAGTTATGAAAGTTGCACTGTGGGCGTGTCTATTAATCGAATTGAGCCCATTTTCAATCTAAATTCGATATACATGTATTTTCGTATATTTCTGGCAAACTTGTGCTTGATACATCTTTTTTTGCTAACAGGAAAGTTTACCATACACGGACAGATGTACAGACGGATATTTATGTCTAAATCCATTCAAAATTTGATGGTGATCATATTTTATGGGGTTTTCGACTCTTTCTTTTAAATGCTACAAACATAATGACAAATTGGGTATACTCGCAACTCACCCCTGGTTGAGGTGGGTATAAGAAAAAGTTACCTTTAACTAAAATAACCAACAGTTAGGAATTTATTTTATGTGAAAACCCATGTTTTGTACCCTACATCAATTATTTTAACAATAAATATTTTTAGAATATTTACGAGGGCTGGAAGAATCTTTTTTTGGATCCATTTACGTCTGTTTAACCATCTGGCCTTTGAAATTTGTTCGTGGAGCTTTCCAAGCTTTCCACACAAATTAGAAGCTACCGAAAGCAAGTACACATTAAATTTCAATGGAAATGATTTAAATTTTTGTAGCTCCTCCTAGTCCAACTCTTTAGGAGATTAATCTAAAAATATTTATATGAAAAATTTCAAGGAATCTAAACGAGTCTATTTAAACCGTTACTACATAAAGTATTTGAATTTTTTTTTTTAAAAAAAAACTCATCAAAAGTTATGCAGAAAATGCATGCGTGCGTAACCAAAGAATTTCCGTGAAGTAATACGTTAAGTAAATGTTTAAAGGCCGCTAACACAAAAACAACAACAACAACAACAAAGAAAACTTACTCGACATACAAAATGCCGATTTTAAAATTTTACCCTAAAGTATTATTTGAAGAAAAATTTGATTAAGAAAAATCTCTTGAGAATTTTAATAAAAATTTTAAAAATTGATTCATTTGCTTCAAATTTCTTTTAATTAATATTTTATTTTTAAATATAGATAAAGCTTGAAATATTGGATGAACTCGTTAAATTCTTCATTCAGTTATAGTTAAAAGTTAAATCGGAAAGTTCTTTAATCGGGGTCTTGATTTTTAACAGTTATTGTTACAATCTATAGAGTGATTTCTTTAATAGTTATACAGAATATATTTATATTATAATTATTTTACATCTAGATCTGTAAAAAATTTTCAATTTTATAGAGATCTAGAATTTCTAGAAGAAGTCATTCATAAACTCGAATGAAAACTTCAATTATCTCAATTAATTCATAGAGATAAATAAATCTTAACTAGTTCATTTCAATTTTTTTATAAAATAAAAAAAAAATTTTTTTTTTCTTACAAATATTATCACAAATTTATTATGCCTATAACCAACCACAAGTGCATATAAGTAAAGGTGTAATCAATCAACTGAAACAATTACTTAACAAACAAATGGTGAAAATTTGTTGAAATAAATTAATTAACTGCAACAATGCAGAGAAAAAGAGAGGCAGAGAAAGATAGAGAAAGAGAGAAAAAGAGAGAGAGAGAGAGAGAGAGAAAGAGTACATGTGTAAGTAGATATAATTCAGTTAAAAGTTCATCTTAATAAAATTGCTTTTTTATGTATCATTTTGATGAGAATGTTGATCAGTTATGAGAAAATTACAAAACAGGAAAAAATATTGAAATTTCAACATTTTAATTCCAGCAATTTTTTTATTTACTTGAATTCTTTGTTGGCGTATTGTTTTATATATATATATATATAACTTTTTTGACCAGTTGCGCATTGTTGAGTACGAAAGAAAAAATTATTTCAAAAATATTCAGGCTTACCATTAAATCTTTATACATACAAATATACATAGACAATGTTTATATTGCTTTTTGTACTTTTTCATATTGTTTTTCAATCTTTTCTTTTATTTGTTTTTGAATGTTTGTTATTTGTAAAGCAGAAGGTAAAGTTGAAGTGAGTAAAATTAGTAAGAAAAGAGAAATGGAAAATACAACAAAAATGTTTGGTAGACAAAAAGACAAAGAGATAGAGAATGTAGAGATTGAGTTTGAGAAGTTGTTGATAGAAAAAGTATGCCTCGAAAGGTGTGGCAGCCGGCAGTCCATACAAATTCATTCATTTCATGTTTACTTAAATTCAGTTGTATACATGTAGATAATTTCATGTATACAAATACATGTATATAAACATTTAACTAAGTGTGTTTCTAAGCATGTATATATACATTTAACTATGCTGATATTATTTTGTGTAATTATTATTTTGTTTGAAATGTGAAATTCACGTAGGATTTTTATTTTAAAGTTTAGACATTTTTGATGTTTATAAGTAGTAAAGAATGTAAGTTGTTTATCGAAATTATTATTGCTGAGCTTTTGTTAAAATTATTATTATTATTATTATTATTGTTGTTGTTGTTGTTGTTGCTGTAACAAGCGGAGGTTGTTTAACTCTTTCATTTCATTTTCTTACACTTCATTTCAGTTTATTAAATGCAAAATGTATAAAAGAAAGAATTTAAAAGAAAAGAAAAAAACGAACACGAATAAGAAATATAATCGTATGATATTACAACAATAACAATTACAACTACAAAAATAATAATCATAAATCTGAATAAAATGAAATATTTGTATGCAGCTGCAACCTAAAAAAAAAGAAAAAACAAACACACAAACACACGCAAATGAATAAATAAAACAAAATCATAGACAAAGCTAAAGTTAAAAGCAAACCAAATCAAATCAAAAAATACCTAATAAATGTATTTTCAGACACACAGAAAAATATCCATCTGTAAGCAACGCATACAATTTGAATTCTTTCAAATTAATTATACAAATATGTCTTATAGACTGAAATTTAAAACTTTACCAAAACACAAAAAAAAAAAAAAAACAAAACAAACTTTGCATTTGCTAAAGAAGAATGCGAAAGTATTAGAATGATTTTTGCAAGAAGGAAAAAAAAAGGAAAAAGCAAAAACTCGAGTCATGTGAACGAGCCTCAAAATTCATTTGGCACGAAATGGGTCACGCAATGTGAATACTGTTATTGTTGTTGTTGTTGCAAACGAAAAATTAAGAGACAAAAGAAAAAGTAAAATAAAACAATGAGCAATTTCAAAAAGCCACCAAGCTTTATTGACTAAATAGAAAATAACTGATTTTATGCGTGTGTGTGGGTATGCGTGCGTGTGTGTGTGTTAATAGTTGACGGTGTTAAAATGTGTGCATGCTTGATAAAGTCATCTTTAGATTTTCTAGTAAATATGAATACAAATAGATAATTGCATTAAAATATTCTAAAATATGAAAATAATTGAAAAAATGTATAATTTTTTTTTTAAAATAATTTTACTTAGATTATAAGAAAATTTAATTTATGTATAATTTAAACAAACTAGATATAAAAATGAATTGACACAAGTTTGCCTGCCTACCTGCTTGCATTTGTGCATATGTCCGTCCATCCCAATGTGCGGGTGATGGATCGTTATTATCCAGTTGCTTGTGATATATTTTCTAATGAAATTGATTGAAGTTTTTAAGTTTCAACGGGATATTAAAGGAATCGAACTATTTTTATTTCCATTCCTTATTTAAGGCTTTGAATTGAGAAAAATTATTGTTTAAAGAAAAAATATAATTTTAAATACACTTTTATGAAAATCGGCGCCATGAAATATTTAATATCTATTTCGTTTAGATCGGTTAATTTTTGAAGACCATCCTCTCATAAAAAAAACTCTTCAACTTATTTGAAAAGCCTAATTTTCTGCTTTTTATATATTTTCAGTACACGCTTTAGCAAAATGGATGGATGGAAGAATGAACGAATAGAAAAATTGAAGCAATTTTTTGCTGTAAGTACAAAGTACTGAAAGTATAAAGAAATGTCATCACATTTATAATAAAATGCCACAACTTTAATATGAAAATGAAAATGGCAATTTTATCTTTCAATATTTAATAATTTTGTATTTGTTGTTATTATTGTTGTTACGGGCAAAAAGCGGATACAACACTGCTTATAAAGTATTTCAAAAGATGTAGAATAAGAAGAAGAATGTTTATAAATAAGTTAATATAGTAAAAGTTGATGGTCACAATTTATTATGTTGCCCAACAATGTTACTGAATTTTCTATGCAAGGTTTGTGCGTATGTATGTACGTTTAGATTTAAACATTTATGATTATAATTCCATTTATACTTAACACACTCATTCATTCAACCAAACCAAACAGATGGAAATATATAGAGAGATATTAATAATAAGTAAGATGAACAGCGGGAAACTGATTTTATATACAAAAAAAAAAAAAAAAAAAACAAAGAGAAAGAGATAGAGAAAAAGAAAAAACATATTTTTTTATTTTATAAGTCTTTCGGTTGCCACAAGATAATAAAAAAAAAGGAAGAAGAAGAAGAACAGCAAAAAAAAAAAAGGAAAACCAAAAACAAAGCAAAAAAGACAAATAAGGATGTTATGAAAAAGCAAGACTAACGATTAAAAATGTCTACATCGATTAATAAAAGAAAATTTATAATAAAAAAACGATAAAGAAAAAAAAACTAAGAAAAAAACAGAAAAGGAAAAATTTTTAACTGTCATTGAAATAAATATCATGGATATTTTAGAAATTTATTTTTTTAGTAGAAGTACTGACTTTATAAGAATCTAAGAAATCCAAATTACGTCAAATATGTTTTCATCGAAAATTTTCTAAATTATTGAAAATTTCGATAATTTTGAATATCGACCGCCTCAAATGGGCGTGATGGTTTTACAACAACTCTTAATAAATGAAAAACGTTTAAAAAAAATATGCAATAAAAAATTTTAAAAATTTATAATTTTACAATCTTGGTTAAGAGGCTGATTTGTACTAATTTGGACTGACATTGATTGTAGAATCACATTTAGCATAAAAATAGGAAATTACCAGTGCTTTTTAAGTATTAAGTAAAATTTGTTTGCTTAAGGCCTTACAAGAATTCAAAATTTGCTCTGTCCTAAAGACGTGCCAAGTGGCCCATTTGAGTCATTTTTTTTGTCAAACTGTCTGCAGGAATTTTTATTGTTTTTGTTCAAAATCAAGTCGATGGATTAATTTTGATAAGTAAGATAATGCCAATATCAGAGAATATTGGACGGATGAACAAATTACAGGCATATCAGTATCGGATTAGAATTTTAAATTGCTGTATCGTTTTCTTAAGTCTTTAAGGTTTCTTTCCATTTTTAAGGTCTTCCATTTTCTAAAACGTTTCAGAATTTTAAACTTTTATCTAGTTTTCTTAGATCTCTAAAGCTTCTTTCCATCTTTGATCCCTTCCATTTTCATAGCTTAGAAGTAGAATGCAAACTTTAATTTGATGGATATGAAAACCATAATTTTGGTATATTCTTTTCTACTTTTCTAGGTTACAATTCTGGTGGTTGAGTCTTTGGTTATATTAATGAAATAAAATAATAAGAAAATGGTAAAGGAAAAAAAAAAAACACTAAGCAAATAGCTAAGAAAAATACAAATTAAGCAATAATAAGCAAATACACTAACATGGCAATAATAAATAAAATAATAATAATATAATAATAATAATATATAATAATAATAATAATAATAATAATAATAATAATAATAATAATAATAATAATAATAATAATAATAATAATAATAATAATAATAATAATAATAATAAGCATAAAAAAGGACAACAATAGAAATGTAACAATGAGAACTTTTAATGCCCATATAATAACGGTACATAACTATAAAGTGTCAGTCTATTTATTTGTATATATGTATGTTTGTATATTTTGTATGCTTGTATTGTGTATAGTTTTGAGGTTTGCTCTATTTGGTTGTTCGGTTCATTTCTCATTATTATAAAATTTTTTTTTATTGTCTTTTCTTCTTTTTTGATTTTATATTTTTTTCTTTTTTCTATTGCTTTATTGTTGTTGTTATTATTGTTACTGCTGTTGTTTTGCTTTAGCAGTCTCTATGGGACAAGTCTCTTTTCTTTTTCTTCTTCTTCTTCTTCAACATCATCATCATCAATAGTTATAAGTGCTTTTGTTGTTGCCGTTATTATTATTTGTTTGTTTAACTTTAATTCAACATGAGATCTTTTTATTTCATTTTTATTTGTTTTAGTATTTGATATCTTTTTTGTTGTTGCTTTGTATATTTGTCTTTTTTTATTGTAATTATTATGTCTATAGCAGACATGCAACACAAACGGAAGTTATGTGTCCCATGATATATATTGAAATATTGTTTATTTGTATATGTTTGTGTGTGTGTGTGTGTGTGTGTGTGTATGTATGTATGTATGCTATAAAAAAACGTGCAATGTCAGACGAAAATTATTGAGAAAAAAATTTCATTAATAATATGCCAAAGTTAAAAAATTATTTTTCCTCTCTAGCTATTTCTACACAACTCTATTGCTTTCTCTCTTTTTCTTATTAAGGCAAATTATATAGATTCACTTAAAACAGTTTTCTTCATACATATTAATTTTATGTTTAATGTAAATCCATGAAAGATATGAAGAAGAATTAAATCCATCCAAAAATTTTACCTTTCTGGCTTTTGCTCATGTAAATTCAGACAAAGTTATTTGATTCATGTTAGAATTAATTCCTAAATTAATTTTTAATAGAATCCTTATCTTCCCGAATGGCTGCAGAGACTTTAAGTTACGGAAAAAATACAATTATGTAACTCGCTCCAAAAATGGGTGAGACTAAACCTTTCCCTTGAATGCTTATACGATTTTTTTTTAGTTTCTATGCATAGCCTATATTTCTAATTTTGGAATAGATGTTGTGGCATTGTACTTAAAATAAACGGCCACTTTGACAATAAACGGCTTTTAGACGACCTTTAAAAAGGATCCATCTTAAAAGTTGAATTTAGAAAAGTGGGTAATTTTTGTCACCATAAAATTATACTTGGAAAAAAGCAGGGAAAATTTTTAGTCGGTCTTCACATTTGTTTTGAGTTTACCGTTAATGGAGAAGGGACTTCAAGTTTTCGCTTAAAAAAAACCAAACATAAACTTTTAGTATTGTGGGCATGTCATTTAACTGATTTAAACCATTGCCAATGCCATTTTATATACCTAAATTTTTAAAGTTTTTATTGTTTTAAAGGCGTGTCGCTTGATCCATTTTTAGGGGGATTTATATATAGTCGAAGCCTCAGCAGCTTCTAAAATCAAATTTCCTTTGGTTATAGCGGATATTTTATTAAAATAAGTACATCTCCAGTTCTCGCATGATATTTATATAACAGGAAAGCAATTGTTATCCATTTAGGCATACAAGGTAAACATTTTGAAGAGATGCAGTTGACCATAACCAAAATGTAAATATAATTTCCTTATCTTTATATATCCATAGAGATTATTATTACACAATAATGATTGTAATTATTTTTGCAAAAACAAAAAAAAATTAAATTAAATTCAAAACGAATAATTCAATGCCATAAAAAGAAATTATTAAAATTAAAATAATTGAATTTCCTCTGTCGGCAAAATTTCAGTTTAAATTCAATATTTTTACCAAAGTACAGGAATATTCAAAAAAAATCTTATAAACGCTTAGAAATTACTTAAAAATGCCTTGCACAATTTGATTCGAAGGATTAATTGGAAAGGAAGGATTTATGGAAAGTAATCCCCTAAAATTTAACATTTATTTCGTAAATTTTACACATAATTTCTATTGGGTCCGTTTTTTTTTTAAAGAGCGTTCCGAACATTTTATCAATCCATTAATGATGCAGATTTTTTAATGCACTCTTAAAGATCAACTTCAACTTTGCTCGTTACTTTTAGATAATAAATAATGTTTTACGGGTCCATGGCAGCTGTTTTTTCTCCATTCCTAAGGCATGGCAAGAGATTTTTAGCTTTTGGTAGCTATTAATCACGAATTACATGAATCAGCCTGCTTATATTTTAAACTTAGTCTATTGAGAGATAGACAGAATTGCATTTGATGTTTAAGAAAATTTTTATCTTTTCAGAGTTAAGATACTTTTTCCTTACACAAGAGGACCATGTTTTCAAATGGATTCCACCTTGCAAATGTTTTATGTACTTAAATGTATCGCTTAAAATTGTATCCAACTCGGTTCAAAGGTTACATCGCATGACTCTCTGATTTTCAGAGTAAGTTTGCGTGCGTTATAAAAAAAAAAAAAACAAACAAAAACGACAGAACTTTCACTTAAATTTTAATGCATTAATGAAGTACATGAAAAACTTGAATCAACTAAGTACTCGTTGGTTTCTCGTGGCCAAATCTATTCATATGAAAAATAAGCGCTTGGAAGATTTTTTTTTTTTTGTAACTCTAGCATAATAAGCTACTTTAATTGTTTTTACAACAGTTGTGCCAAATGATGATCTTTGATCAGCATTTTCATTTTTTAAATGATTTCATTTGTTTGTTATGTGAAAAAAAAAAAGAAAATTCGAAACACACGCCCATGGATAATAGTAAATTAAATGATTTAATAAATGATTTATGATACATAAATTTAATAACACAAAATTTTGTCATAGACAGAGAAAGAGAGAAACGGAGACTGAGGCAGAAGTAAAAGCGTAGTCATTAAACAGAAAATACGTCATAAACGTAAATATTTTTTTGGTTTTTTCTTTTTTTTTTTATATAACTCAGGTTAGTTAGGTGTGTACACTTGCTTCCAGGCGTACTAAACGTGTGTGTGTGTGTTGTGTGTGTTGTGTGTGTATGTATGTAAAATTTTATACGTTAATAATATTCGATGATGTCGCTAACAAAAGTTATTTAAAAGCATCCCAGCAAACATCACTTGACTAAAAGTAAACAAGTGAAAATGTTAATATGAAGCTAGGTCGACTTTGTAAATACTTTATAACATTTTTTTTAAAGCTTGAAAAAAAAAATGCCAGCATACGTTAAGAAAAAAGTGTTAAGAAAGTATGAAGTTGTAAGTTTTGATTAATTTTTAAAAGTTCTTTTGGAAATTTTTATAGTAAGGTTTTCAAAAAATGGATCAATTTGGAGCAAACTTGATATGCTTATTTATTATTAAAACTAAGTATAAAATGTCTAAAAAATTGGAAATTTTTTTTCACATAAAGTCTAGATTTGGTTAAGTAGGGCTTTATGGAGGAAGGTGACATAAAAATTCTAAAAAAAAAATTTTCATTCCATCAAATTTCCGTACTGCCAAACATCCTAAACTACCTTGAAAATGTCGACCATTATTTTGATAATATTTACCTAAATGGACAGACAGAAAACCAAAAAAAAAACAGACATTAATGGACGAGAAGATGAACAGTCTGGCTTAAATTTTATCCGCAGCCGATTCTAAATATTGTCCAGTCATTTTTGATGTTGTTGCAAATCCTTTGAATCTCGTAAATGGCAAACAGTATAAATGTAGCATGCATATAAAATAAATAAATAAATAACTAAATAAATAATAACAAATAAAAATGGAAAAAATGTTAAAAAAAATGATCAGCACTTAAACTGGTTGTAAAATTCAATGCGGTAGAGTTATTTCTGGCCAATTTTTCTTAGTTTAGTTATTGTTGTTAAACATTTTAAAAATATTTATATGTATGTTATATGACAATATAATTTGTTGCCTGTTTGCTATTTTCAAATTTTTAGATTTTTTGATTTTTTAAAGCTAAATATGAGATTGACAAAAGAAAGTTTCATCTGACAGACAAATAACTCTCTTTTAACTTGTGTCCATTTTTAACTCTTATTTTTCTTACTTCTCTTATTTCTTTTTCCCCTTTTTTCTATAGCTTTCTTTCTCTCTCTGTCTTTGCCTATATAAAAAATTGGTACTTAAAAATAAAAATTTTTTATTTTTGAAATTTTTTTTTGTGTTTATTTAAAATTTTCTTTTTTTTTGTATTTATGCTTTCTTTTGTTGTTTTTTTTTACTTTTATTTATTTAAATTCATTTGTATTGCATTTATTGTACAATATTATTTAAAGTGAAATTGCACAAACAAAATAAAGACGAATATTAAATATGAAAAGTAAATAGCAAAAACAAAAAATAAAAAAAAAATAAATAAAACAATAAGAAATGAGCAAGAAAAAATTAATATGAAATATGAAGTAAAAAAAAAAATTGTTAAAAATAACTGAAGAAACACTTTCTCTCTTGGCTCTAAACACTAAAAAAGAAAAGAGAGAGTACGTGTTTGATGAATAAGTCAATATAAAATAGGTCACATGATCCCGCCATAAGCTTTTTTTTCTTTGAATGATGAGAATTAAAATGCGAAAGTTTATATTTAAAAATAAAATAAATAATTCGGTTTTTTTTTTAAATTTTCAAAAATAAATGATAAGAAAAGAAAAGAAAAATGTATGAATTAAACTGTAGATTTGATTGTGGGCCAATTATTTTTGGCCAACGCTAAACTCAATATTTGGAAATTTACGATTTTGGAGTAAATAAAAATTCACAAATATGGCCAAATATAACTGAACTAATTTACAAATGGATTGTTATTAGGAAGCTTACATTTCATAGCTGTTGTGAAGCATTTCCATTTTATTATAGCACTTGGAATATTTAGAAGGTGGCTTCAAGATTTTTAGAAAATATCAAAATCTCAAAATTTCATGCCTGTGCCTTTTTTTATCCTTTAAAAATGCAATCTTAATTGTAAAAATTGAAATGGGAACTTTGAGTATGGCAAAACTTTGAATTTGAAAAACTTTTTGCTTAAAAATTGTTCTAAAAAAGGATTTGAAGCGCTAAAATGGCACGCCTACAATGAGAACAAAACCTAAAAGTTAAAATTTATTACTCTTTACTCATTTAAATGAAAAAGACTTTGTCATTTGAAAATGTCCATTTATTTTTCTACAAGGTCCACATAAAACTGATACAAATCGGCTACACCTTTCAAAAATTATGAAATAGAAAATTGTGCACTAATTTTTTTTAAATATATTTTTATTTATTACCCGTGATTTATAAAAATTCTTAAATTTATTTATTAATAAATAATTCTACAATTAGAAAAAATTTCTCGAATTTGTTAAATATTTGACATGGCATTCTTTGGAGGATGTCAGTTGAAGCTGATTTGGCTTAATAAAATTAAAAAATGCCATAAAATAATTTAGAAGTTTGATAATTGATTGATATGAAGAGTTTTTCTGTATCCTTTAAATTGCATACTTTCTCAAATTCGGATTTTTCTTTTAAATGAGCCGGTATATAGGAAGTATGTGGGTCGTAAAAATTGATTGGTATGAGATCAAAAATGATTAAGGTGGGATCTTTACACTCTGGGGATTTGTCCGCGTATCAACTTAAAACTTGGCAACTTCAACTTGATAAAAAATTCCTATGGTCAAATATTTCAGCAAGCAACAGGCAGATAACTCTCTATTGAATCAGAGAGTGATGCCAGACATGCCAAAATTTCATGTTCTATGTATTTCATTTATCAAAAGTAAAATGTAGGTAAAAAAACAATTCAAAGCCCCAACATTTAATATTCAATTTGGTATTCAATTTGATATAGTACTTGTCAGAAAACTCTGATATCTGGTTTTAAGTGTCAAAAAAAAAAAAACAAAAAACAAAACAAAACAAAGTAAAACGAAACAAAATAACAAGAACAATAATATCAATAAAAATAAAGAAGATATACCAATTTAAAAAGAAAATAGTATGGAATAAAAATTACAGGTAGAAGTAGTTGAAGAAGAAGAGGAGATAGAAGAATTTTGGCCATATCAAGCATTTGATGTTCCATATAATTTGCATATGCTCACTTATATATAAAATTTGAAAAATGCGAACGGAAACATTTGTAGAATAGTGAAATACTATGCAATACATTTCATGTATGTGTATGTATATGCATGGGTGTGTATGTGTATGTTTAAAGTTATTTACCACATCAAAGCCATAAATGAATTTTGTCTATCATGTTTATTAATATCCAGGTGTATATAAGGTTTATATAAAAATATTTATGTATATGTAGTTACAAATATGTATGTATGTATGTATGTATGTATGCACATTTTATATATTTGAACATATAAGTCATTATAAGTAATGTATTTCATAAATAAGTGGTTTAATAATTTTACATGTATGCAGGCATTTTATAACGGTTATATAGAAAATATTGACCAATGTATAATATTTACATATACACACACACACACATGTGCACTACATACACACATGCACATATGATTTTGATATAACTATAAAACGTACTTAAATTAATGTCTGAAATACCACAAACATACGAAATTGCAAAAAAAAAAATTTTTTTTATTTTATAATGCAATTATACGTTAACTAGTTCTCAAATGACTATAATTACAAGAATACTAATAACAACAATACCAATATTAGCAACAACAATTACAACAATAATTTTTACATTAAAAAAAAAAATAACAAATACAACATTCAATTATTAATTGACGTGTAATGCTTATGAAATATTGATGGCGACAAATTGTTGAGTCACATTCATAAATTCATAAATTACAAATTTATAGCGTTTCGCTATAAGACAAATAAAGAAATACGAAAAATTACAACAGCTTAAATTTGCACTGAACTTTTTCTACGGGGCAACCAGTCCCGAGAAGCACCTGTTCAACTGAGAGTGGCTCATGAGATGGTCGTTGGTGATGCCGGCCAACAGGGGACATCATGAGTCACGAAATCCAATCAAAGATTTAATTTGGTACTACGCAATCACCAGTTTCAAAAAAGCCCATTATGGTGATATTGTGGTTGGCTTCGTGGTGTCTGTGGTACTCATATCGCGGGTGTCGCTTGTTCAAACATATATGTGCTTGTCGTGCAGGGTGCCATTTCCCGAATAAAATGGCTAGCTGAGTAGGCTTATTGGGCTAAGCTAATCTAAGCCGAGGAGTAATTAGAAGGCTCCGAATCTTTATACCAAAGATTGAAGCCATGTATATAAGGTACGATACAGGTATTAAATTAGGAGCTAGTCGTGACGGTAGCATGCACCCTGTGTGACGTGTCTACCAACGCTAGCGATCATTATGTACGTTTGTGTACCATGCATTTGAGCCTTCACGGCAGATATGCATGTAAAACACTCACCGCAATGTACTGAACTTTTTATTGAGATATTCAATAATGCAATAAATTTTCTAATCATTTAAAATTTAATTGAAATGAAAACTCAAAATTTCCAGTTTTTTGTGGAAGCATTTTCTTATACATTCTTGTGGAGAATGCTGAAACCTTTGCTTTCACTTGGTAAATTTTTAACCAACTTGGCGCTAACGAAATTCTGCAATTTTATGGCCCAACTTCTATTTTGGTTGCGTTATATTTGAATCCAAATTTATAATTTCTTTTAAAGCTTTTTTGAACTTTATTTAATTGTAGCAAAAAGTTCCGATACTTTATTACAATACGATACTTTAATTACAATTTAAATGAATAGTTTAAGATTATTAATGCTTAATATTATTAATATTAATATTAATTAATATTATTATTAATTAATATTCATTATTATTAATGCTTAATATTATTTTCTAGATCTTCAAGCTGTTGGGGTTTTGAATAAACTTCTAGACTTTCTAAATTTCCATGAAAAGTTATATACGAAATAATTGATGAGATTCTGAGATTTCAATAAACTTTCCAGCATTTAATTTTAAGTTACACTTTTGTCAAAACTGAAATTAAGAGCCTTAAGATTTTGAATCTGAAATATTGGTCTTATACAAATGCCGGTTCAGCATATGCATCAATTGGATACAATGCTAAAGTAGACAATTTCATAGGTGAATTAATTAGATTTTGGTACTTGTAAATTTCAACTTCCATCATAAATAAAATCTCGAGAATTTAATAGAAAATTTGAAATTGCGTTATTTTTACTTACAATTTTTAACAGATGTATAACCTTCTGCAGCACTACTTGTACTATCACCATTAATTTTTAATCCATTATTTGATTGACGTCCAACGCTATTCAATGTTGTAATACTGCCAGCACGTGATCTCCAACCAGCATGACTAACAGATAATGATGATGATGTAAGCGGTAACTGTTGTTGATGATGATGAGGTGTTGATGTACCATTTGCTAAAATGACACCAACATTTGTTGAATCTAAATTAGATTTACTGCCATTATTACTTTTTAGTGTACCATAAACGCTACTGCCACCACCATCACCTATACTGCCCGTCTCCAATTGTCGGGCATATGAATTATCGGCGTATGCATGAAAGCAACATC
The DNA here is from genome assembly GCA_023089585.1 of Melophagus ovinus. Taxonomy (NCBI): domain Eukaryota; kingdom Metazoa; phylum Arthropoda; class Insecta; order Diptera; family Hippoboscidae; genus Melophagus; species Melophagus ovinus. Next base: position 6,612,981 of record JAKKIB010000177.1, read on the forward strand.
TGACTAGAGCATTGGCAGCTGCTTCACGTTTACAAATAAATACATGACATTCTAATACTTTAATACCGGTGGTGCGTCGCAATATTGCTGCAAATATTGGTGGATGTTGAGCTCGGGGCATACGAGCGAAAGGTGAATCTAATGGTAGAAATTTTGGTTCAGGATTTGTATTGCCACGTTCTGGTATTAGAACTTGCCTTACAGCAGCACAATAATGTAATGATTCAATTGGAAAGAAACGTGTTATCTCTTTCAGATTTTCATCAACATTTTCCAATAAAATACCATTCGACCAAACACTTAACCATGAATCGATACCTTTAGCACCGATCGCCCCCTCGATGGATATAGACTACGCAATGGCTCTTGTATACCTTGAAGGCCATCCTTACTTTGACGTGGCACAGCGCTACCCAAATATAAGACACGGCAACGGCATATTGGTGTCGAATCACTCATTTCACAAATTTTATTTTATTTCAACTTGACTTTATTATTATTTTTATAATTATTAGTATTGTTGTTATTATTGTTATTGTTAACTATAAATTATTTTATTATTATTATTATTTATTATTATTATTGAAAAAAATTTAGTTATAAAATTTTTGAAATATTTCTTCCAAGTTTCACAAAAAAATTTTGAAATAACATTCAATAACAATTAGCCGGCACTTTTTTTTTTGTAATATCAATCAGTTAATAAAACATTAGAATAAACGTTTCACAACAATCAAATTAGAAAATAATTTAGGTGAGTGGCATTTAAATTGGTATCAGGTTAGGTTCGATTAGACAGCTTCGTTGGTACGATGTTGTTGTCTTTGTTTTCTTTTTTTTTTGTTTTATTAAATAGTTCAATAGATCAGTCTAATAAATCAAATCCAACCGAATCGAATTAAACCAACAATACGCATTGAAATTTATTATTTATTTCAGCGTTTTGTGGCCACACATTAATGTTCGATTGTGGTCTCTCAGATTTTTAGTTAATTTCTTAGTTGTTTCTCTCTTTTGTTAATAGAATTCTTCTTTCTTTTTTCTTAAATTTCTTTTAAATCATAAAATAAACTTAAGTTAGATGGGAAATGAATAAGAAAGAAGGAAAGAGATAAAAATTATGCTTGAAATAGTGTTGGCAGATAAATCAGGTTTATTTTAATGGCATAGACACACAAACACACACACACACACACACACACACACAAAATACATACATACATACATACACATATATGCAAACATAAGCGAGCGTGTACCTCTGCATTGAGTTCGAGTTAGTAGGCCCGCATTTAGAAGTTAGTGTATTTTGCTTATATGTGTGTATGTGTGTGTATGTGCATATATAGAGCTGCCATAAATCTATATATGTATTGCATGATTTGTTTGTTTGCGACACTGCATTCAATATGGTTTAGTTCAGTTAAGTTCGAATTCTGTTGTCTTCGAAAATTCTTAAACTCAAATAATAAACACGAAGAATGAACATGAAGTATGAATAATCGTGAAGAAAAAAACACAACAATAAAAAAAGACAATAAAAGAAAAAGGAAACAAACCAGTCCAAGTTTTATGTGACTGTTTTATAAAAATAACACACTAACATATACACATATAGATACAGATATTGACACATACACATACACATACACATACAAAACTAAAAACTAAAAACACGCAAAACCACACACATACCAACACACAAACACACTTAAACATATGATTGTAATTTTAAAAGAAAAATGAATTACATTAAGCCACAATGAAAAGTATGAAATGCTTTCCCTCTTCTCTCTTCTTATCCAACAAAACAAAATAATCAAAACAAAAAAGAAAGCACACAAAAGGAATAAAGTTAAATTTATATAATAATAAATAAATTAAAATAATTAACAAATAGAAAAAAAACTAAAAATTCTAAACGGCTTTTTTTATAAATTTGTCTAATTTTTTTTAATTTTGTAAATTTAATTTTTGTTTTTTCAATTTTTTATAATTATTTAATTTATAATTTTTTTGTTTTAATTTTTTTCCATCATTTCCTTTAACGAAGACTTTTTGTATTATAAAGCAAATTCTTTACATTCAGAGCATATTCTTTTCTAAAATTAATTATGCTTTTATTAATTAATTAATTAATTAAAATAATCAATTTATTAATTAATCAGAATTAATAAATTGATTAATTATTTGAAAGTTGTTTATTAATTATTTATTAATTAATCAATTTATTTATTTATTTTAATTTATTTATTAAAATTAGCAAATCTCTTTATTAATTAAAATCAATCAATTAATTAATTAATTAATTAATTAATTAATTAAAACATGTTCATTAGTTATTTGTTAATCAATCTATTTATTTATTTATATTAATCAAGTTATTAATTAATTGAAATTAATTGATTTATCAATTAAAATTGATTAACTTATTTATTAATTAAAATCAATCAATTAATTAATTAATTATAAATAAATAAATAAATAAATAAATTAATAAATAAATTATTTCTTTATTAAAATCATGTATTTTATTTATTAATTAAAATTAATTAATTTATTTATTAATTAAAATCAAGAATTTTATTTATTAATTGACATTAATCAATTTATCTATTAATTGAAATTAATTAAATAAAGTCAGTTAATTTATTACTTAATTAAAGTTAAATTATTAATTAATTAATTAATTAATTAAAATTAATTAATAATTACAATCGCCATATTCTTTTTACTAATTATTACTTTATACATTAATTACTGCATATTTTTATACATTTTCATTAATTGTTATTAAAAAATTTTTTTATAACTACTAATTATTTATTAATTAATGGATCATTAATAGTTTTTTTTAAGTTTTTAATATTTTTTGTTTTATTGGCTTTAATTAAAAGTTTATTATCAATTTGTTTAATAATTCGTAAATAAATTATTAATTTTACAATTTTACTTTATTTATTGATTTTGAATTAACGGCTCTTTATTTCATTAGTATTTTTTTTCTTGTAAATGTTTTTTTTGTATTATATTTCAAAAATTTTCCTTTTTCTGGTTTTAATTTTTATTGCTTTTCAATAAAATTTAAACGATTTTTAATTTTTGTGCATTTATTTTTCTAATAAAAATCATAAATGTTAATTTTCAATTATTGAAATTTATTAATTGATTAATTTATTTACTTTTAATTTTGCTTTAGTTTTTCAATATTTTAAACATTTTCTTTTTAAAATTGCATTCCAGTAAAATGCCGAAAGTTTATTTCCTTTAAACTTTATGAACAACCTTTTTTGGTTTTTTTGTTGTGTAGAAAAGATGAATAATAAAAACCTAATAAAGATAAATATGGCGTTGGAATATTTGACATTTTACTCCTTCCTGTCTTTGCATGAACGTTCCTCTATATTGTTGTTGTTGTTTGTTGTTTCAACTGGTTTAGAATTTAAAGTTGAGGTAAAACATTTTCATTGAATAGAAAATGTAGTTCCTAGTTAATGGAAACCGGGCTCAATTTTACAGTAAATGTTTGTAAGATCATTATAATAATTATAATAATTATGATTATTAGAAATTTTGCACTTTAACACTTAAGTTTTGTGTTTTTTTTTGTTCGTTTTTTGTTTTTTGCACACTTTTTTTATCACACTTTATTAAACAAGTCACGTCACTTGACAACACATGAAAATTCTATACGTATAAGTTAGGCCATGTTAAGTTATGCTATGCTGTGCTATGCTATGTTATGCCTTATTAAATATGATTATTATTTTTTATATGAATGGGTATATAAATTGTTCAAGAAGTTGTTCAATAAGTTCTCAGTTTAGTTCAAGTAGAAGAAATAACCATAAGAAAATTTATTTATGATGAAATTTGTTGAGCAACCAGCAATAAAGTTGTTATTATTATTATTGCTATTATTACTATTAATATTATTGTAGCTGTTTTTACTGTTGTTGTTGTTGTTGTTGTTGCAAACGGCTTCGTTCACTTATTTACTTTAGTTGCAAAAACAGAAAACAGCAAATAGAAAAATAAGAACAGAAGAAAAGAAACAAAACAGAATGCAATGTGGCGAAGTTGATGAAAACTAGAAAGAATAAAACCGAACACAACATAATACAACACAACACAACACAACACAATGTAATGTAATGCAACACAAGTTTTAATTTAATTGAGGAAAGGAAAATCAAAAACAAAGAAAAAAATAAGCAAAAGGAAAGAAAAGAACAAAAGCGAATGACAAAATAGAATTGTTGATTGTAGAAAATTGTTCTTTACTGATGCTTGTGTTTTTACTTATGCACACATACAAACACATGCATACATCAACAAATAAATATTTAGCAAATGAAATTCACACGTAAACAAACACACACACACACACACCCAAACACATACATGCAGAGATCATAACGTGTTCACTTAGAATGGCATTATATAAAAAGCACACAATCGCAGTTACAGTTACAGTCACAGTCACAGTAACAGTAACAATCCCAATCACTTTTTCATTGTTGCCGTTCTTTTTTTCTTTTTTCTTAATCTTTTTGAAAAATTTTTATTTAATATTCTTTTGTTTTTTTTTTTTGTTTATTGTAAAAATTTTATTTATAAATGTGAGTATAACAAATAAGCTTAATTGTGCGTGAATGTATTGATGCTTTACGTTTAAATTTATTTTCTTTTCTTTTTTCATTTATTTAGTTTTTTTTTACTTGATTTTCATCAAGATTTTTTTACCCCGCACGAGGGCGCGTTTCTTGGTATATTTCTTTTTTTTTTCTATTGCTTTTCTTTTCTATTTTCTACTTTTTTTCACTCTCTCTCGCTTTTTACGTCTTGTTTCGTTTAATTCCGTACTTTCGTTGTTAACACAATGCAAGTAGACTTTAGAATAACTCACTGGGCAAGTTAAGTTTCAGTAAAGTAAGTTAAAATAATGAAATGTTAATTTATTTTTAAGGTAAAGTCAGGTAAGAGATAAGTTTAGATATATTTAATTCTCAATTAAACGTCCATGCATAGATGCAAACACACCACACACACACACACACTCACGCATCCACTTACTTAATCTCCCTCGATTTTTCTCTCTCTCTTTCTAGCTCATATAGTTTTTTCACAATTTTTTCTAGTCATTTGCTTCATCTATCTCTCTTTCTCTCTCTCTCTCCGTCACTCTGTCTCTTGTTTGCTTCTTCTTCTTCTTCTTCTATGTCGTCTTTGCTTATTTTTTTGGTTTTATTTTCCTTGTGACTCTCTGAGGTGAATTAAATGATTACAGATAAAGAGTAAGATGATAATTTTTAACTATTGTCTTGTGGATGTTTTTTTTTGATTGTTTGTATTTATATTTGTATTTGTGTTTGATGGGAAGAGATAGAGTAAGAAACAGTTTGTCTGTCTGTCTGACCGTCTGCCTTATTCTCTACCTGTTTATACACTACAAGAAAAATAGACAGATAGAGAAAGATACATAGTGAATGAATGAATGAAAGAGAAGAAGATGGTCTGAGAGAGATAGAGAGAGAATAACTAAAACAAAAATAGTGGTGAGATTAAAAGAGAGTAACAGATGGAAGTAAACGCCAAAGACTTGTTTCGTTTGCTTTTTCTTTATTGTTACTGCCATTGTTGTCGTTGTTGCGGCCAATGCTGCTCTTTTTATTCTTATTTTTAATGATCTTCATTATGATTATATCCAATATACATAACTTTACAAATGAATTTTTTTTTCTTTTAATAAAATACCAATCATAATTGTTGTTTTATTTCATTACATTTCGTTTTGCATTTTGTGGTCTCTGATGCTATTGGTGCTCTTTTCTTTCATAGACTTTTCCAACAACTTTAATACAATATAAACTATTTACACAAATCTATAGCAACAACAATAACAACAAACACCAAAAGAATATAAGAAGAAAAAGAAAAATTGAAAAATGGAAAAAAAAATCCCTTGAACCAGATAGATGAAGCCTTAGAAAAGTGAAGTTTTATAAAAACAAAAAAACAAGCAAATAACAATAACAATAAAAACAACAATAAATAATTGATTGATTAATTGTTCATGCTGTTTCTTTTCAACTCTTAACTTTACACAACTCTACTCTATTCTTGTCAAGTCTTTTCATGTCTGTGCCAGGTTGGTTGCTCGACTTTAATCGATTCCCATACTGGACTTGAATTTGCCAATGCTTTTATAGGCAAATCCCATTCATATTCCTCTTTTTTAAACAAGTATGCACAATATACGTACAACAACAACAACAACAACAACAAAACTACTACAATAATAATAATAATAATAATAATAATAATAATAATAATAATAATAATAATAATAATAATATAATAATAATAATAATAATAATAACAATAAAAATAACAAATTCGGCTACAACAACAACAACGACGACGATGACAAGAAATGCCGATACAACAAAAACAACAACAAGCAGCAAATAGCGCGGTAACAACAAATATATATAACAACAACGACAACAACAAATACGCTACAAGAACAACAATAACACAACAACAACAACAACAACAACAACAACAACAACAAATACCTCAACAACAACAAGCACAACCAGATAGGGCAAGACAAGGTAAGATAAGGTAATCGCTTTTTTGAATGATTGTGGGTCTTGTAATTTAGAGAGTCTTTGGTTTAACACTTCTTTGCACATTTTTCCTCATCAATTTTTTCAATGATCCTGCCAAACACTTTATTCATAAAATTTTTTTATATACATGCATAAATGTATGACTTTATTTGTGTGTGCATATTGGCATATGTGCATGCTTGTACATGTTTATCCACACTTATGCATGTGCGAATGCAGTTTTCTTTTTTTGTAATGCGAGCTCTGAAATACTTGAAAACTTGAACACCGTTAATTATCATTTAAATAACTAAACCGAAAAACGAAAAGACCAATGAAAAGAAAGAAAAAAGCAAAACAACAGAAATAAAAACAACAATAGTACAAGTTAGTGTTATATGTTGTTATTATTGTTGTAATTTGTATTATCCATAATATGCCAAACAAAGAAAAAAATAAATAAAAAGCAAGAAAACCTGTACATGAAATTCTCAATTCCATTTACAATGAAGACTTAATGCTGTTGCAAGTTGATCATTTTAGTCGATTATGGTAGACTGATTGAAGCAGTTGATATAATCACGCTTTACCTGGGCATTCATTCATTCATTCATTCATTCATTCTCAAATGGAAATTCACAATTTTCTATGTCTTTACTTCTTGCGTTTATTATTTCTCTTGATATTTCTTGAAATTCATGCTCACAAGGAGCTATCAAAAACAAAAACAAAAAAAAAGAAGGAAAAACAAGAAATTTATTATCATTGTCCCTGCTTATGGTGGCAGGTAGTTTTTAATTTGAATTGCAAAATAGCATTTTACATGAAACAGAAATAATAACAACAAGTGAAAGAATTACATTTGGCTGAAGCCAAATTTTGAATGCCCAACGTTCCGATACTATTTGAGTTTTTTTTAATACAAACAAATAATTTCAAGTTGTATAATTTTTGGCCAATAGAATAATGGTCTTAATATTTGTATAAAAATTTCAATATTCTGCCTGTTCCATTTTTTAAGTAATGAGCGAAAAAAAAATGTGTGGACATGTCCCTTAACCGATTTAGTTGTTCTTTTTTAATATTAAGCAGGGTACATAAATTTTCAATGTTTCTGGCAAATTTGAAGGCGATATTTTTTTCTTTGAAACCAGATGAATACTTTTTACCCACGGAGAGTTGGACAAACAGCTACACATGTTTAAACCGATTCAGAATTTGATGCTAATCAAGATTGTGGGGCTTATGCCATTTTTCTTTTACGATTTAAAAGCATAATGACAAAATGAGTGTACTTCCAACTTCTGGGATTGTTAAATACAATTGAAAGTTTTTAACGGAAAATGCGGGTCCAGCTCTAAACAGCAAATCTTTATATTGCTGCCTAAAACTTTTGATTTTCTTTTTCTCTTTCTCTCACTATCTCTATCTCTCACTTTATTATATATAAATAAGCAGGTGTCTCAAAAATTTCAAAAGCATAATTCTACAAACAACATTTCCCTTATTATTTATTTGTGATATCATTTGAGATGTTCATTTTCTAAATGAAGTGTTCTTTATTGGGTCCCCCCCCCCCCCCCCTACAACCAAGTGAAATTTACGTGATGTAAAATATTTCGGAGAAATTTTTTAAGGTGAATTTCTTTCATGTACCGCATTTTTTGAAGAGCCTGCCAAGTCCAATTTATAACTTATAATTTGGTATAACTTTTTTATAAATAAATAGATTAAATATATTTTGTTGAAATTTTTAAAATTTTATAAATGATATTAAGAAAAAATTCAATTATACTCGATAATTAAGTAATTTACTATTAAAAAAAAATAACTTCATATTTGAAATATTTTATTTACTTTAATGAAGTGATCTGAACCCTTTTTTGGAGTAAATTTTCGATTTAGTATTAATTTGTGTTAATTTTTGCTACAAAGAAACTTTCAAAATTGTAAATTTGTTTCATAAAAAATCTGTTACTTAAGTAGATTTTCCATGAGGGATTATCGTAAAACTGATTCGATTCGACAAATTCACATATCAATTATTTTCAAAATATTTCAAAAATTATTGTTGAACCTACCTACAGATAAATTTATTATAGATTTGTATGGACTCCGTAAATGTTTGAAATGTTTGAAAAAATGTGAATTCATTTTAAAACATTTTGGATATTTTATCAGTAATTTTATCTTCTACCATAAGTTGCCAAAAGATTTAAATGCAATGTTAGCTAAAGTAAATTTATACCACAAAGATTTTTCATTTGACTTTTATCCATTTATTAGACAATTTCGAAAATTTTGAAACTTTTGAATTGTATAAAACTTAATTAGCTTCAAGAAAAATATGGGGGAGAGAAATTTTTTTTAAGAATAATAAACTTGACTTTTTTAAAGTTATTTTCTAATATATTTTATATTTTTAGGTCTTACAAAGCCTTTCTGGATTATTCATGCAAATCAAAATTGTGGACTGAATAGATAAGTTTCTATGATACAAATTTTGGATATTCCCTTTATGAGCCATTAAATTTTCTTATAAAAATGATCATATTTTTTTTTAGCTAAAATCTGGGTCACCACTTTCCTTTGATTTCCTTGATTATGAACTGAATAGAAAACATCTTGGAAATCTTCTTTATGAGCCATCAAATTCTCTTATAAAAATGATCATATTTTTTAAAGGTAAAACCTCTTTTTTTTAAGCTTTAATCACTTTCGTTTGATTTTCTTGATGATAAGTTAAAAAAAAAAAAATTTGATTTGTAATTATTTGAAGCACTCTAATGTTTATAGCAGTAATCGTACATTTACATATTAAAATTTATTATAACAAATATGTGCTTATATATAAAAATGTATAAATATATAAATGTGTATTTATATGAATTATTGGTACGATCGGAATGTTAACTATATGTACATTCAATCATACCAAAAATATACGTTGTATTTAATATGGATACGTGAGCAAAAAGAATAATACTTGTATATATAAAAGTTGAAAATAAATTCCAGTTTTATGTTTTATTGTTATATAAAAATTGAAGGTGAATTATTGTAAAAAAGAAATTTAAAAGAAAAAAAAAATACAAATATTTATGAAACCAGATATTTGAGTCTTTGTAAAGCGGGTCGGTTGATTGATTGTATAATTTTACACATTTATCACAAAAGCTATTGTTATAAGATATTTTTCTTCTTCTTAATTTACATATAATTACACATATACATATACATAAATTTATATTAAATTAACTAGATTTTCTCTATTTTCTGTTGTTGTTATTGTTAAAATTATCTGTAAATATTTATTCGCCGCGCTATAAATTCATTGTGGATCCTAAGTTAGGACACATTTTATCTTCTTATTATTGCTTTTAAACTGTAATTGGTAGGTGTCTTCACTAAATTATGCTTTTCTTAAAGTATCATGTAGCATATTTTCCAGAAGGTAGCGCTTTTCTTGATTTTTAGAAAGTACTTTTACAATAATACGAATCAGTTAATTTTTTAAGTTAAGCAATTTTAAGATTGAAAGATCTAAAATTTTATTTAAGTGAATAATCACAACTAATCTTTATAAATAAAAAATACGCATGACTTTCATAAATGTAATTTTATATATTTCAAAATACTTAATACGCGGTTTGAACAAAGCCTATAATAGAACTTTATATTTAATATAAATTGTTAAATTTTTAAAAAAGTTAATAATTTAATGAAAATTGAGGTTCAATATGAATGGCATATCAATCAGAAAAATTTGATATTAATAGTTAGGTCCGCTCTGTGACAGTATCTTTACCAATTTTTAAGCTGCGGCGAACAGTTTCCAATTGTTTTGTGAAATGTGAGAACTATATCAAAATTTTATGCAATTGAGAAGTGTTAAGCATAAGTAAGTAAATAAGTTTCCAATTGAGATGCTTTACAGACGCTTTAATGAGTTAACTAAACTAAGATCTGGATGGTGGGGTATTGAAGTTTGGTTGAGAATCAAAGATATGAATTAATTAATATAAATTGATAACTATTAATCAATTTCATTTTTAAAATATATTTTCATGTGTATTTGGCATTTAAAGGTGTGCTGCATAAAAAAAAATAAATAATGATGCAGTGATACGGTATGGAAAACATGTTGTCACCCAAAGTTGTATATATGTGTGTGTGTTTTTTTTTTTATTATTTGTTTTTTGTTTTTTGCTTTTGTTTCATTTACTTTTTTTCTCATATATAAATTTTATGACTAATGATAAATAATAAGTAAGAATTACTTATACGCTCTTATTTACATATTTATACATTTATACATTTATACATCACGTTTGTGCAAGTTGAAATCGTTAAGAAAAGCAAGCAAAAAAAAAAAGAGGAAAAAAAAGCAAGAAATGTTTCCGTAGCTTATCTCATGTAACTGCATCTAATGTGATTTACTTTTTCATACAGGATTATTTTATATATTTATACTTTTACTTTTTTATTTTTATCATTTGCCTTTTTGTTGTTGTTGTTGTTGTTGTTGTTTGTTGTTGTTGTACTTTATACCTTTGTACTTAAATTCAGTGCAGAAAAATTAAAAAAAAAATACTCTTGCAATTACATAGGAATTTTTTTTCATTTTGAAATCATAAAATATATATGTACAATTACGGATGAGGTACGTATATATTTTTAAATTGATGTATATATATAAATTCTGTATATAGAGAAATATATGGAACAGGATGTAGGGTACATATGTCACAAGTTGTTGTAGATACCTTATTACAATTTAAGTTTGAAATTTTATTCATTTTGTCAGTACGTTTGTAGCACCTAAAAGGCAATATCGGAGACCTTATAAAATATATGTAATTTTGAACAGCAACAAATTTTAAATTGTCTGTCTGTCCATTTGCCTGTGTGTCCATCTGTCGGCATCTTCCTGGTTGCAAAATTTAAATTTAATAAGAATATTGAAAGTTATTGCAGGTAGGTTGGTTTTGAAAATGTATAAAATCGTTTAAAGACCACGCCCAGAGGGCAACGTAAACTAAGAATACGTCAGTTTTTGAAAGTAATATTTGGTAGATTTTTTTCCAATTTTTTATATTTTGCATTAACTGTAAAAGATAGAAAGCTAAAATTGTGTACAAGTAGCCAGGACTTTAGTCCACAGTACCCTAAAATGGTTTAAAAATTATATAAATTGGCCATTTCTATGCGAAAGGATAGCACATTAAATATGCATTTTTTTTACATTTACATTTTCCGTTTACTACTGAAAAATTGAAACAGGCTCTAAAAAAATGCACTGGGCTTAACTGAAGTGAATTTATTTTTGTCGCTAAAAAAATCCTCCAAAGGGAATTTTGGTAAATCGTTTAAGAAAGAATTGTTACATAAAATATTCAAAAATTTCTTTAAATAGGTAACAAGCTTTCAGCATTTAATTCTTCTTCATCAGATTCTTGACTTGGTGCATGATTTAAAGTACTTGTACGTGGTCGTTCTGCAGGTGGTCCCAATGGATCTATATGATTATACATTTAATTTAAATAGATAACTTAAGTAACTTAACTTCATTTATATTTACCTGAGAAATTTGTTTCTATACCACGTACATAATGGCCCCCATTAAATGTGGAACTTATTGCATTAGATGTATGAACTGATACATTTTGCAAATTATGAAAATTATTATCATTTTGATTACGGTTAACTGATTTTTATAAATGAAAAATAATAAAATTATTAAAAGATCAAAAATTTGATATAGTTAAATGAAATATAATTTTAATGAACAACCTTTCGTTCTACTACTACCCAAACGTCCCGATGAAGATGTTAATAATCTTTTCTGTTGATTCCGCTGTTCATTTTCCCTTTCCGTTTGTATTTTTTGCATTCTTGCATATTCCAAAGAATATTTTTCTTTTAATTCTATCATGCCAAGACTTTTAGTTACTTGTATTAAGGCTCTAACACAATTTAAATTATCCGGAAATAAAGCATAAATCCGTTCAAACATACCCAAATATTGTTTAGGCGGTAAATATGAATTACGAAAACAACCCGCTACACGTAACATTAAATTTGGATCATTCGGTACTGCTAATACAGCTCTTTCATAATAATACAAAGCTTTTTCCAAAGCTTGCAATTTAATATAATATGAACCGATTGAATTGGCAATTGGTATATCACTTGGATTAATACGATAAGCTTCATTGTAATATTGATTGGCTTCTTTATTATCATTTAATTGTTCATAAATTGTAGCAACTTTATTATACAATTTTGAATCAATATCACCAGCCGATATACCCAATATTTGCAAATAACTTTGCAAAGCCATTGAAGGATTATTTAATTTATAATCACCATCTAGCACAGACGTTGTATTCAATTTCTCTTGTAATTTTGCCATTTGATAATGTACATGACTATGTTGTATGGATTGTGGTGTTAAGAGTTTTAATTTGATATGTTCAAATGTTTCCTCAGCTAAATCTAAATCATTCTCTTGCAATGCAACCAAACCCAAATTATAATTTGCTTCAAAATTATCCGGTTGTATTTCTAAGGCTTTTTCAAGTTTATTACGTGATGCTTCGTAATTTTCCTTATAATAATCTACAATACTGGCATTCACTAAGGCAACAGCACTAGATTTCAATGCACCAATCTCTTGTAATTGATTTGTACAATGTGCAGCCATTTCAAAATTACCTAACTGTTTAAAGAAAATGTACAATTTTTTTTTTTAAGTTAAATGAATCTTTTAGGCATTTTTTTTTTAACTTAACTGGGCTCTCTTAACATTTTTCCAATATTTTACTTACGTTTCTCTGAATGTGAAATATAAGAAAAATGTTAAGAGTGCAAAACTATTTGATGGATTAAAATTTGTAATAACTTTCAGTTTTTTTTAATGGGAATTGAATTGCCACGTGTCATAAGTATCAATTACAAGTTTGGTTTCCATTTTCAGGAAAGCAATATTTAAAATTTTATAAGCAAATATTTTCTCTATTAAAAAAATAAAATCTTATAAAATAAAACAAAAGTTAAGTATAAGGGCAATAAGGATCTATTTCATAAAAGTCAAATTTTCTAAGTATTTTATAATCATTTCTAAAAATTAAACGTTCAAATGAATTTGTCATGTTAAAATTCTTAAAGTAACTTATTTTAAAATGAATGCTCCAAAATGCAATACTTATTGTATCCACTTACATTAATATATATGAATGCCAAATTGATGAGAGCATTGGAAGTCATTGAACTTTCATTTTTGCGGTCATACATTTGTAATGTTTCAATTGCTTGATTAACATCATTTTGACGTAAATAAACAAGTGCTTTGTTCAATTCTAATTCATTACCCAGCCATGATAAATTCGATGTTTTAATGACCTCAATACACCAATTATATCCTGCATATGTATAAAGATGTAAAAGATGTATAAGACAAAATTTAATAAAATGGCAAAGGCAATGCCATTTGAAATGTAATAAGTTCAAGTGTAGTTATTTTCTATTAATTGTTAATGCAGAAAAATAATTATTAAATGTATGTTAATCAATACAAAATTGCTACAGCAATTCATTTTTATAAATTGATTGCAATTGTTTCTATTAAAACATTTTCTATTAATATTTTTGTAAATAATTAGAAATTTTCATTTTAATAACAATTCTATCAATTAAGTGTAGACGATGATATTTGCAATAACATCATCATCATCATTATCATCATCATCATTATCATTATCATTATCATTATCATTATCATTATCATTATTATCATAATATTTACCATCATTGTAATTTCTTCAATAATGGGTGATATTAAGTCGACAATCATGGTTATAGCACGTTTTTCATTTAATTTACGCTGGCTTACATAATTAGCTAGCTCATCGGTTTTCAAGGCCTGAAATATATAACTGTTTTGTGTAATATCAGCTTTTACAACGCTTTTGGCTTGATGATGGTCTGGTTCATTGTTACTAATAGCGCTATTAAAATTATTATTATTATTATTACCACCACTATTATTATTATTATTATTATATTGTTGCTGTTATTGTTATTGTTATTGTATTGTTATTGTTATTGTTATTATTGTTCGTGTTCAAACGATTATCATTAGTTTCATTTGAGTGGAAATTCTCATCATTTCCGCTAACTGCCACGTTTACAAAACTATTACTATTTTGATGCAATTCTTGTTGCTGCTCTTGTTGCTGCTCTTGTTGCTGGTGTTGTTGCTGCTCTTGTTGCTGCTGATGAAACTCACTGACCATATATTGTTGAAATTTTGCAATACTATTCTCATTTTCCCATTCCTTTTCACTTTCCATGAGCTGGGCTTCACATAAATTCCGAAATGTTTGTTTAATTTTCTCCACATCACCGATTGCATAATAGCATAAGATTAAATGTATACCACTACGTATATCTGGACGTTCAGACATAATATATTCAAAACTGGCAGCACCATCAGCATATTGACCCATGCGTACAAATAATATACCAATATTTTGACTTATTTTTAAACGTAATTGCTTTAAATTATTTGGCACCGAATCTAAAGCCATGCGATACATTTTTAAAGCTTTCGGATAGAGACCCATTTGCTGATATATATTACCCATATTTAATTTCAATTGATTTACATGCGGAAACATACGATTCTTTGTCATAATACTGTACGTATTTAAGGCCTCAATATGCATATCATTCAATTCATATTGTTCAGCGAGATTAAAGAAAACCTTCAATTTTTTTTTTTAAATGTTGAATGTGGTAAAAAAATTTAAAATAAAATAAAATGAATTAACAATTAATTCAATTTTATATAAACATTTTATATATAAAAATTTCTTGAAAATTCTAAAGAGCTAAATTAATTATGAAATGTTTGTTTATATGAAATGAATTAGCGCTTCTTTGTATAATAATTAAAAAAAAAAATAATAATTTGGATTAAAAGTAAAAGTAAACAAACTTTGTTTGAAGCTTAAAGAATTCACATAAATTTTTAAATGAATTATTAGATTAATTTATACAATTGGCTTATAATTACAAGAATAATTTCAAAAATAGATCAATTGGAGCCATCAAATTTTAACTTTGAATATATTTTATGAAAATTCCCATTTTTCATGAAAATATGTTTAAAATGGTAAATTTTTTTTTATGGAAAAAGTAAAGCTCTATAAAAAAAGTGACTGACAAAAGGAATCGCTACTAAATTGAAAGGATTTTAATTATTTTTAAATTACCGAAGACCCTTAAAAAAAATATCTGGACTAGATAATAGAATTAAAAAAAAGTTATTGCATTTTTTTTTCTATTTATGGAAAATTTTGCCACTGCCATATGAATTAAACGTCCCATAGAATTTTCTATTTTGGAATAGACTTACGGCATATGTCAAATCGAAATTATGAAATATATTTTCATTATGCTGATCTCGAAAGCGATGTAATGTACGATCCAAGGAGAATGCTTCTTTGGCCTTACTGAGAGCTTCAGATAAAGTTGCTTTCATTTCAGCCGATGATGATCCAGTTGTAGTTGTAGTACTCGTTGCTCTTATTACTTCATTATTTTTATATATATTAGTCGATGTTAAAGCTTCCGATGCTAATAATATAGATGTTTCCAATAATTTCATAATTTTACCTTCCAAATTTTTATATTTAATCAAGGGACTAGATTAAGCAATAGAGATATTAATGATTTCTTGAGAAAAATTCAGATATTTAAAAAGAATATTTTTATATGAAATTTATAAGCTGACCTAACTTCTTTAGAGGCATCTGATGCAGCACTATTCGATGATAAAGTTTTCTGTTTAACTTTATCCACAAATAATTGCTCGAATCGTTGTCCAGCAGAGCTGCTACTATTAGCTGTATAACCAACAGCACGAATAGCTGTTGAAGGTCGCGCTACACTTGTTTTATCACCGCTTAAAATACTGCTACTCATTAAATTGCCCCGCTAGAAAAAAAAAACCAAAAAGAAAAAAAAAAGAAAACAGAGAAAAAAGGAGAAAGGAGAAAGAGGAAAATATTTAGCTAAGTAGAGAAATGAAAAATCGTTGTAATTAACAATATTATATGGAAACCATGTACGTAATAGTTTGTATTAATGTAATTAAGCACAAACTATGGCGAATTGTTTTCTCCAGCTTATTTTATCTTTTTTTTTCCCTTAATTTAAATTTGCGTTGCTTTTGTTTTTTTTAAAGTTTTTAAGGTCGTTCTTTTTAAGGTTATCTTCTTACCGAAAATAATGATGTTGGCGGACGTCCAGCTGCTGTTGATGGTGGTCGCGTTGATGGTGTTGGTGCTGGTGCTGGCCCTAACGCTAACAGTGGCACTGGCAATGGCGAAACTTGTGATAATTGCATTGGTTGATTATTTTGTGATTCTTCTGATATTTTGGACATTTGGCCGGAAGCCTCTTGCAATAAACTATTTATATTCATTCTTTCTCGACACTTGTAAAATACAACAACATAAATGATTCTGTTTCTATTTCTATTTCTATTTCTATTATCTTTTTGATATTCACTTTCAAAACAACACAACGCAGTAGTTTCTTTTTTCTACAATTTAATGCATTTCTTTTTATGGTGGTGTTTATTGTTTTCCATTTTTTTTTCTTGTGATACTGAAAATTATAAGTTTGTACAAGAGAATATAAGACACATTTAGCTTTTACTATAACGCCCACCGTCGAATCACTTTTTCATGCTTCTTAAACTTATACCTATCCGTCCATCTGTCCGTCCGTCTGTTCGTCCTTTTTCCTTCTGTCTGCCCGCCCGTCTGTCCACCCGTCTGTCCGCCCGTCTGCCCGTCCTTCCTTTTTCTGTCTGTCCGTCCATTTGTCCGTCCGTCTATCAGCCCGTCTGTCCGTCCGTCTGTCCGTCCGTCTGTCCGTCCGTCTGTTCATCCGTCTGCCCGTATGTCTGTCCGACCGTCTGTCCGTCCATCTGTCTGCCCGTCTGTCTGCCCGTTCGTCCGTCCGTCTGATATTTGTTGAAATAATTTTTTTTTATCAATTTATAGTTTGTAAGATATTTTCATGAAATTTGGTATTTGATCGGGTTTTGACCTAAGGTTTCAAAACTTTGAATTGCAGTTAAGATTAAGCAATATTTAGGACCACTCTGTATATAACGTCTTCATCGAAAAGGAGTAATATAAAAAAAAAAAATTTCGAATTTTGTAAATTTAACTTAAAAACTTAGCACAAGGCGTTTCTTTGATCTACCAAACGTATATACCAAATTTAAGGCAAATAAAATTATATTTTGAATCCTCTACTAACTTTGAAGAACTTTTCAAATTATTTAAATTTTATACATATTTTTCATTTAGCGCTAAACTTTTTATTTTTCTTGCGAAAAGTGTTGTAGTACATTTCAGAGTCGTCCATA
The DNA here is from genome assembly GCA_023089585.1 of Melophagus ovinus. Taxonomy (NCBI): domain Eukaryota; kingdom Metazoa; phylum Arthropoda; class Insecta; order Diptera; family Hippoboscidae; genus Melophagus; species Melophagus ovinus. The sequence continues at coordinate 6,631,047 of JAKKIB010000177.1, forward strand.
ATATTTTACAAAATTTTTAGTTGTTTTACTATAAATATCTTCATATGATGAGCTATTTCATGAAGAATGTTCTTTATTAAATTAAGTTCTTTGTATATACGTTCGATTTTATATGTCAATAAAAGTATTTCAAAATTGTATGAATTTTGTATGGATTTAACATTTTCTCATAGAAATTCCTTTATTGAGCAGAATGGAATGATAGAAAAGTAGAGATGTGGCCACAAGAAGAAATCTTAGTTAAGAATGTTAGTTACGGTTGGTTATTTCTGATACAAAACTTTAAATTAATTAATTTATCATTTATCGTTTGTTATTTGCTTTCTTCTTTTATATTTATTTGTTTGTATTTGTAAGCAAAATAGCATGATCTCCTAACTTTAAAAAATATATTTTTCATGTCAATCATTTAGCAGCGCATATAAAACGTGAGACAATTCGATTTCCTTTTTCTTGTTTCTTTTTAATTATGAATTTGCAAGTATCATATAAAAGATTTTTAGATGAAATTTATCACATCGAACAATTTGGATCGAACAACTTTGCATGTTTCCATTTAAACTGCTTATTTACTCTTCATATAAATTTGTTATTATAATTTTAAAGTTATTTAAAAAAAATTTCATGCCTCCAAGGTGGCGCGCCACTAAATATGAGCAAGGGGTAGGACATTTTTTTTGCGAGCATTCCCCAAGTTTTATTTTGGCAAAAATTGATAGTTTTGCTTATTTTGTGTCAAAAATCTGTGCCAAATTTGGCTAAAGACTTTTTCAAATCATTCAAAAATAATTTTTTACTTGCTTAATTTTAAGTCATTTCATTTTGATTCTTAGTTTTGTGATTTTTAAAGCACATTAAACAAAATGAGGCAGGATATTTAAAAGTTGGCCTTAATCGATTATTAAGTTTTTTTTTTGTTTTTGTTGCTTTGCTTTCTTTTTTTTAATAATTATTAACATTACTTTCTTTTTGTTTACACTTTTGATACTTAATAAAAGTTAATAAAAATTTGTATAAAAGGATCTCCTTTTTTAGTTCGGAAAATAAAGAGCAAGTCAAAAAAAAAGAAAAAAATGTTGCCCAATCGGATAAATGGAATTCTATCAACTGAATTTATTTGCTTACCATTATCTTGGTTTGTTTAATTTTCTATTCCTTTATATAATTCTACACATTTCATATCTAAGTTGCCATTAGCAATGTCACAAAAATATACTGTTTTTGTTTATTGTTGTCTAGCAACAGAAATATTCACATTTTTTGTTTTATTTGGCCATTTTGCTTGGTCTCTGTTTTATGCCTTTTCCTCTCTCTCTCTCTCTATATATATATATATATAGAGATATGTATCGATTAGTGTACATTTTATTGTCAAGGTAATGGTCTAATATCCATAACGTACAATCAGCCACAAAGATCATAGAAACTATAAAAAATAGGGAAAAAGGAGAAAAAGTAAAAGAAGAAAAAGAAAAAAATTAGAAACACTAAAGTTTGGAAATATTGATTTTTTTTTTTTTTTTGGTATTTTTTTGTTTGGTATTTTTTATGCTTTATTTCCGTTGGTGAGCTGGAAAAAGTGAAAACATTAAAAGCGAAAAACAATTTGGTTTCAAAAGTTTGTTCTCACTTTATATATTTTTTTTTATATGCAAATGGTTAAAACTTACTATGTGAACAAAAAGGAAAAAGGAAGAAAAAGATGAAAAATTGGCAAAAAAAAAAAACGGAAGAAAAAAATGACCACCGCAAAATTTCACCATGTTTAATTGTATCTCGACATTTAGCAGTAACTTTTTTCAAGTTCTGTGATTTTTCTTCTTTTTTTTTTATATTCAACATTATTTGTTATTCAAAAGCATTATAAGTTTATATAAATATTTGTAACACTTAGAAGGATTTCAAATAGATTTACACAGATTCAATTTTTTTCTTTCACTTTCTCAATTTTTGAATTGATTTAAGTTTATGTAAATTTTTTTTATAAAATTGAGATTTTTTTAAAGAAAACTTTTATGATATATGGTATTTTGGACCAAAGACGATTATTTACTATCTTATGTCGAAAAAAAATTGGTAAATTTGGTCTAGATTGATGCATTTTTGGAATCCTCTTCCATTAAAGCAATAAACTTTTCAAATTACTTGAAAATTGTTAGCAAAAAATTGACTTTTTAAATGGCTTAAGCAAAGTGCTGTAGGGTTTAGAAAAGTCAACCTGGGCCGATATAACATTTTTGCTTGTTTCTATTTCAAAAGTTTCAATTTTAACTAGTTTGAGTTCTTATTTTTTCTTTTCTGGGTTTGTTTTCTATAACCATCATTCAAAAAGTTCAAAATATATTGACTTTATCAAAATGTTTCCAACATTCAAGTAAAGTGTGACGTCTACGTATATTTGGACCAAAGTACTGAAACTTCTTGTAAAAAAAAAAAAATGCTTCAAATTATAATCTTAAGTAAGGCCGCCATAATTTTATTGTTGTTGGTTCTTTTCACCGCTCAAATCCATCAAAATTAAATTTTGATAGGTGCTTAAAAATATTTGTAAATTATATAAAAATCTCTCAGTTGTTAAACTTCAAGTTAACTAACACCATAAAAATAATTTAACTACAATTCATACTGAGAGCTGTAAACAATGAAAAGATTTCACTTCGCTGAAATCAAAAATAATTATTGTAAGTAAAAGTTTAGGTAGCACTTTAAGTTGTAAGTACTGCTGTTGAAAATATCCAAATAAAAGTTTATTCAAATTTTGATTGTCCTCTTTAACATTGAGCATAAAACTTCAAGCAGCTTCTAAAACGTCTAAATTTTAGTATTACAGATTTATTTTACTATCTTAATCATGTCCTTTTGGGAGAAAAAGAAGAAGGTCAATAGATAAAAGGGTCCAAAATATTTATATTTTTTCCAACTCTATCATCATGATTTTTATTTCTGGTAGGAAATCCATAGGGAAGTCAAGTAAAATCATATTGCTTATATAATACTTATAAAGATGTCTTAACATTCTTAGATCAGAATAGAGAGTCCGAATGGTTCCTTTCTACAGTAAGTACGATTAATTGTTTACATATTTTCAAAATTCTTAAATAAATATGGTTCTGAGTTCATAACAATTTATATGAGTGGAAAAAGTTCCAGACATTAGTCCCCTAGATTTTAAATTATAACACTAATTTTGTATCAAGAGACCTTATACAGCATCATACATAGAAAAGGTAGGCATGGTCAAATGTATTAAGGTATTTACATCAAATAATCAAATGATTTAATTCAAATCAATTCAATTGGCATTATTATTGTTTACTTAATTTGTTAATAACTAATTTTTAATGTAATAAATTTTCAATAAAGTCACTTCTAATAAATAGGAATAAATTCACAAAATAAATATTGTTGCACTTACTACAATATTCAGATTTTATCCAGTAAATAATAATAACTTTTACAAAAATATCAAGAATTTTTTTTTTTTTGCTGGGCCTCATTGTTAAATTTTTATCCAACAAGTTTTATTTTAATAAACCGTAACCAGTTGAGATTGATGGTGAGAAATAAAGACAGACTTACAATAAAAATTAAAATACCAAAAACCAAATCCAAAAAAAAAATTCGAATTATGATAAACATTCTCTATTTTTGAACGCCAAAAGGCTTAACAAACCAGTTTACAGCATCAAAGAAAAAAGTTAAGCCTTAAGGAATTGAGGCGTAAGTAGAGCAAAATAGTAAAACATAAAATAAAAAAAAGAAAGTAACAATAATTAAAACAACCAAAAGAAAAAGAAAAAAAAAATTAAGAACGAGAATAAGTAGAGAGAAAAAAAATAATGAAAAATGGGAATAATAAGAAATCAAATCGTTTGTCCTTAAAACGAAAGGATGTAATATGTAAACCTTTACACTTTTTCCATCTTTTTTTATCTCTATCTCTATAAAAAAAAAATATAAAAATCTATAAAAAAAAATAAAAGAACTAAAATATCACAACGTAAGGAAAAATTTATATAGTTCGGTTTATTTTTCAAATTTTTGTTTGTTTTTCATATTTTGCCCAATAGGAATATTATTGACGCTTGGGGCGGTTTGTGAATGATTCTACAAATATATATAGATTTTTAATTTAAAGTTTATCCAGTCAATATTGACTGCGCATCAATATTTCTTGGGAAATTTTCACGTTATCTAGCAGTGAAGGTCTTTGTAACCCTTAACTCGGATAGTGCTTAACAAAACTAGATTCAGTAGTGCTCTATATCAATTTTCATTGAAGCAATTAATTCCAAATTTCAGATTTCGCATGAGCTTTACAAAATTTATTATTTTGGTTGAAAATTTAATATTTTGCCATAAGATCATCAAGTTTTACTGCTCATAGTTATATTGAGGTTGGCTCCGGGAGGATTTTTATGCCTTTAATGCAGATAAATGCTTCTTCAAACAAATGTTTGTTAAGCCTGAAACCTTTACTCTTAAAGATTGTTATGATTGAGAGTTTAGTATCAACGTATAATTTGGAGAGGAGGTATTACGAAGGTCTCTACACTAAATCAAAGTAAAAGTTCTCTACGTAAAGTCTAACAGTGAGATTTAGATTGACATCCAGTTGAGATTATCACCCAGTGAACAAAGCAAGTAGATAAACTGATATTTAGTGGTCGCCACGCAGACGGACCTAAATGGATTGGTGTAGGGAAAAAGTTTAGATCATCATAAATCTTTTTGGAGTTACATACGTTGCCACAAGATTATCATGCCACCTACCAGAAGTCACGAAGTGTACAATAACACGTCTAAAATCACAGACATACATTTGATGAATATACTTTGAGATGACTTTGTTAAGAAAAGGAAAAAAAAATTCATATTAATTTCAGTTGGCAGAATAAATATAAAAACAAAGATTTGAATGTTAAAGTAAAATTTTTAATTGCTGCAGAAAAAGTTTTGCTTTATATTTTATTTGCACTTTTTTTTTAGGAGAAATCTAAAATCTTTAAAATAGAAAAATTTATGTCGAAGAATGTGCTTTTTCTTCTAACACTTACAATCCATTTTACTGTATAAATATTTATAAATGTGAAGTTAAAGTTACAGCATCTTTTTTGGATTAATGAGGAATCTGAAAAAAAATTTCAAAAATTTAAGCAAAAAAAGCTTAGGTCCATAATTAAAGTAAATAGGACACATGCAGTTTTTCTAATCAAGCCTTATGAAGTTAGAAAGTTTCTTAATTTTAATATCATTAGCCTTCAGTCCACTTTCAATAGGAGCCGAACTTGTAAATGTCCAATATTTCCGGTAAATTAACTGAAAATATTTAGATAAATGTGACTAAAGGAATATTAAGAATCTATGGATAAACAAACAAACGGGAAAAGCTGGTTCAAGCGAAAGTAATAAAATTTGAGCTAATAACTTGGGCATCCATTGTAATTAAATTTGATAGTCATGTGTACACGGAAAATACAGGAATTAGGTGTTACCTTAAGCGATTAAGTCACTTGATTAAATAATTAAAATAGAAAATTACTTTATAGGAATAAATTTTAGAATGATATAATTATGACAAATTGTATCTTAATATGCTTTTTAAAGGGTCTCATAAAAAAAAAAACTAAAGATATTTTAGTTGACATTACATTGTAGTCAATTTTATTTGTGTAATGCTCTTTTATATAACAACAATGTAATCAGTTATAAGGATAAATGTTTGTGCTCCATCTTTATTGAAAGTAAAGAGATGTTGCATGTCAAGTACATTTATTGTGTTTGTTATTGTAGTTTCATATGACTAAAATCTATGAGTATGCGAATCAGTTTGGATGTTTGATTACCAAAATTGTTATTATAGTTTCTTTTTACCTTTTTTGCTTCTTGTATAAAGTACAAAGGAAAGTTATAGATTCAGTTTAAATAACCACCATCTTCATTTTACTTTCTTAAATTTCTTAAAGTAGTAAAATTGTAAAAGACATTTCCAGGATATTTTTTCACCTATAAAATGTCAAATGTTAAATTCAATGTGAATCTAAAATACAACAACTAAACATGGACCCCATAGAGATGTCATTTGTAGACTCCAGATCTTTTTTTTAACTATTTGTAAAATTATTTTTAACAATAACAGTATAAACCAATCTCTGGATACATGAGCATAAAAATGCTTCATACATTTTCATTATATAAAATATTTCAAGTTTCTTTTCTTGATAAATAGTTGAACGCAAGAAAAGCAGAGATTTTTTTGATGATGATAATTTTTAAGAAAAGTCTGCACATATATTCACACATTTATATGAAAATGGCAAATGAACAAACAATGTCTTTTCACTTGAATTGATTTTTAATTAAAGTAACATACACAAAACTAAAGATATTTGAGAAATTATAAATAGTTACATGGAAATAAGTGTGAAGATGGTAGAATTAGTGAAAATATCTTCTTCCAAAGTGATTCTTTTGAAATTGTTAATACGTTCATTTTGTTAAAATGTGTTTGGATGCAAATTAGCATAAAATTTTGATATTAGTTTAGTTATGCTTGCGTTCTGTCTGGCCAGTTCTAGTTTCACAATTCAATAATTATGGGAATGTAGGGAAATTAGTAAACGAAATCTAATTAAATCAGTTATAAATGCTGAGAAGTTCTTTGCATTTCGAGATAAATATATTACTTAAACAAGTACTTTGAAAGCTGAAACTTTCACTTGTAGTTTTAGAATAAATAACCATGCCCATCAATTATTATAATACTTCCAATTTTTGGCCCTGAAATTTGTTTTTTTTGTTTAAACTGCCTTCAAAATAGGAAAGCCAGACCAAACCCAAAAATTCACCAAGCTGACATAATTCAGCTTGAACTCAATATAAATTATTTACTTAGTTCATCAATAAACTTAGAAAGTAAACTAGGAAAGATTTTAAAAAGCCGATAGAGAATTTTTTTCATTACAGAAAGTAACTTTTGTTTTTCTTTTTCATTATAATTATTCTTTAAATGAACGTAATGGAATTCAAAACTAAGGTATATTTAATATTATACATACATAATTTTATTTGGTACAAAAAAATTTTCAATGAAATTTTAAATTGTCTTTTTAAATTTGTTTGCATTTTTTTTCTAATTTCTATTTGTGAGATAATAAATTTTTTATAATCAATGCAATTAATTAATTTTGGAATTTCTAATAGAAATGTGAAAATTTTCATAATGAAAAGTATTTAACATTACTCTTATAATTATAATTGTAATTCTCTAACAATAAGCCATTTTATTCAACTACATACAGCCGGATAAAATATCACGTATTAGTTATGGCAAAATAAAGGCTAAAACAAATCGTTTACATTCAAATATGTAATTTATTCAAAATTAAATGACGAAGAAGAAGAATGTCTTAAAAACTGGTGTTATCATAGATCTATGTAGATATCTAGTTAGGGAACTATTGGTAGTTCTAATATGGAAAATGTATAGGATTTCTTTAAGTCTTAAAGGAATTATTAAGATCAGCGCTTGAAAAATACTAATTCAACCGTGTCATAGATTTATCCAGATATTCAAATATTCCGATATACAATTTCGAAATCCAATCTATTTATATAATCTATTTACATATCTATCTATTTCTTGTCTATATATCTTATCCGTTTATCTGTGGATCTAAATTAGATCAATAACTTAACATAACAGATTTCTCTAAGTCTGAAAAGAATTATTAATGGAAAATCGTGATAAAAGTTGGTTCAAAACTCTTTAAAATCATAGACCTTATTCACATATTCAAATATGAAACAGTAGATCTAACATAAACGCAAAATCCAATACATTAGATATCTTTTTAATCTGAAATGGCTTCTTAATAATAATTTGCCTGCAATTTTATAAATAATTTTTTTTAATGCGATAATTTTTGTATTGTTAATATTAATGCTGATATTAAAAGTACAATAAAATAAAATTGTTAATGCTCTTTATTTAATGTTATAATAAGAATAATAATTATGAAAATTTTATATTAAACTAAAAACACAGCGAATCATAAAAATTCATAGATTTTTGTTTAAAGTACATTTTAGATGTTGTTGGATACTTAAAATGACCGTTAATTTATCCGATTGCATATTTATCTATTCTGTATATGTATATATATGTATATATATAAAAATTATGTGAAAAAGTCAGACAAAGTGTTTGGGAGATACAAATGAAACAATAAAACCGGCTAAACTAAAGTTTTTCTGTAAAATTTTTGACAAGTTTTTAGCACGTTCTAATAAAATGCATTTTACAAATATAGATTTTCAAAATATATCCATTAGGTTGTTCAATAAATTTTATTCAATTAAATGCTAATTCTCGCCCTTATTTAACAACCTACAATTTATATTTAAAAAATAAAAATAAATGTGTAAAACTCAGGGGCAATTCATATGAACAACATAAACATACACCACCGAATAAACGGAACATTCATGTAAATCATAAATATTGGAAAATTATTTAGCTTACACAAACATATGCATACATGATGTATTTACATATAGGGGTAGATAAGTATGTGTGGATGATATGGCTTGGATTAGGATTTTTCAATAAAGAAATAAATTTGAATGCATATATTTATTTATATCGGTTTATACATAAAAAATGAATGGGAAATTAAATGCATTAATGAGAATATAAAATACTATTATTCAGATTTTTTTTTTTTTGGCCTCTTTTTATATTACCAACCTTAGTATGAGGCATGATCTATTGCTTTGGAATGTATGTAACACTCAAAAGGCTTATAAAACTTTCTTTATATAACGATTGTTATTTAAACTATTTTTCAAATGCCCATCTGAAACATTTGGAACTTATTTGTCCATCTGATTATCTGGCATCTGCTTTATGCAAATCTTATTCAAAATAGTTAAGATCGGAGTATACATTTTCATGGCCATTTCCCATAAAACGCTACAACTTAGGAAAGAACTTAAGTAGGAAAGCAATGTGCAATTTTGAATATTTTTGGACTAAGAATTCCATTCAGTTATGCTATTTGATTTATTTGATAAGAGTATTTAATTTAATTAAATGGTTCCAATTTTTTATACCCCTTTCCATATAACAAGCTTTTCAACTTTCAACTCGTTTAGAAATTAACGTTTGAAAATTAATTAATTTTTTTTTTTTGGGGAGTATTTTGGTGAGTTGTAGAAGTTCATTAACCTTCTATAACGTTTCTAATTTATTTATTTTTTTATTATTGTTGTACGTAAGACATGTTAAAATAATTGGACATTATTAAATAGAAAATATTGTACAATTTTATGTTAAAATTTGGCCAAAAGCATCTGGTTAATGTCAACACAATTCCAGTTACAGAAAATTTTCAGTTCAGTTTACTTCTTTAAAGTTAAACAAGAAGGAAAAAAGAAACTTAAAATTGAAAAACTAAAATTTGTAAAATAATATAAAAAATATGTTTTTGTGGGCAAATCATTTGCCATTTACGTGTTTCCATTGTTTAAACTTATTATTAATGATGGCCATTGGCAAAATGTAACGCAGCCAAATCAAATTAAATCAAACTAAATCAAATTGAAAATCTGTCAAGTTAGGTCAAGCTAAAGTGAAACAAACCATACAAAATTGGATAAAATTGAACTGGAATTGGATTGACTTGAAGAGAACAACAAATGTAATAAGTGAAAATGGGCGAAAAAGCGATCAGTATGAAAATTACCATAAATAAATAGATGAAAGATAAGACACCTCAAAAAAAATTTATGTTAGAATTTATGTTTGAATGAAAGTTATCTCTTTCTCTACCTCTCTCTCTCCCTCTTTCGTAGTCAAAAGATAAGGCTTTATAAAGTATGTCAAATGGTAACTGAAATGTGATTTCATTTAAGTTTATTCTTTTTATAAGTAACAAAGAATACAAATAATTCCTTGATAGAATTTTTTTTTTTGAATTTTATTTTAACGTTCAACTTATCACTCGCGTAATACGATATTCAAAGTTTCTGGTATTCGGTTATGTGAATTGAAATTGTCATTTACATTAAAGAGTGAAATATATTTGTAAAAAAAATAAAAGAAAAGAAAAATTTGATACAATTTGGAACAATTTTTGCATATTTCTACTGTTTAATTTATTATGTAATTTTTTTTTTTTGGTTTTTTGGATTTTGATAAATATCTCACTTTAAGTATTCTTTCAGTTTACCCTTCTTTTCATTGCATTCATTTCAAATTCATAATTCCCTATGAAAATCAACATCTTGAGACGATATTTAAAAATGTTGGCAAATAATATAATTTATAATTTATTTAATGAAATTTTTTTTTTGTAACATCTAGATGTTCGTTTTGTTTTTTTATTAAGAAATGTAAAGGAAAGTTTTTTCTATCAATTTTCTTAGTTGCTTTTTCAAATTTTATATCCATCACTCAGAGTTTGAAGGTACGTGCATTTTGTTATTATACTTATAAAATTTACAAAGAAACATCTTGGACACTTGATCAGCAGCCGACTCTATATCTGTCTGTCTCTCTATTTGTATATGTCTGTCCATTCGCCTGTCTTTTGATGTGTCCATGTGTACGTGTTGTGGTAAACATTTTTTTGTTTGCAAAAAAAGAGATATCGACTTAAAATTTGATGAGAATATTGAAAGTTTCTGAAAATTAATGAAAATTTGGCCATTTTGCTGTCACGCAAACATGCAAACGGCAAAATAATAAAAAATTGTATTTTTGGATCTTTGATTTACAATGGTCCAAGAAAAGTGATGCAAATCGAAAGTGGCTCTAATCAATTATATTCTTACTTGTTTATCCTAAAACGATGCGCTTGGCCGTCTGTTGTAGCTGAGCCGTAACCTTTCAAACCAAAAAATTATATAAAATTGGCCATGCCTACTTGAAATCATAAAGTACGAAATTTTTATGTATTTGATATATTTTATATTTTTCACTTATTAATCCTGATTTGGATGTAATTTGGATAAGTCCTTTTAACACAATTCGCTGGATAACACAATTTTTAAGCAAATCTAACTGCTTTATTTTTATTTTTTCATTTTGATTTGCAGTTTTCCACTCTTTTTTTTAAGAGAATATTCATTTAAAATATTATAAAAGTTATTTAATGTTAAAACGATGAAATGATTTAAATTGTACGAACTAAATTGACATAATGTAAGGAAGCTAAAAATTATAATTTGAATGAATGTCAAATACAATAAAATATTTTTTATTCGGATGGCATTGCATGCTATTTTCAAAAGTAATAACTACTTTTTTATGTTTAAGTTGAAAAATTTTTCCTTATTAAAATCATTGATCCTTAAAGTTATGTATACATATTCATGTATATTCATGTATATATATAAAATAAAATATACATATAAATGTATGTGATATATATAAAAAGTTTTATTTTTAACTTCAAATGTTGTGCATTTAGTTTTCAATTAAAGCAAGTTTTTCATAAACTTGATTAAACTTAAACGATGCCATATAATCTTTAGAATTTATCTATCTCACTAAATAAAATCACAAGAAGAGCAAATGTATGTATATATATAAAAAAATATATTAATGCATGAATAAATGGTGTGCAATTATAAGAATGAAAGTTGAGTTAAGCGTATTCAAACTATTTGAACGTCTCTATTTATATATATACACATATAAATTTACAGATATATTTATATATAAATATATTTATATATAAATAAATAATACCTTAGAAATGATGCGGTGCCGTTTCTTGAATACCTTACTGAAGGTCTTACTGAAGGCCTTTGAAGACTTAAGAAAATTGAAAAATTTTAATTCATAAAAGTTTAGAGAAAATTCTTTAAATGTAAGGCCATATAAAAAATACAACGATATAAAGGAAATTTTATGCTTTTGTTAAATATTTTCAATAATAATACTGAGCCCATTTTTAACATTTTATCCTAGGCCTTATATTTTAAAAAATATATTACCTTTTTTTTTATGAACTTTTCCTCTGAATTAGACATTTTATGAGGAATGATTGTAAGCATGACACGATCTGAAACTTTTTCTATAAGATTTCTTTAGGGGCCAAAGCATATTTTTGTAAAAAAAATTCCATCAAAAATATCTCAAAAAAGTAAACCTTGATAACAATTCAAAATGGTATTAATGTCGGGTGGATGGACGGACGAATGGACGGACGGATGGACGGACGGATGGACGGACGTATGGACATATAGTAAAATAGATGAGTGAATGGCCTTTAAAGCATATTTAGAAACGGCCGAAGGGTAAGTTGCACAAACGATTAAATGAATAAATAATCTAACGTTTGGGCAGGGCTGCCTTTAATCAAATCAGAAAGTATTTGATAGGCCTAATAAAAAGTAGTTATAGCTTAATCCCTTTCTATAAATTACAAATTTATATAACATAACCAAAACGCGCAAATGATGTAAGATCTAAAGTGTTATTTGGTGTGTGGATGTACAATTACAAATTGTTCTTCTAATGGGATAAGAAAAACTTGAATACTTATCTTCTCTGTGGCATGTTTTATATTTAATTATATTAGTGTATCGCATTCTCTTATGGTTTATAATCAACTGTATAATTTGTGCGTTACACACTTATACGCACAATGCATATACATTTTTTACATTGAATGTCTGTGTTAAGCATCTTAAAAATAAGGATGAATAAAATAAAGGTATAGAAGAAAGGGAAACGTAAGCAAGAAAATGGAATGAAACATACAAAAAGAAAGTAAAAAATGAAAAATGAAAAACGTAAAAAAATATCAAAAACAAAAAAAAAAAAAAAGAAATATAAGAAAAGCAAAGAAATGAGAAGACTAGAGATGAAAGGGAAAATGTTAGAAAAAGTAAGAAAGGAACTTAATGAATGTGGCGGTTCAATCAATGTGTCACATTCATCCCAGCAACATTCTCTGCCAACTCTTTGCTGCTTACTGCTTACTATTTCCTGCTTATACTTAGTTAACTAAGAAATATTTTTAATACATGTTTGTATTATATATATATATATATATATATATATATATATATTTAAATGTATAGTCTTAGTATAAAATTTAATTTACTGCTAACCGGTGAAAGAATGCAATTTAAATTGTTAACCTTTTAACATTCTATTATGCACTTAATGTGCCGTCATATTTTCATTAAAATGAATAAAACTTTTTTTTAATGCACTTTTTATGTACTTATTGTTTTAATTGCATCATCAGGCATAATATAATACTTAAAATTTAAGTTATTATGAATTTGTGGTTAAGGAAATACGATAAAATTCGTAAGTAGAAATTCTAATATTTTAATAAACTAATTAACAACTAAATTTACATTACAACTATTTAAAATAAATTCTTTCAAAAATATTATTCATATTAGATCATTTGAAAAGGTGTTAGCCAATAATTTAAAAATTTTATTCTTTTATGATCAATTTTACATTTAAATCTAATAATTTCTTTAAATTTCGTTAACAGTTTTAGTTAAGTTTATTAATGAAAAATAAGCTACTGATTTTACTTTTTAATGTTCAATTTTTCTTCAATTTTCTTCAATTTTCTTCAATTTCCTTCAATTTCCTTCAATTTCAAATATGAGTTATCAGGAGTATATTTTACAGTTTTTAATATCAGAAAAAAAAAACTAGTTAAGCATGGAAAAAGTAACATAATATTTATGGAGAAGTTGGTTGACACACTTCTACGCTTTCAATAATTCAGTGAGGTCCTTAAAATTAATGAAGTCAAATTAATCTTATTAATCCTTAAATAACCTTTAAGCAATTACATTTTTTCAAGGAATACTTTTTCAAACAGTTTTGAATGCCTAAAGAAATTTTGAGTTTACTGATTGATCATCAAGTCCATAAATATTACTAAGTGAAATAGTCGCGCAATTTAAGGAAGGGCCTTCGAATGATATCAAATAACAACTTTACATGAAAAGTAATTTGGCTTGAGAAAATTGATAGGAAATTTGTTAAATAGATTGAATAGCAATTGAAGCTGATTCAGAAAATTTTTCATAAATGTTAAACAGGGGGCCTATATCTAAGAACAGTATCCAGATTAACATGATTTGGCAGATAAGGTAACAAATTCAAAATCAAGAAATATGAAATGTATATATTTTCGTGAAGTTGGCAGAGTCCCTTATACATGGCAGGGAATGCAAAAAAATGATATCAATCTAGCCTAAACTTAATACCCAGATTTAGACTGTGAAAATAGCATAGTTTTGCATTAGAAAATTATAAATTATCTTGGTTATAATGATTTCCTTTAAAAATAAGGTGCTATGTAGATAGTTATCGTTACAAAGGGCTAGTTCATTCATTTATAGCAAAATGTACGTACACTTTTAAAATAAATTTCCATGATCATAGCGACAAGTAAGCGAGAAAACGTTACAGTTACTTCTACTGAGTCTCTAATTAATCAAATTTATATTATTTTACAATGCCATCATTGTAATCTCTCAATTTCTTACTAGTGGACTCTTTCATATCATGCGGTAGCAATTTGAGAAGTAATCAATCATAATAAATATTAAACTAGAAAAAGAGTGTTGATTATTTTGTTTGGTTTTTGGTTTTTTGGTCATTTGCTTTTGGTAGCCATTTTAGTGATGAATGCAAGTTATCAGTTTGTAAGGTGTTTTGTATTATAGGCAGCCAGATTGTTTTGTAATTGGCATAAACAAACTATCAACAATCATAAAGCTCATAAAGCTTGACTTTGGAAGAGGACGCTTTATTATTATTGCTATTATTCTATTGTTTTTGTTTTTGTGTTTTTTTTTTTTTTGCGTTATTAGACATTCTTGTGCACGTTTCAATATAATTTCAAAAGCATCACATACCGAATTGCGTCAAGTAAATGTTAAATTTAGTTAAGTTGCATTACAATTTTACCACATTTATTTTACTGCGCTACGTCATGTTGTGTTGCTAAGTTATTATTGTTATTCTGATACAGATACATACAATACAAAAGATTTTTTTAAATAGCTCAAAAATATTACCCATATCTCTATCTCTCTCTCTCTCTCTCTCTCTCTCTTTTATATATATCCTTGATCTTTCAATGTACAGACATTGCATGCTTGCATTTTATTGTATCATTCGAGCAGCATTTTCCTTGCTTTTTTATTTGTATTTTTGTTTTTTTTTTGTTTGTTTGTTATTTTCTCAAAACGTTTATAATGTCACAAAAATCTAGTGTACGGATGTGGGTTCACATTTTGCAAGTCAAAAAAAAAATAACCAAAAAAAGAAAAAAACAATATTTCAGTCTTTCCAGGCTGAATTTATAAGGCCCTACACAATTTTTCTTAAAGTAAATGAAAACTCAAGAAAATGAGGCACATTTAAAATAAATCAAGTATCCTAATTTTGATGTGAAAAATTTTTTGGTTAAGAGGGTCTCTAAAAATGATCTAACCCAGATTAAATTTGACTCAAATATTTATTTTTTGAAATTAAAAAAATTTGAATCGTATTTCATTTAAAAAATTTTGATACTGTACTACATTTTTATATGTTAACCTATTTTTGTAGAAAGAAGGTTTTTTCTGGAAGTGTTTGTATAAATAATTTCATATTAATTATACGCAAGAGCGTTCACTTTTGCCATAAAAACGTCAGGGGTATCAAATTTTTTAGCAAGGTCAAGCAAATTGTGGTCTTCAGCTTTGTAAGACATGACCAGATATTAGATAATGGATGGATTTAGGGAGAGGGTCTACCAAGCAACTAGATGGATAAAAGACCATGCGGACAGTTGGTTGAATAAACACTTGAAAAGGCGTATGGTTGAATAAACGTAGATTTTGAAAAACACATAAAAATAGGTATAATACTCAAATGGACGGACAGATAGGCCTGTCTTGATTATTCTATTTCAAGCTTGTTCAAATATTGTAAACATTTATGCAACGCATGTGATGCGGGAATGCAGCGTATCAAATACAAACAAGAAAAAAATGAAAATAAAATATCTCTTAATCTGTTGTCTGTCCCTGCTGTTTGCCCGTATTTTAAATGCTCATATTGTAACGTATATGTTTGTGTGAATGCCAGTGATTTAATGGAAGTATTGTTGAATAAAACGGCATAAATTTTTCATAGAATAAATTTGCAGTAAAATGAAAAAATTAAAAAAAGCACTAAAGGAAACAAATACCAAAAAAAAAAAAGAGAAACTATAGAAAAAATTACAAAAAATGTATGGTGGCCCATCATCACTTTTATTATACATTATTTCACAATTATTTAATATCACGAGATCATTTGGCATGCACAAACAAGCATTTGTAAAACATTAAATATATTAAAAATCAATAAATTTTTTTAATGATGAAAAGTTAAAATAGTTTAACTTTTTCTACTGAAATCTTATAATTTTTCTTTGCACTGAATTTGTAAATAAAAGATTCACTTTAATTTCATTTAGGTTCATTAAACTTTTTTTCTTTAATTTTCAATTTTCAGTTGTAGTATTTGAATATAACTAAAAATTAAAAAACAATTTCTTCTTTTTCTTTTTTTTAGAATTTAGAATTCTTGTTGCATTAAAAATAATCAATAACTATTGATGAATGGACATAGAAATTAATGTAGTTTTTTATATAGACAAATATGCATATGAGATATGTACACACGTGTATAAATATTTTATATATAAAATTTCAATTCAAAACAACGTCAAAATGCATGCTGTGGCATTGCGTTTTGTTTTGTTTTTCTTTTTTTTTTTTTTTTTTTTTTGTTTTGGCGATTTTAATGTGTTTTGCGATACTCTTGATAAATGACATTCGAGAGACTTGATATAAATTAACGTTCTTTTTCATTTAGCTTTTCAGAATTAATTTGTCCAGTATTCTAAATTGAAATTTACAAAAAAAAAAAAAGAAAAATTTTAAAGGGTAGATGATCGAGACCAAATCGGCTACAATTTTAATTATTTTCAAAAAGGTTTTTTATGTTAAGCTAATAAAAAAATTAATAGAAAATAAGTATTAGATTGTTAGGAAATAACATTTTTTTTTACTTTTTTGTAATTTGAAATTTCACAAGGTCATTTTTGGCCTGGGCCAATCATTCATTTTCATCTTCCATTTAAATGTTGGTCTGAGAAAATTTAGTATGGATTTTAGCGTTGTATTCAAGAATCATTCTTATTAATTTTAGTTTATATATTGACCATACACTTGAGCCTTCATTTTGTGTACAAAAAACGAAAAACCAATTTCACGCCCATAATTGATTCAGTTATTGCTTGGACCTTAAATTAAATTGTTTAAGTTTAGGGATCACTTTAGAAAATTCAGTTTGATTTGTGTTGTATTAAAACTTTCATTAGTAAACAATCAAAATTAATAAATGATGTGGTAGACCTTATTTAAATATACCTCTCGACATTTTTTTCACCTAAAAAGTCGTTGCTCTTATTTTAATCAAATATAATGATTTTACTTGAATGATAATTTTTTTATATATATTTTGTTATAAGGAAGCAAATTTAGACTTAGCAATTTTTTTTTATAATTCTTATTAAAAAATCCATAACAAAAATATAGACAGCAAAAGACACAACACTTAACTCAATTTCTATGGGCATGAAATGTACGTGATCGTCAGATCAATTAAATTCTTCCAAGCACTTTAGTAAATAAATGTTTAATGAATTGTCGATAAATTGTTTCAAAAACTAGAAATTTTTAAACCGCTTCCATATACAAAATAAATAAATAACGATAAATAAGTTCAAAGCAATAAGAATTTTTCTTGATTAGATTTAGATTCAAAAGAATTTATGCGCATATTTCTCCAGTGAAATTATTTCTTTTGCTTTTAGTTACTTTTCAAGGGCCATATGAATATTCAAGGCTTATTAATCCATTTACAATTCCCTTCTTATTTATTTTTATTATTTTTTTTTCTTTAATTTAATTATGCATAGAATGGTAAAATTTAATTTTATACAATTTGTGCCCCTGGCAAAGAATGTACAATACATTTACGAAAAGTCATTAAAGAAAGTCAAAGTAATTTGTCATTAGATGAACATTTCATATATATATATATATATATATATATATATATATATATATTATATAAAGGTATACATTCATTTATTATATTTACATACAAATAACTATGTCAATTTGTTGTCTTTTCTGTATTGCATTTATTCCGTCTTTGCAAGCAAAACTTTTTACATTACATTAGCATTTTTTAAATTACTTTTGAATTGTCTTCTACTTTGACAGCATAAGAATTTTATATTTGATTAAGACAATAAGTTCAATAAGCCACTATAAGATACTGCAATAGAAATAGTGGGCGTGGTTTATATACTTTTTGAAAGTCCGTAGAAACTTTAGCAAACCTTAGAAAAATGTTTACGAATATGAAATGAAAAATTTCGTAGCAAATAGGCAAATGAGAAATCCCGATTGCAAGAATCCGAGTTTATGCGGCAAGTTTTAATTTAAGGTCCCATGAATAAGGCAAAGGCTGGCAGGATGTGGTGTTCTAAATTAAGAGACTCTCCGCTGTCTTTTTCTTAACAAATTTCTTTAACAAAAACTTTCAAAAACCTTTCCATGGCTATTTGAATTTTAGTTTTCAAAAGAGCCATGTGAAATGGTTAGACCTATTTTAGACAGCAGATATATTTTACCGAATTTAATTGTTTATGTAGAAACTATATATTTTTTATGATTTCAAAATTAATGTAGCTTCGAAATTATATGGCCTTGAGATATAAATATACTGCGATAATGGCAACATAAATAATTATGTTGATGATGATACCTTGAAGCCATATTCAACATATTTTAAAATTACCAGGATGACAACGCTTTTGTTTTTTAACATTTTCCACCAACCAGATAGTTTTTTCATTTCAATATGACATAATTTTTCTCCTTTTCATATAATTTTTTTTATTTTTCTTTTACATTTTGAAACAACTTTACAATAACTGATAACTATAACAAAACGAAGCCCAAAAATTTTAAGGGATTTTTATACGATTATATTCTTATATGTATAAGTGCAAAGCATCCAGTGTTCTGCGATTGTTGTTTCAGTTTCTGCAACAATAATTTTAACAAAAAAATAAAAATTCATTATTTGTTTGTTCAAGAGTTTCCATGCAAGAGGAAGAGGCAAATTAAGATATTTATGCCGACTACCAAATGCCTTACACCACAAAACGCCTAAAATTAATCAGTTTCAAGAGATTTAGAAATTTAAAAAGACTTTAAAATCAAGGCCCAGAGATCCTAAAGTTTAACCGAAACATTTGCATTGTAATAAATTAATAAGCTGCAATAATTTATTGTATAAATTTTCAAATAAAAATTTGATTTCATTTTTCAAACTTTTTTTCAGTATTATCAAAAATCCAACGAATTTTTATCTAGTAAAATTTTAATAATTGCAGATTTCTTTTTTTATACAAAGACTTCATATCAAAATATAAATTTACATGTTTCAGGTTTATGTAAAACATTTCAAATTTACTCATTTCTAAAGTTTAACTAAATCAAAAATAAATTTTTGAAAATAATAATCAGTAAATTAAATTAAAGTGTAATAAATAAGATAAGTCAGATAAGTTAAGATAAATTTATAAACGTTTTTAAAAATTATTGTGAATTTGTATAAAATCTCAAACCAATAGTTTAAGGTTTAAAAGATAAAAATATAAAAGAACATATTTTTCTACAAACCATAAAGTCAATGAAATATTGTGAAAGGATTTTCCATAATTTTGCATGATATTTTTTAACGGTCTATTTCTAAATTCTATTCTTGTTATAAATTTCTGCTACTATTTGTACAATCCTTGTCTTTCATTGTGTAAAAGGACTAAAATAAAGAAAAAACAAATGAAAACAAAACACCATAAAAGCGAAGAAATAAATAAAAATGCGGTTGCTTCTGAATTCTTAAATACCCTAAAATGCTTTTCTTGAGGTGATGTCAAAGTCAAGAGAATGAAATATAACTCAAGAAAAAGCCATTAGAAGACTTATGAAAGAAAAAGGATCAATCTGAATTAAGTTTTGCACTCGTGTTTTAGTGATTAAAGCAAATTTTTGTAAATTTATTTTTATTAAAATATAAACTGAATTGTAAGGATTATGATATTTCTCGAAATAGCACTCAAACTTTGTACAATCTTTTTAAGATTTCGCCGCACAGAAAATTATCATCCGGATGGGTGACCTAGGGCTTAGGAGCATCAAATGAACAATAGATTAAACTTCAAAAGCAGCAAAAAATGATTTTTGCTGCGTTGAATGAATCAGTTATTTGAGTCTATATTGAATCTTTCCAAGGCAAACTTTCAGCCCTAGTGTAACACGATTGATGTAGCACACAATATAAGCACTTTAAGATCCAATAACAAACTATAGGACAGACTATATGATACCTAGATTTGACTAAGCAAGATACAAATAACTAAAAAAATATTTGTTTATCTGGCTGGTTCCTGTTGTATATTAATTGGCGCTGTATAAAGTTAGATAACAATGATAAAAGTTATAATAAAAAGTATAAATAATAGATCTTAGATTATTTGAAGATACTACTAAAAGCTTTTAATACATTATTATTATAAGTAATATAATTTTAATGCTTTTTTTTTATTATTATAATTATTACTTTATTATTCACCTTCTCTAATGAAAACTCATACTCGAATTAATTAAATAATAGCCATTGGATTTTATCGATAACTTAAGCATTTTTTAGTTGCATGGATTAAATGATTACATTACAAATAAAAATATTAATACTACTTAAAATGTGATACATAAAATTATTTTCTATTAAATGCAAATGATAAGTTTTAGCCTAAAATCTCAGTCCTCAGATATGGGTTTCGTTTGACATAATCAAACTATTGTTGTCAGATTTTTGTATCTCAAAAAGGACACAACAACAACAAGCATTTCTTAATTTGATCAATTTTCAAATTTTTTTAATAATACAAGTATGAATAAATAAGAAAATTCATTTAGCTGGGGCCCACCGCTAAAGCATCACGATATTTCGTGGAAAACGTAAACGTAAGAAACATAAAATTGTGCAAATTTGGCATTGTATAATTTCGCGTAGGCGGTGCCCATTTGCATAAATTTTGAACAACTGTAGTCGATCAATGTTGTAGGCTTGTACAAAATTTCAGCTGTCTATCTTTTGCCGTTGGCAAATAGTAAACAAAAAACCATCAAATTTCAGTTCGTTATTTCTTTTTGGGGCCGGGAGAAAGTTAATAACACGTAGACAAATGGACAGAAAAGCATTTGGATAGACAGATATGTCTTAATCGTTTTAGAATTTAATGCCCATCAAAAATGTATAGACTTTATTGGCTACAAGACATTTTCTTTTGAGTAATGCAAAACATAATGACAAAATCGAAATACCATCAGCTTCTGGGTGCCTTTTGTATAGGAATTTATATATTATTTAACTTTTCATAAAATCTATGGTAACAAGGTATTATGAAAAATATTTTCCTTTACTTTTTACTTCATAGTCAAGTTAAATTAGTTTCGAACTTATTCATTTTGATTGTTTAGAGTTTTTTGTTAAGCTGATTTAGTTAGGGATATTTTGTAAATGTATTGTTTCAATGCAGTTAATATATTTTTATATTTTTTATATACATTTCTCCTGAATTAGAAAAATTTAAGCCGGCTAAAATGTTCGAAATTAATAAAATTCTCTCTTGGAAATATGCAGGTGAAATTCCTTTTTTTTTTTGGATTATTTGAAATATCTTCTTTTGTTTGTGAAGAGTAAGTTAAGAATTTTTGATAAAATTAATCAGGAAGAACTTTATAGTTGCTGGCGGTGGACACTTAAATATAGAATTGTGGCCAATAATAATGGAAAAATTACAATTTCGTCATATGAGAGGAGGTTCAAAAAATGGGCCCATCTAAATTAAATTTAGTACGCATATTTTCTATGTAAAAATTTTTGCTAAAATATATTAACACTTGAATGTTTTTTTCATTAAATGACTTTTTTTCAAAGAAAATATTACATGGGATATAATCTTAAAAATAGACCTATCGGGCACGAATTTGGTAAATATGTTGTTTATGGTAATTGCCAATGTACTTTAAATTATAATTAAAATTGTAATTTTTTTAGAGACTTTTTTAAGCAGGATCTTATATGGGAAGTAATCGAAGTAATGGTCCGATTTTGTACATATTCAACACAGTCTGTCTCTGAGCCAAAACAAACCTATAGAACCAATTTCATTGGAATTATTTAAAAATTTCTAACTGTAGCTTTGGAATATGAATAGACATCAAATGATATGACAGACATACAGATCTGGAAGCACCAGGAAGATCACTTCACTTCTGAGTCGTCAACTATCTATCTCAACTCCTTTTAAGTGTTACAAACAACTACATAAACTTATAAAACATTCAACTATAAGTGCCGTTGGTTTTAAAAAGTAACCAATATATTAAATTAAAATTTAGAAAATATGTTATGGATGAAGACAGATTAAGCCATTTTATTTTAAAATTTTCCTCTTTACATTTATGTGCCATTAAATACTTTTCACACACAAAGTCCAATTAAATTTTAAATTGCATTTGTTTTTACCAGAATACAACTTTATATGAGAATACATAAACGCCATTGGTTTAGCATAAGGATTAAATTTTATTATAATGGTTCTTTTAAAATACTATAAAAAATTTAATATAGCTCTTTTTTTTGACTAAAATGTCTCAGGTAGCGATACCAAACGATACTAAACGATTTATTTAAGAGAAACGATGTAAAAAAACTCACTTAAATTATAGAATTTAACAATTTTTTTCTTGGATGAATTTTTATTGTACCCTTTTGAAAATTAGTGTATTCGATGGTTCGACAGCAGTGCTTATTATATTAGAATGAAATATACATTTGTGTCATTTATTAATTTATATGCTTTAGAGGTCTAGGTTACTAGGATTCTTCGAATTTAGTAGGCAGCATTTTATATGACTAGAGAAAAAATAGTTGAAGGATAACGTGAAAGTAAAGATAAACGTTAAAAAATATATGCATAACAGAGTGAATATAAAATTTGTATATTTATATATATAACGTCACTTAATAAGTCACAGCCTGTCATGTGGGTTTGCTTTTCATAATGAATTGTGAATTGAAGTAACTTTTAAAAGTTCTCAAAGTTACTTGTACAATAATGCCTTAAAGATTCAGGTCATTTTTTAAAGCCATAAAAGTAAGATAAAATAAAGTTCTTTGTAACAAATGGGCCATGTCGAACAAAGTATGGATTTAGTGTGTTATAGATTTTATGAACAAACTCTAATTATGATTGACTTAATAGCAATGAAGAATTTTAGAAAAAAGAATTCATATTAGTTATGGATTTATTTTAGACTCATAATATTTCCCTTAAATATCCTGAGAAGACATCAAACGATTAATACTAAATATTCATAACGTCATAACGTCCTTATAGGCCTTCATCGAAAGATTTATTGAGCAATGTGTTGTATAGAACATTTTGCAATTTTTTACATATTGCACTAAGTAAATTTTCCTTTAGGGACGAATATAACAAAAAGCAAAATCTAAAATTGGAAACTTTTGTTCGTCTTTCTTATTTTTAATACTTTCCTTTTCTTTTTCGCATAGACTTTTGAGGGTGATTTTCATTGTAGTTTGTTGATTCATTTTTATTTTTGTTATTATACTTTCCTTTCCTTATTTCTTATTTTAGTTGACTTTTTCTTTTACTTAGTCCCTTTCTGCTATATTATATAACAATTTTTTTGTAGTAGTTGTAATTATATATATTTTAGTTTATTATATTATTCCCTGTTTAGAGAGTGTTAAATTAAACAAACGCAAGAAATGAACACAAATATTTATATAACCGGAATAAGAAGAAAAGCACAAAAACCAAAGACCAAAAATTAGATTTAAAAAAAAAAATTCAAATACTGATTTAAACTTTTCTTGCTTTTATAATACACAACATATAAATCATACAAAGAACATTAACGAGTTTTACAGATGTACCATAAAAAGCAAATAACAAGACGAAGAAAGACGACGAAAAAAATACTATAGATAATTTTGGACATTTATATAAGTGTCATATATCTAGAGGCTAACGAATCAAGCAATTTTTGAAAATTCTTTACAGAGAATGCTTTATCAAAAATTTTCACTTTATTTTTCTGTTTTTAAAGGAATTTTTCGATTCGTTAATACATTGTTACATTCTAAGGCCTTGCTTTTGTAAAAATCATATGATTTTCCTTTTTTAAAAAATTGCTTTTCATCTATAACCATGCCTACTTTTATGATGCACGGCACTCGGGCATGAGTAATTGTTATACCCAGTAGATTTTGTGGTAGCGCCATCTTCAATATGCCTATCGATTTTGATTCGATTATCTATCTGCCCATTCGTATATCTGTCCATCTGACCGTCTGTCCGTCGTCTGTCGGTCTAACTTATATAAAAGGGTATCGTTAAGATGAGCCCATTTTTATTATCATTCACCATTTTGGAAAAGGCTGAAGTCAATATATGAAAAAATAGTTACAATTTTGTTTTTTTATTGAAAATTTATTTTAGTTCAAATGGCTCCATTGCTTGCGTATAAAAAACTTTCTAAGTCATCTTAAAATTGCAACCTTTTACAACAAATTTTTTAAAATTTTATCAAAAGAAGTTATATAAAAATTGATCTTAATTCCCTACGAAGTTTTTACTTTTTACATGTAAAATGTGTAATAAAATTTGAGAAATTGAAAAACTCATACAAATTCATCGTACAATTTAAGCAGAATATTTAATAAATGTAAGAGAGGTATTTTCTTCTTATTTATTTTTTGTTTTTTTTTTCCAGAAGAAATATGCTTATGACTGTACTTCGGTTATGTCTGTTATGTTATACGTCGAAATATTGAGGTCATTTAGAAGTATTGTTTAAAGTATTCACAGAACTTAATTATGGGGTGGGTGGTGGGTGGTGGCGGGGTGGTGGCGGGTGGTGGGTGGTAGAGTCAACCTCATAAAAGTTTAAAGTTGCCAATTTATAAAGCGGGGCCAGTCCCTGGGCCAGCAATAGCAATAACATTTACAACAATAAAAGTTCATAACAATCATCAACTGAACCATAAAACCAAAGTATAACAAGCAAGCCAACTGAACTTCAGCTAAGTGAGTTAAGTAGAGCATCCTTTGGAAATGCTTTTGTATGATTTATATGCATATAGAAATATGCATTGTTTACGGCATTGTGTACGTGTTTGTTCAATTCTATTTTTCTGCCTTCACCATCATCATCATCATCATCATCATCATCATTATCAGCAACACCAACTTCACCACCAATATCGCTCATGCCATATTCACAACATTTTCACTACCGACTTTTTAGTATAATTTCAATGTTAAGTTATGTTTTGTGATTGCAAATAATGCGGAAACGTGAAAACCAAAAATCAAAACAATGAAAGAGTAAGCAAAACATAGAATTTTTACCATCGACCATAAATGTAGTTGTAACTCCTTTTTATATAAAATGTATTATTTTTATATAAATGTGCGTATGTATGTTTATGACTAAGGATATTTAAATCGATTTTTGTGCGTATTCATTCTAAGCCAATAAAATTTTTTTTACAAACATGACATTTGAAATCTTTAGGAAATTATGTTTGCATGTTATTCAGATAACTTAAATTGTAGTCGAACGTTAAAGTCCTTAACTGCTACTTCATAATATTTTAAAATTTAAAATAAAATTCAGGATAACAAATCACAAAATAAGAAAATGAAAATTAGATATTTTTGAAAAATCAATCAATTTTTTGGTAGCAGCTACAAAAAAAAAAATAAAAACCAAACTGAATAGTTTAGTGCTTATTTATCGTCCAAATTGTATTTTTCAAAGTAATATCAGGAACTTAATTTTACTCTTTTACTCTAACAAGAAGCTGGATTTTGGTCCATAAAATTTTAGCGAAATGTATTAAAAATTATGCCGTGGATGTCGTTAAATTTAAGATCTGGCATTAGATGGCCCAAATTAAGACTTTGATTCTCCTAAAACGTACAATTCTATTTTGAAAACCTTTAGATGGCACGACGTATAAGGGATGTAGCGAAGTAAAATATTGGATTATGCTTGCATTCCTTTAATTATGATGGTTTCAAATTGCTTTTTTCTTATTCATTTCCTTTCAATTCATTTTATTTTATTTTTTTCATTTAAGTTAATTTTTTTTGATAAATGTAATGAGTAATGGTTAATTGTAATAAGAACAACAAACTAATAGCTCACTTTTAAAAAGATACCTTTTAGCAGAATAACAGATGGAAAGTGATTTTTATATCCTTAATCATTTAGGTTACATGGAGAAAACGACCCTTTTTGTGTATCGATTTAATCATTTATCTCGATTTATCCATCTGTTAATCTGAAGTGTATTATAAGAAGAAATTTGTTGTTATTTCAGAATACTTTAATTAACTTCCTTTTTTTTTTGTGATCAGAGCAAGTTTCGTTTAAAATCTTTAAGATAAATTTTCTTAAGCATAAATTTGAGATTACAATTGTTCATGCATTTGAATATTTTCACCAGGATAAAAAGTATAATAAATTAATAAATCAAAGCGCAGTGTATAAAGTTGCTTAAATTATTTAAAATTAGCATACCGGACCCATGTGGCCCAAAGTACTAACGCTAGTTGAGTTGAACAGCGAAACATGAGAGTTATCAATAACAAAAATAGCTAAAGAGTACAAGCGTCCATATTATGATTATAGAAAACGAAATTTATATTAACAATTATCATGAAATAAAATCCAACCAAAATAATGCTTGCGCCACATGTCCTTACATTTAATATTTCATTTGATTGAATTACCCTTGAAAATTTAAATTTTCCATACAACGGGCTTTATAGTTCTAATATTCACTGTTTACAAGTGACCAAATCTATAGTTGGCATACAAGGACATGTGCTACATTTAGAAGATAAGAAACAAAAAAAAAAAAAAAAGGACTAGTTCTAGATGAAGCTGATAAATTATAGAACAATGTGTTTGATAATATTTTAAAATACTTGCGAAATGTATTAATGGCTTACATAGAAACCATGACTTGTGGTGCAAAATTTTGTTATTCTTTAAATTTTAAATTGTTAAAAAAAATTTAAAATTATGTTTCAAGAGACAAATGAAAAACGCAACCATCTTACAGAACTACTAAATATTAAAAAATTTGTTGAATTGCATGATAATACTAAAAGCAAAGGCAAACATTTATGAAATGTTAGTCAAATGAAGTGCACAGAATTATAAATGAAGTCCCTTCGAATTCAAACCATGTGAGAGATGAATAGGAAAAGAGTTTATATAGCAGCATTAACCTGACAAAATGTATCTTTATAAAGGATAATGCAACAGAAGCAAAAACAATAACAATAACAATAACAATAACAACAACAGCAACAACAAAATCTACAACAGCAAACTAATTATTTATTGACAGGAAAATATTGATTAAATTGATTTCAAAGATAATGCACAGCAACAGAATATGAGACACTTAAGAGAACTGATCAATGATGAAATGAATCCAAGAGATTGCAATTTGGAGAAGGCAGGAGCACCACTTATTCTGTCACTTCGCGTTATTTGAATTTAATGAATTTTTTTTTTTTTATGTTTAAATATTTTTGTTCTTATTGCAACGAAACCTCTTTTACGACTAAAATCTTTTATTGAAGAGAAAATTTTTTGTTATAGCAATATGACAAAAAAATACAAACAAAGATGCGCCTGCTTTGTTACGTGATTACGTACTTTACAGAATATTTTTTTTAGAAGTAAGTGAATATGTACTCTACTTGGCGAAGTGTTAACTCTCATTTGTATTCGTTCATTTTTTAGAGTATTTATTATTTCAGAGATTTGATTTAAAACTAAGGTACATTTGAACTTGAAATTGTTCTCATTTGAAATGACTCTTTGAGTCATTTTCCATTGAGTTCCTAAAAAAGGAAATGTCGTGTAACTAAATTATCTTTACCGTTTTCTGGAACGTTGAAATGAAAGCACACTAAATTTGTTTTAGAAATATGGGGCTAGATTTTTTAATTAAACTTAGTTCGTAAACAGCAATAATTTGTGGTATAGAAACTTTTGTGACTTCTTAAATCAAATTTTCAACTTTTGCAAGTTTAAAAATTGCTCATATTCTTTAAGAAGATAAATTTGTCTAAATGGAAGAATATTATTTGTTTTGTACTTTAAACCCATTTCGTTTCAAAATTTTTTATCTTATCGTTTTATTTATTCAGTTCAACTCTAATATTAAAACTATCCTTAATGTACTCATAACTCAGAGGTTCCTGGTATATTCATTTTGTTGCTACATTTGTAACACTCATAAATCAAATTTTGCTATGTCTGTCTGCCTGTCTATATATATGTTATTAACACTCTTCTGGCCATAAATATTGAGGCATTGAGCACAAATTTGGCAAAAACATTCAAAGTTATTGCATAAAGAGCAAAATCGGTTTAAGGGCACGCCCGCAGTGCAACATAAATTGAGAACAAAGTTTTTAAAGCAAAATTTGGTAGTTTTTTGCGCCTTATTCGCAAAAGGTAGAAGATAGAAAGTTGAATTTTTGTACAAGTATTAAGGACATCAAAATATTTGGATGGTTGGTATGAAAGAGTTCGTCTCAGCCAAATACAATTTTCTTACTTATTGTTTTTTTTTCAATATCTCATCTTTTTTGTATGTTTTAAGTAAATCTGAGTTATTGTGTGTCCTAGTAATATGTGTGAATATTTTGATAATGTGTCAAGAAAAATAAAATTTTAACAATTTATGCAGTTGTGAAGAATACTTTAAACAGAGATTGGTAAAGAGGAAAAATTGTTTCTAGATTCTACATCACTTTAAGTATAAGATGTAATAATATTTTTGGGATGCACTCAGTACCAACCAGCCAATTTAAAATAGAAATTACATTCACTTGTTATTGATCGACTTAGAATCATTTTCCACAAAAGTTAAGGCTTAATCGCGCATTTGACCTTCTGTTTAATTTCGTTTCTTAAAAATGTTTTATAATAGAAATGATTCAAAAGTGTATGGAAAGTCTTCCTTATGACAACTTGAGAAGTGAGAACTTTAATGGAGAACGTCTCGTCCAATGAAAATTTATGGTATAAGCTCTTGAATGTTAAATAAGATTTTTAGAGACCTTTAAATATATAAAATCTATATAATGTTTCTATTTCGCTCAAGCGTATCGTTTTCATGCCCTTTCATAAAATTTTCTAGCATTTTCATTCTGTGGTACACCTTTTTTCTTTTTACTGATGAAGCAGCGTAGAGTGCTTATCAGTCTCTTTTTTTCTTTTGTTTTTTTTTTTTTTGTTTAAATTTTTTACACAAAGCAAATTAATATTTGTATGTGCATTGCCGTGCTTTATACAAAATATTTCCATACCTAGTCCTTCTTAATTTGCATACATTTTTATTTTTTAAGCGAATTATATTTCTAAAAGTAGAAAATAGAAGAAGCAACAATAATAATGAAATTTATTATTTCACAACACCATAAGCATTAAATATACTTCATATAGAAATATATTCAAAAATTAATATGCATAAAAATAATGAAGTAAATGGTAAATAAGGAAAATTGTTAGAAGTGAGCAGAATTAACTATTAAATACCTTACATTGTAGGATTCTGAAATACTAAAAAATCTTATCATGAAAAACAAAAAAAAAAAACCAAGAAGACAGAAATAAAAATTCGTTTAAAAATTTTTAATTACAAATTAATGGCATTTTAAGGCCTTTTTTCATAATTAATTGCTCTTACAAAATATTCAATTATTTTTTATATATTTTTCTTTGCAGAATTAATTAGGTAGTGAAATTTTTTGTCAAATTTTGCTTTGATTGTTTTAAGAAATTTTTAAAATATAACTGAAATCGGCTCATCAATCACAAAGACATTATAATTCTAGCAAACTCTATTCGATATTATTTCTCGATTAAAAGTTTACAAAATTCCCATAAATTTCTTCATAAACTTTTAGAGACTTTTAGCTAAAAATTTTAAATGATTTTCTAAACATTTTGCATTACGAGTTATTTTGAAATGTTACATAAATTATAATACAGTTATGAGGCCTTGCTTAAAATGGATAATTGTAAGCATTTTCTATTAAAGGACACCTACAGTGTAACGAGTATTATGCAAATTATTTCTTATATTTTCTTCTAAATTTTACTTTTTTTTTATTGTTTTGGAATAAAATTTTTCAAAAACAAACAAACAAACTGAGATTATTTTAAAAGAGAAAAATTTAGAATAATACTCATTTTATTAGGGGCCCTTTAATTGACTTATATTAAGCTTTTAATGAGCTATAATAAACTTAAGGGACAAAATGAATTGTTACAGTTTGCAAAAAATTTTATATAGTCTCAACATTTGCATGTCTGGGTATTTTGGGTATTAAAAAAAAATTTCATATAAAAAATAGTAAATTAAGGATATACTCCTTTTTAAATGTTATAAATTAAATGTTTTAAATGTTGTAAATTATAATAAAATGAATGAATTCAATTTGGTCTTTTTGCAAGTTCTATATATAAAGTTATAACTTATAAGTAGAATAAAATTATTTGAAGTTTATTATTAAAAACTTTCCTTCTAATATTGCAAATGGATTATGGAGAGATCTTAAAAATAAAGTAAAACTTTAAATGTAAAATTACTTGAATATTACGTGATTTAAGCTAAGCGGAATAGTTAAGTTTCATTTATATTGCTAAACTGAGAGATTAGCAATGAACATGTTATTTTTGGACGCTATTAAGGAGAAGTGTCTTTTATCGGTAAAGGTATCAAAAAGAATGAAAAGTGTGAGCACCAAAACAAAAGCCACAAAATCTAAGTTGATTATTTTAGATTAACTCTAAGAAGTGCTTTATTAATTTGGCAGCCGGTTGGAACTTATATGTTTGATACTCCTTTTAAAGATTATAACTGTTGATGCTTCTATCAAAACTACAATGGAATTTAGAATCTGGTTATACGGAACGAGTACTATCAAAATGTTTTATTGTTTAAAATCAAATAAAAATAATTGGTAAAAAAATTAAGTACGGACAGTGCGTACTTTTCGAAGCCGGTCATGAAATATCTATAACACTGCTTTAACTAACAAAAAAGAGGTTTAAGTATGAGATTTCTAACAAATTGAAAAATTTTCGTATATTAATGAATATTCAAAAAATAAATCAATCTGGTATAAATTTAGTACCCAAACTTTGTAATTAACTTTAATTTTTCTACATCTTAATCTTGATCGATTTTTTTTTTAGCAATTGAAACTTTTATGAATTTCGCTTTTTTAACAAAATAGGCCAAAGCAAGTTCGTAAAGAAACAGTTTAAAGGGTCTCAAATATTAGTTGCGCCCTACATTTTCTTATTTAGTTTGATGATAATTGCTTTTAATTCTTGCCTTAAAAAACAAAATTTTTACAATTTAAGTTGTCCGTTTCATTGATTATAAAAATAATTATTGAAATTATGAAATTTTTCTAAAATTTGAGAGCATATTTTGGGATTTGAATAAAAAATAAAACGCAATATTTTTATATAAATAAATGTGTCGTGGCACTTTTTAGATATACGATGGTCTTTCTTTTAATTTATGTG
Organism: Melophagus ovinus; assembly: GCA_023089585.1. NCBI lineage: Eukaryota > Metazoa > Arthropoda > Insecta > Diptera > Hippoboscidae > Melophagus > Melophagus ovinus. The sequence continues at coordinate 6,662,892 of JAKKIB010000177.1, forward strand.
ACACAACGATAACAATTTCTTGTAAGGATAGCTCTAGTTACTTTGACTAAATTGATGCGAAATTTAATGATGCATTTTACAGTAATTGTGTCACTGAATTATGATTGTTACAAATGTTTGGATAAAATACTTCTGCAGCAGAGCATTACTTGATCTATGATAGAATAAAATTCTATATGCTGACTGTGTTTTAGTAGTAAGAGCCAGCAGAACAAATTTATATATAGAATGTGTTACGGTAACAATGGCATTTCTCGAAATAACTAAATAACTAAATAACTAAAAGTTGCAAACAGTTAGCGTCATAGCGAATGAAAGAGTGAGTTATTGTATTAGAAGTGGAGAGAAGGCAATGGTATATTAAAATGTGAGAGAAGGATATATGAGCTTTAGTAAATTTAATCTATAAAATACGATATTCTTCAACAACATGATACATTTCAGTACAATAAGCGCCATTATAAAGCGCCATTATAAAGTATCACAATATAGTTAGACTTGTTGCATTGAGATATGAAATTAAGTTATAAAAATAAACCAAAAATTTTGCAGTAAAACAACAAAATATGAAACAATTCCTGTAATAAGATGAATTGTTCTGTTAAAATATACAAAAATTCTATCTCTTTAGGGTCTGTCTGATTGTGACTATAAATATGTCTGTAACTATAAATGTATTATTATTATTATTATTATTATTATTATTTTGTGTATAAGCATAATTTGTTTAGATTATCATTATTTTCATCTTAATCATCATCATTATTCTAATATTAAATAATATATAACATTCTACAAAAGATTTTCTATCGGATTTGTGGTAAAGCATTCGCTTTGACATTCTTAGAAAAGCGATATCATCTCAACATAATTAAGTACGACTATTTCTTTGTTTGTTAACCTGATATTGTTTCAAAATAATATTACAATATATATATAAATATATATATACATATATAATATATATATATATATATATAATATATATATATATATATACATATATATAAAATGTATATATAAAATTTACTTTTAAACCAGAACTTATAAATCACAAGAGCCAAAAGAGTTTATTAAATTATCATATTTTATTGTAAAAGCAATTAAAAATGTTAAATTCGAGTCCAATCAACTTTAAAATACTCTACACTACTTTACTTAATGTAAATAAAACGTCGGAGAAATGAATCAGGAGAATCAAAAACATAGCACTTTTCATAGAATTTGAAAACTTTTTGTATGGCAAGTGGTTTAAAAAGTGAACTGATTTGACTTGATTTGATTTGATTTCACATATTTCACACATTTTTATAGAATCTCATATAACTACTGTCTGCTTATTTTCATATAAAAATATTGAAAAGTGTAAATTTTTTCTATATGATGAATCGGTGTTGTTTTAACTTACTAATATTCCTTTCTGGTTATTTATGGCTCTAAGTATGTAAATTTTATTAAAAAAATTGCCAAATTTAATAACAAGTTTATACGAAGATATATGAGAAAGGCGGATGGACAAAGAAATAAGTTTAATTAGGATAAATTTGATGCGATTGAATCCATTTTCCAAAAGTATATAAAAGTATAAGGTACTTTTAGGTATTTTATTTGCTTTAAATATTTCCAATAATTACAACGATTATTTGCAATTTCTTTGTAGAAAATATTTCACTAAAGTTGAGTTACACTTTTAAGCCAAAATATTTTACCATGAACCATGATTGCTAAAAATTAACAAATATATGCCTGAAAATCTAATTTTTTCAATGAGAATTGGCATCCAGGCACTGATAAAAAAAAACATTGTCTCGTTTTAGTTTTAAAACTTAAAATGTTAGATCAAAAATGTATGGGCAATAAAATCAAATATTACATAACGATTTACGATTTTGATATTTACCTTTTTATTACATTTATGGGCCTTTTTGAAGTAAATGAAGTGTCGATACAATCTGATCACCATCGCTATCGGCGCAATATGGATTATGCTTATTTTTATTTAAACCACTGAAGGATATACAAAGAATTTTGTTGACTGGTTTCCTTCATCAAAACTGTTTCACACGTAACTGAGAGTTTTATTTTAATACTTTAACAAATTTTCATGTAAATATATTATGTAAATGTGTATCTGGATTTATAAAAAAAGGTTAACCAAAGTATAAAAATAAAGTATCAGAAAGAGTGACTGAGAAAGAGAAATCGAAAAAGGTTCAAAATCAAGGAAAAAAAAAGGAAACTACTTTATATGCAAACAAAATTTATGTAAAACAAAAAGAAATCCTAAAAAAAGTTTAAAAAACTTATATATTTAATGTTTACTTAAGATTATGTGATATATTCTAACATGCGTTTACAAGCACACAACACATGCATACATATATACGAACAATTTTATTACAATAATTGTTGTTTATTATTATTTTCTTTATTATTATTATTATTATTATTATTATTATTATTATTATTATTATTATTATTATTATTGTTGTTGTTGTTGTTGTTGTTGTTTTGTATTACGATAATTTTTTTTCCCAAATATTTATTTAAAATATTTATTGTATTAAAGGCAGTTAAATTGTATAAAAAAGTAAGCAACATAAATAGATTAATAAATATATAAAAACTAAACAAGATTCTAAAAAAAGAAACAACTTTTCTTATAAACAAATTTTTTTATGGTCTTTTTCGTAATATCCCTACAAATTATCATTTTCAAATTTTATATTTTACATGCTAACATGCCATACATGAAAACTTTTTTACACTCTACTAAGAAAAAAAGGAATCATAATTTAGGAAACATAAAAATGAGTTAAAACTCGTTTATTCATTTTCATTTTATTGGTTTTTATATCCTTGATAATAAAATAAGTTTTAAGATTTCTATCAGATGATTTTGACAATTTTTAATGAGCTCAAATTCATTCATAAACTTTTTTGGCATTAACTTATTTCAATCGCTTGAATATTTTCTTTATAAATTTTCCTTTAAATTTGAGGAAGTTTAAATCATTGACTTAAATTTTGAATATTAAGTGGCTGGCCCTGTATGACTCTTTATTTTGAAAAATTCCTTAATGTAAAATAAAATTTCGCATATGCTCAAGCACTGAAAGCATTTTAACTGCTTTAGACTATCATAAGAAAGCTTGAAACTTTTGTAAATCAGAAAAAGTCAATTATCTGAAATAACTTTTACAAAAAATAAAAATTTTTATTCATAAATATGAATTAAATATGTCTTCTTTTATATTATTCTGTAATATTTATGTTTAAATTATTTATAAAAACATCTACCAAGTTCCATTGGGCATCACGTTTTATAGGCTTTTTAAGGGTTGGCTACGCTCAATCATTTTACGTAAATTGCTTCTTTTTTTTGTGAAAATTTATTAGTTCGTTAATTAATTTTTATAATTTGCCAGCCATTTTAAATATATATTGAATTTGCTTTAGGATTTTGTAACATTCAAAAAGTAGAGTTATATAACTTAAGTGTTTTTTGAAGCATTCTTTTTGAAACTATTTATCGAAACCGATTATTTTGTGCTTTCTTAAAATACTCATAAATATTTGATATATAGAGCTAAAAAGTTTTGCTAGATATATTAAGAAAGTTTTTGAACGTTACGGATTTTCAAATGATGATTTCAGCAGTTGAAATATTTCACTTTAGCTTATTCGAATACAGAGAAAATTTAAAGTTTCCTCATTTTCTTTTGCATTTTTTACTCATTGAACTCAGAAGAACTCAGATCAATAAGTGATTTAGTTATATAAATATGATATTTCTCAAGAAACAATATGAATTACATTTATTTGATTTAATGTAAGATTAATGTAATTGGTGGGTATATAAATATCAATCAAAGTTATATAGAAAATTTATGAATTAAATGTTACTAATACGCCATGTATCTTTTAGTGTATAAATAAATGTGCAATTTATGCTTAGAATTATAGACTTTTTATTTAAGAACAAAATTAAAAGCTGTTATTGTCATTGTAAGTTACATAAAATTATTGATTTATGTATTCATTACATGCCGAAATACCGGAGACCTTCTTCTAACTTTTATGACTTAAATTAACTCGATCAATTGAAAATCATTTATATCAAAGTAAATCTTTCTTACCATTTTCATGCAAAAAAAAGTATATTTCAAACTGTAAATTGCTTTATAAAATATCTAACTTCAAAATAAATTTTTTGTAGAAAAGTAAAAATAAACTGAAAAATTTTTGAATGTTTTTCCATTTTTTTAAAACTTAATTCTGGGACCAAAAAAAAATGCTTTGAAATATTTCAGTTGCTTGAAAATGTTTACTATTTTTTCATAGAAAATTTTCAAGGAGTATTTGTAGAGTTTTTTTCTTCTTTTTATAAGCTTTTTAAATTATTAAATGAATTGAAAGAATCTAATGCCGTTTTTTTAAAGCCATTTTTGTGTTGCAATGTTTGCGTTTTCATTTTTTTTTTTAATTTTTGATATTTAACTTTTCCAATTCTTGTTATTGTTACGAATTGACCCAATTTGTCACAATTTACTTAAATTCAATCATTCATGTCATTTATTTGTTTATTCATGCCATTTTATTTATTTTTTTCATTATTTGCTTTTATATTTTTGTAAATTTCCACAAACGTTCTTATTGTTGTGTAGTAGTGTTGAGTTGTAGTGTCGCATACGCTCTCTTATTCACTCACTCTTATTATTGTAAAATGTACTTTTTTTGGTTCTTTGTGGAACGATTATTTTATTATTGTATCATGCAATATTTGAAAATTATAAGCACAATATTTATAAAAAAAAAAGAAGAAAAAAAAGCAAGAAAAAAGAGAAAGAAAACTCTTGTTATGAAATACAATTGTGGTAATACAATTATTTGTTTTCATAAAGCGTAACTAGTTGTATTGTTTTTAGAAAGCTGTTACAGTTATTTTCTATGTTAAAAAGCATAAACAATAACAATAACAATAACATAATAACAATAACAATAACAATAACAATAACAATAACAATAACAATAACAATAACAAATAACAATAACAATAACAATAACAATAACAATAACAATAACAATACAACAATAACAATAACAATAACAATAACAATAACAATAACAATAACAATAACAATAACAATAACAATAACATAACAATAACAATAACAATAACAATAACAATAACAATAACAATAACAATAACAATAACAATAAATAACAATAACAATAACATAACTAATAACAATAACAATAACAATAACAATAACAATAACAATAACAATAACAATAACAATAACAATAACAATAACATAACAATAACAATAACAATAACAATAACAATAACAATAACAATAACAATAACATAACAATAACAATAACAATAACAATAACAATAACAATAACAATAACAATAACAATAACAATAACAATAACAATAACAATAACAATAACAATAACGATAATATTTATTAATAACAATAAATAATATAAACAATTATACAATAACAATAAAAAAATAAATAATAACAATAACAATAACAATAACAATAAATAATAAGCAAAACAAAAAATAACAAAACATAACAATAAAATAACAATAACAATACAATATACAATAACAATAACAATAACAAAACAATAACAATAACAATAACAATAACAATAAAATAACAATAACAATAAAAATAACAATAACAATAAACAATAACAATAACAATAACAATAACAATAACAATAACAATAACAATAACAATAACAATAACAATAACAATAACAATAACAAAATAACAATAACAATAACAATAACAATAACAATAACAATAACAATAACAATAACAATAACAATAACAATAACAATAACAATAACAATAACAATAATAACAATAACAATAACAATAACAATAACATACAATAACAATAACAATAACAATAATAACAATAACAATAACAATAACAATAACAATAACAATAAATAACAATAACATAACAATAACAATAACAATAACAATAACAATAACAACATAACAATAACAAACATACAATAACAATAACATAACAATAACAATAACAATAACAATAACAATAACAATAACAATAACAATAACAATAACAATAACAATAACAATAACAATAACAAAGCGCAAACACAAATATAAACATAAAAAAATGAGTGACTAACAGGAAAAAATTGTACAATGAAATATGTCCAATACATTTTATACATAGATATACATACACACATACACTGATGCACTTTATATTTACAATTTTAAAAGTTTAGAAAGGAAATTTAAAGCTTTGATGTTCAAATGTACTTGTTAAATTGTTGTTAATTTTTATTGTTGTTTAAATATTGCAATTTAGTTTAAACTAATTAAACCAAGAATTGTACTCTTAAATTATTGATAACACTTTACTTTGATTCGAATGCAACTTTCTGAATATTTTGTCTAAAGTTTTCTACCAAAAGTGAACACGCATGAACATTAAAAAAATGTATAATCGAACTTTTACTTTAAGTTGAATAATCTGGCAACATTGTTTCGATAATGTCAAAAACACGAATATCCAAGAATTTCAACTTAGGGTTACACATTGTCTGAAGGCAAATAGATATTAGAGGCGAATTTATTTGAGAATGAGTGAATATAAAAACACGAGAATCTAAAAAATAAATCATGATGAATAGAAAACTGGAAATTATGTTGCAATTCATTTAAGAAATTTATCATTTCAAATAAGTTGAATCCAAATTTCAACTGTCATTTTCAATATAAAATTTTCAATTTAAAGTTGAAGCATCATGATACATTTTGACACGATAAACTTTCACAATAACTTTATGTTTATAGTTATCAAAATACGATGCCAAATTGCAAGAAGGTACTGCAATTGGAATTGGAAAGTATTGAATAATGGCAAGCCTCAAGTCCAAGATTCAATGAATGATTTAATTTAGTACCAAATGGTCAACAGTTTCTCAAGGCCTAAAGGAAGTTATTTCGTGAGGTTCTTGAAGTTCTCGGTGCTCATGTCGCTGGCAAATTTGGTTTTGAAATTTCTATATACTCCTGTTAAAATGGACTTCTTTAGTCTTTTAATCCATAAAACATTTTATAAACTGATTTGAAAGTTCCAGAAAGGCCTTCACATCAAAGCAAAGTTAAAGTTACACAAATTGTTATGCAAAGTATGAAGAATTGGTTTTAGTTATTTAAAATTATCTATATATATGTTTCTTTCTTTCACCCTCCATCTCTCTCTATCTATCTATCTATTTCTCTCTCTCTCTCTCCCACTATCTATTCATTCAATTTCTTCTTTTCCACAATTTAGCTCCGAATACGAGGCAAAGTTTTGGTATTCACGAAACATTATGTAAATTGCACGAAATAATGAGATTCCAAACTAATGAGAAGCACACAAAGAGAATGAAATAACATCATTAATCATGAAACACTTATTTTATTAATAATATATACATTAGAGTTAGTGAGAAGAAGTGATAAGGAGTTAGATTTCATCGAAACAATTTATCGCCATGTAATTTGCAATCAAAATGAAAATTAATAATTACGATATTTATTACAACTTACAATTTATAAACAAACTTTATAAATACATACAGATATTAACACATACATATATAGATATATCAACAAACATGTTTGCATAAGTCGTCACACTGACTTTGAATTTATTATAATCTAAAGCAAATGATGCTAGAAAAAATATATGAATAATAATTTTAAAGATGAAATGATCAAAATGCATGAAATGGAAAAGGTAAGTAAATAAATTTGTTTGTATATACAAACACACAAACATATGTACAAATAATTTTAACAAAACGAATCCGTACATTTCAATATAGAAATATAAATCTATAATAAGAAAATATTTTTTTTCTCTATACTTTCTAAAATTTATTTTACTTAAACTGCTACATGCGGAGCTTCACTTGTAAACAGTTAAAAAAAAAATATCTCAATATGTTTTATGTAGCATAAGATTTATATGTTCTTTCTTTATTTCTTTTTTTTTTTTGATAAAATTGTTATTACATGATTTTGTCCGTGTATGGTTAAGCCTTCTGAATATAACAATGGCTGGACATGCAATGTAGTCGATTATATTTTTAAAGTAAGTAGATTATTAACATATGACTCAGTAAGTTATCAATCCAATTTGGTAACTTTTTCCTCTTAATATTTAAACTCAATAGAGCCCAGAAGGCCAAGTGTTATATGCCATGGCAAATTGTATTTCTCTTAAACCTAAGTGACTTTTCTTTTTTTAAAAGAAGAAAGTGTCATGGACCTTTAAAAAGTGTACATATAATTTTATTGTAAACAAAATTTTGAATATTTGAACACTGTTACCTCTGATTCCAGTGGTCTCCATGTTCATATGGCCTTTCCCGATTTAACTTGGAGCTTACTTGAACAATGTTTTTAAAAACTATATTGCCAGATTATTCAACTTGAAATTTTGCTACGTCTTCCATAGAGATTATAAATTTAATAAACTTTAAAAATTATATAAAATTTTGCAAAATCCTTTATTGGCCAAAGATTTATTGAGTGTTGCCATATATTGAAAGAGTTATAAAAATAGTATGCAATCAATTTAATTTCTTGCTGTATTTATGTGTGCATCTACAACTATCTGCCTCTTATTGATCCTTTTCATTTCTCTGTTCATCTTATTTGATATTTATGTTATGCCATCCAAATGATGAAAGTACATTCACTTCATTTTATTCATCAAAAAAAAAAAAAAAAATCGTAAGTGCTTAGTAAAATTATGTGTATTTTTGATTTGCATCAAATTCTGAATCGATTTAGTTTGTTCGTTGTTTTATAAGCCTTCTTCTGGCTTGCCAAATTTTGGTATAGCCATTTTAAATTTTGATAGAAATCTTAGAAATTCTTCTGTGAAAATTAGCAAGCTTTCAGTGCACTTTTGAGTGAGAGTTTAACTGCTTTTTAAGTTATACATGAACGATTTTTCTATTCAATGCTACTTAAAGATAATAAAAATCGGCCAGGTCTAACCAAATTCCTTAAACATCAACTTTTCACTTCTTTTTATTGTTACTGAGTTATCTAAGTCGGTCACAACCTTTAGCGTTAACGTAGTAACTGTTTTATAATAAGAAGTGATACAAAACTTTTGATACCAATCAAATATGATTTTCTTAGTCATATTTTATTTGCTCCTTACATAACAATTCAATGTTCTTTTTGTTTTGATTTCTGTTTTTTTTTTATGTCATATTTTGTCATCTTTAATTGTCCTTTTTGTTTGTATTCTACCTTTACACAATCCCACAATGTCGCACTCATTGCCATTATGACAGATTAAGAAGGGTCATTCCATAAAAGTGCACAAGCATCATCAATTCAATTCAAGCTTGAAATGTATTACTTATTAAAAATGAAAAATGACATTTTGTCATTTATGCATAAATTTGCAATTGTTAGTCAAGAGTTCAATTTATATACCAACTGCACATACAACAACTACACATATAAATGTCTAAGTGGCATGAGTCTATAAGTGAATGTGACTGAAAGGTAAGTAAGTAAAATATAAAGAATGAAGCGAGAAAATAAAGCGAAACAAAAGAAGCATAAAATAAAAAAAAATGCTTATTTGGCATTTTTGGCAATTTTCATTGACGAATCAATATAACAAAAAAAAATATGAAGGAAAAGCGAAGAGAATAATAAAAAAGAAAATATTACTTAAAATCGACTCGAATATCGATTATTTTATGCTGGCAAGTAATAGACCATAAAGTTCTTAATGCAATCCACTTAAAATATTTTAATGTGTTCTGAATTTATTAAATTTTATTCTACAATATAAAATATATCTCTCAAATAAAAAAAAAGGCTGCTTAATAATTTAAAATCAAAATGAACAACTTGAATTCCAATACATGAAATGATATGAAATCATTAAAATCGTTAACTTATTAATAGTGCTACTTGTGCGTGCTTAATTCAGTCGTGTCAGCATTTAATGCAGCATAATTTCAAACAGCAATAATTGACAATTACAAAGCCTTGACATCATTTTTTATTTTTGTTGCATTTTCTATTTTTTTTTTCTTTAATTTCTTTTCTGCTTTTGCAATATTTTACATCATTTGTGGCTCAGGACTTATTGAGTTTATAAGAGAATCTGTGTACGATCCAAAATGAAATGAGTTTCATAATAACGAACTATTTAAAATCACTTTCTAAACAAGAATTAGTTTTTTGCGTTGTCCACAGCCCTAATGTAGATATTTATGCTTTTAAAATGTTTGAACTTGAAAGGAAAACTTTAATCATGTTATCGTCTAAACGATTATCGTATTACTCATTTTTTTTTATTTCTTGAAATTGTGATCATTTTTCTATTGGCTAACTTTGTCTTTCTGTTAAGTTTAGAAAAATGAGAAAAAATTTTCAATAAGAATCTATCGCTTACATTGTTTGATATCGTTAAACGATTATCATTTATTAGGCATCAGGGCTCGTGATTTTTCATAAATTTCTTTGTAAAAACTCTCCATTAAAGTTATTTTAATTTCTTTCCAATTTTCAATTGCTTTTTATAGTTATAACAAAAAAAAAATTGAAAAGAAGTTTGAGAAAAGTTGAGAAAACGTCAAACGAAACTATTAATTAAGTCTAACTTAAAAATATCTTTTATAGAGAATTAAAGTTGCCCAATTTGATGCAAATCAATTAAATATTCAATATTTTCAATTTCATTTGTTAAATGGAAAGCATTTAAAATTTTACTTCAACTTTATACATTTTTCTTTACTTGTTTATTGAAGTTATGCTTTTTAAAGTTTTTTTCTTCTATAATTTTTTTTTACTTTTGTTTTTTTTTTCTTGTGTAAAATTTTATATGTTTAATTGCACATGAACAACCTTTACACAAATAATACCATTTAAATTTCACGTTATATGGTTTTGTAAATGAAAAGTTAAATTATATGTAATTCGCTGTGAAAATGATTTTTCTTTTTCTTTCTTTCTTTTTTTTTTTTTTTGTTTTATATTTGAATATGAAATGAATTGAAAACTTTTTTACAATATTTCGTAAAAGTAACGAACTAATTTTGGATAAGAATTAAATACTTGAGTCTCCCTTTTATTCTCTCTCTTTTTCTTGCTGTTGCTGTTATCATTTACCATTTTAAATTTATATTCTGAAAGTTTTTCAATTGTCGAAAGTTTTATCAAATTACGAAATCGAACAATTTATAGGCGTTTTAAAATGCATATAAAATTTTCTTAACATATGAATTCTTTTTATTAAGTTGCTTTACAATTTACACTAAGAACTTTTTGGAAGAGAGAAATTATTGTTATCATAAAATGAGTTTGAAAAAAGTCATTACGGGAATTTTAGTCAGTTATAATTTTGCCATAATTTAGATTCAAATGAGGTAAAAATTTCAAAAGATCGTATTTTATAGAAAACTATGGCAAACGGTATCTTGTAGTACGGTTTGAAATATTTCTTAGAAAATGGGCTACGCCCTTAATATGGATTGTAGAGCAAGCAGCTCTTTTCATACATTAATCGTTATTTCTTTCCTTTAAGGAATCGAACGAAGGCCATTTGAATTAACTGAGAAAAACTAAGCCAAGTAAAGCATTTAAACAATCTGAGTAACAATTTCATTTCAATATTTGTTCTACTTAAATTATGTAGTCATCTTTAAGAAATGACATTTTATTAGAAAATCATTTTAGGAATTTAAAGATCACAAATTATATCAAAAAGCTTTTTAAGGCTAAAACAATTGAATTCTAAAGATTTACTATAAAATGTTAAGAAAAATATTTTCTGTTCATTTTCTTCTTTTTTTTTTTTTTGAGTTCCTCAATCAGTTCAGACTCCTGATCAGAGTTACAATGGAATCAAAAATGTTTGTAAAGGCCAACAAACTAATGGAAGAAATAGAAAGTTCAATTTTTTATGTAATATTATTATTATTAGTGTTTTTTGTTGTTTTTGCTGTTATAGTATGAAAATTTTTTTCCAAACTATACTAATAAACCATAACATAATAAAGTAAGTATACAATGAAACATTCAAGTATGCCGTAGCTTTTTTTTTTTTTAATAATAACAATAGAGAAAAGCATAATTGAAACATCTTTAGTTTTTAGCTGTAGCGAACATTTATTTATATGGAAAGAATATTTTTAGCTTGAGAAATTTACTTTAGTTTTTATTATGATTAATATTATTATTATTATATAAAATCAATTAAAAATAAATGTAAAAATTATTAAAATATAACTGTAATATAAATTTACATAAAAATTATGCTTACATTCCTCTTACTGAAACAATCAACCTTTTTTTAAGAGAAATTTGAAACAAATTTTATATTTTCAATGATTAAGGCAACAAAAAAATTTATATAAAAATATTTTGATATGACATTTTTAGAATGAATTTTGAAAAGTCATTAATCGATTAGCTAAATCTTATGGAATTTAAAAATCACAACATTTAGATGTTAATTTTAAAAGATGTATGAAAATATTTTGAGAGATATTTTAGATATATAAATTCTAAAATAAATTCCATTGCACAATATAACAGATCGTTCCTACTTAGTTCCAAATATAGGCACTAAGTTTAGCATATATCTTTAATAAATCAAAATTGGTTAGAACTTCATATGAAAGTCCCAAAGAAAATGATGTGAACATTATTAATATGATCATTTTACTGTTTGCGTGAGAGTTAATCGGGAGGATTTTTTAGGTCTCATATTGACAAAACTCTTAGAAGAAATCTACGTAAATTACACTAAATTCAATAATTAAGGGAACTTTTCTTAAGTATAATGCCTCAAAAGTAGAATACTGAAGGCTAAGTTTATTAAGATCTAGAAAACTGAACAAAAAAAATTGAAAAAATTTGTCTTATGAAGGAAGCATCAAATAATAATTTGATAGGAAAAAGCCGCGTTGCTGATATTTTCCAATGAAAAAGTATCGATAGTTTTCAACACATAAAGAATTCTTTGCTAAATAGGGCCTTTCATAAGCAGTGGTCATTAAAATAGATCCATGTTAAATTACTTAAACACAATTCCATCATAATAGAATTACATCAAAGGTTGAGTAATGCCGGTATTATTAAAAGCTATGGGAAGGACAGGAATTTCTCAATTGATTTTTCTTTTAGATATTATTTCTAACTTAGGCAGTGATTATGAAACTTTTAGATAATGAAATTTCTTAAGCTAATTCAGGAATTAAATTACTTGAGTAGATCAATCAAATGTTATTCTTCTTATACATCTTTGGTCAAATTTTATTTTTTTAGAAAAATTTTATGAAATAACAAAAATTCCAATAATTTTTCAATAATTTATAATAAGATCATCATCATTATCATCATCATTGCCATCATCATCATTGCCATCATCGTCATCATCTTTCAAAAATTTGTGACTTAAATTAGTCAGAAAGAAATTTTTATTTATATTACCATCATTTAACGTTCTATTTATCAAGTTTTATGATACTGAAAATCTGTTTAATATAATAAAATGTTCAGTTACATACATATATATATATATAAATTACATAATTTTTTATGGTTAATATGTATCATAAATAGGCATACTTTAAATAGTTAAATGCGATTTTACACTTCTATTGTGACAACAATTTAATGATGGTCATAACCCTGTAAATGGTTGTTAAATGTTGCTATTACCTTTTTTTCTTCTCCTTTTTTTGTTTCTTTTTCCGGTTTTTTTTTTTGTGTAAATGAAAAAAAGCATGTAAAATTTTAATCGTTAAATGAAACAATTTAAAATTAAAAAAAAGAAAAAAACGAGGCGAAAAGAAACATTGCAAATGAATAAAAATAAACAAAAAGTGAAATGAAAAAATTTTTTTATAGAAAAACGGGATTATTATCAACTGCATGTCAACTGGTAAATGTATGCGAATTTGATATTATATATGTAAATGTGTTTGTGTGTGGGTGTGTGGTCTTTTTTTTTTCGAAATGTATTTATATGCGCGTGATGCACTAAGAATGTAAATATATATGAAATATTCACTCTCGACATTTTGCACTTAAATGTTTGCATACATTTTTGAAATAACCATCCAGAGGATTTGCTGATAAACAAATTTTGTTGTAACTTTTGCAACATCTCTTGAAAGAACAGAATGAAGAGAAGTGAGTGATAAGGAACTCATATAGACTTAATTAAATTCGATATTAATTTAGATATGCTTTCCTTGTTTGGCTGTTGTAAGTTCAAATTTAACAAAAATATTGAATGTTAAAAATGTGATAAATTGTTTAGCGGCACGCCCACAATAAAGCTTAAATTATAATCATCCTTAATTGTAAGCAGAACTTTGCCGGGAAGCATCATTTGAAACAATTTAGTTAGAAAAAGTTTTCACGATTTATAAAAATTAAACCTGTTAGAGCCATTAGAAAATTTTGTCAAGTAGATATGCCTTGATAATGGGCCGAATCAAGGCCAAGTAACAAGTAAGTTCATGTTATATTTCAAATGGAAAGCTACCTATTTTTTATAGCTTACAAATTTTCAAAGTTATAAAAAGAGTAAAGTTATTCATGACCATTTATATCAAATTTCTTTATAATAGTTGAATGGTGAGTATCTAAAATGCGGCTTTACCTTATTTATATTTTTCTTATTTGTTTTTATACATAATATATATAATATGTAAACATGTGAACATGAGTTCAGTTGATTGAATATTGACAATGTCCGCAATCACTCTTTCTACAATTCTTTGGTTAATTAAAATTTTAAAAAAAACATGCTTTTTTTTTGGCGAATCAATTACCGCCATTTACTGGCGGTCAATGATTACAAAACCCTTTCATTTATGAGGGGATGTATGTATATATGGCTGAATTGAATGGATGAATGAATGGACGGAACGCATTCATCAAACTCTAAAACCCATTTATCCATATTATTATGAATTATCGATAAATATTTTCATTTATATATATATATATATATATATATATATATGTAATATATATATAGATCAATAAATATGTACTTTAGCTCAAGTGTCGCATAAATAAAATTAAAAATAAATCTTTTATATTTTTTTAAAAATTTTTTTCTTCTCAATTTTTTATTCTATTGTTTTCTTTAGTTTTTTGCTGTTAACACTATTAAAGTTGAATTTTCTGTTATCGCTATTACTAATGCTTTACTGATGTAATTAGCCAGAGCAATAAACCATTTACTCTGATGATGAAATTTGGTGGGTGAATAAATAAATTAACCTGAAGAAGGTACCACAAATCCATATGACATCTTCATTATACGATGTTAGAAATTCGTTAAGCTTGAAATAAATAAATCAATCAATAGGATTAATATTTTGATCATTTCAGCTATTTAATAAAAAAAGTTACACAAATTAGGGATCAATCTTGTTTTTCTTTTTTTTCATAGAAATATGAATTAATCATAAAAATCTTTCAAAATCCTTCATAAATTAATTGCTTTGTAAAAAACCTTCTAAATTTTTAGGCTTAGCAAATAAGTTTGGGGAAAAAATTTTGAATGGCAAAATTTTAAATCAAGCGTTTTAAGCGTTTTAAGCGTTTTTTTAAGTTTTATGGAAAAATAGTAGATTTCTTATGTAGGAAATATTTGTCTCAAACAAAAAGAACATTGATCCGTACGCCTTCTTGAAATTTTTAATTTAAAATGGGAGTGCCGGGTGTCCAGTAAGCGCCATCAACCTTTTTTTTAAATGTCGTAGCAGTAGCCAACAACACCGATTCAAATATGTGATTTTCCATTGTAATCTAAAAATAATTATCTTTGTTAAAATGTGAAAATTGAAAAAAAATATTATTAATAATAAATTGAAATTTAAACTAAAAACGAAATGAATTTTATTTTAAAAACCATGGCGTTGTCATTTTATGTGGCACTGTGCCCGATTTTGAAATTGATAACTCAAATTTTATCACCAAGGGAATGACAAAAATACACAGATATTCAGACGGTCAGATGGTCAGCCAAATGTACAGATAAACGAACAGTTGGACGAACATGGTTAAATTGATTCAGAATTTGATGCTGACGCCTTCTTTTAACCATTACAAACATAATGACAATAGGAGCATACCTCCAATCTCTTATTGAAGATTCTAGAAAAAGACCAAAATGACAGACATTGGTAGTAGAAAACTTGAGCAACTCTCTGAGCAAAGTAGTAAAAAAAACTAACGTGTAAAGAAGAAAACAAAGTGATCTTTCAGGCCAATTGTTAAAAAGCTTGTGTTATCTAAAAAATGTTATCGATCATAATTAAAATGATTTAGAAAATGATGCGTTATATTAAAACATGCATTTAATTTAATATTTTTTATATGTTTAATTAAAATAAATATACTTTAAACTACAAATAATAGAGAGTCAAAAAAAGTTATATTTGAAAACAATTTAATAAAAGTTTAAGTTTTAAGTGAATAATATTTATGGGAAAAGTCCATGCAAATTGTTTATGCTCAAAGCAATTTTTGTGTAAAGTCTGACAAAAGCAACTTTAGTTGTTTTTTCTTTTACTTTTATAAAAATTCTTAAATATTAAATATTTGCTTTTACCAAATAGAAGACAAAATGTAAGCTGTGTTACTTTTCGTCCAAAGGAAATAAATAATAATATGTCAAACGATAAAAAGTCGCAAAGAAATGAATCACTAGAAGATCGTTGGCATTGCCTTAAACAGGAATATTTTTTTTGCTTTAAAACTAAGAAATTTATTTATATGTTTTAGTTAAACTTGTACAATGGATGTCAGTTTTCTAAAACAGAAATTATAATAAAAGTTAAAAGTTGTTAAAAACTTATCATAAAGTTGTAATATTAATTGCTTACCAAATTATTTGTTGTTGCCTGAAAATGATTTACAATTATCTCAAGTCATAAGGCTTTGTATCACTTTGAAAAGGAAAGTTTAATCAGAAATTATTTGATCTTCTTCAATAATCAGTAAGAAGAAAGTTAGACTTGGCTGGAAATAGATTAAGGCGCTATATTGGATTTAAGGGCCATGATAATAAAATCTAAAAAGTAAGACAAAAATTAGGAAAATCTTTGCTCTACAAAAGTGTTATAATTTAGGTTTAGGTTAAACAATTTTATCCATTTTCAGTAAAAATTTGTATGGTAAAAATTTCCGTATTGGATTCTACCAAATTTATAATGGAATATTTAGTTTTTTTGTGATCAAAACTTGATTAAGAAGTTTCGTTAATGTGAGAGACCATGAAGCCTTCTTTGGAATATTGCACATCAAACCAATTGAATACTTTTTGGTATATACAAAACTTTTGTTTGGATACTGTAAATCATTGAATCTTTCCTAAAATTAATTTTTAATATTACTAGAAAAATTAGAAATAATTTCTATTGGAGAATTCTTATACAACTTTCAATAATTTGAATAAATTTTATTTTGTCTCTTTTGTCCTAACATAATATTTAATGTATGTTTATTATATGTGACATATTTATTTATACAATTACTTAAATTATATCATCTATAAGTGCAATGAAATGGACTAATGTACGCTACTTCAATCTAAGTAAGATCTATTTACGCTTTAGCAATCTAAACAATATAACGCTTTGGCAAAACATATAAAACCTGAAAAAAAATTTCATTTTAACTATGCAAGCATACACACAATTATACGTCACTTCTAATATATTTTGACATATCTAACATATATATATATATATAATATATATATATCATATATAATATTCATTTATGTAGAATATTTCCAGGATATATGCTCAGGCACAAATAACTACATAAACGTATGCAATAAACTCATATAAATAGATACAAAATACATGTAAATCAAATGGATATATTTTGTGTACTGTTCAATAATGTAATGCAACATATATTTATATATATTATATATTTATATATGTATGTACAATGTATTTATCATTTTATTATTTTATAACATTTATTTGCTTTATCAAGGACAATTCACACAACTCCGGCCAATATAAAAACATATATATAAGTAATATATCGGTTAAAAAATATCAGAGAGATTTTCTTGATTTGTATCAACTATGTGCTGCTCTGTTATAATTTCTCTTAATAGTTATATCTTGCCCGAAATTATCGATAAATGGTACCCATTTTTAGTTGTGGTGCTGTGTTCGATTTGCTTTGCCCTGAATTCTTTGATTTCTTTAATTCAAGTGTTTTCTTTAATTCAATCATATATCACCTTAAGTTATCTTTGTAACTCAATCTGAACTTTATGGAGATAGAAATATTCGTATCGCACTTCTAAGGAAACTAATGCCTCATTTGAAAAACTATAAAGTCACTAGATTTTGCTAAGTCTAACTAACAAATTGTTTTATTGCTTTATAAATGGCAGAGTTAGGTATGTTTATTTATGGATTCCCTAAAACGCTTTCTAAACCTTTCTGACCTTCATGTAATAATATTTTGTTAATTTGAAGATTTCTCAATCTGTTCTTGCCATAATTAACTGTTGAAATAAATCGAAAATTTAAATGTATTTCATTTGAAATATTTGTCTATAAATCGGACATACCTTTCAATTATGTTACCATTTACCAAAGATGCATATCTAGAAACTTATGGATCTATGGGTTTGCATCTTTTTATGCATATAATTTTTATCTAATTCTCTATTCAACAAAATTACTGAAAATTATCATACATATTGATGATGATATTGTTGCTATTGTTGCAATTGTTATTTTTATTGCTTTTTTTTATTGCCATTTAATTATTACAATTTAATTAAATGTACACAAAAAGAAAGAAAAATACATAAAATAAATAAATAACATATTGAAATTTTTAAGGTTTTGGCAAAATGCTTACTGACAAATGAACAATTTTTCTCTGTAGGTTGAAAAAAAAAACAAACAAAAAAAAAAAAATTAAGACACAAAATATAATTAAACTTATAGAAAGTAAATTAATTGGAAGTAAATTGTTTATTTACAATCTCGCAATACAGAATATCCAATACCCAATTAATTGATTTTGATTAAATTATTTACAAGTGTCACTGATTTGGAAATTATTGTGGAAAATAAAATTACAGAAATTTTAGCATTATTTAATTATAAACAATAAAATATTACAAAAATTAAAAGTGTGAATGAATGCATCTTCGAAGAACTGGCTAACACTGAAAGGCTGCTTAGTTTAGGTCAAATCGCATCTTTAGATTCATAATATAATACTGGGGCTTAGTTAAAATTATTTTAAAGGCGCAAATTTATAAGTTTCATATATAAAATATATTTCCGAAAATGAAAACAGTCGAGCAATATTTATAGTGCAACTTTTGTATATGAAAACAATTTTTGATCATAAAGATTTATTTTGATGTACTCCTAAATAGATCAATGTAATCTGCCATTTATTCTGGGAATAAATTATATTTGTATATACATATTTAAAATAATTATTAAATCACAACTTGTTTAAAAAATTTGCCATCAAATTAATTTTTAATATTAATCCGTGTCACATTAATTTGTATTTGACAGGAAATTAAATTTTGGCAATTTATCCATATTGCAAGGCCTAAATTTCTTGCTTCCCTCCTCAATCATTATTAAATTTAAATTAAATAAAATTATTTTGGAAGTTTTACATTAAATATTACATAGGTAATTGCTGGACAATTTTTGCACATCAAAAATTTTGGGCTTTAACTAAAACGATAAATGTAGAAAAAAATGTGTCAAAAATTAATTTTCATGTAGATTTTTTATAAATGTAAAAAAAAATTGTGATAAAATTTCGCATAAATCATAAAAAATTGCTTTGCTTTAGGTTTCAAGGATTTTTGTGGAATATTCTGCTAATTAATTATTATGGTAAATTAAATCTGAGAAGATAAGATAAAGAAAGATGAAGTTATATAAAATAAGATAAAATGAAATTAAATAAAATAAGATAAAGTCAGGTAAATTTAGATAAAATTATATAAAATAAGATAAAGTAAAATAAGATAAAATTAGTAGATAAAGTAAGATAAATTAAGATAAATTAAGATAAAGGGAGATAAAATAAGTTAAAATTAAATAAAGTAAGATAAAAAATAGATGCAGCATGGCAAGAAGAAGAGATAAAAAAAAATAAGTTAAAAAAACTAAAATTCCATTACATCGCCCAAGTCAGTCCAGCACAAGATGATTAGATTAAGTATTTGCGATGACATTTTTATAAAATATCATTGATATTTTATCTTTAAAATTGTTTTATCTGTAACATTTTATAATATTTAGCATTAAATCGATTTTGATAAATCTACCAAATTTCATTTTGTAAACACTAAACAGAAAAATTTCTCGCTAATGAATTTGAAGAAATACAATGAAATCTAAAAAGGACATTTAATTCAAATTTTATCATTTTGCTGATGATGATATTTTTCTTTATATCATAAATAATTTAAAATATTTAAAAAATTTTAGAAAAAACAAAACACGATTGAATGAATGTAAACGGAATTAAAAAGAAAACGGGCTCTGTAGGTAAAGAGAAAGGAGAAAAAAAAAAACGAAGAATTTCAAAACCAGTATGAAAAAGTTAATTAAATTTGAGGTAATTATGAATGGAAAGTTACAACATAAAGTTATAACAATAGATAAGTTTTGTATTATTAAAAAAAATTCTGTTTTTGTTTTTTTTTATTGATTCTTTTACATACATGAACTCTTTGTTCATAATCACCTCAAAATTCATTACAATACAAACCTTTCAATTTTACCATTTCCATATAATTTAGATACAGATAAAATTCTCTTATAAAAAAAGTTCATGTAAAAACAATTTACATTTATTTATTAGATAAGTTTTTATGTACAATATTCCATTTAATTATTGAAAAATTTTTAGAAAAAAAAAAGGGGGAAATCCAAAGGAAAATCTCATTGAAATTTAATGGAATAACTAATTTTGTAAATAGATACATTAGAAGTTTGTAATAAGCTGCTGGAATATTTAATTAATTAAGGATTTCAGACACAGTCATACACACATTTGCTTAAAGTACGTTTAACATGAAGCAACAACAAAACAAAAACAAAATTAGAACAATACAAATCAGAGCATTTAGAAAAAATTAAAAAGCAAAAATACTCATAAAAATATACAAATTAAGTTAAAAGTAAAGAAACATTAGATATCTAAGCATAATAAGAAACTATTCTGCTAAGTTTAGTAAAATGTTTTTTGTGAAGGTTTTTTGTAGGATAATTTGCACAATTCTATAACATGCCTTAATGCATATGCATCCGCTATTATATTCCATGTTTTCTTTTCTTTTTCAAGTCTTTCGAATTTTTGTATTGGTTGGCATTCTGTTTGATCTTCTATTCAACAGTTACCGATTTGGCTAAATTTCGTGGGCAATCAACATCACAGCCACGCAATACAGCTATATGATAGGATAATAGTTGCATTGGTATTACAGTTAATATGCCTTGAAGGCAATCAACTGTACGTGGAATTTCTAAGCTGCGTGAACAAAATGATTTCGTTTCTGTGTCACCCTCTTCACAGATAATAATTGGGCATCCCTTGCGTGAGGTAACCTGTTGCAAAGCATTCATACATTTTGTATAAACAGGATCTCTTAATACAATCATTAGTACTGGCATAGAATCATCAACTAATGCCAATGGACCATGCTTCAATTCGCCAGCCATTATGCCCTCACTATGCATATAAGTTAATTCTTTTACTTTCTAAATACAAAACAAAAAAAAAAAAAGAAAAAAAAGGAAAATGCATACCAAAAGTATTTGATTTAATGGATTTTGTAATTAACTAATTGATTCGGTATTTAATTTTTGCTCTTACCAAAGCTCCTTCTAAACATGTAGCAAAATTGTAACCTCGCCCCATAATTAATAATGATTTATGTTGATATAAATCCTTAGCCAATTCTTGTACTTTAGAATCCAATTTCAATACATCACGTATTTGATCAGCTAATCTTGACAATGCTTTAATTATTTCTAAACGTCTCGGTTGTATTGATAAACGATCTTCTGACATGACCAATGCAAACATTACCAGCGATATGAATTGTGATGTATAGGCCTTGGTAGAGGCCACACCAATCTCAGGACCAGCATTAATATGAACACCACAATGGGACTCCCGACATATACTGCTACCCACCGTATTTGTAATGCCTACAATAAGAGCACCACGTTGCTTACAATATCGCAATGCCATTAAACTGTCAGCTGTTTCGCCAGATTGTGATATAAAAAAACAGACATCATCACGAAATATTGGAGTATTACGATCAAGAAAATCAGAAGCCAATTCAACCATTACAGGTAATTCTGTTAATTCTTCTAATAATTGACGGGTAGCGACAGCACTGTGATATGAGGTACCGCAACCGATTAACATTAAACGGCGACAACGTTTTATTTCTGGTATATAATCTTTAATGCCACCCAAGACAACTGTATTAGTATCAAAACGTACACGTCCGCGCATAGTATTTACCACAGATTCAGGTTGTTCAAAAATTTCTTTTAGCATAAAATAATCATAATTGCCTTTCATAATCTGTTGGATTTCCATTTTTAATGTAATAATTTCACGGGCATGAGCATCATCATTTGAGCATTTCTTTAAACGATGTATACTTAAAGCACCATCTCTAACGGCAGCCACGTCATCATCCTATAACATAAAGTAAGATGAAGTAGCTTATTTTAAAATAATGAATCTAGAGGATTATCTAACTTCAAGAAGAATTTGGGGACTTTTAAGAATTCATTTTTTAGTACAAAAAATAAATAAAATTTGAACTGGGCCATTTAATCTAAGCTATTTTATTATCAACTCATAAATATGCAAAATGTTTTTGCAAATGGCTAACAGTGGAATTAATAAAATGCCTTTAAGTAGGTAACTTTATGTAACCAGCATGAAGAAATTTGGGATAAGCTTATTTCATGAAAAAGTCAGTACTTTTTGCAGGCTTTCAAAAGTTAAATCGTAGAACGTTTCTATTCGAATCGATTGACTAATCTTGCTTTGCCTAAACTCACTTTTCTCTTAAAAAGTACTTCTCCCAAAATTGAGATAATGATTTCAAAGTTGACAGGGTATAAAATAGCTTGAAAAATAAGGCTAAATTGAAAATAGACTAAACCTGATATAAATTAAAGTTTGATCTTTATTTTTAATAAGAATTTGAGGTCTGATGATTATGAAAATCATAATTGAGTACTTACCTCCAAATAAATGACACGATTAGTATGTTCAATAACAGCTGATGCATCAGAGGCAAAAAAATATTCAACCTCTCGGTGTTCTAATGGCATAAATTTCGATGTACTATCACTACGTTCCAAAACTGATAAATCACGATTTTGTTGTCCATGTGGACGATATTCTTTTCGATTATTTATTTAGAGCAATATTTTTGGGAGTTTTGTTTGTTTTTTGATTTTTTTTTTTTTGGTTTTTTTTTTTAGATGGTAGCGATATTAGCGTAAATATTGGCAAAATACATTGATGATAACGTTGGATGACAAGCGACAAGCATTTTGTTTCATTCATATAAATTGATGACATTTTTTGATTTATTTTTATTTATTTTTATTTTTATTTTTTTTTGCCATTTTAAAATGTATAATAAAAAATATATTTGATAATGATAATGTAATAAGAGAAGATTAATATAGATAAATTATTATATATTTATTATGTAATTATTATGTATGCTATTATGGCCATTTAATGGATTAATGTTATTAAAATTAATATTAAGCATTTAAAAGACATCTACAGAAAAATATAAAGTATCATGCAGAAAAAAAATTATATTGAAACTATGACATTAACATTTAAAATATGCCCAAATGATAGAAATTGAAAGCCATTGTAAAGTCATTGCAAAAAATGTTACACCCATAATTAAAATAAAACTAAAATCAAAAGAGTGAAAAGTGTAAACTGTAGAAAAACTGCTCTATAAAAGAAAGGGCTCTAAATAGGCCCTTTTAACTAAACTTTTAATTATAAAGTTGCTAATTTGTAAAATTTTATTCATAACGTGATATTTTTTAGAAAAAGCAGTATATGGAAAAGGGCCCAGATATTTTATACATTGGGCTTAGAATGAACGACATTGGTTTTTCCAACTTTATAAATAATGTAATAAACATCATAATTGCAGACATGCATGACTTGTAGATAAGAATTTAGAAAGCAGAAATCCAAATAGCTTGCTACAAGAAAAATCTCATTTGCCTGAAGGCTTTCTCTGGATTCTAAATGTCTTTAACTAAAATTGCGTAACATTAAAAAAGTTGTAAAAAAATCATTTCATATTTTAATATCACTAATAAGAAAGTTTTGCCCTTTTAAAAATATATATCTTAATGGTTAGACAAATATTTAAATTCACCTGAAAAATGTAAAATTTTTTTATAAATTTATTTCTTATAGCAATGCAGTCCAAGCAAATAATTCTTTTCTTACACTTTCAAATCAACATGCAAATCTCTGTGACCGTTAAATATGCTTAAATGATAATCTAAAACAATAAATGGCATAAAATACCACTTAAAATGCCTTTTCTCTCTAACATAATTTACTTTGTAAGCTATTTCTAGGAAAATTATCTAAAATTTTAGATAATAATAAAATGTTTGCAATATCTTTATGGGCAGAATTGCAAAAACATATATGTGTATAATATAAATGCCATTAAATTATATCTCGCAAATGTTAAGTCATTTATTATCTTTTATATACATAAGTTTATATATATATATAAAACTTATGTAGACTATTTTCACCAAAAAGATGTTTTAATGCCACAAAATACCGTTTGCCATAATTTCTGTTACAGAGATGCTGGAATGCTTTATACATAACACATACATATATACATACATTTATATATATATATATATATATATATATATATATATATATATATATATAATATATAAATGAGATTTGATATTTTGGGCCAGCAGAGGCCTAACACTTTGCAGGGCTGGTCGCTTACGCTTAAAAAGAGGACATTAAAAGAAATTTTAACCTCTTGACTTTTAATTTATCTGTTCTAACTTTGATCTATTTCAATTAGTCTCTAAAAGTAACAACTTTCTGGAACGAACTTGAAGATTTTAATTAAACACATAACTTCTATGAGATTGGTATGAAAATTTGCTTTGAAACTTTGAATTTTAATGTCCTCAATTTGCTTGAGAATCATGATGACCATATCATGACCATCAAAAGTTTGTTCATCTCTATTTATATGTCTAGGAAAAACGATATCCCTTCCTCTAATAATTTCTCTTATATAAATTAGGCCAAGGAGTAATAAATAAACTTCTTTATATCAACAAAATGGAAATTCTGTAGAATAAGCTGCTCTAACATGCCTTAGTATCTAATGAACATGGCCATTTAAACATCACAGATACACTGCGCACATTTTTACACTTACTCAACGTTGCCTTAAAATGGCTGCTATATAAAAGAGTGTGGAAAGCCTAGCCCTAAATTAATGATATTTTATTAATATATATATATGTGATTATTTAAAGATAAAGACTCAAATGAAAATAGTAAATAATATGACTAAAACAAGAGATGCCAAAAAATTTTTATGAAAAAAAGAAATGAATAACAACAAAAATCTAGTTGTTAGCACAGAAAAAGTTAAAAAATCAGACCTTCAGACAGAGTAGAGAGGATATGATAATGATAATGAAAATGATAAGTGAGTGCATGGACTTGAATGATTAACCTTGAAAGGTAATTTATATAAATAGACAAAAAAAAGTAAAAGAAAATGAAACTGAACTAAATTTAATAAAGCGAATTATTAAGTAAAATAAACTAATTTCATTCATATATATTTATATATATACATATGTATGTATGTATATATGTATAAGTAGTGGGTGATGGGTGACATGCATGAACGGCAGCATCAAATAATCAGAGTAATCGTGCTGTGATGGCCAAAAATAATTGTTTCAATATGTTTGTGCATTAAACATTTAACTACCTGATTCAGTTTGTTGATTTTTATCATCTATATATATATATATATATATATATATATATATATACATGTTCATTTATATTTACAAAATGTATTGTGGTAACAAGGTTTTTTTTATGGATTTCAGTTTTACATTTTGTTTTTTTTTTTTTGGTATTTCATTTATTGTATTAAAATTAACGGAAATCCAATGACACGGTTAATATGTACATTGTGTTAATATGTATAATGTGTTATGTTATATGAGACATATTGGAGAGACATATGAAATGTATGAAAGAAAGAAAGAGCCGAGAGAAAGTTAAAATCAGGATGTAGAAAATGATAACGCACATATTTTCATATTTACAAATTCAAATATGATGATTATTTTTTATAGTTATTATTTATATAGTAATTGTTATTGTTGTACGTTTAGTAGATGTATATATATATATATATATATATATATATATATATATATATATATGAAATGTATATAGAAAATCAATCAATTGGCAGATGATGTAGAAAATTTTATATACAGATGATTTAGCATGAACATTTCAAATGTTTGACGTTTATATATAAATATATAAAAATTGAAATATATATATATATATATATATATAAAATTACATGACAATCACACAAGCAGTAGAAGATGATAGTAGAAGGCGTTGGTTGGTAGAAGGCATTTGTAAAAGACAGGCATTAAAGGTGTGTTGACAGTAGACAGAATTAGTTAAAGATGTATTTACAATTGACGATAGTTTTTTTTTTTTGTTGTACAATTTTCGTATTTTGATAACGTTGACAGAATGTAAAAATTCGAGGGAAAAGAAAAAGAAAACCAAACAATGAAAAGAAATAAGAAAAATAAAATAGATAAAAAGAAAAGACATTACAAATATTATGAAATAATAAAAATAAACCGTAAAAGAAATAACATAAAAAGGGAGAAAGTGAGACAGAGAAAGAAAAAGAAAAAGAGGCAAAGAGCAGATAATGATTTGATATATTGAAATCATGCAAAACTTATTATTTTACAAAGAAAGAGGACTTGACTTTTTATTATCCTAGACCAATTTTTACATGGTTAGAGAAAATTGAGATTGATTAGTTAGTTAACTTTTGAAAGGCTTATTGAAGAAGGTTTTAAGGCAAGGGTTCAAAAGATAGAAGAAGTTTAGTCCCAGTATGATATAAAATTTTACGAAAATAGAGCATCTTTTGTGGTCAATTTTTGTTAAAGTGTTATTTTTTAAAATGTAAAAATTTTCCTTGTTTTTTTCCCTGCTTTTTAATAATAAGGCTTTATATGGGAATTGATTCTAATAGAAGTCCAATTTAATACCAAACTCATTGCCACTTTTCCTTAAGGTTAAGATATTCCAACAGTATATTTCAACTATTGCAAGGTATAATTTGATATTAAGAAGATTTATATTCAGACATCAAATGAAGGGCCTTGCTTAGAAACTTTGATTAGAGATAATGATTCTATCCCTGATTCAGAGTCAGGAACATAATTGTCATGACAAATTGGAATTTTTGCAGTACAAACAGACCAGTTTAGTCTTTATTAAATTTTTGCATATTATCTCGAGAATTTGTGAATATATATCAATCCCGGGTATAAGAAAGGGCAGATATATTTATATTAATATATTTCTTCAAAATTATTCTAACTTATTTCATACAAAAAAATGGGGAATAACTCAGAAATTGCATTTACCTTTGCCATAGAAAATTGGTATATGATCTGTAGCCAAACGCATTTTAGTTTTAATGCCAACTAATAATGGTGAACCGCGTCTTGATGCTACACATTCACCAGGGAAATGTTTCGATTTGATAGCAATAGCAAAAGCGCCTTCCTATAGAAAAATTTTCATAACAAATTCATGTTAAATATTTTGCTTTCATATGAAAGACCCCTTTTTTTATTTAATTTACCAATTGTTGAATGGCCTGCTCAACTAATTCTCTAAAAGAATAACCCGGATGTTTTTTCCATAAATGATGAACCAATTTCGCAATCACTTCTGTATCCGTATCCGATTCGAACTCATAGTTACGCTTTTGAAGATATGTTTTCACATCTTTATAATTGGTAATGATGCCATTATGTACCACAACGAAACTATTTTCACTATCTGAACGTTGAGGATGAGAATTCTGTTCACAGGGTACACCATGCGTTGCCCAACGTGTATGAGCAATACCAACATGTGTATCCATATATTCATTATATTCTTTACCAGTAAAATCTTTAACAAAATAAGAATGTTTAATTTCAATATAAAATTCACATGGTTAGAATAGTGAACTTACTTTTTGCGATAGCATCTTCCAAGATTTTAACTTTGCCCACACTTTTTACCATAACAATATCTTTGCCATTAAGTGAATCGATTGCCACACCTGTTGAATCATAGCCACGATATTCCAAACGCTTTAATCCATTTACCAATAAATCGAGCACTTCGGAGCGTGTTTTCGGCGTTAAATAATTCAAGTAGGCAAAAATTCCTTGAAAAATAAAGAAATTTTGAATTTGTAATTTACATTTCATAAATCAAGTTCATATTTTTTTTGTGAAGCATTTTTAATAAAACTATCTTTCGATAAAAGCTTTCAAGATATCTTTAAATTAAATACTAATATGAAACTTCATGTAGTTTCTGTACATGAAATATTTATCCTTGTTTGCTTCCAAAATACACGCCCATTTTTTCTAATGTTAGATGTTTGATATAATAATGGAAAAACTGAGATAAAGCAACCGCGAATCCTAATTTATTTATTAAAGCAAAGTACACAACTTTTGGAGTACCCCAATATTTAATTCTTTGTATAACTGCAAAAGCCCTTAAGGTCATTGTGTTGAGGGCTGCTGCTTCCTAGCAATATCAACTTGAAACCTATGCTAAACTTTGTAGAAATTTTTTCTTTCATTTGGAGTTGTCTATTTTCACTCTTTACCAATTTATATGGCCCGATATCTAGCCATTAGGGAATACGCCATTTTGGAAAGCTTGGAGATCATGAAGTCGGATAAAAGTCTCCTAATTCTTGCAAATCTAATAAAAGTACTTATTATGGCCTTAGGTGTCCAGTGTTAGGAAAGTACTACTTGGAATGTTATATTAAAACTTTAGTATAATCTGGGAGATTCATAAACATGAGTCCACTTCTGGTACAGTCTATTACCCAAAATGATAGGCTCAGCTAAACTGAATGGACCTTATAAAATTTTACTGTAATTCTAATCATTTTAAATGTAGAATTAACATCTCAAATATAAGTGAAATTATTTGCCTCTTACCTTAACAGCTTTCTTTATGGGTAATTGCAGAAAGCTTTAGTAGGATAAATGGAAATAAATCTAGTACAGTTAACGATATCTATTTACTACATTTTCTAATCGCTTCTAATGAAATGACGATAATATTGTGGCATATGATACGGAAGAAAGTGTTCCGTGAAAGTAATAATTGCTAGCAATATAACAAAAAGGTAAATTAATTTTATTTGCAAAATGTAGTTTATAAATAAAACTGTATTTTTCTCGCTATTCTATACTACCAAGAAATTTGATGAGATAAAAAAAAACGGAGTTAACCAAAGAAGAATAATATTGCAAAATATAAAAAAAGATGGCAAAGTAAGCATTCCGTTTTGTTAATGATTTTACTTTCTCTCTGTCACTCACTTTACCTTTCTTTTCACCTTTCTTTTATGCTTACTCTGTTTGCCAATTTCTGTGTAACTGTCGTTGCATTACCATAATTTGTTGCAACTAATTTGCCATCATTGCTACAATTCTTTCAAATCAACAACTCTCCAACATCAACAATAAATAATAACATCAGCAAGAACGTCAACGTTGCTTCTTTTTTTTTTCATTCTCTCTTTGAACTCTTTTTATGCTATTTGTATTATTTTCATATAACAACTATGTCAATCTTTATTTCATTTAAATCAAATGTTCAATTGTTTTTATCTTTTTTCAGGGAATTTCATAGAAGTCTAGAAAGAAAGTCAAGCCAATTTGTTGATTTATTCTTTCTTTAGAAGCAATTTCATATAATTCTGATATTTCCAGGTATTCGTAATAATCGAAAGCGTAAAGTATCGCACAAAAGTTAAAATTTTTATAAAATAAATTTCAAAAGCACTAAAGAAAGTTTTTGTCGGCATAACATGAAATGTTTATATTGAAAAGTTGTTTAAAATTAATGAAGTAAAAAATTATAATAAATTTTAAAAAGAAGTAGAGTCTAAAAAATAAACTGCTTAATGCCAGATTTGTTAGATTTATTTACTGATTTCCATAAAGAAATATTTGAAATTGCAAATTTTTTATTATAATTTTTTTTAAATGGGACGTTGAAAAAAGGGCTTAAAAATGTATTGATCCGCTCAAAATTCTTTAAAATGGTTATAAAATTTTGCATTCTAAATTTTGATAATCATTTTAAGTGGAAGGACATTAAACGGACACGTAAGTTTAAATCGATGTAGAAAGTTATTGCCGGCCAAGATATAATATTTTTTTAAATCGTGTCAAAAACTGAAATATTTGCTTCGATTAATTAAAAGAAATTCAAGAAATATTTTGCAAATATTTAAATAGTCATTCGACAAAGCATAGAGTATTTTATAAAAAGTTGTAGATTTTCGATATGAATGAACGTAAAGTATAGAAATTATATTAAAAGGAAATTTCAACCAAATTCTTTCCTTTTTTTTTGTTCATTTCATTTCAATGAAGTTATTGAACAACCTATTACATAACTCCACTATTGTCATTCATTCTAAAAGAACGTATCAACATATATTTTTAGCATATTTATCAACTGCACAGAATACAATGGAAAATTTTCTACTTGATTGACATCTAAACGCTTTATTGAATATAAAATAATCTACATTGTATATAACGAAGACATAAATATATATGTATGTGTATGTGTATGTGTATGTATGTATATATATGTGTTATTTACAATTTATGATTGTAGTGTAATAAAATCTTTTGATAACAATGTTATGTGACCACCCATTAATACACTCGATTCGGTTTATATTTTACGAGGAAGGATTCTTTGCATTTGATACGTTTAAATTGGCCTATATAAATATAACAATTTACTATTTAATTTTATATTTACAAATTTTAGAAGAGAAGTATTTTCAATAACTTTTCAAAAATGTTAAAACTCGACCTATTTTATAATTTGATTTTGAAAATCATATGCATCCCAAACACTTAATAAGATTATTTAGAGTCGTATGATCAAATAGGCCAACAACTTTTTTTATATACAATATTGAAAAATTTCTTTATTTCTCTAAGAAGTAATCGGGCAAATTCAGCCTTTAAGTTCCTTAATATATTCGATCAATTTGTATTACATCATTGAAAAATCAAGAGAATGAATCAACGCTGATAAACTTTAAAAAGTCATTTCTGCCAGAGAAAATGAAAAAATTGAACCAATTTGCTGTAAATTGAAACTTATAGATTTATGTTGCCAAAATATTACTTTACATAACTTTTCCTTAAGCACAAAAAAAGTGGTTCAAAAATTTTTTGAACCATTTTTTGAATGTCAATTTTGTCCTCAAAAAACTTACATTCAAAATTCATATCAGAAGAAGTTATAAAATCATTTCCATATAAACTATTTATGGAAGTTTTGCTCTTTCTTGGTATTTAAAGTGCGCTTACTTGATAATTTCTATTCCCATGAAAAATTGCTGCCTTGACTTAAGTAAAAAATTTATAAGGACGGGCAGACTAATTAAACGGAGACGTAAATTTGTATGAATAGTTGTACCCTCAGACCCTTGTTAAAAAATCTATATTATATATGAACTGTTAACTTATTGAACAACCCTTTAAAAGTGAGTGTATGCATTATGCTATATGTTTTCTTAGAAACTTCTTGTGGGAAATAAAATAAAATAAAATAAAATACAATAAAAAGCATAACTGAAGAAATCAAAAAGGTTTAGTGAAGAAGGAGGAGAATAAAAGCATACACATAATTTCATGGTTCTACGGCAACAATAGGTATGGACAGGTACCTATTGTTATAACAATATTTTGACATGGAGAGTTGAACTCACTCACTCATTTTATTAGATTTATTTGAATCAGGCTTATGATCAGTTTTCTAGGATTTTTCATTTAATAATCATTCTATTTGTTCACATTAAATGGAACAACTGCTTTACTTCTTTGCCATCATTTGTTTCCTCTTCCTTTTCACTTTATTACTCTAAAGCAGTTATCATTCAGCATGCGAAAAATATCAATCTTCCATACAAATTTACAGACGGATAATGCACAAAAAAAGGAAAAAAAAAAACTAAGAAGAAAAATTACATAAAGAAAAAAAGGTAACCAATTTTTGTTGTTATTGTTGCTGTTGTCTTATTATTTGTTATACAAAAAATTCCTCTGTATATATTTATCTTAAATTTGTTGTTTTTCTTTTTTTTCCTTAATGCGTTATTCTTAAAGTTAAATTCAAATCAATCTGATATATAGTTAGTGACTAACTTGACTATCATCCAACTGATTGGCTGTTAGTTGGATACGTGTTTCGTATTTCAATAAATGATTAGAATACAAAAATAAAATAATGCAGAATATTGAATGAAATAACAATATTCATGGAATTGAGAGAACACATGAAGCGATATTTTGTAGCAATTTCAATATAAAAAGAAATAGCACAAAATATAAGAAAAATATAAAAGCAAAAGAATTATTTGATATTATATTGAGAAAATTTCAAATTACATAAAATAATGAAAGAAGTTGACAAAGAAAATTTCAGTAAATCAATTTTTTATATAATTTAAACCACGAAATGAAAAGTAACAGAATTCTGTTAAATAGAAAATTTTTGTTACGCTTTGTTAGCTCTATGATAGACTTACTTCCTTTATCCTTTATCCTTTATCCTTTATACTTCTTTAACGTTTAATTAAAATTTTCACAACAGAGGTGGCTTATAAACTTCTATGAAATAAAATAATATAAAAAGTAAAGCAGAGTTAAAAATCTGCCAATTTTTTTAACAAGCTTTCTAATCTTAAATAGCCAACATAAAACTGTACAATACTAAGGATTTTTCACTGAGAAAATTAATGATTAATTCATAAGAAAAGAAATGTTTAAACTTTCTCTAATTTTTATATTTTTGATGAATTAAATTATTGCAATAATCATTAAAATAGATTTTTTGTACTCAAGTTAAGTTTTATTATTCATAAAACTTATGAGATTGAGTTTTGTATTTTTTTGTTATTTGTATTTTTTTCATTCCAATCAATTTCAAAATTCAACAACTACATAAAAAAATTTGTTCCAAAACCAAATCAAACTTAAAGATAAACTTGTCTTATTCAACTTTATATTACAAAAAAAATTTTAAATCAAATCTCTGTGTTAAGAATGAAAACTTTTTCGCATGCAACCAAAAATTCGGAAAAGTCGGAAATTGATTTCTTGTTAATATAATTTATGTAGTTTCTGCTTAATTTGATTAAACACAAAAAATCGATGCATTAATAACTTTTTTCTCTTCCAGCTAAGCAGTTTTTTTCTTTAAAGAATACTCAAGCTTTCTGGGTTAAAGTAAAAATTCCTTCATGCAAATTATATAAATTTTTTTTTATGGATTAATCACCTAATGTAAAATATATTGTAGAGTATTACTAAACTATCACCTTTTTCATTACATGGAAGCAAAACTTTTTAAATAGACTCATCTTCCATAAAAAAGAAGCAAAAAAAAAAAATTGAAAAAACAAGAAAAGATATGTGAGAGAGTAGATCAAACGTAATAACGTTAATATGCTAACTTAATTAAATTAAATTCTATTAAATGAAGACAAAATAAAATGTTCAAATCGAAAACTAAAACAAAAAGTATTCCCATTTTTAAAAATCTCTTTCAGCCTCTTTTTCTTATTATTTCTTTCTAGTGGCATTTAAATTTTCGAATTTTTTTTTTTAAGGACGTTAGTTTTTAAAAAGTTTCTTTGCCAAATAGAGCTGGATAAATATCTGCTTTCAATTATTTTACTTTTTTAAAAGCGATGGAAGAACCTTGGCCAGTTTCTATGAAGATTATGCACCCATATTTAATTATCGTACATTTTTCAACATATTTCTAAAAAGCCGAATGTTTTTTTGCTAAACTAAATTTTCAAAACTATTTTATGATATTATTTTTGTATTCTCACCTTGACGAATCTTAAAAGAACAAAGATATTAGGTTTTCTAAATTTCGATGGGAGTGGTTGTATTATATTTAAAAAAAATCTTGTAATAACATGACTCCTAAAAAATTTCAACTGCTTATTATTTATCAATTAAGATTAATAAAAGTGAAAATAACTTTAAGTATTTAGATTTAAAAAAAATTCAAGTACGTTTAATTTGTAGAATACTTTGGCCATACATTTCAATTTCAATAATAATCTTTGTGCAAATATTTAAATTACTATATTAAAATTACTATCAGTTATAAAAAATTATTTTTAACCAACTTAAAGAGTTTTATCCAATAACTTATGGAAATAGTGAACAAATCATTTGAAATGATAAAAATTCTCAATATTTTTGAAATATTATCCATAAGTGTTATCATTCAATATTATTTAAATAAATTGTTTGTAAAACCCAAAACAACTTAAGATAGATCCATATTTTATAAAATCAAACGACTTTGGATTACTTTTTGAATTGACTCAACTTTGTCTGGCCGTTCGTTCGTTTGTCTGATATTTTTTTCCCATAAATTTGTCATTTTATTGAATCATTCTTTTTGTTTCAATTTACGCAAGCCTGTTAAAATTTTGCATATTTAAAAGTCTCCAACGACTTTAATTTTTATACTTGTTTTTAGTTCTTTTACTTTTTTTCCAATTCTCCAATTCCAATGGTAGAGAAAAAACACCAACAGCAGCAGTAGCAACAGCAGCAGCAGCAGCAGCAGCATGCAATAAAGAGAAAATGTCTAGTGAAATTATAATAAAAGTAAAATGTAGGACCAAATTATGTGATGAAAGATAAAAGAAACAAAAAACTAAAAAAAAAAAGCAATAGAGAAAAGTAGCAGTGGAAGAAAAATTGTGACACAAACATTTAACTATGTTTATGTATAAATATGTAACATTTAAATGACTTATACGTGCACGGTATTTTAATGGTACCTAAATAAGTATGTGTAAATACAAAAAAAAAAAGGAAAACTTCATTTTCATAAAATAGATTTTAAAATCTGTTTTCAATGGTCATGGTCATGTAAAATAAATGCTCATATTAATTTTCAAGATTGAAATAGAAATAAAAGTTTTAGGCTTTAAATATTAAAGCAATTTTAGTTATAAGATGAAATGAAATTGTGAAGCCGAAAAAGCAGCTAGACAGAAGATAGAAGGAGTCATTTTTTAAGGTTGATAGCAAAAAAATATCATCAGTACAAAAAAATTTAATGAAGCAAAAGAATTCAATGGAATCTAACGAGACAGATTCAACAAATTTCTAGATATTTCTCTATAATTGAAAATTGATTAATATGTTCATCTATTTCTTTGGTCTTCCTTTTCCTTTTTCTTGTTCTGCTTATTTTTTTTTTTTGTTTGTTATTTTACTTTTCCAATTGACGTTTTGAAAATGAATAAATAACAAAATAAAATCGAAGCCAAAATAATGTTAGAAGCAAAATATGTCGTGCCAGAGAAAGAAAAGTGTTTTAATTTTCTTCTTTCTATATGAACTCAATTGTTTTGGTCTCCCGTCTAGCTTAAGGCTTTACGTGCTAATGGGCAATGCAATTAAATAAATGTATTTACAAAATAATTTGTTGACATCAATTTTTTATACTCTACAAAATATTTCAAATTCAAGGTATTAGTTTAGACACATATTTAAAACATTTTTTTATGGGAATCAACTAAGAAATACTTTTGAAATAGATTTCACTCTAAGTGATCGTCCAGATGTACGTCCGTCCACCAGTTCGCCTAAAGCGAACAGGTATAAATTTGTTATTAAAGAACCAGGGTTTTGGGTTACTTTAATAAAATTGTTCTAAAGCCTTTCCAGCTTGTACTTAAGCAAGATCAAGAGCCTTATGAAGAGCCTGTTCAAAAAAGAGTCTGTTTTTTTGAAAAAGAGAAACGGGAAAAATGGCTAATTTTGAATATTTTTCAATGCAAATCGTCTTAGAGTAATAAATATGACAAATTTTGGTCTAAGTCGATCCAATATTTGGAACCCTTTCTTAATAACTTGCGATTTGCATATTTTTTACTTTCCTCACTTCTAATACGTTTCGTTAACTTTGCCATAATTTAAAAAAATTGTTATACGGTATTTTAGAGTCAAACTTAATTGCCTATAAAATTTTGTACATTGTTATTGTTTGCATTTTTAATGATTTTATTCCATTCATAGAAATTGTCATTCGTTATATTTTTATATGTAATTATTGCTATTGTCTTGTCAAGTTAAGGAGTTATATCAAAAAAAAAAAAAAAAAAGTTGTAAGAAGAAGAAGAACAATAAAAATAGACAATAGAAAATGAAATCAAATCGACAACAATAACAACGACAACAATAGAAACGATTTATGTGATCTTTGTTGTTAAACACTTTTAATTGAAGTTTTCCAAAAAGGGCAACAAAAATAGCACCAACAATCGTAGAAAATACATTAAACATTAAACGAGCCAAAACACACACACACACACACATTTAATTCAAACTCTACTACTAACATACACATTTTTTTCTTCTTCCACAACTTTCTTCTCTACAGCTTTTTATCTTCATCATCATTTTCATCATCATCTTCTGGATGGCTTTATGCCATCCAGCTCTTTCAGAGGCTGTGCTATGATATACTTTGCTTTGCCATGCCATATTATGGTAAACTATCCTCCCCTTTGCCCTTCTAATGATAATGATTGTCATAAAATTTAACAAAACTGTTTACCATGTGTGGATGGATTTTTTCTTTTTTTTTTGGTTTTTTTCTTTATTTTCATGAATGTTAAAGGTACAGTTATATGAATTTATTAGTAAAATTTCTGTTCTGTTAGAGATGAACAAATTGTATGTCTGTCTATACACTTGCACCCACATATTGTTCAGATTAATGTGCCAGAGACAAATAATGAGGCATATTTCATATAGCAATTTTTATCATCATACCCTTCCATTGGAAAGATCATTCCACCACCACCCCGCCCACCTTATCATTCATAATCATTGCACAATCAAGCTCCACAAAAAAAAGAGAGTATGGAAAAAATGGCAGAAGACAAATACCAATTACATACGACAAAAGACTCTGACATTTAGAAAGGTGTATCGTAGCCTACACAAAGCCATGGCTTACCCCTTACATAGCCACTTTTGTCTCTGTTATTCCCTACACCACTTGTCATCCAAGAGTAGTTATCAGTTTGTGCAGAAGGACTTGACGTATGTGCGTCTTTTACAATATCGCTTTACTTAAGATCCATTCGCCTGTCTGTCCGTCTGTTCATCCATACGTTTCGATTCGTTTCTTTTTTCGATCATTTATCTATATAAATTTGTTAATACACTAAAAGTTGCCTTGTTTTACGCCGCCATATTTTATCTTAAAGGCGTATTCTGTTAAAAATGTTTCCGATTACTTATCAAATAAGGTCTTTTTTTCCAAAAAAAAAAAATTGTTATATGGACAAAAGTTTTGCAATATCAATCATTTTTTTAACGATTAATTCGCATCAACCAAAATCGTGTAGCGTACTTAAGAACCGACCTCAAGCAACTAATAGTTTTTCATTTTTTCTTTGATTGTTTTGTTTTTCTCTTTTGACTTAATTTGTAGGACACAAACCAAGCCTTGCAAGCCATATGTTGGGTTATACTCATAAAAATGTATGAAATGAACTGATAATATTTTTACCTAAAAGTCTAATAAACGCAATGAAGTAAAATTATTTTACCAATGAATCAGATATGACTTTTGGATACGCTGCATAAGTCAAATAATGATATTAAAATAAACTTCTAATGAGATGGAATTGGCAAATCATACAATTAGAAATTCATCATAGTTGAAACGTTTTCAATCATTTCAAATCAAATGTAATTTACTTAAAAAACCATAAGAAAAGTCGGGTCAATTTAATGCCATTTTTGTAGCTAATGCTTTTGTAGGTGCCACAATAAAAAATAATTTTTCAGTACGCAATGCTAGAATGGCAAATGAAGCTTCAATGCCTGGATAACTTAGTTTAAACTTTCGAGCGACAGACATGAGTCCAAGTGAGATTGATACGTGAGGCTTATGATATTCCAAATGAGGGTGACGTTTGACTCACACGTTTTTTCATTTACTCCATGAAGTTTTCTTTACCTAAATATATGGATAGTTCAGCTTCATTGACTTTGGGGCCTTAGATGGGGTAAGAGATCAAAACAACGCTAAAGAGTAATATTTGAATGATACCAAACGAACATTACACAATTAACAACTACCGTTAGCAAATAATTCTTCCAATAATTCTTCTTCTGTATCGTGCTTTCAAGTCATCACGGCAAATAAGTACATAGAGCTTTTAAGACTTAACTTCATTCAAAAAGCACATAAAATGTTACTTTTAGATTTCATTGTGGATAAAATTCGACTTGATTAAGAATCAACTGGAAACGTGATTGACATTATTTAAATGCTCATTAAGGCTAAGTGGATTCTACAAAGCCAATTCAAGTAGTGCTTTCCCAACAAGACCAGTCGGATAGGCCTTATTCAGAAATGCTAGAGTAAAGGAAAAGCATTAAAATGCAGCAAAATGCAGTTCTTTTCTAAATGTTCATAAACATAAACAACACCCCATGTTAAACATATACAAACACGTACACACACACGTACACATTCACGTTCATAACAAAAGGTTTACGTGTATGGAAAAATAGATAAATAGATAATATTGCTGGGCCCATAGAAATCATTTATTGCAATTCATTTATTATTGTGTAAGCATGATGATGATGATGGCACATGCTAAATGTTAATTGAAACTGAAAGGAAATTTTGATTGCAAAATGAAAGCAAAAAACCAAAAAGATATAAAGGCACAGAGAATTTTCTCTTATATAAATGCTCGCATGAAAAATGTAATTTATATTTAAGGTACTAAGAATGAAATGCATGATGTAGAATTTGAAATTTAATAAGGATGTAAACTAGAAAATAGCTCTAAATTCATTTCAATTTAAACAAAATGAAAATTAATTGTAATGATTAAAAAAACCAAAAATAAAAGAAAAAAAAAAGATAAACTAGAAGGTTATTTTCCTTTTGGTTATCTGAAGATCAACAATAAAATGAAACACAAATTGTTAGATTTTCTTTTTTTTTTTTTGGATTAATTTATGTTGCTCTGCTGTATATTTACAGCAGAGATTTCGTTACATAAAAACAAACTGAAAAAGTCAAAAAAAAAAAATAAATAAATAAAAAGAAAAAAGAAAGAAAAAAAGAAAAAATTGAGAGATGGAATGAAAGGAAAAGTCATAAATTTTGCCTTATGAAAGTTCTGATTTGATTTTGAAGTGTTATGAAACAAAATATTTTAAGTAAAGTTTACATTTTCATTTACAAAAAATTAAACAAATATTTCTTCTAATTTACATTTTTTTATATGAATTTTCTACATATTACAGAAAAATAGTTTTGTTAAATTTTGGAAAAGAAAAATCTTCTTGAAGCCAAGTCCAAGAAAATCGTTAGGTTTTTGTTATAATAACAAGATTTTTATTTAAATTATTATGCAACATAACAAAATGTGATAAATGGATAAAAGAAAAAATGTTTGTATTAACTTTTATCTTTGCAAATGAGAATGCACATTAGCGTAAATCCAGGAAATTAAAATTGGTGTTAAAAAAAAAAAAAGCAAAAAATTTAAAAAAAAATAACAAAATAATATGAAATAAAATTTTCATAATTTCATTTATTTGTTTGATGTTTCAAACGAATAAATTCAATTTAATAAGGTTTGAAAAATATCGACAAAAAAAATACATACAGACAGAAAAAATATATAGGAAATATTACAGTGTTAGTAAGCAGGACTTTTAAATACCCACCATCATTTGGCTTAATATGGATAAAAATTCAAAAATGTGAAAAATTATAATTTTCAAAAGTATTTTTAAATTCTCAACATAGCAAAATATCCAAAATGGGAATCCATTTATTTGGTTGGCCAATAATAATTTTGAGTTAAATTTTCTGTAAATTTTTTTCATAAAAGAAACATATTTTATGCAAAAATCGATTTTATTAAGCAGCCTTATTTTTTGACATTATTTGTAGAAGGATCGTAAACTTGATCCATATTTAACTATTATCAATTAGGGTCCATTTTGGAGCCAAAAAAAATTGAATTAAAGTAAACCGAAAACTGAAATAGTAAGGCTTTGGTAATAGATTTACATAGACGGACAAATGGACTTTCTAGCTGCCATCGAATGAGAAATTGATTTTGTATCAGTTTCTTTAATTTTTATAAATATCTTTAGCTTACCAAAGGCAAAAGATAGACTGACAATCTTAAATCGAATCAGAACATATTTAATGATTATTAAGTGGATCCCGGTAATTTTAAATCAAATTCTATAAGTCTAAAAAAATTATGACTCTTTTTGAAAATTAACGAAATTTATAGAAATCTTTGAAATGTTCTCTAAAAGAAATTGAGTAGTGTGTAAAAATAAAATAAAATATCGATAAATTATGTATATCTTATCTAGATCAACATTATCTAATTATTTAATGGTCTAATTGTCTAATTTTCATATAAATTTTTTGTTTTCTTTTTTTTTTTCTGTTTTGTTTTCATATAAAACGTCACGTTTTATAAAATCACATTTAAATCGATTAATTTGATTGAACAAACAAAAGCATTTTAATTTCATTTCATCAATATGTAATTAAATTTCTATATAACTAACTATATAAATTTGTCAATATGTTATTTATATATGTGGCGGGGACCAACCCACAATCATTTCAAAATCTTACATGAATAGAAATTTTGTTTTAGCAATGAAAACATTCAAACTTACAATGCTCTTCATTTTCAGATTATTCATATTTAAATTCATAAATATTTCCATATGAAATGAATTAAACGTTAAGTGTATATTAACAATACTATTCCAGGTCCAATCATCTAAATATTCTCATTCATATTAAATTAAATGACGTATAAAGTCATGTGTAAAGTTTCATTTACAGTTGTTATTAAACCATTTGAGCTCTGGGCTGTACCAATATTTTTTCTTTTCTTTTTTTTTTTTTTTTGGTTTTGGTAAAAGTATTAGTTGTTATTGTTGTATAAAATATGCATTGTGGTTTTGAAAACTAGAAAACTTAATGTAATATATATTACAAACTAAAGAAATTTTCTACTAATTTTTTCTTGTTTTTTTTTTGTTTTTTTTTGTTTTTTTTGTTTTTTTTTTGGGACAAAATACTCGACAGAAATTCATTCAAACAACTAAAATGTTTGGTGTACATAAATTTACCAAAATATTTGAAATATTTGTAAATTATTTGTAATAAAAATGTGATAACTTTCAAATAATCTACATTAAATCGTTTAAGCGGAATAATTTGAAAGAAAAGTGTTTTGAATAATATTTGAAAACAAAAATGGCTTTTCCTTTAAAAAATAGGTCTCTTCCATTTTTAATTTTCTACAGATTTACGTCACAGAATATAATTCGTTATATATTTGGAGAGTACAGAGCAATTAAAAAAAGTTCAAGTCATCTGATTATGGTCTCGGTTTTAAAAGTGTTCGTATACTAAATTCAATTGAAATATCTCAAATTAAAGGCTCTTGTAGAAATGTTTCTGGTAAATATAAACAAAAAAATGGACACGCAAGTAACAGAAGTGAAACAGGGTTAAGCTAATATCACTTGATTGGTATAAGAAAACTTGGAGTCTTCTAGATAATATTTACAAATCTATAAGCTTGCTAGACTTTATATCACAATTATTGTAAAGCTAAAGCATAATGTAGAAAATTATTATATCAAGGAGATGAAGCGAAATTGATCAGTGAGGCTTTTTCATTTTCTCCATAACTTTTATTAAAGACTTTTGCCTTTAACTGCGAATAAAAGCAAATTTTTACCACAAAAACCAAAGCATCTTTTTTAAAGGAAATCTTCATACCTTCTAAAAAAATAAAATATCCATTTTTTCATATAACCAAAATCATTCCAAATCTTAAGTTATCATCTCTTGGCATAACAAAATAAATTGCTAAATGAAATTCCATCAATTTCTAATTGCTTCAAGTAATTCATTAAACCAAATCTATGGCAAATTATGTAGAGTGTATTTGTATATGCATAATATAACAGAATGTGTATGTGTATACATAAAAAAATATATATACTTACCACACATTCTGATGAAGAGTTGTGGATGAAAAGTGTAAAAAAAAAGTTTCTTTCTTTTCTTGTTGCTGTTTTGTTTTGTGAAAATGTAAAAGAAATTAAATTTATTGTTGTGCCTGTGTAGTGCTGTTTGTTGGTGGCTCCTGCTGCTTTTGCTACAGCTACTATTACTGGTTGCCACTAAATATTTGATTGCGTTCAATTATTACACAATTAAATATTTAATTAGAAATACTGAAAAATATGGAATAGAAATTATTCTTAAAAAATTTGAAATAAAATGAAATAAATTATAATAAATATAATTATAAAGTTATAATAAAATTCATATAAAGAATATAACGTTCTTTATTTATACATATAAGTGATTAAAATGATGAAATATCATAAATTTAATTTATTTCATAAATAGCATAAAAATTCATTGAAATAGCAAACGAATTTCAAAGAAAATTATTAAATATACCAAGAGTTTTCTAAATGAACATTTAATGACTTTTTCCATACTTTTTTTTATATATATATTTTTTTCATTTAAAAATCAAACAATAGATTTAATATTTAAGAAAATACGGCTGAAAGAGAAAATGAAATAAATAAAATTGAAAATAAATAAAAAAGTATGGATTTTTTTGATCAACAATATTTCCGAAACAATTTCAAGTCAAGTCTTTTTCTCTCCTGAAGTTTTATATTTGAATTTCAATAAATTTAATAAAAGTACACAAACTGCTACCATGAATTGATTGGGAAAACCTCACGAGAGGAGATTTTTATTTTTATTTTTTACTTTTAATACAACTTAGAAGTTTTGAATATACGGCATACAAAGGGCACACTTGACAATGAAACTTAATTTTGATTTTTCTTTATTACTCCCCATAAGCTACAACAGTTAAAAATCTGAACTTACTTACGTTTATTCTGAATAATGTTTTAATATGAATGATATTCAAGAGCTCAAGAATAGTCTTTGATATTTATAATGCATCAAATTTTAAATATTACTATTTCTAGGGCAATATCTATTCCGTATTGACCATGGATCATATAAAAGCTGGATCGTAAAAACTTAGCTAGACCAAAAAGTTCCTTATCTTATATTTTGACATTTTCGGTCAATTCTAAATTCTAAATTTTTAAAAGATTTAATATTTCAACAAGCTTATTCCAACTTTAAAAGTATTCTAAAAGTTTAAGTAAAAATTTCAGCTAATTAATAAAAGTCTTTTAATGAATTTAGCTCAATTCAAAAATTTCATTATATGAGACTTTTATTAAAATAGTTGGCCTGATGTATATAGAACTTGCGTATCCAGTAAACGTTAAATCAAAACAAACAAAGAAAAAATAATCTAATTAATGAAATCTGAGTATTGTTGTAGTACTTGTCAATGTTTTGAAGTCAGATAGCACATAAAAGGCAAAGGAATATTTTATATTATATTATATCCAATTAATTAAAATCACTTGCATTTACCTCAAACTTTTAATAATTATATATATATATATATATATATATATATAAATACGTATATAAAGCAGGCACTGTATGCACAAAATCAATTGTAAGCCTCTTTCGAAGTATTAAAATAAATCCAATGCCATCAGTAAAGAACAGAAATAAATAAACAAACAATTCCATTAAGGAGATGGTGCAAGGCTTATATACTTATATACATTCAACTTTTATTATATATATATATATATTATATATATATATATATATATATATATATATATATTATATATATATTGAAGAAAGTCTTTAAAACAATTAATTGCATCTTACAATTTTGACTACAATGCCATTTGCCATAATTAAGTTGTAAAACATATTTATATCCGTATCTGAGAAAATTCAAGTGACCTTATTTATGCACGTATGTCTTACATGTACGTATGCCTTACGGTTTTTTTTTTTATATATAGTTAAAAATTATTTATGTACATTTATTATTTTGATGTCAAAGTTGTCTGTTCAGTTGTGTCTACCACTCGAGGAGTTGTATAAATTATAATAAAAAGTTAAAACAATAAAATAGCGAAAGAGCAGAAGCAAAAACCAATAAGTAAATTACATTGGGCTGTGGCCAAATCTTCGATACCC
The DNA here is from genome assembly GCA_023089585.1 of Melophagus ovinus. Taxonomy (NCBI): domain Eukaryota; kingdom Metazoa; phylum Arthropoda; class Insecta; order Diptera; family Hippoboscidae; genus Melophagus; species Melophagus ovinus. The sequence continues at coordinate 6,707,651 of JAKKIB010000177.1, forward strand.
ACCATCCAGACACCATGATATTTTTTACTTAAAGCCTGTTTCAGTTTTTTCAGCAGCAAATTAAAAGCGTAAACCTAAAAAAGTGAATATTTGGTATTGTACAACATTGCGTAGGCGTGGTCGATTTTTATAATTTTCTAGGCAGCTATTGCAGACCAATGGTCGTACTATTTGTACAAAATTGCTGCTTTTTATCTTTTGCAGTTTAAAGATATTGAGCAACAAATTATTAAATTTTCTTTAAAAAAAATGACGTGTTTTCAGTTTATATAGTGGGTGTGTCCTTTCACTGATTTTAACCGTTTTCAATTCCAACGTGAGTGCGAAAACTTTCAATGATTTTGCCAAATTTAAATAAAAATTGATATCTCCAATTTTACAGCCAGAAGAATGTTTATAACTAATAGGCACACAAATAGACAGAGGGACAGAGGGACAGAGGGACAGAGAGACATGTTTAAACTGTTTCAGAATTTGATGGCCATCAAAAATATATACTATATAGGGTCTCCAATGTTTCCTTACATGCATTACAAATGTAATGACAAAATGTATATACCCCCCAACCTCTAGGTGGTGTATATAAAATGGAAAAAGCTAAATAAGAAAAAAATGGAAGAAACAAATTCAGAAAATTAAATTTAACTAGAGCACCATGGGCCCCTCTTATTCTCAGAGAAATGTGGACACGATAAGACTCACAAGAAATCAAGGAATAGCCTGAAAATATGCAGTTTATAATATTAGTTAAGTGGGTGTGGTCGATTTCTTTTTGATTTTTTAAGAAGTCCCATAAAATGACATGTAAAAAAGAAATCTAAAGCCCACTACATTTTCTTAGGGCAGATATGGTCACTTACATTTAGATGGTGGCATGTTGTTCAATCGATTTTGTTTTTCTTTAACTAAACTGCTTATAAAATTTTCGTTGGCTTTTTCAAGGAAATTCTAAATTTTTGCAAGAAGGGCGCAAACTAAATTTAGCTAAATTATTATCGTTGTCGATCAAGAGCAAGTAAGCTTTATATAAAAACTCAAAACCATTTTTTTTGCTGAATGTTACAAACATTTCGGCAAAATTTTAATACTTTCAATTTCTGTATGATGTCTATAAAAATGATATAAAAATTCATTACCCTTTTTTAATGAAAATGAAGGGACACCGTCCATGCCATAATTAAACATTTTTTGATATGGCTAAGTATATGTGTAATTATGAATTTGTGAATGTATGTGTATCATTTAATTTAGTTTAGTTTAGTTAAGTGTTATCATTTGATACGTTTTGTTTTTTTTTTTTACTGAGTACAAAATTTTAATTGAGTTTTTATATATTCCTTTCAGATAATACAGATTAATCAATTCAGCAAAATAGCAAAGTAAATAAATAACAGAAAGAAAAGATTATAATAATGAGATTTGATGTAAATAAAATTCGTGTTGTCTCATGCGTGATATTTGGAGGAGCTTCAAAGATATAAAAAAAAGTTGTTAGAGGAGAATTTTAAAAACGTTAACGTGTTTGACCTTAATAATTGTGTTCAATTATGTTCAACCAGCCAGAAATTTGATTGGAACTCTGTAATTAAAAAAAAAAGAAATTCTTTTCTACACAAGTTGAACTTTATCAAAAATCAGAACAATGGTTCATATTAAAAGTACTGACGAGGATTTCCTTGCAAGATAATGTTGGCTTGGAAAAGTTTGGCAACATTAGTTCCATTGCACAGACAGAAGATCAGAATTTGCGTAGTGGATTGCAAAGATAACAATTTAGATTGATTTGAAAATAACTGAAGATTTATTATTACAGAAAAGTCACAACACAAAACATACCTTATAAATTATGCGATTTACATTAATTATGAAAGAAGTATTGTCCTCGAGGCCATAAATTTTGATATGACTCTCAAGTCCCTTTTGACTTTGATTGGTTAAATTGATGGAAATGTTTATAAAATATCACAAGCGGTAGAGTAAGTTCTACATCTATAGCACCGAAAGGTAGTAAAGGCCAGAAAATTAAATGTCAGCGATTCAAAACGTTTTATGGTACATCATGCTTAGCGTCACGATTTAGGACTGTGGTAATTTTTCCGGCATTAGAAGTTAATAAAGTCACTAAGTTGCAACTTACATGGCAGTGATTCAAAACTTTTCATAGAAATATCTATAAAATTAGTGATCGTACTTTTTATCAAAATTTTAAAATTTTTTTCATTTTACTAATAACGAACGCAAAATATTTGCAAAAAATAAATGTAGAATGGCTAAGTGCTTTTCTTGTTAAAAATCTTCTGCAAATTTGCTTTATTATAGAAATATAAACTCAGCATTATTTTCATATAAATTTTATGGCCAAATTAAAATAAAATTTTAAAAGCCAACGTGACTTCTTTTAAATAAATATTGACCAATTATTTAAAGTATTTTTTACAAACCATAAAACATAACAATTTACGCTATTTGAATTTTATGTTTATCAAACTGCGCAAACATGACGAAATATATTTTTCAATTATATCTGAGATAATAAACCGGGTAATCCTCTACAACAGAATATTTTTTACAGAAAAAAAAAGAGTCATACCTTAATGGTGAAGTGAAACGAGAACAAGAACAGAAAAAAAGTGTCACGCCTTTGTATATCAATATCACAATACATTGGTAACATTATTCATGTCACAAAAATTACAAAACCATTTAAAAAAAAAAACAGAAAAAAAAAGACTCAAGTTGAAAAAATAGTGATTGTTTGACTGGAAGACTGAATAATTTTCCATATAACTCAGATAATTGTCATTTAAAATAACAAGCAGGAATTTTATAGTTGTTTTAAAATATAAAAAGAAATTAATATACCAATATCTTATGGTCGTCCAAAGCTCTAGGTATTAGCATCACAAATCGTAGAATTTCAATAGCGCATCGATTATAAAGGATTTGTTAAGACAAAGGGCTGCTTATAATATTTACAAAATACTTCAACATTCATAAAAGTTTCAATCTGTTCTTTAATTATACATTAAATATTAGATAAAACTGGTTCCTTTTCAGAAAGAATTTTTCACAAGAAAGGAATAACCAAAAATTTTTTTATACTTTTCCCAGGTTACTTTTGGCCTTTTCTGTGCATTTTTCTATATTTTTGTTATAGATTTAAATAAATAAAAAAATTTTATATTAATTTTTTTGCAAATTTTGATATTTCCAAGTTTCAGGGACTTGAGTGAGGTGTAGCCAAGAAAATGGCCAGTTAAACTCAAAAATAATTTTTTTTTAAAAGAATTCATTGTTTCATTAGTTCATTTTTCAAATTATAATCAAATAACAAACAGATTTTAATGGATATAAAAATAAGTATCACCGAATCGTAAAATATTTTTTCATTTTTAATGCTTCTCTTTCGTTGCTCTTTTTTTTTTTTGGATAAGTGGTTGGGAAGGGTGGGTGGCTGCTTGTAAAAAGGTTCATAAACCACAAAATAAAGAACACAATTATGTTACAAGAAAAAAAAAATTACTTGATAAAATGTCATTGGCATATAAGAAATATTTTTATATATAAAGTGCATGATTATTATAAAAAAAACTATTAAATTTATGTGTAATTAAAAACTTGCGTTTTTATTAATTTTTTTGAAATTTTTTTATGTTTTATGAAATTTCCATAAAAAAATTGTCCCAAAAATTAACTGCAATTTGAAAGTATGAAAAAAAACTTCATTGCAAGACAAACATTTCCCTCCTTGAGCTGTTACTTTGTACGCACTCAACTGAATTTGTTTTTTTTTTTCAATTTTTAAAATGTTTAATTTATATTTGTAATAATTTTTAATAATTTTTGAACAATATTGCTATATTTTTTCTTGATTATAGATTTTGTTTTATTATTTTTCAATGAGATCTCTACTTTCAATTTTGAACATTTAATATTTTGCAAATCATAACATTTTTTTGCTCATTTAATTTTTAAAAATAATAATAATTTTACAAAGTACAAACACGTACACACACATACAACAATAACAAAATTCATAAAATATAATTTCTTAATATTTCTGAATATTTACATGAACAACCAAACAAAAAAAATAAATAAATAAAAAAAGAAATAATTGCTAATAATTTTCAAAGCTCGATCTATTGATATTTTAACTTGTTGTTCGTCTGGCTTAATTAAAACTGACTTTAATGCAAGAAAAGTTGTTTGAATAAAATGTTTGCCTTTTATAGTAAAATTGTTATGGCTAATAATCATCAATCCGTTAAGCATTTAAAAAACAAAAAAACAAAAAAACAAAAAATGAACTAAAATGAAGAAAAAGCAAAAATGAGTTAATATAAAAAGAGTTGCTATACCAAAACAACTGAGCAAGTTGATCGTGGCTTTTAATGACAAACAGAAATTATATACAAGAGAGTACATTCATATATTGTACATATATATTTTTATCATATACCAATCTAGTTGTAATATTTATCTATTAGTTTACAACGACTTTATAAAAAAAAATATTAACATTAAATGTCTTTTTAAAATATTTCATATCATTTAAAAAGTTGCATAGAAACCATTTTCCAATTAGATTTGTAGATTTAGACTTTTTTTGACCTAAAAGTAGGCCTTTCAAAAATTTATAATCTTCTAAGCTAAACTAGTGTTTCATGTATAAATGGACCTTTCTAAAATTCATAAATTTTTCAAGTGAATACTTAAGAATTCATTTCTAGGGTCAAGAGTGAATTCATTTCATAAGCGTTATAGAAAGACCTTTAATATGGTTTTGATTTTGACTGATGTATAATTTACATAATTGACAGTAGCAATAAAATATTCTTTGGATAAAAATAAAATTATTTCTCAATCGTTGCCATTTTAGTAAAAATCATAAAACAAGGGAAAGTTTTATCGTTCTTTCAATTTTTATTGAATTTATGCAATTTTTTTTTATGCATTTTGAAAGATTTTAATTTTTTTCTTGAATTTTATGACTTATATTCTGACATAAGTTTATAACCAGTTTCTAAACCATAAAATAAAATATATTTTAATTATCTTAATGGGTTTGACTTAAATTTCATGATCTTTAGATTTGGTTGAAGTCTCTTGAACATTTAAATATATCTTACTTGAAATTTATTTTAAAGTTTTAATCTTTTTATTATTAATTAAGTATTGTACATTTTTGCTTTTTTTAAATAAATAAAAAAAAATCGAATCACATCTACAAGTTATTAACATTGAAAATAATATGAAAATATATTTTATATTTTATTGAAACAAAGAAAAGGAAATTCTGTTTAGTTGATAATGAAAAGAAGCCTACAAAATTTCATTATTTAACTAGATTTATTTTTAAAAATGAAAAATTTTTACAAAGGCAATGTTGTATATTGTTATGTTCCAAACAATTTAATAAGAATATAAAATAGACAAAAATTTATTTAATGTTAACTTGTTGCTTATAAATTGAGGCATTTAATAGAAATTGAAATGAGATTATAAATCGAAACAATTGCAAAAATAGTGTAATTTGTAAAAATTTGTGTAACAAGGAAATTATGAAAAAGATTGTTTGACTAACGAAACAACCAACCAACTAACCAACCAACTAGATAACTAACTTAGTTGGTTAGAGAATTTTTTATTGTAATATTTACATATGGCATGGGCACTCCCAACTTATTTCTACTTCTAGCTTTAGAAAGCTGCTTATATTCTCTATCCTTTATCTTCTATCCCTTTCTTTCTTTTTTCATTTGTATTCTCTCTCTTTTACTTTCTGCCATAAGTTCTCTTTTAAAGTTTGTTTAATTTTGTAAATCGATCAATTACAACTTGTGTAAATGTTTTTCATTTGTAAAAGAAATGTAAAAGAACTTAAAGTAAAAGGTATAAGTTTATTAAATTTATTTAGAATGGTGGAATTTTGTTAACCCCATAAAATTTCTTCACAAAATAATTTAGTTATATAATAAAATAAGCAATTATTTCAAAGCACATAAAATAAATCAGTTATAACTTAAATTTTGCTTATAGAATTGAATTTATCAAAAGATTTGTGTAAGGAGGACAATAATAACTTCCAAAAAATCATTGCATATTTACGATCCAAATTTTCTTAAGAATACTTGAAAAGTCAAAGTCAAAAAGAAAAGCTTACTAAATGGCTTCTAATCAGATTCCCTTGACGAAATTTAACTTAAGCGAAATAGAGTTCAAAAAAATAATGGAAACATTCATAAAGTTTTATTCATAAAGGAGTTTCCTCACTTTATAGAAACAAACTGTCAATTGTTGAATTATTTATTAAATGAATTATAAAATAAGATGTAAAATTATAAACAAAATTCGATTATGCATTAAACTTATACGCCATGTTGATATGAAAATCCATGTCATTTATTATAACAATTGAAATTTGAAAGATTTTCTATTTTTTTTGTATGAAAGCCGGGACCCTTAAAATATCTTCGCGCAAATATTATTTATGTAGCATGCAACAGTTTATGAGCAAAAGTGTTTTGTTGATTTCCAAAATGTTTTCTTTTTTACGTTTCTTTTTTTTTTTTATTTTTATTTAGTTTCAATTTGCATAATATCGCATCGCATTATCATTGAATTTCGAAACTGCATTAAAATAATGAAACCAAAGAAAAAAAAAAAAAAGAAAGAAAACAATTTTTATTTATATTTTGGTGCTTTATGTATACACTTAATAGCCAAATTGAAACTGGTTTAAAATATAGCGCAAGCACAAAATCTGGTTTGAAAATTTTTTTTGTTTTCGTTTTTTTTTCTTACTTACTTTTGCTTTTGCTTTTGTTTTTGTTTTTGTTTCCTTTGTTTTGCTCATTACTTTTTTATTTTTGTATGTACATGAATATTATTCTCCTTCCTATATTTCTTGAATACTTTTTCAACTGTCTTCACTTTGCCTTTCTACCTTTTTAAATAATAACGAATGTTGATTGCGCGATATGTTGGCTGCTTGTACTCACAGTTTCTTACGTTCATATTTATTAACCTATAGCATTTTCCATATACACACATACATACATACATATATATATATATATTATATATATATATATATATATATATTGTGTGTGTGTGTGTGTGTGTGTGTATGTGTATATGCCTTATAAGCATATTTATTATTATGGCTTATACATTTATATTTTACCTTTAAAGTTAAAATTATATGCACACTACTTTCATGTGGCTTGGTTAGAATGCCAGAGTATACCAGAGTTGCAGGCCGGTTTTATAACCACAATAATAATTATAATAATAATAATAATGACAAAAATAGTATAAAAATAATTATATTGAATTGAATTTATAATACATGCATGTAGGTAACATCTTGGTAAAAGAAGCTCTTGATCTAATGCTTGACTAACAATCACGTTGAAAAATTTTCATAATTTTGAATTTGTTATTAAAGATTTAAGGGAGTCACATTAACATTGCGTAACATTTGGAGCATTTGAGGCTTTTTATAAAGGCCTTACAGAAATTTGATAACAATGAAGCTAAGCATTCAATGAAAATTGATAATTGTTTTGGCAAAAATGTAGAGAAACTATATCAAAATAATTTCAAAATATTATAAAATTAATTTAGCTGGCACTGAGATTTCTTGACCTTTGACTTTCTCAATTAAGAGATTACAAACAAAATTGAAGGTATCAAGCCCTAAATCAAATTTTTAGAATGAAATTTAAAAGGATTATTTGAACCAAAACCCATTAAACGTACTAATCAAATATCTCATCAGCAGCTGGAGAAATTCATTTAACTTAAATTTAAAAGTTCATAAATCAACTAGCAAACTTACCACAATCGTAGCTTATGAAACTCAACACATTTTAATTTAATGATTGTCTTGAGTAAACTAAAATTATCTGCATTGTCTTACTGGGTCCATTCATACTTAAAACATAAATGTTTTCTACATATCTATCATAAATAAAATGACTTAAATCTTTATATCTTGATTAAGCCAAAATAAGAATTATCATAAAAATTTCGCTTGAACAAAATTTCATCTTTATTTATTCATATTTTTTTTTTATGTTTACAAATGAACAATGAAGTATGTAACAAGAATTAAATATAGGACAATTATTCTCATTTTATAATTACAAAATGAAAATATAAATAAACAACTATTTCTATTAAATAAATTTTGTTTTGTAAAAAAGATTTTTTCACAACGATTTTATTTATTGTTTACATGATTTTTTTTTTTTTAGTTTAATCATATATTTACATATGTAAAATATTTGAAAGGATTTGTAATAAATTTATGTTTTATTATAATTTTTGCCTTCTAAGTCTTTGGTCCATTTGGAAATAAAAACTTTATGATTTCGGTTTGAAACTTTCAAATTTCCTGAAAAATATAATTTGTTTATGGTTTATTAATTTTTAGTATAATTTCTTGATATATAACGATCGATGTACCTTTTAAATAGACTTTCCGGCTAAAGGAATGAAAGCAGTTTTGAAAAGTTATAAAATTTTCTTTGCACTTTACATTTAAATAAAAAACTGCTTAATTTTAAAAATAAACCAAAAAGTAGTAGCGATAAATGAAAAAATTGAGTTGAAACCGATTTGAAAGTATTTTAAATTATTTTGCTTAATGAGAATCGCAAAATTATAGTTTGCTTAAGAAATCTTCAAATCTTCAAATCTTCAAATCTTCGAATCTCGCCTGATAAAGCAAAAGTTTTGCTTTACCAAGCAAGATAATTTTTACTACTTTCTTTTCTATTTTCCGATTGTTTGTATTACTTAAATTGTCTCTTAAATTTACTTCTGTATTAAACTTTAGTTATAATACAATTTTTTTTTTTGCATGAAAACAAATACTTCTGATATCTGATTTAATTTGTTGTAGCCTTCATTTACATTTGCACATTTTCCAGTATTTTAATTATATATAAAAAAAAACATTTTCACTCATTTATTTAACATAAAAACCATTAATAATACGTTACCAAGTTTCTTTCTTTCAATATAAACATTCGTTACTGTTGATACATGTTTTTAATAAGCATAAAATAGAGAAGCCTTTATAAGAAACTTGCATTTTAAATAGTTAGAATTTATTAAGTATACGCAAGTGCAGAATATATAAAAGTATATATATGAAAATTTCTAATTTCTAATGGATAGAGAAGACTTTAAGAATATGCCACAATTAACAATTACATACATGACACAATCACTTGAAAGAATATTTAACATTAATTTAGTTCTCTTTCGTTTCGCCCCAAACTTTCAGCTGCATTATATTGTTAGAGCTCCTTATTAATGCCGCCACTTATGTTCACCAAATCGGAAAAGCAACACAAATAATAATTGACTATATGATCGAGATCGACTCTTAAATACCTTACACCTTTTTGCTTTATGCTTTATGTGATTCAAACAAATAATTGAATTACAAAACAATAAAATTGAAAATTGAAAATTGAAAATTGAAAAAATTATTATTTTTATAATATTTACAAAATTCGTTATATGAGAGGAGGTTCAAAATATGGACCCATCTGGATTAAATATGGTGATTACGTCCTTTTTTACATCTAAATAAAAGGCAGTGACAATTTTCTTTAAAATATATAAAAAATTAAGTCAAAGCAAGCGTTATATGGGAAATGATTGTAAAAATGAACCGATCTAGACCAAATTTAATACCCAGGTTTTATATGTTAAATTAATTACAATCAATTGTCAATTTATGGCTAATTATTATTAAAATTGAAAATTTTTTTCTTATACTGACTTTTTCAAAAAAGGCATCAATCATTTTTAAAAGGTCTCATTTTTTGGTCAAAACTCAAGCATGTGGCAAATTTCTTTGGAATACCTTCAAAATTGTTATCTGCAGCTTACACAAGCAGCATTTAGACAGTACAGACAGACGGACAGACTAAAATCAAATCAGAAATTATTCTGAGTAGATTGGTATAATAAAAGATGGATCTATCTTAACCCTGTTTGAATGCTACAAACATCTGCAGAAATTTATAATACTGATTGCCGCAAGTTGTGTATGGCATAAAAAATATATAACAAAGCAGATAATTTAGTACAAGGCGAAGACTTTTGAAAGCAAGGCAAGACATTTCCTCTTTTAAAGGAACTAGAAAAAATCTATCTCTAAATTTTTATTGAAAAAGTGAAGAAAATAAAAAAAAGAAATAAATTGTAATTTCTTTTATAAATTGAAAATTTCTTTACATGAGGGCAAATCCAAAACATGGATAAATTTGGATTAAATTTGCCAATTTTATTAAGTACAATGAAAGGACTACTCCCCCTTAATTTTTATTATAAAGTAATTTGCAAATTAAACCTTTTCTTATATAGCGCTTTTGTCTTCTGAGTAAAATTTTACCTTTGAATCTAAATACGCCCCTTTAATCATATAAATGCCGCAAAAGTTGTATATTAATTAAATTGGAATTTAAACTATTTCTGACCTACTTTCATGCCAAACTAGTTCTCAGCCAAACAGTTATATTGAAAAGTTTCTTTCCAAATTTTTCTGCTTACACAAAATCCAAAGTATGTTATAGGGTACAAAAATTGTGAGCAACTATTAAGATGAACAATTTGAAACAGGTTGCAAAGTAAAGTAAGTAAGTGGTGAACATAAACTAGGCGACCTTGCTTTGATCTTCTTTACCATGTTTATATTATAAATTGTACGTATATTAATATTTGTTTATTTTTTATTTATATATACATAGAAATATATACAAAAGAATGCATGGTGGTCTTTCAACACTTGGCAAATACTTACGTTACAACTTACATATAAAACTATAATCATCTACTTGAGTTAAGTTGGTGTATTTTTTTTTGTGCATTATTTCCTAGTCTTTCTCTACAGAATTATCTTACATTTTTCTATTATTTTATATCTATGCTACTCTATTTAACAATAAACACTAACAACTTAACTCAACAAAATACAAAAGCAAAACAAAAGTTTATAAAATTCTACAAATAATATTTAACTTAACACGTTAAGTTAACTTTCTTAAAGAAATTATACGTACATACATACATTTTATGTTTACATATGGCTCCATTAAACAAGAATAGCATTACAGTTATCTGGTTAAGTCAAGAATTACATAAATATTATACCTCAAGCAAAGGAGAAGAAGAAAAAAAAACTAAAACTAGAAAAAAAATTTTTAAATGTAAAATAAATATCCCCTAAAAATAATACTGTTTCTGTGCTCACTCCATCTTATACTATCTCTCTCTTCTCTCTCTCTCTATATATATATATATATATCTCTATCTATCTCTCTATATCTCTCTCAAGGATATCAAAAAGTTCTGGTGAGATATTTCTAAGTAAAATATAATAAATGAAAATTATAAAAATTTATTACGTTTATATTCACTTTGGAACTTCAATTCAATTTCAATGTGTATAAATTTTGATAGAAATATGGATAAAAAAAAAGATGTCTAGCATTTATCGTTATAGATAACAATGGCCTTAGTTTCAATCAATGGAATTTTGCGTCATCAAAGGCTGAACTATTTTCAACCTCATGTCAAATTTTCCAGTATATTTTTTACAGCGATTTATCTTCTCTGTAACCAAGTTTATCGCTTAAACTTTACGTTAACAATAATTTTTATAAATTTTTTTTTGATAAAAAATATAATCCAAAATTGTAGTTTATAGTCAACATTGTCACTTCTAAATACTTACCTTGAGTCTACTTTATATTACTATCACATCAAGAAGTGGGGCTCAATTCAAAGTTTATCCAATATTTTCATTTGATATTCTACGAATTTTATTAAGAAAGTTGTGCCTGAAAAAGAGTTTTTAATGAAGACAAAAGTAGTCACTTCGTAGAAAGTTGCCCAAGAAATGTCCTCAATTAAGGCATTTCTTCGTGTAGTGCAACTTAGTCTAGAAACATTTTTTAGATTTTCTGATATTATATGAAATGAAACGATCGATTGGAATCGTGTATTCTAAAATTTGTATGGCATGTAAGACATAATAATTTATCATGGCAATAGAATAACTTTTGAAAGGAATTTTTATTGGTTTTTGTTACGTGTTATGTTTAATGAAAATCTAAAAAAAATATTTTACATGATTGTGTGAGTAGTTGTATGAAATAGCTTTCAGTTAAATATTTTGCATAAAATATTTTATAATCCTTAGGAAAAATACCATTTATTATATGGCAAACTTACCGTATTATATTTATAAATCTCTCTCTCTCTCTCTCTCTCTTCTCTTCAAGTTTATTATACGAAAAATTGAGACGGGGATTTTAACGGAACAATTTTGAAAAGTTTATTTTTCAGTTTCAGTTTTAATTTTATTTTGCTTTTGTTTCTTTCATTATAACATTTTTTACTTACATTCATTGGAAATAAAATTCTTGTAGTTTGATTAATATGGAATAAATAAAGCTTTGCCTTATTTTAGGCCAAAGGAATTATCTAGAGAAACTATTATTTGTTAAAGAAAAATAAAACAATAAAATTAATGCCTTACATTAAGACTTATTTTGTATGATTCTTTATTGTTCAAATTATTATCTTTTTTACTTTTTCATTATAATAATTATGATAATTATTATTATTATTATTAAATTAATAACTAATGAATTTACAAATTTACAAAAGGTACTTCCATCATTAATATGTCGCATCAATGACTTTTTTCTTTTCTAATTTCTTTGTATTTTAATTTGGATTTTAGTTTCTCATATTTTTACATTTTTTATTTATAGTTATATTATGGCTACTTTTTTATACCCTACACCATTTGTTCAAATTATAAATAGCATAACTTTTAGATAGAATTAATATTAATCTCAATTTCATTGAATCTGATTCTATATACTCTAAACTTTGGCCAGCTTTCAAATTCTAGGTAGAAATTTTCAAGAAATTTTATTTGGCAAAATACCCGTTTGAAATAGAGACGTTTGAAATTGAAATGTACCAACTTTTAAAATCATTCTCTGGTAATTGTTCTTTAGCTCTCAATTCACATGAATAGTTTGTCATATTAAATTTTTATAAGAACGGTCCATTCTAAAGATTCTAGCTTTGTCAGATTTAATAAATTTCTTTAAAAAAATTGTTTCCATTTGATTCTTAACGTTTTGTTCATGGCCAAAATGGTGTAGCGTGTAATTAATGGTCAATCATCACAGATTTGCAAGTTGGTTTTTTTTTTGATACGATTTTAAAATTATTTATTCGTTATTATTTTTTATAATTCTTCTAATTTATCTATTTCATTTCAAACAAGCCACTTTTAACTAAAATTTATGTTTAATATTTATATGTATATATATTTATGTATATATTTTAACATTCATACACTTTCATGAATTACATGTCAAAATGGATAAACGATTTGTATATCCATTATTGATAGAATTTATAATAATTTTGTTTCTACAAAAAACTGCCCACTTCAGACAAGGACTTATCTATTTTAATAATCCACTTAAACTTAAACTTCAAATTCTTAACGATATTCATAACGATTTGTTAGACTACTTTTCAGAAATCTAAAAATTTTTATGAACAAAGGCTGCTGATTTTTGTTTCAAGGATCAAAGCTATTAGAAATAATCAAATTGGACTCTTGTGATTTACTTAAAAAAAGAAAAAATTTTTAATATGAAAAAAATGTAATTCTTTATACCTCAATTGTAAATATTGTGAAAGACTAAATCACATGGGGTCAATGTGAACTCTTTTTCATTTGAAGGTATAACGATTTTTTTGTTTAAATGCTACTTTCTCAGTTTTAGATTTCTTATTAATTTGTTTGACTTTTTTGAACATTTCGCTTCCCTAAATGTCCTTAAACGATTATAATATATTTAATTAATTATTGAGCTACAACTTAATAAGAAATGAAAACGTATAATTCATATGTGAAATACTTTTCACTGCGTTTTAATTAGAAGCGCATTGTTCCGAAAGGAAATTTTTATAAAAGCGCAATCGTTTGAATCCATTTTTGAAAAACATTATGAAATATGAACCATTTTTATTGAAATTTTGTATAATTCAGGCACTTTTGAATGTTTCTACATACAGATTTTATGGAGCAAGAATTTGATAAACTAAACATCAAGAAAGTATTATACAAGTTAAGGTTTGAAAAGTTCTTCATATGGTAGAATTCCAAAATATGAATAAATTTTCACCAAATTTATTATATCAATTGCTGAAAAACGATTTTCATTAAAAGACATTGAAAATTCTAAATAGTTCTCATTTGATTTGGCTTAAGTTTTTCCTTTCCGTGAAAAATTGTCGTAAGTTTTGTGTGATCTTACTTCGGTTGGTCTAAGATTAAACTAAGTCTAAATAGAAAATTTTATTAAAATGACTCTAAGTTTACGATTTTTACCTTACTGAAGAATTTAAATATACAGACTTTAGACTGGAAGTTAAGTTTAAATCGATTATGAGCGGTATAATAAAAAATGGTGCCATCTGAACAGTTTTTGGGTAATACTTTTAATACCCTTAACCAGAAATTTCATAGGCTTAAACAAGTAATTGTTCTTTAATATTTTATAAAAAAAAATAAATGTCGCAAACTTCTTTTTAAACCGAGCTTGCTTTGACTTTGTTAAAGATACATATCACAGACAAAAATCAAGGTAAAAATTGTTGCGCCATCTGAAGCGACTGCATCATGTTTCATGTCACATGGATTTTCAGTTTAATTTGAAAATCTTTATGCTTCAAATAACATTTTTAAATATCAATGCTACAAAAAATTTTAATATTTTTTATTTTAACACAAAAATTATTCAAAATTAAATTATTCTATGGTATTTTTGCTAGTTATCAATTATAATAACACTAGAAAATAATGACATTTTCTTTATTAAATAATTCTAATAATTCTATAACAAACTATTTCACTTTACAACTACATATATAAATATTGTACATATGTATATATTTGTATTAGAATGAATTTAATTAAATGGCATCAAATTATGTTAAGTTTTATGTAGGAAAAACAAATAAAAACAATAAAAAACAACTTAGCATGGAAGACTTTAAATAAATTAATAATTATGCCTTAATGACAATATAATAATAACAATAAAATTTACATACAAACATCATAAAAATGAATCATATAAATATTTTTACATTTCACTAACATTTCTACATTTCTTTTGCATCTTAACTCTTTTATGTGCTCTCAACAAAAACAAAAAAAAATATTGTTAGATTGTAAGATCTTTATCTACAGCATACAGAAATTCTGGGTTACTATGACTTTATCAATATATTTATAATATCAAAAAAAGGCCTTAAAGGTCTTTGCAAAATTTTCATTTACTTCACTTGCCTTTCTCTAAGCAAATGAGTTGTTCTTAGGGCTGTGTTAAAACATTTTAGATAGAAAAATTATGCAATAGGTATTCTAAAGTTTGTGAAAATATATTAAAAGATTCTTGTATTATAATTTTGATATAAAGAAATCAGTCAACGGTCAGAAATCGTACGAGTTTCAAACACAGATAATGTTAAAAATTTTAATTTCTTTTGCTTGTTAACTTTTAAAATTTATATGGATGCAAGTTGAAATATACATTTAAGTAAATTGGCCACACCCACTATATCTTATTTTATTTTTTAATCTTACAGCTAATAAGTTAAACAAGATGCAACTTATCTATTTCTTCAGACAACGAAAAATATCGGCCCATTTTAAAATTGAAATAAATTGATCACGTCATTTACCTACAAAAACACTTGAATGGTGGTTGTTGATGACTTAGTTCTAACTACAAATATAATTATTATTATTACATATTTATATTACAACTTTTGAAGAGTGCACTCGTTTATGCATCTTATCCTTTATATGTTTTATAAAGTAAAATTGCATTTACACTTGAATGCTTAAACATTATGCCACATAATACACACAATACATACACATACACATACATATATATATATATATATATATATATATATATATATATATATATGTATGTATGTATAGATAAATATGTTTTTCTCAAATATATATACAAAAAGGAAGTTCTTAATGTTTAAATAAATGGCGATGATTTAATTTGACATAATAGTTTCTCTGAAAGTTAAACGGATGGGTGAATGGATGGTGAAATCATTAAATATATATGTATATATATATATATATATAGAACAAGTAATCATAGTTTATAATGGCAAATTATTAAAATAATTCGCCCATTAAATGGATGAATCGATTTAGGGCAAATTTTTATAGTAGTTTTATATAAAGAACAAGTTTGTCCAGCAGAAAGAGAACAAAAAATGGTAATGGTTATTGTAAGAACTCTTCTTAAAGTAAGGACATAAATTCGGGGCAATCATAAAAAGATATGCTCCTGTTCCATGCTAAATTTTCTTTTCTTTGATACCAAACTTGCTGCCATATCCAATGTCCTTAAAATAGATTTAAAATTGTGATTTTTGATGTGATAGCAAAAAGTACATTGTCAGATATTTTATGGACGGACAAATAAGTGCAAGTTAAAAAATGAAATTTAAAAAAAAATATATATTCGAATTTTGAAAATTACTTCATACAGTTTACATACAAAGATATTTTAATTTGTTCCTTATTATAAAAAGTGAGTCCTTTTTAAATCCTTCCAAATAATAACATAAACTACTGATATGACCTAACTTGTACTGGCAAGTGGTTTAAGATAAATAAAAAATTTTTTTTTAAAAATTTTAAACTTAAATTCATCTCATTTATACGAATTTTCCAATTATGGGTCTTTCATAAAAGTTTTTTGAATTTTCTCTAAATTTTACTTTTATTTATTAAAATAATTTATCTAAGTATATACAAATGCCTCTATATGTACGATTTTGAATGCATTAGTTTTATCTAATGTAATTCAAACTCAACACGTCTCAATTATTAAATAAAAAATATATTTATACTTCTTGTGGTTTTTTTCCTTTTTTTTTACATATTTACAATTTCTTCCCAATTACAGCAATTTCGATTGTTTTTATATTTTTTTTTTACTTTTTTTGAAGCTTTGATTTATGTTATTTCTTATTTGTTAAATTTTTTTTCTTCCCTCTTTTTTTTTTTTTTTTGGTTTTATTGGTTTACTCACTCTTATTGAAAGTCTACTTGTTGTATAATTGTGTCACTTGTCTGGTTAGTTGTTGCAATCTAATAATTTATAGATATCTGTTACACGTGTTTGTATGTCTGATAATATGAGTTGTATACTCGATATACATACATACATATATACATACATACATGTAAATAAATATATGAATGTATATGAAATGGATGTCCAGACAAATGATACCATTAGCACACCTTATGTTAAACATCTCTAGATGGAATTTATGATGGTTTTCTTTTATGTTTTCATTTCTATTTTATTTCATTTTTCATCGTTTATGTTGTTGATGCTATTTGGTTCTGATTCTGATTGCTAGGTTTATAATGTGACAGCATTTTCTTATAAAGAATTATTTCTCATACCTTAAACCTTTTGAGATATAAAGTTCTATAAGTTTTGGTAGTTGTTGTAAAAAACTCTAAGATAGAATTTCCTTTTATTTTAAAATCAGCATTTTATGTCTTTCGTTTCCATTTGCCTGATATCTGTCCATATAAATGAAACTACTTTGTTTCAAAAACTGAAACTATTATGGCCCTCAAAATGAAAGCCTTTCAAATTATAGGCAAAGCCTCATTTTGAGTTAAATGGAAGAAAATTTAGAATTTGGAATTATGCAAAAATGAAAATCTCCAGAGAATAGTTATTTGTCTTACAAAAATCTGAATTTCATTTAGAAAAAATCTACTTTCATATCAGAAATATTTCAAATCATTTCACTTTCTTAACTTCTCAATTGAATAAAGAAAAATGATGCAAGGCATTTAAGAATCAGCTTCAACAGGGTAGAATTAACTCGTTTAGTTATTTCCCCAGGACATTTTTAAAGTACCACTTTCTATTATCTGCTCAAAGTTTTGTATTTTATTGTTTTAGATTTTAATTTTACAACTTTGACTCTGAAATATTGTTATCATTTGTCTTTAGTTGAAAATTTAAGCTGTAAAACTAAACTGAACTGAACTGAACTGAACTCAACTGAACTGAACTGAATTGAATTGGATTTAAGTGATTTGATTTATAGTTAATAAGGTGTTGCTTGGCATATATTGTCTTTTTTTTTTTATGAACAATAAGTATTGTATGTGGCAGTGTTTTAGTGTTTTAATGTACTAGCTATACTTCTCTGAGAATTGGACCAAAAACAAAACAAATACAGAAATGCATAAAAAATGAATCATTTATCTTATTCTTATACTTTTATGTGGCTTTTGCTACGGCTTTCCGTTGCCATTGTAAGCCGTTTCTTTGTTGCCATTATTGTTGGTATTTTTGTTGTTGCAGTTGTTACATATCATACATATTTTTGTGGCTATTATTAGTACTGTGGCAAGAGCTTTTAAAACGGACGCTAAAAAGTATATTCTCTTCATTTATTTTAATTTTGAATTTTTCCATTTTTCTAGTGAATTTCCTTTTGCTTTGCTTTTTTCCTTTTATACAACTTCTACCATCAACTTTCCAATGCCATGTATTCATTGATGGTATTTTTCACTTGTAAAAGATTTAGAGTTACAATTCGAATTTTTAATGTAAGCAAAATTATCAGCCAACAGACATTTTAATGATTTAAATTGGGTGGGCTCAGTTGCTTTTGTACAACTACTAATGACGTTTGTTTGTTGTTTGTTTTATTATTTCTTTTATTATTATTATTATTTTTATTATTATTTTTATTATTATTCTACTAATTTATTATTTTGTTCTATGTCTTAATATTAAAACAATTTACTTTGTGCTTGTAAATTTGTATGGAACTGAGTTTGATTTTGCGCTTGCAACTGCAATGGCGTTTTGAAATGTTTAGGTGAAGTTTGTAAACTCTTATAAGAATCCTCTTCATTATCCTTGTATTGTTGAGCAAACTGTCAGCCATAATAAAATTTTGTATTAGCTGGCATACCAGTTGGCAGGGTACGTGGTAAAGTGCCATCATAGGCCAATGGTATCGAAAGTTGTTGCTGCTGTTTAGGTGATAAGATTTTCTCTCGTATTGTTAACAATGCATGAGGATGCAGTAAAGGTGATGTTGTTAACATTGTTGGCGATTTTATATGATGTAAAGTGTATGAGTCTGAAGTTCCAGATGCTGGCGCCATGGCTGATTCTGTTGGTGCGGCTGCTGCTAATGAGCTGGCTGCTATTGTGGTAACATTACTATTTATATTATTATTGCCTAATTCTAGGGGCTTTATTAATTTATGTTGTTGTGTTTGTTGTTGTTGTTGTTGTTGAAAATATTTTTGACTTTCATTTAGATATGCTTCACCTTGTGCTAGAGGCATAGCCGTAGTTGGCGGGCATTGTATTGCATTCTCTGTATTAAATATATAACCGGAATGAAATGTTGGTGCTGTTGTATATTGAGCCAATGATGTTATGGGTACAACAGTACCTATAAATAAAATGTATAATAAGGTATGTGGCATATATCTAAACATGTCATAGCCAGTCAATGAAAAATCTTATTAATATAAATACAGCAAACGGCCAGAGAGAAGAAAATAATTTAGTTGCGATCATAAAAACCAACATGTTCTGATATTTTTTATGATTTATAGTAATTATTATTTTCTGTATGTTTATGTAAAGTTATATAACTAAAGAAGAAAGTAAAGGTAAAAGGAAAATGCTAAAAATTATACAAAAAAAAAACATTGTATTAATAAGAAATTCGAAGTATTAGTTTGAGAAATAATCAAATAAATCATTTATTTCCCAGTATTTTTTTTTTGTAACATTTTCCTATTGTTTTTTTCTTTTTGTAAAGAATAAAATTTTTTAATGTTTCACATCGATAACATGAAAATAAACATAACTCACTAAATATATTTCTCTTGTTTTCCTTTATGTTTTACATTTATCACAGACTTTCATACCTTTAATTTCTAAAATGTTGATTAGTTTTTTGAAGCATTTTAAAATGACGTAAAACAAGGAAATATCAACAACAAATGTTGATTTTGAAACTTCAAGAGAATTTCAGATAAATAACATATGAAAATTGGCAAAAGTGGCTGCCTTAGATAACTTTACCTAAACCAATTAAGAAGCTAAAAACAAATCGAATGCGGCCGCATTTCAAGGCCACAGAAATCATTCGATCTTGCCTTTGGACTATAAATATTGGAGAGTTTAAAAATGTACCGAGATGTAAGACAATTATATTTGGCTGAAAGTAAATCGTAAAAACCTCATAGTTATATGGCCCATTAGGCCATATAACTGTGCATTTATGGCATGGCCTCTTAAAAAATAAATAACTTTCATTGAACAAATATCGTAGAAAATTGAAAATCATTTATATATTTTTGAATAGGTAAGTCCACAATAAAAAATGAAGATAAAAATTTAGTAAAGTTCAATTAATTATTCTTAATTATTATGCCTGAGTGAGTACCTTTTGCCATTAAACATCTTCTTAATTTGGTCTATTTTGGAGGCGTGTTTTTAAGGCCAATTTAATTCATATATAATTCAAACCGATAAGGATTATTTACAGTGATTCCAAAATGCTTAGTGTTCACAAATTCAATCATAAAAATTGATTGTATAATTTCTTGGATATGAACCACATAAAAACTTTAAAGATTAGTTTCTTTTTCTTTGAAGTTACACGCCTTAAGTAAGTGATATTCAAAAAATGAACTGAAAAATATTAGAAATTTTTCTGTCTTTATTTAACTAAGGAAATCTGAAATTTTTGTAGTCTATTTTCTAAGAAAGTTTTTCCAAACCGTTACTTCAATGTAAGAAATCTCTGATTCAAGTTTTAACCATAAACATTTGCCTTTTCAGTTCCTTGTACTTTCTCTGCTTTCAATTTAACTAATTTGTAACATTTGATGGCTTTTTCAAACCTTTATTTTTCTTTTGTTTTTATTTTTCTTTTTTCTTTTCTTGGAGCTTAGAGAATTTTATACCTTTTTCTGCCTTCATTATTTTAAATTCCTTTTTTTATTTACACCTTTTAAAGTATTATGTTCTCATTGAATGCTTCGATCATTGCAAACACTTGGGGATTAAATTCACATACACAATCTTCTCTTCTTTGACGTTGTTCCTCTTTTTTTGCATTTTTTATGAAGGTTCTTACAAGCAAACAAACAGAGAGTGAAGAAGGATAATACAAATGGCCTTAAAATAGGAAAAGTTGGGGGGGGAAGAAAAAAAGCACTGCCAACATTTTAAGTTAATTGGTTCTCAATGAGTTTGTAATCACAATGAATTAATCAACTAAATAGAGAAAGAAATTTTCTTCAGTATATAAAAAATATAAAATAAAAATGAGTGAGTAAGTAAAAGCAGATGAAAAATTACGTGACTATTAAAAAGACGTTCATGCTTTTATTAATTGATTTATGATATAAAAACTAATAAAAATAAAAGCAAACGAAAAAAAAATGAAGAATGATATGGCGAAAAAAACAATTAATAGGCAAATAATACATTATAATGGATGTAAGAATTAATTTATGAATGATTTTTAGGCAGGATCACATTATTATAAAATTGTATGAATAAATGAACAAATGAATCATTATAAATTTCATAAGCAGAAATAATTTGTTTTCGTTTTATGCTTAGAAAATCTCTTCTATAAACTTGTGCATTTCTAATTGAAAATTTTTGAAGGTAGAGTCTAAAGAGCTTAAGGAAAAACTTACCTATAATTGTGCTAGAACTAATTGTTGAGCAGCCAGCAGCACTTATAACAATTGCCGGTGCTAGAATTTCACTCAATGCTGGTGATGATATATTTGATGAGATATTTGTAGAATTATGTACAGATGGATATTTTTGTGTTGACGATAATATTGAGGCTGATATTGATGTTGGCGTTGGGCCTGCTGTTGAGGCTGATACGGAAGCTATGGCTGTGCTTGAGTTTGAGCCGCTGGTTACTACTGTTCCTGATGCATTTAATATATCTGGCGATTGTATTGGAGCACCATTTCGCTTTATAGATGTTGCATTTGGTATTATTGTATCAGATTGCTTTAATAAATTATTACATAAACCGTAGAGACTCGATGTTGCAGCATAATTTATATAATGCTAGAGAAATATTATGGTAGACATTTACAAAAAAAATTTAGCTATAGGTAATCTAGGTCGACTCTTAATTACTTTAACAGCTACTTGGCTTAAATTGTTTAGAAAATAAAGAAGATGACTTAAAACTTAAGAAACTAAAAGGAACGTAGTAGTGAATGAAAACTTAAATTAAATTGCCAATTTCAAATATCAAAAGACTTTTCTTCAATAAAAAAAGTTTCTAAAATTTGAATTGTTTTCACAAAAAAACTTTTCTTAAAATAGGGCTTTATATTTGAAATGGTCTTTAAAATAAATCAATTGTAATTACTTGCTATAAATTTTGTCTTTGGGTTATAAAAAAATATTCCTATAACCAATTCCTATAAATTATGTCGCTTATTGCATCCTGTCGCTTGATGGTAAACTTACACACATAGACATCATATGACAAACTTACAGGTGTGAATATTACAAGGACGGACGAACGACGAACGGACAAACCGACTTAAATCGCTTCAAAAAGGGATTTAGATGCAATCAATATAATAAAATGTGGATTTGCCTCAAGTTCCTTTCTTTGATGTAATGTGATAACAAACTGTACCGCCCGGGATGTATGCTATAACAAGGCAATACAAAAATAAAAACGTCAGAGTAAAAGTAAGCAGAAAATAGAAATATGAAAAATTCATATTTAAATGAGTATTTTCAAGAGTTGTAAGGTATTCAAGTAGAAAAAGAGATATGCAACTTTTTTTTACATATATATATATATATAAAATATTTTCATTGAAATGGCCGCGCAATTTTCCTACTGACTATAAATTTTAAGAATACAATCATACCAATAGTCACGTATGTAAATCTTTTACTTAAATAGAAAGTCATGAATAATTTTGCTGTTGTCCCAGCTACATTTTACTACTGAATAAGCAATTCTGTTTCTTTCATTTCTGTTCATTGCCACTTATTAATATTCACCTACAATTCACTGTTTATATGTAAAAATATGCAATTATATATATACACGTATAATTCATAGGTATCTATGAATCTGCTTGCAAATGTAATATAGCTAAAAGAAATTTGCAAAAAATAAAAAAAAATTGAGAAAAAATAAAAATTTTGGTGTTTCATGTAAAACAAAAAAAACAACAATTTCTCTTTTTTTCCTTCATCCTTTTTTTTTCTGTTTTTCTTTTTAATTTCTTCTTTTATTTTCTGTTATAGTTTTTTAAATCATTTTCCTCTCTTTTTTTTGGTTTTAGATTTTTTTTCTTGTTTTTGTTTGTTTTACTTACCTCATTTTTTGACACACTTGGCACGGACATTGTTGCCAAATTGATGTCAGCATTTTCGGGCATTGAATTGTTAAAAACATTTGTTGGTATAACTGTTTCACCAATGGCCACATTAACAATCGTACTATCACCTGTTCTACCAACTTCCATATCGTTACATTTAACGTTTGCTGTTAAATGTGTATCAACATTGAGTGTATCCCGTCTTAAAGTAATAAATCTAGCCGAAACTATAACAACACAAATTATAGCACCAATCGATCCAGCACTTAATAAATAAAAAAATATACGTTCCTGGTTATCTAAGAAGAAATTCAAATAAACAAAAAAAGAAAATACAAAAACTCAAATTAATAAAAGCGATTACACAAGGCCTAAGAAAATTAAGGCAAAATGGCATTACATTTGATGATGAATGGGGAGTGTGTTAAGCATTCTTTGTCACATTACAATTAAAATTTCAAAAAAGAGCAAAATGTCAATTTAAGAGAAATAAGAGCGTCTAAATAATAACAAATATATTTCATGCCATAACCTTAAATAATTTTAATGTAGTAGACTTTTAGGCGGAATGCTATATAATGCAAGTAATCTGCATAGATTTTATATTATGAAATTACGCTTTAAAATAATAAAGTTTAAAGTATACTTTGCCAAAGTAAAACGTATTGTCTTATTTGGATAGCGATTAGTAAACTATATCTAATCTGAAATATTTTCAATTGATTTTTTTTTTTATAAAAGGTATTAGAAAGTTAAACAAATTTTCGACATAAGTAAAAAATTCATAAATAAATGGCTAGAAGGAATAAATATTCAAATATAAATGTAATTTCAAATTGTTAATATTAACTTAAGGAAGAAATGCTATTGACCAAATTTTAGGCTACATTATTATGGCTCAGGAAATTATGCTTCGTTTTTTTTTTCATTTTAAAACTTTATTTATTTCGAATATATAGGAAAATTAAATAATAAATAAATAAATAGGAAAATTAACTTCAAATAACATTAATATTAAAAAAACTTTTTGACTCAAAGTGGGCGTGATTAATCGTAATATATACACAGTAAACTAAAAATGGTAATTTCATTTATTTACATTAAAATTAATCATTGATATATCTAAAATTGTTTGCCATATAATGCCAAATTATTTTAATTAAAATCGACACATTTAGAAAAAGATTGCACTGACTTTTAAAGGTCATAAATAAATCTGATAAATAAATATGTGTATATGCAAATATACAGAATGCAATGAACAGTAAATAAAGTTCCATGGTTACAACAAAAAGGTAATATTTGATTAATGGATTGAATGATAAATCAGTTGATTTGAAAGAAAATGAGAAAATAAATTTAATAAATAAAATACGTCAATTAAAGTTAGAAATATTGAATATATATATAAATGTACATATATAAAAAATTACCTTTCAAAATTAGATCAGCACTATGTGTCATAATCGGATTTGAGCTACCACCATCATTATCAATTATTGTTACATTTATGGGTCTATTTAATATATTTTGATTAGCATTAAATATTGTCCCATTATTATTTATATTATTTCTTGCCGCTGTTGGTGTTGAATTACTATATAATTTGGGTATAGCTTCTGATTCTTTATAATATTCATCATCATATAAATCATTAATGTCACCCTCAAAATCTTCTACTTCATCCGCTTCCATTTCTGATTCATAACGTTCCATTAAAACTTGTTTTGGCACTGTAATTGACATGGAAATTTTATGAAAATGAAAATTTATGATTCATTAATAAATAAATAAATAAATTTGATTTATTTATTACATCTTTTATAAAAATTTTATACGCTATATAATTTTATACAATAATTATGAACTAATTCACTTCTCAAATATAAGTTAGTGCAAATGTACATCTAAATATATTTTGTGCCATTGATACTACAAGGATCAAGGATCATACCTATAAAACCTTAAACAGACAAAAATGTAAGCACAAAAACGCCCTCAAAACCTTTGTCCTAATCGAACTGCGTGCCTGCCGATCTAAGTTAAAGTTGATTGGGGTTCAGTGTGTAAAAAATGAACATTATGGTGTAACATTGTATTTTGGCCATACTAAAATTGAAAGCTATATTTGGACCAGATCAATCTATATCTAAAAATTTCTACGAATACACTGAGTGTTTACACTTTTTTAAGTGCAAGGGATACAGCATATTTAAAGTTAGGTTTCTATCGATTTTTATACTTGTGTATGCTTTTAGTCGATTTGACTATAATTTTGTTAAGGATCCAATGAAATAAATTTGGCATCTCTTTCCTAACATTTCTAAGTAATAACTCAATAATTTTTTTGTCCTCCCTTAGAAAATTCACTATCGATTAGGATATTTGAGTGTCAAGAAGAAAAAATTCTTTAACCATTTTTTCTTAAAACTTAAATCGAGAAGAACATTAAACACCTTTTTCATTTTAAATTCTCTGATTGAAGAATAATCATTAATTAATTCCTTTTTCTCGTGCTTTATACTTATACGTTAAGTTGCATTTCCATTAAATAATTACATATATATCTTAATTTTTGTGGTTACATTTTTATATATATTTTAATATAAAAAACTTTCCTTAATACTTTGTGAGAGAAAAAACAATGAGCAAACAAAGCTCAGAAAATAGTAAGAATTTGTTTTTTTTTTTTTTGTAAAGGTATTAGTTTTTAAGAATAAATAAGACTTACCGCAAGTGTATACAACTTTAAGATACATTTTCGAGTTTGGTTGACATGGTGAACCAAATGTATTAGCATCTGCGGCTAGATTACAGCGACGTCGTCCGTGACAAATTTGCATAACTGTTTCGGTGGAATAAGATGCCAAACAAGCTAATCCATGAGATAGATTAATATGAAACTTTATTTTAGTTTATTTTAGTTTATTTTTGTTTTGAATTTTTTCCATTTATTTCTCAGTTTTTATTTTGATACAATTGCAATGACAACAATCAAATGAGATTACAACAAATGAAAGGATATAGAGAATAAATGAATGCATAAGGATTATTCTCAGATATATAAGAGATTGTTCAGCAAACATATATTAATAGTAAATTTAAAAGTTTATGGCCATTTTTTAGTACGAAATTTTTAGTTTGAAATTTTTTTTTTCAGACAATTCAATTACAAGAATAAAAATGGAAAATTTCTGCCTTTAATAATTTGCCAGTAAAGTTAAAATATCATCTCTTAAAAAGGAAATATTTTCTGTTCTTTCAATTTTAGGCACAGTCCTTTAGAAAATTATTCACAAAATGCTTAATTTTTAAAGGTGTTTAGAAGTTGCTTAAAAGTTGTCACAAACTAAGACTTAAGAATTGTAAAAGTATTATAAAACAGTTATTCATTTTAAGCGTGACTTAGGCAGATATCTCCTTCAAGGAAAAAACTTTGATAAAAAAGCTTAAAGTATTTCAATCATATTGACAAAAACCTATAAAATATATATTTGAAGAAAGTTTGGAATCAATATTGAATTGATTCCAAAAAAAATCACACAGATTTTCAATAGCTCTTTAAACAGGCAAAATTTTAAACCTAAACGACAAATTCTAAGTAAAAATTTTAATTTACCTCTAAAGAAGTAATGCTTAGAAACTTTAAACGGCGATTGAAATGGACGCCCAACCTACAATTGTAAGCTCTTATCAAGCTTCTACTACATAAAATTTCTAATAACTTACTGCTTTCAAGCCTTCAAAGGCTAATAAAATATCCAACTAAAAGTTGGTCAAGACTATTCCTCGCTTTTCGGATAAATCAAACCATTTCCCTTTTTTTCATTCTACATTTTTTATTTAATTTTATTGTAGATTATTTTAATTTAGAGATTTATGTTGTGTTGCACGTTTCATTACCTTATTTAAATGCGCGTTTTGTGCGATTTTTCTTTTTCTTTTTCAATATAATTTTTAGAATAGTAAAAGTTTTGGTTAGTTGAGTTAGTTATTTGGTTTATCAAGATTATTTGGCTTATCAACGTGTTTTTTTTTTTTTTTTAATTTTACCAAATTGCTGGGAATTAAAGAGGAGCAAAGGAAGGAGAGAATTTCAAAGTTGACATGAACCCACAAACACACGCATACACATATTTTATTATGCATTTACTTACTTTCTTCTCTTACCCCTTGGGGTTGAGGGCATTGTATACTTTCATACTCAGTACGACCAAAACTAGCACTGTAGACAGCAATACGTGAATATGGATTACATTCTAGTTGAGCCACATCATTATGGCATGCCACTTTACTGCGAAACTCATCTAGTTGTGAAAGAAGTAAACGAATAAATAAAATTAGATTGAAAGGAACAGGAAATACATAAAAAAAAAACAAAAAACAAAAAACAAAAAACAAAACCAACAATAACAAATCTGTAGATTAAAGCAAATAAAATAAAATAACAGAATTCGCACACAGTAATTTGCTGTAACACATAAAACTAGAAGAGATCTATGTAGAAATCTACATAGAAGCTAAATAAAAATGTATAAAGTTGATTTTTATTATTGTCCATAAAGGACTCTTTTACTTGCGCCACAAAAAAAAAAAAAAAAACAAATACACATAAAATGGAAAAGAAAATATTGAAAATCAAAATACAAATAAAGAAAAATTTATAAGAAAGTTATGTGAGATGAAAATGGTCGAATTTGAACTTTTAATCTTAATAAAATGCTTGCAACGTTTAACTTTGACCGCAAAATATTGATGTTCAAAGTTTTTCTTTCCCATCAATTTATGATGCAAAAATAAGTGTGTGTGTATGTGCGTACATGTGTGTGTGTTTGTATGTTTGTATGTATGTAGATAAATGTGTGTGTCTACATTTGTAATTTATCGACACTTGTGAAGTTTCAATTTTCTAATATATTTGCTTACTCTCCCCCTCTCTTTCTTTTTTCCTCTCTCTCTCTCTCTCTCTCTCTCTCTCTCTCTCTTTCTATACGTATATATATATATATACAAACATACAGAGCCAAAATTAAGATTAATTTCAATAAATCTGTAAACGTTTTGCTTCCCTTACTTTCATATTTTTCTGAATTTTTCATCTTCATTTTCGTTCTCAATTCCATTGGACATTTTTTCTTTATATAGTTTTCTCTTGTTTTGTTGTTCTTTTTTAAAAAGTTTTGTAACCTTTTTTTCTAAACTTTTTATCAAATTTTTTTTTTGTCAATTTTCCTTCGGTCACTTTTTCAATTTCCTTCTATTAGGACCAGGTCAATGCAAAGATGAAAAATCATCATTTGACAATTAGTTTTATTTTATATGAAAAGTGACAGATAACTAAAGATTTTACAAATTTGGGGAATGCGACTTTTAAATACACTCAACTTAAAAATCCACTAAAATAAAGATTTTTGCCAATAAAGTTCAAAAGTTTGCCCAGATATTTAGACTAAATCAGTACTCACAGTAAATGTCGATGTGAAATTAAGATTTTATAGTTCTATACGTTAAAAAGGCATAAGGCACAAGATTTGGTCTTAAGATAAAATGAAATTGGGGAATTTTACGAAAGATCAAATCTTTTTTTAAATTCATAACAAAAAAAAAAAAAAAAGACTGATTTTAAGCAATTTCAAAGGGCTTCATTTATGGCTTATCAGGAAAATTTCTAAAACATGAAATAAAAAGTAAGAAATGCAAGAAAAATGGGGCAAGCAATTTAACAATTAAAAATTTCAAATAAAATTGGAGAAGACAAATAAACAAAAAAATATTAGCTAATTTTATCAAGGACATTGCCATTCAGAAAGTAAAGTGGAATCTTAAGAATGTAGAGTAATTGACAGAATTTGAGGAATTTTAAAAATTGGAAGAAAGACCAAAATTACAAAATAAAGCGAATGTCAAAGCCAAACACGATTTCTTGAAAACTATTTCTATATAAGTGACTATGTAATGTGAATTTTTTTATGCCAAAGGACCGGAAAAAAAATATACAATAGAATTGTTGCAACCAGCAGCAGCATAGACTGGCAACAACAGCAGCAATAACAACAATAGCGGACTACCAAATAATATATAACACACTAAATATATCTATGTACGTTATTATATATATATATATATATATATATATATATAATATTATATATTGTATATGTTTAATTTATATAAAATTAAAATGAAATGAAATGAAATGAAATAAACAATAGAGAATTCATTTCTGTGAAAAATCTATTTGATATATGAATCAATAAATTGGAGTTTAGGGCAC
The DNA here is from genome assembly GCA_023089585.1 of Melophagus ovinus. NCBI lineage: Eukaryota > Metazoa > Arthropoda > Insecta > Diptera > Hippoboscidae > Melophagus > Melophagus ovinus. The sequence continues at coordinate 6,737,488 of JAKKIB010000177.1, forward strand.
TCAGGTCAATTGCTGTAAATAATGTTAAATTTTTTTCAAATTTATTATTTTATTTTATTTAAACATATAAAATAAAATATATAAATAAATAAACACATACATCTATACTAAAATATCAATACAACTATTAAAGTGTTAGTTGAAAGAATATTTAGAGAGAACAAAGCATTTCTTTATTTTGGAATAAAAAGCCAAAAAGTAGTAAAAGGAAATCATATCGAATTTGTTAAGAATAATGCTACAAACAAAATCGATATTAGAATTTAATAAAAATTTGCAAATAACTATACAAAAAGTCAGAATAATAAATTTGAAATAAATCGACTAATAATTATTTTATATTATAAGCGAAATTCGAAAGAGATCTATATCTGAAAAAAGAAACTTTATCTGAAAAACATGAGTATTCTCTTTCACTTTTGTATGCTCAAAATTTCATTAAACCATTTTATCTGATTTCATAAGATTTTATTGCTTTGCTTAATAAGATTTATTGAGGAGGTACGAAAAATGAGCCCGCCATTTTGTGTATTTCCAATGACTTTTTTTAAAAAAAAATAACTAAATTTTGCAAATTTTTTGTCCATATTAAGTCTTATCACAATTATCGCAATTATTAAAATATCTCAATAATCTTAAAGGGCGTGTACCATATGGCGAAATTGTTATAAACTAAGTAAAGCTACTGTTGAAATGTATTCAAAAAGTTATGGACAATAGTACTCGTGTTGGATGAGTAAAAAATCGATCTTCTATTTATCCATCTGTAAACCCACTTTTTTCAATTGGTCCATTACCCTTTTAAACCCAGTTTGGCTGTTTGTTTGATAATTTTGTTTGGAAGATTCAGCTGAATAAATGATTTTGTTTTTTTAAGAAAGTTTCAATTTCCCTTGGACTTTGCGTGTAAAAATATCGACTCATTTTAATTGGGCTTTGTTATAATTCCATTCAAATGATATAATTTTGGATTAAAGTAAAATATTAATAATAATTTTCTATGTTATTACAAAAAATTTTACATTAAATATGACAATTTTGTTTCTCTTAATAAAATTTAACAAAAAAGTAAATATTTCCTTAGAAACAGAGTTCAAATGCAATTGGATAATTTTTATAAAGACAGCAAACTTTAATAAAAGCACTTCTAGATTATAATCAATATTGGCCTATTATACAAATTACAAATATTATTCATTTATTCATTTATTAGTGAAATGACAATTTCTCGGTATAATGAAAATAGAACAGCAGGGAAATATTTTTCGTGAATTTTTGTAATTTGCTAGAGATTTTTAATAAAATGTTAAATTGAGAGCATGTTGACATGCATTCAAATTTATACATATATACTTATACTTATACAAACGTATAAATACATTAAAAAAAAAAATACTTACATGGCCTACATTTATATGCCACCTCAACAATTTTCCTTTTTTGTGGACATGGATCAACATTAAGGATATTGCTTGTTGACGTACTACTATGATAGCTGCTTGTACCGCTACTATCGCCCACACCACTAGCACCCATACCATAAAATTGTGGACGACCAAATTTACAATGTTTTTTCTTTTGGCAGGCTTCAACAACAGTTTGTAATAAGGAATACTAAGTAAATATAATCACAATAATAAATTGCAAAAATACAAAATAAATAATCATAAAATAAACTGAACCATGCATTTTATATAAAATAATAATAATAATAATAATAAAATTGGTCACAGTGAATGCAACTGAAAATTTGCATTTTGTTAAAATTTTGCAATAGCTTAATATGCCATTGCAGTTATTATGTATCATCCTGCACATAAATGAAATGCGCCAAGTAAAATGCGATAATTGTAAGCAATTGTAAATGACTGTGATGGTGATGGTGATGGTGATGGTGATGGCAAATTAAGATTAATTTATATATATATATATATATCGATATATATTTGTGAGTACTTACCTGAAGTGAATTGGGCCATTGACAATTTTCAATTGATTGCTCATTACTATTATTAGCATTTAATAGAGATGTATTACTGTTGGTTGTCACTTCGTTTATATCATTACTTATCGTAACCACCATTTCGGCTGAATAAATTGCATTTGCATAACGATTTGGTAGATTAGTTTGTATGGGTGAACCAAATATGGAGCCATGCAGCAAATGTTGCGCTTTTGTACGCTGTTTAATTTCATCACCATCACTGATTGAGCACAATTCCTCCAGACTTATGCCATCTGTAAAATTATTATTATATAAAGATTTTGTAGAATAATATCTTGGAGATATTTTGGCATTTCAATCTCAAACATGAATGTTGTATTGATTTGGTTAGAGGAGTTTGTTAAAATTAGTTTCTCTACTGAATCAACTAATTTTAACAATTGAGATAGAAAGTGTTCTAGATAACAATCGAATAATCGAATAATTTTATAGTCTCCGGCATGTGGGGCAAACGACAATGGCTTACTTGTCATTTATCTTCTAGCGACTATAAAATTTAAAAAAAAAATGAAACTTACAAGAATGAAAATTAGTTTAAAAGTAATAAAGCGTAGCCTGGCGGATTTAGCACACCGATTTACAATACATTTGACTGAAGAAGAATTTTCATAAAATATTTATTGCTTTGCTTCTTATTGGAAAAAACTTTCCATGAAATACCTTTTCACCAAAGCCAAATAATTATGGATATTTTAATTGCAAGTTTCTTAGGCAAGAAATCCAAATCATAAAATTTAATTGAAACTTTCTAATATTGCAATGTAATGGATCTCTCTTTACAGGAAGAAAGAATGCTGGTAATTGCAATATCACATTGTTGTATTCAACTATTTAAATGTTGTACTATAATTAAGTTGAATACTTTATTATCTCTCTGAATGGGATTTTCATAAAACAATTTCAAAAACTATTTCAATTCAAGGCAGCAAACTAATCGCTAATACCTTCTTTCTAACCAAACATAATTACTCAACTTTTCACACATTAAATTGAATAGTTGAATTGAATAGAATCTGTGATATGGATATAACATACCATACCTAATTGTAATCGCAACAACAACAACAACAACAACACCAACAACAATAATAATAATAGCAATAATAATAATAATAAATTTTATAATTTACAAAACAATAATAACAATAATACTAATACCAACAATATAATTTACCTTTGGCTATAAATTTATTATACTGGGCAAATTCAATGGAAATACTGGTGCCACGTGGGCATGCAATTGCAATTTGATCTGTATCACAGGCTGCTTTCTGATATGTACGTAACGTTGCTGACAGTAAAGCTATTTTACAATAATAATAATAATAATAATAAATAATAATGATAATGTAATAATCATCATTACAATTTCAGGCCCATATAGAGATTTCAATTTTCATTTTATATTAAAATGATTGGGTGGGGGGGGGGGGGGGGCAAATAGTTTACGCGCATAATATTAGAATTCAAATATTCACATTACAAAATACATTCACAAAATATTTTCAATAATAGTAAGGATGATAATAATAATAAAAATAATAATAAGGATAATAATAAAAATATTTAAACACATGTAAAAAAAAGTGCGTGATTATGGTCAAGCGGCATAATGATGACATTGCATTGAATAATCCCACGGGTATTGAAATGTACGAGAAAATTCAACAAAAAAAATTTAATTGAATCATTCATTAGAAATTTTATGTTGCATTGCATTGCATTGCATTGCATTGCATTGCGAAATGTGGAAAATTGTCATCAATTTCGCCAAAAGTGCAGGCATAAAACGTGATGGATTTTAAGGTTTTACGTATTGGCAAATGGGCGTATGGGCGTGTATGAATGTCAATTTTTATGATTTGATTAATTTATTTCATTTAAATTATTTCAGTTTAATTAAGTATTAAAAATTTAATAAAATTAATTGCCCGCAATTCCAACAAATTCATGGTGAATTCATGGCGAATACATGCAATTGAGTCAAATTTTGCCATATCAAATCATCGAAAAATATTTAAATGATTATATTTTTTATAAAGTTCAGCATAATCATAAATATCAAATTGTTTAAGATTTTATCGATGTTTATCCAAATTTCCCCAATGAATAAATCAATGCATTCATGTTAAGCATTTTGTTGATTTGAACAAACAGCAAAAGCCCGATATCAATAAAGGCCAATAATGTTGTTAGCATTGTTTGTTGTTGTTGTTGTTGTTGTTGTTGTTGTAATTATTACACTCAATAATCGTGAAGACGTAACATCAGTGATTGTCGGTTATTAAACAGCCGCACGTTGAAAAGAGCCGTATCCGCATTTCGAGACGGTGCGATGCCGTGAATTGCGATTCCATTAATGAAGGAAAACGACGTGTTACGTTACGTTATGTTAAGGCAACAAAAGTCACGTAACAAGATAAATAACGTTATTAGCATGTTAATGTACATGCACACGCATCAGCACACACAGACGCACATGAACGCATGTCCATATAAAATACACATTTTTTTTTGTATGATTCCCGTCAATATTTGCCATCCATCCAGTTTGTTTGAAGAAGATGTAGGCGAAAAAGTGAAAAAGAAAAGAAAACAGTAAAATAACATCATTTAAAAATGTTCAAAAGGAACGATGTTATAAATAAGAAGAAAAGCTACATACAACCAAAGAAAAAAAAATTATACATTTGGCTGAAACAATTTTTCAATATTCACCATTCAGGTACTTTAGATCAATTTGTTAGGGAAGTACACAGTATAAACATTCTTAATTAATAATTTAAATTATACGTTATAAAAATTTGAAAAAAGCTAAAAGTTGTTGTTGTTTCTTTAAATGGAAATAGGCGTGGTCAATTTTATATGATGGCTGCTAGAACGTAAATGAGCAAATATTTTTTTGATTTAACTTGAGTAACAGAAAATTTATTAATACAAAAAATGTTTAACTTTGATATGATATAATTTTGAATAGGCGTGGCCATTTTATATTATATTTTCGTTTGGGAAATAATAACTTTAACATTCTTGCATAGTTTCCAATAATAAGCTTTTTACTTAGAATAATAAGCCACCAAAATATGTGACATAAAAAAATAGAGAGAGCGTTGCCTGTTAGCTGCCTAAAGGCGGACATATTTTTGGACCTTTGCACCACGGCATGCAAGAATGTTCAATATTTAAACTCAATTTTTATATTGTTACGGCAATTTTTGTGCTTATAAAAATATTAAAATTAATTGATCAATCATATGGACGGACATTTCTGAAATTTTTTTTTTTTAAATATAGTACAAACACTATGACAAAATGAATAAACCCAAAAATCTTCTAGTTATTGACTATAAAAGAAAATTTTTTCCAAATCGTTACTTTTTCATGTTGATTTATCCGAAAAAATTTTGTGCTTGATAAACGCTATAAATATATTCTATATAGAAATATAAAGTATCCAATAAACAAAAACATTGAACATGATTTGAATAAACATAATAAATTATTGTAGAATTCTTTAGGGAGAGAAAATTTATTATATAAAGACCGAACAACACTTTACATCGTTCATTTATTCATTATAATACGTGTATACTTAAAACTCAAGTATGTACAAAATGCAAATACAAATACAGAAACAAATATAAGTACAAGTACAAGTAATGTAACCGCACGTACAAACAAATAATTAATTAGATGTTAGAGAGAATAATTTCCACAAATGAATAAAGAAAATATTCATATAAATGATGTCTGCATAAAATGTAAGAAGAAGCTTTAAAAAGAAGAAGGGCAAAAAATAACTTAAGCCATTTTATGGTTTTATGTAAAATTTTACAAATAAAAAAAAAGTTTATATAAAGACATCCAAAGTTTCTTCTTTTTTTTTTACGTATCCTTAATGAAAGCTGAATAAATTGAAAAAGTAATGTGTAATGTAGCGATATTTAAACTTTGTGGTAGTAACTCTCTTTATTAAAGAGCTAGAAACTGAAGCATTCAATTTTTAATAAGATATGAATTTAAAAAATGTTTTATGTGTGAAGTAAATCAAAAAAATATATTTTCACGCGACCCTTTTGTTATAGATAGAAATCTCCTTAAGGGTCAGGGCCATTACTTCAGAAACCATTTTCATAGTGAGTTTTAGATGTGAAAATTCACAGGTATCAGCAAACATATAGCAGTTTTATTTGTCTAGAATTGATATATATTTCATACTAGATGGACTTGCATGACTTTCTCCAATTTGGCAAGAACAATTATTTAACATAATATATTTCAAAAAAATCTTGAGTAGTGATGGAGTAGCCAGGTCTAACTGAACTACCGTTTGGGCATTTACCCAAACGGTAGTTCAGTTAGACCTGGCTACTTTATTTCGGTATTTCAAGAATACAAGTCTTTCAAATCTTTTTATTGATTGTACGTACCGCTTTCACAAAATGAAAGCCAACTAACTAACTTCTATATGCTGATTATCAAAGCCCTTGATTTGGTAAACTCTGCCTTAAAGTATGATAATATTTATCTGCATCGCAGTAATTAGTACAAGCATCCGTTTTAGTTTATAACTTTACATGGCAAACAATTAATAATTAAAAACAAGAAAGAAAAAAATATGAATGTCTGGAATTTTATGCTAAAAAGGATTGCATTGTTAATTTTTCCTTTACTTTTTATCAGCATCAACATCAACGTAATTACCATTCTCATAAGTATTTTATTGCCAGAGCATTCAATAAGATTTCTTGCTTTGTAATAATTTATTTGGAAAACTTTCTTCTCTTCTTTTAAATACGCTTAAAAATAATTTATCATTATTACACAAAAATTTTATATTCATGTGTGCAATTTAAGGATAATATCTATAAATGTCCTTTTAGAACAAAGGAATATTATAAAAAATTATTGTAAAGAGAAGTCACATTCTACTTCTTTTTTTCATTATTAATCCAGCTTATGTATTTGAAAATTTTTTATGGACCCATAACTCAAGATCTAATTAAATAATTCTAGAGGACTTGGAGTGCAAAATTTCAAAGGTTATGCAAAGTATGTGAAATTAAAGAGAGTCAAATAATTGTAAAACTTTCTTTAAAGTGATCAATTAAAAAGTTTATACTACCAAAATTTAAATGTCCAAATTCTATTAAAAAAATTTATCCGTTATATTTTTTAACTAAAAAAATGATTCACTTACTTTTTTTCAATTAAGTTTAACCATTTTTTAGAATATTTCTTAAAATGTATCTAAGAATATGCCTTGAATTTTTTGTTTGCCAAGCAAGCTCATTCTATAGAGTGCATTTCATAATCAAAGCTTATCAACCACCACTGATATTCTTGGCTGTTTTTCATTTGAATTAAATCTGCTTAAATAATTTGCATGCGAGAAAAAAAGTATCGCTAAAGTAAAAATTCACATGTAACAGCTTGCAAAGATATGTGCAGCAGTAAAAGCAGACAGACAGACATGCAAACAGGTATAATCATTTGCTAGGACATTATATATAATTTTGTAATTAAATCGTAGCATAACAATTGATAAGCAAATTTAAATGGAATATTATTACAAAAACAGTTTGTGGCTTTTTAGGGTCATTCATGTTCACATTTAAACAGATTCATTTATCGTGATATTTGAATGATGATATTTTATTGTAATGTAATGCATACCCTTTAAATGAGTTGAAGGCCTTTTAAAAAGTTAAAAGTTAAGATTATTTTACTTTGAAATTTTTGTAAAATATTTCATACAAATAAACGGATTTTTATGAGAGTTTTGTAACGTAACATAACTTTGATATAATAGCATCAACTATTATAAAACTTCTTAATAGATTTTTATAATGAAATGTATCATTTTATAACAAAAAAGTAAACCTTTTTGAAATACCAACAATGTCGCTTGCTTTGCTTCTTCTTTAAATAGCAAATCAAAAGGAAAGTTCTTGTGCGTTATTAATGTCATATGAGAATGAGAATGATATGAAGTGGAATTTGCTTTTTTTCTTATCTAACCCAGTCAGCCAATAATTATTAATGAATTTTTATATAATTATTACATATTTTGTGAACTTATGAAAAATGTACTTCTTTCACATATACAACTTAGAAGTTTTTTCAAGGAAATTTTCCCTCTAACACTAAATTTTCCATTTTTATTAAAGTTGAGTTAAATTGGTTGATTTTTCATTCATTTTGTTTGAAAACTTTACACTTTTGGATATTTTTATAGTAAATTCGTAAAAATAGATTCATGTGTAAAATTCGAATCGAATCAAGTCGGTTGATTTTTCATCCATTCCTTTTTTTAATAAAAGTGCTTTAGAAAAGACTGCATTTTCAAAGATATATTACCAGAAAATAATTACAATTAAGTCTATATAGAAATTGCTTAAGATTGATACGCACTTCGAATTCCTTCTTTCTAAATAGATTTCATAAAATTTTTGAAAACTTTCTTCCTTCGTTGCCTTGATTTTTTCATATTATTTGACAAAATATTAGAGAGTTAGCCAGACTTGACCACTTCAACAATTTTTATTTGTTATTACCTTCTACATTATTTCGTAATTAATTACTACTAAGTAATTAAATACATATATAAATTTATGAAGTGGCATATTAAAAAAGGCTCTTTCAATTTTTGTTAACAGTTTGCTCTTACAAATAGAATAAATTTACTCATAATAAACTCTGTTAATGAAAAGACTGAAAGGGAAAGAATTTTCCTGTAGCAATTGCAAAAAAAAAATGAGCTCTTTTAATTTTACTTACATTCGATGTAATAATTTTTTATAAACTTAAGTACGTTTCCCCTGAAATTGCTCTATGAAGTTTTCTTTTAATTTTAAGAGTTGAATTTTCTTCTTATTGATTTAAACTGAAATACTTATAATAAAATAATCAAATCGTTAAGCCACCAGTCATAAGAAAATGATTATTCCAATAAATCAAAACCAATCACTCTTAGAAGGAAAATTTGTAATAATTAAAAAAAAAAAATTTTCTGATATTTTTTTAAATTTATTTTTCTCGAATTACAGCGAATTGTAATATCTTTATCTGATAAACTTTGTGCGGCATGAAGAAGGCAAACGAAAAAAGAAAAATCGTGTTATAAAATGCAAAGTAAGTGAAAGCATAACAGTAGGTTTTAAACGACTTTTCAGTTACTGTAAATTATTTTGCTTAATGTAATGAAAAAGTAAAAAAATGTAAGGAAAATTTAATATTAGAAAAACTTTTTGGGAAAGAGCGTTTAGAAAAATTCTTTATACAGAAAGGCAGTGCAAAAAAGTAACGAGTCTAAAATAAGGTACACACCTTAATTTAGAAATTTAGTATACCAAATAAGAATTTTGGGTCGATTTTCTTTAAGAAGTATCTAGATTTATTTTACATAATAATTTTAATGCCAGAATAAATCGTTTAAAAACACTTTTTGAGATTTTGAGATTTATGTAGCAATTTTTCTGTGCCTTTAGATGAAAATACGCCCACTTGGCTTATTTCATTAAAATAAATCGAAATTTACAACGTGGACATATACGTAAACAAACGAAAAGTCAAAAGATAAACCTCAATGGAACAGTTTAATAAAACCATTTGCAAGGGTCTATCGTGAGTCGTTCAAATGCACAAATTTCTTCATTTAATATACCACAAATGGTGTAGGGCAGTACTAATTACCATGATATCGCATGAAGATATTTACATATATTTATGTACATTTATTTATGGCACGTTTTTTTTTCCTTTCTTCTTTTTGAGCACTTATCTTACCTAATGGATCTATGCGCATAATAATTTCAGTGACTACTGCATCAATAACAAGCAACATTAATGAAATACCAATTTTTATTTGTAATATTTCCATTATTCCTTTTGTCAACTAATGGTCAGTACACTGCTGCCATAAGGACACTGCAATTTATAATGTTGCTGCATTCGTTCAAATTTAAGTTTACCGTATTTCGTTTTGGTTCTTTCGTTTCGTTTGTCTTTCAATTTCGCTTACTTTTCTTACGGGCTCTCACTTTATGATGCTGTTTTCAATATTTTATTATAATATGGAGATTGAGTCTTTTCTTATTTCATTTTTTTGCTATTAAGGTTTTCGTTTTTTCTTTCCATGTGTTTTTTATTTATCCTTTAAAATTGTTTATGAGGAGAATTACGTGGCGTCAGCGTGATTATGTTGATGACAACAAACCATTAAAGTATTTTATTTCTCTCTTTTTAATATAACAATTATTATGACTATTATTTTTATTTTATTATTATTATTATTATTGTTATTTTAATGATCTAATCGTTTATTCATGATTTTTTCCTTGTAATTTTTGTCGTTTTTCCTTTGCAAGGCTTTTTTTTTTTATAAATTATCTTTTTATATAAAATTTTAATCATTTAAACATCATGTGAAACCATTAATTTCTTAAATCGCCTTTTTTCTCTATTTATGTAATATTTATAATAATAAATTTATAGAACTATTTAAAAAATTATTTGTAAACAAAAGTTGTATATTTTTTGAATTAGTTTATGCTTAATTAAATTAATGCATTTAACATTACAGACAAACAAATGGTTTTGCTTTAAATATTAGTAAATACAAATTAGTGAAAGGAAACTGAATTTTCCATAAATTTCATCTAGGCAACAAAAATTGAGAGTCCCCAAACGAAGATTATTGAAAAATGGCATTTGGTAGCTTAAAAACAAAAGTTAACAGTTTAAAATGGATTTAAATCGATATAAAAACCGATTTGTAAATTATTAGATGTAGTGTAAGCCGTTCTAATTATATAACACGCCCTCAAAAACCTTTTGGCTTAGTCTAAAAGAATTTATAGTTAATTGAAGAGTATTTCTTTTCTGGGATTGCAATATGTACCTACAAAAGTTAAGCTTAAATGATATATTTATACATTATTATCTCATATCTCAAGAAACTTATATTTATATGCATTATTTGTTTCTATATTTAAATAAAGAAAAATTAATCCACATTTTAAACAATGGGAAAAATTGTTCATACACTATCACGATCAAATATAAACGGGAATAATAAATTTTCACATAAAATTTAAATTGGCTGCCATGCCATGGAATTTACATGAACTTTATTGAAATTTAGGTAACCTTTAATCATTCTTTAAAATTGAGAGAAATTTCCGAGAACCTTTTGACTAAATAATAACCGATCCAATGAAATTATTGTAAATTACAAAATAGCAATTTGAAGAATTTTAGAAACTTTTTAAAGGAGCCCAAAAAAGGAGCCCATTTCTTACCTTTATTTTAAATTTAAATTTCTATCAATATTTGATCACAGTACTTCTTTTGCATCTCTTTTAGTTAAATATTTTTATTTATTATTCTGATTTAAACACTTTAATGTTTTATATTCAAAACTGATTTCTTTATTGAATATTTCGGTTTTTGAATATAAAAATTAAATTATTAATAAATTTTCTTTAAAGTTTTCATTTTGAACCGTCTTACGTAACTCTGTAATATAAAATTTCCAAGCAGAATTGAGTTGTTTGATTTGATCTATAATCTCTTTATCTGTTATGCTTTAATAAGATTACTAACTAAATAAATAAAATGCCAGGATTATGCATTCAGGCATGTCTTTTTCAAATACTTTTGCTACTTAATGAAAATCAAAGGATAATAAAATTGATGTGTAATTAAAAGATTTCTTTTCTATTTTTCATAAATAAATAAAATTGAATTTTGATTGAATCATTAATATCACTTGAAGTAACATTGGATTATCATTACAATTTTCATTCTGGCGCATAAGCTTTTAATAAAATTTTTGCAATATTTTTTGTAGTTTTTTTTTTTTTTTTTTTTTTTTTTTTTTTTTTTGAAATAATCACTTAGAGTGAAATTGGCATACTTTCGGTGCTTTACATATAATTTATTCGAGCAAATAATCAGAACAGCCAAAGAATAATAATAATAAAGAGAACTAAAGAGTGCTGCCAACAAAAGTAACAGCAATAATAAAAACGAAAAAAAAAAAAAATAGCAGTAGCAACAAATAATATTAAGGTAATTTTTTGGTGAAAGCCAAACGGAAATGTTCGTTGCGATAGATAACTTAAACCGGCAACGGAAACATGACGAAGGATATGAAGAAAATATAAAAAAAAAACAAAACAAAAACGCACACGAAGTAGTAATATAAAACAACAGCTACCATAAGGCAAATGGGGAAAAGAATCTGCGGATAAAAGTTTACCTAAAAAAAAAAAATAAAAATAAAAATTTTCCAGAGACGTAAAAAACAATGGAACTGGGTAAGTAGAGGAAAAGGAATTGGACATTTGCACATGAAAATATTAAGGAGAAAAAATATTTGTCGAAAAAAGGAAAAGCAAAAAAACACTGTACGCCGACTTTTAAATAACCTACATCATTTTATCCAAACAATTTAAGAAGTCAAGAAATTCAACTTTAATTTAAGCCAGAAAATTAAGCGATTGCAATTTTCAAGGGCTTTCAAAAGTTCTTTACATGAAAGAGAAGTCAAAAAATTATACGATTTGGATTTAATTTAGACTAAATAAATATACTGAGTCAACATTCACTACATTTACTTTTAAGAAGGAATATTTACATGGAAATGGGTAAAATAAAAGGCCCATTCAAAAACATGTTTAATAAGAATCGCTTTTGAATCGAAACTAGCTTAGAATGCCTAACTTTAAATTTCAGCAGAAAAAAAAAATTTCGACCAATAGCTTAGTACTAAACTTATATGGACAGATAAGAGCCAAACCAAAATTCAAATTGCTTAGCCTTAGTGAAAGTTACAAACAACTGCTCAAACTTCAAAACACCTTGCACTTAGAATTGCCATGAAGGCCAAGATATATAAATGGAAAAATAATGGCAAAAATAATATTTCAAAAGAAAAAAAACCACAAAAAATACCAAAAAAAAAAAAAAAGTAAAACATAAAGAAGAATAAGGCCCTGGTGATGCATACGCGGAAATTAAAATTAACTGCTCAGTTTGAACAGATTGTCGAATGCAACCACCACCGAATTCGCAAGCCAACCAAACCAAACAAACAACTTAACCAACAAGCACATATGGGCCATACAATTTTATGCATATATTTATTTATATTGTGTGTGTGTGTGTGTGTGTGTGTGTGTGTGTGTGTGTATGTATACCATAAGGCTTAAAAATAAAAAGTTATCATGTTTAACAAAGAGAAAACAGAGAAGTAGCAAGTGGCAAAAAAGAAATGGAAAAAGAAAAAAGGAAAAAAGAAAATCGGAGCGGACAATGGATGAAAGAATGTAGAAGATGAAAAACAAGTGTTAACAATAACAACAGCAACAACAATGATAATAACAACAACAATGTCAACGACAATGACAATGACAATGTCAATGGCAACAACAAATGGCAATACAATAGGAAACACATACAATAAAATAATAAATGGAAATAATATTTACGGCATCTCTTTTATTGTGAATTACTTGAAACTATCGGCCTTCGAAGGATGGGCCATGGGAAGTTGTACATTTTAATAATATACAAAAATCTTCATACACACATATAACTTTACATTTACACTTTTCTATTTTAACATATGTATATACAGACAGCTAAACGCACACACACACACACACACACACGTACACAGCTTACTCAAGCAAACACCTAAAACTCATGAAATCATTAAGTTCGTTTTTGCTTTTGTTTTTGGTTTCTTAAACATATGCATATATATATATATATATATATATATATATATATATATATATATGTGTGTGTGTGTGTGTGTAGTGAGTGTGTGTGTGTAAGTGTGTGTGTATATAATCTTTTGCTATAAATCGTACTATTAATTCGTTGTTGTAAGCGATGCGTAAATAAATTGTGCACATATGATGCATTTGAATTGTTATACGATTGTACCGGACGCTTCTGAACTATTTATTATAAAAGAGAAAAAAATACAATCAAAAAAAGCTACATAAAAAATTTTTTTTTATATCCTACATTTTTTGTGTTATAATTGGTTTGGTTCTGATTTACATACAACATTTAGTACTTTTAAATTTTAAGATGGAATTAAATTTTATTAAACAAAAAAACTTTAGAATCATTTTCTGATACCTGTCTGTCTGTCCATATGAATTATGCTAAAGAACATAACTACCATATTTTAGAGAAATATGGTAGTTAAGTCCAAAGTTGAAATTGGTTAAAATCCATCATTTTTGTATAGGCCCCCCCTTCTCATATAACTTCATACACGATTAAAATTTTTAATTTTGAATCATTTGTTAAAGATGAAAGAAATCTATGTGTGATTATCAGTGATTATTTGTTATAATAAGCAGAAAAATTTTTGGTTCAGTTTCATGGATTTTTTGATTTTTATCCCAAACAAACGAGTTAAGCAAATCACTTGAAAATTCTAATTTTTTACTAATTAACTTTTAGTTCATAGTTTTTTTTTTTAACAACTTAAATAACTTAAACAAACTAAAGTTGGGTATTTAAGAGTCGTTTACCCTCAAATAATTAAAATGATTTTTCATCTTTCTATACAAAATGTTTGCAAAAAAAAAAGTACAAAAAACAAACAAAAAATAAATGCTACAAAATTTTAAGAGTCCTTCAAATTTCATAAATTCTTAAAACTCTTAAATTAAAGGAAACTATTAACAATGATTTTAAAAATAAACTACTTAAATTGAAAGTTTAAAAGAAAAAAAAAAATTCTAAAAAATTTAGAATTGGAAGGCAGAAAAAAGAAACTTTTGTAAAGCGATTTAAACATCATCGTCCATCAGCTGCCTATTTTAGCTTTTTTTACTTTTTATTCATTCTCTTATATTGTGAAATTGCATCACAATGGACAATTTCAATGTAATTTTATCCCAAAAATATTTCATTTTCAAGTTCTATGTTTCTTCAACAAAAGTTTTAATCATTTCCAGAATTTTGTAAAATCTACTAAAAAATATTGAATTTATTTCTTTGACCTTGTAGTCATTAAAAGTCGACGAAGATATTCTTTCCAAGTCGACTTCTACACGTCATTTAAGTAGAAACTTTTTCGTTTCTACTGCAATTTTTTAATCTTTTTTAATGCATCACATAATCGATCTTCTTGCCACTTATAACCTACAACATAATGACAAATGAATATGTTGACACTTAAAAAGTTTATATAGTTACAGTAATTATATTAATTACATTACTTACTTAAATTAGTTAATTACATTAATTAATTAAATTAAATTAAATTAATTACATTTCAGACATTCAATTAAACGCTTTTTTTCTCTTGTTTTCTATCAAAACAAAAAAAAAAAAACAAGAAGAAATTGTACGGAAATTACAAAATTCTCAAGCTCTTTAAGAATTTAAGAAAAATTGGCCAATTTTAGGGGTCATGGGTTAACAAGCGAAAAAAGAACCCTCATCGCTCAACCTTGATTTTTCAATATTAAAATTTATGTACACAAATATTTAAGAAATATATATATTATATGTATATATATATATACATTATATATATATATATATATATATATATATATATATATATAAAACACTTTTAATTTATATGCCATTGATTTACGATTACACATTGAGCATACATAATAAATAGCTAGAAAAAAGAAGAAAATCAAGTAACAAAATTATATTTGGCTGAGGTCAAATCTTTTATACCCACCAAGTTTTATAAATAACTTAAAATTGTGTAACTTCAGTTAGGCGTGGCCGATTTTTATAAGTTTTATCTAAACATTGTTGAAAATTTCCACATTTTTCAAGTTATGAGAGAAAAACTATAACTCTTTGCTTAAAAAAGGCGAGAAATTCTTAGTTTAGTTTGTTTTGGGGCGTGTCCTTTGATCGATTTCACGCATTTTCAATACTAACTACTGATACATGAATTTTCAATGTTTCTGCCAAATTTTTACGTTCGTATCTCTTCTTTCATTGCAATCAAAAAAATGTTTGTCAAACATGGATAGGCGGACGGATGGACAGGCATTTTCAAACCGATTCAAAATTTTATGCTGATTAAGAATTTACATTCAATTTTTTAAGATACACAAAAAATTCAGTTTAGGCATTACAAGCATAATGACAAAATGAATATAAACTCAAAAATCTGGGTGGTGGATATAAGAAGAAAACCATTTATTTGAAGTAGAGTTTCACACAAAATTCGTTAAATATGCCAAGAGGCTTAACCCATCCTCGTAATATAAAGGCAATAAATGTAAGAAATAATAAATTAAGTGATAAAAATTAAAAAAAGAAAGATTAAAAAAAAAAAACAAACAACAGCTGTCGTTATTGTTGTTGTTAATACTTTCTCCACGTATTAAGAAAATTGAACGTATTTCTGTTTACGTTAATATATTTGATATTTATTTTTATTTTATTTCATTCCTTTGAGCCATATTTATTATATTAAAAATATATATCTAAAAAAAATATTCTTCTCTTTACTTCTTTGAACGAAAGAAGTTTATTTAAAAGGGGAACAGAGAAAGTTTTTATCGAAACTTTAAAACCTTTAATATTTTGATATCGATTTAATTTGCCCGCAGCTTCTTTTATAAATAAAACTGATTAACATGTACAGTTTATGATATTTATAGAGGATTCGATATTGCCTACTTACTTTTGATCAAAAGATTTATGGATCGATCTAAAATGCATTTGGCATAACTTTAAAAGAAATTCAGATAATATCTAAGATTTATCAGCCTTCAAAAGATTCTTGTGAAAATTTCGTAACAATCGTATAGACTTTAAATTATAGTTATTACGCTTATGCTTCACTAAGACTATGCCATTTGTCACAAGTTACATGAGTTATACCTCATATTGCTTATCAACCATTGTAAATTTTAGATCTTGCACTTTGTTAAATCCTCAATTTTCATGCACTTAAAAGAGACTTTCAACGGAAAGTAATGCTGCCTGGAATAAAGAAGAGACTTCTGAAAGATAAGTGGCTAACATACTGATATATTTTGCGGAATGGAAGTGAAATAGCAGAATTAAATTTATAAAGAGAATATAAAAAAAGAGCTCCATATTTCGCCACCTTATTGAAAATGAATTCTTTAAATATTTATGATAATTATACATCAAACCATGAATGAAAAATTTAAGTAATTGTTGCATTTGTTACAAATTTTATTCTTTTTCAAAAAAATAGAATAAAAACTGCAATTTAATGGAGATAAATAATTAGCTTAATACTTAATAAGTAGACTGTTAGCATTGCAAAATAGGTTATTAGAATATTTTGCAATCAGATCATTCTTAAACATAAACTTTATATAATTTATATTCAAAGTTGTTACCCTACACAAAACGTTTTTCTCAATGCGTTTAGTTTTTGGCATATAATAGAAATTATTGGCTCTGTCTCTTCTTCTGCCTTTATTCTTTATGGCTTTGTATTTAGTTTTCTGTATAAATCACTTTAAAACATAAGGCGTCATATTGCCAAAAATTATGCTTATTTTTCAAAAGAACTTTTATCGTAGATGATTTATAGTTAATATAGCAATAAGATAATATGTCAAAATTGTATCAGTTGACAAAATATTATATGATAAATATATTTTATTTTTTTTTTAAATTATAGAACTCTTTAAGAAATAAAAACCAAGTTTTCTTTTTATTAAATGTTTGCTAAAAATTTTTTTTAATATCAACAATTTTTTATATCAATTTAAATGTGAAATGTATTAAAAATATGGAAAAGTAAAAAATGGGATATATACAGAATAAATTGCACCTAACGCAACAATTATTGAGTGGAATTTTTTTTTAATAATTTTTTTTTATTTTTTTGATTATTGCTTATATTTCTAATTATGTAAAAAATGATAGCAAGAGGTATTTAAGAGTATTAAATTTGCCTACTCCACATTATTGGGGTTTTCAAATTACATCATATCGTCTTCCTGGGATCTCTCTCTCCCAATTTCATGGACTACTTTTTCGTAAAGGTACAGATAACATTTTTAAAGGCATTTTAATACAGTTTTATAAATAGTTTAGTTTAGTCCATGAATTGATTGAACATGGCTAAAGTTGGAATTATCCAGGTATTTTCTATATAAGGCCCTACAAGGAACAACTTGATATATGAAAAAAACTTTGAATTTTGTGTTTAACAAAAATTGTTATAAAATAAAATTTGGAACCTTAAACATGTGTATTAAATTGCTTTAGATTAATTTATTTTCTTTATATAAAAAAACCTTTAATTTTTATAGAATAAACCATCTAGATCATAAAAATATCTATACATATGTCAATTATAATTTTCCATTAATTTTTTTTTTTATCATACTTTCAATTTACTGAATCCCATTTGATTTATCATTCGAATTCAAATTCAAAAAAAAAATTTGAATATAATTTGCCTAAAAGTTCAAATATCCAAACTGATTGCCATTTTATATTATATCTATATTTTTATTAGTTTAAGGGACCACTCAAATAATTTTAATTCGTTCATACTCAGTATAAGCACAATTTTAATACTTTCATCAAGTTACTAGTAGCAATCACAATTGACCATAATGCAAGTATTAACGAAGCGTAGTTTTTTTTTTTCATTTCATTTTATTCAAGCACGATTTTCTACTTTCTGTTATTCATTCTGCTCATTTTTTTGCCTCTTTCTTTTTCTTTGGTTTTTGTTTTTTTTTTTTTAGCTTAGTTTCTTTGTTCCCTTTTTAATTGAATTGTCTTTTTGTAAATGATATTGTTGCAGAGCATTTTTAATTAAACAAATGTTGAAGGCGTATACGTGTGCGCATCCATTAAATGTTATAGTTTTGATTGATATTTTCATTTTAATTCTGTTACACTTAAAATACAATCATGAGCTGAAAACTTTAACTAAAATTGCTTTAACTGATTTGAGTCATTTGTATGTCAAATTGGATCACGCAATTACGACCACCGCCCACATAATGTAAAACCGTAAGCCTTATTCGTAAAATTAAAAGTTAAAATTAAAAGTTAAAAGTCGGTCACAGTCTGCTTCACTAGCACCACCATTAGCACTTAAAGTTGATAATAAAATTAAATGCGAAAGTTAAATTTTTGATAAATATTTGAAGGGCTTTTTATTCTAAGATGGCCTAAATAAACAGATCACCTTGTGCCAAAATAGCAAGAATAATTCTACTACTCTAAGCCTCATTTTATTTACTTTTAAATCCATTTATCTTGATATGCTGAAATCACTTTTGTAGAACAAATTTACTTATAAACTTGTGAAATCTGTACTTTGTTAGAAAAACTGCAGGAACAATGTTCGGGTCCAAGACCAAGATTTTACGTACAATTATAGAAATTTATTACATGAAGAAGTAAAAGCGATGTAGCATGTAAAAAATATAATTAAAAAAAAAAACCTTGCAATTGTTTTAATGAAAAATTAAACTCCATAAAACCAATGCCTCAAAATATTTGTTGACTCCAAGCAAATTGATTAACACTACAGATCTTCCCCATTAAGGGTTCAAGGTAATTTTATAAAAGCTTGAATAGTATAAATTATATTCGAACAATTTTGTGTGTGTGTTATTTAATTTTAATTGAATTTAGTGTTGAGTCCATAAAAGTTCTTACTAATTGCATCAAAACATCAAAATTAAAATCAGCGTGTCTTGAAAAACTTTTACTCGCAAAAAAACATTAAATATTACTGTTGGCTTATTTAACTGTGATTATTCTATCAAGCCATAAACTAATTGCCCAAAATTTCAACAACACTTTCAACACTTTTTTTTTTTTTTTTTTTATGGAGATTTAGAAACTTTTCACATCTAGTCTACTTAATTTGATGTTCTTGATGAAAAAGTTGTAGACACCGGATCGGCGGCACTTAAAATTATAATCTAACACAGAGATAACTTATTTATATAAATTATTAAATAACCAGCAAATTTCATTTGTCTGGCCATATATTTTTTAACAAGTAAAATGCCAAACATTACTTGGTTTAATTCAACAAACGGAAATTAAGTGTGAGAGAAATGAGCATTTGCCAAAAATTTTGGCAAATCTAAGTTTTGTTTGTGTAAATTTGCCATCTCAAAGCACAATTAACATCGAAAACAAATATCCAAAATTAGAATTTTTGTTAAAAATGCGAAAAGTATGGTCATCATAATCATACTCAAATCTGCTTATTTTGAAAAGTTCTTATTCGTTTAAAACACGATACGCAATGCCAAGAATTTGAGTAGAAAATCGAATTAAAATTCAAAGCAGCTTAATTTTTTCTAACAAAGTTCAGTTTACAATACTAGAAATTTTAGATATCTAATGATTTGATTTTTGTTTCCTTCAGAATTATTTCAAAAAATAAAATTCAGAAAACTAAACAGTTAAATGGATTTTACTTGATTCAAAAAAGTATTACAAATCTACTGTTATAATAAAAATACATTTTAGAAGCTTTTGGATATATCTTAGAAAAGATTTTCAAAGTATTTAATAATTAACTTGACGAAATTGGCGAAATTGTCAAATTTTTATTTAAATTTATTTTTATTTTTTTTTTTACTATTTGATTTACATTCCAAAATTAAATTTGCTATAAAGGAATTTTCTTTTGCCATTTTTTTTTGTGCTTTCTCCTTTTCTGAGGTTTTTTTAAATTTTTTTTTTTTTTTTGGTTTTTTAAACAATTTTTACTGGATTTTATTTTACTTAATTCATTTCCTCCACATTTAACTGTAAAGTAGCAATTTTTCTTTTATTTTCCTTTTTTAATTTCATTATCGTTGCTGCTGTACTTTGCTTTCCCAATTTTCTTTTCATTAAATTCATTCATTACACCAGCTCATTCATTTATAAGGAACAATCACGATGTTTCATAATATTGATGCATAATAAAGCACTTTATATTTCACTTATAATTGTTTCAATTATAATTCTAATAGATACATTTTTCAAATTATCTTTTTAGTTATTTTTTTTTATTAAAATTTTCTTAACTATTTTTTTAATTATTTGTTATTATATTTTAATTATAATCTCTTAAATTACTTTTAAAGTATTATTTTATTTATTTCATTTTCAATTGACACTTTTTTTGTGCATTAATATTCCATAACCCAATGACTTAATCAGCCCGAAACGCCACGTTTGCTATTTTGTCAAGGTAAGCAAGCTTTCTCTCGATTACAGAAAATTGAGTCTCTCTATTAATTTAGGTTAGATGTGCTGTATTAAATGTAAAATAGTGTTTTGAAAATTTAAGGACAATGTGCACACCCCAGACCACTTCTAATACAAGACATTTTAAGTATGTACAAATGTATGTGACATTCCAAATGGTTTGAGTTAAATAAAGCTTTTTATCATACCAGTCAGCTTAACATCATTGGTAAAAGTATCAAATCAAATCTGCTTGTAAGCTGGCTGTCCAACTGTTGTTTAAAACAGTTGTCCATATAATTTAAAACGAAGTTAAAAAAAATTTAGTAATTGGAATTTTTTTAATGCGCTTATCGCTGAGACCCCGATAACAAAACTTTTTCGGCCACTACCCAAAGAATTTCAGTCAAAACATACGATCAAATGGTCAAGTGAACGAAAACTAGGCTTAAGAATGGTTTATCGAATCGCGTAGCATTGTGAAACGTCTAATGCTCTACTGCTCACCATTTGACTGTTTGTTTGCTTGCGTGTTAGTTAAATTAATAATTCATTTAATTTAATGAGAATTTTAAAATGCATTTAGTGTCAAACACATATTGAGCAAAAAAAAAAAAAGGCCCAGCAAACGGACATAAAAATAATACCTACAATTATTCTTCAGTTGACTTTAGATAGTGTAAACTATCTGATAACTGTTGTTATGTTTATATATGTAAATGTGTGCATGTATGTTGTGTATGTTTGTGTATGTGCATTTATACACCAACTAACGTTGGTGTATAAATGCACATATATATATGAATAAATGATCAACTTTGCACGCAATAAATAATCTACAATTTGTTTGTAGCCTCGATTTATATTAATTTACGTTGCACACATATATACCCTTTTGTTTTATATATGTATGTGTGAGCTATATTTTTTGTTATTTATTGTATTTTATAAAATTTTCCATTGGTGTTCTATTGTTGCTTATTTCTTTACTTTTCTAAGCAATTAGCATGTATCATAAAATTGATATACATTTCACACTTTCATGTTCGATATTACAGTTCGTTGTTGGAGTTGCCTCTTGATTTTCTTTTATTTCCTTTTATTTTGTTTTTTTTTAGTGTTTAGTTTCCTTTAACCGTTTACCGTTAATATGACTACAACGCTACCATTTCAAATAACAACTAATCAACAATATAACAGGATAAATACGAAGTTGAGAAATATAACGGTAATTTCTTTTTGTACAGTACGAAGGAGTATACGAAGTCATTGCACGAACACAAGTATAATATTTTTTTTTCTCTTTTATGTTAAAGAATAGTTAAGAGAAAAATTAAAGAGAGCTAATCCATGTAGGAAGAGTTATATGTAAGCACTTCTCACAAATAGATGGCGCTATAAATAAATTAACAACATTTATACTAAAACTTATATTAAAATAAATAAATGAAATCAATTTTGTTAGTACAATTTGATTCTACTGAACTTCTTTTTAATGGTATCTCAGACAAAAATATATTTAAATTCCCTTAAGAAAAACTTAACTTTAAGATTTAATAAAGTATTCTTTAATAGAAACGATTTACGAATTTTAAGATTCCGTGTTTTTTTAAAGTCAACTTTTTTTCTATATTAATTAGTAATTAAAAGATTTTAAAAATAAAAATAATAGAAATTTGTTTTTATTTCTAATGTTATTTTTCGTTAATTTATTTACTGTTATAATTTTGTATTAAAGTTTTCTTAATCATGCAACGCTTACTCAGTAACTAAACATTTTCATTCATGTTTTCTCACGGTAAAGCAAGATATATAAATGCTTATATATAAATGTTTACCTTATAAGCTAAATAAAAAGTGTAATAAAACCAGCCTTCATTCACGAAAAGCTTTCTATTCAAAAAAAACTGTTTAATATGAATGTAAAACCTTTGCTCTTTTAAAAGCACACAGAAGGAAAAGAAAATCGTGTGCGAAAAACCCCAAGAGAAAAATTACTCTTACAATTTGAGTTGTTTATTAGCCATCAAATACGTTCTTTAGTGAATTTGTTTTTTTTTTGTATTCTTTTGTTTTTTCTGTTTTTTGTTAAACAACGAAAAATATAATAAAGAAAGAAAAAAAATTGCCGGCATTCACTTTCATTCTAAGGGGATCTATTGTGATGTAATAAAACTAAATACGAAAACAATAATAACAACTTAACAAAATAGTGGTCTCTGTTAGGCAAATGCCCTACATTTCAATTATATTTATAAATAAATAATGAAACTTGAAATAAAATATATAACACTCATACTCACTTCCTCTTTCACTTCTTAAAGTTTTAAAATTGGAATAATGCCATAATAAAATTTGTTATATACCAAAACTGATAGCGTATATTTATAATCCATAATTGAATAGTGGATTTATCAATTTATTAAGATGTTTAAAACATTTAAAAAGAAAGCTTAAAAATCCTATGAAATGTTTAATTAACACAATTGATCTTGAACAAAACGTACCAAATTGATAAAGAAACACGCCCACAAACTGATCTTATTCCAGCTGTAATTTCTATAAAGTATATACAAAATATATATATATGTACATAAAATATGTATATACAATATTTCAAAATCCCAGGTATATTTATAAGTCAATCCTTTTTCAGTTGTTTTATGGAAAATCTAACAACTTATTTGCGTTTTTCTGAAATTACAAATTCCCATTTTCTAAAAAGTAAACTTCTAACTCTCTAAAAAATTGTATCATGTCCAATTGCCCAAAATCAATGTTAAATTGATTATTGAAATTAATTATCCGATTTAATTATCAAAATGTATGTAGAAAGTTTTAAAAGAAAAATGGGGTGAAAAGTTTGTATCAGAACACTAGAAAGGTTTTTGAATTGTACAAAATCCTAATAAAACAGATTAAAATATACGTTGAAATTGGATTACGTTTATAAAATAAGCAGAGATGAATTAAGAACATAATTCATGCTAATTAAAAATCTAACTCAAATAAGCTGCCTTATTTGGAATAAAATTACACTAGGAAAAAAATGAACTTAAATTATTGAGAATGAAAAAAAATTCAACTTTATATCAAATGATTAATTATATTTTATGAAATAAAATAAAATTAAAGTAGAAAAAAAAAATAAGTAAATTAGTGCAAACTTTAAGACATTTAAGACATTGATTGTTGATGGCCATCACCATAATCAAAGTCAAACGCATCACTTCCATTATGCAATATGAAATGTCAAAAGTAAAGCAGACTTGTAAAGTTTTTTTTTATATCTAAAAACCAAAAGCATAAAGCAATAATGGTACGCAATTTACTTTAAATTATTCTAAAGATAATGCGGTACATTGTTGTTAAAATGCGCTAAATCATTTTGTTTTGTATTTTCTCTTTGTAAGCAATGGCCATTAATAGATGTCAATTACATAAATAAAACTATTCGATTGATTTATTATTTAATTAAATTACATTGTTCACTTCAACTTAAAGGAGATATCAAAATAGTTATATAAAATAAAGAAGGCATTTGCTTAAGATCCAATAAATTGCTTACTTGCCTTATGATATCACAATTCACAATCTATCAAACTATTTGTGAAATATTAATTGTAGATTTTCAACTTTACAACTTCTTCAACAAAATAGTTATCACATATTAATAGAAATCTCTAAAATCCTTTACACAGAATGCTTTATAATTTAAATAAATAAAATAATTCATTAAACTAACTAAGCCATTCAAAAGTTCTTAAAAAAAGCTTTTTCCAAATATGCATCACATTTCTAAAGACTTGTTAAAGCTAGAGAGCTTCATAAATATATTACGTGTAAAGGAATAACGTATCGTGATTAACTGATTTCATTAAAAAAATGTAATGCCGCGATTGCATTACGTTTAATAAAATTTGAAAAAAGTATTAGATAGAAAAGTAAAAAGTTTTAAGGTATCAAACAAAAGGCCTTAAAGCTTTTACTTTTAAACAAAATTAAAAAATGTGTCCAAATTTAGTAGACTTTTTAAAAAACTGCAAATTTATTGTGGTCTTCCAAATTTTAATAAAATAATTATCTCAAAATTCATTTCATATGGACTTGTTTTATTTTTTGTAAAATTTCATTAATAGTTTGGAAATTATTGTTATAAAATCCTTGCAGTAACAGTTTTATCGATACGTCTTTCCAAGAACATTTTATGGTTAAAAAGTTGATATAAATTTAATACATTTATAATATTTACATTGATACATAATTAGGCCTCACTAATTTAAATGTTATTGATATAAATTCCAATATCATTAAAGTAAAACTTTTAGGATAAAAATTTTATAGATATTGCATTATAGAAGCTTCAAAAATCCAACAATTTTAACTGTTGTACGGTTCTATTTTCCCATAATTTCATAAAATCTATCAAGCCAAAATGCTTTTAATTTAAAAAGCTATCACTTTACATGGCTTTATTAACATAACATGCATCAATAAAATTTTTGACGTTATTAGATAAATTTCATAAAATAATTCTCTCTTCATAAAAATAATTCTCTCTTTCTTATTAAAAGCAAACTTATGAAATTTTTAAACCTTGGAACTATTTGTAAAGCTTTTTAATTGCTATAACTTCAAAAGTTTGTAAAGTACATACATAATTCAGCTTTCAAGGTGGTATGCAAAATCCACAAAGCTTTTTAATATACTTAGCTTTTCGTTCTAAATGGCCTATCTATGAGACGTTTGTCCATTTATTTGCACAATCAAATTAAATATCTCAAGTTAACTCAAGTCTAATATTTCTATTCTAGTTTAAATTAAATGCTTTGAACTTAGATTAAACTCAATTGAAAATATTTAGAATCGTACAAATTTTTCATTCACATTCCATGTAATGCTCTTATTATATAAATTTAAATTTTTTATTTAAAATCAATTGAAAATCCTTATTTCTGTATTTAGTACAACTATAACAAATGATACTCTAAATTTCAAGGTCTATTAAATCAATTAATGTGAATATAAATAATAGTTGCAGCAATTTGCTATTTTATTGGTGGAAAAACATAAAATCTCCTCAGCATTTAAACAAAAAACTGAACGATTATTATTTATATCCTGTAGAGATATAAAGTTGTATACAAAATTACACTCAATATTAAAATAATTTGCCTGTAATCCCGAAAAAAAACTAGAAGGAAAATAAAGGGAAAAATTGGGTATAAAAAAAGAGCAATGTCATTAAGGTAAGTTAACAAATGGAGAATTTTTATTAGACGTTAAAATATTTACATCAATCAAATAGTTTTATATTGTTTTCTGCATAACAAAAAACCAAAAAAAAAAAAAGAGAGAAGAAAGAAAAACAAGTAGAAATTAAGGCCGATATTTAAATACTCTAGAAATTTAATTCTCTACACAAATTTCAGAAAATTAATTATCAGATAAAGAAAGTGGAAAAAACACATCGCATATTTTGATATGTTTTTTATATGAGAATGGTTTCAAAAAATGCATCAATCTAACTCAAATTTTGCAACTTATTTAATGAAACAAATTGCAATTCTGATCTAATTTTCTTGAAGAAACATCCGAAATTATAAACATTTTTTCCATAAAATGACTCTTTTGAGAATGAGGCTTTATCTGGAAAATGATAAAAAAAATTGCCCATTTTTAATTATTTTTAATAGGGTTCATCTTTAGCCCAAAAATAATATCAAGCAAAAGTATCTTAAATTTTGCAAACTTTATCTTGAGCAATAAAGATTTTAAGCCATTAAGCGCAGAGATGGTTGATGATCAGGCAAGCAAATGATCAAATAAGATAAGCAAATGAGTTTGATTGGATGGATACATTAAAAAGTGGACCAATCTCATGCCATTTCGGTATATTATAAAAATCTAGACACACTTTTAATACCCAGAACTAAAATTCGTCTAAGATATAAATATTGAATTAAAGAAAATAAAATTTAATAACAAGACATTTCGATACGAGTTGTTAACATAAGATTAACCATGCTAAAAATTACTTCTATGAGAGCGGCTATAAGAATATTTTCTATACGTTTAATTGTTCATGTCATACAATCAGTTCCGGTATCATGACTAAATGCCAGTAAAAATTTTATTTAAGCGATTTATATATTAATTGAATGTCCACTGATATAATGAATGGATATATTTGATATGCAACTCTTCTCTATAAAAATTTATATATTTTAGTCACGATTACATCAAGATATAAAGAAAATTTATACATTAAGCCAGAATTTCTAACAGTAATATAAAAAATGAAATGGACACCAATACCTGCCTTATTTTACTTGCAGTTTCTCTACTTCTTCTTCTCTTTCTACTTTCTAAACTAGAATATTATATAATAAATAAATATATATATATATATATATATATATATATATATATATATATATAAATTCTCATATATCTGTTTTTTTTCTTTGTGTGTGTTAAGAATATTAATACGTTGTTTTATGTTTACTAAACCATACGATATTATTGGGTCATTATAATATGAAAAGAACAAACATTGATTGAATATTTAAATAAAATATAGATGATACGTGTTAATCTCTTTCTTTCTAGCATTCTTATCAAATATCTCTATCTAACCATTCCATCATTTGTATCTATAAATGATGCTGTACAAAGGAAAACTAAGCAAAATTTTTACATCAATTTACTTAAGGCTTGGGAAAAATTGGAAATATGAATTTTGATTTATTTAATTAAAAGAAAAAGTTTTCGTAGAAAAATTTGAAAAAAACTTTAACAATCTCTTTTGGAATTTTACAAGATTTAAAAGAACAGATAGCTCCAAAGAAATTTATATTGTGAGCTAAACCTAAAACTAAGTTTAAGAACTATTTGTCAACTCCTTCTTTGTTCTATACAGAACATTCAAATTTATTTTTATATGCTGCGATATACCGTTAAGTGTACCTTTAATTTATCTAGATTTAATTATCACTCATGAGACTTTGTAGCATGGACAAAGGTATTGTGTAAATTTACATAATAAAAATTTTTTATGAAATTCAAAATCTCAAAGTACGAAAAATGATCTAAATTTAATAAAATTACAAAAATTTAAATAAAAATTTTATCTTTTTATAAACTCACCTAACTTTTCGCCACATAAAACATTCATCCAGACTTGTGTAAAAAAAATTAATATCAACATTAGATGAGGGTACATCAAATGTAAATGTACTTTAATTGGCGCTAATGATGGTGATGATGATAACGATGATGATGATGATGATGATGATGATGAGGCTGCTGCCAATATTGTTACACTTGGACACATTTTTTGGATATGAAAGTATATTTTTTTTCTATTATTATTTTTATAATTATTATAGCAATAATTGGAAAATGGAACTTTTAATGGCTTCGTTTTTCTTTAAGGCCGTTGTTTTCGTTTTCGTCCAACATCTGCTAGCGGTTGCATCATTTGATGGAAAATTGTTTATAACTTTGTCTTTCATTATAAACACTTTAATTAATTAATCATTTTATTAGTATTTTCATTATTTTTATGTCCCTTCTCAAATCATAATTTTATTTTTAATTTATTCAATTCACTTTTTAAGTTCTCTCCCACTCACTTTTGTAGAATTGTTTGTTTATATCTTTTTTTATATATGAAATATATTTTGAGATATATATAAATTTTCATAAACAATATATTTATGTGTAGAAAGCATAGTCCACATTTTATCTTTAACACATTTTTGGGTATCAAATGCAATGCAAAATATCAAATAAGTTTGCCATAATGCAAGTAACACTTAAGTTAGATTCAGCATTTCTTAAGACAATCGATTTAAAATGATTTTCTAAATTAATGAAATATTCTCCGATCTTCTGTCTTGTAAGGGCACTATAAAATTTGGCATGCTTTCGTAAAATATATTTAAAAATGGACTAATCCATTTAAAAGGGGGCCTATGAATGAATTAGATCTAAAAAAGTACCAAAATACTACAAATTATCCTTACATAGCAAAAATGTACAATAGTTGAAAGTTTGCCATTTAAACTCAAATCGAGCAGCATTAGTCCATACATCTAAATGGCTTTCGTTGGGTCCAATGTTTTGAATCAAACCTTAATATAAAAAAAAGCCTTTTGTCCAGAAAGAAGGAAGTTTATTAATCCAATCGAACTATTTTTAGAACTCACTGCAAATTTTTCGTAATATTATTTATTGAATCAATTAATTATAGTCTTCATATAGATCCATATAGATCCATTAAAATCCTAGGCTAACATCAACTTAGTATTTGCTTTTGCTTTAATTTTTCTTTTTTTTTTTTTTAATTCTTTAAAATGTGAACCAGTTGTTTGAAACTTTTTTTGAATTTGTAAAATCTTTAACTATTGTCCTGCCATATAATGAAATATAATGAAATTAATATAATAAATAATATCATCATGAAGATCATAACGATTAAAGTTGTTGCCTTAACTTATAATCTACTTAAAATATTTACTTTATTCTAATACTTTGGCATTTTAGGTTTCTCTAGTAATTAAAACTGGTCACAAATATGCGTAAAATTTTTATTAAAAAATAACAGAAAACAAAACAATTGCATGAGAGTTTTTTTTTATGTGAACATTATCCTTAGAATATTTGTTTGAAACTTTTGTAATTGACAGTTGAGGTAAAATAGAAAGTTTAAGATGAGAGCTTTGGAAATGATATAATCTAAATTTTGCATTGAGCCACTCAAATTTTTTAATATAACTAAAATTAAAAAAGAAAATGCTAAAGTCTTTAACAAGAAATTCTTTATAAATATATGAAAAATTAGAACTGTAAATTTGAGTTAACATTAATGGCCAAATATTAGCTAAATAATTCAAAGTAATTGCAAAATATTGGCATTTGAGTGATTTAGTAGCTTTTGAAATTTCTCGAGTAGTAATTTTATATGTAAGTCTGCTTTGATCAACCATTAAGCACTACTTAAGTATTTCTAAAGAATTTTAAGCAAGCTGATTCCCTTAATTTGCACTTTGCAACTATTTTCAATAAAAACTTATTAACAACGTAAGCTCTAGAACAAATCGAGCTCATAAAAATCTCTTAAAATCTGTAGAATAATATTGGAGAATTCAAGAAGCAAATGCCTGAGGTGGTCAAGCCTGCGTTTATCTCAAATAATTGGATGTAATATACTTCACATAAATGGCGGTATATAAAACATTAAGTAACGCGATGGTTTATACTCCATTTGTCATGCTCTCTTATAGCAATTTCCATGGAATATTCAAGCATAATTCAAACGAGTTTTTAAAGCGTTTTGTAATTGTTATTGAATCAGGCATACATTACAATACATATCAAAATAATCAGAACTATATAGACAGTGGCCTGTCTGATAAAACTTGGACTGAGGAAAGCCAAATTCGAAAACTTCTTAATACTTTTTATTGATAATCTTCAAAACAATAATTTACTTAAGTTGAATAAGAGTATTTAAGTTTCTTAAATCACGTCAAAGAGCCACACAAACTAAAAAAGTATCACTAAAATATTTTAAGAGTTTTTTTCCCCCCATCTTGAAGATTTCCTTTCAAATATTTCAAAAGTTTTGACACAATTAAAATATTTTCAATTTTTTAATGGTTCATAAAAACAATAATAAAGATCAACACTTTAACTTTGAAAATCAATATTTTAAATAACTTTGCATAATAGACAGAAAGAGAAAGAGAGTTAAAATGAGCAAGAAATGTTGCATAATCCATTATTGATTACATTGGATTACATTTCATCTCACATAAAACTTTTAATTGTCCGTTTATTTTAGTAATATTAGTCCTTTCATATTGATTATTTTAATTCATATCAAACATGTATCACTTTGTATATGTATTTGGAATTGACATGAATAAATAGCTTAATCAATGGCAATTGGAGAAAGAAACAACAATAACAACAACAAGAATGCCATAAATCCAATAAACGTTGAATGAATGTTGAAGTATTGCTCATTATGGAGCGTCATGTTAAATCAACCAACAGTGATATTTTGTATTTTTATAGACACACATACACACATACACACACACACACACACACACACACACACACATGTATACATGCACATACACACATACATATAATATAGAATAATGCAAATAAATTTTACAATCCTGAAGCATAATGAAAAGTATAAGGAATTTGTAATATTGACACAAATATTATTACATGATAATTATGAGCAGTTTTTCCACTGCAAATATGAAAATCGTTAATCCGTACATAATTTATTGTAGTTTGTTATAATCCTTATAGTAAAGTGATGCTTGTTATATATATAAAGGTTTCTTTTTTTTTTTTAACTTCTAGGGCCAGCTTTTATTTCAATTGTATTTGTATTGACTTTAAAGTTAATTAATTTCCATGTAATTCAGTTAAATATGATTAAAGGACTCTCCTTTTTGCATCATCATTATTTCTATAGTATAAACTAAATGTAATTATAAAAGAAATCATTAGAAGTAACTTGTAACATTAAAAGTGAGTTGCGAATGAAACCAGTTTGCTTTAAACTTCCTAAGCTTTAAATTTCCTATTTTAATTCTTTTAAATACGCGATAAGTCTTTAACAGATAACAAAATATGACCTTTAGAAGTTTAGAAGTTTATCGTGAAAACTTAACCACTTTAATCAACTATTTAATCATTGTATAGGACTAAAACAGTTCTCTTCAGAGAATTCTTTTTTTAAATCCAACTAATCTTTCAACATAACTTTTTTTTGGATGAGTGTTAGCTTTGAAGTAGCTTGCGCCTTTTAACCAGATTATCTGATTTGACTATTTCGGTACAGGAACCCTTTTTCATAGACCATTCGATTTTGTTATTTTTATGCAAGGTTTTACTGAAATCAATTTGATCAAATGAATTTTTCACGTGATAAACAAATATTGAGGATCTTCATTTTACACTGCCCACTGACGTGCAAAATACATTACGGACCTGCTTTACTTCCTGCCACCTAACAAGTCAATATTACTATATCACTCTAAAAATTTTATCAATATTTTCGTTACATGATCAACCGGAATGAGAAAAATTCTTATTGTCAAAATTTTCGGTATAGAATTCAATAAGGCACTGCGAGATTCGAGACTTTTACCCTAAACCATTTGCTTATATATCGATATTTTTTGCTGTCACCTTTTCATTGATTGATCAATTGAAATAAAAAGCATTTTTGTTGTTAAAATTTCTGAAGCAACTTTACTTTTTCTATAATCATTTGTAAGCATCGCATAACATTTTCTTTAAGATATTTTATTCATTTCAAGAATTTAAAGAATAAAACTCTCTACACAAGAACCCAAATGTTAGCTTTTCAATAGTTTATCATTTAATGTAAATGGACTAGAGTAGCTAAATTTATGGATACCAACATTGTAACGTAACAATACAAAATATGCATCTCCCTAAAAACAAGTGGCAAAATTCAGAATACAAAATTCTTCAACAATATTTAGAGGATTTATATTCTTCGTAGACATAAACTGCAAGCATAAAATGATGCTCAAATTTTATTGAATTGAAAAAAAATATAATAAAAGAGATAAAGGGATCAATCGAACTATTAAAAACTTTTTTATCATTTAAATGTGTTGTTGAATCTCCAAGAGATCTATTGATTTTAACAACTTACGCAACAATAACTATATAAATTTTTTTTATGGCAGAAAAAAAAGAAAATAAGAAAATTAAATAACATCAAACATATTTTTATGAAATTGTTTGCATCCTTCGAAGAAAAATAAATCATAAAAGTAGAATCGGCACGTAAAAATCTAAATTCCAAAATAAATATCAATCAATCAATCTCACATAACTTTTGTATATGAAAATGTTCCCATATACATTATTAGACATAAAAAAGCGCAACAATTTTTTATGTCTAATTTTTTTAAAATTTAGAAGCATAAACATTTGCAAACATTTAAATAGAAATTTCAAAATTTAATAATTTTATCCGTTTTTGGATTTAATTTATGAAACTCACAAACAATAAAAAACTTTCAAATTATTTTTATGAATGGATCAAGCTAGTTCAACTTAAATAACTCCGAAAGAAAAGATAGAAAGAGGTTAGAAATTTTATAATGCGATAAATTTATAAAATAAGCAAAAATTAACGAAAAAAATTATCTTTTATCAAGCTGCGATTTTTTTCCTATTTGAATACATTTTAACTATAAAGAAACTTAGAAAAGTGAAGACTTTTATCTTTTTTATAAAAACGAAAGCAAAAGTGAAAATTTATCTAAAGCTCTTTTTGTTAAATCGCTCACTTTCGGCCTCTATCATTTATGAAAATTGCCATCAATACAGCTGAACAGTCATGACTGGGCCAATGCCAAATTTAAGCTCGATCAAAACTTTGTAAATTTTGTGAAGGAGGAGTTTTATTTTAGATGTTACAAACATTTTGACAATTTCTGGGTGCGGTTAGTAAATAGACTCGTTAATCGATCTAAAATTTAGAAAATAGTTTGGCTAAATATAAAAAAGTTCAATTAAAGTTTTGTTAAAGCTTCAATTTCCAAACTAAAATTAACGCAAATGGAAAAATATTAAACGACAAATAAAACGCGTTATATTAAACTGTTAAAAGCGATTTTGGCCCAATAATGTTTGTCTCACACTTTTTTTATATAAATTATAATATTAAATGAAATTCAAACTGCAAGGAAATTGTAGCCAAAAAATCTTGGCATTTATGCCAATAACGCATAGGGAACATATATATAAAATTACAATTAACATCACAATGAAACTGCATAATGGAGCGTGGTGAAGTGATATCAAAAAACCACTAAAAGGATACTGGTATTGGTTAATTTTCTTTGTCCTTTTTGTTTCTTCTTGTTCTTTATCTTTGACATTTTTTTTAAAACATTGAACTGAACTTATTTATTTAAATTATGCAGAGGAAAATGTTATCTAGTTGGGAAATGCATAATTAAATGGGGAATAAAAGAGACGAAATAAATCTAAAGAAACTGAAAATCACATAAAAAATCAATTATTTGAAAAATCTCTGTAAATACTTTAAAAGACACTTAAGAGCCTTTGTCTTATTTAGAGACCACCGATTTTGCTATTATACTTTTATTTAGTTCTTTCACAGGCCCAAATTTTGCCATATAAGTTTCAAGTTTAAAAGACACGAGATTTGTTATTACGGTTCCAAAAAACCAGCTTGATTTTAATGTGAACGACTTGTCTCATATAACAACTCAAAGAAGATTTTCAATCAACAGAGTTCAAACTAATAAATTTTTTTTTCAAATACGAACCCTTTCAAAATAAAGCCTTTTAAGTGGTCCCATTTTTTCAACTTTAAATAGTAATGCCTTAAATTTTACCAAAATTTCTTGAAAATTACGTGTTGCAGCTTGATAACACATTAGATAAATGTCAGACTCTCACACAAATTAAAATATTATTGTAAATCGATCGATATAATAAAACCTGCATATGACATAAGACATTCTGGCTGTTGCAAATATTTAGAAAAATAATAATGCCCTGTTCCATAGATGAATTAGGATTAATTAACATTGCGTGGATTATAATTTGAAAGGGCCAATGTTTAAGGGGTCCAATGTAGTACAAACTTGGCGTTATAAAAAATCATACTAATAGCTCCCCAAGAAAAAAAATATTGCTTGCTTTTTATAAAAAAACTTAAAACCATTCTTTTAACTGGTCCATCCAGTTCAAGTTGTTCATTAAATTATTCATTTTTTTTCAACATTTGTTTGGAAAGAAAAAAGAAAAATTTGCAAAAACTTTTTCCAAATTAAATTATTAAATGAAAATTAAAATATCATATCCATTGGCCACAGATTACAATCGTAGATTTTCATTAAAAAAAATTTTTTTTCTTATATAGTGCATCACATTTGATGTGGCTAGATTTTATAATCCATGGGAAATGTTAAAAGCTTTCTGCTTGCAATTTTTATAAGAACTTTTTTTTCTCAGTTGCATTTAAATTATAATTTCAAAAATTGTTTATTTCATCCCTTTTTATTAATGTTAAAGTTCTTTTTCACTTTGTGACACACACACAACACTTTATTTAAAATAAGTCCTTTAAAATAATCGTTTCCTATTTGAGGTTTCATTTGAACAATCCATTTAAATCCATCTTCTTGTATAAATCTCCAAATTTTTAAGTTTCACTTTCTCATTCATATATCACAGAAGCGTTGTAATGAAAAGAAAAAGAAGCAGAGAGTAAGAGAGAGAGAGAGAGAGAGAGAGAGAGAGAGATAAATATAGTGATAATCACAATGCCATTATCACATGTTTAGTTTACACAAACCGCAAAAACAAAAATAAACTTGATGAGCAAATTGTGCCTCTCATTTGGCATATGTCATTTTTCTTGTAATTGTTTTTCACAATCAGTATAATATCCTTGCAGCAAATAACATTGTAATGTAATGATTTATCATAAAAAAAAAGCAACGTCCGCAGAAGTAATAAACAATAAATGACACAATTTGATACAATTTAATACAATTTGACACGATTTCGATTGAGTTATAAATCCAAAATGTGTAAACCGTTAAAAATATGCTCGATCGTGTTATCAAACGTCATCAACTTTACAATACACCGGTCAAGTAACAACTAAATTTGTTCGTCTAATTGTAGATTTTCATATTACAGAAATCACGGTATAACATGAAATTTTTGCAGTTTCAGAGAATTAATTTGCAGAATGAAGCAGGCGTTTACAGTTTGCAGTTTACAGTTTTCTCTTTTCTCTTTTCAATTTTGAAACAAGTTTAAGAGAAGTATGAAAAAAAGCTTTTTGAAATTCTCAGGATATTAATTTTCTTATTCTGCAAAAAAAATGATTATATAGTTGTACTCTTCTTCTTTGTCTTCTGCCTGTATAGGTGATTATATATATAATTGTACTCTTCTTGGACTTTAGAATAATATAAAATAAATTGCAATCAAAATTCTAAGTTAATCTAAATTTTTTTATTAGTCATAGAAATTAATATTGCAAAGATCTTCGCAACAATAATTAAAATACTGAAAAAGGCCTTTGTATTTAGGGTCTATATAATTTTGCATGTTTTAAAAGTGATCTCTAAGAATGTTTGTTATTTAAGATCTTTAGTTTGTGAAAATAATCGAGTCTTATATTCATGTATAAAGTTAAATTTCAAGAAACTTAACTCAATAAAGTATAATATTTTTTTAAAGTAGATTCTGCCAGAATAACCATTGAATTTCTAGCTTCAAATGGAAATACAATACCTTAGACTTGAATATACAATAATTTGAAGAATATAAAATTGTAATTTATATATAATTTAGCACTATTTGTTTATTAAACAAAAAATTAAATAACAGACTTTCAGACATATTGGAACTTTGTCCATAATAAACGTATTTATCATATCGAAACTTTTCGATATCCTTAAGCATAATGGTGTATGACAATTAACAGTGAAGAGAAGAATTGCTCCACTCTCTAAATAATTAAAAAAAAAGAATAATTTTTCAAATTATTTTTCATTTTATATCAAATAGTTTAGAAAAAAGTGTCGAAAGTTCTTTCAAAACTTTTCTGAAATTAACTAAAACTTAAAGAAAGATTGACCTACGACACTAAACTTACTTCACTCAGTAATATTAATGATTTAAAAATGATTTAATTTAAATACTTTTTTTTCTATTATTAGGGCACATTTGAAAACAGAAAATGAAAAATTTGAAAATATTTTGAGTATTTATGTTCCATTCCCTTGGGCCAAATGCTGTTCTTTTAGATCATGTAATTAAATTTTAATTTTTCATATTGTAAGTCTTTTTTTTTATTTGTTTTTGTTGTTACTTTTATTTTTGAAACTCAAATGGATCACATGATTAATTATCTTAAATGAATTCAACGTTAAATGTAAA
This sequence comes from Melophagus ovinus, assembly GCA_023089585.1. Lineage (NCBI taxonomy): Eukaryota > Metazoa > Arthropoda > Insecta > Diptera > Hippoboscidae > Melophagus > Melophagus ovinus. The sequence continues at coordinate 6,774,716 of JAKKIB010000177.1, forward strand.
ATGGGTAAAATAGAAAAAAAAGCGAGTCATACCAAAATAAAATTCAATCATGACATAGATGAAAGCCAAACATGTGACATCTGTTTGAATGCAAATATGTAACGTGTGATTTCTAATTGAACACCAACAACAAACAAAAACAAAGCCTAAATGAGATATGAAAATTTATAAAAAATGTTTGGCAAACATTTTCAATTCAGTTTCTTTTGCCTGCTAAAATGTTAAACTATTTAAATCGAAGAATTTCGCAAACTTAATACATTCTTATTTGATTTTATTTAAATTAAAATTGTACTTAATTAATTGTTCATAATTAAAATTTATATGTTAGGTTTTTGTAAAAGTCATTTCAGTTTTTGTTTTTTTTTTTTTTTTGGTTTCTCTTAATGAACAATTTTCACAGTTAAATACGAACGCCAAACTTCTTTAAATTTATATAGTTTCATAAGTGAAAATTTATTTTTGAAAAACCTAAACTGATTTCATGTAATCTGAAAAATGAAATTGTAACATTTTTGAAAAGATATAGTCCCCAAAATGCCAATGCCAAGACCAAAGTTTGTAAAAGTTTGATTCGCCAATTTTGATAATAAAATTTTCACTACAACATGGAAAGCCATGTTGGACTAGATTTATTTAATTACTTCAAGATGGCAAGTAAAACGTCTTGAGATCTGGGAGAAATTACACTTATGAAAAACCATCATTCTTAAACATTTACCGCTTTTAATTACTCAATGACTTAAAATACAAAATTGTTAGCGGATTCTTCCTTTTTATTAAAGAGCGAAATTTATTACATGAAATTTCCAATAATTTACAGACCGGAATTGTTACTTGATTTTGTTTATTTCTTCTTTTATTAAAAATCGATTTTTGTCTATATTCTAAGTAGATATTTTATTTATTATATTTACCAAGACTTTACATTGATCACAACAATTTTATATATAAACACAATGGCTTTAGATTCTCTACCAAGTATTTTGGCTTTTTTTTGTTTGTTTTTGTTTTATTTTTTGTTTTTTATAAATTAAAATGATTACGCTACATTTTCTTGAAACTTTTGTTTCCTCTTATTAATAAAAAATAAAAAAAAAGGGCCTTAAAATATAAATTTAACCCTTTTTTTAAGCCAAACAGGTTACATGTTTGAAATAACATAAAAAGGAGTGTATGTTTGTATGTATATTTGTATGTATGTATGTATATATAAAATCAATAATTCAATATGTGATTATGAAGCTATTTGTGGTGGTCATTGAAATGCATTTAATTTGAATCTCTACATGCCTCTCATACCAACAATTTCATGCAAATATTACAGGTGAATAGACTTAACTTATATGAGATAATAATATAAATTATATCAGTTCCCAAACTGTTGTCGATTTTTTCCTTTTTACTCTTTTTAATTTTTTGACCTTTCATTTCAACAATTTATTTTTATTTCTTAATTGTAACTTATGAAATGTAACAAAATTTCATGGCTTATAGATTGGGAAATACTTTACCCTTAAAATAATACAATAATCATTATTGCTCTTGTTATTATTATTATTATTATTATTATGGTTTATTTTATTTTTTTCTTTTTTTTTTTTTGGTTTCTTCTTTTGTTTTTCTTTGGCGTTATAAATTTAAGTAACTCTGATTTTGTAATAATAGGGATAATGGATATCCGTGATTATTGAATGAAGGGTGTAAAATTATTATTTTTTTTTTATTTTTATTTACATTATCCATAAATAAACGATAAACAGTTTATGACAAATGTCTATATACATTATAATATTTATAAGGCAACCAAAATGATTTATAAGTTTTAAGTTAAGTTATAAATAAAAAAGAAAAGAAATATAAAAGAAAAGGTGTAAAGAGAAAGTAATGCAATTAGTAGGTGACTTCTGAGAAACTTAAATAACTAAATTTATAAATTTAACTTCTGCTCAAATTCTGCTTTTTATAATGATTTATTAAAATAAATTGTCATGAATGTATGTTTGTATAATATTGTTCGATAGATTAGTCCATTAAAATTATGAAAAATTTTAAGAAATATATATTTTTGTTATAATTGTGTCAAGACTTTTTAAAATATTGTTAAAGTATTTTAACAAAAAAAAAAACACTCCATAATCTCAAATCAACATGAATTTTCTCAAACGTCTTTTAAAGAATCATCAAAATATTTCTGTGATACCTTTTAACATTATTTTTAAGACAGTTGGCCATTTCTAAAATATATTGATATTTTTTAGCCCCTAAATGTATTTTGAATTCCGGTTATGCCAAATTGAAAATAATTCAGATCAGTTTGAATGATTTTCATATTCATTTTCTATACAACGCCTTACTCTGAAATCAAATCACAAAAATGTCTTAGGCTCCTTTTAGGCTATTTGTTTTGAAAATCGCTTTCACATAAAAGACTTTTGAAGTTTTGTAAAAGTCTTCTTCTTCTTCTTTTACCTTCTTAACCTCTTGAAAATAATTTTAATGCTTAAAAGTCGACTTTGATCGTCTGCCTTATAAATTTCTTGGTTATTTTTCTTAAACTTTTTCCTTTTTAAAAGCATTCTCTTGTAGTTGAATGGAAAAGAAGAACATGACATTAAAAATAAAGAAAAAGTAGAGTTGATCATAAATCATAGAGTAGTTGTTAATTTATATAAATCTTGTGCATTAAGCATTGAATTAGACAACTAAAATTTACCTTTAGCTAGTTGAATATTTAATTGAATTCTATGCATAATATTTCGAAAATTATGAACAAATTATGGACAAATACAAAAAGAAAAAAAATTCTACATTTTTATTCAAACACTTTAAGAAGATTTTCATGTTTCATTAAGTGTGAATGGAATTTTGATAAGCTCTGTATATTTATATTTATATATTATGTGTATATATGTATGGGTTTATGTAAGTGTGTATGTGTGTGTGTTTGTGTAGGTATGTGTTTAAACGTTTATGATATGTGAAATGAATATTTATATAATGGGCGCCGCGCTCAAAAGACAAAATCATCATAAGTGTCGACAAAAGGTAACGCACAACATGGACGGTGAACGGAGAATGGTGAATGGAGAATGAAGAATGGAGAATGGGGAACGGTGAATGAATAACGGACAACAATAGGGAAATTTATAACAAACTATGAAAACATAATTGACCATGAATGTTATTCAGTTATAACATTTACCGCACTAAAGTCATAATTTTTATAAAGTGTTGATATCATCGGTTCTACAAAATTTTTTTTTATTTTCAGTATAATATAAATCAATGTGTGTAATATTTATAAATGACATTAATACTCTTTTATTTTATGTTTTTTTTTAAATATTTAAATCAATTTGTACAAATGATACATTTTGGTTACAAAGAAATACAAATGAACAACAAGAGCAATGCGAACAATAAAATTTTAATATAAAATAATAAAAAATTACAAAAAAAAAATTAAAAAAAGTAACTCAAAAGATAGTAAAAACTAAAAAATATGAATGTTACTTTATTGACCATATTCATAATCACAATACTACCAACATCTATTAGTATGGGTAAGTAAAAAATTACATGGAAAAGGAAAGCAAACATTTGTAAAACAATTCCATACAAAAAAAGAAACAAAAAAAAAAAACAAACAGAAAAAAAACAGAAAACCAAACAGTAAAATATACATGAAATAGTTAAAGGAAAGAAAAACAATAACAATAATAATAAGAGAAAAAAAAATTGTATATTATTCTATAATTGTGTTCATGTACAATATTTTATGATTCATAAATAACATATTTTTTTGTTCTTTTGGTTTTACTTTTTTGGTTTTTGTTCCCTTTTTCTTTATTTTTTCTTTTTTTTTTTTTTTGTTGCTTTCATACAAGATAACTCAGACTTGTGTAAAATGTTATGCTGCATACATACAATATGCAACAATAATTTCTGGTAGTCCAATGAAATAAATATAAATATAATCAAATCATAATGAAAAATTTTATAGTCCAATTGTTGGTTATACTCAAATAAATGCATTGCATTATTTTCTTTTTTTTTTTTTTTTTTTTTTTTTTTTTTGTAAAACAGTTAATTTTTGATACTGCCATCAGATTTTTATTATAAATTCTTTATTTATTTATTTTTTTTTTGGTGAGATATAAAAAGAAATTTATATACAAAAAAAAGCAAACCATTCAATTCCGAGGTGAGACTTAATCGTTGAGGAAAGATTTATAGATCCTTAACTTAACGGTTTTTTAAAGACCATTAAATTTTCAATTATATAATCAAATATTTCTTTCCGCAAATTCTTAAAGACTATCGCAAGCAGAACTTGCTTTAAAAACCAATCAAAAATTCGATCTTGCATTAAAACTAAAATCAGTTAAAGGATCCGTTTAGAAAGCAGCTTAAAAAGAACATACTTCTTAAGCATTTTTGTTATGTATTTTAAAATAATTTATGAAAATTTTGTTATGAGCTGAAAAAATAAAAATTTCCGAAATTTTCTATTTTCTTTATATTTTGTGATCTTTTGATGATGACTCATAAAAAAATTAATCAAAATGTTGTTTAAAATGTTGTTCTGTGATTTGATCAAATGTCTCAATATCTAAGCAAGTATTGATTTTAACAAAAAAAAAAAATACTTTATGTAGACGAATTTAAAAATTTCATTAAAAATTAATTTTCTATTTTGGTATTTTTAACAAAATATTTGAATATAAATCTTATTGATTAATTCCTTAAAAATACTTTCGTCCAAGAGAATTATTTTCCCCAACATTGAAAATTCAAGAAGAGAAAAAAAATGAAACGAAATTAACTGAAACGTTTAAAATGAAAAATCCTGACATGACCGGATATTGCTTTTTGTTACAGTTCCATCAATGGGAAAATCAAAAGAAAATAAATTAATTAATAGACTTTATTCTAAAAATGGTTTAATATCACGAAAAGAAAAAAATTTTTCTACGCTTTCTAAAGTTTATGAAATTACTGGAAAAGTTACATTAAAAATACATTAAAATATGAAAAAGTCTTTGAACATGAATTCCAATAAAATAACTAAAATAAATCTCTTGAAATCTGTGATAAGACTTTTGATATTACTTTATGCCTACAACAATTTTAAAGATAATTTCTTTTGTCAAGTGTTACAAATTCAAAAAAGTTTTTGGAAAGAAATATAAAAAATATAATATTTCTAGAAATTTAATTTCTCTACGTGAATTTTGATAGTAATTTGTTAAATAAATTAAAGATAAATTTTCAATATATATCATTCATAGAGTTGCTTTCTATCTTATGGGCATGGCCGATTTATTTAAATGTTAAAATGTTAAAGAAAAGTGAAAACTTCTTATTTTACATTTTTATAGTTTTTCTAGAAAAACAAAAAACCTCTCAGTTTTAATTATTCTTATGGACCGCCTTTTTGTACCATTTAATCCATTTGCAATTGCATATTTACAGAATTGGAAATCGATTTTTGAAAAACTTCCAGTGTGATTCTTTTAAAAGCTATGACCAAATTTTTTTACTTTTATAATTTAAATTGAAATTTTGCAATAATTAACTTAAAGATATATCCATGGAATCTAAAAGTGTCACATAATTTCATAATTATTTATATTTATCTTAACCCAAAGTACAAATGTTGTGCATGATTTTTATCATGAGAGCAATAATATATTGAATACATTTCATGGGAACTTCATACAAATACAAAAGAAAAGGAAGAAAAAAAGGAAAAAATTTGTAATTAACTTTTTACCCCAAAGTATTCTAATAAATAATAAAGAAAAGTTCTAATGTTAAAGTAGTTAAAAATACTTTGAATATTATTACATTACCCAGAGGGAGAATTGAAAGCCACGTAACACGATAAACACGATAAGGAAAAAAAAGTAAAAGTAAATAAAAAAAAAAATATAGATGAGTTAAGCATTTTATAAAATACTTTTTAGTTGAGAAGTGTTGATTTATGTTTTATGGCAATAATTATCAGATAATATGTGTTAGAAAACAACAACAAGAAGCAATAACAAAAAGCAACAACAAAAATCATCTAATTACCCTAAATATTTAAGAAATTAAGTTTAAATTGCAAGAATAACAAAAGAAAAATCAATTAAATGAAGAAAAAAACACACAAAACTATGAAATTTAGAAAATAAGAGTCTGCGACCTGAATTGCCGTCAATGTAATTCAAATGAATATAAGAAGAAGAAGAAGAAGAAGAAGAAGAAGGAAGTAGTTGTTGAAAAAGGAAAAATGTATGAAAAAAATAGGAAAACAACGAAAAAACAAAATAGAGAAAAAACGGAATGCTGCTTTTTGTTCCATGTTTATAACAATTATACTTTGTTTTTCAGATGTTTTTATATATTTTTTTTCTGCCGTATATGTTTTGTTTTCCTTTTTGTTATTGTTGCTTTTTGCTTCTTTGCTTTTTTGTTCAGTTCCTGTTGAAAGTATTATGAATGATAGAAACGGTACAATAACAAGTCAGTAACAATAGTTACAATAACAAAATAAAGTAACAATTATAACAACAAATAAACAATAACAATAACAATAACAATAACAACAAATATTATAATACCTTTACACTCTCCTAATCTTTTACTAAAATAACAAATGTTGCATATAAATGAGTGTATTAGAAAAAGCAACAATAATAGCAACAACAATAGCAACCATACTAGCAACAAGAACAATAACTATTATAACACTTTCTTCTATAAAAATTCATTCTAGTTGTTCTTATTATTGCTGCTATTTTATTAACGATTACCCGTCGCTCTCTCTCGCTTTCTCTCTCTTGTTCTTTGACTCTCTTGTATCGTCGTCTCTTTGCCAGTTTATCTCTCGGTAAATGCTTACACTCAATAACCCGAAGTCATTGTAAATTTGGCAGCATTGTATACAACGGTATTGCATTCATATGCATATGTGCCTGAAAATTTATAACTAAAAAAAACCGATTTCACGATTTTGGTAGCATTTCTGTTACACAAACAACCGAGCAAACAAAATAGAATTACAAAAGCAACAAAAAAAAAAGAAAATTAAGCGTTAATATAAGCTAAGAGATATTTTAAAGGTTATATTATATTGATTATGTAGCAACGTTAGTTGAGCGGTCACTGTGAAAATGTTAACAACGTATTTTCGCTTAGCGTACGCATATCGTTCTATGATAACGCGTCTGTGAGATTGCTATATATTTCTAATATTAGAAGGAGAATTGCTAAAAAAAAAGAATAAAATAGGCAAAACAAACAAAAATGACAGAAAGAAAGCAAAGAGAAAACTTACAAAGCCAGACGGATGGACGTCTAACTAGAAAATGTTCAACTAAACTATTGTAAAGAGAACTCAGTATATATTTATATGAATAAACACCCACACATACACACACAGAAAGCACTTACATTATTTGAACGTATATATATGCACATACAAACATACAGATACATGATACCATTACGGATTTATAAACAACAAGAAAGCTGTGCCAAAAAAAACAAAACCAAAAATAATAAGCAAAAATTTGTTACAGCAACAACAATAATAATAACAAAAATAATAACAGTAATAATAACAAAAACAATATATGCAATTACAAGTGATAACAATAAAGCGCGCATCCAAGTTGTCATGAACATGTATGCAATAACGTTGAGCTGCATAACTTAGCATAGACAACAAAAGCTGAAAGAAAAAAAGAGCTAAAAAGCAAGCAAAGCAAAAGAAAAATAGTAGCAGAATAAACATGAAGCGTATAAGAAATCTTTAATTGAATGAAATTTATAATAATAAAAATAATTAAGTATACGCACTGGTGTCCGCCAGCGGAAATTCATTATTTATTTCAATATTAACCTAATAATACTGCAAGAAGCAATTTAAAAATGTTATTTAAAAAAGAGGAAGAAGAAGAAGAAAAAAAGAACAATCATACTATCCTAAAAAGGAAATTTATATAATAAAAAATTATATCTGAAAACACCCTACATCAATTTTTAGTTTATATAAATGTGTATAACATTTAAAAAAAAATTCGGATCCAAGCGAAGATTGGCTAAGTATGAATTTTTGAATCGATTTCATATAGAGCCAGAAACAGGATACAGGCCATAACTTTAATCAAATTTGTTAGAATTAAACTTATTTTGTCCGAAAAACTTTCAGAAATAAATGCGGTCTAGATTAAACAATTTTTACCAACAAATTCATTTTCAAAAATTCTTCCCTAAAAAAAATTTAAAATTTTCAAAAATTGTTCATACGAATATCGATGCTTAATTGTTATTTGATAAATATATGGTAAATTTATATACCAAAAGTGGTTCAGATTAATCCATTTTCTAGGCCCTTTGCATGATAAAGAATGCTTCACCTCACACGCAACTTCTAATAATTTTACTCTCTTGATCTTTTGAAAGCGTACAAAGTTGTGTAAAGTATTTAAAAATCGTTCTCGTTAAACCATAATCCTTTTTCCTAATTTGAATTTTGCTTATTCCCTGAGAGGAGAAAAATCTTTCAAATTCTTTTATGGTTAATGCTTTAACTGATAACAGAAAAAAGCGCCTTATAAAACTTAAAAGTTAACCACACTTTTAACAATAACAATAATAAGGATAAACAAACAGAATGTTAAACAAATAATTACAGCTCATATTTACATTTTTAATTATTATACATTATAAGTTTTTTTTTCGCTTTTTTTATCCTTTATTTTTTTCTTTTTTCTTCCTTAATAACTATTTTCCGTTTTCGTTACCATATATTTTAATCTCTCTGCCTGGTTGCGCATCATCATCACCATCATCTTCATTATTATCATTATCATTTACATTATTTATTTATTATAATGGTATATGCACACACACACACACACACAAACGCACACACATGCACACATAGCAATTTAAATTATCTAAACAGAGATGGTTAGATAAATGTAAAAATCAAAGTAACATTAATCCGATATAAGTTGAAAAAGCACATAAAAACAAAAACCTAAATAAAGAGGCGAAAAGAGCCAGCAAAACTAAATTGTTTTGTAAATTCATCAGATTTTTTTATATAATGAAAGTCCGCCTAGCTTTTTTTTCCTGTGCTTTTGTGGGCATTTTGTTTCTTTCCATTTATTTGTAATATTTGTAACATATTATAAGCACACACATACACACACACACACATTCATACATACATACACACAAGAACGCACGTACATTTCTAAATGTTCACGCACATACACAGATATTAATTTAAAATGTGTAACACACTTTCTGAATATTTAAATAACTATTTTTCAACACCCACAACACAACTCGACTCAACTCAGCTCAGCTTAACTTAACTTAATTCAACTTTTTATACGTACAACTCCCCAACACATAAACATTTTTTTTATAAAAATGCAAACAATAAAAATACATTACATGTATATAAATATATATATATATATATATGTGTGTGTGTGTTAGTATTAGTGTTAATAATGTTGATCACCATAAATTTGTATGCAAAAATTTATTGGGCAACCAAAAAATAAATAAATTTTCAACTGTTTATTGTGGCTAACTGAAAAACAAAACAAAAAAAAAATCTCGACAAATACGAAAATTTCACTTTTCTAAATCAAATTAATCTATTTTTTTTTTTTGCATTTTAAAACTTTACTTTTTGTCTTTATCTTTCTCTTTGTCTTTTTTGTTTTGTTTAATGCCCAACAATTATATATTGATTTTATCATAAAGTTTGTAACAAACAAATAAAAAAAAAACTGAATTTAGAATCTCATGAAAGTTTCTGTAGATTTGCAATACATTTTGAATGGTTGTAGGCCTTAATTGTTTTAGCAAATATAAAGAAATCGCTTTTAAACAATGTGTATAGCAACATTTAAAATTCTTAAATATAAGACACGCCCCTTTAGAACTTAGCCTTCGTTTTTACAAAGTTTAAATATTTTACTTCATCTTCTTATGGAATAAATAAATTATGCTTCTTCTTCTTTATACAAATTTAATGCAATGTGCATGGCAAATGGGAAAGCAAAAAATTCTTCCTTTTTTTTTTTTATTCAATGAAAATTTATTAAACATAAAATATTTATATATGTTTTTGGTTTCTGTTTTATAAGTTTACTGAATATCGATTATAAATCACATAACATATGGGAAATTTTTAAGTATGATGTTGCCATTAAAGTATTTTTTTGTAAATGAGAAAAAAAATTTTGTGAAACATGCTCATCATTCTGGTCTAATAATGGACACACAAGATTTTACATTTAGCCATATAAAAATTTTTGATATTTATTAATTTTTTTGTTTTTATTTTTGTTTCTGGGATTTACTTACTTGCCATGGCCACCATCCACCCATAATAAATCTTTGTAATGTCGTTTATATAAACAAAAACAAAATAATGTAAAAAAAAGGAAGAAGAAAAAAAGCAAACAAAACTGAAATAAGAAGAAAAAGAAGAAGAAGAAAAAAGTACCACAAACTTTTTTAATTCTAATTAAACCTTTTTTTTTCAACTTAATTACACACACACACACAAATATACATACATACATACACGCATAATACACATAACGTTTTACATTCACTCATGCACTCATGCACTCATTCATCCTTTCACTCACTAACACACAAATATCGAATATCCAAAATATATTTTTATATATATAATGAAATTTTCTTATGTATAATGTAAATGATTTTGTCACAAGTTCTAACAAGTTCCCCAGTGTGTTAACTCGTTTTTAAATTGTAGATTTTTATACCCGACAGCACTTATGATTCAAGTAATAAGGGATTTGTTGTTATGAGTAAAACACCCAGAGCCACTTTTCTATTATTAATATTATACCGATATTGATATATTAAATGGATCAACTTGGAAAACATGAAGCAAATAAACGATTTGTATTTATTATCAAAATATAGTTCACAATTGGAAAAATATTTTTATGATAAATGTTAGGTAGGTGCAGTTTGGAATAAGGATTCTTGATAGTAAATATGAACAATGTTTAAGGATCATAAGAAGTGATCATTAGTTTATAGTTCGCTTTGCGATAAAAGAAAATTACAATTTAAAAGATTTTTACATGCAAATCGATTCAGATTATTATTCTGTCATAAACTAAAATAGTGCATCAAATCCTGTTACCATAAATTTATGATTATTTCCTAAATAAAGATCTATTTTCAAAAGAAATCATTATATAAATAAAATGGACAATTTTATATAAGTTGGAATGAAATTAGTAATTCAGATTAGTGAATTAGTGCCAGCACTTTTTTGAAACTTTTTTGAACCTTTTTTGAAACTATTTTGAACCTGATAAAGAACTTTTCAAAATCTATAAGCATAAAATTTTATTGAACTTTCTTGCCTCATAATTTACTTTTTTCTCTTAGATTTTCAACTTTCTGCCAAATTTTTTATTTATTTATGTCCTCTTTCGATTTTTTAAAATAATCACAATTTTGATTCAGATTTAAATATCGACTCCTACCATTTATAACTTTTTCACAAGATTTTATCTATTATTATTATTATTATTATTATTATTATTTGTTGTTGTTGTTGTTGTTGTTGTTGTTGTTGTTGTTGATTTTAATGTTACAGTTAATGTTGTTGTTATTATTGTTGTTGTTGGTTCTTTTTTTTTGTTTCGGCTTAGTTTGGTTTGGTGTTGTTGTGCTTCCTCCAGTTGTTTAACAATTTGGTTGACAATTTGACGATTGTTGCACTTATTATTGCTAGTGTACACGTATTTGTATTTGTATTTGTATTTGTATTTGTATTTGTATTTGCATTTATAGTTGTAGTTGTAGTTGTAGTTGTATTACTAATAGTAATAAATATACTACCACATACCACAGCAAATAGTAGCAATAGCAATACTTGTTACATATCACATGGAGCAACATACAGCATAACATATTAATATGTCTGTCTATCTGTCTGTCTCTCAGTACAATGATATTTAAAAAGTAAATACGCAGCGTGTGGCATATATATACATATAAAATATTTATATATATATATACATGAGAAGTTTCGAGTTGTTTCATTTGCTCTTTCATTCTCTTCCGTTTTTTGGTTTAATACATGGCAAAATAAATTATAAAAAAAAAACAAAATAGAGATTAAAATAAAAGGAAAGTGAAGTGAAGTGAAGTGAAGTGAAGTAAAAGTTTTATTTATATATATTATACATATTTATAAAGGGAATTGACTGTTCTCCTGATACATGTACATGTTCCAGTGCGTGTGTAAAACATGAAAAACTTTTCAAATGAATTATCACGCCCCCGGTGGCAAGGATAATACAGGAACAATAACTATAACTTGTTCTTCCTTCGTTCTTCTTCCTTCCTTTGCACCATTTTTTTCTATTTTTTATTTTATTCCACTTTTTTGAGGGGAAGGCCTTATTGCCCTACATCTTCTTTTTCTTTTTTTTTTTTTTGAATTGCTTTTTTTCTTTGAAATTACTTTGGCGCAATACTAAAACTAATGCATAAATTATGAAAGATTGACATTGATTTGACATCAAGTATCGCTTAATAATAAATAATTGTTTACTTGTGACTTTGCTATTTATTTATGCCTTTATATTAAAATTATTTTAATATGTACATTTTTTTTATAACCTACACAATTTTGCATTATAAAAGATTTATGCATCTGTATGCAATACATTTTATTTTAATCAAATAAAGTTGGACTCATTTTTTTAATTGCTTAAAATTTTCTCTGGTCATTTGTTGTCTGTCCATATAAATGTAAATTTTATAGGCCATAGTTTAAAAAGATATTTTAAAGCAACATGATAAGCCGATATATTTTGATTTAAGTACTTTCAGGAAAAAATCCCGACAAGATGGCACAATTTTTAGTTTTGTAAAAATATTGTTTTAAACAAAATCTGTATAGTTTTTTATAAGTTCTAATACAAATGAATGTATCATGATTATTTAGTTGGCTAAAAATTTTATACATTACCATTCATAACAAACTTTTTTATATGCAAATCACAATTTTCTTACTTTCTTGTCTTATGGGTACGTTTTATTTTATTCTTTTTAGAAACTTTAAACTTTAAACGATCAAAAATGAAGAGTGAAATAAAAGTCAAGTCTAATCAACTATAAAAATCACATTTTTTTTTTTGTTTATTGTTATTTTTCATGGCCATAAATTGCACGAAACAGTCTTGATGAAATCTAATTTCAATTTACTGCCTTCGATTGATATTTGACTGTATTTACATACAACTCTACAACTAAAACTAAATCCATTTGACAAATTTGATATTCTTTAATTAACTCTTTACGTTATTTGTGATATAATGAATACTGGCATTTATGTTTTAGGTGAGAAATTTTCAATGCAACCATACGATTACAAATTACCTTTGTTGTTATGAACATGAAGATGATCATAAAGTATGAAGATGATAATGAAGAAGAAGAATGTTAAAGTCTATTAGAAAATTTTAATATGATTTCGGTTAAAGTTTTGGAAGAACATTTGACATTTAATAGCAACTCTTAACTTTTAACAATCAACACAAGTTGTAAGGAAAGTTGTCAAAATGCGATAGAAGTTTTAGACATCTTAGATACTTACGCTATATATATATATATATATATATATTGTTAGTTGTTGTTGTTGTTGATGATGCTACTACTGATACTGACATTATTAATGATAACAATATAATATAATAATAATAATAATAATAATAATTACAGCTTTGAAAATAACTAATAACAATTTTTGCAAATTATGCTTAAAGTGGTCTCTTCTTTTATTTCAACAAATGATAAATTTTTTATATGCTTTGAATTTTTTAAATTCAGTGTACCCTACCTTCTGGCCAATACATTCAATTCTTTATTTGTCTTTTGACATTTGTCTAAATACTTTTCAAATAGTTTAAAAATGTCGAATTATAAAAATATTTTGCAAAAAAAAATTTTTCATAAATTCTCGTTTCAGTCCAAAAGCTACTTAGAGCTTTTAAAATTGATCAGAATTAGAAAAGTTTTACGCATATTTTTTGTACAAAAATGTTTCCAAAAACAAAACTTATATAATTACTTGGATTAAAATGTATCCAGTTTTGTTCTATCTTCTTGCAAAAACTGACTTATGATTTTTCATTTTCTCAACAATTGATTGATTTACTTGAATTTTTCAGCATTCTAAATAATCGAATGTACCATTTTTAGTTATAGTTATTGATTTTCTTTTTCATGGTTGGTAAATAACAAGTCAAAATGTTATAATGCGTCGAAAATATTAAACCATTTATGGTCTTGGTAAATATAAATATATTAAATGGAAGGAAAACTTTCACTTTGCTTTTCATTATTATTATTTTTACTTTATTCTTCTTTGGTTTATAAAAATCACTTTATATTTTTTACTTAAAAAAAAAAAAATTATATTAATAGCTTTAGAAAAAAAATTGAATGATTTAGGCCGTATTTTGAATACTCACTATCTAGATCTTGGATTAAGGTTAAGGCTTGTGGCTCATAAATTTTACATTTCGTTTAATTCGACACTAAAAAATTTACAAAAAAAAAACTTAACATTAAAAAAAATTATTAACAATTTTACATGAACGTGACCGATTATTTTCAATATCAAGCAAAAGAGAATGGAATAAGAGATTTTAAATATTTTCCCTGGTATACTTTAAGGAAATTCGAAAAATAGGTGATTGAAAGATCTTCAAGAGCAAAATACCTTTACATGGGCATTTATTTCATACACTTTTTGAACAGATATCGTAGAACTATTTACAAAATATAACATAACAAATTAAAGATATCTATTTAGGAAAAGTTTTGAATAAAAATTGGAGAAGTTTTGCCCTTTGGAAATGATATTTGTTTGAGTTGTTTGTGGGCATATACTTTGATCGACTGCATTCGGTCATTACCATGAAATTTTGCATTAGAAGTTTTAATGCATTTACCAAATTTCAGGTCAATATCTAATGCTAAGAACAAACACATACCAAGACAGACAGGCAGTCAGACAGACAAATCGATATGTCAAAATCAATTCAGAGTTTGTTGGTACTTTGCAAATTCTTTTACACTTCCTTTTTAGCTATAAAAAAATTTATAAAGAAATTAGAACTTTATGCGAAGCCCTTTAACTTCTTCGAACTGTTCATGGTAGTCTCATGAATTTGAAAAGACAAAAGAACAAAAAGAACAAATTTTAAAAGCCCAATTTATATCTTTGTCTAGCTAATTAAAAAATAATTTTCTCAGAGTACACGAAAGTTCCCTCTAATTTAATGGTCACTATTTTGTTATCTTGTTAATGTAAGTACATACAATGGGAACCCAAATAAAAGACAATTGAGTCAAAGTTTTCGAGTTTTTACTATAAAATGCTTTCATTTGTAATTTTATGGTTTTATTAATGAAACGGTTTTTCCTTCTTAAATACATTTTTTTATTAATTAGATCACATTAAAAAAATAACTTATTATAATTAATATATGAAAAAATTTTAATTATTAATTTTAGTAGAATTAAATGACTTCATAATTAATTATTAAAACAACAAAATAAATAGTAAAGTAAAAGCAGAAAACAGGAAGAACAGCAAAGGCAAATGTGTAAAATATCAATGAGAGTTGTTATTAAAAATAAGATGGATAAATAGAACAAGAAGAAGCGGAAGAGGAAGAAGAAGAGGTAGAAATAATGGCAGAAGAGGTATCAGAATGGAAAAATACTCATAAAAACTGAGAAAAATGTAACTAACTAACACAATTCAACATAAACATCAACCAACAAATGTATGTGAAAGAAATCAAAAAAAAATTTTTATAAGATATTTTTTTTATATTAAAAAAAAAATTTATATATAAAGTGGCATATTAAGAAAGGAAGAACCAAAAAAAAAAAACATGTGCATATTGTGCTCTCTATCTTTGTTAAAAATGTTCAATATTGGCATAAATTGTATGGGAAAGACTTTTATTAATCCTTGGCCATTAATATGGATTTTATTTATTTCAATGCTGAATCCAGCCATACCCGAAATTCTACATCGTGTGGATCCTTTGGGTAAATACTTAATATACATTTATTATTCTTGACAAATAACATTTTCTATGCATTTAATTTATAACCTTTTAACAATTCTACATCAAATATTCAAATACAAAATTGCAATATGCTTCAGTCACTGCTTCAGAATTTAAGTTACATTTCCTTAATGATACATTTAGAATTACTTTATAATTGATATGGCAATTCGAATTTATTTGGCCATCTGCAGTTTCGTTAAGCGACAAAAAATTGCTTTTGTAAAGTATAAAGAATTTTGATAGCTAAACGCTATCACTGAGCTATTTTTATAAATATTTTTCAGATGACATTGAATTTTTAAAAAAAATTTTTACAAAGCGGAAATTTGTACAAAGGTACTTTCTAATATATAATCAAGTCTTCCATGGCAAACTTGATCCAGAATTAACTTTGGTACATAAGGCGTGGCCTTTTTCTTAATTATTGTATTTTTCCATCAAATACATTGATTAGTCCAAATTTATACTATTTAGAATAGAAAATTTTGTTGAATTAATATAAATTGTATCCAAAAAAAAAACCCCCATCCAATCCATTTGTGATGTAAAACTATAATTTTTTAGTTCTTAAATTGATGATTCAGAATTCAGTTCACGCGTAAAATACATCAGAGCTATTCAAAATTTTGACTAGACAAATGAGATTCAATGTAACAAAAGTTTACACATTTTTGATTCAACGTTTCTTATAGGCCACCAAAAATGAGTGTAGAGTATTGAACAGTGCGTGCTAAGTGCATAATTTTTAATTTTATATCTTTTGTTAATAATTGACCTTAACCAATCTATGACTGTTTACTTTACTATCTCCTAGGACTTTTAATGTTGCTACGTTGTTCATTTTGTTTTGTTTTCTTTTTTTTTTTTTTTTTTTTTTTTTTTTTGGTTTTTCTAATAATTCTTTTTACCGTGTTTTGTTATAAGATGAAAAATTGTAACAATATTCAACAATGCCAACTAATCTAATATTCAATAAACACATACAATATAGACATAGTACATATACATACACATATACATACATATATATATATATATATATATATATACATAGTTTTATAGTTAAGATAAGGTAGATAAAGGTAAATTATAGTAAATGCGTTTGAGTGAGTGGTACATGTAACAATTTTTCAATTAAATTGAATGCATAAATTAATGTATAGATATTGTTTTTTGGTTTCCCCATTTTATAGCTTTATTGGCAGCCACGTTGCGTACATATCAAAGGGCTGGCTGTGATTCAGAGCAACTGTCACTTAGTTGTCCACATGGCACCAGTATTTCAATTGAATTGGCACAGTATGGTCGTGCAGGAGGTATTTTTTTACTTATACTCCACTGTTATATCATATACATATACACATACATATATACAAAAATATTTATATGCATGTATGTATAATGTACATATATACCTAGTTAGTTAGGCATATTTATATGCACATAAGAATAAGTAAGCAAGTAAATTAAACCTGTCTCCTAGTTTTTTGTATAACAACCAGCTCACATCGCATGGATCTTTGTGTATCATATATAACATATTTTATGTCATATATAATGCATAATACATTCTTAACATTTTAAATACTTTTTAATAAAATGTAACCATTTAACAAATTTTTGATAACATTTTTACCACGATTAAATTGAGAAAAAGGTGGCTCTTTTAATGAAGAAAGTGTTTACGTTTATTGCTTAAAAATTTTTTATTGATTCATTATATCAATATTTGGCATTTAGTAATACATAAAAGTGCATGAAATAAATAAAATGTAAGCATTCCTCATAAAATCAGCAGCCTTGAGGAATTTTCAATTGTTAGTTATTTTATGAAATTTAAAAAAAAAAAAAGAAAACTATCAAAAAAACCAAGAAAATAAGTAAGCTAAAGTTTGGATGAGTTTTAACTAAACATTATGATAGAGATTCTAGAATTTTTCATATAGATTTGGTGCCTTGAAAAATCATAAGTTTTTCACTAAAAATTCATTATAAAAAAAAGTTGTAGACCAATCTGACCAGTAGCGTTGGAATCATTGTCTTTATCTTCTCGAAAATTGCCATCCATGTTGCCAAGTTGATTACAAGTCCTTCTGCCTAAGGTTCAGACAAAACGATTTGATGAAATTAGGATAAAGGAATTTGACGGATGGGCAAATGTATATTGATTTAAAACATTCTTCTTCTTCTAGAATTTTTATTAATCCATCTATTTTACAGTCTTTAACTTCTACATACAACTTCACAAATTTGTTAGTCCCTGGTAACCACTGGACTCTGTGACTAGTGCCAATCAAATCGGCGAATGCCAAGCTAAAATATAAAATTTTTCCTTTTTACTTTTTTTATTCATTATTAATGAGTGGATTACACGCAATTTCACAGGATGAAACACTTTCAATTAAAACTTAATTATTAAATTGCTCATTGTGTAAAACTTCATAAACTGCCGCGTAACAGCCGTGAAAGTGTTTAACTCTTTGTGAGAAAACTTGTAACAGAAAACACTGGCAGAAAATCTCTTGAGCATTTCATTTTATTCCTTTTTTTTTTTTGTGTTATTTATTCAGTGAAAAGTTCAAGTTCGCAAAACATTTATTTTTTATATACTTAAAACTGTAAATGCGCCATTTCTCGAATATAACTTGCGGGTTAGAGTTTTAATGTAGCTTTTTCACATATATAATATATTAGATAAGTGTATGTGTGTGCATATATATAAATATAATATATACATGATTACTTTAAAAGGAACTATAAATTTTTTTCGTTTTCTTTTTGTATTTTGTATTTTTTTTTTTTTTTGATCGATTTACAGATTTGACAGATCACAGTCTTTGTCCACCGTTAGTTGCACAAAAAATTATTAATACAACCAGCAATGTTGTTACGAATAGTCAAAGTAATGGTCAAATAACTGATGTCATCCACAACACTAGTGAACAAAATGAAAGTAATCTCTTCAAATCATCATCACCGTCGTGCATCGTAAGCGGATTACAAGTGAGTAACACAATTGACATAATGTTAAATTGAATTGGTCGCCAAACAAACAAATAAAGTAAACCAAGAAAAAATAAGAAAAAAAAAATGGTAAAAAACAGCAACAATAAACAAAAGAATTTTCAAGCAGACAAAGCAGAAAACCATAAAAATGCTTTTCGATAAATTTTTTACTTCTTACAACTTACTTTTACATTTGAATGTTCTATTGTCCTTCTTTGAATAAATAAGAATTTTTTTACAACAAAAAAAAAATTTTAATTTTTGAAAGAATTCATTTAATGTATTCAAAAACTAATATTTCACATTAGATCTCCTGATTTTATTTATGTAAATTTTAAAATTTTCATCAAATCAAAACCCTTTTTTATCTACACTTTTTCATCTAGACGATCAATGTTTGCAAAGCAAATGCCACAACTTCAAATATTGATTCAGTAGGAAACTCTCAAAAAAATATTGCCAAGATTACAATACTTTAAGTAATACATATCATTATTTTGTGTTGAAAATAAGTGAAAATATTTTAGTTCGTCGTAATCGATTCCTAAATGCTGTACATTACTTTTAAAATTTAGAATGTAATAAGCGAAAGGTAATAATTTTGAAAAAATTGATAACATCAATTATCATTATCATAAAGTCCTAAACGTTCGGTGCATTTAACTGCAAATTTTCCTTAGGAATGATGTCTAATCCATGTTTATAAGGTTCTCATCAATCAGTATCAACTCAGAGCACCATGCCCACATTATAATAGAAATTTCAATCTTGCTTGGGATAATTGGGCCATTCTAAAATACCTAGACCAATTCTCTACCGAATTATACAAGCAAAAAGTAAGGACATGTCTATCATGTAGATATTTAAACAAACTATTCGCCCACACTACGAGCGAATTGTTTGAAGCCCACCTTAACACCGCTAAGCGAAATTACATACGTTTGGACCTATAATACCAATTTGCTCTTTTGGTACAACTTCATAGTTTAATTCGTACTGCCATCAACATATAAGTCTACACTTTTTAGGTTAATTCTTCCAATAAGCTGACTAAAAAATTTAAGTCTATTCAAAAGTTTGTTGCATTAATACAATAAAAAAGTGTCTCGGTTTTCGGCTCATCTACGTATTTTAAAGATCTACATAACCTGTAAATATTGTGAATCACAAATTTTGGATGGGTGGGGGGGGGAGAGGTAGTGGAAAATTTTGCTTAGAATTCCAAATGAAAATTGATAGTGGCAACAAAAGGTACAACTTGCTTTGTTGCTTTAAGAAAATCTGCAGCATTACATGGAATAATGAGTTTTTGATTATTTTCGGCTTTTAATATATTTATTGTTGTTGTTACTGTTATTGTTGTTGTTACTGTTATT
This sequence comes from Melophagus ovinus, assembly GCA_023089585.1. Taxonomy (NCBI): domain Eukaryota; kingdom Metazoa; phylum Arthropoda; class Insecta; order Diptera; family Hippoboscidae; genus Melophagus; species Melophagus ovinus. The sequence continues at coordinate 6,795,270 of JAKKIB010000177.1, forward strand.
GTTGTTATTGTTGCCGCTGCTGTTGATTGTAATGATTGAATACACGTTTCAAAAACAAAACTGTTAAAAAAACCAAAAAAAAAGAAGGAAAAATCTTTTTAAATTACATTATACCATCGACTAATGAAGATATTTCTTCTTCTTTATATATGAAAAATTTACAGTATACACTGTTACAAACGGTAGTTGATGCATGCCAAAAGAAGCGTCATTGTAAATTTGCGGTCAATGTTGAAAATCTGATGAGAGTGGATCCTTGTGCTGGTATACGTAAATTTGTTGAGATTGCATATAAATGTCGACCATGTAAGTATATAAAAAAAATGCAATAACCATTTGTACTATAAAATTGTAAAACAATGATGATGCATCATTTACAAATACTTTTCTTTATTTATTTTGATTTGATCCAGATGAATTTCGTTCTAAAGTCGCCTGTAGCAATGATACAATTTTATTGGTATGCAATCCATATTCACGTATAGCAATATACAGCGCATCATTTGGTTATATTCAAAAGGAAAGTGCACATTGCCCACATAATAACAATATAACAACAACAATTGATAATAATGCTCCAAAAAGTATGTAATAGAAAAAAAAAAATACAGAAGAACTTAAGAATTCTGTAGATAGATTTTTGTTAATTAATGTGATATAAATTAAAGATATCCAAAATAGAACTTCAAAAAAAAATCTGGAAGCAACATGAACTTAATATTTTCACTCTTTTTAAAACATATTTCAGGATGCTTAGTATTTTATGCCACTGAAACTGTTATGCAAATTTGTCATGGACGTAGACGTTGCTCTGTAGCTGCCAGTACAAGTATATTTGGCAAGCCATGTAATTTTAATGTACCCATGACATTAAAAATTGTCTACACATGCAGTAAGTTTCCATTTATAATGAAAACTTCACTCACATTTCTAATCATGATTATCTGTCATTTTTTTGTATAAGTACCTCGTAAAGTATTGAAAGAACGTTATGAAACTGTACTCGAAGCTGATGAACTACAATCGAACATAATGGACTTGGATCATAGTGATTTATATGATGAGGATCAATTTCAAAGGGAAGGTGATATTGTACCATTAGCGCCAAAATTACAAAGTGCTATACCAAATACAGCCCATCCATTCGATTTAATTAATCAACAATCTAAAAATATTATTACAACATTAAGGCCATCAATATACTCTCAAGATGAATTAACCTTAGAAGGTATTTAATTAATTTAATTGATATTACAATTCACTCTTGAGATCAATTTTCAATTGTAAATAACAAAAATTTCTAACATTTTTCATGGACACTTTTTTTTTAGAGCATCAGCAACTATTTTTCATATATGTTATAATATCTATAACAGTTGGCCTTCTAATATTCACGGGTTTAATAATCGGTCGATTTGCTATGCAACGCAATGGCTCATGCCGTAAAAATAGTTTTGCTCTTTATAGTAGAAGTGAACAAAAATTACGAAATAATCGAAGCGATCCAGATGAATTAGATGATAAGTATCAAGAGCAAGAATTAAATTCAGAAATGTTACAACATGATAATATTTTAAATAGTGGCCATATAGCTAATGTGAATGGAGATATTGATTTAATTAATTCATCAAATGGAGTAAGTAGAGACAAAATATGTAACAAAACTTTGATATGGAAGCAAGAATTGTTGCTGAGTAAAAGATGAACTTAATCAAAGTGTTTCATTTTAAACTCAAAATATCCAAGTTCTTAAGTATTTGTTAAGAAATATTTTCAGCTTGACTTTCATCTGTTTTTTCTTTTGCTCCTTTAACTTTTAACTTTCATCTGGTTACTCTTCACACTTTACCTTCTTTTGACTTGGCTCATATTTTTGAAACTGCATTCAAGATAATATTTTCTCATCCAACAATAACTTCTTCTTAAACAAGTGATTTCCAAACTCCCTCCAATAAGTGAGATCGCCTTATTTATGAGATCGGAATATTTATTTAAAAAAAGGCACTCAATTTCTTTTGTTGCAATTCTTTAAAGTTTGGAGGCTTCTATTTTAGATAAAGAAACTACATGACATAAAATATCAGTCCTTTCATAATTGGCCCAAATTTATTTATTAATTTTTTTTTCTTATACAGGTATGCATAGCTTGTTCTACAACACCAGCTTGCACGTATGTTTCTTGTGCCACATATGGAACGGCAAGTGGCATGCTAATGCCTGCTACCTCACAATACAATGTCAGACATTTAGATCCATCAGCAAAGGGCGATGCAATAACCATAAGTGAGTGCTTTTTAAAAGTTATAATTAATAAATACAAAATATAAGATGGGTAAACAATTTATGGACATAATTACAGGACCACAATTATTAACATCACCCGGTTTACGGCCAACTGGTTCTTCACATGTTACAGGCAAAATAATGACACCATTTCATAGGAAAACTTTACCCACAACAAATTTATTATCAGCTAATGGTGTTGGTTTATTGAATATATCATCGCCATCTTTAACACTTAATGAAATTGATATAATAACAACAACAACAATAGCAACAGCAGCAGCAGCAACAGCAGCAACAACGCCTTTATCGTACAATATGAGTAATAGAATAATTCGAATGCCAACAACAACATCAGCATCGAATATATATTATGATAGTACAATGGATACAATGCCAAAACATTTATGCCGTAGTATACCAGCTAACGAAAATCCATCATATTTTTATGGATGACATACACTAAATCATCGGCCACCATTACATATGTCAACTTTAGGTGTACGACCAGTAACAATGAAATTAAATATGATGCCATTATCTGCAACAATTGCTTCAACGCCTTCATTAAAATTACCTTTAGATGGTCATCATACACTAACAAGAGAGAGTAAGACATCTAAACAATTAGATATAAAAAATTGTAACATACCCTCGAGCAGTTTGACTGCGTGGCAAACGCAGCAGCCCCAGCAACCCCAGCAGTCCCAGCAGGAACAACAGCAGCCACAGCAACAACAATATACATTTCAAGAGACAAATAAAACGGTACAATTTACCAAAAATACCGTTACAAATTATTGTAACAGTAACTGTAACAGTAATTGTAACAGTAACTGTAACAGTAATAATAAAAATTGCAATCAGACTGAATTATGTGATAACAGGAAAAATGACATTGAACTACCGTTACCATTGACCTTGCAATTATCATTACCATTGCCATTGCCATTACCTTTAACATCATCATCATCATCATCTTCTTCTTCTTCTTCATCATCATCATCACAATTAACAACAATTGGTATTAATAATCGGTTTTAAAAAAACCAAAAAAAAAAAACTTAGTTAAACCTTTTAATCGGACTTAAAAATATTTTTAAATTATAGATAATTGCATTATTTCTCAATAATTACACAACAACAATATTACAATTGGATTTGTACAAACAGACAAACATATGTACATACATATATAACTTAAACTTTTTTCATATTAAACGTGTAAATGTCTTCTTGTTTCACGAATAAAAAAAAATGTTAAAAAAAAGCAGAGAGAAAACGAATAAAGTGTTATTACAACAAAATTAAATGATACGTAATTTTAGTATAAGCAGGCAAAAAAGAAGAAAACGTTACAGAACTGTTATCTGAGAAAGTTTTAAAAGTTTTATAAAACAGCGGAAATCTAAGATTATTATACAAAATAAAGCACAAAAAAACCAAATCACAAAAAAAAATCGATCGTTATGTAGGTATAAGAATTTTACAATATTATTTATTAAAATTATTTCTAATTTATACTTATTTCTATTTTACATTTATAAAAATCCAATGAATTATTCTCTGCGCAAAAAAAGAATTTGTTTTTTCTTTTCTTTCTTTTTTTTTTTCTTTTTTAATTTGCAATTTACAATTTCATAAAGTTTTTAGGTCAATCTTAAGGTGAAACCTTTAAATTAAAAAATATTAAATTCAACAATTTATACAATTTAATTCCGCATATTAAAACAAGTCGGCCGAAGTCAACACGTCGCTTTACATGATTGAAAACTACAAGAAATTACACAAAAAAGTCAGAAAAAAGCAAAATCGAATGACTTGAAAACTTTGCTATATGGAAGCTGATTCAAAAATTAGATCGATCTAAATCAGTTCATTTGGGCCCTTTAGCTTATTATTATCAAATAACTATGCTGAATCGATTTATTTTAAAAAATATTCACACAAGTAATTTTTTTTTTAATGTATCATCAATTTTTTCAAAATAGGGCCTTATCGAATATTCCCAATGGCCTGTGGCTTAAAAAACATATACCCACTCAATTCATTAAAGTATTAGTAAAGCCTGTACTTTAACAATAATTTATATGGCCGAACAACAAACAAAAATATAAACCGCATTAAGAAACCATTCAAATCTAAGCAAATAGATTCGAACAAGCCATTTATATTATAAGTGATAAGAGGTAAAAAATTTGTTCAAATGGAATTATATTTAAAAAAAAAAGTAAGACCATTTAAAATAATTCGAATATAGAAAATTTGGACTATGTTGGCCTATTATTTACTACAATTTTCCATTTCAAAATATTCAATAGAAAATTATGGATAGTAAAAGTCATCCAACCCAAAAGCAACCTCCAACAAATTCATTGATTTCTATTTATTTATTTATGTTTTCGTTTTTCAAATTTATAATACCGAATTTGGATTAGTTGGCGTTAACGTATAATACTCACATACTTCCTTTTCAGGAAGCTTATAATTTATAAAAAATCTTGTTTCCTCTTTCCATGCTTAACACCTTAGTTATTTAAGTTATGTTCATTTTGTTATAAACTGCGTAACATCCATAAAAAAGATTTTAATTTCTCACAAAATTGTACAAACTTTTTAATGGGCATTAAATTCTGAATCACTTTGGCTGTATCTAGTGGGTTATTCAACTTAAAACATAAAGTTCTAACATGCAGATTTTTATATTAAAAAGGAACTAAATCTGTTAAGACCAAATCTGCACGCCCACTTCCTGGTTAAAAGCAGAATAGCTTAATTTTTTCCAGACTTTTGGATATTTTATTCTTAAATTAAAACTTCTGGTTTCTTTAAAATCTAACAAACATTACAGTTACTCGACATTGATTCTTAGATACCCTACACATTTTATTCTACATTAATTAAGAAGGCAATAACAAGCGTTGTAAGTTAAGAAAGTAAAAATAAAAAATTCATACCCGAGTGATTTGTAAAGTTCGTTAAATGTGAGGGCAATTAAAAATGTTAAGCATTTTGAAAAAAATTTGCAAAATAATCGCAAAATATGGACAAGATTTTTTTTCAAGTGTCAATCTATTCGATCTTCGATATCAAAACAGAAAATTTAGCTGGGAAATCAAAAATAACAAAAGAGGCTTTAGTTGAATCAGAAATTTACTCTGGATGCAATCGCTTTAATAAAACTTGCATTAAAATTAATTCAATAATAAGCAGAGCAACGCAATGCAATGCGTAAGAAGTAGTGGGTGCACAAGATTTGGTCTCAACCAAAATTGATTTATTTTTGCTTGTTACATAAAAACTCAATAACTCAATAGAAATAAGAAAGTTGTATTTTCTATATAAATACAAATATATATATACATATATATATATATACATATACATAAACATACGCATATACATATACACGTACATATATGTATATACACATATACAAATGTTATGCAAGAAAATTGAAAAAAAAATACATAAACTCAGAAACACTAACAAAACAAAAGACATTAAGACAAATAAGGAAGTTTTGAAAATGTATAATAATAATATTAATAATAATAATTGTGTAAATAAACTTTTATTCATATGCATAAAACATTTGTACATATATTATAATATGTATGTAACATTGCATTAACATAATTCTAAATATGTATGAAAAGTACGATATATATTGATTTGTACGATTAATAATTCGGTTTTAAGGTTTTTGTATCATTAATGTATTGCGTCACGAATTTCTTATCATCTTTCAATGATGGATGAAAATCGTTAATTATTTGAGGTAACACTGGATTATCTAAGATACTTGAATGATTACCTTCAATCACTTTCAAAATGATTTCACCATCGGTGATACATGGTAAACAATAATCATCATCAATATCTTGTAAGGCAACTTCAGTTGGCCGTATTAAAGTGATTGGTGTTTTGATTTTTTCAATATTCATTAAATCATAATTAGCTGCCAATTTGATACGTTCAAACATGGCACGCACTATAATTTGACAATATTCTATACTATACACGTTCTGTGTTTTGGCGTATGTCATGAATTTCTGCATTTTTTCCTCAATTGTTGCTAATTTACCGAATTCTAAGCAAAGTGATTCTTTAGTTTTTAATGGATATATCTTATGAACAATGCCCGTTAATATATGATCATATACTTCATTATCAGTGAAGTCTTCACCAATTGCTAGGCGAGTTAATTTTGTTAGAAAATGGGGAGCACCATCAATTAAAACCAATTGACCATGAAAACCGGCCTTTTCCAGCATATTTACTACCTCCAATGCCACGTAACTTCCAAATGAGTAAGCAACTATATAAAATGGTTCATTGGCTTTTAAAACGGACTTGACTTCCGGAAAACAGACTTCGCCAAGTTGTTTAATTGTTGTACATTTAGCAAAGTTATGCAATTGTAATAATTTCATTTTGTTAATGATAGATTTGGCTAGTTTATACCATGCTTGACCGGCCGTACCCTCTAAACCGGGTATTACAATAGTTGGTTGTATATTACAATTATTAGCATCTGTATTGGTTTCTAAGTCTAACATAATCTCATTGCAGTGAGATTCATCGCCAAGATTACGTAACAAAAGATTCATTCCTTGGGTTTCGCTATTATTTGTAAAAGCCAATACAGCTCCAGTATTATTGGTATCTTGAAGTGACTCAGAATATTCTTGTAGCTTTTGGAATGTTAAGGCACGTAAGTCCTCCGGTGTTAAAATTAATTCATATTCTCGTTCTAAAGTTTGTTTAATTTCTATGGCCATCAATGAATCCATACCCATTTCAGATAATGTTGTACTTAATGAAACTGACTTTAAATCACGTAATCCCATTATATGCATAACTGTTTCCGTAATGGTTTGATTACCCGATCTAGTACGCTTTTCAGCCACCACCATACTGCCCACAATCGGATTAGGATCAGTTAGTAAAGTATCCAATTCCTGTAAACAAGATGAAATGCGCTGTTGTAATGTACCACCTATTTCTACATCAACTTTATTCTCGGCCATATCTGCAACCAAACCGACTTCACCAACTGCTCCCCATTGAATTGCTTTAGCTGGATAACCATTTTTATGTCTATCTTCAATTATCCTCTCCATTATAGAATTAGCCATACCATAATTAGTTTGGCCAGCATTACCACGGCCACATGAAACACTTGAAAATACAACGAAATGTTCTAACTTGGGACATTTTACACGTGATATTTCATCTAAAAATTTTGTAGCTACAGCTTTTGGTGCTAAACTATCAATAAATTTCTCTTTGGTTTGATTAGCGAAAATTCCATCATGTAAAGCTACAGCCAAATTAAAAATACCACCAACAGGTGCCAAACCATTGGCTTCCTCTAATAATTTATAACAACCTGACGATGTCGTAATGTCACTTGTGCTAATTAAAATTTGGCAACCATAAGTTTTCCATAATCTAAAGATAATAAGCCAATTGAAATTTAATTCAATTAGATAATTTCATTAGAATAAATTTCATTATTGCTCTTACGCTATCCTATAAGATTGATAATCTTTGGTGAGACCTTTTCTGGAACTAAGAACAATATATTTTGCTCCTCTTAAAGCCATCCAATCGGCTAATTCTAAACCGAAACCACCCAAACCACCAGGTATAACATAACTGAGGTCATTTCTAAAGTAAACTTGCTTCAACACTTTTACTGGTATTGTAGATTTGGCTTCAGGATTTTCGCGTAATTGTATTAAAATTTTTCCCATATGTTTTCCACCTACCATATGACGGAAAGCTTGTTCAATTTCGTTGGCTGGGAATACAGTAGCAGGCAATGGTTGTATTATGCCAGATTCAATATCATCATCAATCAATTTTCTTAATTGCTACAAAATGAAATTATGTTATTACAAAAAATTTGCTATAAATATGTTTGAATTATATAATTTCGCAGTGAACTTTTAAGTTTTTCTAATAATTTTATAATCAATATTTATATTGAAATTTTGATATTAAAGAAATCACTGTGAAATATTAATTCATATTAAAAATTACAGTAATTTCTTCATCCGAAGCTTGTAATAAACGATCGGCCAATACAGCATGGAATTTTAATTCTTTAAGGAAGCATCCCATACCCAATTTGGTATCATTGGCCATATCAAATTTACCAATTTCTAAAAATTGACCACATGTACCCAAACAACGAAGAGAAGCCAATAATTTATCCTCAGCTAATGAATTCAAGACAAAATCTACACCTTTGCCATTCGTTTCACGTATTATCATTTGCTCAAAAGATGTATCTCTGGAATTTCCAATGTGACTTTCTTTTAATTGTGGAAAAGTTTTTAATAGAAATTGCTTCTTCTCTTGTGTGCTGCATGTGGTGTATACTTCCAGATTATAGGCTAAAGCGGTACGTATAGCAGCTAAACCAATACCGCCTGTTCCAGCATGTATTAGAATAGTTTTACCTTTACGTATATTGGTAACCATGAAAAATGTATAATAAACTGTTATGTACACAACTGGTACTGTGGCAGCTTCTTTCAGTGACCAATGATCGGGTACCTTCCAAAAAAGATTTGATGGCTTTTCCACATATGAAGCTACACCACCCTTAACTACCATACTCATAATACGCTGACCGGTTTTGGTATGATAACCGGAATATTCGAAACCTAAAACGCAACTCTGATCAATACGGCTACCACCGTACAGTTCGACAGCTAAACGTCCAGTGGCCAACATCAAATCACGAAAATTAATAGAGGAGTAGGCAATTTTAACGTCACAATCATTTGGTTTTAATGGACCCTCAAACCATCGTAACGATGACAAATCGCCACGCTGTAAAACGTTGCCATAAATATGATCTGTTCGCGGTATAGCTTCTACTTCTTTATTTAGTTTCAAATGGCGATATGAACCCCATTTTCCCTATCAAAAAAAACAAAAAAAAACAAAAATTAAAAATGTTTAAATTGCTTCAGTGCCCACCTAAATTGACAAGTTTGAAATTGACTTACATTTTGATAAACATTAATGCATAAACCTTTCTCTCTTTGATTTATATAAAATTGATTATTTAGGCTGAATGGTGGAGCCGTATTGTCATTTATATAAAAGCACGACACTAAGTCACCATCTGGTTCTTTACGTAAGCAATTAACCATACCAATTAAACCATTAAACGGTTCATTATATGCATACATAATAACTGGGGTTTTATCCGTTAAAGCTTTCTGTACCTTGTTAAGCCATTCGTATTCCTGATCTTTTACACTGCACTCAATTATTATCGGCTCATATATATTCTTCTTTAAACTACCTTTTTTCAATAATAAAAGCATTTCATCCGCTGTATCCAGCGATATAATAGCAATTAAATGGAAATCTACCGGTATTTCCAAATTATTCATATTAAGTTTAGAGCTTTCGCGTATTATCAAATAACCATTTTCATTTAGACATTTACGAGCTTGATCAATTAAGATATTGTTAGAATTGTCATCAGTTCTTCCCATTATAAATAAATGCGCATTCGTTTGAGTAATCGTTTTTCCATTTTCCACGTGAATGCATGTGGGAAGTTGTTCATAGGTTTTGCTAGAATATAATATATAATCACCAGCTACTAAGGGTAGATCTTCTATAGCATTTGTAACAAATGATATAATAGGCTCATAATTATCATTAGCATCCACTTCAATTACTTTCATTTTTAGTCCGGGCGTATTTTCTAAATATAGTTGAACACAAGTGCGTGCAGCATCTGTAATACTCATAATGGGTGATGGAATATGTGAAACAAATTGGTAGGCTTCTAACACTGGAGTACCGGGTGGCCTGCGACGTTGTACATGACTAGCATGTAATCCTTCCATTTCAATACCACCACTAATTATTCTATCATATTTACGTTCTACATACACATCGAATACTCGATTATTTTGATCCATTTTAGTCATTAAATCAAAATGATGTAGACCATTAATTCGTAATTTACGTATACGTGTAGGTAAAAGTAATGTACGCGAATCTGTACCTATTATGAATGTTTGCATCATAGCATCCATAAAGGTAACCCAATTATAATTCCATTTAATCTTTCCGTATAGGCCATCACCACGAGCTGCATCAATTGCTTGAAATTCTCCGCTATAATGGTAACCACGAAGCCGTAATTCTTTATAAAAATCTGTTTTCGATAACATTGGGAAATCACATTCCTCTATAAGTTCACGTACTTTTGGTATTGCAGGATTCTCAATTTCTCTAATTCTGCCAGTCACAAGCAAACTACCTTTTTCGGTTATCTAAAACAAGAGGTAAATAAAAATGTAATTAACTTCAATCAATAAAACAGAAATATTCTGGAAACATTGAGCTGGATTACTTACCTCGAAATATCCACTTCCATATTGTATCATAACTGTTAACTCAACAGTAGTTTTTGCTGTGATATTTGTGGCTCTTAAAAATTTCACTTCTTCAAATTCAACCGGTACATCCATATAACTGGGACCATGATACATTAATGAAAATGTTTGCCACACATAATATAAATAACACGTTGCTGGTACAAGAATTTTACCATCAATGATGTGACCGCTTAAAAATTCTTCATCATCGCTTCCTAAATTTATGGTGAAAAGGCGTTCACCGCTTGCCTTGGTTTTCATATTTTCATATTTAGTTACGAACCAATCTTCACTATGATCCCACCGCATCAATGGACTAATATTACCTGTACCACGTGATACAGGAAATTCGACTTTAGGATAGAGTTTCTCCACTGGAAATGTAATACCATTAGCAAATAATCTGCAAATTAACATATTATCGTGCATAATTTATAATATTTTCTACTTCAACAAAAAAAAACTTACTTTCCAATTGCTGTTAGAAAATGTACAATATTATTTTTATTAGCACGTTGTGTTAAAGATATATGTACTCCATTGGGCATAGAACGTTTCAAAATAGCTTGCAAAAGGCCATGAGGAGCTATTTCAATTGTTAAAGAATTTTTGGGTAAAAGTGCATAAGCCTCCTCAAAAAGGACACTACTTAAAAGATTATTAGTATGATATTCTGCGGAGCATAAATTGTTTAAGGGCTCTTTTAATTCCTCTTGTGGTACACTTGAACTAATCCATTTAGGAGATCGTACTTTTGGTTGTGGGATAACACTCTTAAGATGTTCTAAAAGTTTTGGTCCCATATGTGCTATATAACGTGAATGATATGCAATATTTGAGCAAAGAACCTCTTTGGCAAATACTCCCTTAGCTTTCAAATCAGCAACAAATTTCTTAACATCTTCTGCTGGACCCGAAATAGTGCATGAATCAATGCTATTATGACATGCAACATCAATAGACGGTGGCAAAAATCGTACAATTTTCTTATAACCTATTCCGATAGCTGCCATGGAGCCTTTAATTTTTTCAACTTCCAAACTTACTTTGCCTCTATAATAAGCGGCCAGTATCATTTGCTCAAATGTTAATCCACCATCAGCATACCCGCAACCTAATTCTCCCACTGAATGGCCTATTATATGATCCGGCTCCAAATTTAATGAGCGTAATATATCAACCAAACCAATTTGTATGGCGGCAATACCAACAAACGAATGTAATATATTTTCAAATGTTGAAGGATCACTAGAAGTAAGTATTTGTATAAGATCTAAGCCTTTGGGTACCAACACATCATGGCAGCGTTTAATCGATTCATAAAATTGTGGTAAGATCATTAATGATGTACCCATTTCTAACCATTGAGAACCCATACCACTGAACACCCATACCACCGGCCTTTTAATGCCAGAGTAATGTTGAACATCTCGTGCATAAATTGTTGTAGATTCTTCATCCTTTTTACCAAAAATACCATAACCACGAAAAACCATACCAGTTACTTCATAGTTTTGTATATTATGTAATAAACCAATGTACTCTGCATCCAGTGGTTGCTTTTCAAGAGTATCTATAATAACATTTACAGCTTCCTCTGTACGGCCAGCCCAAGGTACCAAACGTGGTATATCATCATTTGGCATACCCTTATTAATTTTATTTTTTTCATATTGCTTTAGTAAAGCATGTGCATTAGCGCCACCAAAACCAAATGAACTGATGCCAATATATGGTTTTTCTAATTTCGTGACATCTTTAACAACTACTAAACGTCCTTCTGCTAAAGCAGCTATATCAGACTTGATTTCACTAAAATTTATATTCGGTGGTATTAGGCCCGTTTCGAAAGCAAAGCAAGCTTTAACTATTGAACAAATACCAGAAGCAGCCTCAGAATGGCCCACATTTGATTTTACAGAACCCACCAATAAAGGAGATGATCTTTTCTTACACAAAGCATTATCTATTGCTCGACATTCTTCAGGATCCCCAACAACTGTTCCAGTACTATGGGCCTCCAAATATCCCAAATCATTTGGAGTTACATCAACTTCTCCATAAAAATCTTGAAGTAATTGCTCTTGCTGCTTTCCAGATGGATATGTAATACCTTCTGGTTTATGACCATCACAATTTGTTTTCGAATACATGACGGTAGCATAAATACGCAATGCGTCACGTTTACGTTGTAAAAATACGCAGTTTATTGCTTCTGCTCTGGTATAACCAGTGGCATTTTTATCAAAAGGACGACAATAACCATCAGGAGCTAAAACTCCAAGTCTATAAAAATGTATATTATTTAATATAACTGTTTGTATTCTACACATTTGTTCATGTTTTATATCTACCGAGCAAATTGTAATGTTACATAAGGATGTAAAGAGAGATTTGAACCACCAATAATTGCTGCATCAATTTCACCATTACGAAATGCAGTGAAGGCATTATCTAAAGCATACATTGAACTTGAACAAGCTGTATCCAATAAATATGATGGACCTTGTAAGCCTAAAGTGTACGATACACGATTAGCTAACATAGCACGACTGCAACCAGTTATACCGAAACCACCAGATGGTACTCTCTCGTAGAACCATGTTTTCTCGGATTCTGATATGCAAGATCCAATATAAACGCCTGTTTTTGTACCACGTAATGATTTTGGATTAATGCCGGCATCAAGTACCGCTTCATAAGCTGTTTCCATTATTATACGCGTCTGAGGATCCATTGTGTGAGCTTGTTTAAAGTGTACACCAAAAAATGTTGCATCAAACTTCTCTAAATCGTAAATTTTTCCAGAACGTTTGGGAATTTCTGGATTAAAATGACGCCAACGTCTTTCATCACCATCAATCATATCAATCTTTTTAATAAAATGTTTATTAATAAAAACAAATATTAAAATCATAAAATGTAATACATTCCAAAATATGTCCTTATTTGTATAACCATATTAAGTAAGCTTTCTTAAATTCCTTATTAAAACTTGTCTTAAAGATAGCATTAGGGCAAAAAATATAAAAATACGGCAAAAATAAGAAAAAGTTTAAGAAGTTTCCTAAACTACGAAATGGTAACGATTTTTGTATAAACATTAGAAAGGTTAAACATTCCGTTTTTACGTTTACTAAATGCATAGTATTTACAGGATGTAAATTCCTGACACACTAAGAAGATTTGCTACAAAATATTAATTTGTTATATTACACCTAAAAGACAAATTTGATCCAGATGAAACCAATTTAAAACTCTCTCTTTCACTTTGACTTGCTCTACACTTTCTACAATCTGCGGACATGCCCTTTAGTTAACTTAGAGTACTACCAATAATAAGTTTGAAGTCTATTCTGTATCAAAGTTTATTCAAACATTGATACTACCAAATCGTCAAGTGGAAGTTAGCGATCATATGCCCATTTAATATTTTAACACTTAATGCTAATCAAAATTAAAACTGTACGTTTTGAAGATTTGGTAGTTTCCTTTGCAGAATTTAATCAACATATTTCTGGAACATTTAATCGGGACTTGCGCTAAACAAAATAAAATTCTGCATATTTATTTTTACATTTGATTTTACAGAACCCACCAGTAAAGGAGGTGATCTTTTCTTACACAAAGCATTACCTACTGCTCGACATTCTTCAGGATCTCCAACAACTGTTGGAGATCTACATTAAATAAAAATGCTATTAGTCAGTCAATTTTAACTAAAATAAAAACATCTTTCTATATGACTTGAAACACCGTAGGATATTAACTGTTAAAAAGTTTCTAAAGCCCACCTATAAAGTACAGGAGTCCATAAACAGAACAATCTCTTTAAAAATTGACATGAGAAAATATTATTTAAATAAATTTTGCAAAACTTCTTTATACAAATATTTTCTCAAACCAAAGTCTTACATAGAGAATGGTTTTATCATAAATCCATCATCATATCCATTTTCAATAGGATTCAGCCCATTCGTTTTTTTTTTAACAATTTTTATGAAAGCACCTTAAAAAAGTGTAATTTGTATATTGTTCACAAAATTCCAGACAACCAATTAGTTTTAAAAAAATAATTAATTAAATCGAGAAAAACAATTTTGAGTTTATCTGCTATAAAAAAACCTGAGTGTACATTAAATATCATACATAAATAAATTAGAATATAAAAAGGATCGTAATTTATCCATAAAATAGTTGCTTTAAACAAATTTTGTCAAGATTTTTTTTTTTTTTTTTTTGGAGAAGAAAGAACAAAAAAACTGTCCAAATGACATCATATTTAATTTAATTGATTTAATTATTCTCTATTGAATAATTTTATTAATTATTTATATTTCGCACACCTTATTATAAAGTTTATGTTTATATTCAGCAATGTTATGGCAATTAGGAAATTTTCCTGCTATTCCTGATATAACAATACTATCATCATCCGTTTCAGGAAAAACTCGTGAATATTTTTTACTCATTTTTTCTTTAACACCAGGCATTATTCTTTAAAATTAATTAAAAAGAAAAGTCACTTTTTCTTTCTTAATTTTTTATTATTATTTTTTTTATTTTTTTGTTTTTTTAATAGAAAATCAAAGCGCAAAACACTTAACAATTAACACTTAACTCTTGCAACGATAACTAAAACTACCGATCAGCAATTGAATGAGCAGCCAGAATGTACGATCCATTTATATAATGGCGTTCTATGGTAAAAATTATACATTAATATTAGTCTAAAATGCATAAATTGTTATTGTAATGTTACAATTTAATTACAGGTGCCTTTTAGGTTAATGAAAGGTAAAATAAAACAGAATTTCAAGAAGAGAAATACAAAAAAAAAATGTGTGAAGCACAACACGCCACTAATTTATGCGTTCTATTCGTATTGCGTTCAATAAAAATCCATTTATTCATGGAAGAAAATGAATGGAATTAATTTCTTATTTCTTAATATCGAATAATTTTTGAATAACACGTCAATTTTCTTTTTCTTTTGGTTCTTTTTCGTTTTTTTTTGTTTTGTTTTTTTTTTTTTATTTTTTCAATTTTTTCAAAACTGACATTTTCATTTCAATTTTACAATATATTAATATATACATTCATTCATGCGACTAATGACCTTTACAATTGTGAATTGTTGATTTTATAAAAATTTACTTGTATATAAAAAGGCACATAAATGGACTGACAAAATATTTACTTAAAATCCTCATGAACCCAAGAAGTCTACAAGAAACTTTTAAGAAGAATTTTCTCCTTGATTTTCTCGAATTTCATTTGTTTTATCCACATACAAAATTAAGTGGACTTGAAAAGTTTAAATTTGTAAAATTTTAAGGAGATATTAAAGAAAAATTCCACTAAATTCTTCTTTGAAATGGATCTTAATCTTAGCAATCACTTATTTTTGATATTTTACTACAACTTTGTCGAAATTTAGGATCTCGATTTTTACGATTTTTATATTTTATTTCAATGCTAAATTCTGTTTCTGTTGTTCTTAAAATTTCTTAAATTCAAATTCATATTTGGAATTTTCCTACTTTATTTGGCGTTATAAAATAATATTATTAGAGGTTAAGGTCTTTTCAATCTTCCATACAAATCACAAGTTCTGTTTCGATATAAGTATGTGTAAAAAAAATGAATAAATTATCAAGTAGTTAAGCAAGTAGAAATATTATAATTAAATACCCCACACCACTTTTTTTAGACTTGTTGAGACGTCAAGTAGTTAATTTACAAATTAGAAAAAAAGTAGTGGCATTTACGAGTGATTCAAAAAGTTTGTCATACGTTAAATGTTTGTTCTACGGAAAAAGATTCAAAAAATAATTCAAACTGGACCAAATTTAGTATACATATTACTGCATCAAATAAACATCATGTTCATACATTTCTTTTGAGGAATATTTACAATTCCAAATTTTTTTCTCACACAAGGACTTTTTTCCGAATGTCATTATAGGGATAATAGACTTCAATCTTAAACATTTTCTTGTTCTACCAAATTTCTTAAAAACTTCTTTACAATTGCGTCCTGTGCCAAACCCATGTGGACACATAAACTTAAACCATTTCGAAAAGTGTGTTGTTACATACAACTACGTAAACTTATAATATCCACAATACAACAAATTGGGTGCAGTATAAAAATTTAGAATGCATATTCTTTGTTTGTTTGTTCCTTTTTTTTTTGCTCTTGGACCGAATGTAGTAATTGGCAAGCTTCAATTTATTATTCTAAGTATTTTAACAAATTAAAATTGCCTTCATTTAGATTGTTTGAAAAAAAACTTGGTAAACTGCATCCAATAAAAAATAAGTCCTTATTGAAATAATTGAAATTGAAACATTTTTATAAATTTTGTGATCACCAGGGTATAAAATGTCTTTTAATAGGAAAAAGGGCATTACATGGAAAAATTTTGATATATTGGCTATTTTTTAATAAGAATAACTTAATATGAATATCTTAAGTTGGTGTTTCAATTTACTGAAATTGTTTTAAACTGATATACCAGATGAGTTTCTCTTTCCATTCCTTCTTCAATAACTTCAAAAAACCTTGAAATGCTGTTGGACCTTATCGCACACTTTTGTATAATTCAAACTCTATGAATACAGCCTATTTGCTTTATAAATGAATTCTACTTCTAATCTAAACTTTTATAGCACTAAATCGCAAACAAACACCATCTGCTTGAAGTTTGTTCAACAATTTGTTGTTTTCTAACTACCAAAAGCAATTCTAAAGAATTTTTAATAAAATTTGATACACCGATCATAAAAATTAGTTACTCTCAAGAGTATACTTCCAGGATTAAATCACATATGAAAAATATTTAAATTGAAAGTTAAAGAAAAAGGCCATTTCTAGATAAATTTCTCCATCAAAATGATTTATATTAAAATTTGCGTCATCTAAAAGATCATTTCACATTATTTGAGAAATATGACAATTGTAAAGTAAAGCAAATTCTTATGATTTTATTTTTACCTACAAAACAATTCAAATAGAAAATTATTTGAAACCAATTTAAAGCAACAACGTTGTAGAATACAAGAAAATTATTTACAATTATGGCATAACAATCATCTAACATTTTGTATGACAATTCGAAAATATAAAATTTAATTAATTATATTCTTTTTCCAATTTCAATTATACGAATTATTTAAATTGTTGAGTAAAATAATAAAAATTAATAGAAAAAAATGGAGAAAGAGGAAATGAAACGTGATGCCCAATGGGATTCAAATTCGATCAACGATTTTGCATCCATAGAGAAAATTAAAAAGCAAATGTGCAAAAGTAATTGGGCTTATATACAACGTCATCCAGAAGTAACTCATCATATTTTTAATGTAAGAAAATTAAAAAAATTTCATTGAAATATTTTGAATATATTTATAGATTAGAGCAATTATACGAGTTCTACTGCATGAAATGATTAATAAGCAACCAGAAAGTATATATGAATTTGCAGCGATATTATTCAATTATAATAATACACCATTATTGATTACAAAGGTAATTTTTAAATCTATAGATCGCCTACTCTAGAAAGTATAAAGTATTAAATGCTCTATATTAAATTCTACGCTGTATGGCCAAAATATTAGCATAGATTTGCATGGCTAAAATTTGGCATATCAAGGTGCTCATGTTTAGACAATTTAGGCAATTTATATTTTCCCATTTACAGCAAAATTATAATTTGCCATAATTTTGCCTTAATTTTTTCTTAAATAGTAAAACATTTTACATGCAGGCAGTTCCGAACTAATAGACGAGAGTTTTTTTGACTTACATAGCTATAAGAAATCTCTCGCTGACCTAGAGAAAACATTGTCAATCTTTATACTCTACACAACTTATATTATAAGATATTGTTAGTTTGTGCAGACATTTGAAACATCCAAAAAAAGTTGACATAGATTTACCTTTTATTGTACCGATTTTTTGATTTTCATGCTTATTTTAATAATTTGTTTTTGTAATTTAACAGATCAACAAACAATTAAAATATATAACTGATCAATTAAAGAAAGGTCAATTTTGTCAATTTGATGGTGATTTTCTATTTAATGAACAAGGTTCAACACATTCCTTACTATCAACTAATTCTGCACAAAATGATATTGATAATATGTTACGTTTTGCTATGATTTTGCGAGATAGAAATGATTTTTGAATTTAATGGACATTTTTTAAAATTTTGAGTGTGAAACATGGAATTTTGTTAAATAAATGCATCAAAGAAATTTTCTGTTTTATAAAAATTTCATAAATTAATACATGAAATAAACTCGAATCAATTTTTGTGAATTAAAAGTTTTCGATGAAGTTTTTGTTTGCTGAAACGAAAGCACTATTTTTCACACGAATTCATTCCATATTTAAATTTTTTCCATATTTAAAAGGCTTTGCAAAATAAAGGCTTGTATTTGTAAAAAAAAATATGAACCTATGTACTTTTAGTAGTCTTGATTCTTAGGAAATTTTATAAAATTCACTAAACTTCTCAAAAAAAAAAAAAATTGGAAAAAATGTTAGTTCCAAACGCATGGGCTATTTATTTCCCACCAGCCTAATAGGCAGAAGGTGCTTTGACAGAAAATTGATTCAAAGAACGATTTTGCGGAAATATAAAACCTATAAAATATCATAGAAATATTTTATTAACTGTTTTGATTTAATTTAAAAAAATTTTTATTATGAAGCATGGCATACTCTAAAGTAAAAAATTTATATAAATATTTATTCAACCTATAAAAATAATACTTAGTCGATTAAATTTCTTATTGAAACTACAATTTTATAGCGTTTCATTTTTCATGTTGCCCGTCAAACCACCCAAAATAGATTTTGTAAATTTCCTTAATTCCAATGGATCGCCACTATTAAAATCATCGATAACCATTTGAAATTGACTTTTCAAATTATTCGATATTGATGTTGTGATACGTTCTTTAAAGAGATTTGTTATGGGTGTTAAAATAATTCCAGATAAATGACGTATAAAATGTGTTTCATCCAATTGTACCAGAAGATCTCTACAAAAAAAAAAGAATGAAAAGAAAGATAAATATTACAAATATTATCGAGGGTATCAGAATGTTTTAAAAATGTACAGTATTCAGAAAACTTTGGCTAACTGTATTATTATCAATTTCTAAGACAATTCACTCTTTTATTTTAACATTTTTATCATAAAATATTAAAAAAAAACGAGACATCCCTGCCAATGAAACACGTCTACATAGATCCATAGATCCTTTCATTGCAAATTTATTCTTTATAAACTAAAATTTTGGAAAATTTTTTTAAGTAGGCAAATAATGAGTGAATTCCTTGAATTTGTTTTTTGAATACTAAACAAATAAAATTTGTAAAATATCTATAAAATATCTAGAAAAAACCCATACGATTAGAATACTTACCGAAATTGTATTAGACGGAAATCAAAAACAGCCATTTTTAAATTTGTGACATCAATACCCAAATCTAAATAAATAATGGTATCATTTAACGAACCAATCACTTTACCATAACCATCAATTGGTAATAATTTTAAAAGGAAATTATATTCAAACTATAGAAAATCGAAGAGTTATAAATTTCAAATTACGTTTGATTGAATCATTTACAAGTGTTTTTTTTTTTTTTGAGGGCAAAAAAATACACAAACCTGTGCATTTTTTACATTTAAATAGAATCGTATTAAAAACGATTTATCTTCGTAAGTCATATAAGCCGAACCATAACGATATATACCAGCTAAATTATACACAATACCATTCGTTAAATACAGAATTGCACTATAAGAATCAGTTAATGGACTCTGAAATTAAAAGCAAAAATTATTTATATTAAATGAAAAGTATTATATCATTAAAAATTTGTAATAATGACAATTAATTAATTAAAATGATTAAATACCAAAGAAAAACGTTGACTTATATTTGGTAAATTAAACTGTTCCACTTTCATATTGCTCAAGTGTTTCAAAACTAACGGTATTACGGCATCCACTTCTTCATTTATAATTGACCAATTATCATCACGCTTTATTCTGGAATTGATTGATTTAACATTGAAATTTATTTCATGTCGCATATTTTCCTTTCTGAAAAATATGTAAACGAAAATTGCGAATTTAAGCTTTTTAGACGAATCATTTTAAGAAATACTTTGTAAAAAGCAACTTTAACGTCAAAGTAGTGCATCTAAAAAAAGCCACGAAATCTTTGCTCTCAACATTATTTATAAAGGCCCTCGAATTATAATTAAGCATTTCTCATACTGGGAAAGTGTAATGCCCTGGGCCAACTACCTTTCAAAAGATCTTTTCAAAGTAAAAAAGACGGACGCTTAGTTTCGTGTATTACACGGAGAAACCGCAATAACGTAAAGTTTGCAATTCTCTGCCAATGCCCATAAAAATGTTTTAAAGTGATTAAATTTTATTTTTAATACTTAAGATAAATGCCACAGACAAAGTAGAATATAAATTGCTATTATTATATGAAATTAAGATCATGCAATGAATCTTTGTAGAATTTTATTAACATTTACTCAATTATCATTAATTACAACTATTACAAATCATAAATGAACTGTTGTAAACAAACGTATAATGGAAAAGTAAGAGAAACCAATGTAATCAGTCATGGCCGACTTTAAAAAGCCTTACAGCAATAAAAAAAAGTCCATAAAAGAAAAAAATTTTATTCGTCAAATGATTTGAGAAATTTCTTGTATGGAAAAAGACTCAAAATATATTCTGATATTAATAAAATTCATAATAATCACAGTACACTTGCTTTTTTTTAAGTAGGCAGATTTACGGAAAGCAGATTCATGGGGATTTCTATCTTAACCACTTTTAATCGCTTCACAAACTGTCTATCAAATTGTATTATGTCCGCAACACAAAATTGAACATACATTGATTATACAGCCGCGTAGGGGATCAAATGGATGTACGAACAAATGAATGATTTAATTTATTAAGGGATGGACATTAGTACGGATGGACAGATGTATGAATGAATGAATAGATAAACGGAAATTAATGAATAGAGAAGAACGAACAGACAAATTGATAAAAAGTTAGAAGGCCGAACATACAGAGAGTTGGAGTGACAGGCAGCCTTAAATCGTTTCAGAAATTAATTCTAAGTGGATCTGTACGAGAAAAAGTTGATTCATCTTGAATCGTTAAGAGCTTTAGAGAAATACGCAAAAATTTATAATACCCTAAACCAGAAATGGATGGATAAATATGCCTCATCAATTCAAGTTGATCTTAAGATTTTAATTTAATTGCTTTAATTTTTAATTCAATAGAAACGTAGCATACGATATTTATGTAGAAGAAATTTTGAAAATGGAAAAGTAAACTTTTACAAGTGCAATGACAAAATTATTATGTATTTGAGTAATAATAATAATATACTTACTTGAGTGGCGCGATCGTTGTACAATTGACAAATAATATTGCTAATAATAATAATGTTAATAAAGCATTTGTAAACATTTTTCGTCTTTTTTAAAAAAGAGCTTTCTTTTTAGTAGGCTGAAAGTTAAAAAAAAACATTCACTCACTCACTCACCAAAATTATATTCTAAAAAATTATACAGTACAACAGAAATGCAATAAACAACTAACTATAAACAATAAAGAATAAGTAAAAAGCAAAATTTTGTATGTTTGAAAAGTGTAATAGAAACAAGTTCGATACATTAATTGTTATGACATCACAAAGTTACGCGAAAAAAGCGAAATTGAATAACTAAATAAATAAATAAATGAGTATTAAAAAAAAAACATTAAAATAAAATCAAAAACAAAATTAATTTGTATCGTTTAATTCAATTGAAAATCTTAACACGTGCCTAAAGAGTCACGGTAACAATAACATATATGACACTGACTTCTCCCTAACTCATCGATGTATTATTAAACACAATGCGGCTTATTTACAAATATTTAATATAATATAATGCGTAAACATTTATCTGATTGTTGTTGTAATTATTTATATATATATATATATAGAGTTTTTGTTGCTATTTGAATTATTGCGAAATTTAATGAATAAAATGAAGCAAACAGAAAAAACCAGCGTATTAGTGAGAAAACTATATTTAACTTTAGCTGAATCTTGAACACCCATCACCCAGAACATTAATCTTATTTGATCATTTATGATTCAGGTGTGTTTTACATGCATACTTGCCGTGAAGGCTTAACTACATGATACACAAACGTACAAATGTGCCCCAGTGTTGGTAAACACCTAAACATGTTACCGTCATGACTAGCTTCCAATTTAAAGCCAGTATTGCATCTTATACACAGAGCTTAATCTTTGGTATCTTGATTCGGAGCCTTCCTATTACTTCTTAACTTAGTTTGGTTAGCTTAATAAGCCTACCCAGGTACCCATTTTATTCGGAAAATGGGACCCTGCACGACAAGTATATATATGTGTGAACGAGCTACGCCCGCGATATGGGCGCTACAACGCTCACGAAGCCTACCTCAATATCACCGCAATGGGCTTTATTGAAACTGGTGATCCCGTGGTACCAAATTAAAACTTTGGTCGGATCTCGCGACACATGAGGCCCCCTGATGGCCGGCATCCCTTACGACCGTCTCATGAGCCACTCCCAGGTGTTTCTCAGGACTAGTTGCCCCAAATGGACAGACAAATTGATATCGATTGAGAATTTAATGCTGATCAATATATTTTCATCTTAGAGTCTTTGATGCTTCCTTTTAGGTGTTACAAACATAATAGCTAAATGAATATACCCCCGAGTATGCTTAGTGGTGAGTATAAATTGTTGATTTATTCACATAAAAACCCGTAACAAAATTTTACGTTGTATGGACCATGATAGTAGTAATACTAGTCTATCCCTTACTCATAATTATTCTTATCTTTTTTTGTAAGCTAAGCCAGACAGACGGACAGACATGCTTAAATTTAATCAGGCAGTGATGCTAAGTCAATCGGTATAGTAAAAGATGAACCTACTTCAACTGCTTCTGGAAGTTACATCCAGTTGCACAAACTCATGGGGCAACATTTATTAATGTCTCAAATGAAAATATGTTCCATGTATTATCTAATCATGTGACATTTATTTTCCAAGAATACCGCCCACTAACAGAAGTTTGCAAAAATTTATTTTAAATTTATAAAGAATAATGCAAAATATAAAGTAAAAAGGATATTAAAATAAAATGACAAACTGCAAGATGATGGCAGAAAATCAAGATGACACAGAAAATCCCTCTTTTAAAAGGAAAACCAATTTAATCACAATTTAAAACTCTAATTAGTGTAAATCCTAAATAATACATTTAAAGAAAATGTAATTTATTAGAATCTATTATATAAAATATTTTATGATGCCTTTTATTTAATTTTTTATTGAAGCCTTTTTTAATTCATCCATGCTTATTAAGCAATTAATTAATTTATACTTTAAAAATTTGCACAAACATTTTTCTGTATTGTATTATTAAATTATTTATAAAAGAGTTAAAAAAATAATTAATTAATATTTTAATTACATACTTAATTTTTTTTAATTTAATTAATTTACTTATAGAAATTAGTTTAAATAATACAAAATACTTAACAATAAATGAAATTATGATATTTGGCTGAGGCCAAATCTTGTATACCCGCCGCTCAGACACCATTTTTTGTAATTTATAGTCTAAATAGATGACATCTGATAGGTATAGTCGATTTGCACATATTTTTATGCAGACACTGTAAAATGTGGGCCTTAATATTTGTACAAAATTTCAACTTTCTATCGTGTATTGTTTATAAGATACAGTGAGAAAAACTATAACTTTTCATTTAAAAAAAGTGCTCAAAGTTTACGTTACAATGTAGGCGTGCCCTTTGACAGTTTTGACCCATTTTACATACCAAGCAATCTAAATGAATTTCCAATGTGTTTACCAAATCAAATTTAAAGTTGATATATCTTTTTTTTGCGACTAAGAGAGTGTTTGCACTTAGGGACAGACGGATGGATTGGCTGGCACGTTTAAATCGTTTCAAAATTTGATTCGTATGAATTATTAAAAAGAAAATATTTTAATAAATATTAAAACTTAAGATACACAAGATTCCTTAGATGTTAAGTCTTTAAGTGTTTTATGTCTTTTAGTACGAGGTGGCGGTAAAGGTTTATTATCTAAGTTATTATTATCTTTATGATTTTCTTTAATGGACTCTGGATACACATAAATTTTCGTAGGTATCATTATTTGTGTGGGCTGAGTGATGGTACTTGAATTTGCTTTAATATTACGCCTTCCACAAAATATATTCTTCAATAATGTTTTACATTTTAGTTGTAGCGCAGCATTATGCTTAATATACCATCCAATATATGTACATAAGCCCAAGAATAAGATGAAAATGAAAAGCCATAATATAAAATTTGTATTATCAATTGTATCACTATCAATGCTTGTCGATGATTCGGTGGTGGTGGTACTGGTAGTGACAGTTATTGGAACGCTTCCAATGGCAATATCAGAACAAGAACGAAATTCTTCTTGGGGGCCACAACCGAGTCCTTCGCTACCATTAGAACATTTACCCCAATTATTACCAGCTCTATAACGCCATTGCAATACACATTGATTGCACTTTATATCTGGTAAAAGTGTTTTTATTGAATATATTGTGCTGCCATTACGTGGATAGAAACGTGTATCCAAGTCTTCTGGTTGTGGATGAGATGGCGTACCATTTAAAATTTTTAATAAATGCCTGTCAAAACATTCCTGAGTAGCTTTTGGCTTTGGGCATAAACGAAATTCAAAATAACCCATATGGCTGGCTGTTAATTCAATACGTACAATCATAATAGAATTTGGTTTATATTTTCGTACAATAACACCCAAACCCCAAGCACCGCCATGTTCATGTGGCCTAGGTGATGGTACATCCCATGGATCACCACATTCACCACATTTACCATTATTTCGACTCCATTGCCGTGTAAAGCCGCCGCAATATAATTCATGATCATTATAATCTGGTGGTGTATTGAAACCATAACGCCATGCTGATGCTCGACTTGGTGGCTCTATAAGTCGGCCATGACCATTACATTTTGTCGTTATTTGAAGAAATATTCCCAGAATAGTAATAATAATAGTAGTAGCACTCGTAAACAAATTATAACAGCAAAACCTGTTTAATTGTGTGTCCTTCATTTAAACAACAATCACAAATAAAAAGTAATTGACTTCTACAAAAAGAAAAAAAGAAACAATAAATAAATATAGAGAACAGATCTTAAGAGTTTAAAAGTCCAGACAATGTTCTATTTTATAAGGCAAACATTTTTGACATAACAAAAAAAAAAAACAAAACACTTTCAAAAAAATCAGAATTAAGTCAATCATAAAAGATTTATCTAAGCCATAGTTAATTTGGACAGTGGTTACGTTCAAAAAGGTTTTAAGAAGATGCATATAATTCAATAAATATTAAAACCTTTCAAAATCAAATAGTTGAAACCGAATTAAAGAATATGAAAAATTTGATATTTTGTAATTTTACATTGGCATGGCTCCTTAATTTTTGAATAGACTTTGGGTATTAGAGGCTTGAAGAAACGTGCCATGTTTCAGTCATCTATTTCTTGTAATTTACAAATAACAAAATTAACATCAACATATTTTTGGATCGACTTGAGCCATTGTAGAAGTAGGAACTATCAATAATTTTACAAAATTTCAATTCAAAACTTTGGGACTTAATTAAATCGTTATTTTGATTGAAGTTAAATAATTATTACTAATTGATTTGGCTGATTGGATGTTACATGCGTTACAAGAAATTTAATATTCTTTATGTGACTTAGATATCAAAGTAAAAGCAATTAATAATGTAAAAAAAAACGACAGAAAAAATTTTGAAATGAATTCTTTCTTATTTTAGATAATTCTTAGAGAATTCTTATTTATCTCACAATTAAATATTAATGAATATAAATTATGAAATGAATAAAATTGCGAAATTAATAATATTTGGCCCTTTATCATTTAAAGACCATTTCACAAAACAAATTACTTTCATTTTTCTTCATTATTTTAAAAAGTAAAATACTCACGTTATAAAAAGCAAGAAAAAAGAAAAGTACAAAAACAATAACAATAACAATAATAATAACAACAACAATAGTAATAATATAAAATGTTGTGAACTTTCACTTTACAAGAGGCGCATGTTACACATGCACATTACAACAAAAGGCACACATGACACTAAATGGCGGAATGCGCTAACAAACACCAAACGACCGATACGATTCAACAGTAATCAGGCACTAAAGAAAGATAATTTTTTTTTAGTTGGAATAGAGTTCAACATACAATGGATTTACAGTATTCCCCCCCCCCCTCCCCCCCACCTCACCAACAACAACAATACTTAACTTAATTATTAAGCTTTAGATTCATTCAGATTTAATGTTTGGAGTAAACGTAATAAAAAAAAACAAAAACATATCAAATAATCGCATGATAACTATTTACACTACTTTTAATTCATATAAATCTATAGAGAAATATATTTTGAAATTATTTAAATTTATTATTTATCTATTTATCTAAAAATATTTTAATTAATTAATTTATTGCACACAATCGACATTTATGATATTTTATTTATGGAAAGAAATTGCAAAATATATAATTTTACATATTTCAATGACACATCAAGTGCGTAACTGACTTCCTTTTAAATATTATGCGTAAATAAAAGATTTAGGGACTTATTATTTGTTTATAACCTACAACCGGTATTTGAGACAAATTGATAGGTAACATTCAGAAAACTTTGATATATAAACGATCAACCATGAACTATGAATCATCTTCTTATGGGTTTTAAGTTTTTCCATACGTTCAAATCAATCAAAATCAATCGGTCAATTCATTTGTCCGATTGCCAATTTTTTAAATTGTTTAACTGTACTTTCTCTATATTTTCCTTAATTGTTATGAAATTTATGCAGCAAATTTTGATTAAACTATTTGATAGAAAATTCGAAGTTTTAGACTCTCAAAAAGTGAATCCTATTGTAAATTTAAAAGTTAATGGTGAAAGTCAAACTACATTCACTATCACTCCCTAAATGTAATTTTAAAGAACATTCCTTGAAATAATTGGCAATGTTTCTATCAAATGTCTTCCCAAATTAAAATTTTCTTTTAAATAGGTCCATTTTTTACACAACTTCACTTATAATGAAGTTTTCAGTTTTTCATTGGTCTATTTTCAGTTTTTTGACATTTAATTCATAATAATTCATAATATTTTTTTCTTTTTATAGTAACTTTTTAATCAAATACCAGTTAAAAAGGTCTAAGTAGAGAATTTAGAAGTCGGCCTCGACTAAATCGACTAAATATTTTTACTTGTTTCCTCCTTAATATAATGAGTCATTTGTTATGCCATTAACGTTCATTTAATTAATATCAATCTGTAATAGCACCGATTTCCCTTCTGAGTTTTTTGATGTGATTTAGCAACGCTTAACTATGCAAATTTTTTATAATCATTTTATTTATACCTAAACAGATTTTACAACTTTTATAATTTTTAGCTGCTATATACCGCCTACAATTTTTAATACAAAATGCAACAACTTTAATCCATTTATAACTATAAAACTCTTAGAATTGTGTACATTTTTGAAAGTATTTGCCATCATTTTTCAAATACAATACTTTATGTTAAGAATAGCCATTGAAACATTGGTCAAGACTACATTTTTATTATGACTCATAATATAAGTGCACCTTTTTTCAATGTAATTTAAAAATTTTTTTTAATTCTAATAAATTAACGTTGATTATTCTATAAAATGAAATGTTGGAGTTTTATCAAATTTTAAAAACGTATTATATACATTTACAATAAATAAATGATTCGATTTTAAAATTCAATTTAGTTGAGGGGAAAGACAATTTTATAAAGAGTGCAGAAAAAGAAAATAAAAAAATAATATATATAAAAAAATGCTTTCTTTTTCTTGAAAAATTTTGATAAAATTCGATAACACTAAACAATTGTTTTAATAATTTAATATTAACAAAAAAACTAAATGAATCTAAATATTTGTATCATTTCATGAAATTTTCACAAAACTCTAACTAAGGTAAATTTTTTATTTTACATTTTGCACTTTCTTAAAAATTTTCTTTAAAAATCGCACTGAACCTTTGAATTTTTTATTTAAGTATGAAGCAATTCAATTTGAACAAGTAGTAAATAAAATTCAATTTTTAAAAACCAGCAATAGAATTTAAATTATAATTTACTATTTAATTATTAATTATGCATTATTTATTAATTATTCTTTAATTATCAAATATTCTAAACAAGAGTTGTAGTAGCTCAGAAAATAACTGTTCAACTGTTCAACTGTTCAACTGTTCAACTTTTATTGTACCCCATCAATTGTATAAATGATTTATATAAAGAAAATCCTTAATTTTTATGTTAATATTTGGTGGTTTTATTTTTCGTTTCTTTTTAGTTTTTGCTTTTTGGTGTTTTTTCTGTTATACTTAAAACTTAATGTCTAATATTTTACTTAATATTTCATTAAATTTTTCTTTTCTGTTTTTTTTTTAAGTTTGTACTTCTAACTATATTTCATTTTTTTACGTTTAAGCAAATTGAAATTACCATAAGTAGTATAATTATCTGATATGAATGGCACATAAAAAGCCCGACAAAAACTATTCGATTTCTCTTGTATTAAAAATGGTAAACTTTTCATTATACTCCAATCATGTGTGCGGTTTGAATAATTCGGCTCTATATCTGTATATTTATAATTATCAAAATCAATTAAGAACTGACAGTCCTCATATGGAAAGTACATAAAATCATTTTCTTCATTCATATCATTAAAATAAGAATGAACAATTTTTGTGGCATTTAAACTATTCGCATAATATGCTGGCAACATACCATGAAATTCAGATTTTAGAAAACGTATGCGAAAATTTTTGGAAGGAAAAAAGAAGCTACTTGGATAACGATACCAATCTTTACCAATGCAAACATTATAAATATGATCACTTTTATATTCCATAGAATTCTTAAAATTATTCAATTCAATCATAATTTCCATGGGAGCATGATAATTACGATATAAAGCGAATGCTCTTGACAAACTCAATACAGTACTAACTACCATTATAAATATAGCAATAAACATTGTATGATTTAAATAATGAGCTTCTGCCACACCTATCTTAACTTTAACTAATAAAGTTTTTAAACGATAAAATATACGTTGATATATATCAACAGTAATGGCACCACATAACGATATTAATGGATAGATTGGAAATAGAAAACGTTCTTCTTTATGCGGTTGCATGAAAAATACTAGTAACCATAAATAAAATGACGCTAAAGTTAAATAACGTGGATAATTTAATGTTGATTTTGATTTAGCTGGCACCACAATATAATCGATAATTAACATAAATGGTGTAATAAGTGACAGCAACCAAACGATGTTATAATTTAAGAAGCCATTTATCAAATAATAACTTAGTGGTGCAGTGCCAAAAATATTCGGTCCATGACTTGTTAAAATATTATACCAAACAATATTTAATGGTGGAAACGTTAATTTACCATAATAACTACTATCAATTAAAACCATTGGTATACAAATGGTACACGCAGAAATGATTGTCCATGAAAGAAATGTACGTAACATATGTCTACGGTATAGCATATCAAAGGCAATGGGTAAACCAATTAAAGCAGCAAATGGCCAACCTAAGAGACTGGCAATAGCTATAAGAAAAATAGCCAAGGGATATTTCTGTTGCCACCAGGCAGCTAAGCCGGCATTGGCAAAATACATAGCAAATGAAGAGGGCAGCAAAGCTGAACTTGATATAAACATGCCAACGCTGAACAATTGAAATATTAACCATAAACGGCCAATGTATATACCAAATTCTTGGCATATTGATTTGTACATGAAACGTTCCATTATAGCACAACCAAATCCTAATAAACAACGTATTACATAAAATATTAGCATCGCATTTGGTTGATATAATTTCTCATAAATCCAACCAGGTACACCTTGTACCAATAAGTACGTATATGAGCGTAAAGCGAATTGTGGACTATACTCCCAGGTTTGTAAACCATGACCATAGATAATATAATGTAGTGGCTCCCAATAATTATATGTCTCGTCACAATCTGCTATGTAAGCGCATATAGCGCTACATAAACGGCATACAATAAACGTTTTAAATGCAGTATCGATACTTGGCATGACATTCAATATATCATTCGGTGCATCAGTATCACGTTGCTGTGATATAATTGTACTAGACTTTTTTTTACCTTCCCGTTTCCCCAACACATTATTACTGACCCCATCATTAAATCTACGTGGCGGCCTTTTTGACAAAGTTGGCATTCTCATGTTTATTAGCCATGTAACGCTGTCTGGCAGATGGTGGTGACATTTTAATCCATAAAAAACAAAAAAAATACAGAAAATTTCCGCACCTATCAAAACAATGTAACAAACGCAACTGTCAAACATCTGTTATTCATTCTTCTTCTGCTTATGCTTATACACTAATTCAATCACATGCACGTATAACATCAATAAAATGTATTGAAATTTCTCAAAGCGTGAAAAAAATTTATATATGTTTATTATTACTACAATAAATACGAAATGCATAAATATACATACTTTTAAATGCACTATATATTTCTTTTTATTTTGTTAAAAATTTAAAACACAATGTAGTTATCTTTAGTTGAATTACCTTTTGTTAATAAGAAGATGTATAAGATTAAACATACTGCATAGGAATTGTAAAGTTATAAAAAAGCGCGCGAAAAAATTATTTATGCTGCTATAAAGTTTTTCTTTTAAATTATTGAATAGAAAAAAGCAAAGCGAAAGAAAATGGCCGTAAGTGGAGTTATTAGGTATTAAATAAAGTAATTTTATGCCATGCACAATTTATGTACATTTTTAGGATGAAATAAGTTCACCACCTCCAAATACACCGAGCGATGATACGGAGCGTCATACTACACGTGCTGTCATGACATCACCAATTGGTGAATTTGAACCATTTGAAAACGAAGATGAAATTCTCGGTGATCAGACTGTTTATGAAGTAGAGGATGAAGATGGTGAAGAATTATTTGGTGACAATATGGAAAATGACTATCGTCCAATGCCGGAATTAGATCATTATGATCCTGCTGTGCTAGATGATGAAGGCGATTATTCAGAATTATCGCAAGGTGAACGTTTAGCAGCCGAAGCTGAAATGCGTAAGCGTGATCGTGCTGAGCGTAGACATCGTGACGATCGTGATATTGGTTTTGATAAAAGCGATGATGACGATGACGATATTACCATGGGTCTACGTGATAGACATAAAGGTCGCAGTCAAAAAAATGCCATGGCCGATGTTGCTGATGACATGGATATGCCTGAATCTATAGAAAATTTAGAGGATACTAAAGGTCACTCCACTAAAGAATGGGTTAGCATGTTAGGACCTCGCACAGAAATTGCTAATCGATTTCAATCATTCTTGCGTACATTTGTTGATGAACGTGGCACGTATATATATCGTAATCGTATTCGACGTATGTGTGAACAAAATAAAAGCTCCTTTATTGTTTCCTATACTGATTTGGCGCATAAGGAACACGTGTTAGCTTACTTTCTTCCTGAAGCACCATTTCAAATGTTGGAAATATTTGATAAAGTGGCTAAGGATATGGTTTTATCAATATTTCCCACTTATGAACGGGTAACCACAGAGATTCATGTACGTATATCAGAGTTGCCATTAATTGAGGAATTACGTACATTTCGAAAATTACATTTAAATCAATTAGTGCGTACATTGGGTGTGGTTACAGCCACAACGGGTGTCCTGCCACAATTATCTGTAATTAAATATGATTGCGTTAAATGTGGTTATGTATTGGGGCCATTTGTCCAATCACAAAGTGTGGAAGTGAAGCCTGGTTCGTGCCCCGAATGTCAAAGTACTGGGCCATTTTCGATTAATATGGAGCAAACTTTGTATCGTAATTATCAAAAAATTACCTTACAAGAATCTCCAGGGCGCATACCGGCTGGTCGTATACCACGTAGTAAAGATGTTATACTTTTGGCAGATTTATGTGACCTTTGTAAGCCGGGTGATGAATTAGAAGTAACTGGTATTTATACTAATAATTATGATGGTTCTTTAAATACGGATCAAGGTTTTCCAGTATTTGCTACTGTCATCATAGCCAATCATATAGTAGTTAAGGATTGTAAACAAGTTGTGCAATCTTTAACAGATGATGATATAGCCACCATACAAAAGTTAAGTAAAGATCCTAAAATTGGTAAACGCATTATAGGTTCAATGGCGCCATCTATTTATGGTCATGATTATATTAAACGAGCATTGGCATTATCATTATTTGGTGGTGAAAGTAAGAATCCAGGTGATAAGCATAAAATTCGTGGTGATATTAATTTATTAATATGTGGTGATCCGGGTACTGCTAAATCACAATTTCTGAAATATGTGGAGAAAATTGCTCCACGCGCTGTATTTACCACTGGTCAAGGTGCCAGTGCTGTTGGCTTAACAGCGTACGTTCGTCGTAATCCAGTTTCTAGAGAGTGGACCTTAGAAGCTGGCGCCTTAGTTTTAGCTGATCAAGGTGTATGTCTAATAGATGAATTTGATAAAATGAATGATCAAGATCGCACTTCGATACATGAGGCTATGGAACAGCAATCCATATCCATTTCTAAAGCAGGTATTGTTACATCATTGCAAGCTCGTTGTACAGTAATCGCTGCAGCAAATCCTATTGGAGGTCGTTATGATCCCTCAATGACATTCTCGGAAAATGTGAATTTATCTGAACCAATTTTATCACGTTTCGATATTTTATGTGTCGTAAAAGATGAATATGATTTTATGCAAGATCAACGTTTGGCCGAATTTGTTGTACAATCTCATATAAAACATCATCCATCCAATGCTGCCGCAGCTGATGTTGTAATGAAGGATAACACGATCAATGTTCAGGAAATACAACAAGATACATTACGACAATATATTGTTTATGCCAAAGAGAATGTGCATCCCAAGTTAACGGTATGTACTTTAAAAAATAAAATCAAATATAAGATTTAATAAGGGAGACATTCTCCAATACAAATCTAAATTCATTAGTTGGCTGATTAATATCCAAAACCTCATTTTCGCTAAATTTAATTTTTATAACCAAGACCAAAATTGCATAAGTTTGTGCAGATGTTTCTTATACCAATAAACTCTGGACTTAGAAGCAATTCCGGTTACGACTTAGTGTCCGTCCGCCCTTTCAAGCATGAAGTTTTTTCTTTGTTGAGATAAACTTAGTGCCAAATACGAATCAAATGGGAAACCTTTTGATTCTATGAATATTTGGAAAATACATATTTCTTGAACTGTGGTTGATTCCATTCTCGTGTTCTTATTTGTTAAGAATGTTAAGCGAAGTAGTTTAAGACAAGTAGGAATAAGCCTAGACCACTTAAAACATTTGCCTTCAACTCTTTTTCTTTTTTTGTTCGTGTTACAATTTTTATTCAGAATATTGATCAAGATAAAATTGCTAAAATGTACGCCCAATTGCGTCAAGAATCGTTTGCGACAGGCGCTTTGCCTATAACAGTACGACATATTGAAAGTGTTATACGCATGGCCGAAGCTAATGCTCGCATGCATTTAAGGGAAAATGTTCTTGAAACAGATATTAATATGGCCATTCGTATGATGTTGGAAAGTTTTATTGAAGCACAAAAATTCAGCGTTATGAAGAAAATGCGCAATATATTCCAGAAATATTTGGTATATCAAAAGGATCATTCTGAGTTATTGTATTTCATCTTAAGACAATTAGCCTTGGATCAAATTACTTATATGAGATGCAAAGATAGTGGTGAACGTCCTCAAGCAGTACAAGTTGAAATTCCTGAATATGATTTACAAGATAGGGCCAGAGAATTTAGTATAACAGATTTAAGTGATTTTTATAAATCGAAGTTATTTATAGATAATGGTTTCGTTTACGATTCAGAGAATCGTCGTATATTACAACATGTTAATGTATCAAGGGATATATAAAATTGCATGAATTTTCTTCTAATAAACATAATAAACATTTAGAAACAAAAAAAAAATGGTTCAAATAATTAAACGGTACACTGCAAATGGTACGGCTCTTTATTTATATGTTTGTTTACATCCCAGAAGGATGTGATCACAATTCCACTTCCACTTTCTGAATTGATTCAAGCCTGTTTGGTTAATGGCTGCCCATGTAAGTGTGCTAGAAATAATAAGTTGATTTCAGATCTAAACAAAACATGAATCGAGTATCATAATAGCATAGTGGCATTGGTAAAGTAATTAATTACATTCCCCTGCAAACATTTAAAATTTAGCAACTCTACAAATATTGTTTATGTAAAAAGTACCGTTAGTTATTTGGAATTTTTGGGTTATATTGAAAAGAAAGTTGTATTATTCGTGCGTGTGGTCAGTTTAGATGAATCCAAAGTAAATTGTTAAATTAAGCAAAAAAAAACTTTCAATATGAGTTCATCAGAATCTGATGAAATCAAGCACAAAGTTACAAATATTTCCCATCGAGTAATTCAATCCGATGCCGCAGAAGGTATTTATGCCGGTGTCAATACATATATATCACGTTTTAAACGTGCCAGAGTCATGGCAAAACGTATAACAAACACGGATATACAAAGTACAACCAAAGCTGTCTCAACGACTGGTTTTATGGCTACAGCGGCTACTTCAACAAGGAAGCAGCCATTTTCTTTTAGTGTTGTTGTTAATGAAACAATTCAAAAGAATACTAAAATAAGACAAGTGCCTTCAAAATCAAAGAAACGAACATCAGGAGTTCTTACAGGTAATGTAAAATAAATTTTATATATCAATCTGGGTCCACTGTGCTAACATAGTACTAATGAATAATACATGCATTTGGCAATCGTAACATTTTAGTACATATATTTTTTTTCCTTACGTGGTCCATTTAAAATAATTTTCAGTACTTAGCGGCTCGCTACGATTTTTCTTTTAAATTTTTTTTTTTTTTTCATATCAACCAATCACTTTTAATTTTCGATGACTTTCAGTACTGAGTCATCGTTCAGAAGAAGGCCATTTTCTTTTCTTCTAATACTAAAGTAATCGAAGCAAGCTGTATTTTCTTTTCATTGGGTCAAGCTTGCAAACGTAAAAATTATATAAATTGCTTTTAATAAAATAAATTTTATAAAAATAAATAAATAAAAATAAAGAATAATGAGAATTTTTGCGAAATTCTCAGCCTAGAATTCCCCTTTAATTTGGTTTGTGAGGTATATTCTTTATGCAAGTAATAAAATAAAAAAAATAAAAAACTTTTTTTATATGTATAATGTCCAGCAATTGATAATGAATCAAGGCAATCGCCAAACATAGCTACCAAAAAAAAATTTAATAAACGAATTGTAAATAATTTGATTGAAGAAACTTCTTGCAAAACTAAAAGCGTTCTAAACAAAAAATCAGAAAATACTAAAAGACAAGGAAAAGCTCGAACAGTAGAAACAACGAATACTAAAGTTAAAAAGGCGAAGTATTTATCATTAAAGAAACGTGGTAGAAAAAGAGCCGAATCGTCTCAAGCGAAACCAATTGCGACTGAAACGATTGAAAAATATGCTGAAATAAAGGAAGCGAGAAAGAGGGAAATGAAAAATATACCTTGCAAATTTTTTTATTTAGGCGTTGAATGCCCAGAAAATGAGAATTGTAAATATATGCATAATGGGCCATTGAACCAACAACAAATGAATGTGTTGGTTGATATAACATACGATAATTTATCCGATCATAAAAAAGACTTAGTATATTTTTGCGAAATACAAAAGATCATTAAGAATCGTTTAATGGATGTGCAACAAAATTTGCAAAAGAGATTGTTTGAATCCTCCCAAATATTGCAAAAGAAAAAAACTGCTTCAAATAATGATTTCATAACTGAACTTCAAAACTACGATATAGATTCAATGCATCTTATATGTGGAAGCGTAAATAGACTTATTGTCGAGAATGTTGAAAAATTCTTACAAAATGTAAAAACATTAAATTTAAGTCTAACGGATAAAAATCAATATTTAAATCAATTGCATGATTTATTACAATCTCAATTAAAAAAGGTTATAAAACAAATTGAAAGCAATAATAATGATGGCATAGATGAATCATTCATAAATATTGAAGATTTGGTAGTGCCAATTTTAGAGACTAATAATGCAGATGAAAATTTAACGGTAAAACATACTTTAGTATCGCCAAATCGGGACATAGCCAACGTATGTTATGAAAATGACAACGGTAACAACATCGATACTGAACACTACACACATTGTACAGCACCAGATATTTTCATAACTGATGGCGATGATGTAAGTTTTTAATTCATTTACTTATAAACACTATTCCAATGAATTTATAATTTGTTTATCGAAGAATTTATCAGAAAAAAACGTAAAAAATTGAAAATGGGTTAGACAAACGGAGATGGACATTTAAGTATCTTTGTTTCCGAATACGATTAAAAAGCCAACAAAAGTAATTTACAAGTTAAGACAATGAAAATATCGTATTTTTCAAGTGATATATAAAGTCGAGGCGTGACCACGAAACAGCTTGATCGGCTTACATTAGAATTTCATTAAATTCTGGTGGTAGCAAATTTACATGGACATACAGATATTGAACGAGATGTTAGAATTACGATACTGAACTAAGAAATAAAAAAAACAAAAAAAAAACTTATATAAATTTTATTGTTTAGTTTCCAGGGGCAAATGAAGAAGTTGCAAATACTGTTTCGTACAGTGATGAAATTCAGAGGCAATTGGAAATAATTAGTGATAGTGATAACGATTTGCCTGAGGAAGAAGGAGAATTAAGGATTGTTGAAATTGTTGAGGATACATCAAATCAATGTACACCAAATGAAATGGACAAAAATATATTGAATACAAGTGCTCCTTTCATTCAGGTAGTATAAAAAAAGATAATCATTATTTAAATCAAAAAGTAGTTTTATTTTTAGTAGTTCATGTAGAAATAATGAAATTTACTTGAAATTTTACATTTCCTTGCTATGTATGAAGGATATTCGTATGTTTGGAATAATTAAAAACCTCTCCCTTTTATTAATTAATTATTTTTCTTTGCTTTCATTTTACAGACCTTGAATTCAAACTTGTATGAAAATGAGAAATCATCTATGAATGCAACTTTAGTAAATGCGAATAATAATCGTAAAAATTTACGAAGTGATCGAGATGAAAATTCGTTAAATGATTTTATGACATCTATTGATTCATTGTATGGTAAAAAATTAAAATTAGACCAATATAATATGCCTAAACGTACATGTGAAACCACAATGGCCTCTAAAAGCAATTATATAGTTGAAAATAAGCAACTTCAAAGTGTTGGAAAGGATTCAGTAGAAAATATTGGTATTAATAATTATAGATGAAAATATTACATATTATTTTTAGATCTAACATCATATCGATATTTTTAAAATATGTAAATTATGTATAACGATGAGATAGATGATGATTAATGATGAGATAGATTTAATCATACTCAAAGAGATTGGTTAAAATTAAAGTTAAAAAAATGATACACTAAATGCAATTTCAAGTGATATGCAAAATATTTATCTTTTTCTCTTGTAGTAATAAACGATGTAGAGATAGAGGTGCTGCAACATCAAAAGCAACAACAAAATCCAGAACTACAAACAATTCAAATTGGTTCATTAAATAAAAATAAAATTAATGCAACGAATACAAATATAAATTTAAAGAATATGAATTATTCTGATCGTGCAGGCACATTTAAAAGATGGAATTCAATACTTGCAAATGGTAAATTGTAATTTTCAATATTGTATGTAAAAATCCAAATAACAATAATAAATAACGACGTAATAACAAGTACTCTGATTAATTTTCTTTATTTTTGTTTTTTGTACTCATCATCCAATAATTAAGGGTGCAATAATTTGTAATTTTTTTTAAATTTTTGCCAACTTAACTTAAAATTTTTTAGGGCCGTTTGACTAACTGCCTGTGTTCAAAATTTTTCTAAACGCAAAACTTTTTGAATAAGAAGTTAACATTGATAGAAACATTGCATGCCAATTTTTATTGACAATGGAAACGTATCAATTAAAGTAGATAAAATTACGAGATTCAAACTTTGCTTAGCTTTTTTACATTAAAGTGTAATTTACATTAATTACATTACATTACATTTACATTAAAGTGTAAATTGTATCATATTTGGTTGGTGGTTATGAAAGAATAACTTCAGATAAATCTACTTTTCTTCTGTGTTTTTTTTTTTTTTTTGTTTATCTTTTGGTAGATCCACGCATTTCTAATGCATTGAAAGAAGATTCCGTGTATAATAATTTAATAAAAAATATAGATAAGAATGATAAAGCATATTCTACGCCAATCTCATCGCCCATATATGTGGAGACTATAGCAAGTCCATCGCCTATTCGTAATGTACAATTAAAAACACTTTATAATATTAATAATTATGCTGCAGAGATTAATGGTCAAGAAAATTATTCAAATCTCGAATACAAGGTAACAAATAAAAACAAATAAAAATCAATTTTATAATCTAATCTAATTTGATATAATTATATGTTTTTCTTTTTATTTTTACTTTTTCTGTTTCAACAATTTTGGCAAAAGCTTTATGAAATTGATATACCACCGAAAGAAACTGCTAAATCATTAAACATTAATAAAATGCAATCGAAATCTTATATCGATCCACGTTTATACAAACATATTGAAAGTGTATGTGCAAATGATTATTATTTATAATCACCCTACACTATTCCTAATACAAATACAAATTCAAATTAATTTGTTTGAATAATAATTAAAAAATTAAAATGTAGAAAAAGTCTTTGAAATTTGCCTTTTCTCAAATTGCGTAATAAAGTTTTCAAAAAGTTTAAACCGCATAATTAGGCAATTAACTTTTCATTTTAATAACATTTAAGGAAGTGTAGTGTAGGGTATTCAAAATGTTTAATGTCTTTTTTTTACTTGTTTTATTTGTTAAATTTTTAATTTTTTAATTTTTTAAATTTACTTTCTTCTAGGCATCATCAAGCGCAATATCCTTAAGTTCACCAGAAGTTAAACAAGCGTCATCATCTCTTACTAAGCAACAATCTCAACGTAAGATTACTTTTAACAAAAATGATGAAAACGATGAAGTAAGTTCTGAGATGTCAATGCATAAATTAAATAAAGAATGTACAAATGTACGGAAATCACAAAATCCAAATATGCTGCTTTATTGCAATTTACAACATTCATCCTGGTATCATAAATTAACATCCAGTGCTAAAATAAGAGTTAATCAAATCATATTGCAATTGCTAAAGGCAATAAATGATTTCAATTCTGAATATTTAACTAATCCAAATATCACATTCGATGTATATAAACTTGATAATATCCATGAATTGCTTAACATTATGAAAAATTTACGTATCTATGTTGACGCGAAGGGTATTATTAATGAACAACGTAAAATAACTATGGATCGAAATCGACTCGGTAAAAAGCAAATACCATATAGGCGATCAAATGAATACACTAATCAACGTCGAATAACTTTCAGAAAAAATATGCCAATACATTCATCATCCATAATTTCATCAATACCAAATGATTATAACAATTCTAGTTCTAGTATTAATTCTGCAAGTACGTCTAATAGTAGTTATAGAAATTTAATGAGAATAAATGAACGTTTGAGACATCGAAGAATGGAAAATTCTGCATCAAGAGGTTCAACATATAATCATGCAGATAAATATGATTCACGTTCATATCATTATTCATCAAATGCTAGAAAGAGACGTTTCGACAACAAAGAATATCATAAAAATGAACATTATTGGAGGAAGAATATCAAAGAATCAAGAATGTCGATTCCATCTAGAAAACATTACTGGGATTACGATAATAATCAATAGATTCGAAAGATTTGTGTAACAAACATTTAACTGAAGATCAATTAAACTATAATTGAAATAAGTTGGAAGAAAGCATATTAAATATCTACATGTATTTGAAGTTTTTTCAATTTAAAATTATAAAGGTTGAACCTTACATTTTAATGTAAATCAAGTAACCTATAAATTTGAAATACAATTGGAATAATCTGTCATACGTATTACAATTGGAAATACTTCTCTATAAATTTAAAATATTTGGAAATCTTTGTACCAAGAAGCGCTGCAAATCAATCTGGTCTGGTAGCAGTAATAGAAAATTCATTGCACTATAGATTTATGGGTTTTTCTTCTTCTTTATTTCTAGAATTAAAATTGATTTTTAATATTAATTTGGCATGTCGTGGACCATTTGGAATTATAATATGACACTCTATGTAGTTTTTAATAGTATTAATAAATAATTTTTCTATACAACAGTATTTTTTTGCTTTGTATATTTTTATTATTTATTGGGAATAATTTGTATTAATTTTAGAAATTCATTTGTTGTTAACATTTTTAATTAGCATTAATTTAATTGAGATTGTTTGACTTCATTTCCATTAAAATCGTTCACTTGTTGTTGTTTTTGTTGCTGCTGCTGCTGCTGCTGCTGCTGCTGCCTGTACTTATCCAATTCATCATCTAATATCTGCCAAAAAATCTCATTTTCAATTAATTGCTTTAAACAAAATGTAAAATTATCATTTTCGGAAATTTTACCAAATTGTCGTGATTCATTTCGTATGGTTCCTTTATCCTTAACATAATTAACATTTTCATAATTTTTATTGCGTAATTTATTTTGTAATTCATGTTGTTGTTGTGATTGTGTTTGTGGTTGTTGATCCTTTAAATAATCCCATAGATTTTGATCATTTAGAATTTTCTCTAAAAATCTATGAAATTCTTTATCATTTTCAATTTCTTTGTATGCATAAGCATTATCATTATTATTCATTTCAAATGTTGCTGTTGGTGTATTAATATTTAATTCTATTAATTTGTAATTGGTATAATGGCGCATTAAAGATTTATATAAAGTGGGGAATATTCTAGCAAAATCTCTATTGATTTGTAATAAACGATTTGAAATTGTAATTGCTGGTGTTAAAACTTGTTGATTAGATGATATTAATGATGATGATGATGATAAAAATGGTAATGGCAAAAATGATGATGATGCTGCTGCATTTTGCTTTTTAAAACGTTGATTGTTATGGCTATTCGTGAAATTGTTTGATCTAAAGTTAAGTGGCCAAAACATTTTCAATCGATGATCAAGTTGACATGTAAGAGCATTGGAATTCGATGACTTTAATAATGATGATGATGATGATGATAATGGTGAAGACTGGCATGATGATAATGATGGATTAATGCGTAATAATAAATTGCAAATTAAATTTATCAGATGAAATTGTTGAATGTTTATGGCTGTTTATATTAAAATGAATGAAAATCGGAAAGGTTATTAATTATTTTTTATATTATATATATAAAATTGGTAAAAATTTATGCAACTTAATGCTTAATGAATTGCTAATTGCTTAATTTTTGTTTTGTCTTTCTTTTAGTAACTTTCTTTCTAACTTTTAGACTTTACTACAAAGTTACTGTACTTTGAAACATTTAATAGACCTCCCTTAATTTTCTGCCTCTATCTAAATCTAAATCTACATTTTTTCACTCTTTACTTGTTGATTTGCTTGTCTGCTCTGATTTCCCGGTTTTCCATTATTTTTTTTGTTTTAATATTTTGATCGACAACTTTCTGTTTGGTTCCAGCATTGCCTTTTCTTAAAAATAATTGTTGTATATTGTTTGTATCATTTCGTTCCATTGATGTAAATGAAGAATTTTCCAAGAGTTATTTGAAAGAACTTTTATTGCCATCTTGTACATTTAATAATTCATCTTTTTCATTGTTATTATTCCTTTTAGATTTATCCTCCTGCATTAAGTGTAATTCATTGATATCAACATGGCTATTATTTTTATTATTATTATTCATATTAATCTTGTTATTGTTATTATCATTGTTATAATTTTGAAATGTTTCATTTTGTGTGTATTTCTTGTTTATATTTGAATAAGCATTAATTTGCGGTAGATTATCGATTACATCCTTTTCACATGTAGGACAATTAATTAATTTATCTGTTATGGGTTTAATATTGTTATTTGATCTTTGATCTCTAATTACATTTTGTTGCAATGTCGATTTTAATTGACTTATCGTATGCCAAAGTTTTGGTGATAATCTAAGCTTTCCATGATATGGATGATATAGATTTTTCAATAGATTTTCTAAATCATCGATTATGGCCATTTTACATATTGTACAACATTTTGTTAAATGTTTAGCTAAAATATTCAAAACTCTATTGATCAGAGATTCATTATAGTTGATATGATCATAAGAATTTGGATATAAATAATAATAAGAATAACGTGATGGCATAATAAAATGTTTGATATATTTCCTTTTTGTCCACCAGGATCGTGGCATGTAATATGATTGATAAATTGTTGGCCTCTCCCACGGGTAATGTCCCATATAATAACTATTTCTTTGTATTACTGGTAAAAACCTGTCTCTGTCCAATACTGGATAATTGTAATCATAAAAAAATTTTAATGATTTTTGATTGTAGGCATTATTTGTAGGATATGAATAATAGATAGGAGTTTTCTCAATTTTCTCAATTATCTTGTAATTTTTCCAATTTTCTTTTACATCATTTATTGTGGCATTCATTGATTCAATTGTGCTAGGTTTCATACGTTCTAGAGATTCTTGTATTGATTCTTGATTGTAACGCATTAATTTTTCAGTTGGATTCTCATTCGGCTTTAATGTAATTTCTTTTAAATTATTTTTATAAATTTTTCGTAACTCTTGTAGTGCATCCATATCTATAGTTTCCAAATTATCATAATTGATATATCTTTTCAAACGTTTATGTATATTTCGTTTTCTATTTATCTCATTTTTATTTAAGTTGTGTCGATCTTTAGATTCTAGGGGCATACTAAAACTATGGGGATTTTTAAATTTGATAGCTAACCTTGCTTTACATGGTTTAGATTCAGTATTTAATTGAATCATCATTGGTTTTATTGTTGATGTTATTGATGTTATTAATTTTGTATCTGTTAAATATTGTGGCTGTTGAGGCATCAT
Organism: Melophagus ovinus; assembly: GCA_023089585.1. Classification (NCBI taxonomy): domain Eukaryota; kingdom Metazoa; phylum Arthropoda; class Insecta; order Diptera; family Hippoboscidae; genus Melophagus; species Melophagus ovinus. Next base: position 6,839,448 of record JAKKIB010000177.1, read on the forward strand.
CATCGTTTCCATTAACATTGATTTCTATAAAAACGTCACCTGTTAATAATGAGTCATTTCAGTGAATGTGCAGCATATGAAAATGAATATGTTGGGCATTGTATATGTTATATGTAAAAAATAAAATTTAAATTTAAAAAATAATTTTTTATAATTTAAAAAATGGCCAATCCTTATTGAAAATGATGCATTTTAAGAGTTACCATTTAATAGTTGAGGTTCTGGATTAATTACTGGTAAAATTGGACAATTTTTTTAATTAAACCATTTAACAGGCCAAGCTATTCAAATTTATTTTTCTTAAAGAGTTCTTAAGGATAATTAGAAAGTAAGTTTTAGCGTATATCGTAAGATTTTAAAAGATTAGAAGTCGCTTTCCTGGCACCTTCTTAATAAATAAGCTTTACAAAGCTTTAAAGTCGTTATTAAAAAAGGGGATGCCGTTTTTGAAAAGTGTTTATATGAAAAAATCGCAAGAATTTTATTTGATTGAAATAAAACTAAATTTCTAGATTTTATGTATAAGGCGGCCAACTTTTAAAAAACGCAATTATACATTCAATTGCAACGAATGGTGAGCGATTATATGTACATATAAATCAAAGAGTAAACTTACCGGTAAAGTTTGATGTTGACGTAACATTTCTAATATTTGATCATCACCAATAGCAACCTGTAAAGGTTGCTGTTGTAAAGGATTATTATTAAGGCCATAAAAATTTAAACCATATAAACTTGTTGCAGCAGAAGTTGTAGAAGTAGTAGCAGGATTGTACTTTTGTTCAAATGCATTATTCTGCTCCATGGATGACTCTAAATTTTGTTGTGCAGTAATTAAAGGATTTGATTGATATGATAATGGATAATTATTTGTAGGATTATTATATTGTTGAGTTTTTATTAAATCCTCTGTTGGCATTGCTTGAGAACTTATACCTTTATTCGGGATATTGTAATAGTAATTAATAACAGTCGGTGGTTGTGTATGAAATGTACGTAATTTTGGATCCATTGACCATGATTCTAATGAATTTTTTGGATATTCTTGACGATTTTGTTGTAAATTCTGTTGAGCCATCATATTTTGATTTAGTGTATGAGGTATTATACCAAATAAATTTCCTTTTTGTTTATCAGTATTTTGTGGCATTTGAGGTATGGCCAATCTCATTTCAATTGGTATATTACTATCACTAATTTTTCCATTATTATTTGGGCCTGTTTTATTTAAGCTCGGCACTAATTCATCCATTTGCATAATCGATGAGTCAGATGATAATGTATATATTAACGTTGGTGTGGTATCTGGTATTGTTTCCACTTTTAAGGCTTTCGCTGATTTTGTATTATTTTGTGTTGGTATTGATGTTGCATTGTGTAAAGCCATTTCATCTATAAGATGGCGAGCTTCACTTAATAACCAAGCTTTAAAATCACTATTGTTCCATAAATCAGTTACAGACATTTGTCCTAATTGTCCTTCTGCCTTATATAAAGGATACGTAGGATAATTTTTTAAATTATTTTGACTAAACCGTGGCAGCCCTACATTACTGTAATATATTTTACGCTCATTGTTGTTCATCGTATCTTCTGAGCTTGGATTTGTTGTTTGTACCATGGAATTAGTAGCCTCTGGTATTTTTGTACCTGTTAAATGACATTGTAATACGGGTGTTTGATTTCTCTCTCGTACATAACTTGATTCAGCTATTTGTTTTTCTAATTCCAACGTAGGCATTGGTTGATGACTATTCTTAACATTTTTATCATTTGGTGTATAATGATTATAAAGTGGTACAGCATAATTCAATGTATTGGCCGTATTATCTTTTGTATTAATAGATGTTTCCCTTTTTTGTGGCATTGTTTGGTGATATTGACTTAATGCTTTTAAAATATTCATTACATCTGGATCCTTTATGGCATTTTCGATATCTTCAATGGTAATTTTTTGCATGGGAATTTTATGTAAAACTAGACCATCATCATTACGACCTGTTTGCAATTTCATTTCATTAGCTAATTTAACGATGGTTTGCAATTGTTTTAATTCTGCCTGTAATTGACGTTCAAGAGCTACTAATTTCTTTTGCATCTCATTATCATTTGAAGAAACGTGCATCTCACGATTGGTGTTTAGAAATGTTTTAATATCTTTAGTTGGTGATTTTGGTAAATTAAACCATTGTGGTACTATTTTTTTAAGATCCTTAAGATTTTTATCCGCCTTTTTAAAAACTAAAGTTCTTTTTAGAATGTTATTTGGTTGAACTTTTATTTCCGATATATCAGATGAGGCTGCTTCCATGTAATTTTTATTAGTACCACCGTACAAAAAATTTCGATTGAACGGTTGAGTTAATTGTGAAGGATTTTCACTTAAACGTTGCATTTCTTGAAAGAATTTTGAATCAAATAAAGCTTGCAATAAACTTGGATTACTTTCTTTTTCCCAATGTCTTTGCTTTTCGGCTGCCTCTTTTTGTTGAATAATTGTGGGTGTTGTATAAGTTTTTTCTTCTTTTTCTTCTTCGCTAGCAGATCTGGTAAAAAGGTCGAATAGAGAATCAGCACTACCTAAAATACTTTGGCCTAAAGCTTGACCTAGTAATGGCATTTGATATAAAATTGGTGCTGGTTGTTGTAATGTATCGAAAGTTGGTGCCCAATGTTGAGCCAATTGTTCATTTGTACGTTGAAATTGCGTAATTAAATCTTGTATTAAGCCAGGATTTTGACGGGCAAAACGTTTTATTGATTCGTTATCTGACGATATCAAAGCATTCTCCAATTTTATTGGCTGCTTTTCATTATTTACTGAAATCCATGATGGCATTGTGACAGCAGCAGTGGCCGTGGTAGTGGCAGTTTGTTGATTTTCATGAACTGGTAAACTATGCGATACATGACGGGCTCCTAATAATGGAGGGTATTGAGTAAACCAAAATAAAAGAAGTTTGGCTAGAAAAGGGAACAAAAACAATAAAAAATCCCTACTTGCACCAAATGGACCAACTCCAACGCTAATACCATGCTTGGGTGGCAATAAATGAAGACCGTGTCCATGTTTTGGCCATGCAGGCAATATAGATCGGCCCATTAACTAAAAATTAAAAGCGACGATTTAATGGACAATTTAAAATTTCAATTAATTTATTTTCATATTTTTAGTAAACAACGATTTTATATAAATTTTATACGAAGCCATTATTTAGGTTATTATTTAAGAAGCAATAATAAATCTTTTTCATTTTGTTTTCAAGAAAAATTTACCTCTTCTTTAGCAGTACCATTAATTATTGGTGAATCAGTATCTTGATCTTGAGTCATGCCCAAAGTTAAGCAGCTTAAAATTATGCTGAGATGTATATAAAACATTTTACAAAACTACATTAAAATAAAATATAATTTCATAAATATTTGCCTTAAATCCATTATGTATTTAGAAATATTTTACCAAATTCATATTTCACTTTTTACAAAAAAAACCACAATATTTTTACTTTTTCCTTAAAATAACAAAGAAAAATTAGACTAATTTGTTTTTCCTTTTTAATTTTCAATTTTCTTATATAAATATTAAATTCAAATTAAATTTAAGTTATGTTGATTTGTTAACTGATCAAGAATAACTGAATAAAGTTTAATTAAAAGTCCATAACAAATAGTTTTTTATGGCCAATAAAATGTGCTAACCTTAACAAAAAATAAAAAAAATAATAAAATAAAATAGAATAAAATAAGCAAAAACAAGAGCAATATTTCTGGGTTAAATGTTTGTTATTATTGTAGATCGTATGTAGGTAAAAGAAAAATTTTATACAAAATTAAATATTACAAATTCAAGCCAATTATTTGTTACCACCCTTTATCTTCTTCTATACCTTTCAAGAATAATTTAAATCAAATTAAATTCAAAATTAATTAATAAAAATGATTAAATTCATATGGGCGTGATTTTTGTTCTTGATTGTTTCAATTTTCAAATTTTACATTCAACGATCGTGCAGAACCTTTTTTCTTCAATTTAAATTTAAAGTACAATAAATTAAAGAACTTTAAATTTTGCTAAGCAACAAAAATAAACATTCTAATAATTAGGAAATATAATTTTCTGTTGGCATTGTATCTCTATTCAATGCAATGTAATGAAATTATTATAATTAAAAATGATAAAAAAAACTTATGTAAACATTAAAGAATACACCAAAGAAAGTATATTTATTTATTTTCTTTTTTAAGTTAATTTTGTAATATTTTTTTATTATTATTTTTTATTTCGATTGCAAATAAGCATTAAGAAATAAATGTCATGAAAAAAAATTTATCTTACAAATGAATCAGATGACACGCATTGAAAATAAATGTTTTATTTAGTTACCTTGCATTTACTTACATACCTACTTACCTAATTATTTGTAAATTAAATTCCGATTTATGATTATTTATCACATTGAAATATATATATAGAAAAATTTTCAATAATCACTTAATTTCACTCAAGTATTAATCAGATTAAATTAAATATAAATTGGATTTTTGTTAAGTACAAATGAGATTCAAATTAAGTATTAATTATTACATTTGAATTAATTACAATTAAGATTTAAAATAAGGGCAAAGTAATTTTGAATTAAGTACCAAGTAGATTACAAACCATTTTTGAATTCAATAAAAATGCTATAAATGATAAATATAAATGTAAGGCATTTATGTTAGAAAATCGCAACAAATTTATTGCAAAGTCAGAATTTTAAACCTCAAATTACTGGAGCATAAAATTATAAATAAAGAGTCTAGATATGAAATTGGATTGAATAGATAATTTAAATATTTTTTGTACTTAAAATGTACAACGTCATTTCTATAATTACATTTTCTCTCGCTGCTTTTAAGAACATTTTATAATTTTAACAATTATTTCAAACGATTTATTTAAACAATAACTAACAATTTATGAGTAGAATAATAAAAACAGACAAAATTACATTAACATAATTCAATGATATGCTTTCAAAAATTAATTAAAAAAAAAAATTAAACTACACATACACATATATAATTATGATTATTTATAATTATTAAGGACATATATTAAAATTATTTAATTTTTGAAGAAAGTTTTTGTTTTTTAATTTGCACAGGAATTATTGTAGTGTTTTGGATGCATGCGTAATTTATTTCATTTTCACTTTCATTGAAGTTTACTTATTTGGATTTAATTTTCAATTTTTTTTTGTTGTTGCTTATTTGCGGCACCTTTTTTAGTACGATTTTTCGTTTTAACTGCCTCTGATTGCACTTTTTCTTTTATGGTGTTTGTTGATTCTTTCTTGTTATTATTTTTATTTTTACTTTTATTTTCTACCTATTTAAGAAAGAATGGTACGTAATTTATATAAATATTTAATTAATAATCTTAAACAGCTACCAATCAGATATTGAAAATAGAAATCGTTTCCCATTTCTAAACAGATAACACTTCCGATTTCAGGCTTCTGCTTTTCATAATTCTCCATTAAAAGTACAAATAATTATACAAATTTGTTTCTCAAAGAATGAAGATAAATTCAGACCTTGCTTTACTTGAGCTACTTCTAAATTTTTTTAGAAATATCAAATGAAGCGTATAAATTTTTTATATTCAAGAGATGCAGACGTTACCGCCTCGATATAATTGGAAATATAAATTTTTTTTAATGAAACTTCAATAAAATAAATCTTCAATATCTGATTGTTGGATATAAATTTTGTAAAACTTATAAATAAATCATTTGTATGGAAATGCTTACTTGAGTTTTAATTGCTACCATTGTAGTTTTTGCCGTTACAATAGACTTACGTTTAAGGGTCGGCTTGCTCTTGGAATTATTCTATTATTATAAGAAGAGAAAAGAATTAGTAGTGTGAGAGTACAAAAAAAATAATCATTAATTAAATAAAATCATGAATTTTAATAAGGTTACACCTAATCTGATATAACCGAAAAGTTGTTATATTCAATAATTAATGAAGTGAAAAGAAAAAGAGACAAGTAGACATAGACCTATAGAACATACGTGGCCAGATCCATTCAAAATTTCATTTTGATTATATTTAAAGAATTTCATGCATAATTATGAGTTGTTGCACTTTCAAACTTTAGCTCTGTTCAAGATTGATGCAAGTTGAGGGAATTACGCTGAGGGAATTTACCAATAGCCTCTTATTACATTAGATTTTAATCGAGTTTTAATTAATCGAATTGCTAACTATAATACTTACATTTTTATCTGCCTTTTTCTCCTTCATTAATTTTTTCTTAGGTTCTTCTTTCTTGACTACTGTACTACTATTTACTTTCGCTATATTTTCTGCCTTTTCATTATTCTCTTCATCCTCCGGGGAAGGTTTTTCCGCTGGCTTAATCTTTTTCAGTTCAACTGGTTTAACTTTCTGTTTAGTGGCCTTAACTTTAGTCTTTAATTCTGATTTCGGCTTTACTGGTTTTCCAGCTAATTTAAAGTGGCCTTTTTTTTGTATAATATTACCTTCATTGACTGCTTTCTTTATGTAGCGCTTTATTAAACTATTTAAACGGATTGTTGCTTTTTCAGGATTATTAGATGTAATATATTTCTTTATGGCAATTATCGAGGCACCATTCGGTTCTGCTAATTTTTGAAGAGCATTATCTACTAAATATTTCGTTGTGGTACTCTTTTTTTTCACTATCAATTGATCGCGTGCACTCAGGGCAGGATTACGTGGCAACATAAGTTTTTTTGTCCCATCACCTAATGAGAGATTTGTTAATTTTTTTTCATCTTCTTTTGGTGTATTGGCTGCATTAGATTCCGCTTCACTGTTGTAATCCACATCTTCCGCACCTGATTCATCTGCATTATAAAATCATGTGGTACATGAAACTGTATTATCAAAATAAATATTTGTACCTTTCGTTTTAGATTTAAATTTTTTATTAAGCGACATAATTTCTTGGTACTATATGGAAATATGAAAGAACCTATAATATATAATATAATAAACTTTTGTGTACGATTTTACTTAAAGAAATGTAACTATTTTTTAAAATAGCTTTTTCTTTTTTGTTTAACCTTACACACACAAACTTTTCTCACATGTAACTGTTTATTCAAATAACGGTAAATTTTTTATTTTAATATATATTAGAGATTGCATATACCATATATAAACATATATAAGCTACCAGGCTTTTTCGATAAAATAAGTCGAACGTTTTTCATCAATAAGATTTTATAAGGCAATATGTCATATTGTAGTTTTTATAGATCGAAAAACTTTTTTCGCATCGTCCGCATGAGTGATAAACAATTTTAAGGAACCTCTTAATACATTAAAATATTGCAATTTATTATTATTCAATTTATTAATTGTTATTATTCAATTTATATAAAAAGATAGGCAACCCTTTTGATAACAGTACAAGTGCACAGTTAGTAGTTTAACAGTGCTTTACGTGTGCTTTACGTGTGCTGCTACAAGTTTTAAACATACATATAGACCATAATTTACGTTGTATATTACAAGACGCATGGTAAAAGTGTTAACAAAAATGTTTAAACAATTAATTATTACAATTTTCGCATTAAGTACTTTCTATGGTATATGGATCTGTTCTGTAAACAGCTGTTTAAACAATGGGCTTTATTGGCTATTCAACTGTAATAACACTGAGGCGAATTGTACAAATGAACTTTTTGGCGGCTTTAACAATTCTAATACAACCGAATTAATCAATTATCCCAGTTCATACATTATCGGTGGCACTTGTCCATGTCCACAATTAAATGCTTTTTGTAAAGAGGATGAAGATGCGTGCTATTGTGATTACAACTATATGCCAAGTATTAATAAATTACGTTGTATAAAAAGGGCTGTTGCATTAAATGAACCATGCGAATTGGATGAACAATGTCAGCAAAAGGATTTTAATTCAATTTGTGATCCTTTAAATAAAACATGCGTTTGTATTAATAATTTTCTTAATATTAGAAATGATTGTAGATCCATCATAGGTGATGACTTCAAATGTCAAAATAATGCTGATTGCTTCGATAATTATGGTGAATCAATTTCATATTGCAGTGATTTTGATAAATGTTATTGCATTAAAGATTATCTAAAATCTACAACTGGCAAATCATGTTTGTTAGCATCTCAATATAAAGATTTTTGTTTCAATGATATCCATTGTACATTCAATATGGGTTTAGGGGCTAAATGCTTTAATAATACTTGCCATTGCACTGATAATTATGTTTTACATCATACAAATAATGGTAAAATATGTACCAAGAAAATTGAACGTGGTCAATATTGTTTAACAAATGCTGATTGCTATCAGTATCAATTAAACGATGTTAACCAATCATTAGAGTGTATTTATGCTGAATGCCAGTGTAAATCTGGCTTCTATACCATAAATGATGGTGACTGCCAACGTGGTAGTTTCGCTACAAAAGGTTTGCCAATACTTTTATTGATTATGTTTTCTTATGTTATTCAAATTCTATAAAAAATATGGCATTCATTAATTATAATTATTTGTAATTAATTGGAGTATCAAAGTTAACACAATTACTTTATTAATACGTTATTACAGTTTACAATAGTTACTTTATTAAGCTTCATGAGTTTAAATTTTAAAATATCATAATTTCAAATCAAATTTCACTTTCTTTTTATGCTTGATTTATAAAAATTAGGCATATGCATTAAGTGTAAGATAGTTACCTGTTAGAATGATAGGTGTTCGAAATTTGGCTTTACCCAAATAAAATTTTATTACATAGTTTAATTAAGATATTTTTCAGACCAAAGTATCATTAAAAAAAAAACATTTTCAAATAAACTTTTTTACATGTAATAATATTTAAGTACTTTTATTGACGGAACATTTTTTGTTACATACATGGTTAATTATTAACAGTTAAAGAGAGAGAGAGAGAGAGAGAGAGAGAGAGAAATGTTGAAAAATAAATGTTGCTGCGTAATTGAGAGAAATTCTGTTACTAATGGAGATGCAGAATTACTTAACATTTCTGGTAATGTTATACATAAATATGCAAGTGAGGCAATACTTTTATGGATAAAGGGGTTTTCGAAAATTGTGCTTATATATAAAAATTAGCCTTCTTTACAAATGTTACCATTTGGCAAATGGATGATCAAGGATTTAAAGTTGTTCAAATGTAGTTGTGAAAGTAGTTGAAGTAAAATTCTGGATCACCAAAGCACAAAGGGTAGTGCTTGATGTTATGAATGAATGAAATTTGTGTTGGCGGAATTTTAAGTACAACTTATTTGAATTTGAATAAACGCAAATTGAAAAATTTTCATTTTAAGTTGCTCTTAATTTGCTTATCACAAATAAAAGAAAAATAATAGGGACATCTTTTCAGAGAGTCTTACTTCTTCAATTTTAAGTTGATATCACTATAACAATTGTTTTACTAATAGAAACTTTCAATATGTTTAATTTAGAGGGCATTTTTTTTTTTGCATATTGATTTGAAAACTTAAGATTATTATTCAAGTTTTATAAAAATGATGCTAGAAACTTTATTAAAAATTATTTGAATATTTGTGTACTTAAAAGTATAAAGACAATTTGAAGGCGAACTATTTCGCCAGGTGCGGGTACAGTAATATTAAAATTATTAATTATTATTATAATAATAATTATTATATCAAAATTAAAAATTTTCTAAAAAAATGACAATGTGTATTTCAATCTTTCTATTTTTAAATCTTTTTCTGTTTTAATGCGATGATTAATGTTTATATTAAATCGATAATTAATGTAACTTTAACTAATGTCTTCTAACTATTTGTTAATGATAATTACAATGACTAATGAAATAATACTTAATAATTGAAATAATAGTTAACAATAATAATTCTAAATATAATTAAATTTTGCAAACTAAAGCTGGACAATGGGCAAGAAAAAGTCATTTAATTCTTTTACTGAAGTATCAATTTTCTGTATAACTGCTGTGTAAAAAAATATCTCACGCAACTTTCTACGTTCAACTTCATTAAATGTTGCTATTGCTGCTTTTTTAAATAGCCCTATCCATTAGTTATTATTTTCTTTCCATTTTCTTCCATCTTTCCGCATTTCACTTTTTCATTTTACCACTTTCTTTTTTTCCCTTAATATCTTTCATAAGAGTATTATATGGCTTTTCAATTTTGTGCAGCTTTAATGAAATGCCAACAGATTGAAAGTACCAAGCAATTTTATTCGCGAATGTATAATGTGTGGCATATTATAATATATTTACATATTATATATAAAATAAATTATATGGATATGTCTTTGTGCTCTGCAACACTAGCGCTACATATTTGAAAGTTTGCGTAGATGTTTGTAATACCCAGAATGGCTTGAAATGGATGGACTTCAAATACGATCGACATAAAATCATCTTTAAAATTGATTGAGACTTGCCTTTCCATTTGTTCATCTGTTCATTTTTCTGTCCATTCGTCCGTCTGTCCATTCGACCGTGGGGGCAACCAGTCCCGAGAAGCACCTGCTCAACTGGGAGTGGCTCATGAGATGGTCGTTGGTGATGCCGGCCATCAGGGTGCATCATGAGTCACGAGATCGTATCCAAAGATTCAATTTGGTATCACGGGATCATCAGTTTTAATATGCCCATTGTGGTGATATTGAGGCGTGGAGGCTGTGGTGCCCACATCGCGGGCGTTGCTCGTTCAAACATATTTATATGCTTGTCGTGCAGGGTGCCTTTTCCCGAATAAAATGGCTAGCTGGGTAGGCTTATTGGGCTAAGCTAATCTAAGCCGAGGAGTAATTAGAAAGCTCCGAATCTTTATACCAAAGATTGAGCCATGTATATAAGGTGCGATACAGGCATTAAATTGAAAGCTAGTCGTGACGGTAGCATGCACCCTGTGTGACGTGTCTACCAACGCTAGCGAACATTTTGTACGTTTGTGTACCATGCATTTGAGCCTTCACGGCAGGTATGCATGTAAAACACTAACCACATATCCATTCGACCGTCTGTCCAAATGAAAAAAAGTCTCTTTCTTGTCACTTTGAAGAAGATATTTTCTTGATCATTTATTTTCATTAAATGTCAATTCAATTTCAAATTACATTTAGCAATTTTCAAATGGCAAATTTCAAAATTACATAAAAAATATTAGTTAGCAATGTAAATAATTTTTTGGGCACATTTAAACGCTCAAAAGAAAGAAATGAATGAATGTACGTGATATTTTATCTAATAATACTCCGTTGGGAAATGATTTTATTATCTAATAAAATCGAATGCACAGACACTTCACTAAAGAAATAATTTCGTTACTTTAATTAATGATAAAAATAAAAACAATACTTAAAAATATTTATAAAATGACAAATAAAATATTTATTAAATGATAGAGAACCAAAATGAAGGACACAGTAAAAGAAGTACATTAGAGAGAGAAAGTAAAGCAATAAAGGAAGAAAGTTGTTAGCAAATTCTTTTTGCTCTTTGTTTTTCATTTTATTATTTTCCATTTTTGGAAACTTACTGACATTACTATTCAAAGCAATTGAAGTTTGAAGTATTGACAATATCTAGCATTGTTAACTTAATTACTATATATTTGAGTAATTGAATGAATGAATAATAAAGATATTCATTTTAGAAGAGTTCCTTTTATAATTGTTATGAGAATTAGTTCATGCATGGGCATCAAACATTCAGTTAGAATTTGAAGGTAATTAATTGTAATAACGGTTCTATCCCATCCTATCTTATTCTATCGTATCCTATCCTATCGTATTCCTTTCCTATGTTATCTTATACACATCTCATACCTATCTTATCCTATCCTATCCTATCCCTATCCTTTTCTATTCTACCCTATCCTATTCCTATCGTTTTCTCTCCTATCCCTATCTTATCCTATCCTATCATATGGCTATTTTACCTTTCCTATTTTATTTTATACTATCCTATCCCTATCTTATCCCATCCTATTCCTGTCTTATCCTATCTTATCATATCCGATCCCTATCCTATCATCTCCTATCTTATCCTAACCTATCCTATCCTATTCTATCCTTATCTTATCCTATTATCTCCTATCCTATCCTATTCTTATCTCATCCTATCCCTGTTTTATCCTATCCCTATTTTATCCTTTCCTATCTTATTCTATCCTATCCTCTCCTATTCTTATCTTATCTTATCCTATCCCTGTTTTATCCTATCCCTATCCTATCCTTATTCGACTCTTACATTTTATTTCACGCTTAAATTTCAAAGAGCTTCTAAATTGCGCCTTTTACTTTGACAATAAGTTGAACAGCAACAATCAGAAAATGATTCTGGGTTCGCCTGCTAACTTAACTCTTTCTGGGTGTTATACACATCCTCACAAACGCATAATATTTTGTATTATTGGGGGACGTTATAAAAACTGTATGTATAGTTAGAGAGATGAAAATTGTATTATAATGAAAATGGCAGGAGTAATTCTAAAATATCTAAAATTATCATATAAAATAATTGTTGAATAAGGCATTTAGTTATTACTTGAAATTTCGTAAATTTTCTATATACATAATTTTATGATCCATTAAAGCAAATGCAAAAAAAAAAAAATAAAACGAAAAGGGGTAAAATAGTCCATTGAAATTGTTCAAGTATTCCAAGTAAATATTTGTAAGGAAACTTGAAATAAATATGTAGCAGAATTATATAAAAAGTAGAAAAAGAAACGATGGGCCATTTGAGAGTAAAACCATTTTAGCAAAGTTAACAGCTTTGTAACTCAAGTGGAAATTTAAACACTAACGGGAAAATGCATTAATATTACTTTATAAGAATTGTTTTATTTTTTTTTTATTTTTGAGAAGAGAATCGTTAAAATGTATACTAGATTGAATTAATTGGCGATTTGTTATATGCACTTAAAAATAGATTTTTTTTTATTATGGCCTAATCGTACACTTAGCATGAGAAGTTTATTGGACTTGCTATGCTTAAATGTTAGAAGAAGAGAAATGGGGAAGAGCAGTGATAATTAAGGCATATATTGTGAAAATTTAAAACCATAAATCGATCATAAATTTATTGTTTATGCATTTTAACATTAATTTTGTGGCTATGACTTGTTTCAATTCCATTTGTTGAGGTAATGTCAGATAATGAGGCAACCACAAATAAATCATTATTTAAGTATATTTAGATTATGGAGTCCAATTTGTGAATATCTATAACTCGAGTTTCTTGTAAATGAATTTAAAATTTTTTTTTTTTTGTATAAAATTTTGAAATCTAAATAATGTATGAAAAGTTTGTAATACAGTAAAAAATTATAAATAAAAATAAAGTAACAAATTATAAATAAATTATAAATAAAATCGATTTGTATACAAAAACTTCTAACTTTCAGCTTTCATTAACAAGACTGGCCTATACCAGTCCCAATACCAAATATTTACTTTAGTTTTATAATCAAATTATTGATGATGATTGAAAATTTTTAACATGTTACAAACTCTTAGAAAATAAAAGTATAATTTAGATTTCTTGATGCTGAATATAAAAATCAAAAGCAAAACAAGTTTTTTTGTTATTATTATTATTATTATTTTTCTTCTTCTTGGATTAATTAAATTTTATGAGCATGCTGTAAATATTATTTTGATGATTGTTAATATGTAGATAATTTTTTTTTCCTGAATGATTCATTTGAGTTTCATTAGCAATGCCTGTCTATGTTGTCGCTAAAATGCATCATCACAAATATGACAATTGCGGAATATAATTAAATAATGAAAAAATATGACATTAAGAAATTAGTCAAGTTATATAAGATTTAGTATAAACAATTTATAGCAAATTTTTATGCCGCAGAAATAAAAACAAATTGTTGACACTGGCAATAATTTGCATTAAAATAAATCTTTAAAATATTGGAAATTTACTTTTTCTTCTTTTTCCTCTTAAGGAGGAGTCCAATAAAACTAATTGATCCAGCTGATTTGAGCTAGGTCATGTAGTTTCAATATGCCAAAATATTTGACTTGTGGCGCATTGTGTTTTTTTCTTCCAATAGCTTATTCAAAATAAGATTTAACGTAAAAGATGGCTAGAAAATAATTTGACATTTCAAATTATTAATCTGCGAGTTAAAAGATTATTTTTTTTTATTTTAAAACAATACTTGAACTTTACGTAAAACAAAATCATTGTGCTAATTTTATTGGCAAAAATTTTAAATATAATTATGGTCCACAGATTGAATATAATTATACTTAAGAAGAAACAGTTTTTATAGGACAGACAAAAAATCATTAACTTTCAATCGATTTATCAAAAATAAATGATGTTTTTATCTTACACAACTGCGTTGCTTAAACAGTTTAAATAATAATTCCATGCAATAAAATAATAAAAATTCAGAGAACGTGGCGAAAAAGAATCTACAGATATAAATTATATAAATGAATAAGAAAAAAAGAAGATTAAATTACTTTTATTTATTTTGTTTATATATTTCTTTTTATTTTGGTGTTACACAAATTGTGCTTAATTTGCATCCTTTCATTTTCCCATCCCAGCTTTTATTTTCATTTCTTTTGTTGGCCTTTTTTTTTTGTTTTTCTTAAGTTGCTTTTCATATTGTTGCTGTTATTGCTATTTTATTTTAATTGAAATGTTATGTCCGTTCACTTTATAAAATGCTGCCATTTGTGTTAAGATGAAAATGTAATCCTTAAAACAGCAGTGATAATAAAAGCGAAAGGATTTTTATTATATACCATTTAGATTTGTTAAAATATGCCATTAAGAAAAAGGTACAATTCAAAAACACTTTAATTTACAATTGCAGTTTTAAGTTCTAAGTAATACAAAGGTAGATTTATTAATTATGAAAAAAAGATATGAAAAGTGCTTGCTGAGACTAAATTTAGACTCGAAGTACGGCATTATACTTTATAGAAATTCGTGGAAAATGTTTGCCATTAAAAAGGGAAGGGATATTGGAAAATTTATAGAAGAATTTAATTTTCTTATGAATGTTCGAAACAGTTTTACAAAATTTTTACAAAATAGTTGCCCTCTTAAATTCTTTAAAATTAGGAAACCATTAATTTGCTTGATCTATAATTTTTTTATAAATAAAGTACTTTTAAATAGTTTTAAAGTAAAATCTAAAAAAAGTTTCATCGTAATGAAGTTAGAAATACTTCGCGGTTACTTTTTTTAAAGATTAAGTGCCCCATAAAAGGAGAATTCAAGATCTGCTTAAAAAAGTTGAACTAAAAGTTCTTGATAAGTCGACATATATTTTTAGTGATTCTCTACTTGACAAAGGTATCCAAATTTTCAACAATTAGAGTTTAAAAATTTGATGAAATGTTACTGCATTTTTAAAATTTTAGACAGTACACGCAAATTGTAAAAGTGGAGATGTTCAAATGAAAATACCACAAATCTTAGTAACGTATTATTTTTCAAATATTACAATTTAAAAATAAGCAAATTTATAAAATTTATTTAAAATTTTTGATTTCTTAAAACAAAAAGATATTCCAGACTTTTTAGCTTTCTTATGCTTCTTCCTATAAAATATTCATTATAGAACACGTTGTGCTTACTGTAGGGTACAAATGGACACTTTACTTTACTTACTTTATTTTTAAAAATGAAAAAGTTTTAATTTTCCAAATTTTTTTTTTAAGTTGCGCAGAAAGTTGAAAACTTAAAAAGTGAATAAACCAAACGTTTTAACTAACTTAATATATTTCCAATTTTAATGTGTTGGATAAATAAAAATGTATTTATATAAATATTTTTATTATTATTATAATTTTAATTAATATTAACTTGAGGGCAATTAAATTTCATTTTAAATATTACATTTATCGGTTACAGATAAACATTATTTTCTGTTGAATCGAATTAAATAATAATACAATTTTTTATCATAATTTAATAATAATTACAAATATAAAGTAATATACATAAATATATAAATCATTTCATATTTTTATAGCATATTTCTTTTTAATACACAAACGCCAACGTTAAGTATTATGGACTTTTTTATAATTAATTTTTTTTTTTTTTGGTAATTTTCAATTTGTACTCATTTTTTAAAAATTATTTATTAAAAATTATTTATTTTAAATTACTATTGTTCAATTGAGAAAAGTTATCAGAATTTTATGTGAATAAGAAAAGCAAGTAAAAACTTTAGAGTCGATTGAAATTTTACACTACTTTGCTTTACCAGAAAATTGCAAGACAACAAAATTGTGAGAATATCTTTTTTTTTTTTTGAATGGACTCATTTGGATCAAATTTAGGTTAAAGTAAAAGGCGGGACCAATTTTCGCTAAAATATTTTTCAAATTGAATCTTTTCTTTAATAAAATGAATTTTTTAAAAAAAAAAAAACTTTATATGGAACATGGTCGTAAAAATGAATCGATTTGAACCATCAAAAGCCAATTTACGTTCAAATATATTACAAATTGTAATTTGTTTTCCTTTTAAAGAATTTTTTTGAGAAAAGCATATAGGCAGCGTGGTTATAAAAATTGCCCAACTTTAATCAATTTTTAATAAAGTGCATTATTAAGCCAAAATACAACTCTGTATCAAATTTCATAAGTATATCTCTAAAAGTGCGACCTGAAGCTTGCAAATAAACGGCCAGATGGACAGATGGACCGATTGGCTTGAATTGAATCAAAAAATTATTCTCATATGATCGTTATAATAAAAAATAAGTCTATCTAAACTCCTTCTGAATATTAGAAACTTATAATATCTCGTATTATAAATGTGGTAGGGTATAAAAAGCTTTTACAAGATAATGTGTAATAAATATTTTTTGCAGTGGCGGTTCAAGATTTCATTTGTTTTTTTTTTCTTTTTTAAATGTTATGATTGAAAAGTTAATATTTTATATATTTACATATTTATATTAATTTACCACAAAGTGCTGCAAAATTAATTTTCAATTAATACATTTGGTTGGCTTTATGTTTTAAGATGAGGCATCTAATTTATATCCAAGCCAACCAAAATACTAATTTATGAAGTTAATTAAATGTACTCAAATGTCAAATGTGATTATTGTAAATCCTTTTATAAGAAATGAATCATACTTTCTCTTATTTAACGAACTTTCAAAATAAATTAAAAATTACAATTAAATGTTTCAATTTTATTGATTTGTAATTCTCCTAAATTTGAGTTTAATCACAAATAGCAAAGTGGTGTAAAATATTTAAAAGTTAGCCACGACTGACTATAAAATTTTCATTTGTTTTTAAAACACTTATATTTCATGTGGTTTACAGAGATCGATAATTAAATTTCTTAATAATTAAATTTCGTTAATTAAATTTCTTTGCCAAAACAATTAAAATTAAATTGCTATATAAATTCAAAGAGAGATACTTGTAATTTTGGGAAAAATTTGAAAAATCATACCAAAAAACAACAATTGAAATTCATTAAATTGGAGTCTCATTTGACAGTCTATTTTATTTGTAGAAAAATACTTAAAATTGAAATTTTTAGTGGAATTGGAATTTAGTGTGCCCATGGTGTTTGCTTATTAATAATTCTAGCAAAACGAAAGGGCTTTCTATTGTTAAAAAGTTGTTAAAAAAAATCTTACTGAATTTATTACTTTATGCTGACTTTCCTTATTTTCTTTACCTTTAAAAGAAATTCATAAATTTTTCGCCAACTTATTAAGCCAGTGCATGTTGTATGATAACACTTAACCAAATCAAATTTCAATCTACCTCAAATCTCAAACAAAGTATACATTTTTGAGCTGCTTATCTAAAAATTATTGTATGATGTAAAAGACGAGACTTGCATTTTAAGGTATTTTGGATTATTAAGTAATATTTCAAACGACTTTTAAGAAAGAAAATGTAAAAGAATAAATATAATAGAGTTTTTATATTAAAATAAATTTAAATATATTTTAAGTGTGTGTGTGTGTAAAAAATACTCATACTTTATTTTTCTTTGCCTTTTTCCTTTTTTTTTTTTAGGTCAATTGACCTAACTTAGCTCTTTATTGCCATAATATTACAATAAATTTTATTGATAATGGAAATTAAAGTGAAAAACTCAAAAAGAGATTCAAAAAATTATCAGATGATTCATTTTTCTGTTTTCAGTTTGTTTGGCATAAATTTACAGTGTAAACATTTTTAAAAAGCCATTTATTCCTAACAAACAATTGAAAGCTGTTACACATGATGATAAAAGGTTTATTAATAATCTTCCGATTCTGCGTACATCAAAAAAAAAAAGAATTTTTACTGAATATTTATGCAAAACAAAAAAAAAAAGAATTAATAATGTTATAATTAATCGAGACAGGCTTTTAAATATGCTACATACACTACTCTTAAAATGGGGAGAGTAAATCTACTTCTACAATCGAGTGATTGTAGAAGTTCGTTATGTGGGGAAGGATTTTAAAAAATATTACGTTTTGAAGCGAATGTTTCATCATGGAAGCAACTAAGTATTGTGCATCATTTTCTTTAAAAAAAAAATAAATTCAAGTTTGCAAAATTTTTTCTACACATATTAAAAGTTTTTACATCATGGAGAGTAGCAGTACAAATGGAGAGTAGTACTAGTAAAAATGGATTAATCCTAACTATTTTGTATAGGTTTTTATTTTTTGTTTTAGAGTTAACGCTTACCTACCAAATTTCATTAAAATATGGCTAAAATAAAGGCATGTACTTTGCGTGAAACCCTAAAGACGGAGGGACGGACGTATAGATGAATAGATAGACAAAGAGGCCTAGATTATTTCGAAAATGAGTTTAAATCGAATGGTATACTAAATGAACCCTTTTATGTGTTCCATACAATCGTGCATATTTGTAATATTTTGGGCCACAATACTTCTTAAAAAAAAAACAGGTGTCAACAAAAAAAATATTGCTGTGTTATCGTAAATATAAAAAATATTGTTGTATTATTGTTGCATACATTTTAATTTTTTGTTTTCGCTTAAACAAAAAAAGAAGAAGCTTATTAAAGCAATTGTGTACATTTTCAGTTAAATTCAGCTCAGTTTAAAGTTAAATCTTTACTCAGTTGTTTCAGATTGTAATTACAAGTACTTTGGATTATTTATTGCATATTTATAAATCAGCCCTATTGGTTAA
This sequence comes from Melophagus ovinus, assembly GCA_023089585.1. Lineage (NCBI taxonomy): Eukaryota > Metazoa > Arthropoda > Insecta > Diptera > Hippoboscidae > Melophagus > Melophagus ovinus. Next base: position 6,858,679 of record JAKKIB010000177.1, read on the forward strand.
TTTTTGGGAATGCCTTCGAATTATAAATATATAAAATTTTTCAAAATTTTTATACCTTGATGATTTATTTATAAGATAATTGAATTATTCTCTAGTGAGAAGTGATGATTTCTTGAAAATTTTGTTTGGAATGTTGTATTTAAAATATGTACTCTTGACCTTGGGTCACATATTGGTCTCCGCAGAAAATTTTGTTCATGCATTTTTATTATTTTTTAACATTTTTACATGAAATTCTTTACGAATAATTTCTTACAGATTTTAATTAAAAATTGTAATCCTCCCACTTGTTCATTCATTTAATAAACTGTTTACAAAAATATGTCTTAATATAAAGCAATTTAATTTTTTCACTTTTTTCGTTAATTTTTATGAAGTACAATGATATTTTTTTTGGCGTGTTATTTTAGCGAAAATGTTTTAGCCAAGAAATAGAAAAGAATCAAAACAGAGGCAATTGTAAATATTTCTAAAAATTAAGCAAAGTATAATTAAGCATTATAAATTATCAATTATTAATTATAAATTATGATTTGGCTTCTTTTTATTTCGCCAATAATTTTTTTTTTACTTGCGGCTTATAAATTTCATACGATTCTACTTTTAATTTATGTCGAATGACAATCAATGGTTGTTTTATATGCATACCTGACCTGAGAGCTTAATTGCATGAAACACAACTGTACAAATGAGCCCTAGCGTTGGTAGTCATGTCCCGACTAGCTTCCAACTTAAAGTCCGTATTGCACCTTATATATATGGCTTAATCTTTGGTATCTAGATTCGGTGTCTTCCTATTACTCCTTAACTTAGTTTGATTAGCTCAATAAGCCCATTTTATTCGGGAAATGGCACCCTGCACGACAAGCATATATACGTTTGTACGAGCAACGCCCGCAATATGGGCACCACAGACCCCACGAAGCCAACCTCAGTATCACCACAATGGGCTTTATTAGAACTGGTGAACCCATGGTACCAAATTAAATCTTTTGTCCCATTTCGTGATTCATGGCGAGCATCACCACCAACCATCTCATGAGCCACTCCCAGTTGAGCAGGTGCTTCTTAGGACTGACTGCCCCCATATCGAATGGCAGAATGAAAGCGTTCACTTAAAGTGTTCTAATTATTTTTTGTTATCTGCACAAAAATTGGAATAATGCCTGCCATATAAAATGTTAAGCCCAAGAGGCTTAAAATTTTACTTTTTAGTCAAACTTTAGACTTTAGTCAGTTTTATTTAGTTCTTTTTTTATTGCACATTTATCTTAAAACTTTATGCTTTACACTTCAAATTATTTATTTTATGATATTATTATTATATTATTTTCGTTTCAGTATAACAACTTCTCTTCGGATTAAACTTATCAAGAAACTTTAACATAAGCAAAAGTTTCAGAGATTCCATGAAAAATATATTCATGAATTTCCATAAAATTTTTCATCTATTTCTTTCTATAAAATTTTTTTGAAAACTTCTTTAGTTAACAAATAATCTTAATTCTAAAAATTTGAAAATAGTAGTGTTCATTTAAAAGTTTAAATTGATATTGAAAAAGCAGCAAAAATTTTGATATCATCATAAATTGCAAGTAATTGATTTATTTTTTGAAGAATAAAATCACATTGAATCATAAAGCGCAGGCAAATGCAAGTTTGGAATGCAATTTCTAACATGGAGTTAATGCTAAAATAAGGCCCATACTTGTGTTCTTGTTTAAGCGTATTCTTCATAATTTAATTTAATAAGCAAAGACAGACAGTGCAAAATTTGAATGAAATTTCAAGATTTTGTAAAGGCCAGCAGATTACACTTGATTTCACTAATACACATTTCTATTGATTTTTGATAGAATTTTTTCAAATAATTTTGGAAAACTTATTGAAACTTAACTAAGATTAAATGGACATATAGATCTTTTGGACAATTTAAAGCAGGCGTAATAAGTTTTAATAAAGGAAGTTTATCTTAGAAATTTTTTTACTTTTATAAAATTATAAAATGTTTTAGAAAAAATGGGCAATTTTATTGAATCAATCTCGGCTCAAGACGAATGAATAACATGCAAATTTTTCTTAATAGCTCAAACATTTAACTTAATTTATAAATAAATAAAAGTCTAAGTAAAAAATAACATAATTGATCTAAGATTGCAAATTTCAGAATTTTAAATATTGCTAAGAAATTCAAGACAAGATAAGTTCACTTTGGTTGGTAGTGTAACTTAACTTAAACTTAAATTCAAAGTTCCTTCAATTCATTTCTATATTTAAATGTTATTTGTTAGACTTCTAACAAAAAACATAAGCCATGCGCTGGGCAATTAAACCAAAAAAAAAAAAAAAAAAAAAAAAAAAAAGAAAGAAGAAGGAAAACTTAATTAAGATGTGGAAAAAATACCTTAAAATTGCATAGATCATGTAAATTCAAAAACGACCCAGAGTTGGTGGTGATGATTGCGGGTATAATAACCAAAGAAAAATGTGAAAAGATAATGTCAGATTGTTTTCGAATATCAAGTAAATTTTTCATGAGTATACTTTAATGGCTTTCATTCAATGTGCCTTCTACTTTTTCTCTCTTTCTCCCTTTGCATTCTACCTATCTGCCCCTGAGTATCTAGCCACCTCCTTACCAAAGCCTTTATAAATTGCGTACGTTTGCGTACGTTTGCGTCCGCTTATTCAGAGCATTCTACAACATTTACCTTAATATTTTTTTGCTACACCTGAAATGTATATGTGTGCTTGGTTGTTTACATGCACATGTACAGCAGCATAGAGAATTTACATTACCTTTATATTTATTATATCTCTGTATGCAAGTAAATTATAAATGTTAAACTCGATAAAATGAAACTATAAAAAAAATGGAATAATAGCAAAGAAAAAAGAAAACACGAAACAAGTGAGTAGACCAAAATTTATGTAGCCACCTTCCAAATATAGCTGATGATTTTTAATGGTATTCCACATTTTTTTTGGGGAAAAGTTTTCCAAGACATTAAAATCGTGTGTCGCTTCTGTATGATTTTACGCCTTTGTATCAGTAGAGCATTTTATACCCTGGATTGTCTCTAACAAACTAAGATATCAAAAGCTTTCAAGTTTATATGAAATATTGAAAGTTTTCATATAAAGTTTAATGCGGGAAAAGGGCCAGATCGGTTCAAGCATATTTGCATATGAAAGCATTATTTTCTCAATTTCAACTTTGATGATTTGAAAATGCAATACCAAAAATGAGGAAATCATTTATTTGTAGTGAGTAATTCAAAAGAGCAGTAGTTCTCTGAAACTAGCAATAATTTTTAGTATTTAAAATGCTCCAAAACACATTGATTCATAATTTAATTACAAGCAGAAAATATAGAGATTTATGGAATCTATAAAAACCCGATTTGAAGCTTGCAAAAGCTTAAGCCGTCGAAGTATTCTTTAAGTAAAAAAATTCATGAACATTTTATACACATACACATACATACACATATACATACACATACATACATGTATATAGCCAAATATAAATGATATATTTTATTCAGAATGAATCGCAGAATCGTAGTCCCATTTAAAGATTAATTTACATGCAAATACACAAAAATAATTTATGTAATTTAATTTATATACAGAAAAAAAAGTGCTCATATTTATACAAAATGTACCAAATTAAATGTCAGCTTAAAGAAAGATTATGAAACGGAAGGGCTTTCGTTTTGGAAAAGAATCAATTTTTAAATCTGCAAAAACTTTTTATGGAAGTTAAAGTTTTTTTAAAGATAATTTCTTGAGCAAAAAAATTTAAACTTACAAGAGAATTGACATTTGGACCTAGAGCAAATTTTGAATAACCAACAAGATTTTTACTTTATAGACTTCTTATTTAAAATGGTTAGATGGTTTAGAACGATTGGATAACGGAAATTTTCAAGGTCATATCTCCAGCAATTTACACACAATTTACACACTTACGTCTTAAGATGAGACCAGCATATTCAAAGTCTTATTTTGGTTCATTCGGCATAGAAGTCATCGATTTCAATTGACTATCATTGAGTTTAAAAGTAGAGTGATTTTCTTAAGAAAATCAAAGTTCTCTTCTCTTAGATATAAGTGTAAGTGTGACTATTTTTCAGCTTTGTCCATTTTTTATATCATAACAACATAATAACATTTGCCACGTTTCTTTCAAAATTCAACGTCAAATTTATGATTTTTCCGTCATCATTAATTCACGCAAACTTAAATCATCACAATCGAGAGCAAAGCTGCTTTATCAACAACGTAGCTAAAGTCTATTCCATTTTCCTTTCTTATTAAAGTTTACAAATGTGTCGATGTGTTGATTTTACTCATTACTTCTTTTACTTTACTTCTTCATTGTTTCTTATAGAACTTTTATAGGTAGCAACAGTTTATAAGTACAATAATAAAAAAAAAAAAAAAACAGAAGAAGCAAAAGTAACATGAAAACCAATTAACTAAACAAACCAATTAAATAAACAACCATACACAACCAATCATGCAATCAAGAAGAGACTTCATAGCCTTTTATAAGCTTAATAAAAGCAACTAACAGTTCTATACAAAATCAATTGACATGTCAATTAAATAATGCTCTATTAAGGCTTTAAGTTTCTGAGGAAGACGATAGATTCATTGGTTATTTATAAAAAATGGTTTATGGTATATGTTTGTATCCTCATCTTTAAATGCAAATTTAAAACCTTAATTGTCTATTATTTAGGGAAGTATTATTTGGTGAAGTGGCGAAGCCTTTATAACATTTTCTGACCCAATTTATTTAATAAAATTACACTAATCAGATATTTCGCCTACTGAAAGAAATGTAAATATGTTTGGATAATTACTTCCGTAAGATAAGGCCACCAAAGCTTTAACGAGACCAAAAAAAGTTGCTGATCCTGATCCTGTCCAATCCTGAGAAGCACCTGCTCAACTGGGAGTGCTCATGAGATGGTCCATCTCATGACCATCTCATGAGCGTGCATCATGAGTCACGTGCATCATGAGTCACGAGATCGTATCCAAAGATTCAATTTGGTATCACGGGATCATCAGTTTTAATATGCCCATTGTGGTGATATTGAGGCGTGGAGGCTGTGGTGCCCACATCGCGGGCGTTGCTCGTTCAAACATATTTATATGCTTGTCGTGCAGGGTGCCATTTCCCGAATAAAATGGCTAGCTGGGTAGCCATTATACCAAAGATTAAGCCATGTATATAAGGTGCGATACAGGCTTATTGAGCTAGTCGTGATGGTACATGCACCTGTGTGACTGTCTTACAAATTTGTACGTTGTGTACATGCAGTTAAGCCTTCACGGCAGGTATGCATGTAAAACACTCACTGCACTCCGATCCTGATCCTGTTACACTTATTTAAATTCTTAATATGATCTCATAGAACTCATATGCTTAATTAACTAATCTTAGTTGATTAATAGCTTGCGTGGCTTAATACCTCTCAGTTGTAAGTTTTGAAGACATTTTATAAATTGAGTTAATCTAGTCGGAGTTAGTGCCTTTCTGGTACCTTTATACCGTTAATTTTTAAACGGAAAATCGTCATTTTGAAGATATTACAAGAAAATTTATTATATTGGCGTACTTTTGATTCCAGATCACCTCGCTTTGAAAATTATTTTAATCTACCAAAACTCTCTCCCTCTAAAACATTTTACATTAAAGAAAATTAACTATTTTAGAGGATTTCCAAAAGAATTTTAATATAAAGTTAAAATTTGTGAGAGAAAATTTAAATGCATAATTTCCGCTAGAAAGAGCATTTTTTTTGGTCCCTGTTCCATGTAACGACAGTTACGTATTTTACAAAAAATTAACATTTTTAAGTATCTTGAAATAGTCTCGACTTTTTAGTGATAATCCATAAAATTTGGCAAGTTTTTTTAAGTTTTTTTGATTTTATTGAATTAATTGCCTAAACATTTATTGATCTAACTTCAAAAAATTGCATATAGTGTCGAATTTTGAACACGAAATTTAGAACAATCGCATGTACATAAATTGAATTGTTTTATTTGATTGTCATATAAATATTCAAGGAAATTTCACTGAGTACTTTTGCCACTACCGTCATCAATTATGATTATCAATATCGTCATTAGGAACCATCATTAGAATAGACTTGCACTTTTTCTCCTTTTTTTTTTTTGGTATTGTTTTTGCTCCTTATGAAGATAATTGTAATTTGGAAATTTTTAGTTTGTTTGATACTTTTGTTCAATTCTTGTTACATTTTGATATAATAACAATTTGTACCAATAATTTGTTCTTTAATTATTTTATTTCATTTTGGGTGAAAGTATAACCTGCGGCCACATTAACGTTGAGCTTTAACATTAATACAATGTAAGGGAATAAAATTGCAATTACTTCTATGGCATTAAAATCAATAATACAGGAAATTGAATGAAATCCTTATAATCTTATTTCCTTTAGTAGACAATTTTCATATTAGTTTTCATTGTGATTCAACTTTATGAAAATATTATCTATTTCATTTGGTATAAAAAAAATAACTTTTCTTTTAAAGTAATTGAGAATTATAACCAAAAGACATTTAATGAAAATCTTAACGAAAAAAGGAAACAATAAATTTATATATTTAATATAATTTATGATAAATCAAAGGCATTCTTCAGGTATGTCATTAAATTTACAACATTTAACGGTTTTAAAATTAAAAAAATTTTGTATCCTCTGGTGTAAAACGAGTTCGATGGTAGGATGAAGGACTTTGTAATATAATTCGATTAACATTAAAATGTATTTATTGTTCTATAAAGCATATAATCCGATTGTATGTAGCACTTAAGTGTGCCACCACATGGATTGACGGCATAAATTTGGTCCGCCATACTTTTTTATATCTCGGTGTACTTGACCTGGCTTTCGCTGGTTTGTTTTTCCTGGGGGGTTTGTATGGCTGGGCTTTAATAAACAATTGCTTAATATTATTAGGTTTGTTTATTTATTTTTAACTTGTTGGGATTCCTGCAATTTATTCCATACAATGCATTTAAAATTGTATGGCAGTGTAGCGCCATAGAGAAATTTTTGCCATATGGAAATATTTCTGTTTTTTCTTTTCAAATTATTGAATTGAATTGTTAACGTAAAATTTATATTTAGAATTATTCATGAATGTTTGTAGACACTTCCTAATACGATTTCATCCATAAATTACTCGTTTGGGAAACGTCATTGGTAAAAGGAATGACTGAAATATAAACATTTTGTCCTCAGTACATCTTTTTCTTAAAAAAATTGCTATGCAAAAGTATCACCAAAAAAGTGGCTCTACATGAGATATGTTCAATAATAAACTAATTACCGGATCTTACTTACACTCAGGACCCCTCCTGATTGATTTAAAACATGCTGAATATCTTAAAAATCTGTACCTAAAAGTTGATAATAAAACTACAGGAGTAATTAATGAGGTGCATGGCCTTATACCAAATCACAATCGATATATAGCTTTAATGCCAAATTTTTCAGGTATTCATGATTTCAGAGTTCATTTATAAACTCTCTAAACTTTCTCGTATATTTTTTTGAAGTCATTTATTCTTTCTATTTAAAAAAACAAACATCTCTTGAAATGTTTAAATTCTCTTAAAGGGTTTAACTATTTTGAAACTCATCAACAAATACAACAACAAGTACAACTTTCTTCTCAGATAATACATTTTGAAATGTTAGCTTTTAAACTTGCAATTATTTAGTTTTCCGATTTATAAGTAACATTCGCAAATCGTACAGACTTTGACGTACTTTTTAAGTTGATTTTTAAATTATGTATACTTTAAAAATAAAATACGTATTATATAAGACAATTTTTATTTTAACATAATAATTAGAATAAAATTTTTTCCCTGAAATAAATCCTTTAATTATCACGTGTATAGATTTGTTTTTAGATATGAAAAATATTTTTATTTTGTAAAATTAAATAAAATTTTTTTTATAACAATTACAAAGTTAAATATATTTCCGTTAGTTTATATATACATATGTTTTATATATGTTTGTCTGTCTGCATGTCTGTCTGTATGCCTATACATTTATGTTGTACTACTTTACAATTACAATAATTCCGTAAAACGAAACTTAAAGTGAGTTGAAGTCCATTTCTACAATTTCTACAAAAACATTTTATTACTTTTAAAAAAAATAAAAAATTACGTAAAATATTTGCATGCCATTAAACACACACATATATTTATATATCATATTAAAAATTTTTTTTTTTGCTACTCCACTTAATTATCTTTATATGAAGATAAATGACTAAGTAATTGTGATGTTTATTTTATTTTAACATTTTCTGTTTTTGTGGGTTAAAACATTATAATTGAGCAAATAGAAAGAAGAAAAAAAAAATAAGCGAATAAGTGAATCAACATAAAAATGGAACATTCGTTTTTATTTCTATACCCGGCATTCTAAATGGAACTGGAAATGTTTGTAACGGCCAGAAGAAGTTGAGGCATTTCAACTTTTTTTAAAGGCATATTGTCGTTCATTCGATTCAAATTTGTACATTCAGCTACCGGTCGTTGCCATTTACATAAGTTTTATACAGATATTGTGGACCAAAGTCTTTGTACAAAAGTTCAATTTTCTACCTTTTGCCGTTTACGAGCAATGAACAAATGAAAGAACTTTGCTTTAAAACGAAAGCGCTTTCAGAAAAGAAGGACAGACAGACAGGGCAGTGAGTATTTTACATGCATACCTGCTATGAGGCCTTCACTGCATGGTACACAAACGTACAAAATGAGCGCTAGCGTTGGTAGTCATGTCACGCATGGTATATGTTATCGTCATGACTAGCTTCCAATTTAAAGGCCTTATTGCAGAGTTTAATCTTTGGTATCTAGATTCGCTGTCTTATTATTACTTTTATCAGCCTACCCAGCTATCCATTTTATTCGGAAAATTGGACCCTGCACGACAAGCATATATATGTTTGAACGAGCAACGCCTGCGATATGGGTACCATAGCCCCCACGAAGCCAACCTCAGTATCACCACAATGGGCTTTATTAAAACTGGTGAATCCGTGGTATTAAATTAAATCTTTGGTCCCATCTCGTGACTCATGATGCCTCCTGATGGCCGGCATCACCAACGACCATCTCATGAGCCACTCCCAGTTGAGCAAGTGCTTCTCGGAACTGGTTGCCCCCAAGGACAGACAGATGGACAGATGGACAAATATGTCTAAGTCAATGCAGAATTTGATGCTGGTCAAAAATGTATACACCTTATAAGATTTTCCACGCTTCCTTTTGGGTGTTACAAACGTAATGACTAAATAAATATGTTCTCGACTTCTTGGCATTGAATATAAAAAGGATTTTTGTTATGTGTTCTCCGTCGTAGATAAGAGAAAATCCATTGTGCAAAAGTACTTAACATTTGTATGCATTACAAAATAAAAATCTACTGCTAAATAAGAATGAATTTTTAGAGTACTTGTTACTTATTATGTGACATCGATTATTGTTGTTGTTTCAATTTTTATTGTTCATACTCTTAACGTAAATTGTAAATATGTCAGTTTTCACATACACATAGACACATTTATATTTAGAATTTTGCGTGAATTTGTATTTTGTGTAGACAACATTTAACTACAAAAGAAAGTTAAAGAAGAAGTTTGTTGATCATTTCAGAATTGTTTCTACAAAACTTTTTTAAGAGAAAATTTTTTAAAAAATCGTTTTTTTGAAACAGCATTTCTGATGAAGAAATTTAATTTCATTTAATTTAAATTAATTTATACATTAATTTAATTTAATTTGTTTTAATTTAATTTAATTTATTTTAAGTAGATTTAGTTAATTATAATTTACCTTTTTTAATTTAATTTAATTTAATTTAATTTAATATAATATAATTTACGAAAAAGTGATTTTTATTTATTTTCCTTAAAATACAAATTATTATGATTTCCTGATTCTATTTTCTCTGTTGCTGCATAAAAATAATTAAAAAAAAAAATTTATTCTTAAAATGAAATTTTCCAAAAAGTACGATGTATAAGTAAAATAAAAAAGGATAATTGAAAGAATGAATTGGCTTAAAGAAAAAAGTCAAATGAAGCAAAGAGGGGAAAAAACCGGTTTTATGAAAGTTTTTCATTTAAAAATTTCATTATTGTACTTTAGAAGTCGTTTCTCTTTTATTTGGTATACAAAATTGATACAAGAAATGAAAAATTTATTTAATTTGATCTACTACTTGGAAAAAAGTTGCAATAGGAAATTTTTCCACTTGAAATATTTCTACTTAAATAAACAAGACTAGCAAATTTTATTTCTATTTTCTAGTTTCTTTGTTTTGTTCTTTTTTTTTTTTACTTAGTCCTTTTTGTTACCAAACTTGTAAAAGATCCATTAAAATTATTTAATTATAAAAGGTTGGTTAATAAATTTGAGAAGTAGAAATGAAAGTAGCTTTAAAAAAATATGCATGAAAAAGTTACAACAAGAAGAGTCATATATTTTTGGAAGAATTTAGTCAAAAATTTCATAATGAAATTCTTTACTTTTGAATAGTTTTTCATTTTCATTCATTACTTTATAAAGTAGTACTTTATTAATTAGGAATTAGAAATTAAAAGAAATTAAAAGAAATTAATGGATCATTTAAACTACAAAGAGATATATTAAAAATTTTGTATCTTTTTTACATATAAAATGAGTTTTATTTAAATCGATCAGCATGGACATTAAAATGCCTTACATCATTTTATTTTATGGAATTTTGAAAGATATGAAGGAGAGTTCAAAAGTATAAGCCGCTTAAATTAAATTTGATAAAATCATTTACATTGCACCAATTTTTATAAAAAAAAAACCCCAAAATTTTAAATGTTCTTGACATACCAACTTATTTTTAAGTGAAATGTTATATGCGTATTGAGATTTAAATAAGTTCCAAATGGTTTTTGAATCAAAACATCTCTAGCCATAAAATAGTCAAAATTTTGGGTAAATAGTTTGTTACGCATGGGCAAACGGTTACTATTTGACATGTTCTTTTACTGTGAGGCCTATATTGCATGATTTCTTAAGTAGGTCTATTTACTAGAGTTGGTACTTAAGCTTTGGTTTATGGTTCTGTCAATTTAAAGTCCATATTGCATCTAATATACTTGCAATTAATTCTCAGAGCAAAATGGCCTTAAAGCAGGCGAATTTAGGGCATTAAATCTTCGGTTTGATATCACAGAACTAATGTACTCATCATGCACTTTCTTATAAGAGCTCGGGACTAATACACGCAAATTTAAAAGGGCAGATGGCTTAAATGCCAAGCTAAAGTCTATACAAAAAATGGTCCTCGGACAATCGGTTTTAAAAAGATTAAGAATCCTTTTCAAAAGTTTAAGCATCGAATCCTTAATAAATTGCACCAAATCCCAGACCATATAGATTTATTATCACATTATTTAGTTAATTTAGATATATTTCAAAATTATTTGGAAATGCCATGAGAAGCTAAATCTCGAGCTATATAAAATATTGTAGCAATAATTCTTATATTTATTGAGTAGTTTTATGGGGAAAATCCATGTAGACAAACGTATACACGCACGATAATACATAAAATGATATTCTCTAGAATATTTTAAATGATTAGCAAGTACAATAATAACAACAACAATAACAACAACAACAGCAGCTGGAACAGCAACAGCAACAGCAACAGCAACAAATCAGTATCTTTAACTATATTTAGTTGTATAGAAATTTCATGAATTTTTATGATATAAAACTAAACGAGTGACATGGATATTTCCATCCAAGGCCTTTCTCGAACATCCAAGAAGTTTATGTTTATTTTATTTTGTACGTTTTTAAATTTAGTTAATGTATATAAAAGTTTTATTAAACTTGACTGACTATTATGCTTTCAAGCTTTACTTTCATTCCCTTCAATTTCATACCAACTTTTTTTTCATAGCATAATCTTCCTAGATTATAATACCGCATCATGCCATTAACCAACATAAACATGAAATAAATTTTAAGTTAATAAACTAAGTTAACTTTCAGAAGTAAAAGTTAACTTAGTTTATTTTGCTATCGTACACCACAAAATTTCAATTCAATCTTTCATAAATAGTGAATGGAAAAAAGTGATTTGAGAGTACATAACAAAAACCAAGAGTGCCCATTGGATTTGATTAGGTTTTTTCTTACTATTTTTTTTTTTTTAGATTGGCAAGTAAGTGATTTGATTAATTATTTTTTGATATTATTGTTTTAAGTGCTGGTTTCTTTTCTGTTTTTCGTTTGTGCTTCCCTACAAACTCTTTTGTTATGCTTTATGAAATTATTTGAATATGAATCTTGAAATGGCTTCTCTAAACTTCAGCTGAATCGTGCACTTGGTACAATCGTCCTCATTAATCATTAATCTGGTTTAAAAATAAATTTTCTTGAGTGATTTATAACTGAAGATGCTAAATATACTGATTCTCGAATGATTAGAAACAAATTTTTATAGGCTTTGTTGGAAGGGGTTCAATTTTAGTGGCATCAAATTTATTATTATAAGCCGAATTCAATTAATAATTATAATTATAATTAATAATTATAATTTTTTGCATGTAACGATTTTGTTCTTAAAAACGGCGTTTAATGGGAAGTATCCCTAATAGTGCTCTGATCTTAATCATTTGTAGTGGAATTTCTTTTTAGATTAAATATCTCAAAAATTTCAATATGAATAGACGTCAGACAGACATCGCTAGGGTAGATAGGTTTTAAACAATTCAGAAAGTGATTCTGAATCGGATTAGTACTTTAAAATGGGAATCTATCGCAAATACTTTTAGTTCAAACCTTACAAGTGTATAACATAAATCCGTCTTAAAGTGTTATGCTTTATTTTCGACTACTTTTTAAGTGGCCTAAAAAGGAAATTTAATAATTCATTGATTTTTTCTTTATTTATCAAAAAATTGATTAAAGAACAAAGTCAAGCATTTGGAAGAGATCAAAACAAAAAAAAAAAGAATGGAAATATATCAAGGTCAACTTTGAAAACAAAAGCTTTAACACTTAATTACCCAATCAATATATTCATGAAATTATTCTAGGAAAAGTGAAATGTTGGCGCTAAGTAAGAAAATGTATAAAATTCGTTAATTATAATTCACGAAATTTTTTGCGAGCTAAAGTTATAAAAATATTTGCAAGCTAATTGATACTAAACATCATTTTGTGTAATGTTAAATATACAAATAATTAAAATAATTAAGAATTTTAAAATTTTAAATAAATTCCTTTAATTTTCTTCTTTTCTTGCCACATGTTTCTTTGTTGTTTACCTTTCATTCAATGAAAGTTAAACATTCAAACTTTTCTATTTGAAATCTCAATTATAAATATTTTTCTTAATTATCAATAAATATTAGACGTTGTGTGTACCCAACCAAATACCGTTATATGCACACATTAATACATAAATACATAAATGTATATAAACTTTGCTATAATGTGAAATACGTATCCTTGTCCTAGAGCACAACAGCAAAGGCACACATAACAAAATAAAATGAAAGCAAAAAGAAAAAGAAAATAGAAAATTGTGTCAAGATATGGCCTTGAAGTGCCCAAGGCATGTACATTTCTTTCATGGGTGCATATGCCTAACAATTCAATAAAAAAAAAAAAAATATAGAAAAACAAAAAAGCAAAATAAAACCATAAAATCAAAAACAACAACAATAAAGAAAATGGTAAATCATTGAGCTGAATAACAGAAATGTATGTAACGAGCAAAACAACGAGAGAGCAAGAAAAACAAGAATTCATTGTTAAACTTTTAATTTTGATTATGCCATTAATGGTTGTTTACCTGTTTATGTTAGATGACAACAACAAAGAAAAAAAATTGAAATAAATTTATACAAATGTAATGTCATGCAATAGCAATGGAAGCATGAAATTCATGGGGAACAAAATATATTGCGACTAGAAAAATGCATAAAAAGGATATAAATTCATTCGAAATCCTTTAAAATTGAATAAATTTTTAGTGAAATGAGATCTTTCAAAATAAAAATTTCAAGACAATCGGCCTGGTCTTTTGGGGCAATTCTTGTATTCGCTTGATAAACTTGGAGTCTTTGTGAATTCTTAAGATAAAATATCTTGAATTTCTTATGATTTTTGCTAAAAGTTTCCGGCGCATCATTTTGTGAATCGTATTTTCTTTAAATTTTACGCTAATTTTTTTAATTAATTTTAAGGTTTATTTTCTTTGTGATCTGTAACTTTAAAGTACTCTGAATTTCTTGAGATTTTTACAGTTATTTTTTTGGCCTTTATTTTGATTGTACTTTTAAGCTGTCTACGCCTTTGAAAATATTTATATACAATTTATAGATTTGTAAATTTTTGACAATAATTTAAATCTCTTTCATGAGATTAATATTTATTTCCATGCGGATCATTATTTAAATGTCCTTTTAGCAATTTTCTTGCTTTTTGTGCCATTTGTGAATTATAAACAATTTTTGTAATTGCCCGCCTAGATTAACTTTTAATATATCATTATACTTCCATACATCATTATACCAATATTTTCCATAATAATGCAATCAATGTGTCCACAGTTTAAGATTTTATTTATCTAACGCTGTAAACAGAAATAATAAATTTTTAAAAATCTTTCAATCAATTTGTGATTTATGAAATTTTTTTCTTTCACTAAAATTCATTTATGACATTTAAGTAGTTTGTATTTCTTACAACTATAAACAGAAGCAAAATATCAATAAATAAAAAAAATAAAATAAAATAAATTAGAAATATTCTCAATTACTGTTAAAATATTTTGGAAAGCGCATGACCGGTAAAAGCAGAGCATGAGAATATAAAAGGGTAAAAAATAAATTTAGAGAGCATTATTCCAGCATCCAATAAAATATAAATACTGTTACTGTTACTGTTAATGTAACATTATTACATTTTATGTAAAAACAAAGCAAATTTCATTTAACATTTTAAAAAAGTTCTCTCATCTTTACATAAAATTTTATAACGCGTTACATGTTCTCAATAGCTTAACTGTAAATGTTGAAAGCAATTTAACAGTATTAGAATGACTTTTAACATTTTCGTTTTTCGTTTTGTGTTTTCTTTTTCTTTTTTTTTTATTTTAAAATGTTAGAATAGTGCAATAACCACTGCCATCAACTAACTATTAGTACTATTTTGACTTTTATTATTACTACTACTACTGCAAAAGACTACTAATACAGACCAATACAACTATTACTGCTATCACTACTACAACCAAACAATAACAAAAATAATAATTAAAAAAATGATGATAGTAATAATAATAATAATAATGCCCCAATAGAATGTTTACATAGAAAAATGTTAGGGGCGGCCATCATTCGTTAATAGTCTGAGTAACGTGCGGTCACATTTTTATACACGTAACGGATGTAATTTCAAAGTATACCAAGCAAATGAATAAACTGTATAAAAAAAAAGAAAAAAAATTCAAAAACAAAAAAAATTAAAATTTAAAATTACAAAATTACAAAATTAAAAATAAAATAAAATTGCAAAATTAAGTAAAAAAAAAATTGAAATTTTTAATTTTAAGGAGAATAAACATACAAAAAGTTATAAGTTGCACTTAAAAAAAAAGTATAACCAAAAAAAAATGAATATGTAGAAAATAAGAAAAACAAAAACATTTCACAATTTTTAGGAAATATATTAAAACTCAAAAAAATTTTTTTACGAAAACATGCAAAAAAGCTGGCCATTATTTTTGCAACATTCTAAAGTAAGTTTGTTATAACAAAAAAAAAAATTCTATCCTTCTGTCTTTCCATTGAAAATTATTTATATTGTTGCGCTATTTTTTAACGGTTTATTTGAGTGTATTTAATGTATTTTTGTCTAATTTCACATTATTTATGTCAGTCTTTTTTAACATAAATTTTCTTAAGCAAAAAAAAAAAAAAAGAAAAAGACAATAGACAAAACATAAAAGAAAGAAGAATGAAAAAGTAATTGTTCTATTTCTTGAAATTGCTGTTATTTTTTTAACAGTTAGTTACAGTGTCAAATGTTTCTGGTTTTTAGTTTTTTTTTTACACATACAAATCAACATTTAATAATATGGAAATATATATATAAATAATAATAAAAAAAATTTATTGTTCGACAGATGTGTGAGGTGAAGTATTTATTGATAGTTTTACATCTTGTTTTGCTCTCTTTAGTTTCTAATTATATTTTTGTTAATGCGTTTAGCTTAAAAATTGAATATTTGAACAAGAAACGTATAAATAAGTTGTAACATTATTAAACATATCTGTGTGTGTGTGTTGTGTGTGTGTTGTGTGTGTATGTGTGAAACAACAACAACATCATTGTTGTGGATAAAGTGAAAAAGTACTGATAATAAAAATCAATGTTTTTTCTTATACAATAAAAAAACAACAAACAACAACAACAATAACAAACATGCAAAAAGAAATTGTATAATAAATTTATATCTGAATTTATAATATGACAAAAAAACCAGCTAAAAAGAAGAAAGCGCATTATAATGATAATGATAATAATAATTATAAAAAGCAAGCCAAAACAGTAATTGCAACAACAATAATAACAAAAACAAAAACAAAAAAAAATAGAAGTCACAACGATAAAATTCAAATTGATTGCATCTTCCATCGTTATTGTCATATGCAAATCACTTGTATTTGTCATCCAAGCATTTTCAAACGTGAGAATATGTCTAAAAGTTATCAAACCAACAAATTCGCTTATTTTTTTCTTTACGCAAAAAAATGCAAAATTACATGAAATGAAAAATCACACAATGAATAAGGAGAAAAAAATTTAAAAAAAGAAGCAAAAACAAACAAGATAATTTTATTAAAAAAAAATCATTACTTACGTTATATTCGTTTAGTTTATGCTGATGTAACCTCATCTTAGTATAAAATTCTTATTTTTAGCTTTTTTTGATTTGTTTTTTTATTTGTGTGCTCTTCTTCTTTTTCTTTTTTATTTTATTATGTATTTGAATTTTCTTCCATTGCATTTATATTTGCCTTTATATTTGCTGGCATAGACAAAGCAAGAAAATGTGTAAAGTACCGTTAATGTTTACTTGTAATGTGAAAGTGCAATGGCATATGTAAAGTACCGTTATTTATGTATTCTTTTTCCTCTTTTTTTATAATAATTTTCATTTTACAACAATGAAAGAAAGGAAATTTTGAACTAACAGCATAATTTTATTGGAAAAATCATAATTTTGGTAAAATTGTTTCCAGTGAATTGTTGTTGCATAATTTTAGGTTAATCCGAATAATTTCAATAAATTCGACAAAATCTCTTGCGTTTTTTTTTTCGTTTTTTTTTATATAATATTTATTGTTATACATATAAAATATGCATTAGCTTGAGATGTTTGTTTGAATATTATAGAAATGTTACTTTATGTTAAATTTTCTTTGAGGTTATATGAATTTGCATTCTATAACATAAGATTACAGTAAATTATGCTATAAGGAACATTTTTAACGTTAGACAAAGTTTTCAAAGTATTTAGAAGGCTTAAGAATTTTCAAACTTTGTATACTTTGAAGTAAAGAGTGTCCACACTCAAAAGCCCTAACGAAGAGAGAGGAGAGAAAGTGCTACATATAACTTAAAACTTGCTTAAACGTTACTCAAATGTTTTGCATATCTGATGAATAGATAAAAGTATTAATTTTAACTATTCATGAAAAGAAAACTGTAAATGGTAAGGTGGGCTTTATGCTGTCTATATCTCTGCTTCTATTTAATTGATAGAAATTTTTTAATTTTTATTCTTAATGATTTTAAATATGCTTTGTAAAATTTCTTATTTATGGTCTTATCTTTCTTCACAAGAATGATGAAAATAATAAAATTTAAAACTTTCGCTTAATCTACGTTTGCTTACATAGAAACTCAATTTCAATCCCTAATATGGATAATTGAACACCATTTGTTCCATTCCCTGCAAAGTCTTATAATGTAAAAAATTTATAAACTAATAGAATTTTCTTTCCTTTTATTAGTTCTGTTATAATAACGAATTTATCATATAAATTCAATAACCTTTTAAAGGTCAAATGATCTATAACTATTTTTATTGAATGATAATAATTTTCCTTAAAAAAATTTGTTCGTGCATAAAAAATGCTATAACTGCATATTTGTAACATTTGAATAAATATTCAATTTTTAAATGTTTTATTGCAGCCCGAAGGAAATTTTATCAATTATTATGTTGAAGAAGAGAATTTATAGAAGAAAATTATGGGAAGAGAGAAATGAAATTTTTAATTTGAATTTGCTTTTTATTCCAATTAATATTATTAAATTATTATGTCACATTCTCTCACGTATCCTCTTGGGAAAAATATATAAAAAAAAAGGTTTATAAATGTCCAAATAAGCCAATTATTTCTATGAATTTTCAATTATTATTGAATTCATAAAATTTGTTTGTATTCATTTTAATTTACTTTAATTTTTAATTTTATATCTTTGTAAAATTTATTGTAAATATTGTATTAATTAAGCATTGCGCTGGAAATGTTTCATAACGGTACAAATCATTTTAGATAATATTTATAATGGAATCATTTTTAATGGTTTCCAAGTTAATGAAATTGATATTTATTTAAATGAGATGTTTACTTAAAATATTAAATGAAAAAATCAATAAATATTTTTTGATAATTAAGAAAGTTTTAGAACTTGATAATTGAATCAAACCTTTTAATTTCTGAAAGGTTACTCATAAAAAAATACCATTAGATCTGGCAAAGCCTGTTTCTAAAGAGAGAAAGAAGTTTTATTATTAAAATTAAGTTCTGCGGAAAGATATTCCGTTGTTTTTTTTTTTTTTTTTTTTTTTGGTGAATCATTTTCGAATATTTATTTTAATTGCAAAATACCTGGGCTCCATAGATCACTAACTGACTCCATGATCTAACGAGGCTTTTTGAGATTTATGGTAATTTTGAAAAACTTCCCTAATTATTTTAGTTTCAATGATGGAAGGATACCTTGAATATGGTTTTTCAAAAATGATATTATCAAAACAAAATCATTAAAAAATTAAGCAAAATCATTTTGAGCTGGCCTTATTTCTTTATTAGAAGATAATTATCATTACATTTTTATATAAGAAATGAAGTATCTATCTTTGAATAATTTAATTTTCATATATACAAAAAAATCAGTTAGTTAGTCATTTATTCAAATGACTCAAATCATTTGTTAGCATTAGTTAGATGTCCTTGAGGGAAATCACAATCATTTATATGTGCGTGTTTTTTTTTTTTTTTTTTTTTTTTTTTTGTTAAAAAAACTGTGACAAAGGAAGAAATAAATTACAAAAAAAAAAAAAAAAAAAAGAAAAGCAACGTAAATATCTAAAAGCTGTAATAAATTCTTTCTTTATGCTTCATAGTCATTGTGCACAATGCTCCATTATCACAAATGTTCTTTGTTCGAAATTCCAAGGAATGTAATAATAAAGAATAGTATGAGCACTAGACATTTAAATGCATGTAAATTTGTATGAAAGAAAAGGTATTTCTGCATCATTAATGCAAATTTATGCATTTATTTATTGTATTTATTTCACTTTCTCTTCTCTCTTTTTTTAACTTGTATTTGTACTCTTTATCATCCTTTTAGGGAATATTTAAAATAACTAAGCAAAAATCTGTGGTTTAATAGTGAATCCTAAATTCTAAATTCATTTAAGGCTGCCTGTCCATCCGTCCACATGCCTATTTGTTAATTCTAATGCTATTTTTGCGAAATTTGGGGTCTTAATATTTGGGCATATTTTGGTAAAAATATGAATTCTATTGAAAATGTTTTAATTCGAATTTTTTTTACCACCATAGAAAATAATTTTGCAGGAAATATTTAAAATTCTATAGAGTATTAAAATATACTAAATAAAATTGCACACTTTTGGTTTAACTCTCAAATAAGGAATTATTCAAATTATTTTAAAAATTTATTTTTCTAATTTGTAATTCATTTTTCTGATTTAATGTTGTACAAGATATTTTACAATCGCCTTCAACTGATTATAATATTTCAGTTAATTCTTTCATGTTTTCTTTTATCCTGTTAGTGTACTTTTGAAACATTTTAAAGAAATTTTATGTGTAATATAGTTTTCTTTGAAAATTTCTATTATAACGAATTCATCATAGAATCCATATTATTATACAATACAATGATATTCCAACTAAACTGTATTGTACCATGTCAAATACAATGCAATAAATTAAGTAACAGGAAAATCAACATGCATGCAGGCAATCAACCCCAAAAACCTAATAAAGAACAAAAAACAAAACAACTAAAAACTTTGTATTTGGTTGGGATTGATTCTTAAATACCTTACATCACTTTACGTTTAATGCGCTGAAAATTAATTAAGGGAATTACAAGTTAAGGATATTTAAAAAAAGTTATCATAAGTAAATTATTTCAAAAATTCATGAAATGAGAGAAGCTTCCAAAAATGGATCGATCTAGACTAAATTTGGTATATAAACTTTTTTTATGAACTCTTTATATCAAAATACAATAAAACGTGCCCATTTTCGTTAAAATATTTTCAAAATTGAATTTTTTATCGGTATATTGACATTAAACGGACAGACAGAAAGACAGATAGGCTTAAATTGAGTCAGGAAGTGAAATAAAACATAGATGTTACAAACATAAGGACAAACTTATAATACGCTATATCACAAGACGCGTATTCGAATTCTATTTCTATAAAATGGTAAAGTTTGAGAGAGAAAGTATTTCCTTAAACTTTCAAATTTAACTTTTGTGTATTAATTTTGCTACAATGGAAATTGTTGTAAATGAATAATACAAAATAATATAAAATCGGTTGTTCAATAAGTATGAAGTTTAAGAAAATATATATTAAAAATATTCTTAAATAATTTTTACAAACTTACAACTTGAATTTCAAAAATTTTTTATATAAATCCATGTAAGAATTTCGAAGCAAGCACAACGAAAAAAGAAAATAATTCATTTTTATAAAGGTAAAAATTTCGCAACAATTTCGAAACTTTAATAGTAAACTGTGCAAAGTGTTTGTAAATTCCAATTTTATATGAATTACAAATTGTTATTGCTTGTCAAAAATTTAATATTTATTTGTTTCAGATGGCAACTTATTGAATAAGCTACTTTCATTTTTTTTTTGTTTTTATAAAAACATTATCTGCTTTAGAAATGATTGTAACTGTTTGTTAAAAAATAGAGAATTTATTCTTTACTAGGTCAAGTGATTTTCAAATTAATCTTGTAGACCGCTCTCTTTCTACATTATCTTTATCATAAATAAAATTATATAAATCTTAAATTCTACTACATTGTGTAATAATTGCTCTCTTCTCTTTTTCAAACAATTTCTCTTCAATTTTCAAACAACAATTTTCATACATAATATAATATATTAAATTTGAGGGTATGTATGTAACACTTAGAAAGGGTTAGAGATATGACCGTCTTTTATTATATTGAAATAATTTATAAGGGTTTTAGGAGGTAAGTAACTTTGATAATCTTTATATAAAGTTTAAGTTTAATGTAAAAATTGCTACTAAAATGTCTAGTTGTTAAGAAGTGACTTCTCAAATTGATTACTTTGAAATATTGAACGTACATAAAAAATTTTTAATGGTTCATGGATTTTTGTTTTTAGTTAGAAAATGGCATAAAATGACATTATGATGAACTTCAAGCAATAATTGATCCGGTTTAGGAATCGTAAACTTTTAGTTGTTGTTTTACTTTAGTTGAACTTTGTCTAATGATAGCTTTATATTATCACATAGGACGGATGGACTCATTTTTTATTATATCAAATGATTCATGATTCAAAATCACTTGCTGAATCCACTTAAAATTATCATTCTGCAAGTTGTAATTTAAAGATATTTTCAAGAAATTGTCCAAATTGTAATTTCATAAAATTTTTTTAGTGGTCACTTTTCTAAGTTCAATAAGCTTGCAATTTTGAAGGCTTTAACTTGATTATAGAATATACCAAAGAAGTTTGACAAATTGGGTCCAATAGACCATAAAACAAATAATTCCCACTTAATGAACATTTCAAATCATTCAAATATTAAAAAAAGGGTTTCTCTTTTTATTTTAAATTGTTGCCGTCCGGTTAATTGAGTTTCTTAATTTTTTGATTAAATTGAGTACGATTGAGAGTTCAATTGTCGACTTCAACTAATTATAATTGTTGTTGGATTTTAGTAATAACTTAACTTTTAAATAAAATAGAAATAAATAAAAGAAGAGAGAAATTTTTTTCTAAAAACAATTATGTAAATATGTTGATTAGAGAATATTCATGTAAGTTGCTTGTGAAGCATGTTTATGCTTGTTTCATACACAATTGAACGAGACATAACATAACAATAATTTGACTGAAAAAAAGAAAATAAATATAGAGAAAAGTGATTTATGTATCGAGATGTTTACATTTTGTTTCTTTTTTTTTTTTTTTTTTTTGGTTGTAATCTTTCTTATTCTTCTTTAGTTATTTTGTTGATTTGTTTTGTTGCAATTTAATTAATATTTACAGATATAATAAATAAATGTTTAGTGTTAAAGTGTTGGGAATTTTTCACAGAAATTATATACAAAGAAAAACTGTAAAAAAAGCATCAAAATAAAAATAACAAAAAAAAAAAAAACAAGGAAAAAAATTGGAAATGTTACGACTCATGTTTAAAATAAAATGTTAAGCTAATATTTTTTTTGTGCAAAAAATTATCTCATAGAAAGAAAAATTAAATTACCAAGAGCTAATTATTATTGATATATAAAAATAACATCGATAAAAGAAGACTTTTAAATACCCTACTTTGCTTTGGGCCACTAAAATGCGATTAACGGAATAAGTTACAAGTTAAGAGAGTACAAGAATTATTTGGAACAATGTGCTTTAGCGGAAAGGAGCTAAAATATAGAAAAGTTTGATTTAAATTTGCCTCAATTAAATAACAACTGAATCAAATTTCATTAAAAATTATCTACAAATTTTCATTGATCGACTTTTCTTTTAATGTAAAATTTTATATGATTAATTATTATAAAAATTCTCCCAACTTGCCCTTAATTTGTTTGCGGAGCGGTATGGGCTCAAAACTTGTCCAGCTAACAAATATCGTTTTATTATTTTTGCGACTTGTATTTTGACGTAAATTTATAGGGACGGACGGTCCAAATATGGACAAGTAGAGTTAAATCAAAAGAAAAAGACTCTGAATGGATCCGAACGGTGTATACAAAAGTGATGCCATCTTCAACTCATTTCCGTGTTACATACATTTACATAAACACATAAATACCATGGACCCTGAAATGGTGGGGTATAATAAAATCTATTCAATCTATTTCTTCCATTTATTAAATTAATTAAAATTTACTGATAATTATTTTAAAAGTCTTGTTAAATCAAAAGTTTTCTCTACATATTTTTTTTTTATTTTTATTTTTATTTTTATTTTTAATTTTTTGAAAATCTGCAAAACTTTCTGCTATATCCCCAAATAGACTAATGATAAGTTTCAATAAATTCATATTTATTAATTATTTAATTGCATTAGTTATTTAATTTCTTCACACGTTTCTCAATTAAAATAAACCTTTTTGTATTTGTGATTGATTAAATTAATAAATTTATTATTATTATTAATTAGTTATGGAAAAAAATTTATTAATCAATAATGCAAAGAAAAAAAAACATAAAACAAAACAAAATAATTAAACAGAAAAAAAAAGACAAGAATAACACAACGGCACACGAAACACGTCAAACTTTAATAACAATAACAACAAAAAAAAAAAACTAACACATTTATTTATACATTTAAAAAATTCAATTAAATTCAATAATTTTTATATGATATTTTAGTGTTTGCGTAGAAGTCAAGTCTACAATAATTCAGTTTATTCAACTTTTACTGTAAATTTAATTTAATTAAAATGGACACTATTTCAATTTATCTCATCCATCAATTCCATTTTCCATTGTAGTGTATTAATTTCATCAAATGTTTTGATTCTTAAACAAAAATTATAACAAAACGATAAAAGAGTTAAAAAAAAAAAGGAAACGTAGACCTTTGTCCAGCTTAGAATATTTAAGAAATCTAGTTTGCTACTTTTACTTGAATTTTATATAAATTTTTGTAAAAATGAAGTATTTGATTAAAATTCTTGAAATTTATATCTCGTGTCCATTTTGCGATATTTATCCATTTGTGGTAAGACATAAATAGACTACACTTATCTATAATTCCATAGTTTCGCTTATGAAATGTTATATGGGCTTTAGTTTACTAAGTTTCCACTGGAAATTTAATCCAAGCATATTTAGAGGCCTTCGCTTATCATTAAAGTTCAAGTTCAAGTTCAAGTTGAGGCTTTGTCTGAGACAATTGATCTCTGTAGTTTTAGAAGACTACGCTTTTCACTAAAGTCCAAGTTCCTTTCATAAACTGTTTCATACATAAACTGCTATACGGACTTTAAATTCAGGATAAATAAAGGGCTGTGTTTAAGTAACATATTTTAAAGCCTTCACCCTTCACTTAAGTTCAACTTGCGTAGACAAGCTGCTATACGGGTTTTAGATAAAGAGCAGATCTAGAAAAGTTATAGTCTGTAAGTAAGCTTTAACTGTAGAAGCGTTTATAAAACATTAGCAAAATTGAATTTTCGAATTATAAAAATTTCAATCAGTTGTAATTTTGAATGGATGACAACGAATATTTAATTATTTTTAGCAAAATATAAATTTTTAAATTTCTTTTTATTTATTTATTTTATTTATTTTTTTTTTTTTGGTATTTTACATTAAATTAAATATGTTGTTTTTTAACGTAATAAGCAGCCTAAAGTTATCTCATTATACGCAATAAAATTGTATAATTTATGAAATACGCTAAACTTGGTATGAGTAAGCAAACAGAAGACTATCAATATTGGAATATTAGAGAAATTTTAATGTTATTTCATTTTATTTTTTTTCAATTTTTTTTTTTCAATTTTTTTTTTTTTTTATTATAAAATCATCTTAATAATCGATTGATATCATAGCTAGTAGAAATTTTCTTATAACAAATCATCCATATAATTTCCAGTATGTAAATAGCTATAAAATTGTGATAAAAATAAAAAAGTAAAACGTGTAAGATGAAATGAATTGACCAACAGATTGTAATTTTAATTAAAATCAATGCCAATGTTTAGTCATGGCCTTTCAATGCATTAAAGTCTCTTGGGTCAGTGTCAATGAATAAAGCACTTTGAGATAATCGCAAATTATAATAAGTGTTTTTGAAAACTTTCAAAAGGCGCCTACATTGTGCTTTCAGTTTTATTTAGTCTATTGTATCTTTCACAATCTACAATTAAATAAGGCAAAATCTTTAATTAGAGTTGATTTTAAATAATCTAAATGATTTTAGTTGAAACGAATGAAATTTTTTGAGTGAGCAGCTAGCTCAGAAAGATTAGTTATGAAACTAATCAAGCTGTATAAAAATTCCATTGCAATTATAAGAATCGACATTTTCTATAAACAAATTAAAAGCATTTATTTTTTTTTTTTTGTGATTATTTTTTTTTTTTTTTTTTTGAGGAAGAAAGTCATTGTGTGCTCATTGAATTAGAATAAAATGAAGTAAATCACAATTTAGTAAAGTTTGAGTTGGATAAAATTGTTATCTTAAACGGTTTCTAAATTGATACAAAACATTTTATGCATTTCAAGCAATTTCAAGCATTTCAAGCATTTCAGGAATACATTTGCGGTTTAGCTTATATGAAAATATTAATTCTTGGTAATGATTTTCTGAAACACACATTGAAGAACAAAATAGAAGTAAAAAAGTGAAAATGAAGTTTTCTTGCCATTATTTTACACTCACAAATAAAATTAAAGAGTGAAGATTGAATAGAAAAAATTATATAGAGTCCTTTATAATCCTTTCAATAATGTTACAAATTAAATTGGAAAAACAATCTACGAAGATTTTTTTATGTTGATGGCAAAAAAATATCTAATGTATTTGTGGAATTAACTTTGATTAAATGAGAAATTTTACCATAATTGTAATGATGATTTTGCGGTTTAAATCTATGCAATCTAGAAATTTTAATTGAATATACCAACATTTTATAAACCACATGGACAAGAAAGCAGAAAGCAAATAAACTTTTATATTAAAATCTCTCCGCAATAATAATCAAATATTCTTTTCCTATGAATGGAAATTCGTTAAAGTTGTTGAATATTTATATAAAAAAAGTTTTGACAGTGGATATGGCTCATGACTTTTCCATTCAATGTGTAACGAAAAAGAAAGTGTTAATAAAAGCTTTGAGAGATGAAGTATGGAAAGTTCAGATAATTGTGAAGTAAAATAAGAAAAACTTTTACTTTAAGAATATTTCTTTAGAGACTCCAGAAGTAATAACTTATTATGATTTTTACTTAAATTTATTTCTAAATCATACACAATTTACGGTACAAGGCAGACAGACATAGTTTTTGCAGATACTAGTAGCATCTGAAAAGGCTTGACATAGATTTATCTTTTTGTTGTATCGATTACCTCGCAAGAATTTTGGGATTTGAAGTGCGACTGCTAGTGTACCGATGTCTTCATTTGTTGTTTGATTCGGTCATCCACTCGTCTGTTTATCCACCCTGGCATCCTTCGTCCATTCATCCATCCATCCATCCGTCTGCATATCCATTTGTCATCCATCCGTCTGCATATCCCTCTCTCCATCCATCCGTCCATCTATACGTTCATCTGTGCGTCTATCCATTCATTCTTGTTTTTCTGGCTTGTAATTCATTTACCTGATTCATTAGTTGCATTAAGTAAAATTTTGTATGGCTTTTAAAATTCAGCTTTGCCTGATTTTACGGTTTCCACTTGTTTTATTATACATTACTAAAATTAATATTGAGAAAAGATTACGTGTGCAAACTTTGCTATGTTTTATATTTGCTTTTTTGTTTTGTTTGTGTGTTTTATTTTTTATTACTGTTACTAAAAAGGTGTTGCTTTTTTTTTTGTATTTGAGAATAATTTTTTTTCTTTATATTAAATTTAATAGTTTAGCTCATATGCTTTTAAAAGTAAAAATAGAATTAACTTTAAAAACATTTAAACTCATTTTACAAATGTTTTCCACTTGATTTCTATTAAAAAATTTTAATAGATTTTATTAAAAGAACTTAGAAAGCAACTGATTTGTATTTTATGGGTGCCGCTTTCCCATCTCAATTAAAAATATGCTAAAAAATAGTTATTGTAATTATTTATTCATTTGTCAAAAGTTTGATCTTCATAAATAAAATCATCTTGCTCTAATATCCGAACTTGAGGCTCAAAATTATTCAAAATTTTTTCACTTTCAAATATAAAAAGTCAGTTTTTTAGATTTTTCATTAAGATCAATAAAAATCAATTTGTTTGGAAATTTTTTTACCCTTTACAAAGGACGAAGAATTTCAAATGCAAGTGCTGATGAATAAACTTGCTTTAGTGAAATTTAAAACGTTACTTTGCACGCATCTATTTTATTTACCTTAATATATTCGAACATTAATTATTTTCTGAGATAATATAAAATTTATTGATGATGTTTTGAATTGCTTTTTTTTTCTTTCCGTATTTACTTATTATAAATGTAATAAAATTTGTAATGGAATACAACAATATTTATTTATTTAGTTTGTTATTAATTTAAAATATTTTTTTTTATAATTTCTCTACAGGGCTTACAATTACGCATCCATAAAATGATTAAACAATACAAATAAACAAAATTTCATATTTTCTATAAATTTAAGATGCTTGTAACATTTTAGATGATTAAATTTTTAGTAAATATTGATTTTATAAGCATTACCAAATATAAATAATACAAAATGAATATTAAATATTTTTTTACTAATTTATTTATTATAAAAATGTGTGTGTGTATATGTGTTTAAAAAAAAAACAAATAAGGAAATTTTGAAAGAAAAAAAAAACGCCATTTTCATAAAGCAATTCTTGAAGATTTCTTTAAGGTTTCTCAATTTTAAAAAATTTTAATGGAAAATTTCAATTTCCTAATTTTGTCAAATTTCAAGGGAAATTTTTTGCTTTTTCTGCCAGTGCAAATCATTTACCAGCAGAATTTTTTCTTAACGATTATTATTCCCAAATTGTTTAAATAAGTGATTCATAATTTAAATGATTCAATATTTTAATCTAATACAGAAAATCTTAAGATGTTAGATTAAAGGTGAGCTGGAAATGAAATTGTTGTGAAATATGTGCCAAAGGATCAGAGTAAGTTGTGACCTTTATAAATTCAACGATATTTCATATTGGGCCCAAAAGCGTTGGAAACTAAATTAGATTTCCGTAAATCAAACAAATGAAAAAATTGGCAAAAATCCATTACTTTGGAAAAAGTCCATTAAATCGATCGAAAGTGAAGTTACATGAAGAAATATTTGAAGCCATAAATGTTTTTCAAACATTAACTATTTTGAAAATGGGGCTTTTGGGCATGTATACGAAAGCAAATTGATATGGACAGACATCACTTGTACAATAAGTGTAGAGAATGTTTAGAAAATAATTTAGAAATGTTTGAGAAAATGTTGCGTAGTCAATGAATACAAAACAAATAGAATCTTTCTCAGAGTTACATATATTTTTTCAAATCCAATTACATTTTGCTTCACTTGCAAAAAATGAATTAAAAAAAATACTTTTACGATTTCATTTTTTAAGAAATATCACTTAAGGCAACATTTCATAAGTTCTCTTTCTTACTTATTTGTCAAATTAAGCCAAATGTGTGTTAGATTTTATTGAATTGATGTCAATAGTTCTTTTTTTTTTATAATTATATAAAGGGCATCCTGACAATCAGCCAGTTACACTTTTTATTTGATCACTTGCTTTTTCTGTTTGTACTTTCTTAATGTAAAAGTTTAATATAAAATTATTGCCTGAGATAAATGTAGAAAATGTAATTTTCAAGTTACTTTTATCTTCATGCGAATGCACAAATAAATATTTCTACTGATTAAAGATCTTGCATCAATTGAATGAATTTTTATTTGATTATTCATTCATCATCAATGAATCAACCAGAGAAATGTATGTACGTATAGTTATGTCGAGTTGAAAGTGCAAACCAAAAGTGTAAAGATTTATCAATATTTTTGTTCCGTTTTCAGCATTAAACTGAAGAAAAAAAAAACAAAAGAAAAGTAAGTAATGCAAATAAAAAAGGAAAAAAGGCAAAAAGAGTAAATCTTTGGGCAAATATTCTTGCGTAGTGAAAATATTGCAAAAAAAAATGGGTCAGAACAAGATTTTTTTTTTCTTTTTTTTTCTTAAAATTTGCTTTCTTCTCATTTCATCCCTTCTCATGAATCCCATAAAGCAATTAAAAGTTTGACAATTTAAAGTGCCTCTCAAAATGAACTTACATCTTACCGTACATAAATCGTAAAACTAACAGTAACTGAGAAGAATTAATTTAGGACTATTTCAATACTTCAAAGATGATTTCTTCATATATCATGGAAAAATTAAATATCCATACGAGAATGTGGCAGAATCATTAAGAGAAACTTCTAAAGATTAGAAAAAGTTTAACAACTTCAAATCTTATTTGATTGTTACAATACCAAAAGGCCAAGGGCCTTATGGTAAGCTAAGCATTTGATAAATCCAAATATAATACGTTTCTTAAAACCTTTAAAGACATTGGGTTTTTTGGGAAGCCAAGCATTTGATAAGTTAAGTTTTCGCTAACTTTAGATAAGACTTAATTCTTAAGAGAGACCAAACATTTAATAACTTTTAATATAATTTGATTTTTGTAGTCTAAAAGACCATGGACAATATAGAAAGCTAAACGTTTAATAACTTTAAACATATAATTAGATTTTCAGCTCTAATTATGTTTAATTGCTCTGTTTAGATGCAAAAGACGATGAGCTTCATGAAAAGTCAAACTTTTTATAATTTCAAACAAAATTTAATTTTTAGAACTTTAAAGATTTCTGAAGAATTCAAGAGGGTGATAAATGCACCCATAATTTTGCTTACAAAGACAATGGACTCTGGAACAGCTCAGAATATAATTTAGGTTTGACTGCAATTGATTTTATATGATAAAATTCATTTTACATTTAAGCATTAAAATATTCCAAAAAATTTGTTTCCGATTTTTTAGTTCAAACTTCTTATCTAATATATAAAATTTTCGCCCTAAAAACTTTTACTGTTGTTACTTGTTTTAACTCACGTTTTTTGCTTTACCCTTTTTCAAAATATCCTTTTTTTTTATTACGTTTCTTCTCCTACAAAATTTGTTCAGCAGATGTTTAGCGCGTAAAAGCATAATGGGAAAATATGAATAATTATTTAAAATGTATGTTCAGTGTAAAACATCTAACAGACGGCCATTGTGAATTGTTAAAATTGTTACATGAAAGAAAGTAGTTTAAACACACAAAAAGAAAAAAAAAGCAAATTAAAAGGAAAAAGAATATTTCATTTTCAAATTTTTCATTTTCTGTTTCATAATTGTTTTCATTTTTAAAAAAGCTTAAAAGGAAAATAGACAAACCAAAGTAAAAGGATTAAAAACGAATTTTTTGGCTTTGTTATCGTTATTTCACTTTTTTTTATCTATTTACTCATTTTTTATTGCTCCAGTTATTTTGTTTAAGCGTTTACAGCTTTTGGAAATTTATAATAAGTGTCTGAGTGTCAGGTACCTAAGAAGACATTCACTTAACTTTCACATCTTTTTATTTTTATTTAAGTATTATTAAAAAAAAAAATTCTTCCATCTGAGTGATTTAAGAAATTCAAATATGATAAACTTTCATTATAAACTAAAAACTTTACAATGATCATTAAAAATTTTTTTGTTATGTAGAACATTTCCTTTTTTTAGAAATAGTTCTTAAAAATAAAATTTAAGATATACTTACATTTTTTGGGCTAACTCTTGAAGGTCGCTTCACCATAGAGTCATAGAATTGTGCTTAATTCATGGACAGACACTAAATTAGATTACAAAATATTTATAATGGTATATCAGATATGTTTTAGAAGTTTTATTATTTTGTATGGGCGTGGCAAATTGTCCTTGGTATGTTGCTTACGTGGCATTATAATGGAATAAATTTTTAAAAAGTTTACAGAAAATTTACTTAGTAAGTTACGAGTCGATTGGAGACTTGTTCTGTAATGAATTTGAATTATTTTGTTTTATTTCAAATTGAATGAATATTAAGAACAAACGATTCCATATTTCGATTTAGATGGATAAATTCGACAAAACGTGATTCATCCAAATTTTAAATTTTTTAGAGATATAATGCAGCTTTTTTTCATTCAATAAGCAACAATACAATAACACTCTCTGTCTAAACTAAAGCATTGAAAGTTTCATTAGCTTTTGGTGATAAGAATTGTTTGAGTAATTAAAAAATATTTCTTGAGAAAAGTTTGTGTTTTTTGATAAATCTATGCAACAAATAAATTATTTATCATAAAATTTATTTTTAGAAATTAATAAACACGAAATGCAATAATAGTTTAGTATTTATAGGAATTGAGTTACACCATTTGGTTTGGTAAGTACATGATATGGAAATTTATAATTGCCTGAAATTTTTTTAATATTTTGTGGATCAGAGAATCTAAAAATAAATAATAATAAATATAATAAAACAACGAAACTAGAAATTAGAGAAATTAAAATTTTTATGATTAAAGAGACAAAAATCTATAAAAACTCAAGCGGGTTCAAAATAACGTATTCCTTAAGACTTTTATCAGATCTAGACACTTTTTTTAGAATAAGGCATTCCATGAGAAGTGAAGTGAAGATAAAAATTATTCGATTCATATTATTTTTACTTGTTTATTTTTTGTGCCTATAACAAATTTCTTCTAAAGTTGATCGAAAATTATGAGTTATAATTTTAGTGTTAAATCAGGCCACTCAAAGCGAATTAAGAATGGTTTTTAATCTTATAAATATACCAAAGAAAGGCTTGATTGTAGGTAGCTCCTTTGGAACAAATAAATACTTTTCGACAAAGTCACAAAGTAGTTTACATCTATGAGAAATATTTATTTGAAAAGTTATGCAATCTCCCACAACATTTTACTTAATTATATTAAATTTACTAAATTTATTATTCACTATAATCTAAATGAAATTGTAAAAGCTTTATGCTTCATTAGAATTAGAGTCGCACTTACGCTTTAGAAATCTCTACCCATTAAACTTCTTTAATTCGTTTCACATTATATTTTCTTATTATTCTTATTATTCTATTCTAATTATAATTATTCAATTAATATATTTAAGTGGAACACAAATGAGCAGACATACATAAAATTCTTTTCTATTATATAATTATTTTTAATTACATAAACATACATACAAAGTATTTAGCTAATAAAAATAGGGAATTAATAAATTTTGTGTTAAGCAAAATTATTTCGAATAATTAGTATTTAAATTGAAAATTGAAAATAAAGTAAAAATCAACAATTTTTGTTATTCTTGCAAGACTTTGAGAAATTTTCACACCTGAAATTATTTTCAATTATCTAAATCATTAAATAATTATTATTGATGCATAAAGCGAATATCAAAAAAACATGAAACATGAAACACTTAATAATTTATAAGATAAATCGATACATGTTTAATTAAATTAAATGCAATAATTCATTGATTCTTACAATGCATAATTAGCGTTCTCTTACATCAAATAAATGTGCATTCACCTAAATGCTTCACTCTAATATGGATTCATGCAAAATGAAATGTGAATATGCCGGCTCAACTTGAATTTCCCACAATATCAGCGAAGGCAGTTTGAAAAGTCTTCCAGTTAATCGCTTTTGAATAATACGCGCTAATGATTTATGTGCAATGAAATAGTTACATTTGAACAGGGAATTTCTGAGATAAATGAAGGCGAGCGACTTTGTCGCTTAGTAAAATGAAATTCTGTATTTGTTTCAGACTTAGTCAATTATTAAAAATCATGCAGCTTCTGGGTATGATAACATTTAGAAAAAATGTAAATAGAGCCATTTTGTTAGCATGTTTGGAACATTCTAAAAGAATTGTCAGGGAATTATATACTTTCTTGTAGAAATCCAGGCCAGGCAGGGCTTTTCATTAGGCCTTAGTTGTTGGCATCTTAGCGGAAACCGCAATATAATAATTTAATTTCTTTAAGTAAAATATTTAAAATTTACAACGTATGTTCAACTGACCTTTAACGTATAATTTGAATGGTGAGTATTATTGATACTCTTTCAACTTGAATTTTTTGTGCTTTTAGTAGCTTTAAAGTGCATGTAAGAATTTAATTAATGCTCTTAATAATTGCTACAATCAATTTTTGCAAGTATATTTAATGATAGATACTTTCCAACTAATATCAATCATCCTTTAGTAAGAAAGGTAAAGGTAAGAAAAAATGATAAAGAAAAAATGACAGAGCATTAAAAATGGCAAAAAATTGTATAAAAAAGTGAAACTGCAAGTGTTTATAAATTTTACAAAATTTTGCCATACTTGAAAAACAAAAAAAAAAGGGAAAAAGAAATTATAGGAAAAAAAATATAGAAGAAAATATTAACGTGAAATTTGTTGGTTAGTATTTCATTTAACTGGCGTTAAAATAATAAGTCGCTAACATTTAGAGAGTTAGAAGAAAACAAAAAAAGGAAACACAAGAAAGAAAACTGAAATCAACTTTAAATAAATGGCAAAAGAACGTGCCCAAATAAAGGAAAATATTTCATGCATTCTTCTATGTTTTTCTTCTTCTTCTTTATTTTTCATATTATTTATATATATAAATTTTTTGTTGTTGTTGTTTTCATTTATGTTGTTGTAGTTTGTATTTTGTTAGAAGAATTAAACAAACATGTTACTTCCGTTTTATTTCTACCATGAATATAAATTGACCATTGTTTCTCTTTTTTATTTTTTTTTTCTTCTTTTTTTTTTTGAATTATTTTTTTTATTAACCGTCTTTGCTTATCAAAGAATTCCGGAAGTTTTCTTATATTATTTATATATAAAGAAAATATAGAAGAAGCATTTATGTAATACAAATATTTTGTACTTCAACGTGACCCAGAGAAATTTTTGTACATATTTATTTTTTCCATGTCCTTCTTTAAAGTACTTTAAAGTTAATTTAATAGTTCATAGCATTTCATCCATTAGATTAAATTTCGTATTACTTACTAACTAATAAGAAACGTTTAATTAATGGCAAATAATTAACAAAAAAAAAAGCCATCAAAGAATAAGTCTTTTAATTCACTTTAAATTAAGTCTAGAGTTTATTTTTCAATTTTCAATTTCAATGGCTTTAAATTTGCTTAATAATTTACGATTTATAATGTCACTTCGGAAATTTAAATTGCCATGAAATGTGAGTAAAAAATTGCAAATAAATTAAATTTGCTGTTAACGCCCTTTAAAACTATTAAAAATATGAATATATAAAGATTTCATCTTCAGCTAGAATAGCAAAGTATGAAAGAACAAGCATAAAATTATTCATGTTATAATAGAAAACTATCATCTCCGTTTCACATTTAATATTTATATATAAATTTATGATGTGAATCGTTTATAATACATCATTACATAACATGTAATGCACAAAAAAATTGAGAGAGAAAAAAATTGAGAGAGAAAAATTAACAAAAGCAGAGAAATTTTAAATATGTAACAGGGCAAAGGCGCTGGCAACAGAGTTTTATATCAGACGAATATATATATATATAAAATATTAAGAGTGAAAAATGCAGTTCATTAAAAATTCTATATAAAGCTATTTATTTATTCAGATAATTTGAAATATAACTTTGGAAAATGAATTTGAAAAATTTAGTGTTATTAGTAGAAATATTAAAAATTTAAAGCAATTGACTTTATTTTCATATTTGTTATAAATCAATTCTTAAATTTATGTAGAATTTATGGTAGTAGCCTTTGCGTGCCCATAGACTTTTGTTTTTTTTTATAATATTTTGAAACCAGGAACTATCTTTTAAAAGCCTTTCGATCATGTATAAACTAAATCTCTAAAAATGTATAACAGATAATTAAATATTGCTCAAATCAAATCTTAAATGAGTGTTTATTACCCATCTTAATTTTATAAAAATTTATATCTAATCTAAGAGTGATGCTTAAAGGAAAATGCCTGCTTGTACCTGGCGCTGAAAATGAAAGGTCCAATATAATAAGTCACAGTAAAATAGTTAGATCCTTCTAGTTGATATACTGGATATTCTAAATTTATATCAAAGCAACGATTTTTATAATTCACTCAGACTCATTTTTTGAAACGATTTTAGTGTGCCTATTTTATCTATCAAAGTGTAGGCTGCAATTTTAGAAATATGTTTATAAAATTTGTTAGATGGAAACGTTTCGATTCCAAAGCATTGAAAAATTCAAGCGCTCACTCTCGGGTATAAAGCCCTATTTTAAAATGAATTAAAATATGAAAAGAAAATTTAGAGCCTTGTAAAATTTTTTCTTAAAATTACTTCAGGATTTTTTATAGGATGTGCCTAATAAAAATGTAAAATTTGATTCAGGCCGTATTACATTTTGGAACTTTTTCCATATAAAGCAATATTTACTTCTTTAACTTTTTAACCACATTAAGTAAAATGCTGTAAAGTAGTTGAAAGTCAAACGCTATGGACTGTAATATTTCAACTTGGTTTTTTGTACGTGATGGCGCGCGTTTCTCATTGTTTTATACAAAACAAGATGCTACATTCTTAACTTCAATTTCTTGTGCTAGCTTCTAGTTTCCTTTCTCTTTTGAAGTATTTTTTTCTTTCTTTTCCTTTTTTTTTTTTTTTTTTTTTTTTTTTTTTTGTTAATATTTTTTATGTCTTAAAAGGCAGATGGCACATTTTACATTTTACACCATAATTTTACAACATATAAATGTTTTGCATACTGTTTGAAATAGTAACAAAAAGAACAGAAATATCATAAGCAGAAAGATAAATATGTATTATGCGATATTTGATATATCGTTTAGGGCAATTTTGAAAGTTATAGAAAAAGATAAAAAATACTAAAATAAAATAAAATAAAATATTATAAATAATAATTATCACTTTAGCTTAGTGCTCTTTATTATGAAAATTTATTAAATAGGAACAACGCGTTAAGAATTTGCTTAATTTTAAATTTTCGCATTAGAATTAAAAATTAAACTGGGCAAAATGTTAAATTATAAAATTAGACTAAAAGTCTTTGTAGCAAATCAAATTAATCGAACTGTTTATCTTATTTCATTTTGATTCGTATAAATAATCATTAGCTTGATTTCACATAAATTGTGAGGCTACTTCCGTAAATGTAAACGCTTTATAATTCACAAAGTTTTCAGATGATAATTTTAAAGGTTTTCAACCAAGAAAAACATAACAACTTGCTTTTAACTTATTTGCCAACTTTAATGATATGAAATTTTTATGAAAATCATTATTAAAACATTTCATTAACGGAAATTCTTTAATGAATCTAAAGACATGTAGAAGAAATAATCAGAAAATTAAATCTTATTATAAATTAATTGTTTACACCATTTTAACTTAAATTATTTATGATTTAACTCGAAATGTACAAGGCTAATAAATTAGCCATGAAACTCTATTAAATCAACAATGTGCTGAAAAATCAAATTTCCCAATTTTCAAATATTGACAAGTAGATGAATTATTATTACAAATTATTTCAAACGATTATCTATTATAAACGGATTTATATTTAGACATTTATTCAATTTGCTTATTTATCTATTTATCGTTTATGAAAGAGGGTTACTGGTTATTATTGTGCAGTTGGTTATTATTTTTGTTGTTATTGCATATTTCTACGTTACCAGAATATCAATAAACTGTTTGCCATCATTTATGACTTCCTCACCATCTCAGCTCTTTTTCCGCAAATGCTTTACAAGTCAATTATTTTTGCAGATATTTTGTAAAATAAAATCAACTGAAATCTAAATTATTGTGTCCTAACATTTTTTGAAATTGCGTAAATAATCCACAATTGCAATCAAAACTACAATCACAATTATGTTCACATTTTTTCTTTCCTATAAAATTCCTACTTTACTTATAGAATAATTCTATTGGTGATTTTTTTGTTATAATTGTTGCATAGGAATTTCTAATAGATTTGTTGTTATAAGTTTTATATTTCAAAATTGATTATTTATCATTTAAGTGTAACATATTGCAATTATTATGGCATAATTAAGTTCTACCAATTTAATGTAGAAATAATTTGATAGCATAAACTTTAAAAAACTATTAAATAATTTTAGTTATAATTGAGTGATTTTTTTTTAGGGGATTTTTCTTTCATTGTTTTGAATATTTATGAACAGTTCAAATCATAAGCCCATCTATTAAACGTAAGTTATTTCATGAGCAAGAAATTCCAGGAACAAGAAACCTTTTTAAATATCTTGAACTTTATATCTAAAATGTAAAAAGTTATTTCGTAAGGGGACCTTAAAATGTGAGACGAACGTAATATAAAATTCATGTAATAAATTAGACTCCTCCGCAAGTTATTTCACAGGAAACTCCAGGAGCAAGAAACCTTTTTAAATATCTTGAACTTTATATCTAAAATGTAAATGTCGAAAGGAAACCTTAAAATATGAGACGAACGTAATATAAAATTCATGTAATAAGGCCCTAAAGGAAATTATAAAAAACTAGATTCCTTGATCTTAACACCCATACTCTGCTGAAGACCCATTGATGCTTTAGAACTTACTTTCAGAATTTCAGCCCAAGAGTTTATAATGATTTTTAAATCTCCTTTAAAATGGCGCTTGTTTGATTGCACTTAAATATTAACCTCTCAATTTACAATTTCAAATTTCCCGATTTGTGTTTTACCAACATAGAGAGGGCAGAGCAAGCGTGACTAAATCTATTCGATAATTTTTATGTATGTAAATTGCATTTTGCATATTTTGTAAATTTCAAACATTTCACTTCTATGGAAGTCTCAACTTCTAAATGATGAATGAATAAAAATTTCGTATTATTTATTTGTAAATTTTTTAAAAAAATTTCAAATTTCTAATTAATGTATAATTTTCAAGTACATAATTTTAATAGGACCACAAAATTGCTATTAAGCTAAATAAAATTTTGCAAGAGGCATGGCATTTGTGTAAATGACTGAACGTGTGCGCTGGGAGCGATTATTGGTGAGGGGTAAGGGATGAATAAGTGAATAAAACATAACATACCATTTAGTTAATTAATAATTTTGATTGAGAATGTAAGTTTTTTAAAGCAAAGGAATCATATGCTGACATTATCACATGTGCCTTTGCTAATTTTATGATAATGCCCTACATTTTTAGTGGCATACAGAGAGCATTTAATTTATTTTTGATTTAATTTTTTAGAAAAATTATTAAGATATTTATTTATTCATCTTATTTTAAAAACTGATCCAATTTGTTAATATGCTTAATTTACATGGGCTGAGGAAAATTTTGGATTATATTAATTTCCTTTTTCAAAAATTCTTCTATAAAAATGTAGACGCATGGGATTAAAATTTATCGTTCAGGAAACAAATCATATAAAATTCATATTAGAAATTTTTATCTAAATTTTGCCTTTGCTTTTGGTTTAAAATATAGACAAAAAAATTTGATTAATAGAAGAACCTTTTATGGGTTACTTAATAGTTTTACTAATTAAGGGCAATAAATTTATTTATTTTATTATTATATAAATAAATATAGAAAAAGAAATAAATATAAAGTGAAACAAATAAATAAATACGAAGCACATTAAAATTTATTGGTGTCTTCTGCTTTTAGTGCATTTTCTTCTTTTTTTTCTTTTGTCTCGCGTTAATTAAAATGAATAAAAATGCTGAAATAGACGTGACGTTTCTGAAATATGCCTCTGAGAATTACAACAAGGATTATCTTTTTATTTTATTTATATGAAATAAAAATAACATCCAATACATCCACAAGTATAAAAATATATGAATAGTCTATACATTTTGTGATTCGGGAAGCCAAGAATTTGTACGCATTAACTAAAAGTGAGGGCTGCTTCGGCTCGAAATCACTTTTTGTTTTAGACTAAGCTTATCTGATCATTTTCCTAACTTGTTAAATCAGCAAGTCTAATAGCAAATGATGAACAAGCTCCACTAACAACTAAGATCTGTCCATCTTCTCCATTATGATTTATATTATAAAAAAGTTAATATATAAAAGAAAAAATTCATACATCGTAATTACTTGATGTTCTAAATGAAAGTAAAAAATTTAGTTTAAATAATGAATATACGAAATTGGATTCAAATGAAACCATTTTTAGAAAATCCCATTCTAAGCAAAGAACTTATCAAATAATTTTATAAATATTTGCAATTGATGTTGTTATTGTTTTTCTTATAAGATTAAACATTAAAAGTATTGGTCCTGATCGTCCACAGATTTATTTCCGCCAATTAATTAGTTTATGAGATTAAAACTAATGAAATGTATTTTTCTTATTCCATTTGACTAGAAATCGTTTGCGTACTATAATTTTAAAATTTCGTAATTGTTCCCTCAGCTTTTACATTAAGTCAAACTGAACATCAGCCGTGGCAACATAATTGTAGAAATTTCCTTTTTTTTTTTTTTTTTTTTTTTTTTTTTTGGGAAAAAATTTTTTATGTAAGAAAAGTGCAACAGCATCACAAAAAAGAAAATCAATGTTATTGCAAATGTTCTACAACTAATTTGGAAAATTGCCTTGATATATAAATATAAAGTGCATTTTATGAATAAATAAGATCTCTGAAAAATTCAAAAACAACTCAGCAAAACCCGTAACAATTCAAATTAGATTAGGCATTAGAACAAGTAGAATAGCAATAACAATAATTGTTATAGTCATTCTCTTTAGACTTGAACTGAATAAATGAATAAGAAAATATTTAAAACAAGCATGCACATACATAGATGGATCTAAATGATATTGAAATAAATGTTAAAGGGTCCTTCAAAATGTTAGATTAAGTTTAAAAAATAAAATAAATGACACATGGACACTTTAGACGTAGCTTTGTGATGGTACTTCAAATGGAATTGTTTAAGATTTAAGAGACTTAAAAGTTTAGCAAATTAAGTTAAATAATCGATCTTTGATAGCTTTCGATTGATTCTTCTCTAGAGAAGAATGTAAAATTTATAGATGATCTAAAATTTTGTTCAGTAATTCTTTAAAAGATAATTCCTTTTATAAATCTATTTGAGAATTATGTTCAGTAAGCTATTTGAGAGGAAATTTTTATTGATTTTATTTAGATTTATGTTGCTCATTTCCAAGACAAATTTCCAAGCTAATTTAAAAGACAAAATCTTGAATATTTTATTAGCATGATTTAGTATGATGATGATTTCGAAGTACCCTTTTTTTTTATATAAAATCATTGAAATATTCTTCAATTTTCAAGTGCTTAAGTGAATGGCATATATGATCCTAAATTTCATTTACATAGACCACTTGACTGCATTGCACAAATATTTATGTCTTACTCTCTTTACAATTTGTTCAACTTTCCAAATCGAAATACAAAGAAATCTAGATAATTTGCACCAAATTGGTCTTCTCTCTTTTGCATTTTTATATATGCATAAATATATATGCATATTATATAAAACATATAGGTCAAAAAATTTCTAATCAAATGTATATCTATGGTAAGATTTTTTAATTCGTTTTACCATTTTCTAAATAGGTTCATGTTTAAATTTTATGATGCTTTGGCTTCTTTTTTATAATTTAGATTTGTAATTCCCAAAGTATTGAATAAATATAATTTTGAATTAATTTATCATAAAAAAAAATCTATAAAAAATCAAATTATGAGTCTCTAAGTCTTTTGAAATCTCTGCCTTAGAAAAATCAATTGTTACTTAAGTGAGTGCAAGAATTGTCATGCCAAAGGCCAAAATTTGATTTATTCAAAATCTGTAGTTTATGCGGAATATTCATATGAAAAAAGTCAAAAATATAGTTTCAGTTTGTTTGATTTTCTTTTCGAAGGCCTTATTTTAAAAGGTAAATTTATTTGCAGCCTTTACAAGTGATTTATATTAAGAAAGAAGGCGAGCCTTTAGACCGAATCATAAGTCAATGAAAATACTCAATAAATTGAATAAACTGAACTTTTGCATCCATCGTGCCTCATACATCTTACTGGGTTCATTGACTTAATGGTAATTTCAATCAAAATCTGTGGCTAAAGAAAGTTATTATCTAAAGTTGAGTTTAGTTTTAAAAACCAAAAACAATCCAATATACAATTAAAAGTTTGAAAAAGTTCTAAGAGAGTTGGCAAAAATTTATCTTTACTAAATAATAATTTTTCTTAATTTTAGTTAAACTGAAGATGTTTTGATTGATACATTTTATTGATGCATCAAAATATCTGCACTCGAGAGAATTGTATGCTTATGAAGCTATCAACAAAACCCCAACCCAATTTCAGTATACTAAATTACAGCTCAATTGTATAATAATAGATGTATAAAAAAATTGAGAAAACCGACAAAAAATAGAAAACGAAAATCTAGAAGAAGAATGTTGCCATACATTTGGATACACATAGATATTTATGTACAATTGACAAAGGCACAAACAAAGTGTACTAATTAAATAGCTTGTTGTTGTTGTTGTTGTTTATTGTCTGCTATTCTTATCAATTATTATTTTTTTATTGTTATTGTTATCATTGTTGTTTCATATATTTTTATTTAAATTTTTTTAATTTTAACGCTGCATACTCAATGAAACGAAACTTTTACCATGGAATGAATTTTAGAATAAATTTTTTCAGTTTTGTTTTGCTTTTTTAATTGTTTATAATTGAAATGCAATTTTTAGATAATTTTCTCTATTTTCATTACATTATATTTTAGATTGTATCTCAAACGAATAGAAAAATAAAAATTGAAATGAAAAAATTAAAAAAAAAAGCAACTTACTTAAATGCTTTAATTTATAATTAACGTTTATTTATTTATTTAAATAATGAAACTATTTTTAAATTTTAGTTGGGCTGGTTCGCTTTACTGAAAAAGTATAAACTTTTTAATTTTTTCATTTCATTTATAAGTTTAAAACATCCGCCGAAGAAATTTAGAATATGCCTAAAAACTTAAAAGTTCAAAAAGTAGAAAAAAGGCATAAGCTATATGCAATTTTAATCTGTCTTATCTAATTTAATTAGCAAATGTTTCGAAACCCTTAGTTTGCAGTGTTGCAATGCAATGATTTTCAAAAACAGCGAGCTTTGTTTTTGAAAATCGGCTGTTTCTCCTAAAACAAAATCTGCTTAAAACATTGCCTTAATATAATGAAGGGCATATTACATCTATTATTTATTTATTATACTTTCACATTTTGTCTACGAAATTCTCTTTTCACTTTCTTTCTTCTTCTATAAAAATGAAAATTCATTACACATTTTATTATAAATATTCAGGCATTTTATTCAAACAAAAATTATAAAATGTCATAAAGCATAGAAATTAACAAGGTATGAGAGCCATATGAAATGGCTTAGAGGGAAGAAAGAGCGATATTTAGGAAGTAATAGAATAAATATTTAAGGCAAATATAAATTCCTGAATAAAATTTAAAATAATCAAGTGAATGTCAAAACTTAAACGTACAATATGAATTATTTGAGAGCAAAAGTACAAAGAAAGTCAGAAAATTTTTATGATTTTCCACAGGAAAATTATATAAGAGTAATGTAAATTATTTCATTGAAAATGTTAAATAATTTTATGTTTATGAAGTAGACACTTTAGTTTTGTTCAAAAAATTTTATAACTTAAAAAAGTAATAATAGGAAACTATTATCTTTAGAAAGGTAATTGTATGTATAACCAGGTTTTTAGTAGGTCAATGTCTTCCCAACACAGATCGACTCAAAAACGTTCTCTAAACAACTTTACGATTATCTCATGTACTTTTTTTTGACTATAAAATTGTAAGAGGGGATTTTTAAGGTAATTTAAAGAAATTTGAAAAGTGAAAATTAACTAAACCCGGTTAATTTTCATCATTTGATTTGATCATTTATTAATTTGATCATTTTCCGTATAAGTTGTATCCGTTTTTTATTATACAGATCGTTTCACAATTATTTTCTGAAACAATCCCAGTTTTTTTTTTTTTTTTTGATTGAAGTTCATATGTGTTTTTCCATTAAACGAAATTTGCCAAATAAAAATGAAAATGAGACGAGCCCGATTATTTTATTATTTTCTGTATGGATTAATCTATTTTTATTAAATAGATTGATTTAAGATCATTTTATAAAGCAATTTAAGATTGTGTAATGTATTTTTCTCTTAAGGAAGTACAGGTCGACATTTTTAAGATAATTTTAGAATATTTGCCAAGTAAAATTGAACATAAAACGAATTTTATTACTTTTGTGAGCATTACCCAAATAAAACTTTATTGTTTGCAAAAAGGTAAATAAAAAATTTTTACAAATTTCTATTTATATATGACAGAAAGTTATGATTCAATTTCATACCTAAAATATATCAATTCAATATTTTAAATCATCTAACAAAACACTTTCACTAAAAATTAGAATGAGCAAAATGATAAATTTATTGCAAGAACTCTATGAAAATTTGAAATAGATAAACAATTGAAATTTTATTATTGATAAAACGCATTTCAGCATAGACAAAAAAGGGACTACAGAAAACAGAAGAATATCATAATTAATGCGCAATGACGAAGAAGCAAATTTTCATAAATAAATGTCAATAATAAATTATTTATTGAATAAAAATAATTTGTTGAATTTTGCTTTTGTGTTGTGTGTTATAAAATATAAATAAAAATACCATTAATAATGAGATCAATTATGATGTTTTTTTATTTCGAATTATTGTGGTCGATTCATCGACCAAATAGTTCATAGTTATTGATTTTTCAACCAACATCTCATTAAAAAGTGTCTGATGTTAAAACCAAGAAACAAAAAAAAAAAAAAAAAAAAACTGGGAAAAATAAGGCGCTTTTTATAAAGTTCAAATATCTTCATACATGCAAACTATTTATTGATATTTATGGGAATTCATGACAAACTAAAAAAAAATTAAACATACTAAAGTGGATTGTAGCCGACTTTTCAATAGCCTATAGATCTTAGTTTAATATAATAAAAAATGTCAAATCTAAAATTGCAATTTTCTATTTTTCATATAAGAATTTAGCTTACAATAAAAGTTAGTGGGTTTATTGTTCCATCTTAACAATTTTCAAAGGAGCAAGATTTTGAATCAAAATAAAACATGTATCAAATATTGTCCTAACATTTAAAGAATTACAATCTGCAACTGCAGACATTGGACATTGGATGGATGGATGGATGGATGGATGGACATGTAGAAAAATGGACGGACGTAAAGACAAAAAAAACTTATATTGATTT
The DNA here is from genome assembly GCA_023089585.1 of Melophagus ovinus. Taxonomy (NCBI): domain Eukaryota; kingdom Metazoa; phylum Arthropoda; class Insecta; order Diptera; family Hippoboscidae; genus Melophagus; species Melophagus ovinus. Next base: position 6,903,487 of record JAKKIB010000177.1, read on the forward strand.
AAAAAGTGATTTTAAATTGATCGATATAATAAAAACCAGTGGTTGCAATTCAAGTCACACTGAATGTTACAAAAAGCCTTGCAAGGAATAAAAAACAAACATTCAGTCGAATATCATTGAAATTACCCGTGCCCGTGTCATCTGTTAAAATGACATAAAACTTCTGGATAATAAAAAAGGAATTTTTTTTCAAAAAGATTTCTTTAAAAAAGATGATTTCCTTTAAAAAAATGAAAATGTTAAAAAAACCTGTAATTAATATAAATATAAAAAAATGACTACCACACTGAAACATTATTCATTAGAACCAAATAAAATACGAGTAAGAGTAAAGTAAAAAAAAAATTTTTTTATAAAGTTTGCAGAAAATTTCTAAAATTTTTTATTTATTCATGCAAAATACCTGTAACTTGATAGATGACATATTTAAATTTCTGTCAATCAAATGTAATTCATGACTTATTCATTATGTCACATGCAACGTAAAAAAAAAAGAAGAAAATTTTGACATTTAACATCCATCAAATAAATAAAAATGTAAAAAATAAAAATTAAAAAAAAAAAATGGCAACTGAAAATAGAAAAAATCAACGCAAAAATTCTGCCACATGTTTTCACATATTCAAAGAAATTTTTGTTTCTTTTTGTTTAAATAAAACAAAAAAAAAAGTTAAATAAAAAGTAAATAAAAAAAAAATCACGCTTAGAAAGCAAGTTTAAAAAAAACAATCGAAATAATCATCAATTTAATTAATGTAGAAACGGAAAACTTTACAAGAATTTATTTCAAACTTTATCATTACTGTTACCGTTATCGTTACTGTTACCGTTATCATTACCATTACTATTTGGGGTCTAGGAACTGTAAGACTTTCTATCATGGTGTTTATTTTATTTTATAGTTTCTAAATCGATTCATTTTGATGAGCTCTTGTTTTAAAGATGTCTCGATAACAAACATTGAAAAAAACAGTTTCAGTTTATCCAAAGTACAATTAAAGGAAGAATGATACGGTTGAAAAAAGCTACATTCAATGGACTAAATTATACAATTTTGAATGCTTTTTTTTTTAAGAAAATCAGATCTACATATTTATTAGAATCTTTACGGGTTAACTTTCTTTGAGACCTCTCTAATGAAGTGAAATTTTTCGATTATTATAATTCTTGACTTAACATTCATTTTGTCGAATTTATTAATCACATTTGTGAAAAATTTTCCCAAGTTGTTAAGAACTTGAGTATAAAATTTATTTTAATTTATCTGAAGGGATGAATATTTGGAAAAAAATTAATAATTCATAGATGATTTGATATCTTGTAAATAAGTCGTACAAATAAATGTTCTAGATGGGATCTTCCATATAGAAAGTAAACAAACAATTTTACAGTTTAAGGCTTTGAATTAAAAGTCACTAGACGAATAATTATTTTTTAATTATTATTATTCTGTAAATGTTAACTGTTTTTATTATAATTTCAGTAAACCGCAAACTGGTAAAATATGTATTTGTTAAATTGGAAAATTCATTTTTTCTTTTTGTTTTTGCTATTGATTACTTTTTCTTTTATATATTGGGCGGCCTTATAATTAAAAACTTTTTCAAAACATTTTATTCATTTTTATGGTATTTTTATATTCTATGCCTTTTGCGGTATGAGATATTATGTGTTAAAGCGAATGAATGTAACAAGTAGGACTTAGAATCAATTTTCGAATTGATTGAAGCATGTCTGCCTTTACGTTCGTTTGTCTGTCTGTTGTCTGCCCTTGTAAACTTGTTATTAAAGTGCAGAGCGTAATTCTGATGCCATTTGTAAGAAATTTGTTACGTAGGTGTGGCTTAATTTAAAGACACTCGAATAAGATTAAACTAGAACGACCACGCTTCATATAAAGATCTAGTTTGTAATTTTGAGCAGGCCTTTTTAAATTTGTGGTGTAGATTAGTTATAAGTCGAACCCGACGAATTTGTTTTATATATTTTTTTCATATTAAAAACAATGATGCAATATTTATATAAATATTTTTGAAATTGTCGCCATAAAGTCTGCTGGGAAAGACTTAAAACAAAGAGTTGGATCGATAGATGGAAAAAAATTTAAAACAAAATGATTTTTAACACATTTTTTTATATTAGATTTTGGGAAAAGCAATACAGAAGTTTATTTGTTTTATAAATGTAGAAAACTCAGTTTTAGGCGTTATAATCATTTGATAAAATTCTTGAAAAATTCGATTCGCTTTATTAATTTGTCATTAAAGTCATATTTTAAAATAATTCCAAACTGATAGAAGTTATGCAAGACTAAAAATATATTTTGGCATGGCATAATAACAATTTGAGCACTTTGTTCATCAAAATTACTAAAATTTCTTTAGAAATAAATTTCTTTTAAATTAACTTTCTTTAAAAAAAAATGTAATATCTATTAAATTTTATAAACATTTATTATTCTACAATGTTCAGGTGCATTTTTGCGATAAGTATGTGATAATAGCTTTTATTTTTACCATAATTATTTTTTTGCACTCCATTAACCTAACAACCATCACAACAATTGATGTGAAGAAGAAAAAAATAATTATTAAATTAAATAAAAAGTACGAGAGTCATTATAAAATTGTTTGAATAAATTGAAATCTTTATAGATTTCTATGGCAAAATTTGCTTAAAACATTTAGTTTACCAGAACAGCGTTACTTTTCTATGGATCCTTTTTTATAAATATTTTGATATCCAAAGTTTCAGTGGTAACAATTTCAAAATGGAAACTGTAAACAAGTCCCAATTTTTTTGATGTCATTTTGACGTATGTAAATAGAGTTGTCATACGTCATTAGGAATTTGTTTTAGTCACTTTACCTTTTTTATAACGCGGCGACTTTTTGGCGAAGCATTAAGTACAGTAAGAAATAACATTGCAAAATGAATGACGTCTACTTTTTCTGCTTAAGTCCTTACTAAACATCATTCTAAAAAATTTAATGAATTCTGTTTAAGGTTGGCAGTGTCATTCTTTTGGTTTAATAAATGTCAAAATGATTTCACTTTTTTTTTACTTAATTTATATTATTTTATTTTTTTTTTTGTATTTGTATTATTTTATTTAATTTTCATTACTGCATTTGCCATCTAACTCTCCCTTCTACTGGCGTATTCATACTTCTACTTAAGCATTATATAAATAATATAAATAAGTAATAAAAAAAAGGACAAAAAGGATCACTTTCTATTATTTCTACGCTGAAATTAAATGATTTAAAAAATTTCTGAATATTTGCCTAGACTTTCCATACACTTTTGAACTCTTGAACATTCAACAATCCGTAAGTGTATTATTTTCGTTTAATCAAGAACCAACAACAAGCAGATAGTAAAATTCGATTAAATTTTTAGATGATTTGAGAACTTTAGCTGCAGCAAGATTTCCTTTTTTTTTTTTTTTTTGGTGTTACAAACATTTCATTATATTGAGACTACCCGCCCACCACTGACTTATGGATATGCGTATTTTATATACTATCTAATCTACCTACACATAATTAAATGAAATCTAGAAATTGTACGTATGTAGTATCTAATACGATTAAATGTATCCTTTTTTAAAGGCATAACAATTCAAAACTTTTTGACGTTCACATAACAAGTTTTGCTTTTGACGTGTTTTATATACCTATATTTTATATAACTTTGTATATATATAAAATGTATAACTAAATGTCTTTCTGTACATTAATAGAAGAAATGGCAATGGCATATTCCTTATAAATTGTAGAATTCTTTTGATGTACAGTTTTTATTTTGCATTTAATTCTTTCATTTGAGCACTGAAATGAAATGTTTAAAATACTTTGCATAGAAAAATTATATAAAAAACATGTCAAACTGTCATAGTCGGTAGATGATTATTCTCAAATACCCTGCAATATTTTGTTTAGAAAAAAGGTCTAAAAAAAAAATTTAGATGCAGTAGAAAAAATGTGAATTTTTAAATGATGTGAAATGAATCTTTTTGGATCAAACTTAATACATTTATTTGGTACCAAGCTAGTTACTTGAGAGGAAGATTCAAAATGTTTGTTAAAATATGTTCAAAATTGAACCAAAATTGCCGTAGAATGATTTTTTAGAAAAAGTTTTTTTGTTGCCATATAACGACATTTTTTAAGAAAGCCGTTAATATAAGGCATGGTCGAAAATATGAGCCTATTGTAAAGCTTGTTATTAAAATTCGTTTACGTATCCCAAATGTCATTAAATTGTCTCTAAAATTGCGACCAAAGGACAGACGGACAGACATGCTAAAATCAAATCAAAATGGGTTCAGATCAACTCTCTTTGAGTGTTACAAATATCTACATAAACTTATAATACCCAAAGTAGATTAGTTACAACTTACGCCAAAAAAGTCCATCATTCTTAAAATGTTTAAGGTACATTCGGTGAGACCATATTTTTTATTTTTAAGTAAACATTTAAAATAAAAAATTTTAATCTTTTGATTTTTAAATAAAGCCAATAAATACCACTATAAATAAATATTACACTAAAAGGATATCAAATCAAATCCTTTAATCAGTGCAATTAATTTGTAGACGTATAAAAATTTGAATAGTTCTTTTAAATCTTTTAAAAACTCATCTTAATTTGTTTATCGAAAAACAAAAAGTCAAAGTATACTGAAAATAAATGAAATTTTAATCAAATTCTCTTTTAGTGCAAACTATTTTTGATAGAGTAGGTCAAAAGTGAAAGATAGAAAATGTTAAATATGTAGCAGCCAAAGAGATGAGAGAAAAATGTTTCGCATGCTGTTTTTAACTGTCTGCATTTAACACTTCATTTAATAGTTTCATATTAAAGTCATTCAGTTGTGTTTCTTTTTTTTTTTTTTAACTTTTCCTCTTTGTCTGTGTTTTATATCCTGCCATCAAAAAAGTTGAAATTTTGTCATCTCTATTTTATTATGTTTCTTTATTTTTTATGATGCTTCTTTGAGTTTAACATTTGAGATATTTTCTTAAGATGAGACAATTTTATATCCTTGTTAATAGCTTAATAATAATAACAACAACAACAGCAATTAACAAAAAAAAAAAAACAAAAGAATATTTTTAATGTACTGGTTTACATTACATTGAAATCCTATTGTTATGATTAATTAATGATGGTTAAGTGAAAGTAAGAGCGTTAGAATGGTTACAAAGTAAAACAAATGAAAGAGAAAAGTTTAAAGTTTATGAACTTTTAAGGCAGTATAATAGATTCTATTGTTAGTTTACAACATTAATAAGTTTGAAATTCTGTTTTATGCTGCTTTAAAATAAATTTACAATAATTAGAAAATCCAACAGGGCTTTATTAAAATTTCTGCAAATTTCCATATAAAAAATTAAAATTAAAAATTTTTAATAATTTAATTGTAAATAAATAATAATCCAAATCATTGAAAAAAATAATAACATGTAAATATCTGTCCATTGCATCCATGACATTTAGCAATTTAAAAAAAAAAATCCTTTAAAGGGCATTTAACTTTTTCAGAAAAATGTGTAATTACATTGAGCGGCTTTAAAATTCTAAGGCCAAAGCTCTAAGGAGCTCTATTTGATTTAACAAAATAGTTTAAAAAAAAAGATACCATTTAAATTATCAAAAATTATTATAATTATTGTCTTATGGATTGATCTTTTAATGTTTGTCCCTTCATTTAATTACAGATCGTCTTCAAAATATATTAAAAAGTTTTGTGAAAGCCGTAAATATCGCTTAAATATCTCACAATTTTCATAAGTTTATTAAAGTTTAAAAATATTTCAATTTTCAAAATATCAATTTTTTTATTTATAAATTATTAAAGAATTTCATGAAATTGTACGTTTTAATTTAAAATCATCTATTTAATTCTAGTAAAATGTAAATTGGTTTTAAAGAGATCAAAGTCTGTTAGTTGTAGCATGCTAGAAATTTGCCACATTTAATATAATTATTAATTTATTATTTTTATGAAGTTATATAAATTTCCCCTCGAATTTAATTGTACGTATGTGAAAATCTAAAAGTTTATGTAGACTTGATGATAATGCCATTAAAATTCTTAATGGTGCCATGTCAGCAGGAACATACAATCAACAACACTAACACTAACACTAATAAACATATATAATTATGAAATATATAATAATTTTAACTGGATTATTATTCTTTTATTCTTCCTTCTTTTTATTACTTTTTCAATCCATACTATTTCTATGATATTTGTGAGCCAACGACATGCTTAATGATAATGCAAAAAAAAAAAAGCACATATATAATCGAGTGAAGGACTGACTGACTGCATGGTGAATTGATTGAGAGCTTGAAGGACTAACTGAGGCATTAACTAAGGGATTATCTAAAGAGATGGGTGTATGGTTGAGTGTAGGAAAAACTGATTTGACTGGCTATATCTGACTTTTTGATATGCTGACTATTTAGTTAGTTAGTTTGTTGGTTGGTTTGTTGGCTGGCTGGCTGAGCTGTTTGGTATTGCTTATATTATAGTTTCTTTCAATTGTTAATGATGTATGCATACACACATATGCACTTATATGATAATGATGACTTATGACGACATGAAAGCACGTACTACAACAACAAGAACAACAATTTTAATAATTATGTTTATAATAATAATAAAAACAAAAAATATTGTTAGAACAGCACCTCAAGCAGCTAAAGGGATATATATATGTGTGTGCTATATTTGAATGGTCAATAATAATGAACAGTATCATTCAACAACATTCTTCTAATCATCCTTTACTTTTCTCATTCTATTTCTATCTCTCCTTCTATCTAACTTTTACCTGCCCTAACATAAATAATAAAAACCACGTGATTTACTTATCGCTATATATTTATATATAAAACAGCAATAACAAAAGAAAAAAAAATATATGATAAGTGTAATATAACACACATCAGCACTTTGAACAGTAAAAAAGAAGAAGAAAACAAAGAGAAATATGAGCAATTATTTTCATGTTTATGCAGACACGCGCGTTCACAAATGCATAATCAGAAAATGTGTAATTAAAATAAATAATAAAAACACATGCAGTTCATATAGAAAAATTCCAATATAAATTGTATAATTTACTTTTTATTTTTATTTCTTCTTTTTTTTTTTTTTTTGTATTTTAATAAGCCAACCCCAAACGGAAAGTTGACTTGTTTTATGCAAATGGCATGAAACATTTAGAAGAAGATGTCACATTAAAAATTAGAAATTAGAAATAATATGTAAAAAAATTTTCCTACTGAATTGACCATTTTTGTTTTTAAGGTCACTTAAAGTTTAGATATCAAATTTATTATTACAGGACATTGGCCCTAGAGAACTTATTGCAGGGTATTCGAGATACAGTTGCAAACTCTGATTGTTATCCATGATTAAACACATTACATAGTCCCGTTATTACTGAATGCTTAAATTTAAGGCGAGTCATATCTGAGCAACTTATAATACCCTTAAAGCGATAAAGCCCTTTTGGTCCTTAATTCTTGATCTAATAACTGGCAGGATAAAATCTAGAAAAAAGAAAAAGGACAGTCACTAGAAATGTAGTTCTATTATCATTGTTAGGCCTTAAAACTGGAGATTTTGAGTTACTAAATCTGAATCTTTGCTTCGATGTTATAGAACTCAGATATTATCACAAAACTTATGTAAACTGAAATTTCTAGGATCTATTGGCTGCCAAATAAATACATAGATAGATAAATGAATAAAACATGAAGAAATATAAACGATTTAGTTGTAATTTATATAATAAAAAAAAATGACTCGGCCCATAAGTTTTTTTTTTTTACTAAAAAAAAAATTGTGTGCCCTAAGGAATAAAGAAAAGGCGCCACCATGAATTTATTGAAACATACGATAAGAAATCTGAACGATTTGAATGATTTTATTTATACATAAAATTATAAATAAATTACAAATACAACAATAATAACAAGACTGCAAGTAAAAGGTGTCATAAAACAAATGAAACGAAAAACAAAAAATCAAACAAGTTTTTTTTTCTTTATTAAAAAAGTATGTTTAAAAATAATTGAAAAGAGTAACTAACAAGTGCAAAACAAAAAAAAAATCATAAACATAAAATGAATTTTTATTAATTAGATATAAAAATATAAATAAATAGTTTTTAATACAAATGCACGATTTTATATTAAATGTTCATGTTTATTAATGTTTATGTTGTTATTTTAATTGTTCATATAATGTTATTATGCTTTACAACTGCTGTCTAAAAAAAAATTTGTAAAAAAATTATTATTACAAGCAATCAGAGATTGCATGTTTTATTTCATTCCCAAAACCCCCCAAAATCCTCTTTGCTTAATTGATTAGCCGTTTTGAAGGAATATGTAAAAAATAATTGAAAAAAAAATAATATCTAATTTGATCCAAATTTAAGCCTTTAGCCCACAATATAACTCAGATAATGTAATTTTTAATGCTTAAGGAAATTTAAATTCACAACAAATTAGACCTGGCCAGAAATTAAAAATGCAAATTTGTTTTACGATTTTGAGTCCATTGGTCTTAAAATTATTACGAATTTTCATATAAAAACTCTCAATAAGTCTGCAAAAATTTAGGCTGATTTATAGACTTTTCTCAAATTTATATCTCTAAGTTAGGTAAAATTTTGCGATTTCAATAAAACATTCCTTATCAAGAGTTTCTGTAAAGAGTTTGTAATACAGAAGAATTTCCAATAATTTTTAAAAATTTTGTAAAAATTAAAAAAAAATATTTTTATAATTTTCAATGATTTTTTTTAAATTAATTTAATTTTTGATCGATTTTATTTGAAATAATTAGCAATAAAATTTTGTTTTGTATGTTTATATTACAAAAAATTTCAATTTCAATAAAAAGTTTAATCAATCAATACTTTTAATTAATTAATATACTTTAGCATAAAGTGAGAAGTTAAAAATTCAATAGTTCAATAATAATTTTTTTAACACTTGCATTGAGAAAATCAATGATTTTCTCTATGCAAGTGTTAAAAAAAATTTTTTATCATAATCACTTCAATTTATTTTAATCAAGAAAATTAAAAGTTTTATTAAATTTTTATAAACACTTACACACACACACACACACACACACACATGGCATTTTATTTATACTCGATAAATAAATTTTTAAGTGAAACAAATTTTTAAGTGAAAATATCACTGTGATGGCATTTTTACATTCAAACAATTAGTCCGGCTATTGTTAGTGTTGTTGTTTTTGTAAATTTACTAACAAACCTTTTTGTAAATGTATTGCCTAATAAAAATCTTTATACTTCTTGTTATTGTTTTTTTTATTTTTTCTTTTTTTTTATGCATCGTTAATTTCATCTGTATACACAAAAATGTGTGTCGCTGTTTGCTTTTTTTTTTCTTTTGTTTTTATTGTTCGTCTCACAAAATTTCTAAATATAATTGCCCTCGACAATGACTTTGAATGATTTTAGTTTTTGTTTAATGTTGTTGTTGTTTAATTTTGCCACTTTTTCATTTATATGTTTTTTCTTTCTGTGTTTTCTTCTTCTTCTTTTTTTTATGTAAGTGCGAGTGTAATAAAAACAAAAAAAAACCAAAGAAAAATTTTAATATTATTTGTACGCATTTAATTCTATTGTTATTTTGCGTGACACACACAAAAAACGACACTGCTCTTTATTGAAATATATTCATATTTTCATTTTGACAAAATCTTAACAAATTTAGCAATTTTAACAATGTTATCGCCTAACAACAGACAGACTAGACAAACAGATATTTTAGCCAGATTTATTTATGATATTATTTATGGATTTTTTAATGTGTAGAATTTTTCTCAAAGCAAATCCATTAAAACAGGTAAATTGAAACAAATCAGGCGACAGAACTTTCGCTTTATATTCATAATATAATAATTCTAAAAAGAAAAACTTTTTGTTATTCAATAAGATTTAGTCCATGAATAATTTTTCAGCCAATTAAAATTTCATTCATATTTTGGTTCATTTATTTTATGGCCATTTTACCTTATAATCAACTTTTTAAATCATTCGAAAATTGCAATTTTTTTTAAATTTCTTAACTGATAGTTTTTTTCATAAATTATTATTATTAAATTTATTGCTTTTAAGAACTTCAAATTTCGGAATATCAAAATTGCTAGTTCAAAACTTAAGAGAGGCATTCGGCGGCCGTAATATTTTCTTCTAATACGAACTGACACGAAGATTCCATCGTTCATTTTCTATATTAAATCCATATAAATGTATATGAAGTGTGTATTTTTCTGTAGCAGCTTTTAAGGCTTATAATAATAATTAAATGAGTCAAGTATAAAGTTAACTGTAAAACTCATAAAATTTTGTAACACAACAATGAAATTAGTTTCCCCAAAATCATAATATTATGTAAATATGAAATAATAATTCATAATCTCTCTCTCTCTCTCTCCCTCTCTCTGTCTCTTACTCTTTGTATATTAAGGAAAAAACCACTTAAAACTATTTGACATGCAATTAAATGAAATACTGTTATAATATTAATTACATGTATAATAAAATATGACAAGTTATCACTTTTTAATGTTTAAAATTCTTTATTACTTGTGCAAAAGTTATGAAAATGGACAAAGTTGATGAAGAAAAAGAAGAAGAAGCTGCTGAAATGCATAGTTAAAATTTTTTTTAAGGGTAAATTCAAGAGAAAAAAAATGCCGTGCCGTGCCTTGCTTTAAAGATAAATCTATGTCATCTCAGAAGCATTTCAAAACTTCTCGAAAAGTTATGGAAATATAAAAATTTCAAAAAAACTGAAAAAACATACAAAACTTTACTTACCTTAAATACTTAAGTTATGAAATGTAGTCATAGCATTTCTTTTTTGCTTTGCTTTTAATTAATTAAATGAAATTTTAAATTAATTTTCAATAAACTTTAAAATTAGCCCAGAAATATTGAGCAATTTAAAACTAATTATTAATAAATGAAAATTTTATGCAAGTTTTAGCAATAACCATTTTAGTATCTAAATATATCTATAAACATTTTTATATAAGCACTCATGAAAAATTTTTCTACTTCTGACGGTGAAGGTGAAGATGAAGGTGAAGGTGAAGGTGAAGGCATACCTTACACAATAACTTTAATCAAATAAACATGAAAAGTTAATAAAAATTTTTATTATCCTGTATCATAACACATAAATCGTTTTGTATGTATCAAACTGTATGCTACATAATTTTATAATATACATATGCATTATACTTTATACATACACTTTAACATCATCATTATCATTATCATTATCATTATCATTATCATTATTATAATATTCTTCTTCGTCATCATTTTCATCATTCATTTTTTCTTCTTTTTTATTTATGTGTAAATTTTCCCATATAAATAAATAAATTTAAGTACCACATTAGAGACAAGAATTTCTCTAACTCTGTTTCCTTCTTATTCTCTCTCCTACTGTCTATCATATCAATTTGCCCTGGTATGCGTTCCTATATGTTACAAGAAAAAAATAAGGAAAATAAATAAAAAAGCGAAAACAAAACGAAAATTTATATTCTATAAGATTTTCTTTCTTCTCTTTTTATACCCTATACAACTTGTGGTACATTAAATTCTGTATGGAGTTATGTAACATGCAGAAAATTTTAAGATAAGGTTCTTCTTTTTTTAAATCATTTGAATTAGTCTGCCTGTCCATGTTTTTTTATTATCGAAATTTTAAAGATACTTTAATGATATTTATGAACGAGTGAATGGGCATTACAAATCAAATGGCTTGAATCTTACAATAATTACCCATATAGGATTTTGACTCTTGAATAAATACTTTGGGACTTGTTTAATTTGGCTTATAATTATTTTTGAGTACTTTTGGATTACAATCGGAACATTCATTAAATGTGCATGGTTATTTGGTTATCTCGGTGAGTCCATTTTTTGGTCCTTCTTGTCATATTAAAGTAAATTATCAAATTAAGGTCTTTCATAAAAAAAAAATCTCTATATGGAAAAAAATTACAAGTTTAAAGATAGTTTAAAGGTAAATTGGTGCCAAATTGTATTTTAACATGGAAAACATATGTAGCAAATTTGGTCCAAATTGGTCCATATTTATGATTACTTCCCATGTAATGTTTTTTTTTTTGAAATAAAGTTATTTTATGACAACTTTTTAAATAAGTTAAAAGTTAAAATTTCGCTTTGTAATCTTCTTCTGTGACTTTTATCATATTAAAATATTCAAGAGTCGGCTCCGAAAAATTAGAAAGGTTTTACTGGTTTTTTTTTTTGTTATAATGCATTCAAATTTTTGTTTCTTCTTCTTCTTCTTCTTCTGTTTCACCTTCTTGTAGTTGATTCAATAACATTCAATGTACCCTAAAGCGTACAACACCACTTGGCCGCTTACAAAGTAGTTCAAGTATTTCATAAAAAAGTTGTAAGGCACTTAGTAGTGCATCTAAGGTTATACATATAGTTATGTATATGTACGTATATATATATATATATATATATATATATATATATATATAAGAAATTTATATACTATAGAAAATTTTTTGTTTGGTATATAAGAAAATTTGTTTAGGACAATGCTGATGATTGATGGCTCTTGCTTTGTTTTTTGTTATTTGGTTGTTTAGTTGTTGGTTGTTACCACAATGAAGTAGAATGTAAAATGAATTTGAAGGCGTAACAATACTTGTCTGTCTGGCATTGTTTGCGCCATTGTTTGTATTTTATAGATATATTTCATTTCTCTAAAACTCCCCGAAGATATTTTAATAGTTTTCCTTTATTGTTATCGTTATTACCACTCTTATTTATTGTTTTAATTGATTTTATGTGGTGTCACAATAATAATAATCATAATAAAAACAACAAACTTAAAAAAATTCTCAATATTTTCAATTGAGCATTGCAAACACTTTCAACACTTTTAATTTTTTAAATAAGCAAAAGTTAAGCGTGTTTTTTTTTATAAAATATCTTCTTGTCAATACTGATTAAATTTTTCTCTTTATATTTTGTAATAATTAATTATAAAAATACACTTAATTAAAATAAAATCAGTAACAGATATCAATGAAATGTTTAATTGCACGTAAAAGACGTGATTTGTATTTTAACTTTATAAAAAAAAAAATCTTTTAAATTGATGCTGGACTCAATGATCTTGGGACCAGTGGCTTACAAACTGATATTGTGTGATATTGCAGCCTCTTTTTTCAAATATAAGAAGTAAAATGGCTTTTAATTAAGCATTTTACACTTTCTATATAAATAAAAAAAGGTCACTTTTGGGCGGCGCCTCAAAGATGCCATTTAAAAACTTTTACCGTATTTAGTTTGGAAGTCTTTGACTTAGATGAATTATTTCAATCGAAAGTACTTTAATGTGCAGACCAAGAGATATCGTACGGCATATTGGCATATGGGAAATGTATAATTGTTGTCTGACATTGAATTCATATCAAAGTGTGTGGTCTTGGGTAAATGTTCTTCCCTAAAAATTATAAAAATTTTATCTTAAAATGTAATGATTTTTAGGGCAAAATTATGAAGCTTAATTTGTTTTAAGTAAAAAATTTCCTAAATGAAAGATGCCAGTTAAAATGTTTAAAAATTTATCTGAGTTAAAAAAACATTAAACATTACACATAAATATACATTGAAAAATTTAGTTCAAAATATGATTGTGCCTGTAAACTAAATTGAATCTATTTGAACAATTTTTACTTATTATTAAAGGATGCTTTAAAGAATTTTTCTTTTTTTTTTTACTCAAATTCTGCTTATTCAAAATTACTGGACATTCAGAATTTCATGCTAAGGATTTCCTTTTAAACCTTACAAGCGCTGTAATTGAATTGACCTTTAACTTTATGATTATGCTTACAAAAGAAAAACTTAAATTCCTCCTTAAACATCTTCTGTTCTACATACATTTATTGGCTCCTTAATAAGGAGTGTAATGTCCTTATTTATTTGAAATTCTTTTTAACTTGGATAATGACAAAAGATATTAAGAAAAATGTTAATAAATTATTGGTTATTGTAAAATGAAATAATTTTGTTAAACGAAATTAATTTAAAATTATGGCAACACTTTAAGGTCATAATATGTGACATAGAATTTTGCTGCAATGTTTAAATGGATCAAAGTGTTGAATGATATCAAGAGATTTTAATTTATCTTAAATATTTAATGATAATTATTAACATTAAATAATTTGTTGTTTTTAACAAATAAAAGTAAGTTTTAAGTGCCGAAGTGCTTTTGGTTTTTAGTAAACTTTATTAAAGTATATTTCAAATTTGCTACTTGCAATTTGATAACAAATTTATGTGGACAGATAATAGATGGACAGCTAAACAATTTTATTGAAATCTAAACACAAAATGATTCTAAGTCCAGCATTATAATAAAAAAGTGCATTTATCTTAAACCATTTTGCTTTTTAAGTACATCCATATAAATCTATTTTGCCATGTATCGTATAGAGCTTTAGCAGGTTTAATTCTCTTTTTCTCAAATAGTTTCAATTTACTTTTTGCACAGCAGAACATTTTCCAGAATCAATCTTATCCTTATATGTTCTTAAAATTGTTATGCAATTCATTAAAAAAAAAAATGTTGCAAAATTCAGTAATAATCAAAGAAAGCAAGTCCCCATACAAAAATCCAAGGAGCAATTGCAAAGCAGAGCATAACAAATAATAATAAGTGTAATAAAAAATCTGTTAAAAAGGGAAGACACTCAGTAAAAAACAGAAGTGATTGGGGTGAGATTAAACAAAACTATTAAAATAACAATAAAGTTGTAAAAATTTTTTTTTCTTCTTCCTTTCTTTTTTTCTTTTAGATTTGTTTATTCCTTTTTATTTATTCAATTTCATTTTTGCTCTTAGTTGCTTCTTGAATGGTTCTATTTGAAAGGAGTAAAATGTATTAAATAGATAAGAAAATAAGGAAATAACATGAAAAGGGAATAAGTTTGGTATGGTTGTGAGTTGGGAAAGACAAAGAATCAGCAAAAAGTATGGCTTGCTAAACGAAGAAAAAGAAGAAAATAAAAAAAAGTTAAGGACATGAAATTTTGAGGTCAATTCAACGAATGATTATAATAAATGTGATACGAATATATAAAAATTTTATAAGTTAAAGCGATCTAAGAAAATTCGTTAAATTTTCAAGTAAACCTATTTTTTAATAAAAAATTAAAGCCCATACGGCATTTTATAATTTAAAGAACTCACAAATTATATTAATTCTTTATAGAATTTCTTCTTTCGATTTTTTATATAGAAAAAATTTATAATTATAAATTTTCTATTTAATGTGGAAAATCATTTCAAAATCGTTATGTGATTAAATACGATAAATTTGTCTTGAATTGTCCATTTTTAAGCATCTAAAAAACGTTTTTACTAATAAGAAACTTGATTGTTTTTATTTTTAATATTTTCATTAAATTAAGTAAAGAAATGTACGAAGTTTAAGAGTCCATTCGATTTGATTGTAAAATTTTTACTTTCCTTACTCTCAAATAGTTTTGACAAAAGTGAGTCCATAAATACGTAAACTTCTCAGCTTTATCTAATTTTAGCTTCATTATCTGCTTTTGAAAATAATTGTCGAAGAAAGCTCAATTGACACAATTTTCTTTTTGGCTAAAAAAAAAAAACATCCAATAAATTTTCAAATTTAATAATTTTTTTGCAAAACATTTGTAAAAAAGAAAATATAATTTATTCGGCTTGTTTTATTGTTGTAATATTAAAATAGATAATAAAAATAAAAGTAATAGAAAAAGTCAAATACAAAAAGGGAAATCCGTTAATATTTCCGTTTAGTTGGCCAATCAAACAAAACAAAATTCATTCAACTCAAATGAAAATGGTAAAAAATTGCTCCTTTTCTGTTGTGGCCCAATATGAAATTTTTTAAGGCTAACAATAATAATAATAATAATAATCACAATAAAAAGTTGTATTCAAAATTATGGTCACATAAACTTTTGCAAAAATAATCGTACTAAAAATGAAAGCAATTAAATATGTTTGTAAATAATGGTCGACTATAAAGTCACTTCGTTTCATATAAATAAAAAAGTTAGAACTATTTGAAAGGTTCAAAAATTATGAAAAATATGTAAAGAAAAAATAATAAGCAACATTTTTATAGCCATTTTTAAGAAAGTCCGCTCTGTTCTGTGTAAAACGAGTTAAAATTTGTTACCAAAAGTAACAAAAGAACCTTTGCTAAATAAAAATTATAATCGAGCGATTTAGTTAAAATCACTTTTGCCTTAATTCTAATGGCTTATTATATAAAACTGAAACAAAACTTATTGTACTTAAATTTTGCTCTTAGTGTGAATATAATGAAAAACTATAACCATAAAATTTCTAGGTTCATTAAAGCGAAAGATTCATACATTTCATATGAATGTATATATGTATGTATGTATGTGTGCGTGTTTGTATGTATGTATGTGTCAGTATATTTATATGACACCTGCAGTATATTGTCTCGTGTATTTTAATTTAACAAGAAAATAAATTTATGCTATACCTTTTTCTTTTTTTTTCGTTGTTTTTCGCTTGCCATCAGTTTTTTGTTTTTATTTATTTTGGCTTTATTCATAGCATTTGTGCCATTTCTTTCATAAATATATTACTTTATAGTTTTTTTTTTTTATAAATATATTTTATTACATTGATTTATATTGACTTGATTGGAAATTGGATTTTTAAAGTAACAGCAGCAATGAAAGAATTTTAATTTTACCAAATTTAAATTTACCAAATGGAATGCAAATAATTTTTCTAAAAGAATTTCTCTTTTTCAAATTTCTTTTTCATAAAGAAATTCATTATAAATTATTTATAAAGAGAAATACAATTTGCTTTTAAACAAGGCCTACTTTCCTCTTTTTGAGTTTTATCTTTGAGGAAATTTCTTTTTTTAATAATAAATGTGACTTGTTGTGTTGAGTGGGAGTGGTCAAATAATGGGCGAAATTAATAATTTTTTCCGAAAAACATTTTTCATACATATAAAAATTATGTGCTTACATTAAAATGAACTAGAAAGCAAAGGCGTTCTATTTTGGTGTAATAAAAAACGCCAGAGATTTTTGTGAGAGAAATCATTACAAACAGATCTTTTTCTAATCTGTAAAGTCTTCTATTCATTATTTTATTTATTGAAGTATTTGAGACCATAAAATTAAGGATTTTGAAGCCACATAAGTACGGAATTTAATACTCAACTTTTATATGAGAAATTCAACAAAGCGTTTTAATAAAACAAATGATTTTATTGCTTATTTTGCAAGTGAAGAATAAAATGAAAAAAAAACCCATTTAGCAAAAATATTTTTCGAACATAATATTAAATGTTTTATGTTATGTATTTTTAAATTATTATCACTCATACGTCACGTTGGCAAAAAACTGAAGCCACGTACAAGACATTGCCACCAATAACTTAAATAACATTAAAATTTTTTTATAAACCATATGGCTGTTATTTATTCAAATGTTACGAATGTACAATTTGTTTACAGCAGACAAAAATTTTACTAACTTTCAATAACTAACTTGTATAAAAAGCATTAAATTATTTCTTATATTTAGCACAAGACGCCATACAATATAACATGAAAAGTTTTTATTTTTTGTTTATTAAGTTTTGTATGAATGTAACATGAAACAGTTTATAACATACATTAAAAAAAAAAGAAAAGAAAAGAAAAGAAAAGAAAAGAAAAGAAAAGAAAGTAAAAATTCCACTACCACCACCATCGCTAGATTAAAAAGTTTTACTCCAATTTTGCCATTTTTATATTCATTTTATGTTCTTTGCCAAAAAAAAAGTTTGATATCATCAGGCAACAACAATAACAATAACAAAATATGCAGCAACAAATAACCATTATTTTAAATGTCAAATAAATATTTTACATGTATAAGGTGAAAATGCACAAATACAAATGCACAAACATATTTAGTTGTTGTTGAAATTTTATCTTTTTTTTTTTTTTTTGTTTTTTTGTTTTGTTGTATAAAGACAAAAACTGTAACTTTTTCAATATTAGTTTTACTTTAATTGTTACTGCTGTTTTATTTTTGTTACTTTCATGATATTACAATTTATCGTTATGTACATACACTTATGTACAATATTTATATACAAAATTATTATAATGGTAATGCTTGTTTAAGTATTGATTTACGTGAAATATTTACAACAAACCGTTTGTACTTATTATAAAATGCAGGAGAAATCTAAACTGATTTTAGTTTCAATTATACTAAACTTAAAATTATTCGCTGGGAATGAATGGTTTTTGATTTACAGTTTTATATATTATCAGAGGAACTTTCACTTTCACTTTGGTTTGTTATGAGAACTATTTCAATAATTTATATTAAAGTGTTTAAGGAGAAGTAAAATCTTCGTTTATTTTATGAGCAGCACAATTTTTCAACGGTGTAATGAACAATTTCACCTCAAGGATATTAAAAATCTTATTCTAATGACATTAAATTATATCTTTAATCTGAAGGTGAAGAGTTACTCTAATGAAATAAACTGTAACATATAACTGCACTTCTAGTTAGGTAGATATTTTTAAGTTTCTAACAGATAGAAGTGCTTTTATTTCCTGAAAATAGATTTTCTTAACAGTATAATGTTTTTCCAGCGAAAGAGCATTTAAAATTTGTATTAAGATTAATCTTAAGCTGTAGCCATTATATTTTAAAATCATATTTGAAAAAAGCAAAACTTTCTGGCCAAAGTTTACTTTACTTTTTATCAATAGACATCTTTAAATTTCTTTAGGAAGATTTTACAAGAAATTCAAATAGCAATTTAATTAAAAAAAGGTATTTTAAAGCATATCTCGTCAACTCAACTCTCGCCTCTACAACTCTTTCTTATGTTATTGAGAAGTGAAGAAATCAAAAAAAAAAAAATAATGATTTGTTTGTTACGCTTCAAATGGTCTTAAACTTAGACCAATAATAGAAAAGTAATTTCATTTTAAAACATTTTTAATTGTAATAGAAATTTTAAGCTACAGTTTGAATGTAACAAACTTCAAGATAAATTTATAACACTCATACCACACGTAGTCCAGGATATAATAATGCAAACCACAAAGAATTTTAACATAAATTATTTCAAGAATTTTAAATGCATTTTCAATAAAACTATTCCATTTACCATTGAAAAACTGATAATGCGTTTATCAAATTTAAAAAAAATATATATAAATTTATTAGTTTGTTAAATAATTCTATAAATCTAATAAATATTGACTTTAATAAATGCACATCATTTTCTTTCATCATAACAGAATTTTTCAATTTGATATCCTTGAAACTTGCTTAAAGTTTTTCAAATTCAATTACGTCTACAAAATTTACAAAGTTTTCTCTTTTTTTTTTTAATTTCTATTGACTTATCTATTTTTCTTTTTTTTTTAAATTTAAACTGAAATTTGATGTTTAGAAATTTCAATATATTTTATTAAGGAAAATTTTTACTACATGAAAATTTGGTTATATTAAATATCAATCATAAATAAAATTTAATATTTTATTTAATATTTGAATACACATTTTAATTCATTCTATTTAATTAATATAATTTAATATGATTTTTTTTCTAACATTTTTTAGAATAGAAAAAATTATAATTTTTTAGAATAGAAAATTTGTAGAAAAATGCAATAATGAAATATCTTTATTAAATTCTTAATTAAAATTTTTGTTAATTTTTTATAAAATAACATTTTAATATGACTACTTAAAAAACCAAAATAAGCAAAAAACTTGTAGAAAGTTTATAATTCCAAGAAAAAGTTTGGCAAATTGAGTGATAGTTTCTTCATTCATTATCATTTCATCATTTTTTTATCATTCATTTTTGTAGTTACAGTTTGAAAATTGTACAAGTAAAAGAATAGAAAAGAAAATTGTATAAAATAAATAAAATTCAATTTAGGTTTGGCTTTGTAAACCCTCTTAAATATAAAGATCTCTTTGATTGGAATTTTTCTATTTTATTTTTTTTTTGCTTTCTTACTTTCAAAGATGCTTTAAGTCCATAAGAAGTCATACACTTTTCATCTTTGTTTTTTATAGATAAATTTACTTACATGGTTAACTTCATAAATAAACGATATAAAGTAACAGTTACCATTAACGTTCGAGAGAACGAAACATGTTTTTTAAGGATTTGTAGTAAATTGATTAGTTTCAACAAATTTATGCAGGTAGAATTTTCATGTATTGGATATGGCAAAAGTTTTGCTATATTGCGATAGAAATTTTGTATAATAAGTATAATTTCGAAACATGTAAATTTTGTTTCTTATTAAAGAAAAAAAAACCACTTGTGATATAATTTTTAGAGATAACTTCAAGAAAGTTCTTGAAGTAGAATCATTTTTTAAGTCTGTCAGTCCGTCTGTTGTAAATCTTTTGTTATAAACAAACGGAGTGTAATTGCTGAAATATTTTAATAAAATCTTATAAAATGAGGCTTTTTTTTGTCACTCTAAAAACCCTTGAGACTATTTCAAATCGGCCCAGAGTAAGGGCAACACTTTTACACAACTGGAAAATGCTAAAAAAAAAAGGAAAATGGGAAAAAATTTTATAAATTTAACTATTTTTTTTTTTAACGAAAATCGGTAAAATGCACTATTTGGATCCGTATAACCTAGGATTTCTTGAATGTTGCTTATTTTTTCGGGTTTCTTTTTTTGTTTTGCTCCTTGAATAATGGAGTTGCTTTGATGGAAAAATGCTTGTGAAATTAGCACGAAAAAAATTTGTGAAATTATCACTAAGCAAATGGCAAAAAGTTAGAAGTGACAAAGGGAAGTTAACAACTGATCTTCAAAATGCTCAAAACTGAAAATAGTTTTGGTTTTTTTATTTTTCTTTCATGATTTAAAAATTATTTAACACGCAATTTATAATGGCAGTTATTTGGAAATATATTCATCTTGTATTAAACCGATCAACTAAGAATTTAGTGGGCGGGCATTTTTTTGTTTTATTGTATATGGATAAATGGATTGAAGGGCTCTTGAGGTTCCGCGTGTTTTTAATAAAAAATCCATTTAAAAAAATAATATAATTTTGAATACTTTTCAATATAAAACGCTTCACAATTTTTATGTGACGTGCCGTTATTTTTTGAATGCCCTTCTAATTTTTTTACCTAAACTTACATATTACTATGTTAAGTTTTTACTTGGACTTGGACTTTTTACTTGGAGAATGATGTATCGTTTCTAAGAGTCAAAGTCGTAGAAGTTTTCTTCTGCATTACTTTTGCCATAATTAATTTAATATTTTTGCATAATTATTTCTATTATCTTAAATTGTTGTCTATACAAGAAAACAACAACAATAACAACAACAACAATAACAATAACAACAACAATAACAACTAGAAATAACTAGAAATATGGGAGTCTATTCCTTTAAAAACGTAAGTAAAATTTACAGAATCAATCCAAAAATGAGAAATTTTTCTTGCTGCTTTTTAGAGCGATTATTCCATTGAAGTTTATTTTTCAAGTACTTAAAAAAGAACATAAAAGAATCAACAAATAAATTCCGTATAAAAATCAAATATTAAAATGGTTCATCTCTTTTTACTTCTCATTCTTCATAAGAAATGAATTTTGTAAACGTCTTTTTATCAAAAATTTTTTTCATCGTTTTTTATAATTTTTTTAATTTTTCCAATTTTTCTTACTTCAATAATGCCAAAAGAATATCCTTTTTTTTTCCTTTTTCCTTTTTCCTTTTTCTTTATTTTTGTATTTTTTGCTTT
The DNA here is from genome assembly GCA_023089585.1 of Melophagus ovinus. Taxonomy (NCBI): domain Eukaryota; kingdom Metazoa; phylum Arthropoda; class Insecta; order Diptera; family Hippoboscidae; genus Melophagus; species Melophagus ovinus. The sequence continues at coordinate 6,925,435 of JAKKIB010000177.1, forward strand.
TTATATGCATGAAATAAAATTTGATATATTTGCATTAGCAGCATCTGCTGCATACCGAAGTATAAAATTCAGTCACGTTTATTGCGTTTAATATTTCGTTTTATTAATTTAATTTTCCATTTTAGTATCCAACAAATCATTAAAATAACAACATATGGAAAATGATAAAGAAATTGTATTTGTCCATTATAAAAAGTTTCAAACTTTTACTTTGTACTAATTTCTTCTTTTTTCTTTTTCTTTTTCTTTTTCTTCTTCTTTTTGGTTTTCGTTTCGTTGTGTTGCCCAATTTTTCTTAAAAAAAGTAAAAGTAACATAAATTAGTACTGATCTCAAAGGATTTCATGATTTATTTACATAATTTATTATTAAACAAGAGTAAAGTAAACAAAACCTTTATGAATCTAAAGTACGCTACACCATTTTAAATAATTTAAGAAGCACATTTAAAGCAAAAAAATTTTTTGTTATTTTTAATATAAAAGAGATTTCAAAAAATGCAATCATTTTATTGAAATTCTTTATATGATTTTGCTGATTCAAATACTGATGATCGCTAAAAAGTCGCTTTGTAAAAATTTTTACATTTAAAAGATGCAAAAATCATAAATTTTCTTTTCGCACAAAGATTCAAAAGAATGTCTCACATAAGTTAAAAAAGTATTTATTCAAAAGTTTTAAAAATTAGTTTATTAAGCAGAAGCGATCTAGCCATATCCATTCACTTATCTATTTCTCTGATGAAAGCAAAAAACTTGAAATATTTATCTTAAATTTCTTTATAGAACTAAACGATCTATTCATATTAAAAATAAGAAATGGGGTGTGTACCCCACACTAAAGTTTCATAGATTTTTTTATAGCACATAAATTAAATTAAGGTTTTTTATATAAAACAAATTTTGATTTGACGGATCCATATAAACTTTCTTTCTTGCTTTAGTTTATTTTAGCAAACTTCTCATTTCTCATTTCTACAAATTTTCATGAATGTTTTACCTTATAAAGTTTTGCTTTATATCCATCAGGATAATGCATTTTCCACAGAAAATCTTACATTCTCAATTTAAAGTTTTTGCTATTTCCTTTTCTGTTTTTTTTTTTTCTTAACTTTTAAAAGTTTAAATCCTTTTATTGATATTGATGAAAGTATTCTCTCTGTGTTAAATTGTAATCCTTTACTTTTGAATTTTACTTTTCATATTTTTTCTTAGTATGCATTAGACATTTTTAATTAAGACTTTCACTTTAATAAAAAAGCTTTTCTGGAATTTATGATATTTTTATTTATAAATGAAAAAAAATAGACATCATTATGATAAATGGTATATTTTGCACTTAATCGATTAAAATTAAAAATCTATAAAAATGTAAAAAGGTAAAAAGGCCATAAAGTTTAAATGTCAGAAAAAATGTGAAAAGTCTTTTGTCAAATATTGATTGAATATATTTGTAAAAAATGAGCTTATAAATTTGATTTTATATTTTTGTATATTTTTTCTTTTTTTGACAATTTATCAACACTTTTAGAAATGTGATATAAAATAATAATAAAAAAAAAAAAAAACATAAACTAAAAATTTCAAAAAAATCACAAGATTTTCAAATTTTTCTGTAAAAATTTGTTTAGTATTTTTGTTAATTAATTATAATTTCATATAATATAAATAATTTTAAATCGATATTATATTTTTACTATAATCTTAATATAATTTTTAATAATAATTGAATCAACAGATAAACGAATAAACGAATAAATTTAATTTATATAATTTTTGGTAATTAATTTTTTTTTGTTTTTTTTTGTTTTTTTTTGTTTTTTGTTTTTTTTTTTTGTTTTTTGTTTTTTGTGTATTTGGCCTACACTACAAATGACCAGAATTATAGAATGAAAGTACTACGCAATTGCAATGAAATTAAGTTGCCTTAAAAGTTTTAAAAGAGACTTCTTTTACAAATTTTTATACAAAATGTATTTGAAAGAAATCTATTTTCTGAATCATATGCCTTTAAAACATTTTTAAAGAAATTATAACTTTTTATTACACTGGAAGTTTTGTAATGCTAGTCTAGGCCTTTTCTTTCATATTATTTATTAACTTTACACAACTTGAGTTATATAACTTTAATATTTTAAACTTTCTTTCATTTAACTCCTTTGAAAATTTTCTACTACCCTCATTTTATATGAATTATGCCAAACAAATTCATCACAAATCTTGTCATAAATTTGAAGAGGCCACTTAATAAATTTAATATTGATCGATTTCTTCATTTTTGCTTTCCTTTATCTATCACCAGCAATTGATAGGGGCTTTACTCTGTCAGTGTACACTGTAGTTAATATCAGCAATTTTTAACAATTTTTTTTTTTTTACTTAAATATTTAAAATTTAATTATTTTATTCTTTTTATATATTTATGATTTTTGTATTCATAAAAAAAAATAAAACATTTGTAACAACAGCTGTAATAACAAATAATTATAAGCAGTAAAATTTGTGGATTTGTAATGGCTAATAAATATCTTACAATAATTTGCTAAATGTTGTCCAGAATTTAAAAAATAAATTTTTCGAATTTTCTCGGAAAATTATTTGAACTCGAAAAATGGCACTAACCTATATAAAATTTTGTAGATTTTATAATATCACTTAATTCTAAACATTCTCAGAAAAATTCAGTTAATAAATATCCGTACAAATGGCCGCAATTTTATTCACTTTCAACAGTTAGTGATTTGGCTCTTGAAACTTTATGAAAGCACCTAAAAAATTACAATCTGTACTTTAAACATAAAAACTAATGAATAAACTCAATATGTTTGGATAAATGAGTAGACGGCAATACTAAATCGATTAGCTTAGTAAAAAAATCTGCTCTAAAGACTTTTGATTGATACATAAATCCCTGAAAACTTATTACACTTTCTCACAAAATAGTTTTAGGGCATGAAAATTGTAATGAGAATAACAACAACTACAACAAGTATAAACATTTATATTTAGAAAAATCGCATTTATAGATTTGACGATATAATTCGGACATATTTGGCTTTTAATTCTTTTTATGTAAAAATGATTGTTTTTACTCTTTTGGCAATCAAATTATCTGATTTGTTCAAAAAGCATATTCTTAATGCCACAATCACATTGCGACCCAACTACATATCAAACTATATAAAAAAATGTCATGCCTTATTCTTAAAATTAAATACTTAATCAGATAAAATTACTGGCTTTTATTTTACTGCTATTTAATTATCAAAATTTTAGATAGATGATGGATACTTAAGTATCTCTGAACTACTTCAAACCGTTTTGGTGTACTCATCACTCGTACGGTAGAAAAAAAAACTCACTTTGTTTAAAAGTAAAACCTTTAGGCTTTTTGAGAAAGAGCCCGAGTAGAAAATTTTGAATTGATGTAAATTTGTTTAGGCATAACCTCAATAATTTTCAATTAAATACAAACATTGCTCATCTGTTCAATTGCTCTGGTTTTATTATCACTTTTTTTTTTATTTTTTACTAAGCGATTTCTTAATACCAAACCAATTTTACTTTACGTTTTCATTTACGTTCTACAAGAAATTTCAGAGAGACCAATCAAACATTAAATTTCTAAAAATTTAAAGAGTCCCACTTATCTGCCTATTTATTTATTTCTATTGACATGTTTGTTTTATTAATTTTCACAAAAATCTTGAAAAGTTTTATATATTTTCAGAGAAAAGTTATAAGAATAAATAAAATGAAGAAAAAGCTACCAAAAAATTTTATGCAAGATGAAATTTTCTCCGCTTTATAATTTTAATAATATCACTTATCATATAAATTCAATATAAATGAATTTTTTTACAAATTTATTACAAATATTTCATATAATTTGAAAGAATTATATTTAATTTGATCACATTTTTATCAGAATGCATACATTTTCAATGTTAATATCATTTTCAATATTAATGCTCATATTTATAAAGCAAAATAAAATATAAAAACGAAAAATTTCTATATATAAATATTGAATGACAATGTAATGCATAATTTCATAGCATTAATTGCATGTGTCAATGTCACTTTTCGTCGATAAGTTATTGCAAATGCAATTTTCAATTTTCATACAGCAAAAATAATATAAATGCATTTCTATTATTATATTATGATACAATTTATAATTTAGCGTTATACAAGTATTAAATTTACACCCTACACAACTACTTGTGACATTGAGCATAATAAGTTTATGCTGCTGTTTGTATAATTTAAAAAGGACTTATTATAAATCTTTATTTTTATTATAATGAACGATTTGCAATCACCTTCCAATTTGATTTAAACCTGCATGTCCTTACGGATACTTAAATATCTGATACTTGTTAAAACTTCCAATAGATTGCCTTTTCTTTGTATGCCTTTCTGTACACCAAGGTGATTTAAACCTGCATCACTTCAGCTGTCACTCTGTCGATGTCTGTTTTGTATTCAAAGATTCTAATGTCTATTTTGTAACCCACATTGAGAGCTACCCTTAATAAATCGAATACATTTTACGTTCGATTTTACACTTTATGTAATCTCTATCAAAAATGTTACAAAGATCTAATTTAGCTCGCCTAAAATGTATGTCTAGGCTCTTTCGAAAATATTAAAGTTTAAACTTTAAGAATGTTGATTTTTTTTTTCAAATAGATATTCGGTTTGTTTAATCACATTATACTTAAATGTGATTAAAATTGATGTATTTTTCCAAATCCTCCTAGAAATTAATCCCTTCATCTTACCAATAACATTTACACATATCTCTGTATTGTATATAAATTAATTTGTATACTTGAAAAGTGATGCATTTAAAACTGTAAGTGTCAATTTCGTTCTTATTATTATCATCACAATTAATTACAATTAAGGTCAATAAGCGACAGCGTTGAACTTGTTATTAGAATGACAAAAAAAAAATTTTAAAAAAAGTAATATATGGCTGAGGACAAATGTTGGAAGTCAACCACTTAAACACGTTGATATTACGATTAAAAAATAGAAAACGTAAACAAAAAGAAAAGGGAAATCTTGATATAGTATAATATCACGTAGGCGTGGCACATTGGCATTTTTTTTTATCATTTACAATTTGCAAATAATAAGCAAAAAATTATAAACTTTTGATAAAAAAAAATTAGAGATGTTCTCAGTTTAAGTTGCACAAAGGACGTGTCCTTTGACAGATTTTGCTCATTATCAATACCAACCTTCTTGCAAGGATTTTCGACATTGCTACCAGATTTTAGCTCGATATCTTCTTTTTTTGCAAACGGGCAGCACGGACAGACTGACAGATATGTTTAAATGGATTCAGAACTTGATTCTGTTTAAAAATATGTAAACTTTATGGCATCTTCGTTGTTTCTTTTTAAATGCTACAAACATAATAAGAAAGCGAATGTACCTCCAATCATTGGTTGGTGAATGGAAAATTAAATTTTTAATAAAAATTGCTTGTGGAAATTTTGTACAAAATTTCTCTGATTGACTTAAAATTTGAATCCAAAAATATGAGAACTTGCCAGTTTAACGCTATTACTGATTGAAATTTTTATTTTGGTAGTTTCCCAAATTTCCTTAATTGATCTCTAAACTACCCAAATGTTATCCTTTTCTAATGATTAAATTTAAAATTTTTTACAATTTATTCTATGTAATTGTTTTTACTATCAAAAAAAAAAAAGAAAGATACATAATAAAAAAATTTATTACTTTTAAATTTTGTAATTTTATTTTTATATTTTATTTATTTCATATTTTTATATACATAAATTTTATAATTATAATTTGTTTTGTTTTTAAGGCTAAGAATGACAATGATGGCTGCATTTAATTTATCCTATAAGTTATTCACCAAGATTTTTATATTATTATTAAATATATTTTATAAAGCATATCACAAATCGTAAGAGATAGTTTAAGTTTTTTTAGTTATATAAAACTCATTCACAAAAATCTAGAATGACTAAATATAAAGCAATTTTTTATTTCAGCGTTTCATTTAGTGTCTAACTGTTTATATCTTCTCCTTTTTCTTTTATGAGAGTTTGTCAATCTTTTGACATTTAAATGCCACTTGGACATTATGAATTTAGAGAGTCACATTTCACACATTTGCTTTGTTTCAGAATAGCGAACTGTCAGAAATGAAATATTTCTGTGATGGTTCTAATTTAAATTATTTAAATGAAAATGGAAAAGTTATGGTAAATTTTTGCCATAGTTTTATTTATCAGTTCCTTTAAAAATGCTAAGATTTGATAGTATAAAACGTTACTACATAAAGTTTAGACTAAAGAATCAGAACAATTGTAATGTTAGTCGTGCATTTTTATATCATGAGTATGTTAAGGTTTTGCAATAACCATACACATAAGACTAATACTCCCAAAATTTTAATAATGCTGATCAACTTATAATCACTTTCTGATTCAATTTAAATCTGTGTCTTTCTTCGCCTGCTCAATTAATTTCTGACCATGGAAATTTTTTAATTATCCTCCAAATATTTTAATGACAATTTGATTGAACGTCTAACTTGTAACTTATTTTATTCGATTTTAATTTAATTGCTTAATTACCAGAAAAATAAGCGATTTTATATTCCAGCCAAATAAGATAAGTGCTAATCATGTTATAGGAAAAGTGCAACCATATAGAACTCATTTATTATAACAAATTGCCAATTATGGCAGAAACTTTATGTTCCTCTTTACATTTACGCATTCTAACTAATGATGGATGTTTGTCTGGGCCATTAATAATTTCTTTATATAAATTTAATGAGTGAATTTTCTGATTTGATTGTTTCTTTTTTCTTTTCGTTTTTCTTTTTTTTGTTGTTGTTGTTGTAAATTAATGTTGGCCATCAACGTAGCTTTAGACAAGCAATTTATTGCCACTTTTAGCACTTGACTTATTTATTATTAAATGGTATTAATTATATGAAATATTATTCACACATTTTATATTTCTTAAATGTAAATTATCTAAAACTCAAGACTTGCATTGTTTAAAATAATGATTTTCAAATAATTAAAATCAATAAAACCAACGAATTTTGAATTTGAAAAAAGGTTTTCTATATTTGATCCATATTTTGTGTTACTTTATAGTCACTCTTTCATTAAGGTTCTATTTTGTTTAAAAAAAAAACACAGAATAATTTTAAAGTGAATCGATTACAATACTTAAATGCCCTATAAAATAAAAAAATTGTTAATTTTTAATTATTTCAATAGTTTGTTATATGAGAGGAGGTTGAAAAAATGGATCAATCGATATCAAACTTTTTAAAATATAACCAAGCATCAATTGAGGTTAAAATAATTTAAAAATTATAATATTTTTTTCAAAAAGGCACTTTATTGGGCATGCTTGTAAAATTTTAAATTGTACGATTTTAACAATTTTTAATAAAATTTCTCGCTGGGCTTAAACAAATTTCATTCATATATCTCAAAACATGCGATCTATAACTTACATACAGATAGATAGACAGACGGACAGACAGACAAGCAAGCTTAAAAATAAATCAGAAAGCTATACTGAATCGATCGGTATAGTAAAAAAAAAAGTGAGTCTATCTGAACTCATTTTAGGTGTTACAAATATCTGCACATACTTATAATTTCTTGTGCAACAAATGATGTAGTGTATAAATGAAATAAGAGCAAATAATAAAGAACATGAATTAATAATTTAAATGTAAAATATTTTGGGTTTATATATATATATATATATATATATATATATATATATATATATATATACAAATTCTGGCAATAATTCAAATTCATTATAAAATATTTATCTCCAATGTAAAAGCATTTAAAATTAATGCATAAAATAAAATTTACCAAAAAAAAAAAAAAAAAAAAAAAAAAACGAACCATCAACTGAAAACATTTAAGAAAATTATACATAGCTGGGGTAATTTTTTGAATGCCCATCACTCAAATATATACAGTTACCTAACTAATTTTCTTTTAAATTTCAGACAGCTATTGAAATATATATGCAAATGTATAATATTGATGGAATTGAAGAAATGACAATAAATTATAATTTTTGACTAAAAGTTAAGATGTACAATTTATCTTTGCTCCTTGCAAAGCTATATAGAAATTTTTTTTGATTATTATATATAAAAGCCTTATATAGAATCGAAAATTTATAAGGCATTTCTAAACGATTTCATTTATTTTGAATAGTATAAAATTTTATTAAAATTTTTGTGTTTGAATATCTGACTCTTTTTTTTTCATGAAGGTCATACTTAAATTAAGTAAATAAATAAATAGAAATGAATAGATTACATCCATTGAAAATTCAAGAATATATATATCTCCTAAGATTACTAAGCTCAGTTTTGAGTTAAAAATAATATAAATTATTTGATGCTTTTTAAAAAAAAATTACAATCAATTTCTTTTGATACACTTAAAAATATAAAAATGGAATAATAAATCGAAAAATGATCTTAGCGGGGTGTAATTAAATCCAAACTCTTTCAACTAAGCTTTACCCTTCACATTGAAACTATGCTAAAGATGATTTCTGTACAAAATTGTACATATTTTCTGTAGAATAATTGTTTTTCTAAAAATTAAGAGATATGTAAGAAATTGATCGAATTTTTCGATTCTGCACGATTTTTTTGGCTGAATTATTAAATTTCATGAAAATTGAAAATGTACATTCATGATGTGCCAGCTTTAAGTTAAGTTAATATTATTTAATAAATTAGAAGTATGTTCAAGAGTTCTCTATATGTTACATACATTCACATAAACTTACTACAATTTCATAGTAAAAAATCGTGTAAAATTGTGAGCAGAAAGTAGAGAACGAAAAGAAAACAATTCTGCTCAAGTCAAAGGAGGACTGATTAAATCATTTAAATCGTTTGAATGGAATGACATGCATTTACTGTCATAATTAATTTATTTATCCATATGAAACAAATAATCTATTAATATAATGCTTTAAGTGCTTCTAGTAATATAATTTAATATATTTAAAAAAAATTTTATTAGTTTGTTTCTTGTTTTCGTTTTGTATGGATTTTTCTCATTACGCCTATTTATTAAGTTTACGCTTTTAAGTTACTTTTCTCACTCTCTCTCTCTGTCTACTTCACTTTCCATATATTTGCCATAAGCTTTGGCGCTGTAGTTCCAATATAATAAAAGTCATTGTAGGATAGAAAATAACCTTGGACCTCAGCCAATTTTTAACATAATCTTTGTGTGGTTTTTTTTTTTTTTTTTTTTTTTGTTGTGAAGAGAAGTAGTTGTATGCTATTCATATGTTGATAATAATGATGGCGATATTGATGATGATGATGATGATGATGTTAATCACTGTGATAATGACATGAATGACCGCAATTGAAATGGCAATATTGATGATAATCGTTCAACAGAAACAATTCATATTTGAACTGTATAATAAAGTATTTGTCATGTGGTGTTGTGGCCTACACTGATAAATTGATCAGATAAGAGAAATTAAAATTGAAATAAAACAAGAAAAAAAAAATGGAATTAATGAAACAGTTTCTGACTCAGAAAAGAAAAAATACTGGCTTGGCATTGTTAATTTCATCAAATATGAAGAACTATACGGAATTTTTTTTATTAAGAGAATTATTTAAAATTTATTTATTTATATATATAATATAGTCAATTCGTTATGCTGCAGTGCATTTCTATTCAAAATGTCATGTTCATGGCTGTTTCTTTAATTACTCATTTAAATGCAAAACATGTTGTTTGAAAAAAAAAATCTAAAGAACTGCATTAAAATAAATAATTAAATAAGTTGATTTGGTTGGCGCTAGCCTTGATTATATTTGACAACCAACCATAAGCTAAATCTAACGTAAAGGGTGTGGCTCATATTTAGAAAGAACAACAAATCAAATAAAAAATTTATATTATAGCTGGGTCCATACTTTGAAACAACCACTACTTGAACGCACTTTAAAACTTTATTTTATAGACCGCTAATTTGAAGAATTCCGATAGTTGTGATTGATTTATACGTATTTTATATAGATATATGTAAAATAATTGTCTAAATATTTGTAGGAAAATTTGATTTTTCTAAAGGTTTCAGTTTTCAAGTTATGAGAGAAAAACTATAATTTTTTGCTTAAAAAATAAACACGTCCCCAATTATAGTGTACTATAAGCATGTCCTTTCATCAATGTACCCCAATTTTATTACTAAGTAGCTTACATAAATTTCCAATATTTCTTTGAACTTTGAATTAGGTATCTCTATTTTACAACCAAGAGACCATTTAATACCCATGACTAAACGGACAGACGTATAGACAAATACAGAATTTAATGCTGATCAGGAATATACATACTTTCCAAGATATTTGGGGCTCCCATTTAGGCATTAGAAACTTTTTTAACAAATGGGGATGATGCCTCCAAACTTTGTTTGATGGATGCGGCTTGCAAAAAACTTACCTTTAATGTAATAAAATAATCCAAGTCAAAAATGTCCATCAATCAAAAGTTAAACTGTTCTTTAAGAGCATGACCATTAAAAATTTAAAGAATAAGAATCAAGAAAGAAATAGTAACAAAACAAAGGTATTTAAATCCGTTCAAAATTTGAACATTTCTAAGGTTTTAGATATTCTAAATGTTTCGTTCCAATGAGCATACCTCAACTTTAGTTATGATAAATAAACCACAAATAAGAATCGGTTTATTACTATCTCACACTTTTTCATGCTTTCCACTACTTTTCTAAGTAACGGATCCAAAAATATCAAATAGAAAAAGTATTTTCTTTCTTAAATCATTCATTAAAACTATTGAACACATTTAAATCTATTTTCCTTTAATTTTATGCTTCATTTTAATTTAATTTCATTTTACTTTAATTTTTGACTTAACTTTATATTTACTTATTTTGCGTATACTTTTTTACAATGAACTTTAGTAAATTTCTTTTTGGTTGAGAAAATCTTCAACAAATTTCTCAAAGTTCATCCAACGAGATTAATATTTAATTTAAGAAAGCTAAAGACTTTATTTTCTTTTTTTACAATTATTTACAGACAAACATTTTTATAACTTTTTTCCACTTAATCAACTAAAACTCAATTTTTATTTTATAATTCTCATTTCAAACTCTACTCAACATTTTATACTGCGTCTTTTATAATTCTGGGAATACAAAATCTATCAAGCATAAGTACAAACAATATAATACTGATTGATGAAGTCAGCCAAATGAAAAAAAAAAAGGGAAATGTAAGAGTTTGAAAAACGAAGAATTGTTAATTTACAATAATGAAAGTATCAAGGAAAAAGTCCTAGTTTAATTAAAGATAATTGTAAAGTATACTCTATCTAAAAAAAAAAGCAAAATATTAAATCGAATGGCAGTGTCTTGAATTGGAAAAAGAACGTGTTCTTGATTCAGAAAGTTTCAAAAATTTCATGTAAAGTATCGCTCGCTAAGCTTAATTAAGTAACAGCAACATTGATTCATATTTTTTCAATTGATGGACAAGCTGGCAATTTATGAAATTTTCTACACAGTTACATGTTATTTCTCTAACTTATTGAATCGCTTAATAATGCTTTGTAAATAAAGAAAAATTGAACTAATAAAAATTGTTATTTGATTAATTTTCAAAAAAAAAAAACTTTAGCGCACTGCAATAAAAGTATTTATTTTTAAGATAATTGCAAATAAAAGCAAAAAGGAAATTTATATGGAAATCTTGAATATTCAAAGTTTATAAAATGCACTTCATTTTATACAGGTAATCTATAAATTTTGTAATGATTATCTTGTGATCTTCAATCAAAATTTTTAAGCACAATAAAATCTAGTTTGCTAGCGATTTTTATCAAATTGAATTTGCAAATTGAAGAGTGATTGTAAAAAATTCACTCATTTGTAAAGTATTTTGCCAAAGTGTACCACAAATTATTATTTTAGTTATTTACAAGAAAATTTTAACTTTTCATATAAAAAGAAAGTTCATTTCAGATCATTTAAATGTTTATGTAAACTGTAAATGCCCTCCATCTGAAAAACTATAATTTAAGTTCGATAGCAATCATTTAATAAACCAAATACATAGCTAATTGTATATTCGAAGGCATTTTCTGGAAGAAAACTGAAAATATAAAAAATTTTAAATGATAATAAAAGTAAAAGCCAAACATGCGATATGAAGGACATCTGTGACAAATAAATCAAAAATATATTGATTTTTTCTGCTTGAGATTATTCTTCTATACATTATTTATACATACTATTTTATTCTTTCCCTTAGAGCAATACAATTGCCATTAACATTTTTATTGCATATTTTTATTAATTATACATTGAAAAGTCAATTAAAGAGCAAAAATGGGAGAAAAATATGCATGAATTATTAAAGCAAATCTCACTTATCTTTTGAGTAATGAACAGTTAGAAATGTTTGAGATAGATACTTTCCTATGTTAAATCGATTTATAAAAATTTATTATATAAATATTTATGGATCCAAAGCGGATAATATTAGACATTTATACACGAACTTTTCTAATTTGAAGCCTTCTTGTCAATAAATCAAAGATATTTATTATTTTGCCTATTTTTCAAAGAAAATTATTACATAGTAGCATTTCGCTTCAAAAATTGGTACATTTATGAAACTCTTTCCTAATAATAAACGTGAAAAATTTGCGAAAATGTTAAAAACTAAAAAAAGGCAAATAATTGTTAGGTACTTTAGTAGTTGATGACGCCCAAGTTTTTTATTAAAATTTAATGATATGACGACTTCAAATAACAAAAGAAAGAGGGCAATGAAGGTGGAAGAAAACTATTTGTGTTAATTATACATTTAATAATTGATAATTGGTTACTTTTTATTTACTGAAAATAAATAGAAATCAATTTCATTAAAATTTGCAATAATAAATTTCATTAATAATTAATTAAATAACTGAATAAATATCATTCAGAATAATAGTAAAATAAACAAAAGTCTTAAGTAATAAAAGTGATAAAAGTTTAAGAAGAGCTTTAAAAATGTCTAAAAAAAGTATTCGTATAAGAGAAAATTTTGGATTAAAAAATCAAGTGTACGCGGAATAAGTTCGACCTTATGCCAAATTGCTAAGAACTTGGTATTAAGAACTTGGTATTAAGAAAAAGTAAAAAATTATTATTCTTGAGAGATGTGAAAAGTTTATTAGGGGTCCTAAAAATGGATTAACTTTATGTACACTTATAAATGTTATAAAAAGTGTAGTGCACATAAATTATTAAAACTGAATGTGAGAACTTGGTTCGTTTTATAGAAAATGGCTGAAAAATTTCTCCAAGTTTGCCCATAGTTATGTCAAGGTGTCGTTGAGTCCAACAAGAAAATTTTATTTAAAATTTTAATATCTCTGAAATTGCATTCTGTATTTTACATGGACAGACATCAGGCGTACAGACACATTTCAATAAATTTAAGCAATGAGTCTCAATTTAACGATACAATAAAAATTGTGGTTCAACATAAACTTTCCTAGATGTTACAGGCGTCCAGTTGAATCCATTATAACCTGTAACTTAAAGGATGTAGTATATAACTTATTGAAATATAACTTATTGAAATATTTCATCAGTTTATTGTTAAAATTTTTTTTCACAAGTTTACTCCTCTTCTTATTTTTCTTGCAGATAAATTATGCTTAATGGAATTTAAAATTTTATGATGAGAGAAAGATTTATCATATATTTCATATAAATCAATGTACCAGACATAACAACAAAAAATAAAACACATCAAAAACGAGGAAAAAATTCTACAAATTAAACTGAATTGAGAGGAGAAACTAAAACGTTTGTGATGTCTGCAAAAATCTTAAGGCATGATAATGCAATATATGAAATAGCAGCGGGGTCAATATCATCATCAATATCATCGTCAACAGGAATAGCAGAAGCCATTAATAGATCAGCAACAGAATTATGTACAATAAAAACGACGACGACGACAACAACAACCACAACAACAACAACAACAAACAACACAAATATAAAAACGTCAGCGGTCACAAAAGCGGCAAATTCAATAGAAAATATTTCGAGCACGCCTTTCTCAACTACCAAATGTCATTTGTCTTCCATTAGGCAATGGGATTATGTATGCCATAAGCAACAACGACAACAACAACTACTACAAGAACAGCAGCAACAAAGCAAACAAAAAGAAGAGCAGGAAGCAGAGCAATATCAACAGCAATCACTTGAACATTTTTCAATTACTACAAATACAAGTAGAACAATACCAACAGCTACAACTATTCTATCAGGATCAACAAATAGTACAGCAGCAACAACAATATCGACGAATAGAGCAACATTAACAAAAGTTGTAGCAACAATAGCTACAGCATTAATTCATTCAACAAATGCAGCACTTGTCGCCAACGAATATATTAACATCGCCACACCTACAACTATAAATTTTGATGCCAAACCTATTTATAATACATATAATCAAGAACAACAACAACAATTACAACAACGAAATGTTGCTTTACACAAAAATAGTATTAATAGCAATAGTAACAATAACAATAACATTGATAATGTTAATGTTAGTAGGCGATTTAATAGCAACGTAGCAGCAACATCAATTTATCATACAACTGCCTCATCATTCATACCATACCAAGCCATGGCAATATTGGATGGCTCTTTAACTCAACACGATTTGAATCAAAATCTAACAAATAATAATATTAATACAAATTCTATTTTATTTAATAATGGAATAGTAACCACCACCACCGTCACAACAACAATTGAAGCCAATACAACAATATTCAATGATTTCGATCAAGATGGCAACAGTTGGTTAGATGATGCTGCATTAGCATTAAAAACTTCAGTTATGTTATTTATTATTATAGCAGCCATTTGCGGCAATCTATTAGTTATTATATCTGTGATGCGCGTTAGAAAATTAAGGTAAGAATTTGAAGAAAAAAAAAACACAAAAAAAAAAAACAACAAATAAGAATATTATAATCGATCCAAAAAAAGACTCTTAAACTAAAAAGCTCAAAAAGTTAAGAAAACTTAACATAGAGCAAGAAATAAATTCATTTAACAGGTGAATGTTTTGAAAAATTTTTCATATGGAAATGGTCGAACAAATTTGATGCACTTCTTCATTTAAATAAAATTACAAATTTCTTTTCATAAATATGAATGTTATTTCTTAAAATAGAACTTTATATGAATAACAATTTTAAAAATTGTCTGATCCTAAAGATTTTTGAAAGTCCTTGATCAAAAACATTACTATCTAACAAAGTTTTTACAAATTTTTACAAACTCTAATTTTTCAAACTCTAATTTGATAACAAATTTTCAGGAACAATAACATACGACAGACGTATAGACAAAGTAACCTTTTAATTCAAGTAATAAACTTGCTTAGCCCTTTCTAAATTGATTTAAATTATTAAATCTAAAACTTTCTATTTATTTATTTAGAATGTTTCACATTTGATTGCAATCAAATCTCTATTTTTAAGGCACAAATGCAATTTTCATGACTTATCCATTAAATTTATTAAGTAACTTCTTCTTTTTCTCAAATTATAAACTTTTTTTTATTTTTTTTTTTTTATACAAAAATAATTTCCTGTAAAGAGTTTTATTACTATATCAATCAATAAAATGTAATTGAAATATTACAAAAAAAAAAAAAAAAAAAAAGACAAAAAGAAATCATAAAAACATAAAATGGAAAAACCAATTAAGTCATTTCCTTCATCCATTTTGCTTAATGCGTTCTAATAAATGTTATATAATGATACATGTAGACTTAAGGCCATCTTATTTGAAGTAAATGATAGTTTAAAGAGAAAGATGATAAAAAAAAAAAATTCATAAAATTCTTACAAAAATAATGAAAAACTGAACAATTGATTTTCTTTTAAAATATTTTTCAAATTTATTCATAAATAAGTGAACTAAATTTTTGCTTGAAATTTGGAACTTTAAAGCATTTTCTTTTAATCGTAGATTTTAACTTATTCATTGACTAACTTATTGAAACTTACAATTTAAGAAACCGAGAAAATATATGCCCAAGAAAATTTCTAAAAGAAGAAACTTTCAAAATGAAAAATATATCGTTGTGACTTAGTAAAATATTTACCAAATTTATTCATTGTTTTGCAAGGATAATTCGATTATCCTCTTTCCTCTTTTAAAGGCTACTTTACTTATTATAAAACTGTATCATAAACTTAGCGTAACTTAGCATTGGCAGTTAATCATTTCCTTAACTTTAAATTTGTCTGGTTGTCTGCTTAATGCGTGTCCCTGAATCTACTTTTGTATTTAACAAACTTTCCCAGCTCAATTTTTAAGATATTTTAAACCAGTTTGTTATACGATTTAACTTAAGAACAATTGCATTTGAATAAGCTTCCAATCGGCCAATTTAGAATAGCGCTTCTCATGTAAAGCCTCGTTTTTTTTCTGTATTGTATTGAAAAAGCATATTATCTGAATTATATTTTAAAGAAACTCTTTGTAAAAGTACTTTTAATTTTTTCCTATTAATCTAATTTAATTTTCTTTGTTTTTTTTAAATTTCTTGACTTATCTTACAATTTTCTTAACTTTCTTCTACTAATCATTAAAGTTTAGGCATTATGGGATATTTAGAAGTCGCCATTATTCATTTCATCGAATATTTTATATTTGAATTTTATTTATAAATTCGTATGATTTATTATCACAAATCAGTAAATATAATATTTTTTTTTGTCAAATCCTCTAAATCCATCTGTATTATAAATAAATTATTATTCTAAACATGTGTAACATACAAACTTTCTAACAATTTCTGCATTTTCTCTTACCTTTTTTTTTTTCTTCTCTTTCTCTATTTTTTTTTAATATGATTTTGTTTGTATTTATATTTTCAGAATTATAACGAATTATTTTGTAGTCTCTTTAGCTATGGCTGATATTATGGTAGCCATGATGGCCATGACATTTAACTTTAGCGTACAAGTTACGGGACGGTAAGTATATACAAGCAAACAAATATAATGCTGTCAAAATGTAGCACAAAATTGTACAACTTAAATAAACTAAATGAGAAAAAATATAAATATAAAAATAAAAATAAAAATAAAAATAAAAATAATGTGAAAATAACAAACTACATAACAAAATATGAAAATACAAAAATATGAAAAGGAGGAGGCAAAATAGGAGTAAAAGTAGAACAACATCAAAAAACTGAAGAAACGTACATGCAATAATGACAATCATGTCAATTCACGCACATAACTAAAATATACAAAATTATGGTTAAAATAAGCAAAAAAAATATATATAACAGATGTGGAAAATGCAAGTATCCAAACAAACACAGAAAAAAAAAAAAAAAAAAAGAAAAAACGAAGAGAAAGGAAACGTAGAATCATTTTATATACGGCCAAGATTTTAGCTTGCAAATCCACCAACAATTTTTAAATTTACAATACCAAAAAATTTATGGACACACTCATTTTTTTTTATATCTTACAGAAGAAGCCTTTTGAAACCTTAAAGTAACAAAAAAAAATAAAATAAATGTTGATAAATGATACTTTGGAACTGATTTGCTATACATTCAGATAGACATTGTGGATAAAGCAATTTAGCTGGCTACTTATTGTCGACTAATTAATCAAACTACAGGAATTTTTGTTTAAAAATTTTAAATAATGTCAATTTGCCGTGTGTTTTTTTTTTTAATTTTATAACATATTCTGCTGAATTTGAAATCCATAATTCAGACCTTAAGATTAAATAGATAGACATAGAGATCAGTAAATGAAAAGATGATCTGATGAATACAAACAGGTCTTGAATATTTTAAAAAGTTGTTACTAATCAGAAATCAGAGAAATTTTATAGAGAAAATTTAACCTTTGAGGATCAATCTCCCGTACCCCATTCTAAGAATTGTTTTTATAAAAAACTAACTTCCTACATATATGTAAATATTTTAGATGGAAATCATATACAGAAAATATGTACATACATATAAACATAAAATGATAAACATATAAAAAGAAATTTTCTACACATACATAATTTTTTTTTTTTGTAAGCACTGGATTCATTGTGATTTAGTTGAATACCAAAACAACTGGCAAACGTTTAATGTGAATCAAATAAGAGTAAGAAAAAGAAAAAGCAAAAAGGAAAACATTTATGACAAAAAAAAAATTTGAATTACAAAAAAAAAAACTAGTACGTTTCAATATGAAGGACAAAATGATGAAAAAAAGAACGAAATATATAAGGATGAGAAGAGTTATATGTAAGTGCGTGTGTGTGTGTGTGTGTGTGCATCTCTTTCAAAATATATTTCTATTTATTTTATATGATTTTCTATTAAATAAAAAACCTTGAAATTTATTTATGCATCCGTTCATATAAATTTATCCCAACTTAAGAGAGATGTATTCGAATGGAAATTATTTTTAAAAATTTATTCACATATTTACATATATATATATTATATATATATATATATATATATATATAATTATTTATGACTCTTATTAGTGGTGAAATATTCAAAAAATTAAAGATTTTTAAAGTTTAGGCCAGTTCAATTGTTTTGTGGTAACTAAATATAATTAAACAATTTTAAAATATCGGATCGGGCCCTGCATGGACTCTCATGTCTCTTAGACAGCCTCTTATATCGTCTAAAAAAAGCTTATATGTCCTCTTAATCCCCTCTCGGATCTTCGGGATGAGCTTTTGTAACCCCTTACCATGCCGTTTGTCATTATATTGACTCTCATGTGCCTTACACCGAAAGAAGACAGTTTCAAAATGCTTGTAAAATTCATTTTACATGAAAAGAGTTCGAATCGATTATCATTTCTACACTACATTTATGTAAAAGAGTTATCGAAATTGTTACTTTTGCCATTTAAAAACCGTTTAAAAAATAGGCGATTGTATGGATCACATCTGATCTTACTCATATTTTTTCCCGAATGTCTATGAGTTCAATCAAATCGCCTCAAAATTTCGACCTTTACCTTTATCACAAATTTACAAAACATGCACAGACGGACGGATGGACGTATGAATAGACGTACTTAAATCGATTCAGAAAGTACTTTGGAATCATTAGGTCTAATTAAACTTATAACACTCTATACCACAAATATTGTAGAGTATAAAAACAAAAGCAAATCTTATCTTGACATTCAATGCATCTTTTCTAGGTTACTTAGTTACAAAATCAACTAAGTAGATTTTTAATGTATTTTATACAAAATTAATATATATATTTATTTGTATCCAAAGATTTAGCATACAACTTTTACTTACATTTTATTTTATATTCATTTTAATATGTAATGTATGTAAATATAACAAAATGTAATAATTTAATTGGAACTTGAATGCTTATGTTTCATGTTACACTCAAACGGAATAAAACAAAAATATATATCATTTTATAGATATGAAAAAAATAAAAGAGAAGAAGAAATTTATACCAATTTCATACATTATTGTTCTCTCTCTATATATGTGTGTATGTGTGTGTATGTATGTCTTTCTGGGCAGATGTTTTAATATAATTTTGTGAACACAAAAAATATAAATTATTGCATACAAAATGAAACTTTGTATAATCACCCATACAAATATATATATATATATATATATATATATATATATATATATATATATATTTGTATGTATGTATGTATGCATATAATAAATAAGGCTTAATTTTTAAATACCCCTACAAAATGTAATTCATTGTAATTAAAGTATGCCAGAAAATGAAACTTGGTAATTTTTAACAAAATTTTTTACATTTTAGATATTTGAGAAAGCTTGTATCAATTAGAGCTAAGTTTTACACCATATACATTTAATAGGCTTATATAATTAAAAGATTTTATAATATTTATTGTAATATAATCACTTTATAAACATCAAATAATCGTATGAGTAAGATGACTGTAAACAATAGCGCTAATCTCAGCTTTGTGGCAAACTTTACTTACATTTAAATTTTACATGTAAATTTTACATGTAAACTTTACACATAAATTTTACCTTAAAGAAAAGTAACGATATGAATCAATTCAGTGAATAATTCTAAAATGACTAGAATCTTTAGAAAGAATCTTTAACGTTTTTAAATTGATTTATCTTATCAATATTCTACAAAATGATGAATTCTGTTCATATTTGAATGACATTTAACAATTATATCTGTTCTATTTATATTATTATTACTTATTAATGTCTAATTAATATATTTCTTGGTAACAACAACGCAGTGTGATCTGAACATAAATAAACGTCTCGTGTAAGTCATAAATTATGTCATTTATTGAATGTCCCTAAGGCCTTAAGGTAATCAACTTCATATAAATTATTTGACAGATGATAAAACTGCAAGCAAATTGCAAATTTAAATGACAATAGTTTGATTATGTTTATTAAGGAAATTCAAAAGAAGGCATAGAGTAAATGAAAATTTGAAAAACTTGCCGTTATTTAAAATGTTGAAAAAAGAAAATTTGAATTGAATTGTACCAATCGCTTTTAACTTTATATGCGATTTTTTCATTTTAAAAACAACTGATTCCAAACTTTCAAAACCCCAAGCAACAAATTAGCCCAATTTAAGAAAATAAACAAAATGAAATAAACGCTTAAAACTTTAATTAATTAAAACTTTAATGCGAAAAAGTTGGCAGCAAGATTAAATTCAGTCTACTGTTTAAACTACGCCATAATAACTAAAGAGTTACTTTATAGATCCAAGAAGTTTAGAAATTTGTTTATAAGAAAGGAAACATGGCTTCTTAATCAGTTTTTGTAATTGCTTGCTAAAAGGCAACTTCCTACAAGGATTGAAGTTGCTATTAAAGTAGCCAACATTCCAACATGTCGGCACTTTGTCATCTCTAAAAAAAGATTCATCTCTAAAAGAAGATATTGCAAAATTCTTTTTTTTTTTTTAATTGAAATTCTATTCGCTTCGTACGGCTTGATTGTTTGATAAATGACAAAAATTATAGAAAATTTAATATAATATTATTACATTTCATTATACTCTAAATCATAATTAGATGCACATTTAACAAACATCACATATATCATTTACTTTTTATGCATAATAAAATAAAATAACAATAGAATCCTTAACGATGCGTGAAATATAATTTGTTATTGTGAAATTACAAAATACAAAAGAAATATTTGATATACAAAATTAAATATATGAAATCATAAAACAAAAAAGAAGAAAGAAAAATTACAAATTTTATATATAAGGCTGCAATTAAAACTTAAATACCCACCACAAAGTTTGCATACTGCGTGTTAGCGTTTTATAAATCTCATTAAAAATGAATGAAAAATAAAAATTAGTGCAAATTTGATTTAATTTAAGAATGATATTTTATAAATTTGGTTTAGCATAACTGATAAAAATACATGAACAGATATTAAGCAGACGGACGACTAGATAAATACTAGACAATTTCGAAAGTGACACTGAGTGAATGGCATTAACGAGTATCTAAAAAAAGGTTTTATGAATTATATTTTAAAAAAAATTTATTTATTCATTTTTCATTTCATTTTTCAGATGGCTATTCAGTCCATTCCTATGCGATTTATGGAATAGTTTAGATGTTTATTTTTCAACTGCCAGCATCCTACATTTATGCTGTATATCTGTGGATAGGTAAGTTAATCACACAAACACACATACACACACTTAGTTATGCTTATTACAGTTATTATGTAAAATAAAGCACATTTTGGGAACCAAGTGGTTCAAGTTTGTATGGCTCGAGATAGAGCCACATTTTAGTTAAGATCTCCATGCAGAATTAATATCTTATTCAATTTAGGGTGATTTCCAGGGCTTTGTAAATTTTTTATACAGTCGCATATTGAAATTTTTATTATAATTGATGAACGTATTTTGTTTCAAAAATCAAATGTAAGTTGGGTGCCTTGTTTGCTGTCTAAAAATAAATCACAGTTGTATAAAGTTCTTCTAATGAAAATCACTCTAAAATGAGATTTTTATATTTTGCATTTTGTAAATTTAAATTTGCATCTTTTTGGCTTCTTTTTTGAATCAACCTTTAAAGAGAGTGTCTTGAAACTTTTCGAACTTCTAATTTAACTTTCAATTCAGTTTCTTGACTTCTAAATCATTTTCATTTACACAATTTGAATGTATTTACTTATTTAAATATTTATTTAACTTTTCTTTTCGAAAAAAAAAATGAACTAAAAAAAAAAAAAAGAAACTAACGATTGCGTATGATAAACGTAGGAAAGTAAAGAAAAGCAAATAATCTCTAATGTATTGGTTTTATAATAGCATCGAGTGATATTAATATTCTAAGAGAAGAAAAAAATAGATAATACCACAAACATATGAACATGTGAGCCCATTAATACTTTCATAAATTAATGATTATAAAGAAACATAGAAATATAATACGCTGAAAAAGAAAAATATAGCACAAGAAACGAAAAAAAATATCAATTTTGTACAAGAATAAAATTTAAATGAAATTTTATTAGGTAGATGAAAAAGTATTTAGCGATAATGTTTTTTATAATTTCTTCAAATTGGTAACTTCTGCTTCAAGTAACTTATCAGAAATTTCATAAATTTAAACAGTCAGCCATTTTTATAATCAAAAATATTGTTGCTTGAACGAAGTATAATACAAAAAAAAAATCATTAATAAAAATTGGATAATATTTCGATGATCTATATTTATATCGAGCCTCACTTCTGGTACAGAATATAAAAAGTTTGTACCCCACTAGGTATTACATATATAAAATTTACAGAGGGTTTGAGATGCACCCAATGGACTCACTCGGAAATGATTGAAGCCCATTTATATGTGGCCCTGCCTTTTGCTTATCCAGAGATTAATGGCAGGTCTTTTAAAAATATTTTAATAATCTGTAATAACGATAAATAGTAGGTCCTATGAACTATTGGAAAATTGGTCTGACTATGAATAAGATTATACAACTTTTACGATCACTCCCCTCATAAAGCCCTATTTTGAAAAAAATTCAATACCTAAAAGCAATTTACAATTTTGAATACTTTTTGTATGTGGAGTAATTACTTAAGTTATTTTATAGATGTAATAAATTTGATTTACAGAGATCAGATTCCATTTTTGGAATCTAATTTTATATAACACAAACTATTCAAATTATTTGAAAATATTTTGTTTTTCTGTACAATTTTCTCAACTTTTTTACTTGTCTCATGGGTAAACACAATCGACTTCAACATTTTTCGATACTTTTATATTTGAAATTGAATTTCTAAAAAAAGCAAAAGGCTACACTTTAAATTACTTTTCGAATATTTATTTTTTATTTAAGTTTTTTGTTCCTTTTTTTTTTTTTGTTTTCCTAAATAATTTAAACATTACCAAAACAATTGCATAATATATTATTATTCTTTCAAAAGCCAAACCCCCATCACCATCCAACTACCACTCTAACCACCTCTTTGGTCATCCCACCATTCCAAAAAAAAAAAAAAAATGTAATAAATTTTTTCATTTAATTTTATTTCTTTTTCCAATTTAATTTATGAGCTCTACGCTTTGTACAACTAAAACTTTGAAGTGGCAAGAAAAATTCCATTTCCACCCCCCTTTTAAACCTTTTAACCCTTTTTAAAAAAAGACACATGTACATACATATTTATGCTTTTATAAATTTGTATTGAAATGGTTTTGAAATGATGAACAAAAACATATAATAAAATTGTCTGCTAATCTCTTGGCTCTCTGAGGATTTTTATTTTGTTTTGTTTTTTTTTTTCCGGAGTCCTTGTTAATACATAACACAATAAATGGATAAAATTGTACTGAACGTGAATGAAAATATATCAATGTTTTTATTATTGGTATTTTTTCATTGTACATTTCAAATGTTTGCGGTTGATTAAGCACAGCATTTTATTATCAGCGAAAATTTTTCACGAATAGAAATGAAGAATCTGGAAAAAAAAAATTGCAAAGTAAACATATTTTTAAAGACTTTTGAAAAGTATCCTTGTTTTTATGTGTGAAACAACATAGAAAAATGATAAACAGAAATAGGAAAAGTAGAGGAAAAAATGTCCGTCTCATATCCAATTTCCTAATATTTCATTATCTCTCTTCTATTTATTTTTCTTACTTATTTTTTCTTTCATTGAAATCATCAAAATGATTGTTATTTGGTGTTTACATTTCTAATGGTTATGTCTTTTGTATTATTGAACTCAAATATATCGACATTTTAATTAGTGCTGATTAAATTGTAAATAGTTATTAAATGGAAATTGAGATAGAGTTCTTTATAAAATAAAAGGAAGAAAAGAAGAAGTGAAAATAATTTATAATCACTTTTTATAGGAAATTTTTATTGTAATATTAAGTTAGAGTAAGTTTTGGGAGATGCGAATTCAATAAAAAAATTTCAAAAATCCTGAATGTATCATGCCAAAATAGAAGAAGAAAAAGTTTTAATTAAAATTTTTTATATCGAAGCAAAACTCAATAAAATTTCATAAAATTTTCTTAAATAAAATTATTATGTTTATAATTATTTTGAAAATTGCTTTAATTAATATGAAGGAAAATCTTTTGTAAAACTAAGTTTACGATGTACTTTTTATAGTGTCTATAACAATTTGAAGTAAGTTAGCCGATTCAATTTAAGTCTGTCTGTGCGTCTGGCGATCTGCTTGTTATCTGTGTAATTTTTTTTATCAAATGAGAGGAACCAATTTTCTATTGAGCTATTTGAATACAACTTGATCCCTTAGCGTGATTTAGATTAAAAACACTCGAGAATAATTATTTTTAAGATCAGACTACTATTACGACCATGCCCCATACAAAGAATTCATTTGTAAAAGATTTCTACGTGTAAAATCTCAAAAATTTTGAGTATTTTTTTGTAAAGGCATGTTATAGAGTATTTAATAGTCGGCTTTGACCGATCATAACGTTTTCATATTGATTTTCAAAAATAATTCTTAAATTTCTACAATAACTTTTATGTGTCCACTTTTTTCTCAATATTTGTTATTTTTGCTGTTGTTACTTTCTGATTATATTATTTTATATTTAATATTCCAGATATTATGCCATTGTTAAACCGTTAAAATATCCAATAAGTATGACGAAACGTGTTGTTGGCATTATGATATTAAATACATGGATATCACCAGCATTATTATCATTTTTACCCATATTTATTGGTTGGTATACAACAGATGAGCATAAAAGATTTATAAAATTGCATCCGGACCGTTGTGAATTCATTGTTAATAAACCATATTGTGTTATATCGAGTTCAATATCATTTTGGATACCATGCACTATCATGATATTCACATATTTGGCAATATTTCGTGAAGCGAATCGTCAAGAGAAGCAAATGATGATGCGTCATGGTAATGCAATGCTTATGCATCGCCATTCAGCTGTAACGGGTAGTAAGTATCTCATGAATTTATATGCTACATCAAAAACTAAAATATGGAATTTACTTAATAGAAAATATACATCAAATACATTAACTCTGAAGTGATAGAAGACATTTAAACGTCATACTTATTTCATTTCATTTTAAGTTAAATGAAATTTTAAGTAAAGAAAACATCAGAAGAAAAATTCTGTGAAAACACTGTAGGCAAAAATATTTTGTGTAAATAAAGAATTGAACATTTGCTCAAAACCACTGCAGTTAATATGCCAAATACAAATTCTTCCCTAGAAATGATTCAAAGCTGATCTCAGTTGGTTTTAAAGAACTTTCTCCACAAGAAGCCAATATTAGGTCCAACTACATTTTATAAATAGAACCTATACCTTGATGAAGTGTCATGGACCTTACCGAAACCTTTAGAATCTAATTTTTGTCATAAAACTTAGCCATCTAATTATTTAGTTTAGTTTAGAGGAAGCGAACCATGCTTCTTATATTTGACCTTACAGCCACCATAAAATCAACTTCAATAACATTCTAGGGCATTAAGCCTTGTAATTTGTGGGCCCTCAAATTAACTCACTGGCTTAATTTCCAGGGATGATAAGTCTTAATGTTCTAGTCTCAAATAAGCTGGTGCTTCTTGAGACTGACTTCCTCATTTTCTAACATTAAATTAAAATTATTCAAATCATAAATTAAAAGCAATTTTTTCCTTACAATTTAATGAGGCCTTATAAAACTTAATATATATTTCCGTCAACTATCAAATTTGTGTAATTTGTTAATATGCATAATGTAGGGTATAATATGAAAATATGGTATAAGTTTTGCATGTATCTGGATTATTATTGACCTAGTTTCCTTTGTACTTTTAATATCCAAAGATAATAATGTGAAAAGTTTCAATAACAAACAAAAACAGAAAAAAAAATGGAAAAAAAGAAACAGAAAAAAAAACAAAAATTGTAACAAACAAACAGATGATAATCACGATTATTTTAATGCTTACAGTCTAAGGTTCTACCGCCACTCTGCCTTTACCAACTACACACAACTACACCAGCAACACACAACACACCAACACAATCAAACAAACGCCCATTTAAAAATTACTTAAAACTTCTTTGAAAATCAGGAGGAAATACGAATATAACATTTAGCTGAGACGAAATCTTAAGTACCCACCAACCAGACACTATGATATACCAAAATTTCAGGTTTCTACTTTCTACCGTTTGTACATAATAAGCAAAAATCCAGAAAATTTTGCTGAAAAAATCGAGACGCGAACTTCGAACGATATTGCCCATTTTTGGTACCCTTATGCCTGTAAAAACTTTCAAAATACAAGTCAAAGTTGAGCTTGATATCTCCTAAACATACAGACGGGCAGACAAACATACAATTCAGAATTTGATAATGAACAAGAATATTTTTACTTTGTAGGGCCTTCTTTCCAAACTTATAATGACAATATAAATCATTTTTAGGATACACCATCCCAACCTCTGAATGATGGATACAAAAATGAAGATATTATTACTAAGGCTTTTAAATATTTTTTTTTTTGTTTCTTTGTTCATTTGAACTTTGAAATTTTATAGTTTATTTGTTAAGGAAATTTCTACTTAAATTGGTTTTTCTTTTTGTTTTTTTTCATTTTGTGTTAATGCAGGTGAAGCTCTCAGTGGATCTGGCTCATCGAAAACTTTACATGAAGTAGATCAAGATCATACGCCAACCAAAGATAAACATTTAATAAAAATGAAACGTGAACATAAAGCAGCCAGAACTTTAGGTATCATTATGGGTACATTCATCTTATGTTGGCTGCCATTCTTTTTATGGTAAGTGGATTAAATAAAAACAATATTGATTTCTATTCTTAGATTTATATGCAATTTATCTAGTTAAATAAATCATATTAAATATAAAACTTAAAATCCCTTTAGTCCTTTTGTTATTTATTAGCATTCTTATACTACATTTTTTCATGTTATTTCAATTTAAATGTTATTTAAATTTATTCATACATTTAGCTATATAAGTTGTTTCTCTAAGTAGGTTATTTGATAAGTGGTTGAATTTTTTTTTTTTTTTTTTTTGCATAAAAATTTAAGGTGATTTCCTTAAAATTTAAAAGACGTTCAATATATTGTGTATTTATTTGTTGGCATTTTAAATAAGCCCTATCAAATCTTAAACATTAAAAATTATTGCATAGCATGAGATCGAATTTCTTTACAAAGCAAATTTCACTTTCTGAACTAATTTTCCCTGTGATTTATTTATATTGAAAATATTTTGGCAATCAAATTGCTTGTGTCTAAAAATACTTTAAAAATGTTGGAAAATTTTGATTCCAAAACGTTTTGAAATCTATTGGATAATTTTTCTAACCTTAATGTTAAATTCTCTCTTCATAATTTCGCAATTTTATATTGCACATAAAATGATTTTTCTTATTAAAAGGAAACACGTGCGATTTCCTTCATTATGCTCAAAAAAAGCCTCAGGGAATCACAATATCATAAAGTTTGGCAACTTGCTGTCATGTTGTACAGTGGCAATCGCTCATCTTTACCTACAATATATTTCCTCATTTCTTTTTTTTTTCTTCTTCTTTTTTTCTTTAAAGTTTGCTAACGTGGCGTGTTTTCCAAATAATTAAAGTTTATTCCTGTTTGTCCATAAAAGAATATATTTTAATTAAACTTAGTTCAAATTTATAATATCACCAACAACAAATTTAAATTGATTTATTCCCATAAACTTTGCCCTTAAATAATTTATATTATATATTTATATTTAATATATTTATATTTAGTCGTAACTTATCAAAATTTAACTTATCAAAATTTAGACAAAATTTTGTATAATTTCATCAAATAAAATTGATTTCATTTTTTTCATATTTCATAATTCATAATTTATTTATAACAAAAAATTTCATTTTTATTTATTACTTTCTTTGAAATTTTTGATTTAATTTCAAGGTATACGATAACAACATTATGCGATTCGTGTACCGTGCCCGATATTGTTGTAGCCATAATGTTTTGGATTGGCTATTTCAATTCAACATTAAATCCATTAATTTATGCATACTTTAATCGTGATTTTCGTGAGGCATTCCGCAACACATTACAATGTTTATTTTGCACTTGGTGGAGAAATCGTCATATGCCATTAGATAGATTAGATATGGATAGAAGACGTAGTAATTTACGTTATGAAGCACGAGCGAAAAGTGTATACTCGGAAAGTTATTTAAATGCTAATCATCCGCAACGTAGAACTAGCCAGCTGGTGGATAGTTTATAATGTAGGGATAGGGCGCTATTGGCGCCTACACCAACACCCATATCAACGTCAATGCAAAATATACATTTGTTGAGAGTAAGTGGTAGAGCTGGTGATGGAAACGGTGCTGGCGGTGGTGGAAGTGGTGATGAAAACAATAGCGGCTGCAGTAGAGTTAGCCGTAAAAATTTATATATACAACACGTGTAGAAATGTGACGAAATGATTACCAAATGAATAATAATAAAAGACAAGAGCAAATAACAAATGACTTAATGATGGATAAGTTGCTACCAAAAACGACATCTACCACGACGTATGCCATAGACACCGTCATCTACCACAACCAACATCAACGCCATACATTCTACATCAAATATATTAAATGTTATACAAAATGATTCCCAACGGTCAAAATTCAACAGAAATGATATTGTGATAACAAGTAATATTATTCATCATAATGCTCATAATGGTTACGATGCTGATGCTGATGCTGATGCTGATGTTGATGATGATAATGTTGGTGACAGTGTGCAAGAAATCCAAATTGAAATACCTTTGGCGTATATTAATAAATAACAGCAAAAAAAAAAAGATAAAGAAATGGACAAAGTGCAAACAATGCAACACAATTATTAACAGAAAAATAATGACAACAGTGAAGAGAGCAACAGCAATAATAAATAACAATAACAACGGCAACAAATTATTGTCAGAATTAAAATAACAACGGCTTCATATACTGAACCAAATATATCAAACAAAAGAGAAAAAGCTACCAAAAAAAAAAAAAAAAAAATAGCAATATTATGGCAAATGTGAAAAAAATGTACTTTTGTTTTCAATGGCTGAGATAAAAAATTCTTAAATAATCCATAAATCGTAATATTTGACAAATTTTGTACCCTTTTCTCTTGAATTTTGTATAATTGATTTATATAGAGAAATTTTTATCTTTCATAAGTAACTTCAAGTCATTTGAGTTTTAAAAAAAAAAAAACTTGAAGTCTTTTACTTAAGCTTGGGCGTGGCAGATTTGCAAATTGCCATTGTAGAATTATATAGAATCGTACATAAAAGAAATATCAGAAATTTTATTATATAACTCTATTCCAAGGACATTTTCCTTAATTCCCTTGAACCCTTCTTTGTTCTGCTGCTTTTACAAACTAATTATGCCCAATTGATTGATTTTTTTTTTGTGAAAAAAAAAAAAACTGTAAAAAAGTTTAAGGAAGAACTAAGTTATGACAGAATTTAAATTTAATGCTTATATTAAATAGAGTAGACTTTTCAAAATTGTCTATTAAAGTAGAACAATTTATAATAAAATGTAATAATAAAAATTCAATTTTATATTCATATAAAATATCCATAAATAAACACTGTAAGTACTCTGATTACATATGATGCATATATAAGCAATATGTACATACAGGAAAAACATATAGTGACTACTTACATGGAGCAGCATGATAAACAATATTGGAAATTAAATTAAAAAATAGTTCATATAAGCAAAAGAAAAACGTAAGCAAAAATCGAAAACGAAAAAACCAAACAAACATGTGAAAGTATTAAAGTGTTTATTTTATAAGTGA
Organism: Melophagus ovinus; assembly: GCA_023089585.1. Taxonomy (NCBI): domain Eukaryota; kingdom Metazoa; phylum Arthropoda; class Insecta; order Diptera; family Hippoboscidae; genus Melophagus; species Melophagus ovinus. The sequence continues at coordinate 6,955,973 of JAKKIB010000177.1, forward strand.
TAATAGAAAATGATTTTGAAGTGTACAAACCTCAAAGTATGCTACAATTGATGATGGTTGCCCAAATTCTATAAATTTTAATAAATTTTTCGGTTTTTTTTATCCTTTATGCCTATTTGCCCATTTTTTCATATCGTTTACCTTTTTCATACTAACTGAATTAACATCCTTTTAGAGGATTTAGATTAGGAAATCAATCGTTTAAAACTCTCAAATGAAAGTTATAGATTTTCTATATTTTGAGCAACTTGGTTACATTTTTAAGCAACAACAAATTTTGTGTCATTTTTAATAATATTTGTAAGCTTTTATGTCATTTTGGTGCTCAGTAATTCGGAATATTAAAAAAAGTTGTTTATTATCCTTCAAAAACTATCCTACAATCACTGGCCACACTTTCCCAGAAAAAAATATGAAAAAGTAAGCTTATTAAGCCGTCAAAATTAATTATTGCTAAATGGTTCAGTATATTTGCCATAAGTTAATCATCAAATTATTGACAACAGCGGCCTAAAAAATGACCGAATTATAATTTTTTTTTGGAAATTTGTCTTTTTTTTTTTTTTTTTTTGATATAAGATTTTATTTCTTATAATAAGAATATTTGTTGTTGTTCCTACTTTACATTTCTTATAATCTAATAACTCTTTATAAGATAGTTAAATAGACAAAGTAAGAAATCAGAGCAATTTTGAGCATTACGCCACAATCATTTCTATTGAAAATTGTATTGTGAAATATGAAAATGTTTGTACAATTATACATGTCTGTCTATGTAAGGCTGTTATAATTATAAGATTTATATATAATACGGAGAAATATTTTTGAAAATATTGTAATGGCAAAAGAAACAGAACCAGAAACCGCAAGTGAGAGATTCAAAACTTTTATGTGTTCATATTTTCTATAGACATTCTTTTTTTTTTCTTCTTATTTAACTAGAAGTTGTTCTTTTTTTTTTTTTTATCTGACTCTGTAAATTTGCTGTTATGAAGTTGAGCCTAATGCATATACTCATTATCATATAAAAATTAAACAAGAAAAAAAAAACAGAAATGAATATAAAAGGAAAATCTTTTAATGTTATGTAGATTTAAAAAAAGAAAATGTGAAAATGAAAAATAATTAAAAGCCTCATGTAGAAATTGAAGCGAATAATCTTTAGATGAGATAAATGCATTTTCATTCCACTTACTAATCACAGATATAAATAAATATAATTTAGAAAATAAAATAAAAACCAAAGCCATCATCATCTTTAGTTAAAATTGAAATGCAATAAGAATTTACAAATCATTTAATGTGATCTGATTTTGATTTATTTCGGTTCGGTATAATTTTGAATTGACTGTTTACATTTACTTTTTTTTTTCTCCATAGATTAACTTTTTTAGAAATATACATAAATATAATCCTTAGACTTTTTATTAAAATGTTTTTGTGAATAAATATAAAGTGGAACTTGATCCACGTACGTCCACTGTTATTCATTTCTTTTGATTTTTCTAGGTCTTCAAAATTTCTTTACCCAAATCGCTACTTCGTTTTTATTCTTCTTTTTTTTTTTTAAGTGATTATAAGTAAAATTTTTCTGAACTTGAGGAGATAAATTTTTATTAAAAAGAAAAATAAAGAAAATTAGGCGGCTAAAACTTCTTCAAGATTTTAGAAGGCTTTTTATGTTGACAGTTCAACGAAATTTATTTAATAGTTCCAAAAATCTTAAAAACATGATTAAGAGTTATTGGGAAGAGTAATTGACTAGTTTTATAAGTTCAGACAATTTTTGCAATTGTTAAAGGTCTAAAACATATTCATTTTTTTATTTAGGATAGATATATTTTCATTAATCAATAAACTTACGCTCAAGATCATCAAAATGGCTGAATTAATGATTAACTTTTGCAAAGACTGTTTACAAAATAGAATGTCTATACTTTTGTTAAAGTCATTAAATTTTAAACAATCAAATCGTGATATTGTCGAATAATTCGCAATTGCAAGTTCCCTAGAAACAATATGAAAAGCAAAAAAAAAATCGCCTAAAAATTGATTATCAAATTTAAATACAATTTAAAAAATATTATGAAAAAAGTATGGTAAAAAATAAAACTAAGGCTTGCCAATATAATTTATTTGGCGAAATTTATTTATTAAATTCATAACTAACATTTCATTTTTGTAAAAAAAAAATAAATATGTAAAAAGGAGAGAAATGGAAAATATTTAACAAAAAAGTGTAGTCTATAAATAAAAACTAAAAGCAATTTTTATGCTTTACGCCCCTCGTTTTATAGGGTATTATAAGTTTGTGCAAATGTTTGTAATACCCAAGAGGACCGCCACTTATTATACCGAGCAAATCAGAATCATTTCCTGATTTCAATTTAAGCCTGTCTGTCCATATGTCCATCCGTGCGTCTGTGTGCATGCTACAGACTACAATTTTAAAGATATTTTAATGAAATTTGGTCCATGGACATATTTTGGGCCACATAAGAGTTACATTAAAAATGGTTGAAATCAAACTATTACTATAACCACGACCCCCCAGCGTCTTTCTGTAAAGTAAATATCTTTATATAGAAAAAGATTAGAAATTTTAATAAGCAACGAAAAATGGCTGTTAATTTTACTTAGCATTAAAAGTATGCTCCAAATTTGGTCCAGATCGATACATTTTTACGATGTCTTCTCATATAACACTTTTAATGTTATTATTTGGACAAAATCTTCAATCTTGAATATACTACAACGAAAATTGTTACTGCTCAATATTTTAACATTAGAGACATGTGCACCAAATTTCATCCAGATAGATCCACTTTTTAAACCTCCTCTCGTATAACAAACTTTATAAAATAATTATAATTATAATTTTTTCAATTTCCTCGAAAATTCCTGAAAATTCTCTTATTTGATTTTCGACACATTTAAACAAAGTGGCGTGGGGTATGTAAGAGTCGGCTTTGATCGACTATAAATAACTGATTTGTTAATAAAGAGAAAATAATTAAAAAAAAAAAAGAGCGAGCCATAATAAAAACAACAACAACAACCACAAACTATATGACAATCGTACTCAATAAAATTTAGAGAGTAATAAAAAAAAAACAAAAACAAATGTAAATTTAAAAAGTAAATATGGTTCAATTAAATTTGTACGTGAAAAATACCATTTAAAAAAGCAAAAATAGTAAATTAAAAAAAAAATACCAGAAAATTAGCGCAAAAAGCGTTAAGTTGATAAATTGTCATATAAAAAAAAAAGCAAAACAAGGAAAAAAAGGAAACAGAAAAAGAAAAGTGAAATAGAATTATCTTGATGGAAAAATCGAATGACAATTAAGTTAAAGTAAATAAAATATATAAAAAACAATATAACAGCAAACTATTGAGAAAGGTAACAAAAGAAAAAATGCAATAAATCAATGAATAATTAAAATACTCAATTTATAATAAAATATTCATATTTAATATACATACATATATATAAAAAAAATTTTGTAAAAAAAAATTGCGCGTAACCATTTTTTGAAAATTCATTCTTATAGCAATATATACATATATATATATATATATTATATATATATAATATATATGCATGTATGTAATACAATTTTATTAAGCAATAAAGGTTGTCTAGTAGTAAAAATTTTCAAAAAGCAGGAAAAAAAGTTGAACTCAATTAACTCTTAAAGAAATAAAAAAACAAATAACTAAAATCAAAAAAGAAAATCAAGAAAATTAAGCATAAATTAAATGATTATGCAAAGTAAGAAGAAAAAAAATTGTCACATATTAAAATAAATTATGAAAAACGAAATTTAAATAATTATTATGATGAAAACTTAATTAAAATGTTTACAAAAGATTTACTTATATAAACATTATAATTAAAGAAAATAATTTTTTATAAATTTATTTCTAAGTAACAAATTTTTGTTTTTACTTATCTTTAATTATTATTTTGGTGAAAATTATAATTTTTTTATGGGTTTAATAAAAAGCTTAAAAATTTTGTTTTAAATTATTAATCTAAAACACCGTGACAAAAATCTTTTAAAATTTTATTAATTTTCAAAGAAAAATATTTATTAATTATGTAAATGTATATTTTTTATATATAACATACATTTCATCCCACCGTTTCTTATTTCTTTGTACTAAATTCTTTTGCCTTGTTTATTTTTTTTTTTTTTTTTGAAAATTTATATAAGCAATTTATAAACTATTTAAATTTATTTTATGAAATTATAATTTTCTATAGAGAAATAAATTATTTTTAATTTTATTTTTCATATCATTTATTTATTATTTATTATAGAAAAAATGTATATAAGAAAAATTAAAACAAAGAGTAAAGAAAAATTAATAAAAAAAATTTACTGAAATGAAGTTTTATAAAAAAAAATTATCCATAATTTGCATGTTTTTTGTTTCTTTTTGAGTTTTTAAAAGAATTAGAATTAGATTTTTTGATATCTAGAAAGCTTTCCTTACTGACTTCCCTTTTTAAAAGACCTTTTGAATTGAATTTTAAAGGCCTCTATCAATTTTTATATGAATTTAAGAATAGAAACTCTTAGAATTCTTTGCTTTGTTAGGGCAATTGTCAACAATATCTCCTAGCATATTTTAAGATACTCCAAAACTCAATAGTCGATCTTCAATAGGTCGATAGGCCTTAATTTAGCCCAAAACAGCAAGATTTTTAAATTTAAATAAATTTTAAAAATTATTGAAACGATGTTTTTTTTTTTTTTGGGATTTTATAAAATAGTTTCATCAATAGACTTTCTGCTGTTACAGCCTGTAAGGGGACTAGACTCCTGCCTTACTGCCGGGTATGCATTCAAGTTATCTACACAGTCTTTATTTGGGAATTTAAAAATGTACCAACTTTTGGATCATCTAGTTTCTTTTAAAAAGCAAAACTTAGGGCAACTATGTGCTGGACCAAGCAAATATTCTATTTTAACTTGTTTTAACTTTATTGATTTAATTTTACTTAAATGTTTACTTTGCAAATTTCTAATGACATTCTAATATTTCTATACATAAAAGTTTCATCTATTATTGTTTATACTTTGTCATTTAAATAAGATTTCACAAATTGTATAAATTGTACAATTGCTTGATGAACCTTTTTATATAAGTTTCCATGCCAAATCTTAAAACACTCAAAAACTGTTTATCTTTAAATTTGATCTAATACTTGAAAACCTATTTGATTTGTTAACTATTTTTACAAAATTTGTTTAACTTATTTTGGATAATCAATAACTTAAAATGTATTCAAACCAAAAATCCAAGCGTTATCAAGACTCTAGCCTTTCATAAAATACATTCATATACATAAATATAAAAATAAAAATTTCTTGTGTATTAAATATAAAATGAAGTGCTTTGTAGATTTATGTCATTGCAATTGAAAAAAAGAGTGTACTGCAATTCCTGGAATTAAGTTGACTGTGCAGCCCTCTTAAGTATGGCTTATGCTCAATCAATAAAGTCAGCAACTTGATTCCAGCAAATGCGGTAACACAACATCAACACAATAAAGTGTATAAAGAAAACGAATAAAAACAAAAACAATTAAAGTCACTTATTATTTGCTTATTTAAAACAACAGAAATTATCATTATGATTATTATCCTTTAACAAATGAATAATATTAAGTGATACCAAAAAAAAAAAAAAAAATTAAAAAAAAGTTAAAAGGCAAAGGACAAATATGTTTCCAAATAAAAAAAAAATTCAATTTCATTTAATTATTTTTTTGAAAAATTTTTCACTAAAACAAAATTCGAAAGTCTTTTACGTACTTACTATTAAAAATTTCTCTACTTTAGAAAAGAACCAAAGAAATTGTCTCCGAAAAAGTTTCATCTTGAATTATTTTGCAAAAAATTTTTTATCTAAAATGGCAACAATATTTTTGCGACAAAATTCTATTGATTCTACGAAGTAATATTTTACTTCGTAAATTTTCAAGCATGACAAGCAAAATTGCGGCATTTTTGACGTATTTTCCATTAAGATCATCGAAAGAGTTCAAACAATAAAAATAACTTCCCTGATTGCTATCCTAAAGAAATATCCAAAAATTGCAAGAGCTTTTTTTTTTTTGGTGACCTAAATTTGGTTTAAGACTTTCTGAGAAAGAGAGACGCGCCTTGTTGTAGCTGACGAAGTTGTTTTGGACTTAATAGAGCCACTACTAGTTAATGCAGAATGATAAATTATAACTTAAAAATTCATCAAAAAAAATCTAATTTAAGCTTTTTTCTTTCATGTTCTTAAGAATCGGAATTTTTATTAAAAGTGACCTTCTTAAATAAATTAATTGTTAATTATTTCTTTAAATAAGTTTAATAAGTTATTTCTTTAAATAAGTAAATTTGTTTTGATTCTTATAATTTCTTGGGTTTTCCATCATTTTCTATTGTTTTGTTTTTCCAGGCTTAATATAAAATTGGGAATATAATTCATGATATAAAAAGTATCCTAAATAATTTAATGCAATTTCTTAAATATTAATATATGTATACGATATAAATATATATAGAAACAACAACAATAAAATAACCACCTCCTCCCCTAAAAAAAAGGAGAATATTTATTAAAAAAATTAAAAAGAAATTTACGTTAAATGGAAAATAGAGAGTTGTGTAATGCCAAAACATTGGATGACAACAAAAATAAAAGAAAAATAAAGATAATTAAATTAAATATGCATGAAATTGTTTGCAATAAACGTTATTACATTTAAAAAAGAAAACATAAAATAAATAAATGTAAAACATAAATCATGTTACAAAATTTTTAATTTCTAATTAGATGTCTTTGATGACTTTACATTTCAAAAAAAAAAAAAATTAAATTAAATATAATAAATAGAAAGAATAGGAAAGGCATCAAAAAAAAAAAGAAAACTAAAAAAATTTATTAAAAAATTTCAGAATAAAATAGAATTAATAATGAATGAAAGAAAATCAAAAATGTTAAAGAGAATTTTAATTACAAATAAAAAAACAACTAAATGAAGAGGAAGAGGAAGAGAAAGTGTGTTTTTTTTTTATTGTACAATTATTATAAAAATTTAACTTTGCATGCTTTAAATTTAAATCCAATGGAAAATTTAATTAAATGTAATTAGTAAGAAAATATTCGTACAGAAAATTTTACTTACATTTTTCTTCGAATATTACAAAAAATACTACGCTCTCAATTTTGAAGGGGATTTATTTAGGGTAAAACAACTTTTATAATGTTTATATGCAATTTCTTATGGAATTCTTATACTTAATATTTAGTTTACAACAATTCTAATCAATTAATTTCGCTTCACTTTAAAGATATTTCTTTAAATCGTTAGAAATATGAAAAATTTCTTTAACTCTTTGTTTTTGCGAAGGCCTATCTCTGTAGGAATACAAAATTGCCATTTAAAAAATTGAGAAACTTAAGCGAAACACTCAAAAGCAAACCTGATCAATATCTGCTACAATTTGACTTCTAATAGGACTCTATTTAGCTTTAATTATCCTACCAGAGATCAGCGATCAATTTTGAGCCATTTAACTTTGCTCTGTTTTAGTTTTATCCATTCAACTTTGTGTTTTTTTTTCATTCTCAGGACATTGATTTTTAGTTTTAGAAATAATATTGGAATTTCTGAATAAAATTTTGTTCCCATAACCAAAATTGCGCTTAAAAATGCACATGACCATCCAGAAATTGGCTTTTATTGTGCTTATTAAATTGTGATTGGTTGTGGTTTTTTTCTACTACTTTATTCTTTACTATTGATGTATTATCGATAAAACGTTGCTATATAAAAATTATTTGCCATCGAAATTTTATTAGCTTTAGACAAATGGACGAACAAATAAAAAAATAATAAAATAATGCAAAACTAATTGCTAAACAATAATATTCACCTCAAGTGTTTGAAACTTCCCTTTTTTTCTTCATTTCATTCTTCAACGTTTTTGGATAAAATGTTGGAATATTTTCAGTTTCTGTTCTAATGTAACGTGTTACAAAAAAATCAAAAGAAATTTTTCATTTAAATATATTTACATAAATCATTCACACATAACCTTTAAATGTTTCATTTGTTTTTTGCTTGTCTTTGTTCTCTTAACCCTTTTTTAAAAGCAAAAATAATGCTAACAAAAACGAAAGAAAAAAAAATAATGAAATCAACAAAAATAGCGAACAACTTAAATAAATTGCGGTAAACCTTTTAATTATATACATTCGTATCTCTATTGAGGTATTTTGTTAATACATACAAATACAAAACAAATATACTACCAACACATATACATAAGCATAAGTAAATAAACGAAATGGCCACGTGTAAATTTTGATTGTTTACAAATGTGTGTTTGCAAAGGAAAATTTTGCAGAGAATAGAAAACACAGCACTAAAAAGCGAAAGCAAAGATAAAAGAGATAATTTATATGGAGAGCATTTCAAAGAGAAAAAGAAAATCTGTAAGAGAATAAATTGCACCTTTTTATTTATCACAATTAATATGGTTGCAAAAAAATTGTATTAAAAGCAACAAATTATACAATTAAATAATTTGAAGATTTCATTTTATATTGAAACGGATTCGAAATTTCTCTTTATCAATATTTTACTATTGATATAAATTCTATTGAACTTACGTAGCATTTTCCCATAAATTTACATGTATCAAATAAACTCAAATGCTAAAATAAATATTAAATGCAACTCTGACAAGAAGAAATTACTGGGCGAAAAATGATTAAAAGAGCCGTTTTTGAGAAACTTTAACAAACCTTTAGTTGCTTCAAAGATTAATGGAGATAGAGAAAATTATTTTGCAGAGTTCAATAGACCAACACAGTTAGAGCTATAACTGTAAATGCTTAAAGCTTTTACTTTCAGTTAAATCTAAAATGTCAGGGTATGCACTTTATAAGGCGGTACAATTTTTGCCACTAACAATGTAACAAAAAAAAAACATATATATTAAAAATACATTAAAATTGAAAAGAAAAAGAAACCAAATTAGAAAAAATGAATTTACAAAAAAATAATTTAGAAAAAAGTCATTTCGTTCGTTCTAAAATAAATAAAACTGTTAAAATATGAAAAAAAAATAAGTAAATGTGAATTATTTTCAAATATACATAACATGTGTTTGTGTGTATGTATGCAAAAGTGCTGTAAACTTTTACTTTGGGGTTTTTCCTTCTTTTTTTTGTGCTTCCTTATTTCAATATTTTGTGCTCGTTTCGAATATTTGTGCATATGTAAAATGGAAATAAACTATTCCTATTAAAATAATCAATATATAATTGATTTTTTTTAATCCATCATCGACCATGCACCACTGAATGTTAAAGTTATAATCATTTTGTCAACATGTTTATATAATATCTACAGAAAGAAAACCATTTGAATACTTTCCAGATATATATTCATATATATTTTCGTAGATAAGCATCATCATCATAATCATTTTCGATTGTGGTTCTGAGTTGGAAATTCGCCTATTCCTTGAAAGGAATAGGGATATATTTTCTTAGATAAGCAACCTTGACAAGACCCTTTGTCTGCCTAAGTTAGAAATATCCAAAAAACCTTCCAAAGCGCTGTTTGGTAAGGAACAAGTTAAATTCGTCTGCCTAATTCAATTGGAAGCCTTGAGGAGAAATTTGTTTTTTTTAAGCATCAAATTAGGCCTCTTTATCTGTCTAAGTTGCAAATTACCCAAAAAGAATTTAAATATCTTTTCAATAAGACTTAAGTTTAATCCGCCTGCCTAAATGCTTTGAAAATCCAGTTAAAGAGAAATATTTTTTATATATTTTTTTGATAAGCAAAACTTTCATGATCGTTTGCTGACAACTCATTCTATTTGTTAAAAATATATACATTGAAAGTGTACTTCTGGTAATAAGTTGAACATCACGATAAACAGATATTTAAAGGCTATTTTTCGACACGAAAATCTCTTATTTCATGTATTCAAAATTAGAGTAAAATTGTTTATGCTCAATAAACTTTCGATATAAAATTTAGCTAAAAACTTTATAAAATATAAAAATTTGGCACGCTGGCTTATCACCTAAATTGTGAATATTCATGATTTGGTCGCAACCAAATGAACTTTTTGCTATTCTTTCTTGGGTCTCTTAAAATAAAAACCACTTTTAATACTTTCAAAAGTTTCAAGTTAAAAAGCGGTTGTTGCCATTCCGGTGAGCAGAAAATGTCATGTCAAAGTTTCATGCAAACTTTACAGATTCGTATTCAAAGTAATAAGGTATACAAATAAAAAAAACAAATAGAAGTAATTCAAAAAATTGTATGAAATAGATCAAAAAATAAAAAAATTTCGATAAAGAAAGAAATGAGAAAAAAGTGGACCCCTTCAAAACAACGTCCAATAAATTTACTAATAATTAAAATGTAAAGGGTATTAAACTAAAAATAAAATTTGCTTTTTCATTTCACACAAACACACACACACAAACACCAACATACAAAATCTAAGCACGCACCCGGCATTTACAAAATATTGTAACCTTGAAATAAATTGCATTTTATAGCAAACTTGTTAGAAATTTCCTTTATGAATAACTTGACATCTATTTAAATTGGGTTACATATGTAAAAAGGAATATAATAAATAATTATACAAATAATTAAGTGGCTTTTTTTGTAAAAAGCAATCACACATTTAAATAAATTATTGATAAAAATTAATAAAATAGAAAAATATTCGAGACGATTTGTAATGGAGTCGGAAATAAATCAAAGATCAATTCTAGTTTACATCTTTAGAAGCGTTTTAAGCAAAAAGCCTTTACAAAAAGCAAAAACCTCTATTTGTCAATGCTGAAACAATCCTTTTCGCTTTCAATGTGGGCATCAGAGTCTCTAGAAAGCTAACCTCAAATGCTGATTTTATGATATCAAATTAAACCTTAGATCCAATCTCATAAAACTCAAGCACTCATGCCAAAATCGAACGCACGAATCAACTCTTAGTTAAGCTAATGCTTTTTGGAACTGATTACTTCTTAAAAACAAACGAACGTACAGACAGATAAAGATATCAACTTAAGTTGATATGAAAAATGCTTTTGCTTTGATGGATCAATCAATAGCAGAAGGTGTCGAAGGAGTTAGATGAATTAACTCAATTTTATATATATTTTGATGTTATAGAATTGTTCAATAAATAAATAATTCAATAAAATAAAATAAATAAATAAAAAGCTAGCCGTTCTTAATGCTTTCAACAAACTCATTCTGCCCTTGGCCACAAAAATCTAAACACTTCCTTCTCTGTTGTTTCTGTTTTGTTGTATTACTTAAGCTATTAATGCATAAACCACGGAGCATATGTATTATGGTACAATAAAATTTGTGTTATGCACTTTAATATGCCACTAACATAAAACGTTTTATATGAACTGAATTGGAAATTAAATGGTAATTTAATAGTTTTGTATTGTACGTGCTCTATTTCATTATATTTTAAACAAAAGTAAAGGAAATTTGTTTCTTATCAAACATTCAAGTTTCTTATACCCTAAAAAGAAAAAGAAGTAATAAACTATAAAATTTTTGCAGTTTCTTTAAAGACTTTTTAATGTTTCCCCTTCAACAAGCAATTATAAAAAGTATTTTAAAAATTTGACAAAACTAAAAAAAAAAATCCACACAATTTATGATTGGCATCATAATTGTGTGAATCAAGTTGAAGAGAAAAGTCCTTTAGAAATAGTTTAAGATCATTTCATATATGTAAAATATTAAAAATTATCTTTAAGTTAGAAAAATGTCATATGTGGCGTATGAGTAACAATAATCTTTTTATGGTAGTTAAATAAATAATTTAATTTATTGCTTTGAGAATATTCAATGAAAACCTCAAATTAAATAATAATTAAAAATTTATTTAAATATTTCAGCTTTTGGGAATATAATATAATAAATCATTGATTATTATAAGAAAAAACTTTTAATGCTTTCATAAATTTATATGCAAATTAAGCCTTTACGTTTCTACATGAAACGTAAAGGCCAATAAATTTTATTTTTATAATTAATTATATGATTAAGCTTTCATTAGAAGACATTTAAGGTTCATTCTTGTATTTAAAGCAATTTGATGAAATTTTCACTCACTCACTCGAAGCTGAATCGTGTAAGGTCAAGTCAAGTCAAATTGCATAACAACAGATTGATTGTAACTGACTGTAAAATTTTTTTATTTATTCATTACCAATCCATTGCTTTAATGATGACATAGAAGTCAAGTTTTTTACTGCAATTCCTGCTATAAATATTTTAGTCATTATGATTCAAGCTTTTTCATTTTAATGTTCTTTTTTTTTTTGGAAAACATAAATTACATATTTAACTTTAATCAAATGAGCAATTAACACTAGAAATTAATGTGTAAGAGTTCTTGCCCTTTTTTTTCATGTATGACTCGAAGACATCATTAAATTAATACAACATGTAAACATTTATGTGCTCTACACTAAAATCTATGTATTTAAGTGAATCGTGGAAGGAATAAAAGAAACAACAAAACAAATAGAAATAGGGAAAAAATATGTGAGAAAAAAACATAGCAAACATTTTAGCAAAAGTGAAAACGCTCTTACACTTAAGTTATTTACTTGAATCTGTTGTAGCACGACACTGACAAACAGACAGACAGACAACAGTAAATAACACTTGATAGTGTAGAGTTTTCCCATGGGAAATGACAATAAAATATTAAGTCAAACGTGTATCATCAAAATGTTAAATATTGTATGGCCATATCACACATTAAAATCTTATCTATGCATACACACACACAAACACATATATATATATATATAGGTAAATATTAATATACACTTATGGTATTTAATACTTTTCAAACACTTTAAAAGATTAGGACATAACCCAAGAAATTTTTGGTATATATATGTACTGCCGAAAGGTTTATAAAAACTTAAATTTCTTCTATTTCCAATTAAAATCGGATAATGAATCAATCTTGCCATATCTGTAGTTTCAAAGATATCATCAACAAAATTATAAAAATCGAAAATTTTTTCTCTTTCGACTTTTTCAAATTTTTCCACTCATTATTCGTGAGTTAGTTAGGAAACAAAATTAAAAGTTTACTTAATATATAATCCATAAGATACTACATTGTCTGTCCAAAAAAGGTAAAAATCCTAATCAAATTTGATCCAAATAAGTCCATACTTTGAAATCCGCCTCATAAAACGAATTCTTTTGAAAATTATACATTTTTTTACTTTCTTAACTTGCCCTTTTCCCTTTTATTCTACTGTCTTTTTTTTTATCACATTCAGCATAGTTGTGTAGAGTACATAAAAGTCAGCTTCAATTAATTTTTCTTTCAGATAAGTTTCTTTTTTTAATGTAATTTTTAAGTTTAAGAAGAAGAAAAACATTTAAAAAAATACTGAAAATTCGACATGTGAAAAGTTGACTACTTCTATTGGAATTAAAATGTCTGACACATATTATAAAACAAAAAAAATAAAAGAAAATAGAATAATGAGAAAATGGTAAAAAAGAAAAAAACTGGTGAAATGTGAAACTCTAAAAAATCATCTGAAAATAAAGTAACTAATTTCAAGCGCAAGGAAAGACCCTACAATAATCTGACTTTTTGTTACGTATTTAAATAAAAAAGTGCAGATTAAACGGAAATGAAGTATTCTAAAAAAGAACGAACGAAAAAAAAATTATATAATTTACAATCTAAATTGACATATGGCATGAAGAATATTTTAATCCAAATTAACATTTCACCATAAAATTTTCAAAATGAAACATTTTTCTTTACATAATAATTTTTATAAAAATCATCAGGAAGAATCGAAAATGACTGAAATAGTTTTTTAAAATTCCATTTTAATTTTATTGATAAGAAAACATCAAAATCATTTTATTAATTAATAATTAAAAACGTTAATTTTAATATTAAGTAATAACCATTAATAAAACTTAATTAATGTAATTAATTTTAATTTTAAATAAATTATTATTATTATTTTTAATGTAAATAATTAATTTACTTAATTGTTAATTAAGCGAAACAATTAAATTAATAATTAATAATTTAATTCATAAAGCTTAAAATTTACTCACATTACAAAATATTTATCTTACTATATACAATTTGCTAGACTCTATAGATTTATAATAAGTCTCACGTTATTGTTTTTACTTAATTTATATTTACCATTTCATTCATTTCATTCAATTATTGCAGCATACTATTTAAGTCATATAAACTTGTTAATGTTTAGCTCAAGGAAAATAAATTTAATTATTTGCCAATAGATATTAAATACAAACAGGTAAATATTCTGTCATAAAATAATATTAATAGTGTAATTTATTGTTCTATAAGGAATATATCAAATAACTTGACACAATCTAAAAATGTATCTAATTGTCATTCATTTAGAAAAAAAAAAAAAATGAAACAGAAATTTATTGCAAATTTTTCATGACTGTTTTTGACCAACATAAATTGCTTTAAGTACAAGTGTAAATGTTTCCTAATCATTGAAAAATTAAAATTAGTGTAATAAATAAATTAGTAAGTGACATAAAATAGCTAAAAAAATATACAAATGTAATATATTTGGCTTTATACCAAATCGTTTTCGTTTGAGTATACATTTCATCCAAAATTTTTCTTCAAAATTTTTTAAGATAATTTTTTAATTGTATGTAAATATTTCATAATATCATTATTTAATAAATTTTATTTCATAAATAATAATACATTAAAATATATCTCATTTGGTTTGATGTTTATTATTAAACATTTTAACATTGGTGGTCTAGAAGGTCCAAACAGTCACAAGGGCTTAAAAAAATACTTTAGCAATTTTTCATATGATGTTGTTGTAAAGAAACATATAAAACAACTAAAAGAAGTAAGGGCCGAAATTTTTAATACCAATTACCCGGATATTTCAAAACCTTAGAAGTATAACCAAAAATTTTTAAATTAGAAGTAAAAAGTAAAAAAACCATTTAAAAAAAAATTCAAAAAGACAGAGACAATTTGATGTTTTGAGAGAGAGATTTTTAGGTAGCGTAGCAGATTTGTATTATTTGTATATAGATATAATGGAACCATCACTTTATTACATATGAGATATTTAAATCATCTATCTTTTATAATTTATGAGCAATACGAACACACTTCGAATTTTCGCTTAAAAACAAACCCGACTTCAGTTTAATTAATTTTAAGGACATGTACTTTAACTAATTTAGATGCTATTCCAAATGTATGCATACCAATATTTTTGCTAAATATTTTTAACATTTTCACAACTATTAAGCATTTTTTTAATAACATTAAATACAAAGAAATTATTAGTATTTTAATGCTATTAAGTCTCTCATAATTTTATTAACAATACAATCTTGAATAATAATTATTTCACTTAAGTAAGTCAACTCAATTAATCACATCTTTAAGCATTATAATTTAAAGTAAATACATATGCAAAATTCACTTCTTCAATTAAATTGAATTTGATGATTTAACTGATTGACAAGCAAATTTACCATTAAGATTTTAAAAATAGTAACAGTTTTTCTACATTTAATTTCTAACAAAATTCCAATAACGTTCAACATAAAATTTAATCAACTATCACATTTATATATATCGATATATATATATATATATATATATAAATATATAATATAAGATCAATGAGTAAGAGTAAGACAAAGGCCAACAACAGCTACACTATAAATTATAAGTTCAATGTTGTTATTTCGTTGTTAGTATCAATATCCATGGGTTAGACCGTATAAATTGCTCACAACATGCTGAGTTGCTTTTTCATTCCATTTTTCTTTTTTTTTTTTTTTTTTTGGACTACATCCAAAATAAATAAGTGTTTGGCATACTTAACATTCTACTTTTATATTAATACACAGCACAGTGGAAATTTTATTGATATAGAATAAGTTAAGTAAATTCTTTAATAGACATTTAATCTATAACATTTCATTATTCTGTCTCACATCTAATCTATTGATAAATTTGAACATAAAATATCTACTAGAATGTTTTAGATATATTTAGAAACTGAATGTTAATATTTTGGAGAGATCTTAAGACATTATACTTAATAATATTTTAGATGATTTATATCCATCTTGTTTGTTTAAATAAATTTAAGACAATTTATAAACTAAAGATTATTCTTAAACATTTATGACCGTAATCGATTTTTCCATGTTGCAATAAACAAAGTAGATAAATATTTGATATGAACATGCTGTTAGAATTTTACATACAAATTTTCCTTGAAAGCATATTTACAGTACACACTAAGCCAATTTTTATACTAGAGATGGACTAGAGCTAAACTAGAGCTGGCCTTGCTCTTAATACCATTACCATTAGCTATCATTTTAAACCTTACTTAGAGAACTTATAATTTGATAAAGAACAGACACTTTATCATAAACCTTAAGCCAAGTGCATGCTACAAACTTTATAACTTAGAAATTGTTAACTTATTTCATTTCATTTTATTTGACTTATTTTAGTGCATTTCAAAAGCAAATGAACTTTCATAATATCTGTCACTCTTGAAATTGATATAACAACTATTAAAATACTTACATAAAATGGTCAAGTAGACGTAAAAATCTATTAATGGGCTAATATGGCCAAACTAATTTGATGCCAATGAAAAGTGTACACACTTCTTAAGATTTTTGATATTTCAATTTAATTCTTACAAAGAAGGCTGTCACTCCATACACTAATCTTCACCCCCCCCCCTCCCCCCTCCCCCAAAGTAGTATTTTTAACTAATAAGCGGCCAGCAGAAATATCGCCAACATATTAATAAATTTACAAGAAGAAATTTTCCACAAAAAAAAAAGAAGAAAGGTGCGTCATATTAATTGAATATATTGAAAATAAGTTTAATTGTATACAAAGCATAGAAATTGAATTAGTGAATATTCATTAGAGCGTCCAATAAAAACAAATTTAAAAGGGAAATGCCTTCTTTGTTTTTTCTTGAGGTAGATACCTGATAAAAGTTTTTTAATTATAAATAAATTTACAGAAAGAACACGTTTCATAATATTTACATAAATTTAAAAGTTTTACAATTTTTCATAAACACAATTCGAATAATAATAATAATCATAAGTGATTTTGAATAAATATTTTTCTATTATTTTGTGATATAAATTGAAAAAATCTTAATAAAACTTAAGCAGCATAGAAATTGCATAATTGATTAGAGTCATTCATTAAATATCTAACAGAATTTTGTTTAATATAATTAGAAAATTTAGAGAATGAAAAATATTAATATAATAATAAAATAAGCAGGTGTGGCCACAATTTTGATACCAAATTATTATTTATACCAAATAGATTATTTCATCATAATTCATACAAGAAGATTTTGTAGAGATCATGATATCATTACTTTTAATTGTACATGATTTACAAAGCCCTAGGTCAAACATCTGTCCCCATATCAACTTCCATTGAAATGCGTAAAAAATTTCGAGCTATTTTTAGTAGACTAAAGGAATTACAAACAGGAAAAGTTACATTGATTCAAATAATAATTCTAAATAAATTGTTATGATAAAAGTTGGAACTAACTAAAGCAAATATAGCTCTATAACTAAGCCTAGGATTTAATACATAAATTAACTAACCGGCTAACGAAATTAAGCACAATAATAATATGCATTCTAAAACAAACTCAATTTAAATTTTTACATTTCTGAAGTAATTGATTCAGAATGCTTTACCGGATTCTTTCAGCATAGCAAGATTACTTTTCAAGATAAATAATTATTATAATATTTTCAATATACCTTTATATTCGATTCAATTTCAAAAGACATCTAATTTGTTTTTGAACAATAAAATTTCGCATAAATACTCTGAAACAATTAAAATCATTCTTTAGAGTACAAAAAAAAAAGATTTTTTTATAAATGCTTTGTTCTTATCTTGGCATTATAAAGCTATTATATGAAATGATACATAAAATCAAGAAAATTTTATATAACTCACTTTGTTGTTATAACTCATTATTAAAGGGAATAAATAATTTGATAAAATATTATTAATGATTATTAAAAATATCAAAAATTATTTATACCTTTGAAAAGAATCTTTATTGTAATTTAGCACAACACTTCTTAAGTAGTTTTGAACAGCTTTTAGATAAAGATATTTTTATACTCTAAATCATTTGTGGTATTATAAGTTTATGTACACGTTTGTAACACCAAGAAGTAGTTAAAGTAAACCGATCATCTTGGAATCACTTCTTAATTTGAATTAAGCCCGTCTGCCCGTCTGCCCGTATGCCCGTCTGTCCGTTTGTTTATCCATCCGTGTGCAAATTACAGGTCAAAAATTTTAGAGATGTCTTGAAAAAATTTGATACATGCTTAGACTCAGAATAAAACTCTATAGAAGTAGTTAAAATCGAATCATTTTTTCGATCACACTTCATATAAAGCCTTTCTTAATCAGCATCAAATTCTGAAATGGTTTATACAAACCTGTCCATCAGTCCGTCTATCTGTATTTTTTTAACATTCTCCAGACCATAAAAATTAAGATATCAAGCTCAAATTTGACAAAAGCATTAGGAATCCTTGCAAGCAAATTTGTTTAAAAATGGACGAAAGGCCTCTATTTTTTTAAGTAAAAATTCGCTGTGTTTGAAACGTTGTAAAAATGTTAAGGCCATTCATTTTAAATTTCTATAGAATAATAATGCAAATTAGCCATGTCTACGCGTTTCTTTCTATTACTCAAAGAATTTAAACTGTCTCAGTGTAATAATATATGAGTGATGGTTATTTAAGATTTATCTCTCAGCAAATACAATTTTCTTACTTATTTTTATTTTATAGGCATTTTTAATTATTCGATCTTTTAAAATATTCTGCCATATTTTCTAAGGACAAGTATGAAGGCCGCCTTCAATCTACTTGAAATAAAAGGAATGATATTCAAACAATTTGGTGTTCATTTGCAAAGCACGCAAACTTTAAAAATATTATTTAAAATTTTCTTAGAATTTCTGCTCTATTAAGTTGTAAGTGAAATTGTAAAAGTCAAACAATGAAATATGCATGAAGTACATAAGTAAAATTCACGTGAAAAGTTTTTCATTATACAACAATTCACTTCAAAAGATTGTATTTAAATTAGGCAAATATTTGCAAGGTTGAAATTCACAAAATATTTCATTCAAAATCAAAAAATAATTATATTTTAAAATATAAAAATTAAGTGTAATAAAAAAAAACTTAAAAATGCGACATAATTTTTTCTTAACATAAAAAATTGTTACTTAAATTATTTAATTTTACATTTAATTACCCCTTAATTTTCTTCTTTCTTTTTATTTAACTTTAAAAAAATTTTGCAATTCATAAATCATTTCAACATTATTACTACAAAAAAAAGAGTATGAGAAAAAATAATTTTATTTTGATTTCATTTTAAATGTTTACGTAATTATATAATATATATAATTATTATAGTAAAGCTTATATGATTACAAATAAAACTTGTTGAAATAATTATTAATAATTAATATGAGAAATGTATTATGACAATTAATTGTTATATAAATATTATAATTTAATTCTGTTAATTCCATATTATCATATTATTAAAATAATTGAATATTGAATAATTATTACATTATCATTAAAGTAAGTGTAATTTTTAATATTTAATATTTGTGATTTTACAAAATTTTCTATTAATTATTTGTTCTTGTAGAAAATCCATCTTAATTGTTAAAAAGCTAATGTCACACTCAAAAGAATAGCCACTTTAAACTGAGACTAATTTTGAAAAGCAGACACTATGACTTGTATTGCGTTATTCCGTCAAAATTTATTGCCCAAAAAATAAAAAGCAACAAATAATATTACGATCGGTCCAGATTGACTTTTAAATATTCTATACAACTTTTTTCTGAAGTCATTTTTAAAAATAATTAACAAAAAGAAAAAAAATTCTAATTTATCGACTATCTGAAAAGCTTGTTATAGGGCAAAGGGTTCTAAAAATCATTTAATCTGTACCAAATTTGTTGTTTTTATTAATTTATTGTATTTTTTAGGAGTACTGATCAAAAAATGGTCCTAACCATTTTAAGGAAAATTCGCACTCGAATAATAACAACATTATTAAATGTCTCTAAAATTATAACTTGAAACTTAATAATAAATTTCCATGGACTGATATCAGATAGACAGACTGATAGACAGACAAGCTGAAAGAGATGTAGGTGGCCTTTTCATATAATCGTAAATATATCCTAACAAAATTTTGATTTCATGCAGATCTCTGTTAGTATAACTTTTGAGTTCACCGTAATTGAAAGAAATGAAGCAAAACGTAATAATAATAATAATTTGATGATAATAATTAAAATTTTATAGAAAGTAGGAGTAAAGTACATTTCAATTTGAAAAATTTCAGTATGACATAAATTTTGTTCGTTTGGTTTATGCTGCAAATTATTTCCTATTTAATTATATAATCGTGATATAAACGTGACATTTAAAGAATATATTTATATATATGTCTCACTAGATTAAAGCAAATTTTTTTTAATTTTTTGTTGCCATATAATAATGAAGCCAGCAAAATATAAATCCTTACACAAAATTATATTAAATGAAACATATAAATTATTAATACATTGTAATATTAAGATAAAAGTTTTAATGCTGTATTTTTTTAAAATTATTTTGACATTTAACTTTAGAATAATTCAATTCTTCACACCATAAAACAGGCACTTTAAAACTTAAATATTTAATAGAGATAGAAGGAAGCCACGCCTTATTTTTTGATATTGTACAGAAAATTTTATAAGAAAAAGTATTTGAAAGGAAGCAGAGACAGGAACTTGAGATATTGCATTCAATTTTCAATCGAAAAACTCATCAACGTTTCGTTGGAACAAATTGTATTCAATAGTGATTAAGATTTCAAACTTTTTTTCTTTTACAGAATTTCATATAAATTAATAAAAATTTTGCATAATTTTTTTAGCATTTTATATAAAATAAGAGACTAATATGGTCAATTAATTTTTTTCTATATTTCTATTAAAGTTTTTGTATTATATTTCTTAGGAAAATTTTCTTATAAACCGATAAAGTTGAAAGTTTATGCCACAAATTATCATCAAAGCTTATTTTATCCAATTTCACAGTTTAATGCAAATTTTTCAAAGTGTAAGTACCAATCAATTCGAAATGATTCTCTTTTTCAAGTTAAGGTTGCCTAATGATTCATTCTTTTGATGTCTAACTATGTAAATTTCTTATCAAGCTAAAAGTTATAAAATTGGGTTACAGTTTGATGAACTTAGAATTGATGAGCCTATTTAAACCTTTAAAAAAGAATAAGATCGGGTATTTTTCCTTATAAAATGCCTTATTTCAAAAAACATTTCTATTGGGAATTAATTTTAAATTTTTTCCAATTTTTAACACTCTTTATTTGTACTTCAATTTCATTAAAGTCATTTTCATTCTGGTCTACACTACTTGTTTTTCAAATATTCAAATATTTTCTTAAAATATTTTCTTAAAATAAAATTAATAATATCAAATTGAAATGAAACTGAAATCAAATTGAAATGAATGAAATTATGTCGTTAACAATAAATTCTAACAGCTCGATTTCCATGTAAGATGAAAGTTTTCACATAAACAAAATTGGGGGGCCAATAAAAAATATCTATATTTAAACTTTATTTGACAAATGTTATATTACCGAGAAATGAAGAAGAGATAGCGCACATAAAAATACTAAGCAAATCTAAAAGTTTGTGCCAAATAATATTTATGACTGCTTCAACAATTCTTTATATATTTCTTGAAATTTAAGAATTTATTTAATTATTTTCACCCTTACAGGTACAGGATATTATGGGTTTGTGAAATTATTTGTAACACTCAAAAGGAATTGAAACAAACTTACTTTTATATTTTATTATATCATTTGATTTATAATCACTTGCCGATTCTGTCCATCCGTCTGTACGATTTTCTCCATCCATCCGTCCGATTCTGTCCATCTGTCCGTTCATGTAAATGTATTAAAAACATATCATATTTAAAAAAAGAAAACGAAAACAACAACAAAGATAAATAAAATTTCATATATCTTTAAAAATTTTACATTTTTCATAATTTAATAATAAAAAAAGAACATTAATTAATGTAGAAGAATTTAGGAGCAATTGACCATGACTGGATTGTAATTTTTTTTAGTAAGTAAACTAAACTGAAAATTTGCAAACACCAAACAAAATTTGATTGCCATTGTTTATTTCATTATGCAAAATTATAATAAAAGTAATTTGTGGTTTTCGAAGTTTGTTCATTTTTTTATATGTTTATTTTTCTATAATTTCTTATTTGTGCTTCTAATGATTTCCGTTTTATACAAAACCATTTTTATTATAATATTAAAATGCTATGGTTATGTTTGAAAAATTTCAAGTTATTTCTGGGGAGACTTTACGAAATACCAGAAGAAAAAAGATTTCTTTGAAAATAGTAAGCACAAAATTTTTGTTTAAATTTGAAAAAGGACCTTTCTGAGCAATCTTCATAATAAACACTGCATACTATGACATTTTGAACTAATAAGCCGTACATATATATATATATATATATACATATGTATGTATATATGTATAAAATGTGTCGGTATTTTTTGTTTTTGTTACTTTTACTTTGTTTTCCTTTGTTTTTTTTTTGTTTCTATTCTCTAAACAAGGTTACTTTAGAAAATTATTTTAAATCAATTGGCAAGTTTATACGTAGATTTGTGCACGTTTACCTAAACGTGGCTTGAATGGCATAGATTTCTTTATAATGCGAGGCCATTCAAAATGGTCAAGGTTATAATCAAAATTATCATTGTTCTTGTTGTAATTGCTGCTATTTTTCTTGTTGGTAATATTATAAAAATATTGTGCCAAATCAGCAGCAATCTCACCAGCACCATTATCATTGTATAAATGATAATTAATACTACGACCAAGTCGTGGTGTACGTCGTGTAGTTGACTGTTCATCATTTAGACTACGTGGCATTTCTGTGCTCACATCATAGACAAAATCATTCACAAATTCATTTTAAAGAAAAATTAGAAGCAAAGATCGAAAATTATATTTAAATAATTATAAATTTTCATAGAATTCATACAAACATACTTTGTTTAAGTTGCTCAATTAATGTTAAATACAATAAAATTGATTGATTTGTTAACTCCTCATTACTTGAATCGCTTACAATTGTATTTAAAATATGTTGAAGATAAATGTTACTATATTCATCATATTCGTGCAATAATTTATATAAAATTTCATATATATCATTTTCATTATCATTAACATTATTAATATTATTATCGTCCTCATTGCTAATTTTAGATTGAACATCATTTAAACTGAAATGGTTGGGTGAACGTTTATAACGTATATCGTTACTCTTGGCTTTGTATTCAAATTGTAATGGTTGCTTGTTAAAATTTCCATATAAATTTTGTCTATTCTATAAAATTATTAAAAATAAGAATTGACAAGAAAAATTAAATATTAATCATACGCCTTGTTGTACGTATTTATAAAGTGATTTTATATAGACATTTGTTTGTTGTAATTGTATTTTGTTTACGTATTACCTGACTTAAAGCCATTGAGTAACATAATATGTATAAATTAAAATTGTACAATAAAAATATCAATATTTTTATTAAGCTTAAACTTTTCATAATTATTTTAAATTGCACAGATTTCTGATTTCAATATTTTCTGCTTTCTTTTGATTTTTTTATTTTTTGTTTGAATTTATATTTCTTTTAAGAAACTACTTTTTTTCAATGTAATTTTCGTTTACTAGAATTAAGCAACATGAAAAAAATTTCGCTTGTAAATAAGATTCAACTAACAATTGTCTACTGAAGCTGTCACACAGGAAAATTTCCATTTTTATAGTTTAACAGTTTAAACTGTATATTCACTTTATTCCGAATAGGCTATTAATATAAATATTAAGTGAGGAAATCTCACACATGAATTAAATTAGTCATGTACAGTGAATTAAGATAAATTTTTGTAAATGATTTGCATAAAATATAACTTTATCCTGCTTCCTTCTTATTTTTTTCTCCATTATCCTTTCTAATATTCTACATGTCTACACGTACATGACCTATTTAAAATTTTCACTACAATTTTTTTGTAATTTTAGCAGAAGGTTATTCAATAGAATTGTATGAGCAATAAAATATTAAGTTTTGTCACGTTTATGTGATGATTTGTCATCGAAAATCTAATAATAATATTAAATAATAATAAGAAAAAGAACAAAAACCAGCAGTTCTAAGGGCCGAGACATATGCTTAACTGTGCCACATAGCTTTGTTATATATGAGTATAAAAAGGCTACAAATTTTGAATATATATATTTTACAAAAAAAAAAGAAATTCCAGCCTTTTTCACTAGTTTTGTTCACTAGTATCCATCCTTCTTAACCAACCTTCTTCACCAACCTTCTTCACCCAACCTTCTTCACCAACCTTTTCTGCCAAGCTTCTTCACCAACTTTCTTCAACAGGCTTCTTTATTAGATCTTCTCAAGATAAGCCGCAAAAATTTTCTTCATGACTTTGAATCGATTTTAACATTACACATTACGTAGCTATTGCTTGAAATAGTTCACATTATGCCTCAGTTCGACTTTTTTGACAAGCGATCAAATATCTTATAAGGTATATCCCAAATTTCAACTTTCCGCTTATCACTTGCCCGTTCCATGAAAACCCGCTTTATATAAACAAGAATGTGGCACATATTTTTTATATGACCCAATATTTACATATTATTAATATAATTTTTTAGTTGAGACAACAAAATGTGGCGCACGTTTGCATATTAGAAAATCTTATCCCTTTCGCTGCATGAATTATATCAGTATTACATTATTATAAGTATTATTAAAGACTTATTCTATAATATTACTGTTTTTGCTATGCCATTGAAAATTGAAAATTGCCAACAACTTACAATGTGTTAGTGTGCTTGTGTATAATTTTGTGTGAATGGAAAGTGTAAATAGAGCAATAGAGCAATTATAGTAAAATACGATTCACAGCGAACAAAACAACAAAAGCAGGAACACAAATAATAATAAATTAGAAGAAAGAAATTTTGCTTTATTCATAAGCGATGGCAGAAAAGGTTGAAATAATCATAATAAGTGAATTATTAAAAAAAAGTTTTCAAGAACAATTTATTTACAGTAAGAAAAGAATGAAATAATAAATAAAATATGATGGCAACATTAGCAGCAGCAAAAGCAACAGCAATAGCAGCAGAAAAAATTTACTTATAATAATAATATCATAATAATAAACATAATAAGTGTAATAACAATAACAATAAATAGAATGATTCTAGCAACTGCCAACAGCAATTGTGTAATATTTTGGTCTTGAAACTCTTTAAAAAAATGTAAACTATAAACTATGAAATAACAAATCTAAAGAAAACCCTCTCACATATCGCAATAACAAGAAAAACATTAAAATTATATTAATACAAATATAATTTATATAATATTTAATAATATAAAAAGAAATGAAATGAAATGAAATAAAATTATTAAAAATATTATTTCTTGAAGGTTATTATGACAATTTCATTGTCATCATCACTATTGTGCTATGAATTATTACCCCCAAGAAAAACAAAACGAAATTAAACAAAAAAAATAAAAATTGAGACTTTTGTGCAATTTGTTAATGCTAACAAAATCATCACAACGATATAAGCATTAAAATAAATTAAACACTGCCATAACTTTACTGAATACCTTAATTACCGTAATCACAATCATTATATTAAATTAGTAACATTAAACATCATTTAAACATGTTAATTATAATAAATCATCATTTTTGTTATCAACATCATTGTTAGCAACATTGTTGATTATGCTAAAGGAAATTGATTATTTTAACAAAACTGCCAATAGCAGAAGTGCGTATTACTGTAATAAAAGCGTTAGATAACAGCTGTATAAAAATGAACAGTACTCAACATTTTCTTTAAAAAAAAAAAAGCTTTCAATAAGTTATCAACACCAATAGCAACATTAATATCAACATTGTTGCTGGTGTATTGTTCAACAATTATTCTACGCTAACATTTATCAGTAACATTAATATTTATAAAAACCAAATTAAAAAATAACAATTGTATTGAATGATAATGAAATGGAATCGACCGTATATAATATACTTGCAAATACCCAAATAAATACAACTATTACTACATATGTTAATGATAGTTTATTCATAAATGTTGACGGTAATATAATATCGTCTAATAATTTAGCAATATTTAATGCAACAACGGAAAATGTAGAAGGTATAGCAACAGACGTGACAGCAACATCATTATTACCTATACCCTCGCATAAACAGCAAGATCATTATCATCAACATTTTGAAGATAATTGGTTCGATTATACTATAATTATAATAAAAGGTATTATATTCTTTTCCATAATCTTAGCAGCCGTCTTGGGTAATGCCTTAGTTATTATTTCTGTACAACGAAATCGTAAATTAAGGTAAGTACGATAAAACTCCATATCTCAATATTAAAAGGCAATTTTTTTTTTGCTTTCTTGTTGATCTTTCTAAATGATTTATGAATATCTATACACTTAATGTCTGTGCATTATTCCTGTAAACATATGACCGATATCGAGTTTCAATATCTTTAAATTTCAAACAAATTTGTTGACCTTGAATAATCGACCTTAACGATTTTTATCTTTTTCATATTACCTATTCAACGGAAGAAATCATCTTAAATGTCCTTTGAGAATTGTAAAATATAAATATTTCAATATTTTAAGCGGATTTTTCTTGCTTCCGCTCAGAAAATATATTGACAACGATGTTGAGCCATGTACATTATTTTACAGTTATAATAATTCAATCATATTTCTCATTAAATATGCCATGTTGTGGCAGAAATGCCATCACAACCAGATTGTTTAACCAACAATATAATTTACTTTAATATTCCATTATCTTCTACTTCTCTTCTACCTACCTCAATTTCTATTAAACGAATAAGATTAAAGAAAAATTGTTACTATTTACGTAAAATTGTGCAAGTAAGGTGGGAGCACTTGTCACTAGATTTTCTTACTTTTCGTTTTTCTCTGCCTTTACTTTTTATGGTGAACTATTTGCTTTATTTTTAAAATATAATTTTAACCACATTGGGGAATAAAATCAACTGACAATATGATAAATAATATTTAAATATATGAAAATGTCTCTGCTAAATTCTCTGTTCTCTAAAGTTTCTAAAATTAGGTCTCTAACTTATCAAAACTAATTTGCCGAATTCACTAAAAATATTGTAAATTCAGATATTTTTTAGAACAACTAATATCTGCTCTCATTCTATACTTTCCCTTAACAATACCTGAAGGAACTGGAAAAGGATATGCCAAGTCCTGCCCAATTTATTCAGAGTGATTCTCTAATTCAATTTAAACTTGTCCATCTTATCTTTCCATTTGATATCTATTCTTGTGTAGTTGCTATCAAAGTACAGACCGCATTCGTAGAAGAAACTAAAGAAGAAATAAATGTTTTCCCCATATAAAAACTTTAGTTGAGGCAAAATAGTTTTAAAGGAAATATATAAAATTTCAAATATTTTTCATTAAAATTCAAATCACCTTTTTGACTAAACCAGTATGTCAAATCTGGCTTAAATCGATCCATTCTTTAAAAATTAACTTAACAAAATACATTAAGTAGTACAAGTGTAGGATATTTAAAAGTCGACATTGCTCATAACATAACATTTAATATATTTCTTTAATGTTGTAAAATGTATTCAATTTTAGATGATAGTTTTCTTATTCTCTTATAGAATAATAACAAATTATTTTGTTGTATCATTGGCCATGGCTGATATGTTGGTGGCATTATGTGCAATGACATTTAATGCTTCAGTGGAATTATCTGGTGGTAAATGGATGTTTGGACGTTTCATGTGTAATGTTTATAATAGTTTAGATGTATATTTCTCTACAGCAAGTATTTTACATTTATGTTGTATATCAGTTGATCGGTAAGTACATCCAGATACATATATACATAAAGTATTTTTAAAAATTTTTCAAATTTTAATCGATTTGTATATTTCTAACCTTATTTCCAGTTATTATGCCATTGTACGACCATTAGAGTATCCTTTGAATATGACGCATAAGACTGTATGCTTTATGTTGGCCAATGTTTGGATATTGCCAGCTTTAATATCATTTACACCGATTTTTTTGGGTTGGTATACAACAGCAGAACATTTGAAAGAAGTCTCCTTAAATCCGGATCAATGTTCGTTTGTTGTGAATAAAGCTTATGCTTTAATATCTAGTTCCGTTAGCTTTTGGATACCCGGTATTGTAATGGTGGTCATGTATTGGCGTATATATAAGTAAGAATCAAGTAATCTCTTAAGTTAGCTATTGAAATTACTTGAAAATTTCAAAAATTATATATGTAAATATGAATTTATTTTGTTAATACAGAGAAGCAGTACGCCAGCGTAAAGCTTTAAGTCGAACTAGTTCAAATATTTTACTGAATAGTGTACAAATGGGTGTTACGCCACCTTCAGCCAATCTCAATTATTTACACCCTTGTAATGGACAATTAAATGTACTGACGGTTAATAAAGAAGATGATGAATCTCACAGTGTTATGAGTCATTATGAGGACATTTTACCTCATAGCGATGAACATGATTTGAATGGTTTTGCTGAAAAAGCTCTACATGATGCCTTAACAGTTAAGTCTAAGACACAGGAACAGGCACAGCAACAGAATTATCACTTAACTCTTGAAGGTGATGGAGATGTTGGTGATGATGAGGATGAAGATGAAGATGTTTTACGTGTACCGTCACCACCGCCGCGCCGTTTAAGCCGCAGTAGCATTGATTTAAGGGATTTGGAACAAGATCGTTATGAGAAGGTAACTCATACAGATAGTGCACCATCAATGATTGCTTTGCATTATGCTAATCAACAACAACAACAATTTGAGCAAATATCAGAAACTTTAATCAATATTGAAGCGCCCTCAATCCCAGAAAATTTACCACCATTGAAATCAGATGGTCAACATTATTTCAATAATAATCATGATGTGAAAGAATATCATCAAATATTTGGTGGCCATAATGATCATAATAAAATTAATGAACTTTATTCAAATAAAATTAATAAACCAGCTGCAAATGCTCTATTACCTTTAGCTGATGACAATAAGGAATTGAAACGTTTAATCGAAGATAATTATTTATTTTATAAACGTCAAACGTCTGCAACAAACTATATAGCAACCACAAAATCTTATACAACTGCAAAGTCTTATAATTCAACTTACAGTGAGCATGATTTTTATGGTTTAAAAAATGGTATGCAAAAATCTATACATAAAAATTATGCATTAAGTGATTCCGAATTTTTACAATACAAACAAATGGGAAAAATTAAAGCTCATGTAAAACAAATAACAAAATCTGCAAGAAAAGAAGAGAAATCGTTTAATTTGTATGATTTATTGATTAAAACGAAACGTTCCAGCGCTGAATGTTTTTCATTGGAAAAGAAACGTAATCAAACGAATTCGGAGGAAATACGTAGTAGTCGTGTCATGTTCTTTCAACGTTTTAAAAATCGAAAATTCTCCCATAGCTATAATGGTGGCATCAAAGAGCGTAAATCAAATGCTTCTGAAACGGGCAGTCATCAAGCACCCAGTGATACAGATTCTGATACATATATGCCACGGTTTTATACAGCTAGCCAAGAGTCAAGCAGTCGCTACACAACACCTGACATTTTATTGGATATTAATATATTAAATGAACAAAATGAAGATTCCTTATTATCACCCACAACATATGAGAATATTTCCTCGCAACAATTAATCGACTTAACAAATGATAATCAAACAAATCAAACTGATGATTCATCATTTATACCATCGACACCACCGCCATCAATTTCACCCTGCTCACTTATAGATACTTCCATAAATGAGGCTGTACAAATTGAACCATTAGCACCCATGAAAAAAGCGCCAGCAATTACACGTATAAGTAACACTTCTAGCGTTGACTTAATTGAAATATTTCGTTCACTTAGCTTTCCCAATCATACAACCATAACACAAACGAATACAATAGCCACATCATCACCATTACCAATGACAGCAGATAAAAATTATGTACGAAATTATGATAAATGTCAAGTATCTGGGAGTAAGCAACGTATGAGTGCGCTAAGTGATCAAATATTAGTGAATAAAAATACAACAAATTTTTTAATATCACCACCAATAACGCCAAATTTTACATCAGCCATTAATTTACAACCCACCAACGTGAAATGGCCATCAAAAGTTACAACAAATTATTATCAAAATTCCGCAAATAATGTTTACTTTCTAACACCGCCATCTAGTGCTGGTTACATTAAAGCATCAACTGATTTATATCCGAATGGTGGAAAATTATCAGTAAGTCAGACAGCAAGTGACACATCAACAATATCATTAGATGTGGTAACTAGTTTAACAGTACCACAATTACATCAACAACCAGAAATTATATTAGATTCAACATTATCACCACCAACGTCTCATGGGGTTACGAGACTGTCACTTTCTAATACAGAACATCTAAATAATAATAACACTGATAATGCCAAAGTAGCTGGGCTTAATATCAATAAGACAAAGGACAGCGAACAGCAGGGAACTATTGTTAATGGAAGGCATGGGAAACATAGTTCCTTTTTAGATAATTATGAAGGTCTTCAAACTGTACGTAAAAGGCAAACATCTGTAGTTACTTATGATGTGAATATTATCAATTTTTCACAAAATAATGTCGAGGCTACTATACCTTTGGATCCCGCTTCAACAAATTTACCAAGTAAGTTAAATAAATATCCAAAACCAGGCTTATTCGTTTAACTCCATGCAATAGATTTTAAGATAGACCCATTTTTTAATATACCAAATAAAATCAGAAACATATTTTGAAATGATTTAAATCTTCCTGTCTGCCTAAACATCTATTGTCTGTCCACGTAAGTTTATTATAATAATTTTTGAAATACTTTCTTATGTTGCCACGGAATTTTCCAAAATCGGACAATTTTTATGATCGTTCCTTATTCTTTTAAAAAGAAAGTCCGTATAAATGAAAAATTTTTACTGCGGTAAAATTTATAATGCAAATCAATGGATCACCACAAATTATTAAAGCAAAATATGTCCAATTACAAAATTCTATAAAATTTCAACTCACGTATTGCTAACAAGTTTATCATAAATCGATATATTCAACAATTCTAGATCTCTCATTTAAAAAAAACACGAGTTTCTCCAAATTTTCCATATATCCTCACAAACTTATACTTCCCTAAATTATAGTTTGTGATTTGAAGGTTGTAAAAAGAAAAAAATGAAAAATGTTCTTAAGATTTTTCTTCTACCAAGATTTTATTGCTGTTACTTTTACTGTACATATTCTGAAGAAAAGTTAAAAAATAATCCTATCCATAATGTACGAAAGTAATATTTTGTCCAATATCTTATCAATTTTTTTTTTAACTAAATCATTCAATTAAACATTTTATATAAATAAAATCTCATGGCATTATTTTATTTATTTTATGCATGCCCCATTCTTCCTTTATTTGATACTTCTTTACATTTCCTTCTTCTTTTGTAATTCACTTAATTTTGTTGCAAAATGCTTTTCTGAAATTCAAATGAAAATGGATCCAAAGTAGTACTTTTCTTTTGGCGAACTTAAGCTTCATATAAAATTTTGTTTACATAGATTCATTTTATGGACTTTTCAGACATTTTGATAATTTTAACTTTTTTATATGAATTCATTTGTTCACTTATTTAATTGATCGCAAACTCTTGGTTTTACCTACTTCTAAGAGAGCGCTCTTTTAAAGGACTTATGACTTAGCTTATTTAACATTCTAACTCATAGAATTGACTTTTTCTTCTTCAAGTGAATCATATTTTCATTTGAATTAATTACTCGATTTCCGTTAAATCCAAATCCATCTTAAAATGCTTCGTTTTTTTCTCTTCATTTCTCACTTTGTTTTTGTTGCTGTAAACACTTTAAATTATTTGGAAAATAACAAAAAAAAAAAAAATTATAAATTACAAAATTTGAAATATGAAGATGGCGAGAAAGAATTTTCACATAAATCCTCATTAAAAAGACGCGGCGGTATTTGCATATTTGTCGATGAAGATGAAATTGAGCAAATGATTGATAAACAAAATACCACTAAAATGGATAAAGTTAATTCAACTAGAAGAAAAACATTAAAATTTCATACAAAAACCAAAACGAATCATATGAAGAAGAAATGTAGCAATTGTGATAAAATTATAATGGGGCAAAATGATAAGCAAGATAATGGAAGAGATAATATAAAAATGGATGATGAACATAGCAATAAATTAAGAAGACAACAAAAGCAACACTATTTCAAATGTTGTCAAATATTTTGGCATAAATTTCATTGGTCGAACAAATTGCGCAAACAAGAATTTAATGAATGTCAATGCGTTAGCATTAGTGGTGAGTTTAAAACTAAAAAAACAAAATAAAAAAAAAATGAAAACTATCCAACCAGAGCTGTCTTATTAATATTTGGAATTTAGTCCTCTAAACCAAACTAAGTGTAATAATCATTTCAATAACTATTGTACTAAAGTGAACTTATAAATTCAACAACTACAACAATTTCTACATGGATATTTTTGTTAAAATTTATATATACATACAAATATATTTATACCCTACATCTCTTCTACTGATCTATCTTGAACACAAAAAGTGGGCTCAAGATAGATCAATCTTTGATAACATCGATCAACTCAGGTCGATCTATTCATTTGGCCATCTAATGTCTGTATATATATATATATTTTCCATTAAGCTACAGCTTGAAATTTTCCAAAAATTCTGATCCAAAATAGTGCGGCTATAAAAAATTCTTATGTTGGACTAATTTTTACAATTATCCCCTAAATAGTGTTTCACTTTCCTTTGAGAAAAAGTTACAAAGCTGAATAATTTTTAACAAAATATAAATATATGATATAAATCGAGACAAACTTTAAATCCTCTCTTATATAATTTTTCCAGTCCTTAAAAAATTACAACTTTTTTTACTTTTTCAATTGTACTTAATTTTACTGATTAGATATTTTACAAAGATATAGGATGTAGGGTATTTTAGAGTTGGCATAGATCAACTACAATCATTATTAATTATTTTTTAATGTATATTTCTGTAAGTTAATATTTAATATTTAATGCTTTTGTTTAAAATGCATGGCAGCTTATTTTTCTTTTTACTCCTTAACTCCCTCTATACTTTTTTAATGCCTTGATATATGTTAGATTATGCTACTATTGTATGGTGATTATTATGATTGTTACATTGTTATTATTAACATTATAAATTACTGTTATCAATGTTACATGTAATGCTAATTTTTGTATTATAATTAATTATGCCTTAACATAATTATTAATATTAAAAGAGTATGAAACGATAATGTTTAAAAATTTATAATTAATGAAAGAATAATTATTATCAATGCTTAATATAGTACTATTTTTAAAATATCGAGAAAATATAGAAAATTTTTTGTAATTTTTTTATAACTTAAAAGATTTATTAAGCGGAAAAGGATTCAAACAATTTAAATTAATTTAACTTAACATTAGCTAAACAATTCAAATTGTATGATTGAAAAGTTTTGCATACTTTTTGAATTAATTAATCATTTAAAATTACATGGGGTAAAATCAAGATTCATTTGTGTTTCTCTATTATATAAAGTAATACTTTCTAAAGTACTCATAAATCAAATTAAAATGTAACACAATAAATGGCTATAACTGAATTCTCTGTTAGAAACTGCATTCTATGTTACTTGAATGAATTCTATTTGATGAACGTTTTACTCTATTTGTCTTCTATTGCAATTTATTCATGCCAAAAGCGAAGAAGAAATTATATAAATAAATATATATATTTTTAGGTGGATCAGTTAGACCTACAAAAGGATGGAAAGCAGAACATAAGGCCGCACGTACCTTAGGTATTATAATGGGCGTATTTCTACTTTGTTGGCTTCCATTTTTCTTATGGTAAGTTTTTCTTATAGCAAGCATAAAAATAATAATTGCGAGACTTAATAATAAAAAAAAAGGACTTCAAATACTCACTGCTAGCATTTAAAATGAAGGTTTTTATAAAATTTATTAAAATTGACAAGAAAAATGCCTATGACGTCGGAAGAAAAGGCTGCTTATACATTTTTATTTGTTTTTATAAAAATCATTTGTTTTTATAAAAATCATGAATCATGAATCATGAATAATTTAACTGTTATTTTACTATTTTAGGTATGTGATAACCTCGTTATGTGGTCCTGCCTGTCCATGCCCCGATGTTGTTGTAGCTGTACTTTTTTGGATTGGTTATTTTAATTCAACATTAAATCCACTCATTTATGCATACTTTAATCGTGATTTTCGTGATGCATTCCGTAATACGCTAGAATGTATGTTGCCATGCCTTGAGAAACGTAATCCGTATAGTGCATACTATGTGTAGCATAATTAAACTTGAAATTATGTTAAGTTCATTTAATTTAAATTTAATAGCAATTTTGAAGATATTAATTGTTCAAATATTTAATAACAAATGGGAAATGTCTTATAGTTTATTTAGCTTGTAAAGAAATGTAGTTTTCTTAAATTAAATTTAATTAGTTTATGTGATAATTAGAAGAGAAAAAAAATTTTAAATATAAAAAAAATTTAAAACCAAAAATTTGTCGTTGCTTTTTTTTTTTCTGTCTGATTTTAAAAGAAAATTCAATCATTAAAATAGTGCCCGCCTTATGAAACCATCACTGCAAGCAATATAAACGCAACCAATTTGATTGCCACAACAAATGCTATTAATACAACTGCCTGTTTCCACTTCACCTAACGCTGTAGGAGTTGTATGATCCAAATTTGTCCAACACTTCACTTTATTATCGTAACCACCCGAAAATAAATGGGTTTCATTACCACAAATGCCATTAATGATCATTTCATGACAATTCTGCAATATCCAATAGAATTATTAAATGAACAATTTATCTGGACCTATTATGATTAACAATTTTATTTTACTAAAAGTTCAATTTTAAAAGAATTACTGATTATAGAAGAATTATGTATTTTAAATAAGTTGTTCAGTTCTTATACTGCGTTAACCTTTACCTTCAAATGCCAAGCAATTACAAATTTTTCCCCCAAAGCATTCTTTATTAGAATTAATCCTTTGCCTGTACGATCTGGATAAGCTAAATATTTATGACGTTTTTCCACCATTGGTCCCAACAGCACTAAAGGTGATTTACCTTCTAATACAGCCCGTGTAGCATATTTACCAGATTTCCCAGATACTACCTCTGATACTACAACATCCCAATCGCGTACAGTATATATCCAATTGGATTCAACAGCTAATGATTTAACCTCTTCCACCAAATTATATTTAAAAATTAATTTATCATTTATCCAATTAGAAATAACACCTTTCTCATCACCAGCATATAAAATATCATTTTCACAATACATGGCACTAATAGCTTCATTACTATAAAATAAATCTTGTATTGTTTCATACGGTCTCGTTATAAATCTAACCCAACCATCACAACTGCTAAAATATAATTTACCCAAACTATTTAATGTCATAGCATAAATGTATGAAGCTTCTGTTGGTTTTAATGTTTTCAATAAATTTAAATCATTATCCCAAATTTTAATTTGGCCATCTGCACCACCAGAAAATATGTGATTATCATGATAAACTACAACACTAACATCACCATCATGTTTCTCACTTGATATTTTATCGATTGTTGGCATTATTCAATTAATATTCGTAAATAGAAAATTGGAAAGTAAAAATCTTAGTTTCTATAAACCAGTGTACATATCTATCAAAATTTAATGCTCTTACATCATTAATCAAATGTGTATCTGATGCATTTTATTTTATTAAATTCTATTTATAGTTTATGAGTAACAAACATATAAATAGGTATCTATGTATTGTGCACTCCGTACAATTTGTAGATGTTTATATTGAGAAAAAAAACTTTCTTCTCAACATCAAGCAATAAAACTCGTTCAATTCAGGATTTATTGCCATTTATAATAATTGCATTCATTAGATTGGTATTTGCTTTCAAGTATAACGGTAACTAATTTTCTTTAAAAAGTACTCTTATTGAAGTTTACGCTTATATTAACTTCCTCTCTATAATTAATTGATTTCAACATGGTTGCCAAAAAATGTTAGTAACACCAGCCATAAAGTATAAAAAATGTAAAAATCCCATTTTACTCAACTTTGTATAGCAACATTTGTTGTAAACACTTTGTATCTAGACTCATGATAAACTTTTGCCATAGTGTATCTAGACTTACTTTAAACACATATTTTTTTTATTACATAAATGTGATTCAAATAATTTCGTTTAAAGGATTATCGATTTCACTTTTCTAGCTGAATTACGTTCAACAAAAGCGCCAATTAAATACGCTTTTGAATGAAATGTTGCATGGAAAAAGCAAAGATTTAAACATTGCATGAACATGAATTTATGTTGCGCAACATTGAAACAGTTTTTGTATGTAGCACAAAAAACTTAAACAAAGTTGCGCATCATCTTTTTTATTTTTAACGAAACTTACTTATTAGATGACAGAATTCGTTTGTAACTGTAAAAACCTTAAGAAAGCCAATTTATATAATTTTTACCTTTACGTTTATATTTGTTCTTAAGAAAATAAATTCCAATTAATATATATATTATTGAATACTTCTTAATAATTTTGGTACAGTGTACTAAGAAATTAAAATGTAAACACAATAAAGTTGGCTGCTTTTCTAGTTATTTTTTATAAATAAGATTTCTCTCTCTCTCTTTGCTTAATAATCTTCTTCTTAGTTTTTATTGTATATAAAATATACTTTTAATATATTTGTTATTATTAAAATATGTAGAATATTTTGTTTTTTTTATATAAAATTAATAGAATAAACTCTTTGTTAAATTATTATTAGAAAAAGTTGCACAGTGGACAATGTTTTCAACAGCAATAATTATTAATAATTATAAGAAGATGAAAATTGTAGGAAATATAAAAACTTTTACTGCAATTTTGTTTCGATAAATGCAAATACAACAAGTAAAAAAAGGGCAGCAGCCAAAATAGAGAAAGAAGAAAAAAAAAGAAAAAAAAAATCACAAAATTCATATATTTATTTATATATTTTTTTAAAGTGTTAAAGTGTTTTTCTTATCGCGAAACATTCTTCTTGCACATAATGCTTGTTGATGGCTCGGGAAATATTTCCCAAGATAGATTTTATTATATAGGTTTTATAACAGTGAACGTGTCCATAACGTTAGTGATTATGTTGGCAATTTGTCTATGTTGTAAGAAAAATTTGCCAAAGTAAGTGTACAAATATAAACTTTAACATTCTTCAACTTCTGCTCACTCCTGATCCTTCCTCTAAATCAATATTATTCCATTTCATTTATCAATTCTCTTTAATGAATCACATCAGTCTTTTTCTTATCCCATACATTGCAAATGCAACAACAAATACAAACAACAATTATCAATATGTTTATTTCAATTGATAAGAAAATTTTATTGTGCATGATTTACAGCACAATTTCAAGTACTTAAATAATACTTTGGAATGGTACATTTTCTTATTCATTCAATTAAAATGAATTTTATGTTATTGTTGTTGCCATTTTATTATTTCATATAGAAATGATATGTTGGGCTTGGAAGGCATGGTAAAATTGAAAAATCCAGATGAGATTGTTATAGCAACAGCCTTGAATACTCATGAATCATATGGAGAATTGAATCTCTCAACTATATCTCAAGGAGATTCAGAGAAAAGGTAAAATATTACACAACTAACGTTTAGCTTGCTATAAAAACAATGTAATTTCTTTCAGGACTAGTACTGCAGCTCATCGTAGTTTACCAGATATACCGGCAGCAGAAGCGAATGGTGATACTGGTTCCGAGCTATATGAAATTGTGCCCGATAAACTATTAACGAATGAGCAAAATCAAAATAAAAGTCGTAAGTGTTTTGGCCTTAAACTAAAATGTGTGCTTTAATTAAATTTGTGTAACATTTTCAATACTCTTTTTATAGCTTCAATTAATTTAAAAAAGCAAATTAGTGTTTCCCAACATAGTTCAATAAGTCAAGCCGATGATGTCAGTTCACCATATTCGAGAGTTAAGAATTCACCACATGATTATGCTAAGGTTTCTAATAATGTTCATAAATCAATTGAAGAGACAGTGCTCATTGTGATTAAAATTTTTTAAAGATGATTTTAGGAAAATCATCAAATATAATAAGCATTTATTCTCTTTAAATTGCCTTTATTTAAAATTTTATTGGAATACCTTTTTTTCTGTTATGTTATGTGTAAAGGTGCGGCCAACAGAACATCCTTATGCTCAATTGAATAAACCTTCAATAGCTCCAACGCATTATGCTGATAATATTGATGGTAAAGCGGCAGCAACAGGCATAACCATTGCAACAACATTAGCTGCCAACCAATGCTCTGATATATATAATCATAATTCTCAGCATAGTTTAAATAGTTCGGAAAATCTCAATGAAAATGTTGTGCCAGCTCCAATTGAAATACCAGCAGCATCTGCTATAGCTGGAATGATCTCAGCTAGCCAAGATTTACCATATATGACGCCACCACTTGCCACTACAACTACCACAACA
Organism: Melophagus ovinus; assembly: GCA_023089585.1. Lineage (NCBI taxonomy): Eukaryota > Metazoa > Arthropoda > Insecta > Diptera > Hippoboscidae > Melophagus > Melophagus ovinus. The sequence goes on from JAKKIB010000177.1 coordinate 6,995,113, forward strand.
ATTAATCAACATTTCAGTGGCGACTCACAGGATTCATCAAGTACGCATAACCATAACAAATTTCCATTTAATCTACGAAAGCCTACTTCTTTTAATCTTTCCCTATCGCTTTGTATCTTTTAAATTTAGAAGGCTATACGAGTATAAGTGTTAGAGAACCATTAGCAAATATATTAGCCCAGCAACAACAAGTAGCCCAACAGCCACATCGTGCGCGTATGTTAGCAAATGCCAGAGACGTAAATGATTCACATTATGCCACCGTTTCAGATGATTCTGGTAAATATTAAATTATACTTTGATTTATACTTGGCAGGACTTAATTCCATTACACGATTTATAAAAGACAAAAAAATTTCATGTTATAATTTTTTAACGATTATAAAATATTGGGTTTGACGTAAAGTCAAAGAATTTTCAATAGATTTTTTAACAAAATCATATTCTTTAGAAGAAGAAACATTTATTTTTAAAATTTAGAATGATATTTTTATAAATTGAACTCTTCTTTCAGATGAAACATACGCAGCTATTGAGGATTCTAATATGAGACAAAATTCACAAAATGGAGAAATCTATACAAGTGGCTCTGAAACGTATGCTCAAATACAGCCAATGCAATCATTAAATTCCATAATGATAACGGTAGAAATTAATAATGCTAGCACAACCACATTAGTACCTTCATCGAATAGTTCGCTAGGCACTGAACAAAATAATTATGCAACACCGAATCAAGCACTAACGACATTGACTAACACATCGGTTGCAATTCCAACGCAACATATGACGCATGCTCATACAATTGGAGCATTAAGAAACAGTTTAGATTATAATCAAATATCGATACCGCCACCACCGACGGTTGATAGTTTAAGAGCTCAACAACATATGCATTCCCGGCAAGCCTCATCATCATCCAATAATAGTTCATCATTATGTAATTTAGGTTCACCAAAACCAGAAAAACGTCAAGCTAACTCACCATTACCGCCAACACCAAAATCGAACATTTCCACAACTAGCAATAGTAATCTAACATCTGGCCGCAATTCTGTTATATCAATTATTGAATATGGTCTAATTAGCAATGCTAACAACAATAATAATAATAATAATAATAATAACAACAACAACAATAATAATAATAGCAATAATAATTGTAATTATAACAATAATAATGTGCAAGAATGTAGTGAAATTGAATTAAGAGATAAAGTACAATATGCCCATAACGATGGCATTGTACATCAACATCATCAACGTAAAAATATAAGTTTAAGTCCTTCCAAAGATATCGAAGGCATGTATGCCAAGGTAATTACAAAAAAAAAAAAAAAATTATAATTAAATTGTTTCATAGGTCACCATTTCTTTTAAGTAGAGCGTTTTATGGAAGGAGATTAAAAAATGTACCAATCAAACATGGTACACTCATTTAGAATATCAAAAAATTATTTTGAAACGATTTAGCATTTATAACTTAAATTAAACTTTATTAAAGTACCCAAAAAAATTACATGGATTTTAAACGATTCAATAAGTGATTCTCAGGTGATTATTTTTTTTTTTTTTAGGTTATGAAAAAGAATAAATTCGCCCGTAACTCACCATCTTCACAAAACAATTCACCTGTACTAAATCGTAAAATGGATGATACCACCACAAATATTAATAGTATTAGCATTATGGGTGTTAGTCCCTTGGACACAATGGCAGCTGATTTATTAGAAAATAAATGTAATAATTTATATGTTGTAGGGAATAATGATAAAAATCGTTTGCGATGCAATAGTTATAATGCTGGCAAAGATCATGGCTATGAAACGATACCGGGCGATGCTGTAAGACAAACAGCTACAAATAGTAGCGGTATTGAAAAGCGTCGTTCAGATTCTTATACGCAACATTTATTACAAAAAGATCATCAAGTTAATTCATGTAAGTTTTTATCAAGCAAATTGTTATTTTTTTTTTATAAGAATACAAAATTTTTATAACAAACATTTTATATCCCTTTTTTCTTTCTTTCTTTCTTTCTTTCTTTCTTCTAAATCTATAATGCTTTCGCTTAAATATCTAAATTTTCTCGCTTTCGATTGTGCCATCATTATTAGTTATAAAAAAGTGAGAAACAACGCAAAAAAAAATGCTTGAATACACTTTTGCTTTACTTTTTCTTGTTTTTTAAGTTACTTTGCCCCCTTTTTTTTTCTGCTCTTTGAAATCTTTAAAAGAAAATTTTATTTGTGTTTCAATGCTCAAAAGTCTTGATTAATAGCAAATTCCTGATTCAATTTAGCCATGTCTGTCTGTCTGTCTGTCTGTCTGTCTGCCCGTCCGCCTGCCTTTCTATGGGCCCATTTCTATTTTAAAAATTATCCTAATGAGAGAAATTATCAAAACTTGGATAATTCCTGCATAATGATTGATATTGAAAATAAATCAAGTCGGTTACAAGGCACGCCCACAGTATAATTTAGACTAAAAATTATTAATATTTTAGACTTCTTACTCATTGTTCGTGAATTATAAAAAATAAACATTTGAAATTTTCATCAATTAGATAGAGCTCTTCATTGTCTTTAGTAAAAATTTGTTATACCTACAAGATTTCTGATTTGCGTGCTAATAAAATTTATCAAAAAATGAATGATGCATATTTTGTTTAAAGAGATTAGAATGCCTTTTTGAATGCCTTTTTGAATGCCTTTGGGTTTATTGTTTCAAAATGCAGCGAAAGAAAAATATTGTTATAAATTTTATTAATGATTCATTTACTGTTTTGTTTAGTATTTGCTACAATAACGAAACCACCGAATGTCATCTATAATTTACAACAACAACAACAACACAGCAGCAGCCAGCAACAGCAACAAGAAATTGATGAAAAGCATTATGAAACTATAACTGCTCCAACAAATGTAAAAGCGAAAACGTCGATGATGCTTTTAAATACAACAACATCAATGACAATAACAACAACAACAATAACAGCAAAATTATCAACATCATTAAAAAATTATCCAACTAACGATCCAGATTATGAGACTGTAACAAATGAACAAAATACAATAAAAAGTGATGCAGCAAAATCAGTTTCAGATTATGATCCAAATTATGAAGTATTAATTGCCCCCAATGATGATCAAACAGAGGATAATACATCTATAAAAACAATTGAGACAATATCTGATGATTATTATGCAAAAGTATTCGAAGGTAAATTATCCATGGGCCATCATCATAGCGATGAAGATTCTGGAGGTGGTTATTGTAAAGTGGGCGAAGGCAATGGACGTTTAACTGATCATTTTCATAATGATTCATTGGCTGGTTATAGTACAATTGATAGTATTAAAAATAATATATCACATCATCATCATAATTACGCCAGCATATTGGAAACAAAACAAGAAGCCCAACTTCATTTAGATTCTGATAGTGATCATTATGCCAAAATTGGTGAAACTAATGAAACGATTAATAATACAACTATGGCCATGAATACACATTTCATATTAAATACATCTAACATTTCAACCACTAAATTGTGTAATACAAAAAATGAACTACATGCATGCAAATCATGCATGAACGATATAAAAACGAACGATATAAAAACATTAGTAATAACACCAACAACGACAGCAGTAGCAGCAGCAACAATTTCACCAAATTCTATGGCAAGTATTTCAATGAATTCATTAAGTAATATAAGAACAAGCAGCGCAAGTAGTAGTACAACAATTAGTTCAAGACAATTGATCACATCATGTTCACAATATGAATCATTAACGGGCAGTGAAACAGATCCCAATTATGAATCGGTATATTTTCTAAATAGTTCCAGTCAAGAAAATGCCTACGAACGTTTATATACCGATATTTCTGATAATCAATTAAGCAACAGTTCAGCACAAATTAGCTCAAATGATGAGACCTCAACAAACAATCAACATTCCATTTATGAACGACAACAGCAACAACAAGAACATTCCAAAATATTATTACCTTTAAACAATGATGGTGCTAATAATTCCAGCAATAGCAATAGTTGTAATGTCAAAAATGGTAATGTCGCTAAAGACAGCGTTAGCGCTGAAGCTAACAGTTATGGCAGCAGTAGCGTTAGCGGTAATGGCAGCAATAATACGAATATTAATAATGAGGCAACAAACACTGATATTATGCTTAATGATTATATTCATGTTTAAATTTTCTCTTTAAGATCTTAAATAGAGATTCTATAGCTTTCGCTTTTTCCACCTCTATCCCCAACTCTATCGCTAGCTACTTTATTGTATCTTACTATTCATTCACAATATGCAAAAGTTATTTTGTCTTGTGTGTGTGTGTGTGTGTGTGTGTGTGTGTGTGTTGTATGTATGTATATGAGTGTGTGTGTGTACACTTTTTGCTTAGCAAATCTCTTCATAAAATAATCTACAGCTTTGAATTTAAAATGAATTTTAGTTAATGTAATTTTATGTTTATAAAATATTGATAATAATGATCATAATAATCATTAAATTGTTTCTTAAAATTTATCAATTCAATGATAAATGATAATATTATGTAAAGTAGTTAAACGTTGTTTATGTGTAGCTTAAGATAGAAAAATTAGAAAAAACGAAAGAAGATAACTCAAAACTGGCAAATGCATGGCATACAAAAATGACCAGAAAAATACATTAATAAAATTTAATTTATTTATTTATTTTTAATTATATTGCCTTCTATTCATCTCTTTCATTCAACTTCATTTTTATTGTTAAATAATATAAAAAGAAAAAATAAACAAAACGAAAGAAGAAATCTATTCTAATGTCTATTATAATTCACAATTCATATTTAAAATTGAGCAAAGCAATCTTAAACGATCATGGTCAAATGAGCAATGAGCGATGAACGATCATTTAGAAATGATCTAAAGAGCTGAATTGTCACTAAAATAACATTTGATCGATTTCTGAAGTTATTATCAATTATCTATAGCGAAATGCTTTAGCTTAGTGCAATTAAAGCAACGTTGTTAGAGTCGATTATGGTAAAATAGAAAAAAAATTGAGTTCCGAAGTTTTTTTTTTTTTTGGAAATAATTTTAATACATCCATCATATAAACTGAATCTTCGATTCGCCTGATTGTCCTTTGTTTCAACTATTTAATGTTAAAACAAACTTGAATTAATCAGCAAAAGAAATTTTTGATAAAAATTAAAAAATTCTAACAAACACTTAAACAATAATAATAATTTTGTTTTATTAAGTCGTGAATCTAAATGGGCCATTTTATATAAAATTTGTTGAAGAAAAAAAATTTATTTGCACAATTATAAAACGCACACACAAGCAAGCACCTGCACAATATTTATATATACATAAAAATTTACATCTAAAACAAGAGTAAAGTCAAAAAATATTTTCCTCCGATGTATTTAAAGCTTAAGCAAAAAGTTGAAAAAACAAAACAAAAAAGAAAATTGGAAAAAAATTGTTTTGAATTATTTACATCATGCTGTTTTATAAATATGTGTAATTTCATGTATATTTATGAAAAAAAAATTAATAAATAAATTTTATGTATTGTTTTTTTATCGTAATTTAAATAAATGAAAGAAAAAATGTTCATTCTCATTTTCATTGTTTCTCTTTTAGTTGAGGAAGCAAATTTCTAGAATTTAAAAAATTATTATTTGAAAGAATAATTTCAAAAAAAAGTTTTATTAGTTCCGTAATTCCGAAAAAGTAATAACCAAAAACTTATTGCCTGGAAGCAATTTCGAAAAAGTACTTTGATGAGGGCAATTTAGAGAAGGAATTTCGAAAAGATTATTATGATTCTCTCATAAGTTCGAATAAATAATTTTCAAAAAAATTTTTCGTCAGAGCTCCGAAAAAGTAGTTTGTTCAATTTTGAAAGAATAATTTCAAGAAAGTAATTTCGAAATAAAAGTTTCGAAAAAGTAATTTCTTTCAAATTCATAACTAAAAAGTTTGCTAAGATTTTCTGTTCAACATTATTAAAATTTTCATCGGTTGTTCGATTTTATTTTCAATCATTAAAAATCCAATATTCAAATATATATATTTTTATATTTAATTTTTAGTTATTTTTTATGTTTTTTGTTATTTCTATTTATTTATTTATTTACTTATTTATTTTTTGTATATTAATCTTACATTTATTTATGGAAATTTATATTGCTATATAATGTGAAAAGACATTGTTAATATTATATTGAAATATTTTATTAATTTATTTCTTTAATTTAAAAAAAATGAGAAATGCTTTAATTTTTGATTATTTAAAAACAATTTTTTCAAAAACAAAATCAAAATAAGAATAAATTAAAAAAAAAACGACAATAAAGTAGAAAGAAGTATGAAATTTATTAAAAATTATTTTAAAAAAATGGGCATGGCCTTCTTCTTAGATATGTAAAACAAGCCATTGATATTGAAAATTAATCCCAACAATTGACCATAAAATAAATTTATGTAATTAAAGGAAAATAGAGGTTTGGTGCAACATGTTCGAGCAAAGGTATTTATTTTGATACAACTGTGAGGCAATCAAAAAACATTGAAGTTTTAAATGTGGATTCATAAACGAATGAAAAAAGAATGACGAATTTTTAATGTCATTTCAACATTTTTGATATTTTTGGTTTTGAATGATTATTTTCTGATTTTTTATAAGTAAGACATAGAAGATTTCCTAAATCACATCAACATTAATTAATTAATTATTTTAAATTGGTGGTAGCGATTTATGTGATTATAATTATTGTTTAGATTGGTGGTATGGATTTTGTCATGTTTGACCACTATTACTTATGATGCATATAACCAGAAGGCTATGTAAAACATCATACATAAAATGAGGCGTAATAATTTAAAAAAGCATTGTAAATTCCAAAAATAATTATCTATAGAATATTGGCAAAAATGCAATGATGAAATGCACCCGACAAATGTAGCCTCAATAAATGCTGCTACTGCATTTCAGTCATTAACATTATTACTATGATTATTATTATTATTATTACTGCTATTACTGATGTTGTTATTGTTGTTTATTATTATTATTATTATTATTATTATTATTATTATTATTATTATTATTTTTTGTTTGTTGCTGTTGCTGTTGCTGCTGTTATTTTGATTATTGATATTATGACAATTATTATTTCTATTATTATTATTCCCTGTATGATATGTTGGGTGTAAAACTTGCTGTTGCTGTTGTTGTTGTTGTTGTTGTTGCTGATATGCTGTTATTGATAACGATGATGATGTTGCTGCTGTTTGATTCATATTATTCTGCTGATGACATTGATTGAGCAATGCTAGATTACTAGCTTTCATGCGACTTATAGAAGTGGTGGCCGGTGTTGTTAGAGCGCTGATGTTGATTGTATTTGCCATGACTCCCATAGCTGATAAACATGGCGACATACAAGGCGTTGAGCTGAGGCTATTGCTGATCTCACACTGGTCCAGTAGGCGGAGTAGCTCATTGGTGTCGGGTCCGCCACTAGTTTTTTGCGTTTGCACTTCTTCATTTTTCTTAAAAAAAACGCCAACGCTGTGGTCAAATCCCACATTTGTATATTACCATTACAATGACCCGTTAATATGAAACGTGAACCCATTCGTGATGATACTTCACATTCATGGACACAAAATGATGTTACTGCTGAACCATCTACTGATTTAATGACGCAGACACGATCCCCATTAGATGCTAAACGTACATAGAGACGATCCGTTTCTGGTACAACTTTTTGTACAAAAATTTGCTCATCATAATCTCCATAGGGGCCGAAATCATTGCCGGTCGCATAACTATAGTTAGTGTCAGTTGCTTCCAGCGAAACAATTTTAAATGAGGCCTCCGGCGTTGAACCGGGTTGGGTAGACAACATACCACGGAAACGTGTTAAACTCCATGTACGTACATGATGATATTCAGTACATACCGACACTAAATATTTTTCAGAAAGCATTACTTTTGTAACGGGACTTTGATGTACGGTAAATGTTTCAAATAAATGTGGGCCATGCCCAGCTGTTTCGGGATGTTGAACAATAATTCGTACTGTGCCACTTCTCGTACCATAAGCTATTTCAATCCAATTACCACATATACTTGACGTTTTCGATGTCAAATATACCGAAATGGCTGTGATTGGATCTAAATTGGGATCTTTATACAATTCAGTTACTAAAAGATCATTATCTTTCATGCGTAAGGGAAATTTTTGCATATCAATATAATAAATACAACCATTATTACAGCCCAATAATAAAAATGAACCGGCTGAATCGAATGATAATACCGGCACTAAATCTTGAATTTGCCAATGCTGAGTCATAGCATGCCAAACACCAATTTTTCCCGACGATGATAATGCGACCAATTGGCTACCAATAAAAAATAAATATTCTACACGAACATTTAAATTAAATGTGCCTATATTGGTCTTATTGCCACCCTCATGTATACTCCATAAACGTATTTGACTGCCGTATGATATTGCAACCATTTTATTTGGTATAGGCTCTGCAGTAGACATATTAACTTTAGAGTTAATCGCTATACGTTCAATTGTGGCATCGATGTACGGTGACGTGAATACCAATTGCCAACCATTTGAATCTTTTACGCGATAGCAGGCAACAAAATGAGCATAAGCTACTGCAAACCAATTCTGATGAGCTTTAATGATAAGCACTCGTAATGGATCGACCCAATTGGAGGTTAGGTTTGGCGAGAATACTAAACTGACATCGTTGCGTATTAATTTGTTTAGATCAGCTGAACTATTTCGGGAATGTCTGGCATAATCTATAGGTACAAAAGGTGCCCGTGCAGCATGTTCTGCGCGAGTTGTGGTTGCAGAGGAAGACCAACATCTTGCGGCAGCTTCTTGATTACTCGATGTACCACGACTTAAACGTAAATCCCATGATGAATTACGTGAATGTGAAACATGACGATTTGATATGCCAGAAGGTTCCGGTACTCTTACCATAGACCCGGGCCGGGCATTCATACCACCAATACCATTTGGCACATGTTGCTGCTGATGCTGCTGAACTTGATGCTGTTGCTGTTGCTGCTGTGAAGTGGACGGCAAGCAATCATTTAATGCAGCATTAACAGTAGCATTCACAGCGTTATTATCACGCAAATGGCTTGCCGCTTCATTCGTATTTAAAACAAGGTTATCATTGGGCGGTATGGGTGCAGCCATTAAAAATCCACAAAATAATACATCGCCACAAGATGACTGATTTAAATCTTCACATAATGCTAAACGCTTCACTAGCGGTGTTAAGCCATAATATTCAGATTCATGACGTAATGAACGTATCTCACAATTCTTTATATCAATTTCCTTCGTGCGTAAATAATTCAATATAATCGAGAATAATGTTGGATCACGATCAATGAATATTGCACCAGTTTCATCTCTCAAACTCGATATGCGGCCATTCAGCAAAGCCGTGAAAAATGTATCCGGTATCCACGTAAGAGTTTGACGTGATGTAGAAAAACTAATTTTTTTTTTTTGAAGGTATAATAAATTATTTGTCGTTTTCGCTCTCGGCGACGAAGTAGTCTATTATATTGATACTTACCGTTGCCCACCCACATTCAAATTGACCAGGTCTCCACTGTGCGTAAAGTAGGACATATTTGTTGCTATATTTATATTAGCCAAGCTTTTATGCCACCACTAGCAAATTATTTATTTTTATGAATAATTTACTTACACTTTGGAAGCAAAAAATAATTGTTGTTGTTATTGCTGTTATTATTTCATTTGAGCAAACTTCTAATTGCTTTTGTATTATTGATAATATTTTATTTTTTTATCAAATGAATTAATTGGTTTCATATCAAATAATAGCAATTTTATCTTAATCATTTGTTGTTCTTTTTCTACACTTTTTTCTTTTATTATTCTTTTTATTTTATTAAGTTACGTCAACAAGATTTACTCCATATTACACCATTTTTCTTAAACTAAAAACTTTACATAGATGATTTTATCAATAAAGACGTTCATGCAACAATTTGAATTAGAGTAAAATAAGTATGTAGATTATTTTCTTACAATTATATTACTTGTTTACATTATTAATATGTAACTTTATGATCCGTCTGGGCCGACTTTTAAGAGCTTTACGTAATTTCACTTCATGCTAAAAAATATTTTAAAAGGGTAATTTTCATCAGTTTATATTTACGACAATTTATTTATCTTGTAAAATTTTAATTATTCATGTAATTTTATTACTTGTCGCCCAAAATTATATACCAGTAAAGCTCTGAGAAAGAAATTTGTAAAGATTTTTTGGGCTAACATTTCTCTGTGATTTGCCAATTATTAAAAAGAATGTGTTACTTTCATACTGAAACATATGTGTAGTGACGTCATTAATAAAATAATTTGTACATCATATTTTGTGAGAAATAAAAAGGTTTTCGTGTAAATAATTAAAAATAAATATATTTATAATGTTAGTAATTGAACTAGTTTATAAAACGCCGACAATTCTCTAGGATTTCAAGAAAGTCGCAAAAACATCAGAATCATGTTATCACAATATATGGAAGAATTTGAACAGGTTAACTTTTTCTATTTTCACTAACCATTATAAAAGTTTATCATATTAATTTATTCATTATATTTAATTGAAATATTTTGTATTGCTTAGGAGCCATTTGAAGTCAATGAATTTATTGAACGTTTAACGTGGCGTATCAATAATGAATGTAATACTAATATCAATGCTAACAATAATGGCAAAAGTTTAAACATATCCTCCAATGATGCTACCACAAAATTAATGGAAGATTTCAATCCAAATGCCTTGCATGATACATTCATACAAACCATTAAAGATTTAAGAATATTACAAGAAAAACAACAAGCGAAATGTGAACGTTTGGAACAAATTTTAAAACTGGAGCAAGAGAATCATGCTAAGAAGATTTTTAATTTAAAAGAACGCCATCAATTGGCTTCAAATGTATTTTGGCAATTAGATGAGAAAATTAGTTCGGTAGCTGGTAAAATAACTCATTTAGGGGAGCAATTAGAAAATATTAATACACCACGTAGTCGAAGTGTGGAAGCGCAAAAACTTCTAACATACATGTCAGAATTTTTAATAAGTGGTCCATTGGTTAATGATATATTTACTGATCCATCACGTTTATATGAAGCGGCCGATATTATACAGAAATTGTATACAATAGCTCAAGACTTACCGGGAGAAAAATTTGATGAATGCATACAAAAAATTGAAAAGAAAAATGATGAAATTGAACGACGTTTAATTGAAGAATTTGCTATTGCGCAAAAAGTGAATGACATTGAGAAGATGCAACAGTTGGCCCAAATATTATCACGTTTTAAAAATTATGCTCAATGTATTGATGCATATATAGAGCAAAGTCAAATGACACCATATGGCGGTAAGGATATTTATAGCGGTATTGTACCCATGTGTAAACGACATTATGATATCATAAAGAAAGTATTTGCAAATCCACAACAAGTCATGTCCAAATTTATATTGAATATATATCAATTAAAATTACATCAATATGCTATGACAAAATTGGATGATAAACGTGATGAAGAGAAATACTTAAAAATTTTATATGAATTGTATTCAAGAACCTTAAAACTTTCCAAGGATTTACAAATATATATGTCTTCAGTGGATGATGATTTGTTAAATAAATTGACACAGCAAATCTTTCAAAAACATTTAAATAATTATATAGAATTGGAATCACGTATTCTAACAACAAAATGTTCCAATGAATTGGAGAAATTTTTTGTACAAAAGAAACATCAAAAGAAACCGATTGAACGCTTTCAAGAATTGAAACGTGATATGCAGGTGTTAATTGGTACAAGAACAAATATAAATATTGGTCAAATAGAGGACTATGGTGGTGAAACATTTCTATCGGAAGAATTGGCAATTAAATTATTACAAGAAACTAAAGCTGCCATAAAACGATGTCGCTTGTTATCTGCGAAAAATGAATTGCCAGGAAATGTATTAAAATTGAATGACATCCTTTTACGTTTTCTAATGCATGAACATGTTAATTATGCTTTAGAATTAGCTTTACATACAATTCCTATAGCTGATAATACGAAAACATTGACCTCATTATATTTTTTGGATGTAGTGCAAAAAATTAACATAATCGTCCATTTATTGGAGCATCAATGTAATACAGTGATCGTCCCAATTATTATGTAATTTGCCAATTACTTTCAATTAAGTAATTTTTCAATTATAAAGATTTCGTTAGGGGAAATATTTTATTTCGATTCCAAAATGCAACACAATAATAAGCGCTATCAATATCTTAATTCGATTTAACTTTTATTTTTAATTCTAATTTCTAGTAATACACCAAAATATTCGGATTACGTTTTTAAGAAACGTTTACTTATGGAACAAATTGAAACGAAATTAGATCAAGGCTTAGAGCGTACGATAAGTGTGGTTATCAATTGGGTAAAATCTTATTTACAAACGGAACAAAAGAAAACCGATTATAAGCCAGACGTTGATTTGGATACAATATCATCAGCGGTAAGTTGCATCATATCAACTAAAAATTTTCTAAATTAAATTTAGATTATCATTTCATCACTTTTAAAAAATAATTTCCACAATTTATGTTAAATCATATTCTTCGATCATACTAAAAGTATGCTACAGTTATTGCAACTAATACAAATAATTAAATAATTTTAAGATTATCGAATAACGGTTCTCAAAAAAGCATATACTCAAACTTTTTCAATATCTCAAAATAAATAATGGCTCTAGAAATTTTCAAATTTATTTGTATTATTCATTTTACAGGCATGTTTAAATGTCGTCCAAAATTTACAGCCATTTATACAACAAATTAAAAATTGTGTTGATGGTGAAAATCAAAAAACTATTCTACATGAATTCGGTGTCCGTTTACATCGTATTATTTATGATCATTTACAAACAATGCAATTTAATTCAACTGGAGCAATGTGCGCTATATGTGACGTGAATGAATATCGTAAATGTATTAAAGAATTGGAGAGTCCAATTGTTATACAATTATTTGATATTTTACATGCTTTATGTAATTTGTTATTGGTTAAACCTCAAAATCTTTTAGAAGTATGTACTGGCGATACTTTGGTAAGTTGTGAACAACAAAACATGAAATGGAAGCATTTTTATATAAATTACATTTTATAAACTACACATCACTTCTAAGACAGAAAATAATACAAGTGAAAAGTTGTGTAGATTATTTAATAAATATAGCCGAAGTTAAGCGACTAAAAAATTTCTACTTTTTCTTTTATATTATAGAATTATCTAGATAAATCGGTGGTACGGCAATTTATACAGTTGCGTTCAGATTTTCGTTTGATTAAAAATACGAATTATTTAAGAGGGATTTTCGAGTAATTTCAACAGTCTGGTAAAAAAAAAAACCTGCTACAATTAGTTAGTATTAGTTATTAATTATTATTAGTTAAGCTTAAAACTATAAATAATAAATACTTTAATCGGAAATACGCATTTATATATTTTGTGATTTTTATAAATTTCATATATTTAAAATTCCTTTCCAAATTCTTTTCCATAATGATTTGTGAATTTCAAATTGTTTGCAATTTCTTTTCTTTTTTTTAGGTACAATTCAGCGAATGCAAATTATTATATTTTCAGAAATAGTAGTTTTTCAAAATAGTGGAATCTGGCAATGCCTTAAAATTAAATGTATAACAGCCAATTTTTTCAAATAGAGTAGTTAGAAAATGAACGTAAAAAAAAAATAAAGAAATTGAGATAAATTTTATAAATAGGGGGAAAATGTTTAACAAATTAAAATAAAAAAGGGGGAACTCATTTTCTAATTTTTATGATTTTGTACATTTTGAATCAGAAATTAAACTGTAAGATGTGATAAATAAAAATAGGTTGAAATACTGATATAAAAATAGGGGCGTTTTAGAAAATAACTTCTTTCAAAATTAGCTCTTCTCAAAAAGAAAGAAATTCTAAAAATAGGTTTTGTTTTAACAAGGATTTTCTTAATTTAATTTTAACGAAAATCAATTAAAAATAATTCCAATTTTTCCAATCTACAATTAATTGCCATAAATTTTTTATAGCACTTCATAATAAGAAAAACATTATGGGAAAATATTTATATACAAAATGGAATGAACATTTTGTATATAAATGCCAGCCATAACATTGAGCTTAAGTGGCTATACAAACAAATATATTGAACTTTATTAGAAAAAAAAAAATAATTTAAATATAAATTTATTATTGCTATAATTTTTATTTTTATTTGTATTATTTTGTGAGTGTTAACTTAATCATAATGGCAAACACACTTTTCTTATCATTTTATAATATTTCAAGTTAAATAACCATCAATTGCATACACAAATACAGACACACATGCACACGTATTACATACAATATCTAAGAATTATACTTATATTTTATAGTTATTGTCACAGTTTATTCAATACAGTAGTCAATAATTGTTTGTTCTTTTTATTGAGGTGACCAAAACTATACAATTTTTATTCATTCATTACCAGATTTTCTATTACAAAGTGTTTAAATTATTGGAAAAGAGAAACGAAACGAGAAAGAAAAGAGAAAAAAAAAACAAACAGAAATGGGCTTTTTATTACTCTATTTGATACTTTTTGGTATTTGCAATATTGTTAATAGTTTTTCAACTAATAAAAATTTCCATGAATTTAATTTGAATTTGTCAAAGAGATCGTTACCGTTTGAAGATTGCGGTAAATATGTAAAATATTTTCTAAATTATGTTTATGTACATATATGTATGCATGCATGCATGTATGCATGTGTATGTGTATGTGTATGTGTATGTATGTGTATAATATTAAAAAATTTTTCTGAAATTTATGCCATTATTTCTAGGCTTAGTAGAAGAAATAACATAAAAACATGAATTTAAATATTGTCATTTTTATTTCTAATACTTTGAAAAGAAAAAAAAAAAGAAAAAGAAAAAGAAAATAAGGAAACATGTATCGACTTTTGTACACCCTACACATCACTCTGCATAATGTACAGGGAAAGGTCTGGAAAATGTCAACAAAATACAAAAGTTATTAATGCTTGCATAATTTAAAAAAAAAATTGGTTATTTAGAGAAAAGTAATTCAAAAAATCGATCCATGTGTAAAACTAATTTTGTACATTTATCATTTTTATTTGAAAAGTTTGTTTTGTGTAAAACTAAGCCAAATATGGACTAATTTAGACTAAACTTGGCTTACTTATTAATTATGTAATTTTAACTGCCAAGCATCGTTTTTTTTTAGTGTTTCAAAACATTAAAATTGTAACTTTTTTCAAATTAATGTGGAGAGCGCGCATAAAAATTGTTCGATCTCATTCAAGTTCAATGGCGTTCGGTATCGCAAAATATGCGCTTTGGTAAGAAATTAGCATGGACAGACAGACGAATCCATATTGATCAAAATTGTCAAAATTGTCAAAATTGTTTCAAATCGATCGATGCAATACAAACTCTGTCTAAAAGTCCGTTATTATCTTATTTACGTTAACGAAATTTAAAAAATTTGGGCACATTTTATAGTCCAAAAGTGATTTGCATTAAAAACGAATATAAAATGGGTTTTTTTTAAGAAAATTATTATGCCAAAAATTTACAATTTTGAATAATTGTTACTGAAAATCGATATCAGCGCCGTAGTCAATTTGTCATATTGAAGAAAATTAGTTCAGATCGATCAAATAAAATAAAATTTTTTTTTTAATTTCTGATTTTATAATTTATCTTCAAAAATGTTTCAATCAATTCAATTGTGTAGAGCATTTAAAAGTCGCCAATGTTGCCGGCCGTCGACTTTTTACTCTTTTTGTTTTTCAAATTTATAAAACACTTTCGATGAGAAGAAGAAAACATACAAGAAAAAGAAGCATACAAAAAGAAATATATAGAAAGTATTCTTATTAGAATAAAATTGAAACGGACGGACATTGCTGCATTATTAACGTTAGTGGTCTATGTGTAATGTAATGTGATCTATTGTTAAGCTTTTTGTTCGGCTAAATGAATCTGAGAAGTAAAAAGGAAAAAAAAACAAACAGCAACAAATTAAACGAATGAATGATTGATAGATTTTTTGTTATGCGAAGATTGAAAAATCAATAATGCGAATTAATTTCCTTAAAATCCACGTCTTTTTTGTTTTTTTTTTTTTTGGACTTATATTTTTGAGAAGTGTTCTTTTTTTTTTAGTTTTATTATTTATTTTGGTATGATAAAGAAAGCACGTATTCTCCGACACATGTCGACAGAATATCGCACTCACACACACACACGCACATACACACACACACACACACGCACAACATAACATTTGCATGCATTATTTTATTGATGTATTATTTTGAGAAGGAAAGATGGGAAAGTACATTAATCATTCGATTTATAAGATGTAGGCATATAATGCTCACGTACACACAAACAAATATACATATATACATATATATATAATAATAATAATGGGTAAAAATGAAGCTCCATTAGTTCTAAGCGACTTTGAATTGATTTAGCATGAATTTGCCAACAAATAAAATTTAAAAAAAAAAAAAACCAAAATAAAGCAAAAAGTAAAGCAATCAAAGAAAAATGGCCAGATTAGGTCGATCTGTTAAATACTTTACATCAATTAAACGAATGTATGGGCGACTTGAAATAAATGTATTCATTTTTAATTTACACCAATCGTCTGACTACCCTGCGTTCTAAAACCATTAACGTCTGTCCAATAAGCACAATATTAGATAAATCGTATTATCTATGAATAATATCGAATCAATTTTAAGATAATTCCCATCGCCCATCCCATTCTATAAAGAAAAAAAATCGATGTATGACCATAATTGATAATTCTCAGCACTTTAAAATTGAAATTCGGTTCGGTTCGGAGTATTTATTTAATGTATTTAATAAATTCGAATAATTTAATCCACAAACTTCTCAAAGCATTACAAAATTGCAATATTTTTAATTTCTCGACTTGCATTATGGCATTATCTTGCCTTCTATTAAACCAAATGTTTTAAGGTTTTTTAAATTAAAAATTGGCTCGATCTTATAAAGCCGTTTTAATGGTTTAGCCATGGCCTTTAATTGTTGGAAGATTAGAAAATACGATTAGTATTAAATGTTAACTGAAAGTTTTTTACGAGTTTAAGTAGGATCTCGTAAAAATATTCAAAATTTTCATATTGGATCGCTTCTGTCGGTGTGTTAGGGAAGAGGGTGGACGGTGGAGGGGGGGGGGGGGGGGGGGGGGAATAAAAATGCTACTTTTTTCTTGTGTTATGGCATTGTTGGTAAATTTCATCAAAAAACTGGCAAAGGCGCCAGTAAATTTAGATGATTTTCGATTACATGGACTTTTTTAAGAAATTGCTCTACAATTTGTAAAAAATTTTTTATCATATTAAGACAATTTCTTCCATTAAAGTTTCTTTTTATCATTTTTTTTCGATATATTTTTCTATAAATAGTTTATGGGTTAATATGGTACTGTAGGGTGTACAAAAATCGGCTATTATCGCCCAAAAACTTTAAATGCGAATTTTTTTTTAAATACACTTTTTATCTCTCTCCCCTGTTTATTCTCTCTATTATCAATTTAGCATCAAAATATAGTATGTTATTTTTAAATATCTCTAATTGTACCAAAATACCATGCTTGTTTGAACGAGGCTCCATCCAAAAAGTTAACGTGGCATTTTATGATTATGGTAAGTATTTATTTTGCCATATTACTCTCTTATTTTTGTGTTACTCTCTCTTTAGCATGCACTTTAGTATGCTTACTCTCTTACACTCTCTCTCTCTCTCTGAGCCCATTTTTATGATGATATTTATTTATATTGTTATAATTTGTATCAGTATTGAATTGAACTAACAGTTCTATTTTTAAATTGATTTATTATAAAAGTTATGTCAACATTCACAATCGATATTATTGTTAAAATTATCTAAATTCTTCATATATTAAAATTTGGTGTAATTTGCACTCTACACCATTTGCGGTACAAGATAGTGTGCTAATGTTTGTAACATTTAGAAATATTCAAGCTACATTCACTTCTTTTTATAACAATCGACTGGAAATCATTTTTTAAATCCAATTAAGTTTATTTGTCCATGCGTTTAATGTTTGTCCATATAAATTTGTTATTCAGTTAAAGGTTGGTTGGTTCAAAGACAAACCTTATTGAAAAAGATTCGTAATAGAGTATTTTGAAGGCCACTCCCCATATAAAGCTTTTTGAAGAAAAAAATTTATCATTTTGCATCTTCAATTTGTTATTATCAAATTTGTTACACAATAATGTTACGATGTAATAAATGTATGAGCCAAATTAAAACTCGATCTTTAAATTTCAGAGAATTCCAAAATTTCATGTTTTGGAAACGAACTTTACAAACCATTTAAAAGTTACAATTTTCTATTATCTTAATTTATAAATCATTTTCATTAACATTTTCATTAAAGTATGTAAACTGATTTAGGGTATTTAAGTATGGCCTTTAATTACATATAATATTTTTATTTATCTTATCTAAATATGAAAGCTTTCAATTGACCATCAAACCACTTTGCTTTATTTCATATTAATTTACAAGTTATTTAATAAAATATTTATATAAAATAAATTGCAAAAATATAAGAAAAAAGAAAATTTTTCAAATAATATCTATGACATTAGAAAGAAATTCTTTCTTTATTTTGTAAATGAAAATGTATTTGAAATAAGTTCAAATGCCAACATAAATTCTAAGTTATTTTTACAAAGATATTTTAAAGTTAAATTTGGTAACCGATCTTAAGCTAAAGCAATTGACGGAATAAACAATTCAAAATTGCAATTATGACTTTTTACAATTCATATACCGTTCAACTAATTATATGATAATAATAAACGACATTGAGAATCACAAGAAAATCATGGTCAAACGGTCAATTACCCAAAAAAAAGCAAAGCAAAAAAAGAAAAAAGAAAAAAAAATAATTTGACCATTTAACCAAAATGCTATCTCTAAATCCAAATACATTATATTACTCTACTACTCTCTATGATAATTTCATTGCTTCTTCTCATTGTCTATTTAGCAATCTGATATCCTGAGAAATTTTATTATATGCAAATGTTTACTATTACACTTAGAATTACTGTCTACAGTTTACAGACTACAGACTACAGACAACTAACTAATACTACTGTAACTAATACAAATATATAAAAGCAAATAAGTATATTATTGTTGGTAGTGGCTGACCATTAAATACCTTACACAACTTTATCTATATATTTGTTTAACAAAGCTGCAAAACTTACTGCAAAGCTAATTTAAAATTCTTTAAAGGGAAAAATAGGAATTTTGATTCACAAAAGATTGAAATGATTTGCTTTGATGCAAACTTTGTTTGGGTGCACTTTTATAACTTTAATAACAAGAAATATCCATAATTGTTAAAACCCCGTGCGTAATAAGTCGTTACATGAAGCGTAATCCAATCTTGTTCACAATTATTCTCGGGCGTCTTTGCCAAACAACATTCAAATAGTTATAAAATTGTGCCTAGCATTTTGGTTAAAAAAAATTTATAGACGGGCCGATGTATAGATAAGCTTGAATATTTTCAAAAAGTGATTCTATGTCGATCGATATAATAAAAAATTGATCTATTACAATTTCTTGTAGTTGTTACATACAATTCGATCAACTTTTTATATCCTGTAGAGTGTAAATACATACAGCTATAATTATTTTTTTTGTTTTTGTAATTTCACGGCATTTTTTTGTTCTTTTTTTTTATTACTTTTTTTTTTATATTCTTTAAAATGTATACAGACTAAGTAAAGTAAGTAAAACTGACGCGATATCAAATTTATACAATAATGTAAGTAATGAATTAACTCATTTACTTACATTTATTTATGTATCTTTCTTTCATTACCCAATTCCGTTGCATTTCCATTCATTAAAACTGTTCTCTGCATTGGATATTATTACTTTTGTCGGTATCATTTAACTTTTCTTTCTTTCTTTCCTTTTTACTCCTTTATTTATTTATTCATATGTTTTTTTTTATTTTTTTATTTTTTTTATTTATGATGCAAGGTATTATATATTAGTTGGAACGTTTGTAACATACAAAAAAGATTTAAGCTTTTTTTAATACCGCTTGAATCAAATGGATTTTCTAACTTCATTTGAACTTCCTTATCATTTCGTCTGTATGGTTTTATTAGTTCTTAAAAGGTCTGCTGTAATGCCAAAACGAAGAGAATTGGCCAATTTCCATATAGCACCCTATTTTAAAATAAATAACTTAAGAGACGAAAAATTGCACACTATTGAACATTTTTTTAAAACAAATTTATGCGAAGTAGTGACTTTTTAAATCGCCATATCTCTATCACTCTGGCCGTAGTCCTTCCATATAAATTTCCTACCTATCGACAATTTTAAAAATTTTTTGAATAATATTTAATAAATGAGGATATACGGATTAAGGACAATCAGGATTTAAGCTGATTAAGAAAGGACAATTTTTACCACTACTTTCACTTTTTTGAAAAAAGTGAAAAGACAAACTCCAGACTTAAGAAAAAAAATAACACCTTGTAGATATATTTTTTAAAGAAGTTGAAGATCCATCTTGTATTATTAGAACGATCGAATTGCAGAATTACTTTCTGAATCGATTTAAGCTTGTCTATCCTTCTATTTGCCAGTTTGTCCCTGTAAATTTTTTATCTAAATGTAGAACGCAATTTTAGAACTAGTTGAATAATAATTGCCATAGAGGCGTGGTTAAATTCAAAGACGTCCGCAAATAATTTTTGATTAAGATTCGATTTTTATAATGACCACGCCCCTTAAAAAAACAGTTTTTGCAAAAGGTTTTTATGTGAAAATAATTAACAATGTTAATTATTTCTTCATGAATATACAGTGTAGGGTACACAGTAATCATCCCCGACTGACTAAAGCATATACAGTTCTTTTTTATCTTAATTTTTCTTTTAATTATTGTTTTTTTTTTAATTTTCTTATTAAACAAATTATTGTAGGATATTTAAAAGTCAACCTCGAACAACTTTAAATGTATTTCGGATTGTTTCTTTTTTCCATCTTCTTACAATTTCTTGTATTTTTATTGATATGTGATATTTGCCTAGACAACTCATATGAGTAATATTCTTATGCATTTTCATAAAATCATCATCAACATCAACATCATCATCATTATCATCTGCATATACTTGTTTTTTTGTAATTTATATACAGTTTTTTTTTTCTTTTCATATTTTATATTTATACCTGTGTTTTGTTTGTTGTTATTTATTGTTGTTGTTCATTGTTATTGTTGGTGCTCTTTATGATCAAATTCTTATGCTTTATTTATTTTGATTGTTAACCATAATAATTTAATTATTAATTAAGAATATTTGGTACAAGAAAACAACAACAACAACAACAACAACAACAACGAAAGAACAAAAATTCAATAAAATGAAAAGAGAGGGAAAGAGAGAAGGGAAAGCAAATAAATTTAAGCTTCATTAAATGTTTATATATATATATATATATATATATATATATATATTATATTTTATTATAGATAATGATACAAGCTTCTTAAAACATTCTGTCCATTGGATATTTAATACGATTAAAACTGAAGCATTTATTACACCAGATCCATGTGATGATCATCAGGCTTGCATTATTACCGGTGAAAATGAGACCAGCAAATCTTATTGGGCATTCATTCATGTTAATAATACATTGCCAGTTGTATGTATATATATATATATATATATATATATATATATGTGTATTTGTATGTGTGTATGTTTGTGTAATTATAGATATCTATGTGTCTCTCTCATAATCCTTGATTATCTTTGAATAATAATAAATTTCTTCTTTATATTACACAATTTCATATTTTCCTTGTTTCTTCTTTTTTCGTCTTCTTCTTCTTCTTCTTCTTCTTCTTCTTCTTCTTCTTCTCATTTATTAATTTTTATTTTTCTGTCTTTATATATAAACTTTTTACTTTTCTTTGTGTTTACAGCTGACTGGCAGAATGACATGGCAAGCTTTTAATCAACATAATGAGTGCATTATATGCTTTAAAATTCCGGTTATTATAAAATAGAATAAACACACTCATAAATATTTGAATAACAGAAAATTACAGAAATCAAAAAAAAAAAAAAACAAAATCCACCAAAAAAAAGTAAACAAAAAAAAAAGAAAAACAGAAAAACACAAAAAAGCAGAAATTTCTTTTTATGAATCAATAAAAATAAATTAAATTGTGTTCAATGGTTTAATTAATACGTTTCAATTTATGTATATGACAATTTTTAAACAAACATTTTAATTAGTAGTTATTTATTGATTATTGTCACGTTCTCTATCTCTCTCTATCTCTCTTTCTATCATTTACATAAATCTCCAATTTAATTATTACTGAATGAATGAAAATATAATAAAAAAAAAAAGTAGTGTAGAAATAATGTAAAAAACAATGTCTAATAAAATATAATTAAAAATATTGGGTTGTTCAAAAAATTATATAGAATTTTATATGTAAAGGAAAAAATTTCTTTTGCATTATCAGTTTTTCTTTTTGGCCATTTTAATTCAGAAGGTATAATTTAATTGGCCTTTAGATCGTTTGCTTATTTGATCGAAGTTGTTTATTCGGAAAGTTGTCAAAAAGTTAACTATCATATTTTATATGTATAAGATTATTAGGGTGTTAGAATGGCTTTAGACTTCTCTTAATACTAACGAAAGTGAAGGCTTGGTTCAAAAGGAAGGAATGTTTCAAAAAAAACAAAAAAAAAATTTTTTTTGTTACTCGTAAAAATCTTTCATTCCAAAGAATTTTTATTAAGAAAAACTTAAGCAGGCTTGAAGAAGAATTCATACTTAAAATAATTATTTAAGAATAAAAATTTTTCATATCTAATAATTTTATTAGAATTTTTCATTATCAGCATACTGGCATACATTTTTAAACAACCTAATAATAAATAAAATTAACTAAAAATTTGCCAAAAAAAAATTTATATATAAAAATGATGAACAATTAAAGATTTTAGAAATAAACTATAAAAAAAGTTTTATTAATTATTCTGTGATAATAATCCTCATTTGGTTTTAATAATTAAAATATTTCTCTAAAATTATTCCTTTAAAACGAAATTTTACTATAAAAAATAACTTAGAGTTGGAAATTTTAATTAAAGTTATAACGATTATAATAGATTTTTAGAAAAATAATTTTATTTTCTAGCGTAAAATTTCAGAGGTGAATTTTTTTTTTTCAGAGGTTTACTTTTTTCACAAGATTTCGGAATAAACAGAATTCATCTGCCAAATATTTGTCTAAAAACAAAAGAATCTAAAAGACAAATGGAATAAGAAAAATAGGCATAGTTTTAACTTCCAAAATCTTCATTTATTTATGGTGAAATTATGCATCGTAGTGAGAGACCACCTGCAAACTGCCTGGCCTCTAATAAAGCCAATAATTGTTGCAATCTTGCAAAAAGCAATTTGTGCGGTAACCGAGAAATTAAATATATTACATTCCAACATTCTGGACATGAGAATATTATTCAATATTATTCGATGAGAAAATCATTATTTACGTTATGAAACAATTATCATGATTAAAGAAAATCTTTATTAATTAGTAATAATTAGTAATAATTATAAATAATGATCAGGATCTAATTTATATACTATATGAATGTTCAAAATTTATATACAGTAAAAATGTGAATAAAAAAACTTTACTATGAGAATGTTAAGAGAGTATAGAAATCTTTTGCCGAAGAGATTAAGTAAAAAAATTATTACGATAAGAAACGATAACCTCAACAAATCGCAACAAGTCGCAACAAGCAACAAGTTGATTGTGGCAAACTGTTAAAAATCATACACCCACAATATGCTTAGTATAACAATTAGAAAGCCGTCGAAAAGAAGGGCATCGAATATTATTAAAATCTGATAATATCGAAATTGTTCATACTAAATACATGGCAAATACAGCAAATAATTCTCAATTCGTACTATTCCAAATCTACATACTCTTTAAAAGCTTACTTTCGTTTTCTAAAGATTTCTCAACGATGGATCGAAATTGTTCACATGCCTACAAATTCGATTACACGTATGATGAAACAAGGAAGAGTATCTCATAAAATTGAAATACCTTCTTGTGATGAAACAAAGTAACTTGTATCTAAAAGTAGGGCTTTGAAATCACAAAATTCTCTTTGGACACTTCTTGAAAACTTGGACGCTTCTGATATAGATTTATATAAATTATTAGAAGATATAGAATTGAAATTTTCTAAAAATACTTCATTTAAGTGAGTATTTTAACTAAATCTAAAGTTTTAGAGATCCATAATTTGATTAGAAAAATTTCCAAACAAATATCAGACAAATAGATGAAAAAATCGATCTAAATCTTTTACGAAAATATTTAGCGTATTTTCAAAATTCCGACATATATGTTACATAAATTTGAATGAACTTATAATAATTATAAATGATGCGCAGTTCAAAGAGAGAAGAAGGAATAGGCAAAGACAGAAAAGAGGAAGACACTCGCATGCACAACTTTACGAAACCTTTCGGAAGTTCGTAGATTTTCTTTTTTTTTTTTTAGTTTGTTTTCTACCAAAATGACATAAATAGAGTAACACAATACAACTATTTTGTCTTGTTGTTGTTGTTGTTGTTGTTGTTGTTAGTATTTTGATATTATGTGAAATGATATCAAACTGCAACATAATACATGCAGCAGCCAGCCGCTCTTGCAACTACTGCTGCTGTTTTTACCGACAACGCCTGCTCGTCACTTCTCTGCACACACATACACACACACACACACACACACACACACTTTTGCATGTATATATGCGTTCAGTTGACTCTGCCAACTCTTAATGCTTAATGCTACTTGTTGTACCTAGCCCGCGTAACAATAATAAAACAACAACAACAACAACAACAGCAGCAGCAGCAGCAGCAACCACCATACCAATAAGCGTAATTGTTGGGTGATTTGTTTTGTTTTGCTTTAGTTTCTTTTTTTTTTTTTTGGTTTTTTTTTTTTGCTCTTTGCATTTGTTGCATTTGCTTTTGTTTCGTTGCTTTGCGTGTTTCAGTGCTTTTGTTATTTTGTTGATTTGTTTATTTTAAACTATTATAATTGCATACGATCATGATCGTACAGATCAGTCTGTTATTGTGGCAGCTACAAGTCACTTCAATTTAACGGCAATTTTATCGCTAAAGAAAATCTTCTCATTTATAATTTTTGTGTTACAATTTTTTTTGTCGTATTTTTCTGTTGTGTATTTTTCTATTCCAATGAAGTTAATTGAGATTAAAAGATTTTATGACATTTGGACATTTTTAAAAATATATTTAAAAAGTTAATTTGAAGAAAACGATTTCTCTCCTATCGCCGTCGCCCCCCACCCAACCAAAAACAACAATAACAACCACAACAACAACACTGTCAATTGTATAAAATACGCTAATCATATTTTGGGAATAATATTTTTTTTAAATAAAATAATATAAAATGTGAGTATTAAATAAATTTTTAAATAATTTTAATTACAATATCATTAATTAGGAAATTAGTTTTTTTCTATAAGATTATTTTTTAAATATTTCATTTCAAGTTAATCAAAATATTAAGAAGCAAATATAAAAAAAATTAAACGTAATTTAGTAAATTAATTACACTAATTAATTTTTTATAGAAATTTAAAATTAATTAAAATCATTTGAAAATTTAATTAAAAATTTATGTAGCATATAAATTAAATTTAATATGAAATTGATAACAAATTAATTTATTAAATTAAATTAAATTATTTGCAAAAATCTTTTATCCCAAATATTTTGAAAAAAAATTAAAACCCCAATTAATTAAAAATTATTTTAAAATATATTTGCAAAAAAACAAATAAAATAAAAAATAAATATGCTTTAAAAAATAAATTAAAAAAAATTGAAATAATTTTCACCAAAAATTATGAAAAATAATTACCAAAATTAATTGCCAATTAATTTGTATTTAATTAAACCTTAGATCAATAAATACATTAAAAGGCCAACTGAAAAAAATATATGAAATTTTTTTTATAAGCCAATCAAAAATTAAAACAAAAAAATTAATTTAAAGTTAATTAAACAAATTAATTAAAAATGATGATGGAAAAAATTAATCAAAATCATTTACAAAATCATTAAAAATTAATGCCTAAAAATTTAGACTCAATTATAATTTACGAAAATTAATTAA
Source organism: Melophagus ovinus (assembly GCA_023089585.1). Taxonomy (NCBI): domain Eukaryota; kingdom Metazoa; phylum Arthropoda; class Insecta; order Diptera; family Hippoboscidae; genus Melophagus; species Melophagus ovinus. The sequence goes on from JAKKIB010000177.1 coordinate 7,021,639, forward strand.
ACTCAGAAAAAAAATTAACATATTTTTTTTTTCATTTTTTGTTTTTGCTTTTTTTTTCTATTTTGTAAAGTGGCATTTAAATGCATTCTAAATCTTAAGAAAATTTTTTTATGGTCTACATATGTAAATGGCCCATATAAAAACATTCATATATAAATGTCCAAATATATGGCTGAATATCGAACTAAATGTGATGTGACTTTCACATAAAAAAAGAAGAAAACAAAAAAACAAGGAAAAAAAAGTTACGATAGATAATAATAACAATAAAACCACACGCGCGCGCGCTCACACACACACACACACACACACACGCACGCACATTACTTTTAACACTCTGTAGTTCAATTTTTTTTTTTGTTTTTGTTGTTTGAGCATAGAAAAATTATTTATATGTAACGGTGAATATTTTTGCATATTTTTGCATATGATACATTTCTAAACATAACGTACATTACAAACATATGGCCACACATTTATACATGTATGTATGTATGTATGTATATATACATGTTTGTATGTATGTTTGTATGAAAAAAAATACTTTTTACATTTATCATCATAATGTGTGATTAATCCAAAATAAACAAATTTCAAAAAAAAAAAAAAAGTAAAATAAAATCAAATCAAATCAAATAAAGAGCATCAAAAAAAGAGAGGAAAGAGAAGAAGGGGGTAAAAGAAAAACGCAAATGCATTTAACATTTAAGTAACATTTGAAATATACGCATAAAAAAACAAGTTAAACTAAAAACGTAACATACAAATAAAAAATATATAGAAAAGTCTTATAACAATAAATGAATGCAATAAATATAAAATAAAACTAAAAAAAAAAATAGAAACAACAATAACAATAAAAAAAAATATGCGTAACCATTTGAATCGACCAACAAATCATGATTAGATTAATCATGAGAATGTACAAAATAATACTAACAACCAAATAACAACAACAACTTTACATGCTGTGTAAGAATCAGAAGAAGTAGAAGCAGAAGCAAAAGTAAAAGAAAAAGAACAACGCACAATACCAAAATTCATTATTATTATTATTGTAAAGAAAAAAAAGGTGCGGCGTGCGTATTTGCATAGATTTTTTACCCTACCCCCCTCCCCCCCTCCCCCGTCCCCCTCCCCCCTCCTATCCTACACGACAATAAAAAAAAACAGAAAAATACAAAAAAAGAAACCAAGCAAATAGAAAATAGAAACGAAACAACAAAAATAACAATAACAATAGAAAATAAAAAATATGTAAAACTTGATGGCATAAAAAGTCGACTCATAAATTTTTATTGGTCTCTCTCTATCTCTCTGCTACTCTCTCTCATTCTTTCTTTTTATATGCATTTGCATGTGCATAAATGTTTAGATGTTTAGATGTTTAGATGTTTAGGTGTATGTGTGTATATATGTGCCCCATTTTACATTTTTAATGCATTTTTAATCTTTCTCATATTCATATATTCTTGTAATATTTATTTATTTTATTATTTTATTTTATTTTTTTTTTTTATATTATTTTTTTTGGATTTTTATTTTTATTTTTCTTCATTGCATTTTTTCTTTCAATTTTTTTAAAATTTTTTTTCATTTATTCATTTTTTATTTATGTTTCATTTAACATTCACCGTAACATTTATTATTTAAGTTTCGCGTGAGACGCTTGTTGCCGGAAGATGAATTCATTTCATGTAGCATACAAAAAAAATTGTTTTTTAAGTGTTTTCTTTTTCTTCTCTTTTTTTATTATTATTTTTTTTTCTTTTGCATTAAAAAATGCAATAAACTTAAAGTAGAAAAAAAAGTGGAGGAAAAAAGTTTTTCTTTTGTGTGTGTGTGTGTGTGTTTGGGCGGGGGGGGGGGGGGGGTGCATTTTCGAACTCAGGCAAAAATCATTTTCATATAACTGTTATTAAAGTGAAAGGCAAGATGGTTTAAGTGAGTGCCATAAAATATTTTTGATTTTCAGAAAATCCTCAGGGCTATTAAGTAATTTTTCTGTCCATCTGTCCAAAAATTTTGATAAGGCAAAAAAACCAAAAGAAAAATTTTCTTATAACATAAATTGTTGTTAAACTTTAAAAATTAATATCAGAGCGAATTTTGTGTGAAAAGTTTCGAAAAAATAAAGACTTTTTAAAAAATAAGAGAAAATAAGAAAACTTTCACTTAACTTCGGGAATCATATAAACTTAGTTTGATGTTCTCACAAATGATTTGAGATTCTCATTTTAAAAGTTACTCTCTAAAATGATAAAAAAATTTTTTTCAATTATTAACCAAAATATTTTAGATATTTTAAGCTAAACCTTGGAAATATATTAGCGAAATTATGAAGTTTTAACGAAATTTACTTCGTTAAAACTTGAAACTTACTTAAAATTAGTCCGTAGATCCAACTTAAATTAATTCAAATTAAAATGTAAGTCCAACTGACAATAGATTTCGATGAATAATTTTTATTGAAATCCCCCTTTTTGTAGATCATTACAACAAAAAGGATCTTTATATTGTACATAATAAATTGCATACTTTTCGGCATATTTTAATGTCAATAATTATAGAAAGAGGCCTGGAGATTTTTTTTTTTTTTTTGGTATAATTCTGATGAAATATTTTCCTTATTAATAAAAAATTTCTAAACATCCTAAAACGCCCGTTGTTCTTAATGATTTCCTATTTCCATATTCTTTTTGGATAGCTTTATAAGATCATCGATGAGGAATTTTTATTTATTAATTATAAGATGAATTAGTCTAATGATTTTCAATACCCGCTTCCTATTAATTAAATTTTTCCCATTCTCAGGGCACTTTTACAAAAGAATAATAAAATTTTAAAATCGCAAATATATGGCAAACAACCTGAGCCATCTGGTGGCTTCCCTTTGTCATAATGAAAGAGAACTCCTTTCCGGATATGGCTGAGTTTGGACAATTCTTATGAACGCCTTATTATCGCAAAGAAAAATTTGCAATTTTGTATTTTTCAAAAGTAAAGCACATATAAATTTTGAAAAGTAACAAGCAGAATTGAAGAGATTGAATTTTATGGATGCCTTTTATTTTAACTTTTAGAATTCATTCCTTTTGAGATTCAATTAACGAAGTTTTTTTAAAGAAGAGTCTTAACTGTAAATTTCCTTCAATGTTCAGTAACATTACCATTTATGGAGAAGGATATGGAAGTAAAGGGAAGGATGGTGGATGGGAATGAAATGTGATGTTGTCCAAGTTTTCATTCTTTTAATTCCTTTAAATTTGATTAATCAAATTAAAGATAAGCATAATTCTAATTCTAAATAAGTCTAATGAAATTGTAGGGTGTCTTATGCAGTCGCACTTAACCATTTATCACAATATATTATTTTTTTTTTGTTTTTTTTTTTATTTGGGCGTCTCCTTTTTCATTGATTTAATATTTTAACTGACAAAAATGCAAAATATTAAATATCTTTTTACCCGTTACGTTACCTTGATTTTATTTCCATAATACAAAAAAGCAAAACAACAAAAATGAAAAGAAAACAGTTTCACGCACACACACACGCACAGTGTAGAAAGAAAAAACAAAATGAAACGTATTAAAAAGAAGAAATCAAATCAAATCAAATATCAAATTGTGCGGCCCACATTTTCTGCAAACATATTAAATTATGTACAAAAAAAAAAAAGAAGAAGAAAACAAACAAAAACATAAATAAAGAGGACAAAAGAAAAGAAAGATGAAAAGCAAAATGAATAAATAAAATACAAATAAGGTGAAAGGAACTAACTCATTACGATATCAAAATGAAAAATTGCACGTAATGATTGAAATCTTGAATGAGGGTGCTCAACTTTTTATATTTAATTTTACATTAATCATTATATGAAATTTCTAGTCTCACCAAAAAATATTTGAACTTTGTTAAAGAAAATTCAAACTATCAGTTCAAATATTTCTGAAATGATAGACTGAACTTTCGAGTGGGGCATGTTTTAACTTAAAAAGTTGAGAAAAAGCAAGCAAGACTTGGAAAAAGTATAAAGTTTTATGTTTTATATAAGAAATTTGACATAAACTGAAATAGCTTACAGGGAAGGGAATGGAAGGTTACTTCAGTTTCTTCTATTGCGACAGAAAGCGTTATTAATATAAAATTTGATATACCTCTGCCATAGACATAAAATATGGACAAATTTCACCACTAAAATCTTAAGAATATAAAACTCGAAAATTTTATGTGAAATTTTATGAAATTAGGAATTAGAATACGAATCTAGAAACTGGGATCTTCTAGGATCTTAGTAGTATACAAAATGCAATTTTAAATATAATTTAATAATATTTTGTAGATGGCTGAGGTTTGGTCCATGAAAAAAAAATAGTGAATCGCTTTAAATATGCTTAAGATGGTATAATTTTATGATTAGGCCTCAAAAAGCGTTCTATTTTCTAAGAAAATTGATCTTGCTAAATAAGAGAGACTAATTTGAAGCAGTTTGTTGAATTAATTGAACTTAGGCACATTTTAGAAAAAACTTCATAAATTACTAATGAAGTTTCAAAAATTTTTTCTCCATTTTTTAACATTTTATAAGCAAAATGAAGTAGGGTATTTGGCGAAGTATCAAGATCGACTTTAATTATTAATATTTAATCCTTTTAAATTCAGCTAAAAAGAAAACTCAAATAGAAATTTTTTTGTTTCAAACATCCGTTTTTCAAAACAAATTTTTTTTATTTCTTCTTTTTTTGTGGCCGGGGGGGGGGGGGGGTGTGGGGGGTTAACATAAGATCTAGAATTTGTGTCTCATATAAATTAGTGAAACAGTTTTGGGCTTAGGTTGTAAAATGTTTTCTTAAAGCGTTAACAATAATCATAAAGAAAACAACAACAAGAACAACAACAAATGACAACAATTATTTATTTAAATCATACCACAATCATTACGCTCACACACTCAGGCACACACATTAAACACTCAGTAAATAAACAAACAAACAAGCAAACAGACAAAAGAAAGAAAGAGAAAGAAAAGGTACATAAAAAAAAGAGAACTACGCAACATTCATTGAGCGCTGGGGCGGCCTACAATTTCGCATATGAAAAACTTCATGAATGCAAAATAAGCAACAAAGAAAGACACATAAAAAAGAAAAAGAACGAAATAATAAAACAAAATATGAGACGAAAACAAAAAAGTTATGAAAAAAATAAATGAATGAAAGAAAAGCAAAAGGCAAATGTAAAGAAAAAAAAAAAGATTTTACACAGCATTTTATACCAATAAAAATACAATAATTATTGTCACGATCATTATCATTATCATTATTATTATTATTGTTATTATTATTGTTATTGCTATTATTATTGCTATTGTTATTGTTATTGTTATTTTGTTATTGTTACGATCATTATTATCATTAAGCATTAAACATTAACATTAATATCCATGAATACAATAAATGTGGCACTTTACAAAATAACAATAACAATAACAACAACAAGAACAATAACAAATACAGCTACAGCATCATCATCATTACATTAATAATTTAAGATATAAATGCATAAAGTCAAACAACAGCAACAACAAGAAACAACAACTAGCAACAAATTCATGTAACAAAATGTGAAAAGAAAAAATCAAAAGCAAAACAAAAACGAAACAAAAACCAAAGAACCACAAGAAAAGACAAAAGAATAACAATAAAAGCAACAACAACACAACCAAATAGCAGAATCTCATTTTTGTTATTTTATTATTATTATTATTATTATTATTTATTATTATTATTATTATTATTATTATTATTATTATTATTGTTGTTGTTGTTGTTGTTACAATGAAATAAAAAGTGCGACTGAAATGTATGTTGAATAATATTTTAGATTTTTATTATTGTGGTCGTGATCGTGACCCGTATTAAGACGCGTGAACGCATTTTAATGGTGTCATGGTGGCATGCAGACATCTCATAAATAATCAAAGAACTAGCTAAAAATTTTTCTTACTCAGTTAGCATCGACTTTCAAATTATTCTATACATGATTTTATTTAATAGATTTAGATCAAATTTCTTACACACATTTTTTGACGAAAAATAATTGTAGGAATGGCCCAATGTTAAGCATTTTCAGTTGAGTTCTTCTTTGGATTATAAAACGTCTGTTTATCAAATTTTAGCAAAATATCTCTAAACGTAATAACGACGTTTAAATAGAACGTTTATTCAGATGAATGGTTGGACGGATAGACCGCTAGATGCATAGAGAAAAGATGGAAAAATAAAGGAATGAATGGGCAGACGAGGTATATGGACAGGCAGAGGAATAAAAGAACAATAGGTTACAAGGAATGACGAACGGATGGATCGTTAAATGGACAGATGAACTTCTAGACGTATGGAGGAGGAAAGCACCGCTAGACGGATGAATCTATGCACAGACGAACAGACGAACGGACGAATGAGTGAACGCTGGAATAAACGAATGGATGGATAAACGGACAGAGAAATGGAAGGATAGACAGACGAGGAAATGGATCGATGGCCGGACGAATGCACGGGCAAATAGATGAACGGATGGATGAGTCAATAGTTGGAAGGCCGAAGGAAGGATAGATGAACGGATAAATGGACGAATGGGTATACGGATAAATGGACGAATGTATGGATAGATGGACATATGGAAGGACGAGCGAATGTATGTATGAAAGTACAGCCATGCCCTAAACGATTTAAGGAATACTTCCAAATCGTTTGATATAATAAAAGAAATGAACTTATCTCAAACCATTTTAGATGTTACAAAACATTGATACAAATTTATTATACCTTGTGCTGTAAGTAGTGTAGAATGAAAAAAAATGACCTACTACAATTGCAGCAACTATTTTTATTACCAATTTACTTTATTCCTTAAGCTATTCATGTAATAAAATTGTTCAAAATTTAAAAAGCAAAAGTATTCGATCGAATAAGAGAAATATCTGATAAACCTCTGGGCCATTTTACAGTGAAGGAGAATATAAAATTTTTAGCATCAGCCTTTAGGATCTGATAATAATCAACTTAATATCTTTATTAAATGGCAAAAAAAAAAATATAGGCCAACAAATCAAGTTAAGCTATTTGTGAAGAAATATTTCTTAGAAGATTTAATTCATCTAAAACTCAATATCGTTAATTTTTCAACAATTTTAATCCAATCAAAAGTGCATTAAAAAAATATTAAGTATCAACTTTTCAAAATAGATCTATAAAATTTTCCTAAGCTTTTCTTTCAAATTATTGCAAACTGCTTGAGTTTGGTATCTTCAAAACATTTGGATTCTACGTCAAGCCAAAATCCTTAATTTTGATTTGGTCTTTGCCAATCTTTCACTCAAATTAATTTTTATGGTATAAAATGTTGAAAGAGCAGTCACTTTTTACCAAATCGAACAATGCAATATAACTTCTAGTCAGATAATTATAAATGGAAACATTGTAAGAAAACAGAAAGACGTCTCAATTCTTATTAAAACAGAATCCATTTAATTTCTAGGCTACAACGATTTTCATGTTATTAGATGCAGAAAAAAAAAATAAGAATAAAATAACAGAAAACTAGAAGTTGTCGCTAGGAAATGAAAGTGCATGTAAGAAAATTAAATAAAATTAAATTAAGGAGCGGAACTACCAGAATTTTAAGATAAACTTGAACAAGTAAAGAAAATGGCATTATAATGAGAAGGCAGCAGCAAAAAAAGAAAAAGAAGCAAAAGCAACAATAACAACAAATAATAGGCGACACAAAGTAATAAACACTGGACTCAGTTCAAGGCACCATCTCCTTCTTCTTCTTCTTCTTCCAGCACTTCCTTCTACCCATCTACCTTCTCATCAGCCGCCTTCTTCTCCTCGTCATCTTATTTTTTCAACTTCTTAGAATTCTTTGTCTTCTGTAAAATTGATTTTTTTTCTTTTTCTTTGTTTTTTTTTTTTTTTTTGTTACTTTTTTTTACTTTAGCTTTTCATTTGTATGGTTGGCCCCATAATATAACAATAACAACAATAACAATAATAACAAATTTCTGCCTTCTTCTTTTTTTATTTGTTTTGTCTTACTCTTTTTACTTTTTTTGAACAATGAAGTGTTAATGGATTTGTATGTTAAATGTTCTCTCTACTTCTTATTTCCTTTTTCGTCTTTCTACTTGTTTCTGGCATATTCAAGAAAAGCAAAGCAAAAAAAATAGTACAACAACAACAACAACAACAACAAAATAATAATAATAATAATTATAATAACAAAATAATGATGATGATAATAATAATCAACTAAATTAACTTACAAGTTACATGGACATGTGTGTGTGTGTGTGTGTGTGTGTGTGTGTGTGTGTGTTTGTGAGTGTATACGTTATTTGTTATGCTACGCATGCAAACAAATAAATGCAACATGCATCGATCATGCATAGATTTGTAATAGTTTACTTAAATATCGACTGAATGCAACGCAACGCAATGTAAATATTGCGAGAAAAACGAGAAAAACACAAAGTAATTCTTTTCTTTTGTATTTTCGCCTTTTCCTATTTTTTGCAAAGATCTCTAAAGAAAAGTATAAAAATATAAAATAACTTTCATTTAGTTACAAATTCTAAACATAAAAATTTGAAATTTTTTTTGTATGTTTACAAAATTTTTACTTTAGGACATTTTTTAAGTAATAAACAATTTTATTATGCTTAAAAGTTAATTTTAACGTAAAAAAAATTCAAATTAAAAAAAGTTCTTTAAAAAAAAAAACACGCAAAGGAAAATTTCTCTCGATTTTTTGAGTTTAGAGAGCAATGGAAGTAAAAACCAGAGAAAACTTTAGGGTTTCTGTGGTGAGAATGGCGCTCTTCGCTAATTGACCTTAATGAAATGAAAAACATCAAAAAATAAGAAAATTGCAATTTTTTGTATAATTTGAAAACTTCTTTCATTTGAATTAAGATTCAAAAAATAGATCAAATTAGGAAATTGTAAATTTTTTTTAAAGTATCAACTTTTATCAAAGTGAGGCGTTCTATGAAAAATATTTATAAATATAACTCGAGTTTTGCCTGTAAGTTTTTCGTTTTAAATACGGTCAAATATTAATCTACTATTTTTATAAGCAATTTCCATAAACAGATAGTTATAAATCGTTTCAAAAAGTCAGCACTGTAGAAAAAGGGATACTTCTAAAAAGCTTTGGATAGAAATTTTACAAATAAAATGGAGCTTAAGGATTTCTCAATATTCTCTCAATTATAAAGATCACATGACAATAATGGAATTAAATTGAACAAGAGAAGCTCTGCCATTTATAAAACTATGTGTCGAACAATTGATCGATCGATACACAATCGTAAATTGAAAGAACTTCTCATAAATTTTGAATTAACCTTGGAAAAAGAAAATTTCACTTAATATTTTTAACGATAAACGGTAGATAAGCCATAAATTTTTAGAATCTTTTAAAAGTCACCACAACAAATCGTTCAAAAAAATGGAAACTTTTCCAGACCTTTCCAGAAGAACGACATTTTGGTTCTTTATCTAAAAGCCACTTAGAAAAATCAAATATTTAGGCAAATGGCAATACAATTTACAATACAATTTCAAATTTATATATATTTAAATTCATAATACCTAGAAACTTCTTCAGTTATCAATTTAAAGACTGAAAAATTTCGAAATAGTGACATTCTATGTAAAACGGCCATTTTTTTTTTAAATTCAAATAAATTTTTCAATATAAAACAGTTAATAAAATCACAGAGGATGCAGGTACACATACACTCATGTATATTTATAAATTAGTCCATGAAAAATTTAATGAATAAGTAGTAATCGGTTACTCTTGCTTCATTGAATTTTATAATTTTTACATAAAAAACAATTTGCTTCTTTTAGTTTTTTTTTTTAAGTTGCACAACCGCATAATAAAAAGACGAAAAATAAAGTCTTCACACATACACATCGTACATCTCTTTAAAAAAAATTTTTTTCTAGTCATTAGAGAAATAGATTTAAAAAAAGAAATTTAAAGAAGAAACAAACTGGAAAAAAGAAAACTAACTCATCATTCTATTTTTAACCACGCCTATAAACTGTAAATGTCATGCTAACAAATATACATAAACGTAAAAGTAGAAGTTGTAAAATATTCCCATAACAATTTACCATCATCTAAATGTTTGGGCGGCATACACATTTCATTAAAAATATTTATCAAAAGATCTGATTAATTAAAGAAGAAATTTTCAATTAAAATTAATATAATTATTTCATAGTTGTTTAAAGTTTCCGAATCGTTTCGAAATTTTGTTACAAAAATTTTACTTCCTAGTTAAATCATTTGACAATTGATTTTTGATTAATAACTCGATTAATTGTAATTTATTTAAATTAATTAATTTTAAGTAAATCATTGATTTTAATTGAAGTATTCAAATCATTCGCTTGAATAAATAAATAAAATCAAATAATTAATTAATGGTATAATTAATTAAAATTAATTAATCGATAAAATAATTAGTCTAATAATTAAAAGCAATTAAAAAGTATCTCAAAATTAAATAGAATAAATTAAAATTAGTTTAAGTGAATCTAATTAATTGAAAAGTATAAAAATTATACTTCAATAAATTAATTTAAAAATTAGTTCACTTAAATTAAGAATTTCAACTAATTAATTTTATTTATTTCCTTTAATTAAAAAATTAATTTTATTTTATTTAATTAACTAAGTACTGATTATTCGAATGCCCGAAATTTTTTAAACGGTGGGTACTTTAGACGAGACCATACCAAACCAATTTCTGATTACTTTTACCATTTTGATTTATCAGAGATTAAAGGCACAATTAGTTCATTAAAATGTTTGCAACAATCAAAAAGAAAGCCTTCTAGATTTTATTATAAAATATCTTTTAGATATTATCTAGAAATTAATTTCTTAAATGCAAATTTCTTGATAATAATTATGCAAAGCAATTGTCACAGTCTGATATTAAAAACGAACTAAATTAGATAAAAATTAATTAATGATTAATTTAAAAATTAATTAATTATTTGTTCTGTCATTTCATTCTGCATTTTTAACATTTACTAATTAAGCCTTAAGTACTTAATTTGTTACTTAATAATTGATAAAGACGGCTTCTATTTTAATTAATTTGTAATATAGTGGATAGTAGTTGGTGGGTACTTTAAATTTCATTTCAATCGAAATATAATTTTTTATTATACTTGTTCAATGCAATATTATTATTATTATTATTATTATTATTATTATTATTATTACTTCTCTCTTTATCGAGCAATATGTATTTTTTAATTAAAAAGGATATTATTTGCAATATTTATTACACACACACACACACACAATATATATATATATATATATATATATATATATATATATATATATATATGTATATATATATATATATGCGTATATGTATATGTATATGTATGCATGAGTATATAAATGTAATGTCCCTTATGTTGTACCATTTAGTTGAAATTGCCGTAAATATCAAGTTGTAATATAATATAACACAATCAGTAAAAGCATTAAAAGCCTTAAAGCATCAATCATCAGTCATTATAAAAGACGTATTTTTTGTTTTTGTTTTCTTTTTTTTCCACTTCTTCCAATTGTTATGGCTATTTGTAAGATACTTGATTGTTGTTGTTGGTGATGTTTTTAAAGTTTACATAAGTATTATAGTTAAAGGTAGCAAGTACAAAATGCAAGTTGAAAACAAATAAAAAATTAAAAATAAAAACTAGAAGAAATAGGCAGCTTTGTGCTTCTAATTATGAAAAATATTGCTCTGGCTTTCACAAAACACAAACCACTAACTAACTGAACAACAAACGAAATGTGACCAATGGAGATAGATTGTTAGTAGTTGGTTGGTTAGTTGAATGTAAAGTAATTTGTTATAAAGAACGATATTTAATATTGATTGTATAGTTAGCATTTATAGATTTAATGAATCAATGTAAATTAATGTATAAATTTCTTGTTAATAACTCATCTAGAAATGAATCAATTTTATCTTTTTTACATTTTTCTTTTTAAAAACATAAATTAACATGTCTTAAATGTATTGGCTTTCTTAGAGTTATTTCATTTTTCCTTTTTAATGAGTTAAATTATTTGTACATTTGATCTTGCCGGCATAATCAGACTTTTTGCTTTTTATTTTGTTTTGTTTAATATAGCCTTCTAAAGCAACATGTTGCTAGCATTACTGCAACATGATTCTAGCAAATATAAAGCATAGATATTTCTTTAATTACTTAATATTCATATTGCTAAAATAATGCCAATAAATATCTTAAGCCATTTAAGAATTTTTCAATCATAAATGATAATATGGCAATTTTTAAATATTTTGTTTATTGTTTTACACAATTCATAATTTGATTTATATATAATTTACACATGTAACACATGAAACATAATTTCGAATACAAAACAAATAAATCCCATCAACAATGTTCTGTAATTTCACAATTGATTGTACAATGGTTTTGTTTTAAAAAACTTGAAAATTGCTCTTTAAGATATTTAATTACTTGAAAAACCCTTCACGCTCGTTACGCAATCGAAATGGACCAAAATGATACGATACGGGTGAGCGTAATGCGCACAATGAATATCTTGAGCCTCTCATAATGCTACCGCCTACAAATAAATTGCGATACTTTTCTCTTTTACGAATGAATAAATTCTGATTGTATATATCGAATGCACTTCGTGGCTCTTCGCACAATCTTTCAAATGTTTCATTTAAATCTTGATAATTTACTTGCGTCGCAATATTACGAAACTTTTTTGATGATGCGCATCTCCTGCGCTTTTTTGTGACAGGAGCCATAAATTTTGACCAAAAGGAAAATAAAAATAAATTAATGAAAACAAAATCATATGAAATGGAATGTAATGTCGGTTTCCTTTTTTTGCTTTTTCAGTGTTTTGCTGTACAATTTATTTTTTCCCATGATTTGTATCAAAAACAAGAAACAAATAATTTTCTTTCGTTTTTATTCAATTTTTTTTTTTGTTATGTCAAAGCAATTATTTAAAAATTAAAGATGTGCTTAATTTTTCAAAATGTTTGTAACTTTAAACAAAGGACAACAAATTGCAAAAGCCATAAAAATTAATTTAAAGATTTAATTAAAAATTAATTTAATTAATTAATATAAACAATAAAAAAGTTCAATCTGAATGTCTAGATAAATTTCTGACCAGAGCCTTAGATGTTCTTGAACACAATCTGGTATTGAAACTGAGCCAAATCAACAGAAGGACGAAAACGTAAGCTAAAAATGCTTATTCTTTGTCCATAACAATACCTGGAATGTTTTAATACGTATAAAAATGGCTAAGATTAATCATGACCCTTTTTCATCGCCTTCACGCCCTTTATCAGTATCATTTAGGCCGTGGGTATTTAAAATATCAATCAAACTAAATATACTGCACTTAATTAAAAACGCACATGCCTACACAAAAATAATATTTTTTTTCTGGCTTTCTGACTTGTTTTGTCAAATATTTCCTTTAATGTATAACACACTTGAATAAATATATTTTATGAGACATATGTGCCTTAGAAGTATACACAATTATGCTATATAAATCAGTTTCAATAAATTCATTAAAAATCAGAGTTAGAAAGTGAGAGAACAAAAGAGTGGCTTAGAGAGAACAATATAACAATAACACATAAACATTTAAAGGAAACTGTTAATGAAAATAAGATAAACTTTTATCTCTGATAAAAGTTTTTATGGAAACGTTTCTAATTACAACATGAGATTGCAATGATAGTAATGTATATAAACATTAAAATGTATAAGCATTTTTCTAAAAGCATGTTTCTATAAGAAATTAAGCAACATTTTATAAATAATTTGAATAAAATTTTTTTTTCTGTTACTTTTCCATTATATGTCATTTCAGATTTTATGTGTTGAGATTATTAGAGAGATACTTTCTAAGAAATTAATTTGACATAATTCTATATAAAATTAGTCACACTTATTGCATAATTGCAATTAAAATGTTAAGAATTCAAGGTGTAATGCAAAATTTTCATCACTTCATTTTCTTAATATTATATACATTTGTAATTATTGAAAGACATGGCATAAATGGTCGTCATCTGAAACGTAATAATGTCTATTTAAGAGATAAAATCATTGAATTACAATGTTATGCAAAATGTGATGGATCATACAAACAATTTGATAATTGTCTGAAAGAGTGTCAACAGCAATTAATGAAAACACCACGAAGAGGTTACTGCCCATATAATGCAATCTTCAAGAATATGAATATCAAATTGCAAGGTTTATCATGCTTATATAATTGTAGTTATGATTATGATTGCCCCGAAGTACAAAAATGTTGCCGTTCAACATGCGGTTCAGTTTGTGTTGAACCATGGCGGATACGAGATGATAATTTACTACCGCCCATACCGAAAATTGAAGAATACATATTAATACCATCCGAGCAGAAAGTTGAAATTAATTGTACAATTAATTCATTACAATTAAATTCAACATATTATTTTCATGTAGAATCGCGGCATTATGTTGGACGAGCCTGGAGGCCAAGAAAATTTGGCGCATGGCAATATCAACCGGTGGATAAAATTGCTGAATTACATGACTACAATAGCAAGCTGTAAGCTATATATACAACCGCACTCCAGATACTACACATACACATTAGTATAACACGTTGTTCATCCTTGTTTTGAATGCAGTTTTAGTACAAAAATTGGTTTCAATCTGCGACCGGTACATTGGTATCAAGTACGGGTGGCAGCCATTAATGCTCATGGTTTTCGTGGTTATTCTGAACCATCCAATGGTTTCACATTACCAAATCGTATGTACATTCCTTTTTTTTTCTATAGTTTTTTTTTTTTTTTGTTTTTCTTGCATACCGCAAAAATATTTTTACATATAGAAAAGATTTTATAGATCCGAAGCCGCCCAAAGCACCAGCCGATTTAAAAATTGTCTCATCAAAATTTAATGGCATGTATTATACAATAAAAATTGTTTGGTGTACATCGAAATCGAATTTACCAATTGAAAAATATAAAATTATTTGGGCTCTGTATGTAAAAACGAAAGATGAAAGTTTCATTTCAAATGAAACGTACGTTAAAGAGCGTCATCAATATGAAATAACAAATTTATTGCCCGATTCAAGTTACTACATCCAAGTGCAGGCCTTAACAATAAATGGTCGTAAACGTTTAAAATCGGAACCGCGTTCGATAATTTGTAATACAACAAATCTGGTGCCAACTCATAATTACACACCATTAAAGTGTGGCAGAGAGACACAACAAATTGCTAGAGGTTTAAATAAAAAATTTTATATGTCACAATCATTTGCTTCATCAATGTTATTATCATCATCAAAAAAGAGCAAACATCATTATCGTTTGGATGATGTTAATATGATAATACATTCAAATGTTAGTACATATCAAGTGAATTCTACAAAAAATCATTATGATTTAAAATTTTGTTTAAATCGTCACAATGATTTAATTGTATTCATAACTGGTTATGCTACAAGGAGAGGAAAGTAAGTTATACAAATTGATATCTTAAACAAAATAACTAAAAGGCTAATCATATTGCAAAATAATATGCCAAAATTTAAGGATTTTGCAATTCATATAAATTTTTTGTTTTTACAGAATTTATGAGCTATGCCCACAACAAAGTAATTGTGAAGAGTACAATGTAATAAAAGCGAAAGTAAGTAATTCAATATTAGTAAGTTTAGCAACATTAGTGCCTACATGTTACTATAGCTGAACAACATTTAACAAAACTAAGCAACATTTGCAAATTACATTATTTCAGATATGTTTACAACACTTAAACATTTCTTTGTTGCCTAAACTGTGAAATATGTATCCACAATTACTGACAATAATAATTTACAATGAATTTATTTAAAAAATTTTACAATTAATTACTTCAGGCGTTTTTTGTGCTTTTCTTCTTTTTTTGTTTTATTGTAATTACAGAGAGGACTTTTGGTTTTTAATAAATTAGCCTGTAATACAACGTACGCCCTAAGGCCATTAACTACTGGATTGAATGATAATAATATAAAAAGTATCACATTTACCACTCCACCACAAGATATATGTAAACGTTTCTCGCCATGTTAGTTAAAAAATAAATAAATAAGCAACAGCAACAAAATTATAAAAAACAACAAAAAAATGCAAACAAATTTTAATTTGCAAAAATATACTTAAAATATATTAAACATATAATATTCTTTAAACATTATTGCTTTTTGTGTATAGATATATTTCTCATATTGAAAATACAATCTTTTTTTTTTTGGAAGGACGTGAAGAGTAGAACTTTAAATTGTTTCCTTAAGTGTTATCTAATATAAACAAGGGCGATTGTGAATATTTTCAAGAAATATTCAAAAAAATATTTTCTAAATGATGGACCTCAAATATTACTTCAAATATTATTCTAAATATTATTTCATTTTCAAGCAATCTCTTAAAATTTTTTATACTTTATTATCTAAAAAGTTAATTAAAATGAGTCTCGTTTTATTTCAAAATTTTAACACTTACCAAAATTCTTTAGAGCTTTTAGTTCAACTGAAAATATTTTTCTATATTTCTCAGCTTCTCTTAGAATGCCTGGAAATTTGATAAAGAAAATTAGATAATTTTATCGAATATTACTAAATTATATTACAAAAAAAAAATATTCGCCACTTGTTGATACAAAGTAATTTAGATCCCTTAGCAATTTTTCAGATAGTTTTAGAATGCTTTCTATATGAAATTCCACGTCATCGATATTTTCAGTAACTAGACAAACAAACTCCCCGGTTCTATACTTCTTCATTAAATATATTTATTTTTGTATCAATGTAACTTTGATTAGTAAAGACGCCTCCACCCAAAAAGAAAAAAAATTTAACAAGAAATTTCATATGTATGTTCATTTGGTATAATCGGATTAGTCCTGCTACTTTTGTGACACCTGCAGTAACTTACACCGCAAACAAAGACGAATATTTTTTTTAAGATAATCAATATAATTTTCTTACTTGTTTCGGTGATTCATTCGCCACAAACATTTAATTGATTGATTTTAGATTTGCCTTTTTTTTTCACTTGCTGTTTCAGATTTTCATTATTTGTTATATATAAATTCAATAACTTTTCATTTAGATTTTCCAAAGATTGATCGCATTCTAATAGAATGGCTATTAAACGGCTTACATATAAAATGGGACCACCCATAATAAAAGGGAATTGATAATCTTTCCCTTGACGTATTGTAAATAATAGACGTTTCGAGACAAAATCTGTATAATTACTTAGGCGACCTATACAAATGTAACGTTGTTCATATGGTGAGTACATTTCAAATTGTATGCGTAAACTTTCTGATATGGTTAATTTGGACGATGGCATGTAAATCATACGAAAATGTACATTAAATAATTTATAAAAATCTCGACATAAATTAAGAAATGATTCCATCAAATCATCAGCTTCATTGGCATTACTTACAACGCTAAATAATTGTACGGCATTTGTTTGCGTGGCATTATACAGATTTTGAGGAGGCAAATCTTTATCAACATTTGGAAATTTTTCATATAAACGTCCTGAACTTATCCATTTCAATGGTAATACACTTGGATAAATACTTAATTTTGTTACAGCACCCAAAAAACTCTCAAATGAAGCACCGCCAGTTAAATGGGCAACATTTAATTGATGTTGTAATTGCATTTGTTTCTCTTTAACCTGATGATAACAATCAGGTGGAGTAGCATTAGCTTGCAATAATACAGCACGTACAAAATCTGGATTTGCTATTTGAGTAAATTGGCCATTTTGTATGAAGTGGCGTATGACTGCATAACCGCAATATACATCAAATTCAGCCGCTGCTGCTTTCATATAATAACGATTTATATCAATGAAATCGATATATTGTTTATAAGCTAAATGACCTAAACCACTTGAGTTATATAATTGTTTTCCCTCAGTGTAGAATACATATACATTTTGCTCTGATGGAGTCTTGGGATGTAACGAATTTGGTAAATTTAAAAAAGCATGAACGAATTCATCCTCAATTTTATAAAAATCCGCTTTAAGTGATTTCAATTCAAATTTATAGTGTTTACCATCTTGTTTAAATTGATCGATCTTCTCTTGTTTTTCACGTTCGTTATTTTCTTTAGGTATAACGGTATATAATTCGCGCAATTGTTTCGCAACTTTTTCACGTTTTCCATTTATGACTTCTATTTTATTTTTTAACTCTTTATATTTGCCATATAAATGGATTATTTCACTTAAATTAATATTTAAATTTCTCTTTTTAATATTTCTTTCTAATTCATCCTTTGATGCCTCAAGAATCCTAAAATCCATATAAGGTACCAAAGGTACATAATTTTCTGTAGCTTTATCACCACTCACAAATAAGGCTGATATAAAACGTTTATGATTTAAGTCATTACACTTGGAATATTTCCTTATTAACAAATTTAATAAAATATCCTTAAATATTACGGAGTTCTTTCGATATGATAATAAATATTTTACAAACGCGCACATTTCTTTGCTTCTTGCATGCAAATTTAATAATTTATTAATACAGACTAACTCTGTGTTTAGTAGCAGCTGAACCTCACTACACGATGTTGCCAGATAATTTTAAAATGCAAAATAAAATGCACAATAAGCGCCCTTTTGACGCCAGTATTTGTACTTCTTTATTAAAATGGCATTGAGAAGGCTAAAAAATGAACAAATTTCGAATGATTTTCAAAATTTGTTCCTTCCAGTGGTATTTCAAAGCAATAATCAACTTTTATTTAATATGCCAAATAAGTTCTGCATCGACTTTCATTTTTCATCATTTTTCTTTTTATATTAAAAATTTTTATTATATAACTTTTCTCCAAAAAATAAAGTAAGCTTTCAATCTTTTTGTTAATCGATAGCGGCCTTTTTAATCGAAAGCTCTATTAAATTTTACCAAATTGTTGCTTGTACTCTGATTTAAATAAATTCTGGAAAATATTCGGAAGCTATATCTTTCACTAAAATCTGCTTAAAATATAAATTTACACCTCAACGCATCAGAACTTTACAAATTAATGTCTAAATAAATGAATGGCCCAACGAAAATTTATTGAATCAAATTATAAGCAAATAATGCCCATCTATATACCCATAAAGAATACTCATAGAAATGTAGCATTTAAGTTTGTCATTTATTAACATTGTGTATGGAAATATATTTTTAGATTTTCATTGTGTGCCTAAGTGATTATTAAAATCTACATCGATGGTATATGGATCATTTAAAGCTGTAGAACTAACTACTGTAGCAGCTTCAGTTTCAGTCCGACTAAAACAACCCAATTCCATGCGCACCTTTTTCGCTTGCAATGCTGTTAAATATTTTTGCATGCGATAATAGCTGGCTTTCTCTCGAAAATATTCCGTTTCCACACGTAAACGTTCCTCTTGCAATTTCAATAGACTTTTCGTATTCAAAGAAGCCACTAAAGCTGACGATGAGGATAATAATGAAAGTAGATCATTTTGTTGATTCAGATAATTCGTAAAATTTTTTTGTTTGTGATTTGAACTATTACTCGATGGTGAATTATCGGATGATGAATTGTCATGTAAATGATCATCATGTAACAGATTGGCATCAAATTTTTCTTCATCATAATTGTGTGAATCATTTTGTTCATATGATTCTTGTTGTGGATTTTGATCTTCTTCAATTATACTATCATACATGAATTCATCCTCAATGATATCATTTTCCGTTATATTTATAAATTGTTTATCCAAACGTCCATCCCATTTGGCTATATTATAATCATCATTAATGCCATCATCACTGCATTCAGAAATACCACTTCGATTAGACTGGTTTGTGCTTTTTGAAATATTAAAATTTGTATCCTTTGACTTTTCACTTAAATCTACTGAATGCACCACGGCTAAATGCTTGGCCACCGATTCAATATTTTTGCCATTAAATACGATCTCACACATATTGCAATTGATATTAGTGCCATCATCATTGGAGGAGACAAATTGCCATATTAAATTTAATTGATCTTTCACTAAAGGCAAATCTCGCTGAGGCCTCGATGACGATGATAATTGTGGTAGTGGTGCTGGTGGTGGTGTTGGTAATTTAATACGGCCATGGGTTAATATGCCATGCATACGATGTAAATGACGTTGCAAATTACTTGTGCCTTGATATGATAAATTTTTATTACAAAAACAACAACGTACATGATCTTGACTAACACGTGTACAATATTTCCATACAACACTAACGGTTGAATTTGCCGGCGTGGAAGTATTGTTGCTATTAGGAACAGCATCATATGAGTCATGAGTAAAAATTTTTTTGTCTGCATTCACTGCATTATTTATGTTTTGCTGTTGTTGTTTCGGGGTATAATGTATTTGGTTGGGTGCATCACCCAAAACGTTATGACGCCTTTGCAAATGTGTAATTACATTGGCCGTACCATGGAATGACATAATCTTTTTACATAATTTGCAGCGTATTGTATGTCTGGATAATTTCTCACAATAATTCCAAACGTAACTGGCACCGCGACGTTCTTTCCTGCCATACAAATTATTCTGAATTTGTTCCGTCTCATCGTAAATCTTTCGCATTGATGTGGCTGATATTGTTTCATCACTCATCGTCCAATTAAAATTATAATCATGTAAGACTTTTAGCATAAATTATCATGAAGACATTCTTCATGTTTTAAGCGAATTAATACTTGAATTATACTTTATACCTTCTACTGTAGTTGATATTCATTTAATAATGGCCTGTTAGTTTTCCTTTTTTTTGGGGGGGTTTTGTTATTCCTTAGTTAATAGAAATAACTGTTTTTGTTTTTAGATTTGTTTATATTGTTTCTATATAATTTTTTGGTTACTTTATTGTTTTGTTTTAATTAAACGTAAAATAATCGGTAATTAATTAAACACGATCCACTGCTACAATTAACCAAAAAATTTGTACACCGTTAGATGATAATCTAAAATAACACGAGATCTTAACAACACTTTTTGCTATAATTGTAATGTTTCTTAAAAATATTTAACTTATGTACATAACTTATAATCTTTTAGATTTATTTAATAATATTTAAACAATTTTAATTTTGTTTAATTAATAAAATTTTTACAAGTCTTTGGGAAGTCAAATTATGCAGAAGCATAAAGTAAGGACTTTTCTGTTCCGAAATACAATGGACAGTTATAAGTAGAAAACAATTAAACTTTTCAAATAACTAAGATAATACAATTTATAATAGTAAAGTGGACTTAATCGAACTAATTAACAATGTTCAAGGGATTTAATATTAATAATATTCTTTTATAATAGAAATATATAAAGAAATTTCACATATAAAGAGAATATTAAATACTTAGAATTTATATCAAGTAGTGTAACTGCAATGAGCACAAGTGTTGTAGACGCAAAATATGTACATTTGTAAGTCTCTTATTGTAAAGGTATTTAATCGGTACATAAGTAAAGAACCAGTAATTAAATATTTCAAAATCGTAAAAGTACATTTTACTTAATATTTCGATGTATAATTCACAGAATTTGGGTTATGTGCCATAAAATTTTTTTCTATTTTGCTAAGATAATAATTTTAAACAACCCTGACTTTCTTAATCAAAAAAGAAGTTCTTGTTAACATTTTGTTGCTTGAATTCTTTTTATGTAGCTTTGTTTTTAATAAATAATAAATAAATTTAATTGGAAAACATTATGGACGCAAATGCAAATAAAAATGATGATGAAAGTGAAAAAAGTAAATATTATACAGTCGAAAAAGATGAAGAAGAAGAGATACTACTTACACCAAAGAAAGTGCCGCATGAAAGGAAACATAAAAGTTTAGTATGGGATTATTTTGAGAAGTTAAATCCTACGCGGGTCCGATGTCGTTTATGTGCCCTTGAACAAAGCTACCAAGGTAACACATGGAATATTTTAAGGCATTTGAAAACTATACATAAAATTGATGCCACTAAACGGGGAAAATTATTAAATGCAAATATAAATAATAAGGAGCAACAATCTCAACAGCAACACTCACAACCACAACAACAACACATCACGATAAAGAAATTAAAGCAACAAGCGAGTACAGATGATGAAGAACACATGCGTTCAAATTCTTCTTGTGATGAATATAAAGTGGAAACATTTCAGGATAATGAACCTTTGGTAGATTTTGCAACAGCCAATATGAATATTTTGTACAGAGAATCAGATACAGATTGTTTTGATAGCCGACAGCGTCCATCTAAACGTAAAAGTTCTTTAGAAGATGACCGTATTATAGCAGAGACTGAATATTTTCGTGAGAAAGCTGCCTATTTTCGCATACAAAAACATTTGGCCGCTTTACAAGCTAAAAAGGTTAAATTTGAGTTGGATCAACTCTATATTGCCCACAATGCTAATAACAATTAAATGCATATATCACAACAGCTAGCCAGGTAGCCACTTGGCTAACTATAATTAATATTTTCTCAAAAAAAAAAAAAAAAGATGAAAATATTTGTCGTTATTCCATAGGAATTATTTCTGACTGTATTTTATAATTTATAAGACTCTTATTTCTAAGTTGGAAAACTAAGCACCAAAAAGAAACACTTTTTTTTATTTAAGGCATGAAATGCTTTGTTTTTAGTTTTATAAAATTAATTTCATTAAATAAACATAAACATTAATCTTGTAAAGCATCACTTTGATTTCGAAGTCCAGTTCAATTTTTAAATATCTCACTTTCCTTGTATACCTAAATGAGCCAAAAGTTAATAGTTATCAAATTTGGTATATGCCAACTGGTTGGAACGCTCTATTTTGGCAAAAAGAAATCGATCTATGGTAAAAAAAAATTTACAATTTTGACTATTTTTTGAAAATCTTTGAATGATTTATTCAGACAATTTTTATAATATTCTTGGCCACATGAGGGTCTATAAAATTTCTTTAAAAATTCATTCTTGTTTTTCCATTTTTAATTTATTTGCAAAAGTATGTTTCTTCTTTCACTTAATTTCAGAATTTTAATCAATATTTTAGTTGTACTTATTTATTTATTTTTTGAAAAAAAATATATATTTTTAATATTTCTTATATTTCGTATATAAAAAAATTCTATATAGAAAAATATATAATTAACCGCTTATATTTATAACGAGTATAAGTTACAACGTGCGTTGCAACGTTCGATGAAACTTTTTTCTATTTCTATTTTCTTTTATATAGAAATTCTCAACATTTTTTTATATAAACAGAAATTTTATAAATTTTTATTGTTTATTGTTCTTTCTAACTTATCTTTTTTTTTCTTTTCTGATTCAAAGAAAACAAATATTTATACTTTTTAGAGGATTCCGCATCAATAAATTAATTAATGTGCACGTAATAATTTAGTTTTTGATCGAAGTAAAAACCAAAAAAAAAAAATAAAAATAAAATAAAGAACAATCAAATATACATACATATATACAAACATGAAAAATTTTGAGTAAATTTAAATTCAACATGAGCAGTGTAAAATATTTGGACAATTTTTTTTTGTTTTTTTTGTTTTTGAGTATTGAAAACGATCGGAAATGATCATCAATGTTCGAATAGTATTGTCATAATGGCCATTAATATAATGCCACCTAATAGAGCAAATAATTGTTTAACAGATTCTAAACGACTGTCTTCTTGTAATAAATCAGGTAATACTGTAACAAGAGATATGTGTAAAAAACCACCAGCTGTGAATGGCATTATCCAAGATGTGCGGGCCTCCATAGCCGTGGTTACACCAGAACCACCAATGGCCACTAAGGCACCTAAAAGGCCGGCAGCCGCTGTTAAAAATTGTGCTCTGGCAGCATCCCATCGACTAAAACCTGAACGTAACAATATGGCAAAATCTCCCACTTCATGGGGTATTTCATGCACTGTAAGCAAATCAAGAATATTTGAGAAAAAATTATCCAAGCTGTTTCTATATATCACAATTTCCGTTTTCCCAAAAAAAAGGTAAGCAAAAAATTTTTTACTCCTTATTTATTGAATAAGTAAATTTTAATATACTTACATAATATGGCAAATGTGGCTAATAAGCCATGGCGAAATGAAACTAAAAATGATCCAGCTACAGCTAAACCATGGGTAAAATTATCTATTGAATTGGCCATTAAATTTAAATAACCAGCCACTTTTCTAGGTTGTTCTTTTTGCTTATTTTCTCTTTCCAACAAATAACAAGTATTGGGTATATCTTCAATATCACAGGATTCTCTACCAGTGCCAGTGCAACCTTGTGACGTATGCCCTTTTAATACCATTCCACCTGTTCGACGTAATAAACAATTAGCAATTTCAACACATTTCGGTTGCGGATTCTCTTCATCAGCATTCGTATAACCGGAGAAAATTTTCTCAACTATGGTAAATATTAAAATGCCTGATAAGACCCACAGGCCTGAATGCATTGATGGATGGCCGTTCTTAGCACTATGTTGTTGATCACCTTCCCATGCCTCTGGTAATAGATGAAGAAAGACATCACCTAATAAACCGCCCACAGCAAAACTTAACAATATTCTTAAAAATTTCGATTCACCTGCTAAATAAAAAAAGAAAGAAATTAAATTATAATTAAATGCAATATTTGACTTTTGAGGTATAAATATTAATTACAGATTAATAATTAAATAATTAATAATTAAAAAGGAACTACTAACTAAAGAATAAGTAAAATTAATGATTTTAAAAATTAATATTTAAATATAATTTAGAAACAAAATTAACAAATGAATAATTAATAAAATTAGTAATTATTAAAATTAATGATTTAATTAATACTTACATAATTATAAAAAAAAATCATACTTAATAATCAAAATTAATACTTAAAATTAATTCTACATATAGAATTGTAAAAATTTGAAAAATATTTACGATCTTTGTAACCATCTTTTTCCAATTTTTCATCTGTCGGTATTATGGCAAGTGGTAAAATGCCGCTCAAACCAATTATCATTGAGCCCAGCAATGAAAATATCCAAGGTGTGTATTCGAAACTTTTCAAATAATCGGGTACATATACAGTTATTACATGATTATATATTGATGTTAAATGTTCATCGAAAAAAGCTGTCGTCACATTCATCTTATTTATTTATTTTTTTTTTATTGTCGATTATATATGACAATGCAAAAAACAAAACAGGAATACTGATGGTTTCCTCTACGTTTTCTTTTTGTTTTCACCCTAAATACACCTTAAAGATTTGATTGTAAAAAAAAACTGTAAAGATAAAAAAAAATTAAAAAGAAATTTTGAAAAAATCGATTCAACTTAATTATCCTTTTCTAATATTTTTATTTTTATTGTGCGATTATTACATAAGAAAAAAAGCCAGACCTTGATTAATAAATAATCAACGTATTATATAAATACATATATAATATATAAATGTAAAGAGAAACCGGTTAACTTTGAATCAAAAAACCTGGTAGTAAGCCTTTTTTTTTTAATTTTTCACTTTACCTATGCGACTAATGGTTTTCTATTGATTTTTAGTGTAATAATGATAACAGTTTTAGAAATGGCCCATTAATTAATTAATTGAGAAACTAACTTAGGCGCCAATTGGTTAAAAACATATATAATATTCTACGTATTCATAAATAATAATTAGCATGAACATATTTAAAGATTTGTTTATACAATCTGGTGTAACACAAAACTTCTACTCAAGTCGTGCAACATGAATTTTTGCATGAATTACACGATGTTGTTGTAAGACTGTTATACAAAACAGAAAAGTTGCAACGTTATGTTGAGATGAAAAAGTTATCACTTTCAACATGTTGCTAATGATTTACAATAATAATATCATTGAAAGTGGGGAAATGTCATATTTTATCATTCATTTTTTTTTTATTTTTACACTTTGTTTAGAATGATCTTATAATTTTCTTGAACGAGCTTTATTTTTGCTTTATAAAAATCCATTTGATTTAATTCTAGCAAGAGTGGCATATTTTCTCATGGGTTTTAATGTTTACTTATTTATAATGAAATTATTTTCCACTTCTTTTAATTAATTATTTTTATTTTCTCTAGAAATTTGTCTTATACTTATAAATTTGTATGATTGATCAAACTAATGTTTTAATCCAAACTCTTCAACTTGATTTTGATAGAAGAAAATAAAATTATTTGATTGACGACAGAACTTTGCTACTGTTGCAACGTTTTCGCATTTTAGAAGTATCGCCAAACTTTTTAAACAATTGGCGCTACCTATAAACGTAAATTATAATAGAACATTGTGCCAGAATTTCAAAATATTAAAAAGTAAGTCATATTTTGTTTCTTATTAATATGATTTTTTACTTCTTTACTTACACTTTAATTATGCTTTAAAATGAACAAATGTAGGTGTTAAAGGCACGTGAAAACGTATTGTGTGTTCTTTCTTTTTCTTTTTTCTACGTTTTCATTACTGTTCAATTTATTATAGGTTTTCTTTGTTTTGTTTTGTAAATTTTGTTTTTTTTTAATTTTGCACCCTGCACTAAGAAAAAAATAGCAAAAGCAAAACAATTACAAAGAGTAACATTTCTCCATATTAATAAATCGCATTGTGTAACGGTATTAGTACCGTTTATTTATTTATTATAAATATGTGTACATTTAGCAACATTTGCGCTAAAAAGAAAATATCTTGTCAACTTGTTAGATATTTGCTAAAATTTCCATTCAATTGCGATTTATGAGATTGGTAATTTTCGTTTATAATTCGCTATTTTCTTAACATTATTATTAAAAGCATTAAATTTCACAAAAACAAATACGTTGCATGCATTGCATTCCGACAGCAAGCAAATAGGTAACGGCAAATTGCTTTCTCTCTTAAACTTTTCTGTATGGAGAAAAGTTGCATAAACACAATAGAAATAAAGGAAATAATGTTTCAGCAACAAAAATTAATAATTACACAAAAGACAATTTCTTATGCGAAACAATTAATACGGGTAAAAAGAGAATCATTTTTACACACACATGTATATAAATATCTTTTATTTATTTATGTATATTCGATTTATATATATATGGTCACTTGTAATGTTATTAATAACAATTAACACAAATTCTCTTCTTACCTTTGCACTTTAATACACGATAATTAAAAAAAAAACTACTTTAACACGAAAATATTTTTGCAAATTTCTTGTTAATAATGAATGTCTTTTAAATAAAAACTTACTTTATGACACCGACTGTGTCAATATTAAAATATTACATATTTCTCTAAGTTACTTTATATCATAAAAACAAAAAAAAACAAAAATTTTTTTTGCTGTTAATGTCAACTTTTAGTTTTTAATGCTCTGCAGTTCACTTACTTTTAATTTAGTTTATGGATTTTTAATCACTAGTTTGCACTGAAACTAAGCAATTTTCTTATTGATTTCTTTTTGTTTTGTTGGTCTCTAAATATTTTCGTTTTTTGTTTTTTCACTTTATGCCTAATTTTACTTAAAATGTTTACTTGTAAAAGTAATGAAAAAAAAATGTCATTTCTCCTCTTAGCGCGTTTATTGTTTTATGTGTGAAAAAAAAACTGTAATATAACAAAAGTTATTGATAAGAACAAAAAAAATTTCTAGTACTGTGCGCCAAAATAGATAAACTAGTTCATGTGGTATTCTTTAATCAAGTGTTAAATAAGATCTTTAAGTAGTCTCATGTAATAACTTTTCTTTCTTTCAATAAAAATTTATCTGTTAATTTTGAATCACAATTGTTTGCTAATTAATTGATTAATTTTATCTACTAATAACTATTATTTATGATGGTTATTTTCTTGATATAAGTTGTACTTAATTAGTTTCTAAAGTAAAAACAATTAATTAAAAAACTAGTACAGATAAATGACTAGTTTTTCTCTGATTTCTTAGCAAAATAGATTAAATTCTATATAAAATTTAAAATTAAGTCCTTTTCAGAGATTTGGCAATAAATAAATTAAAGAAAGTACCTTAATTTACTTCCAAGCTTATGATTTTTATAAATTACTTAAATCACTTGAGATTTTCATGTTCATTAAGAGTTCATATCAATCAATTTTCTTTTTAACTATTCCAAAACGTCTAAGAAAATGGTCATACCAACAAGTTCTGATGGTGGCGGCCAGAAACTAAAAGCTATTTATAAAATATTAATATTTAAAAGCTTTCATGAGCGACATTAATAGAACATTCTAGAAAACTTTTTTCCACCCTACAGTAATTTTACAATAACTACTCTCTTTTAAAAATTTATATAAATACTTCTTTCATTTAGATTGGCTTGAACTAAACATGGCCGATACTTGGATAGACAAAGTAAGGTCATTGTTAGATTAGATGTGGAAAATTTCCGGTATTCCAATTATTTGATAAGGCAGCCTTTTTCCTTAAGACAGCGAAGAAAAAAATATGAACTCTGCACTTAGAGAAAATGTCCCTTTAACCGTTTTGAATCATATTCAAAATCAATGTTGCCTAAAAAAATATCCAATATTTCCGTTTTTGAATTTGTAATTCATATTTTTTTTAACTTATTAAAAGTTTGCTTCGATTTTCTTTTGTAGTTCTTCAAATTTTCATTTCATTCAAAACTATTTAATATAAATCTGAGTGTAGAGTACTAAAAGTCGACCGATTGAAATTATTTTTTTTTTTTGTTCATTTTTATGTACACGCAGATCATGCAATAATATTTATATTTTATTGTATTGACTTATAAAAAATTTATAGATAATTTCAATAATCGAGAAAGAAATTATATTTTTCTTAAATATTAAATATTTAAATGGTATAAATTATGCTTCCTAGAATTAATTGTTTATATAATCAAATTAACTATTAATTAAATAAATTTGATATATTTTCTTCTATGCAAATATCATTTTACTTCCCTTTAGAAAAAAAAATCACCACCTGTTTACGAAAAAAGAAGCATAAAATTCTTTGAAAAATTTTCTAAAATAATAAATGAAAATATTGCAGACGATCAAAGCAGACACATTAAATGTCGTACTTGATAATATTTTTTTTGCCAACAAATTTTTCTAGTAAACTTAAAATATTACCTAAGTATTTAAAGTAATTGTAAAGATGATTCGATTTTATTTTTCCTTAAAGGGCTTGGTTTTGGCCGAATATCTATGATATATTGCCCAAAATCTTCGATTCTAAGCATTTTACACAAATGCTTAACTTAGATGGTTAAATAATTTGATTCAGAGCGTTTGTAACTTCGATTGTAATAATCAGATAGAAGCGGATACGTTTTTAAAGCTTTTCATAAATTAATATCCATTGCCCATTAAGTTAAGGGTATCTTTACTTAATTAAAATCTTTCTAACATCTAAAAAGACTTTTGAGAGTTCTAGATTAAAAGATTGGTGTACAAAATAGTCCATGGACCTCAAGAGCAGTTTCTTAAAACGAAAAAAATCATGATCGTTTGTTTGTTATTTGTATATCTACAATTTTACATGTCCTTTCTTACCAGAGCACGAGAACCTTAGAATCTTAGAACCTTGGATTTATATTTTGTACATATAAATTATTACAAGAGATTTCTTTTCAGGAGCTTACAATATGGGCCTAGAAGTAAACCAAATACATCGTCATTTTTATACTTGCAATGAACGAACGTCTATTCAGTAGAAAGAAGATATCTGCGGCCCAATAAAGTTTATATACCCTGAAGTAGGTCTCCATGTTTCTTTGGCCATAATATTTGAGATATTGACTTCAAATTTGAGCGAAATATTGAAAACTCTTTCTGAAAAATTGGTATTGCAAATTGGTTTAATCGCTTATAAAGCACGTAGCCAAACTTTGAGGTTCATCCAAATGGGAATCGTAAATAAGAAAAATTGGTGTCAATTTGAATGAAAATAAGGGGAAGGGAATGGGGCAATTTTGCCAGCATAGATTTTCTCATTTAAGTGATTTATTATTTACAACCTAAAATAAATATGTCTAAGCTAAGAGAAATTAAATCCCTCAGAATGATAAGAGGAGTCATTATTCATTGGTCGAATCATATATCGATGTTATATGAAAATATCATTCAATTGAATTTCAAGATTTATACATTATCGATCGTTTTATTGTTGGGCTTTTAAATGACTTGCACATTTTGCATTTTTTCCTTTTTGTGGCTTTGATAATGAAAGCGAGTTTCAGTGAATGATCGTTACTTACGTTCTTTTCTTCGATAGCTTATCTTAAAATATGAATAAAAAAAGTTCGGAAATACCGAAAAGGAGATATAAAATAATTTTGTGTTTAGAAAGGAAACTTTTTAAAGTAAAAAGGGACAATACGTTTATTTATTAATGAACAATATGATAAATATAACAAATATTTAGAGAATGTAAACATTTTCAGCCTTTGCCTTTTAGCTAATAAAAAGTTGAAAAAAGGCAAATAAAAGTTTTAGGATTGGTCAGGGTTACTTTTTATACACCGTACATGAGTTTGCCTTTATGCAAATGACAAATATAAGAAATATTGATCGATAAATAGATCAATAGACTTTGGGAAATACTTTTTACTGATTTTGTATTCTGAATTTTGAATTCTGAAGTCCGTAAGCCCTCCTAGATGCTGTTAATAGTTATATTCTGTATATTCATGCCACAAATAATTTGGGGCATCTTTATAATGCCTCTCAAACACAAACTAGAAGATATTTCTTTTTAATTTTCTCATGCTTCGCTGGCGTACAAATTCTCTGCGATCTCTTCTTTATCTTCTCACTTAAACTTTTTGACAAACCGAATATGCTGGCTGGTGCTTAAGTATCCAGTACTGCAACTTTTTGTCGATGGCTGCATATATAACAATAAACTTAATTCTAATTCTCACTTGTTCTTTCTCTCTAACACACAGCAAGCTACTTTGCCAGAATTATGACGCATAAGTGAAGAAGGAAAAAGCTTTTAGAGAGTAAAATGTAGAAGATGGCAAAAATGCTTTAAATAGACCGGCATTATCTTTGACTTGAATAGTGTTTTATAAAATCTCGACAGATTTATAATAAAGTGAACATTTTCTAATAAAAAGTAAGTGAAGTGAATTTATCTAGAAAATTTGATAAGTGAGCATTAGTGAGAAAAATAATTTAGTGATAGATTAAGGGGTTTATAAAAGAGTGATGTCATAATTAACAAATTAACTTACAAGTACAAGCCAAACAAAAAATGAAAAAGAACAAAAAAAAAAGAACAAGTGAAAGTTTTAAGTTAATGACTTGAATAAATCAATTTAATTATTAAGTACAGAAATTTTTTAAGTTAATGACACGCAACAATGCAATCAAACAAGTTTTCTAATTTTTTTTTTCTATGTATACTCAACTGGTTCTTCTTCTTCTTGTTCTATGAACTACATTTTTATAATTTAGATAGAAAAAAAAATTGTATTATTTTTCAAGGCGAATTTATTATGGTTATTATTATGTTTTTGTTTCGTTTTTGTTGTGTTTGTTATTAGTTCAATTAAGCTTTTGATAAATAGAACCATTTTACTATAAATCGATGTAAGCTTAAGGCAGTGATTTCTATCAAAATTTCTTTTACCCAGAATTTATTTCTCATTGAACTTTCAAGATGCATTTTTAGATTTTACCTTCATTTGTGATAAATCTTGTAATAAATTTTATATGGACTCATTTTTATGCCCATCGGTTTAGTATCACTTTTTGTTTTGATTATGATTTAATTGTCTTCCTGACCATCTATCTGTAAAATGAAAAGTACAGTTCAAAACTTTAGATATATTTTAATAAAATTTAATAGTTGAACATGCTCTGGCTGAAACAACCCCGCGCGTTCTACAATCATTCCTCATATGATTCTCAATTTTAGATGAAATTTATAAACTTTGATATTTTTTGAAGCAAATTAGTTAATGGACTGTATAAGTATACTAAATTTATATTATCTAGGGTCTATCTAAGCTTCCTCTAATTCCGCACAAACTCATAATATTCTGTACCACAAATGATTTAGAGTACAAGGAGTTGAAAATTTTTTTTTAATTTTGCCTAAAATAAAAAACTTACTTACTTTTAATTAATTTAATCAAATTTTATAGATTTTGAAAACTTTTGATCATCATGGATTTCTATTATTTACCCGGTTCGGCACCATGTCGTTCAGTTATGATGACCGCTAAAGCATTGGGCCTTAAATTGAATAAGAAATTGTTAAATCTTCAAGCTGGTGAACAATTGAAACCGGAATTTATAAAAATCAATCCTCAACATACCATTCCAACCTTAGTAGATGGTGATTTCCCGATATGGGAATCACGCGCCATTATGATGTATTTAGCTGAAAAATATGATAAGAAAGATTCGTTATATCCTAAATGCCCGAAGAAGCGTGCTGTCATCAATCAACGTTTATTCTTTGATATGGGGACTTTATATAGCAGTTTTGCTGAATATTATTATCCACAAATATTCGCAAAGGCTCGGCCAATCCTGATGCCTATAAAAAAATCGAAACCGCTTTCGATTTTTTGAATACATTCTTAGAAGGTCATCAATATGCTGCTGGCGATACACTCACTTTGGCTGATTTGGCATTGTTGGCCACTGTTAGTACATTTGAAGTGGCCGGCTTTGATTTTACTAAATATTCAAATGTAGCAAAATGGTATGCTAATGCTAAAAAAGTAGCACCTGGTTTCGATGAGAATTGGCAAGGTTGTTTGGAATTTAGGAAATTCTTCAAATAAAATTATTATTTTCGATATATTATTATTTTTTCTTTTTACATTCATCAAATGTTTTCTCTCTTTGTTTTGCTTTTGCAAATTAATCATAATTAAATAAAGCATTCAAATTACAAATACATTTACACACTTTTAAATAAACAATGATTTTTCTTTGTTCATTTTTTTTATTTATTTTTTAGAGATAAAAAAAAAATAATTACTCATTTTATTATTTAAATCA
Organism: Melophagus ovinus; assembly: GCA_023089585.1. Lineage (NCBI taxonomy): Eukaryota > Metazoa > Arthropoda > Insecta > Diptera > Hippoboscidae > Melophagus > Melophagus ovinus. The sequence continues at coordinate 7,054,848 of JAKKIB010000177.1, forward strand.
AATCTACAAATTAGATGAGTTTTTTTTGTTTTATTTTGTTTTTTGTTTTAAGTGAAAGTGTAAAGAAAAAGTTTTTGTCCTTTAATTATTTTCAAAATTTGCCAACTTAACAATTAAAAATGGTAAGCAACAAATGTATTGACCTTGTAAAGGGCATATATTTGCTAATTTATTTTGGCAGGTACTTTAATTTAATACAACAACATAACTTTATTGAAGACTTTTATACGAGGAGAGTTCCAAAATTATCGTTATTATAATTTGCTGGCAATTAGATGTAATTTATTTTCCAATGAATTTTTTTTTTTTTATTGGAAAAACGATTATTGTTACTTAATTATTGACTCTATATAAAAATAAAATAATGGAACTACCCTCGTATGATTTCTATGTATAAAAAAAATTTATTTAAAAATATATATTTAAACAACTAAAAAAGTGTGGTTAATTTTGGGAAATATTGCACATAAATTAAATTAATCTAATCTATGAAATTAGTATCATTTAAATGGCATTGGCCTATGAAATGATTGTTCTAAATTATGTAAACGCTCTTCTAAATCATTCATAGAATTACGTAATATATGACCACGCGGTTTCATTGATATCCGTGGTGAATTTTGCATTAAATCATCTTTAAAGCCGGAAAATGAATGGCGTACACAGGAACGTTTTTCAAATTGTGAATTTACATACAAATCCTGAGAACAAGGTAATTGATTTTGTAATTGTAATTTTGATGATGATGCTGTCGATAATAACACTGATGGATTCTTTAAATGATGTTCACACAATGAACGGCAATTTGTAACCACTAAAGAATCTTCATTTTGTAAAGAATCTTCATAATTATCACTAATTTATATTAAAAATAGAATGTATATAAAAATAGAAATTAAAATGATAATAAAATTATAAATATATAAGAATTTTCTTTTAAGTCAACAAATTAATGCGCACTTTGAAAATTTCCAATACATTTAAACTTAGAATTATTATAAAAATATTGTTATAGAATTTTTGTTTTGTAAATTTTTTTGTATTCCATAGAAATTCTTTGATTCTACATGATTTCCGATACAGTGTAAAGTTTATATGAAGAAATGCCGAACATCCCTGGCGATTTGATATAGATCTAGACTTTTCTAACGATCCATTTAGTATAATATTTTGAGTTAAGTTAAGCTCATCTGAATTTGTCACCTCTCCATAAATTTTTTTATAGGCCATAACTTTTGATAAAATTTCATCATATTTTTGTCTAAGAACGGGACAACATATGGCACAATTTTTATAGATCGTTAAATGATTTGAAATGGAATGGTTCTTTAAAATCTTTTTGGTTTAATTTTTCAGCCTCAAAGTTTTCGGTTAAACTTAAAAAGCAATGTCACGTAATATAAAATGATTTAGATTAAAAAATTTATGTGGTAAATGATTGGCTATTAATTAGAAAATGTGCCTGCTAATAATTTTTATGGAGAGTTGTAATTTTAAAGTACAAGTTAGCTTCTTTAAAAAGCTTCAGAAGTTCACTTTAAAATAATAATCTATTTTAGCCGATTTGTATTTTCATATTTTTAATATTTAATAAATTTTACCTGGAATCTGTATTGTTATTGATATTTGTCATATTGTTGTGCACTTTTAATTTCATATGTTCTTTGGCATGGCGTGGACACAATGGCTGATGTTGATGATGTTGTGAATCAAATGAATCGGGCGATGTTTCATATAATTCTCGGCTACTAAGAAAATCAACGCCAGAGTCTTGTCCATTTGAATTTAATGAGAACATTGATGTCTCATAATTTTGATTCGATCTAGTTGAATATTAGAAATTGTTATTATTGAAATAAAAAATTTTGAAAAATATTTATAGTCTACATCACTATGTGCTATTAAATGTAATAAGATTTTAAGAATGCAACATCCGGAAAATTTTAAAATAGAATACGTTTTATTGTATCGATTAACTTGGAAATATTTCCTAAATTGATTAACGTCTGTCGCTACGTCTGTCGCTACGTCTGTCTATGTAAATTATACACTGCAATATCAAGTATATTTTTAATCCAATTGAATTGACTACGAGTAAAATCCATTCGCTACATTTTTTGAATCTTGTTTTACATAAAAAAAAAATTTTTCAAATTACTGGTTAATTGCAATTTTTTTCCTATTTAAAGGAAGTGTACTTTCTTGACTTAAGAACTACGTAAGGTAAAGTGATGTAGGGTATTTAAGAATCATGAACGATCATGCTTATCATATTTTTATTATTTTTTTCTTTCACTTACAAATTATTAACCGGTTGACTTGTTTTATATTTTAATACAAATGGTAACATTTTATTTTCCGCTTCTAATGCTGAACGTAAAGCGGCAACAGATTTTGGTAATGGGACATCTATATATTCTCGTGGCCTGTGATTTAAATTATTGTTATTTTGATTGTTGCTATGTATAATATTATTATTGCTGTTATTGTTGTTATTATTATTATTGTTATTATTGCTATTATTGTTATTGTTGTTGTTGTTGTTGTTGTTGTTGTTATAACTGTTGTTGGTGTTGCTGCTATTGTTATTTTTCCTTCTAAAAAATGTTGTTAATGTTATTACTATGATTATTATGTCGGCGCTATACATATAAACAATTTAACCTACACACCAAAAGTTTTTAACGTTAACTAGTTTTATCGTATTAATTATTATTGATCTGGTGTTGATCATTTTAGCCAATTTAACTAACTGTTTGGGTGGTTCTAATATATTTGAATTGAATTGATCTATTTTTTTATATAACTTACTCATTGTTTAAATGGTGTTGTTGTTGATGTTGTTGTTGTTGGTAATGCTGTTGTTGTTGGTGTTGATGTTGTTGCTGCTGCTGATGTAATTGTTGTTGATGATGATGATAATGATTTTGTGATTGCTGCTGCATTTGTGGTACATAAACGATTTGTGTTTGCTGCTGTTGCTGCTGTTGCTGCGGCTGCGGCTGCATTTGTTGATGATGTTGAACTGATTGTGATTGTGGCTGTAAATGAGATTGCTGTTGCTGCTGTAAATTATAATGCTGGTGATGTGGTGTATGTAATAATTGTTGTTGTTGTTGCTGTTGCTGTTGTTGCTGTTGTTTTTGTTGCTTTTGTGACCAATCTGCTTCTAGTTTTTGTCCCACAGCAATCGCTGTTGATTGCGTTTTAATTGATGATAATGATTCTAAAAGTATAAAAAATAATAAGCGAATTTTGGTTTGCTTTCTAGAAGATTTTTTTATATAAACTGGGACTAACGTTGACTTTGCCTTTGAGCCGCTTTAGTATAAATCGATTGTGCTTGTCGTTGCAATTTTTGTTGCTGTTGTTGATGTTGTTGGTGTTGTTGATGTTGTTGGTGTTGTTGATGCTGCTGTTGATGATGATGTTGTTCTTGTAAATGTTGCTGCTGACGATGCCGTCTACGGCGACAATTATCCAAGCCCACAGCAGCTTTAGCATAAGTGAGATTTGTTTCCGATGCTGGAAATTCTTGTTGACTCCAAAAATTTCTATATTTTTGCAGATCAATATAATTATTTTGAAGAAAATATTAAGGAACAAAAACAAAATAAACACAATTAGTAAAAGTTATAAATAATAATTAGTTATATAACTAAGCACACAAATCAAACTTAAAGCTTTTTATTTTTTAAATTGAGTAATAGTATGAAAAATAACGGTATTAATAAGAAAGTTTACATGTGAGTAAGTCATCTTATGTATCTTTGCAGTATAAGCAAATAAGTAATGAGTCATTTATTTATTAGTATTTACCGCTATTTTATTGAGTGGTGCAACATTTTAACATTTACCGTTTTTGTTTGCATTTTCTTATTTTCTCTTTAATAAGAACTTTAAGCTTTCTTATTTTTTACATTCATTTTTATTCACTCAAGTATAAGGTCTTTAGAAAAGTCTGAGAGAGAGAGTGAGAGAGAGAGAGAAGGAGAAAGTGAGAAAGAGTTGAATTTCATATAATTAAAACAAACATTTTATAAAATTTTAATGCTATTTTATTTACATAAAGATAAGCAAATTAATTAGAAACAAAATTATTCTTTATAAACTACACAAAGTTCAGTCTTTTCAATTCTCTTTTCTTTTGATATCTTTCTTAGGAAAATTTGTAAAAAGAAAATTAAAAAATAAAAAGCAATTGAGTTGGACATAATAAAAAAAAATTTACCGTTTCTGTTTGAGGCATACAAAGCAAAAACCCAACATGATCGCACCCAAACCGCACGATGTAAATATAATAACTGTTAAAATTTGTAGACTACTCCATAATGTTGCATTATGAGCAGTTTTATATGATGGTATTTGACCAAATTCCGATAATTCAATTATACGTGGCATTACTTTATTTACATCCCAATTATCATAAGGATATTTTTCTTGCAATTGTTGCTGTTGTTTCATATATATTGCATCGAAGTGTAAATGGGCTAAAGAACTAAACAATAATTATATTTTTAGATTAAAAAAAAATTGCATATTTCATATGCTTCACTTACTCTTGCAATTGATGCATATCAACAAGAGAATTTGTGCGAAAATCAACAGCATATATGTAGGCATCAGTGCTAGAAAAAATATTTATAAATAAATAATGAAAGTCAATGTAAGTAAAAATTCTATAATCAAATAAATGGCCATTAAGTTGCTTTATTCAATCCAAAGAAATTAATATTTGAAGGAAAGTCAGATAATAAAAGTCGTAAAACTTGAATATAAAGGAAGTACTAAAGGATAGTAAAAGGAATAAAATAAAAATGAAACCTTCATCAATATGATAAAGCTTTTCTTAGAAGCCCTATCAACTTGACACAACATCTTCAAAGACTGCTCTGCATTTAATAACTTAAGCCTAACATTATGTCCCAAAAAAAAAAAAAAATGAAAAAATTATTATAACTTACGCTATTTGTTCAATTGTATTATCCATATGTGGTTCCAATAGACGAACTCTAATTTCCATGCCAATTGCATCACTTAAAGCCTCAACTAAAGCATCAATTCTACGTTCAACTTCAATAGGTCGACCCTCCAAAACTAAACGTACTTGCTTATCATCATCGATTTGATAAACGAAAACATTTATAATACTACTTTGGCCATCATCAGCACCGGCACGATCTGTAGCCTTTACATCAAAACCATAAACATGAGTTTCCAGAGATGCATCTATACCGGCTATTAAACGTATTTTTCCAGTGTATTCATCAATGCCAAATAAATTTGTTGGCTCATTTAAAAGTCTATAACGAATTTCAGCATTTAAACCTTCATCAGCATCGGTAGCTTCAACTTTTGTTACCGGATAACTGAATGTGGCTGTGCGTGGTATAACAGCAATAATTGGTTGAGTGCCACCTTTAAATATTGGTGTATTATCATTGGCATCCAAAATTTTTATCACAATGCGACATTCATTATTATCTAAACCTTTTAAACGTTCATCATTCACGGGATATTGTAAACGAGTATACGTGCGACCTTCACGATTTGTACGTTCACCACGTAAACGCAATTTATATTGAGAGATAATCTCACGATCAAATGTCTCTAAAGCATATACAGCAGATAATTTTGAATTATATTCAAAAGGTAAATGAGCATCACCATGTGTATTTTGATTATCTTCTAACCACAAAGTCCAACGATATAATTCTGTGTTCAAATGGGGATTGGTAAAATTTATTTGTATTAATATTGTTGGCACTTCATTATTTTCCAAGATTTCAATTTCATAATATTGATATTGAAATAATGTGAAATTTTGTAAATCGAATTTATCTTCCATTTCGGTATAATTAGTTTCACCTTGAAGATTTATTAAAACTACTGCCGTTGATGAATATGATGGACTACCCAAATCGGCAGCTATTACCGTAATATTAAGATGATCGTAATTACTGTAATTATGAAAATTACTTACAGTAGTTATGGTACCATCGCGTGAATCAATTTGAAATATTGGTGCGAAATGATTTAGATGTAAAAGTGAGTATAAAACTAAACCATTACCATTCCCAATATAATCCTTATCTATGGCTGTAATTTGTTTAACAAATGTACCCGGTTTTGTATTACGATCCAGATAAGCTTTAAATAATGGTATTTGTAATGAACGATCTGTTATATCATTGATATATAAATCAGCCTTGGCCATATCATCATAACCAATAAATTGTGGCCTATTATCATTAATATCTACAACATTGACTTCGACATCTACAGATGATGACATACGTTGCGATATTGGTTCAGCATTATCTCTGGCAATCACTTGAAAAGTATATTTATCTTTAAGTTCACGATCTAAGTTTGCTATAATTTTGATAATGCCCGTTAATGGTTGTATTTTAAATGGTAAATATTTATCACTTATGGCATAAGAAACATTGGCATTCTCATCGTAATCCATATCAACGGCCACCACTTGACCTAAAATGCTATCTTTAAAATCACCTTCTGCTATTTCGAAATTATACCATGATTTTTTGAATGTTGGTGCATAATTATTTACATCAATCACAATAAATCGCAAACAGGTGTAATCCCTTAAATTATCTATATCTGAAGCGGTTAAATTTAACCAAACTTCAATATTGGCGGGCAAAGCATGATTAACACTTATCTCGCCTGACAATTTATCCACAACAAAATATTTTAGATTGACATTTAATTTGGGTAGCATTGGACCACCCTTTAATGGTCTATTAACTTGTTCATTTAATATTTCATAATGAATTTGAGCATTACGTCCATAATCTTCATCTATAGCAGTTATTTGTAAGACATTCGTATACAAAGGCGTATCTTCGTAAATAGCGAATAATGGACATTTCGGTATTGTTGGCATTTTTCCTACTTTATTTATAACTTTCACAGAACGTTTCATTTTAAGGCGATCAACTGAACGAGCTCTAGCTTGACCTATATAACTGTTATTATATGATGATAAATCATCATTTGAACGTGGTGTACCTGGTAAGAGATATGGTGGTGATACAATTGACGACATTGTATTAAAAATTGGCATTAATTGTGTAGGATTTTCAACAAAAAATATCTCCAAATCAGGAGTATATTCTCGTATGCTGATGCGAGAGTTTTTAAATATTGAAACACTCTCAAATATTGGCGCATTATCATTAACATCAGCTATTAAAATATTTAAAGTAATTTGACTACGTAGACCACCCGTATCTGTGGCTATTAATTTGAAATTATACATTTGCTCTTTTTCACGATCTAATGGCTTTATACCCGTATAACTAATTCTATAAAATGGTAATTTTTGTATACGCAAATTACCCATACCCGATTTCATCTCATATGGTCGCTCTATAAATTTCAATTTCAATTCATCATTCCATTGTTCTGTTAAATTATGTACATTAAATAATTCCAATTTTGTCGGCGTTTGCTTACGATTCAATAAATTTGAATTGGTAGCATTTTCTTTAGTAATTAAATCAATTTGAAATAATTCATTGCAATCACCCTGAATGGTCACTTTGAATTCAGCATTTTTTCCAATATCGAAATCATGAATAATTATCGGTTTATTTAAACTAACTTGTATACTTTTTTGAGAATTCTCTTTAATTAAACCGATATAATGTTGATCATGAAATTCTGGTGCATTATCATTAATATCATCGACAATAATTTCCACTTGATAAATACCGGCACCACTCACCTGGCCACTACTATATTCAACAATAACTGTTAAATCATATTTATCTTTTTCTTCACGATCTAATCCCGTCAGTGTTAATAATGTACCATCCTCAGTTATACTAATTTTATTAATAACTTCTTGTTGATTGGCTATAATGTAACGTAATTTAACATTACTCTCCCCTGTTAAACGACGTGATATGCGCTTTGGCCAATTTTGCCTTTGGTTGCGACTACGTAACCGTGAACTTATGGCCGTATTATTAGTTTTATGATTTGGTAAATCGCGTGGCCTATTCATATCACGATTAATAATATTTATACCATTTTTATATAATAATTGACCAATAATTGCACCAGCTACATTTTCTTCCACATGAAATTTTATAATATTCATGTTGATTTCTCTATTATGGCAATAATAAGCAAAAAAGAAGAATCAAACAAAGATTTTATTGATTATTGATTAAAGCAAGGGCTAACTAATAATTTTTTTGGATAAAAAAAAAAAAACTTACTCTATAATTGGCCTTAAAGGAATCTTACTATCCATTGGTGTTACCACATGTATTGTAACATTTGTTATTAAAACGCCTTCATCAGTTAAGTCACCATCAGGCATTGCAGTTAGTGCTGGTGTATTACTACGTGATATGCCTAGATTTGTTGAACGATTGGCAAACAGCTAAGAGATTATTTTAAAATTATTTATTTTCTATTTTCTATTTACTTTAGCGATTTTTATTATTTGTTTTAGAAAATTTGCAACTTACATAATTGGCTACAGCTTCAAAATGGTATAATTTCCGTTTAAATTCGTTTAATTCTCGTATAACTGTGATAATGCCAGATCTCTCTTCAATGGCAAATGGTACACCTTCGGAATATGTATGTAATAGATCATACATAATTTCATCTTCGTTATCATCATAGATTAATGTTGTACGCACTTGACCGATTGAACTGCCAATAGCTGCATTAGAGCCAACCCAAAATTCATATGGGGCACCAACAAAATCAATCACTTGATCATCAATTGTGGCAAATACTTTTATAGTTATAACAGCCAATGAGAAACGTCGTTCCGATGGATTAATGGGCTTTAAAATGATATAAATAAAATTTTTAATAAGAAGTAACTTCATAGAAATTATTATAAATAATAGAAAACTTAAGTGTATTTTAATACTTAATTAATAATTTAATTGCTAATTTAAGTGTTAAACTTAATCATGTTTATCAATTAATTAAATTTAATAACATTTAAATAATTTAAATAATTAATTAGCTTAATTAATTAATTAATTAAAATAATAAAAAAAAATGACAACAAAAATTATTTCGTTTAAATTGACTTAAAATAAAAAGTTCAATTCATTCATCTAAAATTAAAAAAATATGGTCTGTTTAATTTTTCATCTCTCTATTGATTTGCCTTATTATTGAAGAAGAGTAAAATTTTGTCTAATTCTTTTAAACATAATCACCTCTGAATGCGCTCTTTTAAAAAAACATTTTTTTTTCCTATATGCTATATTTACCTTATCACTGGCTTCTATAAAAATAGCTATGCGGCCACGCCTTAATGGACCATCTACATAAATTGTACCACTTGTATTATCCAAACGGAATGGTATGTAGCCGCTTTTTCTTGGTCTTTGCATTTCATAACGTATTAAACCATTGGGACCTTCATCTGGATCTAAAGCTTTTATTTGACCAATTTTATAATCGATTGGTGCTGTTGTTGGTACTTTAAATTCATATAAATTGCCATGTTCGAATTTCGGTGTATTATCATTAGTATCCAGTAAAGTTATTTCAATATTAACAGCATTTGGTTGAGATTTCTCTACTTCTATGTAGGATGGTGTTCTCTCTATAGCTTCTATTTGCAAAAAAATAGCCTTACGTTTTTCTCGATCCAATAAACGATCATCATTTACAGTAATCCAACCAGTACGGGAATCAATACGAAACGCTCCTGAAGCTTTTGGATCGTCAATTAAATTATATAAAAAATCAGCATTTTCACCTTGATCACGATCTACTGCATTCACTTGTAATACACTAAAACTAGTTGGAAGATTTTCTACTATAGAAATATTATAGAAATCAGCTTCAAATTCCGGTATGTTATCATTAATATCTAAAATTTCAATTTCAAGTCTAAACAAAAAAAGAAAAATTAAAGCAAAATGTTTTAAGTTAAAATTAAAGCTGCTTAACAAAATATGTACAAAATATTTACCTAGCTAGGGCTTTCCGTAATGGATTATCTTTTTGACGTGCTTCCATTTGTAATACAAATGTATTGCCGGGTAAACTTTCTTCTTCTAAATCGATTTCTTTTTGTAAATACATGACGCTGTTGTGAGGATTTACGCGAAATAAATGCCTTTCATTGCCCGATATAATATCATAGATTAATGAGGCATTTAAAGAATCTTGATCAAATGCCATAATGGGTGGATCAAAATATAAGGGAATACGTATTGGTATGTTCTGATTTCAAAAAAAAAAAAAAAATTAATAAGAAAAGAAAATCATAGATCATATTATAATTTTTATTTGGAATATTTGATATAATTTTTATAGAAACGATTTAGTCAAACCTTAATGGGATAAAATTCATTGATTTTAGTACGGTAAACACCTTCAGTAAATTTTGGTGGTAAATCATCAATATCCATAACATTTATTGTTATTGTTGTATTAACTTGATTCGCTGGTGTACCACGATCCCAAGCAAATATGGGTAATTTAAACAAACGCATGCCATTATCAAAATCTAATTCTTTTTTCAATATTAATAATGGTTTATGGGGACTTTTTAATGAAAAATATGGACTACCATCTGCCGATAATTGATCTGGCACCGTCGACATACTGAAATGTATCTCAGAATTTGGTGTATTTGGTTTATCACGATCAAATGCTTGTATACCCTCAAATATTGTGGCACCGATTGGTGTATTCTCTGCCACATTCACCAAATATGGCGTATTCAAAAATTCCGGTTTATTATCATTCACATCTTCAATATAAACAGTCACAGAAAGATAACTTGCCTAAAATATTAAATATTAAGAAAAGAAGAACTAAATTACAAAATTTCCCTTTTTCTCTCTCTTTTTCTATCTCTAAATCATATCGCTAAATACCTCTTCTAATTTTTCATTTTTAGCTGCACATAAAATGCGAAATTTTAATAAATTTTTGGGTACATCACGATCCACCAGATCTTCCAATGAACGACTTAAACTAATTACAATTGTTGTCGCATTTATTTCATTTATATTAAAATATTTATGATCGGTATTCTTTTCGGTACTTTGTAATGAAACTTTCGATCTTGGATATGCTTTTAATATAAGAATTTGATTGCCAATTGAAGTATCCTCACGTAATCTTATAAAACGTACACCTTCATTGGCAACAGTTAAGCCATCATGAAAAACACATCCTTGTTGACCTAAATTTATATTACATAAAATATAAATAAGGCAAATTTTAAAAAGTGAAAAAGAAAAAAGCAAAATCTTAAATTTTGTGATGTTTTAATAAAATTTCTTTTTCCTTAAATTTACTTCTCTGAAATCTTCAAGTAATAAAAGCAGTAAGTGTTGTCGTCTTATTTAAACAAACTTCTTTTAATTATTAGTCGAGCATCTTATTCAAAATAAAATGAAGTTAGAAAAAAAGCGAAATATATTCTCAAGGCGGGCCTGTTTTTTTTTTTTCTATTTCATTTTGGTTTTCCTTTTGATTTTGTGAACGAGCAGTGAAAACAATGCATTGCAACATACAAACAAATCGCATTACATACATACATAGATATATCAAATCGTTTTATGCTAATAAAAAAAAAAAAAATTTATATATGCTTTTTACTAGGATCGTGTGAAAATATTGCGATATATCAAAGACAACAGAAGACAACAAAAAAAAATTTGTTTTTTTTTGATTTTTATTTTTGTTTGCTTTTTCGGTTTGAGTTCATATATATATTGTTTACAAATTTCTTTGCTGTTAAGATTGTTTAATATTAAAAATTGAAACTATCAGTGCACTAGACTGCCACTGTTTACAGACGTGAAATCAACTTTCTTTATAATATTTTAGTATAAATAATAAATAAGAGTAAATGAGGAGAATGGAGCAGTACACTGATTTTTTTCTATGTTGCTTTTGTTTTTTGTTTTTTGTTTTTTTTTTTTTAATTTAATTTTATTTTATTATCAAGAGTACAATATGATGACACAGTACAGTAATGATCATAAATAAGTTAACAGTTTTTTTCAATGCATCTTAAATTTATATGTAAAAAATAAACATTTAAAATGAGAGTAAATATTTATATTAATGTTCTTTTTAATAATTAATTCAACAGATTAAAGAAAATTGAATTATAGATTTTATAAAGATTTATTGATTTTATGAGAAGATTTATTCTAATTTTGAAATAATGGAAAGTAAATTTTTAAAGTTAACTTCATTGCATACTTTTTGGCAGTTAATTTAAGAAGATTTGCTTGCCTAATTACTTTATGGATTCTATGGAATAGTTTTCCATATTTGGTTGATATTCTTTCAAATACGAAAAATATTCGAATATCGTAAAGAATTAACTTAACTGGGAGTACATATACTTAAACAAAATTTTCATATGGCCCTCATTGTCATATTTGATATTGCTACTTAAGTACCGAAGATATTCAGGAAGATAGTCCTTTCATTCTTCCCATATTTGAATGTATCATATTTATATTCTTAGAAAGTTCAAATATGATATTTCAACTATACAAAGAAAATTATGCATTAGACATTCTGAGAAGAGTTGAAAGTGGCAAGTTGGCATTGTTGGAAGTATATCATGTTCTCTAAAAATAATTGAAGCCCTTAATTAATGAAAATCGCAGGAAATTAATTTTAAGCAATTTGTTTTTCATTTACATTATTTATTATTTCGAAGTAAAAAATAAAAACTATAACATGATTCAATAATTATGGCAATGACTGTTAGTGATGATGTTGAAAGAATGATTGAATATGTTTTTCTTTTTTTTTTTTTTTTTATAATATTATTCTGTTGATGCTAGCAATAAAAGTTGTATTCTTAAAAGTGAAATAATAAAAAAATCTAATATAATTTTCATGTAGTTGTAGATGTGAATATATTTATTTATATATTTGTTAGTGTATAAAGCTTTTTTTTGTTACTAATGTTTTGATATATTCATTGCAAATACAACAAAGGAATTATTATTAGTATTATTGTAATTGTTGTTGTATTTCCCACCCTCATGACATAATTAGCTCAGTTTTATATCTTCGTTACTAACGCTCAAATTTTGAGGCAAATGCATGGCATTAAATATTATTAATTTTAATAAAAATTTTGTATACGTATGGCAAAAGGGTTATATATCAAGAAATTAAGAAAGTTAGACTTCTATAATTAAAGCAAAATCTAGAGCAATCATCTTTTAGATAGTTCATAAATTCGATGGATACAAAACATTTTTTCAGAAAAAATTTTTTTATTCAATTCGTCCAATTCCTTTTATAAAGGACAAGGAAACTACTTTGAAACTTTGAAATAGTAAAAGAAATGAAAGTTTATGAGCCTGTACTTATCTTTAATTAATTTACGGGAAATTTAGTAGAATGAAATATACAATAAATCAGAGTAATTTAGGCATAAAGTGAGTGAGTAGACTCAAAGTACTTATTTGACATTTTGAACAGTTTGTACTGAGATCCATTCATAGTTTAGACTATTTCCCATAGAATGAACTTTGTAAATCATTACAAAGCAAATTAAAAGTACGTTGAACTTTTTTATTACATTGGATAACATAATTTAGAGTATTTAAAAGTAGGCAGTTATCAACTGAAACAATGTTACTTATTTTACACGCAATTGCTTTCCGTTTCCTTTAAAGCTCTTTGCTACAAATTTTAAGAATTTTAATTTTATATTTTTCTGCTAGCTGTTATAAATTTTAACTTCATAAGAATTTAGAATTTTCCTGTCCCATGTTTATATTTTTTTTTTATTGATTATGAAATAGTGTAGAGAATTTTTAATTAAATTTCTCAATTGTTTAAATTATTCATAATTTTTATATGAATGAATGAATGAATGAATGAATGAATGATATATTAAGAATGAGAATAAGAATGGGAATGAAATTTTGTAGCATAATAATTGTGTACTCACAATTACAAACTTTCCATGCAACTTTTCATTTGAGTTCATTTCAAATGGCTTATTTTCTTCGGTTGTTTTTTTTTTTTGTTTGTTTGTTTGTTTGTTTGTTTGCCAAATGCATATTTATGCATTTTACAAGGTTTTCTCTTGCAATTTAATTGTTGTTGTTGTGGCTTTCTGTTATTAAGGTTTATATTATGATACATATAATTAGGGTTAAAATGTAGAAAGATTTCACGTGCCACAACTAAAGCAGCTTTAATAATTTTAATGATATTTACAGTGATTTTTTTAGTTGTTGCTTTTTTGCTTTTTTTTCTTAATTTTATTCATACATATTAATTAGAAAGTACAAAGAAGTAAAAAAAAAAGATTAAAAGTGTTGCACGATAATCAGAAGAAGAAATTTCCAAAAAAAAAAAAAAAATAACCAAAACAACAAAATACATAAAAATTTGTGTAAAATTTCTTTACCAAGAAGTTTCAACTGCATAAATTTTCAAGGCAATGTTCCGTATGACTTGACAGTTTTAATTGATTTTATAAAAAGTTTTTCTTAAGGTTTGTCATTATTTTAAACTTATTTGAAAGTTCTTCTGAAATGTACAACAAGTTTGCTTTTATTTAGATTAAAAAATTACTTTCGGATACTTAGAGTAAGACCATTTTAACTGAAAGACGTTATCATGGATTGTTGTTCATTGTTCTAGGAGCTACATTTTTAATGTTAAAATAATGCTGAGTTGTGGAAAATTGAAAATTTCTAAGTTTGCAGAAATAGAAACCTTGCTCGATGAAGGTTCATATCAAAATTTAAAGTGAGTACGTCAAGATCATTAAGAATGACTTAATAAGCAAATTTTAAAGACTTTACAGATCTGAAAATTATTCAAAATTATAGATTTTCTACGCCATATGATTTGATTATTAAATTAAATTATTTATAAGAAAGTCCACTTCACATAAGAGAGAGATGTTTCAAAATAGGACCAGAACACAATAAAATAAAAAAGAAAAATAATTTCAGATCGCTAAAATAATATTTCATCTTTACAAGCTGGCCAATCAAACTTCTGGAAGGAATTAAAATTAAAAACATCCGAAGCCTAACTGGAATTGAAATTTCCGCAAAGGAATTCTCTTTAAACTTGTCAAAGCCCACGTTATTGTAGAGGTATCGGAAAAATTAAACTGTTACTTACCGGGTTTTTGTAAATATTTTACTAATTATTAAAAATTAATACAACTTTTTTTTTTACTTTTTTGTATGACCTAATATAAGGTAATATTTTACAAAAATTGTAACTTTTGCAGATTGAAAAAAAAAATGATACAAATGAATGGAGAAATTGACAAATCTAACTTATCGTGGCAATATTTCTAAATGTTTGTAAACAACTAAATTATGTAACAAAATATTTTTACTAAAAGATGATTATGTAGACGATAATTATACATTCCAATTATTTTGGAAATAAATTTACAACAAATCAAAAATATAAATAAAAAACGAAAATCAGAAAATAATAAGAAAGATAAGGGAAAAATTTATTTCATAATCATGTCGAAGTTATAACACGTTTTCACAAACAATTTAATGATTTTCGACATTTGTATTGCACTTGCACCTTAAATGTTCCCATTTCACAATACACCAATGTTTTAATTTTTTAAATTCAGTGCCAATTTTGTAGTTTAGAAAAAAAATCATGATCGATTTGGATTCATTTATGAAACCACTTAAGCTTTCTTTATTGGCCATTCATTTGTGGAGTGACTTTAATTTCGCTGCTTGTTCGTCGTTTTATTTTTAACTTCTACGGTTATTTGGGATCGACTCAGTTTTGAAATCACTTTGAATTATTCCTCTTCATTCGTTTCATACATTATTTTCTTAAATCGTTTGCAAATGGAAATTTCTAGGACATTTTCCTGACAGATACACACCCAGACGGATTAGGACTCTATTGAACTAATTCCCCGACCATACAAAACATAACTCACTTCTTTGGAAAGAACAAGAAACATTTTATGTTGAAAAAGTTTCAAGAATTTTTAAGACATTGATTGCCAAAATTGATTGATTTCCATATCGGCAATTCCACCATCATGCTTTGTTGAAAAATGTATTCAATTTATTTTCGTTTAATATTTTCCTTTAATATGAAATAGAGAATTAATGGCCAAGCTCAATTCAGTATTATATAAAATTTTAAACGCTTGAAATTTATAATTTATAATTTATAATTTTTTGTTTTTTTGTTTTTTTGTTTTTCTCCTTTAAGGATATCAAAGCTAAAAGCGTAATAAATGTTGAAAAGCAAAATATTTTTCTTTTGTTTAAAGTTAAATTACATTAAATTCAATTTACAAAGGCCTTTTTTGCATGCTTTTTTGATTTAGAATGTTTAGTGAAAATTTCGAATAAGCATGCAAAATGAATAAAGAATTTTCATTCTTCTATTACTTCATTTTGAATGTTATTACAATTTTTTTGTTCTTTGCATATATACATATATATATATATATATATATATATATATATATATATATATATATATATATATATATATATATATGGCATACTAATGTCTAAAAAGAGGGAAATGAGGTTACTTAACGGATCATTGAAAATAGTTAAATGTACAAATTTTAAATGACAAATTTCATGTAGTTGCTTAAGTGTTTATTTGTCCATCCGTCTGTCTGCCTTTCTGTATCTCTGTCTATCTATCTATTTGTCTGTCATTTTATCTATTTGAATGTGTGCTTATCGTTTTGAAGAAATTGTTTAGCTTATCCAGTTTTACATATATGTATGTATATCATAAGATTAAAACGTTAAGCAATATTTCCACTTGTTTTTGGAAAACTATAACTTACTAAACGTAAACATAAACATGTAACTTTTTATTTGATTTAAGTAGAAATTATACATATTACAGAAATTATAAATAATAGGCCTAATCAAGGTCGACTTTTAAATACTTTACTCCACATTTCGCTTAATGTGATTAAAACTTTCAAAAAAAAAAAAATATATGATTTGCAAATCAAGAAAGAAAGAAAAATTTTTGAAGGGTTTAAAAAGTTTGTTGTATGCATAAAGATTCAAAACTTCAATGGACTTAAACAAATAATTAATGTGAAACAATTTTCCTAAAAAAAAAAAAAGTGTTAATTTTTCAATATAAAAATTTTACTTTTCAAGTTAATAGAAAATTTAGTTGCATGGAAAGAGGTCTAAAAAATTAAACTAACCTGAATTAAATTTAGAACACTGGTTTAATATGTTCCATAAATATTCTTAGCTGATTTTCAGGAAATTATAACTAAAATTATAAATTTTTTTTTATATAAAGACATTTTCTAATAAAGGGCGCTACTTGAGAAATGGCCTTGAATATTGTAAGCTCTTAACTTTAATAAACATAGTTCCTTTTTAGATTGAGCTACATGCTTTTAAAAACTTTTAATAAAACATTTTTAAAATTGTGGCCTTTATTTTGGACAGACATAATACGATTATACAATCAAATGCATAGGCCTTAAAATGCCAGGAGGACAGACGGAGAGACAAACAATTGGTCAGACTTAGAAAGTAAATCTAATTTAATTGTTATAAAAAAAATTTCAGTCTATTCCAAATCCTTTTTATACATCTGCACAAATTTATAATATCCTGGACAAATGTATAAATTGCTTTGGCAGCATAAAAATTATATAAAAATTAAAAAAGAAAAGACAAATTAATTTGTAATAATTGGAAAATAATTGAAAAATCTTTAAATGTTTTATAAATGGACATGCATAACAGTCCAGGCAATGCAACCGAAACGTAACATAACGTAACATAACGCAACATAACATAACATAACTTGCCTTCACAATTTTTATATAAAATCCATAAAATCATCAAATATGAAAAAAATCTGCAATAATTAATATCCTGCCGTTTCATGTAGCAATACATTTTTCGATTATGATTGTTGTTGCTGATGCTGTTGTTGGTTTTATTATTATTATTATTATTATTATTATTATTATTATTATTATTATTATTATTATTATTATTATTATTATTGTTGTTGTTGTTGTTATAGCTATTTTTTAACTTAGCTTATCTGAATGGTTTTTTTTTTTTAATTTTTTTCCTTGGGGTTTCTGCTTATATTTTCTTATTGTCACAGAAAATCAATGATGCGCAAACTAATAATTGTGCTTGTTAGTGGTTAGCGTTGATTGTCAATTGGCAAATGGCAATTGGCAATTGGCAACTGGCGATTGGTAATCGGCATATGATAAATAGCAATTGTTAATTGCTCATAGATGATACAAAGAGTTTTCATAATTTTTTTCATAAGGTCATTGAGCTTACATTTACATTTGTTTTGACAAACACACTCCATATGTCGCCTCAATAATATTAGTCAAATTGCAACAAATTAACCAAACAAATCAAACAAAAGAAAAAAAAATTAAACATTAAAAAAAAAAAGAAAACTTGACCTTAACTTTGCAACAACTGAAATTATGGTTATAAAATATATTTTTCACTAAAATTTAATTTTTTATATTTATTGAATTATTTATTTTTGCTGGTTTATACATTTTTTTTGGGTTTCTATTTTCTTTGTAATTTTCTTATAATTTCAATGTGGAAATTTTTTCACTAATTTTTTTTTTTTGCTTATTTTATAAACTTTAGAAGATTAATTTTTCATTATCATAATTTTTTTTTGTAAATTTTTCTTGTTAATTTTTTTTTGTTAATTTTTTTATTTTTTAGTTAATTTAAAATTCTGATGGCTTTTATGTATTTGTAGATATTTTTAAAATTTTTTTAATTTCATTAAGTTAAAATTATTTTTCAAATTTTTTGTGTCATTTTCTGTAATTTTTTTCCCCCCACATTCAAAAATTTTTAAATTTTAATTTATCTATTTTTTTGTTAAATTTTTTTGGTTCCTTAATTATTTTCTTAAGTGTTTCAAATTTTTATCACTTTTATATTTTTTAAAAATCATTCTGTTTCTTAAAATCATTATTAATTTCATGAAAATTATTATTAACATTTCTTTCTCTAATTTTTTAATTTTTCTTAATTTAATTATTAATTATTATTATTAATTATTATTATGAATTTTCTTTCTTAACTCTTCTTTATTTAATAATTTTCTAACTATTTTTATAATATTTCCAATAAACATATTTTGCTTTTTTCTATTTTTCAATGACACCTTTTAATTTCTTATTCAATTTAATCCAATTGAATTATTATTTTGTTTGTTATGTATAGAGTAGAAATTGCAACAACAAAAAAACAGTTACGTAGAGAAATTTTCTTTGCCATATTTATTTTTCCTTTCTTTCATTTATGCTTCCGTTTTGTACTGTTATTTACGTTTAATTTTATTTTTAGTTTTTTTCATTACGTTTGTAGTTTTGAAAAATCCGTTCAAAACTTGCAACTAGACTTGCAGTCAAACATCAACTGAATATCATAAAGATTGGTTAGCGGTAGTTAATGTTGCAAAGATTATAGTATATAGAATCAACAAGCAACATTCAACAGACAACACAACTTAAAACTTCAAAGCTAGACTTGAATGTAGCAATATGACAGTACATAATATTAGGGTGTACAAAAAATCATTTTGCTTTATTTTTTTTTTAGTAAAGAAATAGGCAATTTTCTCAAAGTTCGGGGGGGGGGCTAACTTGGCTAGCGAGAGTATCGTAGATCTTGGTAAATTAAAATAGTTGTGAAATAAGGTTCTTTTCCTCTTAAAGAATGAATAGTTCAGATGCATAATATAAATAGGTTGAAAGGCTTCCAATTGGTCACCACTTTAAACTAAAAAAAAGAATTCTATAGTTAAAGTGAAAGGCGAGCTTCATTTTTGCAGCCCAAAATGCTAGTTATCAATATCCGAAGATAAAGAAAGTTCGTTCTGTTTTTAAGCTTGCAAATTACAGAATCAACAAACTCGAGTTGTGCTCGAGGTAGCAGTGTGGAAATTTATAATGGATTAACTTTTCAATTGAGCTAATATTTTATAACTGGTTTACATGACTTTAGGTGTGAATTATTAACAATATTTTTCCTTTTCTCCACTCTCCTCTCTCTCTCTCTCTCTCTCTCTCTCTGTCTCTGTCTCACTCTCTTTATGATTTTATTGTTTCTATTATTATTATTTATGCTACATTTCTTCACCTGTAGACAATTTTAATCTGGGAAATTGCAAAAAAAGGAAACAAAAATAAAAATAAAAACAAATAATAAAAGTAATAAAAAATAAAAATTAACTTAAACGTCATTAGTAAGATAAAAAACCCGATAAAGATGTAAGACGAAAAAGGGAAAACAAAAACAAAAACAAAAACAAAAACAAAAAAAAATGAAAAGTTCTTTGTATGTGAGTTTTTGTTTCGGTTTATAAAATAAAATAAAATCAAATACACTTTTTTGTGTGTTCTTCTTTTGGTTTGTCTTTTTTAATTTTATTTTGTTAGATTTTTAGAGGGAAGTTGCTAACATTTTTATAATATAAAGCAGTCCAATGTTAGTATCACAGCAAATAAAATGCTTCAATAATTTTGATAATTCCTTTCTTAACTTTACTTGAAATTAAAAGTTTCTGTATTTTATTGTTGTTGTTATTGCTGTTTTCAAATCATATCTAGGAAAATAAAAAATGGAAAGGAAAACATAAGTAATTTTGAGAGAAAGAGAGAGAGAGAGAGGGAGAGAGGTCAAGGTTTTTGTTGTCTTGATTTAATGATAATTAAACCAGGATATTACGGTCTGCTACACCTAAAAGAAAGAGTGAAAGAGATAGAATGATGGTGAGACAGGTAATGGGAAGCAGAAAAGGAAGGTGTATTTATTATATAAAGCATTGGAAAATTTAAGGTGAAGTTTGATATTATAAAAATTTTGTGTCACAAGGTGAATCCCATATTTTTGTTATTATTTTTTAGAAAGTTTAGAATGAAATTTTATAAAAAAAAGTTTACCTATGTTTAAAAAATGTTGAAGACGAATCTTAAACACCTTAAACACATTACTCAGCTTTGCTTTGCTTTGTGTAATTAAAATGTCAAGAAAATGTCATAAAAATCAAGAAAGTCAAAACTTTTACTATTTAATTTGATTGGATGATTGGTATGGAAAGAAGTCTTAAAAAAATTGGCCCATCTAACTGAAATTTTGTATATTTATTTAGCATATTAAATAATTAGTTTGAATCGATTTTTTCTAAAGAATAATTTGAAAAAGGTTACTGCTTCTTTTTAAAAAGTAGAGACGCTGGAGAATTTTGATAAAAATTGTTTGATCTTTTTTCCAATACGGTACCTCACCAAAATAGGCTAACTTATCATATTTCATTCATATTAAGTTATTTAAGTAATGCAAATTTTCATGGATGCCTAATAAGAAGACAGAGAGGTAGACGAACGGAAAAGTTTTGGAATCAATTCTTATAATAAAAGTTGCCTTCATTTACAAATTTTTCTAGATGTTACATATATCAGTACAAACGTATTATGCCTACAAATGTTTTATTTTATAATAAATTCATATTGAACATCATCACATTAAAGAGGCCACAAATTGATAAAGAAGATGTTCATTTTCTATTGAAATAACGTGAAAAACAAAAACATAACAAACAGAAAATTCAAGAAAACCAGTCTTCTCCTTGGGGAATTGGGCCAAGACACTATTTGGAAACTGCATAATTTTTTTTCGTTTTCTGTCCTCTCCCTTTTTCTCTGTAATGATCATTCTTATAGTCTTGAATAAAATTTTCTATATATAAAAATTACTGACTTGGGCAAACATATGAAATTGTAATTTTGGAAAAAAAATGTTAATTCTAAAATTTCGAATGGAAATTTTTTCTTACGTAAATCCCATTAACAATTGTGTAATGTATCTTTATTTCCCTAAATGGGTAAATTTATTCAAGATAAAAGGTAATAAAAATGACGTTAAAGCAAAATTAAAATTTCAATTCGAAAAGGCAAAGAATGAAAGTAGTAATTTTTTAACTGGAGGGTGTGATACGCAGGGCAGTTTCTATTACTCTAAAGAAAAGTGCATAGAAATTTCTGTTATTGATTCATGGAGTAAATTTAATATACTTCAGTGGCATAAAAGGGAAGAGGTACCCAATATCTTAAAGACTATAAACATTTGCAGTAAAATTAGTCGAAGGTACATAATTTTGATAAAACTGTAAAGTTAGGAAAATTTATACTTAATTTTCTAAATTATTTGTAGATCGTCTTTCTTTTAGGGAACGGGGTATGCCTAAGTATGCCAAAAGTTACTCATGATTCAAAATTTACAATTTTTTTACCTGCTTGATTTTTAAAGCATTTTCTTGATGACTTATTGTCGTACAAAATACTTAAAAGTCGGCTTCTAATATGCTACACCTTTTATTAGATGTGAATATGTTTGTTACGCCCAAATTAGGTTAAGATAAACTTACGTTTTATTATTATATAACTTTGGGATTCGTTTTAAATCTGTCTGTTTGGTATATCGAACAATTTGTACAATCACGTCTCATATAACGCTTTTCTTAGAAAAGTTCGTTATATGGAAAAAGCTTACACTCTAGTCTAGATCGATGCCGGATCAAACGATTTTGAAATAAAATATAAATTACAAGTTTTTTTTCAATTTTCTGGACTTGTAGTTTTTGAATCACATTTAAATAGAGTGTAGAGTATTTAGGAGTCGGCCTTGAAGTAAAAAGTATAAAGTTTTTACTTTGATAAATGTAGTTTTATTTGAATGCATCATTATCATTATCACCATTACCATTATCATTATAATCATTCTAAAATGTAACGTAACATAATAATTAAATATAATAACAATAAAATTAATAATAAAGAAAAAGTAAAAAAGAACCAACACACATTTTAATTTCAAATTCAATGCAGTGTTGAGAAGATAAAGGAAAAGCCTAAAATATACACACACACACCATAAACGCATGCTGCATAGCGCATAGTGGCGATTGTGATAGAAAGAAAACGAATACGATAATAGTTCATAAGTAGGTAATAATTTCATAATAAATATATGTATATATATATATATGCACAAAGCATAACAACAACAACAAGAGTTATAGCAGTAAGAATAATAATAATAATAATAATAATAATAAGCGTAATAATAATAATAATAAGCAACAACAACGAAATAATAAAACATCAAACTCTTTTCACACATTAAAGCGAAAACAGCAAAATAAACTAATAAAAATCACCGTAGAAAAAGAAGAAGAGCATATAGAAAAACACACTCAGAATATTCATTTATTTTACTTGTTCTCTGTATGCTTTGTTTACATACATTCATACAAACATTTCTATTGTTGATAAAAAAAGAGAATTTAACTGTTTATGAATTTGCTACGATTGTTGTGTCTTCTTCTTTTTTCTTCTATTTGTTTTTTTCTTTTATTTGTTTTTCAAAATTGATGTATACGTAAGAAATATGCACATACACACACATACATACATATATGTGGATGTACATTATTTAATATTATTATTATTATTTTATGGTTTATTAACTTTTAATATTTTGCGGCAAGAATTTTTTCCAAGAAGTAAAGACGCATTTTTTTTATTGCTGTCGTTCTTGTTGTTGTTATTATTGTTGTTCTGATTATTGTTTTTGTTTCAATAAAAGTAATGCCAATGAACTAATTTCGTTTTGATATTGGCGAAAGGGTAGAAGAAGAAGAAATTTTTATAAGAAAGTAAAAGATTTGAAAAAAAAATCACTAACAGAGAAGATTTATGGAATTTTTCATGGTAGGCCGAGCAAACTTTAAGAAATAAACAAAGAACAGTACAAAGAAACAAAAGAAAAAGAAAAAAAATTAATGTAAAAATCAATAATTTTACATGTAAACATGAGTTAGAAAATTAATGGATATTTTAAAGTTTTTTTCTTTGTTTTTTATTTTTTATTTTTTTTTAAATAAAATTTCTATTTATTAAAATTTAGCACAAAGAGGCGTGTGCCATCTGCCTTATATTGATTTTTCTCTTAATTATCTTATATTTTTTATCTCAAAAATTGATTTTGAAGCTTTTGTTTTGGCGTTATTTTTTTAGTCTTTTCTTTTTCTTCCTCTTTTGTGGATTTTGTTTTCTTTTGTTTTTTCTTGGGGGTTTCTTTAAATACTTGAGGTATATTTCTTGAATTGAAATTTTCGCCACCAATTTTAAAAAATTTTAAAATCGTATTAAGAAAAAAATCGATCTAATCAGATCTGCCCTTTCTGTTTATGGGGACAAACTCTACCGAAAAGGTCAATTCACTTAAATGGGCTTATAATCATTTCACTTGAATTCTAGGCGATCGAATCAAAATTTTGCTGGTATATGAGTTTTAGGCGATTTGATTTGAGATTTCACTTATTGCCATGCATTCTTCAACTCCTATTAATCTTTAATGTTTTTGATGACAACTTCGTAGAATTTGTAATATCCATATAGCAATCGAGTATATTTTTCAAATACTCATGGTCTTTCAATATCCACAATATCACATTAAGCTGGAAGTTCCGTAGATAAAGTAAAATATGTCTTGTCAACTACTGGAGGCAATTGAGGGGCCAAATGAAGCATGGCAGGTACCTATTTTATTTGATCATTTGTTCGATTGCATGTAATGCACAATCAAACCTGACACAATGCAGGAAATATCTATGCCAAATTTGACAGCAACATTCAAAGTCTTTACATGGCAGTTATTATAAAAAATGTACCAAATCGATATAATGGAAACGATTTATTGAATTTTTTAATAATTTCATTTTATAAAATTTTTAATTTTTTTACATGTTTTCATATTTGAAAATTTTTCAAATTGTTAATTTATTTTCTCTGTATTAAAATTGTACACATTTATAAAAAACGTCATTTTGTATTTAATAATTATTTTCATTTTAATTTAATTAAACCCAATTGATGCAAGAGAAAAAAATCTCTACAAAATTATACTGGAAATAAATTGCAGTTAGCTATTACAATTTAAATTAACATTTTCCTATTTAAATTTGAAATTTATACTCTAAACCATTTGTGGTACAGAGTATTATAAGTTTGTGCAGATGTTTGTAACATCTAAAAAAAAATTGAAATGGACCCATTTTTTATTATATCAATCGATATCATTCAAGAATCGATTTAAACTTGTCTGTACATCTAATACCTGCATATGTAAATTTGTTGTCACGCTACAGGGCACAATTTTTGAGTACCCCATCAAAAATGTATAAAATCGAATCGCTTTTACAACCAGGCCCTATAATACGACTTTTTTAAAAAAATCGTTATATGGAAAAAAATTAAGATTGTGAATATATTTGAACGTAAATTAACGGCTAATTGTACCTTTTTATATGACATATATGTACCAAAATTTGGTCCAGATGGGTCCATTTTTACTATCACTTCACGCATAACGCCTTTTCCGAAAGAAAACATATTTATGGATTAGAGGTTCAATTTTGAATAAGTCAAAAATATCTTATGTTTTAACCTACAAAACATGTGTATCAAAGTTCCTCCAGTTAGGTCCATTTTATGAAACCCCCTCCAATACACACTTTTAACATTTTAAATAATTGAAAAATTACAATTATTGACTTCCAAAACTCTTATTTAACTTTAATCACTTTAAGTAAAATGGTGTAGGATATTTTTAGAGGCGGTCCTGACCGACTATTTAGTTTTTACTTGTTTGAGATAATTATGCAAATAATATACTTCAGTTCCGTACTCTATGTACGAATGAAAATTACCAGAAAGATTTTGATAGTTTTGTACATGTTGATGTTTTTACTTAACTCTTCTTTTTTTTTTCATTGGATACCACTTATGTTGTAAAGTATAATAAGTTTTAATGGATGTACATTACATCCAAGGCTGGATGTAAATCCCTCTATTATTGGGCTTATTGACTCAAAAGAAATTTCTATAACGATCTAAGGCAATTTTTTCTATCGCTCAAATGAGAGATTTTCGAGATATCTTTATGCAGTATTTAGGCATTTTTACTTACAAGAATGGACAATAGTTAAGATGGGTAATATCGGAAAATTACCCCGATTATTCTCCTATGACAGAGTTCCTTGCAATATACTTATTATATCAAAATATTTTTATGATTTAAAATATTTTTAATAAAACTTTGACAATTTAAATGTATGGTCTAAATTTGTGCCAGATCTTTTCAACTTTTTGAGTCCTCTTTTCATATAAAAACTTTCGAATTTTAAGAAAAATTTCGAATTTTAAGAAAAAATTAAACTTTTTCTTAATTTTGTTGACTTTCGGATGATAATGATCGTAGCCAGTGAAATTATTCCAGAGATCATTATTTTTTGGACTGAAACATACTGACTTGTTGCCTTTTTATTTTTTCTTTTGTTTTCGTAATAAATAAATCAAACAATTTTTAACAAATTCATGCTTTTTTCATGACATAGGCATGAAATTTTATCTTTTGTATTCACTTTTTTTTTAATTGTTGTTTTTGGATTTTTATAGGCGTTGTGTTTTCGGCAGTTTGATAAAAATTGTAAATAACCATGAATTGTGTAGACAATCATGTCTATCTGTTATTTTTTTTTTTTTTTGTTTTTTGGATTTGTTGAATTTGTCTTTGCTCATTTCTTTCTTTTTTCCCAAATTCAAGTTCAAATTGTTTTCAGTTTTATAAAATTAGTCGCGTGTCTATCGTTTAAACGCTTATTTAATATCCATGTATCCATGGCATATGTATACATACATATTTATGTGCATGGCCATTAAATGATTGAACTTTTCTTGCTTGAATTTTTTCGATAGTTTTACTAAAAGAAAAAACTCTACTTCACTTAAATGAAAATTACTATAAAAATAACAATTGTCATTTCAATCAATAAGTTTTTTCTTTTTATTTTTATTTTTTTTTGCATCACTGTACACTGCACACACACACACACACACACACACACGCACGCACGCACGCACATACTTGTAATTATGGCATAGCAGTCTTAATAACTTATTCGATTTAATTACTAACAAATTTATGTTTGATTTAGTTGATTTAGTTTTCATGTCAATTCCATTCAGTTTATAAATTGCGTTACGTTAATTTTCCTATTGCAACAGCCATTCAGAGGGAAATTATTAGTAATTTTTATTAATTATATATATGCAGAAAAATTATCCGTGGGATTTTATTATATTAACTTTTTGTTTCATACTGACGGAATCAGTTGTTTAGCTAATTTGCTTAAAAGATTTGCAGCATGCAAAAAGAAAGAAATTGCAAAATTGTGTGGAAAACGTATAAAAAGCGTAATGCATTTGTTCTTTTTTTTTTTTTTAGCTAAGACACGCCCACATTATAAAGGAATTAATTTAGTTTGGATGCATTTACAAAACAACCTAAACTCATTGTTAAATTATGAAATCTAAAAAAAAGAAATTTATGTTTAAATGTTTTACGATTTAAAATCTAAGAAATTTGAATGCAGATAAAAGTTAAGCAAATTTGCTAAAGAAAAATCGAAAGAAATTGTAATATAATAAAATACAAAATGGTTGCTGAAAGTTAGAAAAATCTTGTTAGACTTTTTTCCCATTTTCTGTTATTATATGAAATTTTTTTATGATCTAAAAAAAAATGTTTAATAAATTTTGGAACAGAGAATTTTTAAATTACAATTCCTATCAATTTTTTTTTTATCTAGTTACGTTACAATTTTTAAATAATTATTAACATTTTTTATGTGGTTGCATTAAATGAAGTTGTTGCAAGAAAAAACGCTTTACTAAGAATCATAAAAAAATATCTTTAATATTTCTAATTACTTCACTAAATAATAAAAAGTTATATATAAATAAATGTTGATTATCAAAACACTTTTAAAGTTATTTGATTATACCATGGATTTTTGAGGCTACAATAAATTTAATAATTTACACAGTATTATAAAAATTTTATAAATTTTCTTGATTTCGATGGAGTTTGATAACTTGTTCATATAAAATTAAATCCATTTTTTAATGTAATGTGAGAAATTTGTAATTGTTTTTTTTTGTTTTTTGGTACTGCAAATAAAATTGATAATTTCAATCTTTAAAATGCTGAAATAAGCACAGAAAACTTCAATTGGATGATTTAATTCATCATGATTTATATTTAAAACTTAAAAATAATTTGGCCTTATTTACAATAAATTATTAATTTAATTTTTCACTTAAATAAAATTTTGTCTTTTTTTTTAGAAGTTATAACTTTTTTTATTTTCTTTATTTTGTGTTTTTTTTTTCTTTCTTTGAAACACATTTTCCTATAAGATTAGTAATAATTAATTTCCATTTTAATGCAAATCTAATTCGTATAATTAGAATATTTTATACCAATAAATAAATCAAACGAGATTATTTAGCAGCACAAATTTTATAAATTTTATTACTTTATAATAATTATTTGATAAATGTTTACATAAGGCCAAATTAATAAGATGGCTTAATATAAATTATATAAAATGTTGTAATATGCATTGTTGCCACATTTCATGATATTTTATATAAATTGTTTATGTGTAAGACAATTAATATGCCACATCAATTATGTATCCAATAAACTAATTAAACTAAAGATTAAATACGGGTTTCCAATGACTATTTCTTTGTGCAATTTATAAATGATTTCATTTATATTGAATCTATGGCTCATAATTTTTGTACTCTAATGTGTAATTTTTAATTAACGAATATTGGCTTAGGCTAAATAAAAATAATATCGTATAATGTAAAATTTGTAAAATCTTAAAAACATTTTTAAGAAGAATCAATGTCGTGCATTTCTTCTCTATCAGAAAAAAAATGTGCATTTAAAATTTATGGTATTTTATCTTTTAAATGTTTTATAACTCTCTTAATTTAAAAAAATATTTAATTATATTTACTGCAATAACAATTTTATAAAAAAATAATAACGTATTGTCTATTTTTAGGTACGATTTTTTTTTTTTTTTTTGCTAAGAGCGATATAAATTATTCTAATCTCTTTCAGTTGCCTTGGAAGCCTCTTCCTGCGTGTTATCTAAACTTTAAAACTTAAACTACTGGCCCTCTTATATATCAATTAAAAATTTAAAGCAGTCTCTAAATTACACTTATCGTTCTCATTAAACAGAATCGAATTCATTTAAATTTAAATTTAATGCCGTAAATAGAATTTTTTTCATTTTTTTTTTTTATTATTCTGTATGCGAGCTTTACTGGCAAAGTTGCTTGAATTTAATTAAATTAATTAAGCTTTTACAAATTTTGCCATTTACTTCTTTTACCAATA
This sequence comes from Melophagus ovinus, assembly GCA_023089585.1. Lineage (NCBI taxonomy): Eukaryota > Metazoa > Arthropoda > Insecta > Diptera > Hippoboscidae > Melophagus > Melophagus ovinus. The sequence goes on from JAKKIB010000177.1 coordinate 7,084,202, forward strand.
GATAGCGCTAACATTATTTTACATTTAATTTAATTAAAATTTATAATTCTTATAATCACCACCCAGATATTGAGAGTATTTTCATTTTGCTTCATTTTGCCAGTATGTTTGTTATGTCTAAAAAGAAGCTTCGTTAAGCCCACAAAGTATATAAATTCTTAGACTTAGATATGTCTGTCCATCTAACCAATAACTATTATTATTCTGTATATGACTTTTTTATATTACTGTTTTTACTGTTGTTGTTATTGTAAATTTTTATGAACAAATGAAAAATAAAAATGATATCATTTTTTGTATAAAAATAAAATTTTTATATGTTTCATAAATCAATTATTGAATATTTAAACTCTTTTCCATAAATTACATTAGAATTTATGTTATTTAAAATTTTTTTATAACTTCACTTTTATGGGGCTTTAATTTAAATTTATGGCTTTTTTTAGTATAAAAATTATTTTGAGTTATGCATCCTACAACCAACACTTATGGCAAAAAGTCCAAGAACTATATTAGAATATTTTTAAGAAGGCTTGAGAAACATTTGTAAGGCTATGGCTAAAAGAAATTTTTTTGATAAGACTGAGTTTCGTAGATCAAGGGACCATTTAAGACCGTTTTAAGTGGGGAACTTTTAGCCAATATTTTCTATAGAAATTTTTTCGCTTTTTCAATTTAGAATGATTATACTTTAAAGAGCAGTATTTAGATATAGACTTAAATTAAATTATCATATTTCCATAATTTATTTCTTATGAACTTTGCCGATTTTTACTTGACAATGATTTGTAAATGATCAATCAAAAATTTTACGCAAAGATGAAATAATTTGTCAAACTTTCAGGCATATTTTTCCGGTGAGCTTAGCAAAATTTTCTTTAAATTTTTATACTTAACTGTCCTAGATGCTAGAAATTATTTAATAATCGTTCTCAACTGACTACAATGATTCTATTTATTCTGTTTACTTTTATGATTATGTTTATTTAGTTATAAAATATTACTAAAATACTTGAAAACATCTGCAATCATTGACAATAAGTTTATTGTCTATTGTTATAAAGATTATCAATGACCTTGTTGTTATTATTATTGTTGCTGTATAATTTCTTTTAATTCCATCAATACCATTATTACACATGAACACATACACATGAAGACCTAAAAAAGAATTTTTTCTTTTCTTTTTTTTTTTTTTTTTTTTTTTGCAAATAAAAAATGGAGCATATTTTTGCCGGCGAAAGTATAAATATTGTCTTCATCATCAGCATTAGAGCAATAAAAGTAACAGTTTGGGTAATAGCATAAGCATCAGTTTGGTAACAGCTAACACAAACACCAAGAGTAACATTTACAACAACACCAACAATAAAAAAAAGCCAGCAGTGAAAGCCAGCATTGAAAGCAACAGCACTGTCATCATTATTTGCCAATCCACAGTTTATTGTTCACATTTAGGGCGGACATATGTGGCGCCAAAAAAAAAAAAAAAGAAAAAGAAAAAACTTAAAAACTATTGAAAAGTTTACATAGAAATAGAGCGTGATAGAGTGAGAGGAAGGAAAAGTTGAGAGTATGGCAAATTGTTTCATATAAAATTAATGTCATCCTTAGAGGACGATGATCATCACCATGACAATGATGTCGCATCAAGCGACATGACATTTACCCCTTATCGAATGGTTGCAGATTTTGTTTGTATGTATTTTATATGTTATAATGTTTAATGTTAAGGTTTTATGCAACATGCAACATATGTGTGTTATGGCCGGGAGTCAAAAATATAAGCGCATCTACTGAGATTTGTTAGCTTGAAATGTATTTGGAGTAATATTTGAACATTTTTAATCTTCATCTAGTGTTTGCTGCTATTGTTTATTGTTATTGTTATTGTTGGGCAATTATTATTATTTTTTTTTAAATATTATTTTCAAATTTTGTTATTATTATTGTTGTTGTTAATGACACTTCAATTTCATGTTGCTTTGTCATTCACTTCATTGTCCTTTGCTTAAACATTTTTCCATCTGTGTACGTGCGTTGCTGTGGGCGGCTGCTTAATTTAATGCTTGCGAATTTTTCCTTTACATTTTTTTTTTTATTGGGATTATTTATATACATAAACGTCTTCTATCAATTTATATTAAATAGACCCTGCTTTTCTCCACATGGGTTTGCCTTTCATTTTTTAATGTACATTATTTCATGGTGTAATGAAATTTTTTGGATTTTTTGGTTCTTCTTTACAGGATTTATAAGAGAGTTTTAGTTAGATGGTTTCCTACTGTTGATTGCAAAATCTATTTAAACATATTTCAAGTATTTTGAGAGATATAACGGTATAAATAGTTAGTTAGTTAGTTATATTGGTCTAAGATTGCCTCACATTTTCCATAGGACCTTATGTCGAAGAACCCTTCCAAAAAGAAAAACTTATCATATTATATCATATATATCAAATTTGAAGGGAAACAGATGAAAACGTTCAGACTAAACGGGACCGACTCTTAAATAGCCATAATCTTTTGGTAAACGATAAGTAAAAAGTGAAATAAGTAAAATAATCATGATTTCGAAAATTCTCTATATATGAAAGGTTCAAAAAAAAAAAAAAAATGAATCGATCTGAATTTTTCATTGGAAACTGATTTTTATCAAAAACCAATCAAAATTGTCAGTTATAAGCTTTACCTTTTTGATTATTGGGCCAAACCATTCCCAAATATCTTAAAAGTATTTCTAAAATTGGGATCTGGACTTTGATAAGCAAACAAACTTAAATCAATCCTGAAAACTATTTGAAGGCAAAGGTTACTATGAAATGGCATACTTAAAAATTTATGGTACATCAAACCATGTAGGGTACAAATATGGATCAGATTGTTTTATTACTTTTTTGCCACTTTGTTTTTTCTATGCAGGAATTTTCTCTAAAATTTACGTTTTTTATGTTACTTTCCTCTTTGTTACTTTCATGATTTTTAATTCAATTTGAGTAAAGTGGAGCTAAAGCCTGCTCTTAGATCTCATCTTCTTTTTTCCATATGTAACTAGATGATTAATAATTTAAAGTATTTAAATGGACATAATCTAGATTACCCAGACAACGCCAGTAATTATTTATTTATAAGTTGCGTGAGTAATTTTTTTTTTATTTATTGGTTGCATCTTTAAAATATATTACGATAAAGTTGCTCAATTTATTGAAGCATTTAAATTGAAAATTAATTGGTGAAATTAAAAAATAGCCTAAAGAATGGCATTTGGATAATGTTGGATGATCCTAAATAAGTAAGAACTTTATAGTCGATCGGGAAGTTTAAAAATATGGCTTGATATGAATCATGAGCACAGCTCAGATAGGTTGAAATGGAATCAGGCAGTGACCGATATAATAAAAGGTCCATATATCTGCAAAGTTTTATAAAAAAAATATTTCTATAAAATTTTTAATAAGTTTGAATAAGCTTATAATTTTACAACAATTTGGCCAAATTTCTGATTATAGGTGAAATTTTTTTTTTTTTGTTGGTGGCAAATTAACATGAGTGTGACAGTTGAATTAAGTGTCATACTGATATCAAATATTGGAAATAAGCCAAATTCCAGCATAAAAGTTCAGAAAAAAAAATGACATAAAAATTGTTTAATAATTTTTATGCATTTTAAAAAGTTACAGATGTTCTTACAGATGTTTTGTAAAAGTCTTTACAATTATTTACTTGTTAGCCAGGTACTACTTGGAGAATATTTAGTAAAATCTTTATTCAAATAAATTTTTACATATCTATAAATAGGTCAAAATCTTAAAATACCTTAAGAAGAAAGTTTTGCAATGTAAGTTAAATAGAAATAAATTAAAGTGTTCATAATAATCCAAAATGAAATAGCTTTTCTGTCATGTAAAATACAACACTGAATTTTCCTAGATATTAGCCACGAGTTCTAACGAGCATTAGCTTAAAAGGAATTATTCAAAGTTTGCATTAACAAATTTTTTTATAATAAATCATACAAAGATTTAACTTAAGAGATTAACAGTTTTTATTAAGACACAAGCAACAACAATGGCTCCAAGTTAACGACTATTGAAGACCATGAACCAGGCATACTTGCTATTTGTAGAAAAAAATTTTTTATTTGTATTGTAATCAATTTTGAGACTAAATTATTGCTGGTTGTTGTTGCCTTTAGGTTTTTTTTATTTTTATTTGCCACTTCAATTACATTACTTCTTTATAAATTTATTAACTGATATATTTTCAGGCTAACATAGTTTGCCAATATATAAATAAAATTTTATATGGAATATACATTTTTTGATACTTTAGAGATTACTAAGTAAATGGGTTGGAAAATAATATAACTTTATAAAAAAATCTTAAAGAACATTCAAAAAAAAAAAAAAAAAAAAAAAAAGAAAACAAAGTGAAACTCTAATACAAATGAATAGAAAATAACTGATGAGAAAGAAAAACTGCAGAATAGAAATCTTGTATACAAAGAGAATTTCTAAATAGAATATGAAACATTTTTTATGATGTTCTATCTCGAATTCCATTTCCACTTACCAACGTTTTCTGATGTTTTACATTCTTATATTATATAAAATTTTCAGTTTTTCCCTCTAACGAGCAACTCTAAATGGATAATTTATCAACTTTAACTTGTTGCATATTTTATGCATATTTTTGAACTCTACAACATTCACTTGTTAGGGCATGTTCACTTAATGTCAAGTTAATGTCAAAAATAGAATGTTTCATTTAAAGAATAGTTTTTAAGTTGCTACCAAATGCAATATCATGGCGATGATACTTATCAGCTTACTGGTTTAGATTTTTCTTTTTACTTTGTCTAATTAATTTAACAGAATTAATTAGCATACTTTTTTCAAAGGGGAAGTGGTATATAGACTTCTTCTCTTAAACGAAGTTGTACTTTTTTTGTAGAGTATTTTCATGAAAGTGAAGGAATTTTTTTGAAGAGGCTTTTCTTGAATTTATAGGGCTTTTTAAGGAAATGTTTACGTACAATGTTTAATAATCGACTTCTATTAGATTCGAATTTTTCTTATTTATTATTGTTATTATTATTATTGTAACATTTTTTCAGTATACAACTTTTTTGTGCGGAAAATGTCCATGTATAATAAAAAAAAACTGATGCACTAGAAGCAAGAAATATCTAATCTCATAAGCATTAAAGTTGTGTGGAATAAGCAATAGAGTTGACAGTTTGTGACATTCTTGGATAAAACGGATAAATATTTATTATGAAAAGAAGTTGAAATGGAAATGTTGAATATATTTTATCCGATTTATCAGTTATATATGTTATATTCGTTGACCCGTTTATCCATTTATCCGTTTATTAATTTATCCGTTTATTAATTTATCCGTTTATCCATTTATCCGTTTATCAATTTATCCGTCCCGTATAATGGTTAATATATAGAAGATTTGATAAGGTTGAGGTACAATATGACTTCAATGATGAAAAATTTATATATTACTGGAATAAATTTTTAACCTTTTATAGGCATTTTGTTTAATTATCCGTTACATATACGTTAAGATTATAAATGTTTAGTAGAAATGCTATTTGAAAGAATTAGTGGTATGATATTAATTGACTTGTAATAAGGAAATGGCAAACGCTCTTGATGAGCTCAAATGTTAAATGGCATAATAAATTTTAAAAAAAAAATAGCTACATATTTATTAGCCAACTTAAGCGGAAATTACAATAATTGGTATAAATATTTATTTTATATTTAACATGAAGGAAGTTTCGATTGGATAAAGAATTTGTAAAGCTTATTTAAATTATTTATCCTTACACTTGCATCCTTATTGCTAAAGCAACGCATAATATAGAAATTTAAAATATGGCATATGACATTTAACTAAGTAAGTCTTCCTATCTATAAAGTAATTGTCTATCGCTTCTCCTTCTCGTGTAGAAAACAGTAAACGGATACAATTGCGGATGTTACTTTTCCTTTTCTCCTTTTTCATAAAAACGGTTTATGTATATCTAAATATTAGAGGCTAAAAATTGAAAATTGTTTAACCATTTAAAATCAAGAACAATATACACAATGAGTGAAAGGAAACAATATCTAAATATTTATATATAATAAATGTAATAGTCAAGAAGAAGATAAAAGTTGTCTGCCATTGAAGAACAAATAATAATAACAGGAATTTCTTTATTTATAATAATGCGAGGGTAAAAAAAAATGTTAAAAACAAATTCATTCAATATTGGGGTATGAGATTTTTTTTCCGTTTTGAAGAAGATATAAAAATTCAATTCAAGCAACAATTTGTTATATTGAAATGAGAATAGAATAACGAAATAATGGAATATATATAAAGAGTAAATAAAATGCATAAAAGATTATCTATAAGCTAGAGTTGCCAGATATATTTTATATTTCAAACATAAAATTACAATTTTAATTTATCGAAAATTGTCACTTCTTTTGTCTGATTTTTATTTTAAAAGTTGTTCAAATTAGCAATTATTGTGTTAAGCACAAGTTAAATATAATTTTATCTCTAAGGTTATATTAAATTTTAATGGGCGACTCTTTGCCAATCTTTCATCTTTTTTCTTTGGTTCCTAATCTTGACGACATTGAGAATTAATATATATTTATATTTGAAGCCTAAAAGCTTGCTACATTTCTATGGGAAAATTAAGTTATAGTTTTTTTTTAAAGGGAAATTTTTATAATCTGGCAGTTCCTTTTTGATCTATAGGATGTTAGTGTTTGTGTTGTATGCGCATGCAACGTGTAATAAAATTTAAATATCACAATTCACAATAAAAACTTAAACAGTTGTTGCGCGAACATTAATCCATTATGAACGGATGATTTTATCTGAACGGATGCATATAAAAACTTCTGCAATTTCAATTACTCCTTTTGCTAAATATATTTTTTTTATTTGTATGAAGCATACGATGTAAATTGATAATAAATATGGAAACTGCAAAGAGAACAACAAAATCTATTTGAAAATGTTATCATGTCACAGAGTGGGAGAAAGAGAGAAAGAGTGAGAGAGGAAGACATTTGAATTATTCTACTAATGGTAAAAAGAAATTCTCATAGATTAAAGTAAGTGGATAAAGGAAGAAATTAAAAAATGTAATAATAATATTAATTATATTAATAATAATCATAATAGTAATAATAATAATAATAATAATAATAATAATAATAATAATAATAATAATAATAATAATAATAATAATAATAATAATAATAATAATAAATATAGAGAGGATTACAATGAGCAAAAGAAATAAACAAGAGAGTCTACAAGAAACAATGACTCAGAGAATGAGTATGTGAGAGATGGTAACTTAAGTCCCATGCTACATTTTAATCTCTTGTGTTGATAGACTTTGGAACAAGTTTGAAATCATATATCATTTGTTGTATATAAACACAATTGATTGTATATACATAGGAAAGCAGCACAATAGCATATGCAGCCAAAGACTCTACGACAAGATTCACAATGACTCAAGAGAACAAATATAAAGTCAACTGAAATAGATTGGTTGCTACTTGGTTGCGACTTTAATCGATACCTATGCTTAACTTGCATTTCTCAAAGTTTATAGACAAATCTCATATATTTTTTTCTTTATAAAAAAGTTTACGCAACATAACAACAACATCTACATACACCTTCTACATTAATGATAACAAATGATAAAAAACAGTTCAACAATTATCGATTATATGGGATGTTGAATGTTGAAATGTTTAGATTCATGTATATTTAGGAGAGTGTTTATATAAGCTTTGGATATAAGCATTTGCATTGCGTATTTATATTAATATAATTTATATGTTTATGTACATAAAAATTTGTTTATAAGCATGTATCTATGCATTGCAACATAAATGGCATTAACAAATATTTTCAACTTCTGCAAGAGTTTTGAGAGGCTTTACTGTTACATTTACTCTCTTGAGTCATTGTAGGTCTTGTAGTTTAGAGAGTCTTTGATTAAATTTTTTAGTTGCTCATTAACTTACTTCGTTGGAGGTCATGTCACGGTTTGCAAATTAGTAATAGCGTCTGTGCCTTTGCATTTATGGCTGCTTTACGATGAAATAAAAGGAATATATAATTAGTATAAAGAATTAAATCACAAATTACATTTAATAGTTTCAAAATATATAAAAAGTGTATAAAGTATGCGTTCTAAAACAAGAAATTTGTAGTTATATTAAATGATGAAAAAAGGACACAAAAGAAAAAATAATTAATAAATTTAATGCAATCAATAGAGTTGCCATTAATGCAAAGGGAAAGTGTAAACGTAAGAAAAACGGTACCACAAACAAAGAAAAAAAGTGAAAAAACAACGGGAGAAATAAAAGTTATTTGTTAAATAAATCGTCGTTAACACAAATAACAATAAATAGAAATAAGTTTCTATGTACAAATAGAAAAATTGAATAAGACAAACGATAGAAATCCTTGAAAATCTACAAAAAAAAGCAAACAAGGTAAAAATGTCAAGAGACGTAAAATGTTTATATAAAACTTAAATTTTTGACAGTTTTATTGTTTTGGCAGAGGCAAAAGAAGTAGAACTAATAAACAATATTAATTATAAATAAAGGATAAATTATGAAAACTAAATCATTATCTTTAGTAATAACAAATACTACGAAAAAGTCTTTCATTTGATTTTGGGGAAATGTCAAACGATGCAAAAAAAAAAAAGATGCAACAAAAAGACGCACAAGAAGAGTCTCAATGGCTTTTGTGAATTATGTGTATGTGTTTGTATATGTGTGCAAAAGTTTTGCATGAAATTTGCTTCTTCAATTATGTAGAATGATAGTTGAAAGGAGAAAAGGAAAATTTTGTATGAAATGTTTAAAGGGCGCAGATAACTTTTATTTATTAATTAAGGAAGAAAATTTTTCAAAAAAAAAAGAAAACAAACAACAAAAATGCATCAAAAATTCTTTATGATGTTTATGTTACAACAACATTTCAATATTAATTATTTTAAATGACCTGATTTTGTGTTTTATAATGGCGAAGTTTCCTTTGCCTTTTATTTGTTCTCGTTTTCTTTGTTATGTCATTTAAAAAATTCCATAAAAAAATTGAGTCTTTAATGCTTTTATAATAAATAACCATCACTCAATCCAACCGTCTTCATGCCGCTCAACAAACCATTGTCCCTTCACTTAAATTAATCAACACCACGCTTTGTCTTTGCTGATTTTGTTGTTGACTTTTTCTTCAGCAACTCTAATTGAATGGATGGTGGGATGGTTGGATGAATGGTTGGATATTTTGATGAGTTTATGCCTGATTGACTGCTTGAATAATTCTTGTTTTTAAATTTTTTATTTTACTTTATTTTACAAGTTTTTTTTTTTTTAATGCCACCATCTAAAGTGTTGTATTGGCCTGATTTTTTTACCAGTTTCTGCCAACTCTTTTTTCATCTGTTTTCCTTCCTTTTTATTTATATTTTATATATCATCTCATCATTGATGGTAGTTGTAGTTGTATCAAGGATGGCATAGATGGAATCATGTTTAAGAAAATATTTTTTATTACATTTTGAGGGTAAAAATTGAGTTGAGTTGAGTTAAGTTGAATTGTGAACGTGTTCTCCTCATTATTGCAAAAATTTACACTTCTGTTTGCTTAGATTTTTCTCGCTAACAGAAGTGTACTTAGTACAATTTTGCCTACGTACTTCAAATCGTAAAAGGCTAAAAACAAAAAAAAAAAAGGGAACGTTTCTATGAAATTTTATTTACAACTTTTCACTCTACATTAGGCAGAGGGTATCATAGATTTAATATCTATAATATAAAGGGACAAGCTGGACTCAATTTTTATCATACCAATCGATTAAAAACAAATTCTTATCCATACGTCCATGTCTAATATTTATCCTTGTAAAATCGTCTTCAAGTTACACATCATAATTTTTGAAATAATTCGATCAAATTTGGTACATCAATGTATTTTGCTTCCCGGGACAAAGTCTATTCCAAATGGCTAAGGTTAGATTACTTTTTTTTTCATACACCATGTAAAGTCTTTTTTTGTAAAAAAAAAGTCCTAAAATAAGATAAATTTTTATAGTTTTTCATAGTTGCCTCAGAGGTGTTTTTCGACGTGCCTAATAAATGCATAAAATTTGGTTCTTTTGGACTAAATCCCATATTACGAACTTTTCAAATCATTGAGGTTTTGCTTTTTCGTTTTGTAATTCAATTTCCCGATAATTTACTGTAATTATATATTAAGGTAGGGTATTTTAAGAGTTAATAATAATGCGCTATAAAATTCTTACTGATCTTCTTGTTTCTTTTACATAAACCTTAAAAAAAATGCCCGAGGGTACTTGAAATATATTTTATATCATTAGATTATTATTTAGAGGACTTTTTTTTGAGGGTAGTTTTTCCCAAATCAAAATGTAGATTGTTCAGGTGGTTGGATGGTGGTTGGTTGGTTGTTTGCTTATGAAGTTGAATTGGTGGGTTGGCCTGAAAAGAAAGTACTAGTATCGAAGTCAGTTGTTGTCACTTAGTTTAGTGCTTGTAACTCGTCAAGAGGATCATCAACAACAATTTTATATCTATATCAATGCTGCATCTAAAGTTAGTGGAGAAAAATTTTTAATTTAAGCAGCCAATGCCACTAACGGCATCAACATCAAATTGCTCAAGTGTTTGGCTTAAAATAACTTTTATTGCTCAAAGAATTTTATTTGGTGTTTTTAGTAGTCTTTGTTGTTTTCGAATTATTTGTTGATTGTTTTTTTTTAAAACAAAATTCGGGTGTTGCATCAAATGAATGAGTTTAGTTTTAGTAAGTTTTTAGTCAGTTGCGCTTCTCTACAAGTTTGTTCCATTTCTTCAATTGCATTACAAAAAAAAAAAAAAAAAAAAAAAAAAAAAAAAAAAACAAAATCTTGAACTTATGAGTCGAAGTAAAAATAAGTGAAAGAATAATTATGGATTAAAGATGCGTTTTAAATATTAAATAATTTCTGAAATATTTTTAACAATAAAAATGATGAAAATTTATTTTGCTTAAAATTAATGTTTTTTCTTCTTTTATGACTTAATTTTTTTATCCTGCTTAACTTATAAAATATATAGTCCTCTAAAATGTTTGTTAAATGGGTTAAAGTGGAATCACTTTTTACCCTCCGTGATTGACTTGGATTTAAGTCTGTCTATCCGTCTATCCATCCGTCTATCCATCCGTCTATCCATCCGTCTATCCATCCGTCTATCCATCCGTCTATCCACCAGACTATCAATACGTCTATCCATCCGTTTATCCACCGGTTTCATATTTGCCAAGTGGTGATGTTGATGTTGGCTTCGTGGGGGCTGTGATGCCCATGTCGCTCGACCTAATGCATGTAAAACACTAATTGTATGTCCATTCGCCTATCCATCCGTCTGTCCATATGACTATCCATCCGTCTGTCTATCCGTCTATCCATCCGTCTATCCATCCGTCTATCCATCCATCTATCCATCCGTCTATCCATCCGTCTATCCATCCATCTATCCATCCGTCTATCCATCTGTCTATCCATCCGTCTATCCATCCGTCTATCCATCCGTCTATCCATCCGTCTATCCATACGTCTATCCATCCGTCTATCCATCTGTCTATCCATCCGTCTATCCATCCGTCTATCCATCCGTCTATCCATCCGTTTATCCACCAGTTTCATATTTGCCAAGTGGTGATGTTGATGTTGGCTTCGTGGGGGCTGTGATGCCCATGTCGCTCGACCTAATGCATGTAAAACACTAATTGTATGTCCATTCGCCTATCCATCCGTCTGTCCATATGACTATCCATCCGTCTGTCTATCCGTCTATCCATCCGTCTATCCATCCATCTATCCATCCGTCTATCCATCTGTCTATCCATCCGTCTATCCATCCGTCTATCCATCCGTCTATCCATCCGTCTATCCATACGTCTATCCATCCGTCTATCCATCTGTCTATCCATCCGTCTATCCATCCGTCTATCCATCCGTCTATCCATCCGTTTATCCACCAGTTTCATATTTGCCAAGTGGTGATGTTGATGTTGGCTTCGTGGGGGCTGTGATGCCCATGTCGCTCGACCTATTGCATGTAAAACACTAATTGTATGTCCATTCGCCTATCCATCCGTCTGTCCATATGACTATCCATCCGTCTGTCTATCCGTCTATCCATCCGCCTATCCATCCGTCTATCCATCCATCTATCCATCCGTCTATCCATCCGTCTATCCATCCATCTATCCATCCGTCTATCCATCTGTCTATCCATCCGTCTATCCATCCGTCTATCCATCCGTCTATCCATCCGTCTATCCACCAGACTATCCATACGTCTATCCATCCGTTTATCCACCGGTTTCATATTTGCCAAGTGGTGATGTTGAGGTTGGCTTCGTGGGGGCTGTGATGCCCATGTCGCTCGACCTAATGCATGTAAAACACTAATTGTATGTCCATTCGTCTATCCATCCGTCTATCCATACGCCTATCCATTCGCCTGTCCATACGTCTGTCCATACGACTATCCATCCGTCTGTCCATACGTCTATGCATCCGTCTGATGTCTATATATTTAATATCAAGCTACAAGTTTCAACATATTGTTTCGTTAGGGATTGTTTTAGTCAAAAATTTACTCTACAGAAAATTGTAAAGAGCGGACAATTTTTATGGTTACTCCTTAAAGAATAAATGCCTTAGTCCAGAGAAAAGCATTGCGAAGAAAAAATTTACAAGCTAAAATAGTGTATAATTAAAATTGCCTAAGGCTTCTCATTTGATAGGCCGAATAAGTCCAAAATAATGACCGCTTCATATAAAAAACTGTAAAAATGTAACAAAACTTATCAAATCTTTAAAAAATTACAATTTTTCTTAATTTATTAATATTTCAAACATAACGCAATAAGTAAAGTTGTGTAGAGTAAATAGAAATCGCTTCCAATCAACTATTTTGGTGTCTATGGCTGTATAACATTAATCATAATATAACACGGCAATTTCAAAGATAATATTACAACATTCAATTGTTATTTTTAATTATATTTACATGAAGCATCAGTTTAAGTAATAAAATTTAATATGAACTTTTACTTTCTACCTTTCTTTCCATTCCTTCCATTCCTTCCATTCCTTCCATTCCTTCCATCACTACCATTTTTGCGTATTCTTTAGCATTCAGTTTTATGTTGCTACAATTCATGGTATTCTATAAAGATGAGTTTGAAGTTTAAATTGAATTTACATGAAGGGCAACTTTTTTCTTTAGTGAAAATTTTACTAGTAACTTTTTAATTGAATAATAAGTCATTCCTGATAACTTTTGAGTATGTAAAAGGAATATGAATTCAAGCCTTTTAAATGTCATTATATTTTTACTACTGTAGCAGTTCAGTGGGAAATGATTTCCTTAAGATGAATTAGGCAAACAGAGAAATCCCAAAGTAAATTTTAAGTGAAAAAATAATTCACTTTTCCAAAACGAAACCACTTTAGTTTCATTTAAAATATTGAAATTTAAGAAAAAGTCTCTACGGAATGTTGTATTTTTTCTAAAGCCTTGTAGGCGTGGCATTTAAACAATTTGTTATATATGCTAGAAAAATTTGGATACTGCAATTTCTAGTATTTTCATAGAAGGTCTGATTGAATTGAGAAATGTGATAAGAAAAATTTTTTATTATAAAAATTTATTCATAATGAATTGAAGTAACTTTTTATTTTATTTTGTCTTGGAGGTGTAGCATTTTAATAATTTGAAATATATATTTAATAACATTTTAAAGTTTTTTTTTTATCTAAAAATTGTAATCAGAAAAATTTTTGTCTAGAAAAAATCTCTCATTTTAGCTTGCTATAAAAATTATGGATGAAAAAAAAAAATAGCATAAAGTTGAAAATAATTTGTCTGGCATTTAAATGAAATTCGAAAATTAAAGTGATTAAAGTGATTGTAAAAAATCAGTAATTGAAGTTACATTTAAAATAAGAGTTAATGAAAACATAAATGGCAAAAGTTCATTGAATAATAAAGAATTTATATTCTATACAAATGACTTGTGAAATTGAGTCATAGAAATTAAGTCATCTATTATAAAAATGCTGCTGCATTTTAATGATGAGACCAAAAATGAAAAAATTAAAAAAAGGGGAAAAATGAAGAATATTAAGAACAAAGAAAAGAGAATTTGGTAGAATGTTGGGGCAGATATAATGAAATACCTTTGAATTGAAATAGTAGCAATAATGAAGGCAATGATGACAATGGCAACAACAACAAAAGAAAAAAAAGAACAGACTTGAAAAATGATAATTTTTGCCATAGCCCTGTAAGTCAACGTTAAGAATGAGGATAATGCCAAATGTATGTCTATTTGATGCAAATATGTATATATATACTTCTCTCTCTTTTTCTCTCTTTTCTCTATGTATGTGTGTTGTGTGTGTGTGTGTGTGTGAGTGTGTGTGTATGTTTGCGGTAGGTTATTAGGTAAAGAAGAAACTAATTACAGTCAAAATTGAAGTATTTCATTATGATCTCACAGTTCACTCTATTTACTTTACAATGCTTTACACTTCACTGCCTTTTTCAATCTTAATGACGCTTAAAATGTAAAATTTAATAAATGTGATGAGGGACATAGTTATAAGAAAACGTGCACTATTTAACATTTTGAAAAAAAGGAAGTTTCTCCATAAAACACTAAACGATGCCACAGTAGTCTTGGCTTTTCCTCTTAACAATTTGAACATTTCATTGTTACATTACAAAAGTCATTTTATGCAGCTAAAAATGTTAGAGTCGTTAAAGGTCGTTCATTAAATATTCTACATTACCGTGTTTAAGATTTCAGTTGTAAAAATTTTGGAAAGTTAAAGCTTCGAATGCTATAAAAAGTTTTAAAAAATGGACTGATTGAATTTGTTACAACTATGTAGAATTTGAAGCAAAAGATCATTAAAAAATATTTAAAATTTTTACATTTTTTTAAAAAAAAAATAAGACGTTATTTGATGCTTGATCCACTTAAACCAAGCCTGCTCTTCAAGACTAAAACTTTTTTTTTTGTATAAAGTTTGAAAAATTCTAATCCATAGCTGGATAATAAGATCACAAGGCCAGACATTAAATGGATGGTAGAGAACCTGGATAAGCCCTTTTAAATTAAGTGCTACTGAACAGATCGCTGCAAGAAACCTCTAAGCAAATCCATTTTAATACAAAACTTATAGGGTATAGAAAGAAGAAGAATAGGGCGATTAGATTACTTCCTTCATGTTAAATACAAACTGCATACATCATCATTATGCGAAAAGTTTGTGGCGGCTTGGGCGGCATTCAAATCCTTATTCGAATTTCCAAATGAATTGAATTCTTTTTTGTTCTTTTACTTTGATTTTAATGTGAAATTTCTGAATTGTCATTACTGCTCTTGTTTCTAAAAAGATTCTTTAGATAATCTTGAGTGAAGCAAAAAAAACTTTGTATAATGAAAAGTCATTGCAGAAAATACCCCCCCCCCCCCCCCCCCCCCCCATCAGCAAATATGCGAAGCTACCTTATTACCATTTTTTTTTGTACTTTGCTTTTCAATAAATCACGGAAAATAATTATGTTTAGGTTGAAATAATTATAAATGAATATTTAGAGAAAAATGAATGGTCAGGTGTTATATTTCCGGAATTTGAATTTTAAGAAATAAAAATTGAGAGTTATTTCTCAAATTTTAAAATATTTTGAATATTTTAGCACATTTTTACTTAAAGGGAAAGTTTTGTCCGGTTGTTGTTTCTTTAACTTATTTTTATTTGCTTATAAAAAGCTTTAGCACAAAATTTAATATTTATAGTTGTTCCCTCGATATAACATAAAAATTATATTATCAAATAGTAAGATGAATGAAAATGGAAGGTTGGCAGGTAGGGGGAATTTTTGGTATCATTATAAGTTAAATTTGTATCACAAACCCCATTAAAATTTTTATTTGTGTATTTGTGTTGTGTGCCTTTAACATTCCGATTATAAAAATAAATTAGATAAAATTGGATACAAAGTAAATTGAGCATATTTTATATATGGGCGTAATTTACAAGAATGGTAAATAGTAAATAAGTAATTAATAAAATACAGTACATTTAAATAACTTATGCATTGAATAGAAATGAATGGAACATTAAATGAAGTTACAATTATTAAAAAAAAAAAAAAATAAAACAAATAAGTTTATACATTTATTTATCTTGTACATAAAATATAACTAGATCCATATACATATACAATTGTATTGAATTGGCATAACAAAGATAAATATGTATCAAATGAAGATGAAAAAAAAAAATCACAAAAAAAAAACAACAAAGAAAAGGGATACAAATGTCTGGGCGTCTAACTTAACGTAAATAAGCGCACTTGTCAATAATAATGATGATATGATAATGATAATGATGAACAACCATCATTTAAATGAATATCGATTGAAATTTTGTTAACATTTCTAGTATTGCAATTAACTTGGTATATTATTATGAAAATGGTCTAGAGCTTATTTATATAAGCGTTTATTATATAAAATAAAATTAATCGAGCTAAAATTATGTTGGTCATGATGCCGTATCATTTATTATATGAAATTTATAGCAGGTCACATTACTTTCATACAAAGAATCTTGGCACAAAAAAAAAATCTAATAAGATAAGCCATACAATTTTAAGGTAACATTTCAAGTTATAATTCATATATAATAAAAAATTATGTAATTCCTTTCCATAAGAAGAGTACAAACCATCTAAATATATAACTAAAAAAATTCATGTGACTTATGATGAGAATAAAATAAAAGAATGTGAGATGGCGCAATGATTTGCCCGCTACCATACAGAAAGATTTTTCAGTGATGATCTAGAACTTCTGATGCCTTTATCTAAAACTTTTGATCATTTGCCGCGTTATCTCTTAGTAATATAAAATTGCTTAATATTGAAGCTCCGTTGAACAACCGATATTCTACAAAAATAGACTTATAAGGACATTCAAAAAAGTAGAAAAATTTTCTTAACAATGGCGTACAACTTTCAAATGATACATGTAAAAAATGGACACTTAGAATTCATTAAGTGGTTCTATATTTATAGTAAGACCTACTTTTCGGCCTTAGCCTTAGTTCTAAAATTAAAATGCATTAAAAGTCTCTTAGTTTTTAGAATTTTCATTTCAATTAGTTTTCTATGCCAATTAACTTTTACTCAATTTTTAAATAGATCCATATTTGCCTTTCAAAGCATCCATTCGAAAATTTACCAGGTAAAGATGTTTCTTGAGATATTTACATTAAATTTTTTCAAATATGGACTTTAATTATGCAAAAGTGTAAGTTATAGGCTCATTTTTTACTAATATAACTAAAAAATTTTCTACTAAACTTAGGCCCTTTATTTTTCTTAAATCTTTTTAAAAAATTTTCCTTCTAAAAACATTCTTCATGCAATTTATTTCAGAATCTGTGATACCTTTTTGCATATTTCTTTTTTTTTTTTTTTTAATATAATTGGCCAATCATTAAATAAGTTAAAACAGTTTGTCGCCAATAACAATTTTATGAATTTATTTATAGGATACAAAAACCGAATTATCATATAATCATAATAAAAAAAAAAAAAAAAAAAAAGGAATGAAAATTATCATGAAGTATCAGCTGGTGACAATTTTTAATGTAATGCTTAGTAACAATAAAAAATTTTCATATATATAATTTATAGAGTTTAATGGTGATATCATCGAAATAATAATTGTACTAATAACTTGTAAAGTAATAAAAGTAACAATAAAAAATGATAATCAGAATAAGAGTTAATAATAATAGAAAACATTTGTATTATTTAACTGAACCATACAACTATTACAACCATAGAAATTGGCATCAGTAAGAGGAGTTAGCATTGTTAACATTATTGATGTTAATACAAAAATGTTTTATGAAGTTGTTGACAATAAGTCTCTTATGTAAATTATAGCTTATTATGGCAATGAATATTAAATTATATTTATTTGATATTTGGTCCATTAATAAAAAGAAATATGCTTAATATGCCATGTCCATAGAAATGTTTATATGAAATGAATAGGAATAGAATTTTGCTAAACATTTCTCATCAAGATAATTTATGCAAAAAAAAGAGCGAATTTTTCATTTATAATTTAAAAAAAATTCAATTAATAACTATAAAACTATTTAATGGGCCAACAAATTGAAAGACTTTAATTTTGATTAAATGTGAATAACAAATGTGAATATAAAACGCTAATTTAGGTTTTTCTTTTATAAGCAAAATATTTTATAATACCAAAAGAGATTTTAGAACTTGTTGGTGATATAAACAACCTTCAAAAATAAGGTCATTTCTTGTTCTTAGGTTTAACATCATAGAATCATTTTTTTTAGATAATTTAAAGTTGTTTGGTTAAAAGAAGTTTGTACATTACAACTAACATCTGATTTAATGGGATGAATAATTTTTGCTCTTTGTATGGCAGGAAAGTGGAATCATAGTTTGCAAGTCACGCCTACATGATATGTTTTTGGGTTTAGCATGTTCTAATTCGAACTTAAGGGGCGCAGCTTGTGTTTGGTTTATTTTTCATTTCTTTATATGTTCTGTTCGAAGTTACGGGGGGCGACCAATCCCGAGAAGCACCTGCTCAATTGGGAGTGGCTCATGAGATGGTCGTTGTTGATAATCCGTTACCATCAGGGTTCATCTGGAGTTTCACGAGATCCGATCCAAAGATTTAATTTGGTACCACGGGATCACCAGTTTCATATTTGCCCAAGTGATGATGTTGAAGTTGGCTTCGTGGGGGCTGTGGTGCCCATGTTGCGGGCGTAGCTCGACCTAATTATGTTTATTTTGAGTTCCACTATTATGGTTTGTCGAGCAGGGTGCCATTTCCCGAATAAAATGGCTAGCTGGGTAGGCTTATCGGGCTAATCTAATCTAAGCCGAGGAGTAATAAGAAGGCTCCGAATCCTTACACCAAGGATTAAGCTATGTATACGAGGTGCAATACTGGCTTTAAATTGGAAGCTAGTCATGACGGTGGCATGCACGTGATGTGTCGTGTCTACCAACGCTAGCGTTCATTAAGTATGTTTATACCATGCATTTGAGCCTTTCCCGGCAGGTATGCACTGTTCGAAGTTACGGACTGCGGTTTATTTAAATATCATTGTAGTGTCCTTAATTTCTTAGATCTCTTCTTAAATTATTGACATTACTTAAAAAATTTTCAAAAAATATCTCACTTTCAAAGAATGGGCATGTAAATCGTAATTTTGTAGAGTACATAAAAAGGATCTCAAATTTCTCATATTTATAAAGGAGATAATATTGTTATTGTTATTTGCCTCATATAAGCAACAAGGTGATGGTTTATATCATCATACAAAATGTATAATGATGATAACGATGATAATGATAATAATGATGTTGGTGGTTTCTTGCTGGTTGTTAGTTTTTATTATTGTTTATTGCCATTATGGCTGCTGCTGTTACTTTTGGTGTCTACGTGTAAGTAAGAAATTTAAATTGCATGCACATCAACAACATTACAACAACATTTATATTATGTTGCGTTATGTTATATTACGTTACGTTACGTTAGGTTACATTACGTTATGTTACGTTTGGAGTTTTTTTTTTCTCTTTTAATTTATTATTGGTTTCATTTGCACTACATGTTAATATAATACCTTCTGGCGGAAGGTGCAAATTAAGTAATTATGTGAAAATGTAATAAAGAAAACTAAATAATTTTACAAGTTTGTCATGTGCAAAAATTAAAGTGATAGATAGAAATCAGTGAATGCAAAACATTTTCTTTAATTCTATATACATTTCTTTGATTTTTTTTTGTTTTACGGCTGAAGGGCTTTGAAAAAGATCTGCTATAATTAAGAAAATTGAATGTTTCACAAAAGCGCTATCTAGTTTTGACATTGCTTAATTTATAAATTGCATTTTGAACGGATAAACATTACGCAGATTCATTTAAAATCAATTTTTTAACATTACAAGTCACAATTTCTTAAAATTTTGTACTTGGCATTTTTATTTGTCGTATTAAATTAATCGTTTATCTAAATATGAATTTTTACTCTAAGAATTGTAGATTTGCCATATTCATGATATCACTTCCAAATTGAAGCTTTACTTGCATTTTATACATGGAATTTCTAATTTTGCTTTGATGTCGCGATTTTACTAACAGTTTTGGCTTAATTTATACATTAGTATTGATGTGACCTGTCTGTCCTAGAGGAGAGAAAAACCTCCATATCAATGCTTGAATAAACTTCGCGAAATGGACTTTCCAGTCTCAATGACTATTATGGCCATGCTGATTCCATTGTACTAAAGTAAACTTTAGGTCTCATCTTGTAGTTCTTAAGCAAACTGTCCTTAAAATATGACGTATTCTATCAATTGAGCTGGCGCTCTTTCGAAATTTCTCGAACGGTGCTTTTTAGACCCCGTGACTAGATAGAATTAGTTTAGGTTAGAAGTACTGAACAATTTAGTAAGAATACGTCATTTGTCAATTGATTTACATGAAGTTGGCTGCATTTGAAAAGATACTTTGCTGTCATAGTCAATGTTTAATAGTGAAGATTAGTAATGATTTTAATTGAAAGTTCGTTTAATTTTAGATCATACTGTATATATTTTATAGAGAATGCTTAAGGTGACCTTTCAGAAAACTGTAAGTGACTATATCGTCAATCTCCCTTACTGATAGCTATAAAAAGTTATTCATAATTATTATAAAACTAATTGCGTGTACATAAACATAATTAAAAATCCCTTTGGTATAATTTTCTTAGCCATAATAGTTTTAGCACCTTAAATTTTAATCGCCACTTAATACAAAAAAAAAACATAAAAAAATTTATTTGTAATGCCACATTATTAAGCATCTATAAGCGAAAGCCTCTCCTTTTGTATTATTAAAAATTTTAACTAAAATCCAGTAGCTAATTATGTTCAAGTTTTTTTCTTCTTTTGTTTTTCATTGTCACACATAAATACACGCACACATTTTATAGTAGTTAAAAATTAATTACTTTAAATTTATGTAAAAGCGATTTGTGCCAGCAAATGGAGAAAGAATGAAATAATGTAAAGAAAAAGTTAAACAATAAAATCGTGTTGTAGTTATTTTTTCTTTCATACAAAAAAAAAAAAAAATTAAAAATTGGTAGTAAAAATTACACAACGTTCATGCATGTTAAAATAAATTATAAAAAAAAAAAAGGTTTATAGAATAAAAGAAAAAGGAAAAATCATTAAATCACTGCCACAAGATGTTACAAATCATGTTACACTAATAAAATGTCATAATTTTCTTTAGTTATTGGTTTCTCCATCATCATCTTCTTATTTCTACTTTCATATATCTTAAGTTTCATATGGCCTTTAATTTTTTATGGATAAATGTTGCATGGTGTTTAAACGTCAATATTTTCCATTAAACGGAATGTAAATAAAGTTGTATGGTTTGATGGAATGACTTCCTTTTGTTAGTTAAATAAATTAAATAAATATATAAAAGTGTAAAGAATTTTCAAGTTTAAATATATATAAAAAAAAAATTCATAAAAAAATTAAGCGATTAAAGCCGAATTTGAAATATCCTTTTTTATCTTGAATAATTCAAGTTAAAAGTCCAAAAATTAAAAAATTGCAATTTTCATATAAAGTGCAAAGTTTTTTTTTTAAGGCAGGGGATCCAAAAACTGGTCCTATTGGTTTTAAATTTGGCATATTTTTTAGATACTTCAAATAATAACTTTTACAAGATTTTCATAAAATTCTCCAATCCAAAATTGCAGATATTTTCCATATAAGGAAAAAAAGAGAGATAGTAATAAAACTGATTCGATTTTAACTATTTTCAATAGGTTTCCCTTCAATAAGATATACGTAATATGAAAAATTGCTACACATGGTTTAGTACAACTTTCTCTCAGCGGGGCAAATGGGCGAGCGGATAGGCCTAAATCGAATCAGAGAATGCTTTTGAGACCATGGGAAAAATTACATTAGAATATGAAGGTTTATCAAAATATTATCAAAAGTTTTTATTAGAGCCTTAATAGATTTATCCATCAGACGTATCAATGGCCAAATAGTAGCTTTAAATTGATTCTAAATCGTTTAATCCAATGTCTATCTTAACATTTGTATGGATGTTACAAACATACAAATGTTTGGTTGATGGTGTAAGGTATATAAAGGAAAAAATTATGCCTAAGGCAGGTCTTGGTCTCAACGCTTAGTCAGCCGTTTTGTAATTTATAGTACAATGCCATTTGTCAGGTATTGGTCCGTTTGACTTTGTTTATTTGGTTTAATGTAAACCCTTTTTTTTAATTTTTTTTCTTTTTGTGAAAATCTTTTCCTTCTATAACTTTTATGCTTAAGTTACGCTTTCTATTTATTCTACAAAAGTAGTGAGAGAATAGTGCAAAATTAAAAAAAAAACTTGTAATATTATCCGGCTAAAGTTTTTGAAGTGAAATGTGTAATGAAACGGATTTAGTGTAAAATGCATTTAGAGAAACCGCTTAAAAGACATTTTGTGGTAAATGAAAATGTGCTTCTTTCGCGTAACTAAATGTACAGAAAAGAATGCGGTAGAAAGGGCAGACGTAATAACAAGCGGCAGACCACAGAACTAGTCATAGAAAACAATGTCTATAGCAATATAGCAATTGCCTTTATAAGTAATCATATAAAATTTAGTCGGCCCAGAACGACTACTCATACTCTCTCCTTTCAGATAAATGGATTTATTGAGGTTAAACATTAAAGCCAATGGCCGTATAGATCAAAACATAAGTGCATATCAAATTTCATTAATATTTTTTTTTAATGTTATAAGATTCGGTGGGAAGGCTTAAAGTAGTCCATAAAATGAGTCTGCGTACCTTTCTGAAATTTGTATTGAAAAATTTTCCGAAAATTACAACTTGTTTTGATTGCTTTGTTCAGGGCATTTTCTATTAGAAAAAGATCTAATAAAATTGAAATGTTTTGGTTCCGCCGATAAACTTAAAAGATGTACTTTTAAAACTTATTAGATTTATCAAATATAGACGTGATTATTAATGAAAGTTAGCTTGTATCAGGGAAAGTTGTCAAACACATTTTATAATCGATAGATTATTTAGAGCAACGATTTTTTAGAAAACCAATTTAATAAAATAATCAAAACATAAATATTGGAGAAATATAAGAGTTTTCTAAAGTTTTGGGGTGGATCACCACTTCGAAACATTTTTTTTACATTACCTAAATTTTAATACATTTTATAGATTTGAGATTAATTGATTTAATGCATATAAAAAAAGTGAGTTATTCTTAGAGAGTCCTAATGAAATTCAAAATTTTAAAAGTTTCAAATTTTAAGAGATTAATTCTCTGCAAGTTAATCCATTTTAATATACTTATTACTTATGAAGGTAACATTTACAAGTGTTACATAAATCATGGCAATTAAAGTACACTTGAAAATGTTAGCATGAAAGCTTTGGGACAAATGAGCAAATTATATACTAGAATGTTATTTAAACAGTGCAAAAGTTTACATTACATAAATTACATTAATACATACATACATACATACATACATACATACATACATACATACATACATACATACATACATATGTAAATATATATATATATATATTATATATATATATATTGTATGATTATGTATGTGTGTATGTGTATGTGTATTGTATGTTGTATGTGTGTATGTGTATGTGTATGTATGTATGTGTGTATAAAATATTAAGTTGTGAGCACAAAGCCATTTTGTTTTTAATAAGTTTCACACAAATTTAAGCAATGACTTTTAATGACTGTATGCAATGGAATGTATGAGATGTAAGGGATGCTATCTATAAATTTGCTGCTGTGTAAATAGCATAATTGTGCAGCAGAAAGTGGTATCTTAAGTGATTTATGCGTCATCGTATTTCTTAAAGTATAATATTTCGTTTTGTTACATTTTTACTGCACTGCAGTGGAGACATGATAAAAGTTTTCAACCATGATGAACATTACAATGATAGCAATGCTCTTTAACAAGATTGTAAAACAATATCGGTTATTATTCTATGAAAGCTATTAGATAGGAATAAATGGCATATAATTTTTAACAAAATGCTATACGATTTATCGAAATGCACTCATGTGTATCGTTTTTTATAAATCTGATTTTTTCAGCTTTCCATCAAATTGATTTTAATTTTTTTAAATAAATTTTAATACTTTTATCATTTTTAATGAAATTTGATATTTTGAATTAATTTAATTTAACAAAAGATGATTTCTATTAATCATTTAAAGTCACTTTGAGAGACTTTCCTGTCAAATAAGCTTATTAAAGGAAAAGGCATTATCTGATGTCAAATCTAAAGAATATTAATCTGAAAGGTAAGTGAAGAAAAAGTAAGAAAAAGTCAAGATAGAGAAGGTAAAGGAAAGGAAAAAATGAATTGCTTAGTATTGAGCAGATTTAACTAAGTCAAATTTTAGTAATTTTTGGCCAAAGAAAAAAAAATCTAAGTAGAATAAGTAAGTAAAATTGGAGTCGTAGTCAGAATATCGCAAATAGTTTTAGATCTATATGATTCATTTTAAATTGGCATAAGTCAATTTTCATATCTCATGATATATAAAAATCTTCTGAAATCACAATTTTTAATTTCGTTGGAGGATGAAACAACTTGGTGTAGAGTATACCAGAGTTTGAGAGCTTTAGTTTTATTTAATTTTTCATTATCGTTTCAGTTTTGTTTCTTTCATATGCCAAGTTTCCTTTCTTTTCTTTTCTTTTCTTTCTTTTCTTTTTTTTCTTGTTTTGCTTTTGCTTTTGCTTTTGCCATCTCCAATACTTTTTTATCTTTATTTTCAGATCTCATTCAATATTATCGTATGTAGTTTATTTTCTTTTATATGTTTTTTTAATGTTTAACTCAATTTCTTCCCGTACGTGCTGTTATTTTTGTTTTTACTTCCTTTTGGTCTATGTCAAGCAAGTTATATAAAACAAGTTAACCAGTTGTTGTGTGTGGCCTTTTTTTGTTGCTTTAGGCTGAATTCATGACGTTTGCAGATTACGCATTTGAAGTATATAGAAAAAAAAAAGAATTCTTTACTTAAGTAATATGAACCTTAAAAATATGCTACAATTTTTTGGTATAGCATTTAAACTAATTTTCATAGCATCAAAATCTTTCCGAAGGAGCTTTTTCTGTGGAAAGAGTTTCCAAAATCTATTTCATTTGATAGAAATTTTGGTTTTTTAAAGTTTCAAGATTCTAAAGATTTCATTTTATTGAAATTTTTCAATGACAAGCATGGGGGGCCTTTTGGAAAGAGATTTTTGATAGGAGATCGTTAAAATTTTTTAATAATTTCTTCTTAAAGGGCTTTTTGTATAGAAGGATAACTAGAAACTTCTTTATCTGATTAAAAATAATTTTTTTTGCAGGCATTTTTTTCATAAAAAATGTTTCTTTCTTTTAAATAAAAGATTTGAGATTTGCTCTGCAAATCGTTTTCCAGCTTGTCTGTCCATCCGTTGTCTTGTTTATAATTTGTCATGGTAATTTTTAAAATAGTTTGTTAAGATTTTGTAGACTTTTTTTTTTTTTTGGCTAAAACTGGGCCTTAGGATTCACCATTTATCATTTGTTACCTGCTTTTTCTCAAAAAAAAAAAAAAAATTTAAGGAATAAAAAAATTTCACTATTTTAAAACCGTTTTTCAAAAATTGTTAGTTTTTATATTCTTAAAGTTTAATGAAACAAAGCAATTAAAGTATTTCAGAGTCGACTTCGATTTGCAATAATTAACTTTATCGATTCTGTATATTCATTTAAATAATACGTCATGAATTGCCACGGCCAATATCAATATATTAAATTTTATGTTATTATAATAAAAGCAAAAAAAATACAATAAAAGAGATGGAAAGAAATTGGAAACTCCTGGAATACATTGACTAAAATATTATCTAAAAGAACTTATGGAAAATTTCAAAAAAAAAAAAAAATAAAGAAAAAATCAATTAACATTATTAAATTATTCAAATGAAATTTTATTGACATTTATTTTTGAATAACTTTTTAAGGATAATTCGAAAAATATTGCATGTTGGTTGCTTGGCATCAAAAAATATAGAAAATTTTAAGAGAGGCGAAAATTGCCGTAGAATTAAACGAAACGATAACATAAAGAAAATTGTTATAAGAAGAAGAGAAATTGCAGCACTTTCTTTTTAATTATTCAAAATATAAAGTGAGAAAGAAATATGAAAGAATAAGATAAAATCTGGAAAGAAACTGTAAATTAGTTTTAATATATTTCCTTTTTATTGCATCCGCTTGTGATTAGCATTTGATTAAGTGAACTAATATTCTCATTATCAAGAAAATGATTTTGATCAACCCCCCCCCCCCTCCTCCCCCTCCCACCAAAAAAAGAAGCAAAACATACTAATAATAATAATTTGAGAGGTTTATGAGGAATTCGAAAGAATTAGAAACTTAATTGAATACTCGAATCCATTACGAAATTACAGTTATCATGCACATTGTATTAAAAATTTTGTATTATTAGTGATGGGGTCGAGAAAACTATTTGATATCGTTTATTTCATTATTAAAGTACTACAAATTTGATCAGAATATCTTTGAAAAATTACAAAAATGGAAAGACATTTGGTAGAACAAAGAGTAAAACGTTGAAAAGTTTAGTAAAACCCTTTTAAATTTTGGACCATAATTTTGACACAATTAGTTAGAAATTTTTACATCAAAATATCTATTCAGACAGTTTTTGATAAATTCCAATAACGCTAAAGTGAAAAGGAAACTTGGTCCAGATGCGTTCACTTTTTTAGAACCCTTTCATAGCACAAACTTTTTAAATCACACCTAAAATTAAAATTTTTTATTTTCTTAGCATGTTCCTAAACTTTTTCATAGTGTTTTTTTTTTAAGCAGTGTAAGAGAATCGGTTGGGTTTAACTGTCTACTTTTCCTTTTATTCTACTTTATTATTGTTCCATTGAACTTAATTAAATCATATATTTTGAAATAATCTCTTTATTCAATATTATTGCCAGCATAATATTGATCCAGTTATACAAATCTCGAATGTTTGAAAATGTTTGGCAATTTTTTTACTTATCAATTGACTTAGAAACTGTCACATAGATAACCAAACAAAAAGTATTGACATGAGTATTCTTGTAGATATAAAAACTATCAACATAAACCAATCAAATTGGATTGTTTATGAAAATATATCACATATAATGACATGTTTTGTGACATATGATATTTTTAAGCAGAACATATTCGACTTTGTCATGTCGTGTCATCGATTTATGTTTTCATTGTTAACATCTTTTATAAAGTCTAATTATTTACATAAATTTAAATATGTAGTTTTATCATTTCTTACAGTTTGAGTAAATAATCTAAAATTTCAAAATCTCAGAAATGTGCGAAGACGATGAATTCTGATTGAACATTCAACGAACAATTTTCGAGTCAATAGTGTTATAAAAAATTGTAGAATTCATGTTATTATTGGTGTTTCAAAATTTAATAAAAAATGGTTTCTAATTCTAAATGGATCAAATTTGATCTGAATGTATAAAGAATTTTACGAATTATATGAAAATTACTTTTCTTTTACACTTTTTTGACTTGTAATTACATTTAATTACATTTTAATTACACTAAATAAAAAGAAGAGTAGAATATTTAAACATCAACCTTAATCGGCTACAATTTTTCTAGTACCTGCGAAGTGATCACTCAATTTTCCAATAAAAGATGTTCAAATGAAAAAATTTTAAAAAATTATAATTTAAAGTTTGAAACGGAGACAAATTTGACAAAGGCAGACCTTTTCAGAAAAACTTTGTAAATCTATTGATGATAACGATAGAATTTTCATTACTTTTCATTCTAAGAATTGAAAGTAATGATGATAAAATAAATTGCTTCTCATTTTACTTTTCACTTCTTCTTATTTTTGCTAATTCACTTTTGTTTTCTTTTAATATTATTCACCTCTATGAACTTTTACTTTTTTACTTTACTTTTCTCTGTCTCATAACGATTGTCAATAACAATAACTTTTGCATATTAAAAGTTGAATGTTGCCGTTAGTAAAGTATAATGATGATTAAATATAAACGAATGTCAAGGAAAGAATGCTTACATTTGAAAAAAAAAAAATAAAAGAAAAAGAAATAAAAATTGCTTTTTTTTTTGTTGTTATTGTTGTTGGGTTATTTGCCACATTTTCTAAGCCTTGTTTAAAGTGTTGGTAGGTAGATATCTTGCATTTATTTATTGGTTTATTTATAATCAATAGTTACCGCACTGATAGTTGAAGTTGAAGTTGAAGTTGAAGTTGAAGTTTTAAAGGTTCACTGGGCAAATTAAGGATATGAAGATGATTGCAAGCAATTGGCAAATTTTCTGTTATGTCATAGTTCTTGTTATAATATTTGATATTTGGTTTTATTATTGATTGATATTGGTTTGTTATCGGTATATTTCATTGATGCGAAAAGAATAAATTTTACAAATAAATAATCCTTTTCTGTTACACACCCTGCTTTTTTTTGTTTTTCTTTGAACTTTCTTTTTTCTTCTTCTTGTACCATTCTTCATTTTGTATGTTTCTCGGGTATTTTGTTGAAATGCTGCTTTGTTTTTTTTTTTACATATACTCATTTGTAATGGCAGCATACATACATTTTACATATATAAACAATATTTGAGAATTTGTGAAACAAATATTTGAAAATCAATGATGCTTTTACATTTATATAGAGATATATATATTTTACAAATCTTTTCTGTTTTTTAATTTAACATTATTGTGTTTTGCGTTTTCTATTTGAAATGATCATAATAATGTTTTTTTTGACAATAATGACAATGATTTTCAGTCTCATATTGCTATGGTTACTTCTTATCATGAAAAGAAGAGACCAAAGTAGCAGAATGAAGTAAGAGAAAATAGATAAATCGAAGTCGTTAGTAAAATATTCTAAGCCCCTTTGTCTTAAACAAATAAAAAGCAAAATGGTAAGAAATGGCAAACAAAAAATAGCAAAAAATGGTAGAAAATTGCAAGGAAATTTAAAAAATCTGTTATTTTTCTATATTTTAAAAAATTTAAAAAGTTACTTGACAGAAGATTTAGAAGAATCGAACGGATTGAATAAAATTGTGGCATATCTATTTAGTATATCAAAAAAAAAAAATACCATGAATTGATTTTTTTTAAAAGAATATTTTCCTTACCATAAAAAGATTTTAAAGAAATTATGAAGAATAGTACGATCCTAACCTCGAGTTCTTTTTTAGTTTGGTATATAAATTTTTAGAAAATTATCTTCCAAATGGCGTTCTAAAGCTGATAACAAATTTATATGGACGAATATGGCTTAAATCGATCCATGCTAAATGAAACGGACAAGCAAAGGAGTTGGCCATCTCAAGTCTTTTTGCACATCTAACGCTATTGATGTTAATAATTTATCTGTATCTCTCTAAGTCATGCGGTTTTGAAAATCTATAACTCTTCAAAAGCTAAATATTTCCGTTTTGATCAATGAAAGGCTAAATCTAATCAATAGGCCCTAGATTTTATGCCACGTGGCATTTACTCTGATTTTTCTTTTGCAATAACTGAATTGAGTTCGCTTTTAAGTTAATTTCAGTTAATTTCTAGCATGAAACTCAATTTGATTTAAATTTTTTATTTTAATCCATATCCTGTACATATTCTACTAGAGTCTAGTTGAATTTTAGGGCATCAATCATTATACTGATTATATTTCACATCATGTGACTTCACTTTTACAAATCATTGCATTTGCAATTCATTATTAAAAAGGTAACTTTGATTTTATGGTTAATTAAACCAGATTCTATTTGATTCATCATTAATCTTAGATTGTTTCGATTAGTCTTGTATTTGTCTTTAATATTCCCAGTATATATCTTGTCATTTGCTATTCTCAATTCTTTCATTTAAATCGTTTAGCATTATTATCCAGAAAAAGGTGATTTATCTTTGTTCTCATTTAGATCATTATTATTATTGTCTTAATCATATGAAATCGATAAATATTGTTAATACTGTTGTGGTTGACTTTGTGATTCTCATTTTTATGTCAGACATTGAATTCAGGTTTTTTCTATTGGTTTTTTTTTTTTATTCCATTCGAGAAGATTATTTATCGTATCTGGCAATTTTTGCATGGAAAAAATAACAAAAATTGAGGAATTTATTATACATTTCCTTTGCCTGTAAGTTATCTTATCCTAATCACAACATTAACAACAAATCATACCAAAATCTCACATATAAAAGTGAATGATTTGAAATATTTTCACAGATGCCCTAAAAGCTAAAAGTTTTTTAGACCAATGCTCAAGCATATGCATGCAAAATATTTCTAACAATCAGAAATAAAACAGTTACATAAAGTCGACCTCTGGATACTTTATCTAATCATTATTATTAAATATGTTGAAAATATTGAAAAAATAAAGTCCAACTTAGAGATATAAAAAAAATTGAAAAACTTAAAAATTGAATGAAAAGTTCTTAACATAAAAAAAAAAACTCTAAAAAAAATGATTCAATTTGAACAAAATATGTAACATCTATTTAGCTTGTCAAATAGTTTATGTGAACAATTTTTTATTAAATTATATTGAAGATTGTAACTATTTTCAGAATAAATTTAACTAACTTCAATTTCTTACTGCATATTTAAAATATTTCTCAATAAACTTAAGCAAATATTAGAGTGACAGACGGATGGACAAATAGGTTTAAAACGCTTCAGAGAGTGTTTTTTTGAATCAATTAATTTTAAAAACAGTAAATTTGTTTCATGTCATTTTCGTTGTTATTTAGACCGTAATAAATCTATTACAATTTGTGTAGGGTATAAGAATTTTAGATTGAATGAATGAATGAATGTATAATAGAATAACAACAACAACAATCAACAGTTTTTTCTCCGTTTTGCAGACACCATCAAGATATTTCCTTTCCAATCGTAACTTTGAAATTTGATTTGTTTTGATTTTTCTCTCACTTCAATTTTTCAGTTTTTTTTTTTGGCTTTCCCCCCCCCCCTTTTTTTTTTTGGTTGCTTTTCTGTTTTACTGCTTTTTTGCGAAATAGCCGCACGCAAAACAGAATACATTCATAGAATTTTGTTATATATAAATTACTTGAGATATAAAGCTTAACTTTACCCTTCTTGATTTTGATTGTATACGTCTTGAATGTTCTTAATATAAATATTCATCAATTGAAGCGTATTATAAACAACAATAATAATAATAATAATAATAATAATAATAATAATAATAATAATAATAAAAAGCCATAACACGTTCCATAGAAACGACAAGCAAACAAAATTCTTATGTGTTTTGTAAACGCATTCATATAAATTTATCATTTTTTTTCTATAATCCACAAAATTCCATTGCACACATTTAACTTCAATCATACTTATTTTATATTATATTTATTAACCAAATCATGAATTATCTATTTCTCAAATTTTATTAAAAATGTAAAACAAAAATAAATGGATTTGTTTTAGAACAAGTTAGTTCACGAAATTTCGGGCTAAAGGTTTTAAAAGATTTTTTTTATTATTTTTTCGTCTTTAATCGAAAAGTTTTTTAAAGAAAATATAAATAAAATTTATATTGGAACCCTAACGCATTTGTGTTAATATCATGCCCCTATTTGAAAATTTTTACGCATCATTCAAACTTTGATTTTCCTTAGAAAAATATGGAGCTGGCACTTTCAAAAGTACTTTTTTTACTTTGACATTTTCTCAAAAAAGTTATTTAATAAAAATTTTTAACATGACTTTTCTATGGATCCAATTGGTGAATATCATGAAATATTGAAATTTTAATGTGCCCCAAAAAAATTACAAATATTAATTATTTTTATTATTAATTTTCTAAAAAGAATTAACTCAAACTACAAAATAGAAGTCTATTCAGAAATTTTTTATAAAGACTATTTAGTTAAGAATTTGAAAAGGAAGAAAAAATAGATTTGATCGAATTGAAATTTTTCATTTTTCATAGATGAAGCTATAAATTCTGTAATTTTTATAAATACGCTTGTAATTATAATCTAAATTTTAACAATTATCAAAAAGACTATCGAATTCATTACACTTTTAAGGGACCATAAATTTTGATTAAAACTAGCAATTTTTTGACCCAATACGATTTATGGATTTAATGCTAAGTACATATTTTGATTGTTACATATTTTTCATAAAAGCAGGCAAAAACCAAAAGAGCAAGAACAAGAAATTATATGAAAAACTTTTAATTGACTGAATCGCTATTTTGCTTTGTTCTTTATATCTCTCCCACTGTATTTTTATCTAAACTTCTTCTCTCCCTTTCTTTCTGTTTTTATTTCCCCCCTTTGCTTGTTGTTCTATCATTTTTTTGTATTATCTTTCAATTTTTGTCTTTTGTACTCCATTTGAACGTTAGTCAATACATAATAAACTTGATTATATTGACTTATTGCCAAATTTTATTTTCCAATATACATTGTATTGCATTTTGTTGTATGGAATGGATGATTGTGAAAATGGCATCTATCATTTCATTTTGCCACTCAACCATCAATGCATAAATTATAAATATGTATCGCTTTATACATTAAGAGATTCATACCATTCACTTATTGCACACACCAACTCGTTCATCACTAACCATCATCATTA
The DNA here is from genome assembly GCA_023089585.1 of Melophagus ovinus. Taxonomy (NCBI): domain Eukaryota; kingdom Metazoa; phylum Arthropoda; class Insecta; order Diptera; family Hippoboscidae; genus Melophagus; species Melophagus ovinus. The sequence continues at coordinate 7,117,195 of JAKKIB010000177.1, forward strand.
TCATCATCATAATCATCATAATCATCATAATCATTAACAATATAATCATATGCATTCATTCTCAGAATAATAATGATCATGATGGAGAGTTAGCAGTTTGCTTGATAGTCCTAAGGCCATAACGAGATGTTCCTCCATTTTTGGCTCATTTTGTTTTATCTTTTTTTTTTTTTGTGTGTTTTTTATTGTCTGTCTTCTATTTTCATATACTTTCATCGTTGATTTGATTTGATTTAAGTTTTCATTTGATTTTTCTTTTTTCTTTTTTTCTTTTTTGTTAACTGCATTTATTGTGATTGTTTATCTCTCTAAAGAAATTCATTGATGGTTGTAAGAATATGAATATCAAAATATTAATATTGAAAATTTCAAATGTTTGTTTATATTTAGACTTTATAAGATCCGTTAACATAATAATACTAATGAGACAACTTAACCATAAAATTGTTTATCGTTATTTCATCAATTATTTTGATAAAAATGCATTTCAGAATTTTTATGAAGTTTTTAAAAGTTTGAACATATTTTCCATGGCAATCTTTCGCCTTCTAAATTTTAACCATTTATGCGGGAATTTAAATGTGCCTTGTGCCTTATTTTATTTAAACGAACATTTTTTTTGCCAAAAAAGAAATCGCTATAGAAAATAACCTGAATCATTATTTCTTCCCCTTTTTATAAAGCGATTCATTTGGAGAAAGGTTGCTATGAAATTTTGAATATTTCTTTTGAAAATCCCTACAAAGATTGAAAATAAATTCATTTTGTTAAAATTTGTGCAACACTTAAAATTAGACAACCCTAAAGTGTATTCTAAATAATATCAAATTTGAAAGAGATTGTCGCTTGGTCGATCTGTTCCATGTTTTCCATAAGCAACAGTGAATTTAATACATTGCAAAGACGTAGAAGTCTTGAAATATTTTGCAAGTAGGTAGATACGGAAAATGGATCGGATAAGCCCTCCTTACAACCGAAATAAAGAACATTTCAATTTTTATATAAAAAGATGAAGCTTTTTTAGTCAAATATTCATAAAATAGCAGTTCTAAGAATCTATAATCAAAAATCTAAATTTTTAGCTAAATAAAAAAAACTTGGAACCGCAATTCAGACTTTTGAGTGAACTGAATGAGCTAAATTGAAGTTAGACATAAGCGAACTCTTTTGTAAAACTGTTTTAAAAAGAAAAAAGTAATTTATTTTATAAAGAGTACAAAATTTGGAAGATTTGTATAACTCGGTTCGTTTTTTGGATGGACTTTCTTCCCCGAAAATGAATTTCTTTATTGCAATACCTTGACATTCCTTTTAATTTACCTTAATCGTCAATAAATCTTTAAGGACCAATTCTGAATATTTAGAAGATCTTATTAATTAACTTTTAATGCCAATAAACTCATCACAATATTTTTCCAAGACCACTTTAAAGGTGGCAAGTGCATGTAAATAGAAATTTTCAAGGTTCTTACGTTAATCTCTTAAAGGTCTTGCCTTAGCACGTAAAATTTTTTTAGTATAACAAATAATGGAACAAACACAGAACAGAAAAAGAAAACGAAAATTAATGAAGATGAAATAGAATAAGAAAAAAGTGAAAAAAAAATGAGCATTTACATTTGGCACGTTTATCGATATCGATATTAATTTAACAATTCTTTTTTTAGGATACTTTTTGTTTTATTTTGTTTTGATTTAAGATGCCATCATCTCGTTTCCATGGTATTATTACTTTCCGTAGTAACTTCCTTCAATTGGTTTATTGTGCGTAATAAAGATTTGGTTTTTATTATATTTCTTCTTCGTCTTTTTTTGTTTAGTTTTTCTTTTAGTTTTGAAACGTTTTTTTGTGTAAACGCTCTAATTTTGTCCTTTTAGAATGTTTTTTTTTTTTTTTTTTTTTTTTTTTTTTGTTAATTTTAATAGCAATGGCCATAAGTGAGCATAGAAATAGGTAAAAATATTTCATTAGATTATGGCCGACTTTTAAATACTCTCCTTTAATTTATTTCTTATAATTAAATAAAGAAAAAAAAATGATTTTTAAGTGAAGATATTTAAAAAGTAATTATGGTGGAATTTACAAAATTTTTTTCATATGTCAAGGCGTACACATAATAAATCGGTCTAAATCGATTTTGGCAATTTTATTTAATACATTAAATAATTACGATTTTTTTTTAAAAAGTTTAAAAAAATTTTAAATAAATTTCATTTAAGGACTTTGGCAAAAGTGTCTATAAGAATTTAACGTTATTTAAAATTCCATATTCTTGAGTTGGAAGGGGCTTATCAATTTTGATAAGAAATTTACATGGACAGATAATTAAACAGTTACAGAAAGATTTAAACTCAGAAATAGACTTTTTTTTTTAAATTTAGCTTTTCATGGAGCATGATGGTAAAAATAAACCGTTCCTAAATATTCTTCAATTATAATTTCTAGTAAAATATAAACTTTACAGGGACAGTTTTGTATAAATTTGTATAAAAAATTTATTACAAATCGTTCCATTAAAAAAAGAGGTAAGCAACTCAAGTTATTTCAAATGTTACAAACTTGAACATTGAATTATAATACCACAAGTAATACCACAAGTTGTAAAGAAAAAACAATAGCAAAAACAAATGAATTTAATGGTAGTTTAAGTTGTTTAACATGCCACCAAAAGTGGACATTTCTGGAAATGTTCAATTGTATCAAAATCCCTACAAATGTATTGAATTACTTTAAATGTGTTGGTTTGGTTTGTGGGTGTATGTGTATGTGTGTGTGTGTGTGTGTGTGTGTGTGTGTGTATGATATATATAACAAAATAAAATAGTAAAGTCTAAGGAATTGTTTAAATATATAAACAACAATTTTTACACATTCCATTCTACTTTCCTTACCCGCTGCCTTTTTCTCACACTTTTCAAACTTAACAAACTTTTGTTGGTAATTTTATGTTTATGTTGCCATGCATTGCTTTGTAATGTAAACGCACTTATACATATATATAAATAAATACACACAAATACATACACATATATATATATATATATAGACAATGTATAAGTTTAAAAGATTCCGGTTTCATTCTTACAGAGCAAATTTTCCGTTTTCAATGTTTCATTTTGCTTTCACATTCAGGCGTTTGTGCGTTTGTGCGTTTGTGCGTTTGTGCAAATGTATTTGTTTAGGCGTTTGTATATTTCTAGTGTTAAAAATAAATAAATAAATAAACAATTGTGAAAAGTGAGTAACACCAAAAAGAGAAAAAGAAAAGCCAACACCAAAAGCTTTGTAGGAAAATTAAAAAACAAAAAATAAAAAGTTCATGTTGAAATAAATTAAACAACTTTTATAAAAGACTGAATTCTACGCACACATAAACATTTTGTAAATGTGTGTAAATGTATAAATGTGTATGTTAGTTAGCCTAAAGGTATAAATGTATATATGTGTGTGCGTGTGTGCGTACGTGTATAAACAAACAAATAAAATCAGAGATGGAGGGAAAAAGCATTTTCATCTGGCCTTTTTTTCCGTTTTGCTATTGCTCCTGCTTGTTTTTAATAAATAATAAAGTAGTAACAAAATAAAAAGAAAAAAAAAAAGGAACAAGAAATTGGCAACAACGTTACAAACATAGACAGACGAGACTTGAGACTTTTTTTATTTTTTATTTTTTTTTTTTTCGCTTTTTTTTCATCTCTTGTTGCTTAATTTCATTAAATACTAGACCAGACCATGTGCTAGACTAGACAGAGCAAAAGAAGACTAAAGATATCAAAACGAAAAAGAAAAGAAGAAGAAGAAGACTTAAAAATATTTTGTAGAAAAGACAAGCGAAAATCTTATTTTAATGAAATGAAATCAATTTCATACTCACATTATATTTCACTTGCATAACTCTCTTTCATTCCCAAACATCTTCACTATATCTATCTTTCTCTATCTTTATTATATTTGTATGTCGCTTGTGAGCGTTACAATAAAATTGCAAGTTGTTAAAATAATTAAGTAAGAGAAAAAAAAGTTAAAGAAAATAAGAAGAAGACGTAAAAGAAGGAAATGCCGACATAGAAAGAAAAATGTTGGAAAATTTTCAAGTTAAAGCTTAACATTCTTAAATTCCATTTCAATTTTGTTGCAACAATTAAACCATTTCTTTGTTAAAGCCTAATTAAACCTGAGGTTTATTTTCTCTTTCATTTGTATATTTTTCTGGTTGGACACGGACAGCGATTTTCAAACTCTTAACATCATATAATTCTCTGCGACAAGAAAATATATAATGATAAATTATCTCAAGTAAAATAAAAACTTTAGAAATTTTAGAGAGATGTAACTCCCTCCCTACAAAATCCTTCGATTTTTTTAAAGCTCACTGCAAATGATTGCCATGGCTAGTTAAGAAATTGTGATTTAAGTGAAAACAGTTTTCGCATAGAAAAATGGGCTTTGCAATATGGAAATCGCTACTCTAGATAGAACTCACTTTTAAAAGGTGCCCTCTCCTAGAGAGTAACGCTCTACAGTTTAGACATTGCTATTTAAGTAAAGGCAATGCTTGCCATGTCATAGTAGGCCCTTTTTTGTCAAATCCTATTCCTTCTGAACTGATTAAGTTTAGATTGCAAATCTAAATAATAAATCATGCTTCGATATCGTTTTAGAAAAAGCACCGTTAAAACAAAGATTAACTTAATAAGAAAGATTTTAGATCTTAAGTATTAAAAGAACGGTATACGTGGTGCAAGATTTTATAAGGTTTGTTTCCAAAGCTTATAACTCCCAGACTTGAAATGCAGTCTATGTTGATGATACCAATCAACTCAGAATAATTATATCAGTCAACGTAAACTTATCCATTTGTCCATTCGATCGTCCATTTAATAAATTTCTTCTCAAGTTGTAGGTCACAATTTTTGACACATATTAATGACATTTGGTGTTTGGATATATTTTGATGCGAAGACCCTTTTTTTTTTTTTTAGTTCAATCATTTTCAATAAAAAGTCAAACTCGCAAAAAAGTCAATAAATGGAAAATATGTGCAATTTCAGAAAATATTATAACTTATTGAATTTTAGAATTAAATTTAGACGTAAATCAGTAAAATTTTCGGAACCTTCTTTCGCTTAAGGGATTTTTCAAAGTTTTAAAAATTTTTAAGAACGTTGATTATTTTCGATTTATTTTTTTTTTATTTTGTTTACTTTCCTGGACTTTGTACTCATAACTCAGAAGAAGCAGTTTAAAATATTTGAGACTTAGACCTTAAGGACTTTTATTTATATGTATGTTAACAAATTATATAAACAACAATAAACAATTATTTTATTGTAGATACAAAAACACATAAAATTTTATTGTTTTTCTTTGCATATTTTACAGATTAAAATTTCTACAATAGACGATTGCATTTATTTTCTATCATATACCAAAAATATGTTGTCATAAAATGTCATAAAAATAAGAAGACAATTTCATCTTAATGTAAAGTTGAACAAAAGAAAAAATAACAAAATACGGCCTAGTTCTATGAGATTAATGATAAAAGAAACTGATCAAGACTTGTCATAGTTATTGTTTTACGTATTTCTATGGCTTTAAAAGCTAAAGCGTAAAAAGCAAAGAAAGCAACATCATTGGAAAAAACAATGAAAAAGTAAAAGTACTTGGAACAGGATGAAAAGGAAGAGGACAAAATAAAAGAAGTTCTAAGACTTCTTAATAAAAAGTAGCATATGAAAAACGACTGTGATGCTTTAACAGAAAAAGAAAGAAAGAAGAAGAAGAACAAGAAATAAAGAAGAAAAGGAAAAGGAGCAAGAAGCAAAAGGGGAAAAAGAAGAAATCTAACAAAATAAAAAATGCAAAATTTGTTTGCTCTTTGTTCAAAATAACTAAATAAACTAAATAAATCTCGCATGACATATTTGGCAAAAGAGATACAAAAAAAAAATCATGTAACTAAATTGTAAATTTCGACTAAATCAAACAAAATTCTCTGTGTAGATGGATCATTCACATCAACTCTAAATGTTAGTGCATGCGTGTGTATATATGCATATATATATATATATGTGTGTGTGTGTGTGTGTTTGTGTGTGTTTTTGTCTATGTGAATGTGTGTATGCATAAGATAAGCGAATTGTTTTCTTTTCATTACATTTTTTTTTGCCATTTGTTTTATTTTTTTTTCCAATTCATTTCACGAAGTAGACTTCTTTATGTAAAGAATTGAATGAGAGTTGTAAGAAACAAAAAATTGGAAATTACATATTTTTCTTACTGGCAGAATATAATTGGAAAAGGGCAGTAGAAAATAGAAGAAGAAAGCAACAAAAAAAGCAACAAAGCAGATAAAAAGATAAATAGGAAAACAAGCAATACAACAATAACATAAAAGTGAAAGAAAACCAGAAAAAAAAAAGAAAAACATAACAAAATGAAAACAAAAAAGACAATGAAAGTTGAGACTATGTTTGTTAACAATCAAGAAGATGAAGAGTGAAAAATGAAAATAATAAATAGATAAATAGCCGGCAGCCAGGAGAGTTACAATAACGGATAATAACAACAATAACAATAATAAAGATGAAGATCATTATTATACAGTTTTTCCGGTTTCAGTTTTATTTTCCTTTCTACAAATAATAAAACAAACAACTAAAGGAAAAGGCCCAGAAATTTGTCATAGAGCCGAACAAAAGCAAAATATTCGAACGTGTGTCACAAAGATAATAAAAAAAATAATATCAAGAGAAATAATAAAAATTAAAAGAAAATATAGCCCCTAATCAAAACATATGACATACAAACGTTTGTAGAACCCAACAAGGCGAAGTTGAGATAAAAGCGAGATAAAATAAGTTCTAAAAGAAAAAGTATGAAATGAAAACGTTTAGAGTTGGAAAAAGTAAAGGTCTCTCTCACTAAAAAGTGCATATAAATTGCAGGAGAGTACAATAAAAGTGTAAGGACAAGTGTAAAGAAAGAATGTAAAAATGACATTTAAAAAAAGTCCATAAAAATAAATTTAAAGAAAACGTAAAGAAAAATGTAAAGAAAAATGTTATTGTTAAATTTAAAGAAAATATGTTAAGTAAAATGTGAAAAAAGTGAAAGGAAATATATAAAGAGAAATTTAAAGAACAATGCATAAAAAAAAGATTTAAAGAAAAAATGTAAATAAAATGTAAAAAAAATTAAAAAAGCGTAAAAAGTGAAAAAATGTCAAGAAAAAAATATAAAAAAAAATATATATGTAAAGAAACAGCATACAGAAAATTATAAGGTTGTTTGAAAATTTTTTTTGTATATCATGAATGCTGTAACATGAGACTAACAGTATTTTCTTCATTTTACATACCAATTTGTATCAAATGCATTAAAGTCAATTCGACAAGAAAAAGAAAAAAATTTTTAAAATACTGTACAAATTTTCTAAAGTACTAAATATAAGAAAAAAATAAATGAAATTCAATTAAGTTTATTGGAAAATCTTACCATACCATACAAGGACCTATCAAAATAATTATAAAAATAATAATAATAACAACAACAACAACAATATGATACGTAATAATAGCAAAAATAATATGCACGCCCAGCAGTTTGATGATGACAGCTTAAGTTATAGTCTAGGGCGACAAATGCAGCAACAGCAACAGCAACATCAACAGAAACCTCAACGGCAACAACAACAGCAACATCAACAGCAACAATTGCTGAATGAAACATCCAAGAAAATGATGATAAATGATGGGTCATTATCATTAAGTTATTTAGATAATAGTGTTGCTAAATGTGATAATAATAGCTGTAATAGTTGTAGTTATTGTGTTAATAATAAGATGGATAAACAGCAAGAACCTCAACGCCAACAACAACAACAACAACAACAACAGCAACAACAACAACAGCAACAACAAATGATAAATAGAAGATCATCAAATATGATAAAAATAGCAGCATCAGCAGCAGCAACGATAATACCAGCGCCAACAACACAAATAACAATGACACAACCATTGTTGACAACAACAACAATAGCAACAGCAACAGCAACAGCAACACCAACATCCACATCACCATCATCATCTTCTATGACTGTTGATTTTATAAACAATGAATTAAATGCAACAGCAATGGCTGCAACAGCAACTAGTCGCCTCCAAGAATTCAATTATTATGATTGTAAAAGTAAAAGCAGACAACAAAGGCATACAATGCCAGATTCAACAAATGACAGAGAGCGGCAACAACAACAGCAACAGCAACAGCAACAGCAACAGCAACAACAACATAAATCTATTACTGCAGCCAGTATAAATAATAATAGTAAAAAGAAAAATTTTATACGGCAATCTCTTGTGCCATTGTATCATATAAAAACGCTAGCAACATCAATGGCTGCATATGATACAATTAAATCGGACAACAATATAAATACAAGTAATAAAAAATGTAATCATGTCAAAGCGATAGATGATTGTAGATCATCATCATTAACAACATCACCACCACCAACAACAATAACATCAACAGAAATATTACCAACATTAATATCAACACCAAAACCAAAAACAATAGCAGCAATAAAATCCTTAACATCATCAACAACAACTTTATCATTATTAAATATATTTTTTTATTTAATATGTTTGAGTTCATTGGCATTCACATTATATGGCAATGTTCAGCAGATGCGACAAAATGAGCAACATTTAAATCATATAAATTTATTGGATGAACGTCTTAATGATATTGAACATAAATTATTACAACATACACAACAATTACAACAAATTGCTAATGATTATGATAATGATGATAATGAAATTTTTAATGATGATGATAATAATAATGATGATGAAATTAATGATAATAATGATGATATAATGAATAATAATTTTGTAAATGCGGATATTTATCATCAGAATAATAATATTCCAGCAAATGCAATTAATTATAAATTAAATAGTAGTAGTTATAATTATGACAATAATAATAATAATAATAATAATAATAATAATAATATAATAATAATAATAATAATGAATGATAATAATAATAATTATGATAATAATAATAAAATCAATCATAATAATGGTCCATTGAATGACGCAAATAATCGAAATATATTACATTTAAATGATGCCAAAGATGTAACAAATGCGGTACGTTTATTGACACAACAAATGAATGAATTACATCGTTTAAGTAGACGTGATTTATCATCACAATTATTCCATACAAATAATAAAAATAATAATAATCATAAGAGACAACGTCAATATCGTCGTCAAGCATCATTATCAGCAGAACATTCCATGGATAATACGGATTGCATGTGTCAACAAGGTGAGTTTATAAATTTCATTGAAATTGTAGATTAATTATTTTGATATTGCAAATTTTAGTAAAAAATTTCCATGCATAGGAATTTGTGGCCATCAAAACACTTTTTACACTAAATTTATGGTTTTAAATGTTTCTTAGGAAGGAAAATTGCTTACAATAAGGATTGATATTGTTTTGTTCTATTTATTTTGTGAATTTCTTTGTGACATTAAAGTTAGCTAAAAAATTCATTAAACAGAAAGCGTTTCAAAAAATTTATACCTTTGAAAATAGATAGATTTTGATAGATTTTACTAAGACAAGTCAAGTGCTGCCTGCATGATAATGAAATTACTTTCCTTTTTCCAAAACGACTTTTGGATAGAGCTGTATAACAGTTCTTTGATCTTTAATTTTAAATGTATTGCATTTTAAATCTTTTTTTTAGTTTAAAACAATTTGTTAGCTAGATTTCGATTTACTTGATTTACTTGAAATCATTTGATGATTTCAAGTCGTCCCACACAAATAAAAAATATCAGATTTCTTGAGTTAAATCCAATTGTTTCTTGTAAAGCTTACTTATTTATTAATTGTTTTGGTGCCTTGCAAAATTATTTGAAATGTTTTGTCTTGGTAAAGCACGAAATCCGAAGTGTGGTTCCATTTTTAGACAAATTTTCAAGAATATTAACAAATGCTAAATAGTACAGATATTGAAAAAAGTTGGGTTTATGGCTTGAATTCTTACCTTTAATATAATGATTTCAAAGATAAATGTGACCTGCTAACTAATGGAATATCATATAAATTTCAAGAAGCTTAGAATTCTTAAATTGTCTACATGAATTTTATTAAAATTCGTTCGATCAAATGTTAAAATTTTCTTGTTATTTTTTGATTTATATTTTAGAGACGGCCACTTGGTTTCTTCTCTTTGCTTCTTGCTAAGTAAACTTTATAAATTCCACTTTTTTTTTTTGATTTCTTAATGTGTTATACTTAACTTAATTGAATTAAAAGTTTTTTTTCTACTTTCATTGTTACATTTATTTACAATTACGAACAAATTTAGTTGATGAAGAATTTGTAGAATTTTTTTTTTACATACGTATAACTTTTCAAAACTACTTAAAACTATTAGAAATATTAAAGAACTTCGGGGCCTTTTCATAAAATTATTATATATGGAATTTTAGAAAACATTTTGCTTAAAAAACGCAACATTTTCAAAATATGTGAAAAATTCTTTGTGTGGTAAAAAATTTCTAATTTTTTTTTTTTTTTTTTTTTTTTTTGGAAAAAACTTTATGTAACATAAAAGTTAAGCCTATGAATTATGAATATTAAATTTTACACTTTACAAATGTTGGGGATTTAAGGATTTTAATAAAAACTTTATTATAAGAATTAAGTTCAGACCAAGTAAATTACTCTATTAGTCCATTGGTTGTGATATTTTTCACTTCTATTCAAAATTGTGATTTAGGAAATTTTTAGTTTCTGTAGAATTAAAAGTTATAGAAAAATTATCGCGCCCACCTAAAATTTAGATTAAGTCTTGAATTTTTTTTTAGTTTTTCTTTTAGGATTTTTCGAAAATTAAGTTCAGAAGCCACACCTTCTAAACATTACACAATAATTTTCAGAGTTTTCAGTTTTCCTAAATTTTTTACACATTTTTCACTCATTTTGCAGGAATTAAAAAAATCGGCCGTAAGATCTAAGAATGTAGGAGCTCCAGAATGGGGCTTCCAATGAGATAAAATTGTTTTACCTTTTTATATTAAATAAGGAAAACGAAGTCGGTCCTTAACGAATAATAATAGCAATTATGTTGTACAGTATCTGTCCGTCTGTCCATGTAAATTTTTTATTAAATTTCAGGGCACAATTTTGAACTTATTTAAATGAAACTTAGTATGCAGGCATGATTTAGCCTCAGGACACTTGGTAAAAAGTTATAAATAAGATCAGATGAGTATTATTATCACGCCCAGTATTGGGCGTAGTCATAAAACTTTTGCTTTAGAAAAATCTGTTGCAGGGTATTTACTAGTTGAGACTGATCAACTTTAATATATCCAGATGTTTATTTTAGATTTTTATAGAAATTTTTTTTTTTACTTGACTTTATTTTACATTATGATAATGATGATAACATTTTTTTGCGCTGTACTTTTATGCTACTTGTTGTTGTTAGTGATGTTTTTGTTTAGGTTTATTTGTGCAATTGCTGTTATTATAATTATTATTATAAGTTATAATTTCATTACAATTTAAAATTTGTTTTAAAACTTAAATAATAATGAGTGAGAGCGAGAGAGAGAAAGAGAGAGAGAAAGAGAGAGAGAGAGAGAGAGAAGAAATCTTTTAAAAATAAGAGTTTTAATTTTTCCTATTATTTGATCTCCAATGAAACATTTGTTATAACAATAAAAACAAAAATAGGAAATGTAAAAAGACTAAGCGAAAAAAAAGGTCAGATAAAAATGAGCATCAGGAAAAGAAAAGAAGGGAAGAGGATAGGAAAATGGTAGAGAGAGAGAGTAAAAAAAGAGAAAGTGATAGTTAAATAACGAGTAAGAAAGAAAGAGAGAAAAAAAGAAAGAAAGAGGTAGTAGTAGTGTTAGGTAGATATAGAAAGATAACAAGACAAATACATTAACTTAATGAAAATCCATTTAGAAAAATGTAAAATATATTTCTATGATATAGCAAAATTTATTTCTGTATTTTCTATAGCAGCCAACATAAATGTGATACGAGTATATCCTTAACACACATCCTTCGTTTAATAAACTCAAAAATGCAACTGTGTGCAAATGCATAAATGCATATACAGACACACTTGTTAAACCAACAACAAACCAAACAAATGAAATGAGCATGTGAAATGAACAAACGAATAAATGTAATAAAAACTTGTTAAATTATTGTTGTTGTTGTTGTTGTTGCTGTTGTCGTTATATTGCATTTCTAATGTAGCAATGTATGAGGATGAGAATGAGAGATGAGATGGATGGGTGAAAGAGATGAGACAGTCCAGGAGTAAATGGCAAATACAAATAACTCATAAATATTATAAAATTATTTGTCTACTACTCAAGTTTAAAGTTACCTAAGTATGTATGTATGTATGTTGTGTGTGTGTGTGTGTGTGTGTGTGTGTGTTGTATACATGGGAAATCCTTTTAAAATATGCAGACACAAACACATATATCTATTCATATTTATCATACCCTATTTGTAGCCTGATGTCTCATACTTATTGAAGAAAATTTTGTAAATTGTTGAAACAATCAAAAAAAAAAAGAAAAAGAAAACCGAAACATTTCCCCAGCAATTTAAAAATGTTTAGATGCATATAGAAGAAGTTTGAAGTGCTGTTTATTTACTATTGGCACATATTGCTTTCATAACAACATTCTGCAACAATAATAATAATAAAATCTTGCGCTAGGCAAAATGCTTTCATTTTAAACATTTATATGAAGAAATGCTTGAAAAACTGAATGAGAGATGACTTTGTGTAATGACATTAAATCGTGTTCAAAAAAAAAAAAACAATAACAATAAGAAAATAATAAGAGAATATATAATAAAATTTTAAGGCGACTTTTAAATACCTTAAACGATTTAGTTAAATGTTATGAGAAAGTCCAGAAAGTGAGTAATAAGTCAAAAAAAAAATTAAAAATTAAAAATTAAAAATTAAAAAATTAAAAAAAATAGAGCTTTTTTTATGGGTTTTGGAAAGTTGGTTATAAGGATGGAGGGTACTTCCAAAACTATGGACTGAGCCTCAATCAAAATTTGTTACATTTGTTAGTTATTTAAAAAAATTATACTGAATCGATTTTCATTGAAAACTAAAATCAAAATATTGTGATGTTCTTTAAATTTTTTTTAAATAGGGCTTTTTATGGAACTTGGTCAAAAAAAATTCCGAAAGAAAAAATCAACAAATCTCTACTTATTTGTTTTATTCAATTTTATTCATATTTTCTACTAGATGTTTTTGGATCTAAACACGCCCACATTTTATTTCATTTATGTAATAATCTCAAAAATTTTGAACTATACATTAATTAAAAATATTTTGTAAAAGGAAAGTTTAATAAAACGATTTTGCAAATGGTTTTATCTCAAATACTTTTTTAATATCTTCGCAAACTTAGTATGCTCTGTAACCTATAAAAGTTACGTTAGACATAAAATACATAACATAAAAAGTATACACACACTTAACAATTTATACGCAGTTAGATCTTATAAGGCAATTTAAATTGGTACGAGGGTAAAATTTTTTGATATGAAATAAGCGTATAAATGTTCGAGCAACAATAATTAGAATTTTTTAATTGTTATTGCTTTAAATGGTGTATGTGTATTTATGTGTTACATATTATCTTAACTACAAAGGAGTTTATTATAATAATCATTTATTATCATTTCCTTGCTACAACTTGCCACATTTGAAATTTCCTTTCCTTCCTCAAAAAGTTATGATTATAAAATTCAAAATGTATCCCCTTTGTGTTGTTTTTTGTTTAATTTGTAGCAAAAGAAATTTATTTCTCAAACAAATTAAAAATAATGATGATGCTTTACTTACAAGCTTTTTAGTATTCACATTATGTTAGAGATCGAATTGATTTACTTTTTTCGCTTACGTATCATACATTTACATAATTCAAGAACTCTTAATAAGAATGATAGAATCATACTTTTAACTTTGTTATATCAAATTATCTGTTAGAATTATAAAATCCCTAAAAACTTTTTCATGTACTTTGTTTTTGCTTTTGTACTTTTTCCTTTTTGCAACCCTTAAAACATACAAAATGGAAAAAAAGATCATTTTAAAGAATAAAAACAAGCAAAAAAAAAGAAAAGTAAATGTCAAGGGTAATAACTTGACAATATTACATTTAAAAAAATGTTATGACCTTAAATAATTGCCTGTTAGACCTTAGAGCGTGTATTATGGTCAAAGTTTATTCACAAGTGAAATTAAAAATTTTCTACAAAGCTTCAGGGAAATAATATAAAATAAGCAGCTTAACATAATGGCCCTGCTCTTCCTTTTTTGGCTTATAGTTTATACAAGGTCATAATTATAAACCCATATATGAATAAAAAGTATGAAAGTAAGAAATTGGAGACTTCATTAAATAAATCGATGGAATGTATTTTTGAAAATTATTTTAATTTCTTGCCCTACATTTAAATTATATTACTGTTTTGTATAATTCAATATTTTTAAAGTAAATCTGATAGAATGATAGAAGTATTACAAGTATAATCCTTAGGAAGTCATAACTGATAAAATGTGGCAAATTAGAATCCATATTGAAAGTTTGCAATATAAAAAAAGTTTTAAGAAATTGTGTTGTATAATTAAGAAAGGTCTCACAAAACTTTAATCTAAACTTCTTTATAAATATAAGAAAATCGAATAATTGTAACACTTTTTCAATTTTTTTAAAATAGGGCGTTTTATGGAATTTGGTCGAAATAATTTCCCAAAGAAAACACCAAAAAATCATGGTCTGTTTATTTGTTTTGTGATATAAAGTACATTTACCTTAAAAATTTCAATTAAAATTGTTCATATTTATTTGTAGACGTTTTTGGATGTAAACACGCCCACATTTCATTTTATTTATGTAATAATCTTGAAAATTTTGAACTATACATAAATTAAAAATTTTTCGTGTACTTTGTTTTTGCTATGCTAAGATAAGATTTTGTAGTAGATGATATTTCTAGAAAAGGCCCATAGAAAATACTTAAAAAAGTGCAGTTCTTAAGCATGCGATTTCGGCTTTGAATAATTCACTTGTTATTAGCCTTATAAAATAAGAAATTTCATTGTTTTTTACTTAGGAATTAACTTTAACAAATATATTTGAAAGCCGTATATTTCTACCATGCTATCAAAGAAGAAAACTTGAGAGAACCAGAGACTTGATATTTTAGCTTTAGCCACTTTAAGAAAGTATTTACAATTTTTGCAGCAATGAAATCATAATTTAGCTTAATATTGATCTTTTCATCAAAATAAATACATTTGAGACCCTTGCCCTTATAACGGATTTCTTAAATTTTTCGAAAATCAAATTTCAACTTTTACTTTTTTAATTGGTTTGATTTGGTTCGATTTTCTCTATTTTGATTCGTAATTTTTTAAACAATTATTCCATATAATTGAAAATTTACTTAGGGGTCAGTTCCAATTAACCGACACATTTTAAATTGTTTCATTTTAATTAAAATTCCTCAACACTTGTTCTATTTTTGATTCTTCCAAAAATAGTAAAAACTGCAAAAGAAGTTGAAACTGAAAAAATAATTAAAAATGACAAAATAGGAAAAATGTTTTAATTAAATGCAGATTTAATGCATCTTCTTATATATATATATATATATATATATATATATTATATATATATATATTAGGTTGCTTAAAAAATCATTTCGGTATATTCAAGAAAAAATTGCCAAGTTTCTGTTTCGTTGACACTATTTCTCATTTGACTGTCATAATCATAGCAAATTTTGACAACTGATTTTAGAAAAGAAAATTTCGATATATAACCCTAAATTGTAAGCAGTAGTTTCAATAATTTTTGAAAAAAGTTTTTTAAGCTTTAGAGCATATTTTGGGCATGTTTTATTTGTTCATTTTTCTTCTTGAAGGAAAAATTTGCATAATTTACGCTTCTTTCAATTTTAACGTAAAAACGAATTGTAAAAGTTAAATTTTGTAATATTTAGTCAAATACTAGAATTTATAGTTGAAGCAGCTATCACACGATTTAAAGTCACTATTTTTTCAAAAAGCAAAATAGTGCAACAATGCTTGATCCTTCCTAATCGTCCATTTGTTTTGTTTAATTTTTTTCTTGCATTTTCAATGAATTTTATATAAAAATCCTGTGCTAGACATCAATGTATTTATTGCTGATTTTTTTTTCGATATTGTTTGCATATATTTTAAAAAAAAAATATTTAGACAATTTTAAAGAAAATAACAAACAATTTATTTATAAACATTTAAATTTTTGATTTATTATTTCATCTTAAATTCTATTTTATTGTATATATTGTGTGTATTATGCATATACATATAACTATATACAAATTAGTATATACAATATAATCGGTTAGGGTCGACTATTTAATACCTTACAGCATATTTTTACACCGGAATACTCAGAATTGTTAGTTTTTTCTCATAAAAATCTTTTGCAATATATTTCGTTGTATGGGGCTTGGTCATAATAATAGTCTAAACTTAAACAAAATCATTCCTGGGCTTCTTGGGTCTAAGCCACGTCTACAAATCAAATTTCATTTAAATAGTTGCCAAATTGTGATTTCTACTTTAAAAATAAATTTTTATGGATAAAAACAGACAGGCAGACAGACGGACAGACGAATTTTCCTGAATCAGGAAGTGATTCTAAGTAGATTGGTTTAATAAAAGGTGAATCTATCTCAAGGTATTATAGTTCCACATAAACATTCCACATAACATTCAATACTCTGGATGGTGTAGCATATAAAAATATATGATAAAATATTGAGTGAATATGACAATAGAATAAGAAGTGAAATAACAAATGGAGTAATTAGAAAATTGTAATATTGTCATATAAATAAGTAATTAGATACGTTTGCAATTACAATCGAATAAAAAAAAAAAGCATGAAAAGTTAGAAACAGGGTACTTCAAAGCCAATCATTTCAGTAACTGTTAAATTCTATTTATAAAGTTTTATTTTCTACAGCATTTATAAGTTTTTAAGTTCAAATCTAGAAAGGCTTAACATAGAACCATTTTATAATATATTTATCTTAAGAGAATCGAATTTTTTTTTTTTTTGAAACGATTTAAGTTTTTAAATTCAGAGAGCAGCTTAATAAAATTTGCTTTGTGGAGATTACTTGGACCAAAAATGAATGTTTACAACGTTTTATTCTAAGAAAAGTTAGAATATAAAAATATGGACCATTTTAAAGATTTTTTAATAAAAATTTTCTGAAAATTTTTATTTGATATACATTTTTTAAAAAGTGTATCAAATTTGCCTCAGATTGATACATTTTTGGAAACTTCTAGCATTTAATGAATTTTTTTGAATGATAATTTAAATTTTTCAATTTCTTGCTGTTTTGGGCCTAAAAACTTTTAGTTAAGTGTCGACATTGATTGATTTTAACATTTTGACTTATTTTATTTTTATAACTATATCGATAAATAGATTGAATAATATTCAAATATGTAAATAAGCATAACGACAAACATTTTACATTTTTCAATGTTTTCTATTATTTCTATTATTTAAATATTTTTTCTTTTTTTAACAAAATTTTTATACATTTAATGCAACAAAATTGAAATTATTGTATTTGTCGTTTTGTTTATTTTAAATAAATGTAATTGTATATATTGACAATATAAAATTGCAAAGAGTGATATGGCTGAGTTTAGAATGATATGAAAAGGACGACATATCCTAATAAACACATTGTGAAAATAATTAAATAAATCAATTTAATCAGAAAATATTTGTTCGGTCACATAGAATTTATTCATGGGCGCAAATTGTTAGTTTGGTAGTTTTGCTTATTTCATACATAATAAATTGCAATAAATATGTTAAGAATTTATATGCATTCATGCTGAGCTTGAATTCATTTAAAAAAAAAAAAAAACTATATGCTGGCAGCATGCAATTTATTATTATTTATAACATATAAATTTTAATGAACAAGGTATTACAAAACTGACCACGCAAGAAATTTTATTCAGGATTTTAGCTAAATGCAAGCTAAATGCTTAAAATTTTGCTTTATATTTGAAGTATATGGCCGCTTCAATTTAGTTGTTTTAGTTTTGTTAAATATGCCGAGTATAAAAATAAGGTGAAACGCTTTTAAATTATTAATTAAAATTTTCAAGTGATAACTCTAGAACGTAGGAATTATTTGTCACATCAAACTTCAAAAATTAAACGAGAGCCAATCCATGGCTTGTGTCCTGCGTTCGCCTATCAAATTAAGCATAAAGTTTTTTAAGCCGCTACTTTGGAGGAAAAGTTTGCATGGTTTGTAGGTAACGCTTAGATTTTAATATAGAAATGTATCTTTTTCATGTTAATTTGGACTTTTGTAATTTTATCTGAAAATAGTTCACTTAATTTTGAAAGATTTCCTCAATGATCAATAATCATTTATTTTTATAATTGATCAATACGGATCAAAAATATTTAAAAGTTATGCAGGCTTTTTTCAATTCCTAAGCTTAAAACGAATTTTTCAATTCATTAAATAAAATATTTTTTACGATTTTTAGGCCATCATAGAATTATAAAATAAATTGACTTAAAGCTAACTATTGTTAAATGAATTATTTGATAAATTATTTTCTTTCTCTTTAAGTATTATTTATGGATTCTCTTGATGTCATAAAATTTGAGAAATGACTTTTTAGTAATAAGAGAGTACGCTTATGTTATAAATTTCTATTTATGTTTATATCGTGTGGATCATTGACAGTTCGTTAACTTCTATGGTTGATTAAGAGCTACTTCGTTTTTTTTTTGTTTTTTTTTTTTTTGTTTTTGTTTTCTTTTACTTCGTTCTTATTCAAGTTGTTAATGCTTTTGTTGTGTTTTGTTGGTTGTGCATTGTATTGTGTATTATGTGCAAATGACACTTTTCACTTTTCTGTCAGACTGGATCAACTCTAACCATACACTTTTTTTTGTTATATGCATGCATGCGGATAAAGGTAATGGAAGATATGAAGATGTATTATCACATTAATATAGAAAAGCAACATGCTGCTTTTAGTGTTTACTGATGGTCAAACATCCATTACGGCTTCTATTTCTATGGCTACTTCTATTGTGGTTATTGGTTTCAATTCAATTCAGTTCAGTTCTGATCTATTCTGTTCTGTTCAATTCTCTGTGACCTTACATATAAAATCTATCTATGTAAACATGCATTTTATTGTATGTATTTTATTATTAAATTATACAACCAACAGGGTAGAGTATATTATAAATAAATATGTGTTTGTAATGTGTATTTTTATAGAACTAGTTTTTGCAGATGGATCAAATCCATTAAAAAAATATGATGGTAAATTTATTAAATTAATAGATGTCAAGCGATATATTTATGTATACTGTAAATATCATCTCACTTTAAATGATAATGTTAATTCTCTATATATATTTAATTTAAATTGAAATATATGCATGAATGATATTGCTATTAGTCTAAGGGCCCAATTAAGAGATAATAATTAGGTTAAAAAGTATTTGAATTTACTTTTGGCATAAACTAATTTTACAATATTTAGAGTTTTTAATTTGAATACAAATATGAATTTAGATTTTAAATGGTATATAAAAATTTCGATTTCCACTTTTAAATTGGTAAAAATTTGAATGTTTTTTAAAAAAAATGAGAGAACCACGAAAGTAACGGTTCATTAAAGGCTTTAAAAGAAGAAGTTTACTTAACTGATTATGCATGAATATTTTACAATGAAAATGATGAAATTTTTAATCATAAATAAGGAAAATTGAATCAATCCAAGCAATTCCATACTTTCGAATAAAGTACTACTTTTTCCTTAACCTATTTCATATCTATTTAGTTAATCGGTTAAACCTTTGAAACTTTTTTTCCTAAGTCAAAAAAATGTAGAAGTTTACTGTTTCCTTGGATTAGAAAGAGCTTTGGCATAAGTTCACTTTGAAATTGATTTAGAATAAACAAAATGATATTCAAGAGTAAATAGAGAGATTTTGTTGTAAAGATCAAGTTTTTACTACTAATATTAAATGGCTTCAGTTACCCCGGTTTTAGG
Source organism: Melophagus ovinus (assembly GCA_023089585.1). Lineage (NCBI taxonomy): Eukaryota > Metazoa > Arthropoda > Insecta > Diptera > Hippoboscidae > Melophagus > Melophagus ovinus. Next base: position 7,137,429 of record JAKKIB010000177.1, read on the forward strand.
TTTTTGTAACTGAACTTTCATAACTTCAAAATCATTTGTAATATGGTAAATATTTCTGTACTTAGAAGGTTCAATCGTAAAGTAAGAAAATTATATTTGATTGACATGAAATTTTGAACGGCCCATATTGCCCTATTTTCAAGTCTCTATTATAAGTCCAAAATTATTTTAAAAGTATGAAAAGAAATTTTCAACAATTTTAAGTTTAAGTTTTCTGACTTACAGAAGTCTAACTTTCAACTGAATGGATACGCTCTCATTTTAGATAGCGCATTTTATGAACGTTATTAATTTGCTTCTACAGATTTCCTAAATCTCCTAAATTAAATCAACAAAATTCTTTTGGTACAATCTTTTGTCACAGCAATGTTTTCTTGGCTTGTTGAGTATAAACTATAAATAATATTCCCAGAGAAGTATCATTGAAATTTTTTTGTGTGCTTTTGGGGTCTTATGAAAAAAAAGAAAAACAAGAGAAAATGCAAGAAAAAAAACAAAAGCTAAGTGAAAAACTGTTCTATTACATATATACATAAGATTTGCATATATTTACAAGGTAAATATGTTACACATGTAAAGCATTTGCAATATAAATCTCTTAATACTTGCAAGAATGGCGCAAATGGCGCAAATGGTGCAAAAGAAGCAATGTAATAAAGAGCAAAATGCCCTACGAATAGTTGAATTTATGAGAACTAAATAAAGTCCTGTACGAAGCATGCAAGACAAAAAAAAAAGGAAGAAACAAGAAACATTGATGAGTTAATTTAAAAATGTTTATGGCAGAATTTTTCAAGTTTTTGTTTTTGTAGAGTAAATTTCACATTTGCAAAGATTCTGTTAAGATCGACTTTTATATACCTTATAACTATTGGTTATAAGTGATTAAGTCAGCTAAGAAAATGTCTTAAAATTCAAGCAAGTAAAAATTTACAATTTTCGTATCATTTGAAAAATTTTTTATATGGTTGGCAGGGGTTCCAAAAAATGGTCCAATTTAAATCAAATTTTACACATTTATTAAGTATATTAAAAAATTGCGAAGCATTGATTTTTATTAAAGAATATTCACAATTGCAATATTTTCCGTGGAAAGCTTTTTGCAAGAGTAACGAATTACATGAGAAATGACTGAAAATTAATGACCGTTCTTATCCACACTCCTAATTCCCAGTTCCATTTTTTTTTTTTTTTTTGAACTAAAAAAGCTTCATCTACTTTACTTTTAAATTTAAATGAACAGATAGCCAAAAAAGCCAGATTTGCATCTACTTAGGAAAGTCCTTCTGATGCAATCGTTTTGTCTCCCTTAATCGAGTTGCAATCGCAAGTTGCTTAGCATTTGAAATTGTTTAAAAATTAATAATGAATGGGAAAATGATAAAGCTGAACCTTTTTAATAGAATTTATAACAAAAATTTTCTATAATAATTATTTCGCTTATACAACAACACTAATGACAATAAATATTCAATTATCACTTAACAAGTAAGCACTAAATAACATTATTTGTACATTATATTGTTTGTATGCGTATCCATTACAAATTACATTTAATTATGTTTATTTTGTAATATATCTTATTATTAATATGTATCCCTTTCTATCGTATTAAATTTGAATTCAATTTAATCTTGTGAAGGCGCACAAAAAGTAAATTGAAATCAATGAATTCTCATACCATTTCATTGTTCTATTAAATCTATTATAAATATCTATAGATATATATTTATATATATATATATATATATATTATGTGTGTGTGTGCCTCTATCCACATTTATTTGGAAAAACTATTGTGGTTTTTTTTTAACTAATGTTTTAAAATATCAAGGCACTTCAGTTTTCAAGAGCGAATTTTTCCTATATAATTAAATTCAATTTGAATTCAATTCAGCGGCATGATTCAAACAATAAATTGTACTTTTCTTTATATATTAAAAATTTGGAGTTTGACTTCTGGAAAAGCCACCCAATGCTTAAAAGAGACAGGCCAAAGAAATCTTAACTTTTTAATTTAAAAACAGAATAAATCTTCTTGGCCCATTTTTTTACAACTCATTGATATGGAGAGTCCCTTGACCATTATCCTTGGCCATTATCTTTAAAACCAAAGTTGCCAAATATCGCATAAATTTTAACCTGCTTCTCGAGCCATATTTGTTCAAATTTTATATGGCAGTCAACAATTTTGATATAATCGCTTGAATAATTAGAAATTATCCTAAATTAAAATGTCTTAATTTTAGAGACATATTAAAAATTTAATTGAATTGCTCAATTTTTAGGCCTTTGCTCTCATGAGAAAAATTTTGCACTTTGTTTGTATTACTCGTTAAAAAATCATTTATATTTAAAATCGCTTAATATTTTATGTAGGCTTTCGCAAATTGTACAATTTCAAGTAGTAATGAAAGACCCTCCCGTTTTTTTTTATGACATACCAACTGTAACCAAATAAGCTTTAAAGTATAATTTTTGTTAAAATACTACAACTTCATTTGATAACATTAAAATTAATGTAAATGCCATTAATTTGATTATTTATGATATTAATAAAATCAATAAAAATTGCGTAACAATTTCTCATACATAAATTTACATATCAATTAATTTATAATACATTTAATCATTAATGAAAATAATTAATAAGAACATCATGCCAAAAATTTGTCATATAATTTTTCTCAACTTTATTGTCTAATGATAGAAGAAAAGAAAAGTGAAAAGAATTTTTATAAAGAGTGAGAAATTTTAGTATTTATATGAAATATACGAATTTTATAATTTACATATTTTATTTACATAAGTATACGACTGGCATGCCATGCAGGTGTAAATTAGTTATTTCCGTTTCCTATTTAAGTTTAAGTTTTAATTCAACGCAGAACATTTTTCTACATCATTAAAATTTAATCATAATAATAATCATTTATTTAGTAATTTCTATGCGTGCCGCATCATTTTACATCTATCTATCTCGTACCATTTCATTTCATTACACTTATGTAAATAATTTACATATATATTACATAAAATGTAATATTTGTAAACAAATGGGGTTGTAAAAATGTTACATTTTAACATAATTATTATGATATAATTTAATAATTAAGTAAATGTCTATTTTTCTAGATTTTAATGCCGAATTGATTTAAAAATGCATTGAAGTAAAAGTCGCATGACGCAGAATAAACAAATTCGTTTGAGAATTTTAAAATTTCAAGGCCCTCAGATTACTAATTGATTTGAGAGCATTTAAGCGTTTTTAACTGCTTTTACCAGGCAAAATATTTGATGCAGATGTAAAGTCATGAAAATATGGAATCAATGGCTTCCATTACATTAAGCAATTTGAATTGTCGTTACCAATTAAATTTATGCTATTACATTAAGCGATTTGGATTGTCATTGATTAAATGGGGAGCAATTTTCAAAACAGCTTGCACTTGCTTCAATTTTTATGTAAAATTGTACAGATTGATGAATTTTTGATATCTTTTAAGTTTCAATTAACTAATTTTAAGTTTTTCTCATTCCATATTTTATTGATATTTAATAAATTTTTTTTTTGGCAAAAATTATGGAAAATTGTGTAATTTTTTTCGTTTTTTTTTTTTGCCAAAATTTTTATTATAATTAGTCTAAATATATTGGCAGCACAATTTGCCCCACTTGCCTAAAATACTTCATAGTTAATTTTTACTTACTATACAACTTTTTTTATTGTTTTTTTTTCTCATGGAAAATTACATGAATTTGTTATTATTTTTTTGCTGCATTCTCATTTTTTCGTGCATGTTGTGATTACATTTCTCACTTTTTCGTAGTAATTGCGTGCTGTACAATGTTTTGTCGCTTCAATTACTTTGGTAATTTTTTTTTAAGCCCATCACTTAGAAATTAGAGGTGTATTCATTTTGTCTTTATGTTTATAATACTCAAAGAGGAAGTATCGAATCAGCATCAAAATTCTGAATAGATTTAGTCATGTTTTGTCTGTCTGTCTGTCTGTACGGACAGCGAGTTCAAATTTGGTGGAAATATCGAAAATTCTTGCCGGCAGATTAGTATTGAAGCTGGGCAAAATCGCTGGAAAGACACGCCCACAGGGCGGTATAATCTGCAAACACCCCAGTTTCCTTTAAGCAAATTTTGATGATTTTTTTTGCTTATTATTTGAAAACTGCAAAATATAGAAAGCTGAAATTTTACACAAGCGGGGAGATCTTTAACTTAGAATGTATATTCAAATATGTCCCATAAGCACAGACCTTGAATCGTGATATCATGATGTCTAGATGGTTGTCCCTTGTTCTGTTTGTTAATTTCGCTATGTTTTGATTTTGCTTTAAATTTTTCTTTTTTCAAATGTTTGAACGCACCCTTTACTTTTATTGTAATAAATATATGTTCCATTATAAACGAAATTTTTATGAAATAGAAAAAAAAACAAAACAAACAACAAAAACTGAGAGAAAGTGTTTGTTTCAGAGATTTTTCAAACAGTAAACTTCGTCTTCTGCTGTATTTTGGCAAAAGATGCAAAAAATAAAAAAAATTAAAAGAAAATTCGTAATATTATTAATTTGAGTAATTTTTCCTCTTCTATTTCGTTTTCTCTTACATTTTCTTTTAATAAATTAATATCAATTAACGCTATAAATTAATTGAATGTTTCTCAAGACTATCAAATTTCGTTAAGATGTTACATTGAAAAAGTTAAGGAAAAGTGGCAAAAAATGGCTTCTTAAAGAGAATTAAGAAGCCCTTAAACTAAAATAGAATTTATCTTCATATATTCGTGTCTTTTAATTTATGTAAAATTAAAATTTGAAAATTTTGAACCGGCTTAAATGTATAGTTCTTTCTTTTAAATATTCATTATTCTATTTAGGAAGTTCTTTGGTTCATATTGGTCTAGTTGATAAATCTTCTATAAATAGGGTTATTATAAAAAGAATATTATATGATATTTTTGGTTTCCTTTAAGCCTTATTTTAAACTTTAATAATTTGCATGTAATGTACTGTGAGAGAAATTTAATTTCCTTCTGTCACTTTTAGAGTCCTCTTAATCATGCAGTAATCATATTCTATGCCATATGCGATTTGCCTTACGAATATTAGTCTTAATAGAAAACTCTTTTATGGACATTTAATCATTAATCAAATACACAAAAAATTTGTGTGCGGCTCATGTGTTTGACTATATTTTACTTTACGTCCCTTCAGGTTGATAATTTCCTTTTTTTTTTATATATTCTCTATTATTCATCCATTAAAATACATAAACATGATATGCATTCTTAAAGTGAAAAACAAATATTAACTAGAAGAAGAAATATTTAGCTGAAGGCAAATTTTGAATGCTTATGCCACAGCATTATTGAGCTTCTTTATTTTGAAGGACACTATTTCATATGATATTTAAAAAATCCCATTAATTCCTTTATAAAGTTAAGAACTTTTTATTTGAAAATAATTTAATATTGGTTTTTAAAAGTTTTCTGCTTAAAATACAAATATGACCATTTAACATTTTATTAACGGCCTTTCCGCTTAGGGGATTCAGTCCAAATTTTCTAACAACATACAAAAAGTATCAATGTGTCTGTCAAATGGACAAAGGATTTGAAGTCAAACCCCTCAATTACTGGGGGTCAGACATGGCTACTTCTTTTATTTTTTATCTATCCAAAGTTTTCTTCAATATCTTACAAACAGTCTAGCAAAATGAATCATACATCTTGAGTAAGGTTTTTGAAAAAATAAAGGGCTATAATTTAAAAATCAATTTCTATACAACAAGCTGTCAATGCAAAAAATCATTGGCCCATTGGATGTAACAATATATAACCTAATATACATACAAACAGTTCTTTTCATGTTAAATCCCTTTGAAATGTTCAAATACCTAGACGTTGATGACAAATTTATATTTGCAACATTTAGCCTTTATGAATATACATCATGATGTAAAAGTGACTGTAAAAGCAAACAAATGTAAAAAATTAAGATAGATTCATTCACATATGGCGATATGAAAATACCAAAGAAAGAAGAAAAAAAAAAAATTAGAGTTGACCTAAAACAAAGCTTAAGTAACTACCACTCCAAAATGGTTCATCTATATAACTTAAGTTAAATGAGGGAATCACATGTAAATGTTGAAGGCAAACCCGATTGGTTCTATTTCTAAATTTCGAAACTTTACAAAGTTTCACCTTGCTTAGATAATTTACCAGCATTAAGAAGGAAATCTCAAATTTTTACCTTAGACTTCTGAGTTTAGATTGTAACAAAGGCCCATTTTTAAGAGCAAATTACGAGCAAGAAATTTCTATGCTTTTGAAATAATTTCAAGCGTTTATCTCAATTTCTGCGATTAGATGTTACACTAGAAAGGAATCCATAGAGGCATGAACATGACCAAATCTCTTCAGAATTTAATTGGCCACATTTTTTATGGTAATGTTTTCTTATCACTGTCTTTTCTTTTGGTGTAACTAGAAAAGAGATGGCTTGATAAAGATAAATTTTCGTATTTAATTTTGTAATCATTTCTGTGGAATTATACGATTTAGCTGAGCAACATCTAATGGACCATTTACTAGTATTTAGTTATACTTCATTTATTCTATTTAATGTTTACTTTGCACTTTTTTCATAGTATTTTTTTTTTGTCTCAAATTCTTGGCCTCTTATAAATAAAATTAAACTCCCTTGGTAAAATTCTTGTTGGACATTGCTCAAAATTAATTGTCACAGCCATAACAAAATTTGGCTCTTGCAATGCAATACAAACAATTTTAACAACTTTCAAAACTATTTGCAAATGTTGAAGTCTTTATATTCATTTATCGAGAGATTATTTTATTCTTCCACGTTCTTGGTATTTGTGGTATAAATAGGCAAAATAAACATATACATAAATTAATTTCACAAATATATAGAAATATGCATTAAATAAACAATAGAGTCAAAATTTTGGGGATATATTAAGAAGTAACCACAAAAATTTTTGGCCACATACAAAAAAAAAGGTTTTTGTAAATTTGTTAAAAAAAATTGATTTAGAAAGGGCAAAAATGTAAGCGAAAACTTTGTGACATGTGAACGTTGAGTATGCCGCCTCTTAAAATTGCTCCACCAAACTTATTTCGGTAAGATTTAAGCTGAATAACAAGATGAAAAACAGGCTGAATAACTTATGTAATTGAAGCTTGCTTTTAGTAAAAGGCTATCCTAGATATCGTCAATTCGTCAGTGCCCTGTTTAAAAGTAACTTACTCGACTTTCTTGCAGAATTTATTTTGAACTTCTTTCTAATAAAAAAAATTTACATGTAAATAATTTATGCGTTTTGAAATGAGAATGGTTTTAATAAATTCGTAAATTCTGATAAATCATCTTCCCGATTTCAAAGAATCATTGCTTTTATTGCCGTAAAAAATATAAATAGCTAGTTACAAAATTTGCTATGGAAATTCTAGTCGTGAATATATCAGAGGTAAGAAATCCATTCCAAAAATTTCGTAGCCTTTCACTTTACTTCTTAAAAAAATTAAAATTTTACAATGTTGCTTCAGCGAAATTATTTGAGAAGTTCACTAGATATAAAAATGGACTTTTTAGATATGAAAACCGATTCCATTATTAAATAGACGGCTAAAATATTTTTCATATGATCCAATAAATCTGTATTTAAGTATATAAAGAAATTACATGCCAACTGGACTATTTGCCATTTAATATTTATTTGTTTATGGACGTACTGACCGTATGGACTGACTGACCATTTCATAAAATAATACAATGCCAGCCCGGACATGTATTGAAGTGTGAAGTATGTTTGTTGTGACTATTGCTTTTATTGTTATTATTATTATTATTATTATTATTATTATTATTATTGTGTTGTTGTTGTTGTTGTTGTAATTTTTCTTATTATCATTGGTTTTAAAAGCGTTAGAGTGATTTAAAATGTGAGGCAGCAATAGCAACAAAATCAAAAATTAAAAATAATGCATTGTATCTCATGAAATTTTCGGAAATTTAGTTTGGGTTAAAATAGATGATAATAATACAAATGAATGGAACAAAGCAAAAAAAGAAAAGAAAAAAATAAAGAAAATAAAACCAAACCACATCAAAAAAAAAAAAAGGAAATACAGAAAAATGGAAGAAAATAAAAGAAATCGAAAATTTATGGGACATTAAAAACAACAACAATAATAATAATAACAATAATAATAATGAAACCAATGAAAAAGTCCACGTTGTATGAATGAATGTGTCTGCATTTCAAATGAAAATTTCCAATGTTTCTCTTATTTTTTGTTTTTTTTTTACTTTATTTCTGTTTCACAGTTTTTTTCTGAAGAAAGATAAAAATGAAAATGCATATAAAAATAAACAAAGTATGGGCTAGAGATAGTAGCGTAACAATGTAGCATATAGCATGCATAGCATAGCATAGCATAGCATAACATAGCATAGCATGGCATACCAAAACATAGTAGAAACGAAACAGATTAGATCAGACCAGACCAGACCAGACCAGACCAGACCAGACCAGTCAAGATCTTTGTGTGTATTCGTTTAATTCGATTGCTTAAGGGGACTTGCCCATACAAATGAAATATATTTTTTCTTATAATTTCTATTTTGAGGTGTTATTTATGTTGTTGTTATTGTTCTTGTTGTTTTTGTATTTTGCTTTTCGATTTTATTTATATAAATTATTCCATTAAATTACGCACAAATATCTTCATACATTTTTCTATTCATTCAAAAATATATTTTGGGTGTGTAAAAGAAAATCTTAACAAAAATTAGCTCTATGACTAAACTATTGATATTATATTAAACAACAAAAACAACAAAAAAAAAAGAAAATAAATAATGATCGTTCAAGATGATTTTTAAATATCTTATAACAATTTTTTAAGATAATAAAAAACGTCTAGAAAATTTTTCGTAAGCTAAAAAGTCAGAAATTAATAATTGTCGTTTGTTTCAAGAAGTTTGTTAATTGGTAGAGAGTGCAAAACATGGATCAATCTGGAACAAATTTAGCATATGTATTAAGTATAAAATTGGGGGTTTCTTAGTAAAAAAAAACTATGGGATTCTTTCCTATATTGACTTTTTTCCGAAGTAAGGTCTTTAAATGATCCGATTTTAGTCAGTTTTAGTTTTTAATTTGTCTTTGGGGTTAAATGAAACTGCTACCTTCAGTTTGATAATAAATTTATGGATATCTAAAATAGTGGAGCAGATGGACTGGCAGACATTTGAATAGCCAAGTTTTACTTGATTTAGAAGTCGATTTAGCTCATGCCCCTTACAAACTTATAAAATCCTATACTTAGAGTGTAGAATATAAATATAAAGATTTATATAAAAAGAAGGTGAAAGTAATAAACAGAAGAATGGAGTGGGCTGTAATGATTGAATTTGGTGTCCGGGAGTAGAAGTGTGTGAAACAGAAATTGAAATACTCAGACAGAATGAAATATTTTGTGTTTTTGATTTATATGAACAATTGAATGGGGATTACACAAATACATTTACACATACTTACAAAATAAAATGTAAACATATTTCATGCATAGCAATATCTAATACATTTTCTTCTTTACCAAAATATTTATATCTTATTCCCCTGCCCCAAATGACACTAAATCATTTCATATACAGTAAAATCTCTTTTCAAGCAAATTATCAAGGCCTTTGAAGAAAAAGGAAATCATATAACTTTATTGAGTTATAATTGTTGTAAAATTTTTCAGATCTTATAATGGTCTCACATTTTATATAAACCAATCCTTTTAGAATTACTTTTCTAAGCGATTTATGCTGGCCTATTGGTCCGATATTTCTCTATAAACGCTTAGGTAACAATTTTTGAGATAATTTGATGCAATGTGCTAGATGAGTGGCGGCTCCAAATCTAAAGACATAACCTATATTTAAGATACGAAATTAAGATTGCCATATATGGACCATATCGGTTTTGGATCCCATGCCTCTTGCCTTGTAACTTTAAAAGTACAATTCTCTCTACCTACTTGTAAAACATTTTCTTAATTTTATTTGATGATTTAGAGATTTTAAAAAATCCTAACCGATCACTTCTATATTTGAATCGTCTAATGGATCGTATGATTAACGAAAATCGCTTATAACTTTTAACTTTCTTTTTCCATAAAACGTATTTCTTGATATTATAAATATTACTTAGTTATCGTTTACTAGAAGTTTGAACTGTATAAAAATTTTTCTAACAATAGCATTATTTACATTATACTTATGTTTATGTTAAGTTTAAATGTATCGTGCATACTTTTATAGACATTTCTCAGCTTTACATTTGGAAAACAGTTTATAAAGTTATTTCATTTGCTTTTCTTTGTCGTTTGTATTGTTTTTTATATTCATTTCTTTCATCGTGTTGTTATTGTTTTTGTTTATTTTGCTATTGTTATGGATCTTCTCACATTCATTATAATTGCGTTAATGCTAAAAGTGCTATGATGCTCTAAAACATTCTTTTATATATGCATAATAAACGATAAAAATATAGAGATAATGTTGATACTAACATAATAAAATTTTAAAACAAAAAAAATAAAAATAAAAAGGAAAAATAGAAAAAAAAGCATTTTGTTTGGTTTATGCATAAAATAATCGTTGGGATTTGTTTTATTTACATATATTTTCTTCATATTTATTTGTTGTCCAATAACCGAAAGTGTTTGTTTATTTGTTATAGTTATTGTTGTAGTTATTGCTGTTTAATTTTCATTTAGCAACTCTTTATAGTTATAGCCGAATTATTTTGGTTATTTGGTTTGGTCTGCCTATTTATTTGTTAGCCTTCCTGAATGCCTGTCACCATCATTTTCAATTTATTTATCGACACTTAAACGTATGTTTTATATAAATGTATTTCTGTATTTATATGGGTGTACATATATGTGACTCTACAAAATTTATGGCATTATAAATATATGAAACTTAAAAAAACTTGAGCTAACGATGCCGTTTCCTATTTCAATTAATTTAGTATGGACAGAACCCCTTGGTTTTTTTTATATTGCATGACTTTGAGGCACTTTCGAAAAAATGGCTCGATCAGCTGCTGGCCTGGCCGTACGATCGGCCAGGCCAGCAGCTAATGGTTATCCCTGTAAATTTGTTATTAAGTTGCAAGTTACAATTTTCAAGATGTTTAAATGCAATTTTGCCTCAAAGACGACTTTTAGTTAAAAGCGGTGCCATTTTCTTGTAGCTTCCCATGTTAAGTTCTATTCTGAAAAAAAAAAAATCGTTATATAGAATGAACTTATAATTTTGCATATTTTTCAATAAAAATCCTCTTAGAATCGTTGTTTCTCACATTAATTCGAAACCTATAATTTCTTACCCTCCTGGCTTTGTAAGGCCCTGTGTTGTAGGTCCCTTATAAAGCCCTTTTCGACCACAAGAAAAGTTTTCCTTTTTGTTTATATTTCACTTTGACACCAAATAATTTACATTTAATAGTAAATTTTGTTATTTTGGTAGATGCGTCCCCCATTTTATAGCTTCCATAACTTAAATAAAAAGTACGTGCCTGAGTGTATTTTTATGCAGGCCTATATAATTTCAATATTCTCACGTATGGACATATCGCACAATTTGTATACAAATTTTAGTTTTTGTCACACATTTAATTTTTTTTTTTACTTTTTGTTTTGCTTTCTTTACTCTTGTGTTGAATTTTGGTATGCGGTTCGGACTTTGATATGAATATCGTTATTGGTGTAGATGTTAAATTGGTTTGCCTTTTTTGTTTCTTGTTTTACTTGTTATTTATTTTTTGAATTGTGATATTCCCCAGATAGATCAGTTTTATTAAAATTTATTTGTTTTATTTGATAAATGATAATTTGTAGCAACCGAATAGTTTTATAACCGTTCTTAACATTCTTTATTATAAAACTTTTTGTACGCCATTTGCCCAATAATTACCAAATGAAATAATAACTTTTAATATTGGATCATTTTAAAAGGTTTTACTTGATTCTTTTTTTTATTTTATCACAAATCTAATATTTATGGAACCTAATATTTTAAGTGTATTTTGTGAGAAGAGATTGTCTCCAGTGTAAAAAATTATAACGATATGAAAATGAACCGAAAATTGCGTTATACTTTCGGAAATGTTCGACTGAGTAGAGCTTTAAACGATTTTATTGCGATAAATGTAAATACCTCGCTTTGGTGGGACAATAGTTGAACTATTTGAAAAAATTTTGTAAATGTTATGCAGAAAATGAAGAAGTAAGATAATAATAATAATAATAATAGTCAAGAAATATTTGTTTAAAATAAGATAAAGTAAATGGGATTCTTGTCTTAGCAAAAATCGGACAATACTTTTTAATATGAACTCTTATTATAAGGACAACAAACCAAGACTTTAATAAAGGCTGAAAAAAATTGATTGAAATGCAAGCAAATGCTTTAAGTTTTAATAAAAATTTAAAAACTTTACTTTTAGGACGTATAATAATTTGTAACGTGTGGAAAACATGTATAAAATGAGGGCCATTTTTATTTTTATTGCAATCTCATTGTAATAAAATGGTTATCTTTGCGAGACATACTTCTTGGCTTTCCAATTAAGGCTACAAAAAAAAAAAAAAAAAGATTTATAGCCAATTAAATCTTATAAATTTCATCATCTTCTCAAAACTAAAGAATAAGTAAAAACGAGAGAATAGAAGGAAAAAAAGGTGCAAGAATTATGAAAGATAAAATTATTTCAATTTTGCTCCTTTTTTTTTTTTTAAAAGGATATTAAATTTAATAAAGTGCAAATATAAAAAGTAAATATTGGCAAATATTTTGAATCAGGCTTTTATAATAAATATTACATAATATATTTCTCGAATTTGTAAGAAATTTCTAAATACAATTTTGTCAAACTTCCGATTACATTTGCTTTCGATTTGTATTAATTTTTTTTTTAGTGAAATACCGAAAAGTGGCTCTAAATAACTAAATAGTGTATTATACTTATATAAAATTTATATTAAAAATAGAAATATTAGGGTCCTTTGTAATTGTTATATCACAGGTAGGATAATCTAAATGAACCATCTCTCTGGCATAATGTACAGAAATTATTGTAATGGCAAGAAGATAGAATTTTTTGTTTTAAATTTAACACTTAAAATTATTTTTTATAATGCCTATAAAAAATGAATGTTATAAATTTCATGTTTTATGATAATGTTTTTAATAAAAGACTAGTTCCTAAAATCTAAGATTCTCTTCTCGTTTGAAGTCTTTGTAATAAGTTTATACATTTTTACGATTTTAAGATCTTGTTGGAATTTAATTTAATCTTATTTAATCGCTATTGAATTTCATAAAAATTGTTTCATAAAAATTGTCACATTGATAAGAATTTCAAATGTTGCTGCCGATAGAAGACGCCTATAAAATACTCTATGCCACTTTACTTTACACGATTAAATAAGTTAAGAAAAAGGATTTTAACTCAATAAAGTAGAAAATTATAATTTTTGAATGATTTGAAGGTGAATTATAAGGAGAGTTTCAAAATTTGACATAAATTTAATTCAGAATGGTTTATCAATTAGGTATTTTGAATTGATTTTCATTAAAAAGCATCCAACAAAGTAAATTTCTCTACACATATCGTCTAACAAAATTAGTGATTGTAAACATCGCGCTATTCTAAGCGTTTTACGATCATAAATCTTCTATACACTGAATTTTAATGAAAATTACTACCGGTAACTTAATACTACATTTATAGGGATAGATAGATGGATAGGCAGGCTAAAATTGAATCGAAAAATGATAATAAGTCGATTTGTTTTTCTTAAACCCATTTGAATGGAACAAATGGGTTTGGGTCCCCAAAAATTCATTGTACCACTTTGTGGTAGGATGGAAAAACTCACAAATAAAAACACCCATAAAAAGATACAATTGACAAATTTTAAAGTAGTGGATAACTGTGTTAGTGGTGTTGGCCATTAAATTTTGTTGCTAGAAATGTAAACTTTTAAGCAATAAAATGTATAATTTTATTTACATATAATTTTACACATGTCTCCATTACGATGTAGAAATCTAGAGAAGAGTGTAGGAGTTAAGTATATAAAATGAAAGATAACTTATAAAAAAGAAATCCAATTCGTTATGAAAAGTTTTAGCAAGAAGACTGTCAAGCAAAAGATTTCATTTGAAGCCCACCCACGAACGGTGTAAAGTCTTTACTTTGCTTTTGCATTGTTTTTGCATAAGGCATAGGGTAATATGAAGTCTTCTTTAAAAAAGGCAAAAAAGTAAATTTCTATTGAAGTACTTTTCATAAAACTTCATTTAGCAAAGTTACAAACCAAATTACCCTAAACCAAAGCATCATGGATCAACTTCACTTTAGTCCACCCACGCATAAAATAAACAAACTCTTTTTTTAGTATTGTTGCTGTAGGATTGAGACAGTAAGAAGCTGTTAATTGTTTTTTTATTATTAAAGTGAGATGTTTTATTAAATTAAATAGTACACGCATTTATATAAAAATGTTGTCAAGTTAGTTCAGTTGTCTTCTTTCTTTTTTTTTTTTCTATTTTTAATTGAATTTCCACGTACATAAATGGCTTGTTGTAACAATTATTTCATAAAAATTTCAGTGCACAAATTTTTAGTACTTTAATTGAAATTGTTAAAGAAAAAAAATTTAAACTATTTAGCTCAAAAAAAAAAAAGATTCAGTGAAATGCTGCTCTATTCAAATTTAATTACATTTGAATTAATTCAATTATAATTAAATTAAATTGTAATTAAAGTAAATTATAATTAAGTACAACCATGATTTAATTAAATTTTGATTAAACTTAATTAAATTTTAATTAACTTGAATTAATTAAAGTAAATCTTAGACTTATCGGATCTCTCGGAATTCTTTATGGTATTTGTTTTTTTTTTATTCTAATTAAATATGTGAATTTTTCTAAAATTAATTACATTCAAATATTCCTTTCAAATAATTACTTAAAACAGCTTTTGGATGATGGCGATCAATCGTTCAGATAAAAGCTATTGTATTCTCTGCTTTAAAATGCCAAAAGTTTCACCTACTTCTTTTTCATTTCTAGTCCAACATAATTTTTATGTATAATGTCTGGCTTAATGACTTCTCTTGAGCAAACTTAATGTTTTGCTCTCATATAAGCACTATAGAATTTTTACTTCTTAATCATGGTAATTGGTAGTACAAGGTCTTTACATTTTTAAGGGCTTTTACAAAATTTAATGGAATGGAATTCTTGTAGAAGCAAAAACTCAGGACCCTTAAAGTAACTAGCATTGTAATTAAAGAAATATTTTATATGCTGAGAAAGCATTTATTTTTTTTGCTTTGAAATGGCAAAACTATCAATTCAAACTTTGTGACCAATCACATAAGAGCCCTAAAGGATTAATTAATTTTCTCGTTTTTCATTCTATTGTATGCAACAGTTCAACAGTTAAATTAGTATTGTGGTTAATATTATAGTAATTGGTTTTTATGGTTTATTATTGTTTTGTATATTATTGTTTTTTTGTTGTTAGTGCGGTTCCTTCTATAAATATATAGATGTATTTTATTTTTATATTTTACATCACATTGTTATTAAGTGTATTTTTCAAAGAAGAAAACACAGTAGCCACTAAAAATAACATGTTGGTATTAGATTTTATCACATTGTCTCGTTGGTTTTTACAATTTCATATAATTGCTACAACCAGACATTGGCGGTATATTAATTTTATCAAATTGTTTAGCAGTTACATGATTTAAACAGAAAAAACTTAATATTTTCTATTCATGTAAAAATTGAATGGGAAAAAATTTACTGCTGGACATTGCATTTTAATAAAATACCTTTAAAGTGATTCATGGGCATGCAAGGTTAGACCAAAGTCAAAATGGAACGTTACACTTGATTTGATTTTCTCTATTTACTTTTTTCAAAACTTTATTCAGTCACGCTTTCTGGGTTTCTTATTATGCTTATAAATGTTATACAAAGTGTTAAAACGTGCTTTAAATACAATTATTGTAGATATTTGGTAAAGCCTTAAAATTATACTTATAGACGAGACTTAAAGGTCCAGAAGGCCGTTATAAATATTCTAGCTACTTTGTTATGATGATTTTTCGTAAGATGAAAATTTGCAAAAAATGTTTACAAATTGTGGCGAAAGTTTGCACTATTTTGATGAATATCGCCAATTAACTGTAGTAAGACGTGCCTATTTTAAGAAGCTACATTTTCTTACATTTTACATTTCTTTACTTCTATTTAGTTGAAAGTGTCTTAATTATTTGCTTTTTAAAGCAACCTGTTCTTTAAAGTAGCAGATTTTTTTTTTTTGTAATTCAAACTTCTCAATTTTTAATGGAAGATAATAAAAAGCTGTCTAGAAAACTGGGGGCAACCAGTCCCGAGAAGCACCTACTCAACTGGAAGTGGCTCATGAGATGGTCGTTGGTGATGCCGGCCATCACGATGCATCATGAGTCACGAGATCGGATCCAAAGATTTAATTTGGTACCACGGGATCACCAGTTTTAATATATGCCCATTGTGGTAATATTGAGGTTGACTTCATGGGGGCTGTGGTGCCCACATCGCGGGCGTCGCTCGTTCAAACATATATATGCTTGTCGTGCAGGGTGCCATTTCCCGAATGCAATGGCTAACTGGGTAGGCTTATTGGGCTAAGCTAATCTAAGCCGAGGAGTAATTAGAAAGCTCCGAATCTTTATACCAAAGATTAAGCCATGTACATAAGGTGCGATACAGGCTTTAAATTGGGACCCTTGTGGTGACGGTAGCAAGCACTCTGTGTGACGTGTCTATCAACGCTAGCGCCCATTTGTACGTTTGTGTACCATGCATTTGAGCTTTCACGGCAGGTATGCATGTAAAACACTCACCGCAATGTCTAGAAAACTCCTCTAATAAGATTCCTTCATTCCATAAATTTTAAGGTCTCTATTAAAGTTAAATGTTATACAAATGTAATAATATCTTCGGCATTTAAATAAAGCAGACAAAACCCATTTAAATATGCGCCTTTATTTGCTGTCTTTATTATTAGATTTTATTATGCATAAAATGTTGCATTAGCTAAATTTAAATGTAATGTAATCTTTAAAAGAAAGGACCTCAAAAGTTCATTTTTATATTTAAGATTTTATTTTTTGACATATACGAGATATTTACCCAAAAATTGGGAATAAGTTTTGGATCATTTTTCATCATATAAAATCTTAGTTTAATAAACTTAGACTTTTAATTATTTTATAGCGCTTATTTATATAAAGTATTATTTTGACAATTCTATAAAATCTGTTTCAAATAAGTCCATTTTTTAAGGTATTTTCTACATAATCTTCTTTAGCCAAATAAATCTTCACTTGAAATTGTTTTAAGTATATAACGTTATACGTTCTGTAATTATATAAATATTTATTCAATATTTTAAAGTATCTGCCATCTGAGAAGCTGCTTATATTCTACATTTTAAAAAAGTAATGAATTCAGTGGTCAGTCTCAACTGACTTAAATATAAACATTGGCTTTGTCATCTAAATTTTCAATTCTTTTATTGTTTCTTTGTTACTTTATTACAATGATTATGCAGCAGACATGTAAAACGGCATGAAGTTGTTTAGTCAATGTGAAATGTTGTTAAATTGTTATATTGACTTGCATCATCCCTTTTTTGTGTGTGTACGCCAGGTTGCTTCCTTTTTAAGTAGTCATTTCCTTTTTAACCTTAAAACAGTAAAGTTGAGAATATAATTATTTTTGAAATATGTTTGTAACCCTAAAAAGGAGAAGATGGAGACAAAGTATTTTATGGATTAAAATTTAAGGTTATCATGATTTCATTAAAAGAGAGACTTCAGATCTCTTCACCAAATCCATTGTAATTTATCTACAATTGTAAAGAAGATAGCTTGAAAAATGCTCAGCATGCCATACGAAACTTGTAGAAAGCTTTGCTTAGGAGACGAGTGCCATTGAAGGCATGGTGATATTTACGCTAGATTCATATTTCAATTTAGCCTGCATTAAATGAAATTTCCACCTTATTTTAATGTAAAGTTTTTATTAACAGCTGTAAACTAATTTTTACACTAAATCTGCTAAGAGAAAGTAGCCTTAAGCGACAATTTAGGTTTGGGTTTGGTACATTGTGGGTTCAACGAAATATTACTTTTCCTAATCCATTTTACATGTCCTCTGCTTAGGCATTATATATTTTACCAAGAGATGATAGCAAGATTGCTCTGAGAGAAAATTCTATTTCTACTGTAAATTTCATAATTAAAATGAGTAATGAAAAGTGAAAAGCAATGAAAAATATTTTTGAAAAGGCATAATAAAAATAAAAATATATCTTTCTTTATATAACATTTTCTATCACCAATAAATATGGTTGAAACAAAATATGTTAGAAATCAACTGATTAAATGAATGAATAATTGAATGATTGAATAAATGCCAGGAAGCATTCTAAAGAGAATTTAAAAAAAAATATATTGCAGAGTTAACGTCACATCCATGAACATGATTGACTGAACACGATTATTTTTTTTTGCATAGATTAATGTGGTTACATCTATTTAAGCAGAAAATATTGTAATGCGTTACATGAGACTAAATAATTGCACACATATGCCCAAACGTGATGTATTGCATTTTCAAGTTAACGGTTGTTAAAATATTGACTGTTTTATTTGGAGTCCAAAGATCATTGAGGCGTATAATTTTCCTTTCAGCAATATGTTAAAAAGTATAAATAAGAGAAGTAGGGAGATACATAGAAATAGATGAAGAAATTTTAAACTGTTGCGGTTTTATAAATCAAATGTTTCAATTTTATTTAATGAACAATAAGAAAAATACTTTGCCTTCAAAATTTATTAATTAATTAATTTCATTTCATTTAGAACACTTTTTGGCCAAATTTTTTTTTTTTTTGGTTAAATATTTTAAACTTAAATAATTAAAACATGAATAACATGCTGCTTCGGTTTTCATCTCTACCTATAAAATGTCATCATATAAAAATTGCAATCAAGCCTTGCTAAATCTACCTGTCAAAATATTTAATGATTTGCTTGGAAGTAACTTTAGAAAATAATCCACTAACAATATGGAATGTACCAAGTTTTGAAAATGGAGCAATTAATATGCCCTACATAACTTGTGATGCAAGGAATTATAAGTTTATGCTGAAGGAGTTGAGATGGACCCATTTGAATTATATTGATCGACTATTGATCGAGAATTACAATTTAAACGCGTCTGTCTGTCTGTCTGATGTCCGATGTAAATTTGTTATTAAGGTAACGGCCGCAATTTTTGATATAATGAGATTTAAATGAAAGTCGGAGATAAACCCCATTGAAATTGATTAAAATTGGACAATTTTTAGAACCAAACCTCAAGTAACGTGCTTCTTGCAAAAAGTCGTTATATGAAAAAAGTGACAATTTTGTATATATTTTAGTGAAAATTGGCATATGGCAAACAGTTGTATCGAATTCAGTCCACATTGCTCTATTTTATGAATTTTTCCCAAAATAAAAAAATTTTTTAATTATTGAAAAATTACAATTTTTTTAAGTGTTCTCTCATTTGACTTTTTAAGCGCCTTTAGTCAAAATAGTGTAGGATATTTGAGAGTTGGCCTATACTCACCATAAAAATCTTATTTGTTTTTTCTTTTTCATATCTTATGCCGCAGAAGGAAAATGCTTACACTAAAAAACAAAAAAAAAAAAAATATTAAAAGGAAAAAATTAATGTACCGTAGAAGGAAAAACATTAAATGTGTAAACAATTACATTTTACTGTTAAATTATTATTATAGAAAAAAAAATGTAAAATATAAGTAACAAGAAAATAAATTTTATAAAATATGTGTCAACATTTTTACATAAGAAAAAAAAGAGAGAAAAAAAGTCATTGTACGAAGCACAAAGATTGTGGCAAAATGTTTTGGAAGATGAAAATATTTGCAAATAATTTCTTTTTTCTACTTTCAAGTGAAATGTTTTGTAAAATGCATAAATTTATATGTATCTCTCTCTTTTTATTCACTTTCTCTTTCTAGCATTAAAGAAAATATTAATCAATAAATTGTTTCACATATTTTTGTAAATTTTTCAGTAAAATCTCAGAAAAGAAAAACAAAATTCACTTTCATTTAATTTTAGGTCACAACTTTTGTTTTAATTATACAAGATTGTTTTTTTTTTTGGAATAAAATAAAATAAATAAACATTGAATTTATTACTTAATTTAAAAGCACAAAAAAAAAAGGAACACAGATTGATGAAAATTTCTTAAGTAATAAAAAACAAATGCATAAATTTTGTAAATATGAAATTTTAAAACAGATTATCAAGGTGGTAAATTAATTACTCTAAACCGCAATAATTTTCTCTTTAATGATTACAAAAAAATTTCTCAAAAATATGTGAGATTTTCAAAATTACAAAAAAAAAAAAAAAAGTTAAAAAAGTTCTTTGTTTTAGGAAAATTTTCTGTTTAAATGAAGTGTAATTAAAAATTTATAAAAATATGATTTCAAATTAACTTAAGTACGATTAAGTTACCTTATAAAATATGTAGCATTCCATTTTGTTTATTTACATAAAAATTCTTTGGTCACAATGCCCTCGAAACTCATTGACTGAGTTTTAACAAAAATTCTCTTTATTTATTTAATATAAAATTAAATTTTATGGATTTTTTTTTTTGTAAATAAAAATTTTAATTTTATAAAAATTTTTTATGTTTAAGAAACCTTTCAAAATTTTAGAGATGTAAATATGGAAAGCATTTGCTTTATAACGATTTTGTAATTAAAAAAATTTGCCATAAAACAAAATGTAAGGCCTTACTTTCAGCTTCATCAAATTGTTTTGGAAAATATGTTTAGAATAAATATGAAAACTTGATACATTTTAGAAAATAGTTTGATACTAGAAAATGTAATGCTTAAAGTTGAATGACATTAGCTCAAATAATTCTAAATGGCTCGCTTAAATTAGTTTCTAATTGTGAACGTGTGAACGTCTTATTTCAAGTGACTATATTACGCTCATAGTTTCTGAATTCAGTCTCATTAATTTGTACAAATAATACATATTTTTACATATACATTTATATTAAAATTGTCACACTAAAATGTAAAGAAACGTGTTTAAAAAAAAAAAACAAAAAAAAAAAAAACTTCATCGTAAATCATGAAATATTTTTATGCCTTTAGTATGCAAAATAGCAAAAACCCATAATAATTTGTACTCATTTTGCATGCTTTAAACATCAAGAAAAACAAGAGTTTTGTTGAATTTATATTTGGCTGTAATTGACTATAAAATTAGTTAGATTTTTGGCCATTTCTTAGATGAAACGTTTGAAGTAAGCTTTCTTAAGAATACTGTAAAGATAAAAGATCAGAAGATAATACTAAAATGTAAACTTTTTCGATTTAAGCATCCATTGGTCCAAGTAATAAAAATTCTTCTAACTTCTTGCCCACAAAAAAAAATTAGAAAAGAAATCCTTCTCAAATATTACCTGCAAATTATAAATCCTGCACACCCACTGGTTAATAATAAGTGGGCGCGGCTAATATCTTTCTTATTATTTTCGATTTTTTATATACACCACGAGTACTGGGTGAAAATATTTTAAAAAGTTTTGAATAAGCTTTGTCGCCTTCTTTCATATTCCAAAATTGTACTAAAGACTTGAATATCACAACTATTGGCATTACTTTCTAAAAGATATTTCTTTAAAAGTCATACAAGTAAAAAGTTACAAATTTTTACCATAAAAAAAAAATGGCATACCATGTTGCTTGAGGGTCGTGACATTCATTTAATCAAGTGATATCAATATCTAAAGTTTTTGCTATATGTGTGAGCCGAAATTGGCATGGACATGACTGAATTGCTTTAAAATGTAACGCTGAACAAAATGATTTAGAATTTGTGATGATTTTTAAAGGAAACAACAACAATAAAGAAAGTAGAAAATAGGCGACTTTTATTAAATAACTTCATGTTCAAAGTTGCATGCTATCCATTAATTTATTTATTATTAGTAGGGCACAAAAATTTCCTTAATAAACAAATAAAAAGTCATAAGAAAAAAAAAAGCAGAACATATCAAAAATAAATTAATATGCACATAAAATTAAGTGTTTCATGGTTGAGCAATTTGTATGGTATTTAATAAACAATAAAAGAAAAAATAAGAACATAATCATTACGTCAAAGTAATATGAAATTAAAGGCATGATGTAAGAAAATGCCATTCCAAAATTTTATTATTGATTTTTTAATGATCTCTTTTAGCTAAATTTTTTTATTGAAAACTTTTGGTTGGTTTGCTTAATCTCTATATGCGTAAATGTTTTTACAAATTAATTTAATAGATTTTTTTTTGTTATTGCTGTTATTGAATACTTGTTTTATTTATTAATTAGCGTTTACAAAAAAGTAAGTAAATTTGTAAAAGGCGAAAAGGAAAATTCATCAATAAATTTAATGAGCATTTTTTTACCTCGTCACATACTCACGTTTCACAATATAATTATAGTTGTTGCTATTATTATTATTGTTGTTGCTGTTGTTGCTCATGATAAATGTATAATTTTAATATTTTTTTTTCATTTTTTATTTATGTAAAATTTAAATTAATGAAGTAACTTACTTTAGTTGTACTTTTTCTTCTGCTTTTTCTTTTTACATAAATTTTTAGCCTGACACTGATCGATTGTATGATTTAAATAAGTTCCTTGCTTTTTTCCCACATAGTGCTTCCATATATATATACGTGTATGTATGTGTGTGTGTCTTATTACTTATACTCTACACTACATGTGTTATTATAAGTTTGTTGATACATTTGTAATAATCAGAAGAGCGATCGGCTACGAATCACTTTCTCTAAAGACTTATTTGTCGGTCCCTTTCACTAATGCCTGTTCCTATACATTTTGTCTTCGATTAACCTTTTAAATTGGTTATATAAATCTAATTTGAATGAAGGGCGCACTTTATTGAAATTGCTTAAGATCGTAGAACTTTCCGTATGAAATCTTCTTCGAAAAGAATTCGTTATATGGAAAAAAATGTACAATTTTCTAAAATTTTGAATGACATGTACTGTAGTAAATATGGGCGTTTATTTTGATTTCGATTGGTCTATTTTTTGAAACCCCTGAACATATAAAAATTTTTTAGAACACTACAAAACTAATAAGTTCTTTTATTGACTTTGCTTAGAAGTGATTAGAAGTGATTTTCTTAAGTTTCTACTTTGATAACGGTGTAGGGTACTTAAGAGTTATCATTGCAAAATTAAAACATTTTGTTTTTTCAAATTTATGTTGTAATCATTAATCCGCAGATATTTGATGTCTGAGCTTTAAACACGCCTCCTTTATATTTTATCATAATGAAGGTACTATGGAAGACAAATGATAAAGGCACATTTTTTTTATTGTTGTTGCTGCTATTGTTTCTATCAAACTTTGTTAGTTGTTTTTACTAATCTCATGTTTTATGAAAAGTTTTCAAATGCCAATGAGATTGAAAGGAATTTCTTTGTTTTTCTAAAATCTAAAAACTATTTATTATATTTAGAATATAAAGAATAAGATTAATTTGAGTTTTGAGTTTATATTAAAAAAAAGTAAAGAAAAAAAAGGAAATAAAGCAGATACACTTTAGGTGAGGCAATTTTTAAATACTCTAAAACCTTTGACTAAAGAGTCTAGCAGTCTAAAAATATTTACTTTGGGCAAATAATTTATAAAGCTCAAGGAAATTAAAATTCGAATGATCTGGCAGAAAATTTGCAAAGAACTCAAAGTTTATTCATAAAACCATCTTTTTTCAGAAAAGATCTTTAGGGAGTTTGTAACTATAAAAAGTTATCTATTCATATTTATTCTCTGAATAATTGAACTATGCTCCAACTATTTTTATCTCTTAAATTTTAATAAATTATCCTTAAAATTGTAGCCTGATTATTTGATGATAGAAATAGACGCAGAAAAATAAATACATAAACCAATATTGATCCTATGCGCGATGTAGAGAGTAAAAAGCGTAATTAAGTGAAAATCATAGAAAAAAATTTTGACAAGAATAATAATTATAATCATTAATGTAAAATATTTGGCAAGAAAAGTTATAAGATTTTTATAAAATGATTCATAGTTTTACTTTGTCTTTTTAATTATCTCATTAATAATTCTATTAACATTGTTCAATTGACTTAATTCATTTTCTATGTTAGTTTATAATATTTCAAATATGTATGATGATGGAGGATATAAAACATTTATTGAAATCATTTCATTTCATGATAATTTTTTCATTTATTTTACGAAAATCTCCTGCATTTAAAAATGTGAAATTTAAGCAGGATTATTAAGAGTCTTTTTTATGACTATTATGAAATGCTGTGGCAAAAAAAAAACTTTAAGAGATAAAAATGGTACAATAAATATAAAAATATTCCATTAAAAATTGAAATCTATTTGTGGGCTCCAAAAAGCGCTTAAAGCTTCTTAGGAGGAAGCATCACGTTTTTAATCGCCATTTACACTTTAATTTGATGCAGCCATATGCATTTTATTATGGCTAGTTTGTATATTTCTATGAGCTTGGCTAGGAGCAACTGTCTATCACCTTTACATTGCGACTTCGTCTTCAAAATTTAACTACACATGTTAACATGGAAAACGCCTGATAACCCGTTAAGCAGCATTTTCATGGTATAACTTGTTCATTTCTCTTTGTTGAGGTAAAAATTTTAGACTTCTTAGGGAAGAAGAAGTAATTATTTGAACTAGCTTACATTCTAAATGTGTATATGTAGAAAAAAAGGAACGTCAAGTCCATTTATAAAAATTCAAATTAATTAAATCAAAATGTAAGAAATGTAAGTTAAAGTCGAAACAAAGAGTTATATGTAAAATGGTCCATTAATATTGTCCGATTTTAATTATATTCAATGCTCTTTGTTTTTAGATCCATCAAATCTCATAAAAGTGCTTTTAGAATTGCGTTCTCAATTTTGATAAAACTAACAACGTAAACATTTCTTAAGTAGGTGGATGAATTAAAAAAATTATATTGAATCGGAAGGTGCTTTATTGACTTTCAAGATGGATTTATTTTGAAACCGCTCGAAGTTTTATGTACATTCACAAATATATAACCATATAAAGTGTTATAAATGATTATATAACACTTTTGTGCTAAAATCATTTTAATAAAACTCTTTTTTCTTGAACATTTACAAAAAAAAAAAAGGTTAAGTCCAAAATTTATTGCGTTATGTTAAAAAAATATAAAAAAATTTATAATGAAAATAAAAATTAGTCACATTCATTTTGTTTATAATCCTTGCGGTTCGGTTGCTTGTTTTATTTAATTTATTTTTTTTTTTTTGAATGCACACTCAAAATTGATGATTAATAAATAATTTCTCATTACAAATGTTGTGCATTTAAAATGCTATAAATTGTTTTTTTTAATTGTATTTCAATGATTTTATTGCTCTTTTCACGCTTTTAATTATTGCTTTTTTTTTCTTCTCGTGACAATATTTACAACGCATAAAAAGGAGCATATAAAAAAAATGGATAATTTATAAAGGACACTATGAAATTATTTATATTCATAATGACGTTAAGGGTCAATTAATAAATAAATTCAATGATGTGAATAAATTTATGAAAAAGGAAAAAAAATGTGAACTTTACAAAAAGAAAAAAGAAAAAACAGAAAAAAGAAATAAAAAAAGCTTTAGTAAAATAAAATTTTAAAAAAAAATTTTAATTGTAAATATTTTAATGGGTTGTTAAGTTTAAAAATTTAATTCAAAATAGTAAGCGACTTATTAAAAATTGCTAAATGTCTGTTTAGTGTTTTTTTTTTTTTTTTTGAATAAAAATAGGTGGACAATACAAAATGAATCTGAATCTTATTTCTTCGAAAAACTGTCGCAATATTTTGCAAATTACTAAATAGCCAAATAGTAATATTTAGGTTGAACCTGGGCGTAGTATTTTTAAAGGAACTTTTGTTTCACAATAAAAAGAATTTCTCAATTTTTATATTCAGATGCACTTGTTGATCATTTATCCATCTGATAGGATTTTTAACTTTATTTTTTTGGCAAGTTGTACTTTGGAATATTAATCTAAAAATGAACTCTCTTCAAATTGATTGACAATGAACCTTAAAAGGCGTCTGAAAAATGTCTTCAAATGGAAAATGTAAATAATTTTGATTATTTTTTAAGAAAAGTTTTTATCTGATATATGAAATCTCTATGCCAGATATAGTTAAGATTGTCATTTATTTCTTTTTTGTTTTTTTGAAATTTTTCTCTTTTCAAATCATGCAAAAATTATTTGTTATTTTTAGTTTCGTAACTTTGAACTCATTTTCTTTATGATGAACTTAAATGAAATTTTATTAATGAAACTTTTATTAACATTTTTATTACTTAAAGCCATTCCCGGGCTTATTCAATGTCTGTTATATTTTGCGCCCACTTTCATATCATAAATGTAAATTTTTTTTACTCATTTTATATTTATTTTATTTACTTTTATTAATTTTATTTTATCTTTAAATGTGTAAATGTGTGAGAGGTTTAGAAAATCTATATAAATTTTTGGTTTTGTTTTACTTTTACTTTAACTTTAACAACAAGGTGTTTATTTCAAAATGATGTAGAGAGAGAGAGAGATAGAGAAAGGGATAGAGAAAGGGAGAGAGAGAGGTAGGCAGATTAATATGTTGCTTCATAAGTTACTGGAATCCAATTAAAATTTAACTTATCAGATTTGCACAAATGCTTTGTAAGAGACATGCATCTCGAACTGTTTTTTTTAAAGTGTTATAGATGATGACTTATTATAACAACAACAACAACAACAACAACAACAACAACAACAAAATACGAAATGCAACAATATGGTGTGAAAGAAGCCATAAATCCACTTTTTATTATCGCATACACAACTAATAACATGTAAAACGTACACGTAAAATTGTCTCATAAAATACGAAGAAAGAAATTTTCAAAAAAAAAAAAAAAGAAAAAACAGAAACAAAACAGAGAGATTTATATAAATGCATGTATAAAATGGTTAAAAACAGTTATACCAAAAAAAAAAAAAGCAGGCAACAATAACAACAACAACAATAAAGAGACCCCAGGCCCCCTTTCATAATACTCAAATGTAAATTTTATGTTTAGAATGAAAAGGCAAAGCAAAAGAGTAAGGCAAAGCAGAGGAATCAAACATCGAGGAATTGGTTGGCAATAAAACTAATAAAAAAGGGAATTCCCTAGTTAAATAGTTCACAAGACTTTGCTCAATCACAAAAGCCCTAAAATTAAATTACAAGTAAAGCAAGTAAAAGGAAATTATAATTTTCAAGGGAATTGAAAAAATTGTTGTATGTTAAAGATTTCAAAAAAAAATAGAGCAATCTATAGCAAATAATATTGATCTATTCAATAAGCCATATGCTAACAATGGGCCACTTTACAAATTTTTCATATAACGAATTTTTTTTTTTTTTTCAGTTAAAACTTTTATATGAAGAGTAAGCCTAAAAATGACTTCGTTCGATCGGTTGTGAATGAAAGAAATAACAAAATTTTGTTAAAATATTTTGAAAATTGTTATTGATTATTTTTATTAACAATTTAATTGGACTGCCGAAATAACACTTTGATTAAGATTTAAATTGATTTAGAAACTGATTCTATATGGATTGCTAAATATATCAAAGTTGGAATCATCTCATCCAACCCTTTTGATTACAACAAAATTTTTATATAAATTTTAAAATATCACAAATGGTGTAGACCTTAAAAAAAGAAGGGTTGGCTAAAGATGGAGATAGCAATATACATGCAGACAGGTTAGTAGAGAATGAATGTGTTAGGTAAATAGAGATGATGAATAGTTGAAAGGCTATTGTTGGCTGAGATGGTATTGTTAGATCAGTGTGACAATAAAGACACACTGTTAAAATGAAATAAAGCAAAAATAAAAATGAGGAAAAGGAAGAAAAACCAAGCAAAAGCAACAATATAAAACAAAACAAAATAAAACAGAGCGAACATAACAAACAAAAAACAAACCGGACTATTTGTCATCATGAATGAAGCTATTTATTATGCATCATGTAACGCGTGTATTTATCTGCTGAATTATGTGAAAAGAAGTAGTGTATGTAAATGTGACAGACAAATCTGAAATAACAACAATAATAACAACTAAAATAATAATAATAATAATAATAATATTGCTACAACAACAACAACAACAACAACAACAACAATCAACAAAACAACAATATAAAATGTCTACATTGGAGTAAAAAAAATTATTTATAATGAAGTAATGGCTTCTTATTCACTTTTGAGTTACATTTTAGATGTAAAATTGATGCCACTATGGTTGATATCTAGTAGTAGTGGCTTGAGTTGGCTGATAATAGCTCAAGTTATTAGTTTTTTTTTTTGCATAAACCTTTAAAGAATGAAATGTTTGAACTGCCTTTAAAATTGTAGAAAAAAATCTGTATCTAAAAGTTTTAGGCTTAATTTGTAATGGAGATACATGGGCTAGAGTTTTGATTCAATATGTAAATTTCCAGGAATGGAAAGACATAATTTAATGATACCACCACCATAATTGTACACCACTTCTTAATTGCCTGTTCAAGATATAGAGATTTGAGCTTTTTAGTTATAAATCGGTGGCAAAAGCAAACAGATAAAATGTTGAGTTTATATAGAAAATGGGCTGTTTCCCGTACTAAAATACGTCTTGAAGTGAAGCATAAATAACGAGCTTACCTATTTATAGTCCTCAAGTTTTGTTTACATTTCTCGATCAATGTAAATTATTTCTTTTGCTCTTCTTTTTTGATATTCCTTCATAAATTTATTGACATGAAAATATAACTCGTAGATATTAGAGATTTTTATAAAATATTTTAAAGGAATTTTTCTGGTCCCCAAGTTTGGCAAAACTTTGTAAAATATTGTATTTCAAAATAAATATCATATGGAAAAACTTAATAGTTTTGAACGTCTTTTGAAAAAAATATTTTTTAAGGCAATATTTTGATTTGTTAGATTTAGAGAAATATCTTGGATGAGAACGATCTATTTTAGTTCTTTTTTTACAAAAAATTTTCTTTTTAAAAGATAAACGTAGAACCGCAAAACCCACCTTTAATAAAAGTTGATGGTGTAGAATATTTTGCCACAATCGTATCGATCGATTGTTATCATTTTGTCTAAATTGTGTTGTTATGCTTGGTGCTTCAAAAGTTACTGAGTTACAACAAAATTTATTATCGATTATTGTAGTTGTTCTTTGCCGTATGATAGAAGTTTGCTTTATTAGAAAATATTGTGGCCACGATGATTCAAACAAAAAAAAAACAGGCAAACACGTTTGTTGTACAACGTCCCGTACAGTCTCAATGACACTCACTGCTATTTGCTTACATATATAAAAAATTGTAAATACATGCATACAAACACATACATCCATACACATACTACTCGCCCATGTACTCAAAAATCGCCCATATATTTCATATACACAGATAAATTTATATAAACAAAAGTAACAAGTAAACGCTTTCAGTTCAATGCTCATAAATCAAGTTAATAAAAAAAAAAACAAAAAAAAAAAAATAATAAAAATGAAATGAATGAAAAAATGAAATTGTGTATCTTATAAATCTGTTGTAACATTAATGTATGATATATTTTGTATAATACGCATAGAGGTGACACTTTTGAGTTACAAATATAAAAAAGGAAGAACTATCAATATACGAGTCAACTCTGCTAGACAAATTACTGATAATAATAACAATAACAATAACAATAACAATAACAATAATAAAAGTGAAAATGTTACAATAAAATTTGTTTATATTTATATAATAATAAATAAATGTAATTAATCTTTTATTAAAATACAACAAATTGACTTCAATTGTTATTGTTGTAATATGAACAATCACTGCACTTAGCTGATTGAGTCAAATCTTTCAAATAAAAACAAACTTAGAAAAAAAGAAATTTTTTAAATTAAATTAGTAGAAATCTTATAGTCGTTTTGAAGCCTCCTAAATACCCTACAGTCGCTATTGGCTATGGATATTAAAAGTCCAGTAAATAAATGCTGATCAACGAAATAAAAAATTATCATTTTTTGAATTATTTCTAAAATATTTCAAAAAGGTTCTTTATATGGAAAATGGTTCTTTAATGGAAAATGTATGGAATTGATACGAATTTACTGCACACATTTACTCATAGCAAAATGTAAAGCAATGCTAATTTTCTTTTAATTATAATCAGACTAGTAACTTTTGTCTATAAAATGATTTTCTCTTTAAAAATGATGTTATAAGGGAAAGGTTTTTAAAAATAGTTCAAAGTGGAACAAATTTGGTATAAAATATTTTCCATAAAAAATTTATTTAACATTGTAACTTTTTTTCTGAATAAAAACGTTTTTTTAAGAAAATCCTTATATGGAGCGTGGTCCTAAAAATTGAAAGAATTTTAATATCAATTATTATCAATCGAGTTCAACTTTGAGTCAAGATTAAACTACATACAAAATTTTAATAAAATATCTTAATAGTTGCAATTTGTAACTTTAAAGCAAATTTCCATAGATAGGCATGAGATGGTTAGCCGGATGGACAGACAGTGAAACAGGCTTCAACTGAATTTAGGAAATGATCGTTTTATTGCTTTCTAAATTGATAATTGATGACTTTTCCCTAAAATATGCATATCGTAATTTTACGTTTTAAGAATTCTGGCGGATCCGAGGCAAAAATTCTTTTCGCTAATGCTTAAAATATTCCAAGCAAAATTCGGCATTTATATCGAAAGCGATATACGTTTCTGAACTTTGCTTAAGCATAAGCTCAATAATCATAATCATAATAAATATTTTTCAACATTTTTATTTTGAAAAAATAAATTTATTAAACGTTATGTTACAATTAATTTAGGGTTGCTTGTCATTGACAATTTACCAAAATATTTGCTTATAAAAATAAAAAAAATAAATAACTTTTAATACATAAAGGTTTGCAAAAAGTTATTACAGCACATAAAATTCCTTATTTAAAATCAGTTGGATAAATAAATTTGGAAATAAAGTAGAGCAAGAAAAACGCATTAG
This sequence comes from Melophagus ovinus, assembly GCA_023089585.1. NCBI lineage: Eukaryota > Metazoa > Arthropoda > Insecta > Diptera > Hippoboscidae > Melophagus > Melophagus ovinus. The sequence goes on from JAKKIB010000177.1 coordinate 7,168,812, forward strand.
TTATTCGTATAAGACATTTATGTAAATTTTTATGTACTTGTGTTTATATGAAATACAATTTTAAGTAAATAATTTGTATTTGTAAATAATTTGAATATATTTTATAGTTTCTGTTATATAAATTTTTTTTTGTATAACCAAAAATATTCTCAACATTTTAGAAATATTTATAAAAGAAAAATTTTTAAGAAATATTAGGGCTGTTGCCGACTTTTGACTACCTAGCATTATTTCTTCTAATACGAAAAAGTGTTGGATTCCTCTTTTGAAATTTTAGAAATTTGGCAAATTCATTCTATTTTGAAAAAGCGTAAAAAGCGAATGATGGCAACTAATTTTATATCGCTAGAAATATGCACAAAAATGTACATTTTTTTTTGAGATCTTATTTTAATGTGAACTCTTCCAAACTGGGTCATGTTTTTTGAGTATAAGATTAAAGTAAATAAACTAGAGATTTTAGATTTTTCTTGGGTTTTTTTTTTATTGCAAATCGCTTGGAAATTTTTTTTTTTTGTTTGTTTGTAACAACTAACTTTCGTGCATTATTTTAATGAATTTCTGTTTGTTGTTCTTGTTGAAACTGTTGACTTAATCACCAACATCATTATCACATTTTAGAGAAAAATTTTATTAATAAACAAAAAGAAAAAATGAAACACATTTTTGGCAAAATGATAAATTTACCACAATATATTTTATTATCATATGAATGATATGCCATCATTAAAATCATATTGTGACAATCTCATACAAAAATTTTTAACAAAATTTCAGAGCAGCAATAGTAGCCACACAACAGTAGCAGCAGTAGCATATTAAAAATTGCCTCTCTCTTTCTCTCTGCTACCACTTTTTTCTGTCATATGTTTTAGCGAAGACCATTTGAATGACCTATATTCATATTTTATAAGTATAATCATCATTATCATTATTAGCGCCATTATTATTATTATCATCATTCTTACCGTTAGAATATAAACCATCAGAACAGCAAAAAAAAAAAAAAAAAGAAAGAAAAAGAAAAACAATGACATCTAATGCTTTAAATGGAAAAATGATGATTCGTTCTTTTTTTTGTTTTTTGTTTTTTTTTTTTTTCTATTTCTATTTATTTTTATATATCTTATTTTGTCTCTTGTTTTGTTCTTTTATATTATTTATGGTGTACTAACTGTTTGTTTAACGAACACAAATAAAAATAAAAGAAAATTGAGAAGAAAACACCAACAGAAAAGATTTGTATAATAAGCATTAAAGAGAATGGTAGAACAACAAAAGGGAGTAAAATGATGGCAAATCTTATGTACGTGATCGCATCAAAGTCAGATTTTATTATTGAACATTTAAAATGCAAAACAACATAATACAAATCGCTTGCAATGAACATAACATGATGGATAGGTAAATAGATGGTTGGTAGATAGACAGATAGACAGACAGATGGACAATGGCAGACATAACGATTTATATTTTATTACATTTCTAAACATTTTGTTTCAAAAGGCCTAATGAGTTTGTATGGCCAAATGTAAGTTTGAAAAGTTTTTTCCGATGGATTCATTTTTCATTTTACCGATTATTTTGAAATCTTTTCCATTTATTTGTTCGCATTCAAGTTTTAGTATAATTTTTTTTAACATTTAAGATAACTTGGTAAAGTTTGATTGTATTATATTTGATAGGTAAAATCCTACAATTTTTGCATAAAGTTTTTTATAATGGAAAAAATTAGCAATTTAGTATATTTTTCGAAAACATCGTTGCAATCAATCTTGACTGAGTTTGATGGATTTTTTTAGGCTCTTTTCATACTGAAAGGTCTCGAAATTTTCTTGCATTTTTGAGTTATTAATATTTTTGATTTTTCATTCGTTTTTTTTTTTTAACTTTTTAATTAAAGTAGAAGAAGCAGATTGGTATATGTATAAAGGACGACCTTATCCGTTACCGCCGATTTTTTTTTGCCTTATGCCTCTATTGTGCACTCATATTCGACGGGCTATGGTCTCACATTTTATTATATCTAACGCCATAAAATTTTTTCTTTTATCTTTATTCGAAAAATGTTTTTTTGTGATTGGTTTATTTTAAAGAAACAGCAAATAAAAAGTAGAAAAACAAGGCAAAATAAAAACGAAGAAAAGAGCAGAAAATATAATAAATCTGATTTTCTTAGAATAAAAACGGAAAATATTTGTAAAAATGGAGAAAATGCATTAAACATAAAATTCTGTTAGCTATAATAAAAAATTAATAGTAATGCTCATTTACATGTCGCCGCAGGTTTTTTTCTATTTTTTTCAAAGACTATAAAGATATAAATTTGAATATGAAGAAAACCAAACATAAAACGATGGATGAGTTTTTAAATCTATAAAAAAAGAAGTTAAAATTTGATTGTAGAAACGATTTTAACTTTAAATTTTGAAAGTTACTTCTTAGCCGTAATCTAAGCTTCATATTAAGAAAAGGTGCCTTTGTTCGATGCAATTGAAAATTTCTTGGAATATTGTTTTTATTGTTGTCATACGAAGCTTGAACCTTGTGGCCCATTAGAAGGCTGCCACAAGACTTATTATGCCTCTGTCTCAATATTATAAAAAACTTTGTATTCTTTCTTTTTTATACCCTACACCACTTGTAGTATGGGGCATTATAAATTTGTGCGAATATTTGTAAGACCCAGAAAAATTTAGGACCCTTAACTTAAGTGATTTGATCAGGTTAGAATCACTTTCTGATTCGATTTAATTTTGTCTGTTCACCTGTCTATGTTTATACTACAGATTGCACTACTGCAAATGGGTAAAATCGGACCATATTTAGGACCTTTTTTGAAAAAAAATTCGTTTAAAGATAAGGAGAAAAAAAATAGTTTTTAACGAAAATTAACACGTTACTGTATTTTGGCATGATTCGAGTTAGAAATTGCAGAGTTTTGAAGTTAGCAAAACATTTAAGCCTTTTAAAAAATTTTCGGGAAGTTTCATGTGTGATAATCCTATTTTCGTCATTTCTCACAATGAAATACCTCAGAAATCCGGCGCTGGTTACTTTATCCAATCTTTAGAGGAATTTATTTCAATATTTGATTTAGGAAGACTTTGAGAAGTCACTCTAAATCTCAAAGGCTTCAGAAGATCCATTCTTTAAGTCCATAGCAAAATTTCATATTGGTTTCTTTGCTGGTTTTCCAAGTCGGTGATTAGTGATGAGAATTATTTCATAGATCTTTTAAAAATTCCTTCGCTACGCCCTTTAACTCATAATTATTTAGATTTCGCGAATAAAATCTTTATAGAAATTATTTTAATGGCTCTTTTAATGAACTGAAATATAAACTTTTTTACGCCACAGCATTTTGGCAAAATTTATGTAAAATCTACGCTTCGATAAATTTTTTTTGTGTGTTTTCTCTATTATTTTTTATTTCTTTCTCTATTAAATAAAAAATGGAATTTAATAATTTCCTGTCATACTGAAAGCAACGTGCACGTTTGAATATTATTTTTTTTTTCTACTGTCACTCAAAAAACTAGGAAAAATATTCAAAGAATTTTTTGTGTTGGACATTGTTATGAAGTGAAGTCGATGATGATGATGTTATTGTCGTAAAACGTAAAGCGTTTATTTTATATATTTTTCATTTATTTTTATACTCCTTCAGTTTCTCTGTTAAATATTAAATAAATGTGTAAAAGATCAATTTTAATGAAAGCACGGAAATTCAAAGGAATTGAGTAAGGTTGAATATAAATGACAACGTAACATCTATAAATAAGAGTTAAATTGTCCTTGGAATTAATTGAATAATAAATGTATGATTAAATTTACTTAGTTGCAGTTTTATCTGATTAAATTTTAATCACTTGAAAGAGTAGTAAGATTCCTATTAGGTTAAGGGGCAAGAAGTATTTTCATCAACATCAACCAGTTGGTGAATATGAAAATGATTGACTGTTTAGGTGTTCATGTGTCTCAAATGTACAAATATCGAGTTGAAAACTTGTAGAAATAATTTCAACATTTTATAGAAAATTTTATAGAAAAAGACTAAAGTGGTTAAACTTTTGAATTTTTCGAGTCCAGTTCACTTTTTTGCATAACTTTTTGCTTTAGGAACATTTTTTACCATGAAAACATTTTTTACCCTAAATTAACTTGGAGTTTAATCAGAAGTGCAAATAATTGTCCTTTGTCATTCCATTCTACGGATTTTCGGGTACCTTGTTTGGTTTCATGCTTTTTAAGACCACAAAAGAATTTTGTAAACTATTTCTTAAACATTGAAATTGATGATGTAGAGTTCTTATAATATTTGTCAAGTTTTTCTTTAGTCCTTTCTTGAAAAGTGTTATTTGCCACAGAAAGTAAATTTTTTCAAATCTAACGAAGTTATTTGCTGGCAGCGTCTGTCAAATATAAATGATAAATAGCAATTGTCTTAAAAATTTGACAGTAGTTTAGTGATAGTTAACAGTTAACCAGAACAGAGTTGCATTAAAAGTTTTGATGTAATCAATTTGAAAAAGTCAAGATACTTTTCTTTAGAATCATAATAAAATTGTTTAACTGAGACAATTTTTTACTTTGATCTTCTTAGATCTTAGATGGATTTCTATGGAAATTTTATAGTCATTACTATGGAATTGATTTTGCCAAATGTTTCATTATTCTAAGTGTCCAAAAATGTGATTTATTCTAATACAAATAAAATATAAAATAAATAAAAAAATCGAAAAATCAGTAAGTTTATTTATAGGGTTTAATTAACTTTGCACACATAAAGAATGCACGCATACTTTACCATTTATTGTATATTCAATAAGCTGCACACACACACACATAAGTCAAAATTAATTAAATTACAATTGATGGCAACAATAGCCATTAAAATCATATTACACATTGCTCTAGACGAATACTTACATATACAGACTGACACATACAGACTGACATACAGACACACACATACATTGAAATAACTGTATAGAAAGTTTATATAGTTTTCAAGTGTTATTCATGGGCTGATTTAGATTGCTTGTGCTTGTGCTTGTGCTTGTGCTTGTGCTTTTGGTCTTAGGTTTAAGGGGTCAACAATTTAGGTTCATTACTTTGATGTTTCTGAAATACAAGAATAACTGTAAAACATATTTTGCAGTTATTGTTATCATTGTTTTCATTGTTATTATTGTTGTTGTCTTTTATTTGATGTCCATTAAATAAAATATTCCCAAAAAAAGCAAAAAAAAAAAAAAAAAAAAACGGACTCCGAAACCAATTATAGCAAAAGCCAATAAAAATAGCAATAATAACACCATTCAATATTGATATTAATTTAATCGAAAATGACTGTTTTATTTTTCGCTTCTCTTCTTTAATGTTTTACTTTCATTGATTGTAATACGCTTAAAGATTAAGTAGAAGCGAACAAACAATTCCATTGGAATATTATTCAATTAAATGCAAAAAAAATAATTCCTTAAAATTTTTGATATTTTCATATAAAAATATATTTCCAATATCTCGGTTACATTTAAAAAAGTTTATAAAAAATATAACAAAAGATGAAAAAAAATGCAAGAAATTTGAAATTATTTTACTATAAAGAATGAGATTAATTGAAATTTTGCACATGGATTTGATTTATCGAAGTAAATTTTCTTTTTTTTAAATTGATTTACATTAATAAATAATCAATTTTTCAGAAATAGATTTAATCAAAATATCACTTTAGAAAACTTTCAATCTTGCAATCTTATCTCGTTTTATTTTGAAAAACTTCGATTAAGGCCTATTCTATTTTGAGGCCTAACCACCACCATGGTTTCATCGTGTAGTACATATTACTAAAAACTTTACCCTAAAAATGGCAGCCATGCTTCATTTAAGATGACAATCAATCAATCTTAAGGCTAAATTACACTTTATTGCGATTTTATATCGTATCTTCTGCCTACACACTCTAGAAGGTTTTTTTAAAGCAAGGCCCAGGCAGCTATTACTGTTTTGTTAGGACCATCTGACAAGCACATAAATATCTCTGAGTAAGTACACATAAGCGATATGATGGACCGTAGAGGCAAAACTTATCCTAAAAGCTCATTAAAATTTACGTTTTCAAAATGTTAAATGACGCTTTTGAAATTCGATTTGACAAAACGTGTACTTTAATCCAGAATTCTGAACAATTAAGCATATTTTCAGCTTATGATTGATCGCGTTTTAAATTGGCTAACAAAGCTTTTTAAATGCCAAAATTTAAAAAGAAATTTTTACATAAATTTTTACAAAATTTATTGAACTCTTTTGTATGGAGTATAAGTAAGTCCACTTAATGTATGATCAAACAATAAACAGATATGGAAAATCAGGAAGACAAATAAACCAACTTAAGGCAGACTAATGAATGGATAGAGATAAATGTAAGAAGAAGCAATAATAAAAATCTATAGATACATTTTTGTGTTACACTTAAAAGAATTTTACAATTAAAATTTTCATATTTTTATGTTTATTGTGTGTGCCCGCTTCTTCTTTTCAATTTTTCACTTTGTATCGCATTTACAGTCCATAATTCAACATTCAATGTATTTGGTTGCACGAAGTTTATTCAGTATCGTTATAAAGAGAAAGAAGAGGAAGAAGAACAATATTATTGAAATTTTTAGTGTTTTTCATGTTTTCTCTTGTTTTCTTGTTTTTGTTTTGTTTTTTGTTTTTTGATAATCTTTATGATGATTATGATGAAATGAAGTTAATGCAAGGAAAGTTGACTGCAATGATTTTGTGTTGAAAAAGTAAAGGGGAAACAATTTTGTGCAATTACCGTTACTTTTTATTATTAGGATCAATTTGTTACACTTGAGACCATAAGTTCAATAGTTATTTACTTTTATCTCTGCAATTTTTCTTTTCTTTTGTTTTCTTTTGTTTTCTTTTGTTTTCTTTTTTACATTTGTTGCATTGAAATAAGACAAAATAAAGCCAAGCAGAAAAAAGGAACAATAAAAAAAAAAAATATATCGAAAATGGTTGATTGAATTTTAAGTAAAGAATAATCCATGCTATTTATAAAATATTTTTTTTGATTTCATTTTCTGTTTTCGCTTTATTTTCTGGTTTTTTTGTTTTATTTTTATTTTGCTTTTGTTTCATATTGGAAAGGCATATTTAAATATAATTTATCATTGAGCGATAACTAAATATCATAAAGATAAATTTAAAATTTTGTATTCAAAACTCATTCTTCATTCATTCTTTTATTTCAACAATTATTTCAACAATTTTTATAAAAAAAATTTTAAATAGATTTCAATATTTTTATTATTTATGCCACTTGTAAAATAATTCTAATAGAGTAAGCTTTAAGGATTTTGAGTTGTATTTAAAAGGGCTTAAGATAGAATAATCGATTTTGAATGATTTTTTGAATAGATTTATATATTTCTGTGTGCATTCGTTTAAAATTTTTGAAAAAAAAACTTTATAAAAAAAAGCATTCATTTATCTAAGCAACTAAATATTCCGCTTTCACGTGAGGTAGGCGAAATTTCTTGGCATAAACGTTGGATCGAATAGAATATCAGTAACTATCGCATCTATCTATGAAATCTTATTTCTAGAAATTTTGAGCCATTAACACACAACTTTATGAAAAGTTCGGTTTCTTGTTAAAATTAAACAAAAATAGTTACAATTGAATAACTTGATTTGCTTGCAAAAAATATCTGATCAAAATTAACCATCGGAAAAATATCTGTGAGTATTATTTCAAATGCTGGAATTGTGTATCTGAATAATTAAAACCAGAAATGCTTTCATAAATAAAAAAAAGTCGAAAACAAAGGTCTGCCTATTTTTTGGGGCAGTATAATTTTATAGTGGCTTGGAAGACCAGGAGAATAAATGGCTTACATTGTTAATCGAAAGTTGTAAAATGCTACGGTAAAGTAGATCTTAACTTTGGATCAGTTTATTCAGATCTACGGTTAGCTCTTTCTGATTCATTATGATTTGTTTGGATGAAAAGCGGTTAAGCTTTTTCGGTTACAACAAAAAGAAGCAGTATCATAAAGCTTGTGTAACGCTGAAACAAGGTATGATCTTCGTACAGACCATTTTGCGCAGTACGCGTAAACTCTAAAATGGTCAAAAATGGTTTCAAAAATGGACGTGGCCCTTCAATTTGCAAATTCTTTCCTTTTGTACGCTTTTTCATTCATTGTCCATGAACTTTTGCCAATTTTTTGTTTTATAAATTTAATATAAAACTCTACTATATTTATTGTCTTTTCAAAATATTTTAATAATACTATAAAATTCATCGAGTATAATAAAGTTTTAGATAATGTAGATTCAAAATTCGTTTCAATCAATGCAAATTTTCTTACTTACTTTCAATTACATTGATATTTATTAGGTAGATATATTTGGGCGTAGGAGATGAAATGCCATTAGCACACCAGCCACCAATCCAATCATCATCATCATCATCATCAACATGACTCTTTATTTGATCCATGTATCTCTTTACAAAAATGTATTGGACTGCGGCTTCTTTGTTTTTGCTTGTTTTTATACCCCAGATCACTCGAAATACAAGGTATTATGAATTTGTAAAGATGTGCGTAACACTCAAAAGGAATTGAAATAGATCCACTTTTTATTGTACTGATAGATGAGGATTTAGTTTTTCAATCGATTTAAGTATATCTGTCCGTCTGTCTGTCTGTCCATATATATTTTGTTATCAAAGTGTAGGGTGCAATTTTGCAGAGATTTAAACCAAAGTAAGCAGGTAGACGTATCTCAACTCAAACACATCCGGGAATAATCATGGGTAAAATCAGACTATTATTATGACCACGCCCCATACAACGACATATTTTGGAAAAAGCATTCATATGAAAAAATTTATATTTTTTGTGGAGATTTCTTTACAAAAATATGGTATAGGGTATTAACTAGTCCATCCTTATCGATTTTAATGAATATACTTGATTTGATTTGATTTGTTTTTGCTTGCTTTTGTTTCTTGTTTTTATGCTGTGTGAGTAAGGGTTGGTGAACGTGTGTGTGCTTTGAATTCAATTGATTTGATTAATGGATGCAAATGATTGAGTACCAGCTATATCCCAATGGACCAATATATTGTAATAACAATAATAACAACGACAACAACATCAACAACATCAACAACAATGACAAAAATAACAGAAATGGTATCAATAAGAAACAGTCAGATATATTTGCCAGCAAAAACAAATTGCTGCATCTGCATATAAATATAAAAGCTATGTAGTTGTTTTTGTAGTCGCTTTTGAAATGTGTTGGCAATAACGACGACAAAAGCAACAGAACAAATAAAATTTCATTCTCCTTCGCCATGTCGGCTTGGATTTGATACTTGAGCCCATCAAACATTTCATGCGGATTATATTTTGGCCATCTCTGTTGGTTTGTTTGTTTGTTTTTGTTGCACCCCCCCCCCCCCCATCCCTTTTTTTTTGCTTTTTAGTATTATTATTATTGTAATTATTAAAGTAGACAATGTTACCCATGATACCAGTTGTATAAGTATTATTTTACTTAATGCACTGAAACATTATGAATTTGTTCCATTCAACATTTTTTCCATTTAATTGAAGTTTATTTTACTTTTTCTTTCTATTTGAATTTTCTTAAAAATGACATTTTAGGTGAAATTTGAGCTTATTGATTTAGTTTAGTTTGGCAGAATCCAGTTTCAGATAAACTCCATTAGTTAGTTTATTAACTAAAAGCTGCTACTGACAGTAAGTGTAACAGCTTACAGATGCAACACATCAGTCAATTAGTCTCTTGTTTAACTAGTCAATTTTTATAAGTTCCCAGTAATATTGTTCAAAAATTAATATTAACTGGTTTAACATTTTTCAAATCGTCTCTAAAGAATCACCGGCACTTATGTCTTATGCCTTTTAAAGTGTCCGCTTGTCTAAAATTCTTATTAAATACCAAAAAAGACCAGATCAGAAAGTTTAATATTCTCAATGACGCCTTTAAATAAAAAATGCCATCTATGTCACATGTATTTCAAAGGTGGGTCTCCCAAAGTGTACGCTAGCCTGCTCTTCTTATTAATAATACTAAGCCAAAAAGCGAAGAGGGCGACCAATACCGAGAACCATCGAATCAACTGGAAGAGACCCTTGAGAAGGTCGTTGAAAGGACCGGGCTCCATCTTTAAAGGCGACTTATTAACTTACGCCTTAGCAACAAAGATTTAATTCGGTAGCACCACCACTTTCACCAATTTGAATAATGCCAATTATGGTGAAAGTATTACCGCAAAATGTACTTTAGTTTTTTCTGATCAGAAAATCCTGTGTAACCGGCATGCTAAAATATTTAACAATAATTGTTTCGAAAATTTATGGAGGACCACTAAGGCTCTCACAATTTGGAAGCGAATTGTCAAAAATTTTGCGAAGCATTATTTGAAAGTTAAGTATTGCAGGACTTGAGCATTATTTGTATTTCCAGACATGAATCAAAACTGCAACTGATTTGCCTAAACGTTATTTAGATACTTTTAAAGATATTTTACGTATTTTGAAATTAAAAAAAAAACTTTTTTTACAACTAGATATATTTTAATGGACAAGTAAATTGAAAAATAATCCAACAAAGTTATAATGTAAAGTAATAACATGAAATACAGACTGACGACAAGAGGGCTCACATCAAAATTAATATCAAATAGAAATACTTAAATGAAAATACTTTTTTTTAGTATTTTTTTATTGTTATGTAAATTTATAAATGAAGTCAATGAACTCAAACAATCCAATTAATTAATAATAAGTTAGATTTTTACGAGAATCATTCAGCTTTATGGCCAATAATCAAAAATTTTGCTTGTAAAGAAAGAGATCTAATTAAAAGGCAAAAAAATAAAGTTTTGTAATATTTCAAATGAGAGCAGCAGATTGTATAAGTAATATTCATAATTAATTAATTTTCGAAATGAGCTTTACTGCTTCTTCTTTAGTCTACTCTTTTGGTTCTTACAATTTTTACTTTTCGTAAATTGTGAATAATGAATGATTTATAAGCGGCGTTGTCGATTGTCAGACGATTGTTGATGTTAGTTATTGATGTCATTCTTATTGTTGTTGCTGTCTGCTATTGTCGCCATAGAATAATAATAATTAAAATAATACAGAGTTGTAGCTAAATTGGTAAAGTAAATTACTTTGCGGTAGGTTAGAATCGATTTGTGTAGTTCTATGTAACATTTATATAGATTTGCAGAAAAGATATATTTTATAATATCGATCCACTTCTGAAACGAATTGTTCATTTTAAATTTTCAAGTATTAAAATTTTTTAGAGAAAATTTGTCATGTGGCCTTACTTAGTCTAAAAATTGACAAGTTTTACGTGGTCTTTCCATGTAACCGCCCATTTTAGAAAAAAGTCTGTATAAATCAATGGTGAATAAATTTTTGCAAAAATTAGTACTTAATAATTATATGATTTAAAAAGAAAAGTTTGGAACACATCGATCTATTTTGTGAAATAAAATTCAAATATTAAAAAATTATAATAATTTTACATATTTGTTTAAAAAAATCTAATCAACTTTTTTATTTGTCATAACAACAAAATGTGGTGCAAATTTGATAAAAATCGATCTATTTCTTGGACATTTGCAATTTATTGTCTAGACTTTACTTTGGCTTTTTTTTATTAATCCTAAGAGAAATGTTTGCTAAATATTTAAAATTCGGAGTGTTTCAATATTTTTCTTATTTTACTTGTTTAGCTTTTATGTTGTGGTCAAAAATTTAATCTCAGTAATAGGACTAAAAGTTAGGTTATACTTTGGTTTTGATTTAAATTAAAAGCAAACCATAAGTTTGAGGGTTATTGTTATTGTTATTTTGATTAATGTTAATTAGCTTTTAATTGATTACAAAAAGAGGTCAATTATTTTAAATATATTTAATATTGAATTAGATTTTGTATTATCAGAATGGAAACCCTCAAGTCTATGTTGATTTATCGACATTTTCAAATATCATAAATTCCTAGGCATTTCTCTTTTTTTTTTGGAGTACTTGAAAAATTATTTTATGCTTATTAATTGTTTGAAGTAATATCTCAAAGTAAAAAATATCTCAAACTAGAAAATCGTTTGCTTCACTTTTCCAGGAAAGTTTAGGGTTTTTAATTCATTCACACATTAAAGTTTACTTCAAATCTGAAATAATATTTTTCTAGCCGGACATTGATTCTAAAAATTTATAAAATATCCAAGAGATTAAAGAAAATTTTACAAGGCCATAAATATTATTTAAAAAAAAAGACCCATAAGAAATAAAAATTATTATTGGTCGTATGACTAATTGAGTTGTTAATCCTTTTGAAAGATTCTACAATAAGAGAAGTATGGGGTATTATCATGTTCGGGTTCAAACAACATATTAACAATAATATAAATATATATGAAAAGGATTTTACACATGATATATTTCATTTGAAGCTGTAATAACAAAATCTATAAGCCACACTGAGTCACATGTGTCAACCTCCCTTTCTCCATCCATTTTAATAGCCAATTAGCATGTTTGTTTAAACTTTATATAAATTCGATTGATTGACTGCTATTTATGTAAGGGTTGATCAGCTTCTCACCCTTTCTCCATCTCTCACTATACTAAAAAAAAAAAAATTTAATTAAATTGTATGAAAGTGTTACTTAAAAATGACATTTTTATTAAATATTCATGTTAAATTGAAAATTATACTTCATTATTTACAGTAAATAGAAGTAAAGAGAAAATTTAAATCTTAATTGAAAAAAAATTAATAGTACGTACACTTTTCATATTGATTAAAAATCACCTTCTTTCTAAAGTTTATAGAATTTTTTATCAAATTAAGAAATTTCAGCATATTAAACCTCTTTTAAATTGTTGTACCGGCCGCCTTTAGTGTATTTTGATGAAATCCGTATCAGAAACAGATTGAACATGGCTCATTGTACGATTTGGAAATATGTGTCTAATCTAAAAGACGTTTTCTATAAACGGTACGTTTTGATTTTTAAATAAATCTAAGGAATAGCAATCTAACTTTTTCCGCATCATTATTTTAATAAAGGTTTTTTTTACTTTGGCAAAAATTTGGGTAAACTCTTTCAATAAATTTTATTGAACTCAATTCTGAGTTTGAATTTTGCTTCCCCGCTTTTCCATTGCATGCTACCAAGAACTCAATAAATTTAATTAAATAATTACAATTTTAATTTCAAATATTTGAATTTTGTTTTAATTTTTTATTTGAATTTTTTTTGTTTAATATTTAATATCTTTGTAAACAATTTTAGATATTTTTTTATTAAATGTGTTTATTCTAATTTCAAACAAATTTCTCAAATTAACATCCAATAAATGTTTGAATATTTGTTTAATAAATTTAACACAATAAATTTCTGTTAAATCTTTCATATTATTTTTTATATATTTTTTTCAGTTTTTCTTTTTCTCCTTATTTATTTTTTTTTTTGGGTATAATTTTAACAAATTTAAGTGTTTTTTAAATTAATTATTAAAACTTGCAAAAAAAAAAGTATAATGAAAGAATCAAGTATTAAATTTATGTAAACTGGTATGAACAACCTTTAAAAAAATTTATCTTTGGGTAAATAATCGTTACCTTTGGTTCGTCTGCTTTCTGAAATTCTGGCAAAATTGTATTCCAGGATTTAACATAAATTTTTAATATGAAATCTTTCTTCGACTTCAAGAATAGAAAAGTCTATGCCAGGCTAATTTTTCTTAATGGATTTTAATGCAACAATTTTCCATTGACTTTAACGAAAATATTAGGCCTTCATTTCCTTAGAGTAATATATTGGACCGTTTTGAAAGATGCTTTGCATAGAAATTGTTTCAAAAATGGACTGATCGCAATCAAATTTGGTAGAATTAATAGTAAAACAACAATCCTAAGCCGAGTTTCTTGAAAACTTACCTAAAATTGTAACTATTTTTTCCCATGACAAACTTCTTAGAACAAGGCTTTTTCATGGAGAGTGGTCATAAAATTAGTTTAAGTTCATGCATTTTCCATAAAATTTCCTGGAAATTTCTCATACTAAATTAACATGGAAATACATCAGTCGAACTTAAATCAAATTAGATTGTTATTCTGCATTGAATGATATAACCAACATCCAGTTAATCTCAATTCCTTTTGGATGTTACGTACATCTAAACAAATTTGTAATACAACGAATTAAAAGTTGTGTAAAATGTAAAGATTTTTAAATGATTATATGACATTTTGTATTGTCCCATTTCAGTATTTTATTTAATTGTTATGGCCACACCTGCATTGTTCATTGTAGAGTTGATAATTTGTATTCTACGGAGTATTTTGTAATAGCAAAACCAGAGGCATATAGAAAATAAGTTACACTCAAGTATCTGTGCTATGAACAACAATTTTATTTTTTTATAAAATTTTAAGTTAAGAAAGTTAAACAACAATCAACAACTTTAAAATAAGAAAATATAAAATAGACCATAAAATAAGTATAAATGGTCAAGCGTCCATTAAATATATTATGGGATGTTGATAAAAATGGTTGTAGCTTCTAAAGATATGGCGAAAGGAGAAAGAAGGAATTAATGTTGTGAAATGAAATGAAATTTTCAATACAACACGTAAATGTGAGTTGTTTACTTTTATTTATTTTTATTTTTCGTTAGTTTAGTGGTTAAATTTTTTTTTTTTTTGCTCAGTTATAAAGAAGATATTTAATATTTTGTTGAAGCAGCATTTAATAATCAGAACAATCAAAACTTCCAAAGCATCCACAATGATCCAAAAAAAAAAATTATTATAATGTTACAATTTTGTAATGTAAGAAATAATAGTTTTGGGAAGTAGAAAAATATTGCTTGATTTGAAGTTTATATATTTTTCTAATTTATTTTTTCCTCTTGGTAAATTTTTCTTAAAATTGTTGACATTTCATTTTGAAAGGTCATTTTTATCATTATTTTTTTTTTATTTTTTTTTTGTTCCTTCTTTTCTTAGACATTTGCCTTTTTCTTTCTTTTTTTTTTTACTATTCCTGTATATCTGTAAAAGTATTTCGAGTTTTTATGCTCATTTCGAAATGTGGGCAAAAATTATTCAAACTATTTAGAATAAAGTTGTTACAAAATGTAAATAAGTATAAAGTTTTCAATATTGTTGTGGTTTTATTATCAGTATTCATATAAAATATAATTGAAAATATTTTTTACTTTGTTTGGTGCTATACCCTACATAATTACAAGTTACGAGAGGTTAATTTAGTCGTTTGTAACCTCAAAGCATTTTGAGGTAGGATTTAATTTTTTATGAAACCGATTGATTGCAAATCACTTTCTGAAATAACTTAGAACTATCTGTCCAACTGATATTTGTCCATGTAAGTTTTGCAGCTAGATCAAACTTGATGTAGCCGAAAAGAGAATTTTATTAAAAAAGATTAAGATTGAATTTTTTGTATTTACATTTGAAATCAGTCAGAATATAATTTATAATTTTAATTATTTCTTTTTTATAAAAATTGTTATAGAGTTTTTATTTTTATATAACTAATAAGTATAAGAAATTTGATCCATATAGATCAATATTTTTATTGCCTTTTCACATAAAGAACTTTTCAAATTATTTAAAAATAAAAATTTCTCATTTATAATTTGAGAGTTATTTCTCTATTTAAATCTAAGACATTAAAAAATTTCTGCAAACATTTCTGAAATAAATTCTTAATCGTGGAGGCTACTTTTTACCTATTTTTGCCGAAACGAAAACGATTTTCATTAATCGTTTTTGTAACGAGATAAATTGAAGTTAGAAAATGAAAAGTTAAAAGTTGAAAGTTAAATGGAAGGTGCTCTTAATTCATGTAATATAAATAGAATCCTTATCAAAGTATTTTGTATTTGTTTGCTTGTTCTTTTTTTCTTTTGGAAAACCGGCATCGCAAACCGGCATCGCATTTCAATAGAAGATACAATTATCGATAAATTTTATACATAGAAATAAAAAGGGAAAATGAACAAAACACATGAAAGCAGGCAGTTGAAAATGCAAAATAAAAATAAAAAAAAAAAGGCAAGACAAATAAACCTTTAAACAAACAAATAAAAAGAGGCAAAATAAAAATCAAAAGAATTTATAACAATAAAATTTGTTAACAATGTGTAAAGTCATG
This sequence comes from Melophagus ovinus, assembly GCA_023089585.1. Lineage (NCBI taxonomy): Eukaryota > Metazoa > Arthropoda > Insecta > Diptera > Hippoboscidae > Melophagus > Melophagus ovinus. Next base: position 7,185,082 of record JAKKIB010000177.1, read on the forward strand.
AAATTTTGCCGCATGAAATGTTGCATTTTACATTAATATTTATACAATTTCAACTGTAAATAAAAACAATTGTAATAAAAACAAGAGACTTTAAGTAACCAAACAAGTAAATAAGAATAAGTTAAAAAAAAAAAAATAGAAAAAAAAAATGGAATTTTTGTCCGCAGCGTAATAAACAGTAAGTTAATAAGAAAAAAATAGTTTATATTCAAAAATATTTTTCTGGAAAAATGGCTTGTTGAAATTTATTTTGCATCATGTAGACTTAAAAGTTTTAGCATAGAGTGAGGGAACACATGCAATAACCAAAAGTAGGGTACTCTAAAATATATCAAATATTAATTTATATCGACTAACTCGGAATCATTTTTTTAAGTGACTGAGTTTTCTTTTAATAATTCGCAGATCAATATTTTCATAATGAAATATTATTTATTAATGAAGTTTTCTATTAAAGGCCTTATTCGATTCAAAAGTACATATTTTTAAAATTGGCTGCTAATTAAAAAAAAAACATTATAACTTAATAATACTAAAAACTAATTGGCATTAAATATGTAAAGGTTTTATCAGTTTACGTTGGGCATTTCCTACGCCCTTTTTTCCTACATTTTCAATACGAATCTAGCTGCAAGAACTTTTAAGATTTTTGCCGAATTGGAAGTTATTACATCGAATTTTGCGATTCCGAATTTGATGCTGATCAAGAATCAAGAATATGTACTTTATGGGGTCTCCGACCTTTCCTTTTGGTAGTTGCAAACATTATAATAAAATAAGTATACTTCCAACATCTGGATGCTGGGTAAAATAGTACAGAAAATATTGAAAATGAATTACAAATAAAAATGCGTAAGTTAAAGAAGACATGGAATATCAGGCATCCAATAGGACACACATACACATATACATATATTTTAATTGATTTATAATTAAACATTTATAATGTATTTAAGAATTTGTTTAATGAAAGTTAAAAATAAATAAAATGAATTGAAAATATGGCAAAAAAAAAATATTACAGGATTCAGCGATTGAATATAAAATACAGAATTATGTTGAGATTTTGTTATAACGGTAGTTTCAGAATCGAATTTTAGAATTTTAAACGATTTAAATCTACTTCTTCATAGAACAGTGAACTACTTTGTGCTTTTGGACATAAATTATTTAATTATGGCTAATTTAACAATTTTGTAGTTAATTAATCGAATTATTAATTATAAAAATTTTAGATATAACAAAAAAAAAGGGAAGACTTCCAAGTTTTTGAAAAAATTAATTTTTGCAAAAAATTTAATAAATTTTGATATTTTTTAAAGAAAGAACTTCTACAAGGATTCTACATCCAGATAAAATATTAAGACGAGAATCAACTTTGGCTCACAAGTTGATTTTCGTTTAGAATACTGTTCCCAATTGCTCTCTTTTATAATTTTCAGAAAATTCATGAATTTCAAAAATTTTTACATAAATTTAATTCATAATTCAAAAGTTTTGTATTAGAATTTATAGAAAATGCAAAGATTGCGACATTTTTTTTTATATAAATTTTTTCTATAAATTTCTAACAATAAAATTGTTAATAATTATTAAAGGATTTTAATTTTATTATTATTATTACTTTTTTTTTTATTGAATCACATTAAATATTGTTGAGTTATGCATTAATTTTAGACAATTGTTGATTTATAAAATTTTTTGATTTTATATTTTCATTTTCTTAGTTAAAGTTGATTAATAGATCAACCGCAAAAATATTTAATTTATATATTTTTATTTCATTTTATGTCTGACAGCAATCAGCCATAATAATAAGTTTGAGTAATAAGTTTTCCATTTTGTTATAATCATGATTCATTTATTTTCATTCATTCTAATGATGTAAAATGAGAAATTAATATAAAATTATATAAAATTAGGTGTGACCTTTTAAGCACTGTGCATGTTACATTAAACAATTTTTATTAAAAGTTAAAAAAATAAAAAGTAACATTTAGCAAAAACAAAAAAAAAATATGAGAAATCTAAAGGAGAAGGCTTGATCTAAATATTTTATAAAGATTCTAAATATCAGAATACTTTTCAGCTCTTTTCTTTCAAAAAACGGTAAGAAAAAAGTGTATTTTAAGTCAAACGATTCCATTTCATTCGTATGGAACTTCATATGGAACTAACTCTTTTAAACATTTCTAACGTGACAATCTTCATTTGCATTTCAAAAGTACATTAGATTAAATTCAGACTTATTGCATGAAATGTTAATATGAAATTTTTTACTTTCAAATATTTCGTGTTGCATACTTTTAGGCATTTGCTATAGTATTTTAAATTAAGAGAGAGCTGTGTAGCGTATGAGAAACCAGGATACCTCGAGTAAATGGTCTATAATTTATTAATTTTTTATATTTGCTTGAATATTTATATTATGAGCATTTCACAGAATCTATATGAGGATAGATAGCCAATAATGTTTTACGTCCTTTTATCGCGTATGCATCATACACACACACACACACACACACACACACACATACACAAAGAAAGATATAAAACATTTGAATTCATTTATTTAAATAAATAAACGTTCACTTGGATATATATGCTTGACAATTGTGTATTTGTGTGTGTGTGTGCAGGTGTGTGTGTGTGCGTGCGTGTGTGTTTGTGTGCGTGCTGGTCTGCATTCTGTATGAAACAGATTAAAAAAAGTAAATAAGAAAGAAAAGTAGAGAGAGAGAGAGAATATTCATTATTTAATTCTTGTTTTATAACGTTTCATATAATTTTTTTTATTTTGAGTTTTTCCTTTTTCCTCCTTTTTTTTTTTTGGAATGAAAGCAACAAAAACTCAATTGATTGGAAATACGTTTTGTTGGATAATAAAATCAACAGCAACAATAATAATAAAAATTAAATGTTACATGTGTTATTTGTTTCATGCATATATAAAGTTCAATGTTGCATTCTATTTTATCATCATTTATGATGCCAGCAGGCCATTATTATTACATTGGCCTTTATTGATTGCAATTGTAATGACAGCAGCATTAATGGCGACATTTTTATATGAAAAAGATTAAAAAACTAAAATAAAATAAAATAAAATAAAAAAGAAGAAGAAGAAGAAGAAGAAGAAGATATAACATTAAAATTAATCGTTATAGTTAACATAAATAAATTAAATAAATATTATTAAAAATTATTAAATATTTTATAAAGCTTTTTAAAATTGGTCAAGTTAAGTCATCTAAAAGAGTAAGAAAATTTAAAGAAAAAAAAAAAAGAAAATTATAATATAAGAATCAGATATGGCTCAAAATGGCCCATAATTTGGCCCATAATTGACAAATTTAATATCTAAACTAAATTTTGTCATGCCGTGTTAAAGTTTAGGCAATTGTTTCAAATAATTCCATTATAAAAGCTATAAATTTTCAAGGATTTGCTTAAAATATTATTTAGTCAAAAAATTTTGGTTCTACATTTGAAAAGTTGATTGCATAAACAAACTTAATTTAAGTATTCTGAAAAGTGCAAATTCTATGATTTTTATTTCATTTTTTTTTATTATTTAAAATATCATGGATTTCAAGGTTAAATCTTAAGAGTATGCCTGAAATTTGATATTTCAAAGGCAGCCAGACAAAGCAAGCATAAAATAATTTAGAAAATGTTTGTCATAAAAGTTACTTAAAAATCTTCCATTAGAAGCAACGCTAATTTCAAAAGATTTACATAGAAGGTAATTTCTAAAATCTAGCGTTGGAGTAAAAGATCTCAGTTCTTTTGCAAATTAATTGTTTGCCATGAAAAGTACAAAACGTTTTTTACTTAAATTGTATCAAGTCCTTTCTAAATTTATATTACACATGTTTGTCCATGTGTTTGCCTGCACTTTACTCCATACGTAATATTTTTTTCTAATTATTATAATAATCATTATTCGTATCTTTGATTTTGGTTTAGTTTATTTTTAATTTTTTATTTTGCATATTTAATTTTTACCTTTTACCTTTTAATGTAATTAACATTTGCAGGTAAAATTTAACACTCAGCAGGTAAAATTTATCTCATAATTCTTACAAACTCATAAAATATGTATATATATTTATTTATAATGCCTTTCTCATTCCAATGTTAATTTTAACAGCAAGTGCTATATAATTTCCATGCTCATACATTTATTTTTAGTTTTATACTTATAATTTTCATTTTGTATTATAAACATTTTCTACAGCGCTTATTTAATGGCCAGCTCTGTTAAACAATACACTTAATATGTTTTATATCTAATTAGTATATAAATGTATATATATATATGTCCGTCCTTTATGTTGATTCTATATATCTCATATAAGGAAAATAACATTTGCTTAATTTCTTATGCCACTCAGACATTTTTATTTAATACTTGATGCATTTTTATAATGTGAGATAAAATATATTTTATATATAAATATATACGTACATGTAATATTATACAGACACACACACACGCACACACACACACACACTTACTTACTTACTTACTTACACGCACATTACTTCAATAATATTTTTATTTATTTTTTTATTTGTTTTAATTTTCTTCTCAGTCAGTGTTTTTCTTTTTCTAGTTATTTTTACATGGTTTATAGTTCACTTATTGTACACATGTACACACTTAAATAATAATAATGAGTGGCATCATTAACTTTTATGTTAAAAAGTATTATAAGTTAATGCAGATGTTTGTAAAATGCAGAAAAAATTAATTTAGCGTTTATTACAACAATCACTTTTCCAAATTGATTTAAGTTTGTCTGTCCATACGTCTATTCAAATTTTTTAATAGAAAACTGCAATTTTTGAGGTACTTTAATAAAGCTTGATATATAACCACGTTCTGGCCCAATGCCAAAACTCCAATGAATATGTTTAACATCATTGATTATCTGGGGCCAGTTTTTATGTAACAATCTATTCTAAAAAAAGGCCTATATAAAGAAAAAAATTTCCAATTTTAGATATTTTTTTTTTAAAGAGTATTAGTTCAATTTGGTTTAGATGGATTCATTCGCTCATATAGTGAACTTTGACAAAGTATATTCATTAGATGGAAAATCTTATAAAGGCCAACGTTTATTTGGTATGTGGTCATAAGTATAGTTTCATCATCCTCGATTATAAAGATAACCGTTCAGGAAAGAAAAAACCTGTCCAAATATAAAATTTTAATTAGAAAGTTTCATGCTACTAAAAATATGGGCAAGTATGAAATGGAGAGAATGAAACAGGGTTGCAAATACATTGCTAAAAACATACGATCAGTAAAATTAAAATGACCTACATTTTGATCTAATTTGAATGCTAAATTCGTTAAGTCCATTTTGAATCAATTTTTTTTTTTCATTTTCGCACAACACCTTGATAAATAGTTTTATCAAATTTAATCTAAAGTGTCAATTTCTGAAGCTTTGTGCGAGAATTTCATACAGCGTCCATTTATATGTGAGAGGTATAAAAAAAAGCTTAAAAGAAAGTCTTTGCGTAAAATAGATGAATGTAAAATATGTTTTCTTTTAATTAAACGCCTGATAAACATTCAACTCATAATGCGCCCATAAATCAATAAAAAAACCAATGGCACAGAGAGAAATATAGCAAGAACATAAACAAAACCGAAGTAAAATAAGTGAGAACTTAATAATCAGTCGAAGCCGACTCTTAAGTACTCTACACTACTTTGCTTTATGTAATTAAAGTCACATAAGAGAATTAAATTATTTAAAGAGTTCGTTGCTTGAAGGAGGGTTCAATAAATGGACCAAAACGGTTCGAATTCTAAAAATTGTTATTTTCTTTGATATAACGAGTTTTTTAAAAAAAGCGTTGTATGGGGCTTGGTCAAAAAAATGATTCAATTTCAACTTCTTACAACTGGCTTCGCGTTTGGGCCAAAACACACCCATGTACCAAATTTCATAAAAATATCTCTAAAATTGCGTCGTACAGCTTGCACATAGACGGACAGACGGACAGTGCAGTGAGTGTTTTACATGCTTACCTGCCGTGAATGGCTTAACTGCATGGTATACAAACGTACAAAATGTTCGCTAGCGTTGGTAGACACGTCATACAGAGTGCTTGCTACCGTCACGACTAGCTCCCAATTTAAAGCCTGGTTGCACCTTATATACATGGCTTAATCTTTGGTATAAAGATACGGAGCCTTCTAATTACTTCTCGGCTTAGTTTAGCTTAGCCCAATAAGCCTACCCAGCTAGCCATTGCATTCGGGAAATGGCACCCTGCACGACAAGCATATATATGTTTGAACGAGCGACGCCCGCGATGTGGGCACCACAGCCCCCACGAAGTCAACCTCAATATCACCACAATGGGCATATATTAAAACCGGTGATCCCGTGGTACCAAATTAAATCTTTGGATCCGATCTCGTGACTCATGATGCATCTTGATGTCCGGCATCACCAACGACCATCTCATGAGCCACTTCCAGTTGAGCAGGTGTTTCACGGGACTTGGTGCCCCCACGGACAGACGCACAGACGGATAAGCAGATATGCTTAAATCGAATCGCTTAGTTACTCTTTAACGGTCGGTATAATAAAAAATGGATTTAACTTAAGTTCTGTGAGGTGCTACAAACATTTGTACAAACTAATAATATCCCAAATGGTGTGGGGTATAAAAGACCGAGAGAAATATTGAAATATGCAAAATAAATATGAATAATTAATTGTAATTAAAATTAATGCATTCAGCTTTGTACAATAGAGAAAGCAAGCAAAATGGATTAAAATTTACAATGTATCAGTTTTTGTTTTTTCTTGTTGTTGTCCCTCATCACCAAAAAGGCATTTTCATTTGTGAAATAATTGTGCAATAACTTTTGCAGGAAAAGTCATGGCAAATGAAGCAACAGAAATAAATTTGTACGAATTGGTCGAATTGAAATATAGGAAAATAAATTGCAATAATTTTCTTATGCAATTCAAGTGGAAAGACAAGAATGAAAACTATTTTGAAGGCAATTTTAAAGTAAACCAAAAAATAAAAAAAAAAAGGAAGATAATAAAATAAAAAAAATTGTATTAAAACTTAAAATCATACAAAAAGGTTTTATGATGAAATTGTTTTTTAACCTTAACAAGAACGTGGAAATGCTAAAGAAAACAAAACAGTAATTGCATATAAGAGCAAGAATTTAAGAAAATAATTCTCAATAAATGGAAAATATTGGATTAAATGGATTTTTTGATTGAAACGTTTTTCTTCATGCATATAAAAAAATAACAACGTTTCTTTTTTAATTAAGTCAGTTTCAATGGAACGTAATTAATAATTAATAAGAAAGAAAAGAATGGTGATGGGAAATAGAGGGACACTTTAAGATAATACTCTTGAAAATTTTTTTAGCTATAAGTCTTAAGAACTCTCAGCATGTCAACGTATAGTTTGAGCTTAAGCAAAATTATTCTAGGCCGTCTTTAGACTAAACCAAATTTCATTCAAATTTCATAATATGGGGAAAGAAATTTCATTTAAATAGCGTTAAAAATAAAGCCCTGTATATGGACAGACAGATGGACAGTTGGTAGGTTTAAATTGAATCTGGAAGTAATTCCAAGTCCACCGATATAATAAAAAATGGGTGTATCTCAACTCCCTCTGGGCGTTACATACATTCGCTTAAACTTATTGTAGTGTGTATAACAAGTGGTGTAGGGTGCATTTTCAATTTATGAACTTTAATTGAATGAAATGGTTTTCAATGTTAAATTCAAATTTACTTAGTTTTTTAATATTTTCTTACAAAATTTTTCATTTATATATATAGTTGTTTGAAGTTTCAGTTGTACTTTAATTTATAACTTTTAAAATTTAAACATAGTTTCATTAAATTGATTAAAAACAAAGTAGGTATTTTTATAAAGTTTTTGTTTTACTAACACAAAATGTAACAGGCAGTCAGGTTTTGGTGTTCAGATACTTGAACAGCAACAGAGAGTTGTTTATTACTCCACTTGGCATAGAAAACATAAAAAAGCCATAATAAAAATAAATAAAAATTTTATAGTCTATTGAAGGCGGTTTTCAAATGGCTTCCAATAATTTTTTTTAACATGATTAAAAAGTTCAAAAATTGTTAAAAGAGTCTAATATTAAAAAAATAAATAGAAAAAATTGCAATAATTTAGAAAGCTCGTTATACGGTAGTGGATCCCAAAAATGGATCTTTTTGAATCAAATTTGGTACATTTATTTATTAAATCAAAATTTTTGGAAATTATCATGATTTCTTTTTTTCTAAACTACTCATGAAAATGGTTTGTTCTGGACCAGATTTTTCAGACTTATATTATTTCTCAAAATTTTATAAGAATGAAAAAATAAAATTTTTCCATACAAGGCCTTCGCCCATAAGAGAGAAAATGATTTTGTTTTAAGATTTTCTTAATCCTTGTCTTTTTCGGTTAAAAAAATGTCTGTATAATCTCTCTAAAATTTTTACAATTGTTATCTGTACTTAGATAAGAAATTTGTGGGTACACACTTCAAAGGGACAGTTACGATTAAATCGAATCAGTAAGTTATTTCACTTAAATCTTTATAATAAAAGTCAAGTCTAATTTAAGCCTGTGAACTTGTCTGTGGGGCATAAAAAAATGAGTAATTCTAATAACAAGAGCACTTAAACTACAAAATGACTTGTGTAACAAAAACTACTTTAATAAAGCGCTCCATTTATTTTATATAACTCGCTTCCTCCTTCCCTCAAGCAGTCTGTTAACCACCTTTATGCAATTCTTAAAGGTCTGGTCTAGTCTAAAAACTTTTATTAATTTTATTTTGCATGTGTAAGCATCGTTTTTCTTTTCTCCTTTTTTTTTTCTTCTTTTTATGCATATAAATTTTTTGAAACATTTAATTTGTAATATAAAACAAACAATGCGCCCGTAGGGCATAACTCTTGTTTGCTTATATTATGATCTATCCATCTCTCTCTCTTTTGAAAAGTGTTGTGGGTGTTAGAGGTGTTGTTATTGTTGTTATGTTTATGCGATTGTATTTCAATGCTTTAATTTATGAGCAGCCCAAAGAAAACCATTGATGTTGTTTGTTTATTTTACTTTAGTTGGTATAGAGAGAGAGAGAGAGAGAGAGAGAGAGAGAGAGAGAAAGGAGCCGGCCGTTAAGTATTAAAGCATGTTCAACAGGCACTTTAATTGTAATTAATTAAGAAAACAACAACAACAACAACAATAATAATAATAATAATAATAAAAGAAACAACAACAACTGTATAGAACAACTGGCAACCATGGCAAAGGATTAAAATCATAAATAAAAGTTACTTTACAAATGTTACAGTAGATTTCAATATAATTTCATGCATTTGCTATGTGAAAAACTTTTCTTTTTATTCCATGAATTTATTGAGCTTGTTTTACCTTTTTTTTTCTGCATATCTTTTAATGGTTTATTAATTTAATTATATTACAAGGGGAATAATGAAAAGTTCTTTCTGAGAGAAGGCGATTCAAATTTTATATAATTTTTTTTTTTCATATGAATTATAAGATGAACTACAATCGGATTTGCTGAGATTTTTATATATTTAATTTATGATTTTGCATATTGATTAAGAAAAGAAATGCCTTTGTTTGGGGAATATATAATTGGATCAACATTTTGAATTATCTTCCATTGATCAATAATTTTTACTTATTTTAAATTTTTACCTATAAATAAAGTTGATGTGATGTTTTCAAGATTCAGGTGATAAAAATAAATTCTCAATATAAATGTGCAAAATAAGGACTTGGTCTTATAAAAAAATACCATAAAAAGCTTCTATTATATTTCGATGTAGTACTTTCGATATTATTATCGAAAGTACTACATTATTCTATAATCAAGGCTTCCATGGTTTTGGGAGTATGGACCTAACGTAGATCTGTCAAATTCACATTCTAATTCTATTCTTTTCGATTAAAAGCCTTTAATCCAACTTTTAGTTCTCCAAGCTATAGATCACACCGTGAACTTTTTTTGCCGCAAAACAAGCAGTACTAAAAATCGAAACTATTTTCAAAATTTTCCCCTTATAAGAAAATTATTTACAATTTTGAAAAGTTTTTATTGAAAATCGTTTCACAACAATTATTTAACTTATTATATAAATGTATCAAATTTGTTTCAGATTGGTCCATTTTTAGATACGATTCCATATATCGAACTATTCCAATTACTTTAAAATTACAGTTTTTCATTTGTCTAACTTGTTATTTGCAAGATAATGTAGAGTATTAAATGGTCGACTGTAATGTTTTTACTTATTATAATAGAAAATTTTTTACTGAATTTTAAATTAAATGCAAACAGTACAACTAATTTTTAAATTTCATATTTTGTAAATAACTAAATGTCTACATAATAATCATAAAAGATAGAAAAAGATAGAGAGAAATAGTGACAGAGAGAGAGAGAGAGAGAGAGAGATAGATAGATAGAAAGAAATATAAAATTTACTAAGCTTTATTATATATTCTCCCTTTCGTTTTTATATTCTTCCTCTAACTCCAGTTGCGATCAAAATGTTTAAATAATTAATTAAAACCAAAACTCTTTAATGTTACAATTTATTTTATTATCGTACTTAATGAAAGTTATATATTAAGTCATTGGAAAAGTTCTATAATAATTTTGGTGTACGTGAAAAATGTTTGAATAATATTTTGGAACATATTAATGATTTCAGTTCTTATACGTAAATTGTTTAAAAACCAATTTAATGACTTTCCCAAACGATCTAATAAATATTTTATTTACTTCTTTAAATAAATTTGTTTATAAATAGATTTTTTTGTATAAACATTTATAATGATTATTGATTTTCATTTGCAATTTTAATTTCAATTTCATTTCAGGTAATTTTGTTTCGTTGATTTCAACGATTTCTTTTTGTAAGTAGATAATTATTATTTAATGAGGGAAAATGGTAAATGAAGTAAATAAAATTTCTCAAAATGTACTTAATTTAAAAAGGTATAAGTAATAAACTTGTACTTAGCTAAAGTCAAATAATTAAGTAGCTACCACAAATGTTGAGAATTTAGAAAATGCTTCCGATTTTTAAAATTTAGATAGAGTTTAGAAAGGCTAGGCTCCAAATTTAAAGGTCTATTTTTACAATACAGTTTAATAAATTATTGAAAGATCTTTGCTTTAAGACTTGTCTTACTTGAGGAGATTGCTTAAGGTAAATTATTTTTTCCACTTTGCTTAAGCAACGTCAGAGCCCTAAGCATTTCTTCAACCTAGAATTCTAAACCAGAATATCATATCCATCATAATCAGAATGGCATATCCATCTTTATCTTTCCTTTTGGGGTTATCGAAACTTCCAACGTAAAGGGTGCTGAGATGGGCCATACTTTTACATTAACGATCTTCTCAAAATTACTTTAGAAATTACTTAAATTTCTTTAGCTGTCTGATAACTGTTCAAGTAAATATTTTTTTATTTATGAAACATTTATGAGATAAGATTTTACATGTAGACCCTGGTAAGTATATTTTGTGAAATGGGACCACCGGCCCCATAGAACATTTTACTTTTTTGTGCTGTAAAGTATGAAAATTTTAGAAAGTATTTTTTTTGATAAACTTAACTAATGAATTCAAATTGGTTTAAATTGAGCAATTTTTTTCCTATTTCCAATTTTTTTTCCAAATTTATTTGGATTTTTCGGTACGGTATTTAAAACTTCATAATAACCAAACAAAAATGTTTTCCTTTCTTAACCATTAATGTAAAATGTAATGTTAAAAATTATTTAAGTAATAAAAAAAAAAAAAAGATATTGAATAATTATGAATAATTAAAAATCGGCATCGTAAAAGGAATCTTTTACATAATCATTTGCTAAATTTATACAATTTCCATAATAAAATACCAATAAATTAGAATGAGAAAATCAAGCCCTACTGCAAAAAGCATTTAAGTAAATAAAATTTATGTTTATAAGTTGTATAGTTCAATTTCTGAAATAGTAAAATCTTTGTTATTTTCATTGTAATTTATTTTATATATCTTTTTTGTTGGCCAAACTTTTTTCGAGGCTTTCAAGCTTCTGAAGAAAAAGTTTGCTTAATCTTTTTTCATTCTCTCTTGTCATAATCTCAATTCATCTTTTATTCATATAATTTAAAGCAAAGTAAATAAAATAATACAAAAACAAAGTAATATTATAAATTTTGTTACTAGCAGAACTGACGAACCATTCAGTTAACCATGGAAAATGAATAGAATGATAAAATTATTTTCGAAAAATATAAAAAATTCAATCTTACAAACGAATGTTTCACATTTTTCATTAATGAAGAGAGATTTTTCGAATTGAAATAAAGATTTTTTCATTAATTATTATAAATGAAAAATGCAAGAATTATCTTGGCTCTATGGAGCTTTACTTACATTTTTTGAGCTAGAAGAAAAGAGTACAAAATTTAAAAAAAATGGAGATAAGAATTTATATTAATTAATCGTCCATAAATAATATAAATCGATCCTTGGACAAAAATCTATGTTGAATTCCCTTAAAGTATTAAAGGTCTTACTTTAAAGGCCTCTGCTTAAGTAACAAGAAAATATAGATCAGCATTCAACAGGGAAAGAAAAAGAGGCTCATTTAAATTCATTCATCTAATAAACCTTTTGGACCTAATCGTCCATAAATAATATAAATCGATCCTTGGACAAAAATCTATGTTGAATTCCCTCAAAGTATTAAAGGTCTTACCTTAAAGGCCTCTGCTTAAGTAACAAGAAAATATAGATCAGCATTCAAAAGGGAAAGAAAAAGAGGCTCAAGTCGATTTATACATTTAAATTCATTCATCTAATAAACCTTTTGCATCTGGCTGAAGTCAATTTATTTTATCTATCTAGCGAAAAGTCAGATAGAGAAGAGAATGAATAAATTTACTTTGTTTATTGGTATACTCCTAAAATACCAAGGATAATAATTAAAATGAAATGAGAAAACCAGCACTTAAATGAATTTAATGTGAAACCGAAAATTAAGCGTACAAGATATAAAAATTTAAGGTGAGTTCGTATAAAAGTCAGCGCTCAATAAAGCAGCTAAAAAAAGGAAAGCAATTAAGTAAATTTTGAAAGGCTTAAATCAAATCTTGCCCATGCACAATTAAGACAAGTAGTGCAAGTAGTAGTACAAGTAAAGGGCGTGGCCCGTCCAATTTCTATAACTTAAAAATGAATAAGTGAGAAAAAAAACAACAAAAAAAAAACAAATTTACTTAGTATATATTAATATTCTAGAATTATGGGTAGGTGTGGCCATGATTTGTAAATGTATGTGAATAATTTCATCTACCCAAAATATACATTTTAAAAAGGATACATGAAAAATACGAACTATCTTTTTTTAAATAAAATTGTTCTTACTTAGAGCTGCGCCCCAAAGGGAGACCTTAGACCCATTTCCAATAGCAAGTTACATGCAAAAACATCTACGTATTTCTATTATTTCTTTAAAATCGATATTTAAATTTTGCCAATTAAGAGTAAAAACACACAATACGGACAGACAAGGACAAGATTGGATTCAGAATTTCAAGCGCTTCAAGAAGATGCATAATTTAAAAGATCTTTAAAAGTTGCTTTTGGCCATGCCAAACATTTTGAAAAACTAAATATGGCGAGTAGAGAATTGAACGATATTGCAACGAGAGAAAACAAAAAGCTGAATATAAATATCGTTAAAGTTACAAACAAACATATGCAACTATTTTTATAGCAATTGGGACTCATTTAATATTGAAAGAAAAACAAGAAGAAGAAGAAGAAGAAGAAGAGAAAGAATAAGAATGAAAAAGTAGTTTGGGAAGATAAACTTTTTAAGTATGCATGCACATACAACACACACACACACACACACACAGAGAGAGAGAGAGAGAGAGGAGAGAGAGAGCGAGCGAGAGAAATTAAGAGATAATAAATTACAGTAAAGAATACAAAAATCCAGGACATGGGTCAGGATATGAAATAAAATTGAAGAACTTTTAAAAATTGTTTACTCTAAAACAGATTGCACAAAATGCACGCATATTACTTGAAAACTTTTCACATACAAAGAATTGGCTAAATTCTTATATAATCGATACGTTTACAATGGCCCAATAAAATAAAAATAAAGTAAAAAATATCAAGGATAACTAGAATTTTGAGCATTCTCTGGAAATTGAATCATCATTCAATTACAATTTGATTTGGGTTAAGCTTTAAAATATAAAGTGTATGGAATCTTTAAGTTCTCAGATTTGTTGTAATGAGAGAATTAAAATACTAACATGGAAAAGGACACGCCCACAGTACTCTTCAGCTCATTATGGGTATTAATTGTTTTGCTTATGATAACTATAAATTTTATTAGCTCCATTCCTTTTTTTGTAAGGAAATTTTAAGTAAAGCCCAAAAGTATACAAAGTAAATGCTAACTAAATGAGCTAACTGTAAACTATGCCAATAGGAAAGAGTCTCATGTGTAGCAAACAGGATGCCACTAAGACAGACATTAAAAAAAGCAATATTCATTTTAAGGTAAAATATAAAAGTAATCCTTATGTTCTTCTTCTTTTTAATCTTATAAATTTAGAATAAGTTGAGCAAGTTTGGAATGAAATCTAAACTAGAAAAGAACGTCTTTAATATAATTTCCAGTCTATATCAGTCTATATTTATCCATTATTCTGCGCTAATCTTCTTTCCTCTTTTTCCATCTTTTCCCCTTTTATTTGTTTTTTTTTTTGTTTTTCCTTTTTTATTTCTTAGAACTCTTTTCATCTACCAACTAAATGAACTTAGATTTAAAATTACTGTACAATATTTTAAGTGTACTCTTGGGATGAGACGTGAAAGTAAAAAATTAATGAACGCAATGAACCATCACCAATATAATGCAAGATAGTTACAGTGATGAAGAGAAAAACAAAATAGAAATAATCCAATAAAATTTAAAGCAATATTAAGTTTCAAGTCAAGCAATTTTCTTATTATTTTCTCTATTTATATTAATACCTTCCTTTTTTTTACCTTTCTGAAATTAATTTCAGCTGCTTATTTAATTCTTGTTTAATATAAAAGTTTGATAAATATAGGGCGTATTTTGCTTTCAATAAAGGGTAACAATTTAAAAGAAAGGAAAGAAAAACAAAAACAATTCGATTTGGTACAAAATTGGCCCAAGTGTTTAATAACTAATAAATCGTAACTTTCAGTGGGACTTTAGAAGGGAATTTTTTATGTCTGATAAGCTTAAAAATTAGCAAATTTTAAGCGGGAGCTTTCCTGTTAATTATTCCGCCAAAATTATTTCTTACAACTTAAGTTAAGCCTTAACTCAAATTCATTTAGATTTTAAAAAAATTCTCTAGATATCACAACAACTATTTATGGCCATCTTGAAAATATATATGATCATTCTGCACAGAATTTCTAGAGTTTTTCAAACTAGTTACCTTTTTTCTGAGAATAATTCTCTTTGTATTTTGGATTGGGGGCGACCAATCCCGAGAAGCACCTGCTCAATTGGAAGTGGCTCATGAGATGGTTTCTGATCCATATCCATCAGGGGGCATCATGAGTTTCACGAGATCAGATCCAAAGATTTAGTTTGGTACCACGGGATCACCAGTTTCATATTTGCCCATGTGGTGATGTTGGAGTTGGCTTCGTGGGGGCTGTGGTGTCCATGTCGCGGACGTAGCTCGACCTATTATGTTTATACCACTATTATAGTTTTGTCGAGCAGGGTGCCATTTCCCGAATAAAATGGCTAGCTGGGTAGGCTTATCGGGCTAATTTAATCTAAGCCAAGGGGTTTTAAGAAGGCCCCGAATTCTTACACCAAGGATTAAGCTAACTAGATGAGGTGCAATAGTGGCTTTAAATTGGAAGCTAGTCGTGACGGTGGCATGCACGTGATGTGACGTGTCTACCAACGCTAGCGATCATAAGTATGTTTATACCATGCATTTGAGCCTTCCAGGCAGGTATGCATGTAAAACACTAACTGTACTGTATTTTGGATTGTGCCAAAAAAGTTGTGGTTACAATAAGTAAAAAAATATTGATTTTTCAAAACTAGTATTTCAAATCATTTGACACATTTGTCATCATTAAAATGTAATTATATGTAATTAATATAAATTAGAAAAAGCAATGCCATAAAAATGTAATTTCAAGCAATTTAAAATTACGCAGGATACATAAGTTTCTATTAAGATAATTATAGAAAATTTTTTAAACCAAAACTCCAGATTAGAAATGGATGATGAAAAAAATATTTATATCTTAGTTTTACTGATTATTTTAAGCATTTAGATAACAAGAAATTCAACTAGATTTTTCCATGAGAGTCTTTAGCAAGAGTGCCTTGGAAGCAGAAAGTTTTGCATCAGTTAAAGAAATGATATTTTTTTAAATTACTAAAGATGAATCCATTTGAAATTTTTTCGAAAATTAGACGTATAACCAGAAATTTAATTAGTGTAAGGTAAAGGACCCTATTTTCATTAGATGTTCCTGCCTTAAATGTCATTTAATACCAAATGCTTAAAACTTTATTCAAACAGCGAAAAAATAAAGAAAAAGTGAACACTCTAAAGAGCTATTTAATTAGAGTTTTTAGTTTTGTAATGTGTGTAGCATGTTTTTAGTGTCGTGTTTAATTAATGAATTTTAACACCATTCATTTTTCATTTTAGTTAAATTACTTAAGTTTGACTTACAAGGCATTTAACGACTTAAGGGGCCACATAAAAGTCATCGTTCATTTTCTTCTTTTTTTTAATATAACTTTATCTTATTATCTCTCTCTCTCTCTCTCTCTCTCTCTCTCTCTCTTTATGTCTCTTTCTCTCTTTGTTTGTATAGTTTTTTGCTTCGTCTTTTTTTTTTTTTTTTTTTTTTTTTGGAATATTGTCGAATGTTGGCTAATGTTGGCCATACAATATTTATGATTGTTTAGGGGACTGACTCTTTTCGCCTCTATCATAATAATAAATAATAAATCTTATTGCACAAATGCACTAATAAATGAATAAATAAATAAATGTGCATAAAGAAATAAACAAATAAAACGTACACAAACAAAAACACAAACACAAACACAAACACATACACTCTCACACTTCATAAAGTATAATAACATAGGATTATAATTTGTTGGTAGTCGCTTTATAACAAGATGCTGTGTAAAACTGGTAGCTAGCTTTCTTGTTGTTTATGGTCGCTTTTTGCATCCATTTTGATGTGGCAGAGTAAAAACAAACCATAAGAAGAATATAAAATAATTTTCTTTGGTTGTTTGGTTGTATAAAATTTACTTTATTTTGGCTTAATTCCCAAGTGACATTCAATTCTACTCTTTTTATGCCGCCTGCTTCTTCTTTCTCTTTTAAATATATTCTTCTTCTTTTGCTGCTGTTGTTGTTGTTATTGCTGTTCTAAGTCCTTAATTATATTTGAACAGCCAAAGCAAACTGTTGCTGCTTATTTACTTTTTGTTAAACCTTTTTTTTTTTCTTTTTCTATTTAAAAGCTGACTAAGCTGTATGGATTGTACGTTTTTGTTGTTTGGTTTATCGCTTCGTTCATTTAGCGCATAAATTAACTATTTAGCTGTTTATTAGTTATAACACTTTGCTTTCCAATACCTTTTGTTAACAGATTTTATATTTTCATTGGCCTTTCATACATGTGGGCCTTATAATTTATCATACCCCAGAGATTATTTAGATGCCTTAGGATTAGGCTGAAGAATTAGTAAGAATAACAAGAGAACTAGTTTCATGTGTAATTGACTTCAAATCTAAATCATTTTCTAAAAGAATATTAACTCTTTCTCGTGAGATCGAGATAATTAGCCACCAACTTAACTGAGATTAAAGATTTGCACTTAAGTTCTGTGATTAAAAATGGAATTTATTGTCAAGGCATAAATTATAGTTTTAATATCTATTAGGTCGAGTTAGGCTTTGTTCAAGAGAGCTCAAGACAGGTTTTTTAGATGTATTTATATGACTTTCCAAAGAAGCTGCCTTACCTTACCTCCCAATCAGAAGGTCTTTGTTAAGGCATTGTGATAAAAACTTGTACCAGAAGTATTACTTTACCTGTTTTATATTTGAAAAGGAAAATATTGACAACTTTATTAAAGCTCATAAATACTTAAATACATCTAGATTCATATAAATTTGTTACGTGGCATTTATGATTTTATTTGCTGCCTCTAAGTGCATTTGTCAAAGCTTGTGCCCACAAACTTTAAATGTAACAGACATACACATTTAAAAGAAAAAGAAAAAGAACAAGAAAACCAAAATAAAAATGAAAAAGTCCAAGAATAAATTCATGATGGTTTTCGGATTTGGTCAGGAAAATTCTATGCGGCTTAATTGAAATTATTTTTACTCTAATGCCTTTTTTTTCATTCAACGCAACAAACAAACAAATAAATAAATGTATGTGCACACACACATACAAAGTAAATACATACATACACACATACATAATAAATTGTAGCCATTTTTAAAAATTCTATTCATATAATAAGTTTGTAAACTAAAAAAGCAGAAAAGCAGAAAGAAAATGAAAAAAGTAAAATTTTCAAGTAGCTTAAAGAACAAAAGCGTAGCATGAGAACAATTAAAGCCTTCTCTGGCGAAAAAAGATTATGAAAAACAAAAAAAACAGCAGAAAAAAAAACAAAAGAAGAATTGAAAAAAACAAAAGGGATTTAACAAAAAAAGAAAACAAGAAACATAAAAAATCAAAAATAAAATTGGTAGAAATTAAAATTCAGACAATTAAATAAATTAAATTTTAGTGGAGATCAATTTTGACCAATCCAATCTACATCAGTTGTTCTAATTTATATCAAACAGAGTGCAACTAGAATCAAATGGTAATTTAAATGTGAAAAACATCTATTTTTCGCTTAAAATTTTCAAGTTTTTATCGAAAATTTTTAAAAGTTTTTAGAGCTCTTCCTAAGTTTAGATTTTTCTTTAGGTCATTGTTTTAACCGATTGGACAAATTTTTATAGACAATACTTTTGTAAAAATGTTCAATGTATCCATCATTTTTAAAATTGATGGTTTCATTTTTGGGATCAATGGAAAGCTTTCAATAGGCCAGCAAATAGATAAATAGTCAAGGAGAAAGTTGTAATTGGACCATTTCAAAATGTGTTTTTGATCAATAATGGACATATTTTATAGAGCCGTTCAAGCTGTACTTGATAAAGTGCTTGTAAAGTGTCTCTAGTTTGACCGTCATTACTTTCCTTAGATATTGTTCTACCAGATTTATTTTTCATTATCTGTTAAGAATTGCTTGAAAAATGATTCGATTTCCTTGTGCTACTCAAATACCGAACATCTTTGGGAAATTTATTCTCTTTAAATGATTTCAAACTGTCAAATGGTTGTCATTTAAAATTTCCGGCAACTTGTGTGTTTTGAAATTGTTCCATCACTTACTAAATTTCATTGATGCTTTGCGATCAGAGATTCTGACTTATTAGAGCGATACGCTTTTTTGAAGGCGAAATTTTCCGGAAATCTCGATCATTTCATTCAGAACTTTTATATTTGAACGAAATAGTTACCTTTTTGTTCCAATGTGTAATCGACCGAATATTGCCAAATTTTTGAATACCACGATAACTCTGTAAAGAACTTGTGCTAATATTTTTTATATTCAAAATTCTTATTTTAAATGCAGCAATTTGTAGAATTTCTGAATATTTTTTACCATTCCAGCTAAATAAGTACACAATTTATCATTGAAAATTGAGAATAAAAAAAATGGTACTCAGCAAATTGCAATGAAATATAAATTTTTTATTTTATATTTTTATGTGTTTTTTTTGTTTTTGGAAAAAATTAATTTATTACAAAAATTAACTATTTTGATATGAGTTTTATTATGGCATTTAAGTTTTAAAAGTGTACTTATTGAATTTTTTATTATCATGAAGAGAAAGTTAAATATTCCAAATATGTTTGGCTGTTTTTGTCCTTTTGTCCTGGCAATGCAAGTGACTTCAATGGCGCAATGTGTGAAAAAAAAAAATGGAAAATACAAAACCGCAAACAATTAAATTCTTACACTTAGATAATAAGTTAAATGGTAGAGGGGAAAGGGTAAGCAAGAATAAGTAGATAAGCAAAAACTAACGACGAGTTAAATGAGAGTAATATAAATTTTTTATGAGAAAAGTAACTATTTCATTTGTCTGGGAAATTAGTTAGTTTGTCAAGTTCAATTTAAAAATATTCCGAAAAATGCTCTTTCAATATTTGAATCTCCTATAAAGCACTTAGTTTAGTCTTTTCATCAAGACATTTGACAATCCCAAAACCTCTTGTATTTGTATTTTTCAACTACCATTCTTTTAAGAGATTTAAAACCATTCGTTGACTATTTGTCGATATTTTTGATAGTACTTTGCCATTATACGAACTTACTTTCCATTTTTACTTTTATTTTGAAAAATTGTCATTATAATTCCTTAAAATTTTATGAAAAGTGTACACATACTTCAAATATATTTCTGAGTAATTGTTCTTGGAAAAAAGTAATCAAAAATTGGCATAAACTTAATTTTATTGCATTTGGAAGAGCAGCCGATCTATTAGTTAGGAGAAAAACCTATTAAACTCATTTTTTTTAATTTAATTTTTTTTTAATAATTAATTTAATTTTAATTTTAATTTTTTTTAATTTAATTTTAAAGATCGTGTGCACGATTTTGTCCTAACATATTTTTATGTGGATATAAAAAGGGATCATTTCTGCCCGATATTTTATACCTTCAATTTATATGAATGTAGATTTTTTGGCATTTTTTTTTTTAGCTTTACAATTTAAATAATTGAATTTTTGTTTACGCTAAACTTATGTTATGGCTCTTATTGTTGCTTGGCAATCAGCCAGCCACTCAACCGACCATTTGATGATGATGATGATAATTATGATGATGATGGTGTCATTGATTGTTTGATGGTAGTATTTGTGGTTATTGCAAGTCGACACATATGGCTTGATATTTATAGATGTCGATATTTAAAATCTGCTTTTTTATTTATTTATATGACCCCAGCCTTCCCCTTTGCCATAAGCTTAACTGTTTCTTTCTAGAGCTCTATATTTTATTGTTTCTCTTTGTCGTTTTATTCCCGTATTATTATTTTTTTTTTTTCGTAACAATAGTGTAATATGATCCGGTATCGCATGGCCTGTAATAATAATAATAATGAAAATAATGAACGAGTTTAAATGAAATGGCAGAAAATTAACATTTGATGAGTTACGTTGTAATGAAAGATTAAATTGAATTGAGCGAGTGTGTTTTATTTATTTATTTTTTTTTTTGAATGGAAGCGTTGCCGCTGTTGCCGAAAACATTATGACACTGATATTGAGATATTGATTTTGAGTAAATACAACTGTTATACATTTTTTACATAAATTTTTTTATTCTTCAAGTTTTGCATCTTCTTAATTGCATTTTCTTTCTTCATATCAAAAAATATCAAAATTTTCTCTAATGGCGTTCTTTAACTCAAATATTGACTTATTAAATTAAGATTAATTTGATAGTAATGAAATTATAATTCTCAAAGCTTTTTCAAATTTAAAAATTTAGTTTATTAAAATATCAAAAGGAAAAAGAATGTTAAAAGTTTTGGCTTCCAAGCAAACAATTTTCATATTTCAAATATTTTCAATTTATGTTTAAAATCATTTTCCAAACCTTTTATATTTACATTTAGAAATTCTTAATAAGTATAGAAATTCATTAATTAGTGCAAATCGAAAAATTGCTAGAGCCTGTTTACATTTTCGATAGATACCAACGAATGAGTAAATGAATTCCTTTCAAATTTAGCCGAACATTAAATTTATAATCACTAAAAGCCCATTTAGGCCCAGTGATTTTTTTAAGGTGAAAGAAATGAAAAAATACTGTTAGATAATTTATAATAGAATACCTCTCAATATAACATATAATCTGGTGCTAGTATCGGTAGTTGATAATGGTTGCTGAAATGAATTACACTGACAATGGCAGAGCCTTTAAAAGCATAGCATACGTTTATGCCATTATCCAATTATTTTATATATATGTAGCTAAAGATATTTTAACATTTCACATGTCACATGTATTCTGCTACGAATAACATTAACATATTTAGCTGTTGGGCATTTTAACAAATAAGCATAAGCTGGCTTGCGCGATTGCCAAATGTGAAATGATTGGATAGAGTGAATGAGCGAATGAGCGAATGAGCCAATGAATAAATAAGCGACTCAACACTGATAATAAATTCGATATATATGTATATATGTGTGTGTATGTGTTTCATTTGAGCCTTCTCTTGCTTTTTCACACGCAAACACACACACACACACACACACAATATATATATACACTTATTTATAAAGAAATGTATTACAAATACATATTTATTATATATAAACCATAAGCATTATCGTAATACGATATTAAATTCAATCTAAGTAATACTTTCACATTTTGTTTTCCGTTTTTCTTTCCACCAACTCAGACATTGAGTTCATATTCATTTGGTCATTTTGTTTGTAATATCCAAAAGTAAACATTGGAGATCCTACAAAGTGTAAATATCCTTGGTCAGCATCAAATTTGTAAACGACTTAGGTAAGTCTGTCTGTCTGTCTGTCTGTCTGCTTGTCTATAAGTCTGTCCTTGTGTTTTTAACATTTCCCTGGTTGCAAAGAAAGGCAGGTATCGTGCTTAAATTTGCTAGAAACATCGAAAGTTTTTGGAGACAGTTTGGTATTGAAAATGAGTAAAATCGGTTGACGGATACACCCACAGTGCAAGTTCAATTGAGAACACCACGATTTTTTAAAACAAATTTTGATGATTTTTGTTAATTTCTTGCAAACTACAAATGATAGAAAGCTGAATTTTTGTACAAGTGGTAAGGTCATTGGTCTATCAAATGTGACAATTTGTCCATAAATTAGACAAATCGGCCACACCTACATGAAGCAGTCTCTGAATAGTACAGTATCTGGTGGTGGTGGGTATCCTAGATGTGGCTTCATCCAAATACAATTTTCCTAATTGTTTTCAATTTTTTGTGCTCGTACAAGAAAATTAAATGAAAGTTGTGCATTTTTTTAGGTTGCATTCATTTTGTTTAGTTTACCTTGTGTTTAATGCTCAAAAAACAAATAACAAGTGCAAAAAAAAAAAAAAAGAAAAAGGAAAATGATAAGTGAATAATAGTAGTAGGCCGATTATTTTATACCCTGCCTATTTAGAAGAGTATGAGTTTCAAATTTAGAAAGTCAAAATGAAGTAATTTTTGAATGATTTTAACAAGAGAATCTAAATCAAATTTCGCCTTACTTTATGTAAATGGCATTTCTTTATGAGATTTGACTTTTGAGATATCTTCAATCGCTTTCTCTAAAAGAATTATGGAGGGAAATATTTACAGTTAATTACAAATTATTTCCGAAACAATTTATATGAAAAAGTATTCAAACAAAAGACAAAGCACTAAATCTTAAGGGTATCGATATTGTGGATAGTTTCCACCATTTGTTGCCTCATTTTGCGAATAGAATATTTTATTAAAAGAAGTTGAATTATTTTTATTATATTTCTATTAAAATTGGTAAAAAAATAATAGATATCTATGGTCCATACCTGCCTATTTCCAAGGAAATCCTGCTTTTATGAAAGTTTTTTTTTTAATGTAGAGTACATGAAATGTATCCGGATTTCAAACTTTTGTATAAGGCCCGATATTTGAATTAATTCGTCTACATATAAAAAAAATATAGATAATTTAAAAAGTTATTCTTAATTGATTAATCTCAAACCACAAATCTAAAAATTTATGGACGCTTTATGGCAGTTGGCATAGAGTATGACAACCATAAAACACCTACAAAAAAACAAATTTATTCATTTCTCATGTTATTTCACACTCTTCTATTCGTCATGCCTTTAGTTTATTTTTTTTTTTTTTGCTTTTTTATTTTATTTTGTTCCCTTATTTTCTTTCTACTTTTTTCTCTTTTAATGTGTATAAAATTTTCCAACAATGCAATTACAAATTCATTCATGCTTAAGCTGAACAATTTTCCACCGTTAGCTAAAGCATAAAAACGAAAAAAAAAAACCGTACAAAACAAAACAAAAAATAAGCATAAGTAAAGCAGAATTTTTATCGAACGAAAATCATTGTTTGTATATTTGTTACTTTTTGAATAACTTTTAAACGCTGCTATTGTTTGCCATACATATTTTCCTGTTGTAGTAAAGTAAAGCTAAGGAAGAAGCAGAAGAAAATTTTTGTAATTATTATTATATCACGATGAATTTCCTTTTTTCATTTATTTATTTTTTTTCTTTCCATTTGAAACCTTTTTTTTTTTCTTCTTCTTCTGGTATTGTTGTAAAATTTGTAATAAAATGGAGCAGATCATGTTATTTGTATCTGCCATCACCTTAAGCGATAACAAAATAATATCACAAATGCTTGAATTTCTTCAAAAGGGGATATTTCGTGGAACGCTGTAAAAATGTATAAATATTTTTGGTTAACATGAAATTTTTATCGTGATCTTTATCTTAACTGTTTACAGAAAAGTGTGGGATAATTTTTCAAAATAAAATAATTTGATTCATAAAAAAAGCAGTTGTATCGATTAATTGGGCAGAGTTATATTTTAGTTAAAAAAAGAAATCATTGCTTTAAGATTCAAAAAAAAAAAAAACTGTTAATTGGTTGCTTTTATATTTGAAATACTTCCAAAAAATTTGAAGAATGTAAAAATATGGTGATTCCACAAAGGCCATTTCCATTGACTGGTTCGTTCAAAACTTAATTTAACCAAAATAAAAAAAAACAAATGTCTGAGGTCAATACAAATTTTAAGAATATATGCCACGCCCTAAACATACAACTTAGTTTCTGTTGCTTTGTTTTTCTCTAAAGTTAAAGAATTCTACATTGGCCATAAGCTTCGTTCACTATTTTTGACAACAATAGCATTCGGTCTTTGAAAAGATCCATAAATTTATTAAATTTTTAACTTTTTCTTATTTTGCCAAAAATTTAACATCCTTAAAAATTAAAAAAGTTAAGAGTTAAAGTTAAAAGATTTTATTATTAACATATTCGAAAGTACTATGTGCCCACTATATCGGGAAGTACGTGGGCTAGATCTGCAAAAGAAGGGCTGCATGTTTAATAAAAGCAAAATTTCTTATATTTTGATTCAAAATTCATACTCAACTTTTTATTTAATTTTGTTTTATTGGATTGGCCATAAAATTTTGATATAATCGGTATTCTTCATATTCAAACCTTAGATTTGTTTAAGCCATATTTAATGAGAAAGGTACTTTAATTTTTCAATTTTTTGAAATATTTTGAATAAATTTTATTTTCATTTTACAATGAAGGCATGGCATAACAATGTGTCCTTAAATATCAATGATCTTTATAGAAATTTTCTATTTAAAGCCCAAGCCGACTTAAATTATACCTCATGCCTTACTTGCCGTTTGTAATTTCTTAAGCGACAGTTTAAAGTATTTAACAAAATATTCGATGTGTCAAGGCAATGATTTGTCAAGTTTTTAAAAAAAATGACAATTAACTAAAAATAGCCAAAGGCTATGACACTTGCAAAAGGTGCGATTGCTACATTCTAAGTTTAAAAGGAGTGGCCAAATAAGGTGACAGAGAGAAAGAGAGGTGACAGAGGAAAGCACATAAAAATTGAATAAAAATTTAAGTTGCTTTGAGTTTACTGCCTTAAAACTATCTAACCAAATTTGGTAGGTTTATTAGACGATTATTAAATCATATGTCTATTATTGTTGTAGCCGAAACCTTAGCAGCCTTAGCAAATAATTTAGTTGAATGACACATGCCA
Organism: Melophagus ovinus; assembly: GCA_023089585.1. Taxonomy (NCBI): domain Eukaryota; kingdom Metazoa; phylum Arthropoda; class Insecta; order Diptera; family Hippoboscidae; genus Melophagus; species Melophagus ovinus. Next base: position 7,211,136 of record JAKKIB010000177.1, read on the forward strand.
TGTCAGGCCAGTTTATAATAAAATAAATTTTAAAACTTTGAAATGCAATTGCTATTGGAATTTTATGTGACTATTGCTTTAAGCCTACTTAGTCTTTTTATGACAGATTTTTTTGATGTTTTTGGTTGCCTTTTTTTTTTCTTTCTGATTTTAAAATTCACTTTATTGTTTATGCTTTCATAAACAAATAACTTGTCATCTTTCATTTCAGATTTTTCCTTTGAGTTTTCATGATATTTTCCGCATTAATATTTATATACAAAAATTTAAACAAACTGGTATTACCTTTATCAATCTAAAGTTTAATTCTTTAGATTGAAAGTCAAAGAAATTTTGCTAAAATTCTTTTTTGAAAATTTTAGGAAGTAGCTTAAAGTATTTGACAGTATTTGTTGGAAATGTTTAACTGAGCAGACAAGTTAATCAAATCAATTTGTATGAGGTAACAAAATCACATTTGAGTTATAAACTTTTGCATAAAATTGATGAAACATATTCAAATAACAAACAAAAATTTATTATTTTAAAATATATTGCAAAAGTATAAAATTTCATGTCTTTGTTAATTATTTTCTAATTTCATAAATTTTTATAGATTTTTACAATATCATCTCAACAATCGATATTTCATACCTTTAAACAAGGAAAATTTTTGATTAAATATTAAACTAAGTTGGGATTTTGTCATAAACGCACTGTCAAATGAGATTTAAATCTGTCTGTCTGTCTGTTTTTTTTTTTACATGTAAATAAAGCTACAGATTAGAAATTTTGAAAATAAATCGATAAATTGTATTAGGCTGTTCTGTTTTTATACTAAAAAGTGAACCTTCATGAAATTGGTTAAGATTGGATTATTTCTATGACCTTAACATTCCTAGATTAAATTTTAATAAAAAGTATTTCGGGTTGCACATTTTTTCAATTAGGGACTGTTTTCAAAATAATTCTTACATGGAAAATTTTGAAAAAATTTACAACCCGAAATACTTTTCATTAAAACTTAATTTAGGAATGTTATTCGCCATACTTAAGAAATATATTGAATTTTGTTCCAGATTGATTCATATTTTCAAATCTCTTTTTACTAATGAATAAAATTTACGAAGCACATTAAAGTTCTATATTTTTACTTACTTTCTACTTGACTTGTAAGTCATTTTTAATTGCATTAGAAAACAGATACTTTGGAATCGGCTTCAATTGATCATAAAATTTTTATTTGATATGTAAAATATAAATCGTTGAGTATTTCTCTTTAAATTTTAAAATTATGAGAATTATGTAAAAAATTATTTGTTCTTTCTTTCTTTTCCTTTTTCCTTTTTTATTATTATCCTTGTTTGTTGGCACAAACATTTATTTCTAAAAAAATGTACAATGAATGTTTCATAGATGTAAACACTTGCAAATAAATTGTTCCGTAAATGAAAATACTACAAAAAAAAAAAAAAGAAAGAAAAGAAAAATGCGAAACGAAAAAAAGTGTAGGAAATTAAGTTGACGTATGGCAAAAGGAATATTTATCCTCAATCGGATATTAATCCTTGAAATGCAATATGTTCCATAGAATATGCTCATACAGTTCATTTATTATACAAAATACTTTACGTTTACTTTTTAGCTCAATACAAATAACAAAACGATGCGACAATAATAATACCGACAAATAGATAACGATTTTCGTTATTTATTTGTCATAAATATGATTTTTATATTTTTTTTTTATATACACCTAGAGATTGAAGGTATAATTATTTTGTTAATATGTTTGTAATAACCAAAAGAAAGCTTCAGCAACAAATTCTAAATCGATTTGGACATACGTGTCCATCTGTCCGTCTACATGTGTATAGTTGGTATTTTGCTGGTAGCAAAAACTGAGACACCGAGATCAGATTTGGCAGGAATGTAGAAAATCTTTTCAGATCGATTGATATTAAAAATGATAGAAATATGTGAAGGACAAGGTCACAATGTAGCCCAAACCGGGAATACCTTTGTTTTTTAAAACAAACGTTGAGGGTTCTTTGATTATTAGCCTCAAAATGGCAAAAGCTAAAAACATTTCTACACATAATAAAGTCATTTCGTTTAAAGAAAATTGGGTTTTACAAATTTAACGATCTGGCCTAAATTTGGAGCATTTATTTAGTAATGACAGTAAGTCTTTTGTACTACTTTTAATACGAAATTATATAAAATTTTCGATTTCGTTAAAAATAGACCACTATGCGAGGCATATTCATAATAAGAGGCCTTTGGATCAAGACTTGGTCATCTGCCTTATCTAAAGTTTGGATCAAGGCACTTATATGAAAGGACGCCTTGCAAACAAACAATTTAAAATGTATCAGAAAGTGCTTTCGAATGGATTGATACAAAAATAATAATAGAATCTATCTCAAGTCCTTCTCGATGTTACAAGCATCAGGACAAACCTCTAAAAAATGCTATGTAGAGTGTAATGAAACTCACATTTACCAAAATAACAAAAATTTAAAGCCTCGTATTTGAAGATTTTTTTTTTTTGGCGGGTTTTCTTTTATTGGTTTGGAGTTATATGTAAAATCTTGGTAATAAGTATTTTAGAGTTTTATTGCAGACAGACATTATTGTCGTCATTATTATTATTGAAACTTACAATATATTACAATTGTATTTATTTATTGCACTTGTATTTTATTTGCTTTTCTTTTCTGTTTCTGGTTTTTGCTTTTTTCCATTTATTTTGTTTACATTTTGTCTCTTTCAGTCAATTCTTTTGTTGCTAAATTATGGCAATTTTTTCTTTATTTCTTTTAGTGCTACATTAAATATATAAAAAATGTTGGTGGCAAATTTGTGGGTATGAGGTTAAGCTTTTGGTTGCATGTCTGAGTGTTGTTTAAATTGTTATTTGTTTGTTTTTGCCAACACACTTGGACAATGCACGAAGGAATAATATTTGTTAGAGTCAGTTAGATTTTATAATATTTTTCTTCTTCTTTTTAGCTTTCCATTTCCGTTAACAGCAACTAACAATATCAACATTAGTTGATTGTTAGTTAGTTTATAGAAAATTTTCATTTCGTTGGCGTTTTTACACAAAAGCGGAAAATTGTCATTTATTTTTCAGTTTCATTTTCATTTTGATTTTCCTACGATGCCATTGTGTACGTTTTCTGCAACTCAATGAAACTAAACTCGAATATATCTGTACAGAGGATAAAATTATTTTTCATTTTTTATTACGAAACAGAAACAGAAAGTGTTCCCTTTCTACATGGATAAGTTTTTTCTTATCATTTGAACTTATAAAATTTTTCAGCTTGTGTACTTGTTCTTCTTCTCTCCTACAGTGCGGCATTTTAGTTGTTTTCTTTTCTTTGCCTTCTTCCATTTTTTTTTTGAGGTATTACATGGGCAAAATAGAAAAGAAAGTTCAAGTTGATATTACTTTTATAATTTATTGGGCGTTAAAGGAAATTAATTTTCTCTTTCCATGGCAGACGAATTTGGCATATAATCAATTTTTTGTTGTTTCTTATTTTTTTCTCTTCTCTTTTTTTTTGAGCGGTAACGTTTACATCTAATTTTTTAAAACGTTTTCTATCTTACATTTGCGTCAGTTTGGATTCAAGTAAACTAAAAATTAAGGCGATAACATATCACACTAAAATTTAGACAGTTGACACGAAAATTTATTTTTAGAGCACTTTTGGAGTTGTTTTAAATTTAGGGTTATGAAGTTTAGAAAGTGTTCACTGTACAGTTTTCCCATCCCATTCCTACGCTATCCTATCCTATCCTATCAGTACCCTATTCCTATGCTATCTATTTAATCCTATCTATTTTCTTATTCTTCTATTTCCTATCCTATTATCCTTCCACCATTCTATCCTATCCTATCCTATCCTATCTACTATCCTTCATCCTATCCTATCCTATCCTATCCTATCCTATTCCTATCCTATCCTATCCTATCCTATCCTATCCTATCCTATCCTATCCTATCCTATCCTATCCTATCCTATCCTATCCTATCCTATCCTATCCTATCCTATCCTATCCTATCCTATCCTATCCTATCCTATCCTATCCTATCCTATCCTATCCTATCCTATCCTATCCTATCCTATCCTATCCTATCCTATCCTATCCTTCTATCCTACCCTATCTATCTTATCCTATCTCTATCCTATCTATCCTATCCTATCCTATCCTATCCTGTCGTATCCTATTCTATCCCTATTCTTTCATCTTATCTTATTTTATCCTATCCCATTCTATCCTATCTTATCTTATCCTATCTTATCTTGTACAAACCTATCCCATTTTAGTCCTGTAACATTCCAGTTACATTTCTGGGAACCTTCTATTGACGATTAATAGAATGTCGCTCGTTATTAAATATCATTTTGAACTATAAAGCTAATTGGCCATTTGATTATCAGCAGTTTTGCTAAGTCTCATTTGTCGAAAATTGGAATCACCAACAGAGTTTTCCATTGCACAATTTACGGTTAATATTAATGTTGATTTTAAACTTGCAGTTTTTATGCATATAAATGGAAAAAATGAATTTTTCTTTTGTTTGGATTATATTGTTGAAAAAGTTTTATAATTTTTTAAAAAAATATCTGCATTCTATTATTATGTCATTTTTTTCCATTAGCATGGTTTTTTTTTTGTTTTTTCTTTATTCATTTTAGTCTTTTTTGTTTATCCAAGCGAAATTTTTTGTGAAAAATGATAACGAATGTATGATGATTTTTTCCATAGTTCTTACTTTTCTTTTTTTATTATTATTAGTTTTTGTTCTTTTTATTTTTTTATATTATTTTAGATATTGCATAAGTTTTAGTTATTTATAGAGTTTTAGAATAAAATTGTGCCGTTAAATTGCTTGTAGCAATTACAAGTTAAATTCTTTAAAAATTTATTTTTGAATCGACTTAGTCATGCGTATAGTAGACGTATTTCCATGGACAACATTTTCGATGAAAATATGGCAAGCTTCCTCAAATTTTTTTCTGGCCACAAAAAAGTGCAGACAAATTTCTCGTTCCCTCGTGCGGGCTTATTATCAGTCCTGGCACAAAGTTGATTACGATAGAACTAACTTTTCAGTAGGCAGGTCGAAAATAATTGCTTTTAAATCGTATCTTCCCAAACGATTTCTGAGCAAGAACTGGCTTTAGAAATGAACAATTTTAGATAGAAAAAGTTCCCTTTGGAAATTTGTGTCACATTTTTTTTTTTTTAACAACTTAAACTAATCTGCCAACTTATTTAACAACTTATACATATACATAAATTTTATTAACATACGTTATGTTTTGGCAGGGTATTAGAAAAAGCATAAAAATCCAATAGAGTACTTAAAAAGAATAAGGGAGTAAGAAACTACTTCCATTGAAAGGTGTTAAAAAGTGCAATTATTTTAGAGCATTTTAAAAAGTTGAGTAAAACTATAAATTAATGTATAAGATAAAGTAATTCAAAGAATAATTTTGTACAAAATGTTGAAGTTTAACGCTTCTTATCAAACAAATAATATGCAAAAAAAAAAAAAAACCTTTTAAGTTATGCATTTTTCAACTAAAAGCTTCCATTTAGCAATTGTTACTTATGCTAAGTGAGATTTGAAAATAAAAAAAAAATAAAAACGTATTATAAACGACAAAGAGTTCGTTTTATATTAAATATTGCAATATTTTCTGTTTTGGCATAATGTTGGCTTATTGAAATTTGAATTTATTTTAAAATTCAAAGTGTTACAAAAATTTTTGTTGATGTGACCCATCCAAGGAGATGTTTTAAATGAAATAATATTAAATGTATTTCAAGTGAAGAGCAATTCTTTTAATGCCGTAATGCTTAGACGGCTTTACAGGCGCTATGTTATTTAGGCATAAGCAAACGACTTAAAGCTCCAGATTTATGAAAATGGGAACCAAACAAGCAAGAACTTTTTAATGAGTTGTGTAGCACTGCAAGTGGAATTCATTCAAACTCAGTCAAAATGTACATTTTTTACTGTTCCTGAATGTTTATATTACTGCTTGGAAATTCCAGAATAGAGAATTTTATGAAAATGTCACTTAGCATAGATTTTTGAAATCCTAAAAAAAAAATAATAACTGAAAATGAAGTAACCATTTGTTATGGAAGATTGCCATGTAAAATGGGCTAAAGTTTTTTCTGTTATATTGGCCGTAATTTGTAGTAGTGTCTTATCGAACTTTTTGTCTTTATTAAATAGTTAAATTATCGTTTACTTTTTATGAGAATTATTACAAAGTCCATATAAAATCAGTGACTGTACCTTAAAAATGAACTCTCCCAGAAATATTTCAATATGATGCTTATGCAATGTATTTAATATTCTTGTTAAATTTTTATTACTAAAATTTTTATTTACACAAATTTAATTAAAAAAGTGGACTGAAAATGATCAGGCTCAAGAGTTTTCAAAAATTGTTAAGCACGTTATGTTTGATTGTTTATTTAAAAAAATATTTGGTGGTTTTTACATTTTGCATTTTACATTTACAAATTTTAATACCTTTATTAAATTATATAAATAATAATTGTTGATTCGAATCGAATCTTTACTCAACTCATTTTTAAGAATTTCAAAAAATTTTCATGCAAGCAAACTTCATGTTTATGAACAATAGTTTAGTATACATTTCTTTATAAAAATTGAAATTTTGGGCATTAAATATTCCCTTGTTATAAGTAGTACTATAAAAAATTGTCCAAAGTTTCTAAAAATCATTTCAAAGTGTTTTCGTTCATTAAATATTTTGAAATAAGAAATTCTTCGAAGAAAATGGGCTGCATGGTCAGTAATAAAAAAAATCTCAGGCTTCTTAGGCTAATAAAAATCTCGGAGATAAAAATTCTGATTCTTAAAGAGCAAATATTAACTCGATGCGGTAAATAATTCTGAACTCTGTGTTAGATGCTTCTTCCAAACATATTCCAAAGCAAATTCCTTACAAGTTATTTCACATATTAAATAGAATAAAAAAAAAATTACGGGCTTAAAGAATTGAATTGAAACAAAAAACCAAAAATTAATTATAAAATTTAATTTTATATATTTATTCTCAAATGACATATAAAAATTTAATTATTTTCATTGGCCCATTACACCAAAATATAACAAAAATGCGTTAAATGTACTCTCAAATTTAATTTGAGTGCAATGGTTTCTGTCAGTTATAATTTATCCAAATAAGCCTTATAAATGATCCTTATTATCATTGTTCATTTTTTTTTTTTTTTTTGTATGGAAAATTTAATTTGACATGTTTTTTTTTATTTGGTGGAAATAAATGTAATAAATAGATAACAATTTTCAGTTTTGATTAAATGGACACAAAATAAGCTTGAACTCTATTAAAAAAAAAATTACGCATATAAATTATTGGAGCAAAATAAAATCGTTGCAAAAAAAAATTCCTAAATTTTAACAAATGGAATATTCCTATTATTATAGAATTTAAATTAAATATTAAATTCTAATTAGACATTATTTAGAATAAATATTCTATTTGTATACAATAAATCAAATCGCTGCTTCGATCCATTTAGGCATATAAAAATTAGAATTCATTATTAATGTTATTTATATAATTAATTGATGAACACATAAAATTGTATTTTAATATATTTCTGAATTTATTAGTACTCTAAAACGCTTGGGCTACCAAGCACAATGGATTTATACAGACATTTGAAATGTTTCAAGTAGATCAAATCTTTTACTTATGCCAATAGATTTAAAATAACACTTTCTGATGTGACGTAAACTTGTTGTCTTTCGGTCGTTCATTCATTTAAATTTCTTAATTATTTTGTCAGATTGATTCATTTTTAGAAATCTCTTTATATCTATTAATGAAAATCAGATTAAGATATGTCCATTTCTTGAAACTTTTTTCATATTAAGTTACCAATTTTTCGAATTTTTGTTTTTTTTTTCTTTTTTTATAAGTTTTGACTTTTCATTCAATGCGGACTTACAAATTAAAATTTGAATCTACAGGGACTTTAAAAAAATTAAGGTAATGTAGCGCATTTAAAAATCCGCCTTGATCAATTCCTTTTCCTATAAGCAATAATAATTTGTGATTTTTTATTTGAGAAATTTATTGGATACGTAAAATTTTGCATTAATTTGATATTAATTAATTTATATCAACATTTTGAATAACAATTAAAAATATTATTTTTTTTTGTATCCTTAATTATTTATGGCTGATAAATGTTACATAATATTTATATAGATTCATGAATCATGAATATTTAAGTTTATCTGTCTAGACATCTGCTTTACAAAAATATCATTTTGCCCGCTCTACCTTTTACGGGCATTTCATTGAAAAAAAGTGTACAAAAATCTTTTGTTAGAAGTTACAATTTTGATAAATGTACAATCGTATGAGGGAAATTTTAAAAACTTATTTTTAGAGCTTACATCTAAATTAATGAATTATTTAACATTCTAATTTTATGTATTTAAATAAAGCTCATTATTATGTGAAAAATATTTATTATAAAGGAGAAAAATTATCTCTGCAAACTTTTTTTACATTTCTTAACAATTTAATCATAATTTTATAATAATTTTATTTAGCAAACATTTTATTCCAAAAATTGATAAAAATTTACCCGATCAGATATAATAATTATGGCAAAAAGAAATTGTTTATGATTAATGTTACATTTTTGTGTATTTTATGGGCGTTAATGCGGCAAAACCTAAATATCCATTTCCATTATTATTATTGTTATTATTATTTCTAATTAATCCATTGAGATTATTATTGTAGACAATTTATAATTTTATGCATTTAAATATAAAAGTACGCAAACAGGCACACGAAATATTAATTGAAATTATTTATATAAAATAATTAAATAAAGAAAATAATTGATACCTAATTAAATTGTTATGTTCATATAAATATTAAATTCCATATCGTAAAAATTAATGATCACAAATTAAATATCAACTATTAATATTATTTTATATATATATATATATACATTTGATTGTCCAGGGGAAAATGGCATTTTATCTAATTTGATAATCCGTTAGTATTTCTATGGCTACTTATAAAGTCATCCAGTTGTCGATGGAAAAATTTTTAATACAAAAATTATTATTATGGATTTATTTTTAGTAGATGATTTCAAAATTTATTACTTCATCTTAAGGTCGAGAGTATTATCCACTACTGAATTATATTACAAATTCATTTTCCGTGAAGTCCATTTTGCATCTTTTTATGGAACTTTCAATTTGTTGAAATTTCTTAAAGTAATTTATGAATTGTGGAATCCATTTACTTACAAAAATTATAACATTCTGCTTGATAAATATCTAACGTTAGATTAAGCAGGCTTGTTCGAAACAATCCAAAAAATTAGCCCTAATAATGATCTTGATTTTACATGAACTAAGACAATTTAAAGATGGAGAATTTGCAAATTCAATCAACCTAAATTCAAAGAAGAAATAGAAATTAGAAAAAATTTTTCAGTACTTTTTATTAGAAAGGTTGCCAAAACAGGATCCATACTTCTAGGAATCCTTTTATTTCTGTCACTTGTTTTCCTTTAAATGTCATGTCACTTTTAAGGTAACTTTGCTATAAATCAAAACGAAATTTAAAAAAAAAATTATACAATTTAAAGGTAAATGATATTAGAACTTTATAATGCCCACAAAATTGAAAATCTAGCCTCGTATTTAAAGATAATTATTGCTTATGGCAATAAATAAAATTATCGTTGCATCTTTCGCAATAACAAATGAAAAAAGAAGAATTTGAAGGAAAAGTTTTATAAGTCTGCTGCCAGCATGTGTTGCCTTGTAGAATTTCATTTCATATTGTTATTATTGCTATTTTCTTTTGTGCTTAAAAATATATGCCAAATTAATTTTTTATTGTTCATATTAATTTTTCCTTAAAATGTGTTTGTTATGCATTTTCTTTCTGCTTCGTTACAATTATTATCTTTTCATTTTACTTTAGTTAGTATTTTTCTTGATTTTTATATTTAACACACATTGATAAAAAACATAAATAAAAGCACACACACACACACACGCACACGCACACACACATAAATCACGTACAAAGACAGAAAGTGTGCAGGCCTAATAAAAAGTTCTAGAAGTTGCCACCAAAAAAAAAAGCAAAAAACATCGGAATATCAGAAAGAGAAAAACAAATATGGAGAAAGAGAGATGAAAATATTTTGTACATTTTTGTATGATCTAATATATTTATTGTAAAATATTGTAAAATTGTCTTTAAAAGCAGTAACATTTAACTTGATTACACATACATGCCTAATAACATACTTACACACACCACACACACACACACACACACACACACACACACACACTTATATAAGATATATATATATACATATAATATATTAATATATATTTTATATATATATATATATATTATATATATATGTATAACATAAAAGAAAAGGAAGCACGTGTTTGTTCATGTTTGTTCATGTTTGTTCATGTTAATGTTCCTTATTTAGTTTTTTGTTTTTTATTGATGTTAAAGTTACGCTTGATTTCCAATATTTGTTGCTTTTGTTTTTCAATTCTTTATATTCTGTCTTTTTTCTCTTCTCTCTCTTCCTCATTCCTTTTTTTATGTTCTTTTGTTTATTTGCTTGTTTGTTGGTTGGTTGGTTTGTTTTAGTTGTTGTTGTAAGTATCTAAAAGAATTTAAAGAAATTTACTACTGGAACGTTACAAGGACGTTCATTTGCCTTTTATATTTTTGCTTTTCATTTCTATTCATTGTTTCATTTTTTTTTTCTTCCTCTTTGAACCAGTTTTTAACCTAAATATAATGTAAATTTATATGCCTGTTTGCATGCGTAAGTAGTTGCTTTAATAAGTCGTTTTATGTAACAGCTGCATAACACAATTTGTTAAAGCCTTTTTATACTCTTTGCACTCTTTAAGAGAATTTTATACCTTCATTAAGGTAAAAGCAGCAAATAAATCCAAGACTTTTGAAATACAAAACAATTTTCTAGTAATGCAAAAATATATTAAGTTTCCATTTAGATTTTAAATTTTCATTGGAAATGTATAATTGTTTTAAACTTTTAATCATGAAATTTAAGCCTATCGGGAGTTCTAGCCAGGTGATCTTAGTCAATAATGTGCAAAAGCTGCATTGAAATTTTATATGAAAATATTTTTTGGCCAAGGTTTTGGCTATCCAAAACCTTGGTCCAACATTCAATCGAATTAGAAATTTTTATATGTTACCCATAGAGAAATTCCAGATAGAATCATTTTCAGAGCAATATTTACATGAAAAAATTTATAATTTGAAATTTTTATTTTTCTTGGGCCAAAATAGATATTTTTAAAATATGTTTACAGAGAATTCTCAATGGATAATGCTATTTATTAAGGCAGTTTCTAAATTTAAAAAAAATATATTAAAAGGTTTGCCATACGAAAACGCAAAGATCAGACACCTCACAAAGTACACTCAGTAGAAAATTCTTAATTAATATCGGGCTTTCGGATCCTGTGATCTTGGTAAATATTTCTCTTGGGCTTAGGTTTTTTTTCCCTTCTTTTCACATAGCAAATTTATTTATTAAATTGAATTAGAATTTTATTGCAGAAAAAATAGAAGAAAAAAGAGGCTTGTCTGCTCAAAACTGAGCAAAATCGGAAATGCCTCGTTTTTAGATTCGCTGTTCGTATTTTAACTTACATGACTAGTTGCCATACTTTTTCATTAATTTAAGTAAACCTTTAAAAAGTTGACCTTAACTATTTCCACTAATTTTGCAACGTTTCTCAGAACTCTAATGAATCCTATGAGAGAATTCTGCTTTTGTAAAATTTTCTTCAAGTCTTTTATTAAAAAAACCCTTTGTAATGCTTAATACAAAATGCTTGAATGCAATCAAAAGTCAACAACAATTTAATACTTTAATGGAATTTATATAATTCCAGTAATTTCACTTTGGGTCATTGAACCAACTTTAACGAATTTCAGTGACATTTGTAACATTTGACGTAATTCTTTAATAAATTGCCGTGTTGTGATATGTACAAAACAAAAAGTGCAAAGGAAATAGCAACACAAAAAGAATATCCGAAAAATTTACAACAAAAAATCTTTTGCTTAAATTTTTAAGCTTTTTCATTTTGTAAATGTGTGAGTAAATGTAAATGAATCTTTCTTATATTACAAAAAAAAAAAAAAAAAAGAAAAAATTATAATCAGATAACAACAAAAGCGAACAACAATAGCAATCTCAGACAATCAGTAACATACACATTCAAACACACACACACATACATACACACATGGTGTTATATACATTTAAAAAAGTAAAAAGGGAGAAACCGTAAAGTCAGTTAAATTTGTTTGTAGAATGATACTTTTGATGTAAAAGTAAATTAAACTTCATTCGCGGTCGCAAAGCACGAATGCTGGCGGCAGACACATACGCAAAACGAATTCTACGTATGTTAGTTTTCGCTGTTTTTGATTTGCTTTGATTTTGGCTTTCGGCTTTCGGCCTTCGGCTTTCGGCTTTTTTTTTTCTTTTTGTTTACTTTGCTTTTGCTCAGAAAAAAAATTACAAGAAGAAATGTGGAAAGTTTCGTTTGTTCTTCGAAGGAGTCTCTTCTGTTAAAATTTTTATATAGGAATTCTTGTATAAATTTAGCTTTGAACTTAAGTTCCATTTTATTAATATGAATGAGTTTTTTGCACGTTTTCCAAAGAGATACATTTTAAAAAGTGAAGTCTGCCCTAATTCCGGCTGAATAGTTTACTCAAACAATTTCATGTTTAAGTTTCATTTAAGAAAAGGATGAATAGTTTAAGTTAGTAGTACAAACTGATTTGGAAGTTTTGATAACATATTGGTCTAATGTACATCAGACCAATATGAAAGTTCTGCTAATGATTTAAAATAAAGACTTCATTTTTATTGTGGTATGGCTTTGCCTCTAAACGTGGACTTCTGCTTCCTGTACTTTTGTGCGTTTAAGTCAGTTACAGTAAATTAAATACTTACATTTGTTTATAGTTTAGAGGCTCTTAAGATTTTTCTTAAAAAGTGCGGATATTTTCAATTTAGACCGGAAAGTATTTTCTATGTAAATTTCAAACTACATGAAACTTTAAATTCTTAAAAAGAATCTTGAATTTTCTCTTGAAATTTGCACTAAATTTAAACTGGTTAGCTCAGTTTTTGTGTATCAAACAGACAGATTTAGGTAAATTTCCGCATATTTCTTATGTCAGCTACTTATGATATAACTCTTTATGTCTTTAGAAAATTTGAAAGCAATTTAGATGCCCAGAAGGAGTTGACCAAAAAAAAAGCAGATAATTCAATGAACATTTAACTTGAACTTAAAATTTTGAATAATTTTAATTTGTACGATCTTCAATAATAATCTATAATAATTTCACAAAGTGAATGCACCTTTTAAATTTTAGTTAGTAAATAAAATATGAAAGAAAATAAATCATTAAAAAAGCAGAAGACAAATATGAAATTAACTGATACCTTGCACTTTACCCACACAAAAAAATGATAAATTGTATGTTATTCATAGATGCTGGCATAAACGTTATAAAAGCATTTCATGCAATATTTTTAAAAACTTAAGTAAGTTATTCTCTACTTACTACTTAGAAGATGCATCGAATTAAGCGATTATATGTTGTCATATCCATCATGTTTGCCAGTAACATGCAATATGCAATATGCAACATGCAATATGGAATATGGAATATGGAATATGGAATGTGCAATATGCTTTAAGCTACTTGTAGCTCAAGTAATAATCATTTTATATATGTAAAAAATTTTAACAACACGATATTGCAGACAAAAACTATTATTGTCAGTTAACTTCAGTATAAGAGAATATAAATTATATTTTATGGGGAAGTATCATGGAAAAACAAAACAAAAGTAAACAAAATACTTTTCAATATATTAAGACTTACATTCAGCAAACTTGCGCTATATATATTTTTCTTCTTCTTTTCATTTGTAATTTGAAAACATAAGCCATTAAAAACTTTATCTATTTAGAAAGCAACAATTTTTTTTTTTTAAAAGGAATATTTCAACATATCAATTCTTAAGCCTTTGCTTAAAATGTTACCATAAAGCTTATTTACTTTAAGATACTTCCTGAGAAAAATTTCTTTTAAAATTTATTAAGAAAAAGTCTTCTAAATTGATATGAAATTCAAGAATTCTTTTAAGAAATCTTTTAAAATTTTCACTCTCGGAAATCGGAATATTCCTAAAATGTCTCATACATAGCGAAAATATTTGTTATACCTCACATTAGAAATAAATTTTGCTACAATAAAATGATTTTATAAAGTTGTTATTGCAGATAAAAGACCAAAATTTTGTGTGAATCGAAAGTTATGTTTATCATAATTGCTTCATTTCAAAATAAGGCAAATTTGAAGTTTAAGTTTCTTTTCCTTTAAAATTGTGGGTAAAATTGCTGAATAAACTTCAACATGTGCAACTGACAGCTTAACAAGTCACCATGAAGTTACAATCGAACTTTTAAGATGACACCGTTTTTCCTAGTTCATATTTCATCAGTTTTACAAACAAGAAAAATGTCTCATTTTTCATTTTAACCTCTTAGTTCAACAAGTTCAATTTGTTGGACTTAATTCAGTATTTTTCTAGCTTCTTCAAAGTTTTAAAATAATAAATTTTATCAATTATCCAAAAATAGGCTTTTATTATTTTTAGCATGGCCTCTTCTTTTTATTTAAATCCCCAATGGCAGAGTTGGTTTTCTAGTTTTGAAGGCCGGAAATGATTGCTGGCTTGCTAGATTTGAAAAATCAGCTGTATTTTGTAGTGTATTTTAAAGAATTTTGCCCCGGCTACCGAAGTGCATTTAAAGTGCTTCGATTCTATATCTATCAAAGTAATTGTTAAAAATTATCATTTGATAAATAAATTGTACTATCTAAAGCCAAGTCTCTCGCATTTTTCACTTATTTTGCCTTAACTTTTTGAAAGTATAAAGCATCGACTGTTTGCTTTGTATTAACAATTGGCAAATGCTTGTTTATGTGGGATATTTATTAGCAGGCATCGATGCCTCTATAAGAGTGTTAACTGCTGCTATTTGCCATTATATATATATATATATATATATATATATATATATATATATATATATGATTATACATATATATATGTATGTATGTATTTAATGATAATCATTATCGCGATATATGCTTAAGGCAAAAAGAAGCAACAGAAAAAGGTTTCGCAAAGTTTAAGTTTCAAAACATAAAGAAGTGCCCTTAACATTTCTGCACCGATTCAGTTTTTTCATTTTACTTAAATTCGTGTACTTTATAAAGGGAAATGTGCCACGTACTTTGTAGACATATTTTCTTACTCTGACATAAACAGGAAGTTTATTTAAGAATTGAAGTCACTATTATTACTCAATTGTAAATGGAAATTTTGTAGAATGCATGCCAAGAAAAAGCAGAAAGACATTCAATTGCTAGTTTATTTTAATTTTGTAAATTAATTTTGTAAATTAAAAGTTGACACGACAAACAAAGTATTTGCATTAGAAATTCTTAAATATAAGAAAGTTAGAATGTGAATGAAAAAAATAGAAAAAAGTTTTTCTTAAAAACTCATTTAACATTTGACTTTCAAAGTCGTGCAAATGACTTTACATTTTATTAATAATTTACATTTAAGCAATTGACCGGCTTTATAATGCCATTTAAAAATAAGTAAGAACTTAAAGTTATAGGAATGAATCTAAATTTCATTACATTTTATGTTAAATTAGTAAATCCAGAAAACAAATCAAATGATTAAGAGGAAATTGTAATTTTCGAATTAAATGTTCAAGGCACGATTGGAAATTAAGTGAGCTTCAAAAAATAGAGCTATGCTGGATCTTTTTTGAAAAACGTAAGCAAAGTTTTATTACGCCGTAAATATATTCTAGAAATTAGAGCAAAATCTTGTTTAATAAGAAAGGAGATAATCTTAAGGCACGCCCACGTGTGTTCACGTGGGCGTGCCTTTTTTTTTATCGATTTGTCTTGCCTATAAGAATTTTTAAAACTTCCATAAAATTGCTTGATAATCTTTAAGTAGAAAATTGCCAATAACACTAAAATGGACACAGAGCGCCTTACAAAGAGAAGATGCATATCAATGCAGAGCTATTTGTGAATTGCGCAGTATCTCTAAAGTATCTTCTTTAAGAGTTTCAAACGTTTTAATAAATTTAGAAGACTTTTAAGTCTATTGCAAGAGTTTGAAAGAAGAAAAGTTACTTGAAGTACTAAAGTTCCTAATAAAATGTAACTTTGTTTAAATAATCGCAGAAACGTATTCTAATTTTAATGAATATTTTATAACTTGAACTTTAAAGACCTTACTTATAAAAAAGGCTTCTGAAAAGCTTATTGTTTATTGTTTAAAAATAGCATTAATATAAATTGAGTTAGCCATAAATGGGAAGTGCATTAACCGTGATTCACTTTTGGCTAATACAAATTACACATTATAGAAGTTTCATTGAAATCCACTAATTAAATTAAAGGCGAATAAATGATTTAGTAAGTTTTCTTGTTCGCAAATGATTTTCATTAATCATTTGTCAAACGTTTTACATTTAAACAGAAACTTTTGCTTTTGCATTTGCTTTCCTTTTGCTTTCCTTTTGCTTTCCTGCAATATAATTTAGAGAAATACATCTGGAAAAAATGAAATTAGATGATGAAAAAGAGATAGAGAAAGAGTCTTCTGTTTTACTTTAATTAATTAAGTATTTTGTTATTTTTTTTTGTAACTAAAAGTTTCAACATGAATTGTTATCCTTCATTAAAATATGAAGGTTCAAAATGGATTTAAAAAAAGTTGCAAGAACCGTATTAAAAAAAAAAGGGAAAAGTCTGGCCAAGCATAAAAATAAATGATAAAATTTAAATGCTATGGCGTTTTTTCCGTTTTTTTATGTAGAATTTTAGGTTCATGGATTTTTGATATCAAGATTTGAAACTTAAACATTCACTAATTTAATTTACTTAGTAAACCAAAACAAAAAATATGGTTTTCTACTTTATTTGTATAAAATATTATTGAAAAATATTCCAAAGACAGAAATCATAAAGAACTTTAATACGCAGTAAATTTCTATTTTTATTTTTCTATTTTTTTTGTTTGGCCTCTAAAACAATGGAGAAAAAAAAACTAAAAAAACTATAAAATCCGTAAAACTTGAAAAAGGACGAAACTGTACAAGAGTCAAGTAGGAAAATGCGAGTAATTTGTAAATTGTATTGTGTGGTGAATGAGAAATAAAAAGTATACAAATATCAAATAGAAAGTGGTAGCATAATGAAAATTGGACAAAATAGAAAAGGAAGCAAACAAAATGAAAAAAGTATAATGTATATAAAACAAAGGAGAACAAACCATAATAACATGACACTTGTTTTGCGTTAACTTTAAAACAAAGTTGGACGCAAAAAACAAAAAGAGGAAGAATTTTATAAAAAAAAAAAAGGGAAAAAAATTGTTGAAAAGGGAGGAAAAATTTCATTAATTATGCCCTACACTACTTTTGTTATTCGATATTACAAGTTTTGTGGGAAACTTTGCAACATGAAACGAAACATTTTGACTCAGAGAATTACTTTGTAAATTCGTTTGAAACAGAACTGTACATTTTATATCTGGCCATGTAATGGCCTCCTAAGATCCATCTACTTGATGTCTGTCTATCCATTTATCCATAAATTTTTTATCAAATTACATTTTTTGAGATACTTTGATCAAATTTGGTACAAAAACGAAAGCAGATCCAAGGATGAAATACATTGAAATTATTCACGTTTGGATATTTTCTATGTCGTTATATGAAAAGGGTTAACAATGTCGAATAATTTTTAAAATACATTAGGGCCTTTAGTATGCTAAATCTGTGTATCAAAGTTGCTACAGATGGGACGCTTTCTTTAGCTCTTCCTTCTCTCCAAATACGAATCAATTCATTTTGAATTATTTTTAAGTGAAATTTTTGCATTATAATATGCTAAATATATGGACCAAATTATGGCTCATATAAGTCCTTATTTTAAACCATCCGCCATGTAAGTCGCAGCCGGTAATAACATTTTCACTTATTTTCTTATAGTTTCCATTGCTGTATGCTTTAATGTAATTCTAATGAATGAATGAATAAAATGATTAAAGTGGGAGTATGATGTTTTTTCCTTACGCTTCTTCCTTGCATTAATAATATGAATTGGACGATCTGCTGTA
Organism: Melophagus ovinus; assembly: GCA_023089585.1. NCBI lineage: Eukaryota > Metazoa > Arthropoda > Insecta > Diptera > Hippoboscidae > Melophagus > Melophagus ovinus. The sequence continues at coordinate 7,229,520 of JAKKIB010000177.1, forward strand.
AAGTATTGCCGGATGTAAGAATTGTTGTAAAATATATATAAAATATATATATATATATGGCCATGACAGTTTACAACAACTACCGATATTGAATGGTGTTAGTTCGAGGGAGAATTTTGATAATTTTGGCATTGTTGGTAGAGCAACTTTTCCGTTTGCTTCTGTAAAACCAGTGCTTTTGTTGTTTACTATTTGGACTAAACTAAATCGATTTCAAAATCTCTAAAATAAAAAGGAAAATTACCAAAAAAAAAAAAAAACAAAATAAAAACACTTATATGACTTTTTTATTTGCTTTACTATTTCAGGTCCACCTGGTCCACCGGGCCCTCCTGGACCACCTGGCAAACGAGGGAAACGTGGTAAAAAAGGTGATCCCGGCGAAAAAGGCGATCCGGTAATTTCGTGAATACATAAATTTTTATTTAGCCTTAAGAAGTATAAAAAAATAGTGACTTCACTTAAACTTCTTCTTCTCCAAATGACTCCGAATGCACTTGAATTAAATTTCATTTTTATATAAATATAACAAACTTATTTTACCAATCAAATGATTTAATTAAGTTATCTTTCCTTAAAGAGAAGGCCATAAAAATTGCATAAAATTAAATCAATTTTTATTGTCCCATTTATTCATTTCAAAATTTTGCCACACAAATATATATTTACAAATGAAATGTTCCATGACGCTTCTAGCATTAAAAAATTTCTTAAAATTTTCTTTTGAATAATTTCTAGACATTTCATTTGCTTTCCGGATGCTTTAGTAAGACTTAGTTGAAACTTTTGGAGGAGATTTCATAGTTTAAGCTGATTTAGTTGAATTTCTGTATTTATTTTTATATTTTTTACACATATTTAAGGGTATTAATGGCTTAAATGGTGAAATGGGTGCTCCCGGGCCATCGGGTGATAAAGGCTCTAAAGGTGATGTAGGACATCCAGGCATTGATGTTTTTCAAACAGTTAAGGTACTAAATACGTTACAATATATTTTCTTTAAGTTTCTCTTTTTTTTTTTTTTGTTTTTTATTTTTCGTTTATTGTGATTTTAACACATTTTCTCAAAACTTGAATTTTCCATTTTGTGCTAATAAATTATTTAAGGACTTTTATTATATGAAATATATATTTATGTCTATGTATGTATGTGTGTGTGTGTGTGTGTGTGTGTGTGTGTGTATGAATTTGTATTTTATATTTAGGGTTTAAAAAGATCGGTGACTACTCTACATGGCGGTACTTTAGGTTATGCCGAAATTGTGGCCGTTAAGGTATTTCTCCAAATAAAATTAAATTTAAATTTCTTTAATTATTCTGTGATGTTTTGTTGATTGGTACTTTTCATTTTAATTCTAATTGTAATTTGGGGCATAATTTTAACTTTAGCTTAGTTAAAATTATAAAATTTTAATTATGAAATAAGATTCTAAAATATTTAATATGAAAATTTAGTTACGTTTAAAATTTGAGTCGTTGTTGTACAATTATTAAAAATGTTGTTTTTTTAAAGGTAAGATATTTTTTGTAATTTTATGAAAAATAGAAACAGAATGAATAATTTAATTTATATTATTTAAATATTGAGTGTAGATTGTTACACTCTACGCTACTTCTGATACGGCATATTATAACTTTGTGCAAATGTTTGTACTATTTAAAAAGATTTGAGATAAGTTCACTTTTTAATTAACTGATCGTCTCAGAATCACTTTCTGTTCTATTTGTCCATACGTCTGTCCTTTGTTTTTACGAAGAGGTAACTTCACGTTTCTATGTAATTCCATCAATCAATTTTAATGGCTTAATGGCTTTAATTTCTTCGATCAACATCTAATGAATGCGCCCTATCTAAGTTGCCAGATTTTCAGGCTCTTATACGACTTATCTGCTTACTGTCTGAGTACGTACATTTGGAAATTAGTTCGATAAAATGTTGTAAAAATGTGCCTTTTTGAACCAAAACCCCTTGACCTTATTGAATTCGGCACACAGTCGCTATTCAACTTGTGCATGCAAAGTGGTCCATATGAATTCATTTTTTGTATTCCTTGCGTTATAACTAACTTTCTGAAACTGAAACATTCAAAAATTAGAATTTTTATCTGTTTCAATTTTGTTTTTTTTTTTGCACATAAAGTAAAGTAGAGTGTTTAAATGTGGGCTGTTGCTGAACTCTTTCAAAAAATTCTTATTTGATTTTATATTGTTTGTAGTGTATTTGTTTATTTTTTGTATACTTTTATTCTTGTATTTTTCTTTCTTTTCATTTCTAATTGTTGTGGTTTAAATTGTAAATTTCTTTTGGCTGTTGTGGGCTTTTCTTTCTTTGTCGTATCGAAAAAACTTTTTTTTTATATATAAATAATAATTATTAAAAGGGTTTACAAGAAGCCGGTGTTAATGTATCTACATCTACAATTATACAACTTAAGGTAAGTGTAATTGTTTGTAGTTATTTTTAATTGGGGTTGATGAATGCCGCAGCATGCTTGCTTTTCTAGTTTTTCTTATTTGAATGGTATATTTTTCGTGTAAAATTTGTAGATTGAAAAAAAGTGTTTCTTTTTGAAAATATTTTAGGGTGAACCTGGTGAACCGGGTCCTCCTGGGCCACCAGGACCACCAGGTGAAGTTGGTGTACCAGGTACAAATGGTGTTCAAGGATCTCCGGGAGAATCTGGACCTCCGGGACCTGCTGGACCACCTGGACCACCTGGACCAATTGGACCACCAGGACCTCCAGGTCCTTTAGGTGTTAAGGTAAATTTTATTATTACATTTAAAAAGAGATACTAAAAAGACTAGGGCAGAAAATACTGGATTCATGGTTAAAATCTGGCCCTACAGATATTAAAAGAACGAACATTCCAAAGAGAATCTTATACATTAGGATATTGAATAGAATTGCCTAATGTAAATAAAAATTTCATTTCTGAGTTTCAACATCTCACTAAATTTATGTGCATCTCACTAAATTTATGAGCATGAGTAAGTTATAGACTAAAAGCGCGCTAGGTCCAACTGATTCATATAAAATTTACGAATGATGCATGTCTAGAATGCGACTTTAACTAAACGTGGTATTGTATTTTGCATACTTTACACGAAATAAACTCTTTTTCAGAATATTGTTGTTGTATTTGCTTTTATTATTGTTGTAAATAATTCACTTTACAATAAACATGGGAAATTCTACAGTCCACAAAAGAAAAATAGTACTTATGGCAAAAATACGGCATTAGCCGTATTTCTTCGTAAAAAAAAATTTTCTTTTTTCTTTTTTCCTTTTTGGTTCGCCAAAATTCTTATGAAGCATTCTTCTTTTCCTTATAATCATTGGCCTTTTGTTATCAAAAAATACTTATAATAATATTTTATAAATATTTTATAAAGTAACGAGTAAAAAAATAAAGTAGAGATATTATCAAAAAATTTTTTTTACAAAGTAAAACGTAACTTTTCCTTTTTTTGCTTATTTATTTATTTATTTGTTTTTTCTGTTTTCTGTTTCTTTTTTGTTTTTGTTTTTGGAAAAATGTAGGGTGATAAAGGTGACCGCGGAGATCGTGGTCTCACAACAACAATTAAAGGCGATGAATTTCCTACAGGCATTATTGAAGGACCACCCGGCCCACCAGGACCACCAGGTATGTTTTATAAACATTTATATAACAAAAATACAAAATAAGCAGCTGGCTTTAAGGCACAAACCACAATTTATTCACAATTTATTTATTCTTTTTAGTTGTCACAATAAACACAACTAAAAAAAAAATCTATAAATAAAGAAAACAAAAAAGAGAATGTTATTATTTATATTAAAAACTTATAACTTCATAATTGTGCTCAATGCATTTTGCTTTGTCCTTTATTTTGTATTGATTATTGTCTTCAATCTTTACATGAATGTGCTGCTCTACACAAGTCTCAAATAAATTGAATAGAATTGCTTTATATTGTTCCATTAGTTTTATTATTATTATTGTTGTTATTGTTGTTGTTATTGCTATTAAAATTTATAACCTTTTAGATAAAAGGGTGGACTGCATCTGCCAATAACAATAACCTTATACTTATTGCAACAACAATAATACAAAATTATCTTGTGTTATTATTCATACATTCAGTATGAAAGAGAAAGATATAAGGAGAGAGAGAAAAAGAAAGAGGATTTGAATCTATAATACTAAAGATTTTAGTTTAATTGTTAAGAATCTCTTTCAAAAGTATTTCAAAAAACAAAAAAACTTGCATCCAGCTGTGTTGTGTTTTGCATTTTATAGCATTTTATGGCATAAATTTAAATAGAACACCAAAAACTGAGAGTTAATTATCTTGCCAAAGGTAAAATGAAATAAGCCAAAGAAAACTAAAACAGAAGAAACCAAACCAAAAGGAAAAAATTTTAAGAAAATTATTTAGAAGAAAATAAGTAAGACTATTCAGAAGCAACTCTTAAATATTTCGTATCATTTTGCTTAAACTAAAAACAAACTCCGTAAACTAAATTGAAGTTTAAATTTTCAATTGTCGATTGATTTGAAAAGTTGGTTAGATAGAAAAGGATTCAAATATAAGACGATTTGAATAAAGTTTGGTAAAAATCGCTTTATTTAGTCTATCAAATTATCAAATTGTTTCATACAATAATTTCTTTCAAGATGGGCCTTCATAAGAAGATTTGCGATATAAATAGTTTTTTTATAAATCATTTTCACTAAAGTTAATCTTTGTATCAAAAGCCATTTGCCTAAAAATTTTCATAGGAATATTTTAAAAATTGTAGATGGCTCAACGCTTAAATCACCAATTTAAATGGCTTTAGAAAGTGATCGATATAATCTAAATTGGGCTCATCGCTTAAATCGCCAGCTTAAATAGCTTTAGAAAGTGATCGGTAAAATCTAAGATGAATCTATGTCAAATTGGGCGCACTAAAGCCCAATGGATTTTGTAATAAAGATTTAACTGGAAAATTATCTAATCTTCGATATTGTTTTCATCTCAGATTCTCTTAAGAAAATCCATATGCCAAACGGACATTTCTAAAAATATTAAATTACATAGATTTTGTAAATAAAATGTCATAAATAGAAGGTAAAAAATGAGTTTTTTTTTTGCTTTCCTGGTTTTTAGTGCAATATTCAATTTCATGTGAAATGAAATTTTCAATTTTTATTTATGTATGTGGCTTCAATGTAATCAATTTCGAATATTATGCCATTTCATATCAAATGTATGTCAAGAAGTAAAAAAAAAGAAAACCGAACAAAAAGCAAATTAAACCAATAAAATTATGATTATTACATGTGTGTATGAGGGAGTTCCGTTAATTTTTTTTTTCTCTTAAATAGCATATTAAACATGTATACGAGGGTAGATTAAACATTAGATAATGCCTGTAATACTTTTGGCCTATTCCTCTTTCGAATCTCTTTGCGAATTGTTTAATGACATTAAATTACATGACGAGTCATGTGTTGCCAAACGCCAACTAAATACAGAATCTAATGCCACACCCATTTCTGTCTTCAACTCTTTGTATGCCTAAAAGAATTCACTTTTTAGATAATACGAAACAGATAGTAAATGGAAAATCTCTGTAGGATTAAAGCAAGAATAAGATGCCGCGCTCAACTCTTAAATTACAGAGTTTCTTATTACATTTAAACCAATCGAATTTAGATGGCAATCATCGTCTTGATATATAATATTTGAATTTACATCAAAACGAATTTACAGATGATTCTTTTATGTACATAAAAATATACATATATATAGATTTACATATGTATATGTATTTGTATATAAGTGTAATGATAATCTTTCTCAATCTCATGGCAAAGAAAAAAAAGGGACTTGGTTTTTTTTTGGATTTTTCTGCTGAAAGTTGTGTAATAACGTCTGAAGTGTAAGAGCTTACGTGTAAATAAATATCAAATGAATACTTACACACACACGTATATATATATATATATATATATATATATGTGTGTGTGTGTGTGTATGCTTGTATGTATTTGTGAACGTTGTGACATCGTAAAAAAATTCTGCTTGTTTATTTTCTTTTCTTGTGCGCTTTTTCTTTTTTTTTGGAAAGATTTATTGGCGGAGAGTTAAAGAGTGATCGGTTGGTGGGGAGGTATATTACAGACATGTGAAAATCTTATAAAATTTCCTGAAAGACTGGTTTTTTTGTTTTGGTTTTCTTTTTTTGGTTGGTGTTTGGTAAACTACTTTACATTTAAAGTCATATTCATTTATCTTAATAAATTTTGATATTTGAAATGTCTGTTAAGCAAAAGATAATAACAAAAAAAAAAAAAAACAAAGAAAACCGAAAAAATTAAAATCAAGAAAAAGTCATCTTAAGAAGTCTAAAGTGTCATATTTCACACTTTGAATACTGATTTGAAAGTTATAAGGTTTTCTTTTTTATCGTACAAATAATTTACATATATATATATATATTATATATATATATATATATATATATATATATATGTATGTATGTATATGCATATAAGCATATATTTGCATATTATATGCATATCTTATTAAAATTAGTGTAACACCCAAGAAGAATTTTGAATCTGTCAAATGAAGTTAAAGAATTTGTATAAAAAAGATATATAGAAATTATTACAGAATTTTTCTCCATTGTAGGCGTGGCTAGTTGCTTCTAAAACCATGCAGGGGAATATATTTTATTATAATATCCAGATTTTTAAAAATCTTAAAGTGTTAACTGTCTGTCCATTTAAATGGGGGCGACCAATCCCGAGAAGCACCTGCTCAATTGGGAGTGGCTCATGAGATGGTTTCTGATCCATATCCATCAGGGGGCATCATGAGTTCACGAGATCAGATCCAAAGATTTAATTTGGTACCACGGGATCACCAAATTCATATTTTGCCCATGTGGTGATGTTGGAGTTGGCTTCGTGGGGGCTGTGGTGTCCATGTCGCGGACGCAGCTCGACCTATTATATTTATACCCACTATTATAGTTTTTGTCGAGCAGGGTGCCATTTCCCGAATAAAATGGCTAGCTGGGTGGGCTTATCGGGCTAATTTAATCTAAGCCTAGGGGTTTTAAGAAGGCCCTGAATCCTTACACCAAAGGATTAAGCTTACTAGATGAGGTGCAATAGTGGCTTTAAATTGGAAGCTAGTCGGGACGGTGGCATGCACTTTGTGACGTGTCTACCAACGCTAGCGATCATAAGTATGTTTATACCATGCATTTGAGCCTTCCCGGCAGGTATGCATGTAAAACACTAAATGTACTGTCCATTTAAATATGGGGGCAACCAGTCCCGAGAAGCACCTGCTCAACTGGGAGTGGCTCATGAGGTGGTCGTTGATCCGTGGCCGTCAGGGTTCGTCATGAGTTCCCGAGATCCGATCCAAAGATTTAATTTAGTACGGGATCACCAGTTTTAATGTGCCCATTGTGATGAGATTGAGGTTGGCTTCGTTGCGGGCGTTGCTCGTTCAAACTGTCCATTTAAATGCTTTTGAGTTGCTGCTCTGCCTTCTGGTTAAGCCATTTTTTGTAGCAATATTTCAAACATGCCTGCATTAAAAATTCTCTTAAATCTGTTATACGACACGCCCATAATGCAGTATCCCTTTTTATAATGTACTTTTCGTATTATGACTAAATTAATAGAATAGAAACAATTGGCTTATAATAAACTATACAAAAAAAGGACTATTTAGAAATCCTTTATACAAGAAAGTGTACAAAATATTGGACGGTTTGTTCCAAATTGAGATACTTAGTTTATATTTAAAGGAAATTTTAACAAAACCAAAATAAGTTGATTACTGTACAAAATTGATTACTTTATTTCAAAGTAATTGTAGCTTTGATTTGTATAATCAAAATTTTTGGGGGTCTAATATAAAAAATGGTGCATAACTCTGCGCAAAATTATAAGTGAATAATTTCTCATTTTTATTCGGATAATGTAAAACATAAAATTCACAATAAGCGATTCTACATTCAAAATCTTGCGTTGAATTGGAGAAAATTGCTCAAACTCATTTAGATAAATTCATGCCATCTGTGACGAATTTTTGACATTTCCATTTATATTTTTTTGTATATTTTATGGAGAATGTTTATTTTTTAATTACGGCCAATTGATGTCACGTACACGGCCATCACAAATGATGAGCAGCATATTTTGAAATAATAATTATAATAATAAATAAAAAAATAATTACCGAAAAAATCAAAAGCGTAGACATTTTTACAACCACCACTCAGATGTTGGAAGTATATTCATTTAATCATTATGTTTGTAACACCTAAAAGAAGTCACAGTTTGGCATGAAATTCTGAATCGATTAAACTGGTCTGTCTGTTTGTCCATCTGTCCGTTTGTCCTTCTGTCCCTCTGTTGTTAATATTTTCTTAATCGCAAAAAAAAAAGAAATATCCAGCCCAAATATGGCCAAAATATTGGTAGTTCTTGCACTCAGATTGATATTGAAAAACGGCAAAATTTGAAACAATCTCAGCCAAATCAAAATGTTTGTATTATAAGTATCCACAATTTGACCCCAAGCCAAATGCAATTTTCTTACTTACTTGTTATTGTTATGATGGAATAACAATAATATTAATAACGTTAGCAATAAATAACGATATTAATATTATAAATTTTATGAGACTTAAAAAAAGAAAAAAAGACCAAAATCAAAAATTAATTTCCATTACACTACGTTTATTAAAATATTTCTTGTATTTTCGATTTACATATATATTTGTTACATAATCAGTGTTTAAATGTGAATTGTAAATTGTATCATAAAATAAAATGATTTTTTGAAAAGTTGAATGAGTAATTATGAAATTTATTAAATCATTTATAAAGAGCTTTTCAATATAACTTTTTTCCTCAAATAAGTTGTCAGTTATTATCAAAAAAAAAAAAACCCATCATACTAAATGAAGTCCCCTTCAAAAATAAACATATAAATTTTTGTAAATCTATAGAAACCAACATTCCCGCGACATTCCCGGAAATAAAAGAGCAATTTCTAGAACTTTACAACTTATGCGTTTTATAGAAGTGAATTAGAAAATTAATTCAAAATAAATTGTAAAAGATTCTTATATTTTTTTAAAATCGAATTCCCCGATTTAGTTGTCTGATTGCCAATTTTGAACAGTATGGTTATCTAACTACAAGACTCTAACAATTTTTTTTATAGATTCTTTGCCATTTCCCTTTTTCCATTAAGCTTTTTATTTCGGATTCATTTCGGATTAGTTTTTCTGTGACATAAACAATATTTTTGAAGGATCTTCTTTTATGTTTTAGCCACATTTTTATATAATCATATAATATTTTTATAGCATAAAATTATCTGATTTATTTGTTGTTCTTTTTATATTTTTTTTTATTATTTTAATTTTTACTTGCTGTCATTTTAGTAGTTGTAGCTATTTAAATGCGATAAACTTTTCTGATTATATGAAAATTATTATAAATGAATTTTCATATAATTACAAATATATTAAGCATTAATAATACAATTACAATAACAATAATAATAATAATAAATGTAATCATAATTTCATAATTCTAAATGATGATTGCATCGTTTAAAAGAATTATAATTATTAAATATAATAAAAAAAAGATGTGTAAGAAAAACGTGAAGCGTTTATTTATTTGCTTAGATAGAAAACTACTTAGGCATAATAAAATGTTTATCTAAACAAGTAATGGATTTTATTAGCAATAAAAAATTGTTAATATAAAAAATTGTCTTCTTAAAACGTTCTAATAAAATATAAGGAAAATTTGGCTAAGGGAAGAGGGGGCTTTTGATTAAGTTACCAAATTTTAGGTACCCTTTTGCAGCTACAAAGACTTAAAGTTTTTCCTTAATAAAATTTGTCTTAATAAAATTTAGTAACATTAAATTTTCTGTGAAAAACGAAATCATGAAACATCTTCCAAAGGGTCGGGCCATCCAATTAACTTATCCCTGTTTTGGATTATGCCATTAAAGTGAAGCATTTCTGATCATTAAATACAAAAATGTTTTTACTTTAGTATCTTGCTTATAAAGCTATAGATTCATCTGCGGTTTTTTCGTGTGGCCAAAGTCAACAGAGTACCGCAATAATTTATAAATAAGAGCTCTTTTAAATCAATATAAATGATGGCATTTTTAAAAGCAGTGCCTTTTTCTTCCATAAAAATGTTTGTTTCCTTACACTTTTGAAATATTTGAAATCATTTTCCATATTGGAGGACCCTTTGAAAATATGTGATATATTTTTATTTAATCAAATCAATTGTTCCACTCTGATTTACAAGCAAGTTTTTTTTTTTAGAGAGCTCTACCATTTTAGTTTTAAAAATTTGCCTTTTAAGATCTTTTTAAGACCTTCTTAAGTTCTATGAGTAAGACTCTTAACAAGCAGAAATATTTTGACTTGAAAAATATTTCATTGGAATTTAGGTTTTTATAAATATTTCTATGTTTGAAAGAAAGATATTTAGATATTCATTGCTAAATTGTCATGGTGAACAATATTCAGATGAAACAGGTTCCTTAAAAATTCTTAAAAATTTTATATTAAACATAATTCTTCTATTTGAAAAATTTTCTAATTGAAAAACATATTTAAAAGAAAATGCCTTTTTCAAAATTTCTAACAATTATTTTAAGGTGCACCCGGTGAACCAGGTGAAAAAGGCGATGTGGGTCCAATTGGACCACCGGGACCACCAGGTGAAAAAGGACCACGTGGCAAACGTGGTAAACGGGTAAGTTTCTCTATTTATTTATTTCATTTCTGCTCAGTTAACTCTATAAATATCTTCCATGGAATGCAAACTCTTGTAAATAAAACCATTTCTAATGTTTGCATATAAAAGTTTATTTTTTCTATTTATCATAAAGATGATGTAAATTCTATGTAAATATTTGTACAATATTAATACACAAAAAATGCAAAAAAAAAAAACCATAAAGCATGCAACATATGCAACATAACGTAATAATAGAATTTTAAAATCTTTACACCTTGAAATATTTTACTTGCCTTTTCAAATATGACACTCATAATTTTCATATTGCCTTTCTCTTATACTTAGAAGACAACACCATTACACTTTTAAGACTGGATGGCATACATTATGTTTACATATGAAATATATAAATATTATATTTTATATAAATAACATAGCATAAACATAATAACAAAAACAACAAAACATCTTGAGCAAACATTTTAAGTTGTTAGGCACTAAACTCAAATGCAAAAAATGCAATAAAGAAGAATCTTAAAAGTCTGCTTTTTTTTGCTTGTTTTTATTATGGCATGCATTATATTTATTTTTATTTAAATATTCAAAAGTGCTGGGTAAAGTAAAGCCTCACCTACTAAACAAAAGAATAAAAGAGTACAATAATAAAGACACAAAAAAAAAAAGAAAAAAATAAATAAAAAAATAAAAAAAAAAATGTGTATAAAGATGACAAAGAAGTAGAAAATGATTTTCATATAATTTACTTGGAGTTTAACAACAAGTAAAAGTAGATTCGGTTTGTCTTTGAAAAACATTACCACATTTTCCTTAAAGCAATTAGGAAATTAACCAAATGAACTACAAGTTAATGCAGTATGAAAATTATAATTTTTGAATTGTTTGAAAACTTCTTTAAATGAATCAAATTTGAAATGATTATTTTCAAAAAAAAAAAATCTATACAAAATTGATTTAAACTTTTGGGGATTTTTTTATTCATTATGGCTTTTGATATTGGTCTTTGGATCAAAATAGAGCTATGTATCAAATTTTATCAAAATATCTCAAACATTAAGCCCTTGTGCCTGAAAATAGGCAACAAACTTTAGCAATAGCATACAAAGAATAACTTTGTACGAAAAGTGCTATAGAAAATGAAACTATTACAAATTCTTTTAGATATAACAAACGTCTGCCTAAATACTTGCTGTAGAGTGTAAACCCAAGCGCTTAAGTGTTTTTTTTTTTTTTTGTGTTATAACTACAAAAACGGTGTCACAATTTAAACTTAGTTAAATGCAATATGCAATATTAAGTGTCAGTAACCACCCACGATATCGCAATCACATTTTGTCATATAGGAAAATTAATATTTGATGAGGTGGGGAAACAAGAATGATGTAATTTGATGTGGATGTGAATGTGAATATGAAATGATGTGAACGGAAATAATTATCAATTGGTTTGTTGCTAGCATAAATTCTAATTGAGCTTAATATTGTTTTTTTTTTTAAATTGATTACCAGCATAAATCAGTTGAATAATGTTCCTTCTTTTAGTAGATTTTTAATTTGCTTGATTATTTTTGTGTTTCTCAATTTGCCACTTGTAAATTAAAGTTGATTTTAGCCTGAGTAAGTTTTCAATTTTTTGAAGGTCTTAGCAAACATGCAAAGCTTAAACAATTTGAGTGTAACTGTATTTCGATATGGTATGAGATATATGGGATTATACGCTTTACAATTTCATTTGATTATAAGGTGAAATCTTTAGATTTGTAGTCTCCAGGCCCTTTACATAAACGAAAGCATAGATTTCTTAGTAAAATAATTATTTATTTGACTTTGCGATAACTTTTTTAAGGCTTCCTCAAACAATATGTCGGATGACATAATCAAAAATTATAAATAATGATTTCTTTTGTATTATACGATTTCTGTCTGTAGTATGCGACTCCAAGAAACCTTTGATTTTTTTCTTTTTTTAGAAAGTTAAAATAAGTTTTTTTTTAAATTTTTTTTTGTCAAAAAAAAAAAAATAAAATAAAATAAAATGCAATTGCTATGAAACTATAAATCTATTGTGTCAATTTATTAGATAAAAATTTATTTTTATTTTGAAAAATATTATTATATTTTTCTTTATCTATTTTTGCAATATAAATGTTAACGCTTCTGGCATTGTTTGTTGCATGTTAATGTTACGTTTATCTTTTTATTTTATTTTTTTGTTTTTCCTATTAATATTTTTCATATTATTTAAAATTTTTTATTTAAACTCTAAAAAAAAAAAGGAGTAGCATTAAAAAATAATAACCGTAATAAGAAAACATGGTTTTGTTGAGATGGCAATTGTGTTTAACATCACGTTTTATGAATAAAGCGGCATCATTCAAACTTTTGCATTATAAATTATTTATTAATTTTTTCTTTTCTTTTTTTATTATTAGACGAAAAACATTTTAAACATTTTAGTATTAAATGTCAGTTGTATTAAATTTATACAATGCGCCCAAAATCTTTTCTACATCAAATAAGTAAGAACTTTATAGTCGATGTGAGCCGACTCTTAAATACTCAACACTACACTTTGCTTAATGAGATTAAAAAGTCAAATAAAATAATAACAAGTCAATATAATAAAAAAAAATTACTTTTTAAATTACTTGCAAATTTTTTGCAATTAAACGAGTGCAGATTCAATTAATCGACCAAATTCAGTATGCCCATTTATTATGTCAAGGCTCATAAGTTTTATTAAAACATTTACAAAATTGGAAGGCTTTATATGGGAATCATTTTCAATAAACTTCGCCTTCGGGCCAAAACCTATCTACTCCTTAAATTTCATTAAAGTATCTCTAAAATATTGACCTGTAGCTTGATAACAAATTTACATGGACAAATGCCTGACAGACAGAGAGGTTTGAACAAAATCAAGAAATAATTCTGAGTCGATCGGTATAAATGAAACATGGATTTATCTGTATGTTACAAAGTTCTACATAAACTTCCAGTACATTGAAAATATAAGTATAATGAAATACTTCTTAAAGCAAAATAAGAAAATATTTTAAAGATTGAAATAAATTGAAATTGATCAATATTTTATTGGGCCAAATTTATTCTTCTTTTTTTTCTTGAAGTTTTAGGTATAACTTCTATTACAATACTTTTACCATTTGGCCAAGAACACATTTTACTTAACTGTGCCATTCCCTGAATTCGATAAATAGAGTTAAAATTTTCATTCAGATGATTTTCTTTCTTTACAATAAAAATAAATAAAATTGATTAAATAAAACTAACTTGCAAAGTGTCTCAGAATAATTTTTGAAATCCTTTGAAGTTTTACTAAACTCTTTCGATATCTGATGTTGGCTCTTGTAAATTTGATTTATTAGTATTCAAGTTCTTTTGATTGATCGCTACTTTAAAATTATTATGATTAATTATCATAAAATTGTTACGATTATTCAGCGTCATATTTTAAGGGAAAAAAAGTCCTTATAAGGATAATATCTAAAATTTTAATCTCTAGATCAGGTAAATCCTTTCCCTTATAAAGAAGGAAATTTTTCAAAACATTCTTTTATTTTTTAGGGTATTTAAAAGTTGATCACTATCGTTTGTATCATTTTCATTTATATTTTTCTGTCATTACAACAAAACAACAACTTTTATCGTTGAAATTTGTGCAATAGTATTAAAATGTTCTGTGTGAAAACAAGGGCAATAGAAAAAGGGCCTTAATTGGTACTTTAATAAGAAAAAGAAAACGAAGCCTATTGCTTAATACAAAAAAAAAAAAATGTTAACGAAGCAAACAAAACCCAGATAATGATAAATTTTTAATGCCTTTCTTGATTTTTTACTCATTTTTTGCTCATGTTCCTGCTGTTTTTTTTTTGCCTTCTTATTCATGATTCGTCTACTGAAACGAACATAAAATAATGCTTTAAAAAACTTTTCTTTTTTTTTATTGTTTTTTTTTTGTTAGTATTGAATTTTATCTCAAGTCAACTGCTTGTAAAATTAAAACAAAAAAATTATACATAAAATAGAAAATAAAAAGAAATGATAGATAAAAGGAAAAGTGAATGAATTCAGTTGGAAGAAGGAAAAGAGAATTTTTTGATGAAGATGAAAAGAAAGTAAAAGCTACAAAATTTTATATGATAAAACTGATATAAATATACACAAAAATACTCTACTACGAAAGAAAACCTTCTTACACCTACATGGAAAAAAAAATATTGCTCGGTATGTCATAAACTTTTAGTATATTGCTGACATTGTTACCAATGTTGTTTGTTGTTGGTATCTTTTCTTTAGACTTTTTCTTACACTAGCATTTGTCTAGCGCATGACACAATACATGCATAATAAAAAAGCAGCCAACAAAAAAGTTATAATCAGTTCAAGTCAACTATTTAATATGGCAAGTCATTTCAAGTCTATTGTGATTAAAAAATAGGCATGCAAATTAATTCACAGAAATCAAGAAATGGTAAAATTTCAATGCTTAAAGAAATCTTGTACAGTCCATTGTAGCATAAGGTTTGCATATAAAGAATGAATCAATTTGATGGATCGATAAATGTGAGCATATTTTTGTTCAAAAATAATAAAATAAGAAAACCTTTCTTTTTTAACTTCTTTGTTTACAATAAATTTGTTTCTTATGGTTCTTGAGACAAAACACGTTTTCTGATAAAATTTTCATGAAATACACAAAAATCGATCTCTGTAGTAGGATAATAATAATATATGGACAGACAGACAGACATTAAAAATATTCAAAAAAAATTTTTCATAGTTCGTTTAATGTTTTTCCAACATAACATGTTAAATATGACCTGACCATAAAAATTATCCAAAGTTAAGTATTATTTTTAAGGATTAATGCTTGAGCTCAAGAATTAAAGTTTCTTAAAGTATCTAAGAAATTTCTATCTAAAATTATCCAATAAATTCACGGACTAAGAAATAAACATCAAGTTTTACAAAAAATGTTATTGAAATTGAAAGGTATTTTAAAAGGCGTGTCTAGCTCAAGATTTTTCTGGGATTCTTATTCTCTTTAAGAGTACAAATATTTGAAACATAAACATAAACATAAACATAAACATAAACATGACAAGCTAATATTCATAATGAGTTCGCTACATCTGTATGTATGGTTGGTTTTGGCAAACTATTTCATGCTCCATATGGTTTCGCAGCCTCAATTTCCTTAAGTACACACGCACATACCTACTTACGTAGGTATGTGCGTGTATATGTAAATGTGTGTATTCCTGTGTCATGTTATATCCTTTCGTACAAATGCTACTTGACATACAAATAATAAACGCATTTCTTGCGCTATATTAAGAGAAACAGAAAAAAAAAAAAACCAAGAAATTGCCATCATAAACAAAGAAAACTGGTAGATAATATAAAAAGCAGAGAAGATGGAAAAAGTTAGTAGAAATAACTTTTTTCGTTTTAGAAAAAAAAAAAAAACTTATTAAAAACAAAATAAAGAAAAGCAAAAAATGGGAAAGCAAAAGCAAAAATATGAGCAACATCTGGTAGCCGCTGTTTATCAAGAGATTTATATACGCATTTTACATAACTTATGAAAATATTAGATGATAAATATCTGGTAAAAAAAACAACTAAGAAATTTATAGTTGGTCGAAGCAAAATCCTAAATATTCTACATCACTTTGCTTTATATGATTGAAAAGTCAAGTAAAATTGAATTTTTAAATAATTTAAAATGTACTTTATATAAGAGAAGATTCAAAACATGGACTCATCTGATGCAAATTTTGGTACAAATATTTTTTACGTCAAAATACAAGGCTGTGCCAATTTTTGCTAAAATCCATACAAAATGTAATTGTTTGTCTATATAAAGACCTTTATTCGAAAAAGGCACTACATGGGGCATGGTCATAGAACTGCAACGAATTTAACTATTTGCAATACGGTTCTTATCTGGGCCAATACGCAACCATATACCACATTTGTTTTAATATATCCCTAAAATAGCAAGCAGTTTGTTGGCGTAGGAGTAACTTTTATAGAAGGACAGATGGACAAACGGACAGGCAGGCTTAAAGCGTATTTGCAAGTGTTTCTGAGTCAGGGCTTATCTCAAGTCCCTTTTCTTTTAAAAGGACTGCAAACTACTGCACAAATTTATGTTACTCTGTAACACAAGTGCTGTAAGGCATAAAAATGAGAAGAAAATAATAGAAAACCAATCGTCTAATATTTTTTCTAATCATATGAAAAATATAATCATGTTACAGAAAAAAAAGTAACTCAAAAGTAAAAGTTTTCAATTTGTACTGTTCGATTAGATGATATGAAAAAAATTTTTTAATAAAATAAGTATTACATGTAATGAGATATTACAATTTGCATCAAAAAATACAACAGACTTTTGTTAACTCAAAAATGTCCAACTTTTTATTTAAAGTCCACTTTATATTTACAACGAAATTTTTTACCTTGAAAAAAAAAAGTATAGTAAATTTAAATTCGCTTATATTTACATTTGTTGCAGATTTAATACAAAAAGCTTTAGGGCGTGAAAGTGCAACATCAGAAATTAAAAAATGAAATTTATAAAAAAATTTTTATAAGTAATTTTTTTTTTTTTTGAAGTGAAACGCAAAAGTTATTCTAAATGTATTGGCACAGTAAAAGATAAATCTGTCTGGAATAAAATATATTTCAAAATATCTTAACATAAAATTGCAAATGTCTAAGGTCGAATAATTTTCACTAATGCTTCCCATATAAGACTTTTATTTCAAAAAAAAGTGGGTACATGAAAAAAACATGCGCATTTTTTTAAAATATTTTTTACTAAAACTTGGCTCAATTTTATTAAATGACTTTTTAAATAAAATTTGTAAATTTGATGCAAATTATTCCTGATTGTTCCACTTTTTGAACTTTCTATCACACAACGAATTTTTCTTTAAAAATTACAAAGTCCTTGTTACGCCCTTTTGCTCTATAAATCAAATTTTTATAAATCCAATTCTACCACAATGTTTCTAACATTTCTAGATTTGTTACTTTTTTAATGTTACTTAATAAATTTGTAAAAAAAAAAGTGTAAAATATTTAAATAAAAGTCGTCTTAATCATCATCAATCATTATTATTGTTGTTAGTACTTACCATATAAAATCGTAATTTTTCTATATAAATTTGATGAGATTTGCTAAAAATAGAAGCAAAGTTGCTCCCTGCAATAGATTTGTAAATTTATAAGAAAACCAAAAAAAGTAATAGACAAATGACCCGACTTACAGATATGAACATGGCAAGATGGACTGATGGACTGATGGACACATGGACATATAAATAATGAGATAGAAAGCAGAGAAAAAAATTGTTTGTAATATGATTAAGTGTTAACATGAATTATACTTTTGTGATGTAGCTGATGTAGCAGTTGACAGAGATGTGACAAATGGAAGTGTCTAAGTAGACAGTAACATAATGATAATGGCAATAATAACTTTACAACAGATTTTTTTATAAGTTTTTTTTTTTTTTTTGTTATTATTATTATTATTATTACTGTCATTATTATCAGCAAGAATAACAACAAAAATCACAGTAACGGCAATAGACGAAATCATTTTGAAAGAAAATGAAGGTATGCAATAGTAAAATTTCCGCAGCTTATTTTTATAAAGTGAGTGAAAAAATTTAGCAATTTATGTTTAACAATAACTACAAAAATGCCGTGCCCACCACAAAAAAATAGTAAAGAACAACCACGGAAAAAATCAAAAAAAAAATCTAAAAGAAAAAGATGCAAAGTTAGATACATTTTTCATGTTATTTTTCTTTTTATTTTTTTTTTGTTTTGCCTATTTCTTTTTTTATATTGCACGTTTTCTTTTAAGACAATTGTTTTGATTTTTTCCTTAGAGAATCGTTGAGTACAAAAAAATAGTACAAAAAAAAAAAAACACAAAAGAAAGAAAATTTATGCAAAGTTTTAAATGGCTTAAAAGTTATCTGATTTTTGTTGGTTGAATTTTTCATTTTAAATGAAAGGCGGATAATTCGTAAAAAACACAACAAACTAAGTGGAAAATATATGTAAAATTTTTAGAGTTCTTTATTTAATATAAGCAAATAATAAAAATAGAAAGTTCACTTAAACTTACTTGAAACGGTAAACAATTTATGTAAATGAAATCGATTAAAAGATAAATGGTCCGAATATCAGATTGTTAGGTCGTTCTTGCTTTATCTAAATAATCTAAAATATATCTTTCTTTGGTGTCAAATTTCAAATTTACCGTAAGATTTAATCCAATTGTTTAAATGACACGCCTATAGCTAAATGTAATTAGAGTAGGCTTAGATTCTCCTGTAAGATCTATAGTCCTATAAAATGTTTGGGATCCTTTTACATATCAAATGCCTTAAATGATGTAAACTTAAATGGAAAATGATTTTTTTGCTATGCAATCGAATCTGTTAAAGTTCATCTCTTCGTGATCTTCCGAGTTACAAACAAACAACAAACAATTGTCTATTGTATGCTTAAATCATTTCATTTCCTTCCATTCATTTCTTCATTCAATATAAAAAATGCCATAAAAAATTTTGAAAATTTTAATTTGGCAGTGCCGGTGTATTAATTCCGTTTTTGTCCATTTACTAAAATCAGTCCATTTACTAAAATCAGTTGAATTCATCGAAAATAATAAACACGGTTCCTATTTGATACATTTTGTTAGAAGATTTTACGCATGGCATAAACAAAATCAAAAGGAATTATTTTTTGGATTTTACAACTAAAACCTAAATCGTGGAAAAATTTCTTTTACGCTAAAGCACCTTTTTGATACTACTAAAATACATAATTCTATAATTGATTATCGGTGAGGCGACATTAGTTAAGTACTTAGATATGCCAGACAAATAGGAAATTGCGAAAATTTCCGAAAGTTTGCGAAACTTGACGATTTACCGATTTTTCCCAATTTTTACTAATATTTCGCAAATCATTGCCAATTTTTACCAATTTTTGTCAATTTTCACCAATTTTCACCAATTTCAACCAATTTGTGCACATTTTTACCAATTATCATCAATTTTCGCAAATTTTCGAAAATTTTCAGAAATAAACTCATGAGTTTTGATTTTTTTCCATATTTAGAAATATACCGATCTTTAATTGGCGGGGAAAATAATCAATTGAAAAATATTTGGCATTAATTAAATGTCGGTCAATGGACTTATTTGTAACTAGATGGAAAATCTTTTATTTAATCAAATTTAATAAAAAAAATATCGAATTAAATGTGTGAATACTTTTGTAAAGAATCGAGAAAAAATCTATACGTACAAAGTAATCTAATTGATAAATTACTGAGCATATTTTCGTGGTACATTTTTGTAGAAATTTTTGTGCATATTTTCAAGCGCATCCTTATGCAATTTTACTTTACGACGCAGACTTATTTAAATACAATATAAATAAAAGTAAATGATTATTAATATAAAATAATTTATATTTAGAAAAATTTTTTAACATTCAAATATTTTATAAATTTGCATTCTTCTTATATTTAAAATCAAGAAATTATAATTTATTTCTTTTGGCAAAATATTCATTTTTCAAATGAGTTTACTCAATTTTAAATTGTGAATTGATTTATCTATGTTTGTCTGTTTATCATTGAAATTTTTTTCTGTTCTTCTAAAAATTGAAATTGTTGATAGAAATATTAGTCCAGGATAAGCATAAATTACCTTTTTAAAGTTTTAGAGTTATTTAAAATATTAAGATTTAATTATAATTTTAATTTAATGTTTGCCAACCGAGACATTTGTAATTTGATTCCTCACAAAATTTACATAACTATTCTTTGACAACAGAAATGATTTTTTTTTTAAGTTATATAACTTTTTAATGAAATTTGAATTATCTATTGAAGTTTACATCTAAAAGGGGGACCTTTTTGCCCCCTCTTTTTTTTTCTTAATGCGCTAAACATTTGCCTTAACTGCTATCACAAACATAAAATTTCAGTCATTTTCATATTTTTAGCATTATCTAAATAAAAATTTCCATTAAATACGCACGTCTCATATAACAAACTTTAAAAATATAAATTTTATATATATTTATATATGCATGCGTGTCTGTAATGTCTATCAAAAAATTGTACGTTCATGTAAGAGATGCCAGACAAAAGAAATTACCATTTAAATTGAAAAGTGTGTGGCGCATCAAAAACAATTTTTTTTTCTTTACACCTTTTGCGAGTATATTCAGTATTATATTCAGTTTAACATATGTAATAATAATAACAATAACAACAATAACAACAATAACAACAATAACAAGAAATATAATGCTTTATGTGGAAAATAGAACTCTACCTCTTAAAATGTAAAAAAATCATTGAAAGTTAAAATATCGAGGAGATGAAAATGAAAATCAACACTCAACGCAAAATAACAAATAAGCAACAACAAATATAAATATTTATAAAAATATGTAGCAACAAAAACAAGTTTAATCAAGGCCGACTTTTAAATACTCTGCATTTTTTCTTTTTTTTTTTGTAAATATTTAAAAAGTTGGAACAATAAAATTCAAGTCAAGGAAACTAAGAATCGTAGAGTTTTTTAAGAATTGTAAGTACGGGAAGTAATGCGAACCTTGAAACGTTCTGGATGAAATTTGGTATTATTATTAAATAAATCTAATAACAATTTTGAGTAGATTTTTTAAAAAAAATTTTTCCAAATTGTAAATTTCTTATAATGATCTACTTTTTAAAATGAAACTTTTTTTTTTTTTGGGGGCTTATCATAGAAATCCTTCGATATTAAGCATTTTCAGTAAGCATCGTACATGAGTCAAAATTGTGTTTGTATATCAAATTTTAACAAAATGTCACAAATGTTGCGATTTGTTACTTGATAACAGACAGACAGTGTGTAGTGAGTGTTTTACATGCATACCAGTCGTGAAGGTTTAACTGCATGGTGCACAAGCGTACTTAATTAGCTGGTGATCCCATGGTACCAAACTAAATCTTTGGATACGATCTCGTGACTCATGATGCCCCCTGATAGCAATGGAGAACCAACAACCATCTCATGAGACACACTCAGTTGAGCAGGTGCTTCTCGGGACTGTTTGCCCTCACAGACAGATAGGCAGACATTTAGTACACAAACAAACTGACAGTTTTAAACTCAGTCTCAGCACTTAAGGACTTCCCAGACATTTCCCATGGATAGACAATCGCATGAATGGATTGTTCATAAATTAAATTAAAAAGCAATACGAAATTGATAGTTCTATTTCAAGTAATTTTGGGTGTTACAAACATTTGCTTCAACTTATTTTATGTATAAATTTTGTAGGGTACATAAACTATCCATTTGTTACAAATCTCGTAAACTGAATGATGAATGAGACTTTTACAATGTATGACTGAATGAATGAAATAAAATGAAATGAAATGAAATGAAATGAAATGAAATGAAATAAAACAAAGTCGAATGATTTTTGGTGAAAACGGTAGCAATTCAATTCAGTAACAATTTATGGCTAAAGGCTTACAATAACAATAATATTGAAATATATACAAATACAAAAAAAATGTGGAGTGCGCTAAATGAGATATAGATTTATCGAAATTTATATAATAAATAAAAAATTTGTGATAACTATTTCAGCAGAATCATTGAAAAACATTTACATCAATAATATTTTATTTACATTTTATTTGAATATTTTTAATTTTATTTTGATTTTAATTTTACTTAAATTTTATTTTATTTTATTTTGTTGCTTTACTACGTTATGTGTTTTGGCCATTTTGGCAATAAAATAATATTCTTAATTATAATTTAACGATGATTGTTGCACTTAAAAATTATTAAAATGACTGTAATAAAAAAAAAAAAAAACTCCAACCTATATTTTTATAACCAGCCATTTAAGGATTAATGGTTCAATAATAGGGAAGCTTTGCAACACTAGTAAGAGTTTTTCTGGACACTTCCATTTTATTTAGCCTTAAAATTTCTAATTAAAGTCCTTAGTGTATCTTATTGTTAAAATCGTTCAATTCGTCTTAGCTTTGGCATTTTCCTAATGCTTCTTCGATCTCATAATTGTCTCACGATTTTTAAGCAACTCCATTTGATAATCGTATTAATATGAAGCAAATTCTAAAATCAGAATGTACAATTTTTCAATTCACATTGCACTTTGGGAGTGTACCTTAATTGATTTAGCTTATTTTCAATACCAACAAATCTATAAAAACTTTCAATACTTTTACCAAATTTAAAATCGATATCTTTTTTATGCTGCAATCAAAAGAATGTTTACCACACACGGTTACACGTAGAAGCGATACAGACATGCCTAAATCGAATCAGAATTTTATGCTGATCAAGAATGAAATCTCTGAGACTTCTTTTTGGACCTTACAAACATAATGACAAAATCAGTGTACCACCAAATCTGACTGGTGGGTGTAAAAAGCATTTAACTAACAACAATTATACTCTTATTTAACAATTTAAAAGTTTCAAAAAATATTAAATTTCTTTTACATTTTGACTGCTTTTTTTTTTTAAAGTACGCGCACGGAAAGCATGAACAAACTCGCCATGAGATAAGTTTCTGTTTTGTTCATTGTAGCAGCTTATTGCCCCCTTTGGTGTATTTGGTGTATTTCAAATAAAACTGAATACAAAACAACAATAAAAAAAAAGAAAGGAAAAAAAGAAAGCAAAGACTTCAAAAGATTGCAAAAAATTAAGATTTCTTGCCACTTCTTGAAAGTATTTTGTTTATCTAATGCATGAATTTTTACAAATAAATATTTTATAACTTTCATTACGCTCTTACTTTTTTCCTTTGTCCTTTTTTCTCATGTCTTCTTCTTCTTTGTTTTTTTTTTTTTTTTTTTTGCTTTTGCTTTTTTGTATAGTTTAAGAAAAGTGAGACTTTTCATTTCATTCTTATGAAAAGTGCCCATAAAATATTCTAACACCTAACTAAGATCATACCCCCGAAGGTGTTTTTCATAAAATATACCAAAAAAAAAAAAAAAAAATTGCTTTTTGTTATATACAAAATATAGCAATAAAATTTGCCATCAGTAATATGAAAGAAAGCAACAATAATAATATCAAAGAGCAGACAACTTTTATGAATTCTTTATAAGTCAATTTTTGGAAGAAGGAAATAACGTTATGACATTAATGGCTTCATAGACAAGGATTTTTACAAGTCAACAAAAAAAACTCTTAAAGCAAGAGAATATAATAAAAAGGACATTTAATCAAACTAATATGAACATTTATGCATTTAAAAGTTTAATAAATACATGCGATGGAGTTGTACGTGACCGACCTTCTAGAAAAGAAGAGAAAGGAAAACTTCACAAGCCATGGCAATGATAAGAAAAACAAAAAAAAAAAAAAAGAAAATTCGCTTTCTCTATTAAAAATTTTATATCTTTACTCTTAAATGACATTAAGAAAGTTTTTGCATTCTTTTTTTGTTTTTGTTTTTGTTTTAGCTTTTTTCTTTCTTCTTCTAGAAGAAGCGGCAAAAAAAAAAATTAGAAAAGCGTTTAAATGTAAAAAACTGAAAAGAAAACACTAAAAAAAATTATATAAATATATAAAATTTCTTTCTTAAGTGTTAAGTGACAAAGGGAGAGTTATATTAAAACGGCAAAGACATAAGAAGAAGAAAAAAAAAATAAGGAAAAGTCAAAAAGGAAACAATGGCAGAGAAAAAGGTCTGGCATTTGTCTTCATTGTTTTAGAATTCTCCGAAATTTATAATAATAAAAACCTTCAAAAAAAAAAAAATTCCAAAAAATAAAAAAACAAAAACAAAAACCAACAATAACAACAAAATGAGAATGAAAAGTTTTCATACACAAAACAATGGAAGCGCGTAAAGTCTGGTAAAGTTTTAGTTAATTTCACGTTTAAACATCCGGACCAGCAGCAGCATTATCAACACCGCAACATAACGACAGTAGAACTGAACTTTTCATTTAAATTACAAAAAAAAAAAAGTAAAAGAGCAAGCAGATGCATGTAAATGTATTTGTGTGTTTTTAAGGAAAACTTTCATGGAATATTCATATGAATAAGTTTGACTTTTAGATTCATTATCTTACCATGGCAAATTGTCTGGACGTAAAGACAATCATGACAAATTTAAAATTAAATTCAATTGAAACGTGCAGCCAATGATTTTTATCATACAAAAATTTTTTATACAAATTTGTATAATCTTATGAAAAAAATCTTAAATCATAAATAAATAAAATTTTAAGCAGCCATGAGTTGCTAAACTAAACCATTCTCCTCATACAAAGCTCTGTTTTTTTTTCTAATTTTCGAACTTTAATTTTTTTTCCTTAAAAATGTCTTTAATTTTTATTGAACATATTTATATAATTCTTTCCTCTATAAAAAAAAAAAAAAAACCATCACTAATAACACAATGACACTGTCACATTTCATACATGTAGATCAATTCAATTTTTCCGCTTACAGGAAATTTAAAAGGATGCAAAATATAAATCAAGATAGACAAGAAAAATGTTCAAATTGTACATTATTTTGCTTAGGCTAATGGAAAAGTAAAAAACGCTAAAAAGAAAAAATAGAAAATTGGAATGAGATGAACCAACATATGGATCAAATTTGATAAAGCAATTTTATATATCGAGCAATAAATAACTATCTATGAATTTTCATTTAAAAATAAACTGAATTGTTCATTCTTCTGATATATCTACTTTTTCCGAAATAGGTCGTTATATAAGAAGTCCGATCCATTGCTCAATCTTACCTTTTGAAACTATTAAAATATAAGTAAGATTTGATAATACATTTACAAGGACAGTTCAGTGTATGTTTTATATGCATACCTGCCGTAAGGGCTTAACTGCATAGAACAGAAACGTACAAATGAGCGCTAGCGTTGATAGTCATGTCACACAGGGTGCATGCTACCATCAAGATTAGCTTCCAATTTAAAGCCTGTATTACACCTTATATACATGGCTTAATCTTTGGTATCTAGATTCGGAGCCTTCCAATTACTCCTTGGCTTAGTTTAGTTAGCACAATAAGCCTAACCAGCTACCCATTTTATTCGGGAAATGGGACCCTGCATGACAAGCATATATATGTTTGAAAGAGCATCGACTGCGATATGAGCACCACAGCCCCCACGAAGCCAACCTCAATAACACCACAATGGGCTTCTTTAAAACTGGTGATAGCGTGGTACCAAATTAAATTTTGGTCGGACCTCGTGACTTATGATGCCACCTTATGGCCGGCATCACCAACAGCCATCTTATGAGCCACACCCAGTTGAGCAGGTGCCTTTCGGGGCTGGTTGCCCTCAAATGTACAAGGACAGACGGGCAGACAAAGAGTTAGATGTAGAAATTTAAATCGTTTCAAAATACGATTCTTAACTGTTTAATATAATAAAAGGCGAATCTATTGCTGGGCTCTTTACCTAACCATTAATATTATGCATTGTGTAGTAGTAGGACACAATGTTTATGGTAACAAAGAGTCATACTTATGCTCTTTCGATTATTCAGCAAACTTGGGTGGCAAAATAAGCGATAGGCCATAAAAATAAAATCGGAAAGAAGCTAAAATCATGTTTGTAGTTTTTGGCCAAGAAGGGAAATATGTCAGAATAAAATCAAGCATAAGTTCATAATGCAAGTTCAAAGGAAATTAAGATAAAAAAAAAAAATTTGCCTAACGCCCAGTGTAACGCACAGAATAGTCGCCATTACTCAATTGTAGCACTTTATATTTTTTTTTTTTGTATTGTTGGCATAATATAAGACAATTATTATCATAAAAAATGTAATAAAAATTACTTTTTCTTTAAAAACATTAGAATATTAAATAACTTTCAGACCAGGTTTTGATATGAAAACTTTCTTTTTATAAGTTTAAACAACTAACAAAAACAATATGTGATGTATTAAGTTGTAGTATCATAAAAAAATTTACAATATATTTATACATCTACTTAAGCTTTTTAGAATATTTAATAGAACAAAAATAAATTGAAGCAAAAAAAAAAAAGAAAGTTGCATAAAGAAAAAAAATGAGACACATGTGCTGAAACGACTAAAAGACTAAAACAATATTTTTCAAATCAAGGGAGGCTAAAAATAAATGGTTGCTTGTATGTATGTATGTATGTACATAAATACATAAATACATACATACATACATACGGCTAAATTGTTGTTGGGCAATATTGAGCTCATATAATTCAAGAGATGCCCTTTTTTTATTGCTTTATTTTGTTTTACATGTTTATCCAAGAAAAAAATGGATGGTTTTGCAAAAAAAAAAAAAAAAATTGAAAAGTTTGTATAAAAAATTTATACATTTATATATTTTCTTACATGAATTCTTGAAGAAAATTATGTAAGCAATAAGAAATATCTTAGAGAATCTTGGATTTTTGTCCATTTTCCATTTGAGAAAATTGCTGATTTACATTGATTTTTCTGAATAAGCTTTGCCCTTAAATTCTCCATTATATAATTATTTAATTATGAATTTATTTTATAGAAATATTAATTATGGGTCCTTTGGCCCTTATAAAAACCCTTTGCGATTTCTTTTAAATCATTCTGCTTAAAGGCGTTTTGACCTTTGTCTTTTCGATTTTCTTTTAATTTGAAGTTTACTCATGTAAATCTAGACCTGAGTAATTTTGAATATATTTTAATAAAATTTACTGAACTTCTATAAATAATTGCATTTCAATTTAGAAGGAGCCGGTATGGTAACTTTTTAGACACTTTCCGTCATACCGAAGCTTTTAAATTCTAAGAAAAATAAAATTTTTTATTTTCTCCTTTTGAAATTCATTTTTTTTTTTGGACTCTTAAATTAAACTATTTGAAAAATAATGTAACGTAAAGTATTTGAAAAATCGCTCAACACCATCTATAAACTTTTTTAGAAAAGTTAAAATCTTTATTCACTTTCTTTACTTAACGCAAACACTTTTTGCAATTTGGTATATTTTTGAACAAATTGAAATATTTTTCTTCAAATAGATTCCAAAATAATATCGATTTGAACTTATGTTTGTATTCCATAAATAATTTATGTTATATAAATACTTTGACAATGATTAAAAAAAACTAAAACTTAATAGAAAAAGTTACTTAAGTTGAAATGTTCGAATGCGGTAAATGTTTGTTTCATTGTTTGTTTTGTTTCTTATTTTTTTCTTATTATTGTTATTGTTATTATTATTAACCTTTCACAAAAAGTTTACATTATTTACACTTACGCCTGCCTTACGCTGATATCAATCTCATTACACAAAAGCAAATGAAAAGAACAAAAAAATAAAAAGCGACACTTTTACTTTTACAAGTGACTGAATTTTATATTGTGCTAAATTTTGAAAATGTTTCATACAAATATGACAATGTGATAATGTGTTTCTTTGATGGTCAACTTAGAACAAAGAAAGAGAGAAAAAAATATTTTATTTTTTTAGTTGTAAATAATCGATGGCTCTCTCAACTTTTTTTCTATAATTAATGTATAGAAATTGTACGCTTTTAAAAATCTATATAAAAATTTTAAAAATTAATTCAATAAGTATATGCTTTAATTAAAATTCTCATTTCACAATGGAAATTTTCACAAAAAAAAAAAAATTCTTCGAAATCTCTTATTAAAGAAAAAAAAATTTTAGCAAGAAAAAAAAAATTGATCCATCCATCCATTTTCCATCCAAGTAAGACAAAATTTTATAAAATATATGTAATTCTAAATAAATTATGTATTTGATTATAATAATTGAAAAAAATAATTAATTATAATAATTAATTAAACTAATTAATTAATATTTGTTAATTAACCAGAATTTAACTTAGAAAAAAAGTTAAGGAGATTTGATTAAGTGCCCAGCAAACCACATTCACATTTTAGTTGTAGCTTTTGACAAGCTGCTTCCGGAGCCATGTAGTAATTAGAAAATAAAAAGTTAATTTATATTTATGTATGAAAGTAAATTTATTAACTCTATTATAGTTCCTGTTCCTTTCAACTTCCTTTCTGACACCGTTTCAAAAAATAATCAACATACATTTATGGTGAGCAGTTAAGGCATAAAAATTCCACCTCAACATACAAAAAACAACATGCCAAAAAAAAAAAAAAAGGAATCATGTAATAAAGTTTAGGAAATGAAAGATAGAAATTTCTCTTAAACAAGTTTCAAAAAAAAAAAGAGAAGAAGAAGAAGAGTCAGCATGGCAGAAAATAATAATAATAAAAGAAAATTAACTAACAGAGTTTGAATTGTTATTGTTTTCCCTTTATTTTCTCTTTTCCTCTATTTTTTTTTTTTGTTTCATTTTATTATTTTACAGTTTCTTTAGAGTCCTTGGGCACATCAATGCACATAAGCACTATGCCCATGCCTCTAACTATCCTTTTTTATACATGTATGTACACGCTTACATACAAATAGTTACATTCAATTTTTGTTCGCAGTTATTTACAGTGAGTCAGGTTTGTTAACTAAATAACTGAATCATATACTCAAATACACAAATACACACAAATACACACAAATACACACACATACACCCACATACAGATATACATCTAGTTTTTCTATTGTTTAACGTGGCAAAAGTGTTTTACACATATTTCTTTTATTTTTTTTATTTTTCATCTTTTTTTTTTTTTTTGTAATTTGCTTTGTTTTTGATGTTGCCGTTTTTACTGTGGTTAACGAAAACTATTAACTATCAACTGTTTTAATATTTGTTGTAGTAGCTTTATGTACATTTACCCCTTAAATTTTACATGTAACAAAACAATAAGAAAACATTATAACTGAATCGGTGCCGAATCTTAAATATTCTACACCACTTTACTCAATACATTATGATGGAACACCTCAAGAAAATAAATCGTAAGATCAAAGAAGCAAAAGTGAAAAATTTTAATTTTTCACTTAATTTTTTTAATGATTTGTAAAATGGTTTAAAAAATGAACTGATATGAAACAGATTTGACACATTTTGTGTTTGTTTTTTTTTTTTTTTTTTTGGTGATATTTACAAATAATAATTGGAAAGTGATTTTCATTTAAAAAAACATGTATACGAAATTATCAAAATTGTTTGATAAAAGAACTTTGTTAAAAAGTAGAATCTTATAAAACCGTAAGAAGTTTCCGATTTTGTCCATTTAAAATTCTTTTTGTCATTTGAGTAAAACATGCCACATCATATTTTAAAATATCTTTATAATTATGATGCAGTGCATGGTCCACCAAGAGACATAGCAAATCTAAAGGGTGGATCTATTTTAAGACTTTCTTTTAGGTTGGTACAGGTATTCGCATAGTTCCATTGAAGACTGCAGCAAAAGTGGTGTAGAGTGTAACAAATTTTTTTTTTTTAGTAATTGATATAATAAGAATAAAATATAGAATTTAAAGTTGAAATAAAATTTCGATTGTAGTATTTTTATATTAATTTGGTGTAATAATTTAAATAGTCTCAATGTACAAAATATTTACATAGTGTGTTGTGCGAATAATTTTGCTTTCCATTTTTGAAAATAAAAACATGTCTGGTATACTATAAGCCAATGTCTACATATATAGATATATGGACCGGGTGGTGGTATTAAGGATGAAGATTATGATGATCCACCAGTGACATTGCTAAGAGGACCACCAGGTCCACCCGGTATGCCAGGTAAAGATGGTCGTGATGGACGTGACGGTATAAAAGGTGAGCCTGGAGAACCAGGAGAACCG
Source organism: Melophagus ovinus (assembly GCA_023089585.1). NCBI lineage: Eukaryota > Metazoa > Arthropoda > Insecta > Diptera > Hippoboscidae > Melophagus > Melophagus ovinus. Next base: position 7,260,196 of record JAKKIB010000177.1, read on the forward strand.
GGTTCGTTGGGACCACGCGGCTTGGATGGTTTACCCGGTGAACCGGGTATAGAAGGACCACCCGGTTTGCCGGGTTATCAAGGGCCACCAGGTGAAAAAGGTGATCGAGGTGATATTGGGCCACCCGGTTTAATGGGACCACCCGGTTTACCTGGACCACCCGGTTATCCGGGACCAAAAGGTGATAAAGGGGATCGTGGTGATTCTGTGAGTATTTGTTTTCTTTTCATTTTTTTTGAATTAAATATACATATAATTGCTGCTGTGAGAAAGAAAGAACAATTTCTGATTAGCCCTTTCACTAGAAGTACAGAAAAATGCGTAGACGACAGGATGATGGTATGGCCGATGCACCACTTATGCCCACAATAGAATATGTATGTTATTAATTAACTGTATAATGGTACCTTTAAATGCAGAAATGTGTTAAATGAAGATTTCTTATAATAATTTTATTAGTTTTATGGTCCACCAGGACCACCAGGACCAATAGGACCACCAGGACATCCCGGTACACCAGGCGAAAGAGGTTTAGATGGCCGTAAAGGTGATCAAGGTGAAAAAGGTCAAAAAGGTGATCAAGGACCTATGGGCCTACCAGTAAGACCCTTATATATGTATAAATTTCCAAAAAACTAAAAATCAAAATCGAGACAGAAAAAGAAATATTTATTCAAAATAATACGACTTCTTGTATTTTACTTTTATACAAATTTTATAGGGTCCTATGGGTATGCGTGGTGATTCAGGGCCAGCGGGCCCTGCTGGCAAGGCTGGTATACCGGTAAGTTTTTTTAAGTGTTTTTATTGAAAAAAAACTATCTACTAAAATTACAAATTAAAAGTCTAATTCAATTATAATAATTAATTAATTGTTGTAACTAAAAAGAAGATATTTTTTGCTATATTTTTTTAATGTGTTCTGTTTTCTTATAATAACAGGTGTGGGCCTACTAATCCTAATTCCTAAACTTATTTTACATAAATTTTCGTATCCATTAAAATTAATTTAATTAAATTAATAAATTAAACAAAGCATTAAATGTGTTATATAAAAATTAATAAAAAATATTCTAATTTGAATTTATAATTAATGCATAATTTTAAAATAATTTACTCATAAAGAATAACTTTTTAAAAAATATAAATATAAAAATTTATAAAATTCAAATAAGAAATAATTAAAAAATATTAAATAAAAATAAATAAAATATATAATAAATGTTTTATAATAAAAGAAAAAATTATTTAAAATATATATTTTTAAAATAAAAATAATAAACAATTTAAATAACCATATATTATTATAAAATAAGAATGTATAGTTAAACAAATTTAGATAACCAATGATATAAAAAGATTAAATCGAATTTTTGAACTCACCTTTTTCGTTATAACATCGACCTTGAGCTAAAGCGGTGCTATTTGGTAAATATACAAAATTCCGCAAAGAAAATCCCGGCAAAGTCTCTACTTTAGAACTTTATCTCTTTTTATGTATAAATGATTGAAAATTTTAGACATGTAAAAAATCTCATATTCTTAAAAAATGGCTCAATGTTTAACTGGGTTATAAACTTAGTTTACTAAACTTAAAATTTAAACCATTTAGACATGATCGAAATTCTATAAAACTTTTATGGTTTCTTTTAATTTTTTTAAATTATGTAATACTTATTACATAACATCAACCAGAAATAGTATTAATTAAAATAATTTCATAAATAAAAAAAAAAGGAAAATAATTAAATGAATAAAACGAAAAAAAAAGACAAATCGAAATATTTTGGTAGAGAATAAGGGTACCGTCCATGGGCTACAACTCAATCAGTGTAAGTGAAAAAAAACAAAATAAATTCAGAAAATTAATATTAATGATACAAACTTATAAAAACAAAATCCGCATTGAAAAAAAATTATATCACAAAAATTGTCAATCAAAATATGTAAAATTAAAATTAATGTGGTAAGTGTATAGTAATTAAAAAATAATTAAAAAAATGGTAATCATAAGAAAAATAAAAAAATTAATTAACAATCCTATATTTGTAGTTAGGAATATATCTCATTAAATAAATAAATAAATAAGAAAACAAAATTAATTAAAGAAAAAAATTATTAATAAATTTAAAAAATACAAATCTCATATAAATGATTTTAATAAAGTAACTTAAAGAATGGTCCGCAAAACCAATAGAAGAAAATTCAAAATTTTATAAAGAATTACAAAATTTTTAAGTGTATTTGGTTTTTCGTAAAAGGAAAATTTTACTTACAAAAAAAAAACATTTACTTTATAAGTGTAAATATTAAACAGAAATAAACTGTAAAAACAACAAAGAATAAAAAATATTGAAAGAAATCAAATAAATAATAATAAAAATACAAAATTATTAAAGCCATAAAAATTAATATACATAAAAATAAAATAATATAAAATAACATCAAAATCAAATATATCGAATGGGTTTCACAAGCAAAAGAAAGAAAAGAAAATTGAAATAATAAAAAGTAATACAATAAAATAATAATTTTTTTGAGTCAATACATACAAATTGATTTTTAAATGTTTATATAAAAAATATATACTTTCCTATATATAAATTATTTAAAGTGGGCATAAAAAGGCTAAAAAATGAGTTATTATGTAAAAAGAAAAAATAATGATTGATTTTAGATTTCAAGAAACAAATTGCAAAAGAAAACATAAAAGATGTTATAAAATAATAACGAAACAGCAAAATGAACCTATAAAATATTTTACTATATAAATATAAATGTATGTATGTATAATTATGTAAGTGTGTAAAAAAAAATATATACCAAGAATCGATTATGCAAATCTACGTAAACAGACTTTGGCCGTTTTTTTAAAACAATTTTAAATCACCATATCTGTTCGTCTGCCAATTTATCCAAAGGACGTTCGTACGCTATCAAATTGCTGATATAGTAAAGTATGTTAATAAAAAGTGTGTCTGTTTTGGCTTAAAGCTGGACTAAACTAAACCTGGCTGAAATCGAATTGTATACTGAAAATAGATTTATGTAATTGAAGTAATAATATTTTCATTTAATAAAACTCTGGACCAAATTTAAACTCAATTGATTGATCTTTGAGCCTCGTTTAAAGTATAAAACATTTTCTGCTAAATTACTATGTAAATATTTTTATAAATTTTGAAACAATTTCAAGACCCCATAATTTAAAAACATTACATTTACATAGATGAAACAAAAACACTTTCTAAAGAAAGGCAAACGGATCAGATGGGCCTGTATAAAGCACCATTCTAAAAAGATATCGATGCTTAAATAAAGCATAATAAATAAAACTTTACTATTTAGAAAAAGTCCTTATAAAAATTAGTCCATTTTGGTTATTTAACATACCAAAGAAATGTGTTTTGTAGGATCCAGATTGATCCAGTTTTAGTGGGAAATTAAACTCTTTTATTTTTATATAATTTTTGTAATTTTGAAAAAGTACCTCTTTGTGAAAATGACTTTATTTTTTTAGATATCTTAATCATATTAGGCTCCTGGTTGTAGGGTATTTAGCTACTAATCGAACTCACTCGACTACTTCAATTGGATTTAGTTTTATAAATTGTTTGATTGGCAGGCATAGTTTTTATGTATAGATTTTTTTTCTGAGCAAAACAAATAATTACAAAATATTTATACGCCACATATATTTACATATATACATAATGTTAACTGTATAATTATATATGTAACATGTCAATTCATTTTGTTCAATTATCAAAACAATAAAAGCGTAATATTAAAGAAAAGCAAAAAAAAAACTATTAATCATAAGAAAATTGAATTAACAATGTCAAAAAAAAATGTTTATTACATTGAATTAAAATGAATTGTTTATAAATAATTAAACATTTAATAGATTTAAAAAACCAACCACATAAGTTGTAATAATTTTTTCTAGCATAATTTTCTTATTATTTTATGTAAGTTTTTTTTTGCTTAACTTTTTTACGTGGCCACTTTATGAAAATATCTTGTTCCAAAAATTTCATGATTTCAATTTTGAAAAACTTCTAACTTGGTTTTCATTTAATTTTCTTTTATTTCATATTCAAAAAATTTAGAAAAGATACTTTCACAAAATGTGTACAAGCAAAACAATTGGACATTACAATTCCAGATAGTGCAAAATACAGGCCACTGAGTAATTTCTAAAGGAAATCAAAATTTCCGTATACATTTGGAATTCAATACCAGATTACAATGATTGTATTAACTCTCATTTGATAATTTTTCAAACAATAAAAATTTCGAAAAAAATATCGATTCTATATTGAATTGGGTCAGTTCAATTAAAACGGATCACTTACTAAATTTATTTATCAAAAAATACATTTGTACTTGAAATACTTTGACATTTGAATAGATTTTTTTTCAAATATTATTCAAGAATTTAATTTGGTAATATTAGTGGTCTCAAATGTCTTAATTTCTTTTCTTTTCTCAAACTTTTCAATTTCTTTTATTAAACTTTCATGTAAAGATTAAAGCATGAAAATCTCTCTCTCAGATTATAATTTAATTTCTATGTACTTAAGTGTATTTAATTAAAAAATGTATTCAATTAAAAAGGAGAAAAAAATCTAAAAAATTATGTATAAAAAGTGTGATGAATAAGGAATGATGGAAATTAAAAGTAAATTAAATAATTAATTAATTATGCATTTTTACACGCATTTTTTGTGAGTACAACAACAGGCAACAGCAATTAAACAAAAGAATGTATTATAAAGCATTTTATTTATAAAATATTTTTATCTTTATATATTATTAATTATTTTTTTTTAAAAAAACATACATACATACATACATACATACATATAATTTTTTTATATGTATTTATAAAATAAATGTTTCACCTTTTTTCTCTATTGTCTACAAACAAATATTTTTTGTAATGATATAAATATTTTTAATGTAATAATAATCATAATATTACAAATATGATAAATAATCTTAAGTGAAAAAGAACAAGAAGAAGAAATAGAAAGAAATTGCAACAAATACAATTATAAAATTGCAGAAAAAAAGCGTAAGGAATAAATTGCAAGCTAAATTGTGTCTCTTGTAAAATGTTTTACTTAAATTGTATAACTTTTTTTTTTTATTCAATAAAAATCTGTATAAAAGTATATTGATCATATTAAGAGTAATTTTGAAAAATTAGAAACGATAACAATTAATTAATTTTAATACCAATGTAATGGAAATTAATTAATTTTCATTTATTTTCAAATTTCAAATTTTACGAAATAAATTTTTTTTCTTGTAATCAATGAAATTACTTTAAAGATCAATTAAGGTTCAGTTTCACTAAGCTTTTAAAAACTAAAATATCGTGAATCGAATCTAATTAGCTGCACTTTAAATTTTAAATAAAAAAAAGGAGAGAGGTTTATATGGAAAAGAATATCAAAAAGTGAGCTAAAGTGGCCACTTGATCAGTTTTCGTATCATTTAGAGCTTTCTCTTTCTGAATAGTTTTAAAACTTAATGTTTAGATATTCAAACGTGGATTGTAAATTGTAATTTATTTGTGGCCAAAAAAAAATTGTAACTTTCCCTTTATGTTGCACTTTTAAAATAATAATGAGTCATGGCAGAAATTTTTAGCAGTAATATTATAAACTCATGATCATCGATTTTTATAAATATGATGCGATTTAGATTAAACTTTGAAATAATTGAATTTTTTATACATTAAAAACTTTACGCTTTTGTAAGACGGTTTATAAAATTTCGTTTTGTACATTTTAACAAATGATTTTAAACAAATTTTGGATAGATAAACAAACAGACGGACAAACAAGTTTAACTAAATAATCATGTTAATATATATATATATATAATAAAGATCTAAACAGTTAATGGATAAAGCACGTTTCAAATTTTAATTAATTTAATTTGCTTTTATTTGATTTTAATTTTTTCATTAATATATTTGATTACAATTTAATTAATAATATTAATAATATAATTTTAAAATATCTTTATTCACTTAATTTAATTTAATCATTGGTATGTACAGCACGTTTCTTAATTTCATTAAATTAATTGCATAATTTTAATTTTGTATTTTTACGATTTAATTGCATCATTTAATTATTTTCAATTAATTTGTTTATGTTGCTAATTATTTTTCAATTAGTTTGATTCTTTCATTTTTCAATTTTTTTATTTTTATTTTCATTTTTTCATTTTGTTCACAGGGTCCCCCCGGTTTAGATGGCATGAAGGTTGGTATTACTATTTTAGTTGAAATGCAACAAAAGAAATTAAGACTAATTAAAAATTATTGTACTTTTTTCTAAAGGGAGCTCAAGGTGAAACAGGACAAAAAGGTGAACGCGGTGATCCTGGTTTACCAGTAAGTTTATGCTTTATTTTTCTTGGACTTTAAACTTTCAATTTGTAACTCCTTTCAGTTACTTGTTTTGTTCTTTATATTTATAAATTATTGAATCATAATAATTATGAAATTCTAATTAATTTAATAATTAAACGATAGGGCACAGATGGTATCCCAGGGCAGGAAGGGCCACGTGGTGAGAAAGGATCACGCGGCGAACCTGGGCCATTAGGTAAACGAGGTCGTAAAGGTGATCGTGGCGATAAAGGTGAACAAGGTGTCCCCGGTTTAGATGCACCATGCCCATTGGGCTCAGATGGTTTACCATTACCTGGTTGTGGTTGGCGACCACCCAAGGTTCGTCTATATTTTGTATCTTTTTCTATATTATTTCTAAGTTCCTTTTCAATGTTTGATTTGGTAAAGTCATTTCAATTGGTCTTGTATTGTAAAATTTATTAATTAAAGGGCTGTATTGAGTTATTTGGTATTTTTTTTGTATTTTATGTTTTGCTAATAGTTTCTTGTTATAGTTGTTGCTTTTTTTTTAACGTACTTATTAATTCTACTAACCTAAACTTTTGAATTTATTGTGTTCTTTTTTTTTTGTATTTTGTTTTGTTTATGTTTTAATATTAGGAACCGGTTATATCGACACCGGTCCATAAAGATTATTTACCGGATGTAACAGGCTCTGAAACATTAAATAATGCCAGTGATTATGATCAAGATGATGAAGAGGATGAAGATCAACCAAATGGCAATGAACATGATGATGAATACGATGACTATCAAGAAAATTTACATAATAATGATTAGTTAATCATTAATTAATTTAGATAACTTAAACAACAACAAAAAACAAAATACAAAAATTTTATGCCAAAGGGTTTCTGCTAAATATGACTTGAGAAAATCAATTAGAAAAGAAAAAATAAATATGAAGAACTTAGTTGAGGGGGTTTTTTTAATTAATAATTTTCTTATGTTAAATAACCAAAAAAAAACTAACTCTGCAATGTCCTTTAGTTTAACATAAAATGAACTTGAAATGTAAAATGTTTCTAACCTTTGTATTAACAACTCTAATTAATTTTAAGTTAAATATTTAGCTAATAAAATATTTATAAAATTTTTATATATAATTAAAATAACAATTTTTAACACAGCACTAACATTCTAAATTAAGTCCGATTTTATGGGATGATTGTTTCTATTCTATTTCTTACTTTGTATTTTGTAGCCTTGATCTATAATTTTCGGCTAAATGGTTTAACAATAATTAATTATAATTAAGTACCACTAATTAATAATATTAATTATAATTATGTAACAAAAAAATTCATAAATATAAAAATGAAAACTTCAATTCATAATTTCAGGATAATTGGCAAGAATGGCTAAGAGAAGAAATTGAAAATACCATAAAGAAAATGCAAAACAAGAAAAGGAGACCTTAAAATTAATTGAATTAAATTAAATTGAATTAAATTGAACTAAAATTTGTAATGTAAAAAAGTTATAAATTATAATGTAAAAAAATTTTTTTTATATAGAAAGCGTTTTGTGTTCGTTTTGAAACTTTCTTTTTAAATATTTTATGTAACTAATTTAAAAAATAATGCAAATACAAAAAAGCAAATAATAATAATAAAGTTTTTAATCGTCTTAGGTCTTTCCTTCCAACTTTCCAACTTAGGTCAACTTTCTTTCCTTCCTTAGAATCGGTCCATGCAATGCAAAATTTACGCAAATACTATTATTTGTAAGCAAATTACTTTAAAAAAAAAATGGGAAAAGATTTTAAAGGGGACAAGCTTTTTCTTTATAAACATATTTTTCAAGATTGATTTTTAACACGTTAAATTTTGACGTGTTTCAGTAGCTTTAGTCCGTTTTTAAGTTTGGTCCATTTATTGTGCCTGATGTAATATATAGAGTTATCGAAACTTATCAAAAATATGAGGAAAATTGACCATCCTTTAGTTTTTTTTTACATTTACAGAATTACAATTTATTTTAGAAATCAGCCACATCCATTTTGAATAATGGGTTATATTTAGACTCTCTGAGCTTTTAATTGCTGGATACTTTTAATAAACTATATATAACAACTTATTCTCACATCTAAAATATACGTAGGCGCCGCGTTCCATAAATATTTGAATGGTGGATTTTAGCCTATTTCTTTTATCTTATTTGAAGTACTTTTAATTTAGAGCAATTACTTTTAAGGAGCTATTAAGCTTTCACATAATCCATTGATTTTTCTTTTTAAAACGCCACATCAGCAAATCTATAAAACCTCTCTTTTAAATATGCATTAAGCACTTTTTAAAAAATATTGTTCTGATCACGGTTCCATTTTAACTAATTATACATATTTATTTAAAATTAATACATATATACATATATAGCTTTTTATATATATATATATGAAATAGTATTACTTTTTGATATATTTAACTACTGATTTTAATCTTACAGTATTTTAAGTTAATATACCATAAAAAGAAAACGATCGAAAAAAGTAAGTTGTAAAAATGATTTTATACTTATAACATTAATATTTATATAATAAAAATAAAATAAAAAATGTTATAAAAATAACAAAAATCTGTGCGTTGTGTTAATTTTATTTTATAGTTTTGGAGGAAAGGTCAATGTAACTTCAATACATTCAGATATTTGTACAGAGTTTTATTTTCTTTGTAGTTTAGGATTCAGTTTAAGATTTCAAAACGTTCCAATTGCTTTTTGTTATTTCTTCTTTGAGGTATATATAAAGAGTTTATATATCCATCAATTTCTTACGCTTATTTTATTCAAGGCACTTATTTTATATAATAATTCCTTTAGCGCTTCATTTATGTCACCATTTCTGAGGCATTAGTTTGCTAATGCCTTCGCTAAAAACATTTCTTGAAATGGCAAATTGTTGTGCTTAGGGTTCTTACATTTACAGCCTATCAATATACTGAGAGATTATCATATCAAGATTAAATATTTCATTTCTCTTACTTGAACTTTCATTTAAAATTTCCATTCAATTTTGTTTCACTTATAATAGCTTAGATTTTTCAACTGCCATTTTCTGTAAGCATGCTTCTTTTACAAATTTTTATAATTTCCATTAATTATTTCATAAGTGAAAAATGTTTAACAAATTTATAAATTTGTTCCTTAGGATACGGTTTTATAGCAATACAAGTTGGTATATTTTCTGGTTGTTCAATCCATAGTTTAAATTTAATATCATTATTTTTCAAGTTATTGGCCAATCTGTTTAATGTTCTTTCATCTTTCACCTAAACAAAATTAGAGTAATGAGAAATTGTAAATAGGATAAGATAATCTCTATATGATTTAATTTTATTATACCTGTAAGACCACTTTATGCATATTATCCAAATTTGATAAATACATTTGGGTAGTTTCATCATTGGCAAATAAATGGATGACAGCTGTGGCTGCATGACAACTTTGTGCGATTATAGCACCCAAAGGCCAATTTAATGATGATTTTAAATCACTTCTCAATATTATATATTGTACTATATTAGCCATTTAAAATGTATAATTTATATCACAATACCTTTGATAAGTGCTGCGACTTATTTTCGAAATACTCCGTGCATTTAGAAATGATAAGAAAAGTTCAAACATATGGATAATTAATTGATTTTAACAGTCAGATGTTTTAACATTATAAATTTCAATGGTTGTAAATTTTGGTACATTATGTATTATCAACCCGGAAGTATGCTACAAAAAGTACACTAATGAAAAAGAAAATTAACTTGGCAGCCCTAAAAGATTATTTCTATACGGAATAATACTCACCCCTTAGATTAAAATGGTATATACATTTTGCCTAAACATTTGCAACACACATAGAAAGAGATCCAATAGAGTGTCCTTAAACAGTAAAGTCTGAATCGATTAAATCATGCTTCTCCATCTGCATACATTATCATTTATGAGTATAAATCTAAAAATTCATATAACCATATTTTTAAAAAATTCTTGGTGTTTGAGAAAAGTTTAAGTGACGTAAAGGTATGTGCAGCCAAGTTGATTCTAAAAATCCTTGCTCAACTTAACTTTCTGTATTAACTTTTGCTTTCCATTAAACATTTAATTTTACATGGGAATATCATCTTCTTATAGACCTAATTTTTTGGGATTAGCTTTTTCAGAGGTAACGTCAGGCCACACTTATATACTAAAGGAAAATCTGTCACTTTTAGGGAAAGGAAAAAAAATATCAAGAGAGTACCACAGAGGTTTCTGGTTAAATTTTAACCTAAAATAATGACAAAGGCTTTTTAGGGAAGTTGGCATTAAGGGCTTTAGTTTGATATCTTATGGTGGCCATACCATACAAGTCTCTTTGACTTTTAACCATAAAAAATGAAAAAGGCAAAGAAAATTTTGAATTAGCATACTCTAACAAGCATAGCAATGGGGTCTTAATGGCAAATGGATTTGTTCTACACAGTTAACCATCTGAAGGAAAATTCTTCATCATTGAAATTTATGAAATATCTTAGAAATTATCGATGAGTTTGGTAATACTTGAATGAATAAATGATTAACAAAAACATCATTTTGTTTAGTATTTCATTTCATTATTGTTATTATTATTGTTGTTGTTATTATTGTTGATAATCACATAAACTGACAGTTGTGTTCATTAGGTTCTATTGTTCTACACACATTTAACATTTAATTGATATTTTCTTTTCAATTTTTTTTTTTTTTGGTATTTTTCTTATTTTTTTTATTTACGCATTTAAATTAATTGTTAAGGAAAAAGTTTAAATAGTTCACATAGATAAATAATTTTTTTTATTTTTTTTAATAATAAATTGTGTGAAAAGGCAACAAAGGACAGACTACTGGTTTTTTATTTTTGTCATAAAAATTTTGAAAGGATTTTTAGGATTTTTTAGATTCTTAGAATTTTTAGGATCTTTAGATTTAGATTTTAAGAGAAAAACAAAAAAAAAGTTTGCTGCAAGTTGAGAGATTTTTTTTTGACTTTTTAATTTATATAGAATAGTTTTCTTTTTGTTGCTATTTCTCTTAAAAAATAAATACAATTAATTTGAGTTTTTTTTAATGTTAAGTATAAATATTTTAAAATGTTAGTTGTTTTGATTTTTTTTGTTTCTCCTTTTACTTTAGTCTTTAGATCTTTTCTCTTCCATTATATGAGGAAGAAACGCCATCAATGCAAATGGTAGATAATTAATTTAGATAAATAATTTATTATCATTAATTTTAATATTTAGTTTTTTGAAAGGTTTCAGGTATTTGTGTTCGTTTCATTTAAGACTAAATTTGTATTTTGTTGTACATACATTTATTCATATATTTTATTTTTGTATTTAGATAATTGACTAGAATTTTATTTAAAGTTCATATTTCAAAGAATTTTTATCTTTTGATATATTTAATTAATTTTTTGTTTTTGTTTAATATATTTAATTTATATATATATATATATATATATATATATATATTTCACATTAATTTCTCAATTCAAAATTTTTTTTGGGGAAGAAATTTTATTTCAAATTAGATTTCTACCATTTGTAATAACAGATTTATCGATTTCTACTTCTTATTTATTTATTTGTATTAAAGATGTTAAAATGTAGTTTTGCCAAAAATGAAATTACCGGGTGCAGTTGGATCTTCCGATGAGAAATATTCCATCCATAATTCAGCAAATTGTTCACGTGTCACTTCTTCACCGCCTCGTGCCATTTTCCTAAATGCCTCTTCGCATTCCAACTTCTCCAAACCATAACTGGAACAGACTAATGTAAATTCAGTGATATCAATGCCGCCATCATTGGATGCATCTTCTAAATCGAACATAAAATTCATGTATTTATTTTGCCAATCCATAACAGTACTTGGATCTTTGGCATAAGCATCCCACATGCTGCACCATTCTTCAACAGATACCTATTAATTGGAAATGGATCATTTCTATTTATAACAATTATTCTCAAATATATAAATGGGAAATTTAATTTAAAAAAATTAAAAAAATGATTTTTAAAAATTAAAAAAAAATTTTAAAAAATGTGAATTAAAAGTACTAAGAAGTAGATGCAAAGCGTTTCAAGAAATCAAGAAATTCTGTCATTTATGTTTTTATATCAATAAAATTCTATGGCTTATTAATTTCTGATTTTGAAAATTCTAATTTAAATTTTATATGATATGAAAAAGTCAAAGAATTTACAGAGCATTTCTTTCGCTTAAATAATTTATGTAAATGATTGAATCAATTTTAAATTATAATAAATATGCGCAACCACACACAAATACAATAAATGATAAATTTGTCAAATCATAAATAAATTTTCGCATGTTAAATCGTACATTTAATTCGATATTGCCAAAAAATATTTTTTTTATTCCCTTTAAACAATAGAACAATAGAAATGTATGCTTCTTTTTTGCATTAACATTTATTTTTCATAAGTTTCATTAATTTTCATATAAAAATTTTATTTTATTGTTTGACTTTATTTCTTATTTTATTTTATTATTTCATTTTATTTTATTTTATTTTACATTTTCAGATTTCCTCATTTATTTATTTATTTATTTATTTATTTATTTTGGTATTTTGCATTTGGCTTATCGTTTATTACTACAAAATCATTATGGCTTTCCAATGAATTTCTTTTATGATCATAAAGACAACCTTAACCGCAAAACGTGATATGACATATTTACAATACATACATACATTTATATATATATATATATATATATATATATATATATATAAATTATATAATAAAAAACATAATACGTAACAAAAGAAGGCCAACAAATTGTGATGGGAAGAAAATTTCATATTCATAATGCGATAAAGCAATTGGTCGATATTAAAGGAAGACTCATAAAAATTTTAGTTTTATGGGTTTAACACATAAGTCAATAAGTCTCTGCTTTAAATGGCCAGATTTTGGTAATTTGTTTTTTTGACTCTCAAACAATTTTACAAGGTTGTTGCATACAACTTTAGTAGTTTTAGTTTAGTCGGTATAGGCGAGATCAATAAAACCCTCTTGCAGCGCTCCAACTTACTTATGGTTTTGGTGATCTTGAAATTTCATTATTAATCGTTTTGTAGTTCATCTTTAAATTTTAGTTACAAATTATATTGCTCGACAAATAAGGCTAAGGACTGGACTTTTGGAAGATACCTTTTGTTTTATAGTCTTATCAAAATTAATTAATTTATTTTCAGAAATTTTTTCTTTCTCTTCTCGTCTTCTATTCTTCTTGAACTTCTAGTAAGTTGGAGAGGTGAAAGACCTCATCAATTGCTCAGTTCAGCTCACATTTTGTTAATCTGCAATAATTTCAAGGTTTAATTTTCTTTAGACTTGATTGATATAAATCTATCAAAATTATGATTAATCCAAAGTGTTGACATTTACGTAAGAAATCAAACACTTATTAACCAACATGTTAACTACAAATATGATGCATAAATTATTAAGCTAAATGTCCTGCTAATATTGAATTATAAAATTGCATTTGTATTGTTTGCATAAACATGGCAAATAATTTGCCTAAAATACGCCCTTTTTATGATCGAATATCATACAAAATGTAATAAACTTTGATAATCTCTCTCTGAGCCAATGTATGAATATGAATATGAATATGAATATGAATATGAATATAGTATTATTATGATGGTTATATTAATTTGATAAATTGCCAAATATGATTTAGCCAAAAATATGGTTGTGACAAAAAAAGTGAAAAGAGATGAAATGAATTTTTTATATCTATTGAAAATGATTCTTAAATTGTTTCGCTTTACCAAGAACTTTTATTACAAATATGACATTTTTAATTATTATCCAAACAATTAATTCAAGGCATTTATTTATATTAGAATTTTTTAGAATTTTACATAAAATTTTATTCTTCAATTTTCAATATCTAAATTTCGATATGTTGATATTTCTATTCAAATTATCTAAAATGGAAATATAATGTAGTTTTTAGGGGCTTAAAAGCAAAATAAGTAATAAAAAAAAGTAATAAAAAAGTATGGGCCAATTTGCACTTGATTTTTAAAGTACTACTCTTAACACGCTTTATTTCCGATTTTTACTTTTTCACTCCTTTCATTTTTGCTTTCTATACGCTTTCACTTTTTATTACCAATTTTTTTTTTTACTTTCTCCTTTTTTTTTAGTGTTTGAGGTTTTTAACTGGCCAGATGCCAATGAATGTTGATACAGCATACGCCATGGTGTAATATTTTAGTTAAAGTGGGCAATAGATGATAACTGTGTGTTGTGTGTGTTGGGTTAGACGCTTTAATCCTATGCATTCATTTATTTGTTTTTATTTGTTTTTGCTTTTTCATATTATTTTATTACATTGTTTATGCAATTGTTTACATATTTGTGTAAAAGTAGAAAACTGACCATTGTAAATACAATGGATTCATATAAATCATGTTGGACAATTTACAATTCATGCATACTTGCTCACAGCCAGATACACAGAAATACACAAGTGTAAGCCACGCGGTATAACAATATTTTTTTCTTTTATCGTATAAAAAAAAAATATATATATATATATATATATATATATATATGTATGTATGTGTGTGTGTGTGTGTGTATGTAAAAAAAATTATAATAAAAATAAGTAGCAATATAACGGTTACGGTAACTCATGTAATGAAATTAATTTTATACAACAGATTAGATAATTCCTTTCCTATAATTTTTTATTATTCTTCCGTTAGATTTTTTATATGAAAAAATAACTTAATACCGCTTTCATTTGAATAATAATAAATAAGAATGAGAGAAATTATTAGAAAATGATTGTGATTGTTCCTTAAACACTTTGCCTCATGTCATGCAGAATAAATTGATTAGAAGTTCAAGTAGAGGTAACCTAAAATTTGTAATTTTGAATGGTTATCAAAAGAGGGCTTTAAAAGCAAGTTTGATCTGGATCTTACACTTAATTTTTAAACTATTTTGAAAATTACAATTTTTTTTTTTAGATTTATTGACTTTTTCTTAGAAAAAAAAATGTTTCATGATCGATTAGAATTTTATTTATTCTCAATTTTCTTTAATTTAAAAAAAAACGCTCACGTATTAAAATGTTGTAAAAATTATGATTAACTTATATGAGCATATTTTAGATGCTTTGATCAACTTAAATTGTTATCGAAAGTCTTTCTGAAACGTTAAATTTAAGAACTCTCAAACTCTTTTAGATTTAAATACTTTTATACCTTTTAGATAATTTGCAAGACATTTGAAAGAACTAGCAAATAGAAATTCAGCAATTAATTTGCTTTCATATAAAATACTTTTTAAGTTACTCATTTAACTTTCAAAACTTAATGCAATTTTATGATAATTCTACGCAAATAGTAAATGAATAAAGTTTTCTTAATTATTCACATAAAACATTTTAAAGCCAAACTAAACATTTGAGTTAACTTTCTTGCAGCGAAAAATGGTTAACTTTGTAATCTGCAATGTAAGTCATGGCAGATAGAAATTATTAATGAATGAATGTTCCATGTAATTTTGTAATATCAAATTTTCTACTTAAATGGAAAGATTATATGCCATGACTCAAGCGTGCACTTTGAATTTTGATATTTAATCTTGTTAATTAAAGGGGCAACAAAAAGTTGTTATCTGATGTTGCACCAAACAAAAAAAAAAAAAATAAAATAAAAAATAAATGAAGAAAAACAAATGTTGATGGAATTTTTCTCACTTAATTAATCGCTTGTTTTGATTGCTCAAAATTTACCTGTTTTGGATTAATATTAGCAATAAGAATAACAACAACAACAACATAATAACAACAAATAACAAATGAAATAATGAGATTAATTTGTGTGCATATAAAAATATCTTAAAATGTTATGTTAAATTGGTTTTATATGCTAATGGAGAAATGGAAAAATTCAAAATTCATCTCGCAAATTTAATGTTTATTTGATTAGATTTTTCTCCGATACATATTTAATCAACAATTTTGTGTTGTAATTTCTTTAATACATTTATGGATTTATCGGTTTGCTGGATGCCACGATTTTCAAGTATTTCTAGATCAGTCTACTTTTTACCATGATTAAAAAAATTATACAAAGATCATAAAAAATCTATATCTACTATAAGTTATTTGCTTTAAAACTTAACAATCAAGTTTAGGTACTTTCACCCGAATGATTAAAGAAATTGTTTAATCTTGCCCTGACATATTGGCTCTAGGGATGGAAGTTCATTCTTAGTGGATCTTGACTCAAAGCAGTAGACAACAATTCAAAAGTTTAAGCAAATAAATTATCTATTTTTTATTGCATACAAAATAATATAAAATAAATATATTAAAAATATTTTTATTGGAAGCAATTAAATGCTTTATAAAAAGGACACACAAAAAGTGTATCCTTTGTAGTGACTTTACTTATTATAAGGAATTATAAAAAAGTGTAGATATATCCTTAAGAGCTGATAATAAAAAGGCACCGGTTTTCTTTTTCCATAGATTTTATGCATTATTTAATTATAGCCTTAGGAAATAATTTAAATGAAATTCATTATTGATTTATATTAATAATTAATGCAACATTGAAATTTTTAGCGATTTCATTGATTACTTGATTTAATGCTAATTACTCTGATAAATTTAAATAAGATTTGAAAATAAAACCAACAAGAAGAGTTAAAAGGAAGGAGGAGTCAAATTTTATCTCGTTATGATTGAAATGTGCAGTTAATTCATTTTAATGAAATGTTCCTTATAAATCTCTAATTATTTGCAATAAACTTTTAGTTAATTAAAAAAAAAAAAAAAACCAAAAGTATGGGGATTATAATTGGCAGAACTTTAAGTTTTTCATTAGTAGAAGTGTTGCCTCTACAAAAGAAGTCTGTGGCAAATCTCGTGGATATTAAATGAAGAAATAAATCAATAAAGCAAGTGGTTTTGGGGTAGCTTGATTTGATGGTACTATTTCAAGTTTTTATACGGGAGCTTTTAGCGGAAAAACTGGTTTATCAAAATTAATTAAATGCATAAAACATAACAACTAAAAATCAGTTGAAAGTCACAATTCTCAAAGACACTGACGCGTACAATATCGCAAAGGCCATAAAAAGTTCAAATGAAGAGATTTATTACTGAAAAAATGGTTGCTATTATTTATAAGATTTTTAGGCACGTTTTTCCAGATCTATATAAATGAATCTAACACTTGAAAATCTAAAATGAACACACATTTGCACATTCTGATATATTGTAACGATTTTGTTTTAAGAAGTTAATTTCGTATATTAAAGAATTCATAACAAGATCGAGATAGATGCGGGATAGATGAGGAAAGTACACATTTAATAATGTGTATTTTCCATTTCATTCCTTCTTATATAATACCCCAACAAATTGCGCGTTTTTAATTGTTAACATTATACACAAAATGAAAACATAATCTATAGAATGAAAATATCCTTTGTAGAAAATATCCTTTGCTGTATTATTTTAGCATTGTGTTTAAAAAAGAATATTTACTTGGAAATACTTTTATAACATTTTTCTATTCGCCCATATGAATTGAATTGAATTGAATTGAATTGAATTGAAATGGAATGAAATGAAATGAAGTGAAATGAATTGAAAGTGAGAATAATCCTTAATACAGTCAGACAATGTCACAGTATATTCAAAGAGATAAATAAACACCTTTTCAATCTAATTGAATGCTATAATTTTTAAAGAGAATATAAAATAAGCGCCAACAAAATCATGTAAATGGATAAACAACTTAAAATTATACAAATAATGTAATTAAAGATAAAAAAGAAATCCATAAGTGTTGTTCATACATAAAGCATTCACATTTGGTTTATACGTTTAATTCTTTTTTTTTTTTGTTTCAGAGGAAAAAGTCAGTGTGTAAAATTTGCATCAATTTTCTAAAGAAATCATCTTTTCCTTCGGCAAACACTGTGACAATTTTAAAGGGCTTAAACAGAATTAAATTGTACAATGAAATGTTTTTTTTTTTTTAAATTAAAATCGCCCTCAATTTACTTTGTTACCCAGCTATATTGTTACATAATTTAGAGAATTTGAAAAAATTAAAATCTTTTTAAAAATTTCATCAAAAATCTAAGAATAATTCTAAAGTAAATTCAAATATCTTAAAAATATTTTAACAATAAAAAAAATCGATTAAATAAAAAAAATTAAAATAGATTAATATATTGATAATAAAATTTATAACAGATAAATTTTTTTCATTAATATTATTTTCACATATTAAAATAAAATAATGCTAAACAATGAAATCCTAAATTTTTTCTAGATTTTACCTCTATTATTGTTTTTCATATTTTCCAACAAAACTCAATCATCCATAAGAGAAAAAATACGCACAATGTGCTTATAAAAAAAAAAAAAAAAAAAAATTAATATCTTCATTCAAGTGAACATAACTGAACCAAAAAATAAAAATAAAATCTTTGAAGATATAAAAATATAAACGTATAACCAAAATCCTGAATGAAAGAAATATAAAGATTTAGTAAAATTGTGTTTTATAAATCCTGTACAACTGAAAGGGCAATTTATGGAAGAATTACGGCATAACTCTCTTCAGAAGAATGTTTAATATTAATCTTTAAAATCGTAACAAAACTTTAATTTAGCTAAATTGATATAAAAAAAAAAATGTAAAAAGAGTAGATTATGTTTGGATCTTCGCCCTAGCCAAACTAAAAGCCACAATGCCTAAAGGTGACATAAAGCGTGCATTTCCGTCTCTGGCTCGATCGTGTAAATGTTCGTGACAGTGTTTTCGAATACCATGCAGTATTATAAAAGATTTTGTAGCAGGCTTTTGGGCGTTAAGAAAATGAAATCTATTTCTAAGAATATAGAAATTTTATGAAAATTCAAAAAAATGAAAAATTATTAAAGCAATGGCATATAATTTCACTTTGTTTTAGCTTTTTTTTTTATATAAAAATTTCACTATCAAATTTCATTATCAAATTTCTTTTGCACACATCACAAGAATCAAAAGGAGAAGGTAAAAACAAAGGAATCTTTGTAGATAAGAAATAAAATAAAAGATATGAAAGACATCATTAAATTGGAAAAAATCGAAACAAAAGAAAGGAAATGGGAAAACAACATAAATCTTGAATTTCTAATTAAAATTCATTTTTTTGTTTGTTCAAATTTACTGTGATTTTTTTTATTTTGTATGTACATTTACCTGGCCATCATTGTCCTTGTCAGCCTGTGAGCGTAAACCTTCCCATATCTCTAGCATGACCTTGAAAATTTCCTTATTTTTTACGGTACCCTTGGACCATCCTCTTAACTTACAAACACGCTAGATTTGTTAAAAAAGTATAACAGAATTATTATATACAAAGTAAAAAGAAGAAGAATAAGTTAAAATGTTAAAGTGTCTCTCAGTTGATTTTTTTGTAACACTTTTTCCTTTAATTTAATAAAAAAGTTAAGAAAGAAATTAATAAAAATTTAGAAAATTATATTTTGCAAATAATTTGAAAAATTTTTTATACGGCCGGGCATACAAATAATCGAGTGATGCGATGTAAATTTGTTTTTTTTTTTTCTAAATATATCAAACAATAAGTTAGGACCAATTTCTATTAAAAATTATGTAATTTTTCTCTAAAATAAGGCGTTACATAAGAAGTGATTGTAAAAATAATTCAATGTTGACCATTTTTAATAGAACTTGCAATTGGACCAAAACACGCTTTTTTATGAAATTCCATGACAAATTGGAATAATTTAACAGCAAATTTACATTAATCAGATAGTTTGATGAATGGACGGATAGACATGCGAATGGTTGGACGTACGAATGGATGGATTTACTAACAGATGGACGTACGGACGCACGATGGACGCACGGATGGATGGACATACAGACGTATGATGGATGGACATGTGGACGTATGATCATTCTGAACCGATTGGTATAATACAAGATTAATTTATCTCAAATACTTCTAAATGTTATAAATATTCACACAAAACTTTTATTACTTTATGTTTTAAAACTGCAAAACCTTAATAACTACTTTTCAATTGTACAACAATCTGTGTTACAATTTTTTTCTTGTCATATTAAATCTTTCTTCGTTTTCATTTTCATGTTCATTTCTTATACATATTTACATATTTTATACATTGTAATTAATTCATAGATCCTTTTTCGATTTTTAGTTGAAATCATTCTTACATTTTTCCATTTTTATATCGCAAAATATACAAACGCATACATTCACAAAAATATCAACAGATATATGCAGTGTACTCACCTCAATGGCTAACTCGAAATCATTGACATCAATCTCACCGCTCTGATTCACATCTGAATTTGTATTTGAATTTGTTTCATAAAAAGTCATATAAAATAAAATAAAAAGAAAAATTCAAAATAAGAAAATTGAGAAACAAAATAAAAAGAATATAAATGACATTCATTGTATTGTGATTTAAAATTTCGTGTGTGGCAGAGGCATCAAATGCAAAAATACACATGAAACAAAATGATGCAACATATGCTCTATGGTTGGAGTGTGATGTCAGGCAGTAAGAATAATAAAGACCATCAGACTGTGAGGCAACCAGCAGCCACACATCAAACAAAAATTTCCGTTTCATTAGTGTCATAGTGTTATTATTATTATTTATTATTATTATTATTATTATTATTATTATTATTATTACTGTTGTTGTTGTTTTTTTTTATAAATTTCACATTCTGTTCCGTTATATTATATTGTATTGTGTGTGTTGTGTGTAAATGTGTTAAAAATAACCGTAAAAATAACGGAATCAAAAATTATGAAATGAACATGTGAAATTTCCATGAACAGTTACAATACGGTTACTTTTTTTTTTACATGTAAAATACATTAAATTAAAAGTAACAAGCGAACAATTTGTTACAATAAAATTCGTAACAAATGTTTCATATAGATAAATACAAATTTTATGTAAATTAAGCGAAATTTAATAATTATCTCAAAAAAAAAAAATACAAAAAATTTTATACACTACAAAAAGAAAAACTTTTGCAAAAATTTAACATATTCGAGAAATTTAATTCTTAATTATGCTTCTACATAGAACATAAAATTTGTTTATATTTTTATATTGAATATTTAAATTACATGGATAAAAATATGAGAACTATTAGATTTTCTAAAAAAATATCATTCATTTCATTTATATTTTTGTATATAAATAAAAATTTTAGGCAAAATTTATTTAAATATTGAAAAGATAACAAACAAACAATTTTCCAATAATTTACATCTACAAAATTAAGCCCAATATTTTTTATAGAGAATTGTCAAGGAAAAGTTTCCCAAAATGGAATTCTCGATTTTAACTAATTTTTCTTTTTTAGTTGCTTAAAGCGACATTTTGATAGCCAATCCCAATAGACTGATTCTAATAAAAGTTATTCTATAAAAAATTTTACTTCAAATCAAATTCTCACAAAAATGCTAAAAAATTTTCCTGAATGAGAACTTTTAGCTAATCATTTTATGAAAAAACCTTTTTAAGTATGCATATCTTAGAAATAAAACGAAAATGAAAATTTCAAATAAATCTAAATCAAACAATTATTTATTTATAATTTATCCTGTGTTTTTTTTTTTAGATCAAATAACAATTAATAATATTATACAAATTTATTAGATGTTTTAGGATAAAATGTACTTACCAAAGAAAACATTAAATAGAAATAATAATTTCTTTTTACGAAAATCCGAAATTGACATTGTAAATGAGTTATATGAAGAATTATAAGTCGCAATAAGTTCTCTTTCGCTGTTTGTTGTTTTGCTCTGCTGCTAACAAAATTAATAACTTTAAAATGCTTAAAGATGTTGAATTGAAGTAAAGCAATCTTCAACGGTTGTAATTTATGGAAAATTTGCCATAAAACTGTATGTAAAATGTAAAAAAAAAAGAAAAAAATAGGAAGAAGAAAGAAAATGAAGATAAAGTAAAAGAATAATAATGAAAATGTTAATTAAAATGTAACTTAATTTAGAAGCATTACACAAATGTACGTGAAAATTTATTACGCCATGAAATTGAGTAAATTATTTATTAAGTAAACTCAATTGTCTAAAATGTTATCACCCCATTTACAAACATTTGAAATTGACTCTCTTCTTCTTCCCTCTCTCTCTCTTTTTTTTTCTCTCATTACATTCCTTACATTTCATTACAATATTAAATTATTTAATAGTTTTAATTGAATTTAAAGAGAATAAAGTGTGCAAAGAGAGTGTAAAGCAGCAGGCATTTTGGGTAAACTTGGGAAGGAAACTTGTCAATAAAGAAAGTAATGTCCTGTAGTAGAAAAGAGAAGGAAATGTTGGCATGCTCCATTGTATTTAATATAAAAGAAAATGTTTGAAAAATCATCATAAATTCTTATTGTATATAAAACGTAACACGAGTATAAAATAGCTAGTTAAAAATTCTGACAATGCCATTTATTGTTAAATGCCACATAAGAGAATCTTTGATTAAAATTTACACATATCAAGTAGAATGTAACTTGAAAATGCAAAAATTATCATAATGATTTGTGATATCTTCACAAATGATGATTTCTCTCTTTAACTTTATCTGAATATCGACTTTTCATTGTTATTCCAACAATATATTTATGAAAAATTCTTGCCACGTTTTTCTTTTTTTATTATTACCTCAGTCTTCTCTTCAATTATTTTTCATTCATTCATTTATTGTATATCTGGAAGGTTTTTTCGTCATATTATTTAGAAATTATATGTAAAACGTGATGAACTTTCTAATAAAATGGCATTAAATTCAGTTTAACATAAAAGCTATAAAACTGATAAAAGTTAATCATTCATCTAAAATATTTGCAAAATATAAAATTATTGGTTTGCATTAAAAAAAAATGATTAATTTTTATATTAAAGTGGCTGCTGCTTGCGATACACGATTAAATATATTTTTGAGAGACATGTAAAACTTAGAAAGTCTTAATATGGATCGAATTTTCAATATACCAATCAATTTGGAATCTCCTTTTTTATTTGTTAATTGAATTAACAAAATTTAGTTTAAAGGAATATAAAAATTCTTATCCAAATTTATTCCAAAATAAGTAAAAATTTTTGTTTTAAAAGATAATTGCTACTATGCCTTGCTTCTCTGTACCCTTTAACAAAGATTTTGTATATTCTATATATATATATAATATAAATCCCGAGAAGCAACAAATTCTAAATTGTCTGTTTATCTAAATATCTGTTTGTATGTCCGTCTGCTCATTAGTAACATTTTCCTGATCGTAATAACTAATAAATTGAGTTTAAAGTTGCTTAGAAGTAATGCAGGGCGTTACTGAAAATAGATCAAATTGGTTTAAGGGCACGCCTACAATGCTAGGAATGTAGAGAGTCTTTTTAGTTTAGTTTTAAATGTAATTTTTTTACTTGTACCTTGCAAGTGAAAATTACTCGTATAATTCTCTCGTAGTATGCTTTTAAATGAGCCACGCCTACTTAATTTTATGAAAATATGAATTTCTACTGTTTTTGTTCTTTTCTTTAGATGTTTTATTTATTCTTCATATGCTTTATAAATTGTCCATCATCCAATACTTAGAAACCAAATTCTTAAAGGCGAGTGTTCAAAATTTCACATTAACCAAATAGAAATTTACTCCATAAAGTATAACTACACTAATAAAAATTTTCTATTAATTTTCTTATTCATAATTCCAATTTAATTCATCAAGAAAATTTATATTTTTTATAGTTTTGGTGCAATTTCTGGATTCGTTTTTATTTCTATTTTTATCTTATTTAAATAGAAAAAAAAAATCTTGAAAGCATAAAATAATAATAATGTTTTCCTTAGGCTGCCTTTTCCTATAAGTTTTCTTTTGTTTTTTTCATAAAAATGAAATTATATAAAAAGCAAAAGTAAGGCAATGAAAATGAAAATGAAACAAAAGAGCAGGAAAAGCAAAAAGGGGAAACACATTAGATAAAATAAAATCACAGGAACTCTAAAAGAAGGGGCAATATTTATTTATATATATCTAATGTTAATTTCCGTTTAAAATAAGAAGAAGAAGAAGAAGAAGAAAAAGAAGATGAAGCAAAATAAGAACAAGAGTAATAAAAATAACAGTTTTATGTTTATGATGTGAAACCAAAAAATAATTTCCTTGAATCGTCTGCCTTAAGTTGAATAAACAACTCTACCATTTTTCTTTCATTTTTGTTCTATTACGCGATGAAATTATTCTTTATAAAATGAAATTGTTAGATGCGCACAAATAATTTCGATTATTTAACTGCTTAAAGCAAAACAATTCTTTTATAAAAATTAAACATGCTCATATAAATGTTTATGCATGTTTATGCATGTTTATGCATGTTTATGGATGTGTATGTGTATGTGTGTGTGTGTGTGTGGGCTCAATAATCTCAAACACCAATATTAACACAATCATAGTAATATAAAACGAGGCAAAAAAAAATAATAATAATAATAATAATAAGAATAATAATGATGATAATAAGAAGAATGTTATAACATTTTTTTCAGTCATCCATCGAATAAAATATTTTATGCCTGAGCATAAAATGGTAAATGGTAAAAATTAAATTATTTCATTTAAGCAAAAATTAACAGTTATTTTAAGTTCGGCCAACACTACGCTACATCTTGCTTTGCTTCACTACTCTTAAAATGGGTGGGCCTAATGCTTAAATAGCAAGAAAGAAAAGTAGATCTAAAATTTGCTAAAAAAAAAAAAAAAGTTGTTTTGATTTTTGCTTTTCAATTCTTGGCTTGTTAAAGCAAAAACTATACTTTAGTTTTTTTTTAGTTTTTATATTTGAAACATTATTTAGGAAGCGTGTACTTTGATCCAATTTTCAATAATAATTTAGTTGACAGAACTTTTCATTTTCATATGAATGGTTTGCAAAATGTTTCAAATCAATAAAAATTTCATAGACTTCACGATAAATTCAATTTCACCGTTTTATGCTGATTTTAATAAAAGTTAGAATCCATAAAACTTTTATTTTTATTTTAATTTTTTGTTACACATGGCACAAAATTTGGCCATAAATTAGAAATTTTTACGTCATCAAAAAACAGTAAAAGCTTATAAGAATTTTTAAAAATATTATTTTGTAAATCTTTTAATATTTTTATTATGTTTCTTTTAGCATTTCTTCTCAATTTAATATTTTTAGAAATGAGAAAGCAATTATCTCAAAATAACTTAAAATTTTCTTTTTTAGCTTTTAACATTTGCTTTTATTTTGCTCTTCTCTTGCTAAAAAAAAATACCTCGCAGAAACATTAAAAAGTCTTTTTAATTATAAAAAAAAAAAATTTTTTTTCTACTACATTTTCATTGTCCTTCAATGCTTACACTGAAGGACAATGATAAATTTATTTTATTTTGTTTTATTTGTCATGTTTCTTTGGGTTTCTTTTATTTTATTTTAGTTTTTTTTTTTTTTTTTTTTTGGGCAATATTATTACGTCTAATTAACAGCAAGAGCATTAAATTTTGTACAACCTTCAGTTCTTCTTCTTCTTTTCACATGATATATAAACATATCCATATAAAAAAGAAAAAGGATTTAAAGTAACATAACACTTTTATTCCATTTTTTTTTTTTTTTTGGAATGATTTTTCTTTTACTTTCCATCCCTTTTTTTTTTTTTTTTTGGTGTTTTGTTTCTTGAGAATTCATTTACCCGAAAATGCAAATGGCATCAGTTTCTGTTTTATTTTGTTTTTAAAACTAAGAATAAAATAATAATTAAGATGAAATTTTGAGTTTGATATTTACATTTGATAAGAACTTTTTAAATGGTCGAAATTCAAGAAAATTGTGGTTTTAATGAGCTAGCAAATAATTCATAAAAATCCTCAAAAACTTTGCCGATTGCATAAAGTTCAATTAGATCTCAAAATTTAAAATAAACTATAAAAGAAGGCCAAAAAGGAAAATGTTTTATTTTCATAAAAAAAAAAAAAAAAAGAAAAATTGAAAGTTTTTTCCACCAACAATTTATTTAGATTTAGTTATACCTTGAATTCTTGCAACTTCTACAAAATATATTTCTTAAGTATTGTTTCCACTTAGATTTTATAAAAAGAAAATGGCCATAAAACTGGTAATAATTCTCTCTCTGTCTCTGTCTCTGTCTCTGTCTCTCTTGGCCTAATAAGAATTGGAAAAATACAAAGACACAGAACTGTAATTATTCATTAGTTTGTTGAAAAATCTATTACTTAATAAAATTAATTAATGTTTTTTTTTAATTATGCTAAATTTTTAAGGCATATGAATTAATTTCCAAGTTAATTTGAGGCCTGTACATATAAAAAAAGATCTTACTAAAAATATCCATAAACTTGGCGTTAGTTAGAATTATCATACTGAAAAGATATCAAAAGAAAGCTAATTCCACTTGATTCAAATGTGTAAAATTTCTGCTCTGTTTTAAGATCTTTAGAAATTTAGAGATTTAGGCATTTACAGATTTAGTTATTTAACTTCTTAACATTTGATTTTGTTATCAAAATCAAATATTCTTACTTCATTTTACTTTTTGTACTGTTTACTGTTTCTAACACTTTTTGTTATGGTGACCCTTTTTTTAAAAGACCAATTCACGTGTCATCTGATGCATGCTCTTTCATAACATTGGAACATTTTACATTAATTGAATCGTAAATGGACTTGAAGTGTTCAAGTTAATTTGCTTAATTATTTATCATAAAAGTGCTCCATCTCTTTCTCACTCTATCTAACTCTCTCTCTCTATCTCTTTCAATCTCTTGCAAAAAATTGTAGATGCTTTTTGAATCCTAAATGCCAGATTTGTTGGTTGTGAATTCATATATAATTTTTTTTTGGTTTTTCTTTTTTTTTTTTTTTTTGCTTCATTACATTCATGTAATTTCTTTTGATACATATTTCATGTTTAAAAATATTTCCATCATAACGTAATTTACACTTGTAAAACAACTTAAATTTGTAAAATTTATACAAGTGACTGACTGCATCAATAATGCTGGCAAAAATTATGTTAAGATATTTTTTTTATTCATTTATTTATAAAAAAATGTACAAATGTATGATAGAAGAAGAAATGGCCGATAGAGAGGAAGAGAGAATGGATAAAAAAATGGTCAACAAAGTGGTTAAGAAATGTACAAATAAGTTCAAATGATTTTAATAGAGAAATTTTTATAAAAGCTACAAAATTCAAATATAAATCAGTTATAACTTTAAAACTATTTTTGGTTGACTCTTAAACACTTTACAAGAATTTGTTGCATTAAATTAAATTAAATTCATATGTTTATAATGCTTGGTAAATTATCAAAAGATTTAGAATTCTTAAAAGAAATTATAAATTTTGATTAATTTGTAAAATTTGTTGATTCAAAACTTCGTGGCACAATTTCTAGATATTGACCAAAATTTGATACACTTATTTAGTATATTAAAAAATTATTTTAAATCGGATTTCGTTAAAATAAATTTATATTATAAATAAATTCATATTAAAGCAAATTTTTTAAAAGGGAAATTTTTTTCAAAAACTTGTGCAAAATAAAGTAAAAATTTCTGTATTAATTTTTGAGTTTCTTTCATTAAAGTTTCTTAAAATTTTCATCCAATATTTTACCTAAAAAAATTTATGTAGTCAGACATGAGACTCTCAAATTACACAAAACAATTCTAAATTGATATAAAATAAAAGTCTTACTAAGATGATAGAAAAAAATAACTCTGAATTTTACAAATATATTTCATTTTATCTAGATTATAAAAATATCAAATAATGTGCTTGATTTTTGATTTCCTTTTTAAAGGAAACTTAAGAAAAATGGCAAATAGACGAAACAAGATTTGGGCGTTTCAAGCAGCAGACTTTAACAAGATAAATACTTGTGTACATTTCATATCAAATATCCTTTATCATCGTCTCTGTTTAAAGATATTTCACTTTACAAAACTAAAAATAAAAAAAAAAGAGATAAAGAAAGCAAAAATTTATTTTTTGTAAAAAAAAAGATGAAGTTTACGTACAAAATGCAATATGTTTATCAATAAATTGAGTTGTTGAATGAGATTCATGTAAACTTATTATATCCTGAAGCGTTAAAGCGTTTTGACATTTTCTTTGGGTACATTTTTATTTACTTTCAAAATATTTCACACCAAATCATGAAAGTTTTAGCTTATTTATTTATTATTTTTTTTTATCACATAGATATATTTTTATTAATATAAACACTCCTCAATTTTCAAATAAGCACAATTTTCGTTTTTTTCGTGTTATATGAAAATTTTTGTTATCTTTTCTAACTTTTATCTAATAAACATCCTGCTGGCATTATATTTTAAATAAATAAATTAAATTATAAATATTTAAATTAACATGAAAACAATAATAATAATAAAAATGAATTCAAATGTTTGTTTACAAAAAAATTTTCCATAAAAATGAAACAATTTTCTTTACTAGATCACCAGGAGAGGCAACTGCTCTACTAAACTGGCAATAGATTAGCAAAAGATTCATTGACACTTAAGTTATTAACGTTTGAATTAAGTAATTAACGTTTGGTATTGCAGAAGCTGCACTTCTTAATTATGGATGATAATCAGGTTTAGCTTCTTAAAAGCTCTGCCCGTCAATATTTTATATAGATAAAGAACTTTACAAATAAAAAATATATTAAGAGAGATCTTAACATATTTAACTCTCCTAATGGATCATTAGTTTTTAATGATTCTCTTAGAACTTGGTTCTCTCACAAAAATTATGTTTAAAAGCGTAAGACTAAACGCTTTTAAACGAAAAAAGCTTAATGTAAATGTGTAAATCAAGAAAATGCGTCACACCTAACAATTCAATTCGATTTGATTGGTGAGTTTATTGTGAGTAATAATTGAAAGTAATTAAATATGGAATGTAATTTAGTTCAACTTTCAGTATAAACGAAATATTTATTTGGTTAATTGAGTTTTTTAATTACATTCGATGTATTTTAAAAATTTTATGTGCACTTTTTAAAATGAGCTTTCTTTAAATGTCTGGCATTAAATCATAACGTATAAAAATAAAAAGCAATGATTGAAAGCAATTAAAGAGAAAACATTAAAGAGTAAAATGATTGAAAGTTTTTCTTTTGCTCTTTGGTTTTCTTCTGGTTTTATTATATTTTTGTGAAATAATGAAACGATTTTATTCATTTATCATTCATGCGTTATATAAATTGAAATAGTTTCATTACTTATTGATGATTATTGTAAAAATTCACTTGACTTTTTTATTCTTTCTTTTCTCATTCTGCTTAATTCGCTTTTTTACTTCTTTTATTTACATTTATTCGGTTTGTAACTTTTTATTACAAAATACTAAATTAAATAACTGCAATTACCATTTGCATTTGAATGAAGTTATTCAAAAAGCGATTAAGAAGTTTATAGTCGATCGTGGCTGACTTTTAAGTACCCTACAAATTTTTCATTAATATGAGTCATGTTAAATAAGAGAATTACAAGACAACGAACTTAAGAAACTTGTAATTTTTAAATTATTTACAAAATTCGTTATATAAGAAAAGACATTATATGGGGAATGGTCTTATTAATGGTCCGATTTTAATCATTTTCAATAGAATTTGTCTCTAGGCTAAGACGCATTCACATACCAAATTTCATTGACATATCTCTATAATTGCGGCCTACAATGGGCCGACATCAGACGACAGATAGACATATGGACAGGCTTTAATTGAGTCAGGTAATGATTTTGAGTAAATCGGTCTAATGGAAGAGGGAGTCTATCTCAACTTTCCCTGAATGTTACAAATAACTGCTCAAACTGATAATACCCCGGACCACAAGTGATATGAAATAGTTGTACTTAATTTAGCGTGACTTTTATATACATTACACAACTTTGCTTAAGGTGATTAAAAAGTTAAAACAATATAAAATTTTAATTTTCGAAAGTTTCAAAAAGTTCGTTATATGGAAATGGCTTCCAAAAACTTATCAATTTTAATCAAAGTTCATGCATTTATTAGAAGGTCTAAACACAATATTGAATCAGTTTTCAATGAAAACATTTTAAAATTTAGCAAATTATTTATACATCAACATTTTTTAAGTAAAGCTTTATACGGAAAGTCACGGTAAATATTCAACGATTTTGTCCATATTTTTTCTCATTTATTCTTTAACTATCTAAAGCATTTAAGAAAAATATTTTCTAAATGAAGAAAGCCTTCGGAACAACAAATACAAATGGGCAGACATTAGAAGACACTCCCAGAGAAGCCTAAATCAAATTGTAATTGATTATGATCCAATTGGTACAACAAATAAATATTAACCCATGTCAAACTTTTTTTTTGATGTTTCATACATCTCTATGAATTCATTATATCCAAGCAGTATAGTAGGGTATAAAAAACAACAACAGAAAATTGAAATAAATTAATAAATCAAATCTATAAAAATTGAGTAGATTTCTTCCTAAAAAAAAAAAAAACAAAAGAAAAAACAAAAAAAGTACACCAAAACACATTTTTTTTAACTTACCAAACTCAGAAATCATGCATAAAATTATACATCACACAACATAAAACAAAAATAAAATTATTATGTATAAATAAATAGCTCTGCATCATATTAAATATAAATGAATTGTTCAATGATATGCATGCAATAACGGATTCATATTTCGTGCTTGCTTGTGTGTGTGTGTGTATGTGTATGCATCATAAATGACATATGAGAACTAACTGTATGATAAATTTTAAATCAATGAAAAATATTGATGCACACATATGAAATGATATTATTGGTGATTATGTCGTTTACAAAACTGTTTACAAAAAAAAAAAAAAATGTGTCCATTTATCAAAATATTCGTAAGTTGTAACTTTTTATCTCAAACTGCATAACATTGACTCATTTTACATATATATATATATATATATATATATGTATTATTGGGTCATAAAAAAATGTATTTGGTAATATCTCAAAGCATTTTTGCAAGATATTAATTTAAAAAGCTAATCTCAACTTCGTACATTTTTAAATATTCTACATAGAGTTTGATTTCTTTTATGGACAAAGCGAATTATTTTTTCCATTTATAAAAAATGCGAAATATTATTTTTATTCACTTAGCTCTTATGCTCGCCAAATTTTATTAAATATGATTATTGATAAGTATTCAATTTAAATTTTCTATAAAGTAGTGTGGCCACAAGCAAAAATCAACTTGAATTTTGTTTACCAAAATGGCTCCATTTGTTTTTTTTTTTTGTTTTTTTTTTTTTTGTTGGAAAAGAAAACATTTCAAATTTTTCACTGTTTAGAAAAGATTTGTATGAATAATTATTTTTATAAATAAGACAAATAAATAATTTTATTAATCCATCAATTGATCGATTGTTTAATATTTATCTCCATTTTACATAGTAAATTAAATGAAAATGAATAATTTTAGCAAATGATTTGAATTTTGAATAAACGAATTTAAAATTTTTTTGTTCACTAAGTAACTTTCATTATTTACAAATTTGTTTAATATTAAATTTTATTCTATTAAACTTAAATTTTATATTAAACTTCATAACGTTGTCATTTCTGTCATTTCTGTCATTTCTGTCATTTCTGCTTAACAAAGTTCAAAATCATATTTCTTATTGTTTACTAATAATGTAAACTTTACAAAGTAAAATAAATTGAAAGTAAATGTAAATAAAATTGTTAAATTGAAAATACATGAAAGAAAATAAAAATAGAATGAATAAATATTGAGTATTATAGACTACACACATAAATGTGGCTTGGAAAAGCAACGTAATAGTTGTTGTATAATTTTCAGAACGATTAATATTCGCTGTTTTCTTTACATAATTCATCACTATTTTTTATTTACTTTTGGTGCTTTACATTTTTAATACAATTCAAGTAAACATTGTAATATTTAATGGGAAATTTTTTTTTACATTTTCATTTATATTGAATTATTAATATTAAATGTTAGTTTTTGTAAATTTAGCAAAGAGCAAAGAAAATTATTTTAAGACAATTGGAAACCTTAAAATTTTTACCTTTATTTTTTTTAATTATAATATTTCATTGTTTCAATAAATATTTTAAGAATATTGAAAAATAATACCAAGCAATTTTTTATTGTCAAATTTTGTCTTAAGCCAAGCAAAAGTTTCTTACTTGCTTCTTTTTTATTTTTTGTTTTTTTTTTTTTTTTTTGTAATTTCAAGTGGATTTCTTCGATCATATTGGAATTGCAAATTGTTAAAGTTTCTGTGAAATTTATTTGTAATAATTTTATATGTCTTCTTCTTCTTCTTCTTCTTCTTTTTTATTATAAAATAGTTTCCCTTTTTATAATATGCTTTTGTTGGCTTCATTCAAATAAAAGTTTAATTTCATTATTGATTTTCATGTATTTTTCTTGTTTGGTTTTTTGTCAGTTGTCTTTCTTCATTTTATATTTTTTTTTTTGCAGCTTTTTATTGTACTTTTTTCTTGGTTAGAAAACTAATACTAAAGTATTTAGTATTAGTATTTTTTAACCGTTTTCTATTCAAATATTTTAATCTCCATTTCTGTAACTTCTTTTGCCTTACTCAAAAGTTTTATCTTTTCTTAGTTACATAAAAAGATGAATGTTACTTTAAGTACATAACTGGATTACAAATTTTACAAATAACTTTAAATTATTGTGGTTGCTACCATTTGTTCTTTTTTTTATATGGATTAAAATATAATTAATATAATCAATCTTAAAGAAATGTGAAATCGTCAAATTAAAAGGGAAAAAATTTATTGTGCCATACACCTGTAGAACTGTAGAACTGTATGCACTTGTGTAATACATATTTATACATATATATATATATATATATATATATTTATAAATGTATATTTATAAAGACATGTAATTAAAATTATGTTTTCAAGGAGACGACAATAAAAGCAAATGTTTGATAAGGCAGAAAAAATCTTAAAATTTCTAGATATTTTTTCATATTTTTTATCAAAAAAGAAAATTGCTAAAATAGAAAATTGACAAAAGTATGCAGCATTGTCCTTTGAATCAAAAGATTTTTTTTTGAATTATTTGCCTCAAATTCTTAAATTACATTAGAATTCTTTTGACATATTTTAAAAAATTATCACTTATTTGAGAAGTTCTTATTTGGATCTCATATAAAATATCTTGAAAAATTATATATTTGAAAAATAAATTGGTGAAATATGTTTACAATTATCAGGCATATTATTAAAATATGTAGAATGGGAATGGTCAGAAAATTTTGGAGACGTTTCGTTAGGTTTGCATTCTTCAGTTTTAATTTTTAGTTGTTCTAAGTCTTATCGATCTATCTGCCGATCTCTTGAATATATTTTGATATTTACATTGAAAAATCCCCTAAAACCGACAATAAAAAGAACTTTTACATAAAGATCGATATTATAAATGGATCCCACAAAATTTTCAATATCTAAACCAAAATAACGCTTTGCCTGAAATGATATTTGAATATCAATGTTTCGCTTCGCTCTAATTTAGCAAAAATTTACCATAACCCACATGGATTTGGATCAGAGTTTTCTTTTCAAAATTTTTTTTTTTTATAATAAATTCAGTAAGAGTAAAGACAAAACAAATTATACGACCATTTAAATAATTTGCCAGATTTTTTGCCTTGAATTTTTTTTCTGTATTCAAAAATTTTACATTAATGCCAACTTTTATAAGGAATATTTACAAAAAGTCTTTTAATACACTTCCTTAAAACTATCCACTTGTTTTTCCTAATCATTTCCTGTCCTGTATAAAAAATTCTCCATAACAATCTTGATTGATCATGATTTACACACGATTAATTTCATGTATAAATAATTTCATTATTTTAAGCTTTTAATCTGCTTGTATTCGATAAATTATTATTGTTTAAACAAATGTAATCATTAAAATTATTTTTCATTCATTCTTATTTTATTTATACAATTTTTAAATCAATTTCAATTGAAGAAGTTAAAGAGTCATTTTAAAAAACAAAAAAATTTTTAAATCAAAGTCATGCGTATATTTCCTTTAGATTTATTTCTTTGTATTTAGCATTTTAATAGGATTTTATAAATAATATTTTTTTTTGTACTAAATAAAAGTCAACAAATAGTTTTTAATATGATTTAAGTAACTTGTTGTTATTTAAGTTATTTATATACGTAGCATTATTTGCCCACTTATTTATCAATCATTATACTTTCATTATATTTTTGTTTCATTTATAATCAAAATAAAAAATACAATAAATCATTTTGCTATTGAAAAATTTGAATTAAATGAATTATGGTTTGAGAACTGTTGAAATCTTCTTAAATTTTGTTGAAATTCGCTCACAAAATTGAATAATTTAAATCCTTCCAAATGTCTGTCTTTACGTCTTTCCTTTCAATGGATCTTCTATGTATCCATCCTATCAACCTTTTCATGTATTTGATGTTATCAAATTTATTCGCCAAAAGATCAACGTTATTAAAAATTAACAGAATTAGATGATTTTAGCTTTTAGTCTCCAGAAACATTTTCTTCCTACTTATTAGAAATTTTGTAAATTTTGAATTACTTCCAATTGAAATTATTTATACAATAAATTTATATATTGATCCGATTACCAAAATAAACCCTAAAAATCAGACCTTCAGAACTAATAAATATATATCTCGTAATCTCTCAATTTGTTTATTTAATAATTTACAAGTTTTGTAGTCATAATGATTTTTTTAAGGTTTATACGATGAAAACTATTTTCAAAATGAGTTTTTTACAAGTCAAAATCTAATTGATTTTACAGTGTTCATTGGAAAGTGAAACTAACTTTCTTTGAAAGACTTATTATACATATAGTTGCAAGGGTATT
This sequence comes from Melophagus ovinus, assembly GCA_023089585.1. Taxonomy (NCBI): domain Eukaryota; kingdom Metazoa; phylum Arthropoda; class Insecta; order Diptera; family Hippoboscidae; genus Melophagus; species Melophagus ovinus. Next base: position 7,295,724 of record JAKKIB010000177.1, read on the forward strand.
GAGTTATGCATTATAAGCTTCAAAAAAAAAAAAAAAAGAAAATTGAAATTGTTTATTATGATGTGTTAAATTATGAATGAAAAGAGTAAAAATCAAAAGAGGAATAAACAGGATACTGATATTTTTACTTAACAAAAATATTTTGTATATTTGTTTCCTTTTTTTTTTTTTTTGTTTGGTTTTTTTTTTCTGTAAATGGACCACAAAGCGGAGATTAAGTTTAATGCATGCAGTATAAAATATGTATTTTGAAAAGCAAAATTGATAAGATAAAAATGAAAGAAAAAAAAAAAAAGAAAAAAATGTTAAACGAAATAACAAAAGAAAAAATGAAAACAAACAACTTAATAATACTTTAAAACATTTTTATATTTCATAAAAAATTATTATGAAATGTGTATACATGAGCAACTAACTTAAGGTCGGTCGTATATATTTTAAATTTGTTTTTAATTTTGAAATGTTCACAAAATCCTTTAAATCGTCTTTTTCATTTAAACAAAAATTTAACCAAAGTTAAAAAAAAAATATTTCAACTTAAATCGTTTTAATTGTTAAAAAAAATGTCCATTTGTTCGGTTTGTCATAAACGATTCATGAAATGTTCATTAAAATGGATTTAAAAGTGTTTTGGTCATCATTTCCTTGAGAATTAAGAAATTTTCGAAACAAAATAAGCAAAATAAATTTCTTGATTCATCATTAACATAATTTTTAATCCTTTTTATTTTTTTGAGCATTTTTAAGTGTAGCGAGCTTTTTTGAAAATAAATATTTGAAATGAAATATTGTGGCAAAAATCAATTTTAGATTCTCCTGCACTTACATCTTTAACAGATGAAACATCAAACGCACTAATAAAACGCATTATCATCAGGCAAAAACGAAAAATTTCAGACTAACCTTCAGGCAAACCTCAAAAGGTTTTTCATTATTCAAGTCCCCATTGATCAATCTAAATCAGTATATTAAATGAAAATTTCATCATGAACTTCAAAAGAGTTACATTTGCAGGTAATGGGTGTTTCATCATAAAAATCATTTAGAATTGGATATTCATAATAGAAAATATGGATGGAAGTTTAATTCAAATGCTACGTTAAAATAAAAACTATAATTATCGAATCATCAACTTATCAAACTCATATCAATTTGTTACAACATGGTTAGAAAACTTTTATTGGAAATAATTTGCATTTAAATTTATTCTGTCAAAATACTTTTTGATTAATTTATTTATTATTAAATTGAATTTTAATCATGCAAATATTTATATGATTTTTATTGTCTTTTGTTTTTTGTAAGCCCCGATATAACATATCAATAAAAAAAAAAACTTTATAAACGTTTCAAAATGCACATTGAATAAATCATTGATTTAATGATAAGTAAAACCCGTTGGACCAGTTGCTTAAATATTCTACAATTTTGTGCTTGTATTTAGCGCAATAAGAAAGTTAACAGAGAGAGAGAGTTAAATGTTATAATTTTTGCATGATATTAAACAGTTTTTTTTTTTTTTTATGAAAGTGTATTCAAAAAATGGGCCAATCGAAAGCAAACTTAGCCAATTTTTTGCATATTAAATCATAACTCTGTGCCGATTTTTCGAGTTTTTGTTTTGCAAATTAGAGAGAGGGTTATTTGGGAAATGTGATCAAAAAAAAAAATTTTTTTTTTTAAATTAGTTTAGTTAGTTGTTGGCTCACAAAACAGTTCTGGACATCAAAATTTCAATTGATATATTTCTAGCATTGCAATTTCATGACAAATTTATATGGACAATCATAACATAAATGGACAGACAGATATTAAGTTTATTAAACCTTCTGATAAACTTAATGCACTTTGCATCAAGTGTCAGTTTTATATAATAATAATATAATTAATTAAAAGAGTTGCTTGAATGTGATAATAATAATAATAATAATAATAATAAATTCCCTTACAACACATTTAATGAAATATCTAGCATTTTATTGGTTGAATGTGTCTGTGATAACTTAATTAATAATCAACTAAAAGAAAAACAAAGAGAAAAAAATGAAAAAAGGAACACAAAAAGCAAACGGATTAAAATAATATGAAATAATAATAATAAAAGAAGCAGCAGCAACAACAACAATAACAACAACAGCAGCACCAATAATAATAATAATAATAATAATAATTGAAATAACAAGCAAATCTGAAATGTGTTACATTGAAATTAATTAGCGTAAGTAATGAACGCTTTTGTACAATTTGTACAAAAGATTTATTACATATAAATTGGTGTGCATGTATGTGTATTGATGTGTGCATGTGCATGTGCATGTGCATGTGTGTGTATATATGTAGATTTAGAAAATCATTTTTAGTTCCATTTACCATTTACCATTTACCATTTACCATTTACCATTTGTATTTCCATAGCATTTTATTTTGTTAGTTAATCTTTACATTTCCCTTTCCCTTTTCCTGCTTTCCATTTGCTATCACTCTTCTCATCCTTCTCTGGCTTTTTAGTTTTGGAATTCAAATCGTAAAAGACAAATGTTTAAGAATTTGTTATCAAAAAAAAAAAAAAAAAAAAAAGACAAAGAAAATCCCTTCCAATTGTTATTGTTATCGTTGTTGTCATTTGTTATTTTTTTGTGTATATTATTAAATCGTATAAATCCTCCCTTGATTCAAAATTCATGCGAACAATCAAAATTTAAATACATACATACAAACATATGTTGTACTTGTATATTTAAATATGTAAATTTGTGCGAGAAAACATGCATGAAGACAAAGGCAATTTTTGGTGAAAGAAAATTGACACACCCAAATCCTTTTGTCACAAGGATGTTAAGGGAATGCATATACAATGTTGTGAGGTTAAGTTGTTATTGTTATTGTTATTGTTATTGTTATTGTTATTGTTATTGTTATTGTTATTGTTATTGTTATTGTTATTGTTATTGTTTTTTTTGTTATGTTTTGTTATTGTGTATTGTTATTGTTATTGTTATTGTTATTGTTATTGTTTGTTATATGATTGTGATGATGAGTTTTGGTAAAGAAATTGTTATTGTAATGATTGTTATTGTTATTGTATTGTGATTGTTATTGTTATTGTTATTGTTATTGTTATTTTGTTATTGTTTTTGGGTTATTGTTATTGTTATTGTTATTGTTATTGTTATTGTTATTGTTATTGTTATTGTTATTGTTATTGTTATTGTTATTGTTATTGTTATTGTTATTGTTATTGTTATTGTTATTGTTATTGTTATTGTTATTGTTATTGTTATGTTATGTATTGTTATTGTTATTGTTATTGTTATTGTTATTGTTATATTGTTATTGTTATTGTTATTGTTATGTATTGTTATTGTTATTGTTATTGTTATTGTTATTGTTATTGTTATTGTTATTGTTATTGTTATTGTTATTGTTATTGTTATTGTTATTGTTATTGTTATTGTTATTGTTATTGTTATTGTTATTGTTATTGTTATTAGTTATTGTTATTGTTTTTGTTATTGTTATTGTTATTGTTATTGTTATTGTTTTGTTTGTTGTTGTTTTGTTTCTGAATTATGAGGGCAGTTTAAAAAATTATTCAAGAAAAGATATTATCTAAATTAGTATGAATTTAGTTCAAAAGCAAAGAAAAGGGAACTCCCTTTGATTTATAGTTAACTTTTTTGTTAACTTCCGCAAGGCAAAAATGTCACAAAAATTATGCTTGTTTATTTTTATATCCTACACCATTTGAGGTATCGAATATTATAAGTTTGTGCAGGAGGCCTTGAAATAAGCAACTTTCTATAATAACAAAATCGCATTCTATTCTGATTTGATAACCTTCAGACCATTTATCGATCCACCTTTTTTAATCTCTACCTCTTTCTCATGTCTGCCCATAAAAACTTATCATCAAGCTGTTTGTCACAATTTTGAAAATATTTTGATAAAATATAGAGTTTCTAGGCCCAAAGGCGGAATCCTTTATAATTAATGTATGATCATTGAAACAACCCTGAAATATTCTACTTTGAGAAAAATTTTTGTAGATTTCTTAAGGAGAATAAGCTAAAAATTGTTATTTGATGTATTAACTAAATTTATCAAAATATAGTTCAGAGTGATCCACTTTTTGGACTCCTTAGCCTATAAAAAACTTTTAAATTTTTTTCGAAATGACAATTTTATTACCAACAATCAATTTTATTTAACTTTCGAATCAAACATCCATTAAACTAAATGACCCTTTATATATCACAAAATTTTTATAAAGAAAATTACAAAAAATGACGGCAATAAATCTGATGAAAATGCATTCTATTTATGCATTGCTTAAATGTGTTCTATTTGTTTTTCTGTTTATGTTTCTATTTCTATTTCGTTATTGCCCAGTTTGTTTAGCGTTTGTAGCAACATTTTGTAGTTAAATATAAAATTGAAAGTGAAAAGTTGAAAATTTTGTTTAATTAAAATTGTTTTTATTGGAATTCAGTTTTAATTTTAATTTCAGTTTTTTTTTCTATTTTTTTGTTTTTTTGTGTTTTTGTTTTTCTGTTTTTTTTTTTTTTTGGTTATACTTTAACCGTCAGCTATTTGAATAAACGATATTTTGTTTTGTTGATCAAATATTGTTGCTGCCGTTTTTTTTCTTCTTTTTTTATTATTAATATTTTTTAAATTTAATTTTCTATTAAACTATTTGAAACGATTTGTGGTTTTTTTGTTTTTTGTATTCTTTACCTAAAATATTTAATAATATATTTATATTAATTTTAAGCTTTTTGTTTTTCTCTTACCCTTGAAATTATAAAATTAATTATCCTTTATGTAAAATAACCAAAGAAAAAGCAAAACAAAAAAAAAAAAAACGGAAAAATAAAAACAAAATTTACCAACCAATAAATATCCTTGTCTTTCTTAGCATAAATAAAAACCCACCAACGAGAGGTTGGTGGGGTTTCCTGTTTTTATTTTTCTAAACAACAATAATTTGTAGCAGTATGTGATCTCCAGGAAAATTAGCATAATTTATAATCATTAAAATAAACAAACAAGCCAAAAAAAAGGGAGTCAAATAAATAGAAAAAGTGAGTGAGAAAAGAGTGTGTAAAAATAAGTTATATTTAATTGCAAAATTTTTTTTCAATTTTATTTTAAATATTACGAAATATTAATACAATTATTTATCGAAGAAGAACTTTAAATAAAATCAACTTTAAATAAATTCATTTAAATAAATGTGTTTGTACAATTTTCCAGGCGATCCATTCAATTCCGTCCATTTGTTTATTAAATATTTATAATTTCAATTATCTTGTCAAATCAACTGTCATATTAATTTAGCTTTTGAATTTTTTTTAAATTTATTTTTATAAATGAACATTTGTAAAATGTGGTTAACTGTAACAATGTGGCAGCAAAGTTTTATTGAAAATAGTGCCCAGTCTAGCTAGATTGTCAAAGATTTATATCAGAATTCTCTAGTAATATTTTGAGGGAATTTTTTTTATAAATTATGCCAGCAGCTTAGAGATAATTACGTTTACAATTCAAAAGCATGTGTCACTACATTTGTAATACTTAAAAATGAAATATTAGAGAACCCTGAAGGTATATAAACATATTCTTGATCAGCTTTAAATTTTGAATCGATTTAAACCAGACGGATGACTGTCTGTCTATCTGGTGAACGATGAACATTATCCTAGTCTCAAAAAAAAAAAAAAACGAAAAGAAAACAGGTATCAACTTCAAGTTTGGCAGAAACATTGAAAATGGATTAAACATGCCAAAAGATGTGCCCACAGTGCAACTTAAACAGAGAACACCTCTGGTTTATTTTAAGCAAAAATTTATAATTTTTCGCTTCTAAGTTGAAACCTAAAACAGATAGAATTAAGGCCGCCATGTTACAAAGTCTGCCATTGCCACATATTGACCCGAAATTATACAATTTCAAATTATCTTCTAGAGATAAAGTTGGCACTAATAATCTGAATGGTAATTTTTTCAAATTTGCTCCATGCCAAATATATTTTTTATATTTGCTTTCTATATCGATTTAAGCTTATCTGGCTGCCCCTTTATGTGATATTTTTATTGCACTCTTATTGGCATAGTATAGATCGGTATCTGAAAGATATTTTTGGTAGGTTCATTAAGTCCAAAGACCTTTGCTGGCAGAAGCTTTCAATTTCATTTTTAAATAAAATCAGTTTTAAGGAAATCAATAAAACTGTAATATTCTGTTAAAGATTAAGTCAATATGTCAAACTTAAGTCCACATCGATAAATTTTTTTAATCATATTTCACACAACAAACAACCATATTGGATTATTCTGGAAAGCGATTTTAAAACTGAATCCCTCTCATTAAAATATTTCTAGTTTATAGTTTGCATTCTGAAATAGTGAAATTTTTTCTATAACTGACGGGGTCAATTTGTCAGTACATCAAACTATATTGATATAAATCATATCTCTTAATCCTTCTTTAAACCCTCAAACAGAGAGGCCCATAAATGAACGGAAAGACCAATAAACTCAATATCCTCTAGCGTAAAATACTTCTCATATTGATTTTAAATGGATTTGCCTCAACCCTCTTGGGGTATTACTAATTTTTCATAGCCTTTCTTATAATGTAAAGCCTTAAAAATATATGAGACTACTTTAGAAAATTTACTAACTTTTTTCAATACAAGTGTTACGTACAGTGAGTGGTCTCTTATAGAGCATGATAATCTGACTTTTAATTTCAATAATTATGAAAATTGAAATTCTATTGTGTACAAAGAAATTTTCTTTAATCCCCAAATGATTTGGTTAAATCCATTCAACCATTGAAAGAAAATATCCTGTCGTTTAATTGAGAGAATTATTTTTCTTTTTCTTTTGTGACAAAGTCAAATAAATAATTTCATTTAATTCTTTATTTGAAATATAAGAAATATATCAAACTTATTTCCAAACTTATATTTTCATTTGACTATAATGGAATAAGAACAAGAATTAATAATATTAATTTTAGGTGTACTAATATTAATTATTATAAAAAATAAATTTATTTAAATTTTTTTATACATTTTAAATAATAAGGCAAAAAATTTTATTAAGAAGATAAAATGAAAACTTTTTTTCAAATATAAATTTCTATTTGCTTTATAATTTTAATCACAATAAATCTTTTTTACATTTCCTTAATTAAATGATTTATTTTTAAGATAAAAAAATTTTTTCAAATAAATTATTAACATCACGCACTCACCAAAATGAATTTTTTTTTTGCTGTTATCGTTGTTGTTGTTTGCTGTTGTTGCTATTTATAATAAAATTAAAAAACCAATTTTTATGAAATTTAATTTAATTATACAAATTAAATTTAAATTTTAATAAAAAGTATTAATTAATGTTCATAATTTAATGAAAATTGTTTACAATTTACATATTTATTTTTTTTTTAAGTTTTCATTAATTTTTATTTAATGATTTTTTTTTTAAATTTCTTTTATGAATTTTTATATTTATTTTTACTTTTGATTTGCTTTTTTCCTTTAAATTTTAATGTTCTAGATCAAATACTTGGCGCGTTTAAAACATTTATGATATGCCCTAAAATTCTATTTGGTCTTTTATAGTTTTCAAGTTTTCAAGCTTTTGTCATCCATACAAAAATGCAAAGTCAACGACAATAACATTCCAATTTTATGAAGATAACATTATGTTATGTTGTGTTGCGCACGACCAACAGCATCCAGCTGAACTAATGCTATTTCTCTCTACTTTTACAAAGCAATACAAAACATAATGCGTTTTTGAAAGAAGCAGGCAAAATGTGGTATCAACCAGATGCGGAGCTCGTAAAATAAATGGCATATAAAGCACAGCATACATTTATCTAAGTTAAATTGTATTGAGATGAATTGTATTGAGTTGAATTGAGTATTTGTTAAACAACAACAATAACAATAACAATAACAATAACAACAACAACATTATACACGTGCCTCTAATATAATAACAGTTCTATATAACTGAAGCTGTTCAATGATTGTTGTTATCATCCATAATCATCATTTATAAAAGTACTGATGATAAAAATCTCTTTAACTAATACAAATGTAATTTATTCATATATACACGTGTGGTCTTACTTTAAGTCTCCCCTTTTACCATCACCATTTCATTTTCTATTGTATCATTGTTGATTGGCCATATTTTTGAAGCTTAAGTATTTAAATAGATTTGAGTTCACTTATGATTTCACTGTTTTATATTTTACAGCATTTGCATTTACATTTAATAGAAACATCTAGAAGATTTCAAAATAGAATTCCTTTTATATACAACGATCCATTTTGAAATTATTTTCTGAAACAATGTAAGCTCTTTGGACTTTGTCTATTGAATATCTATCTATCTATGAACATTTGCCATCACTTTCCGAAACAGCTTAATGAAATTTCTGTGAAGGTCGTGTTTTGATGCAAAAACTCTTGGAAATTACTACACATAAAATCGAAATATTTTCATACAAAAATGTCCTTTTTAAATTTTATATAAAAAAAGTTGGTGCCCAACAATAACTTGACATACCAAACAAATGTAACAAATTTGATTCAGATTCATAAATTTTTATAATTTTTTGGAACCATCTGCCACATGTCAAATTTTTATATATCAAACAAAATTTTCTTAATTTTTACAGTCATGATTTAAACTTCATGTTTGTTCTTTTCAAGACATTTTAGTCACTTTTTAATAAAACTTTTTTTAGCATATTAAACGACGAACGTTTCTTCGAACATTTATAACCTCTTTAATTTGGTTTGTTGATTTTAAGTGCTCCATTTCGCACAATTTTTGATGATGATGATGATGATGATGTTGAGGGCAGCGATACTTCTATGCTTATTATTATTATCAGTTAGCACTTTTTGGGGTTAATATTTTATATGTATTTTTTTACTAAAAGCATCCTTAATGCCTCACCACAACACGTGAACCTGACTGCATGTAAAAATTTGTACTTGTATGTTCTTGGTCAAATAGACCATGTGCATACTCGGCTTTGCGGCTTTATTTTACTTTTTTTTTTTTGTCTTCTTTCTTTCCATGTTTTTATTATTTTTATTACTATTATTCTTCTTATAGTTAACTGGAATATTTAAACTCTCAATTTTTACACTATTTGTCTACATCAACCAACAAAACCGTAGATGCGTAGATATACGTTTGTATATAAAAAGTCGAAATCAACTTAGCCAACTTTAGCAAATGCATTCATAACACGTGAATACGTAAGTCATTTATTTATATGTATATATTTGTATGTATTGGCCATTTGTATGTATTGGTAGATGTATAAATGTAAATGTTACTGGGCAAATATATTTTTATGCAAAATGCAAATATTGAGCATAAAAGTACACATTAATTTCATAAATGAAAAAAAAAAAAACAACCAGAATAATGATAACAACAATAATAATGGGCAGCATAAATTTAAAGAAATTTAGGTCAAGTTAACAGAATATTTCTATCATATTCATGTAATTTTAACATGGACCAAAACATAAAACTATGTTTTGCCATATTTGATTTCAACATAAAAATGTAAAATATGAAAATTTTACATAACATTTTATGGACTTTTATGATTTTATTATATGGCGTTTTGTTCCACCGAAAAATATTCTAAAAAGAAGGCAAAATATAACAGAAACCATTGTAGCCGACTTCAAATGCCCTACATAATTTTACTTTAAGTTTATAAAAATGTCAGGAAAGTGAAAGAGAAAATAATATTTAAAATTAATTATTTATTATTTATTTTTTTATACGAAGAAAGGTGTTATATAGAAAGTGGTCGAAATAATGATTCGATTTTAACTATTTACAATAGGATACGTCTCTAGGCCAAAATACATCCATGTACCAAGTTTCATTAATGCATCTCTATAAGTGCGGCCTGCAGCCTAATAACCAAGTTACATGTAAAAACCTTAAACGAACAGACAGACAGGCAAGCTTAAAGAGAATCAAAAAGTGAAACTGGATAAATAAACTTATTTTAAATCTTACAAACAACTACCAAATTTATCATACCCTCGACCACAAGTGGTGTTGACTATAAAAAAGAAAGTTTTTAAATAGATTTTTAAGATCCTGAATTATAATCTTTTAGAAAGAGCTTATTTGCATTTCACTGCAAAACAACTTCTGACATACATTATGAAAATTTTTATAAAGAACATACTTTTAATTAATCAAAAGTGGCTTTTAAATATGCTACACCATTATACTGAATGTGCTTCCAAAAAAAAAAAAAAAAGGAATTATTTTCTTTTCAGTGCAAAAATAATTGTTTGATCATATGAAAAAGACTTTACAAAAAGAGATCGATTTAAATATAGATTTTTCATCCATTTTAACATAAAGATTTGAAAGAAAAATTAAAATTTCATATTACATAAATTTCATATTATTAAATTTCGTATTAACAACTTTGAAAGAAATTTTCGAAAATCTTTAAAAATTAAATTAAGTATCACGATCGTTAATGCATTTTGTATAAATTCTTTAAAAGTATAACTTAGTATCAAAAGCGCATTGTCTAAGCCCTGATTCCAAATGTTCTACATTGAATGAAACTGAGTACCAAAAAAACTTGTCCTTAAAGTATGCTACAACATTTAATGAAATTAAATCATTTAATAATAATGACCTCAATCCAAAGTACAATAATTTCTTTCTTTTCGTTTCTATTTTATACCTTTTTTTTTCTGTTTTTTTTTTTTTGTTTTCTTTTTTATTCTTTGTTTTTGCTTATTTGCTTTTTATAATTCTACCACAATATAAAATTTGACTTTTGCGAAATATATGTAAATGTAATTTTATGGCATTTACTTTTTATTAGCATTCATTTGTCATATAACATTAAATAAATATATTATGTAATATTTTGTTTAGTTTAAATCATTATTTCGTCAAATACAAGATACATTTGCCAATTGCATAATTTATTAGAAAGTATACAATTTTTAAACTTTATTAACTTTAACTAGAAAGTTGTTTTTTTTTTCTAAATAAATTAAATTTAATTTTCCCTTTTTTTACATTAACATTTTTTTTGGGTTATATTTTTTAATGAAAATTACATTAAATTTTTTATGGAATGCAATTGAGTTATTAAAAGAAAATAATTAATGTTGAATCTTATTTAATGAAAGTATAATAAAACTTAAGTATTTTATATTTTATGATTGATTTTAACTTTCTTAACATTTTCAAAATATTTTTTCAAAAGTCCTTCCACTTTTTCAAGTATATTTCATTGTGCACAAAATGTTCACATGTACAAAAACTTCTAATGATAATAATATGCCATCCTGCATTTTTACCTCTGTTTAACTACAATTTTATATTTATGTTGTTTAAGGCATTTTAAGGCAGTTGACTTACTTGTTATCCGTTAAAATTAATATGCACAAAAGAAATATTTAAATAAAAATAAACTCGGAAAGAATCAATAAATTGAATAAATATCAAATGTTAAAGGTAATGCGCGATATTTTCTAATATACTTAGTATATATAAATCAAATGAAGAAAAAGTCTAAAAATTTGATTAAGAAAAACCAAGAATGTAGCGCCTTTAATAAACTTTATTTAAATATTTTAGATTTTGTTCAAAACTTGGAGGATCTGATTCAAATATGGGCACAAATGTTACTATACTATGTCTATACATTCTTCCAGGCCAATTTCCAATTAAAAAATATTATTTTTCTGCAACCACTGCTTTTTTTTTTAAATACAATGTTTTTGAAAGTGTGCTCGTAAAAATTGGCCGATTTTAAACCTTCGCAAAAATCCAATTGAAAATAACGCCCTCTATGTTGATACATAGAACGATAAACAAGCAACTTGAAATATTATTCTACATAGATCAGTATAAAAAAGCTAAACTTATTGTAAGATCTTTTGAGAAGTGCGTGCATCAATAACATCCTTTAGAAAAGCTGTAGAGTATTTGAAAAATTAAAAAATGCAATAAAGAATTTTACAATTGTTTTAAAATAATGTTTAATGTATGTACTTATTCATGTATACAAGTGTAGTGCCTATTCTTGGTTAAGCAAGAAGAATCATCATGTATAAAAGGCTTACATTTGAGAAAACTGCCTACTTAAGAATAAAATAGAGCAGCAACCATTTGTCTACTGTAAGCGCACATCTTGAAAAAAAAAAAACAAAAAAACTTTTTTTTCGAATTATTTGAAAGACTTTGAAATGCCCTGTTTCCTGCTTTACTTACATTTTGCTATTTTCAAAGCACAAAGAATTTGTTACATTGTTTAGGTGGAGTTTAGGTGGTAAAAAGTAGCCTACATCGAGGCGTTTATATAAATAAAATATAAGGAATATTTCAGGTGGCTTCAATAAATATGCCCTCAAAGTGAGCCAAAGTTTGTTCTGAAAAAATCTCATTTAAAGAATAATGTTAATCAAATGTTTTTTTTTTCTCATATCATTTGGAAATTGTTGTTTTTTCTCCTTAGATAAAATCTAACAAGGCTAAATGTAAAGTCTTTAGTTTCAGTCATTAGTTAAGTCTTAATATTGTTGGGCCAAAATGATTTAGCTAAATGATTTATATATTACTGAGTAGACAAATCGAATGTATGTCAGTGTCAATAGGATTATAATTTGTAATAAAAAATTTAACATCTGTAAGTGTACAAGGAAACATAACACAAGTAAAAAAGTTGAGATTTTTTTAAATTTATTTTTTTGTTTGCATTTTTAATAATTTATTGTATTTATACAAATAAGTGTATAAACATAAATAAATACTTGTCATATACGTTTATAAAATAACTACTTAGACACGTGTATGGTGTGCAGCACAATCAAATGTTTTTAAGGTGACTGAGTGTGAGTTCAAATGGATGATAACCTGCTTGATTATGGTGGGTTTGTTACAGAAATCAATGCCAAATAAAAAATAAGACAAAAGCCTAACTTTGTCTGGCTGTTCAGTTAGCACGTTTCTTTTCAATTTTCCCTCTTTTCCATTCTGCTGCTTCTACTTCTTTATTTTAGCTTTTTTATATCTGGCTTTTGCTTTTATATATCTGGCAAATTTTCATGTATATTGTCTGGCATTTTACATTTATATTTTAAGTATATATAAAATGCATATTTATTTTGTCAATATAAAAAACACTCATACGCCACCGTTTATACAAGATAATGTTCTCTAAATACCATGGGGGCGTATGAGTAAGGAGAGAAGCATACAAAAAGAAAAAGAGAATTTAAAATACATATTGCTAAATAGGCAGACAATTCATGTTGCTGCATTGCATTGTACATAGCATAATGCTCAATTGAAATGAAACATTGGTGTGGAAAAAAACCTGGTTAACTGCAATAAGATGAGGGTACATGGAAGAAGAAGAATATTTTCAATATAAAAAAAAATAATGCCAAAAAATATCATGTGATCTTTCTCTATTCTCTTTAAATCATCATCTAAATAATGAAGACATAATTAATTTGTTAAAATATTTGCCAACGTTTTGAAGAAGGAACTTTAGTAAAATATAAAATATAAATTTATTCTTTATTGTTATAAATTTCTGAATCGATTTAAACATGTTTGTTTTTCCAAGCTACTTTCCAGACATAATAAAAATTCTCCTTTAAAATTTTAAAGAAAAATGTAGCAAAAATTTTTTAAATAGTCCAGCATAAAGAATGAATCAAATCTGTCAAACGACACGCTCTTAATACTTTGTAAAATGAGGTGCACTTTGCTTGTTAAAGTTAAAAATTCCTAAATATTTTACTTATTGCCTTCAAAAAAACCACAAATGAACAACATGAAACTCAAACCAATGTTTAGATTTACATTATTGTTCATTTTTTATTTAAAAGTGAAAAAATTTCATTTTGACCATAATTTTCTTATGATTTATCTCACTACTTACAAATAAATCACACAATTATAATGTCTCTCGATATCTCGACATAGTTTGCATATTTACAAGAACAGTTTTCGGGTGGTGGGTATATCATATTTGGCTTCAGCCAAATATACTTCTTCTTTTCTGCCTTCACACGCTTTTATCAGTATTTTTGGTTTGTTAAATGCTAGCTGCATGCAATAAAAACCAAGCAGCAATCAGCTTCAGTTTCAGTATCAGTATCAGTATCAGTATCAGTATCAGCATCAACCTCAAACATCAACCTAAACTTCAAAAACAACAATATCAACATCAATGTGAATGTCACCAAATACCATCACAAATCAATACCAGTTTATAATCGTGTACTATCGATTATAAAATGGTTCCGTTAATAATAACGTAAGCCTTCTAGAATTATGCTCAACTAAGCGTAATAATGTTACTGTTACATTAAAGAACGTTATTCAATAGAAAAATATTCAGCGCCTCTTAAATATATTTGAGTCTATTTTGTATAAAATGGCTAACAATCAATAAAATCAATTGAGAAAATGAAAGAAACAAGATTTGTAAATGGCCAAATATGCATTTGCATTTCAAAGCGAGCATTTCAAGGAAATTTCTGCTTGAAACGATTTACCTTGTTAAATATTATCTGCTGTGCTTCTGCAGGTGCTTAAGATTTTTTATTTATTTTTTCTTCAAAATATGCTTCAAATAAGATGCTAAAATGTTGCTTTTCAAACTGTTATCATTTACAATTTAAGTTTTATTGATGTAGTAAAAAACAAAAAAAAAAGGAGAAACCGATTTATAAAAAAATAAATTTCTCAACTTGAAGATAGATCCTTTAATCTTTTCAATACCATAAAAAAAGGATAACAATCTTTAGCTAGGACATTTAAACTTTCTTTGTTGCTTCTATGGATTTCTTTCTCATTTTATTTATCTTTCATTTACTTTAAAATTTCATTTCATACAAAGTTGATTAAGAGTATTAACAATAAACTATTCTCCTTTTTCATGTTATTTTCTTACATTTAAGTGGCATTTTACAATCATTTATAACATTTTATTATTATTTGTTGTAAAATATTTAAACAATTTTATGGGTTTCTTTTTGCTTTAGTTTGTATATTGCTCATTAAAAATATTTAAACTTTTTTTCATGATTCGTTAGTCTTATGTTGGAATATTTTTTTGAATAACCATTTTAATGTTCTCAAAATGCCTCCACTTCTCTGTTTTTACCTTTTTTTTTATACAACAGAAAGAACTATATTTCAATTAAAATCAATTTGCAAAAAAAAACTTAACTACATCAGTTTAAATTTCAGGTAGATTTTCAAAGATATTGCAAAACCCACAAAACATTACAGTCGGTTGGAATGGACCCTTACATTTTATATATTGGCCTGCTTGAAGAAATTAAAAAGTTTCAAAATTAAAACATTGTAATGTTAATATAATTTTTAAAGTTCGGTATTTGGTGGATGGTTCCAAAATTAATCAATCTAGCCAAAATTTATTCAACATCTCAAATAAATATGTTTAATTAACTTACATTAAAAAGTATGCAAAATTTTTAATTTTCAATTATTCATTATTTTCAAGATGAGACTAAAGCGTGGAGAATAATAGCAAAAGTGGCCCAATCTTATGTATATTCAGTAAAATTCGTTTATCAGTAAAAATTTAAAAGCAAAAGTTCAACAAAATATCGCAAAATGTTGGCATCTATTAATTGTTGACATAGACAGAGGGATAGACAAATGGACGAATGGTCAGACCGATTATAATTTTTTATAATAATAATTTCTTTTAAAAACATTTCTTATAAAAAATATTAAGCCATCAGAAGATTTAGTTAAGGCACATTAATTGTATTGTTAAGCATTTTGAAATTCGATTTGGAACAGCATACTATTTTCTTCACATTTCTCAGGTACTTTTACTCAATTTCAGATTCACTTTTTTTCTTATTTCTTAATGTTAGAGTATCATGACGATTGCATTTGTATGTGTCATATTAGAAAAATGTATCAGGCCGTAAAAATTTTATATACTCTCTCTCTCTCTCTCTCTCTCTCTCTCTCTCTCTCTCTCTCTATAATCTGTCTTTCTGTATCTACTTGTCTTTTTTGCTTTTTCTATTTCTACAAAATTAATGCATAAAACTGAATTAACATACAGAATAATTCTAATGGAGATTTTTCTATTGTCTGGAGTTTTTTACATTCACAATTGAAATGTTAATGTTATATTTATTTATATTCAATGTTTGTAACGTTCCGAGTGAAGTGTAAAGGGACATTAAATTAAAGTTTTGAAACGGCTTAACTGCTTTTCTCTAATTACAGGGCCTAGATCTAAGAATAGCGCAAAAATTCAGTTAACAATTTCAAAATCGACAAATCCATTAGACATTCATTCATGAAGACTCAACGATTTCACTTTATTAACGTTCTAAGTTATGTTAATTAATAAAGCTTAGGGTATTTATAAATTCGACTTAATTAACATTAAAAATTTTTGGTAAGTTTTTTTTCTTGAATAGAATAGACTATTTTATTGTGTGGTAAAAACTAATAAAATTTTGTGATTTATGAAAATACAAAATAGATGCACCTAAATCATATATTAATTTGTATATATGTATGATAAATATGAAAGTGTTGTATTCAAAATTCATTTCAATCAAAAAAAAAATATATTTCATCTAACATCTAAACGCTTTGATTAATACAAAATTTATATAAAATTGTTGCTTAGAAATTCAATTTTTCTTTATGATACACATCATTTCCAGATACATTATTATCTGTATATTCAATTAAGATAAGTGTAATTTAAAAGTTTATAGACAGAAAAAGGTTTCTAAATCAATTTCAAGTAGATTTGCTTTAACATTCATCTGTCTAGACCTTTTTTGGATGAAAATTTTCATGGTAATGACAATTATAAGGCGGTTAATGTGTACAAGTCTTCTCCTCATTCAAACATTTCTATCTTATACAAAATCTTAATCCTACTATTCCTGCAAAGCTTCACTTCATCTAAATAATTTTTAAGATTTTATTTCAGGGTAACTTTGACCATTTCCTTAGACTTACAAGAGATCTAAAAATATTATTTCACTTAATGGTCATAGTAAGGGATTCCAGTAAACTGATCGTTTACCAAAAAAACGTATTTTAATATAAAAATTTTTATTTACGAAGCAATGACTTGGATTAGAAGAAATTTTACTATTTAAAGCTTCTTAAACAATTTATATTTTTAAATTGAAATACAAATTGAATATTTTATTTGAATTTTATTTAATTTTTGAATTATACAATGTAATACAAACAATCAACAGCACATTAATTATCAAAGCTTTAAAAATATTTATTGTCATCACATTTTGCCAAAACTATACAATCAAAAACAGAAAAATGTGAGACGATTAAAATGCTTGAACATTGAAAACTATTTGTCATGTTGCAATCATATGGTTTCACGCAATCAAATAACAATGAAACAGATTTTTACTAACTGTGAGATAACAAATGAAGTGTGAATTTTTTTTTTAGTTTTTACTTTTGCAAAAGCGAAATGATACTAACAACAAACAAATAGAGAGAAAGAATTGATTTCATTTTATTTCAGTGAAGGTTAAATGTAAGATTTTATAGGCGAATATAAAAAAAAAATTCGCAGTTTATTGAATTTGGCACAAAAAGTCCTTTATAATAAAATAAAATCAACAAAGAGAAAAACTTTATTAAATCGAAAGCGCAATAACAACATACAATTTAAGTGAGATATGTTTCATGCCATTGCTGTAATAAACAGATAAAAGTACTTAACTAAATATTAAAATAAAGTTCAAATTGCAATTTCATAAAAAGTAAATGTATTTAGTGTTAATTCATATTACCTAACACCATAAAATATTATGACAATTTAATAATTTGAAAATGTTTACAATAAAATGAAAAGACAAGCGGACAACTGAGAAACAGACATAAGGACAAACGGTCATGATTCGTTATATTTTTTTTTATTATTATTTATCCGGAATTTCTTATAGAAATTGTTGTCACAAAAAATTTCACAAACTATGTCACAAAAAATATGTCACAAAAATTATCACAATTATTATTGTGACCTAGTAAAAATATAGTTTTTTTTTTTTTTTAAATGATCCATTCATCTTACGAAAAATTTGAAATTTATTTCAATAAATGAAAGTAGAAAAATTATAAAGCAAAATATATTTTCCTTCGATTTTAATCATAACATAATTCTAACTGTTAACTCCATTAAGATCCCCTTAACAATTATAAAAAATAAATATTAAAAAGTGTACTTTAAGATCTAATTTTGCACTCCATTCAGATTCATATAACAAGTATTTAATGGGAATAAGAGTAAAAAGTCAAAAACAACATGAACAGCATAAATTGTATTTGATATATTGATGCGATATATATTTATACATATAATCATATATTTGATATATTTACATTACATGACGTCTACTTAGAAAAGAAAAATATACAAAAACTGGTTTTTCATTGTTCATGGTTTTAAATTTTTACTTTTGGTTTTTTTTCTTTTTCTGAATTTAGTTTTGAGTTTTTCTTTGTCAAGGCTAACAAAAGTATGTAAAAAAAGAGAGATGTTGACTTTTTCTATTTTGTTATTGTATTTAACATATGCAGGAAATATTATATTATTTTACGTTAACTAAATGAACTTATCAAATACAAAACATTAAAGCCAGTATTTTAAATATTGCATTTTGCTTATTTATGTGCATTTGTTTTAAAAAAATATATTCACGTGTACAAATTGTACATATATGAAATAATGCATTAAATGTTGGCGGCAATGAAAATAATACTTTCATTTTTTACAAGCATGTAATATACTAACATATTGGTCAAAGAGTTAATGGCAAACACTTTTGTCAGATTTTATGGGAAAATTTTAACATAACAATAAGAAATCTAAATAACAGATTCATAAGATTTCTAAAGTTCTGAAAGTTAAATGGCAAAGCGATTATTGATTATCCATAATTTTAATTAAATTTCTTGTTGAATAAAAAAAAAACCATTAACACTTAACACTATCTAAAGTGAACAAGGACAAATAGACCGAAAAGAAATTTTAATGATTTTTGATTGGCGGTACTTTGTTTTTTTTATGAGAAAGGTAAAGCTCAGCATTACCGAATCAAAATACCGTAGAAATCAAGTAAAAATCATTAAACGGGAGATTTATTTAATCAAAATGATTTTATCTTAAGAGTCATCACAATGTAATGCCTTAAAGAAATTTATTATTTTAAAATTTCAACTTTAAATAATAACTAAAAGTATATTGTGATTGACTTTTGAAGAACTTACAATGCAGCATTCAATTCAAAATAAAATTTATGGGAAAGATCTATGAAAAAAAAAAACAAGTTTAAAAATTATGCATTTTAATTTATTTTATTCACTAATTAATTTTAATTAGAATTTGCCCTTAAAATGAAATTTTAATTAATTAAATTTGAGATTAATAAAATTTATTTCTAAAGAGAAATTGGTTTAAGTACTAAGTAAAATTCGAAGGCACTTATATTTTAGAAATTTTTCCGGTATGTTACCTTTTAAGCTGAATTAAGTAAACCTCTTTCATTTTGCCCATTTTGCCCATTTTGCCCATTTTGCCCATTAGAAGAGAACTGAACTGAACTGAACATAAACTAATTCCTATCTAATTTGCAATTTTAGGCCAAAATTAGTCACTTTATTCAAATTGAATACAAGCAAATCAATTCGATATCGATCCATAAATATTTGTAAATGTATTATACATCGACCCATACAGATTATACCTCTTTATTTTATACTTTATGCCACGTAGGAATATGTGGGGTGAAAAAAAAGCGAAAGTGTTTGCAAAACAATATGATTGTTATAAAATTTGCCTTAGATATCGATTGGTATTGTTAAACTTGTATCTCTACCCAAATAGTTTATATGTCGTTACAGAAATGTATGATATCTAAAAGGCTTATTAATCACGCTGATGAAGTAATGCTCTCTAAAAGCGATATTTTTTCCAATCGATATTTCTATATAACAAAAATAACTTCAAGATGGCTATGACCAATGTCATTTTATGTGGAGGATCCTAAAGATCCTCCACATAAAATAACATGTTTAAAAAAGGCATAACATGGACTGGAGTCTCTTCTAACACCTATTCAAAATTCTTTCCGAAAATCGATAAAGAAATGAAATTGAATAACTTTAGGCAATCGCGCTTTTTAAAAAGGCCTTATTTTAAAAAGCAATTGTGCAGAACTTACATGAAGTAAAAATTTTTTGCTACTTTCAGATGTTTTGTAAAGGAAAGCTATGTTGAAACTTTACCTTGCAAATTGGAAATTTTCACCATGTTAACGTAGAAATTTTTAGTAGAATAAATCTCTGCAAGAGGATAATTTTTAGTGACTAAACCGAACTTTTAAAGCAACGCGTAGGGTATTTTATAAATGCTAATCACATTTAATAAAAATTCTTTATTGTTTTTTTTTAACTTAAACTCTGCATTTTTCATTTCAATTGTTTGTTTTACTTTTTTTCAAAATTTTTTATCATTATTGTATTATTTCTTTCTATTTTTAGTTGTCTTTTTCTTACTTGAAAACTCTTTAAAGTTTCTCGAACTTTGTGCGGTTTTATACTTACACACAATGTTACTAATGCTTACATACATACATAATTATATACAAACATATATCTTTATATATTTAAATAATAAAAAGAAAATATTCAAACATATATATTCTGTGTAATTTTTTTGGTTTTTATTTTTATTGCTTTTTTTTTTCTCTGAACATTAAAATAAGACTTTCAATATCAATGCCAATGATTTTTTGCTAACCGGTATTGTTGTATATTATTGTGTGATAATGATGATCATAATGAAGTTATTTGACCATGAGTTAATCTCTATCTATCTCTATCTCTCTCTCTCGGGGTCTCCTTACTAACGTCATACGTCATATGTCCAAATGTATTAACAATATAAAACAGCATGAACTGCCCGACACCACTTTTTGTACCAAAGTGCAATGAATTTGTGTAAATTTATGTTAAACCCATATTTTTGTTTAATACCCTAAATGAAATTCTGGTACGACTTAAGCTTGCCTGTTTGTCTATCCTTCTATCTGTACGTATATCCACATGCCTGTCCATATGCCTAACTGTACATCTTTTTATATGTCTGCCCATTTATCTGACTGTACGTCCGTCTGACGCCCGCCTTTCTACCCCTCTGTCTATCTATCGGTCTATTTGTCTATCCGTCTGTCTGCCCATGTAAACATTTAAGCATTTTGAAAGGTACACTTTTGGAACATTAAGTGTGATCATGGATTTCTGAAAAAAAGTAAAAAAAAGTACTCTAAAGCTTCAAACTTCTATAACATATTTGAGATAATTTTTGAACCATTCATATCATATAATAAACTTTTACAAATCATTCGATTACGACAAGTTTTCATTCTCTTCATGATTGTACAGTAATTTCCATGAATGTTCATTAGAGTTTTATAGAGAATTTAAATGTCAGCCACAACTGATTATTATGATTTTCTGTTGTTTATTATAAAATTATTATTATTATTATTATTATTATTATTATTATTATTATTATTATTATTATTATTATTATTATTATTGTTGTTGTTGTTGTTATAGAGTTAGAGAGCTATTACTGCTGGGATCAGTAAATTAGTTAATAGTTGTAGTCTTTTTTTTTTGTATTTTTATTACTATTATTATTTTTAGTACTACTTATATGCTGTAACTGCTACTACAACAATAACAATAATAATAGACAACAACAACCATAACAATTACCGCAACTACACTAACAACTGTTATCACTGAAATGATTATTTTGTCTATTATTACTGCTCTGTATAATATCACTTTCTTCCTTAAATTTTTTCGATTTTTTGTAAAATAAATTTTTTTTTAAATATATATATATATATATATATATTTGCTTTTTCAATTATGTAACCCTGAATAAGATATATATATGTATAAATATATGAGGCTTATAAATTGTTAAATAGCTGATAATAATAATTGGCTTAATTTATTAGAAGAGAAAATATTTGTTGTAATTTTATTGAGTTGTGTGTTATAATATGATTGCCAAACTATTTAGGCTACATACAAACGCACATACATATAAAATGATTTTAGTAATCGAACATGATCATCAATAAATGATATAATTTAATAATCAATAGCAACAACAATAAATATATTAAGAAAATAAATGCAATAAAAGAAAAATGGAAAGCAAAAGAAAAATCAGCCAACATAGAAACAAGTTAATCTATAAAATCTATTATAATAAATTTAAGCTGTATCATGATAATCAAAATAATGATAAATATCATTAAATATTAATGGGGCAGTGTAACTTTTTTATTTAACTTGTAATATTTAGACATATATGCATAGATTTCATAATTTTATTTAATTTACATCAATTTACATTATGTAATAAATATTTGAACTCTTAATTTTTTTTAACTTTTATTGCATTGCAAGCCTCATCGTAATTCATAGACATTCTATTTTCTAAATTGTCTTAATAGATCAGACTTAAAATCCGCTATGCTTAAGCTTCAAGTATCAGAATTTCATTACATTAATTTGCTGATTAATTTGACATTTTTAACAATTAAATTACGGTCAATCAAGACAAACCGCTTAAATTACTAATGGATCATTCCGTTAAAACAATGATCAACAATCAAAAACTGTTAGGGTTCGAATTATTTGCAATAATTATACCAAACTCTGTTTAAATTATGAAATTCTTTTTTTTCATTCCCTAGATAAATTTAGCGTATTTGTAACTAAAGCCATTATTCGTAGATACTTCTATAAACTTCTACACTTTTGTCAATCTTTAAGTATGTCACTTAATGTCTGTTCTTGTAAATTTTGGGGCAAACAGTCCCGAGAAGCACTTGCTCAACTGAGAGTGGCTCATGTTATTTTTTATTAGTAATGTTAAGGAAATTTCATGGGTAAGACAAAATCTATTGCAAGAAATTAGAATTGAACTGTTCTTGCAGCAACTTTTTATATGTAACCTCTGAAATGTATGTGAGAAGAGACATTGTGTGAAAATAATTGTATAGTTTTTTAAATTCAGACATTTCACAAAGATTCTTCTTCAGTTTGAATAAGTTAGTTAACTATGGCTAAGATTTTTCAATTTTCTGAATCACTTTCCATATAAAAAATTGTTTAAAACGAACAAATTTGGTAATTTTAAAGTTCTTTGAAATATTTATGATGTTAAATTAAATGATGTAAAGTTCTGAAAAAAGAATAAGAAATCCAACGCAAATGCCAATGCCGCCGCCACTACTTTCAAAGCTGACGTTTGGTAAGAAGAAAAATTGTATGTCTAAAAACGGAAAAAGTAGTCAATGAACGGATAAAGTGAATGAACGATTTAATGGATGAATTTGATGAATGAAATTTATCAAATAAATGAACGAGAAACAAAATTTGTAAACAATTGTAAATAACAGCATCCGCATATTATAATAAATAGAAATTTATTTAAAAAAAAAAGAAAAAAGTTACAATAATAATAAGACGAAAAAGAAAAATATCAGGAAAATATAAATATGTTGACTGGTTTGTCTATCTGAAGTAAACTCGTTTCAATTGTTTTCAAATGTCAAAAATTTCATAAAATATTCTTCTTCATGATGTCACGCTATCATCATGCCATATCATTTTCTCATCAACCAACCAATAACCAAACAAATCCTTATATATTTAATGTTGATGTATGTGTGTATGTATGTATGTAACATTAATAAAAAATGATAATTAATATGTAACTTCCTGTATCTTCTTTGCACTCTTCACTTCACTTCATTTCACTTTATTTCATTTCATTTCACTTCACTTCATTTAATTTCATTTTTCACGTTTGATTTTGAATTTTTATGTGGATGATTTTTTTTCTTCTTCCGTTTTACTATTTTTATTATTTTTTTTTTCGTTTGTATGTGTAGAAAGAAAATGAAAAGGAAAGAAATTGTGAATTGAACTCAATGGAGAAGTAATGTGAACACACACACATACATACATGAACATACGCATGCATGAACACCCAAAAACAAAAGAAGAAAAGAAAAACATTAATGATAATAAACATTTTAAAATAACATTAATATGAATATAAAAAAGTAAATAAACAAACATTTAACTAAACGGGCATTTCATTCATTTAATAAAATAGAAAAAAAAGAAAAAGAGAGAGAGAGAGAGAGGGTGAAAGAGAGAAATAGAAATAGGTTTAGAGAATGAAATAGATAATTAGTGAAGCAAGTGTTGAGAAAAGGGCTTATCGGCTTATGGAGAAGAGAAAACGGAATTAGAAAAAGAAAGAGAAAAAGAAGAAGATTATAGACAAAGACAAAGAAGAAGAGAAAACAAGAGAGAATGGACAAAAAAAAAGAAAAAAGGGGGCAGAGATAGAAACAGTTTGCCAAAGATATAATGACAAAGAAAAGGCAAGACAGACTGACATACACAGAGAGGAAGATAGAACTAGAGATTGAAAAGAGAGGGAGAGAGAGATAGAGCTATGTATAAAAGAAAAATATTCAAAACTACAAGAAAACAAAAATTGAGGAAAAACAGAAACATAAAACAATTGAAAAGAAAAGAAAGATTAGTAAAAAGCCACAAGAAACAACAACAACAAATAAAATTTAATGGGATTCGTTTTTAAGAGTCATGCACAAACATGAAAATCACGATAAGCACAAATGAAAACGAAAGTGAGATCATATATATTTATGCATACATTTTTACACATACATACTTACATTCATACATAGACAAGAAATAACAATAAATATTAAAATCAATTTATATGTAACTTAATGCCAAATGATGAGCCTCAATCAAACAATAGATGCACACAGACAATAAAATTATATAAAATGAAATGCATAGAAAAATAAAATACACCTAACCAAAAAAAAAAAAAAACAAAAAAGAAAAAAACAAGAAGTAAAAATAAGAAGAAGAAGAAAAAATAAAAAAAACACAGTTTAGCTGCTTAATGCAGCGAACTTAGCTTACATAGCTAGCACACAAGCACCTTCACTTTTTGCTTAATGTCGCTTTGTTATTTCGGTTTTTTTTTCCTTATTTTTCTTTTTTTCTTTTTTTTGTTTAGTTGTTACCTTGATTTCTGTTTTACTTTTGTTTTTGTAATTGTTTTTGTTTTTGATTTTTTTTTGTTATGCTTTTTTGCCATTGTTTTATATAATGGCACGTACCAATAGCCATTCAACCGTAGTATTGCTCATTTAATGAATGAATGAATAAATGAACGAATGAATGAATGAATGCTACATTAAGAATGATGTTCATTATAATTATGATGAAGCTGAATATAATATTAATAATGATGATCATGTTGAATATCAGGACAATGATTTACATGATGATTATGATTTTAAGAATGATGATGATGAGTTTGATGATGATGAATATGATTGATTATGATTATCATAATGATGATGAAATTAATATTGATAATAATGATATTGATAATAATGATCGTGATCGTGATCGTGATAATGGTGATGACTATCATTATTATGATGATAATGATCATGATGATTTTAGCGATTTTGATAATGATAATAGTAATGACGATAATTATGATAATTATGATAAATACGTTGATTATAATAATAACGATGATGATGATAGAAATGCGACAACCTTTTGTTATCACGAGATGCCACCTCGTGTTGCCGCTGCGTCTAACATTGATGCTACACGAGCAAAGATAATTTTCATTCCAAAACTAATGCTGCTAGTAATTTGGCGGTTATTATTTTTTATTGTATTGTTTTGTTGTTTTTTTTTTTGCTTTTCTTTTATGCCAATACAATGCTAGCGTTAGCATTAACGTTAGCGTTAGCGATTCTTCATAATATTTAACACTTAAGTAAAGTTTAATATTTTATGCTTAATATTAATATTTTTATATTACGTTTTAAGTTTTTCGTTTTTATACTAAATAAATTGCAAGAAAATTTAAGTTTTATAAAATAATCATATATATGTGCATGGGTATGTTGTGTGTGTGTGTGTTTTTTATTTTTTTTTTGATATTTTATTATTTCAATTTCATGTGTAGTAAAACAATGAGCACTAAATTAAAAAAAAAAAAAAGATAAGAAAAGTGCAGAAAAAATGAAAAAACTCAAAACAGACAAAAAAAGTAATACTTTTGAAGAAAAATTATGCTTTTTCTATATTTGTAGCTAATATTTGTAATTGCAACCGCAAATGCGACACAGTCGTATCTCATCGATCGTGGTGAAAACATCGCTTGTTGTTTTCAAATGTTTACTCAAATTTCCTATTTTTTTTTTCAAATTTTTTCAAATTTTTTCTAATTATCTTATCCCCTTCCCTAAAAATGAATAAGGTAACTCTAAATAAATCATAAGACTCGCATAAAGATTTGCCGTTTTTTGTTTAATATTAACTGTGAATTTATGATTTGAATTTTCCTTATTAAAAATAATAATTATAACGGATATATAACAGTAGTAATAATTATAACGGATACTAACAATAATAATCATGTCATTGACTGTTAAAATCAAGAAACGAAAAACAAAGGAAAATAAATAATGTAATGGGAGTAATAAATCGTGAAAAAAATGTAAACTAAATTAAATTAATTTGAACTAAATTAAATTAAAACGTACTAAATTATACGAAATTTAATTTAATTAAGTCGAATTACATTAAATTAAATGAAAGTAAACCTAAAGTAAATTAAATTAAATTAATTTAATTAATTAATTTAGAATGAATATTAAAATACAAAAGTAATTAAATTAAACTATTAATTAATTAATTAAATTAATTAATTAAACTATTATATAATCATATAATTATTCAATTATTTAAATAAGTAAATTTTCTTAATTAAATTAATAAATAATTTAAATATTTAAGTACTTAAATTTAATTAAATTAATCGTTTATTTAATAAAATTAATCAAATACTTAATCAATTTGCTCGAAATTAATTACTTAAATAAAAAAATTTTATCAAATATAATTAAAACAAATTTTCATTCATTTAATTACATTAATTTAAACATTAATGCCTTAAATTAAGTGTAATTAAAAAATCTCTTTTAAGTAACAAAAATTTATACATATTTTTTGATGATTCCGTTTTCTCCTTCATTCCTTTTTTAGTTTTTTTTATTGCTGCGTTGGTATTTTCTCCTTTTTTTTTTTTTGGGAATAACTTTCTCATTTACTCAATATTCGAGTATTAAGTAAAGTTAGTTAGTAAGTAAAAATCGATAAGAAAAGAAGAAGAAACAAATTTCATAAATCAAAGTATTAATGGAGTCAAAAAGCAAAGAGCAAAATAAACGAAGGGAATAATAACAAAATCCCAAAAAAAGAAAAAACATACAAAATTACCAAAAAAAAAAAACCAAAAATAAGGAAAATTTTAAATGTCACAAATAATTTGCAAAAACGTGAAAGTCATTGTTACCAGCAATAACAATAATATTAAACAACAAATTTTCAGTAATTTGTTGTAAAAGTCAGCATCATGAGATAACTTAAGAAAAACTAATAATAAAAACAAAATGTAAAAAAAAACACAATAGAAAAAAAGGAGAATAATTGTAATAGCAACAATAATAATAATTTCATCACTTCACCTGATGCCATGAAAATTGATTCGCTCCCCTTATCCATCCTTTGAATTTATTAACTATTTATACATATAAAATTTACAAAGCGTCCTTCTTCTTCATCATCATCATAATGCATAAATATATTTAATTGTGTATGTGTGTGTTTAATAAAGAAAAGACAAGCAAATGAACAAAATAGTAAAAATATATAAATAAAAAAATAAAAAAGCAAGAAATAACAACAACAACATTGAATTATGTTTAAAAATGTGCTTCAACTTACAACTGTTGTTGATGTTAATGATAACATTTGATCATACAACAACAATCAATTCAAATCCATCATCATCGAAATCATCAGCATCAGCTTCAATTATTGCACAATAT
This sequence comes from Melophagus ovinus, assembly GCA_023089585.1. Lineage (NCBI taxonomy): Eukaryota > Metazoa > Arthropoda > Insecta > Diptera > Hippoboscidae > Melophagus > Melophagus ovinus. The sequence continues at coordinate 7,323,887 of JAKKIB010000177.1, forward strand.
TATAATCACAAGCAGCAACAATCAATTACGGGTAAATTAATAAAAATAACTAAAAAAAAATTAAAAAATGTTACTCTTGCTTTACATCAGAGTTAAGAAAATTATCAAGTAATATAATGATTCCATAATAACTCTAAATATTTTCAATGTAAGTCAAAAAAAATTTAGATTCGTGTAATGAGAGTGTAAACTCTCTACTCACTCAAGGGTTTTTACAAATAAAAATGTTGGACTTGATCGTTAAAAAAATAGTTTAGATCGCACTAACAAATATGATAGGAAAATCGAGCCTAATAGCTTTTTAATCACCTTAAATGAAGTCCAATGTCTTGGTAACCTTGACAGGGCCTATTCATTTTCTGATATTGAACAAACCAATCGATTCTTTGAGTAAAATAACTGTCCAAAGTGCAGGATTAAACAATTTTTCCCTTGCATTACCGGCGCATAGCACTCCAAGAAGCTAAACTTAATAAATTTAAGATCGCCTTGGCATTATACTAAACTAAATTGAGGGTTCAATAGCCCAGCTTATCTGCGTACTGCTAGCTATAAACATCAGTCTAAAATCTGTTAAGCAAGTGCGCCTTGAAAGTAGCAGCTTTTAGAAAATGTCCCGCTAATGTGAAAATTTTATAGACTGAAATATTCGAGGTCGCGTTACTTAATATGATTAGTCAATCAATCAAGAAACTTCATTAAAATTTTATTAGACTTGTGCTCTGTACTTTAATTATAAATTTACATGAACATATAGTTGAAAATTTCTTTCTTAAATAGATTAAGATGGAAATTTTCCAGCGATATTTACAAAGGGCCCCTATCACAATAATGACATTTTAAAATTTCTCTTTCTCCTCTCCTTTGCTCCTTCTTTACCCACACACATTCAATAATGAATATATTTATTTATTAGAATAGCACCGGAAAATAATTTCACTTGTAATATTAATTAGAAATGTTTACGATTCTTTCTTTATGTGATTACTGTCGTTATTATATTAGACTGTGGTGTCAGATCTTCAAAACGTGAACGTTTTGGAATATCTATCAAAGATGATTTGCGTTCTGGGAAAATCATAGCTGGTATTTATACGAAAGAAGGACAATTCCCTTGGCAAGCTTCCTTAGAATTATTACATCCGACACTTGGCTTCTTAGGACATTGGTGTGGTGCTGTTCTTATACATCAATATTGGGTACTCTCAGCTGCTCATTGTGTTCACAATGATTTGTTTAATTTGCCCATACCACCATTATGGACAGTAGTTTTGGGTGATTATAATCGTGCAATCGAATCAGGTTATGAACAACGAATACCTGTCGAAAAAATAATTATGCATCGAAAATATGAGAATTTTTTACATGATTTAGTCTTAATGAAATTATCAGTTCCAGCAAATTTAGTGAAAAAATCGAATATACGTCGAATATGTTTACCATTTTTACATAGCGTTCAACAAGCTGGTTTAGATGGTGACGAAGATTTTGAAACAATTGATGGCATTAATGACGTACCAGAGAAAATGGATAATTTTTTGCGTAGTGTTCAAATGAAACGGGAATATCAAAATGTTAGTCTACCAACAATGAAACAATTGATGGATTTGAAAATATTAAATCGTTTAAAACGTATTAATCAATTGAAACGTATCAATCATAAGAATACAATGCCATTACGCCCCCAAAGATTTAACGATAAATATTTAGATTTTTATATAAGCGATGATAACCGTGAAAATTTTCAAAGTAAATATCAGCAGCAACATCAGCAGCACCAGCAGCACCAGCAGCAACATCAAAACCATCAACAACAATACTTACGTTATGTAGGCAATAACAATAACAATAATAATAATAAGAACAACAACAATAATAATAATAAAGAATTAGCTTATATGGATTGTATTGCTACCGGTTGGGGCAAAGCTAACATTTCTGGAGATTTAACGGATATTTTATTGAAAACTAATGTGCCTTTACATACAAATAAAAGGTAATGCAACATTAGGTAAAAAAAACGGTTACCTCATTGGGCATTCGTGCTCATTTAGATCATCACTTAAGATCAACACTATTACAAATTCATAAAGAAGAATCATTTCTCCATAGAATATTTTTTATTGAAGTGCTATAGATTTTTCCATTAGGAAATAAATATGTGGAAATATATTGACTTGCGATAAGTTTTTATGAATTGATTGAAGGCCTTCGATAAACCATTAAATAATCTTTGTAATACAAGCATTACAAAGTACTACTTATGATCCTAAAGACTAATGAATTTACGTAAGACTTACAAGAGTTTAAGGTAGATTTTAGGTTTTCAGGAATAACGTTTAGAACCATTTAAACCAATATTTCTACTCATCTGTTTGAAGTATTTTTGTTTTTTAAAGTCAGACTATAACTTTGCAACTTTTTAACTTTTAAATGTACTTTAACGGATAGACATGAATATACAAATGGAGTTTATTATCATAAGATCGAATCAGCCTATAAATTTTGAAAACAATCCTAGAATCATAAATGTTTATCACTGTAGTGCAGATTGATATATTGACATACTAAATATGTACGTTAACATTGGCCAAGATCGAAAAATTTTTTGAGATGCCTCTTATTGAATAGACTTTTTGAATTAACTGAAAAATTAATATTGCTCATTTGTTTGAGTCTTATTCAACTTTCCTGATTTTTTCATAAATTTACCTTAAATTTTTTTTGTCAGACAGTTGAAACAATAATCTACTCCGATCGAATGTAACTATTTCGTTGTTATTTTCTTTGCAGATGCAAGGAAGCCTATGGCAATTTCGTTCGCATACACAGCGGTCATTTATGTGCTGGTAAATTGAATGGAAAAGGTGGCACTTGTGTGGTATGCTCTTAAATTAAATGTTACGTTTAAATCAAAATGAAATATGATTGTCTTTTCCAATGTTCTTTTTCCTTTTTCTTTTTTTTTTCTGGATATATTTAATTAAAGGGTGATTCTGGTGGTCCCTTACAATGCCGCTTAACTAAAAATGGCCCATGGATTTTAGCTGGTGTAACATCATTTGGCTCCGGTTGTGCTTTACGAGGTTATCCCGATGTCTATGTACGAATCTCACATTATATGAAATGGATACAGGACACAATTGCTTATGAATAACAAACAAAAAGAAAAACAAACATTTAATTCTTTTTTTTAGAATAATTGCAAAACATCTGTGATGCCCCAAAAAACAAAATATAAAAATAAAAAACAAAAAATTACAAGGCAAAAAAAGAAAAGAAACAATGATGATTTTTAATAGTTCCATGCTAAATTTTATATTTAGACATATTAAAAAATAAATTATTATTATTATGCTTAAGTTCCATGTAAATACAACTTTCTTAGCCTTAAAAAATTTTTTTTTGTTTTTGTGTTTAAACTTACTCAACCAAAAGTACAATTGTTTTTATTTTTAAATTAGTCTAAGCGTTGTTTATTTCCTAAATAAAATGTCACACTATCTTTTAGTTTAATTAAATAAATAATAAAAATGAAATTAAATAAAAAAATTATTTAACAAAATCTCTTAGATTCCAAATAAACTCTCCATAGTCTTAAAGTTTCTGAGAATTTGAATTTAGGTCGATCATAACTATCAAATAGTTTACACTATTTAAACTAAATTAATTTAAAGGTAAAATTCAAAAATGACAAATAATAATTTTCAAAATATTTTTTTATTTGAAAAATAGCTTAAAAACAAAATACCTTAATCTAAATTTTTTATAAAAGAATTTCTTATTTTATCAATGTTTCTTTAGCAATACGTTTCGCTGGAAGTGGGCGCAAAAAGAATTTCACTGTGCCCATTTCTAAAAGCTTTTGTTTAAAGACGAATACACATCTTAATAGCAAACTACTCCAATATATCATGAAAAGTGTGATCTTAGATGTAAACGCACAAATAAACTTAACTGAAATTATATTGTACTTAAGGAAGCATTTGTGATTTCTATCGCAAAAAAATTCTAAATTTTTGTTTTGAGATATTTACCTTTTTCAATAAAACCTTAACCAGAAAGTATAGAACTTAATCTAACCTAAGGTAACTTAACGTAACTTAACCTAACCTAACCTAATCTAATCTAATCGAATTAAACCTAACTTAAAAATACTTAGATTAAAATGTAAATATTTTAGAGTAATTACAACATTTTCTTGTACAATAATAAATATCACAGTCTTTCATTCAAAAAAATTTTGAGTAAACTTCTTAATGCAAAAAGTTTTTAAAGCATGTCATAACAAAATTTTTCTACTTCCGAAATAATTCAAAATTTTTCAAAAATTTACATTTTTTCAATAAAAAATTCTTTGTCTTTAGAAAATTTCTACATAAAATTAAAACTTAATATGTTTTTTATGTATGTTAAGACTATGAGTCAGAATCTTCGGTATCATCATTTAATGGTGGCTCTAATTCCAGTTCAGTTAAATTGTCTAATTCATATACTTTCGTTGATGGCATTATTAAAGATGCACGAGCTTCATCTCCACATTGATGAAGATTTTGCTTTAACGGTAATAACTTGAGTGTTTTCACTGGACTATAAATCGTTTTTGGATCTTGCGTGAAAAATACATAAGCAATTATTGTTAGGCCACCGAGAATGAGAATAATTATTGCACCGTATTGTAAAATGGGGCCAATTTTATACAGCATTGTTATTAATAATTTTAGAAATTGCGGTAAATCATTTAGACCCTTTTTTTTTGTAACAAAAAAAGCAAAAAAAGTAAAGTTGATATAATTTAAAAGAAATTAAAAATTTGAAAGTAAAAAAATCTTCAATACATACAATTTCTAGCCAAAATATTGGCACAACTTTATTACGAAAACGTATTAATTTGGCATCAGAACCCAAATTATTTAATACTAAATTCATTTGAAAACGTCCTTTCAAATGAATTGGCACGCCCAATTTCTAAAATATATAAAGGCAATTTACACGAAAAAGAACAACTAAAACGATCTAATGAATTTTATTACCGGTTCAATATAAATGATTGTATCATGTTTTTCTTGAGATGGCTCAAAACCCTCATATAAATTCAATAAACTTGGATCACTTTTATAAAAATGTGGTAACGATATTGCTAAAGGCATATCTAAAAAATAATTTTAAAAAAAAAACCAAGAAAATATTCAATGGATTTATAAAGTTTTCTTAGTAGTTATTTTTAAAAATAAAAGACTTACGATAATAGCATGGCGTTACATTTCCCAAGCCTTTCTTCATACATCTACCATTTGGGCAATAACATGATGAATTTTGTTCTTGGATACTACTATCAAAAGCCCTGTCATGCAATTGAAAATTATACACCTCCACTCCATTAAATGTTGTGCTATGCGTATAAACGATGGGCAGTGTACGGCAAAAAGCTTTACGATATATGCGAAATTCATCACCTGGAGTCATATGTGGTGGGAATAATGTGCCATCGAATGTACCGTAAACACGATTACAATCTGTAACTCTATAAAATTTAATACATAAAATAATTACAAATGTCGAAGTTGGCTGATCATGACTATTGAATATCCTACACTATATTCATATTTCATAAAGACATAGCCAGAATTGTTAGTTCTTCCTCAAAAGATCCTTGATAGAAATAGCTGGTTGTAAATGGCACAGTAGCAATAATAGTTTGTTCCAACCCATAATTATTCCCCGGCGTCTTTGGGCAAAACCACCCCTACATAGCAAATTTCATCCTACACCTTGATAACAGGTTTATATAGACAGACAATAGACAGACAGAAGGACAGATGAATGGATAGATTTAAATTGAATCAAAAACTGATTCTAAGCCAATCGATATAATAAAAACTCTTTCTGTATGTTATTAGTACAAACACAATAAAAATCATTATATATATTCAAAAAGAATAGTTAATAATTCGTACCTTTTTTTTCTACCTGGTGTCCAGAAATGTATAGTTTTCTCATAATTCCATGTGTTTATTGAAAAATCCCTTTCTCTTTGCTGTCCCTGTGTATTATTTCTAATTGTTTCCGGATTTCTAGTTGGTATATGCATATTAACAACATTATGACCTTCCGAGAATACTCGTTCCATTAAACCAAATTGTTCAAAATCAATAAAGAATGGCAAAAGTTTTGAAGCTAAACGGACCAATGGATCTTTATAACCCCATAAATAATCATGTATCGGCATTTGTAGCATTGCCTTAGAACCTAATGTACCAGTTAATGTTCTTAATGCTATCGATGTTAATGCCGACCTCTCCGAAACTGCAGCTGTTGCACCCATATATGGTATATTTGGTGCTATAATTATATCAATATTTGGATCACCCACAGATAAATCTGGCCGAAATTTTACTAAACGTTTCGGTACAAATGTTACCGTATCATTATCATTAAATGTTACATTCGTATATTCTAAAATCTCTTGATAAACATATGGCCCGATTTGTTTAATTTTTAATTTCGCCTCCAGACCCTTATCAAATATATCAAAATTTGTATAATTATACATATAAACAGATATTAAAATTTCCACTGGTGGCTTCTGCCACAAATTATACAATAACGAACCATCGCGAAAACTCATTTGCTAAAAGATTACAAAGAAAAATGTTATAGCGAAATTAATTAATAATAATATAAATTTTATTATAATTGTAATTTAAGGGAAAGTGTAAAACAAATAAACAATAAAAACAACTTACAGAATTGACAATTAAGTTTAAAGGATTTATTATGTATATGAGCAAACCCAATAAAATTAACATTGGCCCTAGCAAATACGTTACAATAATCTCTGAAAAATTAAAAATTACAAATTACAAATTACAAATTTTAAATCATTAATTGTCACTTAAATGAACTTTATAAAAAGCAATGCAATAATTTTATAAAAACTCTAATTAATTGAAACAACTACTGATCTTTGAAAATAAATCACAAAATTTAAAAAAAAAATTTAGCCCATGTAAAGTTTGCTTTAATTTAACGAATTAATGTTGTGATATTACTTTTTGAAAATTATATTAAAAATTCAATGAGAGTTAAATACTTTAATTTATATATTAAATTCAATTTTGTAAATAAATTTACATAATTAATTTTTAAAAGTTTGAAAAAAAGATATAATAAAATTTTTAATTAATTTCATATGTTTTATGATTTTTAACTTTAATTGTATTAGTCTTTCTTTAATCTATACCAATAGATTTAATTAAAATTTAGTATTTCTTATTTTTAATATAATTAAATCTTCAAATGATCATTTCAATCATACTAAACCAAATTATTTAATTAGATTTTGTTTTATCTATCTATTTATATAAATTAAACCTTTCTTATTATTATTTATATTTCATTCAAAATATAAATACTTCCTTATTATTATTGTTATGATTATTAGTATTCATTTAAAATAAATATATACTTTTTTTTCACTTAATAATTCATTATTTTATTATGGAAAATATTTGACGATAATTAAATATACAAACAGTTATAATACTTTTAATATATTGTTATTTTTTCATATATTTTTTTAATATGAAATCAAATAAATTTCATTAAAGTTTATTGAAGATTATAGATTAAAAAAAATACCTTAAAATAATAATTGTTTTATTTATTGGGTTTATTTATTTCTTTTTTCCATTCCTATTTCTATTGGATGATAATTTCAAATAACCTTTAAACTTTGTGTTTTAATAAACAATAATTTTACAAAACTAATAATTAATTATAAAATTATTTGTTATTTCGTTACGAAAATGAAATATTTTTGAATTTTTATTTTTTTGTGTACATAATTTATGGCATCATTCATATCATTAAAAACATTCATTTGCATAGTAATTTCTTTTTTTTTTTTGTTTTGTTTTTTTTCTTTGGTTTTGACGTCTCTGATTTTATGATCAGTAGCATCATAAAATTCTAAAATTCTAAAATTCTAAAATTCTAACAACACAAACACATATACACACACACATACACAAATATTTTATAATAATTTTCTTTCATTCATTAATTCATTGTGCGAGCTTCATTAATAAAAATTAACTGAAATATTTTCGAAGTCGATTGATTACATCAATTTGAAATATCGTTAATCTATCAATAATATTGATATATTCTATTTATTATTTTATTTTTTATAGATTGTTTAGCGTAAATTATAGTAATTAATTGTTTGTTGGTGTTTTTGTTTCTGTTTTAATCTTTACACTTATTTCCATTCAAATAAGTTAACATAAATTAAAAGTAAACTCAAATATATCAATTAATTCGATTGATAATTATTGAATTATTGAATATTATTATTACTAATTTTATAGTTCATACAAATTAAATTATATTAAATATTCTTTAATAATAAAATAAATCAAGGTACTAGATGAAGGAGGGCATCAGAAGAAGGAAATAACAAACATACGTAAATTTGATCATATTTCATGATTTGTGATTTATAGAAAATAGAAAATGTATATGAAAAGTCTAATTTTCAAATGATTTAAAACATTTAATTATATAATTTATATCCTTTTAAATAATATTTCACATTAAATAGAAAAAAATTCAAATTTTTCCATAAAAACTTTTATATATGCATTCTATTTAATATATCACTTGAATCTATTTTGATAATTAGTCTTAACTATTTCTCGGTAAAAGATTTTTAATTACCTTAATAAATTATTTTAATAATTTGACTTAATTTAATTAAAGCAATAATTTATTGAAAATTATCTATGAACTATATAAAATACTTAATAATTTATCAGATAACATAACTAATGAAATTAATACTTTGTTAACTGAATAATTTTATTAAGTTTTTCTATTTTACTTATGATGGACAAGAAAGAAACATTCCAACTATTACAATACAAAAAATTTATAGAATACAATTAATTAATTAATTTAATTAGAAATTTATGGAAATCATTTTAAGTGTCTTACAATACTAAAAATCTATAGAGCACATTAATTAATTAATTTAATTAAAATTTATGGAAATCATTTTAATGCTTACAATACTAAAAATCTATAGAGCACAATTAATTAATTTATTTATTAGAATTTATGGAAATCATTTAAGTGTCTACAATACTAAAATTATAAAATACAATTAATAATTAATTTAATTAGAAATTTATGAAATCATTTTAATGTCTTACAATATAAAAATCTATAGAGACAATTAATTAATTAATTTAATTAGAAATTTATGGAAATCATTTTAAGTGTCTTACAATACTAAAAATCTATAGAATACAATTAATTAATTAATTTAATTAGAAATTTATGGAAATCATTTTAAGTGTCTTACAATACTAAAAATCTATAGAGCACAATTAATTAATTAATTTAATTAGAAATTTATGGAAATCATTTTAAGTGTCTTACAATACTAAAAATCTATAGAATACAATTAATTAATAATTTAATTAGAAATTATGGAAATCATTTTAAGTGTCTTACAATACTAAAAATCTATAGAGCACAATTAATTATTAATTAATTAAAATTTATGAAATCATTTTAATGTCTTACAATACTAAATCTATAGATAAATTAATTAATTAATTTAATTGAAATTTATGGAAATCTTTTAAGTGTCTTACATACTAAAAATCTATAGAGCACAATTAATTAATTAATTTAATTAGAAATTTATGGAAATCATTTTAAGTGTCTTACAATACTAAAAATCTATAGAATACAATTAATTAATTAATTTAATTAGAAATTTATGGAAATCATTTTAAGTGTCTTACAATTACTATAAGCAAATTAATTAATAGATTATGAACATACTACAATTAAATTAAATATTTAATTATTAATTAAGAAATTTATGGAAATCATTTTAAGTGTCTTACAATACTAAAAATCTATAGAGCACAATTAATTAATTATTAATTAGAATTTATGAATCATTAAGTGTTACAATACTAAAAATTATAGAAACAATAATTAATTATTAATAGAAATTTGAAATCATTTATGTCTACAATACTAAAAATCTATAGAATACAATTAATTAATTAATTTAATTAGAAATTTATGGAAATCATTTTAAGTGTCTTACAATACTAAAAATCTATAGAGCACAATTAATTAATTAATTTAATTAGAAATTTATGGAAATCATTTTAAGTGTCTTACAATACTAAAAATCTATAGAATACAATTAATTAATTAATTTAATTAGAAATTTATGGAAATCATTTTAAGTGTCTTACAATACTAAAAATCTATAGAGCACAATTAATTAATTAATTTAATTAGAAATTTATGGAAATCATTTTAAGTGTCTTTGAAGTTATCACTATTAATTCAAGCAATTATTGATTTCATTTTAACATTGTTAGTTCTTGACAGGCAGGCATGGCTAAAATTAATCAAAAATCGACAATATTCAAGAATATATATATATTTTTTTTGTAGGGTCTACCAGCCTTTTCAAAAGATTCAAAAATGCTTTAATAGAATAATGATTGCAATAAATTACAAAGCATTTTTAAGGTTTTGCCTTAATTTTTTAATTAATAATTATTTAATTAGTTAATTTTTCGTAACAATAATAATTTTTTGTTTTATTTTAATGTAACCATTTGATGTTTTATTAATTAGAATTATTAACATTTTATTCAATTTTGACATCGCTTTTATTTATTTATTTTAAATTATCAAGTCATTAATTTCTTCCTTTCGTTTTCAATTTAATAATTTCTTTCTCATATAATTAGTAAATTTCATTTTAATTCTATAAATCACCAAACATACATACGCACAAACTTAACACACTTACACACTTACACTACTTAGCTTCATATATAAATTGTTAGAGCTTACGATTAAGAAATTTCGTTTTTCGCCTTTTTTTATTTATTTATCTAATTCTTTTGTTTTTTTTTTTTTTTGGTTTTTTTGGTTTTTGTATGTTTTTTATTTTTCGTTTTCTTTTTTTTTAACCACTTTACTTACTTCTTCGTGTCCAAATTACCGGTGATATTGTTTGCACTTTCATTTTGAATTTTCTGTTTTTCAGTTATTTTTACTTTAATTTAAGCAATTTATTAGAATAATACTAATAATTATAATAAAAATGCATGAACTCTAGTATTCACCAAACAAAATTTTTTAATTTTTTCAATTTTAATAATTAATTTTATTAATTTTTTTTTAATTTTTGTTTATTTTTTAAAGAACACAAAAAATAAAATTCTTTCACTTCTCTATATTTTTATTTTATAAGCCTTTTTATGGAGTAATTTTTTTTTAAATATTTTCTACTTTGATCGATTTTATACAAGTTAATTATTTCAATTTGGTTTTCTTCTCTTTGTTTTGTTTTGTTTTTTCTTTTTTATTTTTTTTTTTATGTTATTAGTTTTTGCTTATCTTAGTTTTTTAATAGCTCAAGTTTATATGTTAAAAACTTAACACGCAATGTTTCATTGTGGTGATCGATCTATTCTATTTATTGATTTCATATAGATCTGTTAATTAATCGTGCTCTTTTCTGTGATATTATTTAATTTCATTATCTCAATTTTGCATACTTCAATTTATATATATTCTATGTATATATTATTCTATAGATTTTACTTTACTCTTAACAAGTTGTAAGCTTTACTCGAAGCACTCGATTACCGATTTGAAATAACGTAAAGCGAATTGAAACGAATCGGATCGAATCGAATAAGCTGAAAATTTAAAGCTTACAATTTTATTAAACCTACATAATAGTACGCTCATGAACTTTGACTTATAGTATGTATATATTTAGTAATTTACTTATAGTTTTTCGGTTTTGTGGGTTATGAGGATTTACGATTATAATCTAAATTAATAATCGCTTTAGAAACGCAATTTTTTAGATCGTGCATGCCGTACACCTACGAATTTTTATCATTCATGAATTGAGAATAAACAAGCGCGCAAAAAGCTTATTGAATGGAAATTTTATGTTGCAAAATTCTGGATCATTGTATGGAGCGTGATCTGTTATTATTGCCGGGTGTCTTTGAGCTGAGCCACGCCTACATTCAAAATACATAGCTTCAAAATTGCATACTGTACTTTGATAACTAATTTACATGAACTGATATCAGAAAAAGGGCAGAAAGACAGAGGTACAGACAGTCTTAATTGAATTGAATTAAAAAATCTCAACTCCATCTGCATACACTTATAGTGTTCTGTACCACAAGTGGTGGAGGTTATAAAAAATTAGTCCATAACTTATGCTAGATATTCCAATAAATTTTAAAATGAAAACTTGTAATTGTTGCAAAAAAAACTTTGGATTTGAGAACTTTCTACTTTTGCCAGATCCTTTTTAAATAATGATGAAAAGATGATTTCACATTTAACAAACCAGTTGCATAAGATTGGCAAAAAAAAATCGAAATATAATAAAAAACATAATAAGAAAACATCAAAACAATAAGACTCTCTGTCATCTGACTCAAAGTCTAATTTAATATGAACCGATCTAGATAATTCATGTGGCAGAAAGTAACAAATCGAAAAAAATGTGTATGCAGTCCACATAAATGAGTGAGTTAACTTTCTTAATCACTATAATTATATATTATTTCGTTGACAGTTGACATTTTATGATTTATATTTTATACATATAATGCATTCACTTTTATATTATAAAGAACGTCAGTGTAAATTAAAAATGTTAAAAATTTAAATAAAATGTTAGTTTGTTATGTTAAAATAAATTAACACGTGTATTATGACACGTGCATTTCTGTTATGTTTTGTAGTGTAATTAAAATAATTATAATAATTAAAGTATCGATATGAAATGTCCATTTATTATAAGAGATTTGAAAATGTTGTTTTTATTGTTGTTTTCTTAAGAAATTGGCAATAATTAAATTAAAAATGAATTATCTGCGTTAATATTAAGAAATTTTCTTTTACAGGCGAATAAGTGATTTAATTTTAATACAAAAACATAAGGCATAGTCTTCTAATTCTTATTTGAAAATACAAATAAGATGAATCATTGTTCATGTAGAGGGAAGGCTGACTGTTACAACAGTTAGCCACTAAACCACTTTGCTTAATTTAATTAATGAAAATTAAAATCGTAAAAAAGTAGGAGGCTTTAAAAAGTTTATTACATGGGTGCGAGGCTAAAAATTTAATCCAATGAAGCTAAATTTTATATAAATTATATTTTATATTAAATTAAATTAAAATATATGAATAAATTATAATAAAATGCATTATGTGCCGAATTTGGTAAAAAATTATCGAAAATTGTAAATATTTTTACAATTTTTTATTTTATTTAAATAAAGATTTCTTTGTAAAAAAAAATGGCCTCATTTGAGGTTTGATGGTATTAGCACTAATCCAATACTAACCATTTACAAGCGACTTTATTTTTGTGCCAAATCAAACTTCTGATGGGCCGATGGTAGAATGAATGAACAAACTAAAATCAATTCCGAAAGTGCTTCTAACTTAATGGGTATAATATAATGTAGATCTAACTCAAGGTGATATTTATTACAATACGTTTGTATCACGCCTCTTGAAAATTTGAAAATATTACATATTCATTTAGACGTTACAATTAAGTAAAATGTGTTACATGAAACCTGAGTTAACTAAATTGAATTACTTCTTATGTAATTAATAGCTTAATTATAATTTAATTCTAGTTAGCAAGAAATTTATTGCTTTACAAATATTTTATTGCGTAGTATATACCCACAATATACACACAATGCAGAGTTTTGGTGGTATACTCATTATATTTCTAAAGCATAGAAAAAAAACTTCAAAGACTTCACAAAATATACATATTTTTGATTAATTAAAAATTCTGAATCGATTTATACATTTCTGTTCATCTGTCCATCTCTTCCTCTCTCTATCTGTGTATCATTCGGTTGTAAATATTTTTCTCGTCATAAAATTTGATATAACAAGCTCAAATTTGAGAGAAATAGTGCAAGTTACTGCATGCAGGTTAGAATTGAGTTTGGGCTAAATAGGTTAAAGGGCATGTCCACAGTTCTATCTCCAATGAAAATACTTCTGTATTTTAAGCAAAAATTTATACTTTAGAATTTGGTTTAAGTATTAAGTCTATCATTCCATAATATCATTTCAAAAATCTTATACATTGTCCAGAGCTATTTGCTGAATTAAACAACATTAACATTTTTTACATTTTTACATTTTTTTCTACATTTTTTATTTATAACTTATAAAGTGCAGCAGTTCGCAGATAGTTCGCTTAAATTTTATATAAAAAACGCATGTGTAAAAATAACTTAAATTGATTAAGCTTTTCAGAAATTATGCAAATTCAAGCATTTGCTTTAGATTTTTAAAACACTAACTTATGGAAATTTAACTCCTTGAATGATGGTGGATATTTAAGAGTTAATCTTAGCTAAATGTAATTTTGCTTACATGTTATTTTTTTTATACTACTTAAAAATAGTAGGCACAGTATGTTAAGCACAATTTTAATTATGATATAAACAAACAACCATACAATGGCGATGTATTTAATACTTAAAATAGATGATTATACTGCAACGCAATAACACAAAAATTTGATTGAATATTTATAAATTCGTAATTTATTTATTTTTTTCAAATATTATATCGACAACAATGATTTAAAGTTATGTTAAATTGTTATGGCTTAAAAAATCGCCAAGCCTTAGTCCAATTTATTACGGTTCCTATTTACTTAGAGACTTAGAGAGAGATATTTACACGTTACTTATAATTAACTTATTTCAAAATTATGTAATTATTTTTAAAGGGAAATAATATTTCTTTTATATACTATTAATAAGAAGAAGAAATGAAAATTAAAAGCTTCCTGAAGAAAGTTCTGCAGAATTCCATTCAAAACTTTTCATTATTTGTATAAAAATGTAAAACGTCAATTTTGAATAATTACAGAAAAGCTTCTTAACGTGTTTTTTACATAACAAAAAGTTTACAAAATTTTGACCTCTTTACTAAAATAGATATTTGCAAAAAAAAAAAACAAAAACAAAAAAAGAGAGAAGAAAGCTTTTCATATAAATAAGTTTACTCAATAATTAAACTTGGGCGATATTTCAAAATAAAATATTTTGACTTGAAAATAATTTGTATTACCTAATAAGTATTTTAAAATAATTGCTAATTACTTAAAATTGTATTATTTTGTTTTATGCTACGTTTAGTCCTTAAAATAATGAGTTTAGCCAAGAGCCAAGATACATAAAACCAAGAAGGCCTTAAAAATATACCTATTCAAAGAACTTATTCAGGCAGCTTCTTTTTTTAAATTGTTTAAGTGTATCTGGCCGTTTATGAGATTTATTATCCGTCCATGTATTTCTGTTACAAAACTGAAACTTTACATTATATTATTTTGAATATCTTTTAAAAAAAATAATATAATATTCACGGCTCACTTCCCATGACAAAGGTTTTTGCCAAAAAATTTAAATTGGAAGATGATAAGAAAGTGTACTATTGTGACTAGTTTACAATGAATGCTACTCTCAATCTAAATCTGAATACTTAATTTAGATTAAAGTGTTCGTTTTTTAAACTCACTTTTTTTATACTTTTAGAACTTTATACCTTAATGGCACAAAATTGCTACTTCTCTCTTTTTTTATCAGTTTAAACATCAGCTTTTGATTATACAGGATAATGATGGTCAATTGGTACTGAACGGCCATAATATTTGTACTTATTACTTTTTACTTCCTTAAGTAACTTTTCACAAAACTTTTGATACTTATGATATCAAATATGATTGAAATTTGATTGCTTATAACGTAATTGATATTTTGCGTAACTAAATTAAGAGAGTGTAAATTGCAGGACCCCAATAGAACTATAAATTTAATTAACTTTTTTACTTATAAGGTATTGCCTATTTAAATATTAAAAGTTAAAATATTATATTTACATAAATATGGCGCGACCAATTGTTAATAATGAAATTATTAAAAATTTTAATATCAATAGAATTTTAAAATGCAAAAAAAAAATCAAAATGAAATGTAAAACCAGTTGAATCATATGAAAACTCCATTGTTATGATTATTTTAATTACTCGATTGTATAGCAATCGATTAATTGTAAAGCACTTATAATTTTAAGGCAGTACGTAATATAATCTATATAATTATATATGAATTATAAATTCTAATATAATTTGTTTCAATGCTGACCGAGTTGAAGGGTTTACAGCAATCCAAAGAAAAATCAATTATCAAGGACTTTGTGCTTCGTACAACAAATTTCTAGTTAATACAGAATTTTGAATTTTTTTTTGTAACAAAAATTTCGGCATAATATTAGAAATTGGCAAAAAGCGGAATTGTTTACACGTACAAGTAATTTGAGAACATTTATGAGTCAAAAATTTATAAAATTAAAAGAATCCATTAAATTAAAAGAAAAGTGTAAGTGAAATATAAAGTATCTTTGGCGATCTTAATTGCTGTTGTGATCGCCATTTTTAAAAATGTACAAAAATATAGGCGTAAGTTACGTTTTCTGAAAGTTTTGGTAGCAAACCAGCCTGTAAATTGCACATATTGAACGATTGTTAAAAAATATTATTTATATTTATATTTAAGGTCTGACAGATTATAATGCATTTTAAAGACTAATTTTAGAAACTATTTTCAGATCATAATAATAAAAAATCTGAGATGACGAACACATTTCCCCATAATCCCCAAGAAGCAAAGGCTAGTTTACCGGCCTACTGATTCTTTAATGAAATATTAAGTTAGCAGCTCGAAAGCTTAAAGTTGTTACTATCTCGAAAGGGTCTTTCAAAAATTTACCTTTTTAAATTAATATGAAAAATTTTATATATTTCATTGGCGTAACTTTCTCAGAGTGGATTTTTGATTTCTTTCCTTTGCAAAAGGCGGCCTATTTATCATACAAATTGCACAACACTAAACTAAATGAAAAGAAATGGTTCTCTGTTAATATAATTATTCTAAATTGTGTTATCAAATATATATGTAAAACTATTTCAACAAATAAATACAGTGAAATTATGACATAACGTAAATGATTGGAATAACTTTTATGACACATTCAACAATATTTTATGAGACTGAGAAAGTATATTTATTGTGCTGTTTTGCTATTAGAATATTGCGTTAATTATCTACGTAATAACAAAAATTTTTATTGGAAAAAATAAATTAACAACAAGAATAATAAGAACGATACAAAAAAAGAAAAACAAAAATGAAAAAAATTTATGAAACAACTACTTACAACGGCCGTTCATTCACATTATTAATCATTATAAATTATCAATGTGAATATAAATTGTATAAAATAAATTAGTTGATTTTGATATTTAAATTGTTATTGTTGTTGTATATGCAAATCAATATCTAATCTATTGTGACAATTTCTCCCACTCATTCAAATGTTTAGACACCGTTTTTAGTTCTTCTTTTACTTTTATGAATTATGCGTAAATAATTATATTAGCTAATTTATTGATTTAGTTTAGTTTATCATTGAAATTTCTCATATAAAAAGATGTTGACCACTTACTTTGGACCATTAATATATTGTGGCTTTCCATAAAGACAATAAGTTATATAACAAATCAATTATTTATTTAAGTGTAAGAAGTAATAATTTTACCTAAGAAAAATTCTATAATTTATTAAAATTTGCTGCAAAAAGGTTAAACATTTTTCATTTAACTCAAAAAATCACTTATTTGCCGTTTTTTGGAACAATTAATTTTTAGTTGCTTACAAAAGATATGTTTTGTGAATTTTTAAGACAATATTTAAGTGCAAATAAATGTGGAAGTCAATTGATATCGATTTCTTGTTAGATTTGTGCCAAACATTAAAATATCATGAATTTAGTTTTGGCAAAAAGTAAAGAATTTATTCAATAAAAATTGTTCAGATATTTGAATGGGCTACTAATAAAGCGGGGATAATGTTTACAGAGCAAATACTTATAGTGCAAGTAGTTCAAATATATGTAGGCGTGGTTCAGGTCAAAGGTGAAATAGTCAAGATTGAACCACTTAACTTTTCATGGGCTATTTTGAAAAAAGTTATTGAATGGCAAATAAAGTTGTAATTAAAAGGGCAAAATACGTTTTGACAAGGACCATTTGTTAGATAGAATCTATTTCTCAAAATTACCATAAAATTTTATATTTATATATTAATCTGCCATCTTTAAAGGGTTCTTTTTTTATTTTATAACTTTTTAATTAAGCCAAGAAAGTGCAACCACAAAAAATATCAGTGGGAAAAAATGTTTGCTGCCTGGCATAAATTATTCATATTAGTTGTGTCCTTTGTCATGGTATTAATTGATCCAGCTTATACCAATAATTCAAGACCATCACGTAATTTGCAAATTAGTAATATAGCCGATGCTTTAAAATATTTACAAGACTTGGATACTTATTATGGTGATCGAGCTAGAGTGCGGTAATGTTTAACAAAATTGCATTAACAGAATCAAATCACATCATTTAAGGCTTCTTTCTAATTGACTTTTCTTAGTTTTGGCAAAAGAGGCGGTCCTTTATTAGGCGATATGGTAAAACATTACTTTTTGTTCTTTCTTATTTTACTTTTGCAAATTTAATAATATTCTAATATATGCGTATTTTATCTGCTTAACAGGGACCTATTTTAGACGATGGCGAAATGTATTGAATGGTCTTTCTCTTTGTATATTTTTCTCATTAATGTCAGTGGTAACGTAAAATAAAAATCCTTTGGAAAAGTTTATAACTTAATTAATTATAAAATAAATTACAAAAAAGAAAGATAATTTCCTATCTTAAAACTTGTGTGTAATATTAAAGTGGATCTTAGTAAATCGTGTAATAATATTATAATGGTCCATAATGGCCTGCAATATGCTTTTCATGTATGATAAATCTAAGAAAGTTCATAAAAAAGTGAGGTAACTGAAAAAAATTTACATTTTCAAGTAGTTCTAACAAATTTCTTACAAAGTGCTACAAATGGAGTTTTTAAACCAAATCTATCTACATACACTTGGCATATCTAAAAGTATAATATTCTTTTGTTATCCCAGTATACTTTCCGAATTTCCTTTGATGAGTTGTATGAGCTGTCGCTTTTTCAGTTAAATTATGTTCGAAATTTCAATGATCGGTTATTGGACCTTATTTTTTGTAATAATACCAACATAAAAGTGTGTCGCAACGAGCTCTTTGTGCTTCCGGAAGATGTGTATCACCCTACCTTGTTACTAGCTTGAAAAAATCAGTTTATATATAACGTAGTTATAGAAAAAATTTACTTTTGGCGAAACTGATTATTGTAAACTTAAATCTTTTTTGTCGACAGTTGATTGGAACTTGAACTTCGACGACCTTCATTCGTCTTTGTCGGATTTGTACAGCATTATGTTTGCTGCTATATCATTAGCAGTTCCACTTAAAACTACGTTTTCGTAACCTGCTTGTCCAGTACGGTTTAATAAACATTTACGTTGCTTCCGGATTAAAAAAAACAGATTATTTAAAAAGTATAGGCTTAGTGGTCAGATTGTTGACTACACTATTTACTCAAAAGTTGGACGTGAATTCAATGCACTTAAAGTGAAAGCTTATTCGGATTACGTTAAAGTTGTGAGAACTAAATTGTTGATTTTGATTGATCCACGAAATTTTTATAAATTTGTAAATTTTAAACGAAAAACTAAAGGCTTTCCTTCTGTCATGAAGCTATATAATGTTGAATCATCTTGTCCAAAGGTAATTTCAAACTTCTTGGCAAGTTTCTTTGAAATGTCTTATTTGTGTTCGTCTGTATTACACGACAACTATCCTTAGCCTATACCGTCATTTGATATATTTCCTTCTGTTTCGTTTTCTGTAGATGAAGTTTTAGTTCGTTAGTCTCTCTGAAATTTTCCTGTGTACCTGGTCCTGATGGAAGTCCCCAATGTATTATTAAGCATTGTGCTGAATTACTATGCGTTTCTTTAAAAAGAATTTTCAATACTTGCTTAAATAATTGTATATTTCCCGATATATGGAAAACCAGTTTCGTTATCCCCTTATATAAAAGTGGTCCGAGAAACTCTGTTTTAAACTATAAAAGTAAAGTCCTCTACAAGGTCGATTTTGTCACCCTATTTTTACGTGACTTTGTTAAGGGTAAATCTACGACGTCAAATATGTTAGAATTGCCTAGTGTAATTTTCAATGTATTCTGCGATCAAAAGCAAACCGATGTAATTTATACTGGTTTCTCAAAGACCTTTGATAAAGTTTCGCGTATTTTATTAATATACAAATTATATAGCCTTGGGTTCCCGCATAAACTTGTATGTTGGTTCTCAAGCTACGGTCGCAGAGGGTGTTGTTTAATAGTATACTTTTACGTGAAATATTAGTCCTTCAGGCGTTTCACAGGGCAGTCATTTAGGTCCCCTACTGTTTGTTCTCTTTGTTAACGATATTCCCGAATGTGTCAACTGTGCTCGTGTTTTATTATATGCAGATGATGTTGGATTATTTTTATCTCTTAACTCCATGGAGGATTCCTGTTTACTTTAGGCTGACCTTAAGCGATTGCACGAGTGGTGCTTTGTCAATAGCATGTCGTTAAACCTGAAGAAATGCAAAAAGTTATCGTTTGGTCGTACTGCATTTTTTCCTACATGTTATTACATAAACGGTCAAAAATTGGGAAATGTAATAATTTATAAAGATTTAGGGGTTACATTTGATTCAAAACTTAGATTTCATCTGCATATTGAGTCCTCAGAGAATAAAGGGAAACCAATAATGGGCTTTGTAAAGAGCTGAGGTAAAGAATACAAAGATTCATATGTTTTGATGTGTTTGTTCACGTACCTTATAAGGCCAATACTCGAGTATTCTGTTGTTGTGTGGATTCCGACTTATAACTGCTGTATAGACTACGTTGAAGCCATACAAAAAAACTTTACTACATTTGCGCTGCGTGATTTAGGATGGGATGTTAACCAACCCTTGCCTCCGCATGAAAGTCGTCTAAATTTGTCCACTCTGTCACGTTTGTGGTAAAATTGATACAAGGCGATATTTCCTCGCGGACAGTGCTACAGGATATTTCATATCCCTCTAAGATTTTCTAGGTATTATGTACCTATAAAGCTGCCACAATGTCGTGCCAACTACCAACTCGATAATCCTTTCCGTGTATTGTATAAGTTATTTTCATTTGTTCGACCCGCCTAATAACTCTTTAAATTAAAGTATGTTGTGCTACATCAATAGTTGCGAGATTATATCTTTTGTATATAATCGCATATTTTTGAAAGCGTGTTTCTCATTTCTGTGATCCCGTTCTTAATAATGTGCCTATACTTCATGAGCTTTCATTAGCTTAATCGACCCATGAAGGTTCATATTTTGTACCATTATTTTTATAACCTAAGTATTTTCTCCGTATTAGTTGTTTAAGATTATTATGTAACTAATGAATATATAAAAATAAATAAATAAACTTTCCCAACTTATTAATGAAGTGATCAATTTCTAATATTTTACGTCTACAGTTCGTTTTTCCGATATATATATGTTCCCATGTATCTATTGAACCCACTTGGTACATTATTAGTTAACTAAAAGCGCAAGTTTTCTTTTGGTAAGAAGTTGAATAATTCTACAAGGTATTATTTAGTTAGCGTCCATTTATTGTTTCACGATTTCTTCGGCATAATTTACTTAACCAACATCCATAAAGTACAAGTAAAGTGTTGTTGTATGAAGAAGAAAATCTACTTCAACATTCCAGAAATAAACGCTTTTCTTAGAAAGGTATTTATTCAAATAAAAAAAAGTTAAATAACTTTATATGAAATGATACAAAAAGCTCTAATAACAAGAAAAAATACTTTTTGAACAACATTCAGATTTATTTGATAACAATTGTAATGACACTTTAAAAACTTCAAATTTATTTATTACTTGACTCAACTGCTCAATTAAACTATCAAATTGGACTAGATATTAAAATAATCTTAAAGTTCTAATTAATTCTCAATTATATTTTGCGTATAAAATTTAGAAAATATCTGATTATATGGGCAAAATAGAAGTGAGTATAGCACATACTGAAATTATGTAGAAAAAGAAAAGAAAATTAAATGGATTTCTTTTTCGGAATCTTCATTAAAACTTACTTAAAACTAAACCATAGAAAACGGCAAATGTTACATTACAATTGGCTTCTAAAATGCTACCAATAATGTTACTACCAACAAAACTTCCTGAACGTCCAAGCATAAGGCATATGCAAACAGCTTTTCCTCTAAATAAATTAAAACAACAACAAAAAAAGAAAAGAAAATAATTATATTTAGAGGAGAGCATTCTTGAAGATCCACCATCAACTTTTGCTTATACATTAGATATTAGACGATTTTTATAGCTCATGGGTAATGAGAGAACAAACCATTATAAATAATAGAGTGAAAATATGAGAGTTTATAATTTTAAATTGGGCGTGGTTAATTTGTATTACTTTTAGACAGAAATTATAAAAGCAGAACTTGAATAAATTGAGAAATTTGGCATATTTTCTAATTAATAAGAAAATTTGAATAAGAACAAACTTAAGAATTTCATTTAAGAAAGCATGATTAAAGTCTCTTAGGGGCGTGGTCATATTTTTTAGTTAATTGCACATCTTCAAAATTTTGAGGAAATTTTCAATTGCCAAATTAATTTTTGCAAACACTAAAACACCGTTGAAGCTCACAATCATAATGGTCTAGCAGATAAATGTGGCTTGTTCGATGTAGAATTTTAGAGGGTTTCTAAAGGTTATGTGTCTATGTTGTAAACGCTTTAACAAAATAAGCATGTACCTCAAATGAGTGGGTACTAAATCGACGACACCGCCACTTAATGTAGAAACGCATAAACCGGGTAAAACTAAGAATAAAACAAAGCATACAACAATAGCAATGGGATTTAATATCCAATGTAATAGAAAACCAGTCAAGGCGGATAAAGCCAACGCCAATACGATTGTCCATTTGCGTGTTAACTTATTTATAATTAAACCAACAACAATATAACCGCCCGTATAAGCCAAACCAAATGTCAAAGAATCGATGAAAGTTTTATCAGTAATAGTGTCATCACATTGCTATAGAAAAAACAAGACAACAACAACAAATGAAATTCTTTTATTAATATTTTATATTAATTTTTATTTTTATTAAAAAAAAAAAGACAAAACAAAACAAAACTTACCAAAGAAGTTTCATTGTGAGAGTTATCATTTTTAGAACTATCAATAACCTGGCATATGGTCATGGGCGTTTCACTTTTATAATTACCCAAACGATTTTGTATTTCCGGATACCACAAACCCATGCCAGAATTACTATTTACAGATTTTTTAAAATTTTTAACATGAACAAAACAAAAACGAAATAAATCTAAGCAAAATCCATAAATTATTGAGAGAGTTAAAAGTTTTACCATAAAAACACCCCCCACATAACAATGCAAGCTATAATAAAATTAAGTACATGAGGCTTTTTAAATAAAGGCTTTGTATCATTCCAAACTAGCTTTACAATTTCACCACTAAAATAAAGAGAGAAGAATAGAAATTAAATTCTTGTAAAAAGCAAATCGAACAAAATCCATTAAAAAAGGAAAATTCAAAATAAAAAATCAAAATAAAGAAATGCATACCAATTTTTGGTCATTGCTAATGATGGATCAATTTCATTATCTGGCGTATCATTGCAAACATAACGTATATTAAAGTCCTCCAATGAACGACCTTTATTTCGTTTAGCCATCCAATCCATAGCATCAACAGCTTCCTGAAATTTTCTTAATGAGATTAAAACTTTTGGACTATCAGGTACAAAATACATGGCCAATATAGCTATTGATCCAGGTAATAAATTAAATAAATTTAATAAACGCCATGGACGGAAAACAAGTGAGTCCGTTATATGTAAAGACCAATCCATTGATAAGACCAGCCAGGCAACAGCTTCAAAAAAATAAAATAAAATAAATTCTGCTTTAATGTGATTTTCTAAAAATGCTTTATTTAAACACTTGAAGGGATTTATCCATCTTTTTTAATTGCAATTTTCATTTTATATTATAAAATTTTTAAAATAACTTTAGGAATCAAGCCAGTTCCATTTTTACTGATAAGATCAAATAGCACAATTTAAATGTTAAATTTCAGTATTATAAAATAAGTATTGTTCATTAACTTCTGATATATTTCAATTGTATTCAATACCACCCACAAATTGGGAATAGACACATTTTGTTATTACTTTTGTAACACTCAGAAATTAAAGTTGGGGACTTACCCTTTTGATCAGCATCAAATTCTAAATCAACTTGGAAATGTCTGTCCGTCCGTCCGTCTACATGTTAACAATCTTCTGTACGTAAAACTTGAAATATAAAGTTCAAATTCGATAAAGACATTAAGAGCTTTTACACACAAGTAGGTTTTGAAAATGGACAATATCAGACAAAGAGCACGCCCACAGTACACCGTAAATTGAGGACATCTATGCCTTTTAAAATAAAGTTTACTCGCTTTTTGCTCATTAGTTGCATTTGGCAGAAGTAAAATTTTGTACAAATATTAAGGTAATTAATCTACAATATCTTTAGAAAAATTAGGCAATCAGCGAAATTATACAAATCAGCAAATTATGCACACTTTCATGGTTACATTTTCTATATATTCTTCAAAAATGGAAATAATCTCTGTATCATAATGTAAGGATTTGTTCCAGCTCTGTTTTTATGTAAATTTTACCTGGTACATAAGCTGTAGATAAACCAACAAACATGCCCGCATAACATATAACCACTGGTCGATGACGTATCATAAGAAATTCAGCTAAATATGCAAATGTTGTGGATGAGGCTCCAGCTATACTAAAATTTATATGCATGAAATCTTCTTTGTAAGAACAACAATTTTTTTTTTTTGATCTATTCTTTTATATATATATATATATATATATATTTTTATACTTACAAGATACCAACCATAAATCGTAGAAAAACAAATGACCAATAATTCGGCATAAACATTGATATAAATGATGCAAAATTCCCTAATAATGTGCTATACATTAATGCTGGTTTTCTACCCCAATTATCACTAAGATAACCCCAAATATATGAAGAAAATAATATACCTAAAAGTAGGCAAAGGAAAAATTATTATTATTATTGAAAATTTTTTTGGGCTACTTTCATGTAATTTGATTAATTCATTTCAATTCAATTTATACTTGTGTTTAATTAGATTTAATTTCATTTTATTGGCTTAATAATTCAAAACTTATTGAGAAAGTCAATGACACCTAAACTACAAATCAGATAAACTTTTGCAATTTGTGTTTTTTTTTTGTATTTTAAAGAATTTCAAATCATAAGGCAAAGTTATAGTAATTTAAAGTAGATTAAAAATCTTTTGCTAGAAAATCACAAAAATCTGATATCTATGTATTTTTAATAATTACATTTTATCTGAATATTATAATCTTATCTTAGATTAAAATAAATAGTCATGAGTTATAGAAGTTTTTTTATAAAAACTAAACTTTTTAGTTGTTTCAATCGAAATTGCAAATCTTCTTCTTTTCTTTTTTTTTTTTTTTATTTTTGTTAAGCAAAATCATGCTTCTTAGTAAGTTTTAATGATAATCAAATTAAAAGGAATATTATTGAAATATACCTAAAATCTCTTTCGCCAATATTATAATGCATTAGCTATTCTTAATGACTTATATAATATTTATGAAATTAATGAAAGATTTACATACCAATAAAAGAGGCACTACCCATGATGGCCTTATCTATAGATGTTGCAGCGAAATCACATTGTGATGCTATTGTAATAATACTCATACCCATTGTTTCATTTATAACCATCATTAATAGTAAACCACTAATTAATAATACAATCCATTGTGTGATACCAAAACCAATTATTTCTAGAACTTGTTCATAGTCATGGCAGGGATTGATTTGATTAACCGTTTCTTTAATACTTTTCAATGATAAGCGTGGCACAACTGCCGGTAAATTTCTATGCGTTATATTATCATTTGATGGTCCACTAGCATTTTGTAATTGATTAATATTTGCATTTGGATTTTCACTTGTACTATGATCCATAATTTTCAATTTCAGTTTAATTTCAGTTTAATTTCAGTTTAATTTCAGTTTTATATAATTAAAATACTATTGATTTACTTAAAACATTCCAATTAGTGGCATTTAATGCTTGTGGTATACTAGCCGATACTAAACTAAATTTGAGTGGATTTGTATGGGTAATAATATGGAAATAGAGAATAGTTAGACAAATAAATAGATAGATAGATGACTCTTTTTTTACTGCTACTTTATAGAATCTAATGATTAATTATCTTTACAACTCAGATAAACGTTTTTCTTTTCTTCAACCGTTGTTTTGTTTTTCTTATATTTTTTTTAGTTGTTTTACATTTATTAAGTAACGTCACAAATTTCTACGTGTAAACAATAAACAATGTAAACAATGTAAACAAATATAAATTGCTACTATTCTACGTACACTCATATTACTCAAAGTGATGTGACTTCTTGAAATTGTAATTAAATATTATAATAAAAAAGAATTTTTTATTTAAAGAAATTATTTTCAATAATTACACATTCTCGGATAATTTTTTTGAATATCAAAACAATTGAAAATCTTTTAGAAATTCATTTAGTAATTAAAAAGAAAAATTATTTATATAAATTGAATAAAAGTCCAATTTTACTTAGATATTTTAGATAAATTTTTACTCAAAGATAATCTGAAAATTAACATTGAAATCTAAAAACTAATTATTCTAGCAAAGTAAAAAGTTTAAGATAATTAGAACTGACTCTTATAGTTATCTAGAATATTTTACTGAAAGATGACAGATGTTACATAAGATAAACTGTTTCAATTGATCGTTACTAACTATTGAATGCCTTAAAGTAAACCTCCATAATAAGAGTTTAGTTTAGAATATAAAGTTTTTATGAATTTCCAAGAAGCGATTTTGCTACCAAAATTTACATAATTTAATGTCTATGCTGAGATCTCTATTATGGAACTATCTCATGTGAAAATGTTTCAGTAGTTGATCTTCTAAAGTGCATAAGAACTCATTTTTCATCTAATCTCTCAATTAATCTTTTATAAAGTTAATGAACTAATTTCATATACATTTCCTTAACTATTTTAAAGTTTTTTTCAGTAAAAGCGAAACTTATTTAACGCGATGTTTTGCAGTAAAACTAAAATTGATCTAATCAATTTGTTTAAGCCCTTTTCAAAAATGTTCGTTTATTTTATAATTTTTCTTAAAGAATCTTCAAAATTGAAGACGCAAACTGTAATAGAAGAGATAGAAAGATGAGTAGACAATCAAATCTAAATAAGTAAACATTTTTTATAATAGTTTTCATTCATTTTGCGTAATAAGATGCCCAATCATATAATAAGATTAAACAAAAAAAAAAAAGAACATGCAGACATCACAAAAGTGGAATATTACTTTTAGATTTAATCTATCTATTTAACTATCAAGAGAGAACGTCCACACCTTTGGTGATTTATATACATGAAAATCATTATAATTTGGAGCAAAAAGGACTCTTTTTATTTCTACATGAAGAAAATATTTTTGAAAAAAGATATCAAGACTAAAGTATTGCTCTTTCAAAAAATAGCAAATTTTGAAGCGATCTACTCAAGCATTAAACCAATTAAACCATTAGAGTAAAAAATGAAATGGTTTTATTTTAGAATTGTAGTATTTACTTGTAGTAACAAGTTTTGAATATAAAATGAGTTTTTCAAGCTTTAATCTTTTACAGTTCGCGGCAGAAACTAATCAACTTAGAATTGGTTATTTTTATGCAAATAGATCAAGTTTCAAATTTTCTTAGATCACAACATCCGTATTTAGATTTCTGAAAAGAATATAATTATTAAGGTTAAAAGCAGGAAATAGTAAAAAGTTGTGGAGATAAAGGGCATAATAACAAAAGATCTTGGAATTAAAAAAAATTGTAATTTATAATAAAGATAAAAAAAGAAGAAAAAGATTACTAAAAATATATTAAGCAAAAAAAAATGTAATTAATTAAAATGTGAGGTAACTAAAAGATTCAAAGATAATATTTATATAAAACAGTAAATCAAAAAAACTATTTTATTTACTTATTATTTCTTTTGAACAACAAAAAAAATATAACGAAAAATGAAAAATATTGTTTAAAATTATTATACCAACAAATCTAAGAAATCCGTAAAGAGAATAATTAAGAACTACCAAACAGAGTCATTTAAGAAAATTTATTTAGAAAATTTGAAGACAACTTGTTAAAAAGCCTAGACTAGATTATTATAACATCCAGAGAGCCCTGAGATATATATATATTTCATCATGATTGATTCAAAATCAGATTCTGCTTTAATTTAAACTCATCTGCCTGTACCTCTGTCCATCTAAATTTGTTATCAAAATACAGTTAATGAAAATGGTTGAATACTTAATGGAAATTTTAATTACTGTACCAAATTAGAACCAAATTGTTCCATTTTACTTTGGATTTTCTATCATAAATGTACTTGACATTTATTGTATATATTTTGATTTATTTCTTAAAAATTATTGTTTAATTATTAATTATGAAAATTGTAATTCCACTTACTTATATAAATTTTAATTACTTTTTTAAATTACAACATTTAAAAAGGGGATTCATTGAACACACACAGAATATATTCCAAAAAAAAATAAATAAATAAAAAATAAAAATATCTTTCGAGTACTTTTCAAAAACGTTGCAGTTCATTTGAGTAATACAAAAAGAAAAATGGAATGAAAGAAATCAAAAACTATAAATAGAATTTACATTTAGGAAAAAAAATTTTATATATATATTTATATATATATATATATAAATTCGATTGCCTTGCCGATATTAAAATAATCTAACTGCAATATAAAACATTTATTTATAAAATGGAAGAATTAAATAATGAAATAGCATCAATTAATGATGAAAATAATAATGAAAATAATAAGAGTAACCGTGAACGAGAACTACTAGACATAGTTTTTGTATTGGAAAGTGAAAAGCAAAATATCATTGAAGAATCGCGCAAACGTTTAAGTAACTTACGTCAGGAATTGGAAGTAAATTTATCTGAATTATTATTATTGCTATTAATAATTTAAGGCTTATTCTGCTTAACAAAATGATTTTTCTTTGAGATTACTCTTTCCATTTGATTTTTTAAGATTCAAGGATAAATAAATTGAAAAAAGTGAACATTTTTTTTTCAATAAATAAAAAGGCTGCTAAATCAGAAGTGCAAATAAACATTTTGATAAGCAATTGGAAAATGAACGTTTACAAAAGAAAGTCCAACAATTGGAATTAGCTGTTAAACAATCAATGATATTAAGTGGTGGCAATGTTAGCAATGGCAACAGCAATAGCGGCCTTATAGAACAAAACAAAATGAGACAAGATCAGGAAGAGATGCTTTTAAAAGCGAAAACTTTATTATTTGAAAAGGCAAAAGTTAATAAACAACAAGAGCAACAGATCGAAGTTTTAAAACAGCAAATTCTGGCAATCAAAGATGTTGCCCAAGTTACAAAAGATATGTTAAATTTGAAAACGGCCGAATGTGAACATATGCAAGAACGTTTAGATAAATCTCAAGCATGGATTAAAGCTGAACAATCAAAATGTTTAATAACTGAGAAAAAATTAGCTGCATCGAAAAGTGTTTATGAGAAATTAAAAGCTGAATATGATATCCAAACGAAAATATTCAAGGAGCTGAAAGAAACTTATGAGGAGAAGATTAAAGTGTTAACAACAACGATAAATAAACTGAAAGAATAAGTGTTTATAAAAAATGAAGCAGTTTTAAATAAAATTTTTTGCTTTATAGAATCCTTACTTAAGTAATTTTAACTCCTTTTAGGAGGAGTTTAATATTTAAAATATCAAAACTTCCAAGAAGGAACGAAAACTATTGTTTTTTAGAATAAAATTAAAGAAATGTTTGATTCAATGTTTGATTCAATCAAGAAAGGTAATGCCCTTAATAGACAGCTTTAAATGATCTGCACATTTTGTTGACGTTTTGTTAATTCTCTTAATCACGCTTATATATTTATTAATTGCTTCTTTTCAATCAATAATTGTGATTAATTATAACTATATTTTACACTTAACATGATTTCATTTCAATTCTATTGACTATTAAATAATTTAATATATTTAAGCAGCCGCTTGCTGTTGCTGCATTTGTTTTAATGCTGTCAATTGTTTCATTTCAATAACACCATTAACTGCACTTAAAAAGCGACTCTTTTGCGTTTCTATCTTCTCAATATTCTCAATTTGTTCTTGAACATAATCAATGCGCCGTTTAAAATAATCTTTTGAATTATCCAAATTCTTTTCCACATAATAACCAGTGCCTATATCTATAACAAAATTATCCATATCTTTAATACGTCCTGGCACATACATACTACTAGTTAGGGGTACCAATATTTCACGATTCTTCCAATCTGGTTGAAATGATTCCAAGGCTTCTTTCGACAATGCATATTTCGCTTTACAATTGTACAATGTTTGCAAAGAATTTTGTATACTGGTCATATCCTGTTCAAATTCTTGTTTAATTTGCGCTAATTGCTCAATAGTTAACGATGTCAAATTAATTTGCTCATGTTTATTATTATCCTCATTAACCGACATAATTTCACGTTTATTCTTTCACTTAGTAATTTCTTTGTTGTGAAAGTAAAATAATTTCTTAATATATTGCAAAAAGAGGAATTATTTTTAATTAAACACAATGTCTTACAATATTTGATAAGAATAAATTATTAGAGATGGAATGACATAAAAATTATTAGACGTTTCAACTATTTTTATTACTGTTATAGCGCACACTTGCTTCTAACACCATAAAAGCAAGATTTTTGGATTTTGTGTATTGGACTGCTTAGTTTTAGGGGCTTTTTAGTGTATTAAATACTTAAAAAAATTACAGTTATATTAAAGAACTTATTGTTGCCTTGATATTTTCATCATATTACAATTTTTTGAAAGGAACTAACTAAACTATTAAAATGTCTAATGTTCTAGTCGTTTATTATTCTAAGCCATCCTTAGCATCATCAAAATAATGTGTAAAGTGTAATCACTATTAATACAAAAATAATTTATTGCCTCTTATAATATCATCAATTGTGTAATCATTAATAAGTATTATATTACATACTTAAATAGAAGAGGTCATTAGGTAATGGCCTGTTTTAGAAAATCTATTAATCTCTTACTAATAAATCATCAATTTAAAAAATCTATAAGTATGTCGGCTCAAAGGTGTGCCCAAGATGCTTTGAAAAAAATCAAAGAGAAAAATCCATACTACGAGAAATATGCTGATAAAATAGCTAAATTGCAAGAGACATCACTGGAAGAGTTTCTAGATAGAATGGATAATGTTGTAAACCCCGTAAAGGAAGGAAAATCACAAAATAGAACTTACTCTGAATTATTAAATCCGAAAATACCAAAACCGCTTGAAGAGTTAGAAGGAGAAATTCCGTATAAAAAATTAGCCGATATCATGAAAGTAGAACTGGTTCAAGATAAAAATGCTGAAGAGATTAAAAAGATATGGTTTGAATATCATAAAACGAAAGATGTTTTAGCAGCCACTTTAAACCAAAAACAATACGACGCTTTAATGGAGAGAGGCAAGAAATATCCAATATTTATATTACCTTTACCACGTAGCGAAGGTTTCGAATTTTTCATGTTACAATTTGCCAGTAATACTGTACATTTCACACCATTATTAGCTTATCAAGTTCATGCTGAGAATGCACCTGAATGTTTAACTTTAGTTTATTATACCGATTTGATTGGCAAAGGTTTAATTTTAATGCGTGGCGAATATGACACGAAAGTATTAAATAGCCAGGAAGCTCAATGTTTAGCAAATGAATTACAATTATTCTATTCCAAATCGGATCAAACGAAACAGCAATTGTTAGATATATTTACTCATAAACCGGATCAATTTAAACACATGGATTTAATTAAAGAAGTTGAGAATATACAAATTATCTAGATAATATCCCAAAATTTTGAATAACTTCCTTCTTGTTAACGTTAACACAATTTAGCTTATTGAAATTGAATAAATAAGAAATTCATTTTATAAGATTAGTATGAACATTTTATTTTATCCTCGTAGTATTTAAATAAAATATAAAAACGAATGTCCAGATGAAATAATTTTTAATTGAATAAAATAAAATACAAATGTTTATAATTCACCAGCTGCACAAGCATCACCATACGATTTACTTGATTTCTCGTCGGGATTTAATGTAATCATATCATCGATACGTAAAATGGTTATGGCAGCTTCTGTAGCAAATTTCAATGACTTAATTTTAGACATTGCCGGTTCCAAGACACCGGCTTTTTTATTGTCACGCACAACGCCTTCAATTAAATCCAAACCGATCCATTTGAGATCGGCATGTTCAAGCTCAATTTGGCTGGCATTATGATAAGCTCTCAATTTAGCTACTAAATCTGTGGCATCTTTTGCAGCATTAACAGCTAAAGTTTTTGGAATAATCAATAGAGATTTGGCAAATTCTGCTATAGCTAATTGCTCCCGAGAACCCAAAGATGTAGCAAAATTTTCCAAATAAACAGACAAAGCAGCTTCAACGCAACCACCACCAGCCACTACTTTCTTACTTTCTAAAACTCGTTTTACCACGCTCAATGCATCATGAATAGAACGTTCCATTTCATCGCAATAGAAATCATTTGGACCACGTAATATAATCGATGCAGCCGCTCGAGCCTTTGTACCCTTGATTAAAATCAGTTCATCATCACAAATGCGTTCTTGGCTAACTTCGGCTGCCACACCTACCATAGATGAATCAAAACTCTCTTCACCATCCATATTGGTAAGAGATGCTAACATTATTGCACCAGTAGCTTTTGCAATAATTTTCAGATCGGTTTTTTTAACTCGACGTACAGCCATAGCACCAGCTTCCACGAAATATTTCATGCATAAGTCATCAATACCACCCGAACATAGGACAACATTAACACCAGTCGCTAATATTTTATGTATACGCTCTTTTGTTATATCTAATTCACGATTGCGAATACCTTCTAATTTCTCCGGGTCATTGATTAAAACTTGAACGCCCATTTTCATTTTTGTTTTTTGCAATGAAAAGTCTAAACAAGCAATTTTCGCATCAACAATTCTTTTAGGCATTTGCTGAGAGGCAATTGTGCAATTCAAAGCATAACCACGGATAAGTACAGATTCTCGAGCCGATTTGCCATGTGCTTTTAATATATTAACTGCTTTAATGGAATATGAAGTGACACCTTTGGATTCACTTATTTTTACAGCCTGAGCAGCATCTACTACCAATGTAGCAAAGTAATCGGCATCGGCACCAATCAATTTTGAACTCATTGATGTTTTTGCTATATTTATTAAAGAATCACGACCTAATTCATCTACTGGAGCTGTTAACTGTTCCGATATATATTTGCAAGCCTCTTTGCATGCCAAACGATAACCAGAGATTATAGATGTTGCATGAATTTTTTGCTTAATCAATTCATCAGCATTCTTAAGTAACTCTGCAGCTAATATTACCACACTAGTTGTGCCATCACCCACTTCCTCATCTTGTAATTGAGCCAATTCCACCAAAACTCTACAATCACGAGAAAGAAAGTAAGAAAATTGATTTTGTTTTAATTAAAATCAAAATTTAAGGCATTAAAATCTTTCAATTTCTTCAAAATACAAAAAAAATATTCTATGTAATTACTTGGCAGCTGGATGCTCTACTTCTAATAATTTCAATATTGTAGCACCATCATTTGTTAAGGTCACATCACCAATATCATCCACTAACATTTTATCCAAACCCACTGGACCCAAAGAACTTTTCACTATATTAGCTATTGCGCTAGCTGCTACAACTGTAAAATAATCAAGAAAAGGAACTAATTAATACAAAAGAAATGTCGTTATTTCTGGCATTTTTAGCTTATACATTTTGAGCCGCCTACGAGAATATTTTCCCAATATTCATATTATAACCTCAAAAATTCGCTTAAGTAAAAAAATTTTTTTTCTTTTTTTATCACTCACACAACAACACGAATTTTTAACTTAATATTTAGGCTTTTTTGTCCAGATATCTTTTTATTACACAAATAATGTGAATTCATTGAGCTATAAAGTAGCCATTAGTAATAATTACTCAATGAAAAAACTAATTAACCGCTTTTCGTTAAGAGAGTACATACCATTTTGGGTGCGCACCGATGTACCCGTTTGCCTAGTACCAGCAATTGATAAAGGACTTGTTATTAAAGATGCCATTTTTTTTTCTTTTTTCCGTTTTTTTTTAGTTAATTAGTAAAATAATTTGTAATGAACTTTGTAGCAATTCCTCTTCGTGTAAAATATGCACGTTTAGTGAATCACAAAAGAGATAATTTAATAGCGATTAATGCTGTTTGAAGTTTAATCGATTTATTAGATAATAAGTGATGCCTATTCATTAATCATTCACAATTATATATATTAAAATTTATTATCTATTGTGAGTTCTCAACTATTTTGGATTACAGCCAGAAATAATTTATTTTAATTTCAGTCCATTCACTATTTTGTAAAAAAGTTTGATATCTATTGTGAATTGTTAGCCGTTTTACGATTCTTACTTATTGTGATTCAGAATAATACATATATGATTTTCAGTATTAATTCTTATAATTATAATTGTGAGGGGAATTCTCCATTTACTTTCAAAAGTTTTTATTGCTTAAAAATTTAAGTTATTAAAGTTATAGTATTGTTAATAATTAAACAACAATAAGAGAAATGCTTTCCGTAAACGGTTACAAGCAATTTCTGACAAACTTTTTTTTTGTATTGCAGTTATTGAAGTAATTTACAACAACAAAAAGTAAGAACTAGCAAGCAACAAGTTCTAGCAATTCTCATTTGAAATAAAGTTAATGTTTTCTTATTAAAACAAAGAAAAAAAGAAGCAGCATATATACTCTCTCAAAATTACTCTCTTTTTTAATTTTCCGATTACTTTGTACCGGACAGGAATTTTAAGCACGAACACTAAAATCCATAAAACAACTTAAATAATTACAAACAGTTTGAATTTGATGGTTAGATACTTTGAAACATGTCATAAGCACACGGTTAACGGTACTTTAATATCTTATAAAATAGCTGTAAATTAAAACGAAAAGAACGTGCTTTAAAATTATTTTATTATTAAATTTGTGAAAAAACTGCGTATAGAAATTTTCTCCTTAATTTTTGGCATTAATTTTTAATTATTATTTTTTTGACGTGTCTAATTTCAACTGATAACAAAATGTTTATACATGTGCCATGTATTTTTGTAAAATTATTTAAGACCCGCTTAAAGAATGTGAAGATTTTAAATGTTTTTAATGTTTAAATAAAAATTATCTAAAATTACATTTAATAACTAAATTGTAATTAAATAACAATAAAATATAAAAATATTTAATTAGCTAATACATAATAAGTAAGTGTAAATATATATGTATAAATTGAAATAATTATTCAAAATTTATTATTAACATTAAATATAGACTTTTATTATAAATTACAATTACAATTAAAAAAAAGTCATCAAACTCAAACTTCAGTCATCAAATTCAAACTTTGTAGTACTGTTCGTAATTCACATTGGGCCAAGTTGTCTCTTAAAGTGATGAGAAATTTTATTTAGAAAAGTTCGCTAATAGAATTTTGATACTTAAATTGACAGAGACCTGTTGTCTAATTCGAACATTTGAGTTGATCTGTTCTCAGGACATTCGTAACTTCCAGGTATAGTTTAGAGCCTCTAATTCTGAGTCTATTTGATAAAATAAAAAAATGGCAATGCTTCTAAGAAAGAGTCAATTTAGTTTGAATTGATTATAAAGTTTAAAAAGGCCTTCAATTCGCATAAAAGAAAAACATCACAGACTTTAATTATAAATCAGTTTTGTCGAATCCAATCTACATGTAAATTTTTAAAACATTCGATCAAGATTTGATTTAAGGAACAACTGTAATTTGTAACTCTATAAAAAAAACTAAAAAGAAAAGCTCTAGCAGCCGTAATTATGAATAAAATCTTATCTGAAAACTATTACCCCTGATTACAAAATTTGAAAACATTTGTAATGAAAGCTTAGTCATGCTTAGCCAAAATTAGAAAATTCAAAAAATGTCCGTACATTTTAAATGCATATTACACCGGCCTTTCACAGGACTTTTTACTTGAAGTAAATTTTTATTGTTGTCAAGAGTGTTCTTTCAAATAAAATGTTTCCACTTGGCAAATCTAATATTTTCTATAAATCTCTAATGTTGACGTTAAGAAATTTCTTTAATGTTTCTGAATGGAAAAGCGCTTTACGTGGAATCGTTTTCAAAGCAAATAAAATCATTTCCCTTAAGATCAAAAGTATTCTTTAAACAAAACCAAAGCAACAAATTACTTTCGTCTATTTAAATTTTATCATCTCTTTTTATTTATATGAAGTTATTGAAGCGTTTGCTTATCTGTCTTTTATAAAATCTGAAATATTTATTGAGAACATTTTTTTCTTTTATTAATTGTTTCTAATAACTGTGATGATGCAGAAACTGAGACTTAATGATGATGCCCATAAAAGTTATTGAAGTGAATTGAATTGATAACAAGATAAAGAAAAGGTTGAAAAAAGAAAATGCAAGCATGAAAATCACGAAGTAGACATTTTGTTGCTCTTCTGAAGTCTTACAATTTCTTATAAGTTAATTATTAAAATTATGTAACGTAAACTTTACTTATTTTAGAAGCCCTCTCAATTATAAAATTTAGTCTGAACAGGTTTTGGCTTGAACAAACTAAATTTTAAAATGTTGAGGTTGCTTTTTTTATTTTTTCTTTTGAAAAAAGCATTTACTTATATTTAATTTATTTCTCATGCTGAATAAATTTCCCAAATGTCCTGTGACTTTAGGCACAAAGCAAATATCTCACTTTACAAGAAAAGCGATTGACTAAAAATCGCAATTTGAATAATCAAGATCTGAGAATTTAATACTCTTATAAATCAAGGCTATAAAATTTCTGCAAGAAACTCCCACCAAATTCAAGCTAAATATTTCTTTTCCTGCGACTAGGAGAATATTAGCAATACACGCACAAATGGACAGACAGACAGACAGGCAGATATATCTAAATCCCTGCAGAATTTGATGCTGACCAGGAATGTATACACTTTGTAGGTACTCCAAAGCTTCCTTTTAGATGTTACAAACATAATGATAAAATAAATATACTTTCAAACTCTGGGTGGTATATATAAAAAGGACAATTTTTATTCAAGAATGTTTTAAAAAAAAATATTCTATATTACGAAATGGCCTTAAAAATAAAGATCTGTTTGTTTTGGTTCTGCGTATTCTTTAAATATTTATAGTGTACTGCATTTTAGGGTTCATTCTATATTTTTGTATTGCCTCTATTTAATAACATTTCAAATTTAATCTGAAATTTAATGTGACTTTTGTAGTCATTGAATCCATTGTGAGAAATCTTCCACTTTTATTATGGCATTGATGATGGAAAAGTTTATTTATACATATACATATGTCTATATATATATGTATACTCACATACATATATATATATATATATATATACATATGTATACAGAAACATTGTTGTCCTCTATTTGAGTTTCACTATTAGCCATATTTATGATTAAATTTCTAATGTACTATCTACATGTTGTTATGTTATGTTTTTATATTTTATAAGAAATGTTTGTCTTGGTATAACCTTGAAATGACATATAGCGCACACACAATTGTATATATATGGTATATGCATATATATAATTATGTGGTATTACACATACACACACATATATATATATAAATATAAATACTCTTTTATTATTAACTCTCTAATGAATTTTGAGGCCTATTATGGTACAGTTACAGTTATAGTTACAGTTACAGTTACAGTTACAGTTACGCGCATGTACTTCAAACGGATATTAATATCATGTAACCACATTGATGGACAATGCCTATATATGATACGTGATATGTCTATTTGTTTAAAATCATATTCTTAAATGATTTAGATTCGTCCATGTAATTGGCCATTTAAGAAGAAAATTAAGGGACCAAATATAAATGTTCTTTTCAAAATTTTATATATTTTATAAATAAAATTTTCTCCACAATTAACTTTAAATGTGACTTTGTTAATGTAAGCCAGAATATGTAAATATTCAAAAAGAGATCGTAAGGATAGAAATTTTTAACTTATCTGATATGATGTTGAAGGATCAGAGAATGAAAGTGCTTGAAAATTCGAAAATCATGGATATTAAGTTTTAAAGATTTGTAACAGTTCTCCGAATAATTTCTGCTGCGATTGTTCAACTTCTACCAAAAGGTACGCCAAATATCCCTTTAAAGAATTGTTTAATAATTTTGAACTGTATTGCCCATTTCTAATGAGCCACGTAGCTATAACAAGCTACACAAAGCTTAAAAGCTTAGATTTTCCTGGTTGAGCATGCGGAAAATAGACGCAAAATGGACCAAGTATGGTCCAAAGGTTTGTTGGCTGTTTCTTGGGAATGTGAACGACATCATTTATTTGAATCAGTTGAAAAAAACAAATGGGCGAATAGTATTTGCTAAAGATTTAACACAAAATTAATTCATTGTATGAATAAAAGTCAGCCCAATAAAACAATATAAATACGTGAAGGGATGAAAGCAAAAAACCTCTTAAATTAGGCTACCAAGCAGGATACTATTTAGATGTCACCTTCAAAAGGTTCTGCTTACTATTTTTAAAAGAAGATCATGTGAAATTTAAATTGAACACACAGAGCTGTGCTAAAACAAAAATCTTTTTAATGATGCTAACAAGATCAATGATTCGGAATGTCTAAATGATATTTAAAAAACAAATGATGGTCTAAGTAGGGAATAAGTAAAAGAGAAAATATTTTGGGCATTAAAACATTTGTTGTACAAAAAAAATATTTGTTATTCTAGCAGTCATAGATTTATATTCTGTATGCATAATTATGACAAATAAACATTAGATCAAATAAGCATTTTGTATGTTTAAATGGAACTATAAAGGATTTTGTGTGTGACTTGTGTATATAAATTATACTGAAAGTTAGTTTTTTATAAATTGTATGAATTTATCACGTATATATAAACTCATACATATACAATCAAAACGTGCCCGATTTATTGATTTCCACATACACACACACACATATATATATATATAGATATATACAAATATATATTTTAAAAGGATAAATATTGAAATAGAAGCAAAGTGAAAGTTAAAAAGAGAAAATCTCATATTTAAAGGTTTCCAAATAAAAATTTCCTTTTTAAAATGATAAATTTGAACACTTTATAGAAGATTTCAATTGTATGTGTGTAAAATTTACAAATTTACACAAAGCAAATTCTTGAATAGTTGGACTTTTGAATGCCATGAAATAATTCAAAACTTGCTATAGAGTTTACTTTTTTTGAGACAATTTGCTGATTCATTTTATCAATTATATATTATCCTTTAATTACCAGGCGACTTAAAGAATTCCAAGGAGCTGTGAAAGTTTTGCAAGACTCTTGATCTTCCTTTTTTGTTACATCACAGTTCGAAAAGTATGTTTACTCTTGTATTAGAGTAATCAGCAATAGAAAATATTAGATTTTGTTTGGCTTTTGAAAAAGTTGACTGAGCAATTCGGTTCATTATGTTTTTCCTGCTCTGAATAACTTTAAAGTAATATAAAATTGGCCAATTCTTTAACTATAAGTTTTAATTGTATTCAAATGAAATTTATTGTGAAATCTGTCTTCTTAAAGTTAATGTTGGAAGGTGCTTTCACTTATGGTCCTTTTAAGTTCTGACCATTTCAAATCCCACAACTTTAGATAGAAAAATCATTCTTTAATACTTTCTGCGTAGTTAAATTAATAAACGATTTTGTGGATTAATCTAAAACTCATTTTAATTATTAATTTTTATTGTAATTAAATAAAGAAATATATTTTGCTTAATTTTCTTTACATTTGCAATTGCCTTGAAAAGATATTTGTAAAGTTTCATCTCATTGTATAACATATTTTGTTAATGTTTAGACCATTTACTTAATTAGGATGATATTTGGGCCTTAGTGAAAGAAATTTCTTCTTCAATTATTCAATTTCTTATTACATTTTGTTCTAATGAATGTTAAGTTTTTATTGTTGTGTTTAAAAATGCATACAAAACTTTACCATTTAATTGATCAAGGAATTTTATACGTTAACAATAAGATGCAATGCGATGTTATTGCAGGTAATTACCATTTCAATATTAAAGTTGTGAGTATATGACTTTGAGCTATCTTCATACTTCTTAATGAACTGGAATGGTTTGAAATTTTCTATTTTCCATTGCTTCTTGAATTGATTGATTTAATTGGTAAAAGAAAAGTTTTACATCCTACATTAGTTTTGTGCAGAATGTTATAAGTTTCTGTAAAGATTTGTAAAACTCAGAAGGCAGTTTTATATACTGATGGATAGGCCTGTAAGTCTGTTTGTCCATGCATCTATCTTCACGTCTGATATCTATCCAAGTAATTTTTCAATCAAACTATACATCGCAATATTTCATTAAAATAGTTGTTTCAGAAACATTTCCTGCCATATTTTGTCTAACTCGTTTATTGATTCATCTATTTATAAACTCTTTTTAAACTAGCAGTCTCTAAACCTGGCGACCTGAACTGCTAGAAAGTGCTTATTGCTTTAAAGTTATTCGCAAACATTCTCTGCTATTCTTTGTGAGGGAATCTATCGTTTCGTCTGCATATTCATTTCATTTCAGTTGTAAATTTGAGTTCGCGCTTTTCTATGTGGCGTTGTTTTAAAGATGATACAGAAGCATTTAGTGCGGTACGTTATATGAGATTCTGTTTATTCAATAAATTATAAACTGCTCATAAGTTGAATACTTTAAAACTGAGGTGCTTAACTTTTAAAGAAAGAAAATGAATTTTTTTTCATATAATTAAGAAATTTGGCATATTTTACAAAGGCAAGTCTTTAGATTGCTGTAGTTGCAAAAAGGAAACCACAATACCGTAAACTTTTATAAGCATAAGTTTATGACAGGGCAAAGTAAAAGGAATTAAAGGAAATTCTTGAATTCGATATGTTAAGTTAAATTAAGTTTTGAATGACAAGCAAAACTTTCCGAAGTACCTTGTCCATGAAAATATCTTAGAAAATGTTACAAATACAAATATTACTGTATGAAAAATAATATAAAAAATTTAACAGATTAAATCTGCAACTGAGTCATTAACGACTTTTTACGACTCCCTTCAATGTTTGCCAGGTTTTTCTTTTTTCTTATGGCAATTTTTTTTTTGCTCTTTATGTTTATAATAAAAGACTTGTATTAAGGTGTTAAAGCAACCAGTTAGTTTGCATAACCCCATATCTTGCCATTATCAGTTTTTTCCTATGCATTATAAAGTAAAAAAATTTTTATTAATTATACGCCGTGTGGCTCCAATGACTGAACATTGACAATATCGATTTTTAGTTTGTGCTTTTATTCTTTTGTTTTGTTTTTCTCAAACTAGATAAAACTGTTATCTGCTGGGTTTTTTCTTATATATTTTTCTATGTTTATTGTGGTAAACAATGAAATATGCAACCAAAACACAAAATATAACAAAACATGCTTTGCTTTTGTTGCCTTTTCTTTTTATGGTTAAAATGGAATGTCTGATGAACATAATATGTTTACTGTAATGTAAAATGTTCATATAAACATTTACACCTACAATCATACACCCACACACATCCACATACATACATGCTGTTTACAAATATAAATATAAGAAGTTAAAAAATAAAAATGTTTGTGAGCATCATAAAAACTTATGGTCTAAAGTTTTTATTTAGTTGTCCTGCGTTATATTATACGTTCGATTATGGTCGCGCATAAATAACAAAAACAAATCTTGTAGTATCTGCATTGACAAGAGATTGTTTTAATAGATAATCTTTATTATTTTTTTTTTGTTGAAATTTCTCTTCTTTTTATGCCTTCAATACAACAGCACCCAATTACATACTTTAATATCACTTTACTTTGATTTCTTCTTCTTTTTTCTTGCTGCTGTAGAAGTGAAATCTTTATCCACCTTTTTCTTTTTTCATTGTTAATCTTGTTTTTCTTACCTTTCTAACTTTCTATATTTAAAGTTCTAAGAGAAAATTCAACGAGAAAACAATTTGAGAAAATTGCAAAAAAGAGAAAAACTTATTATGTCCTTGGCACTTTATATTTCTACTATTATCGTTGATGATAATTAAGTTTATTAAAGAAAGCTGTGTAAAGTGGAAGCGCTCATGAACTTTCCTAGATTTATATTTTTCATAGCACAAACTTCATATCATTATTATAAAATCGAAAAACTTTTCCTTAATCAAAAATATGAAATTGTTTAGTGAAAATATTATAGCAAGTTAAATCCGACTCTTAAATTACCTATAACACTTTGCTTATTATGATTAAGAAGTCACAAAGTTAGCACAAACAATATAAAAAAATATTAATTTTTGGAGAATTTGAAAAGTTTGTTCGTTCGAAAAGACATCTATTAAATGGATTCACCTAAACTAAATTTGGTATATATTTTAAATACATCCAACATCTAAAAGTAGCTAAAAACTACAAATTTGGTTAAAAACTATTCAAAATTTTAGATTTCTTTCGAATACAACAAATAACAAAAGTTGTTTATTTGGAAAGTTCCGATCGGAACCATTTTCTCTAGGGTTATTTTTGAGACGAAAAGCGGATTTCCATAAATTATCTAAACTCTAGCTTTATAATAAATTTACATGGATAGAGATCAGTTGGATGAACGGATGAACAGATAGCGTAAATTGATACAGAGAGGGATTCAAACTGGCCTTGTGATCATATTCTTATTTCGTAAAAATGTAGCCTTGCATGAGAAGCGCTATATGGACTAAATATGTAGAGTCTAATCTTAGAAATAAATGTGTAAAATGCCAAACAGAGAATTTTTATAAAAATGTTATAAAAATGTTAAAAGTTAGTTCTCATTCCTATTTCTTCAATATAAAGGCACTGTTTATGAAATAACTCTGTTTGTAATAATCCAAAGTTATATAAGTAGGCAAATATATAAATGGAG
Source organism: Melophagus ovinus (assembly GCA_023089585.1). NCBI lineage: Eukaryota > Metazoa > Arthropoda > Insecta > Diptera > Hippoboscidae > Melophagus > Melophagus ovinus. The sequence continues at coordinate 7,367,433 of JAKKIB010000177.1, forward strand.
CCTTAAGATGCAAACTGCAATTTTATTACAGAATTAAATGAAGAATTTAAAAAGTTTTATTAAGAAAAATTACTGTTTGCATATGGAAAAGATCATTTTAAGTTGAAATTATTAGAGCATTTACTATTTAAATCTTTATTTAGAATTTTCTATAAAGTAAAATTTTCAATTTATTGTAATCTGGACAGTTGGACTGTAACATTTTTTCTATATATGTATTATTTATATAAATAAAGAAATGTCATACTTTCTAAAGCATTTTGTTTTCTCTGGTATTGTTCTTTTTAATTCAATTCAAAATTAACTCATAGAAAATGGATAACAAAGAATAACAAAATATAAAGAATTCAACTAAATAAATGTTATGTTTGTTTTTTGTGCGCAGCATGAAAACAATTATTATGTTTTTGACTACTCTAGTTTATTGTTTGTTCTTTTTTCTTGCTTTGTAACAAGTTAGATGATAAAAAAGAAAAAGGAAACTTACTTTCGTATAAATAAATATAAATTTTAGTATCTGTATTTGTGTGTGTGTGTATGTGTGTATATATGTCATGTGGTTTAGGTTTTACATCTACAGAAACTTGTATAACCCTAAAATCCACAAACGGTTGAGATAGATCCACCCATCAACTCAGAATCACTTTTTGATGCCATTTAAGTCTGCCTGTTCATCTGTCTTCTGTAAATTTGTTATCCAAATACAAAAATATAGTAAATGGGCGTGATTTAGCTAAAAAACGTTGGAAAATAATTTTGATTAAGATCAGACGATTATTATGACCACGTCCCATGCAACCAACTATTCTATAAATGAAATTTATATAGAAAATTTCAAATTTTTGGATATTTTTTTAAAAAAAATATGATGTAGGGTATAAACTCAAATCGACTATAATATATATATTTGTTTGTTTTACGCTTGCTTTAGATTTCCGTAGATAAGGCTATAAAACACTAAAGAAATCAAAGAAATTTAAATAATGAATTACAGTTCGCTTTATAATTTGACAAACTTCATTTTAAATGACTTTATTTATAGGCATAAATAATTAAATATAATTTGCTGGGAAATATTTAAAATTACCGGTTTTTTATAAAGCTATTTTAAAGTGGCTCAATTTAACTTAAGAGCTCAACGTTTATTCCAGTTATTTTCACTGGAAAAACGTGCTATCAAAAAAAATATATGTACAAATAATAAATTCACTTACATTGTACATTGAACACAACTTAGAAAATACAAGAAAATAGAATAGAATATAGAACAAAACAAAAAAGAGTGGCAGAAGACAAATAGGAAATGTCAGAATGATTACAATGTGGAATCATGTGGAATTTATCTTGATATTTGACTTTTTTTGTTTATTTTGCATTCAATAAACATGAATGTCAATATAAATAATTCATGAGATATCATCTTCGGTATTTGTTACCATCTACCAAATACAATATGGAGACTATTTGCGTGCTAAGTTGTGCTTTACTTTTCTATCAACTATTTTTAAATACTTATTATTTGTCAATTACTATCACTTGTCATAACGGTACTATTTTCATTGTCAATGTTAAAATATTGACAGATATATATATATACACACAAATATATATATATATATATACATATAAAATAAACAATATAATATTTTACAATGAAACTTTTCTTACCAAACCAAACGAAACTTTCTTCTAGTTATTTATTGTTGTTTTATTATCTTATTCGTTTTTGTAGATTTTACAAGTGAAAAATTTTCAAATGATGTTTTCTTTTTTATTTTGTATTATTTTCTTATTCTTTACTTTTAGTTTTGTTTTTGTTGTTTTTCTTTTTGTTGTTAGTGTCAACTTTTTCGTTGTTATAACTTTATGTGCCATTGCGCGCAAAATTATTTTATAATATTATCATGTTTTTCATTATTTATTTAAATTCAATTTTCGTGTTAAACGTAACATGAAACAAATGTATATACTATAGTTAATCTGAACCGATTATTAAATACCCTACACGAAATTTTTATATAAGAATGTTCAAAATGGTTGTATGGATTGGGCTTGTAACGTAAAATAACAATTTGGTCTTATTCATAATTATTCCTTGGGCTTCTAAATTTCATTCAAATAGCTTTAAAATTAAGTTCTGTAGTTTGCAAAAAAAAAATTACAGGGACAACCGGTCAACCAGATACGCAGATAGATAGACAGGCAGACAAACTGCAATCGAATCAGCTATCAGGATTCTGAGTTCATTGATTGGGTCTATCTCAACTCTCAGACACATAATATTTTGTACCCTCAAAATAAAGTACAGTAAAAAAAAGAAATTATGGGCAAATGTTTAAGATCGAATGGTAGACCATTATTTTATACTTGCATCGTTTTATTAAATGCCTGCCCCAGAATTTCAATTACAAATCAAATGTAAACATTACTATCGCTTAATTTAAAAAGTTTGTTATGTAGAAAGAGGGTTCCAAAACTTCAGCAACCTGAAGAATGTTTGCAGCACTTGTTAAATATGTCAAATAACTAGGACGCATAAATACGTATTCAAATTCGTATGGCATTTCTCATGTAAGAACTTTTTTCAACATAAGAGGAATAGGAGAAGTGATCGTGAAAGTTATTTATAATTTAAAAAAAATTTATATGAAAAGAAAAAATTCGCGAAAATCATAAAGTTACATCAGTCGAGAGAAATTAAAGTCCAACGTTATTGTGGTCACACTTTAATTTTTTATAAATATTTCTTTTATATTATAAAATGCCTTCAAAGCCTCAAATTTTGAGTAAAGTGTTAAATCAGGGTTGCATTTTTAAGAAAAGCTCCTTCAAACAATATTCAAATATTAATTTCAATGATGAGCCTCATTTATGGGTCATACTGAATAATAAGTCACAATCTTTGCAAAAGCATGAAATTTCTCGTCAATTTAACGCAAAAAGGTTACATGTTGAATTGACCTTAAAGGACGGAGAAAGGAAGAGAGAGAGATTTTTTCTTAGTACGTGTTTAAAGTTAATGCTTTCACATTTTCTACTGTTAATTATTCAAATTTTCGTTAAAAATCCAACACACAGTTAATTTTTTGGAGAATTAGCATTTGTAATTACATGAAACGGTCATATCAGTCAATGATGACAGCTTTTTTGGCCATAACACTTTAAACGCTTTTATGCTTAAACATGTAACCATGAAATTGAAACAATAATAATAACAACAAAAAGTAACTGTTATCAAAATGTGCAATCCTGAAAATTTTCTGTTCTTCTTCAGATTTAAAAAGTCGTTTGGAAACTTTGCATGAAATGTTACATTTCCTTTAATTTTTTTGCTTTTTTTTTTACTTCTTCTCACTTGATATTAATTAAAAAGTTTTTAATTGTCCTCATGTTATTTTAATTCATAATTATATACTGCAAAAAACGCAATATTTCTTTCAAAAATGACTGTTATTCACTGGTACCTTTTGAAAAAATAAAGCAAATTTTCTAAAAAAAAATGGCATAAAATTTTGTGACATCTGTGTATCTTTAGAGATGTTACGAATTTAGATAATATGTAAAGGGTTGTTTAAGAAGTAAATTTTATTCATTTCTCTGTAAAGTTCCTATTTAACATGAGAATGTAGGGAAAAAGTATAAAAAACCATCAAAATTGATAAATCTGATATATCAATTTTGTTAAAAGTTTTGTTAGAGGTTTTGTTAGAAGTTTTCTTGTGTAAAAATCCATTAATAATAAAATTTGGAAGAACCTCTATTTCAAATGGGCTTTCTGACCTTGAAAAATCCCACCAAAGAGGTTGTTTGTTGCCTAAAAAGTTTTAGAAGCTTCGCGATTCTTAAAATGAAATTGGTTATTCTTTTCTCCTTCTTTAAATGTACTTTCTTCAAATTTGTACTAGAACCTTGTCGAACTTTTTCATATACACTCAACTTGTTACTTTCATTTATGGAAAAATATTAATTTATTTATGCGCTTGTTAAATAATATAATATATAATAAATATTGAAATTTTTATCTAGAACTCGTTATGATCGTATCTTCAGTGTGGCCATTTAATTTGATTTTTATATAACAAAATACTGCTTAATAAAAAATTTTATACCTCATCCATTTTTAAGTTTGTTGGCTTTTTAAGCGACACTACTTATTGAGTTAGCGTACGCTTTTTGAAAAATTTAGACATATAATTTTTACGAATGGTTTTTTATTGGTTCATTTTTAATTAGCATACTTATTTACCTCAAGGCTTTTACAAGCATCTAAACAAACTTAATATACCTTAACCACAAACTGCTGCACAAAGTAATTGTGATCCAAAAGTAAAAAAACTACAAAAAAAAAATGTGAAGAGAAAATTCAAACAGTCTGCTAGTTATTCGTAAAGAGTATTATCATAATATTTTAAGCTGAGTTGAATGCACATATTTTGTAGCATTAATTTTGGGGATCTTTGGATTTCACTACATAAATGTTAAGGGTATACTTAGCTTAGCAAAACCTTTGCACCAATAAGAAAATGTGCAACGTACATTCTTGATTAGCATCAAATTTGAGATTGTTCTTGTGTACATTGTGTTAAGATTGATTTTGTGTACATTTGTGGCATACAAATTTTGTTTAGAACATAATAAATTCTACCATATAGATTGTTTGATTTTAATTAATTAAAATTTATGTCCATGTCAATTTTGATTATGAAGACACCTACTTTCTTAAGCAAGAATGCATGCTACATTTCTATTTGCTTGAAAACTAGAAAAATTAAGAATCTTCAATATTTTTTACTTGAAATGAAGTGAGAATACTTCTTGCAGTGAGAATACTGATCCATAAACATTTCAACATTTTCAATTAAATATTAATTAAGTAGGGCCACGCCTTTAAAATACTTTAAAAGCTGGACAAAACCAGCCAAATACAACTTTTGCATACTTTTCATAAATTTCTGTAAAAGTTAAACAAAAAAAGGAAAAATCTCAAGCTTTAAATTATTTTGAAGAATGAACAAGAGCATGAACAAGACCATAAACGTGATGGCTCTTACTAATTCCATAATAATGATACTACTCTAAAAGTATTTTTTTTGTTACAACAAATTGAGCTGAACTCATGTTTTTTTTTATAATGGATATGCTTATATATACATATATATATGTGTACGCGTGTGCGTGTGGGTGTGGGTGTGCTTGTACGTTGATGTACAAGTTCATTCTGAAGCTTTTTGTGGTTTGGCTTTGTACAATGTGTTTAGCCGCCCTTCTATTTTCATTATTGTTATCCATTTAAATCAAGGTTTTTTGCTCATTATTATTAACATCATTATTTTTATTTTTGATTTATTTCTTCGTTTTTCCTTTTTTATAAATATATAATAAAAGCATTTTTAAAGAGTTTAGTTAGATGTTGGTAATAGATAGAAATATATGTCAGGTTTTGAATGAAATGTTATAAAATGTTATAGATTTTTATAAATGATAATTTTACATGTAGTAAAATAAATCTAAACGTTAGCTTTTTTTAGCAAAAAATCTTCACATTCCTTGCTTGTGTTTTATATTTTAAGTTGAACAAATTCATTGGATAATTTTTCGTAGAAATATCGCTATTAAATTCCATTGATTTTGTATAAGCAATTTTCTACCTGTCAATCTAACTTAATCGAGATGCACTCACTTTAAATAAAAAAATTTAAATAAAGAAAAAAGTTTAACGCCCCCACACTTTTGATTCTTATTTAAACTATATTTTATATCAACAGAAAAACTTTGATTTTGCAATGCTTTAATTAACATTTAAATTCGCCCAAAATTTAGTTTCACTTTTCCTTGTTTTTTTCGTCCTTTTTTCTTTTTTGTTTTGTTTTGGTGGTTACACATAAATTGTTCAGCCATAATTTTAGACATTTAGTAAACAGTTGCTCTTAGAATATTTTATGAAATTTATAGCATTTATGTAAATTTTATTGATGGAGTAAAAATGTGAAGCAAACAATTAATTAAATGACATTTTAGCTCAAAATGATATTAAGTCTTCTACTTTCCCTTCTCTGCTCTAAACCTTGCCATTCCTTAAGGTTATTCAAATTTTATGAAAGTTATTTGAACTCTTACCAAACGTTTTTTTTTAATTTACGCCAAGTAAAACTTCACCTTTTTCATTGAGCATCTAAGGAAACAGTTGTAAATAATGACATACGAAAATTTTATGTGCCTACTTTGCAAACCTTAAATTGCAATCCATTAAAATTAATGTACGTGTAAAATGCATGCATGAAAATTAGATTTTTTCTAAAAAATTAAGCCACGTATTTTTGTAATAATTTTATATTCAAAACAAACTTACTTCACTTTATAAAATAAATACTCTTTAAAAAAATCTCCAATAAATTTTACTATTCTAAAACAATACAACCTTCTTCTTCTTCTTGATACAATATTAGTCTAATAATTAAATTAAATCAATAACCAAATTTGTTTTGCAAGTAAATTATGCTGAAGTAAGCATTTTATATAATTTCTTATGCCAATATCCAATTCATCCATTCTGTATTCTAACTCTGTCTCCCTCTTCCTCACTCTCTCACTCTATACTTCTCTTATAACTTTTTTCATTTTGCCATATTAGTTTTAAAATAACTACTTTATATGCTGGTGGATAAATTAAATACAGTCATCGTATTCATTTTATTTATTTTACTCATTTTACTCATTGCTTCTATTATTAGATTACATTTTTAAATAGAAAGAAGCCATGAGGGCGTATGAGTGATATTGAATAGATAGAAACTTTGAAGGGTCGCTGACAAAGTGTCCTTTTTCTTGTTTTCATTGGTATATTTAAGCAAAAAATTTTTCCTTCCTTTATTATACACGTGCATGTAAAATGGGTACAAAACAACAAGAAAGGAAATTCCACAAAATGAATTCAAAAGAAAAGAAGGAATAATTTTGGTATTAACACGTAATAGAAGGTGTCATCATTTTAGTTTTCTTCAGTCTCCAGTCTTCTTTTCTACTTTACACTTATATTTATTCAAATGCAAATTTATGTAAAAAAATTACTTTCTTTTTTAAATGTCTTTTTTGGCATAATTCATTGCACACTGAATAACAGAAACTGATATTGCAAACTTTTTTGCAATTCATTTCATATTTATTTGTCTGTATCATGAAAGAATTTAATAAAGAGCAGAATGAAAGTTCTCTAGTATTAGAAAATATAACTAAAATATATGGAAATATTCTAAGTAGAAACGTAACAACTTTTAAATATTTTAAAGTATTTTATGCAATTATTGAAGCCATAAAAAAGTGAAGAAAATAAATTTCAAATTAGCAGTAATTCTCATATAATTTTATAAAGTTTGTTACGCTGTAGGGCCTTCATAAATTGGATCCATTTGAATGAAATTTGATACTCCTGTTAAGCACGCTAAATAATCATATTGAGCCGACTTTTATGAAAAACTATTCAAAATTATGGCCCCATATTTTGCCAGGCCTTTGGGGCCCAATATATATTTATATGTTTATATATCCGATGTCAAATAAGATATTGCACAAATTTTACAAAGCATGAAACAACAAAAAGACAAATATCCAGACATATGGACATGCAGACTTAGATGCCATAAAAAACTAATTCTGAGTCAACTGATCTAAATGTTGTTAAAATAAAAAGTGAATCTCAAAACTCTTTGAACAAATTTCTAATGTATATATATTTATTATATAAAAAAACCATTATAAAAATCTACAATTTAATTTATTTTTTGTTTTCATTTTTTTAAGGAAAATTCAACAAAATATTCTTATGAAATCATCAAGAGTAGAATACAAATGTAGAAGAGAAAACCTTAAGCATTCAATGTAATAATTATTTAAAATTTGGATTAGACGTGAAACTAATAAACAATGCATATTAAATAGGCTGACAGCAACAACTAAAATAACAATAATAGTAGCAAAAATACATTTCATGTACTTTACTTATCAATTGAAATGTTGTATTTAAATATAAAATCGATAAGTAATTCAGTTCATTTAAAAAATAAAATAAAATGAAAAAAAATATATAAAAATATGCAGAAAAATATAAAAATAATTTAAAATGGCAACATTTTAGAACAACAATACTAAATTTCCCCATGAATTATAGCAAAAGTATAGAAAGCCAAAGAAGTTGAGGGGAATTATTGAAAGGATAAAAAATGTTTAGTATTATACCAACGCAATTATTATTATTAATACCACCAATTAATTCAATAAATACTAAACTTTATAATATCGATTATCAAGCATTGAACGAGTCAATTACTGCTACAGCTTCTACAATTAACACAACAACAATTCTATCTAATAATCAATTGGCATCATTAGTGAGAATACAACAAACGCCACTATCAAATAATCTTAGCAAGAATCAAATAAATAATTCTTTGGAAGATGGATTAATAATAACATCATCATCATTTGTAACATTATCATCATTTACAAAACAATATCATCATCATCATCAGAAGGATACGAATACTGAATCAGTGGCGACAATTTACAATTACAATCTATCTCAATTTCAACAATCACAACAATTACATGAATTACCTGAATTCCAAGAACAATCGGATGAAAGTATCAACACTAAGACGCCAGATATTAAATATAATGATGAACTTCAGTTAGATAAAGTAACTTTTGAAAAGGATTCTTCGAATTATACAACAAATGATGCCAGACAGAATATGGCTATGCTAAGTAATCATATGAATCATGAGATAGCACATTTAGGCAATAATCTTGCAAATTATGGTGATGGCGCTATTAGCATTGGCATTGGCATTGATCTTGGTCTTGATAACAGTAACAGTATTAGTAGTAATACTTTAACAAATACTGATGGTGAACATTTCAATGAAAATAATGGATGTGATGATGGTGGTGTTAGTGGTGTTAGTGATGGCAGTAGTAGTACTAGTGGTAGTAGTAGTAGTAGTAGTAGTTCAGTTCCTATTAATAATTTTAATAATGGACTGCATTTATCATTAATAATTCTCAAATGTTTTATAATCGGTTTCATTATATTAGCGGCCATATTCGGTAATGTTTTAGTAATTGTATCGGTAATGCGACATCGTAAATTACGGTAAGTGTTTCACATTCCATTTCGCATAATTGCTACAATTATTATTATTATTATTATTTAATAATGTTCTTTGGTCATTTTAAAATAAGGTCCGCAAACTTATCAAATAAAGTTTTGATTAATAAACAGTAAAAAAAATTTAAGTACACTACAGACTGAAATATAAATGTTTTAATTAATAGGCAAAGATATTTAAGTTCCATTTTTCGCAGTAATTATTCTAAAGTGAGAATTTAATACTTAATAATGAGTCGATTTTTAATAAATCAATGAATTTTTTAAAAAGTTTTTATATGTGGAAGGGCTTTCAAGAGACTATCAAAATTGGAAGAAATTTAGCATATCCATTTTATATGTCAAATAAGCAATAAAAATTGATTTTTATTTGGAAGTAAAAAAAATTTATAAAAATAGAAATTTCTTTTTATATATTGAGATTTTGCGGAAGGAATGATCATAAAAATTTTTAGAATTTAAACAATTTTAAGTATGTGCTGAAAGATAATTTCATCTCATGGCATTTTAAATGTATCTCAAAAATAACGCAGACCATAATATTAAATATCTTTTTTGAACAATCAAGAAAACAAAAAAAAAGTACTTAGAGAGTGAAATTTGAGTTTAATGACAAACATCACATTTAATTTTTCCTGTTACAAATTACAAAAACTTCCATTTCAATTGAAATTATTTGCTTGTCATTTTAGAAACAAATTATAAAAAATAGTATGAAAAACAAAATGTAATAAAAAAGAATATGACATTATTTTGAAAATATTCAATTAAATTCGATATTAAATTTTAATGTAATTTCTTCTTTTTTTTGACACACATTTTTTTATGTCATTTTATCAATAATTTATTTTAAATTCAATGTTAATAGAAATTTTTTCATAAATTCTCCATTTTCTTTTGGTATTTATATACTTTTGTCATATTTGCTCAGTTAGTCTATAAATTGAAATTACTTTATGGTTAAATGAACTTAATTATATATATATATATATATATATATATATATATATATATATATATTTATTTCATTGTGGTAATATTGTATCATAAAATAATTATTAATATTGAAAATTAATAAATATGAAGTAGGAGATGTGAGTTATAAAGTCGCTCGAAATATTTTCAATGCCAATCAAAGGGAGAACTCTCAGAAACTCTATGAAATTGGACTTCTGAATTTGCTTCAAGTATATCTGGCCTTTTATATACTTGTTCGTTTCGATTCCTATGTGATTTTTTCCTTTTTATACGAGAATCGAATATATGAAAAGGAAATTGAATTATAAGTACATGATTTTTAAGATTAATGTTTTGCCTAATAAGGATAATCAATAAGAAAATTTTACTTAATTAAACCAAAATATTGGACAACCATTAATCGAATACTGGATTATATATGATGGACGTGGTCAATGTATATAAATCGCGGTATATAAAAAAATCCCAAAAAAAGGAAAAATATCACTTTGTTATTGAATAGTTTTGAATAGGCATGACCTATTAGTATTATTTTTGAATAGATATCATAAGACCACAAAACACTTCAAGTACTTGATTCCGATGTGAGTTTAATTTGCACTATAGTGTGGGCGTATCTTTCATTCATTTCGATTCACTTTCATTTTTGCTGTTTTTCCGTTGATTGTGTTTTATATAAACTACCAAAACTAGAGCAATGTCAAGAAACAAAAGCATAAATAATTGAATTTATAATTTAATAACTGGATGCCAAACACAAGTAAAATGCAAGGAAATGAATAATGAGAATATAAACTAAATTTCAGCAAGTGCTACCACGACCCGTTTTTTCTTTTTCTTCTTTCAATCTCTCTTTATCATTTTTTACATGAATATAGTGGACAAACAGAGGGGAAAAAACTTATACAAATTCCAACGAATTTATGCAAGTTACTTTACTATAAACATTACAAATATTTTAGGCAGATCTCTGGGTTAAGTAATGACGGTTTTTGTAAGATTTTGAATGCGTTTAAGAAATATCTAGAAAGTTTAATCTTAATATGAGGCCTGTTAGCTTTAAATTAATGCCTCAGTCGTTCAATGAATTTTGGCTGCTTTTTTCTTTTAAGACTTCATTCTCTTAGGCATAACTTATTATATAGTTCAAATGAGAGTTCTTATCATTCCGGAAGTAATATACTATAATTTTCTAATTTTCTTAAATATGATGGAATAAATTTTTTCGTTAAGACTCATGCGCCATTTTGAAATAGAATGATAAATCCAAATAACTAACTAAATAAAGAAATTTGTATAATTAAATCAAAAGTAAGCGTTCAAATTTAAGATAATTTTATAGATTGTTGAATTTGGATATTTTTATCCTGGAGTCATTCATAAACACTTAATTACCCAACTGATAACTTGAACAATTACATTTGCTTCTTCAGTTACGTGGATACAAATTTACATTAAACTTTTTAGAATTTACCATTTAGAATATGCTTTTTAGTATAGACTACAATTTTTAAGGAAAATTATTAAGATTCTTTGAAACTATAGAAATATTTACATTAAATTTTTAGAGCATTTACAATATTTAAGAACGTTTCTTAGGGCTATATAAATATTAACACTTTTAAACTCATTAATATTAAATTATTAGCAATAAAACTTTTCTATTTTGCCCATAACAATTTATATGAAAAAGGGAAAGGAAAACTGTAATGTTTATTGGATCATTTTAATGTCGTGAACCGTTTCGCGTTAATTTAAATATACTTCATTTGTTTTCTTTTTTCTTTTATTTTTTAAGTATAATTATATTTGTGTTACATGTGTTATACCTTTTATAATTATCTTTCTATATGGTCCAGCATTATCACCAATTATTTTGTGGTTTCATTGGCTGTAGCGGATATGTTAGTGGCATTATGTGCCATGACCTTTAATGCTTCCGTTGAAATATCCGGTAGATGGATGTTTGGTCCATTTATGTGCGATATGTGGAACAGTTTTGATGTATATTTCTCTACCGCCAGCATTATGCATTTGTGTTGTATATCTGTAGACAGGTAAAACATCATACATATATATACACCATAATATTAAATGAATTATTAATTATCCAAAAAAAAAAAATAATAATAATAATAATAAAACAAAAAATCAAAAAACGAAAACAAAAAAATATATGTATTTGAAAATGAAATAGATATTATGCAATTGTTCAACCGTTGGATTATCCATTAATAATGACATATCGTCGTGTTTGTATAATGTTAATAATTGTATGGCTGTCACCCGCCTTATTATCTTTTTTGCCCATTTGCTTTGGCTGGTATACAACATCTGAAAATTGGAAGTATCTAAAATCTCATCCAGATGTAAGTAGATATTTCAATGTAAAGGAATCTATAACAAATATTAACATCTCATGGAAGAGTTATTGAATAACATATGGGCCAATAAGTGGTATTTTATTTATACTGGTCTAGCATAAATAACATATCAGTTATCTAAGTAAAAGCTGAATATCCTTTTTTTCCATAATTTATTGAAATTTTCTTTCAAAAAACTTTCAATGACTTTGTTTAAGGCGTTCAAAAAGTCAAGAAATTTAAAAATTTGAATGTCTGGATGCAAAAAAAGCCACGGTTTAATTTGCATTAAATGTACTTTGCTTATTTCGAATGTGAATTAACTATTCTACATAAATTTTGATTAAAAATTATACCAGATTGCAAAATTATATAATTTTATTTAAAAAGAATAGGGACTCTTAAAAGTGTTCCGATTTTATACAAATTTGAAGTCGTTTGTTCTGGCCAAATGCACTTTCCATTTTAAAGATCACGCAGCACTTTATGCTTTTTAAATTTCTGAAAAAATTTCGTATATGAGTACATTTTATGATAAAGGCAGTGCCCCATTTTTTCTATTGCAACAGAAGACCGCACTATCATAGAATTTTGAAGCCGTTGAAGGCATAGCAACTCTAGACACTTCACATTGACCTTTGTTCATCTTATTTGGTATTTCTCTTTTTCAATACATTTTTACTTACTGAAACTTTTTAATGTCAATAAAAGTTGATCTCAATGTTATTTGAAATACATCACAAATTGCCATTTTCCAATTTCAATACAAAAATATGCAAATGAAGATAAATTAGTAAAATTGCTTTTAATGTTTAATTAAATCAAATCAGTCAATTGTTCATTATCAATAATTTTCCTTTATAAATAATAAATGGAAATTAATAAATAAATTTATGTAAAATATTTTGAATAGATTTGTGAATTTAAGGTCAATAAATTTTATGCAATTATAAGTTCTTCGGTGAGTTTTTGGATACCGGGCATTGTTATGCTATTCATGTATTATCGCATTTATCAAGAAGCTGATCGTCAAGAACGTCTTGTATATAGGTAAAGTCATGCAGAAATGGAAAGAGAAATAAAAGTCAAAATTTAAATCAAAAATCAAATGTAACGAAATTATTAATGTGTAAATTTTCTGAAGCCTACTTTTTTTTCGTTTTTCTTTCTATCTTTAAACCACAAACTTAAACCATACAACAAAAAACAATAACAATAATAAAAAATATAAAAATAAAAACCAAAACCAAAGGTCAAAAGTTGCCGCTTTGCTATTGGAAAGGCATTTACAAATAAGTCAAATACCAAAACCGCGACCGAGCATACAAGTGGAACAGGCGACCATCACCACCATAAGACGTGAACGTAAAGCTGCACGAACACTTGGCATTATAATGAGCGCATTTCTACTTTGTTGGTTACCATTCTTTCTTTGGTATGCACTCCTTTTTTACATCTCTCTTTCAGACACATTTTTTTTCTTTTTTCTTTTTTTTGCTATGTTTTTGTAGCTCACTTTTTTACTTTATTTAAATAAAAACAACTTTAAAAGGCATTACATTTATTTATATGAATATATTTTCATGTAAATATGTATATTTATAGGTATATAACAACATCGTTATGTAATCATTGTACAACGCCACGCATTGTTGTTGTTATATTATTTTGGATTGGTTATTTCAATTCAGCCTTGAATCCAATAATTTATGCCTATTTCAATAGAGATTTTCGTGGTGCTTTCAAAAAAACTCTCAAGGTAATTATAATTTGAAATGTCATTATCATTAAAACAATTTCCAATAAATGGTTGGTCTTTTTGTTATATTTTTGGCATATTTTTTTGTTTGTACTTTTCTTTAACAAAAATAAAAAACACGATGCATTTTATTTGCTTTATAAATAATGCCAATTTTAAGTGAAAGAAAAGTCTTTAAGATTTAAATCTTTTAAAGATTTCTTTAAAAAAACAAATAATACAACTTAAAATTTAAAAATGCCGCACCATTTAAATGTTAAACAATTTGAAACTATTCTCTACATAAAGATCCGTGGCATCGATATATGAAAAATAGTTTAGAATTGTGAAGACTTTTTAATTGAAAGTTTATGCATTGTAATTATTTAATCTACTACTTGAATGAATCAACTTTGGCCCATTTTTTAAATGTCGTCTTCTATACTTAACTGTTTCAATGAAATCGAAATTCTAACTTTTCTCCTTTTACAACTTTCTAAACATAATCAAAGTTGTTTAAAGTTGACGCTAAGCAACTACAACGTTTTTACTTATTTTTTCCTATTAAATGTGATTCTAAATTGCTTGCCTCAAAAGGCTTATCAAGTCTAAGAGATATTTAAATGTTAGACATTAAAATTCAAACATTCAAACATTTTTATTTCTTTTAATAGTTTAATTTTAATGCACTTTATTAATAGACAGTAAAGTTTTTTCTTCTATTTTTATATGAAATCATTATCACACAATTAGTTGGCGATTTCACATGCATTGCGACATTTCGTTTCAACTAATTGCCTTAATTAATTATAGCAAAATTGTTATATTATGAACAAAATAACACTACCAAAACAAGTTAGAAACACACAACAAAAATTTGTATGGATACGAAACTGAAAAAACAAGCAAATTTCTTCAGCGAATTATGAAATTGAACTCTAATTTAACTTTGAGGATTTGTAGTTTATTGTTGGTAAGATTTTCATTGTTTTTTATAAAGGAAATATTTTGCCTTGAATATTCGATTACACCTTGAATGTCGCGATTGTTTTTTTTTATATTTAAATGCAAAATTGACAAATATTTCCTTTGTAAATATTTTAATGCTTTTTTCCCCTTCCCAAAAGTTGCCACTTTGGAATTATTTATTTTGTTATTCATGAAATTTAAATGCTCCCAAAGATTTACATCGCAATTTTTCACATTCATCCATTTAAATATATTTTGAGAACATTTGTAAAATATTCATAGTTTGACCAATAAAATAAACACTACAATTTTTAATAGTTTTCCAACATTTGATTTCCTTAGGCCAATTGCCCAGAAAAATAATAAAAATTTCAAATTCGATCTTTGAATTTTTACTTTATAAAAATAACTCAAACGTATTAGCTTTGAAAAATTCTTTTAAATTGAATAACAAAAAAATATATACATTTCATTTATACACATTTGAATTATGATTTAGAGATCAAATTCTGCTAAGTACAGATTCTCTAAATTGAGCTTTAGAAATTCTTTTCTCTGAACTTTTTGACTTTTTTCCAATAAGAAATTTATCATTAAAACAAGAACCTTTTAAATAATACTTTATGAAACTTCAAATGAAAACATTTTTTAGTTAATTCAATTATATTCCAAATATTTTAATTAAAAATAATTTATATACAATTTTAAAAGGATAAGTGTTACCCATAACTTTATTTTACAATTATTTAACAAAGCATGTCACTAAAATCTTGTTCTCCTTGTTTTGTCCAATTTGAGAAAAGTTTTTAATTGCATGCAAAAAGTTTATTTATATACTGCAAATAAAAAAATTATCATTTACAAATGAAATTTACAAAAAAAAAAACAAAAAACAACAAATAGATAAATTCACAATCAAATCCATAAATGTTATGAAGTCCATTCAGATTATTAAAAGCAAAGGGAAAGTTCTGTCATCATTTCATGAAAACTAAATTCTTTCATCATTACGTGAAAATTGCATTATACTTGAAAATTCTAAGTAAATTAAATCATTAAAAAATTGTAAAAAGTTTTTCATTCAATTATTATGACAATAATTTTATGCATTCTAAAAGAAAATATTTTACAAAATTGTGGATTATAAAGTGAACTTTCTGTGTTCCCCTAAAAATATTTTCGTTCATTAAATTACTTCTTTCTCCTACTCTTACTCTATAAATGAGTGCAATCTTCTGAAAAATAACTTCAAGTAAATGGTTTAATTAAATTAAATAAATAAATCATTTACCACAATTTACTGTTTTAGATTTTATAGAACAAAAAACTAAACACGACCATGACAAAAGTTTCTCTTTGCATTTTTAATAATCGACCAAACAAAAAATATATAAAATTTATAGAATTTGTAGCAACCCTAAAAGTATGTTAAATTGAATTAATTCCTAATGTAGATGCTCCATGATATATTTCCCAAGCAGGTGTATTACTTAAAATCAAAAAACGAGGACTCTCGATTTGATCTTTTACTCAAAAAAAATTATACTATTGAAGCATACATTAAGAAATATTTCACATCCATAAAAACTATCGTAATTTATGTCCAAAGGAAAAAGAAAACAAACCAAGGGGACATTTCTTCAGTTCTCTTTAATCCTCAGATTTTTGGAATCCTTTCAAAATCTTAAACTCCATCCAAAAAGAAAATACAACTAAAATGTAAACGAATTAAATTTGATTAAGCATGCTTCACTTATTTTATTTTTTCGTTTTATAAATAATTTTCCCAAAAATTAAAATTAAAACTTTTATACATTTTTACTTTAATTTCTTTTCTAACTTTATCTTTTCTATGGATTTTTGTGCGTGACTTTTGGCGATTTTATACTAACCGCTTTTAGTTTTGCTGTCCATATAAATTAATTAATTGTCGGGTTAGTGCTGGCGGCATAAGAGAATTACCGACTTTTCTTAATTCAAATGTTTCTTCTGAAATTCATATGAATATATTAAGAGCTCGCCAATATGCTAACACTAATTTAACAAATCAATTACAAACTTTATATCAATAAAGTATAAAAAAGAAAGAAAACTCAAACAAATATAAAGAAAGAAAAACAAACAAGAAAACACTGAAATGAAATAGAAAAAAAAATGGGAAATAGATAAAATTCAAGCAATCAATTTTTCGAAATTGGAGTAAAAATTAAAGAAAAAAACCAATCAACTAATATGGTTAATAAATTATTAATGAGATTGTAATAGAGAAAGTTAAAAGTTAATAAAACAATCGCAACAACAAGTTATTAACGATAATTATTATCATTAAGTATTATTTGATACCAAAAAAATTAAATCACAAAAAAAAAAGTATGTTTATTTTTAATTTATTGACATGGCGAATTGAACTCATTGTTAATAATTAAAATCTAAACCAAACAAATCAAGTCAAATCGAATCAATCATCTAAATCTAATGAGTAAGTAAGATAAACGTCGTAATTTCCTCTTTTAATGTGGAGCAAAATAAATAAGCAATAAAATCAGAAAATTTAGGTATAAATTTAGAAAAAGTATACGTACATATATATATATATATATATATATATATATATATATAATGACAATCCTTATAAACTGTAAGAGTAATTTTAGCAAAGTCCTTTGAATAAATTCGAGTAAATATAAAAGGACAAACAAGAAAGAAAATCTAATATTTATTTGTAAAAGATAATTGACATTGTTTCAAAAATGTATAGAAATATGTAGTTAATAAAAAATGAATTAAAACAAATTATTTTCAAATGACTCTTTTTCATTTATTTTATTCATTTTATGAAAGCCAAAGAAAACCAAGAAATATAATTTTAAAATAGTTTAGTAAATATATGAGTTGGATTTCATATGAAACTTATATGTTTAAAATTGCCAAAGAAGTTAAAGCAACGTAAAAAATAAAATCAATTGAAGAAAACAAAAGTCTTTTTGTGTCATAGCAGAATTCTTACCATAAAACTTCAGATACTTCATATTCTTGTTTTCATTTCTCGTACTGAATAAAATAAAATTATAAAAGTTTCATTTAATTGTAACGTGTACCTAACAAAAAATGTATTTCTTTTGTACGGTTGAATAAAATGAAAATACAAATAAAAGTAAAACGATAAAACTTCCTCTTGCTTTGAATAAATTATACATATATCCATGGCGTATGAGTGATAAATAATTGATTTAAGTAAAAATATTGTTGAAATGTTTAAACTACTTAAATATTATCTTTATGTATGACATATCACATATATTTGTAGAATTTCTTTTTTTTCCTATAATTTTCAAGTTTTGTTCTTCTTTACTATAAAATAAGTTTCATGTAAGCGAGAAAATGTCTTTTAAAGTGCTAAGAAAAAAAATCCACCAAGCATTGAATGGTAAGTACTAGCAAATGTTTGTCAAAAAAAATACGTTCGAGACCCTTTAGAATATATGTATACACGTGTATTAAACCTACAATTTATAATTTGTATATTTATCTATCTGTCAGGTTGTTATGCAGAACAATTAACTGATCAACATTAAATTTGGCAAATGGCCGGAAAATTCTTACAGTCAGATTTTTAAGAGATCAAGAGCTATGAAAGTGGGTCACATTAGATAAATGACACACTCACAACACAATTTAAACTCTTTACAAGAGCAAAGGAACTTAAAAAATCATAATAGAAAAAAAAATTGATGTTAGTTTCAAGGAATTTTAATTATAATATAATGCTTTACTTTTTCCCTGAAAAACCATGACAATCGGTGGAAGATGATTCTTAATTCATTTACACTATTCTTTGAGGCAATTTGATTAAGCAGGCAAAAGAAAATACCAAGAGAAAATTTAAAAAAACATGAAAAGTGAAAAAATTTATTTTTACAACAAATTGCACAAATCTAAAGTAAATTTAATAAATTTATTAAGTATGTCAGAGAGCGATTTGGAATAGTTAAAATGATGCGATCTCAAGCTTATTTTGGTTTGAAATATACTCAGCTGCTACACTTCTACTGAACTATCTCTAAAATTACGATCTATACTTTTATATAAAAATTTATATGGACTGACAGACAGACAAAGTCCATTTTATTCTAGAATTGATGGGCATTTATGTTTGACTTAATTGAGAGAATCTATCTCAAGTATTTTTCTGCATATAACAAACGCAAGCATAAACTTATAATACACTAATAATTAGCGTAAGCTATAAATAGTTTTCTTATTTTCTTTTTTGCTAAACCATTGAACAATTTTATGTATATTCTAAATATGTAATGCTAGTGTATAAATAACTAATATGTGAACTTAAATATACATTAGTGTACAAACATACGTACTCATAGACACACAGGCACACACATACGCTGATAGATTCTTTTATATTATTTAATAGAAGCGAAATATGAATTCTATTTAAATTCTACCATTGCAAACAATAAATATGAAAAGCTCCATAAAAAAGCATTTAAAATAAAATGAATTGTTTTATGTAAATGGAAACTACCATAACATCATAACCATCATCACCATCATCATTATCACCACCAACACCATCAGTACTACATGCTAACATTACTAGCATCAGTAACTTCATTATGTTTATGTAATACCCAAGTTACTAGTTCGTGAATGTTATATAATTTAGTACTTGGCATTGGGAATATAAATGCCTTAAATTGTTTACAATATTCAATAAGAAATATTTGTAAAGTGTACAGTGAAGTTTATAAGTGGCATTATAGTTTGAAACATTCAAGTTATAACGAAATAGTTTTATTTACACATGTTTACATATCAATTTATCCATAAAAAGCATTGAGAATTCAAAGAAGCCCTTTTTACAGTGCTCACATTGTGTTTGCCACAATAATCTGTTTGAATTTATAAATGAAAACGTACCACCTTTAAAATTGCTTATTACAAGATACAAAAATATATTATGGAAAATATGCCTGACCATAAAATACAGTAGAATAATTGATTGGTGGATATTAAAGATTTCACTCAAATCACATAGAATTTCATAAATTTATTTATTCATTTTTTTTGTATTGTTGTAACTTTTTTGTCTCTATTTTTGTTTTCTTCTTTATTTTTTTCTTTGTTTTGAAATTTCAATTTCATGTACCTGCTAGACAGTCTTTGCCAAACGTTGTACATAAGATAATAAATATACTCCTAAATCAATACTTTATTTATGAGAGTTATACAAGAATATTTTATCATTTTCATTTTTTTGCAATTTTTGTAAATAATCTCGTAATACTTTACACAGAATCACTTTTTCCTTTATTCAGATTTGTTTTTAACAACTTCTTAAAAACTTCTTGAATTTAATTGGTCAAAGTTGAATTTTGTATTAAATGTAAATATCTACATATAATTCAAATGTTTTTATACATATTTGTTAAGTCATATTTTGACCCGTGAACAAGTTTACTTTAAAACGGGCAACATGGCATCTCACTTATATAGAGCTCTAAATATTCATATTGTTCCAATAATAAATGAGAGAATTCCATGAAAATTATTAAACGTTTTATACCATGTGCCAATTTACATAATTTAATTTCAAAGAAAAGGCACACACAACTTTTAGAATTTGATTACTATGCACCTTAAAGCTATAAATTTGCTGTCATATTTTTTGAAGAACGCTATTCTGCTTTATTGAAGAACAGTAATCTTTTCAAATGCTAACAAAGAATCACGTTCCCGGAAAGTATCTTAACTTTACCACAAATTAACATTTAACTAAAAATACTTTCTGCCTTAAATTTTGTTTTAATTTAATTTAAAATATATTTATTAAGAAAATTGTCCCATTGCCTTTAAAAAAGAAAATTATGTTCTTTTTCTCAAAAATGTAACAAAAATTTTCTCTAACATTTTTACATTGGACTTTTATCAAAAATATATGACCAGTTGTATATAAAAAATAATCAGTGCATTTGAAATGTATAAACTATTTTAAAAAGAAAAAACAAAACTATTTTATGTTCGAAATAAACGAAAAAAACTAAAACCTTATGACAAATAAAAAATAAAATAATAATAATAAAAACAAACAATCAATAAAGTACAATACAAAAATAGCGCAAAATATTTATCTACAATCTTTTATTACCTTAACAGGTTGCTATACATTCACATTATGAAAGTAATATACCTAAATTATCGTAAAATCCAGCATAGCATTTTGACCAATTTCTTGCCTAATGTTTTTATCATTAAAAATAACATTCCCCTTTAGGAATTGAGAGAAAGGGAAACAGAGAGAGAGAGAGAGAGAAACCTCTAGAAAATATTGTGGTAATTATTATAGGCTCATTCATTTCTTTCTAGAACAGACGCAGTGGTTCCCTCTTGATCTCTCTCGCGTGAAATATTCTACATGTAAATAGAATTAGAATTAATTATTTAATCAATTATAATTACAAATATAAATAATTATAATTAATTAATTAATCAATTATAATTAAATTAATTGTAATTATATTTGTTTCCCAACTCTCTCATATATAAGATCTTATACGTCATTTTAATTATATAATTAATCAATTAATTATAATAATTATAAAATTATAATTACTTAATCATAGTTCTTTCATTTTATGAATTTATAAAATTTATACAAATTACTAAACACAATGATAATTAATTAAATTAACACACTTATTTTGGAACAAGAGTATAAAATTCTTGAAAAACTGAAATACTATTAAAGTACATTACAATTTCAATTATAATTACATACAATTATAATTGAATTTTTTTCTTTTTGTTTTGTCCTTTGTTTTCTGTTATTTGTCGACTTGTTTTTTTTTTCTTCTTCTTAACAATTCAGTCGGCTTTTTAGTGATCATTATTGTTTTCCTCTTCTGACAAATGATTCATTTTACATATGATATGAATAAATGATTGAATTGAGAGAATTGATTGAATGAGTGAATAAATGATAATTATATTACAAAATAAAACAAAAAATAGAAACAACTTACATTTATAAATACAATATTTTATTGTATACAACTAACTTAGGCGTTTATATGAAATGTCTTTATATTGTTTAATCTTTTTTATTATAACTAATTAATGATATACAAATTAGTACGTTTCTCGGAAGCGTTTCTGTAATAATTGATAGGCATTATAAACTCTGCAAGAAAATAAATAAAAAATAAAATAAAATAAAATGAATATGAGTATGAAATACAATAAGAAACTATTTTTTGCAAAAATCATATCAAAAATCAAGAATAGTTGATAAGAATTTACTTTTCTTTGGCAGCTTTAAATGATTTTTTTCGTCCCTTTTTGCTTGCCGTATCTTGTACATTCACAATTATGGGCAAATCATATGGCTTTACAATTGTCATGTTATCAGGATGGCAAAAGAATGCCATAGAATGACGTCCTCTAACACGCATATGCTCTTGTTCAGGTACAATAACACGATGACGCTATAAAATTTTGTTTCATATTTGACATAAGTAAACATAATTGAAATATGTTTTTTGAGTTTTTGTTGCGATTTTTGAATTGAATGATAATTACCAAAGCAGGATAACGATTTTGTGTCCATATTGATAGTATTTCACCACAATTAATTAAAATGGCACCAGGTAAATGACCAATTCTTAACCATTTCTTACTACCTGGCAATTGTACTTCTAAGCCACCTTCAGAATCTTGTGCCAATAATGTAAATGTACCATAATCTGTATGAGCACCGCAGCGTATGATTTCACCATTTGGCATACGCCTCTCCATATTTATACCATTCTGTACAAAATTCAATTCTGTTAAAGGTTTATCATCGTCGTGCTCATCTCTAGAATTTGTCTCTGGACGGAAATCAGGTTGAATAGAAGCGCAACGTTGGTAACTGTATTTACATTGACCTTTTATACAATCATTTATACTATGATCATCTTCGATGACAGGCGGATAATAAAGTAAACGTAATGTTGTCGCATTTTCACCATTCTCAGCAAACATCTTCGAATGTTTCTCCAAAAAGAATGTTGATGGTATATTTAAGGAAGCAGCTAAAGCTTGCATTATGAAACGTGATAATGATTTAAAATCTTCAACCAACACTGATATGTGCTCTGTAATTCCTGGTAATGCCTCTTCTGGTAAATTTTCCACATTTAATTTACATATATTAAATGTGTGACGTAATTCGGGTAATTTTTTATCAAAACGTTCAACTCCCGGCCTAACATACCCATGATTATCATCACCATGACGTATATAATGCTCTTGAAGGTTCGCAGGCAATTCAATAAAATCATCCAAATAATCCCAAGCAATTTTTAGCTAAAAATTGTAATTTTGTTTGTTTTTTTTTTTTTGTGAAAAATTTGATAATAAGTATTTGAGCCATGAAAACATGATTTGTTTACCTTTTCTTCGGAAATACCATGATTCACCAACAAAGCTAAACCTTTCTCGGATAAAGCTTTAAACAATTGCTGACCAACCCGATTTACCACTGATCGAACTGGACATTCTTCAACACCTAAAAAAAGAAGTGTAAGATAAATAAATAAAAATGATAATGCAAAATGCGTTTTAAAATTTGAAATTAACAAAAATTCAAAGAAAATAGCGAGAGAGAAAAATTAAAGAAAACAAAAAGCAATATTTAAAAAAGTGAATCATCTCTCATGGTCATTCACTTTTTTTTAAGATTAATTCTTACGTAAACACAGGAAAATTATAAGCGGTATAAATCATAAATTTCAAAAAACTTGATGATGCAGTAATATCAATTGAATTTCCCGATTTTAGGACTTTAATCTTTGAACCCACTCAGGCTTGCCTAATTAAAATTGCGGTCTGTATCTTAATAACCAAGTCACATGGATAAATCAGTTTTTAAAATAAACCTAAACCGCTTTAAGCCTGTTGCCACGCCTCACTAGATTACTATACAAAAACTGATTTAAATTTAAGGCACTCTGAATGTTGCAAACATCATCACAAACCCCTCATATCTTATAGCTTAAGCGAGTGTAAAGTTTAACGTTCAAAATTTTTTACATTCAAATTGATCAATTATTAATAAAATATATAGATAATATTTCTAATGATTGAGCTGTTTAATTAGAGCAACTTTACTAATATCTTAAATCGCTGATAGATTTCATATGCTTCCCCGTTTAATAATTTCAATGCTTATATTTAATAATAATTATTTTATTGAGGACACATCATAATCATAAACCGCATTAAATTAGTCAACCATATTATCTATTTATCATATATTAGCCTTTTTATAAAGCTGGGTCATAATTTTATGAAATATAACAAAACATTTTATAAAAATAAATCGCCAACTTTAATAATAATATTAATAACAATGAGAAAAACGACTCACTTGAAGTCTCACTCAAGATTGATCAAGCAATACGTCTAAGTAATTTAAGATATTTAATAATAAAATAAAATATTTTTTTTGTTTATGATATTATGGTTGCTGGTTGCAGTAGGCGAAGAAGTCCATTTACCATATAAGGTGAAACTATATATTTATTCTATTCCGACCTTGCTCCTATGTTTTTTTAATTATAGGCTCCCTAAAAGTGCCCTAGCCCATAATGTAGAAGCCTCGCTAAAACTGTAGTGAAATTTATCTATTTTTTATAGAATCTAAAATATCTCTTATGCAAATGACAAATGTCCGTTATAAACTGAAGTATCCACAGTATTTATCTAAGAAAGTTCAAAATTGTATAATTTCTCTACAAGGACATTTTTAGTAAGGTTTTATATGGAACGTTTTTGATAAGACTGTCCTATCACATTTTTAGGAAGAAGTGTTTCTTAACATTGATCTTTCAAAGTTTATTTTATAACATATCTAAATAATGGCGCAACATCATAGAAAGTTGATCTACTAAGAATTTAAACATTATTTTACCCATAACTGTTCTTTAGACATACAGAGAAAGACCCAAGTGCCAAAATTTCTTTAATTTTCTTTAAGCTTTTATAATTAAAAAGATATTTCTTACTTTTCAATTACATTTCATTCATTGAAATTTCGAATTTTATTTTTATTTTAAAGTTGATAATGCAATTTTTTTCATATTTTGTAATTCCTTCCAAATTTATTAGATGAATAAAAAAAGTAAATTAATTTTCAATAAGAAAATAATTTTTCTAAAAAAAATATTTTAATAAATTTATAATAATATAAAATCGCGTGTAAAATTTTATAAGAAGATTTTTTGTTGCTTACTAAATTTAAAACCTATTAAAGAAAGACGGAACGAGTAATAAACATCACTTTTCACTTAATTCATTATTATTACACTGATTCACGGAATGTTCATATGAATTGGGAAATTTAAAATCAATTAAAAATTACATTACAATGAATTATCTGAAAGTAGAAGAATGTAAAATAAACAAAAAGTAAAATTATATTATGAACAAAGTAGAATAAGGAATACGCTACAAAAGAATATATTTATGCTAAACATAAAATATATGCAGATGTAAGCTGTCACTAGGACGCCACTTCCAAAAAGTCTTGCTGTAAAAGGAATGGACAAACAAGAGTTTTGCATTAGCTATTCTTATCTTCAGCCAAAAAATCTTAAAATTTCTTATAAAGTTAAGATAACTTAGCACTTTTAATTTATAAATAATGGCATTTGGCAATATTTTGCTGAAACTTTATTAGGAAACATGTCTAGACTTATTGGAAAATTTCTCGTTTTATAAATTAACATGAGTACATGCAAATTTTATAAACTTTAATAGTTCCTATTAAAAAAAGCGCGCGTGTTTATACATTTTACAGGCCTGCACCACTTGTGGCACAGTGTATTATAAGTTTGTGCAGATTTTTGTATCCGTCATTTATTATAACGATAAACTTAGAATAATTTTCTAAACGCTTATCCGTTTTAATCCTCCTTGTCCATCTGTCTGTCCAAGAAAAGTTCTTATCAAGTTACAGAATGCAATTTTTGAGATATTTTAATGGAATTGGACTTTAGGCGAATTAGATCAGAGACAAATTCTATTGAAAATGATTAGAATCGAGCCATTTGGACGACTACGACTTACACAAAGTCCTTCTTGAAACAAGGTCATTCTGCGGAAAAATTATATAAAAATTCATATATATTTTAGGGAAAATTGGAACGAATTTTGATATGAAAAACATGTATACACAAATTTAATCCAGATCGATCCATATTACAACCACTTTCTATATAATGTAATTTTGAAAAAAATTTTTATATGGCTAATGAATATAATTTTAAATACATTTTGTTAAAAATTAGTATTAACGCGGATTTTGGCATATAAAATATTTGTACCAAATTTGCCCCAGACCCCCCAACTGGTTCAAGTTTTTCTCATCTATGGAATCTGATAAATCAATAAAAGCAATTTGTATTTCTCTTGTTTAAAGTTGTAGCCAAAATGTGTTATACTATTAAAGAGTCGACCTCGATCAACTATAAAACTATCACTTGTGTTTATTTTGTATCTTTGATTACATGAAATTTCTATTTGAGATATTTATATGTAATGATTTATGCTAAGCAAGTGAAGTAAAAAACTTACTAACTTATCTATATAATAAAATATCTATATATGCCTACATGTATAAAATGTATGTAATGCTCATGTAAATTTTGTATAATTTTAATGAAATAATTAATTATCTATTTTAGTGTACATGCCATTTATAACTGCGTTCCGTTTAAAAGAATATTGCCAAATGAATGATATTTCTCAACAACTTGTTACAGATTTTTTTCCTTACTTAAAAGAAATTTTGGCTTTTTAGGAAAATATACATCATAAGTAATCTAAGTAATTTAAAGGGTGGGAAAATAACTATGAATTTAAGCAGCACAATATTTAACAGAGGTCTTAATCATTTAACAGGATTTTTTTAAATGTATTGTCTTCGCAAACGGACGACCTACTCCATTATGCATTTAAATTTGTATAAAAATTAAAGTAAATATTGTATGAACTTTTTGTAAGCGATTCTAGGCATCACCAAAAATAATAAAAAATCACTTTTATACCCTTAAGTAGGAGACATCATAGCACTCTACAAATAGCAAATAACACTAAATATGGACCAAATTTGGAAAGCTCATTAAAACTAAATGAAAAACATTCTCATCACCAATTTTTAAAATATAATTTTAGACATTACCAAATGTAATAAGAACCTTTTTTGTGCATCTAAGTTGAATACGGGCCAAATTTGGACAACTTTTAAGAACTAAATGAAAAATTTTCTCTTCCGTAAAATATTTGATAAAACAATTTGTATTTATCTTCACAACTTTAGCAGTCTTAAATTTTATCACCCCTAAGAATTTGAATTGAAATTATAACATTAAAATTGAATGATTTATGTTTTTCAATTATAAGAAAATTAAATACTTGTAAAAGCAATTTCAGTGGAAATTGCAGAAAGTGGAAACTATCCAAGTATATCTAACTAACTTAAAAGTTGAATAACACAAGACACTATTATGAAAATAGTCTCAATCATATATAATTTGCATACAATTTGCCAAAGATTGTTACATTTTTTTTTATGTTTATGAAAAACGCAACATAAAATAAAAAAAAATAGTAAAAAAATCAATCATCAAATTGAAACTAGTTTTTGTTGTTGTTTCTATTCGCATAATATTCTTGTTATTTTACCAATTTCATATGAATTTATCCATTTACATACATAGTCACGCCCAAACACATATATATGTGAAAAGGCCCCTCAACAATTATGCTTATTATGCGGCAGATACAAAAATGTGTAATTTTTTTTTAATATGATATAATTTTTTGTTCATGCTTGAATATCAAGTTATTTCTTTTTAAATATCCTTAAATAAACTTAGCAAATAAGTTTGCCATTAAAAAGGCTTCTTAAATTATTTTTAACTTAATGAAATCAATAAAATTTGTTTCATTGACTTGCGTAGAAGCTTGTAAGCTCTATAAACAGATTTATAATTGTGTTATTTGGGCGATGAAATTTTAAGAGTTTGCAAATATCTAATGAAAATTTATTTCTACTTTTTAAAAGTAACTTCGCGCAATTTTGAATTGATGAAAAGTCTATGTAAACAGGGTAAATCCAATATGTAAATTTTTCATTTGCCCAAATTTAGTTTGTTTGAAAGTACTCAACTTTAAAGTTAACTTATAAACATGATTTGTGATTTCTAATTTAGACAACTCCATTCTTGATATCAAAGTTATTAGAGGAAAATTTGACAAATCAATTTTTACAGTTTGCGATATCGTAACTCCATGTAAAAATTTATAGCACATGACAAAACGAATTGTTGACCGATCTTTTGATATTGTATCAAAACAAATTAGTTTCAAAAAATAGTTAACATTTTTTTATAGTTGGCATAATTTACCAATAATTTACGGATTTAATTATCGCCACTAATGTTGATGAAATCGATATTTTCTAATCAACTGACGGTTTGATTAAGAACAAGCAAGAAAATTACATAAAATGGAAGTCACGCCTTAAAGTCCAACCATGTATAAATTAGAAAATAAATCGACTAATTTGTTTTTTAATTTCATGGCTTGCAAATATTTTTTACTAGTGCTGATACGTTTCATTCCAATTTCTTACAATTTAAGTTGTTTGCTTATACTTGACAGATCCACTAATTGTTCTTTCCGAGTATTACAAACTTTTTTGAAAATGTAAATATACTTTCATTTCAGAGTAGTAACTAAAAATGTATCACAATGCTTATGATTTATTGCAAATAAAATAATTTTTTAATAGTTTTCTCTTAAAAACCACTTAGGTAAGCCGGTGTATCGGCTCTTTGAACCCTCAAAGTTGAACTTAATATTTTTATAGTTCTCTGAATGGCAAGTTTTTTTTTACCTTTTTTCAAAAAAAAGCTAAGAAAATGCCATCATTTTAAACAAGCTTAGAATTTATCTTGCGAGGAGTGTAATAATTTTGATGGAAAAGCTTTATGCACTAAAAAATACATACTTTTTATATATAAATTTTTACTCTCTCCTCAAATGGATCTACATTTCAAATGAACTTGTTTCGGATAATCCTTCAAGTGTTATTTGTATTTCTAAGAACTCAACACTTTTAACTGAATGAAGTCAATATTAGAGTATTTTATAGTTGGCCTTGATTGGCCAATTTTTAATATATTTTATATTATTCATTTATTTTTGGATACGTTACGTTACATTAGGTACCTTGTACAATTATTAATGATAATAATAAAAACAAAAAGCAAAAGCACGAAAAAAACTCTCTCATTAAAATTTAATTTTAAAATCGATGTTTCTCATGCAATTCATTCGATTTAGTTTTTGTTGATATTTTCGTACCACATAAATTAATTAACTAAAATGAAATAAAAAGCGTAAAGAAAGAAAAAAAAGTAAACCCATTTGAAGACATGATCTATAATAATTGAACAAGAGTAATGAATCAATAACATTAATATTTCATTTACTTTTGCCTAAAATGTTTTGCACTCGTTTAGAAAAAGTAAAAAACTAATTTTTTTTTGGTGTTGTTGGTTTTTTTTTTATATTGTATGCACAGGCAGGTATCATGTCAAGTGTCAGACACAAAGAAATACATTTAAGTTATATGAAAATAAAATATATATTTCATTTGACATTTTACGATTAAAATTTAATCCCTCATTTTTTGTTGCTGCATACAAAAAATCTTTTCCCATTAATTTGGACATAAATATTTTTACCCTACAAGTTATGGGTAGAATTATTCCATCAAAATACTTCTAAACGATCTAATTTTAATCAGGGTTGTCGAAGGCCCTATTTAAAATTGTAATTTTTTTTTTAAAGCGAACTTTTTTCAAGGCAGGCGTTCTGTGGAAAATGACTGTGTACCAAATTTCTTTAAAATATTTCACAAATTGCGACCTTTACCAATATAACAAATTTATATGAGCAGATATGAAATGGACAACTGGATAGGCAGCGTTATATCGATTCAGAAAGTGATTTTAGTCCATCGGTCCATTCTTTTGAGTTTTACAAACATCCTTACAAATTTATAATACGTTGTAATACAAATGCTGTAGTCAAAAATAAAGGAAAATCGGCCACACCCATTTTTTAAAAATTGCAATAAAACATATGAATTGCATAAAATTTAGTGCTCTAAATTTATTTGCAGATTCTTTATTTGCCGCTATTTTATCTATTGGTAATTTACAAAAAAAAATCGTTCATTTCTTATCAAAAAATATCGATTATATGATTGGTGTATATTCAAGATTTTATCATAATCATAATTTTATATAATTTTCCCATTTAATCTGGGCATTTACTGATAATATAATTTATGCCATAAATTATTATTTATAATCCATTTAATTTGTTCGGTATTTATTACAATTTTAATTACCCTCTTGACAAACCATATAAAAAGTTAATACAGAATATAATATAAAATGGAATTTGATTGTCGGCCGCATTTTCCCAACCGTGGAACGTGTATCGCTTTAATAGACAATAGAAAAACCTAAAGAATCAAGTTTGTTGTTTAGTTTAGTTTTTTTTTTAGCTTCTATTTCTACTTTCATTTAAATTCTATTGTAATTATTAGAAGTCGATCAAGCTTTCCAAAAATAGAGATTTTGAGTCTGCCTTTGCGTACCATTCAGATTTTGTTAATAAGTAAAAGTTGGCTTAGAAATTGGCAAAAACAAGCATAAAACTATTTGAGTAGCATTCATTTCTAAAGCAGTTAAGCCCTTTCTGAAGTGTCCAGATCTAATATATCTTGGATTTAGTATTGAAAATTAGTCAACCCGCTTAAGAGACCTTTGCATGAAGCAGCCTAACGAAATTTGCAATCATGTCCATATAAATTGACTTGAATGAGATTCTCTTTCTTTTAAGTGTTGATCTCATAATTTTTTGAAAAAAATCTTTTTGCAAAAACGTTTTTTAGATTTTAGATATCTACTTTTGTGGCACATTTTTCTTTCAAATGATAAGAAAAATATTACGCATTTATTTATGAAATCTTTTTAAAAAAACAAAAGATGCGTCAATTATTGCGCGTCTCCAATAATAAAAGAAAAGAATTTGCGTGCTGTATTTGTTTTGCTTTATTTTGTTTTGCTTTAATTTAATTTAATTTGACTTTATTATAATTTTTTTTTTCATTACACGCGCTCTACACTCCATTATAAATTATAAATCAAATGTTTTTTCATACTTTATTTGTCAATAATAGAAGAAAATGAAGCCTGTTTTGCCTGACATTGTTTTTCATTGCACGAAAAAAATGTAAACAATTGTAAAATGTTTATAAATATAAATATTTTATGGAAACTAAATTTCAATTGAATGAATAAAAATTTTTGAAAATGAAAACGAAAATAATTAATCAATTTCATTCCATTCCTAACTAGAAAAGTCTTGTGACAACTAACACAATAACACAAATTTATTCGATTTTTTTTCTTCTTTCGTATGCACTTCAAATCATATTTAGAAATAGAATAATGCTTAAGAAAAGTTTGGCCAATTCTATGGCATGTTTTTTTCAAAATTTTTATATAAAATTCATTAGTGATCTCTAGGCGAGGTTTTAATTTATACTTCTTTTACAAATAGAACCTAATTACAACTAATTTTTAATAATTTTTATAAAAAATTCTTGAAATAGTGTCGTTGCCACTGTATGACTGCCTCAATTTCAGCTATTTCTGAAGCTTTTAAACATAAATAATTAATTTTTCAAAAAAAAATTATTCAAGGAAAGTAGTTTTGTCGGGCGAAACTATTTATCAAAAGTAAAAAAACCGTTATATATTTTGAGAAACTCAAAAAAAAAAAATAAACTGCCCACGTGACAAATTTTTATATTTCTATGTAGAGTTGCGTTTCAGCCATGGCATTTTAAGACATTTGTCCAAATTGATATCAATTGAAATCTTATTAGAAAGTTTCTTAAATTGCGACTTGTAATTTGAGTAAAATAAGTAAATGATTACAGATTATAAATGGAGCGGCTCTTGGATGGATTTATATCCATTTGAAAAATTCGTCAAAATTCATTAAAGCAAATAAATAAAAACCAAATTAAATTTCTTTCTCTAGATCCTCTTAAGCTTTTTATATCCTGCGCCTAAACTTAACAAAAACTTCTTTGTAATTATTTATCTTCTATTATTAATCATTTCTATAATATACCTGCCTCCAGCCCGCCGAAAACCAATAAAAATTTGAAACTTCAAATTAGTTTGATTTAATTAAATTTAATAAACAATTGTTTTTCCTTTCATCTTACTTCTCCTTAATAGTTCTTTTTTAATAAATTTTCACTGAATTTTTATTTTATTTTTTTCTATTTATTTGAAATTAAGTTTTACGTACCATAAAAACCTGCTTTACTTGTCATAATTTATTTGTTTATTTTTTTTAATTTATTTAATAGTTTCAATTATTTTTACTGTATTTTTCTATTTTTATTATTACGCTTCTTACTGGATTTTTTTTATTTTTAATTTTTTTTGCGCAAATAGATTTTTCCACAGATAACAAAAAGTGATTAAAATTTTGTCAAGGTATTTTGCCTCACTGAGCAAACGAATTAAACAAAATTGAACAAATCAAACGAATCCAAAAAAAAAATTTGAAAAAATTACAAAAAGAAAAACCAAATCACAACGAAAATTTATTACTTACCACAATGAGCTAGATCAATGATCGGCACTTGACTCTTGGCCAGCAGCGTATCAACTTTCTCTTCATTCTGTTTAGTTTTTATCATTTTGTTTTTCTATGCCTTGCTTCTATTTTTATTAATTTTTTTTTTCGATTTGCTTATTTGCCTTTTTTGTATAAATTTGTTTTAACCGAGTTGAATGAAGGATTTTTGTTTGCTTGTTTGGTTTATTTAAATCATTCAATAAATTAACTGATGTAAAGAGCAAAGTAAAACAAGAAAAACAAAAAAAAAACATAAATTAGGTTTTGTTTCTTGTTTTTGTTGTTGTTTTGTCAGTATTAACATTAATGAGAAAAAAACTATAAAAAAAAATAATTCTCGTTTAATCAATTAGCTAAAATAACCAAAAAAATCGCACATACACACACTTATACACCAAACAAGAAGAAGAAGAAAGAAAGAATCGAAAGCCAAATGAAAACTGTTAATTATTTTTGTGGTTTTACATTGAATTAAAAACTTTAGAGAATTCAAAAAGTAAAATAAATCAGAGAATACTTTTTTATTTTGTGTTGTTTTTATTTCTTATTAAAAAGCAAACAAAAAATAATTTGTAATTAAATGAAATTATCTTATTAAGTATATAATTTATTTTTACTTTTGCTTTTGCTTTTATATTATTTTTTTTGTTTTTTTTTTTAATGCAAATTTCTTTGTTCGCCGAAAACATTTAAAAGTGCAATTTAATTTAGCAACAATTTCCGTATATTTTTTCAATCAGATTTTCTTTATTTATATGCCTGCTTCTTCTTCTTTTTTTTGCACTTTTTTAAAAGCTTAAATTTGTTGTTATTGTTGTATTAATTTTATTTTTCAATTTTTACCTAAAGTTAAATAACATTTACCGTCATTTGTATAAATCTTAATTAAATTCAGATTAACTTTTCAAACACAATTAGGAGAAATTTCTTGTTTTGGAAAATTTTTGCTTTTTTTTAAATCTTTACAAAAACAAAATTTAACCACATAAAATAACTTTAAATACATTAAAATTTTTTTATCATATTAACTTCTTTGGTTTTTTTTTTTTGCGTGAACTGAATAATTTATGATCTTCCCATTTCAGAGACGATCTTGATCGTCAGCCGTTACTCTGGTAACTAAACTTATTATTACTTTTGTATTTTGCTCATTAAGTAAATACAATAAGTGAAAATAGCAACAACAATAATAGTAACACTAATAATACAACGGCCACCACACGAAGATGATAAAACACGAAGAGCGATTTGCATTTATTATTGGAAAACGAAACGAACTAAAAAGTACACGAATTCCACATTTCTTCTTAACCACTTTTTTTGTTTTTGTTTTTGCTTTGTTTGTTTGTTTTTGCCTTTTTGTTTTTAATTTTTTTATTATTACCTTTTATTGTTATTGTAATGATATTACATTTTATTGTATTATAAAAAGCATGCAATCAAAAGCAATAACCAATCACCCTGACAATTATTAAGGAAAACGAAATAAAGCAAAACAAACAAAAACAAGTATAAACAAAACAAAAATTAAAAGCAGATAATTCGTTCTGCTTATTTTTTATTTCTTCTTCTTCTTCTTCTTTCTGTTAATGTTAATGAATTTCAGTGTAATTTTTTTAATATTATTTATACGTTTTTTTTTAGTGATTAGTGTTTTACTTAATGTAAAATTGCATCATAATTAAATTTAAAAATTACAGTTATTTTTTTCTTTTTTAGAATGTTTGTTTTCTTTCACCAAAAAACATTTTTTTTTTTTTGGTGAAATTTTCATAATTTTAAAAAAATTACGGAAATTATGGACAGCGCCATCTTTATTCTAAAAGAAAATTTACTTTAAGATATTTACCTTTGATTTACTTGAAAAAACAAATATTCTGATTATTTCGTTTTTATTTAAACATTAAAAATTTTTAGTTAAACTTAAACATTGTGACAGTTGTCATAATGTCGTGAGAAATCTTGAATGTTTATGGAATACTCATGGGGTGTGCTTGAAGTAAGAAATGTTGTGGAAAATCCCATAACATTCCTCTGTTTATTTACTTAGAAATTTATCTTTCTTTAATATATAACTAAGGCGACAACTTTTGTTAGAAAAGATGGAGAAGAAAACATAAGCCCATAATAGACTCTTATCTTTGTGAATTTCGGCAATAATGATCTTAAACGTTCAAACTAAAGGCTCAATTTCGTACCAGGGTATCATCAGCTCTTAAAGCCTTTTGTGATGGCTTCGTGAGAATGATGCCCGTAACTCGGGCCCAAGTTTCTTTAAATATATATAAGTGCTTATGAAATGAAGTTCCCTCCCGCTTAACAATTGTCGTGGTCATGAGATCAGCATGACATGATCTAAGAATCCCGGAAAGTCTTCACATTAAACCAGATTTGAAGTTTTGCACATAAGTTTCACTGTAGGCTTTAATTTAAAACTTAGTAGGAAAATCGTACTGGTTAAAGGCTCTAGAGAACAATAGAGAATAAGAAGAAAACTAGTGTATCAGGCGATGTCTAATAAAAGTATCCTCATGGCGCTTATCTATTTTTCTAATTCAATTACAAAAGAAAACATTATTTTTCCACGCGTAAAATTCATCTTAAATATTATGAAAATATCAAGAGATAGAAAAATTAAAGAGAGAGGGAGAGAGAGGATACATACACCTGTCTGACAACCTTCCACAATTTATATGTAAATAATAATGTTGATAGAATAACAAGGTGAAAGATTAAAAAGAAATTTTCAAACAACATTTAAGAAGTTACAAAAACAAAACCGTTGCTTCAAGACAAGTCGATAATTAAACCACAAGTATAAAAATTATATAAAATGACAAGGCTTCTTTTACTCAATGACATTTTACTCAAACATTTTAATTCGAGAGAGTTAAGAGAGTGCGTATAAGCGTGAAAGAAATAGACAGAGAGACAGGCAGAGAGAGAGAGAGAGAAGTACCTTGTTGGTCGTTGATCACTAATTAAATTGATTGGATATATTGATATATATTTATGATCACATTACTCTTGATCCATTTTACATATTTGTCGATTATAATTTTTAATTACAAAAACCCATAATTACACTGCACTTATACTTTTTTTTCTTCTCTTTTTTTTATTTATTTATTTTGTTTTGCAAAAAAAACTCAACTTAGTAACAAAGTGATTCACTTAATATTCAATTATTTGACTTTTGGGTTCATTTTGTTTTTGTGGTTTTGTAATCTTTGAAGAAGATGAAAACAGGTTTTCAGTTTTTTTAGTAATCAATTGATTTATTTTACATGCACATTTTCCTTCCACCATTAACAATATTAATTGTGCATATAGCACTTTTAAGCTAAACCACAAATTGAATTTTCCGCTTAACAAAAAAAAAAAATACAAAAGGAAAGAACAAACTTGTTTAAGGCGTAAGAAAAAAAGGAAAGACGTTCAAGCGAGCGCAGAAAATTACTAGCGTTCCCTCACCTCACGATTAATGTTTCTCGACTGCTCATGATCATAATTTTAATATTTGCATGGTTATTGTATGAGCAAAATATGTTAAGTAATTGAGAAAATGAGAAAGCATAATTAACATAATTAATTAGAAAAAATTTTGTAACACTCTTTTTAGATATTTTAAAGATATTATTTGTTTACATTTACATCACTAAACTATAATTAACTTTTTCTTTGATAAGATTGTTATAAATTGGATAGTCTAGACTACGCGTTTAATAAGATTGTTATCTTTATAAATCACGCTTTTTGCCAACTGTAAATTATAACAAAAACTAAAATTCTTTCAATATCATGAAAAAGTTTTAACTTTACAGAAACTTACCGCGACTCACTTTCAGTACGTTAATATAATTTTTCAATTATTTGATTATATTATTGTTACTTCATTATTATTATTTTTATTTAATACAAAATGCAAAGTAAAACTATTTTTTTATTTTTATTTTAGGTTGAGAGAATAAATCCAGCGATCTTTTTTTATGAGAGTTTTTTTTCTCATTCACAGTAAAATAAAATTACAACAAATAAACATTTATTTACAATAGATTAACAAAAATAAATTAGTCACAATAGATTCATTAATTAATTTATCAAAAGTTTTTGCAAGATATTAATTAATGTGAAGTAATATTTAATATATTAATAGAATTTTATGAAAGCAAATAATTAACTTTAAAGATTATAACGTTAATTGCAAAATAAAATACTATTTACTAAACTTTAATGTTATTAAATACAAATGAACACTTTGTGCTTCTATATTAAACAGAAGAAGATATATAAGCAATTTGTGACATTTTTTTAGAAAGCTTTTGCTATTAAACAATCACATGATGTGTATTTGTTGTTATTACCTAGAAGTGCAAAGTTTCTATTCATTTAATTTCGTGTAAAGAAAAAATTGTTAATAATAATATTTTTGATGTACAATTTCATAATAAGGAGTTTCATTCCTCTAAAATACGCAATAAATTCTAAATATTAATGAAGTTGTAGAATAAATTGAAGTGCTTTATTCAAGTTATTGTACGCACTTGCCAATTTTTCTTTTAGATATTTTGATAAAAAGTGCAACGAAAAAATCTCTTTAGTTGTGAAAAAGTTTTAAACTAACATAAAAAGAATATAAATAAGCGAAAAAATGAATCAAATAAATGTGCAACAAGCAAATACCGAACATGTCCTGGCCGTAACTCGTGATTTTATTTCACAGCCCAGGCTCAGTAAGTGAAATTTTCCAATTGATTTCATTTGATTCATGACATGTTCCCCCTGAACTGTACTTAACCACCACCTTTGTGCTGGATGACATTTAAAGAAGAAATTTGCTTTAGCTTATATGAAAACAACAACAACGAAAAATATATATGGAAAATTGCTGGTGTATAAATATGTGAAGGTTGTGAGATAAAATGGAAAAAACGTAGTTAAAGTGTAGGTCACATGATAAAAAAATAAAGAAGAATTGCCATACTAAATTTTTTAATATGTTAATATAAAATTTTTAATCTATGACAGATATTAGGAGTCCTTGTAAATTGATAATTCACCTTTTACCTATAAGTATTATGTCCATCACTTAAAGCTTGTGTGTATAATAAATCTGTCACTAATTTTGTAATAGTTAAATGAAAGTTTCAGAAAGTTCACAAAATCTATACACTTTGGCATCTCTTGTTTCCTTTTAGCTTATAAAACCGTATCTGGTGTAAATGGCCCTTTAGTAATTTTGGATGAAGTTAAATTCCCTAAATTTGCTGAAATAGTTCAGTTACGTTTAAGCGATGGTACTTTACGCTCCGGTCAAGTATTAGAAGTTAGTGGTTCCAAAGCTGTTGTCCAAGTCTTCGAGGGCACTTCAGGCATTGATGCGAAAAATACTTTATGTGAGTTTACGGGCGATATTCTACGTACACCAGTATCAGAAGATATGTTGGGTCGTGTTTTCAATGGCTCTGGTAAACCTATTGATAGAGGACCAGCAATATTAGCAGAAGATTACTTAGATATTCAGGGACAGCCGATAAATCCATGGTCTCGAATATATCCGGAAGAAATGATTCAAACTGGTATATCAGCTATTGATGTAATGAATTCGATAGCACGTGGCCAAAAGATCCCTATATTTTCGGCAGCTGGTTTGCCCCACAATGAAATTGCTGCACAAATTTGCCGTCAAGCTGGTTTAGTTAAGGTAGCCAAAGATGTCAAAGATTATGCGAAATAAAATCTTTCATTTTCATTTATAATTTTTTTCTTTCTCGTTTTCTTTTGTAAAGCTGCCGGGTAAAAGCGTTTTAGATGATCATGAAGATAATTTTGCTATTGTATTTGCTGCCATGGGTGTTAATATGGAAACAGCTCGCTTCTTTAAACAGGACTTTGAAGAGAATGGTTCAATGGAAAATGTGTGCCTATTTTTAAATTTAGCCAATGATCCAACTATTGAGCGTATTATTACACCACGCTTAGCTTTAACAGCAGCCGAATTTTTGGCATATCAATGCGAGAAACATGTTTTAGTTATATTAACCGATATGTCATCATATGCTGAGGCGTTGCGTGAAGTGTCAGCGGCACGTGAAGAAGTACCCGGTCGACGTGGTTTCCCCGGTTATATGTACACTGATTTAGCTACAATCTATGAAAGGGCTGGTCGAGTTGAAGGCCGTAATGGCTCAATTACTCAAATACCCATATTAACTATGCCAAATGATGATATTACGCATCCCATACCCGATTTAACTGGTTACATTACTGAAGGGCAAATTTATGTGGATCGTCAGTTGCATAATCGTCAAATATATCCGCCCGTAAATGTATTGCCATCATTGTCACGTCTAATGAAATCGGCTATTGGTGAAGGTATGACGCGCAAAGATCATTCAGATGTATCAAATCAATTGTATGCTTGCTACGCTATTGGCAAAGATGTTCAAGCTATGAAAGCTGTTGTCGGTGAGGAAGCTTTAACTCCCGATGATTTATTATATTTGGAATTTTTGGGTAAATTCGAGAAGAATTTCATTTCGCAGGTACATATAATTCATATATTACAATAATGATAATTCTTTCAAATATAATATAATTAATTATGTAATTAATAATTTTATGTATATAATTTTCAGGGTAGCTATGAAAATCGTACAGTATTCGAATCATTGGATATTGGCTGGCAATTGTTACGTATATTCCCTAAAGAAATGCTTAAACGTATACCGGCATCAATATTAGCTGAATTCTATCCAAGAGATTCACGCCATTAAATAGAATGTGAAAACAAATTCTAAATATCTAATTATAATATTTTTCTCAAACTGTTTCTTTCTTTTCTTTTCTCCATTTTGCTATCCTTAAAATGATTGTATATAAATATATATATAAATATTTTTCAGTAAGGAGAGAAAACAAATGCTAAAAAGCAAAATCATAATATACATAATTAAATAATTATTATATGTTAATGTACCTAAATATGAATGGCCATTAATAAGCTATTCACGCAATACCAATTTCATATATGCAACAATAGAAATTACAATAAAAAAAACATAATCATTATAATTGATGATAATTGCGTTTTGTGCATCAGTAATGCCACAATAAATGGAATGTATGAAGTAACATTTTGTTATATATATGAATATATATACATAAATATACTATAAAAATAAAATTAATTTAAAAAAGGATTACTCTCGTAAAATAAAAGTGTAAACCGAAAAGTAAGACAATATATAAAAATTTCAAATTCAATAGAAAATTATAATTCAACTTCATTGGCATTTACATTTTTTCTTGTTGATTTCATAGAAATTTTCTAATATTTGATTTTTATAAAGTGTTAAATATTTCGAAGTATATTATTAAGAGCGCTCCAATAAATTCCATACTAAATTTAATTAATTTTTTGTCTTAATTAAAATAATAGTAAAATGTCCGAAATATGATGGAATCATTTTAATTTAAATGTATTATTACAAAAACGAGCAAAACACATGAGACATGCTTTTAATGATTTGTAGCTTTTAAGTTAAACAGTAACGTCCATTTTTATTTTTACCTAAAGTTGAAGAGAAATATACAGCATTCCGAAATTACCACAAAACAAATTTGCTGTGTTTTTTGTTTTTAAACTACTTTTATTCTTATTGTTTTATTTTAATAGTGTAAAATTTATTTAATCACGTTTTAAATTTACAATAAGAAATTGATTAAATCCTATACATCCAAAAAAATTAAATTATATTATATTAAATAAATATTATAGAAAAGCAAATCGATTATTGCAATAAATTTACTGAGAATGATTGCATGGACTAATAAATCGAAATGGATGATTTGTTTTTGACTTAGTTTGCTGTTTATTCAGCAAATAATACGACGTTGTGTACATGCCATTGCATGAAGGTTATGAGGAAGTATATCGTATTGAATATTGCATATTTTAAGGCAGTTAAAATTAAATATTCAAAAGAAGTGTGTTGGACGTCGCATTTTACATTTTTCTACTGGATTTTATTTGAGTAAAGTATTCTTTTATCTGATCAATAAAATTTCTTCTCTCCATTACATGGCCCTAATATTTAAAATAAATATGCATATGTTGATTAAAAATAACAGTTTTCGTATCATCTGTTGCACGAGAATATTTAGAAAACACTAAACATCGATCGAGCGTACTCTTTTTAAAGGAAACAAAAAATTGATTTAATTTACTTTTTTTGTTTTTGTAATTACAATCCATTTATTTATTATTTATATTTGTTGCTGCTTATCTTTAAAATTTAAAATTGTTTACGCCCTTATTTTTTTTATAAGCCTTTACTTTCTTCAATCGAATAAGGAAACTGAACATTATTATACAAGGCAAATAATGTCACTTTTAATAAAATATTCTTTTTGTTTAAATAATTTAAACTAAAATACTTAGATAACTTAAAAATTTTACTTTAAGCCAAAATATAAAGAAAATTATTCGAATAAACATATAAAAATTAATCTAATTACTCTTGATCAATGCGTTAGATTTATTGTTGTTATTGTTATTGTTATTGTTAAATTTTCAATTTACTCATTTAATTAATTGTTATTGTTTTCTTAATTGTAATCTATCATTAATGTTAACGTTAAATTTGTTTTGAGTGTCTTTCTTTTCTTTTTCTTTTTTTTGTTATTTTTTAACTTTAAACTATTTTTATGTGGAATTTTTTTGTATTAAATTTTTGTATTAACCAACACTGTGCTTCATCGAAAAGACTCAACATTAATTTTAAATAAATATTATTTTAGAATATCATGTTATCGCATGCGAAACTTTACTCATTCTGAAAAATTTTTTAAGACCTCTTTTCATGTGAGATATTCTTCGATTTATTCAGAAAGTGAGAATTATTCATTTTGTAACTATACTGATCGAGTTGATGTGATTAATTTAACTGTTCAACCCAATCGGTTCTAACCTGCTTATTTTACACTACAAGTTTATTGCTGGTCGGGTGATTTAGTAACTTTATAGTTAAGTTATAGGTGGAGTATTTGGAAGTTCAATTTTTTAATCAAAAATTGGAATATAAATGAAATAAATTCACATATTTGATCCAAAGAGAACCAGAAATAAGCATAACTAACATGGGATAAATTTTATGGCGACTGCTACTGTAATGGAACTTTAAAAAATGACATTGAATGAAGCACGCTGAATGAAAATTGCTGTTGTATGATTACTTCGTATACAAATTTTCTTCATGTAACAAATCCGTTCCATATCCGTCCAGGTTTTCTTTTACAATGAACTCTTCAAATCATTTTACATTTTTTTTTCAAATTTTTTTGCTTTTAAAGCACATTAAGCCAATCGACCATGGTCTTTAAAGGTCCATTTCGACATTTTAAGAATTGTACACCTTTTTCTTTTGAGTTTTATACGTTTATGCGAACTCTATTCTCAAATTTTTGATATATTGCTACGAAAAATGCTTTCAAATATTTAATGAGACAATTCTTCAAAATTGTTGTAACTTTTTTTTGAATGTCACACTGTGTACAATGTTACGTAGGTGGTTTTTTCTATCAATGAACAATTTTTTGTTTTGAATTCTTTGTAGAATTTCTTTTTCTAATTTACTGATTAATTTGTTGCTTTCAATTTTGTTCTTTGAAATATATCATTTGGTCACACTGTGAAAAACTAAAAATTTTGGATATGAAAATGTGTGTGTGTGTGTGTTATAAAGTATTTTCTAAAAAAAACTCTTATCACTTTTCCTGGGATAATGTAATTATTATTTGTATTGTTCATTTAGCATATTGCAATTTTATATTTATTATTATTGTTTTTGTTTTATTGATACAAAAATTTTAATTATTATTGCAAAACGTACGTGTACACATGCTCTGTGAAACCAATCTATTGATTTTCTTTATTTTTTTATTTTTGTTTTTTAATTTTTGTTACTTAAAAAAATTTATTTTATTTTTAGATGTAATTGTTGTTTTTGTTTTTAGCTATTGAAATGAGTTCAATATTAAAAAATTATTTTCAATATATTTCAATTTGGCAATTTAGCTTCTTAAATTTTAACACAATGCAGTAAAATCAAATTAAATATGAATTTTGTATTTTTGAATCCATAATCTGGAGTTTACGGGACTAATATCCAAGAAGAAGCAAAAAACAATTCTAATTTTTTTTCTAATCTGCTTCGAAATTTTGTCGGTTTGTATAAACCTTTGTCAGTTTTTTAAAAAAAAATTTTGCTTTTGAATTCAAATTTAGTAGAATTTGATCTGTACTGATGTACACTTTAATAAAATTTTAAAGAATCAGTTACGTCTATCAAATAAAATGCTTCATGAAAAATCGGCAGTTACCATGCGCCTCTTATAAAAGGAAAAGTCGAACCTTCTTAACGAAAATTATATATTACATTTAAAAAGATAAATTTTTTCCTACGTAAATGGGTAAAAAAAAATAATAATTTAATAAAATTTCCAAATTGATTTTTTCAAAACCTCATTTTCATT
This sequence comes from Melophagus ovinus, assembly GCA_023089585.1. Classification (NCBI taxonomy): domain Eukaryota; kingdom Metazoa; phylum Arthropoda; class Insecta; order Diptera; family Hippoboscidae; genus Melophagus; species Melophagus ovinus. The sequence continues at coordinate 7,410,982 of JAKKIB010000177.1, forward strand.
CTTTTTCATTTAATAATTAATTTTTTATATTAATTATCATTATACATATTATATTTGTTTTCCTTTTTTTATTCTTTATTTTTTTCTTGATTTATGTCGGAAGATATCTCTTTTGATAGTCAATAATTATTTTTGAAATTGATTTCTTTTCTACTTAATTAATTTTGTTCTCTTATTGTTAAATTATTATAATTACCCATAACTTTATATTTATTGTGATCGTATATTTCAATTGTCAACTTATATGAATTATTTCTCGAAATAATTTGTAAAATTAAAACAATCAAAATATTAGAAAAATCAAAAAACAATAAATAAATCAATTAATATTAAATTAAAAATAAAGCAAAACATCTTTTGCTTTTTATATTTGATGAATTTTTATTATGATGTATTTATTTATATTAAATGCTTAACATAAATAACGCGTGTGTGTGTGTGTGATACTGTTAATTAATTTTTTGAATATATTATCTAATTATTTTTTTATAATCATTTGTATACATTAACATATATTATAAATTTCTTTTACAATTATTCGTATCAAATATAAAAATCAACAATATTAGAATCATCATCATTTCTCGATTATAACTAATTTCATCTATTGTATTATTCTTTTTTTGATATTAATTTCTTTAATATTATTTAAACTTATTTTCATATTATACAATAATGAACATTCTTAAAACAAAATTAAAAAATAAATAACTAATAATAAAAATTAACAAATTTAAATGTTTCTCCTAAAAATTTGTTTTTTTTTGTTTATTGCCACAAAATTCATTTAATTGTATTTCTTAAGAAAAAAAATACCATCACGCCATTGAAGTGTTTAAAAAAAAAACTGAAAACTTGAATAGAAGAACGAACAATTTTTATGACCAGAAAAAACAAGTCGTTCTATGAAGAAAAATTACAAATTTACTTTAAATTTCTTTTTATTGAAATTCTATGCTTCCATTTCCTTTTTCATTTTACCTGATATATAATTGTGTCACATATAAAACAGATTGTTTAATTTCTATAGTTCCTCTGCCATCTGCCATTTAATGAACTTTTTAAACTTATTTAAAGACATTTTAAAGTTTTTACTTAATTTTGTCATATTCAAATTGGGTTAAGTAAAGTGTGTTGGGTTATTTAAGAGTCCGATTCGACTGGCTATGATTTCTTTTTTTTAAAGATCGTTTAGTTCGATTTATTTTTCTTTTTAAATAGCTTAAAATGCCAATGATCAATTTTTTTCCTTTAATCATCAAAATTTTTTCCTAATTATAATTGTTTTCCATTTGATTTTATATATTCTTGAAATTTTCTAATCTTAAGCTACACTACAATCCAATACAATGCAATACGTAAATCTCTAGATTATTTTTATTTGTTTTTGTATTAATTAAATTAATACACATATATACATGTATTAATTTAGTTAATATTCTTTTTGTCTTTTGGTTGTGTTTGTTAACTTTTGAATGTGATTTTTATTTCACTTAGCGTTAAAAAAATTTGTTTTTTTTGGAATTGTTTTTTGTTGTTATTCTTATTTTATATTTTTTGCGTTCTGTTTTTAACAGAAAAAAAACGTTAATCTAAAAATTCCAATTAAACATTTCTCTTGAATAGTTGTTGTTATTTTTATTGTTCCTTTTCTTTTTCTTTTTTTTTTTTTGTATTACGGTTACTTGACTGATTGATTTCACAAACTATTTCCCCAATTTTCACAATTTCACTTTTCATTCGAGACATTAAAAAAGTCGTTAAAAAAACTAAATCTTTCTGCTTTATAAAATTTTACATCAATATACATTATTAACATTTTATCTAAGCAAATTTCATTGATATAATAAAATAATTTGCTTTGGCTTTTGTTTGATTTACTTTCATAATTTTATAAGAAATTTCTTTAAATATTTTTTGTGTAATTGTTAAACATTCTCAAATTGTTGTAAACGTTCCAAGCTATCTGCATCGAAACGTATATCATTAATAAATATATTCGGTTGTATTTCATCATCATCATCATCATCATCGTCATCATCACCATCATCGTCCAATTCGAGATCGTCTAAACCATCATTAATCATAATGCCAGGATAACCGGTAGGAGCTTGAGTTAGATCTAAATTTGAGCCAGAAATGCATATATGGGGTGGTGGTGGCGGCGGGACACTAGTTGGTGGTAAAGGCGCCGGTGGTATTATTAAATTACCGCCATTAATACCATGTAAACTACCAGCTATACTGGCTCCACTACTTTGCAAATGGCGGCGACTCGAACTTAGACCTAAAATTTAAAGTTTTTTAAAAAATTCGATAATTCCACAATTTTACATTAAACTTATTTCAATAATAAAGCATTTTATACTTAGGTAAGGTCAAATCTTGTAAATTACGTCTTACCCAGACATTACATAGCAATTGATAGACATTTAGTAAGTTGAGACTTTGGGGTTCCAATATATCGAACATTTTACCTTGATAAAGAAAAATGAATACGCGGCATACGAATAAATTGATTTAGAATTCTGAATTTCTGAATTGCACGGTACTATAAAATAGAAAAGTCGAGGAATATTTGCACGAACTTAAAAAATCGAGTAACGAAACCTCCGTTAGATCATAGACGATCTTTAATCTTTTTAATGACGATATTTGTATAAGAAATCTTAGATTTAAAGTCGATTTTATGTTCACAATAGACAGATACATGAGCAAACTATTAATTTAAGAGTGATTATAAATTACTTTGGTGCTTTATAGTCTCATTCTGGGCATAAAAAGCGCTTTAACAAGATGTTTGAACTCTCAACGTCAAAACAGTTGATATAATAAAATGCCAAATGATTAACTTATTAATCATTTGGCATTTTGCGAAATTTTTTTTTATTGACCGTTTTATGGCCTTTTTTTTACATATTACCTGTTGCACTAATTTGAGAATCATAATGTGGGTTTCGATGCAGTCCCAGTTGACGTATCTGATGTCTGCGTTTTCTTTTGGAGTGATAAAGTGTGCATAGGAGACAAATTAGGAACGAGACGACGAGAAGTGTGGTTATAATGAGTACGCCGTGATCCTCCGATGGTGCTTTTGCGATACCTTCATTTGGTTTTATTTATTTATTTTATATTTCAAGTTATTTATCAGCATTTTTATTGAAAAGCAACAGGATAAAATGAAAAAAATTGGATAAAAAAATGCAATTAATATTTGTTATAGCAAAAACTTGTTTGTTAAATATATTTTTACATATAACATACATATATAATAAATTATTTTATACTACAAAAATTATGTACTGAAGTTTTAATTATAAAGAAATTTGTTATAAACAAAAGGGAAAAAGAGAAAAATTATTTCCAAGTAATTATTAATTTATTAGATTTGTCCAATTAAATATATCACATTTTTAAAAAATGATTGCTTAATTAATGAGAGAAATAGTTATAAATTTATCTAGAAGGTTTATTCGTGCAATGTTCATTTCAAAAATTCTCCTTTGAATTCCATTAATTCAAATTATCGCAGACCTTTTCAATTAATGTGGAGTCTGTCTGTAGTAGACGGGCCTAGATGTTATTTAACATTATTTTTGAATGACGTTTTTTTTTAATACTAAAATATTAGCTGGAGAATTGTTTCTAATCGTAATTATTGCTTTAAATGATAACAAATAGAATTGAAAATTTCGAGAAATGGTGAAAACGGTTTCGATTGTAAGATTGTCCCTTGACAAGTGGACTTAAGGAGAGAATATCAATTGATATTTATTGGTTTAAATTTGTAAGCAATTAAGTTGATATTATAACTTTGGGTTAAGCCTGCTCTAAATTGAAAAACCTAAAAACCCAACTTAGAAATCTAAACTTTTTTCAAAAAGTTGATTGTGTCAATCCTTTAAATGTAATTTAGATCTGGTAAAAATAATTAATGAATAATAATGGAAATAATAATTGATTATTCAAACTATGATTTAAAATAAAAGTTAACAACAACAAAATCGAAATGTATTAAAAGTAATAATTGTTTAATATTGATACAATTTGTAGAAAATTTGGTATCGTATACAAAATTAAAATATCAAAATCACTTTCTGAATTGATATAAGCAAATTTGAAATTTTAATATGATTGATAAATGCATTGAATTTATGCCATCACCTGAGATTTTTAACATTTATCAGCAATTGTAATATATTGATATTGTTATTGTTAAGAATGTTATTATTATTATTAAAATATTTTTAGTATTGTTAAACAATAAACGGCAAAGTAATAATAGCAAAAGTTGTTGAAGCACTCATTAAAGAGGGAATATTTATGAAGTTATGATTGCAAATGAAGAATACATATAAAAATATGTATAAGAGGAAAATGTGATTCACTCAGGAAGTTTTAGCGAGAAAGAAAATAGAAAGAAAAGGAGGAAAGAGAAAGACAAAAAGAGTAGAGTAATTTTTTCTCCATGATTTTTAAGTGATTCTTAAAATTAAATACATATAAAGTTAAATTGATTAAATTAAAAATGTATTAATAAATTAATGTACAAAAAAAATTTTTTAGTAGAAAATAACAATCTTTATAGTCCGATAGTCCTTCTAGCTCTTTTCTAAATACCCTACAACACTTTGCTTAATGCCTTTAAAAATGCAAAAATATAAAACTTTTTTATGTAGACAGAATATAAAGAAAATTCTAGATTATTCTTTGATTTACTTTCAAATTGATCAATTTTCATGAGAGTTTCTCGAAAATGATTAATAAATTTACATCAAAAGGACATTAGATAGGCATTATAAAACAGACATTACATAAACATCGTATGGTCATCAGGATCTTAGAGAATGGTCACAAATTTCTTAAATAATAATAAATTTCATTTCCATCATATACCAACCTAAAACTCGGTAAATGCACAAATGGGTTCTAAACTATTTAGAAACAACTAAATGTTTCAATTGTTAACATAATTTTAATGGAAGTTTAATGTGATGCAATCATAAATGTTTAGTGCTTCCATTAAAATTATACGATTATTCTTTATATTTATTTTCATAATTTGTTTCATACATACATTAAATTTTAATGTCAGTAAAACAAAAGTGAAGTAAAAATATTCAACAACTTGTTGCTCTATTACATATAAACATATGTATACATGTATACATGTATATATGTATGTGAATGCTATACAAAATACATTCAATTGAGTTAAGTGCCAAAGTAAATATATCGTAAAAAATTTGCAATGCATTTTGCGTGAATTTATTTGTTTACATAAGAAATTTCACCAATGAAATATCATCAGGTTTAAATCAAAATGATATATGTTTTAATAAATTGAATGATAAAGATAAAGAGGTAACAAGATAAAGAGTAAAGAGATACACTTAAAAATAATTTAAAAAAAAGAAAATGTAGAAAAAAACTGTAAATTAAAAGAACGCATATTGAAAAATAAACGTATAAATAAATAAACAAATGAACTGCATAAAGAAAATACGAAAATGAAATAAAATACAAATGCTGAAACATGCAACGCAATTTATTTCATAAAATTTATTGATTTATTTTCAATGGCCTTCCAAATTGCTACGTAATTTTTTTATAATCAAATTATTTGCAAAGCGGAAAGTTCTTTAAATTTGAAGTACTCACAAACATTTTTTTATATCCTTCACCATCTGTAGCGTAGTGTTATATACATTTATGCTCATATATGTAACATTTAGAAGGAGTTGAGGTAGATGCACCTCTGCTTATGTCAATCATATCAGAACCACTTTTTGAATTGATATAAGCAAAACAATCTGTACGTTTGCTAATAAAGTACAGGACACAATTTTAGCAGATACTTTGATTAAATTTGCTAGTTAGCCGAGACTATGGATAGACAGGCCCAAAATTATTACAATCGAACTATTATGGAATAATATTTTTTCATATAAGGCCATATTTTGGATACAGTTGAAACATGGAAAATATTTATAATTTAAAATATTTTTTAAGGAAATCTAAACGAAATATATATTTTTTTAGGAAATTGGCTCGAAATGGTTAAACGATTGCCTACAGATCTGTCTATTTTTTAAAACCCCTTTTACGAAATACTTAATATTTTATTGTACTAACTTTTTGATTTTTGAATTGATTCAAGAATCTTGGTGTAGGGTATTTAAAAGTCGCTCCGAACCAACTCGAACATTTTTACTTGCTGCATTTTTAATTTTAAAAATGGATTTCCTTTTTCGTTTAAATTGATTTTAAATTAGTACGATAATGCAAACTAAGGCTTGAATCTTTAAAACTTATTAAAAAGCGTTTGAAATTTTTTTAACTTAATGATTTTAGTATTAATTTTAATATAAACATAAAAAATAATAGAATAAAATGAAATAGAAGTGTATGGAGTATTATAAATTGTACAAGAAATATCAACAAATGAATGAAATAAAAATTGTTCATCCTTTTTAAGTAAGCACTCTTCTCTTCTTAGAGACACACGTAAATAAAATATATGTTTCTTTTTTTTTTAATGGTTGACTGTTCGATCCATTTAAAAAGAGAACAATAATATAAAACAAATAAAAAATATTTAAATAAATAATATTAACGAAATAAAAGTGAAATAATAAAAATGAACTGAACCGTTCGACTCACTCACGACTCACAATGCAATTCGTCACTATCATCACCGGGGCCACAATTTTTAATCCCATCACAACGTAATTTATCTGAAATGCAATAACCAACTTCACATTGAAAATGATACGTAGATTCACAAATTAAACCGATTGATGGTGGCCCTGGACCAGCATCTTGTATTTCAGTCCATATTATGCGAAAACCCTATTTATATATATATATATATATATATATATAATATATATATAATTTGTGTATCAGAATGATATTATTAATCTGATTGATTGGATAATGTTACCTGAGCACCAACAGTTTTATCACTTGTAGTAAAACTAATGCGAGCCGTTTGTCCTGTAGATATATAATGCCATTGTTCGATGGGTGGTTTTTCGCCACACAATTCCAGTGGCGGTTGATCAGAGTCTACATTAACCCATAAACGTAAAACAGCAGCCGGACAACCACGATTTGGCGGATCACCTTCCAAAGAGAAATGCTCAAAATGTATGGATAATTTGTAACCAGCTCGTGCAGTCATAATCCAGTTACAGGCTACCGATGCAACACCACGACCCGGTGCTTTATAACCACTCGGATAATTCGGTGACGTTATAATGCCGGATTCATCATTGGAAAAATTCCCACCACAATCACCAATATCACTTTTAATCGTTTCAAAAAAATAGCGAGCTTTGAAACCACTTGCAACATTTTCATGATCTGTATGTAATGTGATGCGTAAACCAACAGCACCACGTGGACTCTCAACTGGACCTGGTGCTGACATACCACAATAACGTCCAAGAAAACGATCGTTATTATCTCTATAAACTACATACATTTCTAACCAATCTTCAAAACAATTAACAGAACTGAAAGTTCAATTGCAAACAGTAATAGAATCAGTTATGAGAAAGGACAAATTCTTACAATTCCAATTACAATTACCCATAAGCACCAGCTGTTACATTTGGATTGCCATCTGCTTTAATTTTAAAATGATCAAATACAATTGTCACCTGTTCATTGGGTTCGGCCAAGAACAAATATGAGCAATTCGTATCTGATGGGTAATTGGAAGGATAACGAGGACTATTTAATTCGCCACGCTTTTTTGAAGCGCTTACATAAGTGAAACTACAACTGCCATCGGGAGCGGCTGTACCAGGTATTTTGTACTCCGTCTCAAAGGTATATTTACCTTTAAACCCACGACCTTGCAATTCACCAGAACTAAAGACCATCGCTAAACGTGGCCCATCACTAACAACACGTTGTGTCTCATTACCACATAATTCATAATCAAATTTATCATAAGCATCGGCTGTTTCTTGTCCCTTAAGATATATTTTTAAATAACCATCGGAACAATTCGTTCTAAAATTTCAATGTATATATAGACAAATAGTAAAAAAGCACATTAAAGGGGAGAACTGTAAAACTTCTATCAAATTAAATTTCTTAAAGCTGTCAAAAACACTTACTCGCTTTTATCTCTATTTTCAACTTTTGGTATATTAAAGGCGGTAAATTCTAAACGTACTCTTTCTAAATGTTGAGCATCTTGCATGCCATATATAAAATATCTAAATTATGAATGATTACACTTTAGATTTAATGGTTAAAATATTTGTTTTGCTTTTTCTTTTTCTTTGTATTGTACTCTACCTACAAACCGTTTTCGGTATATATGGATATGGATAATTTGGAGACAATACATATCCAGTTGATTCCTTTCTCGATAATATCTTTTGATCGCACTCGGAGCCACGTATATGAATGCCATCATTTTCTCCTGATGGAAAAGATAACGGTTTGAAAAATTTATGGAAAAAAAGTCAGTTTTAAAAATAGAATATAGATAATAGTTTGCCACGCCTACATAAAATTAAATAATTTCCAATTATGTAATTGGACCATAAATTAATAAACAATATCTGAATGGTGGATATTCAAGATTTTGCCTCAAATATAATTTTTTCACTCTTTTTTTCGTTTTTTTTTTGTTTTGTAAATTTTAATTTTCAACTTTCAAATTATGTCTAAGTTTAAAATTAGGTTCAAATAATTATATTTTTAGAAGAATACTTACGTATAAAATCTAATTTAACGAAACTCTCGCTAAACTCATAAATTCCTTTAAAGCCACGATTTTGTGTATTCGCTGTGCGTGGTAACGAATAAAAATGTACGAATAAACTTGATTCGCTAGAATATAAAACTAAATTTCGTTGTTGACCACAATATGTACTAATTAATGCTGATGAATTATCGGGGCCATCATATATCTTAACGTAATCGAATGGGCAGCTTTTCAAACAAGCAACAACAATAAAAATTATATTACATATAAATAAATTACACCAAAAGTTCAATAGAGGCTACTTTTAATTACACTTACTGTGGTCCACCAAAAAATAGATCAAAATCCCGAAATTCTAATCTAACTCTTTGATTTGATTCACCTAGAAATTGATATGTACAAGACATATCTTTTGGATAGGCACCCGGATAAGTGGGCGATATTAAAACGCCTGTTTTATTTATGCTCAAACTAGGTGTTATCGCATAAGAACATGGTGAACCAGCTATTGGTATACCAATTTCATATTCCGCTATTGATTATTTCATTTAAAAGAAATACAATGCAAATTACCAAATGCTGGACTTGAAGATTAATAATAATAATAAAAGATTTGTGCACTTACAGGCATTTATAAAACGATAAGTGCCTTCAAATAGATCAGGCATTGTTACATTTTTAATAGTAAAAAACGAAATCGCTATAGCGCGATACATGGATATACGTTTACGTGGTGGTATTGTGCCGCAATAACGTCCACCAAATGGCGAGTTTATCAATTCCGCTGGTTCTGATGATTGCACTTCGGAGTATATATCCATATACTCATGAACACATCTATATATATAGATGTATATAAAAAATTAAGTATATAGACACGAATTTTCGAACTTTTCCAATTAATAAATTTCCCAACTTCCCAATAACCCAACTTCCAAATTTCCGAAAAAAAAATTAAAAAAAAAATTTAATAATATTAGATAATTTTTTGTAATGAACCACTTTTCAGGATTTATCTGCTTTAAAAAATAAGATTCATGATTTGAGCTACTTTTCTATAAAGTAAGCAACAAATGGCTCCTTAAATTCTCCAATTTTTATATTATAAAGTGTAATGTATCTAAGTTGAGCCCGCTGGTTGAATTTTTTTACATAAATTTTTATAAAAATATTTTATTTTAGGCATAATAAAAATAATACTTACTGTGGTAGTTCACCCACCGCTGATCCGCTAATTAACAATAAAATTATATGGCGTATAATTTAATAATCAAATATTTTGTATAATAATCTTTTAATTATGAATTTTATTGATTATTAAGAATTTAGAACTACATACTCAGGTGGATTTCCTCTTAAATTGAATGTTTTAAATACAACTTCAACACGTTGTCCTGGTCCTGCTAAGAATGTATACAGACATTGACGCGAATGATTTTTATGATTGTGTAATAATGGGGCTGCAAATGTACCATTCTGTGGTCCACCAATACGTGAAACAAATGTTTGATCGCATTCTGCAAAAAAAAAAAAAAATTACTAGATACAAAAACCAAATCACAATTTTTAATTTTGTTCTCTTGAATTATAAAAATGATAAAAAAAAATGTCTCAATTAGAATTTACCAAGTTGGCATTTTTAAGGCAAATCAATGTTTCGAATTCATTCGAAAAGTGCAAATGTTAAGCAATTATTTGTGCAATGTTGTATTTAGGGTGGCTCATGCGTGAGCTAATTTGAATAAGAAATACATTTATTTCATTCATCGTATTTAGTTCGTTATTATTGTACAAAGTTGTTTTGCTGATTGTTGACTTATAAATTGCCTGAATTAAATGCCAACTAAATTAAGTATGACAAACTATAAAAGCAAAAAAGAGATAGCACAATAACTTTATGATGAATACATTAATTACATTTGTTTGTTATGCCATTCGCAATTGAGTAAATCGACAATAATAGTAATTTAAATCTTGAGGATATGAACAATTACAAAAAGGGCAGAGGCAGATAAAGATAGAAAGAGAGAAGTATAAAATGCAGTAGATTTCTAAAGATTAAGGGGAAAAGACAATTAATTTCATCCTCCATTTCAATCGATTGATTTGATTTTCTTAACCTGTTTGATGATTTCTTTAAAGGACTTTATAAGAGTTATTATTAAGAACTTTACAATTGATAACGAAAACTATCAAAACTGAATTTAAATGATTGAGGTGATTTACTTCAATTGCTACGATTTCACTCCATTCCTGATGAAATACACAAAGGCAATCCAATCTGCTACGTGCAGAGAGACAATCAAAGAGTTGATGATTGAACTTATCAGAAACGTGGAATCATGAGTTATATTTATTTACAATTTTAATGGATTAAAAATGATGGATTTTGGGTTAATTCTCTACATCAATTAATCTAATTTTTGCCTAAACTTTATTTAATTATTATTTTTAAATAGTTTCTTCTACATCATATATAAAGTAATTAATTGAACATTTAATTGATTATTTAGCACGAAAAAATAATTTGGAAAAATCGTTTATAATTGTGCAAACAAATTAATTGTTTTCGATATCAGCAATTTCAATTAAATACCTTTAAATATTTCATGACAAAATTATCATCATTGAGAAAATAATTTAGTTAATCATTTAGTTAATTCGAATTTTCACTTAATCCATCCATTACTGTTTCATAAGAATGCTTAATAAGCATAGTGAGAGTGATTATGTGTTACTTAATGCAATCTAGATTATCACATTTGTTAATCTCTAACTAACGACTTTGATTTTGGTAGAACTTGATTCCAATGTTCAAGTACTTAATTTTAACATACTAAATAGCAATTTCTATGAAAGCTTTCGCATTAATTGAAGTAATGTACTTAAGGTCATGTTTTTAATGGGTTTTCGAGAAGTAGAAATTTTGTACTTTATTAAGAAAACTGTACTCAATATTAAAGAGTTTATTATAATTTAGAAGCCTTTAAACCATTTGTTAAAAGACAAGTTATTTTCCACTTTCTAGGGGAAATTTCTTTTTTTGACTTGTAGTGATCTTATCTTTTTCTTAAATGAGGCAGAAAAGATTTTGTTAGATAAATTGGCATAATGATGCCTCATCATTAAAGTAAATTATAAAAAAGTTATATACATAAATTTTAATTAAGTTTCACGATATGAAACTAAAAGTAATTTCGGAAGTGAAAATGGCAAGAAAGTAGCAAAAAAGTATCAAAAGTTTTCCATTTACGTAACTAAGTGATTAATTAAAATTATTAAAAAAAAAAACTTTCAAAAAGGCCACAAAGTAGTGATATGAAATTTACTAAAAATAATTAATAAACATTTTCTAACATTTTCTAACATTTGCTAACATTTTCTGACATTGAGATTTGACATTGAAGACTAGATTTTCCATGTTTCTCCTTTAAAATGTGTACTATTCAAAAACATGGAATTTTTTGGCTTATTAAAGTATAATTAGATATGAAACATGTCACAACATCTTGCCCTTTAGTTTTGTTTTGCACAATTTCCTTTTTTGCTTTTTATTTAATTTTATTAAATTGAACATAAACTGATGATATAAATTTACAAAAATATTTGTTGTTGTGTTACATATTGAACATGTTTATATATAAATTATATAAAAATGTTTTAGATATATAACAAATCATAAATAACTGAGGCCAAATCTTGTTTTCTCATAATATTGTGATACAAGGACATTTAAAATTTTTCAGTGGTAGATAGAAAATGTAAACCTTAAGACGTGAAAATTTGATATTGTATAATTTCAGGTGGACATGTCCAATTTGCATATTTTTCTGTAAGCATTTTAGATCAATCAATTTGACTTTTGTCAAATTTCAACTTTCAATTATTTGCCGTTTGCTAATAATGAGCATAAAACTCTAAATTCTTGTTTAACGAAAAGATGCTTTCAATTTTATTTGTTGTTTCATTTATTAAGTTTAAAGATACATTCAGCTAATTGTGTATGTATGTATGTTTGCATAAAATATTGCCTTCAAAATATTTTATTGGCATAAAACCCTGAACTGCTCTTTCTAATATTCTTAGAAAATTTTTTTCTATATAAATCGATGGACTACATTAATATTTCTCTAAATCATTTATTACGTTCATCAGTCAAAGATAGAATCACTTGGCTTGTGACTTCTAAAATCAAAAGTCTAAAATCCTATAAAATATGAATATTTTTGATTTAATTTAAACATATTTTTCTGCCCATCTGAATATTATTAACAAATTTCTAAGTATGAAAATTAAGATATCAACTTGAAATTTTAGAAAGAAGTTTCGAAACGTTTCCATTTAGGTTGGTTAAAAAACAAAACGTTTCCAAAACGTGCCCATTTTTCTTTTTTAAAACAGTCTGTGAATAGATCTAAAATTTAGCTCAAGCATTTAAATACTTTAAAATTTGATTTAACTATTCAGGAAATGACATTTAAAATAGTATGACCCATAAATAAAAGTAAATGCCCCATAAATAAAAGTAGTACTTAATAAAATAGTTGCAGTCATTTATTATTGGCTTTTTTTTTCTGTAGTTTAATATTTCGTTTTAGTTTTAATTTTATTTATTTTTGAATAATAATTAACGCTTACCATTTATAATAAAAGTGATACTTAAGTACACACTTGCAATTTCATTGATTTTGTCTAAAAACAAAATGTTTTCTCCCTCCTTTAAATCATTATTATTGTGATAATTTTGGGTTGTTGCTAAGTAAAACAATATTTCTACTTTCCTTTTTCTTTTTTTTTATTTTTTTGCCATATATAAATAATGCTTACATATGAGTGTGTGTGCACGCTTAAATAAGAAGATTACTTTTCCTTATAAGTCTTTCTCTGTAATAATTTTTGTCGTTAAGTTTCAAGTATTTCAATTAAATTATAATGCAAAAAATTTTGTACGTTGACACGTTCAAGTCAAAAGACAATCAATATGTACAGAATCATGTATTGATTAACCTTGACTGGGTCCATAAATAAGTGTTTTCCAAACATATCAAGATGGCATTAAAAGATATTAACTTGCATTAGCAAAAGGAAGTTTGGAAAAATTTCCTTAAAAAAAGGAAAAAAAAAATCACTTTTGGACTTATTTGCTTTAAGCAATAACAACAAAAAAATCAATGCAATTTTCTTCTTCCTCTTTTTTTGTTTTTTGTTTTTTTTTTTTGATGGTTTTGATTTCTTTGATGGTTAAAGTAAAAGTGATTAAGTGATGAGTGTCTTTTCTTTCTATTTCATTTTCACAATATCAATTTTGAACTTTTCTCAATTAGAAAAGTGAAATGACATTTAAACAAAAAAAGAGAAGAAAAAATTATCTTTAGCTAACTGAAAACTGAAAGTGTGATTTATTTTCATTAACATCAAATTTCATTAAATGAACAAACAAAAATCATATAAATCGTTTGAAAATAAACTAGAAATTATTTACTATGATTTTATGTTATTTATGTTATTTTTTTTTCTTCTACCATTTTCCTTTATCCTTTAATATAACTAAAGTGTACGGGATATAATCGAAGATGTTGTGCAGTTATCATGTATTTTCTAAATGATAAAAAAAGTAAATATCACCATTATTTAATATTTTATTTATTATTTTTCTGTGTTATGTTTTAATCTCCGTTATATAATTACGAATAGTGTAATAAATGTTTGTGAAAATATTGAAAAATATTAACTGGCAAACGGGTTACATTTTGAATTGGCTACATTCATATTAACGAAATGTTTGCATGATCCATAGCAACGATCCAAGGATTTCATAAAAAGTGCAGAGATTTTATAAAATGAGAAGATTCGTACGTTTTGTAAAAAGACCACTAGTAAACTTGTTGGCCCATTAGAAGATGATATTTTTATATTTCATATAACCAGATTACAAAGAATTTACTGTTTTGGTATTGTGATAAATCCATGTTTCAACCACGATAGCTTAAAGATTTATTCAAATTTTTCTTGAATATTGTTAAACACTTTGTTGAAATGATCATATAAGAGCAATTCTGAAGGCAATTTTAAGCTAAAATTTTAAAAACATAACCGATCAGTTGAGTTGCCAGCAACGCTTGCATTCATCATTCTACAGAATTTGTTGAGTATTTCTGATGTAATGAATTCTTTTGAGCGATTTGATTTGGCGCGATTACTTAACCTCTGAAATTCATGGATGATGAAAAGTCTCGATAATATTTATTTTTTCACTTAAAATTTAATACTGATTTAAAACTTAAAAAATAATGCTTTAGCAAGACTTTAACTTATCTTCATTTTCACTTGAAATTCACAAGCTTATATGTCCTTAAGGGCTATCAGTGGCGAATAAGAAGGCATAACTTTGTAAGTAGCTTATTGATAGTTGGCAGTTGATGTAAGCAGGGTCACATTTAAAGTTGCTAACAGCAAATTTAAAATGTAAGGTAGCTAAAATCAATTTCTTCAAGTTTGGTAATGATAATCCTATTTTTTAATCTAAAATTTTCTAATACTAATTGCTTATAAAGACAATAAAGAGACTAAATCGCATAAGATTTTTCATCAAAAATCTTAATAATTCTTGCGATTCATTTTATTTTACTTTTTTAAAAATGTACTTTGAAAAGAGTACGATTTGCGAGTAAGGGAAATTGTCTAAGGCAAGGTAAGGTACTTGCAGACATCGCTAAATTACACCAGAATGCATAAAATTTTTTATTTATTGCTACTTTAAGAATTTATGGAAATCTAACTGATCTATCTGATCCAAAAAAGAAATTTGCACAAGTTTTAGAAATCTCTAATTGGTAATTTAAAAACAATTTGCTTTTCTAAAAGAGAATGAAAATGCAACTTTTGCTTTAGACTTTTATCTAAAAAATTCATCTCAATATCCCTCAGATTAGTTATTAGAACTGAACTCCTGAAACTTTAAATGTTTCATTGCAAAATATTCTTACCTTCTAACAAGCGTTATCTTTAATTTAGATTTAGATTTAGGAAATAGTTTTTTTTTTTCAATTACATCATGAGATTTTCGGCAAAACATCCATAAAACTTTCTTTTTTTTTAAATATTTTTATTGTTTTTATTATTGTTATTGTTGTTGTTTTAGATTTTAATATTCCAAGCATGAAGGTTTTATGTTGTAATTACTGCTTTGTTTTGTTTATTATTTTTCAGTTTTGTTTCTTTTTTCGTAGATACATTTTCCTTTTTGTGTTGTTTGCCTTTGTTTCTTGTAGCAGCGAGCACGTACATTTTGCATTTTACATTTTACATTTTACAATAAAATTAACAAATATAAATGAAAAAGTAGAGAATTTTTCGTTATGCTTTTTGAAAACTTTTTAAAATTTTACTTTATTTGATTTGATTTGATTTATTTATTTGAATCGTTCAAGCATCTTTTTAAGAAGATTCTTTTTTTTTTTTTTTTTGCTTTCTGTTTATTTACTTTGGTGAATGTTTGTATTTTATTTAATTTTATTTTATTTAGTTTTGTTGTTGTTTGTTTTTTAACTTTTTTATAGATTTAAATAATTGGTTTGGTTGTTTGTTGTTTTTTTTTTCTGTTATACATATAAATATTTATTAAATGAAATTTTCTTTGAACTTTTTTTCGTAACAACACAATCTATTTTGTTTTTTTTTTTTGTTGAGAAAATAATTTACTAATATTTGTTTTTAACTTTAGTTTTAATTCTGTTTTAAACATTCATGAATTTTATTCATTTTATCATTAATTTGAATGATAAATTAACAAGATGACAATTTATTTAATATTTATATTTATGTTTATCTTTTTTTTTTCTTATTTTGATTTTCTTCTTTTTTTTCTCATTTAGATTAAATTGAAAGGATGAGGGCGTAAAGAAGTGAAAAAGTCCATCAAACTTCCGAGAACTTTAACAAATCAAATTTTAAAGTATATTTGCCCCTAAAAGCAGATTATATCAATTAATTAGTGATTAGTTTCGATTAGATTGTTTTAATTGAAATGACATTCTGAACTCTGAATTCTAAACTTAGAAAAGAAAGAAACTTATTTCGCCTCTTAATGATAATTAACATTATATTTCAACTTTAAGTTGCATTCACGATTGAAAGCGTTTTACGACTGCATAAAGTTATTTATTTTATGTTTTGTTATTTACAAATTTTCTTTGTTCTTTGTTCTTTGTTCTTTGTTCTGTATAAACTTTTTGATTTTGTTTATGTTAATTTGTTGCCTTAATTTGTTGCTTTAATTAACAAGTGTCATTATCTAAACATTGTACAATACATTTAAATTGTTACGGTTATTGTTTCCTTGTCATTCCCTGGTGAAATTTGTTTGGCTTTTTTTTTTTTTTTGTAAATCATTTTGTTTTCTGTTTTTCTTCCAACTTTATTTGTTTATATTTTTCTTTTAAACGATTCAACAAAAACAACAACTCTGCTAAATTATTTTTTACGTTTCCTTTTTTTAAAATTGAAAAGTTGTAAAAACTTAATAATGTTAAAGATATGGAAAATTCTTTGCGTTAACATTTTTTAATATAATTTTTATTTATTTATTTAAAAATTCATAATGTTTAAAAGATTTTTTTCCCGCACTTGAATCATTTATTATTAAAATTTTTAATGTATTTCCGAAATTTTTTTTTTAATTTTTTTAAATTTTTTCATTTTGCATTTAAGTTTGATTTTGTTGTACAACAAAATTACATAAAATTCCAATAAATTTTTTTAATATTTTATTTAGATTTCTTTTAAATTGTTTTGACGTACATTATAAAATGTTTAAACTTTTTTTAAATAAAAACCATTTAATTCTTAATTAATTTTTTGTTTAAATCATATGCAGTTTTATTTTATTTTTTATTTATTTCACACAAATTAAATTGAAATATACACATAAATTTATTTCAAATATTTAAAAAACTCCTTTTTAATTAATTTTATTTGTTATGTAGCATTATGATTATTATAATTATTTTTTTTATTATGATATTTGTCGAAAGAAAAAAAATATATATATATATAAATTTTTATATAGATTTATTAATTAAATGATTTACTTCCATTAAATTAATTAATTGTTTAATTAATCGTTTAATTTATTTGGTTTTTATTGTACAAAATTTCTTTTCAAAATTAATTAAACTTAATTAATTTTAATAGTTTTGTCATAAACGAACAACAAACAACTCCTACAGAATAATTAACAACATCACAGCCAATTTTTAGTTTTTTTTTTTAATTTTTTTTATTTAAAAAAAGTTTTTTTTAAAATTATTTTTCTAACACTTATTCATATTGATACAGTAGGTGGTTACATTTAATTAAATTCATTTAATTTATTGTACGTTATATGTTGTGCTTTTTTTGCTTTTGTTCTTATTTATTTTCTTTCCATTATTAAATAATTGATTTTTGTAACAAAATATATTAATTGAAAAATTAACAATTATAATAGATGATGGGTTTTTGTTATCCATCTGGAAAATTACCGGGACCCAATTGAAGTTTATCTCACTTGGGTTCACTCATCGATTGACCCACAACTATAATAATAACAATAAAAACGGCTAATAGCACTAAAATGCAACAAATCGCTACAGCAACCATGGCTCTATTGCTCATACAAAAAAGAACTCTTTCAGTACAAACAAAACAATATTATTTAATTAATTATCTAATTATCTAATTTTAAATTAATTAATTAGTTTTTCTATTTATAATTTTGTTTAGTTTTAGTATTATTATTAACTTTGTTGGAAAATTAAATTCACATCACTTTAGTAGAAAATAAGTCAAATTTATCTGTTGGAGTAAAAAGAAAGATTTTTATATTTTATGAAACAAAATTATTGTTGATTGTGAACTGAGTAAAGAAAATCTATCATTCCTAAAGTGAAATATTTGTATGCATAGCATTTTCTATTACACCTATGAAAATCTTAATGTTTTACCTTAAATTTGATCATGTCCAAATGTCCTAAATTTTTTAATTATATCCGGTAAAAATAGGTAAAGGATATAAAGTATCAAAATCATAATACAAGTCATTACATTCTTCACAGGCTCAAATCGCTCAAATCGTTGAGAACTAACCTAACTAAATAGTTTGAATAGTTTGACTAATTTCACAGATAATATTGCCTGGAATGAAATTTTAGATTGTGAAGAGATATTTTCTGTTAAATTTTATATGAATTAAATGGATTGCTTGACTTTTGTTTCTGATCCATAATAAAGTAGAATATATTAAAGAATAAAACAGGTCCATTCTTATAAGACAGGTCCATGCATATAAGACTTTACAAAAAATTTCTATCAAATTTTAAAAAGCCATTTCACTTTTTTTCAGTTGAATAATACAGACTGATAGAATTTTTTTTGAAATTTTCAAAATTCTCGACACTCTGGCTTTCGATGCTTAATGTTCTGACATTTCCTCTCAAAGTCGTTGTAAACTTTTTTTTTTTTTAGCTAAATTTTAGTTTACATGTTTGAATTCATTACATGCATACTTGAAAAGAATAATATGTGTATGGAGAAATTCTTTTTTTTACTCGGTCATTTTGTATAATTTTGTATAAATTATTTCTCTTTTTCCCCACAAAAAGCAAAGGATGTTATTTTATACGCATGTAAAAATAGTTTCATTCCTTTTTCATGTTATACATCAAATGCATAAAACGTTTCTGAATTATGCATTTCTTTCCATTATATTATTTATTTATTTATTTATTTATTTATTTAATATACAGCATAGATCATGATAGAATTTAAAATTGGTGCGCATATAGAAAAGTAAAATAAATATGTTGAAAACAAATGACATAAATTGCAATTTCTCATGTGTACGTGTCATAAAAATTATTAACAATGATTTTCATGATTTATGACTTTTATCGATTTATATAAACAACTTTTTTTTCAATAATTTCCATAATACTCTGCTTTCAATGTCTAAATAGCATTTATATATAAAGTTATATGCCACATTAGATGGACATGTCTAATTTCAAATACTTTTTTATACAATAAACGAATTATAGCAAATTAATTTCCAGTTTCATTTGAAGTTTAACTTTAAGAGAACTGCAATTTTTAAGTGGGCATATCAGTTTTGTTTTTTAACAAAGGATTTTTGTTATAACAGATCACATATTTTTCTTTTTGTTTAAAGATCACAAGAGATTCCATTTCTATTTAATAGCAGACTCTTACGTAAGCACCCGTCTTACATAATCCAACTTAAAGCCATGTGTACTTTATTTCATCTTTTAACAATTTTCATGTCATTTTGAAAAGTATTGAAATGTTATGTACAAGTTTTTACTCTTGTCAAAATTCAAATTTATAAAAAAAAGTGAAGCTAGCAGATTCTTAAACACTTTACACAATTTTTCTTTTATTGTAATTCCAAATTAAATTACAAACTAATAATGTAGAAAGTTATGATTATAATTATCGAATAAATTAAAAGTTTCAAATCATTCAGAAAGTAATTCCGAATTGGATTCATGTCAAATCTCTTTTGAAAGGCCGCTTCATGCCATACTGTTGTACAGTAAATTATTTCTTAAATTAAATTGATATTATCCATTCGAATGTTATCGGTTTATAACAGAGATGAAAGTCACATTTAGAGGGCTTTGAAATATTTGGTTGCACTTTTACGGCTTGCAATTATCTGTTCCTTATTTCAATTGAAATACTCTTAATATTCCAATTGTCAAAAATAGAAGTTTAACGAATCGAATTTTATGAGAAATGTCAATAAAAGGAAACAAGCACAAAAAAATAAACGGAAAAATGTTTGCACAAAATTAAATTCAAATCCCTTGCTGCACAGATGTTTTATAAAATGGACTACTCTGCCATATTACAAATGGTGTTTGGTCTATATAAAAAAAGCAAAAACAAAACGCTACAAAATCATTTTACCAAATTATTTACATTATACACACCTTCATGTATATTCAAATTATTTTCATGTAATTTATGTGAAATTAAGGTTACGTTAAATTGAGGTTAACTTTTATATGCACATCATTATAAAGCAACCCGCTATATATATCATTACTAATGGTTTTAGATATATATATATATATATATATATAAATTTTTTTTCATGTAAAATATAAAAAAAAAAGAGAAATATTAAATTTTAAGGAAATATTTCATAAGCCGCAATAAATTGACTAAATACATTAATCTTAAGCAAAACATTCTAAACTAAATGTAGAAATGTTGGAATAATTATAAAATATACAATTGTCAAGAGTATATGGAATATTATCTATAAAAGTTGTATGATAGTTATATTTCGTCACTAAGAATGTATCTGCAAATGTGAAAGTACATTATAACTTTCTTCCACATGAATTTTTTACAAGCAACCTCAGTGCTTTCATAGAATGTAAATATAATGACTCTGTTTGATTAATTAAAGCAAATTTAAATAAAAGGCTAAATTGGAAAAGCCAAAATGTCCAATATATTTCAACTTACAAAATTGATTATATTTGATAACTTTAATGAAGATAAATTTTCTCCATTATTTACCAGTTGCTAAGCGATACGCCCATAATTTTTGTTTATTTTCTCGCCGTTGGCGTTTTTTCACATCCTGATAAATTGCAAAAGGTAAAAGATTAAAACTTTCTATGTTTATTGCTATTATTACAGCTAGAGTTAAAAAGGAGAGACATACACTAAATGGAACAAATAAATTACATTTCATCAAGTAATTAAGTTCAAGTTCTCTCTTTAAAGTTTTTTAATGCTTTATTCATTACTTCTAAATTTCTCAAAATACTTATTACCCTAGTAAATTGAATAAACAGTCAAGCCAAGTGGTATATAAAATTCAAATGGTAGAAACCATCTTTGGAACAATGAATTAGTTCCGCTCAATTTATAAATGTCTACGTAATTTCTAAAACGTTTCGATTGCTTCATTTTTAACCCTGATCTTCTCGCTCATATTTCTAAAATGATGTATACATTAATTTATATAAATATACATATTTATAAAATACACATATATACATATACACATATACACATATACACATATACATACAAAAACACACACACGCATAGAACAATAAATTAAGATCTATATTTTATTGTTTGTTCACATTTTCCATCATTATAATTTCACAGGTTTATTATTTGTATTGTTGTTGTTATAATATGTTGCTGGTATCTTATTATAACACTAACAATTTTAATTTTAAATTGAAATAAAAAAATAGTTCCAAATTCTAAAAGTTTCATATTTGGAGTAAATAGAGGAAAACAGTCTGATTTCTGTGCAGGTTTGGAAAAAAAAATCCAAAACAAATTATAATAAATCTGGAGATTATTATAAAAAGTGGTTTGTCAAAGCATGAAAGGGTTTGGTATAATTTTGAGGCCCATTATACTTTGCATTATAGATTATTAAAATTTGACTTACGTGAGTTCCTGAATATCTCAAGTTTTCAAACTTTATGTTATTGCAGCTTCATGTGGCAACAGAGGAATCCGGATGCCGGATACCAACATAATTTGTTCAATATTTCATAGATAAGTAAAAATTTTGTTTTCAAAAAATTTCTGAGCCATAGTAACCGTTCAAGTTAGTCCAGTTTGGGAAGTACTGCCCAAGAATAACATATGCATTGGTATGTGTAAACCGCATAGAATTATAAGAAACTTTTCATTAAACAATTCCAATAAAGAAAATTTATATTTTTTATGTTTTTTTTTATACTAAGAATAAGCTCATTATCCAAAAATATTTCAATATTTGCACAAAGAAAAAGATTTTTATTTTTGGTTTTGTTCTTTCTCTTTATTATTTTTATACTCTACATCACTTCTGGTGCGGAATACGATGAATTAGTGCAAATGTATGAAATAACCAGAAAAAGGTGAGACAGACCCTTTTTGTATTATGCCGATCGACTCAGAAATATTTTCTGAATGAATTTAAGCTTGTCTGTCTGTCCATTTGACTGTAAATTTTTTTTTTATCAAAGTACAAGTCACAATTTTCAAGCTATTTGAATAAAATTTGGTATGCAGACGTGATTTACAGCAAAGTTGCTTTGAAATGATATTGATTAAGATTGGACAAGT
This sequence comes from Melophagus ovinus, assembly GCA_023089585.1. NCBI lineage: Eukaryota > Metazoa > Arthropoda > Insecta > Diptera > Hippoboscidae > Melophagus > Melophagus ovinus. The sequence continues at coordinate 7,433,864 of JAKKIB010000177.1, forward strand.
ATTAAGACCATGCCCCATACAACAACTTATTTAAAAAAAAATTTCTAAGGGAGAAAAATTAATAAAAATGCAATGTAGGGTATTTACCAGTCGCATTTAACCTATTATAATATATAGACTTATTTTGTTATGAATTTCAAAATTGCAGAATAGCTGTAAAAGCAATAAAACCAAAGAAAAAAAATTATACTAAATAAAATAAACAAACCAAATAAAATGGAAAATATTTTTAAATTTCATGCAATCGAATCGAATGGGAAATTTTTGCAATTAATCAATAATGTTTCATACAGTTTTTTTTTTTATTTTATACTACAAATACTTGAAAAATATTTCTTACCAATAACATTAAAAAATATATAGCATTTCCATTAAATTTATAAGATTCAAACATTTATTGTTATAAATATATTTTAATGTAAATTGAAATGAAATGAAATTTTAATCAAATAAATAAAAGGCATTCATAAGTAAAAACAAATTTTTTTTTTTGGAAATTACAAATAATTAATGCAGTTTAAACAGTTTATGCATTTAATGCAAAGATTTTCGAAGAAAGCTCTTTTGATTGACTATTAATTTTAGCTTAAAATTATATCAAAAGTGTTTCTTACAAAAAAATAATAAAGTATAAATTTATTTTAGAAGATTTCATGTAAATCTGATTTGAATGGATAAAATAGATCGATTTAGATGCACAAGTTCATTACCATCAGCAAATTATTAGACTACGTGAGTAAATGAGAATGCATTCCACAAGAAAAACGGATCGGAACTGCTCTTCTCTAGAATATTCCTCTTAGATTTAATAATTTAAACTTATTTTATGCGCAGTGTAAAATATTGGAATAGTCGTATAACTCATAACTAAAATTGCACTCTACACCAATTTTAGTCTGCGGTAGGGAAATGTCTAACACTCAGAAGGATTTGAGATAGACCTAACTTTTATTATATCGATCGACTGAGAATTACTTTTCGTTTCGCATTTTAAGCCTATTTGTCCATACGTCTGTCTGTTTTGGCAGTTCATGTAAATTTGCTATGAAAGTAAGATCAGATTATAATTACTGCCACGCCTCATATAACAACTCATTTAACAAAGGATTATTTTGTAGGCAAACATTGAAATTTTGGATATTCTTTTATAAACATGCGATATAGGATATTTAATAGTCGGCCATGATCGGCTATAATGTATAAACTTGTTTAAATTCTATTTGTAAAAATTTATATAAAATTTTCTGTTTCATAATGATTTTTTTTTAATGCAAAAAAGTAAATTGGATAAAACGATAAAACTATGAAATAATGTAATTTTGAAAACTTTTTCAAATGCTCATTTCATATCGTTATCTACAGTAATGATCAATAGAGAGAACATAAAGTTGGTAGATGATAAGTAGAAAGTAAAATAAATGGGGAGAATCAACATTTTGTAAAAATGCTTATTGCAAAAATTTTTAGTTTTAATTGGCATTAAGTTTTCTTTTTTCATTATAATTGTTTAATTTTAATTATACGAAAAGAATAATAATGCATTATGGAAAAGAAAAATTAAATGGAACAAAAGGAAGATAGAGACTCTTATGTGAAAATTTATATATAAATCTTCAGAGTTTTTAATCCATTGAGACTGTTGATTACTTTTAGAATTCATCTTTTCTATATGAAATTGCAATTAAACTTTATTGCGAAAATAAATTTACAAAAAAAAAAAATGAAATACATAAAATTATATTAATTTCTACTCAACTCAAGGTTTGTTAAAATATTTTCTACTTATTTAGCACTTTGAAAAATGTATGAAATATTGAATTTCTCATGTAATGAGGCCACTTATCTTCTGCTGCCAAACTCTTGTCAAATTTTTAAGCAAGATATGCCATTTAATTTTCTTTGCACACATTTATATTTTTTGACAAAAGTTGAAGAAATTGCCCCGCAATTGGTTCGACCTTTTGAAAAACACGAAAATTATAGCACTTGAAATCCCATAAAAAAAACAGTTTTTTATTAGATTTTTTAATTACTTGCTAAGTTATTTTGAATACAAAATATGTCTAAGCAGGTAATATGAAAAAAATTTAGAAAATATATCGAATTACAGTCATCAATTCTTAAAATCAATTCCCGTATAAGTAATTTGTGTTTTCGCTAGAACTCAAATTTAGGCAGTAAATACAAGAGCAAGTACGATAACGAGTATGGCTTTTAAATGATATTTAAAGTGTCGGAGCGAAAGTTTTAATGCAGCCACAGGTCAGATCAGAAGCCTTGATAAATATCAAGCTGGATTTTTAATATCAATTATTCGTTATTTTCAAATTATATTCAAACATCAAGCACTACAGAAATTTTATCAATTGCAATAGGAAATTTTTGATTCATGATTATAATTAACAAAAAAATGTTCTCTTTGTTGTGAGATCCCAAACTATTTATGAGTAAGTTATAAAATTATATTAAATATTTATTGTTTGGCAAAGCATTAAAATCTTTCTTATTATTTGAGTCTTTAGTTTTTAAGGTTTCTTTCTCTCTCTTTTCTTTCTTACTTACATAATCATAAATTTATACGCTATAAGCGATTTCTTAACATTGAGATAAAAGAAAGTAACCAAGCAAAAAAAAAACACACAAACAAAGAATGAAAATTAAAATGCTCATAAAAAAAATTGTAAAAATAATAAAAGAATTATTAAAACCAGTTTATTACTTTTTGTAGAATAAGTAAATATAAATAATTACTTTACATTTTTATTTAACATATGATGCGCCCAGAAGAAGCGCAAAAGAAGTAAATTGAGAGAAAAGATAAATAATAAATTCACTAGAAAACGATGTAATCCTTAGTCTGAATTATCTATAGAATAAACAATACAAGAAAATAAAGTGATTAGTTTCATGTTGGTGGAAAATATACAAGCAAATAATAAATTTAGATAATTTATAGACTTCAAAAGTTCTATAGCGATATAAATAATAGAAATATGATATTTACTTTTGCTTGGGCATGTTAAATTCCATAGATGAAGCTTAAAAGGATTTTGGAAGAAAAATGGGGCCTAATTGTATTTTATAAGTTTTATAAATTTCACTTAAATCGAAACTTTATTTGAAGTTTAAGTTATAAATGTTGATCGTTTGTGTGTTTTCCTCTTGAAAAGATTCTAACTAATTGATTTTTTTTCATTTAAATATCTAGTACAGAACAGAATGGTAAGCTATGGGAAATACCTGGCACTACAGATAGACATTTAGAAGACATAGAATTTACTTTTACCTTTATAAGTTATGAAACCCAAAGAATGTTTTGTAAACTCTGTACCTGGGATCTCAATAGTTGTGAATAAAAGTTATGCTACAAAAAGAAGTAGTGACCACTTTGAACTAAGAATAACTTACATACAAGATTTCAGATAAATTCTAATTTCATTATAATAAAAAACTTATATGTGACTTCCAATTTAACTTTAAATTGCGGGCCATAGAATTGTGCTACACTTTAAGTTATATATTTTTACTGGAATCATTTATTGCAGCAACTAAATTAAGTGATAACTTTTCAAATCCTCTTAAATCTTCGTCTTTGCATGAATAATAATGCTAGAAAGTTGTTATATGATAAATTATGAGTATCAAAATCACACAACATTGGAAAAAAATTCGCTTGAAAGAAAAATCAAAAATCCTATTAAATAAATTTGTGTTTTTCTTTTGTGTTGGTTGCTTTTTTTTAACCACCATACTCATTTGTCACTATGTTTGTGACGCCTAAAAGAAAGCAACAAATATGTTATAAAATGTATACATTTTTGAACACCATTCAATTTTAAGTTGATTTAGGTATGTCTGCCCCTCTGTCTATTTGTCCCTGTATCCATTTTAATCGCCGGAAAAGATACACCGAGCTTAAATTTGGCAGAAATATTGGAAGTTTATATATGCTGTTTAGTATTGAAAATGAGTTAAATAGGTCAAAAGGCACGCCCTCAGCGCAACGTAGTTTGAGACTCTCTCTCTGTTTTCTCAAGCAAAACTTAAAAACTGAATCAAATAGAAAGCTGCCATTTTGTACAAATAATAAAGCCTGGTAAAAATCGTGCAAATTGGCCACGCCTACCTGGAATTATATAGTTTCAAATTATCCGTCTGAAGCATAAATTATCAAATAAGATGTCTAGGTGAGGAGTATTTAAGATTTGACTTTAACTAAATATAAATTTTTTTAAAATTTTTCTGTTTTATTTTTTCGATTTGTTCTTTTTTTTGCTTATCTTCTTTTATGCTCATACCATTACAACAGTTGCTATCATTTTGTCAATAGCTTTCTTGATTTTCTCTTTTTCTCTGCTTTTCTATACAATATTTTACAAAAAACCAAACACAATTGTTCAACTGTTTTGTAAAAGTGTCTCTCTCTCTCTCTGTGTGTGTGTGGTGTGCCTGTGTAGATTTGAAAGAATCAATCTACAATGCTATAAAATACAATGGTAAATCTTCGATTGTACCTTTCATATATTTTGTATTCAGTCGTTACATACTGATACTGATGGACCACTCATACTAAACGCTCTGTTAGATGAACTATCTTTTCCAGGCAGTTGAGTTTTACTGACATATATCTTTTTTAAATTTTCTTACTTGTGCATATTTTTTTTAATGCATTTTTTTTGTTTTTGCAATTTCTATTCACTGTACACGGATAACAATTGTTTTTTAAGTGATTTGATGAACATCAATACCTAAAAGATGATCATTACTTTAGACCTTGCAAAATACTTAACACGAATCTAGTTTTACAGAAAATAATATTCTATTCGATGAAATTAAATAAATCATTTATGCATAAGTCCATAAAGAACGTTATTGGTTTAAAGCAAGGTGAAAGATTTCGTGTAACTTGTAGAAACCTTGAGATGAATTTTTTTTAAAAAAAAAAATAACTTTTTGGCTGAAAGAAACGCCATGAAAGCAGTCCATAATTTTAATAGCGATCTAAAATATTATTCAAAGTAAAGTAAAGGAAAGTAAATTTGTAAAAAATGTTTAATTCATATCGACCCTATTTTGAATCTCTCTGGTCTGCTTTGGCTTTCAAAACATGCATAAATTTATACTTTGCAAGATGCATTTTCCGTAGTTGAGAATTTAATATTCAAGTGTTTAAGATCATTATTTTAAATTATTCGTATTTCTATATATATTTTAAAATAAAAAATATTTGATTTTGCATTAGGCCAGAAGTAACTTATTTAACACCCTTCACTTTTTAGAATTTATGAGAGCAAATACGTCCCACACTTTTAATCGAATACTTTTAGAAAGAATAATTAGCATAAAATCATGAAAACTTTTCATTATTGCAAATTCCAAAGAATATTTTGTTTATTATTACAGTTTTGCTTACGGAAATTTCTAAGTTATGAAGAAAAAATTTTATTAATCATCAACCAGAGATCGCTAGATCGATCAATGCACAGAATCGTCTGTCAAAATATCAGTCTTTATAACACTGCAGAACCTTTACCTTTTATCCATCTAACTCCATACGTCTACCTTGAATTTAAATTTAATAAACATTGTAGTAATAAATGAATTTAAATGGTCTATAAAATAATGCTCATATTCTTCTATTCCCGAAATCTAAACTGAGCTTACGTAACGCTGTGCTAGAACTACGTTACGTATTGAAGCCTGCCATACAAATTTGTCAAAAAGTCCAGTTTTCTTATTCGTTCTCTATTTGCTCCTTTTGACTTCTAAATAATTTAACATTTCAAGAAGTATAGAAAATTGGGCATACAATTTAATGAATGATTTCAATTTAGTTCACAATCATCATTTTTAAAAAGTTTTTTTTTTTTAGATAACTTACGCTTTTTGTTGCACAATTTTGTTTAAACAATTATAAGAGCTAATAGATTATTTAAGCATTTTGAATTAAAAAAAAAAACTGGAGCAATTTAATTGATAATTTTTGAAATGAATGAAAGTCTTATAAATGTGTAGCAGTTGATAAAGAGAGGCAAAAAAGGAAAAGCGAAGATGTTTGATCCAAGTATAAGAAGCGTAGCTACAAAGCGAAGGGAAAGGCAAAGTTTTTTTTTCCTTTTTTGAAGATTTTCTGAAGATGCGATGTAGAAAGAGAGTTCACAATTTCACTTGTAAGATTTTTAATTGAATTTACTTTTACTTAAAATATTACTGTAATTTTTAATAATATTTTTGCATTTTCATTAAAACATATTTAGTTTTTTGTTTTCTTATATATTTTCTCCACATTGTTTCGTGTTACATTTTACACTGATAATTTTAACATGATGATGAAAGAATTTTGCAAAACTCCTATTTCATTAAACAATTTAGCGAAATTATTAAACATAATTTTTAAGCGATTTTTTAGGCATTTTTTTCTGTTTTTAATTTTTTTTAATTCATTTATTAATATTATTCTTTTCTTTGTATTTTTTAAAAACGATAATTATGCATTGAAGCGCTTTAAATGTATGTACGTGCACGGCCAAAGCAAATCGACTGATTCCAGACGCTAAAGAATTTTTAAGGGTTATTTTATGAGTTACTATGAAGAAATAGACAAATGCAATAAAATTTTCCGGCTATATAAAGTTTTTACTCAAGAAAACAAGAAAAAGTATGAATCGCCAAGTAACTGAAAGCTTAACTTTTTATGATTTAACACAAAAAAGGGAAAATCATTTAGAAAATTAGTCAAGAGAGAAAACAAAAAAAAAGCTTAAAACTCTTAGAATGAGAAAAGCTTTAAGCTATAGAGAATAAGTTTCTAAAACTTATTCCCTAAAGCTTTTATAATAATAATTTCGTTCAATTTTATAAGATAATTCGTAAAGGAAAAAAAGAACACGAAAAATGAGTTAAGGACAAAAAATTGTTTTTTAATAAAAACTGATAAATCAATTGGTAGAGGAAGTTCGTTATAAGAGAGAGAGGATCCAAAGCATAGACCAATTTGGAACAATTTAGTTTAACAATTTTAATATTCATTTTGAAATCTGCTCTACGATTGTCATTGTGTCCTTATGTTTGCAACGCCTAAAGGGAACCTTTAGAAATCGTATTCTAAATATCTCTATTCTTCTGTTTACATCTATACTCTTGATTAATCTAAATCGATATAGCCATGTCTGTCCATCTGTCATTCGGACACAGAAAAGTTTTGCCATTATTTAATATTGAAAATGGATCGAATTGTTCGAAGGACACTCCCACAGTGCAACGTAAACTAAGAGCTATTTCTATAATTTCTATATACGAAAATTAAATGAATTGTATTAAAAAAAATTTTCCCAATAATAAATATTGATTATTATTCATTGTAAATTATTAAATATTTAATTTAATGTATTAATTTAATTAATTAATTATTTAATTTTCAAATTTTCAAATTTTCAAATTTTCAAATTTTCCATACATAATCAGTTTACATTCAACAATTGAGAAATGAGCTTAATGCAAACAAATTAAATCTTAAATAGAGTCACTAAAAGTGAATTTCACTTGCGTTATTTGCTGACATGGAAAGTGTTTTATGTTTGATGAAATATCATAAAAATAATTGATTGATATAAAATATAAGAAATATTCTTCTTACGTTATTATATAAAGAATATAAAATAAAATATAAAAAAAAGAGGTAAAAAAACGAACAATGGAAAAAAAATTCAATTCAATTTACAATGGAATAAGAAATATATGTAAATTATATATTCTCAATGATTGACGTTGACAAAGAAAATAAAGAAATGTGTGCACGATGGTTGTCAAGTAGAATTCGATTTTCCTTTTTTTTTTGTTTTGTTTTGTTTTTCCTTTTTCTTGTTTTTTGCTTTTGTTGCTCTTAAATTATAATAAACCTTATAAAATTATAAAATTATGGTTATTGTTACTGTTATCAGTTAAATATCTTATCAAACGAGTGACAAAAAATTTCTCTCTCAATCACGTGCCATTTTGAGTGTAATCTCATTTCCTTTCTGCCTTTTTCTATATATATATATATATATATATATATATATATATATCTTTTTCTATCTCTGCCTCTCTTTCACCCTGTCAATGTTTTTCTGTGGCATTGAATGAATAAATGAATGAATGAATTAACGATTGTATGTGATAAAAGAAGCTTGCACAGAGAAAAATGGAAAAACAATCCAAATAAATCATTCATTTGATATAAGTCTAGCAATAGTGTAAAAAGCTTTATAAAATCCTTTTTAATTCTTCAAAAAAACAAAAAAAGCAAGAAAAGTACGAAAAAATGCAAAATACTCTTCCATTCTGTTTTCATTGTAACTTTTTCTTTTTTTCTTTTTTTTTTTTTTTTTTTTTTGAAATTTTACGCTATTTTTCACAAAATTCTCTGTAATTCTTAATGAAATGGAGGGAAATAGGTCTGTTCTGGTATATTGTTTTAAATATGTCTTAGGATCATATATATCTGAACTGCGTGAAATAAATATAAATCGTGTTAGAAATATAAATTTATGAAACATTTTCGCTAGTGAAAGTGAAACTTATTTTCTTTATTCAGCCATTACCTGGTCATGTGTTCTGGTTTTGAAACTATAAAACTTGTTGAATTTTTTAGGTGTAATTTTCATTATAGAAAATATGTAAAATTTTGATTAAAATTTTATATAAGATGTATATGATCAGATCAGATCAGATCAGTTCAATTGAATGCAGATGAGTACAAATGGATCCATATGGTTCAAGTTTTGTTCATACAGATTCATAAGGGTCGCAGTGGATCCAGATGAACTCTTATGGGTCGAAAGATATTTATATGGATTCACATGGGTTGATATGAGCCTACATGGATCTATATAGGTCAAGCAAAGTCCAATTGGATTCAAAGTGGCCCACTTCTCACTTCATAGTGAAGCAAGCTATTTTTATTTGTTATACTTTTACGTAAGAACTTACAATAAATATTAATTTATTTAGGAAATATTAGATATAGTTTTCATTAGAGATTTTAATAAGCAACTTAGATTTTAGCTTATCATAAAATATTTACAAAAAAAATTATCTTAATTATAAACATTTAAATTAATTGAAATTTAAGTATTCAATTAATGTTTATTCATGTGATATTAAATTATTTTTAATATAACTTACCTGCATAAAATAATGGCAGTATATTAAATATGAGCAACAATAAGAAAATTGTTTTGAACAATTGCTGGCAATCTTGTAGATATTTGTATAAAATTTTACAAATTGTTGGACGTTGAAAGGAGACTTTAAACGATTTCTTAGGTTCATTAATATTTTTTGTGTTGTTAGTGTTGTTGTTGTTGTTGTTGTAATTATTATTATTATTGTTGTAACTATCATTATTATTATTATTATTATTATTATTATTATTATTATTATTATTATTATTATTATTATTATTTTGTTGTGTTGTTGTTGCTGTTGTTGTTGCTGTTGTTGTTGTTGTTATAATTATATAGTACAGTTGTCGTTCGTTGCTTTTTATAGGAAGTTTTTTTTTGTAGATTTGTTTTGCTAACATTTTCATAATAAATATTATAATAATTATTCATAATTTGTGTAGATTGTTGTTGTTGTTTTTTATATTGATAATGATATTGATAATAATAATATGATTGAGATATTGTACTACGATCATGATCATTATGGCAGCATTTGTTAGTATTATAATCACAACATAAAAATGATAACGGTAATGTTGTTGATGTTGATGCTGGTGACAATGACAATGATAATAATGGTAATTTCTTAATTGCTGTTGTTGTTGCTGTTGTTGTTTGTATACTTCGTCTATTATTGCTATATTTCGTGATAGAAAATTTCTTTGGGTAATTATTGTTTGCCCATTTATTCGCATAGAATTGCTGTGATTGCTTTTGTTGTTTTTGTTGCAATGATTGTTGCTGATGATGATGCATATGTTGCTGATGTTTTTTCGTTTGCCACGTATAATTATTGAATTGATATTTGGCCAAATTATCATGTATTGTCTTATTTGTTGAGATTGAGGTTCCTGTTCCTTCTACTGTTGCTTTATTTTGCTGTAATAATCTATCAAACATAACAATATTAAATATTGCACATAATAGTATCTCTGATAATTGCCTTTCTACTGTAAGACTGTTATAATCAAAATTTCTATTATCAGTATTGCTCTTATCAGCTGAATATTGTAACGTTATTTCTTTTAACATTGATTGTTGTTTTGGTTGTTGTTGTTGTTTTGGTTGTTTTTGATGTTGGTGTTGTTGATGTTGTTGGTGATGTTTTTGGTATTGTTGGTGTTGTTGTTGTTGTTGTTGTTGCAGTTTTTGCTCGATAAATCCATGCCGGTTTAATTGAAAATTTGACCACCAACATTTTTCTATTCTTAATTCTTGTTGTTGTTTATTGAACACAAATACTTTAAGCGCTCTTTTTTTGCTTGTAATATTATTACTTTCTCTAAAATTATTATAATTAATTTGTTTTCTCTTCTTTTCAAAAATTTCCTTTTTATTTTTATGGTACAATCGTTTTACATGTGATTGATTTTTCTGTTCTTTTACAATTGAAGGATTTTTGAACTCATTTATATTGATGGAGTTTTCCGGGAATGTTTGAAATTTATACATTAAGGCCATATTTTGCCCTGTAAAATAAAAATCGTTCAAATAATTGTTACAAAAAATTAACTATTTTATATACAAATAGATTTATTGAAAAAGAAATTTATAACTTTTATAGGTCGAGTGGGACAAACTTTTAAACACATTAAACTTTACTTAGTTTCAACAAGAAGAAGTTAAAATATAAATTACAAGATTAGAAATTAAGAAATTGTTGATTTGAAAATGTTCGTTGTATGGTAAAGAGTTCAAAAAATGGATCAATATAAACTTAAGTTGAAATATTTCATCAAATAATTAGCGTGCACTCATTTTAAATTGGAGTATTTTCAGAATTGTAAATTTTCTTTTTAATCTTTTTAAATTAAGATCTTTTATGGGCATGGCCGTCTTGTATTAAAGTAGCAGAATTCCGAAATGATTTCAGCTACTCAAGCTTCATATTTTACTAAGGAGAAAAATTTGAAATTTGAAAATTTGAAATAGTTCAGATCGCATTGCAGCCATATCCCTTGAACGATATAGACCATTTTTATTTCAATATCAATCTATATGCCAGAATTTCTAATATCTCCGCTAAATATGAAATTAATATCTTACTTTTAATGACCAAAAGTATTTTGGCAACAGACAGTCATGCGGAAAGAAAAAATGAGGTTTACAAGGACTCTGGAGCGTTTCTTTTTTCCCCACTCCCCGTCATATCCACTGTTTTCTTATTTTTGACGGTAAGTACAAAGATCAAAGCCTTAGATACATTTTTCAAATAAGCTAAGTTAAAATTTTCTTTTGGCGACCAAAGGCATTACCAAAGGTGATCTACTCTGCATCAACAAATTACATTTTTTAAATACTGTACCATGAAATAATAAATGTACACGTTTTGCCATGTTTAACTGTACTTTAAGCTTAATTTTAATCATAATTTTTATTCTATAAAATTTTTCAAGCTTATTATGGAAATTTGATTTTTACATACAAAGCTTTTTTCATATGGAATTTTTTTGACTTCTTTCTAGGGACTGTTTTCTATTATGGTTACAAAGTTTAAAATAATGTTGTAAAAGCTTTTTATAATTTTTTGTTATATGAGCTTTTTTGTGAATATATATATTTATTTTCAAATTTTTCATAAATCTTAAATTTGCCACTAAAACTTTTTATAGGTTCTACCTTCTTCTTCTAGGTAGGTTTACTTTTAATTTACGCTAAAACTGAAACTGATTGTAAAGTACATTCAACCAGCAAGTTCAATTACATTTAAATATTGATATTGCGTTAAGTTGGAAATTAACTTAAATTTGATATGAAGTTTTCTGAGCATTACAAAATCTCTCTGTTTTAATGATTCTCTCCTTAAAAAATTCCTTACATATGCATTTTAGTAAGAAAAGATCTGATTTCTTACTTCTATATATAAATTATAATAATAAAATATTTTCTTTTTATTTGAAGTTTAGTTCAGATAACTTATTTTCGGTAAAATTTGTAGATTCATTGAAATGTTAAATTATAAAAATTGAAAAGATAAAATATGGAAATTTTCATTTTGAAAAAGGTAATGTATTGTTTTGTTTTGCTTGGCCAAATGTATATAAAACCGTCCTATCAAAATGAAATTTTTGGGGTCGCCTCATTTATTGTTTAACCATAATAACCATCGTATTAATACAAAGCATCCATACATATTGAGGCGAAAATATATATGTTTATACATACACATATATATGTTTTGTGATGCTTAATGGTTATACTTAAATGGAGCTTTTCAAATTTGTTGGTTTAATCTAAATGGATTATAACATGGCATATCCACAAAATAATAATCACTAGTCAAATATATTTACGGTAATGAAAAGTATGCTTGAATGATTGAAGTTTAGAATTTGTAATGACATTTATAGATGTGATGGCAATAAAATCTAACATTTGTAATAAATCAATGATTTATAAACTTTAAACATGTTGTGAAGAATTATCATTTAATTTTAAAATATTGGTTTTCTTATTTTCCTTTATGAAAATATTATTTAAATAATTTAGAAAAAACATGACAAACATTGAAAAGATTTCCTTGAAAATTTTCTCAACTTTCTATTATTTTATTGAAGAATTTTCATTTATAAGCAATAATAAACAATAGACATTTGATATGCTCAAGGAACTGAATTTAATTATAATATTGCAAATGTTCAACACATTTTGAAACATTTATATAATAAGTGAATATGAAATTTGTACTAAAAGTTCTGCCGTTGCTATTTTGGTTAACTATGAAATTAAGATTTTATATGATAATAGAGTCATGGCAATGTTAACTAAAGAAAAATTTTAGTAAAACTCATCGATCTGTGTTGTGTGTTACAAATATATATAAATAAGATTATATATATTGTGAATGGATAGTGTGACCTAAATATAATTGAAGTTTTTAATTTAGATCAATGAAAAACGTGCTGCCATCTACGTGTTGGCAGCGTTAAAATTGCTGCCGATATACTAACAAATGCAGCCAACTTCATGCAAATCAATTGACAGATGCAAAAATTAGATGCATTTTAATGTCAGTAGTTGTTATGCGAATAAAAAAAACATAATAAATTTCAGTAAATTTAAATGAGATAGAGAATTTGATAAAATCATATTTCTAAACGAAAGTTTATGCTGATGATGATATCGCACGCGAAATTTGAATGTAGTCTTAACGATTTATATAATACACCAAAACCTGGAGCACCATACGTGTCAAATCGTTTTAAGTTAATGAAAAATTGACGTGACATAATTGCCATCGTTGTAAACTTTACTGCAAAAATTCTAGTGAAAGAATTAAGTTAATTTTATGATAAAATCTATAAAATATTAAATGGAATTTTTGGTTAAAGAAAGACTTATTTTTCACTTCATTTAAACAAAGATTAGGATTAAGATTTAGCAAGGTTGTTTAGCAAGGGCAAAAAATTGATTTGTACCATCGACAATCCTATTTATTTGAGATATCTATCAGCAAATGACTATTCGTTGATTTTAAAATGGTTTATTGTTTCAAAAAGAAGTTTTTAGATCCATCTTCCAATCATTCAACCAGATATAACACAAGGTTTGAAAACAGTCCCGAAAATGGCTCCAAATTTTTCTTCCCGCTAATCGATTTGCATAAAATTAACTGGATTTGATTAAAGAAAAACGAGCGCATTTTCAACAAAGTAAATTTCGAATAAATGGCCTCAAATATTTTGTATTTTACAATAAAAGTTCGTTTATATTTAGTTCGCTCTGTTTATAATTTTCCAAAGAATTTCAATTCCAATTCAGCAATAGTTTTACATGACACATGAATTTATGCATGCAACAATTTGCATATAGAAGCGACTGCTCTTTTTCCCAATTCATTCATTTATACAATTCAATGAAATGTATATGTATATATAAAAATGTAATTGTATGGGTGTACACATCAAATCAAATTTTTATTTATTTCATATAAACTAAATAAAAATAATACATACATATATACATGCTATATATTTGTACCATATGTCCAGGCGAAATAGAACTATTTGAAATTAATGAAAAATTCTAAAAGGCATCTGCTCATTTTTGAATAAATAACAAATCTTAAAATAATACAAAGAAATCTTTATTTAGGTTATGTGGCATTTGAAATTTAACAGAATTTTTATCACCCTTAAGTGCAACCGATTTATAAGATCGGCTCTGGCCCCTTTCTAAACTGATTAAAAATCTGTCCACATCATTTTGAATTCTCTGAATGAACTACAATTTCGCGGATATTGTAATAAATTTAATTGTATAAATGTTAATGAAAAGATCAGATAATCCATGTACAAACTAGGGATCTATAAATTTGTAACGACAATAAGGCCTTCAGAAAAATTTACTGCATAATTCAACTTATGACATTTTATAAATCAATTAAACCCATCTGCTGGTTTCTAAAAATAAGAATAACAATTGCAAGTTCTTGAATATTTGAATTTCTTGAAAATTTGCACTCAATGATTATTTTATTATTTTAAAGGTTGCTCACAAATTTTTGCCTTTTAAAATTGTATGTAACTTTTAAATAAGTCTTCACAACTCATTTAACTAACTTTGCTTTATTTTCGTTTATATTTTGTTCGTTTGCGGTATAAGAACCCCTCTTATGTAAATCGGCCAAAGCCAATTGTTGTTCGCATAATGGGAATGTTGCGGTTTTAAAACGTTACCACATAATAGGTCCTCATTTATTTTACTATTCTTCCTTACAACTTTTGTTTATTTTACTTATTATGTAAGCAATTTTTGTAAACTGCATTATATTCATTATATATAAAAAGCAAATGACAAGCCAAATAAGCAACGTTATTTGTCGAAATTTTTGGCCAATTAATTCTCTCTCATTAATTTTGCCTGTCTATCTGTCCGCCTGTGTTTCTACTCGTATATTGTTAACATTATCCTGGTCGTCCAAGAAAAGTTATCGAACTTAAATTTAGCTAGAACATTGAAAGTTCATGTAGGTAAATTACTGTAAAAAATTGTCTACATCAGTTGAAGGACAAGTTCACAGTGCCACGTAAACTGAGATTATCTCTGCTTTTTAAGCAAACATTTTTAGTTTTTCTAATAATGTCATGCAAATTAAAACAAAATTATACAACTTCAAATTATCTGTAATTATCATAAAATAGTGTTAGCGTCTTCAAAATTTGGCCTCAGTCCTACATTGAATTTTCTCACTTATTTCTGTTTTCTTTGTCTAAGTGTTGTAAGAGTATTTAGTTTTTAGCTTTCTGCCAATTTAATTATACTAAATCATTCGCTATTTATATAAAAAAAAAAACAAGAAAAGTCTCTCTAATTAACAAACAACAACAACAAAACCAAAACAAAAACTATAACAAAAAGAACAAGCCCAGCATTAAAATGTTAAAATGTAAACAATAAAAAATAAAAAATAGAACGCCTACTTGTATTATATAAAAGTAATAGAAGTAAAGTAAGCAATCTTAGCAATTTAAACGTGCACATAAAACCAAAGAAATTTGTTCTAAATGCAAAAAAATACGTGTGATTTAGTTCTAAGCTTGCGGAAGAAGGGGCGAATGGGCAAATGGGCGAGTGGACGAACATATATTCACTACTTATTTACAACCAAATTTATGGTGGTACAAAGAAAGTAAAAATACAAACAAACGAAAAAAAAAAAACTCAATTAATTGTTCATAACTTTTTGTTTTACTTTATGCTCTCGTTTATTTTATTTATTTTCTTTTTTGTATTAAATGTTTTAAGAAAGCCCCTTAATAAGGTAAACTAAATGAGTTTTGTAAGAGAGTACGCATAAAATTGGACCGAAAAATTTCATCAATATAAATTGGAAGGGAATTTTGTACTGAATCAAAATTAATTAAAGCGAAGATAGAACAACTAACAAAATTTAATGATTGAGAAGAATAGAACATAAGCCTTCTAAATGCCATAAATCAGTAGAACTTACTAGAAGAGGCTAAGTGGTGATGGCAATGGTTAGAAGCTGCTGGAAAGCTATAAAACCATTTAGAAAGATCTAGAAAGAAGTAGATGGATATAAAAAAGTCTAAAAGAGTCTGGAAGAGTTTGTAAGAAATTGTTAAGATTAAAAAAAATCTAAAAGTGTCAGGGAAGTGCTAAAAATATTTACAAGCATTAAAAACGAGATAAAAGTCTTAAGAAGGGCCAAGGAAATTTTACCAAAATGATAAATACTTTGTCATTATTCAAGAATGCACCAACACTACATACATTACATATACATATGTAACATGCATATATGCGCAACTTAATCATTCCATCATTATAACTTTTAATCATTTCTATAATTTTATCATTCATGTTTAATTCATTGAAGTACTAAATTGCATACTTAAAGCAACAATTGAGCATTATACTTAAATCCTTATACATAAGTTTTACACATATGTACAATCAAGTGATTCTATATTTCTCCACTAAAAATATATAACACATGGCATTTCATTGATATTCTTACCATTAATCTTATTATCTCAAGAATAACCCATTAAAATTTAAGGTTTACAGTTTGTACAATGTCAAATCAAATATAAATCTAAAATAAATCAACAAAATTCTGAAATTAAAATATATAACATAATTGAAAGAAATGTAAATGTTTTAAATGCTGGCCCATCATCTAGGCCCTATATATGGCACATATAAAGGAACCATTTGGAACATGGTAAAATTTTAATCTCTATCACTTGTAATTTAATAGTAATAACTAGAAAGTTTCAAATTTTTGCTAAGAAAAAGTGATAGTGTTAGTTCTTGCGTGGACTCTGGTACTCTCTAGTGACCGTACTCTTTATTGAATTTTGTTCTTTGCCTATTTAGATCCATATCCGATACTTTTTGAAAGAATGTTCAGTATTTCTAAACTATTTTAAGCCATTAAATTCAAATTTTTATTAAAACAATAAAAGTGTTAGCAGTTTAAATAGTATTGTGGGCATTCTCTTGGTCCAATTGAACCCATTTTTTAATACACAAATTGCATGCAATAATTTCCAAAACTTCTATGCAAATTGGCAAATTTATATCAGCCAAAAAAAATTTATCGCAGATAGACAGAGAGACAGAGTGACAGACCGAATAGACAAATAAAGAGATAGCCAAGTTTAGATCACTTCACAATTTAAAGACGCTTATGAAGACACTCAAAAATATTTTACCGGAGACGATCGAACGAAATGTGCAAATGTGTGATTTCAATTAAATTTTGAAGTTTATGTTTATTTATAAATACAATTTTCATGTTTTTAATAAATTTTTTTTCGTTACACATACACACACACACACAGATTTATATATAGATATATATTTTTTATATATTTAAGTGTTAAATTTTACCCTCATGTCGAACAATTCACTTAGTTTGCTTTACCATCATGTCTGCTTTAAAGCATTTAATGGCAGCATATCAGTATAATAAAAGTGAAGCTCAACAGATCCATTCATCACAACACACACACACACCACACCATGCCATGCACAAAATAAATAATAATAATGATAATACAAAAGAACCACAGCAGTGAAATTAATAGAAGAATAACAGTCATATAATGCAAACTCAAAAAATGCATTGTAATAAAATAACGAATGGGGGCGATTGAAGTACGAAGGAATTGCATTTGTATATGTACTTATTTATATTTGTAATATTATTATTAGTTTATAATACTCTGGTGACAACTTATTTGTAAATACAACAATAATAACAACAACAATAATAATGATAACGGCAACAACAAACAACAACAACAACAAACAAAGCCGAGAAAGTAAATCTTTCTTTTGATTATGCGATTAAACATAATCTTTGCAATTATATTCTTGCATATATATATCCTTATTTATATATGTAAGAGAGAGAGAGAGAGAGAGAGAGATAGAAAAGGTGTGTGTTTAAATGTGTATGTAAAGAAAATTTTAAATATACACGTGAGGCCTTTTAATTTGTAAAATAAAAATGTCTTATTAAAAAAAGCTGGCAAATAAATTCATTATGTAGCAGGACTATTTTGAATACATAGAAATTTGGTTTTTTAAGAAATTACTTTTACGAAAAAAATACAATTTTATGATCATACATTAATTTCTTTGTCTTTCAACTGCTTCTTATTTATTTATGAAAAATATTAAATTTTTTTGTTTAATAATTTTTATTAAAAACTTTTGAAACCATTAAATTTGTTATGAACTTAATAAAATTGTTAAATTTTTGCCACACTTTGTACTTAAAATCGTTAACCATTTTATAAATTGTAAGATCTTTTACATCATCAAATTAAGAAAAAAAAAATAAAAGGCGAGTAAGAAAATTGTATTTTTATTTTGTAAATAAATCTTGAATATTCATTACTTTAATTTAAATATTAAACTGAAAGATCCAAATGCCTTCTAAAATTTGCGACACAAATTATATTTCATTGGTCTCGTCTCATGGAGAATTTTTCGAGGTGCTTTCTTATATAATTTGCAAAGTAATGACTCTCAAAGCGCTCTCATAGCACATTTCTTTTAAATTTAAAAATTAATGCTTTGAAAAAACTTGCGACATATTTATTCAAGCGAATAGAAAGTCAAGCACTTAAAAGAAAATACAGAAATATACTAAAATTACTGAAAAAAAGTCACCGAAACTAATTCAAATCAAATCATGTCAAATATTAAGGAAAAATTTTTTTATGAATATTTCAAAATTGTTAGTTAAATAGACTTAAGAATGTTTATCAATATTTCGAATTCGCTTCAGAATTCAATATTGATCAAATGTAGGCCTAACTTTATAAATTACAGATTTTTGAAATGTTTGCCCTCTCTTTTTTTTTTTTTTTGTTAAAATGAGTGCACTTGCAAAAGTTCCAAGTGTTGGAAAAAGAAATTTGGAGTTTTTTAGCAAAATAAATTGTTGAATATTGAAAGTGAAAGGAGTCCAATAAAATGTCTTAAATGTATAACGGATTATCATAAATTTAAGGTTTAATAATAATTAGAAGAAGTACGCCCAAGAATTCAACTTCAACTTCAATTTAAAACTGATATATTTTCATAATTTTATGATCATTAATGTGATGCTTAACACTAGCAGTCACCTTATGAAAATTTTCTGCATGGTTAAGTTGAATGTTAAATATTGAAATATCACGTACATATATAATATATATATATATATATGGATGTGTGAAGTATGCTGCCATTAAATAAAAATTTGAGATGAGAATGTCTTCATGTCTAGAATACAGTATTTAGTATTTCTAATATACATATACATATACATATACATAGTGTACATACATATCTATGTATAAATATGTTGGCAATAAAGAAAATGAAATGTTAATAAGGTACTTAGAAGATTTTTGCTTTGTATGAAAGTAGTTTGTACATAGAATTGCAAACCACTTAGTGTTAAAACATTGTCATATTGAAAATGAATTTTTAATGTTAAAAACTTTATACTCTTTAAGGTGGGCGTGCAAATGTATGTATATGAATATGTATGTGCTCCTTTTATTATAATAGAAACTAAAAATTTAATATTTAATTTAATTTATAGTTAAATGAGAGATTTATTCAATTTTATATATAAATTCATCATACGGATGCGATGTCCTTTTAGGCATCATTCAAAAATAATGATTTTCTGTCAAAATCTAAATCTGATTTAGCGATTTCTAATTTATCTACTTATAATACAAATGGAGAATCTTAAGTCAAGAATTAAATGATTTGTTTTCTTTTTATGGATAAACAAATAACTCTATGAAAATTTTATATATGAATTTTTTCTTCTTCTTCTTCTTTCTTTTGTTTGATGTTGTTTTTTTTTTTTTTGTTTAAATTTATGTTTATAATAAATGCAAACATCAAAATAATATGATTAATGCAATAAAATTATCTTATTTTTGCATTTAATACAATTAAATTTTATTGTGTAATAAAATAATAATAATGGGCAATACGAGCAGTTAAAATTCGATAAACTACAAATAATAAGAATAATGGTGCACATAGTGTTCATTGATTTGAAATATTAGTTTTCTATAATAGTTTATATAGACATAAATATTATCAATGACGATTATTTCGCTATTATAATTTTAAAATTTTATTATATGCATCATAACTATTATAAATTGGGTTGTTCAGAAAATCATTTGACTTTCTTTTTTTTTACATAATTTATAGTACACAATTATTTGGTAATAAAAATGAAGTCATTTCGTTTCGATTCTATTTCATGACTATCATTATCGAAACGGTGGAAAGTCTGAAGAAATTAAATAATTTTTAAATAAAAAATTAAAATCAGTGATTAGCAATTCGAAAGTTAACCTGTAAGTTTTGGGCTAAAAAAATATTAAGAATTCAACTTGGAATTTAATGCTGATGGGTTAGACATTGCACAGAAACTATAAAGTCGTGTTTTAGAGAATCATATGATTGTTCTCTCAATATCTGACTTTGGCTCTCAATATCGAGCTATGTTCTTTAATGTTTCTTAATGTTACTTGATGTCCTTTTCTGAACGATATTAACTTTTATACCGCTCCAATTTTTTAATAAAACAGTTGAATATAAAAATAAAATATTTTATGCCCTACTCTTTGTTCAAGTTCACTTTTTTAATTTCTCATTAAGATTCATTGATGATTAAATGCTATTAAATCATAATTTAATTAAATAAGTACATTTGCATAATAAGAAATGATTAAAATAATTCTGTGTAATTGGAATTATGTTAGATTCAATTTCTTATTTCAATTTCCTTTAATGAGATGAAAATTTAATATAATTGATTTTTAGAATACTTTAGAAAACTTTTAGAAAACTTTAAATACTCTAAATTATCCATCAGATAAAAAATTAGGCATCATTTTCTTTTAAATAATGCGATAATGAATATTTTTTAACATCAGCTTTAATCTTTGACTTAATCTCATTGGATCTCAATACTGAAATCGTATTTGACATGTGAAATTGCTTAAACTAAATTCTACTTAAATTAATTTATACTTAAATTATAGTTTATTTGTTAAACATGATAATAAATAAACAAATAATGAAAACATTTTTTATTGGACTCATCTATAATTTCATCCCAGCTCATCATAACAATTATTTTATATTGTATGCAATTATAATAATTGGAATAATAAAAAGGAAATTATTGATAGTTGAAATTAAATCATATCGAATGAAATTTAAATTATAAGTTAAAAATGAATACAAGAACATAAGTTATTTATGAATTACAGACATTTTATGCAAAAAGCAAAAAAAAAAAAGGAGAAGAAAAATAACATGAAAAATTAAAATTAATTAATAAAAAAAAAGGAAAACGGAAAAGTAAACATAATTAAAGCATATAATTACTCAATCCATTGTCTTTTATTTATTTATTTTTTTGTCCTTTTGCATAAATTATTATTATAAACTGGTACTCCCTCAATCATTTTTCACTAACTCTCATCATAATATTTATAATTTATTGCTATTCAAGAAAACAAAATTGTACGGAAATATTATATAGAGATTTCTCAATTTAAAATCAATTGAACTTTTGAAAAATATCACAATTCAAATTGTTAGAAGTGTGAGAAATAATCTCTAAGAAACTGCAAAGTTGCCTCAATTGCTGAAATTGTTATAAAACTTTTGAAGTACTTAAGTATTTTTTAAAAGTACTTAACTAGCTTAACTTAAGTGTTTACTTTAGAAAGATTTTTTTAGATAATTAAGTACTTCTTAATTTATCTGTTTTTTTTTGGAAAATACTTAAAATAATTTTTTCAAATACATTTTTGCAATACTTAAATACTTTTCAAGGTCTTTTTTAAGTCCTTTTTAAAATATTCTTTAGTAAGTAATTAAGTACTTCCTTAAATAATATTTTTTTTGAAAAATAGTTAAAGTACTTTTTTAAAATACATTTTTTTTAATAGTTAAATACTTTTTAAATCTTTTTTAAAGTACTTCTTAGCCTTTCGACAAATTTTCAAGACAAATGAGAGCACGTCAAATTTATATGAAATATCAGTTTTTTCTTCTTGTTAAGATTTATCGATATCTATAAATATTTATGAATTATGTTTTATTTTGGACACAAGAATTTATTGATTTTTATTATCTACTAATAAATGACACAAATAAATTTGCATGAAATTAATTTCCTTGTTTTTTTATTTTTTGTAATACGTTAAAATTAACAAAACAAAATACAAAACAAATTTCAAGCAACTTTATGAAATGAATCTATCTATCTATTGTTAATTTTTTTTGCAAAATTTAAATATTTAATCTGCAATTAGTCAAACACTTTAAACCACTTTACATAAATTTGTCAGAAAGAATGTTAATTATGTTTAGAGGTATAAACATAATTATTATGATTCCATATTTAATTGTCTCTTTTCTAAGCAAAATTAAATGAAATTTAGATGGAATTTTAATTAACAAAAAAAAAACATTTTACTAAATTTTTGAGATGCTTTTCTTTTTTAGTAATTTATGATATTTGAAAACATATCATATAATTTTGCTTTATCTTCTTTAAAATCAAATCAATTAATTATTTCAATTGACTAATCAAATATTAAATATGTTTTTATTTTCTCAATGTTCTTAATATAAATTAAAAGCTGCGACAAGCAAAATATTTTGAATTTTTTTTAAATCAAATTAGAAGCAAATGCAAGCAGAGATACAATGAAAATCTTAAAATTACATGAATTTTTTTAGGTTAAACATTATTAATTAAATTATTGTCTTAAAATATGAACTTTGATTTATACAACTTACATTTGAACTTAAGTTAATACACCCAAAATAAAAAAGATATAAAATAAGAGAAAGTTTATAATGACTTCTAAATGAAATAATCTCAGGAAAAAAACAATAACTTTTACTTACATAACAATTGTAAATAAATTTTTTATAAGTAGAACAAATACAAAAGAAAATTAAAAAATTCATTTTAGTATATGTGTTTGCATATTCATCAATGTATGTGTACTACAATCAATAGTGATTATATGTAAACTGATTTAAAGTTTATAAAACTATTCCATGTTAAAATAAGTAAGCACAGAACAAACATTGACTGAATAAGTTCATTCTATGCCAAGCAAAATCACTTCAAACAAATGCAAAGCAAAAGAAAAGAACGGAAAACAACGGGAAATAAAATAATGAGAGGGATGGAAAACATGATTCATATTGGGGCCAAAAATGCAGCATATAAATAATTTTCATAAGTAGGTCAGAAAGAAAAGTTCATGGAATGAAAAATGGCAAACAAAAGGTAAACGTTAGAAATGAAGAAATAAATGTATGATACAACATTATTAAGCAAATTATTCTACTTGAAAATTTGTTATAGTACAAATGATAAAATGATATAGACAACAATAACAACAAATAAATGAGCTACTGTGATATTAATATTCATGTTTTTGAAATGTTACGTATACGCCCCGTTACCCAAAGGTAAGTGTATTTCAATAATTTACAATAGAATTATAAAAAAATAAATATGCTTTAAAGTATTTCTTTTATATAGTTTCATTAACTCATACTCTTTTTAGCTTTTTTCCTTTATTCCTTGTCATCTCTGTCATTTGACTTTCTTTTCAATCATTTTATCTAAGTTCCAACAAAAAAATTCTTTGTAGAAGACCAAAATGTAGTCAACTAAAATACAACATCCTCATTTTGCCTGTTGGTTGTGTTTATGTGTGTGTGTGTATGTGTATACCTTTATAGTTGAATAGTTTTAATAGTTGTTAAGATTTACAAAAACACTGAGATGTTTTTTTTTTGGCATCTGCTTTTTCATCCTTTTTACCCTTAACGTGGTAACTATTGTTGCTCATACTGATGAAATTTGAAATTGATATTATTGTATGGGTGTTTGTATGTACATACATATATATTTAGGTATATTATAAACTTTGAACTATCTCCATATCTTATATTTCA
Source organism: Melophagus ovinus (assembly GCA_023089585.1). Lineage (NCBI taxonomy): Eukaryota > Metazoa > Arthropoda > Insecta > Diptera > Hippoboscidae > Melophagus > Melophagus ovinus. Next base: position 7,458,067 of record JAKKIB010000177.1, read on the forward strand.
ATTAAATAACTTGTTTGTCCTGACATAACTTTTACTAAAATTCAACGTTTTTCCTTTGTCTTCCCTTCCCTCTCTTTTCCTCTTCTATTAACTATTGTTTATGGCAAAGTAAATAAAATTATGTACAGAAGATTGAAGTTGACTTTAAAGTATCATTTAAATCTTCTGAGAAGTCAAGAAAATTAAGTAAAATTGAGTAAAATTGAGTAAAACTGAGAAGAAAGTAAAAAATTATAATTTTCAAATAATTTGAAAAGTTCACTATATGGAAAATAACTTGTAAATTTGCACCAAAGTTCGTAGAATTGATAGGTAGAACAAATAATAACCCTAAGCTAAATAGCATTAAAAAAATTTTACAATTAATAATTTCCTTCATACTTTAAAGGTTTTTTTTAAGAAAGACTTCATATGGAAGGAAATCGAAAATATGACCCGATCTTTAAAAGACTTTGTCCTTAGATTAAAGCCTAAGTTTTTTGTTCTTAAAGTAAAGTATAAATTGGTGCCAAATTTCAAGGAAATATCTCAAATATCTCAGGCTATACGCTTAATAACTGATATCAATTGACTGGACAGACGGACGGAAAATCTAACTTCTATTGAATCAAAAAAGTAATTCTAAATTAATCGGTGTAATAATAAAATAGCACCATTTATAGCCTGATAATTCCAACTAAATGACATGGAGTCTAGTAAAAGTATAAATCATAAAGTAACAAACAACAAGAAACAACAAAAACAATACTAAAATTATAACCATAATAATAATAAAAATAAAATAAACTACATCAACATTATTTTAAATGTTTGATGTATATTTTTTCTTATATTACAGCAAAACTTCTATGAAAATTTTTGTTAAAATGTTTATATCAAGAAAAAAAATCATTTGACAATAACAAATATTACAAATTACAATAACAACTATAACCAAACAAGAGAGTACTAAATATAAAGGAAAAGTAAGAAGAAAGGAGTTTTTTTCCAACAATAAATATAAAAGAAGAATGTGTTGGGCGAATAAGTTTCATGAAATAGAGTGACAAGTTATGGTACCAAAAAAAAAACAAAAAAAACACAGATATAAAACTTTTATTAACTTTACATGTATTTATAAGTTGAGCATAAAAATAAACATGAGTAAAAAAACTTTTTCAACTTTTCGCAGGAAAAAAAAAATTAGAAAAAATTTACAAATAAAAAAATTCTAGCACCTTTTAGTTTTATAGATCATGATAATGTATAAATACCTAGATTCTTAAATTATCAAACGAATATCTATCAAAAATGTAAATCTACCTAATAAGATAACTTTAAGGAATGGCTAAAAAATTTATAAGAAAATTTATTATAAAATCAGAAGAGTTGCGATTTTCTGTAGATGATTTAAAAAGTCTTAAATTTAAACTATTTCATTTATTGCTATTATTTTTTCGTCAACAGAAAATCATGCTGGTTGGGAAAATTAGTTTCCATCGCTTGATAAATCTTAGCTTTGCCAAAACTCTTAGTTGAACATTATGAAATTTTCAAATTTCAAACTTCATAAAACCAAAGTTTGTCTTAAATGGAGACATATAATAGTAATGTTTAGATAGATAATTTTCACATTAAATTATTTAATTATTATAAATACTAAATACTTAAGGAAGAAGCAACTTTGAAATCTACTATTAAAACGATTCCTACGGGAAGTTAAATAATTTTATCAAAACTACGTAAACATTAAGTTAATTAAAGAAGGCTTTTAAGTGAAGCAGTTAATAGATGAATTTTCGTTAGGGCAATCAAGAAGAATTCTGAGTGTCAATTCATTTTGCGCAATTAAACAAAAAGAAATTAAACTTCAAAATTTCTGCAAAAAAAGTTTTTCTATTTTAAATTAAAGATTTTAAATATCAACTAAGAGTTTCTTTATAAAACTTTAATTAAACAAAGATTTTTATTTGTATTTAAAAGAAAATAAAACAGTTAATAAAATTAATTAATCATTTATAATTTATCTTTTGAAATCTTTCCAATTTACCTTTTGAAATACTTTCAAATAAGAATCTACATTTTCCATATAATTAACATTTTTCCGTTAATGAATTTGAAGCTGGCACAACAATTGCAATTATCACCTAAATTCAATAATCCATTTAGATTTTAAACTATAAAAATCTCTCGATGATGTTGAAACTTCATTTTGGATTAATATTAAATTTACTATCAAATTGATTAACTATAAATTTTATGGGTTTTATTGCATCTCGAAAAGAAATTTATCAATCACTCATCAATGTAGATTTATAAATAAATCAATCAATAATTAATATTTGGATTTTTCTATAATTTTATGGATTATTTGATCTCAAACTAACAATTCAGGCCACACACACACAAAGAGGCAACATTTATTTATGCAAATGCAAAAACTTAGATATTTTTAGTTGGAGTATTAATGTGCGTTTTATATTTAAAGTATCTTTTATAGCCATGGAGCATTAATTTGGTTTTCTTACTTTTTTCTTTTGCTTTTTTTTTTGTTGTTGCCTTGAATAATCTTTTTGTTAGCCTTGTATTTTATTGCTGGCAGTTCGCTTGATTCGTATGCCGATCAAAATCAAATATTTACTTATTTTACAATTCATACAATTTGCGATATTCGTTATGCAGGTTATTTATACATAGAAAACTGAATTTAACTGAATTCAACGGAATTCAACTGCATTGAATTGAATTGAATGTTTGCATATATATTGGTGTACATTTTATGGCCAATATTGATTGGCCAATTGGTCTTCAATCAACCCTTTGTTGTAGTTCTTAATACGTGTATTGCATTGTGCCATTTTCGTTTTGCATGTAAACATATAATGTACATAAAATATAGATATTTAATGAATTATAATTGAAATAGAAACAAATGAGAAAATTATATAGTTGGCCATTTGTTATAGAAGCCAAAGCTTGGATATTCACCACTCAGACACTATTTGGCAATTTATGCTATAGCTAGATCGATTGTTGTATAATTTCGGGTAAGGCGTAAGCAATTGGTACAAACTTTAAGTTTTCTAACTGTTCCAATTTCAAGTTTCAAGTTATGACCAAAAAGCTTGTTGTTCAGTTTACGTGGCACTGTAAATGTGTCCTTTGACCGATTTGGCTAATTTTTAATCCCAATGAATTAACAAAAACTTTCAATGTATTTGCCAATTTTTAATTTTTTTTCGATCAACAGAATATTTTCCAACAACGAACACATTGAAAGCCGAACAGACGATCCCATATATCTAACACGATACACAATTTGCTGTTGACCAAGAACGTATATATTTTAAGGGGTCTCTGACACTCTCTTTTAGACATTACAAGCATAATAACAAACTGAGCATACCCCTAACATCTGGATAGTGGATATAAAAAATGTTAATAGATAAATGATGAAGAAGCATTACAATTATCATTATTTATTAAGTCAAAATACATTTGATGGCTTCGTTATTTAATAATAAAAATGATGCAAAAATAACAACAACAAATGATAGATGGATGAACGGATCATTGCATGATTGGATGATTGATTAATTGAATAGAAAAACAAGTTATTTAATTTATAAAGTTCTAGAATATTCTATGGCTTTTCAAGTGAATCCCTCAAACTTATTATAAAAATATTAATGATGACATATCAAAAAAATTGCGTAACTTAATTCAGTATTTAGACATATTATTAAAATTAATTAAAACAAAGTGAAAAAAAAACAAAAAACAAAAAAAACCAAAATTAATTAAATTCCAGGGTTTAATTTAATTAATTATAATTACATTTTACTTATTATAATTAAAATTAATTATAATTATAATTTATAACATTAAGTCAAAGATTTATGAAATATTTTTTATTTATGAAACGTAACCAATTTAATTTATAAAAAAAATAATAATAATTTAATAATTAAATAATGTTTGATTTTGTAAAAAATTTTTCAAATGTGCATTTATTTCTATAAAGATTTTTATATGGAAAAATTTGTGATACTTAAATTATTAAAGACATAGATTTCGAAAATTATAAAAATATAAAATTTTAAAACATTTTTCAATAATTTTTTAATAAATTTGAAAATATTTCAAAAATTTAGAGGCCCCACAACTTGGAAAAGAAATTTAAAATTCATTAAATTTCTTTTTTTGTTTATTACTTCTACATTACACATACATATTTAAAAAGTGTAATTGCAAAACTTTTTTCAATATTAAGTAGAATCAGCCACATCCTGAATTTTTGGGTCGAGGCCCCAAAAAGCCAAAATATAATTGTTGTTAGACAATTTAAATGAAAACTGAATTATTATTCTTATTATTTTACTAAAATTTATTAAATTAATGCACTTTAAATAATTTTAAAATAATTTAATGAATGTATCCCTTCCTTTACAAAAATCAATAATAAAATATATAAATATTAAGTTTAAGTAGCAGTTGAATAAATGAATAAATAAATTCTATAAAGTAAATAGCATTTAATTCTTAAAAGTTAATAGCAAACAAACAACACGGTCATACAATTATTTTATTGATTCTTCGATAAAATTACATTCTCAACATCAACAGGGGACAAACTTTTTTCCATATTCTTATTAAAAATGTTGTTGTTCATGTTTTTGTTTTTGTGATTATTATTATTACTGTTGTTAGTACAATTTAAATAACATGAATACCAGCAGACCTTACTTTTCTCATTATTGATCAATAAATTATTATAATAACCGAACATAAGTGAACAAGGTAAAGCAATGCGAAATAAACATAATTTCAGGCATCACCTTTATTAATAAGGACACTGTAAAAAAAATTAACAAAAAAAAAATAAAAATAAAAATAAATGAAAAATTATGTATTAATTGGTACTTGAAGTTTAATTTAATTAACATTCAAACAGGAACTTTTTCCATTTAAAAAATATACACTTGAAAAAATGTTTATGGTTTTTGATGTATTATAATTTTGATTAAGCATAATTTATTGCATTTATTGGTACAACATAATTAAAGGTATTTCTAATCTAATTCAATAAGAAATATCAAGAAAGTGCGGCTTTTACTTCTTTTGCCAAAAAAAAAAAAAATAACTTTTAAGGAGAAGTTCTAAAATCTTATCTTCGATAAGATTTGTAGGTATGAAGAAAACGGAAGAAGATAACGGAATCTGAAGGCATTAATTCCATTATTAATCCTTCATTTCGATATAGAAATGGAATGTGAATATATCAAATCAGTTAATGATTATTAAGCAAAAAAGTAGATGAGATAACAAATTTAGAAATCTATCAAAAACATTAGAAATTTTTCACGATATTTTTACCACTTCCTTAAAAGGACTTTTTAAAAATAGTGTGAGACTCTGCTTTGAATGAAAACATCTTAGAAAGAGCTGGAAAGGCAACACAGGATAAGAACTTTGAAAACTTCAAAGAAATTGCTTTAAATAGGATTAATGTTAATCGTATTTCTAGAGGCAAATTCTTTAATGTTACACAGTTTTTTTTTTACTTTATTTATCTCCTTAAAATTCAGTACTGTTACAATTTATTTAGAGATGTTAAAATCTAAAACAAAGCTTTTAAAACAAAACCCGAGATCTGCATGGATTTTCAACTTAATACAAACAATTTGTTTCTCTTTAAAAGTAACCCATCTAGATGGTATTATAAAAGATATTTTAATATCTATGTATGAGAACATAAACAAAATAGTCTGGCATGATTTGAGTCCATTATTCTGTAGAAAGAATATGCATATAAAACATATTAACACGTTCACAGGAATCGTGGTTGCTGATTATTTTTGTTTTATATAAATCAACCATGTACACATACAATTATCCTTTGGCATATGTATGTGTAGGTGTAAAGGACTACGCTTTTCTAGAAATATGTATAATCGTTTTTGTTTTTTCTTTTCTTTTTTTTTTTTTTGTTTTGCTTTGGCATTTTTTCTTTTCTGTATTCTCCTTGAATGTAATATATTTCCAACCTCACGGTTAAATGTTCCTTCAAAAAAAAAAAATAAATAAATAAATAAAAAAAAAAACCAACTGAAAGCAAGAAAATATTTTCGTTGTTTAGAAGAGAAATATTCCCATGTTATATTTAGTTATTTAGTGGCTTGAAAATAAAAGTGAATTATTAAAAGCAACTTCATATATACAAACATATATATCACGTATTAGTGTAACCCATGTTTGGCATGTATGACCAAGAAGAAAAAAAAACAATAAACATTTGACAAATATTTAAGCATAACTCAATTGAGAATTGAATTTTTACTTATGCAATCTAATTATTTTGCCAAAAAATTTTACACTTTTTTGCATTAGTCATTTGCTGAAGTATAAAGAGACTTTCTAATAAATACATAGTATCTAAAATCAGCATTGAACTTTAATTCAATCTAGATATGTTTTTACGTCTGTCTTCTCTGCGAAATAAATGTTCTCCTTATTATTAATTACAAATTTGAGAAAATTTTTAGAAATCTGCGTAGATGAATTGATATTGGAAAGTGTATCATATTGAACAAAAAAGCAAGCCCTCAAAAACTTTAAAAAAATTTCCATTTGTTAAGCAAAATGAACCTTAATCTTAAGTAGTAATAAATCGATGGCAAACTTTTTAAATTAAATTTTTACATACCTAATCCAAGAATGAAGCAAATTGATCAAACAATTTTTCGATGTCTTCATCATTCCACATTTTTTATTGATTACTTATCACTTGTCACTTGTCACTTGTCACTTATACAAGTTAACAGCTACAAAACTTTATCAGTACATTGTTAAATACCGTGCCATAGAATTTGTATCAAAATTGGTGAAATCTTTTTTCTTTCTTCAAAATTGAAAATTGCCTAAATTTGTATTCTTCATCAGAATTTCTTTTAGGTTATTCATCAGAAGTTAAGTTGTTTAAAAGTTTTCCTAGTTTGGCCTTCCATGTAAAAATTTTCTATACCAAATCATTCATATTTTAGTTTTTCCTCACAGGTCACTTCATTTAGATATAAGTTTAAATTTCTTTTAACAAACTAAAGAAAAAGAAAACAAAACAACTTGATAAACACATAAAGCCATCAAATGTCAATACTTATATGGGTTGAGCTGGGTCGGATTAAATTGAATTGAATTGAAATGAATTGGATTTGTGAACTTAGTTGATCTAAGCTGAAATTGTATCGTGTAGTGTAAATGCGTATAATTCTTTACATTCTCTCATCATTTAATATGTAACATCTTATTATGTTACATGTAACATGTTAGTATTTGTACATTACGCTTACTTAATACAAACTAACCACCAAGAATTTGAAAAGATTCTTTTACTATTATTATCATTAATATTAACTGCTGTTGTATGTAGAATTTCTGTTGTTGCTGATGATGTTGTTGGTGTTGACATTGTTGGCGCTTTCCAAATTTTATTACCCAAATAGTTGTATTGTTATAGAGGTTTCTCTTCTTTCTTTTTTTTTTGTTTTGTTTTGTGTTGTTGTTGTTATTATAACTATTGTCGCTATTGTTGCAAGTTTCAATTTCTTGTTGTTGCTGGCGCTTTTTGTTGATCATGGTCCATTTTTAAATGACATAAAATGACCCACTTTGTTATTGCTGATAACAATTTAAACTCGTCGTGTTATATCGATTACAATTTCTAGGTGTATTTATTTATTTTTTATATCCATCAACCAGAAGTTGTGGATGTAATCATTATGTCCTTATGTTTGTAACATTTAAAAGAAAGCATTAGAGACCCTACAAAATATGCATCAAATTCTGAATTAATTTAGATATGTCTGACCGTCTGTCCATCTGTCCGTCAGCCTATTTACGTGGTAAACACTTTCCGGATCGCCATACAAAAGATGTCGATTTCAAAATTTTCAAATACATTGAAAGTTTTTGTACACTGTTTGAGATTGCAAATGGGCCAAATCGGTCAAGGGACACATTTATAGTGCCACATAATTTGAGAGCATTGAGAAAATTGGACAATAGTAATTTCAAATTTGGCTTCAGCTGTATATAATTTGCTTATTGCTTCTTTGCTCTTTTGATTGTTTTTGTTCTTTCTGCTTTGCTTCCATGACTCTTGACAGTTTTTTGTATCTTTCACAAAGAGTGGCAAGAACAAAAAAACCTGAGCAAAAAAAGAAAAAAACCGAAAAAACTTCATTCCCAAATAAAATTTGCGTGTTCAAAATTAATAGAAATATATGTATGTATTGTGTATATTGTATGTATGTAAATTGGTCAATTAATTTTTATTGAAATGTGATCGATACTTTTAACCTTAAGATAAATACACACAACAATAACAATTGTTTTAATGGGTCTTTTTCAATATTTATAATTTCTAAAAAAAAAAAAGAACAAAGAATGAAATTTCAATTTTTCATCTGCATTTCAGGCAACTAAAATTCAGAGTGATACAAATTTGACAAGAATTCTGTGTTTGATACAAAATTTACAATGAATGAAATGTATTCTAACTTTAGGGCAATAATTCTAAAAAATAACTGCACATTAAGAGTTACCATAAAAAAAGTTAAGACTATAAATGAAGCGTAAGTTGTAACACTTCTCAAATGGGAAAAAGCTGGCCCTTTAAAATCGTTTAAATGAAGTTGTAAGTTATACCAAAGCGGACCTATCTCAACTCCCACTCAATTTTATATGTCAAACGTTATATGTCATTTTTATATGTTAAACGTTCAAGCAACCAGTCATCATATGCTCAAGTTAATAAAAATATTCTTACATTCTCTCTCTGTAAATCCACTTTTCAACTTTTACATTACATACAAAGCAAGACGATATTCAACGTTACAAATTGAGATCTCAAAATGCAACACTGTTAAGGTTAATATTTATATTCTTAATAGAACATTCAACTCTACTTTCTTGCTTAATAAGTGAAGTGTAATTCCTAACTTTTAGGGGTAAAGCCAGCTTAAATTGTCTTAAGCCTAAATCTTAAAGCAATATCGAGACTCTAAATATTAATTTTTAATATCTTGAGAAAAATGGCAAAATTCGATTATGCTTAGGAAAAAAATGTTACCTATAAAAATAATCGTTTCATACTTTCAAGTATTATGATGATAATAATTAAAAAAATAATTAAATAATTAAATAACAGAAATGAAAATTTTATAAAAATTTATAAATAATTAAATAACATTCACTTATCTTTTCACATGCTACCACAAGTCTAAACTTTATAAATATTTCTTATATTAAAAAAATTACTTTCCATCAATAAAATTGAATATTTGGAAAACTTTAAATAAAAATTTACTAATGCTGATGATAATTGAGATAAGAAGTTATAAATGAAGAAGGAACTTTCTTCAATCTTTTTTTTTTTCCTTCTTGTGCATGGCATTTGTAATTGCCATTATTACTTTGTGTGAATTACAATCCTTTGAAATCTTTGACCTATTATGTTTAAACATACATTTCCATGCACTTAGATCTCCTGAGGATATAATAAAAAAATTATCTTAGAATTTCTCTAACAAAACATAGATTTTCTTTTCTGTTCTGCTTTCTTAAGCATTATTACGCATGCCCAACTTTTTATAAATATCTTATATCGTAATATCGTAAAAATTTTACATATTCTTCTAGTTTTATATACATTTACAAAGGACTCTATATAAAAGTGTCCTTTATATGTATGTTTACAGAGGTTTGTGTGTACTTTTGCCTTCTTAAAACACTTTACATTACTTGTCATAAACTAAATTGGTTCAAAAAGCTTAATAAAGTGTCACTTTAGGGAGTAACGATTTATTCAGCGTCAGTATTTGAAGTGCTATTAGTTCATTTATCTTTTCCGCCGCATTATTTTGTTGTGCAAGACATATTTTCTCCATTCTCTATACAAACGGAATGTTAACGAAATCGTGAAACCTCTCATTGAAATTGGGAAAATATTCTTTATTAAAAATAACTTTATGCTATACTTTTTTCGACAATTTAAAATTCAGATAAAATATGCCAATATTTTTAACATTAGCGGACCTTTAAATATTTTCAAAATTTATACATTTAGGAATTTGTTCAAGTTAAATCCAATCGATCATTTTATATTTCAAACTCATAAATATTGCTCAATATTGCTAACTTATATTAAAAGCCTTCTGCATAATTTTAACACCAAACAATTTTACTGAGCTCTCAAGAAAATGTATTTTTCTTTTTTCAAATCTATTTTATAAAAGTTTTACCAAGTATGGTGGAGTGTAATATTGATAAGAATTGATTTCGATATGACAAGACTTGCACATATATATTTTTTTTTGTACTAAACAATTAAATATGTTTAGTACAGTTTAGTGTCTTTGTTTGTTATATGAAGATACTTTCGTTTCTCAGTTATTTATTTTAGCTTGAAGTTAACCTCTAAAATGTTCCTTCATATTTGAAACATAACGACTATTTATATATATATATAAAACTGGCATAAGTGTTAACAACAGTAAAAGTAGTGACAACAGCAATAACAACCAAAGCAAATAAGAACAAAAATAAAAAGAAAACGCATCGAAGTATTTTGTATAAGCAAAAAAATTTTGAGTGGACATTAAAGTGGACTCATATAAAATATAAAATGTTACATTTATGAAATGGGCCATATTTATGCAGGAAAACTTAGTTTAATTTACGTGTTTAACTACGTGAAAAATTAATGGAAATTTTTATATTCCCATAACTATATAATTTTTTTCTTTATTTTTTAAAACACTTACTTTAACTCAAAAGAAAGGCTTGAATACGTAAAATAAATTTTTTTATGATTATTTTTATGATCTAATAAAAAAGGAAAGCGTATAATTAATTTGATTAGAGTCGCCATTTAAATATTTATAGATTCTTCTTTCAGCTTACTGTTCATGAACAGAAATGCACTTAGAAATTGCAAAAATAAAGAATTCAATTTTGTTGGACAATTTTAAAGCGACATGATTTTTATATCTTACGCTTTTTATGTGAGAAAAATTCACCATTTTACAAATTTCTTATGAAAAATAATAATTTAAATTAATGGGCTAGATTTGTATCACAATGAACTATATTTTAAATATTTTTTTTTAATTTTCTTTTTTTTTTTTTAGTTTTTAAAAAAGTTTTTTATGATTTTTAAAAAATATAACTTTTAGCATTTTACTTCATTTCATTAATTCACTTTTTATGTTTTTATGTGCGTTTTAGATCGTTTAGAAATGACAGCATAGAAATGTATTTTTTTTTTATTCTGAAAATATTTTTCAAAAGAAATTTTCAAAATTAAAATTTCAAGGCATATTGAGTTTATTATTAAATAAATATAATCTGATTGTAAATTATTTTATATTTATTAAAAAAAAAGCAAAACATTTCAGCAGTACTTTTGTATTTTACTCTTTTTTTCTTTTTTTCTTTCTATATATCTACTACTTTTTAGATTGAAAATGTGAAATTTTAAATCAAAATTTATAGGAAGCATAGAAAACTTATCATTTTTCATTCTATACATTCATTCATACATATATATAAAATATTTATTATATAAAGTTTTAAAAACCTCCAGGCATTTACGTATTTTTATGCCATGCTTTGGAGCTTTGGTGCCATCACTGTTTATCTACAATATTTATGTGATGCTTTTAGAATGAAAGGAAGTAGTACTTATGTATCTTCGATATGTATTTTCGATATATATATACATGTATATACATAAATATAATTATATATAAATGTCTTACTAATAAAAGAGATTTATTTATGCAAGTTACAAATAAACTGAAAATAGTAAAATAAAGTTGTATTAAATGTTTGGGGAAATCACGTTTCACAAATCATTGAACATTTGAGAAACTCTTTATCTTAAATTTTAAAAAAGAAAATCCATTCTTTCGTCAATTTTCATAATTTTTATCTTTCAGAGAAAAGGAAAAATTTGAGAAATTAAAAGGACCTTCCCTTAAACTAATTTAAATATTGATTTTATAGTTGATGATTTTTAGAATTATCTCTCAAATATTATTCTTGAATTATAGGGCATTAGCCTATAAGCGATACCTTTATAGGCAAACCAAATATAACATAAGCAAATATAATAATAAGCTAAAAGTTTTCAAAGGCCCATTCACATAAATAAATAATTTCCCAGTTATCTAATAAATCAAACTATTTTAGTTGTAAAAGAAAAGGTAAAGGGCTGGCCACAATTTCACTAATACTAAATATTTAACAGATTTCCAATAAATGTAACACTTTTGTATTTATGATATAACACGTTTTAAGGATCAGTTGCTGCTATTTAATTATTCGCATTTCTTTTTCTTTTCGCTTTCCTTTACTTTTTTATGTAAGAAAATTAAATTAAATTAAATCCGTGTACTTTTTTTCATGGACTTTTTATTAAGAAATTACTTGGAATATATTTATTATAATATTATTTATTATAATTTATCCTATATTTGCTTTATTTTAAGAGACTTATACTTTTAAGCCTCTAAGTAAAATAAACAAGTTTGTAAAATGTAATGAAAACTGAAGGCAAAGACTCTAACAAAACTAATGAAACTTTTTAAGACTTTTATTTCAAGTATTTATATATATATATATATGTAATATTGTAATATATGTAATATTTATTATTATTAAATTTTTAAAATTTCTGAAAATCATTTGAACAATTTTCCGTTGCTTAATTTTAATGGCTAATAATTTTATGTGTAAATTTAATTATGCAACAACATGTACATAATATTATATATATATATATATATATATATATATATATAAAATATATGTATATATAATATATAATATTGTGTACATCTTTATAGTTAAATAAATAAATTTTTCGAGATTATACATAATGAACTCATTAATTCTATTGTACTTATTAGTTAAAATTTTAACAAGAAATAAGGAAACAGCATCCTTAAACTAAAATGAATTTTCTTAATATGACTTTGTAATATTTTCTTAAACGATTTGAAAGAATTTTTATAAAATAATAAAATTTTTAAAAGATTTTCTAAAATAGATCTAATCGATTTGTACATTTTGAAAAAGCTAGAATTTATCCTAACTTTTTGCTTTATCTTAAAATTCTAGTCTTCATTATATAAATCTCAAACTTAGCAGTAGTCTTCTTTGATCCTTAATAAAACTGTTAATTTTTAGTAATATTTTAGAAAGAGATTTGATGCTAATTAGTCCTAACTATTTTCATATACCAATGGAAATGGAAATAAAATTTCAAATGCGAAATGTTTGGAACGGAAAGATCTCTTATCTCAAGTTCTGAGTGATTTGAATGTAAAATGAATTGAAGTATATTAAAATGTAAATGTTGTAAAACTTACCTGATGCGGGAAAGGGTATTGTTATTGTTACTGTTGTTGTTACTTTAATTATTTAAATGGCTTAATTATTGTTAGTATTCGATTTTCATGATTTAATAGCAATGTAAAAAATATATCATTCGTTGATAATAATTTTTCGTTTTTTTATATAATTTGCCAAATGTGATGAATAAAATGTCAAGCCTTATTTTAAATTTTTATTTTTTTTATTTTTTTTTTTAATTTCTTTAAATTTTTTTCTTTACAGTTTTTTTATGTATTTTATATATTTGTAAAATGAAAAAAATAATCACATTTCACAACAACACGAACATTACAACCATATTTTATGCAAAGTCCATTTTAGCACGTAAACTGTGTAACACAAAATAAAATAGTTAGAATAAACCAAAACAAAAAGAAAACAAATATTTTTAATTTTCTTTATTATTTATAATTTACAATTAAAAAAATTGTAGACTACCGCACGAATGAAAGCCAAGCACATACTTAATCATACTTATTGTTACATATGAAATGCGTCGATGCAATTTGATTGCTTTTTTCATATTAAAAGAGAAACATAATGAAGATTTATATATTTTGATTAACTTGAAAAACTTTTTCATGATTTATGAATTGAAAAAACAAAACAAAAAATAAAAAATAAAAAAATAAAAAATAATAAATAAGAAAAACGATAAGAATAAACGAGCAACACAATAACAACAATACAATACAATAATAATAATAATAATAATAATAATAAAATAATAATAACAATAAAGGGAATTAAAAGTGCAATATAATAAAATTATTTATGCGCGCCTAAATGCACTTGCACACACACACACACACACACACACACACATACGAATGCATACATATATATATAATAGTTTTTTGTTTTAAAATTTTATTTTATACCCTGCACCATTTCTGGATCTAAAGCATAAAAAAGTTTTATTAAATTTTATCCAATGCAAAAATGCTTGATATGAATCCACTTAGTTTGATGCTCAATCAATTCAAAATCATTCTCGGAACCTACCTAATCGACTATCGATTTCTTACTCTATCTATTTTTTTGTCCATCTGTCGCCCGGGTAACTAGCAATGTAAATTTATTATCAAAATAAAGGCCATAATTTTAGGATAGATTTCGATTTAAGCCGAAATCGATCCGAAAACAGCAGGAACAAAATCAGAGAGTTTCTATAACCGCTTCCCATATGAAGCCTTGGGCTTAGGCAAACAAATCGACATGAGAGATATATTTAGAATTTTATATTTTATATTACATTGAAATTTCTATTAAATAGGTTTTAAATTGAATCACTTTTGAAGACTTTTCTGCCATATAAAATTTTTTGTTAAATCTTTCAAGAAGCGCAATTGTTTTACTTTCTCGAATTAAGCAAACTCTTATAGAGTATTTAAGAAACGCTTTTATTTAATTGTTATATATTTTTCTTTATATTGTTTGTTTTTTCTAAAAATTATAATCGTAATTTATGGCGGATGGTATATGGCGGTGGAGGAAGAAAAAGCAGAGGATATAAACTTTTAAAAAAAAAAAACCAAAAAAAGGATGGTTACACAAAAATGTATCTGACACATGTATCTACAAATGTATTCGATCATGTTTTACACACATATATATAGACAATCACAGATGCATACATAAATATATGCACACATACATACATACATACGTCCATGCTTTCATACATACATAGAAATAACCGTACAAATACCAGACAAATTTATGATAAATATAAAACACCAACATCGTCATCATCATTACTAGCATCATCATCATTATCATTATCATCATCATTATCACCAATAACATCACAATCACTATCATCATGAGCACAATACGAATGATTTAATTTATGCTGGATACAAAATACTTACTGTCTCTTTTTTTTTTGGGTTTATTTTTGTTTACATAGCTTTCTCTCTATATCTTTGTATAGGTCTATTTATATATATGTATGTATGTTTATACATTACAAAATGATTTTAATGATTGTTTATACGCTACTTAAACATTCTAAATATTTAAAGCAGTGCAGCCAACCTCGTTTCTTTTTTTTTTTTTTTTGTTTGTCTTGAAAAGCATCATATAAATAAATCAATAGAAAATTTTTGATAATTTTATTACTTTTATGTGAAACATTTGATAATTTTATTAAATATTCGTTAAATTTACTTTTTGTTATTAAAAATTTAAATTATATTTTATAATTTTTTTCGACCAAAAGAAGACTATTAATTCTGTTATTTTTTTGTGTAACTTTTATAATAAAATTTATCATTTAAAAGTCATGCGGTATGCAGGATCATTGAGTGTAGAGAAAATTATGTTTTCTTCCTTTCTCCCTTGATATAGAGAAACAATCGAGTCCTTTGACTGAATTTTCAATTTAATTTGGTTTTGGAATATTTATTTAAGATAAACCTAATTGATTGTAGCAAATTTACTTTATTATTATTAATTATGCCTCTAAGCCTTACTTGGAATCTTTAAGCTCTTTTGCTTGTTTTTTTTTTTAATGGAATATTTATCTAAATGGCTGGCAAACTAATTTAATTAGATGAAATCTTAACTCATCTTTCATTTTTGAGTATTTCATTTCATATTCAAGTAGATTACATGAAAAATAAATAATAAGTATCTAACTAACACATGGCAACTCTATACAAATTTATCTATTTCTTTTTTGATCTGTTATTCAACTAAAAATCAAGTATTCTAAATAATGAGATTAAAAAAAAAAGAGGACACTTTTAATGTAATTTATTATAATGCTGACAAGAAGAGATGTATATAGAAAACACAAGCATACACATTTAAGAAAATCTCTCTTTGTAAATTAAATTTATTTATATAATTTAATAGCAGCAATGTTCAAACTGGCAAGCATCTAGCGCTTAATAAAAATCATGCCAAAGAAACTTGAAATATGATTCTTGAATCACATAGAAAACTTATCATCATGTGTCATATTCAAAAAGAAAATTGTACAACTTAAAGTTTTTAACAGCAAAAGTTTGCAAATTTTGCATGCTATCAAGTTTGGTAAACACTGTTTTAGATAATAAAAGTCATCATCATTTATTATTCATATTTATGTTCTAATAAATTCTTCAATTGATATTAATTTATTTGATAAAATATAATGAGACTTGTTTTGTTATAGACAATTTGACGCAAAAAACCTAATTCACAAACAATTTACTCTCCATTTAACTAAAAGATAAATTATATTTTCATCTCTCAATAAAGCTCAACAAATCATATTTAAAAAAAAAAAAAGGTACCATATAATGCAAAAATAATTGAAATTTTATATCAATTTTATTTTATGTCATATCATTCAATTAAAGATGATACATTCACTCACGTTCAAGCATTCTGATGCTTATTAATTTGTAGATAAATTCAGAAGGACTTCATTTCCATGGAGTAGAAATATTAATGATTTTATTGATAAGTGATTTAAGAGCATCATTAAAATGAACAAAACAAAGGATTCATCTATGTGTCAGCAAAGATGATCATCAATTCATCAAATCTAATTACACTACAATCAAATTTAATTATGATCATTATGCTGCTCATTTGGAAGTAATTGCAACACTGATACAGTCTACTAAAATCTTTTAATCAATCTTTAAACAATTTATCACAAATTATTCTCCTGCCTAAGTTACATAAATTGAAAGTTATTCATTCAATATTATAAATTAGAGCATGCTTCAACTTTACGATTAAAATTTGACAGAGAATGTCAACTAAGTTGCCCGCATTGAATTTTCTGGTATATTTCAAGGTGATGGATTGAGTCCATTGTCCTTCAAAATGGCTTTCAATGAACCACATTTTTGTCATTATATATTTTATAATGTCTTTCTTATGCAGTTTTCTAAAAATTGAAATAGAGCTTGAGGCCTTTATTGAGTTTGTAAACTATTCTTGAGAATCTTCGCAAATTCTATATCCGCCACAAGATGTTGGCCTACCTGCTTACAAAAAATTCCATATCTAAAGGGTTTCTATTACTCGTTGGACTAATTTTATCATAATTTTGGTATAATTTTGGCTAATATTCTGTAAAGTCTCTCATTAAAAAAAATTGCCTAAATTGTAAAGATTATCTACATTTTTTTTAAGTAGAAAACCATTAGAAAAGGAGTACCCCAGTAGGAATAGGGAGTAGGGAGCATGGGTTTTAACAAATTTCAACAAATTTCCAACAGCAAAAATAAATTTATATGCATCAGACAGTGTAGAGACCCCTTTAAAAAACTTTCAATAATATCGCCTGATTTTTTCTTAATTTTTTTTTTTTGGAAAAATTTTTACATTTCTTTTCTATTCTGTTAATTATTATTGTTATTATTATACGCCGTTTACAAAGTATATTTTACAAAATTTAAAAAATTCTATTCTAAACAACACGCCCACATTTAATAAATATTATTTCATAATTTAAGCTTAACTTTTTATTTCACTTTAAATTCAATTAAATAAAAGAAAAATACAAATAACAACATAACCAATAAAAAAAAAATGACTGAAATATTTTTTTAAATTTTTATGCGAACTTTAGAAAATTAGCATCCTTGAAGATAAGGGCAAAGTGTATGATAAAAGCAAAAGCGACAGCAAAAGCAAAAACAAACGATAAGGAAAAAATCAACAGCAAATATCAAAAGTAAAAATTGACCTAATTTAAATAATGAAAAGTGCACTTAAAGTGCAAAACACAAAGAGTTATTAATTAGAACAAATCGAATTAAATGCACGCATTTGCCTGATTTCAATAGAAGTTAATGGTGGCAAAGGGAGATGTAGAAATAGAGAGCCAAAATATTTTAATGTTGATTGCGATTCTTTCTGTCTATCTTTTACTTTTCTTTCTTTTTTTTTTTGATATTTTCAGCCAAAGCATAATAAATTATGACCAAATTGAGTTTCTGTTGATGGATTCGAATTTAATTTTTTCAAAATTTTCAATTCTTATGTTAATTTATTAACATTTCTCCATCTTCAAAATCATTTAGACACAAGCAAAATTTTCTCATTTTTTTTTCAAAATTTTTATGTATTTAATTTTAATCTTTTTTTTTATTTTTTTCCTATTTAAGGCATTTTTTTTTTGTTTAGCTCTTGCTTTTGTTCTTTTTTTTTCCTTGGGAGCGGCACACTTTATTATTATAATGCAGTTCTCAAAGGACAATTTTTTTTAACTTCCTTTCTTTCTTTCTTTTTTTTTGCCTATTTTTTGTTCTTTTTTTATGCTCTTTTAAAATGTAGAACAATTGACAGAATAGAAGCAAATTTGAAGAAGTTACTTTGGCGGTTTCCTCTTACACACGAACTTCATAGATAAATCTTTTTATCTTTAGCTTTGGAAGAAGAAAAGAAGAAGAAATTTTGAAAAGAGGCAAGAAAGAAACAATGAAAGGAGCAAAATAGTAAGAAAGAAAAGGCCATCAAATTAAAAACATTAAAACTAAATAAAAAGAAAATATTAATGATTTTTTTAAGTAAGGAAATATATTTATGCTATTCTTACACATGCATACACACACACATATATACACACATGCACACACTTATGCCCAATTTTTTTATATGAGACGGACGATTTCATTCATATCAATTTCGGAAATTCATTTAAGTTGTAATAAATTCAATACATAAACAAACATACATGCACACTTACATGCACACATACATACATTACATATATATACACAAACATTCATAGATAAACGTAGATTAATTTGAAACGTTGGGCGTTGGTGGCCCCAGTTTGCCATACACTTACACTTTTCTCTAAAAAATTATTTGCTATTTTGTTTTTGTTGTTGTTATTTTTTTTATTGCATTTCTGTTTCTTTCTGTGTTTCTCTTTTTTTTTCTCTCTCTCTTATTTTTTCATCTTCTTTGCTATAATTTGTTTATTTTATTTGTTCTTGTCGTTTTGGATAATGAAAAAAAAAACAAATTGAAAAAGTGAGAGGCATAAAAAAAGCAATCAAATTGGAAAACTCATAAAAGCCTTAAAAAGTATGACATAAATAAAATAAAGAAAAGCAAAATTAAATTAAATGATAGTTTGTGATTTCGGGCTATTACAAAACTCCTCATTTTTTTCTATTACATTTTAGGTGGGTGTGTGCATGTGTATAAAGTGTGTGTGTTGTGTATACTTGCTTTTTTTTCACCAAATTATTGTAATTTATTTAACTATATTTTTTTAATTTGTTATTCATTAAATTCACTTGATTTATATTTCATTAAAATGTATGAATTTTTCTTTTTTGGTAATTTTTTGTTTGCCACAAATTTATGATTTTTTTCTTTTTTGTATTGTTTGTTTTTTTTTTGTAAGCACAATCTTTTAAAAACGTCTGGTAAATTTTCTGTCTGCCAATTTTCTATTTACAATATTTTATTGGCAATTTATTCACATACATGAATATTTTTATATATACATATATAAATATGTCTTTCCAAGAAAATTAGAAATTATAAAAAAAGAAGAAGTGGCAAGTAAGGAAATTTAAAGAACCCTCATTGATACTCGCGAGTTACAAACTAAACTAAAACGTGCCGCCTTGTAGTTGACAACTTTTTTTTTGCCTTTGCAATTTTCATTATTATATTACCTTCTTCATTCTATTTTTTTCTTCTTTACTCTCTACAATTTCATTCAATCACTCTCACTCTCTCTCTCTTTCTCCCTCTCTCTCTCTGCCATTGTCTATATATTTGTATTTGGTCCAAGGACTTTTTGCTAAACAGAAAAACAAACCATAAAATTCTCTCTTTACTTTATTTTATATTATTTTCCTTTTTTTTGTTTTTGCAAATAGAGTTTTCACGTTTATAATTTCCTTCTTCCGTATATAACATTACAACAGTGTTGCTTATTATTAATAATAACTGTACATTTTGATCTCTCTATTAGTGAATTATATACAGAAGCATTAAATTTGCGTCTTAGATAATTAAATTATGTAGCGCCATCTTGTGATAGAATGAACAATGGAACAATTCCATCTAACATACTAGTAAAAAAGTTTCAAAACACGAAAATTAATCGATATTTCTTAAATTTTAAATATTACTATTCAAAAATTTCTTCTTCATATTAAATAATATCTAAATAAAACATTTATATATATATATATATTTCATTACAATATGTGAAACAAATGGATTGAAATGTACTCATCAAAAATTATTAACATATATTTTGTATTGATAACTTCACTGCTTAGATATGTATCTGCAAGTATATATATACATATAAATACATATACATGGATTAGTATGGCAACAGTTGTTTTGAGTTAATAATTGTGTGCTAGAAGTTGTTAATTTTATTAAATATATTTATTATATATTTAAAACTGTTAGTTAGTTGTTTAGTAGAAAAGCGTGTGCGAACATTTAATAAAATGATTTAAAAATCTAGAAAGTCAACTTATTTTAAAGTGAAAGCATTTAGTTATATGTGTTTATAAAGAATTGTTTTTCGTTTTTATTTACAAAAATTACCTTGACCTTCGTCACTAAAACAAAAGTAGCAAAAAAGGAAAATATATAAAATAAAAGCAAAGCAAATCGTATATATTTCAAAATGGCAAAAAATACAACAAATGGTCTATTACAAAAACTTATGAATAATTTAAAAAGTAAAGAATTTCGTGACTATTTAATGAGGTATATATTTCATTTAAAGATTCCACACCAAATGTAACAGAAGTAAGAACCTTATGGTCAGCAGAGGCCAACTATTAAATACTCTACACCACATTTCTTAATGTGATTATGAAATCATATAAGATTTCAACCAAATGAAGTAATAAAATATTTAAAAGGTTCGTTACACGAGAAAACGTTCAAAAAGACAATGTCCATATTTTATCAAAATTATGTCGAAATGGTAACTAGTTATAAAAATGGGCCAAAATCAACCAAATGAACTATCAAGTTTCATTGAAATATCTCAATAACTGCAACCTATAGCTTGATAACAAATTTACATGGACAAATAGGTTGAAATCGAATCAGGAAGTGATTTTGAATAAATTAATATAATTAAAAAAAATTTTCTCTTTGTCAATTTTACAAAGATTCGTGTAGCTCAAGTGGTGTAGGGTATAAAAAAGAACATTTTATCGTTTCATAAGCTTTGTAAAATATATATAGACATATATCTATAACATTCTAGAAAATGGATGTTATAGATCCAACGATCATTCTTCATAAAAATAGGGCATGATTTTGCCTTAATCTAATCTTTGACAATACTTTTATCTCTTGCTTTGCGCTAATATTAATATCGTTGCAGTACACATTTTTGGGGTCCAGTAGCTAATTGGGGTATACCTATAGCTGCCCTCACTGATATTACTAAAGATCCGAAATTTATATCAGGAAAGATGACTTTCGCTTTAGCATTATATTCGTTTGTATTTATGCGCTTCGCTTGGAAAGTACAACCTAGAAATTTATTATTATTTGCTTGCCATATGACAAATTCTACAGCACAATCCATTCAAGGTATACGTTTTATAAAGCATTACTACATTTCTGATAAGGAACATGCGGCGCCAACATAATTTTCCAGTTATCTATTTAAACAAGTTTTTTATTACTATTTATATATATATATATATAATATATAATATATATATATATATATATATTATATATATGTAAAGCAAGTAAATGATAATAATATGTATATGAATAATTTTTGTACTCACCATTTAAAAGCTAAAATTATGGACGATTACAAAAAGTCTTTTCATATCACTTTGAAAGAGAGCATAAAAATATAAAATTTTTGTACCTAATTAGGCCATATCAATTGATAAGTCTCTTGGAGTGTAAATGTTGAGAAATTAAGTTGAAATATTGTAGAAAAATTGAAATTTTTATAAATTTTTATGAAATTTACATGCAGTTTATTATAAAAAAAATGGCTCAAAAAACTCTTCAAAGTAACCGCATAACTTTAATTCCTTGAGAAGTACATATAATAAATTTTTTTTAAGAAAAGTCCCAGACTATAATACCAAAAGTGAAAAATCTGCCATGCTTACTTCAATAATTTCCTTCAGGATCTAATAAAAAAAACTGAGAAAAATAATCGATTATGCTCTCTCGAAATTATACTATTATCTTTATCTAAAAATTCCAGCAAATCATGAAAATATCTCCATATGAAACGTTTAAAACATTCCATTGTAAAAATTATCTGCACTATATTGAATATTTCAGCCATATACATTGAATCCAATGTGAGTGATGGGAATGCCATATTTAAGTTAAACCATGTGCATATGTATTTTTTTTATCTATTTAAAATAAACTTAAATGAATTATATTTATGGTTTTAAGAAATTGTTAAAAGTTGATGGTTAGTAACGCGCTAACTAATTGTAAATATTCACAAAAAAAATTGCACTTTTTTTTAATATAGAAATAGTACAAATATTTTATCTAAAATGGCTCTATGCAATAAAGAAAAACAAATATAATTTTTATGTTTAACAAATAAAATGTAACTTTTAATAACTCGTAACGAAAATTGTTGGAAATTTTATCTCAAATGGAATTAAAAGAATTTCTAAACAAAAATGTGCCTTAAATAATTTTAAATTAGATCGCAAAATCTTTTTAAAAAAATACGTGCAAGAATTCTGGCAGGATTATTAGGTCTTAATAAAACCTTTGAATTAATTTTTTTTTTTAAATTTATTTGAATAAAAATTTTGAATTGTACAGAATCCAAAACTATTTTTCTTTATTTACTCATTTATCTTTTATTTTTACATTTTATTTTCAACATTATTTGTAAAAAAAATTATGCTTATTTTTTTTTCGTATTTCTAACAAAAATTGTGATTCATTCACAGCAGAGAGCAGATGTATTTGGAAAATTCACTTAAATCTGCTTGAAGTCAAAGAGATCAAATTGTGATAAATTAATAAAAACGCATAATTAACGTGATTAATCAATAATTAGTAGTTGCCAATATTTATTTTTGTTATTAATTAAAGTTATTTTTGAATCAAAATCAAAATTATGTACAAGAGATTTTTTTTAATGGAATTCAAATTTGAATTTAAATTTGAATCAAATATATAAATTTCATTTAATTCATTAATCAGTTAGATCAATTGATTTTTTGTTTTCATCTTTTTATCTGTATTTTATGAATAAAGAGTTGAAAATTTTATCCTAAAATTATTATGAATTTTTTTTTTATATGTGATTATTATTAGATTCAACTTTCTTTTCAAAATTTAATTTTTAGTATAAAATTTTAAAAGTAATAGATATATATATATATATATATATATATATATATTATATAAGAGAGAGAGAGAGAGAGAGAGAAAAGAAAGAAAGAAAGAGATAGAAATAGAAAGAGATCATTTAAAATTGTTTTTATCGTATAATTAAAATGTTATTGAGTATTATTTTCTGGACTAAATTTTTTAATATTTATTTTCTATTCTGTTTAATTTTTTTCTTATTATTAATTGTGTATTTTCTAAGTATAAAAACTTTCTTTGCCTATTTTTTAATATTTTTATCTACAAGTATATTTTTGTTATATCCAATTATCATTAATTTTTAAAGATTCATATTTCTTATTACAAAAGACATAATAAAGTTATTATTTTTAATGAATTTGATTTATATAAAGTGCAAGTTAGTTTTTGTATGAGTAATATCTTGTAGTACATTTTTCCTTTTTAGTTTTTCTGAAATTTTTTTAATAATATAAAAAAAGTTGAGCTTAAATGTTCCTTTTTGTTCTTTTTTTTTTTTTGTTTTTGTTCATTGAAATTAGTTTTTAGATTTTAATTTAGAATTAGTATCGTATACGTTTCAATATTATGCAAAGCTAAAATGAATAATGAACAGATAAAATCAAATTTTATTGTAACAAACGATTCAAAATGACTTTGTGATCGACGATTGTTTTACAACGATTCATCTAATTTGTTGTGAGCTGCTTGATTTTTGAGATGTTTTGATTAATTGTGATATGTGAATGTAGGCATTGCCTTAAGCTAAGCGAAACGACGATACATTTTGTAAAATTATATGACAGAAATTTTTCATCTCATTCAATGAAGTTCGAAGAAGAAATGCCAAAGGAAAATAATCACGTCTACTGCAGATTATACGTAGATTGGATGCAATGTTGAAACCATGTTCGTAGAAAATTGAAATATTAATCAAAATTATAGAATGCACTCAAATTGAAGTTTCTTGATTTCTTTACTCAAAAAGTTTTCCAAATTAAAAAATTTCGTGGACACAAAGAAATCCAATCTTCTTTTTATTGAGTTGTTGTTGTTTTTCTCTTTCTAAAAAAAAACCTGATACAGGTTTCATAACTTATTTTGCATTTTTTATAAAACACTATTTTGAAAAATAAAAAAATACATGTTTTGTGTCGAATTATTCAATAAGAGTTTAGTAAAGTAAATAAAACAACAAATTAACGGAAGAATGAGAAACAAAAAGTCAAATAAAAAATTTTTTATGCGTGTCTTTTGTTTTATTTTGTATTTTATTTTTCTCAACTTTATTTCATATCTTTTATTTTATAATAATAAGTTTTTCAATGCAGCATTTAAACAAATATAGAAATTTAAAAATTAAAACAAGAACAAGAATAAGATTTTGTTAAGATACCATTTTTCTTCTCTTTGCAAAAAATTCAAATAAAAATAAATTGTGTGAAGAACAAAAGCTAAAGAATAAAATAAATAGATGAAATTTTATAATGTAGAAGTTTTTGTAGATGTACGTGTATATGTATGGTGTACATGTGTGTTTGTGTGTGTGTGTGTGTGTGTGTATTGTATGTAAACAATTGATCATAATAATATAATAATTAATACATTTGTTATTTTGTATTCATCTGAGTTTGATAATTAATTTTTTTCAACTGATTTCTATAATCAGATCATTTACTTAATGGAATTTACTTATTTCATTATACAAATATAAAATGATGTGTGTATTTGTAAAGCGACATTATTTGTTGTTCTAAAGAAATATGGTGAGCAATCTTCATTTTCATTTTTCCCATGCGACTCATCATAATATCACAATATTATCTCAGTATTTATGTGAGAACTGGCTGGCTGTTGCGGCGTCTTTAATGCTTTAATTTTTCCTTATTTATTTTTTTTCAAAGTTTTTTGCTTTTCTTCTCTTAAATTCTTGCATTTTATTGTTCTGGTTGTTCCTGCTGTTGCTGGTGCCCATTAAAAAAATTTTTTTCTTATCTTTAAAAGTTATAAATATGTCTTTTTTTTTTATATAAATTTTTTTTGCATTTACTTTGTCTAATTTTATTTATGTAAAGAAATTAACAAAAAAAATTTAATATTTAAAATTATTTTGCAAACATTTTTCTGTTTCACTTTAAACTTTCAAAAACTTCTTGTAAGCATCAATAGCGATTTTTAATTAATGATTTAATTTTCGTGTATGAAATTAAGGGCGCTGTTTATAAAATATAAAAATTATGTATAGATAAGAAAAAAAATCATAAAAATGTTAAATATAAATATAAAAAAATAAATAAAAATAATATCCTCACATTAAAAAAAATTGAGGTAAATATTTTAATAGTTTTTTTTCTATAATTTAATTAAATAAAATATTATTATTATAATTATATAAAATGATAATTAGTATTATTATAACAATATTTCTTATAATAATTTGTTATTTAATTAGTAAAATGATTCTAACAATTGTTTTGAATTGTAAAGTAAAAATTCAAAGAAGAAATAAAGATAAACAGAGCTGCTGTTGTTTTTATTTTAATTTTTTTTAATTTGTTTTTCGTTAGTAATTTTTTTTATCAGTAAATGTATTGTCCTTATTTCTTTTCGTTTTATATGTAAAATTAATATATTTTGTTTTCTTCTGAAATCCTTTTTTTTATTTTATATTTATTATCTGTTTATTTTTATTATTGATTTTCCCCAAGGAATTTTTATTTTGTGCGTGTGCTTTGTTCCTGCGTTGATTGGAATTTGAAATATACGCTTTACTTGTAGCCAATTTCTATCAAATATAATATTTTGCTTTTTTTAGCACTTTTTATTTTTCATTTTTAGTCGTTCATTTACCAGCAAAATTAAAAATTTTTTCAATATTCCCAGAAGTTGTATAAAAATAAAAAAACTCCGGAGAAGCCAAATTTACCTTAAAAAAAAATCCACTAGACACAAAAATTCCACAAAAGAGAATTTTGAGAATTTTGAAAAAAAAAAATAATCAAACCAAATCAGAATTTTTTTTCATTTATTTATTTATTTATTTTTGTAGAATTTTATGTTTATTTTTTTTATTAATAAAATTCTTGTTTTCGTGTATATTTCAATTCTTATGCTCACAATTATAATTTAATAATATTTTCGTTTGATTTTTTGTTACTTCTATTTGCCAAATTTTTATAATAAAATTTATAATAAAAATATTTTACAATATTAATTTCTTTCTTCTTCCTCTTACAATTAAGTTATTATTTTCGTTCTTAATTTTTATTAATTAATTTATTAAGAAAAAAATTTTACACAAAAAAGATTTCGCATGCACTTTTTTCAAAAACAAAAAACATAAACAAAAGGAAACAGAGAAAAACATTTTTCAAAAGAGATTTTAATTGTGCGAGTCTATGTGTAAGTTTATAATAAATTTTTTAAAGGGTTTTCCTTTTTTGTTTTCACTTATTACATTTCTGTAATTTTGTTCTTTTACATTTATTCTCTTATTTTTACAAATTTTTTTACACTTGAAAAAACTAAAATATATTTTTAAATTTATTTCTTTTATATTTTAGTATTAATTTCATTGTTATAAATCGTATTTTGTCATTTTATTAATATATATATTTTTTAATTTTTAAATTGTAATATTTTTTTTAAAAACTCAAAACTAAAAAATGCACATTTACCGAAAGAGAAAAAGAATCAAAGAAAAAAAACATAACGGAAAAACAGAAAAATAAGGCTCAAACAATAATGATAATAATAATAATAAAAATAAAAGTAATTCATAAATGAATATTTGATTATTGTTCATTTTTTTCTTAATTTTTATTTTTATCATTTCTTTTATTTATGATTTTTTAAGCGCATTTATTAGAAAAAATATATAAATTATTATCAATTATAATTAATTACTCTTTATAACTTATTACATATAATTATACAAAATATCATTAAAAATTACAAAAAAAAATTAATAATAATAATGATAATAATCGTAATTATTATATATATAAAAAACTGGTTAGTAAATATTTTGCTAAAATTTAAACTTAAACAAAAACAAAGACAAAATTAAAACATTTGCATTAAACCTTCATCTTCTTCTTAGATTTTGTGTGTGTGTGTGTTTCTTTTTTGAATCGAATTCTATTTATCCATTAAAATGAAAATTATGTAAAATAAGTTTTTCAAAATATTTCTTAAAATTTTTGTTTGCTTCTCTTTCTCCACACTTTCTAGCTTTAATATTTTTTTTATTTGCCAAACTTTAAAACTTAATTTTACAGAAACTATACAAAATGAAATAAAATTTCAATAAAATAACTAATGTAAAATATATTAATAAAATAAATGTAATGTTGTTATTGTTGTTGTTACAATTACGAATTCTATATACGAATTTTTAAACATTTATAAGAAAATTCACATTTAACAAATAGAAAAAAGTTCTTCTTCTTACAACAGCACATTTCTCTCTCTTAATTATAACGAATTTTTACAGAAGAAAAAAAGCTTCTTAATTGATATATTTTAAAAATATTAAAAAACATTATTTAACCAAAAAAAACCGTAAGCAAAAACAAAACAAAATACAACACAAAACATTTGATTGATATGAAAATAAAATATTTTTTTTTACAAATTAAAAAATATATATTATACAAAAAATATTAAAAATGTACAAAAAATAATCAAGCCAATTGAAAAAATATCTATAAAACAATCATTTATAATTTAGAGTTAATTTTTTATTTTACTGTCTATAATTTTTTATCTAAATTAAAAATTTTTTCGGTGTTTTTTTCTTTTTCGCTTTCAAATAAATTGATTTTAAGTGTCAAAAATTAATAAAATCATTTAAAGCTGAAACTATTTGAAAATTGTTAACGCTTTCGAAATGTTTGAGAAGAAGAAATAATTTTAAAATGTTTAAAAAAATATCATATTGAGACTGTTTCAAATTTTTTTGTGCAAATAAAATTTTTGACAAATAAATTTACTGCAATTTTTAAAAAAATGCAAAAAATTTAAAAGCAGAATACAAAAAAGAAACCAAAAATAAATAATCATTGAAATAAATTTTTAAATCGAAAATTTAATTTTACTTTGCTACTAAAATTCAAAAAATTAAAATAATTATTTTTGTAAATTGAAATCTTTTCTACAACTTATATAAAACAAAAAATTTAAATAAAAATAAAAAATTAAAACAAAATAGCATCAAATTAGAAACCATTTACATAATTTTCCACAGAAAAAGTTCTTTTCATACAGAATTTTTGATTTAATTGTTTAATTTTTTTTATTGCAAATTTATTGCTTTCTATGTAAACTTTAAAAAAAATCGACTTGTGTAAAATTTCGAATAGACGATTTTGTGTAATTTTTAGATATTTTAAAACATGTTTTCTTGTTTCATTTATTTTGTTTTGTTTTGCTTTGTTTCATATTTTTGTTTATGTTTACCATATTAACACAAAAATTAAAAAACACTAAGTAATTTGATGTTTATTATTTTTCGAATAGGAAATGAAATATTTTTCTTTCGTTTGTGTGTGCGCTTTTCTCACTTTCTAATTTTACTGATTCATAGTTTTTTAATAATTTCCATTTTTCATTGATTTCGTTTAATTATTAGTTTTTTAAAGTTAGAAAAAGTTACATAGAGAAAGTGCTGTTTCAATTGTTGTTGTGTTTTATTTTTTCTTTTTATAATTATTGTTGTTGTTCTTATTATTGGGGTTGTATATATTTTATTAAAGCAATTTGTTTGTCATTTCGTTTCATTTGTCCTTTTTTCTTTTTATTTTTTCTTTTTTTTTTTTTTTTTGTAATGTATAAAATGTAAAGCATTAATTTTTTTTACTTTCATGTGAAGAAAAAGTTCGTTTTGTTTTGTTTTTGTTGGATTACTTATTGATTTTTATTATTTAATTTATTTTTAATAGGCCATATTTATTATCTCAGTGTTTTGTTATTTTTAAGTTGACGTTTTAATTGAATTGAGTTTGTATTCCATTTCCAAATTTCCTTTTTTTTATTTTAATTTCATATTTTATTTTCCTCCCTTTTAAAAGTACTTCATTTTTTGTATGTGGGTGGGTGTGTGTAAAAAAAATTTTGAAATTTTTATTTTTTTTTCTGTATTTTCTTTTATGGACTTTTACTCTTAATTATTGTAAGGAAATTTTTAAATAAGTATTTTGAAAGGAAAAAAGAAAAAGGGGATTGTATTTTTTTTTTAATTTAAAGTGAAAATTCCTAATTTTTATATATATGGAAATTATTAATGTTAAATGATTATTAACATTATACATAAAAAAAATTTATAATAAATTTAAAGCAGAAGAAAGTAAATCTATAAAATTTGTTATTTGTTATTTGATATAACAACTTTATCATTATTTTGCCAATTTTTGTAACAACAACTTTATGAATACAATAGAAAACGTATGGTTATATATTTGATGTTTATATGTGTGTATGGTATATGTGTGTTATAATGTTTGTCTATGAGATTTATATATTTGGTTTTATTATTTTATTTGTAATTTAAAAAAAAATGGATAAATGATCGATCTTTTTTCTTTTGTTGCCGATATGACTTATTATTATTGAAACAATGGCTTTAGGATACGCTTTTGTTGCTTTCATTGTGTTACGTAATTTAATTTAATTCAATTTAATTTAATTGCCTGCCAAAAGAGAAAGGAAAAGTCAAATAATAACTTGAATTCATCAAATGAACTAAAAATTGAGCTTAAATTAATTAATTAATTTTTTTACAGTGCGCTTTTGTTGTTTTGTGTATTTCGCATGTTTTTCTTTCCATTTTTTATTCTTTCGTAATTATTTTTAAAATTTTCTTTTATAAATTAATTTTACTTGTTGCTCTTCTTCTTATTGATTTTTAATTTTTTTTTTCATTTTTTAAGGCTTTATGTTTAACATAATTTTTTTGTATTTTTTTTCTCTTTTTAATTTTAAGTAGAAAGAAAAAGAAATATTACGATTTATAAAGAAATTTGAGGATATTTATAATATTTTATTGCGATGATGAAGTTTCGTTGCCAAAGTTTTTATTCATTTTAATTGAATTGAATTATATTTTTTAGTATCTATTGGAGAAGTTCTTCTCTGTAAATTCCAATTTGTATTTCCTTCATCTTCTAGTGTTAATAATTTGAATGAAAAAAAAGCCACCATAACTTGAACTGCTTCCTCTTTCTTTTTGTTGTTGTTTTCTGCCAAATATGGAAATAATTAACACAACAGATTTTTTCTTAATAAACTTTTCTTATAAGTTGTATATTCTTTTTGTTTTTCTATTCCTTTTTTAATTTAAAAAAAAATTATGTTAAACTATTCTCAAATTTCTTTTTTAAATTAATTTGCTTTTTCTTCAAATATTTTTTTTGAATTCAGTCATTAACTTTTTTTGTCAACTTTACAA
The DNA here is from genome assembly GCA_023089585.1 of Melophagus ovinus. Lineage (NCBI taxonomy): Eukaryota > Metazoa > Arthropoda > Insecta > Diptera > Hippoboscidae > Melophagus > Melophagus ovinus. The sequence continues at coordinate 7,489,262 of JAKKIB010000177.1, forward strand.
ATTATATTTCATTAAATTTAAGCTTCGCTTAAAACGTGTTACAGCATGATTTATTGTTGTTATATCTTTTTCCAATTTTGCATTAAAATTTATGCGATAATTTCAAAATTACAAAATATTTGTTTTTTTCGTTTTTTTTTTTTTTGAAGAAATCTATAAAACTTAAATTGTATGTGTTTTTTTGTTGTTGGAAATTTGTATTAATTGCTTTTTTATATGTTTCGCATTTTCATTTGTTGCTTTCTAACTGTTTTCTCTTTAATTAAATATTTTATTGCTTTAAAATTACTGTTTAAATATCTTTTTGTATCTTTTGCAATTAATGAAGTTTTATTGGATCAACATCATGTTATTACAAAATATTTTTTCTGTTTCATTTTCTGTGTTATTTATGAATTTATGTTTTATGAATTAAAATAAATAAAAAATAATAAAAATTAATAGTAGTTGATTTTGTAAGTTTAGTATAACAACATAGAGCGCTATGGTAATTTTGTAGATCAATGTATTTTGGATAAATGAAAAAAAATGAAAAAAAAATTTTTAACTCCATGTTGAAAACGTATCCGTATACCATTGTTCACCATTGGTGCCTAATGGTTGTTGTGGTAGCGGTAAACTACCCCAACTGCCGCCATTCCCTATTAAACCGCCAGGATGATAACGTCGCTTAATATCTATGGGATTTAGGTGACCTCCATCGAATTTACGCTTACCGATTACTATATTTATGAAAATTATCATTTTATGATAATACAATGATGTTAAAGATATTGAAAAGATGATTTATTTATTTAATTAAAAGTTTTTAAAATTTTTTTTCGATTTTTTAAGTTTTTAAAAAATTTAGTTTTTTAATTTTCAATTTTTTTATGTATTATATTTTTTTGAATGTTTTATTTTTTACAATGCATAACGAAAAATAATAAAATGGAATAAAAAAAGAGAGAAAGAAAAAGAAAATATTGCATTAAATATTTTTTTGTATGTGTAAAGAGAAAAAAAGCCAGAAAATAAAGAAAACCAAAGCGAAAATAAATTATGATATTTTTATTAATTATTTATTATTTTATATATATATATATTTTTAATCTTTAGCAATATAAAAAATTACATCAGGATCCATCAGGAGGAGAGGAAACAACGCTAGGTATAAGTTTGGAAAAAAATGCACCAAATAAATTTATTTTTAATTTTATAATTATGTTTTTTTTTCTTGCTATTATAAAAAAAGAGGTTCTTTTGGCGAAACGAAAAAAGTTGTGGAATTTAAATATGAAATTTCAATAATCCAAGACAAAAAAAAGAATTTAATTAAATGCTAATTATTACATTACAACGAAAATGATTAAAATATTTTGATTTCTATTTAATATGATTTCTTATTACACATAAATTAATTTTTATTCGCATAAAAATTTTGCATATAATTTATAATTAAATTACAATAAATTTAAAAACAAGGAAACGAAACAAAAATATGTTACATGACACACCAAACAGAGAGAGAGAGAGTGAGAGAGAGAGAGTGAGAGAGAGAGAGAGAGAAGAGATAGTAAAATTATCTATACATATATTTATACGTATAATATGTATCATATTCCAATCATACAAATACATATGCACGAGAAAAAAAAGGAAAATATATTTATATTTATAAAATATTTATGCCACCATGAGGAAATATTTTTGTATCATTGAAATTTACGCGCACAAAACTGGACAAAGGAAAAGAAAACGTTAAATTAGGATTACAAAAAAAAAAAAAACATACATTCACAGTTACACATACAAATTCAAAGAAGCAAAATTATTATTTATCGTTACGTACAAAAATTAATATAAGAAACTTTGTATTTCAACAAAACAGAAGAAAATTGACGAATATTTCTGTCTTATTATTGGGGCAAAAAAAAAAATTTCACCGGGCGTTTCTATAAATTCTCATCATGGGGCTTAATGTGACATCATATGCATATATTATATATGAATATAAGAAGAAGAATTTTACATAAAAAACAACACAAATGAACAAATACGTTAGATATCAAAAAAAAAAAAAAATTAAAAGCCGAGGAATATTAAAGGCAAATGGCGCAGTTATACGCAGAAATGTTACAGGTCTCCAAAACATATACATATGCAAACATACATTACAAATATTTATATAAGAAAGTGTAGGTCGTGTTAAACAAAAAAATAAAAAAAAATAAATATATAAATAAGAAAAACGAAAACGTATTTTGGACATATTCAAAAACAAAAATTTTTTTCATAATTCTTGTCATATAATTGTAGAGAAATTTTTTTTGGTTTTTTTTTTTAAATTTTTAAATTTTTTTTAATTTTTTTTTAAATTTTATTAATTTTTTCATTTTTAATTTGAAAATTTTTTGATATTTTGAAAAATATGTATTATTTTGAAAGCAATAGAATTAGAATTAGAAAACACTTGGGAGACCTTTAAGCAGAGAGAGAAAGAGATGAAAACTCAATACAAACACAAAATAATTTTTAATATCCTTGTTTCTATTTGAAAGTTAATTGTGTTGAGCGTTGATTGTTAATACTGTCCTAAAGAATTACTCTCTCCTCTCCCTCTCCTTTTTTGCGCCATTTTGTTTATATAAAATGTATTTATAAAAATCTTGATATTCTTGACTTGAGATTTTTTCAATTCGCTGGTTGATTCTGTTGAGTGCCGTCCACTGCTTATTACTAGGTTTGCTTATTCTCCCATTTTCTCTTCTGGTTTCTTTTTTTTTTTTGTTTTTATTTTGTTTCGTTTAGTCTATTTAATTTGATTTTTTTGATTGACAGATGCGCGTCGGAAGTCGTTTTTGAAATTCATAATTACTACTAGGATTTTGTTTTTGCTTGATTTTACGAATTTTTGAAAACGGTTCACAATTTGTTTTAAGCGTGGACTCCAATCGAAGCTATTTATATATATGCGCATATATAAATATAATATATATAATAAATAAAATATATAATTAAAATTAAATATAAATTAGATTAAATGAAAATTTAAAAAATTTGTGCAAATCGTGTAGAAAAGTGTTTGTGATTGTGAGTATGTGAGTAGTACTTGACTTTGATAATAATTATATCGATATTGATGATTTAATTTTTTTTTATTTTTTTAAATTAAATTAAATTAAATTAAATAAATTTGTAACAAGAAATAATGCTTTCTTAAAACGTTTCCCTTCCTCACTAATTGAGCTCAGTTAGAATAAACAACTATAGATAATTTTATAGAATAAATATCTAAAAAAGTAAGTAAGCTCCTTATTCCTAATGTTTAGATTAAGCTTTATTCTGAAATCCTACATTATAATGCTATCTCTAAATAATCAAATTTATAAAAATTCTTTGTATAATAATCAGCAACAATCAAACGTAAGAAAAAGTTGTGCTCGCTTTTTTTGAAATTATTACTTCTTACAAAATAAAAAAATTCCAATTACTTGAAGTAATTGAATTTTTGCTGACTTCATATTTAGAAAAGATTCAAACGTTATTTTATTGCCATAAAAATGGAAATTTCTATGTCTTAAAAACAGCCTTGTTAATTAAAAATAAATATTGTAAGCAAATGAATAATTATGTAAATTCCTCGTACGATCTGGACGAAAGGCCAAACAGAAAACACAGAGTTCCAACTTTTTCTTGCATTTTTCATTTTCTTACCTTAAAGAATTATTAATTATTGTTATAATAAAAAAATACTTATAAAATAATTTTGTAAATAAATAAATGATTCTTTGAATACAAAATATTTAAAAAATAAAAATAAAAATAAAAATTAAGAGAAAAAAGGATCAAATTTCAGAAGAAATGAATCGATTAGTATTATTAATAACTGTCATAATAGTGAGAGAAAAAGTGAGATAGCAATAGAATGAAATAAAAATAAATAACATACATTTTATTAATTGGTAAAAAATAATTAATTAATTATTAATTAATTAAAATGATTGTTAATTAATTATTTATTTATTAATTATTTTTGAGTATTTTTTATGAAAAAGGATTTGAAAATGTTGTTTTATTATTATAAAGAAAAAAGTAAGAAAATTTCAATTAAAATTTATATATATATATATAATTCCAGTAGTAAAATTTTATATATATATATATATATAATATATTATATATATATATATAATTAAAATTCCGTTATAGTAGTAAAATTTATAAACTTTCATATTTAAAAGTGAAAATTTTTTCTGATTGATATGAATGAGAGAAAAAAGTGCCAACGCTTTCTCTGTATAATCTTTTTTATTTTTTTTAAATAATTTTTATAACAATAACAAAAAAACAAAAACAAAAAAGCCAGGTGGTGATGTAAAACAAATCGATGAAAATCGAAAAAATATGATTATGATTATGAATCTTTTTTATTTTTTTTTAAAATAATTTTTATAACAATAACAAAAAAACAAAAACAAAAAAGGCCAGGTGGTGATGTAAAACAAATCGATGAAAATCGAAAAAATATGATTATGATTATGAAATATTTATATAGTTTGAATTGTCAATGTCGTTCAAATTTATGAAAAATTGAATATTTCATTTAAAATACGAGAAATAAACCAGATGAATATTTGCATTTGATTATTTTTTAATATTTTTTGATTTTTAATTGTTCTTTCTTGTTTCGTCGTGTAATCTTAAAAAAATTATTTTAATATTTTAATTTTTTCAATTTTTTTAGTTTTTTATTTCCAATACTTTGATTATTTCGTTAAGGAAATTTGCAACAAAACATAACATTTCACGACAAACAACAAAATCATGTTGTCTACGCGCTGGGGGATAAAAAAAAATAGGTTATAATAAATGGGTGCATAATATTATTTAGGAAATGTGTGCATATAAAATTTATCAATTCACCTTAATTTATTTTTTTTTTTGTTAAAAATGATATTTATTAATAATTGTGTGTTATTTTATATATCAATTAATGGAATGGAATGTGTTAGATATTTTATATACAAATCAGTCTATACCATTTCCAAGATGCTGCGAGGTCTGGGTTTTGGATCGGAATCAGAATCAATTTATATTTTTGTTCGTGTAGTTTTCTTAGTTACTAAATTGTGGACTTTATTTATTTTTCAGTTACTTTAAAGAGTTCCATATTTAAAGTGTTTTTCGGAATTCTCTTCCTTTCCTTTCGCTTATCAAACGCAGCTTAATTTTAAAAGTCATTATACAAACAAATTTTTTTAGATATCAATTTCTTTATTTAGGGCGAATTTTCTCTCTAGGATCTTTGGTTTTGAATGTTTATATAAAATCTTTAAATCGGAATATCGATCTCCATTTGAGGGAGGATCGATATCCCCTCTTACTTTTCCTCGATATTTTTTGCAATTTTCTATAGTTGTTAAGTTAGAAATGGTGTAGAATGTTTAAAAAGTCGATTTCGACCGACACATGTAACTTATTTTAATTTATTAAATTTATATTTTATTTTTATATGTTAAAAAAAAAAACTAATCGATTCTTCTTCGCCTCATTTTTTTTTTTTGTTTTTCTTAAATTATTTAACAAAATTTCATTACATTTTGACAATTATTACTTCTCCTTTTTTCCCTTTTTCAATTTCTATTAGTTCATTTCATATTATACGCAAATTTATTAATTTATTAAATGACATACATTACTTTGAATGAGAGTTTAAGGGGGAAGTGGGGCGGGGGGGGGGGGGGGGGGGACAAAGTGTTTGTAGTAGAATGCCATGCATAGCGATATTTTATTAAAAATTTATTCATAGGTTTTTTATGTATAAATTTACAAATTATAATTCGCTAAAAAACCTTCACTTGAATATTTATTTACTTAAAAATATATCTTAAAAAATAACTACCATTCCCAATAATTATTATTTCTTAATTATACATAATAAATGTGGTGTACAACATGATTGCTTTATTCTATCTAAATTATAATTTAATTAAGAATATACACAAAAAACCCCTTAATTTATTAATTAATTTATTTACATTACTACTAACTAGAAAAAACAAAATGACAAAGTAATTAATTAAGTTAAATTAATATTTTAATTAATTAATTGAATAATTAACTAATTACTTAATTATGGATGAATATTTTTTTGATTAATAATTTATCGTTAAAAATTAATTGTAAATAGAAATAATGAAGAAAATTTTTTCCTTTTATTTTTATTTATTAATTAATAAAGTAACTTAATTAATTATATTTATAACAATACTGATACTATTATAAAATAAAAAAAATTATGTAAAATTTAATATGTAATAACAATTACAAAAAAAATTAAACATATAATGACATAATTGAAACGTAACATTATAAGCAAATAAAACTATAAGTTATTATCGAATTAGAGAGTTAAATTTTTAAAACGCAATAAAAAAATTATTTTAAAAAAAACTTAAAAGAAACTAAAGAAAGTGTTCATATGAATGATGTTTTGTTGTTGTTGTTTTATATATCGTATATAGTTTGCTTTTATAAAAATAAATGTTTTTTAGGTGATTTTGTAGGAGGTAGTGTAGGGGGTAGGGGCAGGGGCGTGGAAGTATAAAACTTATGTGTTTCGCTTACTTCTACAAATTACTCAGTGTTATTTTAATAAAAGTACACAATAAGATAGGAGCAATGTAAGAAGAGATGTACAGAGCGAGAGAGAGAGCAAAAGAGAGAGGGAGAGAACGATAGAAGAAAAGTAGAAAAATAGTAGAAAAGGGGGGTGAAAAGAATGGAGGTTTATACTTTTTTTAGGGTTTTCTTCTTACTGTTTTAGTTTCAATAATGTTGTTATTGTTGTTTTTCTTCCTTTTCTATTTTTTTTTTTTTGGGTTTTTGTTATGATTCGTTTTGTTTTTTTGTTTTTTGAGTGTTTAGTTGTTATTCTCACCTGGTAAACTTGGAAGCGGTTTGGCGTGCTGAGTGCCATGTGCGTTGGGACGTATTTGTCCCACCCCACGGACCCCCCCGGTTGCTGCCTTGGGCCCCTGAACGGTGGCCACCCGTTGAGCTGATACCACCGCCGGTGCCGCTTGAGGGGCCCCCTGACGATTGATGTTGCCACGGAGCCCAACGGTTCGGCCACGCACCGTGATTCCACGTCCACGGCCAACCCCCTAATGCATTTCATTTTAGTTCATTTCATTTTAGTTCAATTCATTTCATTCCATTCCATTCCAATCCATTCCATTCATTCATTCATTCATCATCGTCATTTTGATTTTTAAGAATCGTGTGAGATCGTAAGCCAACAAATAATATTCCAATATTCCATTCATTATTTTACGCATATATAATAATATCCGATTTTTAAAATATTTATAATAAATTTTGTTTAATTAATAAATTTTGTTTTTTTGGTTTTTTGGGGGTATATTCGAAATAAATTATATATATATATATATATATATCGCCAGCCAGATTAAAATTTTTCGTATAAAATATTTAGTGTTGATTTCAGATCAAAAATATGTATGGATTAATAAGTTTTTATATTAGGAGGTTTTTTTTTGGTGGGGTGGGGCGGGAAAATGGAGATAAATTTTCATATTTTTTGTTAGTTATTGTTAATTATTTTTGTTAATTAGAGAGAGTTATATTATTTTGTATATATAAATAAAAATATAATAAAAATTTGTAGAATTTTTTTAAAGCAATAAGGATACGAGAATCATAATTTTGTTGTTGTTGTTTTCAATTAAATTGCAATTTTTGTTTTAATTTTTCATTGTTTTGTTGTTTTTTTCATTTCAAAATATATTTATCAAAATTATACCAAAAGAAAATATATAATTTTATGAATAGAAGATTAATAATGACGAGATAACGATGATGATGGTCAAAAAAACGAAAGTCAACAGAATATTTTTTTCGCGAAAAAAATTTTCATAATTTTTTTAAGATTATTTTAATGTTTAATTAAGATTTTTTGTTTTTGTTTATTATTTTGTTGTTGTTTTTATTGTTGTTGTTGTTGTTGTAGTTGTTGAGATGTATTTGTATTTCAAAAAGGCAAACACAAAAATATATAACATAAATGAAAAAAGAGAAAAAAAGAACAAAGAAAAAAACACAAATTGAAATTAAGGCGTTAGATTTAAATATATTATATATATATATATATATATATATATATATATATATATATATATAAATTTGTTGTAATTGTAATTCATTTTTAGTAATGATACAAAAAATTATGATGATTAATTCATAATTATTGTGATAAAATTCGTAAAAAATGAAAAAAAATTAACACCATAAATTATAATTAAAAATTATGAAAATAAAAATGGGAAGAAGAAAAATTATGAAATCAATTTCAACTAAAACATAAAAAAATAATAAAAGAAATATGAAATACTAAAAAATTATTTCCTTCTTCAATTAGAAAAAAAATTAAAATACTCAAAAAACAACTATAAAAATACTTAATTAAATGACACTAAAAAAAATACCAGAATTTTTGGAATTTGTTTTCCTTCTAATTTCTAATTTTCTGATGGCAATAATAAGATTTCCTTATTTTGTTAATTATATTGCGCGTTTGGCACATTTTTCATTAAATAAGTTTTTAATCTAACTACCAATTTTTTTTATATTAACTCTTGTGCTTAATTACTATTGTTCTATATATCTTTTCTCTTTTTGCTGTTCTTTAACCTGATTTTTATATGCTAGTTAATAAACTTTTTTTCTTACAATGTAAAAAATTAACAAATAATACGTTTTTCAACTTTAACAACTTAGTAAATTAAAATTAAGCATAATTTATACAAAAGCACTAATGGTCTGTTGTATTGCCAGTTTTAATGTGATAAATTCTAAAATAGTTTAAAATAGTAAAATTAAAATTTTAATTTATAAAAAAACAAAAAAAAAAAGGAAAACATGAACTTTAATATTAAAAAAGCAAATATTCATTGAATAATTTCCAAGGAAATAAATAATATTTATATATTAATAATTATTTGCCAAATGTCAGATATATCAACAATTTCAATATCAATAAAACAATGCAAACTTAGGACCCCAGGCCTGTAGAAATCAAGAATGGAATTTGTAAAGGATTTATTTCAATCTTTTGTTATTGGCAGAGATTACTGAAAAGTTTGTTTTATGAAAAAAGTTTCAAAAAAACATGGATCGGTCCATTTGTAAATTTTGTTTAAAAAAAAAAAAAACAAACTCACGCTTTACCACAGACCTACCTAAACGTACCACCAAAAGGAAATTTTAGAAAGCAGATATTAAATGATTTCATTTGTGATAAAATACAAGGCCTTTACATTGAAATTATCATGCATATACATATCTTTTAAATAAATAAATTAACATATTTATATAAATAAATAAATTTAAATAAATTGTAAATATTTCATTGGGCAAATATTATTATTCTTCAATAAATAATTAACGATGTGCACATTTGTATTATTTATAAATATTAATAAAAGCAACCAAAAAAGCGTAATTAAATTTTAATTAATAACACAAAAGGCTTATAATGAATAAAAATAAAATTTAAATGAACAACAAATTAAAAAAGTAACAAAAAAAAGCAGCAGCAACAAAAAAGCACAAGGCAAAAATTTGTATCATTATTGAACAAAAAAAAAATTAATTACAAAAAAATTATTAATTATTGAAGCATTATATTTCTTAAATATGTGTTCCAGAGGCTCTAAATGTAAAGTTTTCAAAAATATAAATAAAATTTATAAATGAATTGAAAATGTAAGGGAAAATTATGACGCTTTTTGAAGATAAAATTTATCTAATAATGATTAACAATGAAAATGTTACAAAAAAAAAGAAATTTTTACAGTGTGGAAAGTGTGTATGCAACGTAGTGTGAAAATAAGCGAAAAGGTGAAAACGGCGAAAAAGTGAAAACGGCATCTTGAGAGATGGATCTTTCATTCATGAAAGAATTGAAAACCTTTGTTTCATTTTTATTCATTAATGAAAATTTCCTCCTCCAATGACTTAGGAGAATCTAACGAAATTAAATTTGCTAATCAAGTGGCGGCGCACAAGTCCAAGTAAAAAAATTGGCGCAATTTTCCCTTACAATGAATATTTTATTGTCAAATTTCGTATCACTCTTAATTTTTGAGGAAGATTTAGTTGCCCAAATGCTGGTTTTTGTAGGGTACATTTAAGAGTCGATCTCAACCGACTATAAACTTTTTAATTATTTTTCTTTTAAAGTTTTTAGTAGACTAAATTGTATATAAAATTTTGAAAATGTAGCCTAAAATACGGTAACTGTACTACAAAAAAATAAAAAATTGGTATTTAGTAGTTTTTTAAAAACAACGGAAAGCACCAATAAAATTGCATTGTTACTGTTGACACAGTTATTGTTGTTGTTGTTGTTGTTGTTGATGATGATAATGATGCTGTTGTTGTTGTTGTTGTTGTTGATGATGATGTGTTGTGTTGTTGTTGTTGTTGTTGTTGTCGTGAGTGTCATAATTCATGTACGAAACAACTTTGTTTGGATAATAAATGTGGGGTAAAGTTTTTAGATAGAGAGAGAGATAGAGGGAGAGAAAAAACGCGTAAAATATTAATATGAAAAATTTGTAAAAAATAAAAAAAAATTACATGAAAATAATTTACGGAAGTTTTGGAATACAAGAAGAATTAATATTCATAATAATTACTAAATACATTTAAAGGAAAAATTTATATAAAAACAACAAAGAAAAAAAACTAACTAAACAAACCAAAATATAGAACAAAAGCAGAAAACAGAAAACAAAGAAAAACACAAAAGAACGAACAAATATCTGTTCTTTTTTTTTTTTTTTTTTTTTTTTGTTTTAAAGGATTAAATTAAAAACCCACCAAATTGTTACGTGTTGCTCTCTGCAAACCACCAGCAGTGGGCCCACCAGTTGGTGGTATTGGTGCAACACCACTGGGTGGATAATCAAAGAAACATTCTCCACCATCATAGTTGCGATAAAAATCATCATAATGATATGTCTCATTGAAGCCACCGCGATATTCCGAATAACCATAAAAGTCATATTCAAAATCTACAATTTTTTTTTTCATTCGTTTTGGTGTTTGTTTGTTTTTCATATTTGAGGAGGCGAAGAGAGGAACAGTCATTTTTGAAATTTTGATTTCCAATACAAATGATTTAGATGATTTAAATAAATAGATTAATTAGATATGAAAAAAAATCATAAAAAATATGTGAGAATTAAACAAATTCTAAGAATTAATTAGAAAAAAAGGAAAACTAATTAAAAAATAAACTAATTTAGAAAAAATTGATTCAATTTAATTTTAAGAACAAAAAAATTACATTTAATAATTAGATAATTATAAAAATTTTTTTACTTATTAAATACCAATATAATTTTGCAATTTTCTAATTTCAATTTTACCCGAAACAAGAATTTTCTAGTCGAAAGTGAGCCGACTCTATTAATATCCGATACAACAATCTTAACGGTTTATAGAAATTTTATAAAAATTTCTTAATTTCTAAAATTTTTATTAAATTTTTAAGTTCAGCGAATTGATTTATTTACAGCTTTGATAGAGTATGTAGATATCTTAAGGCTTAGAAAAAATTTGCATCCATCCAGGAATCCAATTTTTGAAACGAAAAATGGGCATTCTTTTCTAGACTTGACCTTTTATCAGTCCATATAAATGTTAAAGATAAAAATTTAGAACTATTTCAAGGAAATTTAGTAGAACACTCCGAAGGAAGTAATTAATAATAATTTTTTTTTTGGACAAATCGTCTGATTTGATCCCATTTCTTTACAAATCACACGGAAATGATAATTGTTGCTTCCGTTTCATTTGCTTGATCAATCATTTTAAGTAAAGTGGTGTAGGGTGTTTAAAAATTGGTCCTAACCGACTAAATTTCTCAATCTATTTTAGTTTAATTTTTTTTTCTTTTTTTGGAAAAATATAATCTAATGGATTTAAAAGAAATTATTACTTATAATAATTTTATCATTAGCTAATTTTTTTCCAATTTTCTATATCAGAAAAACTTGTTTTATAGTTAAACGGACGTTACAAAATCTAAAAAAAATAATTTCAAGCTATTCCAACAAAAAAAAATGTTCTGATGAAAGGTTTTCCATACATTTCTTCCTTTTTTTTTTACAATTATTTGTGCCGTATAAGGGAAAAGGCAGAGAACAAAAGAAACATGAATTAAAGGCCGACAAAGGAGACACAAAATTCATATTAAAAGAATAATTATAATGAGATGATTGATAACAATAATAAACGAGCATGTATGTGCGTGCAAATGTATTGTATGTATGTGTGAAATATTTAAAAAGATAACGGTATTACTTACTTTGTGTTGATAACACATGATAAATAAAGAAAACACGGAGAAAAGTATGTGTCGCTACAACAAACTAGAACCAAACAAAAACGAACAAAAACGAACAGAGCAGAGCAACGAACAGGCAAAGAACATTGAGCAACGATTTTTTTAAGCGAGCATCGATAATACAAAATGACTGCAATTCTAAAGAAAGATACACGCGAACACATAATTAAGAGAATAAAAAAAAAGTAACCCAATTTTAATCAGGGCCCTTTCCTTAAAAGTGAATGTAACCACACATACATACACACTTTTAAGCACTCATACATACTAATAATATTCATCATACAAATGGAATCAAAATATATAAAAAAAAATAAAAAAAAACAGACAAAATAATTATGAGCAGATTTTCATAAATATTTTTTTTAAATCAAGGCTTAATTACAAGTGAAGGCATGCACACAGAACACAACACAATACTTAATAGAATCAATATTGAAGTGGAAAAATTAAAATAACAAAAACTTAAATAACAAGTGCAATATTCTTTAATTATATTTATAAAAATTGGAGAAGTATCCATTACCAATCACAATGACAACAAATATATGAGATATAGAGAGTGCAGCATGCAATTCACTACAGACAAAATCGCTTTTAGATGAGAAAAAAAATTTCTTACAAATGTAAAAAAAATTAAACCGACTTGTAAATTAAATTCAATTAAGCAAAAATTTTCCGAAATTTAAGAGGCTAAGCGAGCAATAGACTACTGCTACAGTTAAAATTAGAATTGGAATGGAATTTACCAAAAAAAAATATATATATTTGAAATCCTAATTAAAAACTTTAAAAAAACCAAAATTATTTAATTACTATTCAACAAGCAAAATACTTAAAAATATTAACATGAACAAATAATTATTAGTAAATTAATTAGTAAATATAATTAAAGTTGATAGATAAAAAAGAGTATGGAGGACGGACACAAAATGGAGTTTTAATTTTAATTATTTTAAAAATTAAATAAAATAAATATATAATTTGTTTTTTCTTTAATTCCTACATACTTCTTTTGCTCTGTTTTGTCTCTTTTTTTTAAAAAATTTTAAATAACTAGATTACAAAAGATATACAAATAATATTCAATGAACTATATTTATATATAAATTTTATATAAAAATTTAAACATAATAAGCAGAGAGGACAAACAGATTAGAGCAGATTATTATTCCTCTTTAATGCGACAAAATGCGCCAATTTCTTTTCTTAATAATTTCATTTGTATATTATTCCAAAACTATATAAAAATATTTTATACTGTTTTTCGATTTCTTTAACAGACGTAGAGAGGGAGGCTACATAATGCTCAATATGAAAATGAATTTTCATTCATACATATCATGAAAAAAAAAATATTTGAATTTTACATAAATATCGTTTTTTCTTTCCTTTCGTTTTTCATGAAGAGTTAAAAAGAAAAATAAGACGACTTACCATAATCTCTTGGCATTGGTGTACGTAATGGTATCCTGGGACCACCTGGTATACGCATTGGTGTACCCAACGGTATCATGCCGGGATGAGTTGGTGATAGATTTCTGTATGGAGATAATGTGTCAAAACTTTAATATTAAAAGGTTAAAAGTTATCCACATAAATTAAAAAAGTAAAAAATTTTATTGAATTTCAATTATTAGCGTAATTAATTTATATATAATAATTGATTTTTGTTATATTAGTATTATTTGGTTTAATATTATTGTTAATTTTTAATAATTCATAATTAATTAATTATATATTTAATGAATAATATTTAAAAAATTTTTTTTATTAAGTATAATTAATTGTATTGATTTGATTATCAATTATTGTTATTTATTAATTGTATTTATTAATTATTGATTAATTTTGTTAATTATTATTTTAGTTTTTTGATTTTTTATATAATTTTTTTAATAAAAATTAATGTTATATTTTAATTGTATTTATTAATTATTGATTAATTTTGTTATTATTTTAATTTTTGATTTTTTATATAATTTTTTTTTAATTTTTATTTTATGTTTTTTTGTTTTGTTATCATTTTCGTTGTTGTAATTATCAAAATGGTAGGAATAGTAATTAAGTACACAACATATCGTATTTAGTTATTGTTATAGGATGTAGAAACACATTTGTGTTGGTGTTGGTTGTGATAATTGATGGTACGTTTTGTTGCATCATAAAACAAACATAAATAAATAAAGAAAAAGAAAAAGAAGAAGAAGGGGAGAGAAAGAAATAATATAAAAAAAATTAATTAAAAGGTATTTTCTTAATCTGATTCACAATAAATCTATTAAATACTACTCTAAATAGTATTCTGGTGTAAGTTACAAAAAGAAAAGAATCGAAATGATTAGCCGAATAGAAATGATTTGGTTTTTTTTTCATCTCAAGATGCTCTCGGAAGATACCAAAAATAAAATACGTAAAAAAAAATCTCCCAATCAATTGATTTCTAATGATTGTGGTTATTTATTTCTCTTTTTTTGTGCTTTTTTTGCATTAATTTAAGTTTAATTTTAATGGAAATTTTGAATTTCAATTTATGACTTATGTAAACATATTTAATAGATTAATTTCTTTCTATTTAGATATAAAAATTAATAAAGAGACGCTTACCCAACTAAACCTGGACGTCCTTGCATCATTTGCATCATGCGACGCTCACGGGCACGTAAAATTTCTTCCTTCTTCTTTTTATCAGATGGCGGTTTAGCTAAAGATACCTTAAATAGTTAAAAAACAACAAAATTATTGCAATTATTCTTATATAAATTCTAATAATTAATCATTTTGAATGAATAATGATCGAAGAGAGCATTCTCAAAAGGCAATTTTTTTTTTTGTTAATTTTTTGGTAGTTTTAGTTTCGAATTAAGATTGAAAGTAATACATTCTCCTTATTAGATTTTAAAAATGCTTACCTCAATATTAGCAGCACCAACTTCTTTACCATTTAATGCCTTCATTGCAACAACAGCACTATCACGGTCTTCGAAATGTACAAATGCATAATCTTTTATTTTTTTAACGCGCTCAACTTTACCATATTGCTCAAATTGCTCCTAAAACGGTATAAAAAAAATTTCATGTAAAAGTGGAATAACTTCAGTCTATGTAGAACAAATGTTATTGAATTTTGGGCCTTATTTTTCAATATTTTTCTTAAAAGCAAATCCTTAGTAATATTTATACAGTAAAATATGGACGAGGCGACTTTTAGTCCCTCTCTTTCAAAAATTTCAAATTTTTGATAAAAAGCAAACACATCAAATTGCAATTTTTTAAAAAATCTTCAGAGAGAATTATTGACATTACCTTTAATTTTTCCTCTGTAACATCTTGTGTTAAATTTCTAACGTATAGAACTTTAACCTTGGACATGGTTTGTTCATCTGGTTCTTCTTGTGGATCAGCCCAATCGACAATAATATCACATCCCCAAACCTTAGTACGGCCAGTACCAAGCCTTCGTTTTGCCAATGAAGCCGCTTTATGTGATTCATATTCGAGAAAGCAAAAACCGCGATTTTTCTTTTTATCATCTGGTGAACTATAAATTATCACTTCAATAAGGCCAGCTATAAATAATTTTGTTGACGGTGTTTTTTTTTACAGTTTCGTTTGTTTTTTTTTTTGTTTTGTTGGTTGCGCAATAGACATTTAATAAAACAAAAAGTAAATAAAACAAAAAGCAAAAAAAAGTAAAATAAAATTAGTATAATTTCATTAAGGCATATAAAAAATTAAGTAATAAAAAGGTGGAAATGTTTTAATAAAATACAACAACAAAAACACTTTTAAAAATTTTTATTTATCCAAAAAGAAAGTCAATGTACGCTAAAAAAATTTAATAGTATCAATTTTATTATTTATTTGGAGTTCTCTCAAACTTTAAAATTTCTTTCATTTAATTTTGAAATTTTAAATTGTAAAAATTAGAAAATAATTCTCCAAAAATCAGAATCAGAAAGCCAATGCCAAATCGCTTAATATTAATAAATAAATATATATTCTCTCTCTTGTATTTATATTCTTTAATTTAGCAATTAAATTTTATTAATTTTTGTAAGATTAACACATTTTAAAAGGAATATAATTTCCCAATAAACAAATCTTCAATATTTTTAAAGCACGAAATAAAAAAAATATATTAATATCTATAATAAATAGATGTTGATTATGTGCAAAAACAAAGACAGATTTAATATAAGAGATATAGAGATAAAATCGAAAAAGATGGAGGACATTTGTAAAAGAGAAAAGAATTAAACTTATTAATTAAGAGAAGGCGGCTTAATTTATATATTCAAAAATTACACTTGAAAGAATTATAATAATTAATTTAATTAAGCAAAATATCCATGATTAATTAACCATAATAGATTAGAATTTCTCTTGCTTTGTCTCCTTCTTTTTTCAAAACGTATTTATTAATTTTTGATATTAAATACTCACTCCAAAAAAAAAAAATGTTGTACACAAAATTAGAACTGTAAAAACTGGAAGAATAAATACTTTCTTTGTACTTAAAATCTTTTAGAATTAATTGCACTTAAAATATATAAGAAAGAAAAACGAAACAAAAATAACATTAGAATTTAATTTTTTTTAAATTTTTCTTAATTTTTTTTATTTAATTTTGAAAATCTAAATTTTTTTTTTGATTTTTTTTGATTTTTTTATTAAAACAGTCTCCAGTCATTATCTGTTTACTTTATTATTATTATTGTTATTCTATAATATTTTACTTTAATTAGAACAAAAAGGATATAAAAAAGGATATAAAAACAAGGGTTATTTGAAAATTTTAACAGGTGAAGATTATATACATTAATTAATGCAATTTTAATAATTTTCTTTTCTTAATCATAAATAACAACAATGTACGTTTGGTTTTTGAATTTTACTTTCCAATTAATAATTAAACGTAGATAATGAAGGGGAAAATTTAAAATTGAAGGATTTGCAATATCGCAATACGCAAAAGTAATATTTGATTTGATAATTATGTGGAAATGTTTTAATAGTTCACTAAAATTTTATACAAAATTCCTCTCTTCGAAAAGTATGAAAATACCGTTTTCTTTTCTAAAATATTTTACTTAAAACAGCGGAACTTTAAATTCTTAAATTTTCCCCTTGCATTTTCTATTAATTTACTCTTCTTAAATTTTGCATTTTATTATTTTATTTTTATTTTTTATTATAAATACTTAATTGCTTTTTTTTATTTCTGAAAATAAAAATCATCTGTTAACAAAAAAAAAACAGAGCAAATAATTTTGGCATGGCTTTCTATTTTGATTGTTTTTTTAATTCATATTATTTAGAAATTATAAAATTTTGATTCTTCGAGTGAGTAGTGCAAAAAAGTTTCTTATTTTGTTGTATTTTATTAATGTGAATTTTTTTGTTTTTTGTTTGGAAGAGAATTTTTTCATGACAATTTGAAAATTCCAATTACAAAATTTCATCATTTGTGAATTAAAAATTTTCAATTTATTAGCGAAAATAATTTAATGAAGAAAAATTGTTTCATTAATAAAATAATATTTATGCATAAATATTTTATATATATATATAATTTTCACCTGTAGATGAATTTTTGTAAGAAGAATTTTTCTTATTTTTTTGGAAAAATTTTTACTTATTATTTTCTTTTCATTTTTTGTTTGTTCATTTTTTTTTTAAATTTCATTAAAGCAAAGCGATTATTTGCAAAACAAAAATCCAATATTTTTTCATTGAAGAAATATTTTCTTCTTCTTTCTTTTGGTTTTTCTTTTTTTCCTTTTTTATTATGGCCAATTGTATATAAAAAATTCTGCAACTAACGCTTCGTTATAATCGATATATTTTTTTAGGTTTGCTTTTTTTTGTATGTACCGCCAATTTATTTATCAAATCATAAAGGATGAGAAAAGTGTATTGAGTTGGAAGGGTGTGAGGGGGAAGGATGATTTATTTGTGCTTCTAAAATAGGGAATTTTCATTTTACGATTTTGAAATGTTTTCGAATGGTTAATTTTTTTTTTGTTTTTTTTTTTTTCTTATTAATTTGATTTGATTTGATTTTTATTTCTTTTTACCACCACTTACGTGCATGTTTAGAAAATTCCTCTATTAGTTCGTCGTGATCTCTAGTTTTAGGTATATTGCCGACAAAAAGCCGGTGATTATTAAATGAAATCGTTACACCAATCTTTTTGCCTTTCCGAATTTCAAAATCATTCAGCTGGAATTGTTAAATTGAATAACCGACATACATACATACAACACATACATACAAAATAACACACATATATACATTTGTATACACCCACACACACACGTAAAGAATTAAAAAACAAACAAACAAACAAAACAAAGAAATTTAGATTTTTTTTTGTTGTACAACAAACAAAAAAATTTGTTTTTGTTAATTAGAAAATCTTAATTTTTTTAAATAAATTTCAGTAATAGAATAAATTAGCAAAAACAATGAAATCATCCTTTTAATGCAACTGTAACATTCAAACTTTATATATTTTCGCAGCGCTCGCGGAGAGTCCTTTTCTGCCTCATTTAATTGTTTGTATAAACTTTTCTAATCACATCATTAAGTTTCTTCATAGGTCACTAAAGAACAAAACTTAATCGTTTCCATTACCTTAACACAAAACAGACTACAACGGAAAATATTACAGTAGAATTAGGACCGCAATTCAACCGATACAGCGCCCGATTCTACATTTAATTAATACAAAATAAAGTTTAAAGCCGAAGAGCCCTATTTACTAAATCATGCATAATATGCTCCTCCCCCCCCCCCCCCCCCTCCCCCCTATGCCGTACGATCCACAACAGCCAACAACAATTTACTATAAAAATCTAAAAAATATCATTGATATTTGCTACAAATAAATTCCAATTTCCGAGAATATAAAAATTCCAAAACAATCAATCAAGCGACTTGTAAAAAAAAGGTCAAAGCCATGATAATATCAATCTATTAATCAAAATAATAATTGTACAAATCGAAATTAAATATTTGTTCTTTGATTTTGAACACATTCTCTATGAGTACAATTCCACAACATGCTAATTTTTATAAATTTGTTTTCTGCAAATTTATTAGCTAAATAAATTATGAAACGAAATTGTTAAAGAAATTTTTGTAAAATATAAAAATATCATTTTAAATACCGGCCCAACACAAAATAAAAACAAAATAGATGCCACATTCTCAAAGTGGAATTTTCTTTTAAATGAATGAGAAAGCCAGAAATAAGTAAAGTATATCGGAAATATTAAATGGAGCAATGAAATTGAGTAGACTCCTTTTAAAATCCAATAAGTAGACAAATTTTATTTTAATTAATATACTTAATGGGCAAAAAATAAATTTTATAAATTATACATAATTATTATCGTATAAATGTTTTTTTTTACAATGAAAAAAAAGCATTTAATTTTTTTTCGCTAATTTTTTTTTTGCTAATTTTTTTGCTAATCTTTTTTTGCTAAATTTTTTTTTTGCTATATATCGAACACACAATATGAAAAAAGTTAATGACTGGAGATTTATTTTACTTTTAAATATCTCACGTATTTAAACAAATGAGTAAAAAGAAAAATTTATATAACTGATCAAATATTTCACAGAATTTTTGTTTTTTTTTTGTTTTGTACTTCAAATAGCCTAAGAATGAAGAATGATCATTTAAATAAATATTATGAATTTTTTTATTAATATCATTTTAAAATGCTATTTGTGTTGTTATCCATAGTAAATGTATATTTTACAAAAGATGATGCCAAAAATATTCAATGAAAAATATTTCTAAAAATTAATGTGCATGTTGAAAAGAGAGTCTCTCTATGATGATGGCATTATAAATAGTTAAAAGTTAAAAATGGGATTATAATGATAATGATAATGATAATGATGATGACCATTACTAATGGCATAGATAATAGTTATTTTGGTAAATGATTGATATGGTGGATTAAAAAAAAATTGAAACAACAAAACCAATAAACCAAAATCAAGTGCTGGGGGGAATTTTAATCTAAAAAAATTTAATTTAATTTACAAATAAATTTGTTGATGTACAAATTATACTTAATCAAAGAAAAAAACAATAAAAAAATTAAGGCAAAACATTGCTTTTTTTTAGGAAATTTCGGTTGAGAGAACAGAAAACCAGTCAGAAAGAATGGTAAAGGGGTGGAGTTGGGGTGGTGGGGGTTGGAATAAGAGAAAACCTGGACGACAAGATATAAAGTTTTATGTGAAGTATAAAAATAATGTGCACCGTTGTGCCAGCCGTTGGTGTTACCAGGTATTAATATAATCATCTTATTTTTTTTTTTGCCGATTTTCTTTTTAAGCCAATTTTTCTATATAGTTATGCAAATAATAGCCAATTGGATTTTTGTATATTTCTTAATCAATTCTTTTTTTATAGTTTACTTTTATGCACTTTTCTTTAATTATTACTAATTCAATCATTTAATATTATGTTAATAAAAAGCAAAAAAAATTTTTTTTGCCTCTTTTTTTCTCTTTTTACGAACATATTATTAAATGTTTAAGAAAAAGAAAAAAAGTATTTTTTTCTTTTTTGGATAGCAATTTTTGTTTGATGTATTATTTTTTACCAAAAAAAATTTTTCTTTTTGAATTTTAAAATTTTTAACTTTTAGATTTTTTTTGTTTTTTGTTTTTTTTTTTTTTAGTTGAGATGAAAATTACCTGTTAATTTACCAAACTCCTCTAAAATCTCCTCTTTGCCCTTTGATTTGGGTATGTTGCCTACAAATAGGCGCAGATTCGGTACACTTATATTTATTTTGAGACACTTGCCAGGTTTTATTTCATGATTATCGAGCTGTTGAGAGTAGTGAGGGGATGATAATATACCGGGTAACAATAATAATTTTTTTTTGTGATTTTTAATAAAACAAAAAAATTAGTTTGTAGTGTTGTGTGTGTGTGTGTTGTATATATATATATATATATATATATATATATATATATATATATATATATTATATATATGTTGTGTGTGTGTGTGTGTGTGTGTGTGTGTGTGTGTATGTGTGTGTGTGTTATAAGGGAGAGAATTAAATAATAATAAAATTATACAAAAATATATATATAATGAACAAAATGATAAAAACACAAAATTCACATTACAAAACGAAAATAATTTATACTTGGAGGACGACCAAGGGGTCAACTATAAAAAAAAATACCATTCACCACAAAGAAAATATGAAGCCATACTTCTGAGGTATTAAATTTAAACTTAAATGTATTTAGTTTAAAAGTTTTGGAATAGTTTGAAATTTAATTTACGGTATGATAAAAATTGAATACACATATTGACTGCTGATTCGTTTACAGATATAAAAAGCCTCGTCAGTTAAATAATGTAGCAAATGGCGAGGCTTACAAAGAACTAATTGCAAATAATTAGATGCTTTTATGTCAAACCGTAATTGCTAATAAATAAGTACAGCAAAAAATTCCTACTTTTAAATTAGTATTCTCTTAAAATTGAATAATTTATGTCTTGAAAGAGCTGTTGGATTAAAACTCCTTGAAGCATACTTTGTAGAAAACTACTAACTTGGAACTAATAAATTTTCATTTAATTTAATTATTTTAAATTAATTTTAAACCTGTAGAGTAGTCAAAGTATTGTAACGCTGTAAGAAACGAACGGAATAATATCATCCAAGAAAGTCTAAATTGTGGCTTAAATTGTGGGGTTTATTTATATATAGAGATCTTTGTAAAATGAAATAATTAAATATAATTAAATGTTGTAATTAAAACGTACACTGATTTTTTATTATTAAAAGGTAAAACTAAAAATAAAATTATAAATATTGACATGAATAGAAATGCAACTAAAAATAGAACTAAGAAGAAGTAGGACTAGAGGAAATAGTAGTAGTAGTAGTAGTAGGTAAAAGGTAGAACTACATAGAAAAAAGTTAAATTATAATTTAATAATACTTCCGTTACCTTATATAAAATTGTTTAATAAGGCAGCGATTTAAGCAGTGAATAAGAAAATTTAATAAATTTATGAAAATTGAAAGTGAAAGCAGGGAAAGGGAGATGTTAGGAAAAATAACGCAATGCTACAGAAATTATAATTATAGTAAAAGAAAACTTTTAAAAAGAATGATTTTTTATAAAAATGGTTAAATATTATTACCAACCATGATTATTTTTATGCTGCCTTGAAGAAAACTTCAAAATCACACAATGCAGCATTTCCATTAAAAAAAATATATATGTATAATTTGGAGATTGTAAATGTTATTTTTAGTAATAAGAAAGCAGTAAAATTAAATAAATTAACAATAACTAACAATACAAAAGCATACACGCATTAGAGATAGAGAGTTAATTAGTAGGAAAGTATTAATTTAAAAAAAAATAGGGGCGGGGGAGGAGAAAAAAGCTTGAATGGAATTTTATAAATATTGTGAAATTTAAATCAAATAAAAATACGACAAAATTGGAGATTTCTGCTTTGAGAAATATGAAGAAATTCGGCTAGAAATTCACCTCCTTCTTTTACATATAATTTATTAGAATCACGAAAATCACAAAATACTTTGATAGCTTATATTTTTGATTATATTTAACGGACCATGCGCAATCATTAAGATTTAGGGTCATACAAATTCTGCCAGTCAATGCAATAACACCGGGCCCTTATTAAAACTGCAATAAAAAGTACACTTTAAGAATTATGGTTTTTTTTTTTTAAAAGAAATTGGTTCAGGTGGCCTAGTTCTGGTTGGCGAATTTTGAATTGATTTTAGTCTTAGATTGCTTTCAGGTTCAAAACTTTGTAAATGAATAGCTAAGATTAGAAAGGTAATTTATAGTAAATAAAAAAAATTCAACTACATGGAAGAAATATGGTTGCAAAGAGGAGAATCATTTTAAAGTTTTAGATCACTTACGATGTGAGCACAACGGCTGCCAAACTAATAAAAACTTACATACTAATTAATGATATTTGAGAAAAAATAATAATTTATATGTCATGTAAAATATAGTGAGAGAAATGGGTGATGTTTAACTGAGAATGCGAAAGAAATTTAAAAAAAAAAAGAAAAATTTATATATAAAAATGTAATCAAAAAGGAGAAAACAAAGATTTGCTGATTTAAAAATAATTGGCAGAGGGTTCAGGAGTAGAGCTAGGCTTATTTGCTGTAATCCGATTTCAAGGTGTTTTGAGGATGGGAACGAATGAATAGTTGATTAGGAAATTATTAGAGGCAACATCCTTTTGAGACTTCTTTTCAAACTGTTTTTTCTTTTTTTGAATTTCCCATATGATTTTATTTTCCTAGTTTTAATATTTCTGCTATTTTAATTTAAAATGTGTAAAAATGTTATATAATCGGCGATAAGAGCCGACTTGTAAGATACAGTACATCACATTTTGTCCAATCTATATTAATTTTTCAAGTTCACAAAACTTATAAAGAGCATGATGAAATCTAAATAATGGACTGATCTAATGGAAGTATGTCTTATAGATTCAATAAGTCATATGTTTAATAAAAGTTTAATAAAAGTTATTCTTAATAATGTTCTGTGCCTTAGAGAGAGTAAGTTCATTTATATGACACTTCAAAAACCGCGATTTATAGTTGGACAAGAAAATTACTTGAACATCACATCACCAGAAATATCCTTCTAGATAGTTAGAGATAGGCTTTTGTCATCCAAAAGCCTGGTGCTAAGTTTTAGGTTTAGAGTCAAACAAAAAATTTATTCCTAAATAAATTAATATTTGTTTAATTTTCTTCCATTTTTTTTTCTTTTTTTTTGGCATATTTTTTGCTAGAGAAATCTCTGTCCTTTGAATTTTCTGTTATTCTAGTATTTTTTGTTTGAATTTCTAGAATAGAGAGTAAAAAAGTTTCTCCTTTAAACTACATGCAAGAAGTGTGCAATTTTATATAATAAACAAAAAAATATTTTACAAATTTTATATATGTCTATATATATATATAGAAAAAAAAAAAAGAAGAAAAAACAGAAAGAATGAAAGATGAAAATCTGTTTGTAATACAAAATAGAGGCGCAGCAGCAACTACTTTAGAAAAGATCAAATCAAGAATACTGAAAAAAAATTTATTAGAAAAAATAAAGATAAAAAAAAGAGAGAAAGTTTCATCGTGTTGTTTCTGAGGTATTTCTCTAATTATTTTGTGGCCTTTTGCAAATTTGAATTATATATATTTAAATAACTAAAAATTAAGAAAATTTTTGTATGACGATTGAAATTTTTAGGAAATTTATCATTTTTCAGACTATGGAATTTATTTGATTAGCTTTTAAAAATAGTACAATTTTTATGAAAAAAGGAGGAAAAAAAAAGAAAATGAGAAGCTCAATTCAACGATAAAACTTTCCCTTAGAGAAAGAAACAAACAAAAGTACAATTTTTCGAATTTTTAACTACTTGATTGTTGTAATAAAAATCTATCTATTTAAGTGATGCAATATAAACGATTTATATAAAAATGTTTCTTTTTCCAATCAACTTACAAAAATCTTAATTACTTCTTTAATTAATAAATATAATAAAGTTATTTTCGATAATCCCTGATTATAAAAATATCTATAAATATAAATTTAGAGAATTCAATTGTTTTCAGTGGAATCTCTCAATTTATTCCCTAACAATAAAATTTTGTTTTCTATTTTTATATAAAAAAAAATTAAAAGCTTATTACAAAAAAATATAGAAATCATAAGTTTCAAAAAAGTAAATAAGTAAAATTAATTGTTGTAAACAATAAATTACCTGTTTGACGGCATTTGAAGCAGCATCTCTTGTTGTGAATGTAACAAATGCATAGCCACGATTGGTGCCAGTCATGGGATCCATCATTAACCGTAAATCCCAAATTGTGCCACAATTTTCAAATAACGGTATCAGCTCATCCTCGAACATATCTTTCGGTATTTTGCCACAAAATACCTCACAACCATTGCCGGGTATTGGTCCAACCCAATTCGGTGGTGGACCACCATATTTACGTTGACCTATACATATACAAGAACAAATACAAGCAAAAACACACATACAAAATTTATATATATATAATTTATATATAAAAAAAGTATTTCCATTACAATTTTAACAATTTTAACAATTTTTACAGTTTTTAATGTTTTCTTCCTTTTTTTTTTTTGTTTTTAATTATAAATTATGATTTTTTTAATGAAGTGTGAGAAAGAAATAAAGAAAAAATAATTGTATATTTTACCAGTTGTTACATCTAAAGTATAACCCGTACGTTCGAGTATTTTTTTAATTTTCTCCTCATCGGGCCCCTTAATTTGTACTGTGGCCGCTGGCGTTGGTACACCTTGTTGACTGGCTCGACTTTTTTGCCGATATGTTTTCATAACACCACATAAATAGGCAGATTTATTTGATACATGCTCCAAATTTGATTCAAGGAATTGACCTAATACATTCAAGGCACCTTCAACTGGAAACTCTT
Source organism: Melophagus ovinus (assembly GCA_023089585.1). Classification (NCBI taxonomy): domain Eukaryota; kingdom Metazoa; phylum Arthropoda; class Insecta; order Diptera; family Hippoboscidae; genus Melophagus; species Melophagus ovinus. The sequence continues at coordinate 7,515,213 of JAKKIB010000177.1, forward strand.
TCAATGCATCTAATGCACGTTCATCTAATTCCACATGGGCTAATTTTCCTGTTTTATATATATCATCCAGTTTACCAGCAACCTAATTTTATTGTTTATTTACACACATATGAAACAAAAAAATTCAAAGAATTATTTTAAATATTTCAGAATTTTTCTTATAAATCTCATTTGGAGAACAAACACGTCTTACTTTCTTATCTAAGCCATATTCCAAGAGTTTTGGATAATCTTCTGTTCTCTCGCCATCACCGCGATCATCAGATTTTATATTGACGTCATCTAACAGTTCGCCATTGCCTTCCGCCATTTCTTTTTATTTATAATCAATTCAATATAAAAAGAAATAGACAAAAAAAAATTAAATTTCATTTATTTATATTGAATTCTGAGAAATTTTAAGAGTCAAAGAATACAAACAAACAAAAACTGAGAGAAGGAAGGAAAACGGGTACAAAAAATTTGGATTTCAAATAGATATAATATGGCATGAGGCATATGACAAACATTTTGACGATAAATGATCCACACAAATATGCAAAAATTTTTATACTCCCCGAAAAACACGTTGCTTTTTTAAATATCTAAATCTGCTATCCATCCACATAAATTTTATTAGTATCAGATTTTAATTTTAGAGATAGATAAAGTTTAATGAAATTTGAAAGGAAAACGGGTTTTTGACTACAAATATGGATAATATGGAGCTATTTTTCTATTTTCACTTTCTATATTTTAACTTATTTTAAAAATGTTTTGATATGAAAAGGAAGTTAGTAATTTTGAACATTTTTCAAAGTTATCGGACCACCAATGCTTATGTGATGGTACTCGATATGTATGCTAAATGCGATCCCCACCCAGATCAGCCTTTTTTTAAACACCTTTTCAATTCCTTTAACCTTTCAAAGTACATTAATTAAATTATTATTAGTCAAAGCTAACGGACAAGGGCAACAGCATTACTAAACTTTAAGTAATCCTATTCAGGGTCGTTAAAAATGGACGTGGTCGTTAAATGTTAAAATACTGTCAAACGCTAATTTAGGTTACAATTCATTAAAAATAATAATATTTTTTCATATAACGACTTCCTTTTAAGAAGTACTTTATGTGGGGCTTGATTGTAAAATTGACTCGATTGTAAATATTTTCAATTTGGTTCGTCTCTGACCCAAAATGCACTCATATTCAATTTCAATTTCAATAAAATATATCTCCAAAATTGTGACTTGTAACTTGTGGACACAGAAGGACAGATGAACAGACAGATTTAAATTAAATCAGAAAGACACTCCGGAGTCGATATAACTCAACTTCTCTGCACAAACTTTTAATTCCCTGTACCCTGTACCAAAAGTGGTATGGGCCATAAAAAGCCATTCCTTTTATTATACATTTTAAACATTCAGTAAATCATTGTCAATTGTACAAAAGATAGGAGAAAAAAATGTAAGAGAATTTATCTAATTTTAATTTTACATATATAAAACCGTAAAAATTTACAAAATAACATTTTAAATGATGAATAGCCGGTAAATTCGGTATGTGTCGGTATCTGTGTGTATGTGTGCCTTTTTTGTTATTTGTTTTTTTTTTTTGATATCGTTTTTTTTTTTGGTAGCGCCACCACTGTGACGCTGGTGGTGTTTTGGCTGGTTATGCTATATGCAAAAAGAACAGAAACTTTACTACCTCAATAAAGTTTTTGTTAACATAATACATGCTGCCATATGAATAATACTGACCGATTGAATAAAATGGCAACGAAAGCGAAAATGTAAAAACATAAAGAATAATCAGTCAATCTGCCGCTAAAGTTAAAATGCTTACAATTTACATGTTTATCTGTCTACATAAAATTATTTCAATTTATACACATAAACACACACGAACACTTCGTGAGCAAAAATTATATTTATTTAAGGGTGAAATACACTTGTGAAAAACGTAAAAACCCACATGTTATTAGAAAAAATGTTGACCAACGACAACAATTTTTTTACAGCTCTTCTATTAAATGATGTTAAAATTAAAATCAAATTGAATTATGTCAATGCTTTTGTGTCAATGTCTGCATTAAATATTTACTTAACAAATATTTATTATTTCTATAATTGGTCTTTATGGTCTGACCACGGCATTATATTCACTTATTTTTAAAGAATAAATATGTTTTTTTATGGACGAAAAGCTAAGACTTGCCTTTAGCACTTGTAAAGAGTACAATAAAACGCGATTGAAAAATCGCGAAATTTGATATAATTCCAAAAAAAATAGAAAAATAGAAGCAACATTTAATTTTTTTTCAACTAATCAAGAAAGTTCAAAATTAATTTGATAATTTACGAATAATTTGAACAATTCATTGTGTTGGCAGATAAATTTCAAAAAAGTGGATCGATCTAGATCAATCCAGTGTGTAAAACAAATGGCACATTATTTATATAAGTCGATACTCTTTAAAGTTCTTAAAGGTCTTGCTTAGGAAATGCTAGTAAAAATTGCATGATCTTGCGCATATTCACCAGTAGTGTAGGCCAAATGGACCATAATTTCATTCCAAAATTATGATTTACGTTTATAAATCTGTCTGTCTGGAAAAATCGTCCAGAAACCCCGCACAAAAAGATAAGCTAACAGACCGTCCTAAATTATTTCCCAATAAATTCACATTTTGGACCGATAGATATAAGGACGAAGGAGTCTATCTATTTAAATCCTTCTAAATGTTATATATAACCACGTAAACCTCTTTAATTCTAAACTAAAAACAATAATAGAATTGAATTTTTATTAATAAGAGGGACGCTCCCTTGTAGAACTCTTGGAGAGCCCAGTAGTAAAAATTTAATCACTTATAAAAAAAGGTAAAAGAAAATTTAATTATGCAAAGAAAGATATTTCTATTTTTGCTTAGAGTTCAAATATTTGTATGACATTTTCAATAAAATATAAAAAATTAATTTTGACCCATTTTTTTTTTCTTCTCAGTTTTTACAAGACCTGACATATGCTTGTTTACTGCTCTTTTTGTTTTATTATTTTGTGTTGGCAACATTCTGGTTTGTTTTTTTTTTTTTTTTTGGGACGTGGGGTAATATTAAAGAAAGAAATATATAAAAATAAGAAATTTCAGTGAACGCTGTAAGAAATCAAAACGTGAGCTGCTGCCCTTTTGCATTGGCTTCAAACGCAAATTTATAGAAATATGTTTCCCTTTTTTTTTTTTGCATGCTTTGAAAGCAATTTATAAACACACACATACATGTAGTACACACACACATACATAGTAAAATATGTGACTGGTTACTTGACTTGATTTCACATGTTCCTATTTTTATTTTTCGCCACTTTCTGTAATTTATTTAACATTTCTCAAGTGTACATTGCACAGCCGGCACATATCGTCATACTATCCTTGTTTTTGTAATTGTATATTCTTCTTCTCCTTTTCCCGCTTTACGGTTTTTTTCTAATTTTTTTTCCTGCAACTTTTTTTTTTAGTTTATTGCAGCAGTGGTAGAGAATGATTTTGAAAAGTAATTTATTGCACATGTTTTTAGTGCGGTATGTTTTTTTTTTCAAATAAGAATAACCGCCCATTAATATCACTACATTTCTACTTATTCATTTTCCCCATTTTTGTGCTCAAATTTTGTCTGAATTTATAATTTTTTGCTTATTGTTTTTTTTTTTATTAATATTTGTGGTCATATTTTTTGGTTGGTTAAAAATCTCATGTACTTTAGTTTTTGGATAATTCCTCACGTGTATCTGCTGCTATAAAATGATAATCAATCTATAAGGTTTTACAGCCGACACTTAAATTAAATCCAGAAGATAATAATAAGTGCTGCATAAATTGCTCTCATTTTTCTGTATTTTTTTTTTGTTTGGGGAATTTAATAAAACAAAAAGCCACCTTGACCTTTTTTTTTTTGTTGTTCGATTAATACATTACATTCTTTCTTTTTAAAGTAAAAATAAAGCACACAACTTTATTGTTAAAAAAATGTCCTTTTCTTATAGAAAATTTATTACAGTTTTACAAGAAGTATTTCAAAAGCACTGCTTTCGGTTCTGCTTTTTGCAGTTAAAAAAGTTACTTTAGGTTAAAGCCATGTCTTGAATAGCTATCAACTTTTAATCTAAAGCCCAGGAAAGTTTTAGAAAAAAAAAAGCCAACCGAAAGTAATGTTTTCATCTTAATCTATATCAGAGGCATGACCATCCTTAGACCGATCATCCAATCCACAATTTTTTGATCTATTATTATAGTAACTATCTTATTATTGTTGTTGGGATCAACTATCTTTTAATCAATCAACGAATCAATTATGTTCTAACCAAACATCGGGGATTCATCACTCTTTGGCTAATTTTCCATTTTTTACTTCTTTAATAAGAACCTGGAGGCAATTTTCATGAACCAAAAAAGCCGAACAATACAACAAATGGACGGACATATGTACCCATATACATTCAAAATTTCATGTTAATCAAAAAATATTTTTGATCAGCATAAAAAATGTTTCTTGCAATTACTTTGTTAAATGACAAACTAATAAGCAGTAAGTATGGAAAAAGGATGGAAAACAAAAGTCTAAAGTGAATACAAAACACACACAAACAAGATAGAACAATCAAAGTAGAGCAAATAATTCAGGTGATGGTAAAAGGAATTGAGGTCAACTTTTTTGCTGTTGTAAATGTAAAAGTTCTTCCTTAACAAAACACGGACATGACTTTGCCTTAAGGTATGAAAAAAGAACCGAATTTGTGTAATCTATACTTTCTATACTTACATATATTTTATACATTTCAAAAATTTAATAAATTTTATTATATTTACAGTTTTGTCCCTTTAGCCCCCCGCCCCTCCCTCCCTCCCCCCAAAAATTGAGTTCTCTTTATTTAGATATTGAAACGATTAACATAAAAATCACATAAAGGTTGTGAAATCTAATTTGATAAATTTTGAATAGAGCAAATTTGAATAAAGTAGTGTTAAAGTCGCCGACCTTCAACCCATATCAAAATTATTAGACTTTAGACATTGAATTGACTTTATTTATCAATATCTAGACTCAATTTATCGGTACATTCCCTAAGGAAAAAGCTACGTACGAAAACAGAAATCGCTTAGATTGCAATAACATTTGAGAGAAACTAATATGGACGTTTACATGGGCTTTAAATGATAATAAGCATAGCGGATCTTGAGAGTAAAAACTTTACCATTCCAATCAGATAATGCAAATATATAAAAATTGTTCGAAAATGTATAATATAAAAGAAATTTAAATTATGACAGCCTTGGGCAAAAAAATGAAAGTTAAATAAAAAGCAGCCGCTTTCTAAGAGATTTCCTTGTAAAAATTAAAGAACCCAGTAAGGATTATTTGATTAACATGTAGCCTTTCATACTTCATAATACCAGGGGGTTCATAGTCAAGTTAAAGTAGTTTGACCTTCTATGAAAATAGTTTTTTATATATTTATATTACTGTTACGATGGGACTGGCTTACATGGAAAAAAGAAAGACAGAGGAATAAAATTGTTAAAATTTATAAAATTTATAAAAAGTAACTGGTCAACTTACAAACAAAACCAGTTCATATTTTAAAAAAAAGAAACAGGAAAAAAAGCAAATAAATTGCAGTTTACAATTTTTGTTTTGTTTTTTTTTTTTGTAAATCACATAACAACTGTAACAATAATGATAAGAAGAAGAAGAAGAAGATAAGAAGAAAATGTTATGTTTTGTAACAGAATAATACAAATTCACCAAAATATAGTTTATTCATTCACTCACTCTCACGCTTTCTATAAAGGCAAAACATCGCTAACTCCCAATCGGTTGGCTAAAATCAAATGAAACTGATAAACTGATGTGGGATGCCTTTTTTAAATTGTAAAATACAAAAGCATCCACAATACAAAAGAAATCAATTTTCAGCAAATTTACAGAAAAAATTCATTGATAAAAATATTTCATAGATAAATATTAATATAAATCATAAATATGTAAAGACAAAGAACATTTTTTATTCGCCATAATTTACCATCCTTCTATAAATAATAAATTTTGATTCCGGAATTGTAATGGTCGTGCTTCAAAAGTAATTGAGATTTACATTTGCAGATATTTAATGCAGTGTTTGGCAAGCCGCCAATTAATAAAGCAAACAAAAAAACTAGACATGTTGAGAACGTTACTTTAGAAAGCAAATCTATAAAAGTGAAGCGAAAAAACCAAACGAAAAAAAGGAAAAAACATGAGCATAAAGCACATGAAAATGAAATTAACACATTAAAATATAAAATAATGTGTTAATGAAATTAACGCAATAAAATATAAAATACAAAGAAAAACAGGCTACAAATGGCCTCGTATGTTACAGAAACCAAAAAAAAAAAAACGAAAAAAAAGAAAAAAACGAAAACCAAAGAAAGAGAAAATGAAGTCCAAAATATTACAAAATGCAAAGAATAAATTATCGAAAAAAAAGTTGCAGTCACAGTCAGTTTGCGTTATGCACTTGGCATGCACAGGTTGAATTAATAAATATAATAAAACAAACAAAAAAAAATATATAAAAGAGAAATAGAAAAAGAGTAGGGAGCATATCATTAATTGACAAGAAATTAACAAAATATTTAAAGAGTACACAGAGAAAGCATGCTTTACAGCAATAAAAAAAAACAGCGAAGTTTAAAGTACAAAGAATCAAAATGCATAGAACTTACAGAATACAATCGCAAGCGAATTCTCTCAGTTAGCTCTCAGATAATTTACTATAGAAAAATTATATAAAAACTAAACGGAATTACATTTTTTCTTTAAAGGTCTAGTCGGATTTGTACTCAATGAAAATTGACTCTTTCATTCTCTCCTCTCTCTTCTCTCTCTCTCTCTCTCTCTCTCTCTGTCTGTCATAAATGAGAAATAATATTTCTATATAAATCAAAATCCCTTTTTGCAACAACAGCATAAATGCATCTCCCCAAAACTTAATACCCAAAAATCCAACCAGCATCCAAACCAGCACACTAGAGAAATCATTTTATCCTACATTTAAAACTTTAGTTATTATTATTATTGCTGATGTTATTGTTCTACATCTTAATAAACATGGATCAATGAACTTTCTTATGTGATTATTTTGTTACTCTCTGTTTCTCTTTATAAAGCCATCACGCAACATTGTGCAACATTGTCGCAAAAATTGTATAATAATCAGCTCTTTTAACAGATTTCAATAAAAATTTCAAAGTATTCCGGCAATGGAGTGTACACATGTTCAGATATTGAGGGTCCTTGATTGGTTGCTTGCCGTGACAATATGAGCATACACCATAATCATTGGTTTTCATTAAAATGACAATACAACATTCTTGGTAACAGAATTTCTTTAGAACGTTCCTCTGCAAAAAGTTGAATAAAATGTCACTTTCTTCAGGGAATAAAGTTGCAATAAAACGTAAATTGAACATTTTAAGTTTTCTGGAAATCTTTTTATATTCGTTACAAATATTGCTCCCTGATTCAGAATTAAAAAATCATCCTTACTTATATTTTCATGCACAACTAGTATTATAAAACTGAGCGAACACCCGGCAGCAGCCAATTAAAAAAAATCGTGAATGCATCAAAATTAAAAACAATTTCGAATTTAATATAAAAGAGGAGCAAGCATAATATTCATAGGACCGCCAATCAAAAGTCTCTTCAAAGATAAACAGCATAAATCAATTTCACTTTACTGATAAAGGATAAAGTAAAAAAAATCAACAAACAAACGAAGCCACGTGGCAGAAGATATTGCGCTTTAGGAATAAACATGAGAAACAACTTTTGAAATAATAATTTTAGTTCAAATCTCATCAAACTACATCAAGTCAATTCAATTCCATACGAATTTCAAAAAAAAAGGAATTGAGAGAGAAATTGACAGTTTTTACAAAGGCCATAAAAGAAAACAATGCACACAAAATGGTGGACAAACATATCAAATATAAAACAAAATAAAATTAAACAAAAAAAAATGAAACAGAAATTAAGAATAAACTGAAAAAAAAATTCAAATATAATCATAAAATAAAAAAATAATTATAAATAAAGAGATTTGAGTTCAAGGAAAGAGAATAAAATGCATAAAACTAACAGTTAAATCTCTACCAACATCAGTACAAAAAGAGACGCATTAATGTTTGAATGTTCGAATGTGCATGAATATGCATGCATATATGACTATGCCTATATGTTAAAAAAATGATCACAAGAGCTTCTGTGTAACAGCACAGCAGTCTCCCATATAAAAGTTTAAGTGTATTTTTCAAAGAGTACACAATCATCATCATCATCATCATCATCGTCATATTATTATTATTATTGTTATTATTATTATTATTATTTGTCTGCTATTGCTATTGCTTTGCTAGCGTTGTTGTTGTTAATAATAATAATAATATTATTAACATGTTTTTATGATACACACATGATATATGACGGACATTTTGCAATGTTAAGGCGACGTCATCAAACTCAATGCATGATGATCTATGTGCGTATCATGTAAATTTTATATGATGATCGATTTTAGGTGTAATTTTGTTTTTTGCTTAATTATATAATTTTGATCTTTTAGACAAGTACAGAGCGTGCAAGCGTATGAAATTATGACTTTTGATTAACGTAACTATTTGAAAAATGAAAATTATTTGTTGCAAGGCACGCGATAGAAACTTTTGAGCCCATAACATGGAACAATATTTTCCCAAATGGAAAAATTTAGAGGGGACATATAGAAATTTATCTTTTTGAATATTCCAAATAATTCGTCTGAGATCCTCACTTTTTGAAACTTTTGTACCAGCCTTTGCAAATGGATTTATCAAATTTGTCAAATATTCCAGCAAAATAATTTAAAATATAGGCCACCACTTCTACATAACGTGTTCGCCTAGAAATAAAATCGAGTCATTTTAACTAAATTAACACCCGTTGAACGCCTGCATATTTGTAAGAGAGATAAAGAATAGTAAAAGAAAACCTCTAGGACTCGATTTCAGACAATCCTGCTTCTTTTGAAACAGGAGCTTAGCAAAAATGAGTTGAAAGAATAGTTTTATGGTGCCCTTTCAAATGTCGTGGGCAGCCTGAGCCTTACAATAAAACTATCACCGTGTAATTTTTCGACCGAAACCGGAACTTTCAGTAAATACAAATTATTAACTGCCATTGCCCTTACTTTAGTACACACCGCCCAACTTTAATATCAACTGCATTTATGATGAGTTAGGGTTAATTTATTTAGAGAGCTAAGTTTCTGTTCCCAATTGTGCCATATTGATATTATTAATAAACTTAATTTTTATTAGAAAGAATTAAATAGATAATAAAAATAGATATAAAAAAACCTTGCAAAATCAGTTTTCAAACTATTAATTTTCATTTGAAAAACGACTTGTGTTATTTGTTTCTTAAATTTAGTGGCTTTATTGCCATTTTCAATTGGAGTTCACAGTAACAGAAACAAGTAAATAACAGATACGGAATAATTAATAAATAAAATTAAAATAAATTAAGAGAATGAGGCGGACATCTCTCAATACAATCATATACACATCCACCTAACTAAACTGACACACAACCACAAAAACAACAACAACAAAAAGCAGAAAGAGAAACAGTAAAATAATTATGCGATTCTAAATGCACTTGCACGGTGTAATATCACAGCAAATAAAATCAACATGAAGAAGACTAAAACAAAAAATATTAAGCACGCATATACACATCCATGTGTGCATTTATAAGTACTATAAAATGTATAGAGCATTGTTCGAGGAAGAGCAGAAAAAAATATCGAGGGAGTTGATTTCGAGAGATAAAACTAAGAGGGAGAAATTGAAGAAATTAAAACAGAGAGCGAGAGAGCGTGAAATTTAAACTCTTATGCATGAACTCATATATAGAACTCGCCCTATCCTCAACAATGCAAACGCACACATAAACAATTTCACACTCACTTATGCATAGAAAAAGCACAAGCACTTGACTGAGGTTTCTTTTTTTTTTCTTTAGTTGTATTTCGCTTTTTTTTATGCGACTTTTTTACAGGCACAGACGACGCGCACTCACACATGTACATATTTTCACTAAACATTTTTTCGCAAATTCTTCTTCTCCTATTTTTGTATTTGTTTTCAAGATATTTTTAGCAAAAAAACCAAAAAAAAAATTTACCTTTTTTCTCTTTTGTTGTGTTTCGTTGTTATAACTTTTAACTAAATTTAATTTTCTCTCTCTCTCGCCTTTAAAATTTTTACTTTATTATTTTGTTTTTTTATTTGTGTAACTTAAAATTAAAATTAATTTGTGAGATCACAGAATGTTTATTTATATATTAAAATTCTATACTAGATTTTTTAATTATAATTTTTATATTATATAAAAAACTTTTTTTTCCTTCTTTTAGGTGAACAACTCTTATTATTTGCAATTTTCTGGTTTACTGGTTTTCTTCAAATTGAGGAAAATTTTTTATAATCCAACGAAATAAATGATTTTTTTATAAAATTTTTATGGCTAATTGTTTATTTTATTTTCATTTTTTATTTTTGGTATTTTCTGTTGTTGTTTATGTGCACATTTGTAAAAAATACATACGCACACATATATACACATACCTGCATACACATATACATATATATAAAATAATTAGCGACGTTATTTTCTTAATGATTCACAAAAAGTTTGCATTTTCTTTCTATTGCCGTTGTTTCTTTGCTACTGCTGCTGCTGCTGCTTCTTCTTTTTTCTACATATTCTCTTTCATTTTAGTTATTAAATAATTTATTTTTACTTTTTGTCATTTTCTCTTTTTTTAAACAAATAAAATTTAACAATAATAATAGAAAAAGTTGCTTGCAAGACGACGACGCCGACGACGCTTTTTTTGTTATAATTTTTTTTTACCGTTTTTTTCGACTATTTCGATTTCCTGTTTTAATTATTTCAATGAATCGTTCTCCTCCGTCCGGTCCGTTTTTTTACTGCTTCTTTTTTGACAATTTTTTGTCTTCTTTTTTGATTACGCAGCGATTTGCAAAAAAAAATATACATATGAATCCAAAAAAAAAACAAAAAAAACAGAATTCGCCATAAACGACGATATAAAATAAACAAACGAAAGAAAGAAAAAAATCAAGAAAAATTTAATATAAAATTACTTGAAGCACGAAATTAATTTATCACTTTTAATATAATTTTTTCAACCAAATTGTAAAATTTATATATACACATATATTTAGATGTCTATGTGTGCGTAGTAAGAGGAGTAAGTAAATTACTTTATAATTTTAATAAAAAATAAAAAGCCGCGTTGTAATATGGCCGACATGCTACGTCACCGGCTTCAATGCTTTATCTGCTTGATTCATACACTCACTCTTTTTGTATTTCATGTGTGCCTGGTGTTTGCGATACCGTAATCTCTCTATTAATCGCTCTCTCTTAATCGGTCACTGTACGCGGTCGGTCTGGTCTTGTCACATATAAATTGGTAAAAACATTGCAAAAAAAAAATAAGTAAATGCATAAAGCAAACAGCACAAAAACCATTAAGAGTCTGCACGTTCTTCCACTTAGTAGTTTCTTCATTCGCTTATTCACTCACTCACTCAATTATTCCGCATACAGCGAAAATGACAATGACACGACCCGAATTAACAATTATAAAACACAACGCAAGAAAGCATAGCTAGACAGCCACCTTTTAGGAAGCTCTAGTAGCTCTGACTGTTTGATATTCTCAAGTTATTAAAAGCTGAAGTTAATATGCCAGACAAATATTTATTACTACACATACAAAGCCAATCATTATTTCCATTTTTTCATTAATACTCTACCAACAAAAATTCATATCTACACAGTGAGTGAGAGAGAGATGGAGAGGATAAAGGAATCTAACTAAAAGTATAGAAAAGCAAAAAAATCCAAAACCAAACCAAACCAAGTGTAGACTCAAATAAGCTTGGCAAAAATACACTCTCTCTCTCACTTTTTTTCTTTCTTTTTAGTTGCTCATAAAATGTTCTCTATTGAATGGAAATTTAGTAAGAATTTATAAATTATCAAGTAGCCGAGAAGTACGTAAAATACTAAATTTATATTTCACGCGGAAGTACAATTTAAGTCCACAACACTTAATGCGATTATACTGCAAATATATAAAAATTCATTTTTCTGAACTTTAGTTTAATTTTAAGTTTAACAAGTTGCCGAGCATGAATGATTGCCGAATACAATGGTTCCCTTTCCTCGTGGCAAAATAAATTTATTGTTTTGGAAGAATAATTAATCAGAAATTCTAAATAAGTAATTAATCGAATATCTTGAAAAGAACTTACAACGTTACAACTTTTACAAACAACTTAAACTACAAAGTTTTCGCAAACGTGTTATCTTCAACCTGCTCTCTTGCTACTTCTCTAAAAGGTACATATTTTTCTCATATTTTTTTATGTTTATATGTTTAAATTCTCTCATTCTTTTCTCTGTCCCTCTCTCTTTTTATTAAGCTTTTTATAATATTTATTTTGCAACTCACTTATCAAAGAAATTTTATATATTCAGTATAAAACATTCCACTACACTAAATATGAGCGAATAGTCTGTTTCTTAATTGTGAGAGGAGAATGGGTAAAAGTATAAAGTCAGATAAACGCACACATATTTAATAAATTTACTCAGTTGTTTTGCAAAATATAACAAAGAAAAATTTGCTTTTACTCTCAATATCAAACTGGCTGTTGAAAAAAATTCAAAGGCAAAGGCAAAAGCAAACCCAAATATTCTAAATGCCTTATGTTTTAGAGAGGAGGTATAAATGATTAGGGAAATTTGCAAAAATTTTTTTCATGACATTTTTACATCGTTCTCATTCATTTCAGTATATTCTTTCACTTAATTTTATTATATGTTAATACACTCTACACCATTTTATCGCTTATGTTGGGATGGTTCAAGTGAGCTTTTGATAAAAAATTGCAGTAATTTTTTTTAAATTACAAAAAAATTTAATTAATTAATTCTACTTAACTATATTTTTAATTAAATATAATTACTTATGTTTGTAATTAAGTAGTTTTCATTTTAATTAAATTATAAATTATGGGCAATTTAATAATTAATTTATTCATATTTTAACTTTCAATAAATTAATAATTAATTAAAGTAAATAATTAAGTTTCATTTTTGGTGGTATACTTTTTAGTGGTGTAATCAAGAATCAAGAATTTCCGCTGATACAAAATCGCCCTAAAATAATAATTAAAAAAAAAAGTAATAAAAAAATACGGAACGATAAGAACACGATAAGTTTATCTAATATAAAAAATTACTATTTTATTGTGTTTTAATATAATTACTATAAACATAATTGACAGGCGTAAGCAAAAAGGAAAAATAAAACCAATTTAATGTAATAGAAAGTAAACAAATAAATTATTAAGAATTAACAAAAAGCAAGCAAAAGCAATAAAGAAATGCGTATTGGAATGTTTGATTGAAATTTAAAGTTTTTCAAATAATTTACTCCATTCCTCTCTTTTTGTAGCAATCTCATCTAAATCTCACATAAATTTATGGATTTTTCTCTCTCTATTTTTAACTCTTTTTTTCTTTTCTTTCATAAGTTTTGTTGTTTTTCTTTTTCTTTACTCTTTTAAAGTGTGCAGAAAAGAAAAAAAAATTGACACAGAACTTTTGCAAAAACCAACAAAATTATACAAAATCAACAAAAGAAAGAAGAAATAAAAAAAGAAAGAGAGAAGAGGAAAAACAACAATGAACGCATGTTTGTATAGATGTTTAATTATAAAAATCAGTAAAATACTTTTGTAAATTCATTTATGCATATATATTTGCATGCATGCATGTACTCGCAACAAACACACACACATGTACATGTATGTACATGTACACACATTCGTATGCATATATGCATGAAAATACATGTTTAATCATTTCATGTTAATTGAAACTTTATAGTGTGTGCGTGCATATGTTTGTTGTGTGTATATGTGTGCATTTACTTTTTGCCTGGGTAAAGTTAAATCGTTTGCGTACTAAAAATTCCAGACATCGAACATCATACACGCACTCATACACACACACATGCACTCATTTTTCATTGTACAGTCATTTATGTGTTTTTTTTGTCTCTTATTCTCGACGGCAAAATCTGCTTGGACATGGGACACACACTCACACACACACACACACACATGCATCCAATACAAATTTACTTTTATTTATTTGTATTTGGATTTGTATTTTTACTTGTATTTCTCAATTGTAGTCGAAAAGAGTATGGCAACATGAAGAGTATAGAAAAATTCTGTAATATTTTATTTATTTTATCATCATATTTCAAAAACCGCATGGAAATTAAATGAAATGGAGAACAAATAAAATGAATGTTAAGTAATGAAATGAAAGTTAAGTAATCATTAAACTTGTAAGGCATTAGCAAACACCGCGCTTTACAACGTTATGGAAGAGCAAGCAGAATCAAATACAATTGAAACGGAGACGTTCAAAGCAAGCAAAATTGAAAATATTATTTGGCATTTCAAATTTTTCAATAATTCATACCAATCCAATAAAGAAACTTTTGTGGATCTTTCATGTTTTATTCAATGGAATGAGGCGGCCTGAACACGTGATTCTGAAATTAGTTCTACATGCGTGTAAGTGCAATGGTCTTGTCCGTTGTGCGAATATTCGTTATACATTTAAGTTGCTCAAATAAAATGAATATTCATTTTTTGATCATCGCCTGAATGTCTAGCAAGGAATTTTGTAACTTCTGGCATAAAATCGAAAGAAATTAGACACACCCTTACTCTTATATTAAACCAAAATTACCACAATTAATGTCAACTTGGGCAACGGAAAATAATTATAATTGCTTTTAAAAATCAAAAATTCTATAAAATTATTACCAAAGAAAAGAAAAATTCATGTAACTTACTTAAATTGTGTGGTCGAATTAGAAGTTTTTGTAGTCGACGTCTCTTAATCCAATATAAAGAACGAACGTGTGTAAAATTGCTATCTCTCACTTAAATCTCTATTAAATAAATTCACTTAAAAATATAACTGCATAAGTTTTTTCTGTTTTTTGTTTTGTTAAATATTTTCTTGTTACAACAAACACGTTTTTTTTAGTTTTGTTGGTTACAAAAAAAAATTATTAACACTTGAATATTAATTTTTTTATAACACACTTAAAGATTTAATTATTAATGAATAACAATAAATTTATAAAAAATTTTACTTGTAACTTATTATAAATACGATTTTATATTGACTGATTATTGTCATTTAGATTTTAGTTTCGTTATTTATTTATGAAAAAAATTTTTTTAATTTTTTTGGTGTAAATTTCAATATGTTTTTTTTCGTAGCAGCGTTATTTTGTTTCTTTTTTGTCTTTTATTATTGATTTAAATTAATTAAATTGAAAAATAGAAAGACATTGGGAAACGGGAAGATTAAACAAAAAGCGCGCAATAATTACAGGAAAAAAAACTGTTGAACACAAAAGTGTTAAATGAGAGAGAACGACGATCGAATGCGGCTACACAACAATTGAGAGCATTAATTTTCTTAACAGTGACCGTTACAGTAAGAGTTGCACCAAATGCACTCATTAATGCACCAATGAATGCAATTTTTTTTCAACTCAATTGATTAAATGCTAATTGTCTCTGGTGTTGTTTTTGCTTCTCTCTTTCTTTTTCTCTCTTTATTGTCTGTGTTAATTTCTTCTCTTGTTTTTTATGATATTAATATTATTGAATGAACAACGATCCCAACAATATTTAAGCCATTTTAATGCGCCATATTATATTTGTATTGTAATATAAAATTCAATTCAAAATTGCTTTCAAGCGCCTCCCGCCGACTGACTTTTCAAAGTTTTCCTTTAGCTCTTTCTTTTTGGTTTTAAGCACACTTTATGCGAAAAAAAATTATATTGTTTTTGTTAAGAAATTCATAGAAATTCATAGAATTGGTGTTGTTGCTGTTGTTGTTGTTGCTGCTGCTGCATGTGCATTTTATTCTTGTTTTCAAGTTGTCACATATACGTACACACATAATACTAAATAGCAACAATAAATAATTTAATCCAATTCCTGTTATAACGTTTTTATTCTTGAAAATTTATCATAAGACAATGTGGGCGTAGATGTGCAGGCGTTTGTACGAATAGATAAATGCAAAGTTCCCTGAGAAGAAAACGAAGAAAAAGCGATCGTTTCGTTTTATTTCACTTTTGCTCTTTTTCTGATATTATTGTTGCTGCTAATATTTCGTATTCCAGAGCCGATCACTCTGCCGATGCACAACCGATCACTTTTAGTTGCAGAGGAGAGCACATAAATTCTCAATCACAGATAGAAAAATAAAGCAGAGCGAAAATTCGTCAATGACAGTAAGATAATTGCAATACTCTGTGCGTGTTTGTGTGTAAGTTTGCTTGTGTCTGCCTATACACAAACTGAGAACAACATTGCACATTAGCAAATGTATGCAGCAGGGAAATTAGATTTTAAAGAAATCTCTACTTAGAAAATATGCATGATTATAAAAAGTGCAGCGGATGCAATTAAATACAGAGTTGCATTTAATTCAATGGTTTCTCTAAACTCTTTACAATTCTCTCTTTATAGTTGGACAACGCGGCAGAGCAGCAATGGAGGAGACGTGGATTGGTTTCCTTATTTTACTTATGCCACGTGTATTTTATATTAATTGTTGTTGCTTTCGTTTTCGTTAAGTTTTTTTAATCTCCTTTTTCAAATGAAAATATTTTTCCAATTTAACTGCAAATCTGCCAGCTGACCGGCTAATTTCTCACTGGTGTTTTTATTGAAAATTTTTATTTTTAAATTTTAATATTTAAAATTTTTCAAGCAAAATGTTTTGTTTTAGATTGTTTAGTTTGATGCACTGTTGTCAGTTTTCATATTTCACATATGCATTTCTTAATTCTTTCTTTGCTGTTTTAGTTTTTTGGAGCTGTACCAGGATGTCAATAATCATTAATAATTTTGCAATAAAATAAATCAAATAAGTTTTATCCGTTTTTAGTTTTTTGTGCGATTTTTCAGTTTTGTTTTATTAGTTTTTTCTTCAAGTTTTCTCTTAAGTTTTTGTTGCTTTTTTCGAAAAGCCAAGTCAAGTAGAATTGATTTCACTTTTTTGTGGTTTTATTAATTTCAATATGATTTTTGTAGGTTCATCCTTTTTGGCACTTGATCGACTCATATTTATTAGATATATTTAAAGAAATAAATTTTGTTGTTGTGCGTATTGAATTTTCGTTTCACGAAATTTTATTTGCAAAAATGTTTAATTTAGTTATTAACTCTTTTTAAGTATGCGCGGCCTTAATTTTTGTTAATTTTTTAATTATTTAGTTTTTTTTCGAGAGAAGGGCGGTAAACTTACAAAAAAAAGTATTTGCACGTCGTTGTTTTATGTTGAATTTAAAACTAATTTTATTGATTCTATTCAATTTTTTTTTGTAAAATTTTTTTGAAATATATTTTGAAATGGAAGGAAAAAATTTTTAATAATATATTGTAAACTTAACAAAAATTTAATCCAAAATAAAAGAACAATTAATAATCAAATAAAATGTGGTTGACTGACTGACGTGATGCTGCTGGCTGGTGTGAAATAATTTTGAAGTGCTTCAATTTAATTATCCAATGAAATAATTATTTTCTTTTTTGATTTTATTCTAAGAGATTATTGTCTCTTCGTGTATAATTGATTTTTTGTTTTTTGTTTTTTTTTTTGAAAAAAGAAATTTTATTTATGATGAAAGATTTAATAAAAACGGCGATATCACATACTTCACATTGTCGGCCGTCCGCGATACTAACAAGCGACAATACTATTAAATCGTAATGTACCAACTATTAGCTGTATAACCTTATTAAGCGAATCGAAGAACAAGCCATCATCATCATCATCATCAAAAAAACAAGAAAAGCAAAAAAAAACAAACAATAAACAATAAAACATGAAAGTAAAGGAAAAAAAACAGAATAGCATAAGAAATAATGAGAACAATTCTGCCTTTTTTTGCATTATAATGCAACATATTTCTTCTCTCAGTTTTCTTCGCAACACTTTTTTCTCTTACTTATGCAAACAACAAATGAGGCACAATTTTGCAAATATTCATATTCATATACATGTGTGTCTGTATGCATATGTATGTATGTATGTATGTATGTATGTATGTGTATGTGTGTGTGTAAATAATATCATAAGATGTGTTGATGATGTTGGGCATAATATACCAAGAATAATAATAATAATAACAATACTAATAATAATTTGGCATTAACCCTTTTCGCCATACAAAAATAACAATAAGACAAGGCAGTCAACATGAAACATAAAGCAAGGAGAACAAAAACACACAAAAAAGATGTTATAGTCACTGTTATTGTACATTGGGCTTGGTCACTCTTTTCATTTCTTTCATTCGTTCCTCTAAGAGAAATCAAATTGGCAGAAATTTGCTTGTATTTTTTTGCACATTTTCTCACTTATACCTTCGTACAGTTCAACCACCTATAACGAAATACTTTCCGTTAGACTTAAGAGATAAAATTTAAAGCTTTCTCTCTCTCTCTCTCTGTCTCTCATTGCAAAAGTTTATTGCATATCAAAAGTAAAATAAAATGAAAGCAAGTTTCACTTTTTGTTTATTGTTTCCTTTTTGAAAAAAAATAATTGATCTTACTAAATTACTTTACATCATCTTATCTCTCTCTTTTTTTATACAAACTTTTACTCTCACAATTCAATTGATGGATTTGTTGTATATGGAAAGAGTAATAATAAAATGAAATCTCTTTTTAGCATAATATTAAATTTTAATTCTATATTTGTTTTTATAACGAACAGTTGAAATTGTATTATGGAAGTCGTGTGGTTGGTTATAATTCATTCCTCCGTCCATATAAAATTGATTTATCGTCAAGAAGTGTATACCTTTTGATATGATAAAAATAGATATTATTTATTTAGAATATCTCAATAATTTTATTTGTTAAACGTATTCTTCTATTTTAGTAAATTATTAAAATATTTTTACTTGTTACAAAAGTCTCTTTAGATTTAATTGCATTAATTGAGGTACAGTCATTCCACAATTCAATTGACCCCATACGATAAGTTGTATTGTATGATAAATCGAATATTCTGTACGAGTTATATTTTCTTATTACTTTGGTCAATTTTTTTAAGCCAGAAAAATTATATTTTCTAATAAATATCTGCATAGAATATTTATAAAATAAGCTAACTTTTTATATATCAAATTGAGTTCAGATCATACGATTTTTAAGACCTTCTACTTATCATATAAGAAAATTTTTTATATAATTCAGAATATAATTTATATTATTTTCATGTCTGGTAATAATTTATTTGTCTTCAGTTCTTAATCAAATGAATTAAATTGAGGTAGGGTATTGCTGAAAAGCCCATTTTGACCCTCAATTTATTTAATGCTTTCATAATACAGTGAGATTAGATTAGTGAGATTAGAACTCATATAATTTTTTTTTTAATTCGGCTTGTTTGGTCAATTCGGTCAATTTTGTGGTATATTCCCCATTATCATTATTTTTTAATTTAATATATAAATGTTTTGACAAAAGTTGGAGGTCATTACATTACATCAAGTGAATCAAATTGATCAAGGGAAATGTTATATATTTTATAATCAAAATCGTCATTACGTTCTTAAAGAATGGAAAGTTAATATTTAGAGCATCCTAAGTATTTCTCTCGATAGTTAGAAAGAGTTACCATTTTTTAAATGTAACATGCAGTTGAAGCGCTCCCGTTCAAAATATCCTAAAGGTCTAATGCCAGAAAGTTCATAAACATTTTAAAGTATTACAAATTCAAAAATAAAAGTTGCAGGGCACAATTAAAAACAATTTTGATCAGAGATCAATTATGATCATGATAAATTTTATACTGCTTTTATTAGGCTGGGACGGGTCGTACTTTTCATATTTTATTATAGAGGTTTTTATTCTTATTCAAATTTTATTTTTTAAATAACAATTATTTTTGTTGTTGTTTATTAAGCCAAAAAAAATTATGAACAACACATTTATAGTCACATTTAATTAGGATCACACAAGGATCCTTCGATCCTGTTTTCATTCCCACAGTTTTCTTGATACCAAAAAAAAAAAAAAAAGAAAAAAAATTAATTGGAAAAAATATAGAAAATTAAATAGAAAAAAAAAGTAAGAGGAAAAGTAAATAAAAAAAAATTTTATATAAAAATGACATCCAACATTTTTTGTATAATTTATAAAATTACACACAAACACACGCGCACGCACACACACACGCCACACACACACACACACACATGCACACATATACATACGTACATAGACATTGTCTATACATTTAAGAATATTCTTACATATCAAAAGTCCAAGTAAAAAGGCTATAAAAGGACAGAGCATCAAAAAGCGAAATAAAACAAAAAAAAAAAAATGAAAATAAAACAAAAGAAAGATCAAACAGAAATCATAAGAAGAAAGAAGGGATCACACAGAAGCCTACCTTCACTTAAGGCATATTCTTATAAATGGTCATTTCTTGTGTACTCTCTCTCTCTTCCTTCTTCCATCTTTCCAATTTTTTTTTTTCCTTTGATTTACGTTTTTTTGCTTTTTTTGCAAACATTTTCTTTGTGATTTCCTTTTTACATTTTACTGAAATTAAAATATTCATACATGATGTTCATGTGTGTGTGCGTGTGTATGTTTGGATAGTTCATGATAATGATGATGATGATGATGATGATGATCACTATTAGATAGGTACTTGTGTTCATTTATAATATGAACGAGATAAGCGCAGCATAATTTTACCCTCTTTTTTTTAATTTACCTGTACGCTTTAGAAATAAGACGATGCTAAATTGAAGCAAAGGGTTAAAAATGCTTTGATTATGGGGTTGATTAAGCACATACACACATACAAATGATTTCGTTTTATTAATCAACTGATCTGATGATGAATCAAAAAAGCTATAAAAAAATTTAATATTAACAAAAAATAAAAAAATAAAAAAAAAATAAAAGAACCGTCGTCCAGAGAGACAAGATAATTTTTTGTGTTAGTAACGTAAGAAAATTTAAAAAATTTTATATTCCATATAAATCTCCTTGGAAATAATTTTTATGTTTGTGAATACCAATTTTCCGCTTTAACAATAAAAATCTTATTTGTTCAAAGGAGAGCGTTTTAAAAAGAAAATTTTATAAACCATGACACTTAAGCGCCTCCAAAACTTTCTTCAAATTTTCGAAAGTGTACAAGAACCAAATTTAAGGTTTTCTTATAAAAAATCTTTGAATTATTTTCTGATTAATGAAAGCACTGCCCCAATCCTTGGACCCAACAATCTTGCCTTCAAATTGTTTCTCTAGCAACAATCCATACTGTGCAGAGATTCATGAGTTCCCTTCGATGTCCAACTGTATTTTAATGTTACATTACAAAAATCTGTTTACAAATTTCATGTCTACTCCTCAAAATACTTAAAATTTTAATAATAAATAATACCTGGAAATTAAAAAAATTATTACGAGATGAGAATGCAAATGCAAAAATAATAAAGGATATATTTCTGGAGCGTTGTCAACAGAGGAAAGCTGCGAAAAAATAGAGAGAAAACTTAAGAAGGAAACTGATTGAATTGCATGAGACTTTTCCCTTTTTTTTTTTTGGCAACAGAAATCTGACGATTTAGTTTAATAATTCATCATAAATATTTGAATATTATTATATAAAACAACAACAATACAAGAAAAGAAAAAAATGAAAGCAATTGCAAAATCATGGGCGTACATTGACACTGGAGAATTCTTTTCAAACGAGACACTCAAGACAAAAAAAACAAAACGTAAATTTTTCCTTTAAGCATAACAATAAATATCCAAAAAAAAAGCTTAAGTTTAGTGAAGACATAGAAAGGTAGAGAGAGAGAGAGAGAGAGAGAGAGAGAGTGAGCGAGCGAGAGGGAGAGTGAGAGAAAAGAGAGAAAATGATAGAAATAAAAATTCCCGCACATCAAATTATTACTAACAAATATAATTTTGTTTACATTTATATATGTTGTGTGTGTGTGTGTGTATGTATGTATGTGTTTATTTGTATGCATATACATAAATAAATTTCCTTTTTAATGTGATATTTGAGTAAGTTGTTGTACCTGAATTGAAATTATTTATAAGATAAACATAAATGCAATAAAAAGCAGCAATCACAATAATAATAACAACAATACACACGGTATTCGCGACTTTCACATCAATATTAATCTCTTTCTTCTCAAATGTGAGTACAGTTTTTTTTGTCCTTTTTTTGTGTGCTTTTTTTTTGTAGGAAGAGTAAATCTACACTCATTCATATTCGCTTGGTCATTGAAAAGCTAAAGAGTATTATTTTTTTTACTTTTGCTAACTGCATATATATGCTTAAAGCATTTAAATGCTAAATGCATATATATGCTAAATGCATATATATGCCTAAAGCATTTAAATGCTCAAATATAATTTCCTTCCTTCCACACTTCTTTCGGAATTTTTACTTGAAAAATTTCACTTTCTATTTGAAAAATGAAAATCTTACAATTTGAATTTATCTTTGACGTTTTTTTTTGTTGTTATTACTATTATTATTGCTGTTGTTGTTGTTCTTACAATAATTTGTGCTTTGTCCTTTCAATTTCGAGGAAAAAAAACACAAGCAGCGTCGTAAAAGGCACAGGCACATATAAACAGCAGACAGAAGAGCAGAGAGCAGTGAATAGTGAGCAGAGACGAAAATCGTCCAAGTTTTTTTTGCGCTTTTTTAATTGTCTTTTTCTTTTGTTATAAATTTAGCGATATTTTGAAAAAAAAATTTGCTGTGTGTGTGTGTGTTTTGATGCGCCTTATGTACGTATATTTGTCAATGGGTGTTGGCATTTTATAACGTTACCCATTTTTATAGTTGGTGGGAAAATTTTATCTTAGTTAACGATAGAAGAAGAATCAAACAAAAAAAAAGTAAAAAAAATATTTGATTTTTGCTTTTGTTATTAAAAATGTTGTTTCTTTTCTTTCTGATATTATTTTTTTGTCTTCAGTTTTATATTTAATTCATGGCATGAATGTACCAAAGTTCTTGTTGTTGTCTATCATTTTTATTTAATTTTATATGCGCCGCCGCCAGCCAACGTTTTCTTTTTCTGTTTCTGTTTATTTTATTTTGGGTGTTTTTTTTTTACTTCTTGTATCTTATTTTTCCAGCTTTTGTGTCACACATTGTGAGATGTTTTGTCGTCACTTTTTTTTTTAATTTTTTTTTTAGCCTTCTTTGAAAGAGGGAGAAGAGATGACATCAAAAAAAAAAAAAAGAAAAAATAATTTTCAAATATCTATAAATTAACACAAAAAGCAAAGTTAAAATCTAAGCAAATTTATTTAATATGCATCTATGTATGTTTGTATGTATGTGTATATGTATGTTATGTATATGTAGCTGGGTGATATGTATAACTGGCTCCTTTGAGTCCAAGACGCGCCACTATTTTGTGTCATTATATAATAAAGAAATTGGATGAAGGTGTTAAAAAAGAAAAGCAAGCACAATGAAAAAATATAATCGTTTGATATTTGTATTGTCCTTTAAAATTACACATACATACATACATACACACATACATTTTATTCACAATATAATGATCCTAAAGTAACGGTTTTTATGATGTCTAAATGAATAAGTTTACTCATATTTCGATTAAGGGCAATATTCATAAAAATTCAATGAGCATGCAAAGCAGTCACGGCCTTTAAAGATTTTTAAAGTTCTAGAGTTCTAGAGTTCTAGAGTTCTAGAGAACATGTTAAGCCATCTAGCGAAGTTTTGGTGCCATATGTTTGTACATGCTTTAAGAAAAAATTTCAAAGCTTTCACTTCAATTTTGATATTCAAAGTTTTTGTTTTAAATATTTTTAGTTAGTCATGGAAGACAAATTATAACCAGAACCTATTTTCATTATTATTGATTTAGTTTCAAAATTTTATGATACTGCAACTTTCTTGTTATAATTACAAGAAGCTAAAGGAAGGAACCCAGTTTTAAAAAAATTCTGAGGCCTCACGCTTGAACCATCAAGTCCCATCAGGTCTCATCAGGTTTAAAGTAGAGCCTTTTTTTAGTTTTTCTAATCTCGTTGGTGTTATTTATTTGGGTACACATTAATAAAGCAATATTTTTAGAAGTATCCAAATGGCTCTTCAAATTATTCAAGACATAAAGAAAAAGATTTTCTAATATTTCTGCCAAATTTCAAGTTCATATATGAATTTTTTTTGAGCTCAGGCAAATGTTTATAATACAAGGATAGATGGACAGACAGACAAACAGGCAGATAAGACGAGGCTTTCTTCTAAACGTTACAAATATAATGACAAAGTGAATGCACTCCCAACATCTTCATTACATTTTAATTTATTAATGTAAAAATAAAGTTATTTTGTAAACCGAGATAAACTGTAAGAGAGAAGCTCAACTCAAGTCTTTGCCGGCTGTTGTTGCTTCATTGTTAACGTTAACATTAAATAAACTTATACTCTAAAACTTTCTGTCTTTTGTTATATTTTCTTGTTTTTTTTTGCCTTTTACCTTTTACTCTTTTTCCTTTTTTTTCATTTTCCTTTACATGAAAATTTTTACTTAACTTTATACACAACCGCTTCATTTGGTAGTTTCCTTTGCGTAGTCTAAAACTTTCAAGTTGATTTTATGTCAATTATTGTGCTACTTTTTAATTGCAAAAAAAAAACCAACATAAACAATAACAACAATAACTACAACAACAAACAATAATGGTTAGCATGAAATAAGATGGAACATGTGTGTGGCTGATCATCATCCCCCTGCCCCACCCCCCCCTTCCCACCAACACTTTCTTTATAAGACAACTGGTAAGCGTTCTCTTTCTTCTTACCCCGCTCACTCACTCTCTCTTTCTCACTCTCTTTTTACCTCATTCTATCTCTTTCTATCTATCTATATTCTTAAGTTTAGTCTTAATATAAAAACTAAAAAAAAATAGAAAAACTTTTATAAATCAATTGAAAGCGACTTTAAAATATTCTACTAAAATCAAGATAAAAAATTGAAGTACAAGTTCAGAAAGTAAATACTATGTCACTTTTAAGAGAGTTGAAAAGTTATTTGTATGGATTTAGACCAAATGTAAAGCAGTTCTGAAGTTAAGGCAAATAAGTAATCTGCGTTTGTAAAGTACGTCCAATCTTTATATTTTTCAATTCGAGCAATTTTTTTAGCCGAAACTACAACCCGAACCCTTTTAACGAATTTTATTAGATTATCCATATAAATGCGCCCTTAAGGCCGCAGGTTTTATCAAAGTTTTAATGAAGAGCTAATAAAAAGACAGGCGGACAGACAAATAGATAGGCTTAAATTAAATCAATTGATGTTTCTGAGTGGATCTATTTAATAAAAGTTAAGCCTACATCAAGACCTTCTGATTTTGTTACAAATATCTTTCCAAAGTTTATAATATCCTTTATATCCTGCAAAACAAATAGTGTAGGACCATACACACACACACATACACACACATACACACAATATAAAATTGCTTTTATATCTTCTTCTTCAAGTTACAACATGCTTTTATTCGAATTATTTAGAAAGAAGGTAACGCGGCTAAAAAAGAAGATACTTACTTAAGTACGACGAGTAAGACGACTTATAAGGATCATAACGATAACGATAATTATGCTGATGATTTTGTTCTTAACTCATGATGATTTTCTCATTATAACACTTTACTTCTTTTTTCTTTACATTTTTCATTCCTTCATTACTTCAATTCTTTTTCTGTTCTTTACATTTTCTTTTTTTTTTTTTTTTACTATTTCTAGAGAAAAAGCACATTGCAATTATTAAGTAAAAAAGGAGGCTCTCCCTCCCCGAGGAGATAAATTAACACTGTCACTCTCTCTTTATGGTGATAAAACAAATTTTTATATGCATGTAAAAGTTAATAATGGAAGCGTTAAATAACACCGATAGAATTAATTTAATATTTTTTTCATAATAACGTGTTAAAAATTTATTGTTTACAAGCGTATCTTATGTTCCCCCCTGTGTCGCATACACTTGCATTTTCTATTAAGCAATTTACTTATGGAAATATTTAACTCCATAATAAGAGAATAAAATTTTATTTTATTTTAATTAAGTCTTCTTCACTTGAATCTATTACTTAATTTTGCTTTGTATTTTCTTAGCGACAAAATTTTGAAATTACTCTAGGAGAAGGATAAATTACTGTGTGGCTCGATTTTAAGCCTGAGATAGCTTAAGGGGTTCACCATTTTACGACGCGACTTAAAACGATGAAACCCATGGCCTAGTGTACGAAATTTATACGCTCTGTACACATCCCACCGACTGAAGGCCTAAATCCTGCTATCTTTGACTATGGAAAAGCCCCGAAGTGGGGTTCAGTAAAAATCCTCTTAACTTGAAAAAGTACTTATTTTCCATGCCATTAATTCCTTATTTTCAAAGTAATTTAATATTCTCTTATATGCCTTGGAGTTAGGAGATGACTAAAATGAAAAGTTTATTAATGTAACAGAGAGCTTTGTGTCGTGATAGAATATTTCAAGTTATTACGTTACACAAAAGATCATCTTCTCTACATATGTGTAGAGAAGATGACCTTCAACCATTTTGCCCCAAAAAGAGATGATAAGTAACTTCTTAGTAAAGTGATTCATGCCATAATACGTTTTGTCTCCATAAATGAAACTTTTCTTTAAGAATTTCCAAAATGATGAAGGAGCCAAAAGCAAGGCAAGTGACTCGTAAACACTTTACAGTTGGTAGGTATTATCGACTCTTAAATAGCGTTTAGGACTTTGCTTATTGTGGTAAGTGCAAAGTTAAGATTCTTTTGAATAATTTGAAAACTTTGTTCTAGAGTAGAAATTCCAATAAATGTATCTAAAAACTTGATCGTAATTGGATCAACTAACTTGTTAGTAAATTTACGTTATCAAATATGAGTGGAACCAATTGTTAGGCCAAAGGCTAGACAGACGGACGGTTAGATAGATGTTTTTTTAAAAATGAGACGGAATGATTTTCTATAATAAATGCAAAGTTCATCTTCAAAGCTTTTTCGGGGCCTTTGAACACAAAAAAGTACAATCTTTGGCGTATAATTAGAAAACTTTTTAATAATAAAATATTTTCGTTTGATGACATGTTGCTTACATCTAATCGTGCTTTATTTATTACAAGAAGTTTTGTATCGATTAATTAAATTTTAAATTTTAATAATACAGACAGACATTATTGAATTTTCTAGAAGTTGCTTTAATTTAGCTTTGTTATGTTAATCATTTCTTGATCGATTGATTGTTTTTCAAAAAGGTCATTACATCATCATCATCATCATCATCATCATCATCACTGCATCATTTACTGCACTATAAGAAAGAAATTTCCAATTTAATCTCTAGAAACTTTAATGTAATGAGATATTCGATATCATTCATCTAATTTAAAATATGGCACAATGAATTTTTAATATATTAATGCACTTCCTGGCAAGGATAAAGCTCAGTATTATTATGCAAATTATTATTTGTGTATTTATACAATAAATAAAATTGCATAGGTATTTCTTTTTTTATATTATTTTGAAATTTTCTTTTGACTACGCGTTACGTTTAAGAAAAAATCTCATGTATTTATGAAAAAGGGCTTTTTTCCTTTGCTTTTTCTAATAACGACATCATAAAGGAATGGCTGGATAAATTATGAAAAAAGGCAATTTTTTATTATTTATTTGTCTGAGACGCAAATAAAAAGGAAAAAAAAAACAAAAAACAAACAAAATAAACAAAAAAAACGAAAAATTCAGATTTTTTAATGCATTTAATGCACTGTCTAAAAAATGCAAAAAAAATGCAAAAAATAGCTAAAAATAAAAAGTGAGAAAATTATATTTGGCTGTAGCCAAATCTTGACTACAACCTTCCACCCTGATATTAACTTTATTTTTGGGAATTTGTGGCAGAATAACAGTGCTAATATTTGTATGAAATCACAGCTTTTAAGTTAAAACCAGAAAACTATAAATTTTTGCTTAAAAAATTAGAGACAGTCTCAGTTTACGTTACACTGTGGGCGTATCCTTTAACCGATATGGCCAATTTTCAGTAACAATCAATGTACATAAACTTCCAATGTGATTGCCAAATTTGAAGTCTGTATCTATTTTTTTTCTGTGATTTTAATGGACAGATGAACAGACAGACAGAGATATCTATATCATTTCAGAATTTGAAGCCAATTAAAGATATGTGAATGATTTGAATTTGATTTTTTTTTGCGTGGTACAAAAATCATGGCAAAATGAGTATACCCCCAAAATCTCTAGATGGGGGGTAAAGCCGCATTTAAGACTGCTTGCAGCGGCAAGCAGTTTCAAATGTAATGGCGGTGTCCTGTTTTTATTGAATGCATTTTTACGAAATGTGCATATTTTTTGTATGCACACACATACAAACATACATATTTGATACACCTACGCATAAATGAAAATCCTTCAACTTTTACACTTTATCACTTAGTAAGACCAATTAACTGAGAATTGCCCTTTTTCAGATATAATGTAAAAGTCTCCTCATCTCTGTTTTGTCCCTGTCTGGTCCGCCTAATGTTTGTCTAATGTTTGTTTTGTTTATCAAGCTATAGATGGGCAATTTTTTGAAATATCTTTATGGAAATTTGAATATTTTTGAATTTAACTGTATTGAACATGCTTAAGTTGGCAGCGTTTATAGTTTTATGCCTCAGATGACTAATATTAGAATAAAATTGTTATTGACTAAATTCATATGCCAAAAATATATTTTTTGAGATAAATCATCAAATGAAATTTCTAGGACAAATCAAATTGAAATTTAAATACGAGTAATGATCGAGAAATGAAAAGCACTATATATATGTCCCTTCTAAACCGTAGAACCTTCTTATAGAACGGATAGTAAGATGAAATATAGAGAAGGATATATTAAGGTTTTACTTTTAAGTTCAAATGACAAATGGTATAAAGTAATGATAATGCTTGATTATCCTGGGAGGATAATACTTATTCTGTTACTAATTTTCATAGTAAAATTTTTCATAATAAAAATCAATAATGAAAGTTTATTATAATCAAAATCATAATGATAATGATAATTATGATTACGATAATAATGATAATGATAATGATTATGAATATAATGCTAATGATGTTAATAATTAATGATAATTATGATAATGCTAGTCTTGGGGTTTTGCATTCTATACTAGAAAGTAAAAATCGCTTGGAGGCTCCATTAACATAGAGAATTGTAATAAGGCATAATAATAATAGCAGAATAATGATTGTAAAAGTTGTAAAATTAATAACAGCTGCAATTTTATTAAAAATTTAACGCTTTTAAGACTCTTGCACACCTCAATTGAAAAAATCTGTACTTTTGATAGCAAGAAAGCAAAAAAAAAAAAAACAAAAAGAAGAAAAAATATTAGCAACAACCTACAAAAAGCATAACGACAGAACAGCGTAGAGCAGAACAACAATAATAACACTAATAATAATAATAATAATCGAAAAAATAAAATGAAAAAGCAAAAAAAAAAAAAATTAAAAAACATTTTCTTGAAAACATGCCACACAAGAATTTCCATAGGAATAGGTCAGTTTTCTGTTACACATACAAAATTTTTTATTTGTACGTAGATATATTAAATTTCAAGTAGTAATAATTATTGTTATTGTTTTTCCTTTTTTTTTTTTTTTTAGTAACGCTGATGGTGCTGATGATGTTGTTGTTGTTATATTATTAAGCTAAAAATACAATAAGCAAGCAAGCTCAAGTAGTGGTTGCTTAAAAAAAAAGCAAACGTGCGCGATACAAAAAAAAAAAAGAGAACTTTAAGGGTAAAACTTATTTATCAAGATTATTACTTATACATATTTATATATATATATGTATGTATATGTGTGTGTATGTATGTGTGTATATGAGCAGAAAAAGTATCCCTTAACATATTTCTTGAATGCAGTTTTACATAATTTTTGTTGTTGTTGCTTATATTTTTGTAAATTTTTTCAAGAATAAAAGTTCATTGACAGTTTAGAAGGCCATTTTATGTATATAAACAATATAAAAATAATAATAATAACAACAACAACGATAACAACAACACCATCGCCAACAACAACATCCTGCAACAATAATTGATGGACATTCATTGATGCGTTGTGCAACCGTGCTAATATTTACGCATTCATTATAGACGGACATCATCCATACAAACCCAATAACATTCACACATATACATATATACATCATAATATGCATATAAGAAAACCAATCAAACAACCGTACATTTTCAATGATGATGATGATAAAATAATTTTTGCCATTTTCATATGAATAGATGAATGTAACGCACAATTATTGTTGTAATTAATAAAATTTCATAAACATATACATACATACAAACTTATATATATATTAAATGTTGCACATACCAACACACATAACGCAGAAGGCATAATGCATAAAATGTTGCCCCTTAATATTTCAAAATGGTCATGAAATTTTTCCAAAGACAAAACAACAAAAAAAAAACCTACAAAAAGTGCGTTAACGTGTACGCACATATTTTGTGAAATTGAACATAGGAATCCATGTATGAAGGATGCAGTAGAAAGAGTTCAATGACTCCTTTTTAAAAAAATTGTAAATTATTGAGTTGTTGGTCCCTTTGCATGCATCAAATTGAAAGCGCAAATTAAGCAACAATTTAATGCTGTTTGTGATGTTTTATCACATGTGAATGTTCAGACATTATGCTCTGATAATATCGCAGAGCGAATTTAAATTATCAAAAGATTTTATATTTTTCTTTTCATGGAATGAATTGTATAATAAATACGTTGCATTAGGTCAGTGGTACTCAAACTTTGTGATATTGAGACGTGTGATTCTTCCCAAGTGCAATTTTTTCTTTAGGACTCGTGGCTAAGCCAAATTTATACAACTGTCTTAATAAGAGGATAATTTGGCAGCTCCCCATTATCGAAATTTCAAACTCAGTTTGAGTTAAAGGAAGAAAGGAGAGTTCCATAATAGTTCCTTCCTATCATCACTCTTTTTCTTTCCTACCCTTTTCTGTATTCTTAGTACCGGTCTTATTAATTCTACACTTTAGGGGCAGGAATTCTCATATAGCAAATGAAGGTTGCCTTTTACGCTTTGGTTTTGTAAGGGTGCACATGTGGACATCACAGCCCTTCCATGACGTCTATCAACTGACAACATTTATAAGAGCTTACTCCAAGTTAAGTTAGCCATCCATCTCCCCCCTTCTTTCCCCTTCCCACAACACTTCAAACTCAGCCCAATGTTGCAACCATATACTTTGCCCTAATAAAACGCATCAAAAGGTTGAATCAAAATTTTTAAAGGAAAATTCTACATTTGCTTGCGTCTTAACATCAAGTAGTCGATTACGCCATTTTGGAGAACGTCTAACTAGAAGATGCGCTTTCTATTCGTAAAGGCTGCATATGCAGTTTAAGAAACGATTTTAGATGGTGACCATTCTTTTGATGAGAATTGCAAGACAACAACAGGATAACAATAATAAATTAATATTGTTTTGTTTCGTGATAGTATTAAAGAAAATAATATTGAGACAAAAAGGGCTAAAGGATAAAGGAAAAATTAATAGAAAAACATTTAAAAAAGAAAGAATTGGAAAAATAAAAATAACGCGACGCGAAACAAAGATATTTATGCAAATGCAGCTGCAATTGCAATTTAGCTATACACGCATACATACACATACACATAGACACACATACATATATATATATATATATATATATATATATATATATATATATATATCAACAATAAATGTTTTATAAGGACTTGAACTTTCACAGGCACACACACAATATAACCCTTTGTCGTCATCACTTCCTTTAATTTTCCGTTAAATAGTCGAACTATGAGAGAATAAAAACAAAGCAAGCAAAACACCAAAAAAAAAAAAAGAAAGAAAGAAAAGGCAAAAAATACAAAGCAATTACAACAATACAACCGAACAATAATAATAATTATGCAATAAAATAAAGTTGCACAATTTAATATTATAAATATAACAATAAATATAACAATAAATCCCTTGTCATCACTAGAAAATTCAACACTATTGTTCGAAATGCTTTACAAAGAGAAAAATTAAAGATAAATACAACGCAATAACAATCAAAATTATTACATTATTATTCATGAAAATGCAAAAAAGCAAAAAAAAAAGAAGAAGAAGAAGAAGAAGAAGACAAGATGAAGAAAACAGGATGAAAGTTTACGTCAAATGCAGCTGGACAAGAAAAGCAGAAAATAAAGAAGAAAATATATAAAAATAAAATGACAAAAATCGACAAGAATAACAACAACAAAAAATGTAAAACAAAAATTATAAAACAAAAAACTAAAGTCGTCTAGTTATGCTAATAACAAAAAAAACCAACAGATTTTTTTTTAGTGTTGCAAATATCGCAAAATTTCCTTCAAACTTCTTTTATATCCATCCATTTGTAAATTTGAAAAGTTTGTAGATTTTGAGGGCATTTAATAAAATTTTTGTGACAATTTCAACAAACCCGGTCAAGTATGAATTTTTTTTTAAATCTTAGAATTATGCGTTAGAAAATTTGCAAAATCTTGCTAGCAATTTTTATATAAAACAAAGCGATCAGGACTGACTCTTAAATATCCTGCACCTCTTGTCTAATAAAAGAATTCGAAACCAATAATATTGAAATATTGAAATAAAGTATTGTAGTTTCTCAATTATTTAGAAAAGGTTCGTTATATGGAAACGATGTTCAAAAAATCTGCACTAAAATATAAACAAAAATTGAACAATTTCTTCGTAAGAAAGACGATCGGTATAATAAAAAACGCGGGTGTATCTTAGCTCCCTCTAGATGTTACAATTAACTGCACAAACTTATAATACCCTCTACCAAAAGGGTTATACGTAGGGTACTAAGAAAAAAAATAAATCTGGATAGACTACCTTCATCTGGACTGGATGTGAAGTTTTTGGAGAACGCATACGATGATAGAAGAATATTCTTGGAAAATGATTCTAAACTTAGCAAATTAGTAAATTTTGGGTTCAATAAGAAATTTCCCATTCAAAATAGTTAAAAATATTTTAATGAAATTTCGTTTAAAGACACGCCTTGTTTGAGATGCTCGTTTATAACTTCATCTAATAAAGATTAACTTTATTAGCAAAATTTAGCTTAATTTTAATGAAATTTCAGTTGCTTAGATTGAAATTAGATTCGATTAAATTGATCAGATTAAGTAGAAAGTTGAAAGTTTAAAAGGTTATTGCTCGAAATTCCAATGGGCTCAAATAGAAATGAAATAAGATTTTGATTAATTTAAAGCAATTGCCTTATAAGTCCACTGTTTGATGTTAGCTATTGTTTTTGGCCTTGGAAACTAAAAGTTTACAAGGATTTTCCTTAAACTTTATTTCTTTCATGTCAGTTTCCACGCAGAAACAGATTGTGGGAAGAAAAGCTTCCAAAAATATAAATACCAAGAAAAATTCAATATATAAACAGAGTTTTAAAATTTTATCGAATGAGATTACAATTATAAATGTAATATCCTTAAACGGTACAAAAAGCAAAGCAACAAAAACGCGAATAAAAAAGAAGAAAATCTACATGAAATAAATCAGCATATAAAAGCAGATGTCGTAATATCAAATGAGAAAGGATGCCATAACAACAACAATAGCAACAATAAAAAAAAAATAATAATAATAATAATAATAAAACAACAACAACAACATTATTATTATTATTATTATTATTATTATTATTATTATTATTATTATTATTATTATTATTATTATTATTATTATTATTATTATTATTATTAATAGAGCCAGCCATTGCAATGCACTGAATTAACGATGGGAATTGAAATGAAACTTCATTTTATTAGGATGCATTTTATTTAAGACGCAATTTATGTATACATAAATTGTATGCAAGTGTGTGTGTAGGTGTGTGTTTAGTTTATGAAAAAAGAAGCAAAAAAAAAAAATTAAGTAGGGCATCGCGATTTCACTTGTACTTATATAAATTGTAACCTACACAGGAACCTTTTTCTTTTTTTCTTTGGTTTGTTATGACGTCTCCAAATAAACAGTTAACCTGTTGGTGATTATTGCGCGTTTCATTTTTGCAGTTACCAAAAGCAAACAACAAAAACGCAATATAAAATAAAAAAAAAAAATAGAAAAGTAAAGTCTCCATATAAAAATTACAAAATTAAACGGATTTCAGTTCAGACTTTTTTTAATTTGTTGTTTTTATTGTTTCTCTGAGACTTTTTTTTCATTTTGTTTCCTCTGCCCGATTTAAGCAGATGTAATAAATATTGCTTAAAGGATGTTGGAGAATAAATGCAATTTTTGCTTTTTGTTATCAAAATGTGTTGCCATTTCTGTCTATTAAACAAAAAAAAAAAAAAAAAAAAAAAAAAAAAAAAAAACTAAAGTAGAACACAAAAATGGGTTAATCACAAAATTTTGTGTAGTTGAAAATAAATTCTAAAATGTGACAACTAGTTTAAAATTTTTCATTGAGATTGTATTAAAAATCTTCAATTCCTCTAGCAAAACATCAAATATAATTGTCGTGGAGAATTTGATGAATAATTTAATTTATGAACAAAAATGAAGGATTGATTGAAAAAATTGTTAAGGTTCAAAGATTATTCTTGTAAAAAGTATCAAAAAAATGTCTCGAAAATGCAGCGAAATATATTTATATCGTTTTCGACAAATGCCCTCGAGTTGAAGGGCAGACCCAACTTTATTAAAAGTTGGGTCTGTCGATTTCTTTTGTGCCAGAAGGTAACTTAAAAGTTGTATAATAATAGAAAACTTATTGGAAATGGATGAACATTTTTAAAAAAAAAATACTTGATCAATCAAATTAAAGATGACCCAAAATTGATGCTTTTAAAAGTATTAATCAATGTTTTCCTAAATTGTTTAGTGATCAATATTTTCAAAATTTGATGTTGGGAATATTGAAAAAATTGAGATTTATTAAAAATTCTTATAGACTCATTAATAGCATTAATAGAATCATTAAAATCATGAAATTTCTAAAAGAATCCTGATCTAAATAAGATAAAAATTTATTACTAAACTCTTTTATTTTTAGTGTAAGCATGTATTGGAAACTGTACCTTCCTCTAAATGTCATAAGATTTTAAAAAGTTACACTTTTTCTTTATTTTCTTAATGCAAAACAAAAAGAAGATAAATATAAAAAAAGACGAAAGTGGAAAAAATGTATAAAGACACGAAAGATGAATTCAGAACACTAAATCAAATCAAACAAAAAACCAGTAAGAAATTTATAAACGATCCGGACCGATTCTTAAATACTCTACGCCACTTTGCTTATTACAATTAAAATCAAAAAAGAGAATTAGTCTCAAAAGTTCATTATTTGAGAGGAGGTTCAAGAAATTAAATTCTGTTGTTTGATAAATTTCCATGAACATTACACGGGTAGACAGAGTCTGAATCTATCGATATGATAAAAGTTGGATCTTTTCTCAACTATGCAACTATGCATAAACTTGTAATATATTGTACCACAAGTGTAGGGTACAAAGAATAAGCATTATTATGTTGATTTATATACACACAAATATATAACTTTTACGTTTGTGCTTTAGTGTTTTGTTTCTGTTTTGCAGCAAACAAGAGGACTCAAATATTATTTAGCAAGTTTATTGACCTCGACAGAATCATTTAAAACAAAAAACGAAAAAAAGAAAAACAGCTAAAATAAAATAATGTTGAAGTAAATAAATAAACAAACAAACAAACAAAAGCAAATTAAAAACGTAAAATATTAAGCATTACGCATACATTTATATCGTATGTGTTTATGTGTATGCGCTCATATAAGTACATATGTAAACATAATAATTTAAATTCAATAGCGATACATAACAGAGCAGAGCATAGTATAACCGTGCCGTAACATAATAAAATGAATAGAAGAACAGAACAAGAGACAAAAGCAATATAATTTTCGTATAAGCGCAAAATTTAAGTGTGGTAGTAGATTGCTTTCATATTTAGAAATTATCATATTGCAAATACGCTACCATGAACACACTAAAAATCTGTAATGGTGTTTATAGATTTTGCTGCTTCTTCTTTTGTCGCTTTAGTTTTTTGCTTTTTTGTATTATTGTATGTTACAAATGGAATTATGGAAATTTAAATATTCCAAACAATAAACAATTTTTTTCCAAAACTTGACAGCACTGTTTGAGTTTAACAGACTTTATTGAAGGTAAAAGAATGAAAGCAAAGGGCATTATTGCAAATTTTAATCTTTCCCATGGATATTTATCATTTATAATTTATAATTTTAAATTTTTTAATGGTATTTAATGATTTTGCATGAAAAGTTTCCACATCAAATTAATCCTAAATTATTTTATTTATTTTTTACAATTTTAAATACTGTCGCAAAAATTTTGTTTGTTTTAAATGTTTCATTTCATTTTGTTTCAATCTCGTTGAATTTAGCATACATTTCATTTCTTGGTGAGGGCGTAGCTCTACAAGTGTTATTTTGTCCTGTTTTGAATCATACTTTTTATTTACTTAATTAATTTTATGTATAATTTATTTAATTATGAATTAAAGTAATAATTGTAAGATTTTGTGTTTATTATTCTAACTTTTGCTTTTTGTGTTTCTTGTGCAAGATGCTTTTTTTATTGGAAAGTGTTTTTGTGAAGAGTGCCATACTTTTCTTGGTAACTGTGACCCTAATTGTGGTTGGTGTATTTGGCCAATTTGAGTGGCAAGCTCGGGATGCATTTGATGAAATTAAATTCAAATATGATAAAGTTAATGAAGATAATTGTGTGATACAACATGTCAGTGATTTGTATTTACCCGATGATACGGTTTCCCATAAGCCAGATATTAAGGAGATAAATATAAATCCAATATTTCCGAATCGTACAGCATTGTTACATTTACATAATATGGCAATGAGTCGGAGTTTCTTTTGGAGTTACATTTTACAATCACGTTTCATACGGCCAGCTATTAATGATACATACGATCCAGGGATGATGTATTACTTTTTGTCAACTGTTGCTGATGTATCAGCAAATCCAACAATTAATGCATCAGCCATATATTTTGCACCGAATACTTCATATACCTCATCGTATAGAGGTTTTTTCAATAAGACATTCCCACGTTTCGGTCCACGTACATTCCGTTTGGATGATTTTAATGATCCCATACATTTACAAAAGATTTCCACATGGAATACATTTGATATTACTGATTTAGGTGCCCATCCATTAGATTCGAGATCACAAGATTACACTTCAGATTTATATAAGATTAATGAGTGGTATAGAACATGGTTACCGGATGATGTTGAGAAAAGACATGACACAAAGACGACATATCAAGTGGAGATACGTTATGCTAATAATACAAATGAGACATATACATTTCATGGACCACCCGGAGCTGATGAAGATCCTGGGCCAGTGAAATGGACCCGTCCATATTTCGATTGTGGCCGCTCCAATAAATGGTTAGTTAGTGCTGTTGTTCCCATTGCTGATATATATCCAAGGCACACGCAATTTCGTCATATTGAATATCCCAAGTATACAGCTATAGCCGTATTAGAAATGGATTTTGAACGCATCGATATAAATCAATGTCCCAAAGGTGAAGGCAACATTGGTCCGAATCGTTTCGCAGATACAGCGCGTTGTAAAAAAGAGACTACCGAATGTGAACCTTTAAATGGTTGGGGTTTTCGTAGAGGTGGCTATCAATGTCGTTGCCAACCTGGTCATCGTTTACCTAATGTCGTTAGACGGCCATATTTAGGTGAAATAATTGAAAGAGCTTCTGCAGAACAATATTACAATGAGTATGATTGCTTAAAAATCGGTTGTAAGTATAATTCTAATAAAATCATTTCAATCTATCTCTATTTTGGTCCGTTCTACCATTCATGATAAATTTTATTTTATATTAAAGGGATACAAAAAGTGCCAATACAATGGGACAGAGCTCCATATTATATAAGAGAAAAATATTTAGATTTACATCCAGAATATCGAAATTTTAGCACGGGTGCTAGTTCCTTACATATGGAAATGCTTAATGTTGATCAGGCTCTTAAATTTATACATGGAGTCAATTATAGGACATGTAAAAAGTATTTAAATTGTTGTTGTATTTTTTTTTTTTTTGGATATATTCAAGAAGTGTGAGTGTTGTATTTAATTTTTTTTTATTAATTAGCTTCCATCCACAAGATTTAATTTTACGTGGCGACGTTAGTTTTGGTGCCAAAGAGCAATTTGAAAATGAAGCCAAAATGGCTGTTCGTCTGGCTAATTTTATTAGTGCTTTTTTACAGGTAAATAATAGAAAGTTGCAAAGTTTCAAAAAGTCTTAATTTACGGTTTAATCTAAAAATCCCGCTAAAAATTTCCATTTTTCTATTTTTTATTTTATCAGTTTTATTCATAAAAAGTTTGAAATAGATAAATTATTTGCTGTTTCTATTTTAATTAAAATATGTAAAGAAACTTTTCAAGTGGAAATTTTTGGAAAAAAATTGTCACGCTTTTTAGGAAATTGGTAGATAAAAACAAAAGCAGAAAAAAGGAGGCAAATAATGAAGTGTAAAAATGTACATTTAGAGTTCAAATTTCACAATAACAGCAATAACAAAACGGACGAAAGATACTTCCTTAGATTTTAATGCTTTGTTCTTCTAAGAAATAATAACTTGTTTCATTTATTTTCCGTAAAACACATAAAAAAAATTAATAAAATTTGATTATGAAAAATATATGTTCAATGTTATACCATGAAGAGCATTTAAAAATGTTATATTACAATTGGTTAATGGTGGCTATTAAATACCTTAAAACTAAGAATTATTCTCTGAAACCTTTTAAAATATAATGAAATTTTAATAGGACGAGCAACGTATTAGAATTCTAAAGATAATCAGGAATCGGAAAAATTAAGCAATCTTTATAATGAGCAATTTTTAATGAAAATCGTATTCGACTTGCTTTTTTAACATAAATAATTGTAACACTTTTTTTGGTTTTAGAAATAAATTTTTAGATTAAGGGTTTAGATGTTCATATGAAATTTGAAGCTGTATTTTGGTTTGGCAGACTAATCAATTTTCTCCCAAAAAAGAAATATTGCTTTACGATTCACTAAGTCCAAACAATCAATTTACGCGTATAACTTGTATTAATGTAGTGAATCAAATGAAGTAGCCAAGATTGAAGTTAAGAAATGAATATTTATTAGAAATTTTTTAGACTAGAAAAACTTGTAAGATCATCATCTTTTTCTAAAATATTTAATTGTAGAGAAATCTTATTTTCTTCATAAGTAATAAAATAAATAATTTGAAATCAAAAACAAAAAGACTAAAAGCGGAAATATGTTGACAATAGTAATAAAAATAATAATAATAATAGCAATAATAATCTAACACCACCGTCACCTTTTTTAATAGAGATAAATATCTATAACTACAGTAAAAGGTCATTCCTATTAACATGAAAAACTTGTTCGCATAACCGTTTCCTTTTTCTTTTTCCTTCTATTATCTTTCATTTTTCTGCCTCTTTACATTCTTCCTCTTTCCTTTCTTTTTCTTTCATTTTCTTTTGCTTTTCCTTCCCTGCTTTTCCTATGCGTTCGCTATTTTATATGTTTGTATGTTTGTTGGTTTCAATAAAATCTAGATTAATTATATAATTTTTTTTTGTTTTGCTTCTTATAGATTTCAGATCCCAATGAAGTGTATTCCGGTAAACGTGTGGCGGACAAGCCACTTACAGAAGATCAAATGATTGGTGAAACATTAGCTATTGTTTTAGGTGATACAAAAGTTTGGTCGGCTGCCACACTTTGGGAACGTAACAAGTTTACAAATCGTACCTACTTTGCCCCCTATGCATATAAAACTGAATTGAATACAAGAAAATTTAAAGTTGAAGATTTGGCACGTCTCAACAAAACGCATGAATTGTATACTGAGAAGAAGTTTTTCCGGTTTTTAAAGCAACGTTGGTCAACTAATTTTGATGATTTGGAAAATTTCTATTTAAAAATTCGTATACGTCATAATGAGACAGGTGATTATTTACAGAATTATGAACACTATCCGACATCATATCGTGCAGCGAATTTGTATCATGGCTACTGGACACAACCGCAATTCGATTGTGATGGTTATGTTAAGAAATGGCTTGTGACCTACGCTGTACCTTTTTTCGGCTGGGATAGCCTTAAAGTTAAACTGGAATTCAAGTAAGTAGTCACTCTACATATAACAATTATGAATAATAAAAAAGGTTAAACAAAAAAGTGAAAACAAAGAAGAAAAACAAAACGAAAAACTAGTACGTAGAAAAATTGTGGCCTGTTTTATTTGTTGAACAAAAAAGTTAGAAAACTTTGTGCTGAAATATTAGTAGTTTAGCTTCTTTTTTGTTTTTATTTCAAATTTCAAATTTCAATACCGGATTGTTAGATTCAAGCCCCTTTTCAAAAGAGTCAATTGTTATTGGTGTCAACATTAAATTCTACTTTTTGGCTTACAATTTTGACTTTGTGTGCTTTGTTCTTTCTAAATAATTATGATGTCACTTTGTTGATAATTATTTCATCTTTATAACTTTTATGGGCAATACATAATTTTGAAGAAGGGTGCTAGTTACTAATTGTGGACTAGAGCTTTTATTGTATGGTTACTTTTTTTTTGTTGCTTTTGGTTCTTATTGAAAATTTAGAAGGAAAAACTGGTATGCACATAAATGATCTCTACTAAGATAAATTTTAAACTTATTTATACCCACCACTCAGAGTTTAGTGGTATATTTATTTTGTCGTTATGTTTAGAGCGATCGAAAGGAAGCGTACAATGTACTTTTGATTAGTATCTTTTGATTTGTATCTATCTGCCTGTCTGTCCCCTCCTGGTTGTAAAAATTAAGAAATACAGCTCAAATTTAATACTATCATATAAAGTTCTTATATGCCGATGGATAGTAAAAATGGGTAAAATCGGTCAAAGGACATCCCCATTGAACTAGTGACAATTGAGAACACCTCATTTGATGGTTTATAGGTCATTACTTGCAAAACTGTAAAAGATACTAAGCTATAATTTTGTACAAGCCATTGTAAATGTTTACATTTAGTTTACAAAATTTTGCCTAAACATCATGTAAGGCCGGCCAGGCCAGTTTCATTTTTTAGGATATTTGTCGTACTTTGAAATTGTGCTTTATAAAAACAGAATTTTTTACATTTGATTTATTGTTCTTGTAAAGATTTTACTTTGAAAAATTATCCCCTTGTAATATGATTTGAATAATTGAAAATGTTTTTTACATTCATATGCACATTATTAATTTATATTTTTAGAGGTGTGGTGGCCGTTTCTATGGATATGTTACAATTGGATATCAATCAATGTCCTGACTGGTATTATGAACCGAACGCTTTTAAAAATACTCACAAATGTGATGAGAAAACATCATATTAGTGTGTTCAATTATGGGTCGCGGTTATGAAACTGGCGGTTATAAATGTGAATGCTTACAAGGTTATGAATATCCATTTGAAGATTATATAACTTATTATGATGGGCAATTAGTGGAAGCGGAATTTCAAAATATTGTTGTTGATAAGGAGACACGTTACGATATGTTTAAATGTCGTTTAGCAGATGGCGTAACATTGCAAGCAACTGCATCATTAATTATATTTCTAACGAGTTTTGCATTTGTTGTATTATATAAATTCAGATAAGTAAAAAAGGTATCATTCATCATTCATTTAGGGACTTATTTTATATTAAATAGTGGTAATAAGAATAGTGCCTTATTTTAACTATTTTATATCTTTCTACGGTTAATTTTAGTCTATAACCTAAAAATGACTTTTACCATATAAACGCTATAAAATAATTTTAAATAAGGAATTAATTAATTAAATTAATTAAAAATAAAACAACCGATTTAATCATTGTTAAGTAATTAATTTAATTAATTAGAAATTAATTAATTAATTCAATTAATAATAATAAATTCAATTTAATTAAATTAATTAGTTAATTAATTGGAATATTTAATTGCTTAAAGGACCAAAATTAATTAATTAGTAATTATGTCAACTATTATTTTAATTAATTAAATATTTAATCAATTAATTCCTTATTTAGTGCTAACAATGTATTTAAGATTTCCGTCCATATTTTTATAAAGCAAAATTCACAAACAAGAGTACAATACAATGAGACCTGCCTTTGTAGGTACAGACATACATATCCATGTACATGAACGCACACGATCGAGCTTAACTTCTCTTTATCAATTCAATCTCAATTTCTAATCACTTTTTTTTGTTGTAGTTAATTGTAATTTTATCGTTACTGCTTATCGTAATTGCTTCTTTTTTTGGTGTAAACATTCATTAGGCAATTTTAAAAGATCAAAAATTCAAGTAAAAGAACAATAACTATAATTGTAATAACAGCAACAACAACAAAAGTAACAGCCAAAAAAAGTCTCATAGCGTTATTTTCATTTATTTATCCTTGATTTCTTTTTGTTTTTTTTTTATACGTTCATTTTGTCATAATTTATTTGCATAGCGATTAAGTTGTAGACATAATCTATTACAAAGAATCTCGTTATTTGTCATGCTTTTTGTTTTCTGCTTCTTCTTCTCTCTATTTTATATTACTTCGTCCTTTTCTTTTCTTGTATTCAATAAAAATACAAAAGAAAGGAAAAGCAGCACAATTGAATGAATTGTGAATGGATGATGAAAAATGTAAGAAAAAAAAGGGTTTAATCTTTTAAAGAGAGAGGGGAGGGGGGAAAGACAAGAACCAAAAGAGAAGATCATCTCACATCTCATTTTGAAGAGTAAGAAGTAAAAACAAAGTAAAACAAAACGGCAAAGCAAAAAAATTAAACATAACGCCTCTCTTTTGTCGGCTCCGATTACACTCTACGATATAAGATAACATAACGGGCACACACACATAGAGCCGTTAGTTGCTTTACTCAGCTATTGTTGCTCTACTGAGATTTTCTAATTTTAAGAAAAAATTTCTTCTCAAAAAA
This sequence comes from Melophagus ovinus, assembly GCA_023089585.1. Classification (NCBI taxonomy): domain Eukaryota; kingdom Metazoa; phylum Arthropoda; class Insecta; order Diptera; family Hippoboscidae; genus Melophagus; species Melophagus ovinus. The sequence goes on from JAKKIB010000177.1 coordinate 7,558,760, forward strand.
AAACAGAAGAGAAAAATCTAAATTGCAAATACTGATTTGTGAATCAAAATCAAAAAAATAAATAAATAGGTTTTTTTCCATGAATAGACAAAAAAACAACAGTTTGAACATCGAAAGTTAATACGTAGAAATATTTAATACGCTTGCACTTTTTTTTGAACAGCTGAAACATATCCAGAAAGAGAGAGAGAGAGGTAGAGGAAGAACGATCTTAAGACGTATTTATGTGGTGATATAAAAACCTGTTGCTATTAATACAAAATAAAAATACACACACACACACATACGAAACTTTCTATATTTCTAGACTTGAGAGATTGTGGTGATGGTAATATTTGTGGCAGCGCAAAGCAGAAAGAGGAAAGATATAATACCCCTTTGCTTTATAATACCCTTTCTTTAAAATGGTCACTACCACTCATATTTACTTACTCACTCCACAAAAAAATAGTTATTGTTGTAGCGATATGTCTGCTAAGTTGATTCTACTACAATATAACTTGTTCCAATTCAAATGTGATTGTCTTATTATGCATCGCTGCTACTGCGTCTGCTACTGTTACTGTTTGCTGCCGCTGTTATAATTGCTATGGATGCTAAGGCTGCCGTTACCGTTATCATTACAGTTACCATTACCGTTTCTATTGTCTTGCCTTGTTTATATTATATTTTTTTTTTTTGGGTAACAAACGTAAGATTTTCTCCTTACATCCCTCGAAACTAAGGGCGGCTACTCTTCTAGTGAAGGGGGTTCAATTTTCATTATTTTTTATTTTTATTTTGCTTTGTTTTGTCCTTCACATAAAGTTTTTTATATGCAAAATTGTTTTTTTTCAGTTTTTCTTTTCAGTTTTTATAAAAAAGAAAATCAAAAATTCATTGTTATTTGCTTCATTTTATTATTTTTTTTAGCTTTTTTTTGTGCTTTTTTTTGGTGCAGCCTGAGAACTTTTTTTCTTTAGAACTACAATTCTTAAAGTTTCCAATTGCTTTTGTTATTTCCTTTTTTTTTGCTTATAGAGTAAAGAGTTATTAGAAAAAGGATACATGATGATCCTCTTCTTTTTAAAAAGGAAACAAAAAAAAACCAGTTCATTATTGGAAGATAACTGTAATTACATTTTGTGTGTTTGTGTGCTTTAGTAACGCAAAATTTTTCTTATAAATTTCTTATAAATTTTATTATAAAATTGAAAAAAAATAAACGCTATCTTGTTGTTGTTGTTGTTTCTTTTAAATGTTCCTGATATCTCTCTTCCATTTAAAATTCTTTTCCAAGGGTTTAGAGAATATAGAACTGAAATTTATTTGCAAATTATTTTCACACATTTTTCATTAAGGCGTCAATAGTTGCCACGTCCGTTGTCCATTTTTTTTTTTTTGGTTTAATGATTAGAAAAGACAGAGCGAAATTTAGTTAGAGCCAACTAGCCAGTCAAGCAGTTGGCGTTCATATATTTATAAAATCATAAAATAGACATTATGCATACACACATACACACACAACACACACACACACACACACACACACACACACACACACACACACACACACACACACACACACACACACACAAATAAATTGCTACAGAATCTCAAATATCAGTAGTTTCCTTTGTATAGCACTCTTGAGTCAATATAAACTTTAATGTTTTAAGTTTGATGTAAACACGAATTATAATGAAAGCATTTATCTATTTCTGTTTAACAGAATTTCCATTCTACATAAGATATCTAAAATTTTTTACTAAATTTATGTAATTACACCACTTGTAGGCTTCGCGTAGATCTACCTTTTATTATACCGCTAAATTCCTATTTAGGTACAAAACAGAAAAGAAAAACCGTTAAACTAATTAAATTGTTAATTGCATTTGCCGAGGTCTATAATGGTACCGTTGTTTTGATCTGCCCATATATTTTTCTTTTCTGAAAATTTCTGTCTACAATTTTGTTCTTGTGGGCACAACATTACGATACTTTAAGGAACATTGGTATCGAATCATTTTCATGTCCATTCCAAAGGCTTAACTTTTTTTTTGGAAGAATCAATTTTTTTTCGTTGCTTACGGATTTGATAAAATAAAATATGAAAATATACCGCTGAATTCTTTTAATAGAGCTATACAAAGTGACGTAAAATATAGAAGAGTCGATGATCAAGCGACCAAGCTTGTTTTTGCTTTTTAAAACGTTAAAAATAATGTACACTTTAAACCGTCCAAATTTTTTATTAAGTAAAACTGTTATTAATAAATGAAATGCCTGTTTTTATATGGATAACAAGAAAAAAATTTTGATTTTAATTAATAAATAAATTAAAAAATTAAAATGTGCATGTTTTTCTGCAGATACGATTTAAAGTGTAACTTGGAAATTAATTAATTAATTATATTCAAATTTGCAGCTATTTTTTTAATTGGTTAGATTTTTAGTTCTAGATAAATAAGCTAAATATATATATGAAGGAAATTATGGGTCAAGAAGGATCATAGCTACATTGAAATGAGACATTCATTATCAAGACGCTAAGAGTTGTCTTTGAATTTTTGCATTGCAGCTTAGTCTATTGGGAAGCAGATATATGGGTTACGCCCATGGTCCCTTTACTATTGAGACAGTTGTGATTCTGCTTTGGGAGATCTTATGATTTGAAACCACGCAAGATATTTCACCCAAAATCATTTCCCTACTAAAATATGATAGGATTTGTTATGAATTTTTTTATGCCAGACATACTTTCCGTCCAATTTTTTTTTAAGATCTTTTTCCATAAAGAAAGCCTTGACTTTATAATATGCAAAGTAGACTTTTGTCTCAATTGTATAATGGAATTTTGCACCTTTTTCATTTAATAGAAAATATTTATAGTTTATATAGTTTTTAATTAGAGAAAAGTAGGCCATGAATTATGACTCGTAATTTTTGTTTAGAACAATGTTTTTTTTTTTGATTATTTTAATGATATGGATAATTTGTCTGTTTTATTAGAGGTCATCCTATATAAAATTAACAGTTTTCCAATGTTAATATGAAAAGATTTAAAGAGAAAAAAAAATACAAGTATGAAATGAAATAAAACTCAAAATGTAACAGAAATAACAGAAGTAACTACAATTGAACAAAAAAGCCAATAAATATAATTTGAAAAAATTAATTTTTATGTATATATAAATAATATATATGTAGATATATCTATTGAGCTAATACATACCTGAACACTTACCATATTTAATCATTTTGATGGTTGAATTTTTAATAAAGTTTTTGTTCAACGAAAATGCCACCTTTACGTTTGATTTGTTCAACAATTCTGGAAAATTCGTTTAAAGTTGTCCTCTTTTTGTTGTTGTTAGTTATAAATTATATATATGTAATAATTGAAATTTTTGATTGTTTTACTAATACCTTTCTTTGTTTAGATTATTTTCCACAATTTTTCAATATTTTCCTTTTGCCAATTCTTACTTTTTTATATGTTTTTTTTTCTTGTATGAATCGCTAATGATTTAAATGAAATACCGGCTGATTTTATTTGGCTGAGAAGAAAAAGCAGTCAACGCCTTTTTCCTCTCGCTTTCACTAAGATAGACGATATGATGCCGTTTATTACTTTTGGCAAACGAAGTTCGTCTCTTTTTTTTCTTGCTTTTGATTAATTAATTTATGTACTTTTGCCCGTTTTTTTTTTTGCGTAGCTTCTTTCAAGGAAGAAGACAAAAAATTCAACAAAAAACAAAATTAGATAAATAACAATGTTTTCGCTATATTTTTCGCCTTTGATTTGTTACAATTTAATATAATTATTTTAGGTTTTTTTTTTTTTAGTTTTGACCAAAGTCCCTTTTTTTTCAAAAATTTTGGTAAAATTTTGATTATTCGTTTTTTTAGAAATAATTTTGAATGAAAATTTTTTTATTTTATAATATGTATTCCCCTCTCTTCAAGTAACACATTGACAAATTTTTCGTATGTTTACTATTATTTAAAGAAAAATCTAAAAATCTTAAGTAAATTGATTGAATTTGAATAAGTGTTTGGTAATGTATTGGCAAAGTAGTTGAAATTTATTTTCATACATATATATATTTACAATACTAAATACTAAAGAAAAGAGAAAGGTAAAAGGACTCGCTATTTAAGTGAAGGGTATTTTATATGAAATTGTCAAAGGGTCTGCTCAAAATAAGACGATTTATGAAGTATGATGCTAAAAATTGTTCTTTCATTGGAGTTTTTGATTATTTACTTTTTTTTGGGGAAATAGATCTTCTTCAAAGTGTCTTTAAGATTGAGGTTTGTAGTTAATGTGGCTACATGCCACAAACAGAACTTAAAATTCAATTATTCTGAAATCGGTAGAATGGTAGAATAAAATACTAAACCTTTCTGTTAAGTATCTAGATGTCACAGAGATCTTTTTTTGTTAAACTCTGTATTTTATGGATCTTTAAAAGTTTTCAATAAGATTTGTACTTTTCATCTTCATGGACCATGAACTTTAGTCACATTAAATCAAGTTGCTCCCAATATCTATCGGCTATAATTATCTATACAATCTCCATTACAAAAAAAACCCTAAATCAAAATTTTTCAGAATTTATAAATAGATAAGTTTTGAAAAACTGAAATGTTCTAAATTGAATAGAATTGCAAACAATTTTGTAAATACCGTAAACTTTTGCAGAAAAAAAATTAAGAAAATGAAAGTAAATTCAAAATAAATTAAAAGTAGGAAATAAAGTACAAATCTATGTAGAAAATTTTATTTTAAGGAGTTTCGTGGAAGCAGATTTCATTCTAATGTAATACATATTTTTTCTTAACTCTTTCATTTGAAGTGATATTTGATATTTGAAAAATATGCGATAATTCATTAACCATATCGATGCGTACAGATCTTGTGAATCGTCTAAATATACTTAGACTTTTACTTTAGAAAATTTAATAAATGCTTTGTACATTTGCTAATCATTTAATTTAATTTAAGATTTAAGTATAATACTTTTTTAATTACATAAGATGAAAACGCATTATCATTAATTTTTTTATATATTTTTAAATGTACATTTAAATTAGGAACATTTATTTTTACATAGTGCTTATATACAAGTGATAAAATCATTAAATATATATATTTATGAATAATAACAACAGATATAACAAATTATAATATTAATTTTAATCTCATTATACTTAATTATTATATAAAATTTTTCGAAAATTATTATTAATGAAAGAGTGTTAAGTATTTATAATGAATTTTATAATTATGTACGTATATTCCGTTGCCGAACCTTATTATTTAGTTAATTAATTAATTAATTATTTCGAATAAAAATTACTTTTTAAACATGAATACTAACAATAGAATTCTGTACATTTAAATTGAAAAAAATATATTTTTATTATGGATGCGGCATATTAATATTTATATTTATATTTAACATTTATAATGTAAATGCAATTGTATTTTTTTCATATCAAATTAAGCCAGTCCAGAAATTAACTAGACCTTATAAAGTTTGAATCAATCTAACCATATATAAATGGTCCTTTTTCAGTATGATCTATTACAATACAATAATAATATTAAATTGAAAATATTTTCATTTGTAATGCAAAAATAATTGTTTTTATTGCTCAGTATTTGTACAGATTACAAATTTCAATATAGATAATTAATTAATTTTCTATTTAAAAATTATACAAAATATCAAATGCATAAATAATTTATGAAATCTGGAATTGTAATATTGGTGTAATCGACAAATGAATTCTTCTCCATATATTTATATAAATATATTCAAAATGTAAATAAATAAATACAAAATATATACATAAATATTTAAGAAATGGTTTATTCAAAATTTTCTAATAATTTATTTTAAATTTGCTACTTTTAAAAGATCGTTTAAAGTTATTTGTGTCGATATATAGAATATTTTCTAAGTTTTCCTCTAAAAGGGATCATTTCTGCGGATGCTTAGCAACTCAGAAAAGGCTGATAACACGCTTATTCCTTTGCCATTTGACGTGTGCTCGTCCATTTAATCGTGTTTGTTTCGAAGAGCTATTAATTTGAGATTTTTGAAATACCTTGTCAAATCTTTATCAAAGTTGGCATTAAAAATGGTCCAAATGAATTTCACATCTAATTAAGTTTCTTAAAATATATTTTTTGATAAGACCCGCCCATAATCAATTACTAGAAAATATGTGTATAATTTTTTCTCTTGTTAGAGATAATTTTAATAAATCATTTTAAGTATTCAGGTACTATGCCTAATCAATAATTAATTTACATTGATCACGCCCATTTTATCAAACACCATATTAGAGGAATATTTAGGATTAGCCTTTGGCCACATATAACTTTATTGCTTATTAAGTTTAATATTTAGATGTTTATTTTTATACGATTTTTACGTATAGATGCATACTAATTCTAGAAATTGCTTTTTACTTTAGTTTCTTATATTTTTTGTTTGTGTTTTGTTTTTTTTTTTGGCTTTAAGAGGCATTCAATATATGAAATTAATTTTCTGTTGTTTTTCTTGGGATAACATTTAATTAACATGTTTCGTTTATACTGTTAAATTAATATTCAAAAGATTCATGCTCATGATTTACGTACGTACGCACTAAATAAATGTTTGCATTTTGTTATAATTATTGTTGTTCTTAGTTTTATTTTGAATCTGATTGTTGTTGTTTTGCTGTTTTATTTTTCTTAATTTTCTTAATCGGTAGCTGCATAATAGACAACCGTTGATTTACGTCGAAATCCTAAATTGAAGAATGACGTTTCAGATTTCTTACGCTCATGATCACGATCATGATCGCTATCAAAATATGAAAATAATCGAACACCGCCACCGCTACCGCCACCACTATTGGCACTTGTTGTTGGATTTATCATTTCAACATTTCCAATTTGGTGCTGTTGTCCAATTGTTGATAACGATTGCGTTGAATGTTGATGTCGTAGAAGAGATTGTGATTGTGTATGTTGCTGTTGATGATATTTGTTTGGATTATTTTGTAAGAAACCAGTGGGTGATAAATCAGTCATCTCACACGGCCAGAGGGTGATCGCAGATGGGACCTTATATATCCCGTCCGATAATCGATAATGTTGGGATGTTGGCCGACTAACGTACCGTGACGGGGACCTCGGCCCCATCTATCCTCATTGAAAATAAAATATATGTACATTAATAAAAATTGTTGAAATATAGTATTTGATAATAATTATAATGGACTTAAAAAATTATTTTAAAAAAATGATTCTAATATTAAAAATAACATTGTAATTAGGTGTTTTTTTTGCATTCATTTAAATTTAATTTGATTTGAAATATTTCAATGGAATCTAGCAGTGTCTTTATCAAATTAAGTAGAATTTTTTTTTATTATTAATGTAAAATGGAATTTAGAAAAAAAGATTAATTGTACAAAATATATTTGAAAATAGATTTTTACGAAAAAAGGGTTAAATTCTGTAAATAAAATCCATTAAAATGGTTCATTAATTGAGAATAATTTTAAAATACTTTTACAATAATAATGATGATTATAGCATTACAAAATTAATTTGAAAATAAAAAGCATGTGCCCAAAAAGCATTGAATTAACTTAATTTAGACCAATTAGAGCATTTGAAGTGAATAAGAAACGTAGAAGTGTCAAGAGATAAAGGAAATACTTTAAATTGCAATAAAAGGAATTGATTTATTTAATTAATTAATAAATTAGTGCGAATCAGTGAAGGAATTTAAACAGTTTTGCTCTGTCAGCGTAAAAAAATGCATATGAAAAGTAACTAAAGTAAGTTTTCTTTTTACACATAAGTACAGATCAAAATAATTGAAAATTTGTTACTTCCAAATGCAATTAAATCTTTTATAAAGCAAGCCTTCAAGTAATTCTCATTGTTTTGCAGTAACTAACAAAGATTTTTCTAAGGATTTTGTTGTACCTATAAAAAAATTAATAAACCAAAATATCTTGAATATAAAATTTTTGGCTTTATCTTAAGAAGGAATGAGTGCTACGCTTAATGCGGAAATCTAATACGGCAGCCATAACAAAGTAATGCCTCAGCTGGTAATTTATTTTCGGATAAAATATATTTCACATCTTATTTTAACGCACAAGTAATTACAAAATTAAAGAGTATATTTTTCATTTAAATTTACAAACTAAATATGCTTCTTTCAATGCGCCTTAAGGTATGCAACGTGGTTTGCATTTAAGGTATGTGGAAAAACAAATTATAGTAAAATCGGTAAATTATTAACTTTAAACAATCGTAAAAATATAAAGACAAAAGGTACAACAACATATTATACGTCATTTTAAAGCTAAAATATGCAGCATTATAAAAATGTATGCTTTTTAATAAGTCACTATATTATATTTTGTAGGAATTGAGAACTTAAATCCAATAACAAATGAAGTTTTTAGCTTTTGGCATTTCTAACTTTTGAAATACTTAAGGTACATTTATAACTTATATAAGTTAGGTAAAGCTTATTATTAATGTTTTATAAAACATGTTTCCGAAGTAGCAAGTTGAATGGAAAGTTTAAAATACACTTCAACAGATAGCCCTCGTAACCTCTTTTAAAGATTTTTAGTAAAATTTTCAAAATAATTATTATAATTTTATAAAAGCGTGTTATCAAATAATGATATAGAAAGTGATGGAGCATACTTACCTTATGTCGTTGTTTCTTCTCATGCATATGATGCACTCTTGTATCATTTGTTCTAATAAGTTACTCCAAATGTATTACAGGGAGTGTATTGTTCTTTTTTATTTGGGGGGATGAGGGTAGCAAGAGACAGAGTTTTAAATTAATATTTTCTTTAGAGGAAAAGACAAAATATTGAGGATTTTGTAAGAATATGAAAAATAAATATGTATATAGAGTAATGAGTATTGGAATATAGCATTAGATAAACTTACCTCAATTTAGGTGAAGCGACTATAATATCACGTCTACAGAATGCAGGGCGACTGGTTGCATATTGAAAGTGAAGAAAAATCACAAATTGATTTGTACATAGAAAGTGTTTATATTTACAAAATTATATAGATATATATCGAAAAAGTTGTTAAAACGATAAAATTCATGATTTAATGAAGTTTATGAGAGAATAAAGAATTAAATGAATTTTACAATTTTTGTAAAAATTTTATAAAAGAAAAATAGAAAGAATAAAATTAAATTATTGTGTTTTACATGAAAATTTTTTACCAACAGTGTCATTAGAAGTTATAGAGCTTTTATATTGGAAAAAGTATAAACAGAGACATATAAATAGATATATAATATATATATATATATATATATATATATATATATATATGGAAGAAAGGAATTACAAAGTACTGAGAATTCTTGATACCAGTTTTGAAAGTTTTGAAAGTGTTAAATTTGATTGAAACTTACCTTTTATTAAGGCAAATAAATATTTAAATTTCTTTCATTATTATTAAAATGAGTCACAAATGTGAGAATTAATTTTTAAAATGAGTGCAAATTGACTGAAAAGCATGTTACGCCATCAAACGAGCATGCAAATAGAAAGTTACATTAAAAAGAAGAACACAGAAAACTTTACATAAAATTATTGAAATCAACTACGTTTGAAAATAATTAAAATTTTGACAAATTAATTGCAATAAATAAGTCCATACAAAGTAATTTACAATAATTAAGTTCAAAGTAATTGCAAAACTACTAAACATATAAAAGTACAAATTAAAACACATAAGTATGTAAGTCATATAAGCCAATTCCAATAGATAAATAATTACAAAGTAATTACAGTTGTATAAATAAAAATAAATTACAAAACTACTAAATGCAGTACTAAAGAATTAAGTCCAAATTAATTATAATTGGGCAAATAAGTACATATATGATTTAGATGTAAGTACCAGTAATAGGAAGATGTATGGAAGTAGTAGTTATAGTAGTTGTTGTTGCTGTTGCTGTTGCTGTATTAATAGTGGTTGTTGCAATAGAAGTAGCAGTTATCGTAGTGTACTCTTTAAGTCTTCCATTTTTTTTTATTGTTTTTTTATTTATCCATTAGAGAAATAAGTTGATACGATGATGATAAGAATGTTTGGTCGTAAAAATTTGATATTTGTTGGAATTTGTTTTGATTTGCTTGATGAATGATGGATGAATGCATGGTGAGGATTCAAACAATCACATTAACATACAACAATGCAGGGCATACAATACGTACCCATTAAGACATTCATAAAAATATAATGTAACGTAAACATAGATGCATATATAAAAAACATTTAATAAGGAAATAATATATTTTAGAGATTTTAGTCCTTGAATCTCGATTGTCTTTTGTGTATGAGGCAACTGACCATGATTATTAATTTTAAAATGATTTACAGATCTTGTTTTAAAGAGGCCTTTGTATACGCACTTTAAATCAAACTTCTTTATATATACTTAAATATTTTATTAAATTTTACCATGGAAGAAAATTTTGTAGCATATATATAGGGTAAGATATTTCCAATGTACTGTAAATTTTATTCATAAAGTGATTTTCGGTAAATCTTTTCATTTATATTTGAAAGTGATAGCTAAAAATTATTTCTGGTATTTATTTATTTTTTAAAAGCATTCGTCTTTGGGCAAAATCTAAAATTATTTTCCAGACGGACATTAGCTGATAGTCTTAAATCGATTTACAGAGAGTGCTGCTAAGGCCATTGGCATAATAACAGATGGATCCTAAACTCATGTCGTTGTTGCATATGTTCGCCATCAAATTTAAGTGGTGCAGGTTATAAAAAATTAATAGAACACATACTGGAAAATTTTTTCAAAAAAAAAAAAAAAAAAAAAAGAAAAAGACAAATTAAGTAAGTTGAAAACGAGAATAACATTCTTTTTACAATAACAACAATGACACTCTTTTTCATTTGTTGGCATTAGGAATAACATTGAAATTAAAAAAAAAAAAAAAAAAAAATTCACAGCGAGGATTATATGATAAGTAAGCGGTTGGGCTTTAGTCAGATTGGATTTGAATTTTCGTTAAGTCAAATCAGCCCTACGTGAAAGAAGTCTACATATGAAACAACTATATTTTTAAGAAGGTAGCGATTAAGTTTATTTATTTGACATAAATAATTTGTATGGTAATTTTGATTCAAATCCTTTCAAAAATTACAATTTTTTCACTTTTGTAACTAGTGATACATTTTGCTAAAATGTGATGTGAAACATTAAAGAGCTGATTTTTAAAACTGATACAAATTATTCCAATTAAGATAACAATTTCAATTTAAAGTCCATAGAAATGTAAGACCTTGCCTGATTATTGCAATATTTATCATATTATCCTCGCAATATGTTTAATGAAATTTGCTTAGTTGGTACCTTTTTCTCTTTAAAATGAAAATAATATTAGAATTGTACTTTTTTTTCGTGTTGGAGATCAAAAATTATAAAACTGAAGTTAATTTGGATTTTGGTTTAAAGCATTTTCACTTCAATTGTGTGAAACTCACCTTGCGTTGTGACCCAACAAGATGATATTTCTGCAAATACAATCATGTTTTGTTGTTGTTTGTGTTGCATTTTTTCATATATTTAAAAAAAAAAATTTTTTTTTGATTATAAAAAAAATGAGTATGGAAAAGCAGATAGAAATAAAGGAATATGGAAATTAGGAAAAATATAACAAGAAAAAATTAATTAATTTGTTTATGAAGAGATTTTTTTAATTCAGCGACTTAAGTTAATTTTGTTCAAATCATGCAAAATACAAGAAAATAATACAATTTTTAATAGAAATTGCATAAATTTCGTTTTTGAAGATTCAGAAAAAGTGTCACTATAATAATTCGAGACCTGGAAAGATTAATTGGATCATAAATAAGAAATTGGATGACTCTAAGATGGAGAAAAAAATTTAGAATTTATGAATCAGTTTTACAGATCAACACAAAAATCTATTTGTTTTATATTCAGTATAAGTGAAAATAATTTTTTTTGTATTTTTCATACATAAATTTGGAGCATTGTTGGTGAGTTCGTTTTGAAAAAGGCTTTTACATCATTTCGGATGTTACTTTTAGATCTTTATTTGAGATCACAAATCAAATAAACTTTATAGATTGACAGTTCTGGTAATAAATGAGTGACTCAGTTGTACTTAAATTGCACTTGTACTTGTACTTGAACTTGTATTTAAACTTGTACTTTTACTTTCTGAATTAATTATCTGTAATAGTGACATATCAAGATTTGTTGCAACTAAAATTTCAACAATGATAATTAAAAAGCAGAATCTTTAATTTAAATAATTTTCAAGTCCAATTCAAGTTAATTTATATAAATTAAGTATTCGTATGTTCAGATAGTTTAAGAGATATAATAGGAAAAATATATATTGGCCAATGATGGTAACAGCAACAAATTATGTTAAAACAATATTTATAAAGAAAATTTAAGAAAAACTCAATGCAATCGAATTCTTTTAAACAAATTATCAATTCAGTAAATAATAATTTAATTTAATTTTTAATTAATGTTGCTATTAATAATTTGCCTCTCTCTCTCTCTCTCTCTCTCTCTCTCTCTCTTTAATTCATTACCAGCATTTCATAAAGAATTTATAAGATGGTTTTAATAATAAAAAGGAAAAAATTAAATAATTAATAACATGCTTTAATTATTTTACTCTATACTTGGTGCTTAAAATAGAACATAACACAAAATTACGTTTAGAAAAAATTAGCATAAATTTCTTGAGATAGTTTAAAATGATTGAATGAGAAGAAGAGCAATAATTTTTTTATTATAATTTCAAATAGACTTCATTTAAAATTGTTGAATAAAAATTATCTAAAAACTACTTAAATGCACGCTCATATATTTTATATAATAATTATTTGAGTTTACATAACATTTTTCATTATTGATTCCTACGGCAACATTCTTAAATCTTTCTTAATTAATTAAAAATTAACAAAAATGCTTCATAAAAAATTGTTCAAATTTTTTTTTATAAATAATGGGAAATATAATATAATAGAAATTACATTGAGTGAAATTAAATTACATACATACAATTGAGTTAATAGTAAGTAGAAATATAAATATACAAAAAAAAAAATTGATTTGGAAAACTTGTTTTGAGCACAAAACGTTTAATAATTGCCAATATATGTATAAACTGGGCTAGAAGTATAAATCACAATAGGTAGACTATGTGAAATTAGAGAGTAAGAGAGAGAGAGAGAGAAAAAGAAAGGGAGAGACAGATAGAGAAGTATAATTAATAAAAGAGATACAAAGAGAGAGTGAAAGAGAGAGAAAGTATAAGTAGTTGAAGTTATAAAAAACTGCTTTGATATTTACTTTTCATCAAAAAAACTTCTCCAATAAAAATTTTTTGCGTTTTTGAAACACTGAACTATTACTATTTGGAGATCCCCTATATGTCCTACCTGTCCCATTGTGTTTAGAGTGTCCAGTTAATAATATTAAGATGTACATTTTGGCTTAGGGTTTTTGTTTTAGAAAACAAGTTACCCATGAAGTTTGCCTCAACCTACCAACCCGAAATTTTTGAGTAATTATCACGTAAAACATTTAATGAATCATTTCTGCCGGCATTTTAGTTAAATGAGATAAGCTCATTACGTTGGAATTATAGTTTAAATTTATTAAAAGACTTGATAAGATATTGAAAATAACTTGTCTTAAAGGTAAATTTAGCTTTAGAAACAGCGGTTCTTAAATTCTGTAAAATTGATTAACTTTTCAGATTCTTTCATTGTTGTTTAGATATATATTAATCATGGTATCTTAACTTTTGAGGAATTGAAAAAAATCGTTACGAATATATTGGACATTCTTAATTAGCCATTAATATCGAATCAATTTTGAAATACCCGTCTAACCAGCCATCGATTTGTACTTTGGTCTGCCTGAGTTTTTGTTTTTACTAACTTTTTGTTTTAATCCTGATTTACTTAAGATTTTATTTCAAATTTTATTGCATAGTTTCTTGGGTATGTATTTTATATAGACCGCTAAGATATTTTTAAGCCCTAAAAACACAAAAAGGTACAAATAAAAAAAACGACAAACCAACAATAAAATGTATAAAACCATAACTTATTGCTTAACATCAACGGCCTACCGGATGATTATAATGAATTTCAGCTAATTCACAACAACATTGGTAACGTAGTATAGCACGACCACTTTTTCTGAAAGGATTTCACGCATTTTTTAAAATCATTTTATTTAATTTTATTTTTAATTTTTTTTTATTTATTAGCAAAATTATTTAGTTTATAAAATTGATCAACTTGGTATTTTATACATAAAATAACAGAAATTAAAATTGAAATTAATATTTAGAAAAATACAAAAAAGGGTAAAAATCTCAATTAAAAAGTTTCAAAAGGAAAAGTTGCAAAATTTCAATTAATTTAAAATAGATTAATATTTGAAAGTTAACGTAATTTTAACACAAAAATCTAATTATTCTAAATGATGTATAAATAATTTTAAACAAATTTCAAATAAAAAAGGAAATAAACAATATGAAAAATGCAAAGATCAAAGGGATAAATTAAAGGATAATTCAAAAAAGGGATAATGAAAAAGTAAAGACAGATAAGTGAACTAACGGAATAGAATAACATAGAATTTTGTACTTAGAAAGAGTGCATTTACAAATAATAATGTATAATAAAAAATTATAATAGAAAATTTTGAATGTACCTTAGCAAACGTGTGATATAATCTGGCCAATTCTCTGGGAACATGACAAGAAAGAAACCCACTGCTATCAATATAACACCTGCCAATTTCATGCCAGCGAATGTTGCACCATATAAAACAACATCTAAAGCTATTCATAAAATATCAATCAATCAATCAATCAATAATCTATGCTAAGGCTACAAATTGTAAAATTTGAAAAAAAATTGAACTTTTAGGGACCGAATAATCTTCCAATTAGATGCTTCTAACTGAGTCATAACATTTTAGAAATCTTCAATTTTTTTCTTTAACTTGTTACTCATCTTTCATCATTTCTGTAATCCAACATCGTTGAACATTGAGGGAAGGCCTCGTAATACTGAAATAGATTATATAATGGCCCAATTTTGATTAAATCATATTGATATATTTGTACTACCTTAATTTTTTATAGCCTACTATTTGTCTTAGGTTTTAAAGGGCCTTATGGTTATTTTCAACAAAGCAATAGGCATTAATTTTTATTTAAAAATTAAAGTTCCGTGTCCATACAAATTAGGTATACATACAAACAGACGGACATGTCTAGTTATGTATCTAAATCGTTTAAATGCAATCATATTTGAAGGTTTAGAAAAGTTGTATGTGGCAAAAACTGCAACTGTTTAATTCAAGCGATGAGTTTTTAGGTACTTACCTCCTGATACTGGTACAGCAGTTATAAGACCCAATGTGACAAACATATTGTATGTAACTGCAGAACTGAATTGCATTAATATATGAAAAACTATTGAAAGAGACAGACATAAAGGTGGATAAACAAAAAAATTTTAATTGTGATAGAAAACTTCTAAAATAGCATAATTTTTGTTTAAAAAAAAGCGAGGCATTTTATAACTCGCAAAGCCGCTATTAAGTGAAAAAATGATAAGCTCGGACAATAGTTTTTATCTATTTTGCACTGAAAGTAAACCTTCTTTCTTTGTAACTTAAACTTCCACCTCAATTCCCAATAAAAATGCTTTTTATTTCAACTTTCATATTAAGTACACCCTTTTCCATATTTCTTGCTTTTTTGTGCTATCAAATTGGTATAATTTTTAAGAGAATTTCCAATATTCTTATAAAAGTTTATCTAAATTGTGCTTTTAAATGAAAAAAGCATTTCTTTCATATAAGTTCTCGTACAAAATAAGACGGTGATGAAAAAGTTTCATTAAACTAATTCATAACTTGAATAAAATTTGAAAAAACAAAGAATAAATTGCAAATAAGGGAAGTTGGGAGTGAAAAAAACTCACCCAATAATAAAACACTAGCAATTAATAATATTATCCATGGCATACGATCTGATGGTACCGTTTCCGTTCCCGTTAAATATAATGCCACACAAACTGGCCACATTAGTAAAGCATTTAAAAATCCCAATGCAGTAAATGTGAAGGCAATTTGCCCAATTGGTGGATCGCCCATCACTTTGCGAAACATTACCTTCATAAAATATTTATCATAATTATTATTAGTACCTTTAATCAATTTAATATGGTCATTGGACATGCAATGCTTGATTTGCTTCTCTAAATTTATTTATTATGATGCGTGCACTTTTTAACAAATTAACAGTTTTAAGGGAAAATTAATAGTAAATAATAATAATACTGATAATTTCATGTATTAATAAATTAATATTAAAAAAGCAAAATAATTATCTTTGTGTAAAATAATTTCAAGTCTTCTAAAAAAAGCCAATAAAAGTAAAAGTTCAAAAATATTTTAACTAAAAGAAAAAATTTGCTTTTAAGTAATTTCAATGATTCTGTTTTAAGACAGACAGACTGACATCTAGACAATTAGTTATTGTGAGATGGATTAAAATTTCATTTTGTTCAATAAATTTATATATTTTGTATATTTTATTTTAATCTCTTGTTAAAGCATGTTAAGATAATTATTATTAACAATAAATGTAAGATATTTTGAAGCGGCTTCTTTTAATTATAATTACATCAAGAATAATTCAATTTTTTTAACGCTTATAATGAAAAGAGCATAATTTAGTTTTCAAGGTGATTTTCTTACAAATTTTAATTGAACACCTACCCGAAAGACAGCATAGAAAGCAGCTGCCAATGTTGCTAGTACAACGCCACTTAATGTTGGACTTTCTGTAATACCATCCATATAAGCTAATAATGCTATGCCCGTATCACACAAAATAACAGCAACAATCTATACTAAACGAAAAGAGTAAAAATTTCAATCTGAAATTTCAATGTCTGAATGAATGATAAGTTTCTAATCTGTGAAATGTTTATATTTTAATGAATTTTTCTTACCCTTACACCAACAAATTGCTCATGTAGTATAACCCATGATAATAAATAGACGCAGGCAACATTGGTGGCAAATAATGCCATGGCATCGGTGGCAAATAATACACGCAGTGATAATGCATATAAATATGTTGTTAACAACCATAATATGCAAAATGATAAACAGCGGTTAAGGAAACGACCTAATAATATATATATATATATACATACACATATATACATTCAGTTATACATATAAGCTTAGAAATTGTTAATTTAAAAAAAAGTAGTACTTGCCCACCGTGAAACCGCGCTCACGAAATCCTCGTAATACATTTCTAAGTATTTCGGTTGGTTTGTCACATTTACGCAGTGAGATCCGTCCCAATATATAAATGGGGAAAAATAGTAGAGAGAAATTGGTAAAAAACCAGGCAGCAAAAAATGGTGCACTAAATATATGCGTTTGTATTGATGGTTCATTTATATGAAATATTTTAGTGGTATCATCATCGTCATCATTGACACTCAATGAGTTTACCTCATTTAAAGGTAATAAATCATTATCATGTTCGGCTAAATCCACACCAATTAAATGAGTGAAATCGGGTGATGGCGATACTGATGATGATGATGATGATGATGATGAGATGATGATGATGATGATGATGATGCATCAATATCATCAATTACGGTTGCAGGCATATAATTATTACGATTTAAATATAAAAATTTGATACAATGTGTAGCGCCGACCCAAGATGCTGTGACAAGTATTGTAACGCATATGCCAAAATACATTTTTTGAGCTAATTCTGAACAACATGTACCCTTAAAAGCTTTAAGTCGTGGAAAACGTATCATTCCAGTTGAATTATTAATATCTGTTTCAGTAACTGCTGTTTCGCCATCTATGTGGGGCTTATTTGGGACTCTAACGCAACCGCTGCCGCTTTCGCCAGCACTAGCTGTAATGCGAGTTGCTGCAACTGGTGCTTTAGCAGGTGCAGGACAGGTAACAACATCAGGTTGTACGGCAATGACTTCATTGGAATCCTGTTGATTCGATGATAATGAATCTTGGTGGGCTATTTGAGGATTACTCGTATTTAGTATATTTGTAAAAGTAACACCACCGCCAACGCCACTGGCATCACCACCGCTATACAAACCATTTGTTGAATCTCCAGTGATAACAACAGACGGTGCACGTACACGATGTGATTTTGGATTAAATATGGCTGGTATTTCACCGTCCCTTGTCATGCTATCGCTGTCGTTGTAATGTCACTATGAAATTCATGATCCTTTAAACGTCTTACTTTATTTCCACTTTCACTCTCTATTTTTCGTTCTGCCTTTTTGGATAATGTTTCTTAATTTCAATGGTAATTTGTTGATTTTTTTCTTTTCAAATTATTTTAATATTTCACTTAAAAGTTTTAAAAAAAGTTTGTTGTTGTTGTTTTATGTCAATAAGTCAAATTTTTAAGATATTGCATTAAGTGACATATGAATTTTTGAATGAAGATTCTTAGGCGATCTAATTGGCAATACAAAAAGAAGTTTTCTTAATCATTATTTATCAAAATAATAGATTTTTTCCACTTTCATAATAAATACAATAAATAAAATAATAATGAAAAAAAGTGTTACTTTTTTTTAAGCGATCAGCCATTATCGACCACTTTTTTTGGAAAATTCTAGTGCTGTAGAATCAAATGCTTATCCATTGATGTAAAATATAAACGTAAATTAGAATTAAATCATAATCGAGTGGAGGCAATTTTGAAACTGCAACATAAAACTTCTAGTTTTCATTTTCCTCATATTTACGATATAATTTGCTTTCAATGGCCGCCGAACTGCCCACAAACATTTAGAAATGATGGTATTTCAACAGAATTCAATCTTACACTTAGAGATCCATTTGCGAAAAGTGTCAAAGTATCTTATTAGAAAGTTTCTTCTATGGAATGGGAATCATCGGTCAAAATCTACGAAATGTACTTTTAGAAAATTTTTAGGAAAATTATAGTTCAACAAAATTTGTCAAACTTGTTTGAAACGTAATTTTAAAAATCCTTGCGGCACTTAGACTTTAAATCTTAGACTATAGAAACATTTAGTGACTTTTATCACGAATAACTTGTGATGTTAATAGTTCTATTTCAGTTATAAACTTATTCAGTTTAGTTCATAAAATTATGTTTAAAAATTATACAACACTTTTGCTTCACAAGCAAAAACAAAAAACAAAAAACAAAAAAACAAAAAACAAGTCTGTAATGTAAGTGACATTAAATTTTAGTGCCATTAGAGTACAGATACAACTTTACTTTACAGATACAAGGTACTTTAAAAGGAATACATTAAAATGTCTTTATTATATTTTTATCAAGCATATACTTGAGAATTACAAGTCAACAGAAATGTTTATTTTAATTGAAATATTTGCAACATTTCAAAAAGAATTTTCTAAAACGATACTCTCTAAAGATAAAACCATTCACTTCTGTATATCACTGAATGGAAAATATCACTGAATGTTTGTCTGAATTTTTTGTGTGGTTAAAAATTTCTTGCGTAATTAACTTAGGCATTTTATAGGTACAGGAGGATTTCTATTACAAAATAAGTCAAATATCTCAAAATCCAGTTAAAATATGTTTATACAAAATGTCTTTGAAGTCATTTCAATTCATTCGAAGTTAAGTAAAAAAATCTCTGTTCTTTGTTTACACATTTCTAGTGTAATTTACATTACAAATAATAAATTGAATTCTGTTCAGTTAAATTCATCATTTTTCTTTTTTACTTTTGATTGACAAGTGAATGCTAAAATTGTCATATAATATTATGCATTTGCATTTGTCTTGGCCAAGTAAATGTATCAGTCATATGTAAATTTTTAATATTTGTCATTTTGTTATTTAATTGAAATAATTCCGCCCGCTCCCCAAAATCTCTTGAGTACAATTTTCTTGTGTCCCCATCTGCTTTTTCTATTAACTTTACAAATAAAAAAAAAGCATTAAAAGAAATAAACACACAATGGGAGGTTGTTTCAATAAGTAAATTTAGAAAGCATGCTCTTTTTTTTTTAATATACTTGCATACAAATATATATATTTAAATAATCGATAAATTTATATACAAAAATGGCACTTGAAGTTTTTCTTTATAGGCAATAAGAAATAGCAGCTATAGTAGCAATTGGTAATAAAAAGTTAGATAAGACATTTGAAAAAAAGCGATTGTGACAAATAAATTAATTTATGGAATATTTCTAACAACAATTTTTTTATTGTAGTTGAGAATTTTTATACAAAAATATTTATTATTACTTTGAAAATACCTGAAATAGTTTTAGATTTATTAGCTAAATATTTATGGCATAATCATTTAAGGGAAATTTATGGAACATTTTTATATTCTGAAGTGATCTTGATTCTGAAATGTTGCAATAAGTTTCTTGTAAAACGCCATGCAATAGAACAAATTGGAACAAATTAGAACAAAATGGAAATATTTTAAATAAATTTGCTTATTTTTCCTTAAAAGTTTCGAAATTCTTCAAAAATATGTTGCTTAAAAAACTTTTAAGAATCTGATTAATTATTTGGTTATTTGGTTATTTATTGATTTTTTACGAAATTATTAATTTTAAAATGAGTTCCCATAAAAAAGTTGGTAGAAAATTAATATAAATGTTCGATGCTAATTAAAGAAATCTAAAATACAAGTTAATAAATAAATTTCTTCAAAATTAAATTTTTCAAATATTGCATGTTCCTTGCTTCTTTCCTAAATTTTTTTTCTTTTTCTTTTATTGCATTTTCTCTTTTAAAAATTGCATTTCTATTATACGAATTCATGCACCCGGAAGCTAATAATGTATAATATACATGTGCATTGACCATTTCAAATTATATTTTTTTTTGTATGTACAAAAAAAATCATAATGTTAAACATTTTTATTTGTGTGCTTTTTTAACTACAAAAGAAAAAAAAACTATAGAAGAAAATATTATTAATTGTGTTTATCGAGGTCTAAAGACGTCGATAATGCAAATAAGTATATAAATTTAGTGTAGCTCAGTACAGATCGTCATGTAAAATACTAATGCTAAATTTATATGGAAGTCAATGTCAAGTACAACGTTATGTCCTCAAGCCACTGTACATTTATTGAATAATTTAAGCGTGAACTTTCTTAGGTCAAAAGAATATATTTGTATATAAATATATGAAAACTTATAAAAATGTTTAGAGAGAGCATTATATTGAAGAATGAATTATAGAAGGGGGGAAAAACGAAAAAAGAAAATTTTACAAGGAAACCATGAACTTTTTCTTTAGTATTTAGTTTTGTGCTTTATAATGATTAAATGAATTATTAATTCAAGAAATTAATATTTAAAAAATTCATAAAATCTTTGTTAAAGTTAAGCATATACTTTTCAAACCATTTAATGATATGGCTTATGGAACTCATGCTATGACAGTTTGATAAGTCTAACTAACTAAAAGGTCTATTAGTTCCAAAATGCGCCAGCTTACCTTCATAATGCATCACTTAATTTGGACTTAGATGCAAGTTAAGAAGTTTAAAAAGGTTTCTAGATGATTGAAATATCAAATGGGAAAAAATGGATAATATTTGCTTTAGATTTAGTTTCTTGCTACTTCTATTTTCATACTTTCATAAATGAACGAAAAAAGAAATTAAATATCTTCTTTCCTTTCGAAATGAAGCGATCTTCATTTAGAGAAGATTTAATATTTAATGAAAATTCTACTGAAGGTAAGAAAATGTTCTGTTAATAATTATTCATTCCTTTTTTTTTTTAGATTTGTTAGATAAATTTATTCAATAAATATCAATAAATTATAGAAAACGTTTAAATTTTTTAAATAATTGCTTTACCAATTTCTTTTCTATGTTATTTATTGTCCACTTTCCAGAACATAAGAACATAATGAAATTCATGTAAAAGAGAATTTAATGTTTTCGAACAAATCTGATTTCTCTTAAATTGTTAATGTTGCATGTTAAAAGTTTTTTTTTAAGAATTTTACATTTTTATTTTCATTGAATCATATGATTGCATTTTGGTATGTTTTTCTTTTTTTTTTTTTTTGGAGCATATAGATATATAATTATGTATACAGAATTTTCTTTATTTATATATTAACATAAAATAATAAATGTTAATTAAAATGTTATGAAATTAATTCTTTTTTTTTATTATTATACAAAAAATACTTGAACACTTCGCAACACCAAACTTTCATTTAAATAATAATTTAAAAGTTTCTTTTTTTTGTCATTTGCCATTTTATTATTTCTTTAATTTTTCTAATTTAATTTATCATATAATTTATATAATTAGAATTATTTAATTTATCCACGGTGATGGTTTTTACTTAAAAAAATTCTATTTGTTTATTTTTATTTTTTTCTTATCATTTATTTACAATAGTTTTCTATGAAATTATTTTTCCTTACCTCCTCTCTCACACACACTCTTTCTCTAGCATACACAATTTGGATATATCTTTCTCTTTTTCTCTCTCTCTCTCTTTAACCTAAATTTAATTAATTCATTAAATCGCTTAATTTTTTTTTGCATTTATTTGATTTTGAAAATATTTTATGCATAAATATCCTTTAAAATAATTTTCCATTTAAAACCAAATCCTGTTTTTTTTTTGTACATCCTTAAACTAACGTTTATTTTTTAGTTTCCTGGAATTAACATTTCAATTTTGTTTGTCTCATATCAAAATTATTTTCGTTTTGATTTTTTAATATAACTTTAAATTTGTTCCTTTTTTGAAGACCTTTTTTCCCTCTTAAAAAATTCTTATTAAATGTTTAAATATTACGAATTAAATGGCAACTAAATCAGTACTGACAATTAATTTGGCAAGTACTAAAGCATTCAAGAAAGGAAAAAAAAAAGAAAAGTAGAAAACAAGAAAAAAGGAAAATTTTTACTACCCCATTGAAGAAGAGATGCATATTTTGGAATGGATTATATAGTCTCTTCTAAAGTTTTGAGATAGTACTCTCTCGTTTTTTTTTCTATCCTTAATTTTCTGAACAAACACTTGTTAATTTTGTTTACTTTATTTTGGTATGACCAAAATATTGTTTGAAATGTTTTGCAGTATTTGCTCTTCCTAAATCATTTCTCTTCAATTTTGAAGCGCATGCTTCAAAATGCTTCATACTTCTCAATTATATTAATTACCTTTTTCACATAACATTTTCATTCATTTATTTACTTATTTACTCTAATGCTTCTAATGATTTTTATCAGTGTCATTGCACCTGTTTACATGAAACGTTTCACATGATTTTAAATGATAATTTGACATAGTGATACTTTTTGCTTTTTTTTTATTACATTCCCTCTTTGTACTTAAACTTATGGCTGACCCCAAATTAAGCAAAAAAATACTGAGATATTACAAACGAAGAACAACAACAAAAAAATCTTACAAAAAATATTTTTATTGAAAAGTTTTTTTGCGATTAGTTCTTAAAGTTGTTAAAATATTTTTAAAGAGTTAGATAGAAATAGCCAGCAGTAAAAGCAATAAAATAAAAATGAGTAAATACATAAAAATCGATCGAGACTGTTTATTAAATAACCTACTTTACATT
This sequence comes from Melophagus ovinus, assembly GCA_023089585.1. Classification (NCBI taxonomy): domain Eukaryota; kingdom Metazoa; phylum Arthropoda; class Insecta; order Diptera; family Hippoboscidae; genus Melophagus; species Melophagus ovinus. The sequence continues at coordinate 7,582,525 of JAKKIB010000177.1, forward strand.
TTGTGTAAAGAAATATCCAGAATTGTTAACTCTTTCACATAAAAACCCTTTACCAAATAGATCGTTATATGGGACGTTGTCGTAATAATAGTTTAATTTTATCCATAAGAATTTCCGGTTATGTTTGGAGCAAAGCACGCCTATATAGAAAATTTCTTAAAACTCAATTTCTTAAAAATTGAGTTTTGCTAAAATCAAATTAGTGTTGCTTTCACAAAATAGTTAAATCGCTAATATCTGGGCAGTAGATATGAAAAAATAACTCATAAATTATTAGTAAAAAAACAAAATGAAAAGTTTTCACCGTTAGTTAGTTTTAGCGTAGGTGGGTGTGGCCGTTTTTTGTTGTACTAAATGTGTCAAGTTAAAATATATGGAAAAATGCCTTCCTAAACATATGAAAGTCGAGCTTTTTTTGTAAGCGTATACTTTGGCTAAATTGGCCCAATTTTAATAAAAAAATAACCTGCATGAATATTTTTAAAAAATTTTCAAGTACTTTTAACTTTGAATTTGTTAAAAAAGAGAACTTTCTTCAGCTAAGAGAAGAATTTTTAACTAAAGCGTAGTTTATAGACAGACGGACAGACGGACATACAGTTAGTGTTTTACATGCATACCTGCCTGGAAGGCTCAAATGCATGGTGTAAACATACTTATGATCGCTAGCGTTGGTAGACACGACACATCACGTGCATGCCACCGTCACGACTAGCTTTCAATTTAAAGCCACTATTGCACCTCTAGTGTAGTTAGCTTAATCCTTGGTGTAAGGATTCGGGGCTTTCTTATTACCCCTTGGCTTAGATTAGATTAGCCCGATAAGCCTACCCAGCTAGCCATTTTATTCGGGAAATGGCACCCTGCTCGACAGAAACATAATTGTGGAACTCTATATAAACATAATTAGGTCGAGCTACGCCCGCGACATGGGCACCACAGCCCCCACGAAACCAACTCCAACATCACCACATGGGCAAATATGAAACTGGTGATCCTGTGGTACCAAATTAAATCTTCGGATCTGATCTCGTGAAACTCATTATGCACCCTGATGGATATGGATCAGAAACCATCTCATGAGCCACTCCCAATTGAGCAGGTGCTTCTCGGGATTGGTCGCCCCCTACGGACAGACGGACAGACGGATAGACATAATGATATCATTTCAGAATTTTATGCTGTTTAGAAATATAATACCTATGATTTACATATACATGTACAAACGCACACAAACACACATTCACTTACACATTATAATTCGCTTCAACAACATATTGATCCAATTTTTATTATGTTGTGTTGTTAATTAAGTGGAATAAAAGTTATGTGCATAATTAATTTTGTTACACACAACAAAAAGAAAAGTGAAATTTTCTCTAAAATCTCAAATTCAATGAAATGAAAGTTTGAAGATGAACAATTAATAATTAACAAAAAAAAAAACAAAGAAAAAAAGAAACACAAAATATAAATATAAAACACAAAAGATAATAAAACGAAACGAAAACTGGTAAAATAAAAATATGTAAAAAATATTTTTTGCATATTTTTTATATAAATAAAGCATTGATTTTCATTTACAATTTAAAATTTGATCAAAAATAAGCATAAGCGAAATAGTTTGCTAAAAGTTGTCCAAACGAAATGGAGTTTGATATTTAAACAAATTTATTTATATATTTTAAAAAAAAGTTAAGAAAAATTAAAAAAAGTTTTCAAATATAAGAAATTTAAAGCAAAAAAAATCCTGTTAAAAATTGTTAAAATGTTTTTTATACTTAAGTTAAATTAATTAAAATATTATTTATACTTAATTACAATTAATTAATTGATTAATTAAAAATTGTTTAATTATATATACGCAAAAGTAACGTAATTGAAAATTATTTATATTTAATTATAATTGACTAATTAATTAATTAAAGTTCTTGGTAGATTTTTTCTTTTGGGAATAAAAAGTGGTAATATTTTTAAATTTAACATGTGGCTGAAAAAGGTACTTTAAATTACTTTTTTATATTTATTTTTTTTCTTATAAATTATAAATATATTTTGAATAATAAATTTTTTTTGCTTTCCTTTTTCTTACTTTTACAAAAGTATTTCATTGTAATTATTTTAGCAAGTTTTAGTCATACATCTTTTAGCAGCCAAGATCTGTTAAAATTTGTAATACCACATGACACGCTAATTGATGCCTCTAGAGATGGTACAACAGTATCACCATTCACTTTAAGGGATGTCTTTCGAAATATGGCTACAAATTTTCCAACATTTATGCCAAATTTTAAGAATACAATAGCCATTGTGCGAAGAAATCAAACAAAAGATAATGAAAATACGAATGTACCAATTGAGGTGGATTTATCATCGGCCCCAAAATCAATATCCACATCACCATCACCATCATCATCAGCATCAACATCAACATCAATAGCAACAACAATAACGCCATTGTCAATGGCATCAACGTCTACAAAGCCTTTAGCGAAGCAACAACCACAATATGCTTATGCCTACGTTTATCCTTATGGCATACAAGCTTTACAACAACAACAGCTACAACAATTACAACTACAACCTCAATTACAAACACAACTGCAGCAACAATTACAGCAACAATTGCAGCACAAATTACAGCAGCAACAACAACATCAGCAGGAATTAGTAAGTCATGACGTTTGGAATGCATACTACGCCAATCCATATTTGGCATTTTCTCAATTATATAAACCTTATGTAATAAATGGTCAAATCTTTGATTATAATAATTATCTGCAACATTTACATCATCATCATCATCAACAACAACAACAACCAACAACAACAAACAATTACTACTACAGCAACAGCAACAGCAACAACTACAACAACAACAACAACAACAACAATTACCAGCAACAACGCAAAATACAAATTTTAATAATGAACATAAAGAGAATCTTAATCATAATGATAATAATACAATTAAACCGATCATACAAAATGATACACTTATTGTAGATCAATCTGATGTTGATGTTGTTGTTGTAACCAATAATTTGGGTAGCGATGAAGATGAAATAATTACCTTAGAGGATAAACCAATATTACAACCAACCCAATCTACGATCATTTTGAAACAATCGGACGCATCTAATAATAAAAATTATAATAGGAATGAATTGAAGCAGCCAATTAAACCAATCGATGCAACAACAATTCAACAACAACATGAACAATTTTTATTAAATAAGCAAAATTTAAATGGATTTTATTTGAATTATTAAATTTTAGCTTTACATTGAACATTAAAAAAAATCGTATTAAATGAAGCAAGCTCTCTTTCAAATTCATTTATTAATTTATTATTTATTTAATTATTTTTATAATGATTTTATAACATTCAAAAAACAATAAAAAAAATATATAAAGAAAATTTTTTAAGCCTTTAAAATTTAAAGATTTTTACATATAAAAAATAAATTCATTTATACACATTTTTTAAATAAATTTTGACAGAAGCTAATTAATTAAATTAAATATAATTTTAAAAAAAAAGGTCAATCACAGCCGAATTTTTAAATGCCCTACACCATAATGCTTAATAAAATAAAAAAGTTGGACAAATAAATGAATGCAAATAACGTACGTTTTAAAAAATACATTAATTGACCGATCTTGATGAAATTTGAAACATCCAACCCTTAAAATGAATCAGATTCCCTTAACCAAAATTTCTTTAACAATAAGACTAAATTGCAAAATTTTTCTAGAATGAAGCATTAAATGATTATGAAAATTATTCAAACCAATATTTTGATCAGGAACCCAAAAGGAGCCCATTCGTCAAATACCCTTAAAATTGTTCTAAATTTTGGATTTGTACTTTAATAATAAATTTATATGAACCAACACGCCTGATGGATGAGGAAATCAGAAAATGTTTTAAAGTCGATCGGTATTTTAAAAGGTGACTCCATCTCAATTTCTTATAGATATTACATACATTTACACGATCTCAGAATACTTTGTACCATAAATATCGTAAAATATACAAATGCATAAATAATTATTTCGAAATTTTTTTGTATCATCAAAATCAAATAAATGTAAATAAGTGAAGGCTAAATTATGGATATCAGTTTTATATTTTTTTATTTTACCATAAGTACATGAAATAATGTGAATAGATGAAATTACCTAAAAATTGTTTCTACAAGTTTTTAATTTATTTAGTCTCCAAATTATTCATATTCTAAATATTAAATTCATAATTTCATAGTACTTGAAATATTTTGTAATTTTTGTGTTATATGTTTACTTTAAAATATAATTTTTTTAAATACACTTTAAATTCCACTTATTGATGTCATTAATAAAAATAAATAATTAAACAAAAAACCAAAAAAGAAAATTCTTAATAATTTTCATAATTATAATAAAGATAATTTAAAACTAAAATGAAAGTAATAGTTAAGAAATTGCTGATAAGTTTGATTTTGTTTTGGGCAAATCAACACATTTAATTGGTTCCATTTTATCAAAATATGAATGATTCATGGCATCTTTGGCTGATATACGTTCATTTGGCTCATAAATCATCATCAATTTAAAAAGATCATAAGCCTCATGATTTATAATCGTTTTGGGTACATTTGGTTTCTCCCATTTAGGAAATATGGCTTTGTAATCTGGTAAATGGCTAACACCTGGCCATATATTTTCATTTGGTGTACCCATCGTTCGAAATATACGATATAATTGATCAATTTCACTATCACCTGGAAAAAGTGAACGTTTCATTATCATTTCAGCTAATATACAACCAAGACCCCATATATCTATACCAGGACCATAAAATTTTGTACCCAAAAGTACTTCTGGGGCACGATACCATAAGGTAACCACTTCGTGGGTATAAATACCCATTGGGAATAAAAAATCTCTAGCTAAACCGAAATCAGCCAACTTGATAAAGCGTACATAACAAAAAAAAGGGAGACAATTCAAAAGAAAATCAAAACATAAAAAAGGAGCAAAAAAGCAATAAATAGACGGCTATGGCCGTTTAGTTAAATACCCTACACATTACTTCAACTCAATTAGCAGAGAATTATTATTATTATTATCAATGTAAAGTGAAACAGAAAAGTGAAATATGCTTCTCAAGTAAGTTCTATAACACAATAAACTCACGGTAAAAACATATTTTAAAAACTGTAACTTATTGATTTTACAAATGTAAAATGGATATTTTATATAAAATTACCCAAAAGGAAATTGACAAACGATCAAATAAGTTAGAAATAAAAAATATATTTTTAATTAAAAAAGAAGACTTTCCAATAGTTTTTTGGGTACATAAAATTCATTACCTACTTTAATATTGCCTTCAGAATCCACTAATAAATTCTGTGGTTTAAGATCCCGATGTAAAACACGATTGGTGTGACAAAAAGCAATCGCATCAAACATTTGATACATATAACTCTTAATTAATGGCCCTGTAAATATCTCTTTCTTTTTATCCAATAATTTTTTTAGATCCATATCTAAATATTCAAATACCATGTACATACAATTATCGCATAGAATAACATCAAACAATTGTACAATTTTATCATGTGCCAAATCTTTAAGTAAGGAAACTTCACGCAAAGCTGTCGATGGTACACCATCCATATCACTAAAACAATAACAAAACATAGCATATGTACATATTAGTAAGTAACGATTTAAACAAAAAAGAAAGATGTATATTCTTTGAAAATGCTTTAGCTGAAGCCTTGGCAAGATATATTTTTTATGTATAAAGTAATTACCTCAATTACAACTGATGAATATCATTAAGTAAAGTACAAAAAAAAAAATACAAACAAACAAACAGATTGGAATAAAAAGAATTTGAAAGAGAAGAAGAGAATTGTGAACAGTGTGTAAATAGTATAAGTAAAGATAAGTACACAATTTTTTTTTGTTTTTTTTTATATTTTCAATTTACAAATTGTAAGGCTTTTTAGCTTAGTGAAAATTAGTACGAGTAAATGGAAATAGATAGATAAGCTTTATATACATACATACATACATGTAAAAACAAACACATTTATCTAGGAAACACATTACAAAGCCGAATCATGTGGTGCTATGAATTTTTGGTTGTAACCTTAATACGACACAGCACCTACATGATTCAGGCTTAGTCAAGTGTTGTTATTTACATTGTTTTGTTTTTTTGTGTTTTTCCCCCTTGTTTCTTCTATCAAGGACATTAGTATCACTCATTAAAGTTGCCATTTGATTTATCCAATGCAGCCTAGAAGTCTGCTATAATTTATTAGTTAAATAAGATAAACACTAACCTATAAACATTAATGAAGCTCTTCATGTATTTTATATGCATATACAAAAATATATACATATACAACACACACAATTAAGACATAACACATAATAAAACAATTAACACATAATAACATATAGTTATAACTTTCATTCACCTGGATAAGCAGATTTTCTTTAGGGCAACATCTTTTCCTGTAGTTTTGTCGCGCGCTTTATAAACAATGCCATAAGTACCTTCACCAATCTTCACCAGACCCTTAAAATTCTGCACATCTGTCATATTTATTTTTATAGTTCCTTTTTGTTTTGTTTTTATTTTATTTGTTATTTGGTTTTCTTTATAGAAACTCACATTTTATAATAACTAAAATTAATGAAAGTTCTATATAAATTTTTCCCAAACTTTATTTCATTTCTATTTCATATGTAAATTAATTATTTAGTTTTTTCTATGTTATGTTAATGCATATGTATACATATATATATAAAATTTATAAACAAATAATTAAACTTAATATTAAATGGACGTATACAAAAAAAGAATATGCTGAAAAAACGCCGCTAAAGACCGCCTTTCATTCGTATTGTTAAAGAAGTCAAACAAAAAATTTCTTAGTGATGTGAATAATATATATCTAAAGAGCGTGAATAACTGTACACGGAGACTGTAATATAAAAACTAGTTTTTATTATAATAGATTTTATTATCTTCTGTTATTATAAATTACGATTTTCTTAACGTAACATAATCTTTTTCTTAGATTTAAATTATTTCTTAATGGTTATACTTCTATTCTTATAATGTTTCAGTGGCCGTGTTAAAAGTATTAATTCTGTAAGGTTCTTAAACTTTAGTAAATATTTTTAACAGCCATTTAAACAGTGTTGATAACTTTCGTATTTTACATAGTTTACTTAATGTTATCGCTATAAATGAATTTTTGGTTAATAATTGTCATCTCTAATTACAAAAAAAATAAATTAAAAATAGTTGAAAGCCACTAATTATGTTTTATTTTTTTATGCGATTATAATTTTAAAAATTTAGCTTTTGTGTAATGTATTACGCTTTAAACAGAGGAATTATTTCAGTTTAAGTATTAAGCAAATATATAATCATTAAAATAGTTTATCCAAGTTACATATAAAACGATATCTATGAATTGGAAATCAGTAAAAATAAGAATGCAGAAAATGGTGATTATTATCCCTGCTAAACATAATTTATATTATCATTTCATAAACATAATCGAATTTCCTATTAACTCTAATGTGTAAACTTTAGAGTATTACTAATGTGTTGGATATTGGCTCATGGTTTCCCTTCGTATAAATAATGTTATGTGCAATAGCAGTGGCCCCTGGACTGATTTCTTATGCCATGCCACGGTAATTTTATAATTGATGCCTTGTTATTGGCAGTTTAGGTGCATTTCCGTTTAATAAAGTAGTTTAAAAAATGACTCACAAAAAGGGATCACTATTCTTGCAAAAATTTCCCAATTCTGGTGGTGTTCTTGAAGTTTTTTCTAAAAAAACATGTAAATAAGAATGCTTGTGTATATTATTTTGTTAAAGCATAAAACTATGGCTTTTGACATTTATGCCAGCCATTATTTGGCTTATTCTTCATATTAAATTACAGAAATTATTAGTAGAGAAAGAGGGCAATCTTCTTTTTCCATTTATTTCCATATTGAGACTGTTAAAAGTATTATACGAATAATTCAATTCAATTCAATTCAACACAACTTTGTTTAAGGTTTTTAATTACGATAATTACATTAATTAATGCTGTAAATCAGAAAAGTAAAATAATTGTAATTTTCGAATGATTTGCAAAGTTTTTTTTTTTGTTGTAAGCGATTTGAGAAATGTATCAATCTGGATTAAATTTAGGGGGTTTGCTTTGTAAAAAAATTAATTAGCCCGAGTTTCATCAAAAAATATCTAAAATTGTAAAATTGTTTTATATAACGACTATTTTTTTTTTTTTGAGAATTTAAAAAGGCATTATGTTTAAAGAGGTTCTGAAAATTGCTTAGTCCAGTCATTATCATTTTTAATGAGTTTCACTTTTTATCAAAATATCGACTTAAATCGGATTAAAGATTCTAAATCGAACGTTCTTATAAGAGATGGCGTCTAATTTAAGACCTTTTTGAATGCTTCACAAATTCATCGTGCCATGTACCATAAATCTTTTTGGAATATAAAGCGACCTACAAAGGCAAATTCACATTTGAGTTTTCTGTTTGTTATCGCACAAATAAGAAAATCAATGAATGCAAAGTAATAATAACAATAATAACAAAAACAATAACTGATAAGCGAAATATTTACCTTTGTTATACATTTCTTTGCCATTGTGACATTGTTGGGCTGCTAACAGCATGTTGCTCTCTCTCAAACCGCAATATTATTCATGAATATTTATTTGGTTTGAACAGTTCTCAATTGCAAGCGCATTTGGAAATAACATAAAACGGCATAAAAATTGTTTGTTGCATTCTTTCATTTAGTATTTGCTGAAAAATCTAATGAAATGGTTGTTTAACAATTCAAATCGTTTTTGGAAAATTGCTAGAATTGAAATTAAGCATTTATGCATGAAAAGAAAACAAAAAAATACAAATAAAATAAAATAAAAGATTATATAGAAAAACTAAAAAAGCAAAGAAAAAATAAACAAAAAATAAAAAGTAAAAAAGCAAAAAAAAATATGCTGATAAATGTAAAAAATGAAAACAAGCACTTTTTCTTGCAACATTTTTACTATTTGAAGCTTTGCATTAATAGTGGTATAATATAAAACAAGCACAACAAAAAAATAAGTAAGAAATTTATATTTGGCTGGGGTCAAATTTTTGGATAACCATCATCCATCATCCATTTTACGATTCAGAATCTGCTTCTGTTTTTCATTAGTAAATAGAAAATGTAAATATAAAAAAGTGAAAATTTCTTTAATGCATTAGTCCGCGTGGCTGATTTATAAGACTTTTCTATAGACGTTGTGGACGTTCTATGGTCTTAATACTCGGTTTCTAGTTTTCTATCTACTGCCGCTTGCGAATAATAAGCAAAAAACCATCAATTGTTTACTTTAAAACACAGAGGCGTTCTCACTTTACGTTGCCTTGGAGGCGTGTACCTTGACCTTGATTTTGCATATTTTCTATACGAATCTGTTCGCAAGCATTTCCTATGTTCTCTGAGCTGCATATCTCTGTGTTTGCGACCAGCAGAATATTAAAAACACAAGAACATGCAGGTACATGGAAAGACAGATGGACATAACCAATTCGATTTACAATTTGATGCTGATCATGAATATGAATTTACAAATGAATGTTACAAATATAATGACAAAATGAACATACTCTCAAACTAAGGTTACTGGGCATAATTAAGATAAATTGACTATAAAAATAGTACGAATTTAAATCAGAGAATTCAGTTTCTTATCGTTACATTTTTAAGGCAGTTAAATCATAAATAAATTACAAAAAAAATGACATGTAATTAAATTGAATTAAAATTTAATTATAGTTGAATCAAGTATAATGAATTAAGTTAATTAATCACAAATATTATAATCAATTATATTTCATTCAGGAAATTAATTATAAAGAGTTAAATGTATTTAATTAAATTAATTACACTTTTTAATTAATTAAAATTAAACAAATATAAACAAAAATATTTTTATAATTACAAAATATTTAGAATTCGTGCAGAAAAAACAAATATTAAAAATATATAAAAAATTTAAAAAGAAAAAGAAAAGTATCTTAAAATATTTTAAAACGTGAAACGTAATTTTCTATTGTTGCTGTTGCTGTTGTTATTGGTATTGTTAACGATTATTTTTTATTATCTGTCAATGGATGGGAGGGGGGGGGGAGGAATCTACGATTTTACATTATTTTTGGATTTTTTTCTAATTTTGTTTCGTTTTATTTTGTTTTATTTTTAGATTAACAATACAAAAGTAAATAATTCATAGAAAAAAGTCAATACGTAACATTTTTGTTTATTTTTCTTTTTTTGCTTTATAAATATTTTTATTTTTTATTATCGTAAAAATTATAATTAAATGTTAACCGCTCTTACTGAAAAAATTTTGTCATAAAAAAAAAAAACGAAAAAAAATTATGAAAAGTCGTGAATGAAGGAATTAAAAAAAAAGAAGAAAACATTTGAAATAAATTTTCATTATTAAATTTCTATATAAGAAGCCAACTTTGCCTTTGTTGGCTAAGTTGTTCTTCAGAGGCCAATTTTTGACTTTTAGTGGCCACTTTTTGCTTAAACATAAAATCTAAGTAAAACGACAAAATCGGCGACCGTTTTAAATATATTGAAAGTTTAATAATTAATAAAAGAAAGTGAAAAATGTCAGTCTTGCCAAACCGTTACAAAGTGGTCTTTCTGGGAGATGAGGCGTGCATAAAAAGTTATTAGCTTGATACCAATTGAAAAGGTGTTCTTGTTTGTTTTGGACTGCATTAGATTGCTCTTCCTTAAAAATATTAAAAAAACTTTAACAAATTTTCATTTTAACAGGAAACTACATTAAAAATTATTCAATTTAACCTCAATGTAAATTTAGACACCGCTAGGCTAAGGCATGTCTTAGCGAGGACATAAATGTCAATCAAAATGATTCGTAATTTATTGCGGCAACTTTTAGTTTGATAATTAAAAATACATGAAAGGAAATCAAATGAACCGGAAAATGGTAATATAGTCCATGATTCCTGTGAATATTTCGCTTTTAATCATTATTTCAAAATAGTTTAGCATCGATTGATATTAAGGATTCATTATATAAATTTGGAACATGGAAAGTGTGTATTATAAATATGGCATATACTTAAAAAAAAGCAATAAACAACAACAACAATATTAACATCAATATTAGCAATAAATAATTTCAAAGTGATAAACATCAAAATGAAAATTGAAGCATCAAAAATGAATGTTTACTCTAAATTCAATTTATATCTACATTAAAAAAGAAAAAAAAATATTTATATTATAAAATATTTGATGTATATAAGAAGATATTGCACAAAAATTTATTACCATAAATAAAATGAAACTAAAATATTATGCAAATTTCCAAATTCAAAATGTTAAAACAATTTCATTTAAAGGTTAATCATTCAATTTCCGGTTCAATGCGTACAATTAAATGTAAGCATTTTTTTTTAAATTTATATGAAATCTTTATTTTAATCATTAAAATGGCAAAATAAAATTATTAATTATTATTAATAATTTGAAAGTGAAATAATATTAAATTTATATTATTATTATTTTTATTTACTTATAAATTTACCTTTAATATTAAAAATTGATGAAACATTTGATCGAGATTATAAAGTTCTTTCAAATGATTATTAATTAGATTTTGATCAGATTTATAAAAATTCAATTTTGATAAAACCAATCTACCAAATCTACAAAAAAGTAATGAAGTTTTGAAAAAATTAACTATTTTTTAAATATTTTAATTTATTTGTTAAAATTTCTTTATGACTTACTTAATTCAATTCAATTTAATTTAATCTAATGCAATTTTATCAAATTTTGTTTAAAATTTTAAATTAAAAAAAAAGTTTTACATTAATTTTAAATCATTTCCATATTTTTACAAATATTCATATTTTCTACTTTTAAACAACTAGATTTTTGGCCCCGAAATTAAAGGCAAATAATGAAATTTCTTTTAGGCAAGTTCCTCTTAATAAAAAAATAAAAAATAATTGTAATCATTCTTAGCCCTATTAAATATCGTACCATATGCTATCTAATACTTAATTATTGTTAATTAAAATAATTGATAATGAAAATAAAATTGTAAAATTAATGAAGTTCGTTTTATGATAGAAAGTGCAAAAATTTTTTCATTTATTTTGTTGAAATGTAGCATTCTAAATTTATATGAGAAATTTCCACTTTATCGAAACAGTTTTACAATTTTCTTTTGATAGCTCACATAATGGATTTTCTAAGTTTTTTATAAATTGATATTTGCAAGTTGTTAATTTTTGTTTGTATTCTACAACATTTATGATAAAGGGTATTATAAGTTTGCCACAGATCTGATCAGATGTGACTAACTGAAAGGATTTAAGACGAATATACTTTTTAGTTTACTGTTGAACTCAAAATTATTTTGGAATCGTTTAAACTCCATATATCCAGGCATTTGTCTGGAGTACTAGAAATACTAGAAATATTTTAAGGAATGAGCTCATTCCTATCAACTTATTAAACCAACTTAATATTAGTTGGATGCAGCGCATTAAAATAATATTTATATAATAAATATAAATAAAAGTCAAGTCAAATATTCAGCTGAACTGTCAATCATTATATTAAATTATTACAGCTCAAACAGCAACCACATATAAATATATGTATTAGGTTGTTTGAAAAGACATATCACTTTTACTGCCATTAAAATTTTGCTTAAACATAAAATCTAAGTAAAATGATAAAATCAGCGGCCGTTTTAAAGTTATTCCAATAAATCTGTAAAATATACAATTGTATAAATTATTTTTTAAGAATTCAATAAAATTTTTCAAACAATCCAATATTTTCATGTACATGTACATAAATATTTTAGCAACAAGTGTATGATCGCGTTGTGTTTATGAATACTTGAGTGTAATTGGAGAAACCTTCTAAGGTAGATAATTTCACATTAAATCTGCGCACACACACACACACACACACACACTCATAGAGAAACAAAATACACATAAATTTTTTAGGTTAGTTATGCCACAGTAGTTTAAATATACCAATAAAAAAATGATTATTTAGTGAGGTGATGGGAATATTTTGAATTTGGAATAACCACCACCCTTCACACTCCATGTATTACATTTAATAAGCGTAACTGATTTCATAATTAATGCTTAATAATAAAAATAAGTTAGAAACTGTAAAAGAATTTAATGAAAATTTCATCATTTATTTTGTTGAGTAGGCGTGATTAATTTATTTTTCTAATTTTTTTATATGAAAATTTGATATTTTTATTCATTATTCTCAAAACATTTAAAATTGAACGGATAAGCATTGCATTTTGATTTCCTAGTAAAACCTCTGTAAATTTATATGCAAGAGTTTTGTATAAAAATATGCATCGTTCTATGGCACTTGGTCGAAATAGTAAAAGTTTATCTTCTTACTTTTGTCTTATACCCAGACAATTTCAATAAGATATTCACAATTTTGTAGGGTTTTTAGTTTTATATGGAAAATTATTCAAATATTAAAACCATGATGATTTAAACGAGAATCATAATCATCATCAATAACGTTTTGGTCAATTAGTGCTATAAAAAAAAATCCATATATTCCAAGATCCTTTGATTTTGATAGAAATATTCACTTGAATTTATAGTGTCACATTTGCTGTAGGGTAGAAAAATATGCAGAGTAAAGAACGCATATGAAAAAGCAGTAAACAAAAAAAATGTCATAAGAAGGAAGAAGAAATATAAAAGAAATTTATAAATAAACAATTTTAATGTTATGTAAGTGATAAAGTTAAAGAAAACTTTGTGAAAAATACTTTTTAGAATAATTATAATAATAGCAGACGAAGTAAAGAGTAATTAAGTCAAAAAAAAAGTTACACACTTAATTCAAATCAAAACAGAAATATATGTCATTATTACGTTATGATGTAAAATTCACTAAATTCGTAGAGATATTCTAAAAAGGGGTTTGGTATATTTTAATGAAAAATTTTATTCCAAAATCGATAATTAATCATGAATAAGCACCTTTAGAAATTAAGTGATTGATAAATTAATTTCACTTACTTCATCGAAATATGGGTGAACAATTTTTTACTTTTGCCTTAAAGAAATAAATAATTACTGCTCATTATAAAAAATTTATGCGGCACAGATTTTTAGGTAAAATTTTTATGGATAAGAAAAAGATCGGATTTTAAGAAAGCCTTTACTCCAGCATATTGGATCATTGTACAAATTGAAAGTATAATCTTACAATTTTATAGAGAGGACTTTTTCATAAGATTTATTCGAAAAATTTATTATAATTAGAGATATATAAATTTTCTAAATTACTTCATTTTAAATTTTCTAAATTATGTTAAATTTTTTTTTTTTTTTCTTGGGAAAGAGTTGAGTTTGAGTTTTCAAAGTCTTTGAAAACTGAAAAACCCTTTAAAATATTTACCAAGAAAAAAGAACAACTTTGCTTCTTCTTATATTTCATAAAATATTTTCTCCCTTGAATTAAATTGATAGTAATTAAAAAAGAAAACTGTAAAAGAGACCACAAATTAGAAAAAAAAACTTAGAAGAAAGAAAATTGACCGCAGTGTAACACAACAATCAAAGAATTTTTACTGTATAAAAATTTTATACTTTTGCTACTTAGACTTTACATTTTTTGTAAAATATAACAATTATATTACAAATAACTTTGTAAATTTATTCAGTATAAATTTTGCATTATTTGATAAAGACTAAAAAATGTATAATTTCGTATAACAAAATACAACAACTATACAAAATAAATAAAATATTAAAGTAGGTAAATTAAAAATTGAACTTTAAGCGTTCACCAAAACAAACACACACAGAACACAATTAAAGCACGTAAATTGGCAGAGGAAATTGGAGATATATTCATTTTAATATTATGCTTGTAACATTTTAAACTTTTAATTGAAATAATATGATAAGAAATTCTCACATTTTTATGTTAACGTTTTCTATGTGCCATTGAAAAACTAAATCGTAATACTTTGAATCTGGATGGTGGGCATTCAAGATTTGCCTTGAAAGCCATATATAATTTTTTTACTTGTTTTAAATTAAATAAATAATAATTAGCGAATAATAAATGAATAGATTTTCTTTAATGTATATTCCTTGTAAACATTATAAATAGTTTAAAAATTTTAAATATAATTTTGTAAGTTCGAATTTGAAATCCTTAAATTTCTGCCATATTTAATGGGTAAATGACACAACACAAAAAAAAGGTATAGAAAAATTTTAATATTAATGTAATTTGCTCAAAATTTCCGAGAGTATGGAGGATTTTATTAATATTTGGATTCTGTTAAAAAATTTGGAAAATTTTATATATTTATATGCAGAAAAGTGAAAAGGGTAAGAAAAGGTATCTTAATAAATAGATAACCTCTCAGATTAGTTAGTAATTTGATTGTGCTTTTTAATTCCTTTGATCCATTTTCAATCTGAAATGTGCAGTCAAAAATTTACTGTGTGTTTGTTACTCCTGAGAGCCGCACTTTAACTTTTGTGTATAGATACCCAGCGGTATAAATAAATCGCTGAATAGCTAAAGTGAGATCACTTTAATATTAATCAAGAATGTTTGGATATTTGTAACTTCTCTAAATATCTTTGTAGCACTTGAATAAATAGTTCTGAAATTTTTTCATTTTTTTAATTTTCTCATTTTTGCAATCGAGCAAGTTAACTAAAAGTTTCTTGTTGAATATTTCATTATGAAAACTACTCCAGAATAACGTAGAATAAGTTTTCGAGGAAAGTTGGTTGTGAAGAATGATGGCTCTAACTTCTCTCCTCTTGCTTTCATATTCGCTTTTTAGCTTTATAAGAAAGAAAGAAAGAGCAATTCAAACTCACTTAAATTTCAATTTTTATTTTAATTAGAAATAGCGTTAGAAGAATGTTAACATTTATTTTTAACATTTTTTTTAAATTTAATTGCATATGTTGTTATTATTATTATTATTATTTGTTATTTTGCATTTTTGCTTTGCTTTTTTCTTTATATTTTAGTAAATATTTGCTCATGTAACTTCATTCATATTTAGCTTTTTTATTTTGTTTGTTTTTTTTTTTTGTTGGTTTTCATTTTGTTATGCGTGTTTAAATGACACGTGCCTGGTCGTATAGATAAACTTATTATTATTTTATATATAAATTAAATAATTCTGTAATTTAAAACATTTAAATTATATGGCTGGCATTAATACAAATCAATGATTTAAAACTAAAAGCAACATGATGAATTTCACATCTCATTATTATCACGTTCTCCATAACAACTTTTCATATAAATATTAAGAAATGAAATTAGGTTCTTAATTAGGAAGAAAATATTGCGGTAGAAAACTTTTGTTGATATCTAAAGTAGATCGCTTTACTAAAATACAATAAAGGGAAGTCTTTTTTAAGAATTGTCCAAGAATTTCTTTCAACAATTAATCTCATTGAAAATTTACTATATAATTATGTTTAATTTAAAGCTATTTTAAGAAGATTAATTTCATTCAAAATATACAGAGTCACCTTAACGTTGTTGCCTATTTCTCACAGTAATCTTTAAAACATAATTCATCAAAAGTATAGGCTTAAAGAAATTAGTCTTTAGATGTTCACATTCATTTCAATTTTATTACCCTAAATTTTGATATTCTTTTAATAATAATACTTAATTAATTTTGTTAGATATTTTACAAACCTGTTGGTTTTATTAGGTTCTGCATTCTTTAAATGTAATCATATTGATTTATGCATGTTCATGTAGAGATCATGTCTCAAATGAAATATTGCAATCAAAATTAACAAAAAATTATGCAACTCATAAGTAAAAGTGTATAATATTAAAAAAATATATATGTATATAATTTTTTGTTCAAAGCAAATGTTTTCTTAGAGCACATGACTTTTCATAACTACAACAAACTACTGGTGCAAGAAAATTTCAAGTTTCATATTCAGCTCAAAGATGGAACTTTAAGTCTCATAATAATTGTACAATATTTGCTAAATTCCATTTCGGAAATATCGTGCTGAGGTCATAATAGGTGTAACCGATTTTTGTGATTTCAGGATTCATTAAATTTCAGAACATTGGCATCATACTTGAAATGCATCGGCTAATTATAATTGTTTTAGCAATCAATAGAAATTGGGCTAGAGAAATTAATATAATATACTTCGGTAGTCGTAACCGATGGGCTAGGTAATTGCCTCAATAATCATTTATAACTTTAGCTTTCTATTTACTGGCCAAAGATGTAAAAAGAATCGCCAAAATTGATTATATATTGAATCGAACTGAATTTTGGCCTGAGCTTTCACTCCTTTTTAATAGGAATCTTTCTGCAAGAACTTTTAAGCTTTCTATCGATTTGAAAATCGATAACATAACTTTTTGTGATCGTCGATCTACACCGACGGACCGACAGATACTCAGACATGTTTAGATTGATTCGGAATTTGCAGCTGATCAAGAATATACGTACTTTATATGGATGTTTTGACTGCATTTTTCTAGTTCTAATAAACATCATGAGAAAATGAATATAATCTCAATTTTTTTGGGGGGCTGTTAAAATGCCCTTTACTCTAATATGTTTGCGCCATCTCTGGCATCTCTGGCATCTCTGGCATCCCTGGCATCTTAGGTTTATAACTGCCAGTATAATAGAATATTAACTACCTGTACTTTATACGTGAGTAAGCATACACGCGCAATTTAAAAGGTATCACTTTGTTCTGGTTGAATAGACAAAAAAGAAAAAGAAAAAAGAAAGCATTCAGACAGCATTCATAAACAGACTCACTAATGTATGAATATGGGTGTGTGGGCTATATATGTGAATGGAAGTAAAATTTTGTGTTAGATTGGCCTTGAATTGAATGTGAATATAAAATACTTTTGTATAATTTATATATGGGCCTATTAAATATATATTGTGTTCTGTTGACAAAACCTTTTCTTCAGATATATAAATGCTTCATAATTTTACTCTCCTACTTTGATTCTTAAATGCATTGCTATAAAAGAAAAGGCAAATTAAAACATTACTATTTGTAGCGAAATGTATTACATATCCTTAATGGACATTCTTGTTGAATATCCTGTGAATCCCTGTAATTGTAAAGCCCATAAGAATCAATTTAAAATAAGAAATTTGAAGCAAATCGAGCTATGAAATGTGGATTCGATATAATAATATTTAAAGCTGAAGAAAACTGTCAAAATTCGGTGACTTTTTTGAGTCACGGAGATTGATGTTAAATAGAGTTAGAGTATAAGTGAAAAAATCTACATTGAGAATCATTCAAGAATGATCCACTTTTTTAATTATATCAACTCAAAATTTAATGTGAATACACTTAATTTCTAAAAAATTCTTTTGGAAGTTTCTGATTTGAGAGACATTCTTTTGGCTGACACAAATAAATTTTAGGAAATAAATATATCGCCAAAATGATGTGATAATGTTTCATATTTTTTAATCAATGACCATAGAAATAAAATATTATTAGCACTTTATTTTCTATTTATACTATTTTTTATTACAATTGTTTTCTTTATTGCAAATATGTTAATTATAGACCACACACAGGAAATAATGTAAAATTTATTTGTTATTGATATTTATGAATCTGCTAAAAATATTATTTTATACCAATTACTATGAATTACGTTTTATTTATGTACTTTAGAAGGCTTGTGATGCAGAGGCCTTTATACACGAAGCATAAGATTTAAGGTGAATAATTCTAAAGCAATAACTTTCGAAGCAATTTAAAGTCTATACGACTGTGTAAGAACTGCCTACATAATTTTTTATATAATACAAAAAGTGAATCGTAATTTTATAGAATATTTTATTAAAGTGGGTTCATGGGTGCCAGTTTAGAAAATCGGCTGCATGGAGAAATTTCCCATATAATGCCCTATTATTATGCAAATGTATTAAATGTGAAACAATTGTAAAGTTTGATTAATTTGCCTTCTAAAAAAGATTAATTTTTTGTTCTCTTTGAATGGACAGATCGAATTTTCGTTCTTATTTTTACTCTTAAGAAAATAAGAAACATAAAATTCACTTAGAAGTGTTCTAATTAATTATAAAAATTAACTGAATTTACTCCAAGATAATACGGCATTAAATAGTTGTAGTTCATTCAAAACATTCGGTACATGGATCCCAAATCCTTGAAGATTCGTGCATTAATTTTTCATTTCTCTAATTATAATCTATAATTCCAAGCGAAATTTATTTTGTAATAAATTTCAAATCTTTTTTTTCGTATAGAACTTTACATGCCTTTTTGCATTTTTATGACAAATATGACAAAATTTTTTCCAAATATAATTTGAATTTGATGAATTATTATTGTCAAATATTAAAATATATAATTTTAGTAGAAATTGTGATATAAAATTGGAGTAAATTATATTTTTATATATTCATTAAAGAAGTGCTAAAAAATTACTTAATTTTATTACATAGAAATTAGAAAATTATGTAAAACTAATCAGAATTAAGTAATCACTTTTTGCGATATTTTTTCCACGACATTTGCGTATCTGATATTTCAAATGGCATATGAGAATAATAAGTAAAAATATGTAAATTTTATTGATAAAAAAAGTTTTGCCAAATATGGATGCTTTTCTACACAATTAGTTTGTTTTTTTTTTGCTTTGCATTTATTATTATTTACTTATTTATTATTTAGAAACGCAATAAAAGTTTATGGAATGAATTTGAAAAAATATTTATACTTAATTCTGTTATAATTTTAAAATATATGATTAAAGATATCAAGTGCGTTCGAAATTTAACTTTATGTCAATTTCATTTAGTTATTCTTAAATAAATAAAAAAAAACATTTTCGATATAGTTTTGAAAATCTGGATCCCATGAAAGAATCAGCATCCCATGTATTTTAAAATGATATCTCAAAATGTTAAGAAACTTAAAAAATAAATCTTATAACAAGGCATTTTGCCATTTATTTCCATGCAAAAAAAGGTTGGAGCTAAACTCTTCCTTAACCTTTAATTGATCTATTTACCTAATTTTTCATCTCTTTTATGCGATAATATTGTTTCAAAATGTTTTACAAACATACGGTTAGTGTTTTACATGCATACCTGCCTGGAAGGCTCAAATGCATGGTATAAACATACTTATGATCGCTAGCGTTGGTAGACACGTCACATCACGTGCATGCCACCGTCACGACTAGCTTCCAATTTAAAGCACCTCGTCTTTATTGCACCTCGTCTAGTTAGCTTAATCCTTGGTGTAAGGATTCGGGGCCTTCTTATTACCCCTTGGCCTAGATTAGATTAGCCCGATAAGCCTACCCAGCTAGCCATTTTATTTGGGAAATGGCACCCTGCTCGACAGAAACATAATTGTGGAACTCTATATAAACATAATTAGGTCGAGCTACGCCCGCGACATGGGCACCACAGCCCCCACGAAGCCAACTCCAACATCACCACATGGGCAAATATGAAACTGGTGATCCCGTGGTACCAAATTAAATTTTTGGATCTGATCTCGTGAAACTCATGATGCACCCTGATGGATATGGATCAGAAACCATCTCATGATCCACTCCCAATTGAGCAGGTGCTTCTCGGGATTGGTCGCCCCCAATGTTTTACAAACAGACAAATAGTGTGACTTAATTTTAAGAAATACTTAAAACTCTTTCCAAAGTGTTGTATATTTCAACAAATTTATTTATATCCATGGCTCTGAATTAGAAAATTATAACTAATCTGTTTAATTTAAAGTTACATATAAAATTTTTGTGAACACATAACAACTAAATAGATAAATGTAAACCTCCATATAAACTTATACACACAAACAAACATTCATACAATAATGTTCTATCTAGTTATTTGCAAAACCACAATGGTCAGATATCTATACGCATTAGATAAAATTAAGGATATAATCACCATTATGATAATTTCATAATGGAATTTGTGGTAAGAGTTTTATATAAAGTAATTTACAAAAAAAAAAAAAAGAAAAAAAAACTACTCTCATCCATTAAACTCTTAAAAAGTTCCTTACAACTAAAATTGCAAGTACGTAGCTTAAATACATTAAAAGTAATTATAAGCAACATTTCCATGTGCTTCTTTAGACCTTATACCACCATAAATTCGTGCAGATTTTTTTAAATGCCCATAAGGAGTTGAAATAGACTCGCCTTTTGTTATGACGACCGACTGAGAATCACTTCACCTGATATGATTTGAGCTTATCTGTCCGTCTGTTTGTCTAAGTAAACTTATTATCAAATTATAGATCGAAGTTTTTGAGATATTTTAATGAAATTTTGTACTCTGGTAGGTTGGTTTGGGCCTAAAGGCAAACTCTATTGGCAAACTCTATTAGAGTTGGGCCATTTTTAAGATCACGCCTCTATAAAATATATTTCTTAAAGAAAAGTTGTTATATCACTAAAAATCATAATTTTCAATACATTTTAATGAAAATTGGCTTTACTTTATATATTGGCATAAAAAAATATGGTTGGTAAATTCGGTCCAAATTGTTCCATTATTTTGAACTTTCTCCAATATAATTAATCTTTCTCGTAAATTTTAATAATTATAATTTCTCATTTCGTTTACTTCTAATTCATTTATAGAAGTTTTTAGTCACATTAGGCAAAGTGGCGTAATGAGTACTTAAAAGTCGGCACAGACCTACCATAAAATTTTTGTGTTTTTTTTAAGATGTTTCATTATAATTCATAGCATAATTTACAATGTTCTTCAGTACAAAATTTACTTGAGCGAAGTGAATTTAGTTCATATGCAAAGAGAATTTTATACTGTTTGAAGAACATGTAAAATAGTTCCGCTTTCCTTGACCATAATTTTGATTAATGTAGGTCAAATAGTAATAGTAATTAATTCTAATTTTTTTTAATTTTTCTACTAAAATTATTAATTCAGAATAGACATTTAAGTAAAAATTTGCACTCGAGCTAAACTAAATTTTTTACAATCGCATTGAAATTTATTATTTTTATGGGGTACTTTTAAGCTAAAGGGTTCAAAGAATCGAATACCGCATTTTGTGTGATTACTTAAAAATATTTTGTAGGGTTTTCAATTTAACATTAAAAAATGTAAGGCTTTTTTTTCTAGAAACACTTATTTTTTCTTAGAGAACTTGTAGGGAAAACTTATGAGACTAAAAAATGTTTCGGCAATAATTTAAAATAAAGGCCCTTCATTTTCCATATTCGTTCTGCATATTCGTCTTAAAAATCATTTTACATTTTATTAAAATTTTCTTGAAATAAAATTGCGATGTTTGAGCTTCCAAATAAAAAAAGCATGGCCATAAAAGAAAATCGAAATTAGATCAACAGTTTACAAACAATCTGTAAGCAGTGCTAGAAAATTTCTGTACTCCCACAACTCTCACGTCAAAGATTTTTCTTTTTAACTTGTGGATGAAGCAAACCAAGAACAATCAAAGTAACTAAGTAACATGTAAATAAAAAAAAACAAATATGTATAAATTATTTTACCAACTTAAGGAAATACGTGCTTCTCCATTTTATAATAGAATTTATCTTACGCACAATCCATATAAAGATTATCTAAATTAATTAACAAGCGACTGCTGCAAACCCTACATTCAATGTCTTTTAAAATAATCTACACTTATATAAAACTGTGCACTTTATTTTTACTGGGAATATGATTGATAAAAGTGATTAAAAATGAAGGTGGCTTAAACGGGCAACATTCATGAAATGCTCGATAGAAATCAGCAGGAAAAGAATTCTCTAGAAAGTCCATAAAGTAATATTAAATAATCAAATAAGGGAAATTTGATTCCGGCTATTTTAATTAAAAAGTTGACTTTTAAACATGTATTGGGTATGTAAAAGTCAATCGAGTGTTGCGATTGCTTTCACTAGTTCAGAAGTGCCTTGAGTGACCATTTTAAAAGAGTATCTCAACTGGCCTCCGCACAAGCTGTGTAGTTAATTTAGTAACGTTGGTGAAATGTGAATGAAACAAGAAGCATCAAGAATCGATTAACAAACATTTCATGGCAGTTCATATGAAAGAAAGACAAGTTGGGTCAATTGGCCATTAAAATAATTTTTAAAACACTTTGTGCCATAGAAGCTAATTGCACTAAAAAGTTAAAGCAATGCACAAAATAAAAATTTCAGATAAATTCGATATCAATTAGTAATTTAAATCAAAAATGACCCCCTTTTAATGAAATAGAGAATTGATGTTCCATCAAAATAAAGCTCAGTGTTGGACTAAGTGTATTCAACATGAAAAAGCGTTTGTGCTAAGTAAAAAAAAATTTGTTCTTTCTTGCATTTATGAAACAGCTCTCGTATATGGATATTCCAAGATATAAATATATTTTGTATAATAGAATTCAAAGAGGCGTTGTTTATATATGAAAGTAGCTTCTGCAATGGCCACAAGTGTTGAATGATAATAATGAAAATATTTTAACATATACAAACATATTTTTTTTTCGCATTTTCTCCTTTTCCTTATTTTCCTTTGCAAATGCTAATTTTCATATCCTACATACAATATTGAGAACTATAATAAAACAAGATGCGTACACTTTGTTTGTGTCTTTAAGTGTTTCCATATTTTGCAACATATTTTCAATGCATATAAAATAATGAAAATTATTTTTTTTTGCTAAAAAAGATATTTCCGAAATATAAACCATTAAAATTAAAGAATTACGCTTTAAGTGATCAACAATTTTTTGCTGATTTCAAAGTTGGAGTCTAAGAAATCAAGGAATTAAAAAAGGGGACGCCTTAGATGGTTTTGGGCCCATGCAACAACGAAAAAAATATCTTCCAAAATTTGTAATAAACAATAACAAGTTTAATATTTTCATATTCCTTAAATTTTGTCAAATTAAGTGCATTTCAGTATTTAAAGAACGATTGAACAAAGAAGAATATTTTTCAAACCTCAACTACAAGCTTTTTTCTTTTTTTTTTGACTATACAAGACAAATTGAAACTTTAAGGATATTTCAGGGGCATTTCACTACCACGCTCTAAATTATTTATGAAGCAAAATATTGCCTTTTAAGTTTTCAAATTTAGATGACCTTTTCTTTAGACAAAATAAGTTTCCAAATGCAATAACTTTTATTGTCTTCAATTCGAAATTTTTTATACATTTATTTAATTTAAATACTTTATAAAAATTTTATAAAAATTTTTGTTATATAAAACATTTTGAACTATTTATTTATCATTTATCATTCATTAAATCAATAAGTCTTGTTTATCTTACAATCCATTCATGTTTTCAAAAAAAATTTTTGCTAAACATTTTAACAATTTAAGATTCATTTCGTTGGCATGCATTTAATGCAGACAATGACAACAAATTTAAAAAATTTTTCAATAATACAACTAAAACTTTGTTACAATTTTTATATGAGAATATTTCATTAGAACAACAATTGGAAACAATTTCATTATGATGTAATCAATTCATCCCTTATTGAGATGTCTTTTAAAGTTGATGTAACTTTTGTCTTTTTTTTTTTTTTGGGAAAAAAATTATAAGTTCACTTTTATTGTGCGGGTAAATTCTAAGTGAATTTATTCATATTTAGTTATGTTAAATATTCGTAGTGGCAGATCTATGTAGAAGTGGTCGGTGATACAAACATTGAAAACAGGTCATATGAATGAAGTAAGAAAGAAATTGTTATGCAGAGCATGTTTTCATGGATGATTAATGGACGCAGAAAATTTTGGCCATTTTAGTAAGCAAAGTGAGCATTATTTTGCTAAAAATTTTATCTTCATCCTCATCTGACTACACCAATTCTCTTTAGGCCGTTTTGAAAATAATTTTATGGCCTTATGATGAGTCTTCCAAAACTTAGAGGCCAAATGCTAGGAAAATTCCATTTTTTTATATGAAAAAAATATTTCGTATAGAAAGTGCTTCATAAAGGCACATTTCTCATAAACACTTTGATTTTAATGATTGGAGCATCCTTTTTAGTTATTTAAGTACAAACGAAAAGAAAATTCAAGCAGATTAAATTTATAATGATCAATTGAAGTAAAAACTGGCTCGTTTCTTTTTTCTTGTTTGTTTGTTTTTGGTACATTTGCAATTGTTGTATCAATTAAACAAGTTATCAATTAAAAGTAACAAGGGATTGCAATCATTGTCACAGATTAAATGACTTTTAACATGATATTCTTGTTCATTTTACCACAAAGATACGTGCACACGCACACACGAAAACACACACACACATTCATATGTAAAATGACTTTCTATAAGTAAAAACTTAAATGCATTAACGTGATAACAAATAAATTAAAATCGATGATAGTTGTTGATTAATGCTATTGATGTTATTATTAATGTTGCTGTTGTTGTTGTTGTTGTTGTTGTTGTTTTGTTGTTGTTACCATTATTATTGTTTCTGAATGTTCAACATTTCAACGAAGCCATCAATTGTTTGTCTATCTGTCTATCAATCTCCTCTAAAATGTTTGCATGCGCTATTGTTATTATTTTTGATATTTACATTTGATTTTGTCATGGGATGATGCCATTTTTTCTTTTCGTCCTTTCACATGAATGCAATTCACAATTTCCAATTGCTTCTTGCTTTTATTGGAATCTTTTTCAAACAAATAAACAAAGAGCAAAAGCAAAGAAACATGAAAAAATGAAACAACATCAAAAAGGGAGAATCCCAAAAAAAAAAAAAATGAAAGCAAAACCAGAATAATTTCATTTTAAGGATTTTTGTTTTTGGAAATAATTAATACAAATATTTATCTTTTATATTTATTCACATGAAAACCAAGTTCTTTTTTGTTAATTAATTCAAGTTAATTATCTTCAAATACATTCTTCTAATTTTGTTTTTAAATAACTTATTGCAAAATCCAAACAAGATTAAGACTTCAATCACTTTTCTTTTCACTGATACATTTTGCTTATGGAAAAAAGGTTTCATTCTTGCTATTGCAATTATATTTGTTGGTTATGTTGAAGAGAATGTTTGGGTTGTTTTGGGTAAAGGCATTCTGTAAAGTTAAGGATAATTAATTAGTTTCTATAACATTTTTTTGAAAGTTTTTCAATTACTCATTTAAAAGAGAAAGCGTAGAGATTGAAGTAAGGAAAAAGTAAAAAAAAAAGAAATGCAGGAATGTTATGTGTACGCTTAATTATTTAGCTTACTTTTATTCAATTACATATGCCAACTGCTTTCTATTTACTAACCCTTTGGCTGCTGTTTACTTTTCAATTTAATACAAAGTATTTACTGCCGTTTATTATAAAATCAAAAAAATAAAATCAATAAAATAAAATTAAATTACTATTATTAATTTAATTATGAAATTAATTAAGAAGCTTAATTAACTTTTTACATAAAGAGCCGTATAGTTATTGCTAGGCAGTTACTTAAGATTTGGCATCAGTCAAATATAAAATATCTTATCTGTTTCTCTTTAATAATTGTTTAAAATTAATTATAAAAATTAATAAATAATAATTATTATTATTTCTTATTTATTTACAGTTATGATACTTATAATAATGTAAGGCTCATATAATTTAATCATGAATGAAACGGAGTGTGAGAATTTAATAAAATCTGTAAAATGGACGGATCCAACTAATTTAATCTCATTAGCAATACTTGAATTTATAAATATTTCAGTTATTAGTGGTAATTTATTAGTTATTGCTGCTGTATTCTGTTCAAATAAATTACGCAGTGTTACAAATTTTTTCATTGTCAATTTGGCTGTGGCTGATCTATTAGTTGGCTTGGCCGTTCTACCATTCTCGGCTACATGGGAAGTTTTTAAGGTAATTTTATATATAATATCAAATCATATAATTAATATTCATATAAGAGCTAGGAGAATAAAAAAACTAATTTTACATCCATATTAAGATTTAATTTTCTATTATTTTGTAATAATATTTGTATTCTACATTGTGCGCTTGGGTGAATGCATATAACATCCGAAAGGATTTAAAATAAACCCATTTCCTTTTACATAGAGCAAACTCAGATTCATTTCCTTATTCAAATCAAATCTGTCTTTCCGTCTGTCCATGTAAATGATTATGAAAGGGACTCAATTTTGGTGTTATTTGAATGAAATTTGTTATGCAGACGTAGTTTAGTCCAATGGTACGTTCGAAAATAACTATGATAAAGGCGGACTATTATTATGACTACGATCCAAACAAAGATCTCTTTTGCCAAAAAGGATTTAAATTGAAAAATTGACAATTCTGAATATTTCTTTATAAAAACGTATTGTAAGCTATTTCATGATTGACTTCAACTGAGTTGCTTTCTTTTGCAAAGGTTTGGATATTCGGCGATGTTTGGTGTCGCATTTGGTTAGCTGTGGATGTATGGATGTGCACCGCATCAATTTTAAATTTATGTGCTATATCATTGGATCGTTACGTGGCTGTAACACGGCCAGTCACTTATCCTAGTATAATGTCAAAAAAGCGTGCCAAATCATTAATTGCTGGCATTTGGGTTTTATCATTTGTTATATGTTTCCCACCTCTTGTTGGTTGGAAGGATCAAAAGGTATGTATTTTATATAATGGGATGAGTAGAAATTCATAATTGGTCATAATAACTAAAATCGTTATAAAATTTTATAGAAAAAAATTTCTTGCGCAACTTATGACTCACTCAATTTAAACTTTCAGTTTTTATGTACTTTATATATATTCTTATTTATCTCTTCTCTTTTTGTTTTTTGGCACCAAAATGAATGCAATATTTATGAAATACTTAAACATTTTAATTTTCATTCATGCGTATTCAAAAAATCTAAAAGTTTTCATAAATCGTTAAGACATATTTTTTACAAATGCTTGTCTGTTTCTTTCAGTTTCCTTTTTCCAACATTTCAATGGCTTTAAATATTGTTAAGCGAAAAGTAGTAGAAGTAATAAAATTTTATAAGAATCATAAATATATAAATTTAATAATAAAGTTACTGTTTTAAGTACTTAGCCAAATCTGCAATAACCATGACCCGTAACTTTACTTTATATTTTAAAGACAATATTGATTTTTTCATTTTTTCTTTTTTTGAGATATTTGATACCTGAAAATATATCTTTTTTGTAATGTAAAACAAACAAAAACAAAATGAAAATTTGATATCCTAGCTGTTTTTGGCTAATTGCTGTTTCCGACATTATATGGCGGGCACTAAACAAGCGTAAGAAAAGTGCCTCTTATTTATCGAGGCATTGCCTTAAAGTTGTCTCATGATATAATTATAAAGTCCAAAGTTTTGCAATTGTACCGCTATGTTACAAATATGGATACTTTAGCTTGATTAATAGAATTTCAAAATTTCTCAAATTATCATATTAAAAAGTCTTATCACGATAGCTACAATTTTAAGAACTTTTAAAATTGATAGAATTTTGAACCACTTGTAGCATATCGAGCTGGAGATAGATTTAAGGTAGGTTATCTTTTATTATATCAAACGGTTTGGATTAATTATCCTATTCTGCGTGTACGTTAATCTGTCAGTACTCTAGTGGTAGTAGCAATCTATTTATACGTCTGTCTCTACTTTAATATTCTGTCCGTACGTCCATCAGTACGTCCCTTTTCAGTAGTCTTAAGTGTTTTAAAATTGAAAGTACTGAAGCTTTGATATTCAAAGGACATTACATATAAATAATTTGCTGATTTGCATAAAGCCTTAATTTTAAGTAGGATAAAATTATATTTTATTATGGACTTACTTGAGGTTAGTCGTTGTGTAAGCACCTCATAAATTTTACAACGGTTATATTAAAAGAGAGGAAGAAAAAGAGAAATAAAAAAATGGAAAGGAAATGTTATATTTTAACTTTTGCAAAGAAAGATAAGAAAACATAAGTAACTTGATAATCGAGAAGTATTAAGTTGCTGCTTTTGATGCTGCTGCTCCTTCTACTTTTACTTATATATTTTCTTTTATTGTTTTATTTTTTTCGGTTTCTTCTGTCTTGGTTTTTTCTTTATTTTTTTTTTTTTTGTAATATATTTCTGTAGCATTTGGCACAACCATTAACTTATACTGAAGGGAATCAAACACTATTTTTTGCTACAACAAATGTAACAAGAGCAACAACAAGTGCAATAGAGGTAACAATAAATGAAACATTTTCAACAATATGGCCGAATCAAGCTGTAGCAAAATTATTTAGAAGGAATAAACGTAATCATCATTATAATAGATTTGCAATGGTGACATTAAAAGTAAAATCATCTCCTGTTAAACGTTTAGGTATTCAAACTAATGATTATAATATTCATGATTTAAAAATAAATAATGATGCTGTATTTCCTATACAAAATGCCAACGATGATTATAATGATTACACAAATGATAATAATAATCATAACAATGTGATATCAACACCATTAACTTTACATTATGAGCCTACAATGTCAACATCATCATCAGCATCTAGATCAGCATCTAAATCAGCATCTAGATCAGCATTCGTCTCAACATCACTACCATTATCCACATCAAGCAACACCAAGAAATCATTTAGCGATGAAACAGTATTTGAAAGAATTTTAATTAAGAATAAGCCTAATAATTTTAATAGTGATATTACAAATATTAATAAGAACAATTTAGATGATAGAACAGCAATCAATTGCCCTTGGAAATGTGAATTAACAAATGATCGTGGTTATGTATTATATTCAGCATTAGGCTCATTTTATATACCAATGTTTGTCATGCTATTTTTCTATTGGCGCATTTATCGTGCTGCTGTTCGTACAACTAAAGCAATTAATCAAGGTTTCAAAACAACTAAAGGTAAGTTACTACAATCAACTTAATTCAATCAATACCATATTAATTCAAATTAAAAAAAAAAAAAGAAATATATGCAAAAATATATGTTAAAGAAGTCCATTTATATTGAAATATTTATGTTACCGTTTTATTGTTGAAAAGTGTAAGGTAGAAAACTTAAAAACTTAAATTGTTTAGTAATATTTTAAAAATTAAATAAATTAACATAAAGGCCATGTAAAATTTATACACCCTTCCCGTCCATATATAATTCCCAAATATACACATATTTTACTAAATTAAATTATTAAATATGAATGTTAAATTTGAAAGCTTGCCTACTTCTAATTTCCTTTGTTTCATCTTTCTGCATTTCCTCCAATATATTTATTACTCTTTGTCGATTTTATGGTTATTTCTTTTAATTTATTGTATTAGGTTGCTCAATCTGAATCTAATAGTTTAAAACTTTGTCCATTTTTAAAAGTTTTTTTTTTATATATTTTTTATAAAAACTTAATATATTACCTTTTTCACAGTTTTTTGTTTTGCCTTTTTCTTGATGGTGGTGGAGAGAGTTTTGCAAAAGGCAAAAAATATGCCCTTAATAATGAATTATTTTAAGCTAGAAAATAATTTATTAAGTTTCCTTAACAACTAATTTATTTTCATAAAAATTTGATGGGAAATTCTAACGGTACTCTACATCGTCAGAGACCAACGAAAATAATGCACAGTGTATTTGGATTTAGTTTAGCTACGTAGCAGATAATTTCACAATTGATTTGTCCTTTTTGAATTTTACAAATTATACACTCGTTTATTCCAAAATTAATGATCCATAATTGTTCCAGTTAAGGGATATAAAGCATTCTTTTCAAATAACTTTTTAAGTTACAGTGTTTTAAGATGTAAAACGATCTCTCTCTCTCTCTCTCTCTCTCTCTCTCTTCAAATGGTGTAACTATTTTCAAACCATAAATAATTATTATTACAAAGATTTATGTAGAACTTTTTAAATATAAGTGTAACAATAAATTATATATTTCATAATCGTTTTACAATATTCTAAAATTTTTTAGCAAAAATTTCTAATTGATTTATTTGTTGTCTTGTTTCTTTTTCCTTTTTTTTTATACCCATCACACAAAGTTAAACATTTTGCTCCATTATTGAGAGATTTCTGTCTGTTTGTTTTTTTCTTTTTTGTCTCTAAGTATTATTGTAAATTCTTCTAGACGAACAATTGTCATATCACCTTCAATTGGTTCAATTGGCCATTGGTTCTATTTAAAATGCCTAAAACTTAGAATATCTAAATTTTTCTCCTAAATGAAAACTTCAACATTTTTAATTTATTATTCACAAGTTACTTGTAAATTAACTGAAGGGAATCAAACACTATTTTATGCTACGATTCTTTATTACAATTATTCTAACTATAAGTTTGTGTAGGCTTCATCATCAAATGTAAAACAATATCTGTGTGATGGGTATTTTAAGATTGGGTCAAAGAAGTTTAATTTTAATGCAATATTAATGTTAATTCTGTAATTTTTTGAAACTTACAATTTTTATACCTTGCAATGCGTTATGTAACACAAACAATAAAAACACATGAGTTTTTCTTAGAAAAAAAAAAAAACAAACAAAAATTCTTTTTTACACTTATTGCGATTTAATGAGGAAAATCACACAAAATCAAAAATGTTCATTTCTATTATTTGTTCTGAAATTACAAGCACAATTAATACAAAAAAAAAATGAGCCAGCACGCACACAAATAAACGCGAGTAGGAATTTTACAGTCCGTAGGGGCCGGTTTTTAAATACCCTGCACTTTGCTTGATATGATTAATGTTCGATAAGTTCAATAAATAAGCCAACAAAATTCCAAAAAATTTGTTATATTCAAATCATTTAAAAAGTTCGTTGTGCGAGAAGAAGTTCAAAACATGTATCAATCTGAACCAAATTCGGTCCGTATGTTTTTTAGGTGAAAATACAAGACAAATTTTGTTCAAATAAATTCAAAATTGTAATTTTTTTCCATTGAACTTTTTTTAAGAAAAAAGTTTCACAGTGGTTCGATTTTAACCATTTTTAAAGAGTTCGTATACGAGCTAAAACCCACTCCTACAGCAAATTTCATTAAAATATTTCATAAATTGCAATCTATAGCCGGAGAACTGAGTCGATCGATATAATAAAAAGTGGGTCTATCTCAACTCCTTTTGGGTCTTACAAACATCTTCATAAACTGTATGGTGTGGAGTATAATTTTGTGTAGCGTACAATTTCGAAGTACCCTACAGCATGAATTAGTAAAGTTCTCAAATTTTCATATAAAAGAAGTTTCAAAACATGGCCCCTTTATATATAAACCAAATTGTATTTAAGGTAAATCCCTTTCATAAAACATGGTACATAACATTTGGTTTATTAAGAAAAAGTGAGAACTTTTATAAGAATTTTCATGTGGAAAATGATTCAAATAATTATTGGCAATTATAGAAAAAAATTAATGAAATTTAGTAGATAGATGTTTTTGTTTGAACTCAATGTAGAATCCTTTTGGAAATTGTTATGATTAAATTATTTTTATTAACTACTGCTTTGTAGTTTCATTTGAAGAATAATTCACAATGCTGATTATTTTTCAATGAAAATCGCTTTTAAGCAGTTTTTTTTATATATTCAATATCAAATCAAATTTAAAGCAAATTAGACAATTCTTGAAACGCTTATAATATAGAGAATTACAACTACTCATTTTCCAAATTTGGAAATCATGTTTTTTTTCTTGTTTAATTTTTTTTAAGAAAATTGATATTGTTTGTTTAAATGTTATTACATTGTTTGAGGAGTTGCTTTCAAAAATTATAAAGATTTTATAAGAAATCTTTAATATGAAATGTTCGTTACAAAATTTTCTTTCATTTGCATCTTTCTTTATTTAAATGTTATATTGTTGTTCTGAAATTTCGTTTGTATGTCCAAATAAATAATTGTTATTATTATTTTTATTTTGTTATTATCTTTTGAGTCTTCAATGTGTAGTTTTGTAAAATTCCTATGTTCCATTTACCAAACATCAAACACGATTCACATTTTGTGTCATCGTTTAATGTAAATTATCATCAACGACCAAACAAAATGTCAAAACCTAATAAATTGAACTTACAGGCGGCAGTTCGCATGATACAAATACAAATCGCGAGAATGAATCGCAATTGATATTACGTATACATCGGGGGAGACCTTGTACAAAAACAACAGTAGCAACAACAACAACAACACAACAACAACAACAACAACACAACAACATTTGGATTAGGAAGTGAAATGAAAACAGTAGCATTATCAACACCTGGCAGTAATGTAATGCAACGGACGTCTTTGTCAATGCAAGCAGCATCTTCCGTATTGAGTATATATTCTAATAGAAATGAAAGGCATGCAATACAATCACAACAACAAAAACAGCAACAATATTATATATCCAAAAAGAGAGCTACTTCATTACGCAATACCAATAAAACTAAAAATCTGTATGATAAAATACCCTTAAATGATACATTTTCTTCATCGCATAATTTTCTAGAAAATATTGATATGATGGCAACAACAACAAAATCTTCATCAGTTAACTCACAATCATCAAACGTTTATAATATGTTAGTGTATAATTCAAATGAAGCTGGCAACAGACAAAGAAAAACTTCCCTGAATATTAGTCTGTGTAATGTTAATGAAACGGCATTTAATGTAGATGAAGTGAAATGTAAAAATGAAGAACATCATTTGAAAGAAACCTTAACAAATCGTTATGATTCTGATAAGCGTGATAGTAAAAAGCAACGTGGCAAAAGAAGCGTTAAATTTCAAGTAAAACGTTTTAAAGTGGAAACAAAGGCTGCCAAAACATTAGCCATTATTGTTGGTGGCTTCATATTCTGTTGGTTACCATTCTTTACCATGTATTTGATACGTGCTTTCTGTGATCATTGCATACAACCAACTATCTTCTCAATATTATTTTGGTTGGGTTATTGCAATTCAGCAATAAATCCTTTCATTTATGCTTTATTTTCTCATGAATTTCGCATCGCTTTTAAACGTATTGTATGCCGTTGTGTTTGTACGCGTAGTGGTTTCCGTGCTTCGGAAAACTTCCAAATGGTTGCAGCACGAGCTCTAATGGCTCCAGCTACATTCCATAAAACCATTTCAGGTTGTTCGGATGACGGTGATGGTGATGGCCTCTATTTTAGTTGAGTACTTACTACTACTCTCAGTTGCTGCAGTTGATCGCTTCGTTATACGGTTGAACAATCATTTCGAAAAATT
This sequence comes from Melophagus ovinus, assembly GCA_023089585.1. NCBI lineage: Eukaryota > Metazoa > Arthropoda > Insecta > Diptera > Hippoboscidae > Melophagus > Melophagus ovinus. Next base: position 7,616,911 of record JAKKIB010000177.1, read on the forward strand.
CAATAAAAGTCTGAAAAAAATATATATTTGTACAAGTGTGATAATCGTTAGCTGTTGCAGCACTTTTTTTAAAGGGACGTATAGTCTGATATCTTTATTTTTATAATTACTTTTCTTTTAATTTATTTTTTCTTATGAAATTTATATTTTTAAGTATGAACTCTCTAAATAAAAATTTTCATTAACATTAAAAGTATAAAGCAGTAGAATATTATAATCCGACTTTTAAATACTCTACACCATTATATCATTATATTAATTGATCAAAGCAATTGAATTAAATCCAGTCAAGAAAGTAACAAAAATTAAAATTTTTCAATGATTCGAAAAGTTTATTACATGAAAAAGCGTACAAAAACTGATCCAATGTTGCATCCAGTTAAAGTATTTTCGACAAATATTTATAATAGTAAAGTTTTTTCATAGATCAAAGAAGACATTTTATACATAATTATGAATTAATTATAAATTATGATGGCAAGAGTTTTATTCTTTACTAAGATTCTTTACAAAAGATTTTTAAATAAATTTTATGTACAAATATAAAAGGGAATTTGATTATAAAAACAATGAAGAATGGAGTTTGGTTTATTGTAAAGTAATTATTGAAAGTGATGCTCTTGTGGCAATGTTTGGAAAATTTGAATTACATATTGAAAGTTATCTAAATCGACACAAAAGAAACTAATTGATTTCAGTGGTACAAAGTACACTTCCATTTGTTCAGACCGATATTTAAGAGGACCATTTGAAAATTTTTTATGGTTTACAAGTTTTTAGATTTCTGCGATATAATTCGTTTTAAAAGCTTCAAGTAGTCCTTAAATATTTCATGCAAACTTATTTTCGTGGAAGCATATTTATTAAGCACATTTTGGTAGCATCCAAAGCTTTTAATTACATTTTCAAGTTTATTCCGCAAGGAGGTTAGTGTAAGCAGCACTTGTCTGTCAAAGATAGTTGAACCAAATTTAATAATTTTAATTTGAGATTCCCGTACATATTTGATTTAAATAGTACAGATTATAATATATAAAATTTTATAAATGAAAAGTGGGTTGCGTAAATTTTCTAGTAAATATAAAAAGTTATTGTGTTATTATAATTGTGTAGATGTCACGAACATGTAAATATTTATTATACATATATATTAAAAAAAATAAAAATTAATGGAAAGAATTTTAAAGAAAAATGTACAAAATTTGCCATCTTTTTTGTACATTTATTTGTCGTCTAGGTTTTTATAAGTGTCTAATATTGGAAAGGGTATTCTTGGAAATTAATACAATTTGGCCATTTCTTTTTCTACTTTTTAGTGAGTTCTTTTTCTGAGTTCAAATATCGATTTAACGAAACACCATTTTATTGCAATTACACTTAAAAATACTTGTTTTTTTCTTAGAGCTATTACAAAAGTAGTGTGATTTTAGAGATTTTTTGCTTGGAGTACAGACCCGGCCATTTGTGCATGTTCAAATATTACAATTTCCAGACTAATACTTGAAGACGTATTAAATGATTAGACAGATAGATGATTGAATCGAATTGATTTGAATGGGTACATTCAATATATTTTAAACCGCATTTTGTTGTAATTTCATAAATTATCTAATGAAACTTGAAAATAGATGTTTTTTAAATGTAAGTTTCCAAATTTAAATATATTTGATTCACTTAGATATATTTTTGCAAAATGAATACTTACCAATTTCTAGGTAATGACTATAACACAGTCTATTCATGTTTCGTTAAGATGCGATGACTGTAGAATCGTCTAAATGAAATAATACGTTATCATAAAATTTGTTACAGGTTTACAACATTTCGGAGCACATTTTGATGAACAACGTTTAACATTACGCATTCATAGAGGACGTAGCAGTTCCAAGGCCTTTGATTCTATACATTGTAATGGCAGTACACAGAGCACATGCACAACGTTAGATACACCATCACCAGAACGTTTAAGTAAATTGGCTGGCCTGCGACGTTCTCAATATTACGGCCATGATAAAATTAAAATCTCTGTTTCATATCCATCAAATGACAATTTAGCTGAAATGACTTGTGAAAAAGTTACCAATCAACAACAAATGGAACGGCAACAACAGCAACAGCAATTACATTGTAAGTTATCAAATTGTAGCTCAAACATGCTTTTTGCTGTACAATATAATTTACCTGGGGCACGTGATGCCCATGTCAAAAGTCAAATATATCGCCATAATTTGGATGTAAATGAGGAGCAACAATGTGTTCAACATCGACGAACATTATCAACAACAAGTCGAGCCAATAATACCAAAAAAATGGGTAAGCGTAATATTAAAGCTCAAGTGAAGAAATTTCGCATGGAAACTAAAGCAGCTAAAACATTGGCAATTATTGTGGGTTTATTTATATTATGCTGGTTACCATTTTTTACCATCTATATAATACGACCGTTTTGTAATAATTGCATTGATCCAATACTATTTTCAGTATTATTTTGGTTGGGTTATTGCAATTCTGCTGTTAATCCAATGATTTATGCATTATTTTCAAAAGATTTTCGTTTCGCTTTCCAAAGGATTATATGTCAATGTTTCTGCTTCGAACATCATGATAAAAAAATATTAAAGAAACATGTTAGACGTGATTCAGATATGTCAACAGTTCGTATACGTGTGCGTACACCAAGTTTAACAACAAGTGCTGCAGCTCATTCGTTTTGTGATGAATCAGAATATCAACAACCAACAGAAATATCTGAATGTGATAGAGTTAAAAGATGACAATAACAATAATAGAAATTTCATATATAAATTACAATAGCAATAACAAGAATAATAGGCGGAGTAATAACTAAAGATTGCTAATCAAAGGCAATTAAGTCGTTTAATCAAAAGTTTGTTTAGTAGCCGCAAAACTTAATTTCATAGTTCCTATCTATAAATTTTAAATGATCCTTTCAATCTATATCGTTAACCATCAAATTGGAAACCGTATATTCAAAGCTTTTATTTAACAAAAAGTGCAGAATGGACAAAATAAAAGTGCTTAATAATGTACCAATTAATATTTAACCATTTAAATATATTGTAGAAAATGTGTACAATTAATAAAAACAAACTAAAAATAAGTCATAAATAAAATATGTATAATTAAGATTATTAATAAATTCTTATATACAAATTTTAATATAAATCAAAAGTCATTAATCAGCTTTTGCCGCATAATCTCTATGAAATGCTAAAGGCCATAAATAAATTAATTAATGTGCTGTTATAAACAAAAAATGAAAAATTAGAAGAACGAAGCTATAAATAAATTTTAAAAATTAGATAAATATTAAAATAATCTTGTTAAAAGTCAATTAGATCTATAACAACCCTAACTAACTAGAATTCCTTTTGATGGTCGTCATTTAAAAATTTTATAGCATACTCTTAGGATTAAATGCAATGCAAGATAGTTGAATGGTTGAGTTATAGAAAATAATTAAATAAATAACTAAATAAATAAAGTGTTTAAAAATTTCTTTCACTGTAATGTAGAGGGTGTTTAAGAGATCAGCATATTGAGTTCTAATTCAGTAAATTAAGCTTCTTTCTTTTTGAGATATTTTTATGTAGATAAGTAAAGTTTTTCTGAAACTACTTTCTAAGGGCATTTAACTCTGCATTTTTTTTAATTTCCCTAAGATTTCAATTATATTAAAGTTTTCTCTTTAAAACAATTCTTTTCTTCAATTTCAGCACTTTCTTTATAATTTATTTAATCATATTTTAAAAATTTGTTCTATTTTATAAATTCCATATGGCTGAAAGCACTAAAATTAAAAGTAATTATAATAAAATATTTATCGAATTTAATTGTACTTACAGTGAAATTATGCGGGCATATATTTTTAAGTCTTATTATTCTTAATTCCTAATATAAAACATTCGATTAATTAATATTTTACTTAATTTGTTATTATTCATAAATGCAACATGAAAACAAGAGCAATAAATAATAATAAAATTTAATAAAAAATTATCATAAAAACGTATGTTTGTGATTGCATTGAAGTTGATTTCGTCCTGAAGGATCTTTACAAATCTATCTCAATAGAAAATCCACCAGAAATATGAAATGTTAATTGTAAACTATTTCATTGTAATTTATAACTAAAGTAATTAGTGTTGTTATTATGTAACCAATAATTTCCAAAAAATAAAATAAAAGCGTATTGTTAAATTAAATAAAAATATTGTGGTATCATTTTAACGATGATCAATTAAATGCTAAAATATTTCAACAATTTATTTCCAAATGACCCCACAAATTACAATTCGTTTAACTTATATAACTCTCTAATGAATGTTATTTTTTTATTTCTTAAGAACATTGCAATGAATAAATGAGAAAGAAAATAAAGATAGAATAAAATAGTTGACAAAGCAATTACATTGGTTACATGGAAACTTTATACATATGTCATAATATCAACAAGACTTAAAATATTCTGTAAAAAAAGGAAATTTTAACATACATTTGTACAAATGTCAACATATAAATAGTTTTCAGGTTTTATAATCAAATAGTAATAAATCAAAAATAAAAAACATTAAAAATACACTAAAGTTTCCTTTATTTAAATTTTCCTGCCTTAAAAAATGTAATGTGGAGAATTTGCGAGCGGAGAATGAATTGTAAATGCCAAATATTTTAATTTATTTTATATGTTAAAGATAATTGCATTAGTATGTGTGTATTATATAATAATGCATTTTTTTATTAGTGGTCGTGTATATTTTTACTTCACGGTGTACGTCTAAAGCATGTATTATTTCGATGGCCTAAAAGTATACTAAGGTAAACAAAATGAAAACCTAAAGAAATCTTCTATTAAAATAGTAATCTTAATAAAATCAACAGATATAAAATTGGTTTAAGTTTTAAGTGAGATGTAAATATTTAAAATTATTTAAAAATTAAGAAACTAAAAAACACTTAGATAGGAAAAATTTTAAAAAAAAAAGGAAAATCATTACAAAATAGTTCCAAAAGTTTTTGTATCCTAAAACACATAATTAGTGATAAGTAATAAATGTTGAAATTATCAATTGTTTTTCTATAAAATAAAAGGCACTAATTCATCTACAGTGGCAGCGATATTATTAAACAATTATATCATTTGCTTTAGCGATGCCACTCAAATTACGAGCAATTAAATTTAACTATTTTTACGACCACTTTTTATGTAGTCTTTAAATTATGTCACATGGAGGAAACTAATAGCTTTTCACATTTTTTTATAATAATAGGCTGAACTCATACCATATAGATCTATTGCCATTTTCATAAACCAATTCTTTAAACAATAATTCATTTTCTTGAGTGTAGGTAGAGTACCACACCATTTTCACATACTCTTAATATATAAACTGTTTTTACATTTACATGCATGTATGCATTTATATGTGTATATGTATGTATGCATACTTTAATATCGAATAGTCTTAACGCAATAATACAAAAGAGAATCATAAAGCAAATGAAAGTAAAATTCAAACAAATTAAGAGTTGTTTAAATTTTAATTCAATAAAGCATTACTTATATACATATGTATGTATGTTGATTTATATATATATGAAAATGTATGTATGTATTTCTGAAAATGTAACATTGATGGCCAAAATTTGTGGTTTTTTTAAGTAGTTTTAAAAAATTCTTTTCTCTTGATTTTTTCATCTTGTCTACAAAAGTTTTGCAACAATATTTAATTTTCCATACATGAGACCTTATTTTTCCATGTAAATGCGCATGTAAATGTTTTTAAAATAATTTTATTAGTTTTTTCATCTCTTTTTGGAGGAGGGGGCTACATGAAAACTTGTTGACTTGTTAAACAACAAAAAAAAACTTTTCAATCCTATGTCATTTATCACTTCATTACACTTCATTACACTTCATTTCACCTTACTTTATTTGTCAAAAATAAGGGATAGAAATAAAGTGTAAAGAATATTATATTATGATCCATTCATTAATGATAATTGCAAGTAGGCCTAACTGCATTAATTGAATTATTTTGTGAAAGCAATTTCTCTGAAATTGGCGCCTTTTTCTGAAAAGAATGTTATGTTATGCATAAAAATTTACAATTTCTTAAAGCTGCATTTTACATTTGACATTATTATATTACATGCAGATTTAAAAAACATTTTCCTATAGTTTTTTGCCACAAAGTACATGAAATATGAGCAATAATATTTCCTTCATTAGAAATTTGAGAATTGCTTAAAATAAATTAGTCATAAATGAATTCAACAAAGTTATGTAGCGATGTATTGAATTTTAAAAAAAAATAATTTTACGTGTGGGCATATAAAAATTCTATATATAAATTTACATGAACTGAATTTAATTATTAATAATAAGAAATTATTTTTACTTTAGACTTTTACCTTTGACATACTTGGAAATCTATTTATATACATTTCATGACCTTTAAAAAGTATATTATTATAAAACAAGTAAGTTAATTATATTTAATTAGAGCCAAATTTTGTACATTCATCACCCAAACATCAAGATATTACGATTCAGTTTATCAATTGTACATAGAAAATAGGAAACGTAAACATAAAAAAAGTGAAAGTTGAAAAAAACTGAGGTGTTCTTAGTTTATATTACACTTTAAACGTGTTTTTTGACCGATTTTGACTATTTTCAATACCAAGTTACCAAGAATTTCTACTATATCTGTAAAATTTAAGCTCAATATCTCTTTTTTTGCCATAGGGAGAATGTTAACAACACTTGAGCATATAGACTGATGAACATCCCAAATGAATAGAGAGACATACAGACACGTCTGAGTTGATTTAGAATTTGATGCTAATGTAAAATATATATACTTTGTAGGGTCTTCGATGCTTTCCTTTGGATATTGCAAACATAATGATAAAATGAATGTATCTCCAACTTCTGAATGATGCGGACAAAACAGAAAACATGACTATACACTCACATACATTCACATATGCATAAAACCTCATACATATTAGTAAGTACGTAAACTAGATGGTAATAGGTTAGCTAAACACGCTAATGTCATTATTACTATTTAATCAAAACCAAAGATCGACCACCGATTACCTTTCCCCTTAAAATGACCTTGAATATATATGTATATATATGTACCTTGTATGTGACGTTTCTATGTACGTAAAGGACAAATGTATACATTTTTTACCATTTTTCATTATCCTACAGGAAATGTAAAATATTAAACGTCTCAATTTATAATCACGCTCTTTATTTAATGCAACTTTTTTACCATCTATCTACTACTTTTTTCAATTGTTTTTGTGCTTGCACAAATGGAAAACTTGAAATAATATAAACCGTTATATTAGAAAATGTGATGACACTTCATGGTGCAAACATTTCTTTGACATTTCGTTTATATTGATAATTTATATCTTATTCAAAACGATTTTTTATATGTTACATTATTTATTAAGTCTATTTTTAAGGATTTGCGAGAATGCACGTATGTATATAGTAACCAGAAAGGTCTGAGGTAGACTTATTTTTTATTATAGCGATGAACTTGAAATACTTTTGTAGCAATTTAAATTTGTCCCTACGTCCGTACTTGTGTTAAAATCATATTTATCAAAGTGTGGAGGAGCAATTTTAGTTGTAGTTAAACAAAATTTCTAAGTTTTGTGTGTTATTGTTATGTGAAGTCGTCCGGCAATAAATATGGGCAATATCGCACAATTTTTATTACCATTCTTCCCATAGTGCCCTACGTTTAAAAAACTCATTGTATGATTTTAAATACTTTTCAATGTAAATCTCAATTCAGTTTTTTTTAACATCCTAAATAAGTGTCCTAAATTTGCTCTAGGTCTTTGTGTATTTGTTTTTTTTTTGTTTATTATCTTCTCATATAATAAACTTTATAAGTCTTTCAACAATTAGCTTGTTTTTACTGTTCTGACTTCTGAATCACTTACTTTATCGCAAATCACTTTAAATAAGTTTAGCTGGCTGTAGACAGACAATATAATATTAGTTTTCATATTAAATTATCATATACCGTAATTTCTAAATAGTGACTAAAAACATATATCAAAATAAGAAACAACATTTAAGAATATTTGAAGTATCCAATTACATTTTGTATTTGTTTCATCAAAAACATTTGTGTACTTTACTTCAGCTCTTTTTATCTGCCATTATTTGTTTGTTTGAGGCATTTTTTCTTATACTTCTTCCTTCATCTTATGGCTGTATCATGATTTCACTTTCATTAGCTTTTCATCTTTTTGGCTTCCAAGTACAATGCATTACTTATTTTATTTAAATATATATATTTTTTTTACTCCTTATTTGTATCAACATTATTGAAAAGCAATAAAATAATATTTCATCTAACTGACATACGATATTCGACATAAATATCTAATAAATAATCCGTTCTCTACTTGTTTGTACCATCCAATATTTTTAAAATGAAATTGTTTTTTAGAAAAATTAATAATTCTTAAACAATATTCCTTAAGTAAAGAATCATCAAATTAAACATTACCTAAATGTAAATGTAACATTTACAAATTGGGATAATTTCGACAAGTGACGCCTGGCCTTTATAACATAAATATGAGAAAAAAGTTTTCAGAAAATTTCAAGCACCAAAAATATTTTTACAGTAAAATTGGAAAAGAAATGAGCCACTTAAATTGAAAGTTAGTGATCTTTTCAAGTTTGGAGGACACTAAGTCTCCGTAGCACTTTATTTATAGATTACGACTTTGAGGTAACTTTTACTCGTAATAAAGCAAAAGTGTACAATTCTTTTAGTGTCAACAAATCGTAAAAGCTGAAGAAATGAAATTATACCAAGTGAAATTATGGCAACTGATATTTCTATGAAAACGTTAGTTAATTTATTGAATAAACTTTATAGATTTATAGTCACAATTTTAACTTAAGACTAAACAGGAAAATTATTCTTAAATTAATGTTTTACTAGAATATTTTTATGAAATATAAGATGCCTTAAATATTACATTATAAACTCATAAACACAAACGTTAAGTAATAATTTCTTTACAACATAAAATGAATTGTGCTTAAGCAAAATTTCTTTACCACAAATATCCTTAACATAAGGAATTCAATTATTTATCTGTTATTTGTATTCATGTTGCAAATCTTTCTTGTGATTCATCGAATAGAAACTTTGATTATCTTTCCATTATCTAATGCTTAACTTTCCGCTACTTACATTGCAGTAATGTGATTGTAAGCATTAAAGGAAGAATTATAAAAACAAAAATATGTGCGAATCAAATTCAATACATTCAAAATATATTGCATTATTGTGCTTATACAAATACCCTATATAATTTTTGATTTTAAATATACATTTGCCTGTCTCTTACAAATCTGATTATGTACATTCGAAGGACGATATATATTTCCATAAAGCAGTGCATTTAGGCGCATATAAGAAGTAGCCAATGCATAAAATTTAAATTGCATAATTTTAAATGTTATCCATCAAATTTTATTTAGCCCTCTAACCTTTGCAAAAGTGTAGACTTGTACTGAAACTTAAATATATGATTTTACTTGGTATATACATGGACAGTCATAGATGCGTGTATATTGGTAATAATAAAAAAAGGTCAAAATAAAACTTCACCAAGTAATAGACTTTTCACTAAAAGTTTTTCAGATAGCAGAGAAAAAAAAAAGAAAGCAGCAAACTTTTTACTATTCTTATCATATGAATAAAGAGACCACTGAAGCCGTCTGTTTAATAGAAAAGTTTTGTTTGGCTGGCTCTAGCAAGAGAATTAATAACTAAGAAATAATTTCTATCGTTTTTATATGCTTTATTTTGAAACTATTTTAATAATCTTGTTTTATCCATTTTTATTATTTTTATAATCTTATTTTAATCGTATTAAAATTGTGCAGATTTTCTTGTACTCTAAGAAAGTTTATTTAGACATAGGCATATTATATCACAATCTAAAATGTATACTGGACTTATTCATACTAGCACATTTTCAATATTGTACGCTGTACAAATCGCAAAATGTAAACGATAAAAAATTAGTCATAAATATTCTTTAACAAACATTTTAATAGAAAAATTTTAAATTTTGCCATTGTAAAAGAAACAGGTATTACCTAGCACTCGATTCTTGTTTATAAGAGTGCCCTGTGTAAAGTTAAAACATTTTCTTAATTATAATATGCCAAACACACATTTTTTAAAACTGTAATTGTAAAATATCTTCCTGAAATTTACCATAAATTTATCTGTGGAATAAAATGATGCATACTATTAGGAATTGCCTTAATGCATGCAATTAATTGATCATGTCGTTGTAGTCAACTTAGAAGTTCCATAATATAAAATAATTTTAAAATATAATTTTTGAAGTATTCAAATTACTCTAACCATTATTCAGGAATTTTTAGGTAATAATTCTTGGATATTTTAAACTATAAAATATCGCACTTTTAAATACTTAAAAGTGCGATAAGTAGATTAAAGGAGATAATTCTCATTATTATATAAAATAAATCTAAAGTGCAATCTTTCAATTTAATTTTATGTATTATCATAATTAATATTTTTTAACATCATTATTATTTAACATTATTAACATTTACATTATTTAAGACTAATTTAATTTTAAATTAATAAATCTTTAAATGTCTTGATAAAGCAATAGAAATTAATCTTATGTGGTTATTGGACTATAATTCTTATAGATTCTAATGGATAACCAAATCATAGTAAAATATTATTATATATATATATATATATATATATATATATATATATAAATCATGATGATTTCTAAGCATAAAGGAAAGTTTTTTCTTCCCTTTATTCCCATCGCATATTTACACAGAATTATTGCGTAAAATTAGAAAGCTACATAAGAAACAAAGTGTTTTATTTTAGTAGAATGAATACACAATGATCACTTAAATTTTTCAATATTATTTATTGTATTGATACACATATATACATACATATCAAACACATGGTTCTACACATAAACATTTTTTTAAACATACTTTAAATTCATTATTACAACAATAATATTTATAGTAATTTCCATAAACTTATATAAAATAACATACAAACAATTTAACTTTTCTAACATATTCAGTATCAGTGATAACGGAACTCTATTTCTATGAGTTGAAAGTAAGAGCAGTATTATGATTTTAGTAATACTTAAAAATAATAGTGCAATTGGAAAAGGTTTCTTAGAAAGCGCTCAATTTTATGTTCACTTTTTTAGAAAACTTAAAATGTTTAATTTTCAAACGTTCCCTACTTTTATGTGATGGGAATAAAGGTAAAATATTGAAAACTTATCAGTGCATTTCATTTATATTTTGTTCATCCATTTTCTTTACTTTGTATAGACTTTTATATACTTTTTTTTTATATACTTCACAGAGTTTTCAAGATAAGAGAGTATTAATATTTAAAGTCTTAATTTTCCTTTTAATATGCTAGACATTATTCACAATACTTTTGCGTCTCATATATTCATGTAAGATAAATAATTTTTAAGAGGATAATTATCATAAGTAGATATATCCGCATACGCTGTTGACAATTAATCTATAAAGATTAGATTGATTTACAGACTAATTAGTCATTAAAGTAATTAAGTTTTGAATTGTAAATTTTTTTTAAATGTATTCAAAACTAAATATGAAAATGAAATTTCTAAAGTCTTCCTTTGTTGTCGCCATTCTAATAATCATTGTAATAGTACGTAGATATTCTAAAACAAGTTTTTTAGAAGTCTTTATGGCCGGTATAAATTCTTGAATATACACCACCCATACTTTAGCTACGTGCACCTTCGAAACTCATTCTTACGGACGATAAAATATCGATTCGCTTATAAAAAGCCGAGATTATTTACTGCAAAAGGATCAAGATCAAAGTAGTAACCGAAATTTGCAGTGGCAAATGACTTTACAAATCTGAATATTAGGATATGGAAAATTACGTTAACGGTTTATGTGGATTGTAAAACGTCTAAAATAGTTCACAATTGGATGGCTTGAGTGAAGAAAATTATGCTGAAAGAGCAATTGAGAAAAAGTTATATGCCATTACCACTTAATTTAAGAAAATCTAAAACAAATGCGCATACATTTTTAGGTAATCTTATATAAATGCAGAAAATTAACCATGAATAGTTTTGGAAGTTGAAAAAATTCAATTTTTTTTTTGAATTATCCAAAAATCCTATTGGATTATTCTACACTTATTGTGTAAAAATCATGTCAAAATAAAAATAAATCATGTTTTGACAAAATTTTTTTGTTTTGTTTTAATTTATTATTAGAATGCGTAAAATCATATAAATATATGTAAAATTAAATATTTTTAGCTGAGGGGTGGCTAATCAGTAAATCAGTAAACCAGGAACACTCTTTATTTTAAATTATAACATCATAAAGATGGTAGATTTTTTTTAATAGCGATTAAAATCGTTCACTCTCTGACTATCGCTGACTAATTGTGCCATCTATTTTGCAATATGATTCTTTTTTATATTTCAATTTTATAAAATTCAATTTCAATTTTGTATAAAAAAATTTTTTTTATACAAAAAGTTGCGTCACACACTTAGATTGCGTAAAGATTTCTCATAATTATGTAAAAGAATTAAACGAGTTAAGTTGAACTGGTTTACAAGAATATTTCAAGTTCATGTTAAATGAAATATATGAATATTAATTCATTATTAGTTTTATTAAAGTTATATAAAACAATAAGAAGAAAAATAGAAAATGCAAAACAAAAAAAAAAAAAGAACCGCAACAATAACAAACTAAAATATAAAGCACTTACTTTAAACAAAAAACAAAAAAGTTTTATATTTATAGATCAATTTCTATTACACATATATGCAATAAATATTGTATCATTAATCAACTAAAGTACGAATAACAAACAAAGGAGAAATAAGAGAAAAAAAGTAAAAGAAAAAAGAAACTACAAGTTAACTGACATCAGCGCGATTAGTGCTCTGTATAAAATTCACATGAATTTATGTACAAGCACATTTGTATATAAATAAATAAATACAGAAAATTTATAAAACAAGAATCATATTAAGAATATTCTTACGGTAAATTAGATCCGTTATGCTATGCTGGATGCTTTAAATACAGCGACTTCAAATAATATTGAAAAAATTAGAGCCTCACTTTACTCATACTCTCAACTTTCTTTTCTTGGTAATTTAGATTTTTTTTTCCCAAAATACTTGTAAAATACGACACACAATGTTGTCCATTATTAGTGTGTTGTTAGATTGAAACGCGAAGTCACTTTTTTTTCTTCTTCTTTCTATTTATTTAGTTTACTCTTTGTACTGTATTTTAAAAAGTCTAAGTGTAACAATTTGTAATTACTTTAACATAATGTTATTGTAAATAATTCCTGCCCACTATGCTAAATAGTTTACTTGAATTGTCAGTTTATTTATTCTTGTATTAGCTAGCCTTGTTTTAGATAATTTTTCTAAGAGGCTTAAACTGTATAAATTGCATTCAGTTCTTTAAAAGAAAGTGTAGTTCTATTGATCTTGAAGTTCGTGATACACGTTGAATATAAGTAATACGGAAAGTGAATATTGTATATGTATATTTGAAGATATACATATGTGCATATATTGTATATAATTGTGATTCATAGAATTATATATATAAAATGGAAATCTCACTGGTTCGTTATTTTTCGTGTATTGTATTTGTGTTATATCTTAGCATTTTCAGAAATTGACCAATGTATTTATTTAAAGGTTTCTTATATAACTGTTTGCATCATTCTATATGGTACTTGTGTTCAAACGAGTTTTTTACCTTTGGTAACAGTATCTACCAATAATGGTCATAAAGATTCCAGCCATCATTATGTAATTGTTCCACAACCTAGTGTTCTTTTGACAGTAGGTGGTAGTGATGCTGGCTTTGGTTTATCTCGTAAGGCAGATGTTGGTTTTAGTTTACAAGGAGTTGATGATGGTTCTTATAAAGCACAAGTAGGTGTTGATGATGGCACTTACAATGCACAAGCAGAACTAGATGGAAGATATGTTTATGGTCGTGGCGAAAGTTCTGTTAGAGGGACTAGTACTGGCACAGATTATCCAGTTCAACAATTTACTCAAAGCGGTTATAATGCCGGTGGTTTAAGTGGATACGCAAGAACTGACAGTGCTGTCCCATATGGTGGCACAGGAAGCTTAAGTAATGACAAGGGCGGTGTCCGAGGAGTCTTGGGTAGTGAACGCGGATTAGGAGATTCTGGATACATGAGTGGAGTAGGTGAACGTAGTGGAGGCAGTTTACGTGGTATCGGAGGAACACATGCAAGTACGCTAGCACATAGTGTGAAAGTAGCACGCGGTAGAGAAAATGTACGCGGTGCTCTCAGTTTTCTCGGTGTTGGGGGAAGTGTAGATGGTACTGAAAGATCAAATGGTGTTGTTGGTTTAGGTGGTGCGAATGGTTTGGGTGATGATGGAAGTTTTGCCCAAACGGGTACACTTGGAAGAGATAGAGCCATATTAAGTAGCAGTGGTAGGGATGAAAATTTTGCTGATAGGGGAAGTGCAAATAGCAACCTTCGGGGTGGTGCATATGCAACTTATGGTGCTAAAAGAGGTTTTGTGATTGGAGAATCTGATTTTGGTAGGTCTGTTGGAGCCACATACCCAACTGGTGCTGTAACTTTTGATGGTATCAGTCGAGATACTGGTGTTAGTGGCGTCGTTGGTGGTGTTCGTATTGTTGATGGTGTTCGTGGTGTTGACCATATTGACAGTTCTAGAAGTGGCTCTGGAAGCTTAGCGATTGCGCGAGAGGGTGCATATAGAGGTGGCACAGTTGCGGATTCTGTTGATACTTATTCTGGAAGAGGCTCTGAAGTTCCATATTTAAATGGTGCTGGCAGTGGTACCAGAGGATTTCCTAGTGGTGTTGACATTACTGATGGAGCTAGTGAAGCTGGCGGCGCCGGAGGAGCTGGTGGTGCTGGTAGATCTCTCGGTACTGGTGGGGGTGGTGGTGCTGGTGGCGCCGGTGGTGGTGGTGGAGTTGGTGGTTCTGGTGGTGTTGGTGGTGCTGGTGGAGCTGGTGGTTCTGGTGGTGCTGGTGGTGGAGGTGGTGCTGGTGGTGGAGGTGGTGCTGGTGGTGCTGGTAGTGCTGGTGGGACTGGTGGTGCTCTTGGTGCTGGTGGTGCTGGTGGTGCAGGTGGTGCTGGTGGTGCTGGCGGTGCTGGCGGTGCTGGCAGTGCTGGTAAAGCTGGCGGTGCTAGTGGCACTGGAAATGTTGGTAGTTTTGGGAAGTCAGGTAATACTGAATTAGGGGTTGCCAGAGGCTTATATTCTGTTCGGGGAGGTGAGCATATAAGTGGTGGTGTAAGAAGAGTTGGTGATATCAGCAGAGTTAGTAATTTTGGAAGAAACGCTGGAAGGTCCCTTGGAAATGTACGTCTTAATGCTGCTGACACTTTCGGTGATGTCAGAGGAAATGCTGGACGCACCTTTGCTGTTGGTGGAGAAGGTGGCCTCAGTGGAGCAAGTGCAGCACATGGCCCTGACGACTTTAGTAATGCGGTTAGCAGTGGAGATCTTGGTAATGTTGGTAGACAGGGCGGTGCAAGTGCAACTGCAGGTGTAAAATATGAACCTGATCTTGTTTGTGGACAAGATGGAGCTGACGGTGCAGACGGTTCAGATGGACCGGATGGCTCAGTGGGTGGCAAAGGGGGAAAAGGCGGGAAAGGTGGTTGTAGAACGGTTGGTGGAGCAGACGGCGCAGATGGCAATAGTGGATCTGCATCTGTACCAGGTGCTGTAACTGCAACTGCTTTTGCTCAAGCAAATTCCAATGGACATAGTTTTGCACATGCTTCATCCTGGTCTAAGCCAGGCCATGTAAATAATTTTGGCAACGAATTTTTAAATTATATCAAAAAAAGAACTTGGTGATTTTGGAAGATAGTCATTGATCAGGAATATTATCATGATATCATCGTTAGATAGTAATTAACACGAGGCAAAAATGGTAAAGCCATACTAAACCAAGAGGCATACACAATTATATATAAGCTCCTTTAATTTAAAAATTAATTTAAGTGCAATTGCGTAGTATTCAAAAAATAATTTTAGCTTTTAAAGATTGTTTTTTTAATATTTTTGCAAGCGAATAAATAAATATTCACAAGAAAAATTTAAAAATTTACTAACGAAGTATTTATTGAATACAACATCTGAATAAATAAATAAAAATAAAATAAAATAAATAAATAAATAAATAAATAAATAAGTAAATAAATAAATAAATAAAAGATACACTGTATCAAACGTATTATTACACTATTAAGTAAAATTTTGTCGGAGTATTTTAAACATAATGGATATTTTTCTTAAAAATGTTAGACAACTAGTTTTCAAGCATACTTTCCAAAATATGTCTCTTTCTAAATAAAATTTTTTGTTCTTCTAAAAATTTTTGTAAGAATATTTGTAAAGAATATTTGCCATTCTTTTCACGACCTGCAGCACTTACGATACGCAGTATTATGCGGTAACATGTAACAGCCAGAAGAAGTTAACATTGGCACATTTTTTATTATATCGATTTACTGTGAATCACTTTATGAATTTATATAACGTTGTCTGCTTGCTTTTTGTCTGTCCATGTAAATTTGAACTTATAAGTTTATTGATGTGCAGTAAAAGTTTATGAAAACACTGGAAACTTCAAAGCCTTATTATTTCCGGCAGTCGTGATAGACATTTTTAAAAGTCCATTTATAAAAGCATAATGAAATGTAACTTTTCAAGTAAGTGGAATACAGTACTTTTAATGAAAATATATTATTTTAATATGTTTAGTAGAAAGTCCAATTTTTTGTGGCAGAAGCATTTGTTTTTTGTAACTTATAAACAATAAAAAATGTACGCTCAGTTCAAGAACATGTTGCATTTCAATCCTGGTTTTCCGAGCAATTGGATTTCTTGATTTTTAAGTCTTGCCGTTAAACCCACATCAAAACAAGAAATTCAAATGGACTTGATCGACTTTTTCCTTTAATCATAAATTTATATTTAAAGGAAAAAATTTCATTGGTTTAGCTTATGCGATGCATAAGTAATTAGTAAAAAAAATAAAAACGTCAAAAAGGGATAACTTGATATGGTAAAATATCAAATAGGCGTGCGCACTCTACTTTACTTTTGAATAATCTGAACATTTGTGTAAAGTGTCAATTATGTACCTTTTGATGTGTCGCTTAAATGGAGGCAACCAGTCCCGAGAAGCACCTGCTCAACTGGGAGTGGCTCATGAGATGGTTGTTGGTGATGCCGGCCATAAGGGTGCATCATGAGTTCACGAGATCCAATCCAAAAATTTAATTTGGTACCACGGGATCACCAGTTTTAATATGGCCAAGTGGTGATATTGAGGTTGGCTTCGTGGGATCTGTGGTGCCTATGTCGCGGGCGTAGCTCGACTTATATTATGTTTATATTATGTGTTATACTATATGCTTGTCGTGCAGGGTGTCATTTCCCGAATAAAATGGCTAGATGGATAGGCTTATTGGGCTAAGCTAATCTAAGCCGAGGAGTAATTAGAAGGCTCCAAATCCTTACGCCAAGGATTAAGCCATGTATATAAGGTGCAATATAGGCTTTAAATTGGAAGCTAGTCGTGACGGTAGCCTGCATCCTAGCGATCAGTTGTACGTTTGTGTACCATGCATTTGAGCCTTCCCAGCAGGTATGCATGTAAAACACTAACAGCATATCGCTTAAATTTGTTTAACTTAATTTGGTATAATACATTTCACATTTCTTGATTAACATTTCTTGAGAGCATATCTATCTGCAGAGTCACCTGTCTCTTTCCTAATTATTTTATTTTGAATTAGTTACTTTACCTTAAATGTCATTTTGTACACTGGGCTTTTTGTGCAACTTTAATTCACTTTACTTTAAGCATATTTAAGTACGAGAATAAACACACTACAACACAGTTTGCTTCTAGTTAGATTTAGAAGTAAACTTCAATACTTTAAATATTGTTAAGTTAGATGCTAAAAGTATATGCTAAAACACTTGATTCAACTTATTAAAACACTACATTCAAGTTTTCAGTGTTATCTGTTATACTCTTATTATCTCGAATTTAATAAAAAGCTAAGAGGCTTGTTAAAACTTAATATTCTTTGTATATTTGTAGTATACTTTAGAGCATCAATTAATAAAAAAATGTTTTATCTCTAATAATAAATTTTCTTTTATAGCTTTGTAGATTCATTGAACAAGACTAACTACAATTTTGTTTAAATTCGTTCCTTGTACAAACGGCGATCGACAGTAAAGAAAATAAAGTATTACTAATAGACGGAATATATATTTTGCCATTGTGCTAATGATTTGTTTTTTAAAGCTATATTTTTGAAAAGACTAAATCTTGGACAACCTTTACATGATGGACGTTAACTTTTGAATTTTGTATAGACAATTTAGCATCACATTTAATATACATACATTTTTAAAGGCTAAAAGCAAATTTAATATCTTGGAATTTTGTTTATTCATGTTTTATTAAAATAAATATAAGTTATTTTAGAAGTGATTTAATGGCAATTTACATAAATTTTCATAATTAAAACACTAGGAATTTTTGCTTTAAATATGAAATGATCACAGTTTAGACTACACTGTAGACATAGAGATATAACTAATCACTAGGGCAGCTCGGTAACATAACAATACTGTTGAGAAATTTGTACAATTTGTCACGTTCAAAATTTCAAAGGATTCTGCAAATAATTGTCGACAGCTGTACCAGGGCCGCATCACAGAGAGAGATATTCAAATGTATTTAAGAAAAATGAAAGGTATTTTTTGCATTGCTATGCCAAAAAGTACGAAATCTATGTTTGATACCATGGACTTAAATCAGGAAATAAATGGCTGAATAAGAACCAAAAATTTCAAAATCGCTTATCTAAAATATATCAAACTTTTCCGCATTTTCAGCATTTAACTGTGGCACAATAATTCAAGTTAATTTTTCTGTAATTTAGTGATTTAATTAAAATTCATATTTCAATTTGTCACAAATTTTTGTTTAAAGAATTTAAATAACATAGCAAATAAATTCTCATTAATTGATCATTTCCTTTCCTATTTTCTTATATTGTATCATAATAATAGAAATAATCGAAATTATTAAATCTTCAAGCAAGTGCACTTTAAAATTAATAACTTCTAAATAATTTCAGTTAATTAGTCGCATAAAATATGAGCATATACGATAATATTATGTATTTATATATGCAATTAATTTATTAGCTGAAACAATTAATCAAAATTATGTGACTTCATTTCAATTTACAATTCATTTGTAATTTAATTAGCATATAAAAGGCAAACAACTTAAACCACATATATAATAAAGTTATGCTATTCCACTCACTCCACAAATGTTTAATATATATGTAGCAAAATATCTGTTTATTTTATAAAAACATAAATGCTTATGAACACACATGCATACACACACTCATATAAACATGCAAACATATAAAATTTTTTTAACAAGTTAACATAAAGTTTTATATGTGTGACGTGTTTTAAGCGCCACCACCCATTCTTAATTAATATAATCGCTTAATAATAGTATGATAACAAAAGAAACAAATACAAAAATCAAATAAATAAATATATTGAAAGTCAATTGCTTAATAAGAATTATTAGAATATTTTAAACAAAATTTTGCAATTTAATAACATTTTGAGAAATCTATTGAATCAACAGATGTAAAATCTAAAAGTTTAGGTTAACTTATTGCTCTAAGAAAGGCCAGCAAAGAATATAAATATTTTAAACAAAAAAAGTTTGAAATATTTTTTAACTGATAGCACATAAAATTGGAGATTAAATTAAGTGATTACAAGAGCCAGCTGAACAGCAAAAAAATTCTTCAAAATAATTAAGTGCTGAGGTAATGTTACAAAATTTTATTAAATTGAAGCGTTTTATATGGTAAGATCTTTCATTGTTCTTTCTTTAAATAAATGTAATTTAGTTCCATGAAAATTTATATTATTATTATAACAATTGATTTCATTGCATCATTTTATTATTCATTAATAATCACATATATATATATATATATATACGATTCGCTAATATGCATAAATTTATGATAATATGATTTAAGTATTTACATAGAATGGCATCACTTTTATCATGATTATATAAAGTTTTACCATCCACATAATGCATAGCGGTAAATTTTGATGCGGCCATATTTTTAGACGTACAAAAACTGACTAAATCATCCGATATTTGTGTATGAAATGGTAGACAACGTAATATAGCCTTCGGTATATCAATTGTACTGCCACCAACACATTGCAATTTCGAAGGTGTTATAATTTTAATCATATGACATTTATTTAAATCGCTATAACCGTGCGTTATAAAATAATGACCTTTATGATCTTCCACTTCAAATACAATGTAAGTTAAAGATTTCCTTACATAATTATCAGAATATTTTATAATAGCAAGTTTTGGATAACCAGCCGTACAAATACGTTTCAGATTTTTATCAATCAGCGGTGTACACAATGTACCAAATGTTATAAATGGACTATTACTGATTAGCACTATTAAAAGCCAACTATTCATTTATTTTAATTTAATTTATTTTAAATTATTTTTCTATTTATTTATTGTTTTCTTTTACTGACTTTTTTTAAATGCTCCGTTTTGGTATCAATAATTTTGGCAATGAAATTTTTTTTGTCAATGTCATTTTACTTTATTTCATTTTATTTTATTTTCTAATTTACAATAATTGTCCAATTTTATGCATCACATGAAATTTTCGACTCATCACATACATAGTTTAACGACAATGCTTTGACAGTTACTTTGTCCCTACACAAGAATTCAACAAAATCGTAGTCACTATATTAATTGATCGAAAAAAATATCTAAAATCTAAACCACAAACATTTTAATGTAAATTTCTATAGTTTCTGGTATATTGCCTTCCTCCGAAAAATCAAAAAGTATCGATAAAAACAGACGATTTAAAAACAAAAATAAGAAAAGGGACAAAATTATATTTAGCTGAGGTCAAATCTCAGATACCTACCACCCAAATATCATAATTATGTAATTTAAGGTATAGGTTGTATAATTTCTATTATTCCTGGTCGATTTACGCGATATTTATACAAATTATATAAAATACGGTCTTTAATATTTGTACTAAATTTTAGTTTTAGCCATCAAGTTCTAAGCGAAAAATTATAAATATTTGTCTAAAAAAGAGGCGTCCTCAATTTACGTTACATTGTGGACGTGTTTTATAAACGATTAGATCCATTTTCAATACCAACGTACATGAATTTCCAATGCTTCTGCCAAATTTCAAGTCCATATTTCTTTCTTTGCGATATAGAGAATATTTATCATATATGAGCCTACAGATAGACGGACAGACTTGTTTGTCTAAATATAATGACAAACATTTCGCTGTAGTTTATAAAAGAATTTCTTCGATTATTACTTTACTTTCTTCTGACTAAAATAAATAAGATTTCTTACAAAAACGTCATGATAAGAATACAAAATACTAGTTTCAAAATGAAATTTAGTTGAATATGACTGCAGAAATTTGTTTTATCGTCATATAAGACACCGCCGTCAACATAATGCATCGCCGTAAATGTTGCTGATAATTGTTTACCCATACAATGACTGATTAAATCATCCGATATTTGAACATGAAATGGTAAGCAACGTAATATGGCCGCTCTCAAACGTATCGTTTTACCGGCACAATCAATATTACGCGGATTATCAAATTTAAATTTTTGACATTTCCTTAGTGAACTGGAACCATGACTTATGAAATACGAATCAGCACGATTTTCTACTTTAAAAACTGAATATGGTATACCAGGATTAGTATACTTATCAAAATATTTCTCTTTTACGTCTTGAGGATATTTTGCCGTACAAAGATATTTTAATTCACTATCGATTAATACATGACAACGTCTACTCAATGTATTAAATGGTAGCCAAGTACTATCAACTAAACCTGTACTTATAAAATTTGCCAAAATAATATGCCACCACAACCATGTCGCATTATTTGATATCATGGCACTTTCGTTTTAGAATTTTGAATCCACCGTTTTTTCTTTGATTTTTCTTTTGGTGCTTGCTTTTTTTACATATGTATATATTTTTATTTTATTTTATATTTTTTTTTTTTGATAAATTTCTTTCTTTTCCTTTAATGTAGCCCACATAAAAAATAAATAAACGAAAAATACCTTAAAGTTATTTAGCCAGTTTTTTATTTCAAATCGGAATTTATATAAAAAGTCAGTTAAGGTGATGAATTAATAAAAGGAAAACGTTTGTCAAAAAGTACATGAAATTTAAAAAAAAAGAAAATTAAATTACTTTTGATAAAAATTTGAAAACAATTGAAAAAACTTGAAAAAATTTTGTAGAACGGCAGTTCTAAAAAGGCCATTTATTTATATTCAATTTATATATAATTTGATGAAATATGTTATTCCGAAATTAATGATTTTAAATGTAAGAAGTTTTTCATCGAAGCTGAAAATAAAATTTGAACTAATTAATTACATTCTACACTGTTTATTCGAATGGAGTATTAAAAGACCTTGAGATAAGCTCAACTGACTGCATTGATTTAAGCGTCATGATCGAAGTTGGCACATATAAATTTATTATGAATATTTAGGTTGTAGCTTATGAGTTATTTTAATGAAATTTCATAGCTGATGGTACTTTCCCTTAAAAATGTATAAAATGTATGGACGACTATCTCATTTCTAAAAAATTGTTATTTAAAACTGATAAAATCAATTCAAAATAGTTCGATGACGCGTTAAATAGAACCTGCCAAATTTAGTCTGAATCAATAATCCATAATTTGAATAATTTCTCTTTCTCCATAAGAAACTTTTCCAATCATTCGAAAATAAAAATTTTGCATTTTGTTCTCTGAGTTATAATTCACTCTCTTAAGTTTTTAATTACATTAATCCAAATGGTTCTGCGGTCGCGTCCATTTCTACTTTTAATACTAATTTTTGTTAAACAATTCGCATGCCATCATTTTTTCTGAAATTATCATTAAATTGATTTATAATCATTCTTATCTTCTATTAGTCTAAAACAACTAGAACTTTGCCTTCCTAAATACAAATAAAAATAAGTAAAAACTTCATGGTGTTTTTTTTTCTGATCACATAATTTTGTTCTCAGTTTATTTGTCTTTGCATGCACTTCTGTGTTTATTTTGTTTTTGTGTTTGTTTGGCTTGTTTATTTATTTCTTTTTTGTTTGTTTTGTATTTTTTTTTTCATTTTGTTTTGCTTTAACTTCTCATACAACTAAGTATTACACACATATTTACAATACATATACGTAAAATATTATTTACATTAATTATTAATTAATTAATTGTATTCGCTTTTTAATTTTATTTCATTTTTATTTGTATTTCATTATTATTATTATTTGCTTTTTTTTTGGGGGGGAGGGTTTTTCTTCTCAATCAGAATTTGCATTAAATTACTCTTAATTGCCAATTAAGGCGTATGAAGGTTTACTTATAAAGATCGATGTTTTTATGTGTGTGTATATATAATAGAATACAATAATATATCCATATATATATATATATATATATATATATATATATATATACATATATCAAAGTCGAAGGCATTGGCAATCATTGGCTATATTGTTTACATATATCTATAAAGGTCGTCTTTCATTATGTTGGGGAATATGTTGTTGGTAGGACGGAAAGAAAGAAGGGATGTTATGAAAATGTGTTATTTAAGTGTCAAAATGCGTTTGGAAGACAATAGTATAATGAAAAGAAATAGGAAAAGTCCATAAACCATTGACCGAAACGAAGATGTTTAATGGAGTTCTATTAGAAGGGTGGCAGTGAATATCGTCCATTGTTTGAATAATTAGGGATGTGTATATGTGAATATGTATTTGATTTTGATTTGTACTAATTTGTATTGAGAAATTACAAATGTACAAAGCTTTAATGAATTTATCCTAATTTTAAAGAGGTAAGAATAGGATTAAAGCGAAAAGAAAATGAAGATCTTAAAGTTCTAAGAAAAAGACTATTTAGTTTTGAAAGGATATTGTAGAGATAAGATTATTTGGGGATAGTAGTAGGTCTGCTATGTGGATTTTTGAATGAAATGAACTTTTCAATACTTTTCAATTAAAAAAAAATTAAAACTTAAAGTACAAGAAAAATTAAACTTAAAAACACCCGATCATATCTAATCCATTCCAATTAAAGATATACATCACTCAATTGTTTACCATTTAGCATAGTGGGCACCATAGTAACCACCATGGGCAGCAGATTTTGCACTTTCAGCAGCCAAGGCACTTAAATGGGCAGCACGGGCATGTTGTACTTCAGCTGGCTCTACGGGAACACCATTTTGTAAAACTGGGTAATGTAAAGGTCCCTTGTAGCGACCACCATAACCACCACCGTATGCACCAGCATACGCACCAGCGTAACCACCGGCACCACCGTAACCACCAGCACCACCGTGTCCACCAGCTCCACCAACAACATGTTGTACAGCAGTGGCATAATGTGCAGGACCGACAACACCAGCACCAGCACCAACGTGACCAGCATATGCACCAGCACCAACACCACCACCAACACCATCGTAATCACCATGGTAACTGCCATCATCGTAAGCACCACTAGCACCAGCTTCAGAAGCAGCTTTAGCTACAGCGGCGAAATGTGCTGCTTTGGCATGTTGAACTTCGGGGGTTTCGGCGGGGACACCTTGATGAGTAAGAACGGGGACATGGTAACCTTTAGAACCATCATAAAAACCACCAGCACCAGCACCTGCACCATGAGCACCAGCGAAACCGGCACCACCAAATCCAGCACCGCCATAACCAGCACCACCATGACCAGCTCCAGCACCAGCATAACCAGCTCCAGCTCCAGCATGAGCAGCGGCACTCAAAGCTTTGGCATGAGCAACAGCATGTTGAGCTTTAGCAGCTTGTACATCGGGAGTGTCTAATGGAACACCATTAGGCCCTAAAACAACAGGAGCTGCAGCATGGCACCAGCAAAACCGGCACCACCAAAACCATGTCCAGCAAAGACAGAACGTTTGTACAAATGATGACCATGACCGTAACCGTAACCGTGACCATCATAAGCATCACCAGGTCCAGCAGCGGCCGCTTTAGCGGCAGCAACAGCATAGGCGGCAGCATGGGCAGCTTTAGCATGTTGTACTTCAGGTGTTTCAACTGGTACACCTTTAGCATCCAATACAATGTTAGCTTGAGGGTAAGCATGACCAGAAGCATAATGTCCTGCACCACCGAAATTAGCTACAACAGGACCAACAGCACCAACAACAGCAACACTGGGTGCCTTTGGCAAATTGGTACCAACAGCTTGGAAACCATGATGAGGATCAGCAACATATGATACCGATTGCAATAAACCATGACCATCAACATATGAGTAAGAGCCGCGTGTTACGCCATCATGAGAACGGCTTTCTTGTTTCTGCGAGTTTGGATCCGCATAACCATATGAATATGAATGACTGTAAGGATCTAAACTAGCATATTGAGTGGAGACAGCACCTCCATGTAAATAGGTGGCCGAGCATGTGGTAGCAATGAAAGCACATAAAACGACCTAAAATTTAAAAGCAAAAACAAAGACAAGGAAGAGCAATTAGTAGAATTGTCAGCTACCACCAAAGTTTTTTGTGCAACAAGTGTTTCTTCAATTAGTTGTTTATGTATATTTTTGTTGTTTACAAAATCTTTATGAGCAAATATGAACATATATAAATATATAAATATATAATGTAATGCATAATATTAAATGCCACCGTAATTACAATTTGTATATGAGTTGCATGCCATTTATTAACGCAACTCAAAACTGTTGCAATCAATTGGTTTTTTTTTTGTTTTCTGCTCTAACATTCAACATCAGTCGTAACATTAACTTCATTCATTGCTATTGTTATTGCCATTCTTGCTTATTGCTACTGTGGCTGATTATTACAATAACACTGCACAATTTATAATTTCTATCTGCAACATGTACATATATACATGAATTGTTGGTGTTATGCCCTACATCACTGTAGGCGGGGCTCACTTTGAACTCAGTATTTCAAAACGGCGTCAATTTATGAGACGTTTTTAGCCGATTGTTTGGGTTTGTTAACTTCTTTGTTCAATCTATGCCCATGAATTATTTTTATCACCCACATAAACGTCTTTGGAATGGTACTATAATAAAGTTCATTTGAAAACGGTGGGAAATACGACCACTCTTCATATTAAAGTCTCATTTTGAAAGTATTTGTTATACGATTAAAATAATTCTTAATGTACTTGAATACAACTTGTATGTAGAGATTTAGAATATGGGTGGAAATTGTCGGTTTCAAATTTGGATTAGATTCGATTGGTTTGATTATGCCATAACTTTCAAACTTTGGCTACAATTTTATACAATTTTATGATTAATCAAAAGGTCATTTTGTGGTTTAGAATAAGATCCGCAGATATTTGAATCAGATTCCTCTTATGTATAAAATACCTTTGTAAAAATTTCTCACATTTTATATATATAATTATTCTATTTGCTTGTTATTAAAATGAGCCATACGGTTTGGGTGATCCTAGTAGTCGGTTCCTATTAACTTTAATGTATTAACTAATTCATTTATGTAATGAAAACTAAGGCAATAACATTAAAATTGTAACAGTGGCATACAAATGCGAATGAATGAAATGACTTTTCTTTGTTGTTTTTATTTTATCTTAATGTGTTAAGTTTTTTTTTATATATTTTTTATACTTCTATTAATCATAACTAGATGAATAACAACAACAATAATAATGATGGTAAAAAGTATCAACAACAACATTAATAACGAAAATGGCAATAAAAAAGAAGTTGTAGCCACAGTTATAACAATAACTATATACATACACATAAACACACACACAACAATACTCATTACAATAATAAATACAACATTTATTTAGCATCTAGTTAGTAATAATTTACGGATTGCATTTTAAAATTTTAAAATTTTTGACTTTTACTACTTCAGAAAGAGATAGTAACGGATAAAAAGTGATAGAAAGAAAGAAAGAAAGACATATAAATAAAGAAAATAAGCAGACAAAAAAGTATAAAAAAATTCCGGTGAATGGGTTTAATGAATTAGTAAACTATTCCATTACAATTATTTTATTTTTGTCGCTTATAATTTTTTCCTTTTGCTTTAATGTAATAATATTCAATGGGCCTTTGGTAAATATTGTTTATCTTTAAATGGTATAAATAAATTTCCGTGCAGCATCAAAATTCTTAAGTAATGCTTTGTTAAAATCTCAAAAACTTTACACAGACGTGAAGAAAGTGTAAAATAATAAGGTGAAAAAAGGGCAGTGGGTTCAAAAAATGGCCCCATTTAATACAAAATTTGTCATACAAATTTTAGCCGTGTATTTTATGCCAAGTGCGAGTTGTAACAAAATGTATGCAATATTTAAAATTATTTAGGCAAAAAAAAGATCTAATAAAGGGCGTGGTTTTAAAAACTATTATATATCGCTTATTTTAGATTGTTAATCTTATTAGGTTTTCATACTTTCAAATTGTGTGTAGAATATTTTAAAGATTTGCCAATAGTGACAATGAAAATATATCAGACAGACAGAAAATGATTCTAAATGGAAAACTTTCAGAAAATCCTTATTGTCTTATCTGTTATGTGTAACATGCATTCGCTCAAATTTCTTACATTTGAGACCGCAAATGAAGTAGGTATCAAAAGCATCCAAAAAAAAGTAAAATAAAATAAAATAAATTTGAAAAATTATTTGTTCTACTAATATTGTGACAGTAATTGTATTGTAACCACAAATGCAATAAACAAGTAACAATAAATGGCGACAAATATAACAAATGAATGAGTCAAATAAATATGGCAACACAAATTATATATATTTAATAAATGAGTTCACATATAATTAAAGAAAAAAATTTTTAAATATTCATTAGATTAATGCCATATTTTTAATATTATAAGTAAATAAATCACTTGATATATTTTTATTTTCCTTTTTTTTTTTAATTCTCTGTTTCTTTTTCTCTTTTTTGTAAATTAATTGATTAAGTTTTTAAGGTCTTCTTACACTCATTTGTACACACTTTACTATTCAATTTAAAATTACCAATGCCTTAAAGTAACTAAGGTGCTTTAGTTTTGGAAAAGAGCAACTAAGAAATCAAAACTGCATAAAACCAAAATTATGAAAAACCGCATAGAATTTATTAGATCGAATGATAATTGAAAAATATTCTTATGAAATGAATATGTATATATAGAAGAATTATGTAAGATAATTGAAATACACTACGCCCTAAGAAATTTATGCCTTTCCTTAAATGTGAAATTACTTTAACCAGATTTTTTGTAAAAATTTTTTGCTTGTTATTTCCTAATTGTAAATTTGATTCCTTATACGATTACAAGTTTTTTTTAACACTCTACACTGTTAATCTTATTGATCTTATGGCATATGGAAACGTTACCGTCATACGATATTGACTCTGAAATAATCTTCACCATCTAATATATATATTAAATCAAAATAAAATTTAAATAAAAATAATTTAAAAAGTTTGTCATATTGTAGGGAGATTAAAAAAATGTCATTATTTGTTTTAAAAGTGTTACTTTGAATTATAGAAAATAACATTTATTAATTTTAAAATGATTTTTGCTTGTTTTAAGAAAAATTGGAACTAATTAAAATACATTTGAATGTTACATATCTCTGCATGAAATTATAATAACCTAAATGGTGTAAAGTATAATAAATGATTTTAGAAACTTTAACATATTTTAAAATAATTTAAATTTACATAATTTTCTCTTTTAAATTGTAATTAGTAAACATTTTTTCAGCAGACATTTAATTACTAAACAAATGAAAAAAGTGACGTTTGTTTTTTAAGTCTTTTGATTTAACTCGTTTATATTGAAACAAATTAGAAATTATAACGGAATTTGGCAGGTATGTAAAAGAGTACTAAAGAGAGAGGGACAGTGGAAGAAATTTGAAGAGATTATAAGGTATTTGAAGAGATTTGGAGAGAATGGGAGAGGAAAACAGGCAAATGAAAAAGTGGGTGTTCAAAAGCATATTTCATCTATAAATATATTCCCTTTTCTTTATTTATGTATTTAAATTTTTAAAAAGACTATTTTGCGTTAGGATATATATTAGTTTAAGGCAAAGTTCGTGGTGAATGATTTGTTTTGTTTTTTAATTTTTAATGCTTCTTCTTCTAGTTAATTAAGTTTTCGAGAACTTTTGGCGTTTGGCACTCTTTAATTATCCTAAAAAGGTGTCTATAAAGTATACAATCACATTGATTGTTATCTGGCCAAAATGCTTTATCCTTATAAATTTATACTTAAAATTGGACAAAAAAAATTTCCCAATCAATTTGTAAATGTTGACAATGTATTGAATACTATAATAATTGTAATCCACCTTCGAATAGAATTGTTAGAGCTACAATACACTAATTTAATTTGTTAGAATTAGAATTGAATCGCTTAAGATCTTATGATTATTTTCCTAATTTTCTTGTATGAACATTTTGCGTTTGTACTCTGGAGAGAGTTTTGTTTGAGAAAGGCCTTTTTATACATGAAGACACTTCCAGTTCAAAAATTAGTATCAGAATTAGAACTCAAGTTAATTTTTATAATTACAATTGATTATAATTGTTAATTCGTTTTTCTATTTTTTTGTTTTGTTTTTTTTTAACATTTTTTAATGTTATCTTTGTTAGAACTATTTATGAAATAAATATGAAAATTAAATATAGACATATATTTTATTATATTCTTTTGTACTTACAAATTGTTTCATTTTGATTATTTTCTATAAAATTTTTTTCTTACTAGTAGTTTAAAAACGAAATCACAAATTATATTTCAAAAAAATTTTAATCACAATAATAAGCAATATCCTTCAAAATGATGTTGTAGGCAGTTACTTATTTCTTTATATATATATATATATATATGTATATATATATACATATATGGACATATATATATATTTAATATATGTTATATATATATATATATATATGTTTTGTAAACACACACACACACAATTTAAAATTTAATAGCTCAAAAAAGTAAATATTTCAAATTGATAAATTTAATGTTTTGTGATCTTAACCCTCCTAGAATAACGCGACTAGGACTGTTAACGAACTGTGCTGACAAGTGTTTCTGCACACCAATATATACCCCTAATGATGGTAGAGAAAATACATTCAATAATAAGAACAATAACAACAATTATTACTACAATAAAATACAACGTAGTGAAAACGTAAAACTTCAATAAAAATGCAAAAGCAGCAGTAAAAGCAAAACGTAACAAAAAAAAAACAAAGCAACAACAAAGCAAAGTCCAAAAAAAAAACCAAAACAAAAACAAAAATTGAAAAAACAACAGAATTCAAATCAAATATGAAAATTTAACTGAAACTGTATTATTTAGTGTAAGCTTTGCGATGCCATGCCATAAAATAACAAAAACAAAACTAAACAAAACTATAAAGTAACAAAATACCGTGTACAGACCATAAGAATCAGTTATATACAATAATAGCAATACACGTGTATATGTGTGTGTGCGCTTATGTATGTGTATACGTTTATATAGGTTTGAGTTTATTGCATACAATTAAAGTAAAACAAAATGTACTTATTTATTGTTGCTGCTGCTGTTGCTTTACTTTTGCTTTTACTTTGTCTTTAACTTTGTCTTTTGTTTTGATTAACTTTATAAATTAGAGCAGCAATTGATGTGTTCAATACATGAACGTTCAAAAAAAAATCTCATACATACATACAAATTTATATATATGAGAATCCATAAATTAAATTAAAATATATCTCTTAACAAAATAAATATAAATAAATATTCAATCAAACATATAGAATTCGTTATATTGCATTGCATTGTACTCTATTTGCAGGCTATAAGATTCTCAAAGAGTTTCTTTTACTACAACAACTAACATTAAGAGAAGAGAAGTAAAGAAGAAGAAAAGTAAGCAAACAGGCGTTCGTTTTCTTTTGTTTTTGTTTTTGTTTGTTTCTTTGATTCTTAAGAGTAATGGTAGCATTAGTTTGCATATTTGTAATAATTGTAAATGTAATAACAATATTAATAATAATTGTATGAGTCCAAAGAAAAAGCATACAATAATGCTTGAAATAATAATAACAACTAAAAATTAAAAGAGAAAAGAAAACATTTAACTAAAATTCAATTTCTTTTTTTCAATTAAACAGTATTCAACATTTTATACACATGTTACGTTATGTTGTGTACAATATAATTAACAATTTTTTTTTAAATACCCAACACATTATGTATATTACACTGGAGATACATTTAAGATAATCTATTTTAACACATACATATACATATGCATATACACACACACGCTTACAAAAAAAACTTATAATAATTTATGTAATGAACATTTACATTCTTGTAATTAAAATTTACACAAAATTGTGGACAGAATAAAAAGAAAACATATATGCTTTAATATATCATACAATTGAGCAACATGTTTCAGAAACACCTATAAAAGTTTACAGCAACATCGATATCAACATACAAGGAAATAAATATATAATTGTGTTCCTATGGCTTAATGTTGGCAACATTAGTTAAATAATATAACTATAACGGTAGTTCTAACGATAACGATAATGATAACGTCGTATAACGGCAGATGCCTAATTTTCAATATTATTAATGCCATTTCTGATGATATCAATTTTCAAGCAACATGTGCGCCAAAAATTGCATGAATTTGAAACAGTTTTGAACATGAATGCTTAGGCATTGCTTTTTAAAAGCAATATTCGAAATTAACTAAGAATTATGAAAAAGGATATGCCGTAATAGATAAAACAGGGACACATTAACTAATCAAATTAATTAATTTGCAACCTATGAAAGTTGTTCAAAGATTAATCAAAAGTACTAGTTGCCTTTAGATACTAAGCATCTATATTGCTTAGTTCGATATAGATTCTATATTAAGATGACTGAAATATTTCGCAACAATTTTCTGCTAAAATCATCATTATCATCATCATCATCAATTCAATAAACTGTTTATTATGCTAGAGTCCAATTTGGGTTAACTGAAGTTTTTAAAGCATAAAAGGATTTAAATTACTTGAAACACTTTTGCCTGTTTTACCATAATTCTAATGGAAAGTTACATAGAAATTTTTATTAAGCTAAACCTTAATTCGAATGCAAAAAATTTCTTTGAGCATATTTTTAATCATCAATAATTATATTCTTGTATATAAATATGAATCATTCATATAAAATAATTAAGTAAGTAAGTAAAATAGATAATTAAAGTCTTATTAATACAATTAAAATAATTCTAGAAAACACTTTTTAAATGACTATTTAATATGTGACTTTTTCTATCATATATTTAATGTGGGCGTGAATAATACTTAGATTAAAAACATACTAAGTTTAATTTTGAAAAAAAAAATTGAAAGTATATGAAAGTTATATAGAAAAAATATGTAAAAGAAAATAGAAAAAAAATTGTAGAAAATAAAAAACACGGACCTCAAGGTAACACCCAACCAACCAGTTAAGATTCTTTAACTATAAGCAGACTTACTAAAAAAAAAAATCTAATAAAAGAAAAACAAAAAAACAAAAGCGAAAAAAAATCTAAGCGGCAAAAACAATTTCCAATAATTACTAGAAAATGTTCTTAAAGTGACAGGTAAAGTGAAAAAATAAATACTAATAAATTAAAATAAACCAAAAAAAAATAAAAATAAAAATATTAATTTAAAAAAATATGTATAAATATAAAGCAAAAAATATAAATCCCTTGTGGTCAATAAGAATTTATTAAAACCTTTCATTATATTTATTTATTGTTATAGTTGTATCTATGTATTTATGTGTAAATGTATGCATACAACCACATTATGTAGAATTAAATTCTTTATTTTGTAATTTATACCATTCTTCTTTTTTTTGTGTTTTTTTTTTTTTTTTTTTCTCTTTGGTTTTGTTTTTTGTTATTATTATTTTTTCATCTATTGTTATTATTTTTATCATTGTACTCAATTTTTTTTTATTAGTTATTTTCATTACGGT
The DNA here is from genome assembly GCA_023089585.1 of Melophagus ovinus. NCBI lineage: Eukaryota > Metazoa > Arthropoda > Insecta > Diptera > Hippoboscidae > Melophagus > Melophagus ovinus. The sequence continues at coordinate 7,650,377 of JAKKIB010000177.1, forward strand.
TTTCTCTTTTATATTCAATTTACATATTTTCTTAATTTGGTTTATAGTTATTTATTTCTATTTCTATTTCTATTTCTATTTCTATTAAAACTATTCAAAAGTACCAAAAAATAAAATTAAATTAATAAAATGAAAAAATCAGAAAATGCTAACAAAAACGAATTAAGATAAAAAAAAAAAATTTCAATAATAATAATTTTCAGATCAATGTCCATGTTGAACAAATTCATTTTCGGTTACAATTGCGACATTACTTGGGCGTTTGCCATGGTAAATCAATATAAAGAAAATTAACAAACACAATAACAATAAGAATAACAACACCAAATGAAAAATATAACAAATAAAAATAAAAATAAAAATAAATGATCATTGTAAAGAGAACTAAATTGTGCCAATACAAATATCAACAGCATCACCATCAACATCAGTACCTTTCAGCATCAGCGTTAATCCAGCCAGTATAAGTTTCAATTTCAGCTTCAGCTTAAGTTTCAGTTTCAGCTTCAGCATTTGCATCAATACCACCACAATTACGATCACTATCAATAAATAAAATCTAGTCGAGTAATCAATTTTGTAACTATTTTTGTTCAACCACAAAATACTTTATGCCACAATTCTTTTTCTAGTTTTCTATTTCATTTCATTTCATTTCATTTTTTTTTCTTCTTTTTGCTTATTTTGTATTTTTTTTCATTTCGGCTTACTTCTGTTTCTTCTAAGGTTTTTTCTTCTTCTTCTTCTTCTTCTTCTTCTTGTTTTGTATTTCATTTTAATTTTATCTACATTTTTTATTGTACACGTTTTCTTTCATTTTGTATTTGATTATTTTTTATTATTCAGATTTATTTATTTATTATTTGTCTCGATTTTCTTCCCTTTTCTGTTTTCTTTGAGCCAATTAAATCTATGGAAGGAAGGAAGATATAAATCGGCGACAATTTTGTTTATGGCAAAAACAAAATATTTCAAAACTCATACAACTCACACTTTTTACAAAAAAAATCATTTTTGACCAAAGAAAAATAAAAAAGAAAAACTTCTTTTACAAAAAAATGTAATTTTCAACGAAATTTATTTTCGAAAAATCTTTTTTTTTTTTGTTATAACATTTGAAACAAAAACTTTCTAAAACGAATCATTTTAAATAAAATTTGATAATTTTTGAAAATAAAATCATATTTTAAAAGCCAATTCAAATGAAATCTATTTTAAAAACAATTTTAACCAAACCATTTCATAAAAAAATTGCTTTTTAAAAAATCTTTTTTTAAAAAAAATATCTTTTCATTAAAATGTTTATTTTATTTAAGTAGATATTTTCTATTTGGTCAAGTTAATATAGTTGGTCAGGTTTCAATAAATGGCTTTCCAAAGCAAAGCAAGTCAAATATTTTGATAAACAAAAAACTGCCAGCTAACTAAAGCAGAAACCAAAGCGAAGACCAAAAATATTCTTACACAATTTCTTTAAGATCATTGGATTTTTTTTAAATAGCTTCTAAGTAAAGTCTGTAATTCTCAGATTTCTTCCACTTATTATATAAATACTAGATTAAAGGGCAGTACAAAGGTATTCTACTTAATTCTCAAAATTTTGATGTCTATATAATTCAAACATCTAAGCAAAGGGATCGTTTAAAAAAGTAAGAACAAAACAAAAAGAAAAAACAAAATAAATGAAATAAGAAAAAGAGGCAAGGTAAGGTAAGGTAAAGTAAGTTAAGGTAAGTTAAGTTAAGTTAAGGTGTAAGCTGTATAATAACACCAGATTTGGTGCACATAAAATTACATAATTTTTGTTTTTCTCTTGTCTTTGTTGTAGATTACAAGGCATGCGACCCATAATGTAAATGTGGACAAACGTATAGCAATATAAATAAAAGACAATAATGCAATGAACAAATGTATGTGGGTAAATGATAATTATATATATATATAAACGTATATGATATTAGAAAAATTTCTTACACTCTTAAACTCTACGTCGCCATCCTTCATCAAAAACTCAGCCGCCCTTAGTACAATCACAAGCAGCCTCCACACTTTTAAAACTTAATGCCATTTTTGGTTTGTCATTAATAATATTATTATCGCAAAAAATGTTTAATGAAAAAAAAAAAAACAAAAAAGAAAATTATATTTGACTGGAATGAAATTCTGGATACCCACCATCCAGACATCATGATATTACGACATAGAGAGAGAGAGAGAGAGACTGTTCCAGTAGTAAATAGAAAACATAAACATAAACATAAACATAAACATACAAAGTGAAAAGTTGGTATTGTATAATTTCGCGTAGGCGTGGTCGATATGCATAATTTGTAAACTAAGGTTCTTAATATTCTATTTTCTACCTTTTGTGAGTAATGAACAAAAAAGAATTAAATTTTACTTTAAAAAACTGAGGTGTTCTCAGTTTGCGTTGCATTGTAGGCATGTCCTTTAACCGACTTTTGCCAAAGTTAAGCTCGGTACAGACGGATAGACAGTTAGACGGACAGACAAACAGCCATTTCTAAATCGATTAGAATTTAAAGCTGATCAAGAATATGTATAGTTTGTAGGGCTCTTGATGCTTCCTTCTAGGCGTTACAAATATAATGATAAAATGAATATACCCTTAACCTTTCGGTGGTGGGTGTAAAAGAGATTAAATTACTATATGTACTTATAGATTGTTTATTTATGGTACTACAATTACAAAAATTTGCATATTTTTGCCATATCATGAACTGTTACGTATTTAAATTATTACGTATTTAAATATAAAAATATAAAAATATTATGTTTTATTTGTTACATAACCTACATAAATTTTACAGAGGCCCGTTCCTTTAAATAATATCTCATTTTTAAGATCAGAACCAAGAGATCTTCTGAGCGTCTTTTTACAGTTTTTCCTCTAAAAACATTACTGTTTACTTTAATGAAATAGTCATCGACTTTACGTCTCAATATGTCTGATAAAATATTGTTATTCTAACTCTGGATCTTTAGCATAATCTGACTTCTTCTAAGTTCGACTATTTAATTAGTGATTACTTAAGCAGAATGGAGATTAGAACAAAACAGGGCGGCCGCAGACAGAGGCAGTTCTAAGAAAGACAAGTGTTGATTTGATGTAAACTAAATTTGGCTTTTAATCCAAAATTTAATTACATATCAAATTCCATTAAAATATCTTATTAAGTTATGAACAGATGGACAGATGAACAGACATGCAGGGGTAAAGTTGGACTGATAGACAGAGGTAGAGATAAACAGATAGACTTGCAATATAATACTACAAATTTTATACTGTATAATTTTGGGTACATGCCAACAATTATTTTGACTTTTAGCTGTTTTGTACTCAATGTAAAATAAAGTTTTCTTTTTAAAGCAAAGTTTAAAAGTAATAAACAACTTAAAACAGCAATTGTTATCGTAAAAGGGCAAGCCCATCCTTAATTAAATGCGAACGAATTCTTTAAACGATTTGGCTTCCTTTTTTCATACACCATCTAAGATAAAACTTGATAGGGGAACTTTTAATATTTCTATCAAATTTCAAAGCGATATTTCAACTTTTACAATGAAGAGAATACAAATAACAAATTAGTCAGACAGGCATATTAAATCGCTTTAAAATTTCAAGCTCATTAAGAATATAATATATCGATCTACAAGTTGTCAATTTAAATGAACATTTTACTTGATTTATGCATCCATCAACTCAGTAGATCTATATAATATTTGCTTTTGATGGTTTTGTGTAACTTCAAAATAGTTGAATAAAAATGCCATATGAGTTGGCAAACACGAATGCCATTAATTTTTCTAAATGCTTTTGGAAAGATTAATGATATAGATTGTATGGACGATTTTCATTCGTTGTTATCCATATACATTTATATGTTTAATCATACGATCATTTAACATAAAAAATCAATAAGTTAAGCTGTGCACGAATTTAACCTCGCCCATTTTTCAAAGAATTCGTTTAACCGCAATAGACCGACCATAACAAAGAAAAAAAAAACAAACAATTTTTGTCACCATATTTTTTTTTATTCTAACGTATATTTTTTATTTATTTATTTTATATTTATCTAAACATATTTTTATAAATGCATATTTATATAAAGCACTCTTATAGATATACATACAGATTATTCTGTTAAGAGGGAAAGTTATACATCGTTTACATGCTAAAGAATCGTTAATAGTTTTTTTGGAATCAACTTGAGATAAAATAATTTAAAAAAATTAAATTTACATTTTAGAGTCAAATTTTACTTTACTTTTTCTAGTTTTGGAACGTATTCTAGAACATACTTTTGTATTAAGGTTTTTTTAGACGATGTATAATCGATCGTGATAAATTGTCAAATATCTCTGCCTCATACTTCTTTTTTTTTTGCTGTGATTAAAAAATCCAGCAAATGACTTTGAGGTTAAAAAAATATTACATTGCAACTTTCAAGTGATCTGATTTGATTGATTTCAGGAGGAGTATTCAAAAAGTATAATAATTCTAAAGCAAATTTACTAACTAAATTTACTAAATAATTAACAAAGTTTGCTAACTAAATATTTTGCATAAATTTTTTATGAAGTAAATTGTTCAAAATTGTCATTTTTAAGAAGTTTATAATTCAACGCTTTATGGAAAATGCTTGTAAAAATTGTCCATTTCTATGAATTAGATCCATCCAAAAAATTCCAATAAAATATCTTGAAAAGAAAGGTCAATACTTTCAAAACAAATTTTAATGAAGAGACATTAAACGCACAGATATAAAGACGTCCATAAATTGTATACAATCAGTTACTTCTACTCGCGAATAGATTCTAAGGAATCGTGGGTCATTATAGAGCTTTCTATTAAACAAATGTATAAGTAAAAAGCCAAAATATTATAAGATATTTTTCTCTTTAAAAGTATGTTTTTTTTCAGTTGACTTTTCTTTATGGGCGTGTCCTTTGCGTGATATTAGCAGCAAATCTTCTTCAAAAATTTTTCCTCTTATTACCATATTTCAAGTGGACTGTCAAACACTTCCCAACTGGAGAGTGATCAAAATATTCGAACAAAAGGCCAAATGGAAAGTCTAAATCGATTCGTAAAAATCATTTTTGTTGGAGGACTCCAAACATTGCGACAAATATCTAAGCATTTAACATGAAGATTATTTTCATGTTAAAATGCTTTCAGTTGCAACTCTTATCTCTTCAATTGTTTCATTCTCTGTTCTTGTACGAAATTAGATAAGCCGACCATTTCTATGGGTGGCATATGCTGTCTATGAAAATATTTTACATTTTATGTAGCATTTAACACACTAAACTAAATTGTTTTTTTTTGTTTTTTTTTGTTTTTTTTTTAATTTGAAATGTAAAGATCTAACTTAATTCCTGATTGCTATGACTTTTTTTTTTATTTTGTATTGATTATTAGTTGTTGTTGTAATGCCTACAGAATGTTTTGTACAAATATTATTCCATTACTAATAACATAAATATTAACACATTTTTGAAGTGTTTTTATTATCAACAGTTCAACAGTTTTCTTAATAATTTGCACGCTGAACAATATTTGCAAAATAAAGTGATGTAAGTTTATAGGAAGGCCTGCCATATGCATATAAGTTTGACGGATTTTGAAGAAGAAAAATCATCTACCACACTCCGTTTTATGATCAAGACCAAGCTTTGTTCATTTTAAAAGAAATTAGGAAATTCTTACAATCTAAAGCTTGATGCATTAAAGAGATGTAATTACAAATGGAGAGATGGATGCAAGGACGAATTGAAAAACGAATGAATAAATTGGCAAGCGGATTTAAATTGACCTAGAAAGTGAGACGTTTGATCTAATGGGAAATGAATCCATCTCAAATATTTTTTGAGATGGATAATATTAAAAACATTTGCACATAATGCCCATATGGTACGGATGGTATGGATCCCAGTAGCCTAAAGTACAATCTTTAGACTTGATATATTTCGGTCAGAGTTATATTATTTTATGGGAACTAATGTTCATTTTATAGTTTGTGGTGTTGCCATATGCATATAAGTTTGACGGATTTTGAAGAAGAAACTAAATACCCATAATTGGAAATAAATTTATAATGTCGCATCTTGATTCAATGAAAATTATTTAAAATCGTAACACAACACATATAAATCGTTGCATTTTTCTTTTCTTATTCTTTTCTATAATAAAGTAATTCAAATCATTTACCTATATAAAAATGTTTCACTTTCTTAATATATAACTCGCTTATTTAAGTTTTCTAAGTGAAGTAAAATAATGTGGAGTTGTTGAAAAGTCGACCATGAATGAGTTCATCTTTTTGATCTTTCACATGATTTCTTGTGGTATTCATACATTTAAAAGTTCAATAAATTTTAGTTGATTTTTTCTCTTTTGCTTGTCTTTATCTTTCATTTTATATAATAAATTATATAATTGTGATACATACTCTCTGACATATATAAATAGGCCATAGATAGAGAAATATAGGGCTCTATGAAATTATTCAAGAATTTTAATAATATAAAAATTCCTTGAAAAATGTGGGTAGAACGTTAAATTAGTATTAGACGCATGCACACATTTTACATAAATAAAAATTGAAATCACTTTATAAGGATTTAAAAAAAAGTGAAAAAATATATAAATTATATGAATAGAAAATAAACCAAACGAACGAACAAATAAAAACGACTTAAATCAAATCTAATCAAATCAAATGTAATCGTTTCAAATCAATATTTGTAAAATTATTTTAATAATATATTTTGTTATTATTGTTTTATATGTAATTTTTCTTTTTGTTTTTGTTTTGTTAATACTTTTACGATTTTCTTTTTTTTATTTATTTTTATTTTTATAATTCTTATTTTTCAATATTGTATTGTTTCTTTTTTGAATTTTTTATTGCACTTGTAATTGTGTGCATGCAGCAATAATGTTCAGTTCAATTTACAATGAGCTTTACATTTTATCAGATAGGAGGCAGAAAATTTTTTGATTGTTGTTGTTTATTGCACATGCAATATTGTTGGCTTTGTTCAGTCAGCCGCTTACAATAGGTCAGGCTTGCAAATGTTAAATTGTGTACATAGAGTTTGTTATTATTGTTTCAATTTTTTTTTTGCCAATTTTTTTCTAAGCGCTTTCAATTGGAATATCAACAATAATCGTTTTGTCACACATACATACACATACTTACATATATAAACACCCATTATCCAGCAGAAAATCGAAACTGGATCGTCGTTGGTTATTTAAAAAAAAGCACATTTACACAAATATACTTCTTTATACCAAATATGGCATGTTTTAATGACCTTAAAATGTGTGCGATAAATTGAAAAACAGACCAAAAAAAAAAAAAAAAGAACCGTAGAAAAAACAAAGAAACAAAAAATAAACAAACAAAACAAAAAAAAATAAAGAGTGAAAAACACAAGACAAAAGGAAAACAAATAACTGAATAAAAATTGCTGAAGTTCCTCAAGTTGTAGCATTTGAAAAATTATTCAAAAAAAAATAATGGACAACAAATACAAGATACATATTTTAAAAGCATAAGATATTTTTAATTGATCATTGCCAGTCAACTATTAAAAAATACCCTACACATACATACTAATTGTTTATTCCAATGAGTAAAATTAAAATATAAGGAAAAGTAAGAATCATTGAAAAGTTTTTTAAAGTTTCTATCACAAGAAGAAAAAAACAAGGAGTAGCCACCCAAAATAATCATCTGATTCTCAACACATCATTTTTAAATCGAAACTTGCAAATACAAAATTTATATACAAAATTTCATCATAATGTACTTAAAATTGAGACCCCTAATTTGATAATGAAATGTTTATGGACAGATGGACAGACAAGCTTAAATCAATTTCAAATAAAAATAAAACATCTACGAATTAAACGCCATAATAAAATTTAGATCTGTTTTTAAATAATTCGTTATTCTTAGAGATAATTAAAGAATTTTCTTTCTTTAACAGAATTGCTTTTTGGCGCTTACATAACCAACAGATAATGATGTGGCTATTTTGAAATTATTTCAAACAAAATAATTTATATTTTGGAGGAGAAATATTTAAAATATTTTTTCTTAATTGACATAAGAAAAAAATCCATTAAATGAAAAAGCAAAACTAAAATAAGTAATTTAAAATAATTGTACAACATTGTGGTGAATGAATTATCAAAATAAAAATTTAAAAAGCCCCCCCCCCCACCAAAAAAAAAAAGAAACCAAAGCAAGCAAAAACCCAACTTCTTGGTGAGCACAAATATTTTTATGGTTACAAATTCATTCAAAATTGTCAGACTTTTTCTTCTAGATTCTTAAACCTTTTATAAAGAAATAAAGAAAATTATATGTAACATTTTTAGCAATTTTGGTTTTTGGGGAACAACTTTATAACCAACACTTTTTTCATTGCATTCATTTTCTTTAAAGTTCTTTAACGTCAAAAGGCTTTCTGTTAGATTAAACAATGTGCGTGTGTATGTACACATGATTATTGAAATATACATTACACTTTGTATATTTGTATAAAAATTTGTTTTACTACCATTACTTTGAACATACATGAAATTCGGTTACTTGAGAAAATAATTTTGTAAGTTGGTGTTAGATATCTATGAATTATTATTGAATATTAGTATCTAAAGTCAGTATGCGGGGGCGAATTTTGTAAATGATATCAAGTACATTTTCTATATGTATTTTTAATTTATTTAGACGCGATACAACAAGTATATGCTTTGGCAAGTATATCGTGCAAAATGTAACCCTTGACATTCACAAAATTATATAACATTTTCCATTCCATTCTACAACTGGCCCAATTTAATCATTACTATATATATATATATATATATAAACATATATGAATGTATAATGTACAACATTTCATGAATGAAATTGTATAATTTTTTGGGCTAATATTTTTATTGTTGCTATTTAGCTGGTAGATTTGTTGTTACAGTTGTTTGTTTACCTTCAAACCAAAAAATATATATAAATGAAATATATAATTTTAAAATTAATACTTGCACTTAAAGCATCAGAGAGATGGCGTAAAATAATCTATCACACTTCGTTTTATGATCAAGTCCAAGCTTTGTTCATTTTAAAAGCGTAGGAAATTCTTACAATCTAAAGCTTGATGCATTAAAGAGATGTAATTACAAATGGAGAGATGGATGCAAGGACGAATTGAAAAATGAATGAATAAATTGGCAAGCGGATTTAAATTGACCTAGAAAGTGAGACGTTTGATCTAATGGGAAATGAATCCATCTCAAATATTTTTTGAGATGGATAATATTAAAAACATTTGCACATAATGCCCATATGGTACGGATGGTATGGATCCCAGTAGCCTAAAGTACAATCTTTAGACTTGATATATATTGATCAGACTTATATTATTTTGTGGAAACTAACGTTCATTTTATAGTTTGTGATGTTGAATTTCAAAGAAAAAGCGTTTATATTCTGGACGATTAACATAATTCGTCATATGAGAAAGTGGGCCTGGCTTACATAGTTCCTAGAAAATTCAAATATGGTCTATTAGTATCTTTAAAAATGTTCTTCTAGTTCAGTTTTCTTAAAACTGTTGGCCGGCCAAAAGATTACGGTTAATCCGAAAATCGGAAATTAATTATAAATATCTGAAAAACAAACATTTTGATATCAGTTTACTAAATACATCTCTGCAAAGGAGATTTGCTATGATAAATTAAATTTTGCTCTTACTCTTTTAAAGTATAAGTTCTATTAAATTGTTTTATTTTATTATTTATTATTATATTATTTATAACAAAAGGTAAATATGTTATAACATCAACAATTGATGGGAGGAGAATTAAAATATCTAAATATCTGTATACATATTTATTTCATAGGCAACTGAAAAAGAGATGATTAAAAGGTAAGAAGTAAAATGAGATGAGATGGCGAGTTGTTCATAATTTCAATGCAGTCAATTATATTGAGATTGAATTTTAGTAGGAAAAGTAAAATAGGGCGATGAAGCGCTCTCACATTTATAAAAAAGAAGTGCAATCTGAAAGAAGAAAAAAAAAGAGCTAATTAATATTTTAAAGAAAACAAGTTATTCGTTATTTTCATAGAGCTTTGTTTTCTTAATATAAACTTTTCTTTATAGATCACAAATTTTCTATGTGTTTACAACGAAATGTAAAATAAATTATACATTTTTTTTTTTTTGTAAATCTCTGCCAATAAAAAGTTGTATTAAATTGAAAATGAGCGAAATACTTAAGACAAACATTAAAGAAGTAGTTTGTGCAATTATGCTGAAGAAATTTTGAATGCCTTAAGACTTCTCACGCTTTTCCTCTAATTGATTAGTCTCGAAAAGAGCTAATAAACTAATAAATTCTAGAGCGTAATAAATGCTTTGAAAAGTTTTTTGATACAGAAAATCACGCCATCTAAAACTCTTCAAACAGTATTTTGACCGAAGATCTGGTCAAATAGAAAACCGGCCAAAAGACTAAACTGAAATTCTATATAATACGAAAATTATGAAAATATTCAACACATGGCAAAAATTCATTCACAATAATTATCAATAAATACTTGATTAAAATTTTAGGCAGTATTTGGCAGCGGATTATTTTTTTAAATGATCCAATATAAATATGCGTATTACAGTTTTGTATCAACTTGAAGCTTGATTGATTATAATACCAACAAAGCAACAGCAGCAGCAACAATTGCAATAAACTATTTATAATTATTATGAATTTTATAATAATATTAGCTAAAAAATTTACATATATATGTAGGGCAGCAATGCATGCACTATTAATTCTATTCCATTTTTACATTTTCATTTTTCATATTGTCAACAGAATTTGCCTTTCTCTATTAAACGGTTAACAACAAACGATATGATTATTATTTTGTAAATTAATTTTAAAAGAAACTTAACTTTACATATTAAATTTTATGAATTTAAAATATTCAAACTTGAAAAATTCTCTTTTTCTTCTTGGAAACATTTTATGCCGTCAGTCCATCCGTCCAATCTAACTAGACAAATTGTTTAGCAAATATTTTTGAATAACTATTACAATTTTAACTTCTTTTACTCAAAGCACAAACGTCTCAATAAATTGAAAACACATTAACAACAATTAAGTGAACTTTTGATTAGAGGAAAAAAAAAAGAATTAAAAAGCAAGAACAACCATAAAAAATAATATAGAAAGTGAAAATTTGTTATGGAATTTTTTTTTGCAATCATATGAAAAATGTACCCTTGAAGCAGTAACAAATTTTTTTACTAGCGGAACTAATATTCAGTTCTAATAAGTTATTAGATGGATTAGAAAAATTGCCAACTGTGTATGTGCATGAGTATGAGTATTTGAAATTGATTTTAAATGATTATAATTTTTAAGTAAATATATAAAATGAATTGTATTGTGTAATACAAAAGTTATGGCTACCATTAAAAATCTAATGCTACCGCAATTTATATCTATCGATAGTTTTTGTTTTTTGTATTTTGTTTCTTATTTTATTGACATTTTTCCTTTGTTTTCTTTCTTTATTTTTCCATGTTTACATATCAAATGATTAACACAAACAACTCCATATAATTAATATATATTTTATCGTATGCCATTGTACCAACGCTGGGTGGGATAAATGCTTGAGGCAATGTACTGCATAAGGTAACAATAAACAGAGCTTTACACTGCCCAACATTAGAACGAACCAAAAAAAAAAGTAGAAAGATATTACAAAACAAAAAAAAAAAAAAAGAAAAGAGAAGAGAAGTAAAAAATAGGAAAATTTATATAGGTTGATTGTCATTGTTATGTAGCATTAATGTTGTTGTTATTGTTATTGTTATTGTTATAGGTTGTAATATATAAAAAAAATAATGTAATAATAGTTAATAGACAAATAGATGACATACAATTCGACATAATGTTATGTTAGTGCTGAGTAGTTTATTTGATTATAGTTGACTGGTTGGTTGGTTGGCTGGTTGATATGGTCAAATCGAGTCAATCATTATGCCAAATAGAGAAAACCATTTTCAACATTATTCGCACGCTTAAATACATATATATATTCTTTGTAAACTTACATAAGAAAAAACAAAAAAAAAAACAACCATGACTTCTTATTGTTGATGGGAAAAAACATTTACACTATAAAAAAAAATTTGTTATGCCATAATGCTTAATATGCAAACAAATCGGTTTAGTGGTGTTGTTTTAATGTTTCATTTATAACAATAACACCAACATCATATTAAAATACTAATAACAATAATAATAATAATAATAATACAACAACAACAAAGCAAATTAAAAATAGAAAACAAAAAAAGAAAAAAACGAAAAAGATTCTTAATGCAATGTAAAGCGTAAAGCGTCAACGTACATTATAAGAAAATGAAAAAAAAAAACAACAACCAAGCATTAAAAAAAATTAATAAAAAAATGAACATAATAATAAAACAGTGCAAGGTGTGGTGAGAATTGTGGGGCTCAGCCCCATTTATCCATTACCATTATATTAAAATTATCATTAATATTATTGTTATTACGATTACTATTACTTTTTTTTCTTCTTCTTTTATTGCAACCTATACCACTTACGTATTAGAATATTATGAATTTGTGCAGATGTTTGTAATATCTAGAAGAAGTTAAGATAGACCTATCTTTTATTATATCGATCGTTACAGAATCATTTCCCGAATTGATTTAATCTAATTTGATCTGTACGTCTGTCCGTCTGTCCGCCTGTCCAATTTTTTCGTTTGTTATGAAGCTATGGCTCGCAATTTTTAAAATATTTTAATGAAATTGAGTCCATTGATGGATCTTGAACAAGAAACAAATTCTACTAAGTCTAGCTAACCAGGACCACAACCCAACACAACGTTTTTTTTTTTGCCAAAAAGTCATTATATGAACAATTTTGAATATATTTTAATAAAAGTGGGCACCATCTTGTATTTTGATATGTAAAATAATTATACTTAATTTGGCCTAGATCAACCTAGTTTTATCAATCTTCCTCATATTCAAAAAAAAGTCTTTATATGAACAAAAGTTACAATTTTAAATATTATTTAAAGAAAATTGGCATTACTTTATGAATAATTTGACCATAATTTATTGACTTTTTGAGCCACCTTCCATGTATAGAACTTTTATAAAACATTTAAAAATAACAATTTTGTCAACTGAAAATTTACTTGTGTGAGTTTTTAAGCACATTTGATTACGTGGCATAGAGTACTCAAGAGTCGGGTACGATTAACTTGGCAGTTCTTTCTTATTCGTTATTATTATTATTATGAAAAAATTATAAATAAATATGTAATTTATTGTATTAAGCATATTCGTGCATATATTAATCTGTATTTATACATACATAAATATACATTTCAAATAAATATGCATTTCAATTTCTTAGTGCTTTTTTTTCTATCTATTTATTTATTTATATCTCTTTCACTCCCTTTATTTTTATTGTTCAATTGAAATTTAAATGATTTAAATTTCTACATTTTCTTTTAATGATTTCTCATAAAAGCAATTTATTGTGGCGTCCAGTTTTTTTTTTCTTTTTCCGTTTTTGCATTTTAGTTGACAAAATCCTATAATTAATTTAGATTGATCAATAATTTAATTAAGAATTAAAAACACAAACCATTTAAGGAATTTGAATTTGAATTTTTATTTATGAACATTTATGTTTATGAAGAAACTGCAACTGAATTTAAGTAATACAAAATTTTTTCTCTTTTAACAACTTATAAATATTATAATAAACATTTTAACATTGTTGCATACGTTTATAGCCATTTGAACTAAACGCCTTTTATTATCATAAAGTCATATCCACTAGTTACCTTAATTAAATCTCATAATTTCATAAAATTACCGCTAGCTATAAGGAATTTTTCTATAACGAAATATACAAATGGTAACCGAAAAAAAAAGCAAAAAAAGCAACAACAAAAAAGCCAAAACAGCAGAATAATAAACTAAAGTTAATAAATATAAAAAAATGTTGACATTTTAAATAATGGTGCAAATTTGGACTGCTCAAAAGTAAAGTTTATTCCTTTTTATTTTTTTTCATTTTAAAGCATTAAGTCACATGAAAACTATGATCTTGAAAAAATAAATAAATAAAGTCAACAAAACCTTTAAAATTGGTCTGATCCAATATTTAAATAAAGCATTTTTTTTTCTCAAAAAATTGCAAAAAAAAAAAATGCACAAATTAAAAAGTTTATGGACGATGGAAAGTTGCTCGAACATGCCCTAGACCATTTTATTTAATTTAATTAATTTAGTTCAAAACAAACCAGAAAATGATTTGCAAGTCGATGAAGTAAATAAATTTTTATATTCGATTGATTTTAAAGTTTCTTTATATGGTAGGGCTTTCAAAAAATAGATCAATCTTAACTAAATTTAGAACAATTATCAAATATTTTAAATAACTATAATTATAATAAAAACTATCCAATATTGCAAGTTTTTTACATATATGACTTTTTTTCATAGTAAACCGTCATATGTAAAATATTATTCATATTTATTATTCATCATTTTGGACTAAGGCGCTCCCATCTACTCAATTTAATTAACATATTTGTTCAATTTTCAAACTTTATTTTCTATAAAAATGAGTGGGAAAGTTCTCTTGAGCTAAAGTCATTTCACAAATGGATCTCAGCAAAACATTTACTTAATTTATTGGCCATAATCGATTTGCTTCATTTTTAATTTTAAATCTATAATGTAGCTCCACCTAAAAACAATTTTTTAATGTATACATTTTATATAATTCTTGTAGAATTTACTCTTAAATGATCAATGATTAATTAGGACATATTTTGAAAATGAAAGAATTTTTAGGTAAAACTAAGCTTTTTAATTATCTTAATTTTAGGGATTTAATATGAACATAGCTAGATGATTAATGAAAAATTATTAATTGTAAATCTTAAACGTAAATAACACGATGTCTGATTTCAATACAATTTCCGATGTAAACTGAAACTGCCACCTCACTCCAATTAATTTTAATTACTCTGTCAAAGTTTCTTATGAGTGATAGAAAACATTCTAAAATTAATAGTCGTATTATATAGAACTTTTATAAAAATTTTTCTTCTTTAATTTAGCACTCAATCAATTTCAATTATTCTCCAATCTTATACATAGTCAATTTGTCCGTCTGTTGTCTGTTTGCCTTTTTACCTGTTTACCTGTTTACCTGTTTACCTCTTTATTACACAATTTACACATATAACATTTGACATTTTATAAACGCCTTAGCCATTTCATATAATATTTTTTCTTTTCATTTTATTTGTTTTATAAAATTTTTCGTCACAGAATGTAATAAGAATGTAAAGTGGAAAAATAGAAAAATATAAACCAAATTACATACTGTCAGTATTTATCACATTGATTTTAAACAGGTTGTTAAATATTTTTAAATCATTGACTTGTCATTGCAAACAAAGATGGACAGACATGTCACATATTTGTCTAAACATATCAATTAATTGAATCAAATAACATAAAGCAAAGAAAGAGTATAATAATAAGAAAAAAATAGATATAAAAAAATTTTTAAATATATACATATTTATATGTACGTATATACAAGTTAGACAGCCTTTGTTTCCCATCTTTGTTGGTCATGCTAAACGACAAATTGTTTATAACTATTAGCGTATTTACATTGACATTTATGTATAATTTATTATTTTAGTATTTCATACAGAACAATATTAATGTTGATAGTTAAGTTTAACTTTTTGCTTAATAAGTCTGTCACTTTAATTTTATGAAAAATCTTATTGTTATTGTTTTAATTTTCACTCAAAAATGTTTCATAATGAAAATTTTGCTATCACAATTAAATTTATTTATTTATTTCAATTTTTTTTAAATTCTTCAAAAATTAAATATTCAATTGAAAAAATGTATAAATTTCATGGAATTTCATGTAATTTTAGTGAAAAAAATTTGACAAAATCGATTGATTAGATGGATTTATTTATTTAGAAATACTCTTAAAATCAATTTAGGTCTCTTTATTTGTCTAATCTTCCCACAAAAGTTTTTTTTTCTAAGTACAGTCCGCAATTCTTGGAAATATTTAAAAAAACTGAAAATTGGATTGCATCGGATTGTTTTGATGCTCAAATTGATTTGGAGCCCATTGTGAATAAAGTCTAAGTACTTTTAAAACTTTGGAAATAGCTAAATGCTTCATATACTAAAAATAAGTCCAAAAAAATAAGAATTCTACAATTTTGTATATGCTTTAATGTCTTTACATGGGCGCGAAATATCAAATCAAAGATTCAAATTTGTTTCAAATCGTTTCACTATTTGAATGTTGTTCGATGTAAAGAACTTTTTACATTATTTAAAAATTGTAATTTTTTATTTACTCAAAGACTTTTCAATTATATTAAGTCAAAGTCAATTAAGATATTTAAAAGTCATTCCTCAAATTTCTGTAACATTTTTATTTGTTGACAAAAAGTGTTTGAAAAGCTACTTACTCCAACAATTTTTTATATTATACTTGTTACATATTTGTTTTCTAATTTTTTTTTTTGTTTGTTTATTTACTCATTGTGCCATCTTTCAAAGTCATGATTCTAATCATTATGATGATGATGATGATGATGATGATGATGATGAATGATGATGATGACAAATATGAAAATGATGATAATGATCATTATGCCAGATTGCTCTATTCAAGTTCAAAATCATATGTAACGATTCTAGTTTACTAAAATATTATTCTTACGGTAATGGCCAAATATCTAAATAAAGTGCACAAACCACCTTTTTTATGTCTACCACCCAGACATTGATGATAAATTCATTCTATTATTATGTTTGTTATAGCCAAAAAGGAAGCATCAGAGACTCTATAATGTATACACATTCTCAATCAGCATGTAATTCGGAATCGATGTCGGTCTGTCTGTCCATCTGTATCTATGTTGCTAACATCTTCTCGGTTAAAAGGTCAAATTTTGTAGGAATAGTGGGCATCCAAAAATTGCCTCTAGCCATATACAATTTTCTTATTTATGATTTCTTTTGTTGACGCATGTCAGCCTTCATTTATATACGTACGTACACTGTAGACTGGAAAAATTCGTTTAAACGAAAACTTGTGTACACAATTTAGAAAACAAAATCATTTATAGTTAAAAAATTGCGTATCAATTATTTTATTATTTTTGCTGTTATTTTTCTTGTTCCTGTTGCTGTGGCTTGTAGCTGTTTTGTATCATTGGTAACACTTGCCCTGCTTTCGCGTTTTCATACCTTGAAGAAAAAAAAAATCACGTAACCAATTTGTATGTGAATGCAATGTGCGTGCTTATAGATATTAAATGTTATTCGTATTTATGAATTATCATTTGTTGGTAATAGAAGTGTAGGCATGTACCATGATATCCGATAATGGTTGTTATTATTGTATTTGTTATACTGATATTGCTACTTAAATGTAGATTGTGAAATACACTTGTTGGCTAAACTGTATTTCATATGCGTAATTAATTGTAAACTAATAAATTTTTATACATATAAATTTATTTATAAATTTTTTTATTTGTTGCAAGATTCAAGATCAATAAGCTAAGTGAAAAAGTTTTAATTCGTTAATCAACATGAACTGTTAAATATGCTACATCATAAAACAAAAATCAATCTCCCAGTTCTATTAAGCGACATTTTTGGGGGAAGAGGTTACAAAACTACATCGAGTTGACCTGAAATTTTCTTTTATATCCCAATACATAATTCTGCTGCTTTCAAGAGGGAAAATTTCTAATGTAATTTCCATCTACTTTGCCATGTTAGAGATTAGCAAAAATATAGATCAAAATTACCTTCTGATCTCTTTTCTGATTTTTTTTTATAAGAAGTTAATAATAGGCACGTTTTATACTTAAAATAAAACTTCAGAGGTCCAGCCAGGCATGTACATTTTTGATTTACATCAAGCTTTAAAATAGTTTAACTGTTTATTTGTGTTAACCATTCTCTATTTACATTCAATACAAATACTGCAAGTTCTTAAAAGCGATGGGAGCCTAATTAATTAAAGGAGTGATCCGTTTTGTCTGATTCAAACAATTTATATTAAAAAGATATATAGTCCTGAATATTTGGTAGTTCTATGAGAAATAGAACTTTGGAATTTTTATTCTATTTATGATTTAAAATTCACTCAAAAAAATATGAAAATTTCGCCTTGTTCCACTGTCTTCTGTAATTTAATGCAGATAGCGGAGAATTAGCTGATATTGCTTATTAAAAATTTTGAATAAATCGGCCACTTTTACAAGGCATAATATATATGGGTATTGCAAATTTCAACTTAATGAAAGTTCATCAGTTTGGCGAAACATCTCAATAAATCTTTGATAAAATTCATAACATTTGAATCTATTCCCAATTGAACTGGTGTTTCTCCGAACTGGCCGTTTCATTCTATTGGAGCTTATCATTTTCACAATCTGCTGAATTGCATTACTTTTAAGTGTTATTCTTACGAAAAAAATAGAAATCGATCTCGCCATTCAAAGTACTGTTGAATGCTTAAAACGTCTAATACCAAAAAATGTATGATTTTTAGAAAGTTAAGGCAAAATGAATATATTTTCATTCCTTTTAAATGTTTTGGTGGTTGCAATTTACATTATTTTAAATATCAAAGTGCTAAAATGTGGTGCAATATTTTTGTTATTGTGATTTAATTTTTTTTGTTTTTTTTATTATTATTATATTTTATTTACATTCTTTGTTAAATAACATTATTGTGTAAGTGGTGCCTTTTGTGTGTGGCATGGTCAAAGCGTTTATTATTATGGCCATAATTGTGGCCATTATTATTATTATTATTATTATTATTATTATTATTATTATTATTATTATTATTATTATAACTATTACAATATAATAATAATAGTTTTATTTACATTTAGCGTGGTATTCTATTAGAAATATTTTGTTTGTTTGTAAAATTTATTTTTCTAACTTTTAATTTTTATATTCTATAATTGATTTTTGCCTTGTCCTCACTGTGTTTTTTTTTTTGGTTTTTTTTGGTTCTTTTCATAATCATTGTAATACTTGATGTTAACAATCATGTTAACATACACACATTTCAATATAACCGCTGCAAAAACCATTAAGAGAAAAAGAAAAGAACCAAAAAAATGGAAAAAATCCTAAATTTTTGCAATAATATTTTGAATCATATTATTTTGTAAATTGTAAGGTTAGTTGAAATAGTTTAAAAGAAAAAAAATATTAAAATTAGATTAGCAATCATACATTATGACTATTTAAATATTTAGTCATTTAGACAAGCATTTCAATAAGTCATAGAGAAAGGAAATGAAATTACAAATGAAAATGGTGACGTTTGAAAGCAAACATTAACATTTTTTTATTTAGATTTCATAAAACAAATATGTATTATAGATTACGACATTAGAAATTGCTACAATTAAATTACAAAGCCAAGAATATCAACATATATGCAATTTACAAAAAAAAATGCAATTTACTTTATCTGAGTAATCTTCAAATGATTCATCAAAAAAACGGACAGAATTCATGTAATTTTATAGCCATGTACATTTTTTTAAAATATTATTCATTTAAAAAATACAAATGTTAAACTTTAATAAACGCAACTCTTATTTAATTTTTAATACTCTCATTTACTGTGCTTCTAAAGCCGGAAGAATGCTTTACAAATCAAGAAAATAAAATATTTTAAGTTTTGAATAATTTAAAAAGTTTGTTAGAGCTGTTTTAAATCATGGACTTCGTAAAAGACTATTCCAAAATTATTATGTATAATCCTGCATTAGTTTTTTATTGAATAAATTGTTGTATGAGGCGTGACCGTAAAAATAAACTGATCTTTCAACTTATCTCCCACATATAACAAATTCAGACAGACATACGGACACATAAATTAATTCAATTAGTGATTTTTAATCATTAAGAATAATGAAACGATGAGAGCATCTCAAACCTTGGGGATGTTTCTTAATCCTTACAAAATGTTATAATATTTTGTCATGATGCATTTCATTAAAATTTACTCTGAATTTTTTTTCAATTCATTAATATTCATTTAAAATTATTATGATAAAATATGAAAATTAAGTTGAATAATTATTTATATCCGTCAATCATATTTTTTATTAAATAAATACATGCAAATACATATTAAGTTAAAATATTATTCTAGATATGATAACTTTATAATATATTACATTTAAAATAAAATGAATGTTTCTTACTTACATTAAATATTCTAAAATTTTTTAAAAAGTAAGAAAAAATTTTTATTTCCCTGCTGCAAAACTGGAAAACATTGTAAATTGAAAAAAAATTCTTGGAGCTACTTTCAAATGGAGAATATTAAATAATAATCTCATTATTACATTCTAAAATCTATTATTAATATTAATGTCACTTTTTTTAAGTGTAAATTGTCTGCATCGAATACATTTCCAATAATATTTTTATGCCATGGTGATAATATCTATGGCGATGGCTAGCACCTGAAACCACAAAAAGCAAGTTTTTAATTTACAATATTTATTGAATATTTTTTAAAAGTATATTTCATTTGACTTACAAATAAATTTTAGCTTTCATTTCATTTTGAAAATTCTAAAAGAAAACAAATGCCCTTTTGGTTGACTCCGAATCTTGAATATTCAACAAATAGATGCACGAAGTGACATAAGAGTAAATAATATTAAAAAAGCTCGGAACTGGCAATATGTAAAATCCACAAAGCGTTTGCAATCGATTTAGAGTCGCTTGAAAGTTATTTTTTTCAACTCAACGTGAACAATTTCTTAAGTTTTGCTGCATTGTAGCCGTGCCTTGCTTATTCCGCCCAAATTTTTGAAACCATATTTCACAATTTTTTGCTAGCAATGAAGCATGAACAGCAGCCAGATAATCTAGCATATTTAAAGCACTTGAAAAATTTGTCAGATTTATTTTGATGGCTGCAAAAACTTTAATAAAATTTTTATAAAACGAATTTCGAATTTCTAAATGGTTTAAAAATATGTGTGCTTTTATTACACATTTCGATTACTTTCAAATGCGGATCATGTTTTCCAATTAATATAAATAATTTTTTTATTATTATTTAAACATTTATATTGCTTTTCATTAACATTGTAATAAATTAATTATGTTCACAATGTCCATTGTCAACATTATGGCAACAATTATTTGTGGCTATCATTACCATTTAGTTTCTTGCAAGTTTCTCCCTGTTAAAATACTTTAATTATATTTTTTACATTTCATTCTTTACCTTTCATTCTTTACATTGTATGTGTAAAGAAATATAAATAATTTACTTATGATAAATCGCATAATTAATTGCTTTAATTATTTAATGCTTTATAAATTGACTTACGGTAACATGTCTACAATAAAATGTACTTTACTGAAATCATATACCAACAATAACAATAACATTTAACATTTAATATTAACATCAATAATAACAGTAATAAAAATTCTACGGTCAGTCCAATGATTCCCATATAAAAAAATATATATATTTAAAAAAAATATATTTAATGGCAACAAATATCTCTTACCATATCTTTTTATACACCTACATGGAAATAAAAAAATAAAAAATATAAAAAAATGACCAAAGGCGGTAGCAACAGTGCTGAAAACAATATCAGTAACAGTAACAGTAACAGTAACAAGAACAAAAACAAGATGTCGTTTCATTAAATCTTTTGTTTATATATTGAGAGACAGACACAATTTCATGTGTTCATTATTATGCGATAATCAAATATATATTTTGTGAGGCCAAGATCAGGTTTACTTTATATGATTATAAATCAAATTTATATTTATAGATTTAATGGCCACTCTCTTTTCACCTTTCCATCTTATTAAATAAATATGCATTAAATTATACCAACAACACTTCTGTCATATATATTCAACAAATAATATAAAAAAAAAACAAAAATTAAAAACCTTAGAAAACAAAAACCAACATTCTAAATGTACAGTTAAAGATTTTAACTGAAGCATTATAATTAAACGTAATTATCTATAATAATTAACTTATATTAATATAACTGACTTATTTAACTGACTGCATTTAAATTCTTGTATCTTGCTTCTTGCAAATTGATCTCTTAGAAATCGATGGCAAAGGTTATATTTCATAAGAAAAAAATTTCTGCATTAATTGGTAAGATTTTTTACATTTTAAGAGTATGAAAAAATGACGGAAAAATATCAAGTCCAGTCTTATAATTTATCTAACATTGTTTTATCAAATTTATGCGAGCAGCATCATTTAACGTAAACTTTACAAGATGCTTTTTTCGCATCAAAATTTTAAAACACAAAATAAGTTTAATTAATTCATCATGATTAATTAATTCATCTATGAATATAAAATGTCATACCATTTGTGATAATATTTTATTTGATTAATTTCAAATATCATACAATTGAAGTATAATAGATAGATAATGAAAATATCTGATCGATGAATTCCTTCCATCCATCAGCCGAGATATAGACAAGCTGGTTAAAGGAAGACCAATTAAATCCAAATGTGACATTAATCAAACTTTTAATAAATACCGTTTGATGTATTTACAGAAATGGCCTCGTTCCTGAACGGGCAGGCAGATGGATGGACTAACAAGTGGACCAACGAATGAACGGATCAATTGATGTATGAACGGACAAAGGAATGATCGGATGCACGAATAGCCTGTTGGCGGCATACGAGGATGGACGTAGAGACAGATGAGTGGACATATAGACGGACCACGAATAGATAGACTTAAATCGAAGCAAAACGTAATTTTGAATTGATTGATGTAAAGTAAAAAGGGTAAGCCTCTCTTAACTTCTTTTGGATGTTACATACATCCGCACAAACACAATACTCAGCACCGTAAGTGATGTGGAACGAATTAAATTTACAATTATCATTGTATGATTTTTTGTTATTAGCTATGTATCATTATCATAATATTTGTTGTTGCTTGTTATTGTTGTTGCTGATATATAATTTCAAATGATAGTTAAATGTTTAAATAGATTGTAGGTAATGCCCATAATAATGCATAATAATCCATTAACATATTGTTATAAATTATAAAAGTGAAATATATGTTACATATAAATATATTTAAATTTATTATTATTATTGTTATTATTATTATTATTATTATTATTATTATATAATCATTACGTTCAAACGCTTTAACATTTCACCTCAAAATCTTATAATTTATTATGTATGTGTGATAAAAATTGTGTAGTTTTGCAAGCCAAGGCAAAATGTATTCTTGAAGGTTTTAACAGATACCAAAAATAATAAATAATTCTCTGATATTTTGATATTCGTGCAAGTATAAACAAAAAAATAAAGAAAATGAAAAACAAACAGTACAAAATTGTTCTTGGCTGTTTTTCGAAAATTTCAAAGTTCATTTTTCAAAAAAAAACAAATGAACAAAATCCAAATAAAGAACGAATTCTTTAATTTACGTGAGGGCGTTTCACTGTTTGCCAGTTCATTACCCACCCTCATATTCAAATGGTCCGTTATGGACACTAATATACAACAACAATAACAATAGAGATTGCAAAAATTAAATTTGATTTTTTGTTTTGCATTTTTGCCATTTGCTGATGTTTGCAATTTTGTTGTTCTTTTTTATTATTTGGTTAGTCTTTTTTTTCCTTCCTTTGTGTTGGTTTATATTGTTTTTCAGATTTTTTTTTTCTTAAAATCATGATTTTAATGAATGGCTCTAAATATTTGGAATAACAGTTAAGTTAACAAAGTTTTTCTTATTGTGTTTTTTTTCCCCAATTCTTTTTTTTGTTTTGATTAAATTTTTGTTTTCTTTTTCCGTAACAATTGCTTTTTATTGTATATATATATATATGTTGTATATTTTATTATTGTTATTGTTATTCATTGTTAATGTTTAAGTACTTGTAATGGCTCAAGTATATAACTCCAGCCCAATTGGCCATTACATAATCTTTGATTTTTCTTTTTCTATAAATATAATGTGTCATTAAGAAAAAAATATATACATTTATACATACATACATACATATACATACAAATATATATATATATATATATATATATATATATATAAACATAAATAAATTGAAAAATAACATATTGGTCAATAAGTTTCGGAACTTATTAAATACAATTATTACCCATAGTAAGTTGTAACTTAAGACTTAATTTGTTAAAAGTTTCGAGACATATTAATTTTATGTATCTTTTACATAGAAATTACTAAAATCTTAATGGACAACATTTTTGCTTAAATAACTCAACTTTTTGATATTTTCGTTTCGTTTCGTTTGAATTTTCATTTATTTATTTCATTTATTTAATGAATTTTTTTTGTTGTTGTTCTTTCATTTAAAATTGTTTATTTTTTATAAAGCAAACCAGAAGAAAAAAACCATTTTCAAGTCAAATATTTTAATAGAAATATCTTAAATATTTTCTGTACTTTTATTTCAATTTAACTTATGATACATATATAAATTTAATAAGATCAAAATATCAAGCTGGCAATCAATCGATCAGTTAGATGATATTTAAAGGTTAAATGATAACAAATATAATGATAAATTTATGTAAATTTTTGTTTATGAAATCATTCCAAAAATAATTAATCGACATAAAAATATGTAAAATTGTACAAATTGTATTAATTTAAAAAATTTTTAAATATTATTAATTTCTAATGGAAGTAATAAACTTTATATGATTTTTACATATTTATTTAAAAATTATTAAAATTTAATGTTTTATGAGGGCTGAAGAATATTTATAAAACTTTATTAACTTTACATTTCATATAATTAACTCTCCACTTTAAAATTAACCGTTATAATTGTATAGCATACAATTTTTGCAAAGATATCGCGACCCCTATTTGAATCGATCGCCACTGATTTAATATCTAAGACAATTTTCTCTGATATGATTACAAATAATGGGAAGAAAAAAAAGGAATTCAAGCCCTATAAAGCTAAGAAAACTATAAAATCTTCAGAACACGTAAGAGATGCAAAATGTTAACCGATATGGCTCCGTTTCTGTTTTTGTTGAATTTAATCCTCAAATTTCAATATAATCTACCAAAGATTTAGCTATAACTTAATGACAAAAAACATGGGAAGGCATAGGCTACGCAAGAAGGCAGATGGATAAGAAGGCTTTAAATTAATTCAAGAAATAATTCCAAATGCTTTAGGGTAGAAAAATGAGTACCGAGATTTTCTGAATGTAACATAACACCACAAACAATTCCAAAACTTTTTCAACACAGATGTATAGAAAACCTTCGATTTAAGACTACATATCATATTTCTAAGAATAACTTGCACAGATAGCGAGCTGTATAACGATTAATAAAATCCATGAATATATGAAGATTTCTCATCTATTCGATTATAAAAAGAATATGCTAAGTATAAAACATAAAAATTTTGCTCACAAATTATAATTTAATCGTTTATCTGTAATTTGTACGAAAACAAATTTTTGAAGTCTGTACTTAAAATTGATCTAGATCCAATACAAAGCAATGGCACAACATTAAATGAATAATAACTAAGAATTTTATAATCGGTTAGGGTCGATTCTTAAATATCCTACATCACTTTGTCTGATGTGATTATGAAATTAATGAGAAAATTAAAATTTTAAAATTTATTTGAAAATTTTATTATATGAAAATGCATTTAAAAATGAACCAATCTGAAGCAAATTTAATACGCATATTTATAATGTTAAAATAAATGACAATATCAATTTTCATTAAAAAATATTTATAATGGTAACTTTTTTCCATATAATAACTTTTTTTCGCAAAAAAACTTTATATGGAATAGAGTCGTAAAAATGGACCGTTCTGTATTAAATTTGGAACATATTTTTGCCATTTCAAAATATTGCGACACGCTCAAGTTTGCTAGCAATATATTTAAAATTGTGTTTTTTTCCATATAACGACTTCCTGTTTAGGGAAAAGCGTTATATGAAACGGTATCATAAAAATAGTCCATTTCTAAATATTTTCAATAAGATTCGTTTCTAGGCCATAAATAATCTACGTACCAAATTTTTTCAAAATATTTGAAAAATTGCAACCTATAGCTTGATAACAAATTTTCAAATACAGGCAACAGGTGTACAGATAAACACCCGGACAGACAGGCAGGCCTAAATTTAATCAAAAAATAATTCCTAATTTGGAATTATAATAAAAGGCGAATCTAATTCAATTTCTTCTGGGAAAATGTTACTAACATGTTCACAAACCTATAATATCCTATACCACAAGGGGTGTAGGGTACAAACAGTAATTCTTACAATAACTATCTAATGCTTGTATATGCAAGCAATCATTGCTAACCTTTGTTTTTGTAATAGGAAAATAGAAATCAATTTAATGGACAAAAAAAAAACTAAAAAAAAAAAGAATCAATAAACAAAATTGTGTTTTTCTTTTTTTGGCCTCTTTTTCATATTTTTTATCAATAATCTTATTTGTAACTTTTCTAGTTCTTTTTGAAAAAAATATCAAATAAGAAAATTAGAAAAAAAAATTGTATTCTTTGTATTTTGTATATTCTTTGCGAAATGTAATTATTTTACGTAATATATAACTCAATTAATAATAAATAAAACTGTAAATAATGCAATTAGATGGCACACCCTTAAATATTATTACCTTAATATTCTGTATTTTAAATTAAAATTTAACCACATATACATAAGTATGGACTTTAAATAAAAATGAAAAAAAAATTTATATGATAGATTGATATATTTTGGAAATTTTCTTATAATTTTGCCCACATCGAATCAATATAAATTATATGGTATAAAAATCGAAAGAGACATTATTTAGTAAGTAAGTTAAGTTCAGTTAAGTATTCTGAGTTGCAGGCTACTTCTAAAAGCTCTCAAGATGTTCTATTCTAAAGTTCAACATCGCTAACTAAGCTAAAAGCTTGAGGTTACACTTATTCTTACTTCCTTATTCCACAAAGCTCTAAGGAATGTTATATCTTGATTTTTTTGATTTACCTAAGAAATTTGACATATCTTACTGGCATAAGTAACTTGTTAAGACAGAGCGTTAAATTTCTTTTTTTGCAATATGGACTCTAAATATCATAAATTTAATAATCAATGTTTCAAATGAAGTGAATTTGCAAATGTAAATAAAAACGCCCTTTAATCGGTAAATTAATTGAATGAAATCTATTCATTCTGAAATGAAATCTATTCAATCAATTGCCATAAGAACAAATATTTGTATTAGATTGTTTTCATTTACTTTATAACGTATATCAAGTATTATCTTAAAT
The DNA here is from genome assembly GCA_023089585.1 of Melophagus ovinus. NCBI lineage: Eukaryota > Metazoa > Arthropoda > Insecta > Diptera > Hippoboscidae > Melophagus > Melophagus ovinus. Next base: position 7,677,945 of record JAKKIB010000177.1, read on the forward strand.
TGTAAACTGTATATCCATTAAGATTAGTAATAATTGGACACATCAGTAACGTAAGTAAACAATTCATAAAGTGTAATAATTAAGAACAATGCTGCATGTTAAATGCCATTAAATCCGATAAGATTCCTAATAATTTATTTAAACGATTTGCGCATTCAAAGCTAATGAAAAACACATGCATTTTATGTAAGATCCTAGCATTTTGTATTATGTAGTAACAACAGTTTAATTAATACAAAATAGCTCTTAATTTATGGATAGTGAATATAAAAAGGTTTCCTAAATGAAAGTAATTATTTTAAAATTAATTAACAATAATAGTTTAAGGTAATAAGGTCCTAAAAGCAATAACACTTTAATTATAAAATTATAAATAGATTTTTATAAAAAATTCATAATAAATAAATAAAATAATTAATAAAATCGTTCGCATTGACTTTTAAATACTAATCTTTGTACAATTTTAAAATAAAGAAAGTTGAAAAAAGTTTTTAAAAAGCATTTAAGTAAGCTCCATAATTTAAATGGATACAATTAATGCTCTATGTTTTTTGACATCTTATTAATTATAAACTAAAACAGCAAATTCTGATTCTATTAAAAAATCATTTACTAAAAAACTTTATTTGAAATTCTAAATTTCAGTTCTAACATAAAAACAAAGTTCTATTTTAAATAAGCAACAGGAATTTTATATCGATTTCTGTGCAAGGCAAAATTTTTGCCTTGATTCAATGGCAACCAACTTTGAACCAAGAAATCTTAAAAAAATAAATTTTTTCTAATAAATTCTTTTATAATATTTCAAAAATCATGTTTACTAAAAGCAGCCAAGGAGACCTAAATCTATAAAAATAATAATCTAATTTGATTTATTTAATAAATAATGGAGCTATCTAAAATTCATTTGAATGTTACATGCACTTGCATTAATTTAATGCACCCGGTATTCTATATAAAAAAAGATTAAGAAAACGGGAAAAAAAACGACAAACAATTAAGCATTTATTTACGTGTACAATATGATTTATTATACATTTTACAGTAAAATATAATTGATTGCATAAAGACAGTCATATTAAACAAATATATGATTGAATACATTCATTTATTTCGTTTATATTTATATATGCAATTTTTTTATACTTGCATCTATGCAAGTAAGTGTGGACAATACCTGTTCGAGTATTGAAAGAGAGTTAACAAAAATTCAATTAATTTAAATATAAATTGATAAAATAAAAGTTAACAATTTAATTTTGATCAATGGTTTTCATTTCAATTAATTAATCAAATAATTTTTATTATTTTCTAAATAAAATACATTAAATAAGCAATAACTAAAGATTCCATACAGTCGAAATATATACCACTATATATGCAATTTTGAAAGGTAAATGTTTGTTCAAAAACGAGTTATGTCTTATTATGCGATTTCTTTTACTATAACGATCAGATTTATTATATGAATTCATGCAAGTTTGAATTGTGTTTGAGTTAGTCCATCATTTATTGAGTTAGTCGATCATTTCCTTTACAATACCATTCCATGTAAGTTTGAGCCCATGTAAGTTTGAATTGTGTTTGAATTAGACCTATCGACCGATCGCCTCAAACATTGTTTGAAGCCTTTCGTGTCAATGTATTTGAACAACGGCTAAGTTAGAGTTATCTTTCATTATACCGATCGCTTCCATTACAATACCAATTAAGATTACTGATCTGAATCCATATAAATTTGAATTGTGTTTGAGTCAGACCTATCGATTGATCGACTCAAATTGTTTGAATTTATTTATACTTTTCTTACTTCTTTTTCATTTTCACGTTGCAGGTACCCTTAATATCGATTATACATATGAAATATACTCTTCCTAAATATGCTTATGTAAAACAAAAATGTAATATATGTGAAACCCCTTAATATAACTCAGTATAATTGACAATTAAAGATATCGAAAAATGTGTAATTTACTTTTATACATAGAGAAATAGAGAAAACAACAATAGAAATATAAAACAAAAATAATAAAGAAAATAGTAAAGCAAAGCAAAACTTTAGTAATGTGCATCTTTAAGTATTAAAATATGCGAAAAAATCCCCCAATAAATGTATAATAGTACGAAACTAAAAGAAACAAAAACCATTTTCAATGCAATGGCACAACAAGCAAATCATTAAACTATTAAAGAAATCAAAAATTAAAAAATTTTTTTTCTGATATGAAAATTATCACATCAAGCAAAAAGTAAGAGAGGAAAGAAGAAAGCAATCATTCAAAAAAAAAAGGTCATCAAATAATTTCTATACAAAATAAAGAAGAGAAAAAAACGTAAATTGAAAACCAGTATTAGAATTGAAATCACTAAAATAACGTAAAATCCCTTTGAAGTGTTGTGACCTTTTTATATTTTATACAAATTACAAATTCAAATTAAACATTGAAAATAGTAAAATTGCAAAATTTCAAATTGAAAATTTCACCATTGATTTGTTTATTATTTAAAGGTGAGTACAGAGTTCGTACAGATTATCACTTTCGCCACATTCATTACAATTTTTGTTGAAATTTTTTTAATGACATAATCAAATAACTGCTTAATGAATAATAATTATTAAAAAGTTCTTATACAAGTTTTTAAGTTAACTTAAGTTGAATAAATATTCAAAATACTTTGATGAAGAAAATTTAAATTCTCAAAGGAAACAACTTCATACAAAAACACGTCGTATTGGTTTTATGTGCAGGAAAATGCGTTATGTCTAACGATTTCGTTATATCAAGCAATATACACAATTTTTAAATATTGATTTTTTTTCTTTACATATGATTGATTCTGTGTCATAATTTAAATAACTAACGAATGACGAGTAACGATAAAAACTCATAAAACAAAACAGTACAAGTAAAAGTGTTATACAGAAAGTCTTAATTAAAATCTCAATATATATAAACTCTTAGTGCAGTGTGTTCTAAGAGTAAACGAACTGGCAGCACTATGTCACTTGAAAATTCGCTAAAGAAAACCAATATAAATATGAGCTTTATAGAATATTCAACTCATTCAAATTTCTTTTAAATGATGACTAACCTGGAACACTTTCAATAAAAAATATTTCCTAGAAACTAGATTGTTTCATCAAAAATCCAGTTTCTAGATGAGATAACTTTTTCATTTGAATGAATAATTCTTCCTAACAATTAATATGCGAATCTTTTAACAAAATAAAATTATCAAAAAAAAAGCACCAGCTTCATTCAAAACTTTGCATTTTCATTAGTTTTTTTTTTTTTTTTTGTATCAGAAATGACCAAATATTGCAGCATGTGACTGTAAAAACTCAACAATATTTCAAATTCATTTATTAGAAATTTTTCAATTAAAGTACAAATTCTAATTGAAATTACATGAAATTCAAAATTTATTAAAATTATGTGCACAAATAGAACTGTAGAAGTGTATAAATGTTTAAATGCAAGCATCTAAGCCAATCAGAATTCATATCAATCCATTCTATTGTTCAGTAATGTAATTAAATGTAATGAATAGTTGAGGTTATAAAACAAGTACGCATGTAGAGATCTCTTAAGGCTAATTAAATAATCATAATACGTTTATGTTGTAGCAAAAGAACAAAGAATTCCATTTATCAAAGAATCTTTGTATCATTGGCATTACATAGGAAACTGAATTTTCTGAAATGAACTAAAATGCTTACAAATTCAATTCATAAACTCCTTTTAGATGTTCCATAAAATAATGCAATAATAATATTTCAAATATTTTTTAGTTAACTTTTCTTATATAAAGACATTTTTGCATACATTTTTGTAAAAAAATTTTATATTAAATTAAAAAAAAAACAAATTAAAAAATAAGTACATTAAAATGAAATAATGAAACTGTTAAGCAAAAAGCAAATAAATAATTTTTACTCAATTATTCAAGTATTATGACATTTATTGGCGATCCGTAGAAAGAATTAAGAAGGAAATAAATTAATTGAATGAGTTGTAAATCTGAAAACCCAAAATTTTAAAAGTTAGCACTATTTTCAGTAAATTCGGTCGATTTCTGCAGCCGAATGCTTTATAACAATTCAAAAAAAGAAACTTTAGTGATATAAAGTTTATTTACAAATTAAGTTCCTTTGAGTTTAGTTGAATAATTATAGAGTCTAAATATGTCCATGTGCTATTATTCAAAATATGAATGATAATACGAAGAAAAATTTGTCAAAGAATTCTATCACGCTTATTTAAAATTGTAAGGCATCAAATTTTAATGTATTTCTTCTCCATATTTTATTCTTTAATTATGCGTACATTATAAAAGAAAGAAATTTAAAATAAAATTGCTTTTGTATTCTGGAGATATCTTTAGAGTATAAATTAATACTTAATATAATTCATTATTAATTTTAAAGAGAGATATGTACGTACATTTATTATATATATATAATTCATTAATAATTCAAAGAGGAAGAATTTCATTAAAATTTTAAAGGCATAATCAAATCACACTATTTTGAAACTAATTGAATACCAAACATATTTCAATTGTTATAGTAAAATCAAAACAATCAAATTTATATGAAGCACTTTTATTACAAAAAATAAGTGGGAAAAGTTCCTAGTCCATAATAATTCAATTCCTAAAAACTCTTAAAATTACTACAATTTGATAGCCCTGTGTTTTTAATAAGTGCGAAACGGCTCTCAGTCCATAATCACTCAATTCCTAAAAACTCTTAAAATTACTTCAATTTGCTAGCTCTGTGTTTTTAATTGCTTTAAGTTTGACAAGTTGCTTAAAACAGTGATAACAACTCCTCCATCTGAACAAAATTCTTAATGGCCAGTTATTTTTAAAAGTTGGCAACAAGAAACCCAGGGTTTCGGATAAATCGTGATTGGTATCTCATAATGCTTCGAAATGGAGCAAAATCTGTTCGATTCTAAGAGAGCTTTTTAAAATGCTTCAGTCAAATATCAACAGATCCAACCACCCAAACACAAACATACATACTCATCTACGCTTAACACTATTCCATAAAATTTCTCAAAGATTTTTAAAATGGTAATCTAGGGAAAACTACCGCCCTGAGCCAAGACTATATGATATATATTCCATATATAAATATTCATATACAAATAATAATAAATATTTACATAAAAAATTTTTGCTTTTACAACAAATTTCTCATTTATTCCGTCCTTTCTAACATTTTGCAGTTCTCTTTAAAAGCACTTCTCTTAAATGTATAATATACAATTTAATTAATAATAACTGCCACTTATTCAAACGCTCAATTCATTCGTTCATTTATTTGTTCATTCATTCATTCATACATTCATACTATTCATATTCACTTAAATGAAGATGAGTTTTATTTGGGAATTGAAAAACTAGAAAAGCAAAAAAATCTTAGCTACGCACAAACGATGGACGATGGCCAACGAACTGGAAAAATATCATTTTCAGTGTAATGTCGATGGTCCAATAGGCTGTATGTGGACAGACGAAACTTTTTACTTTTTCTAACTTATACAAACACACATAGAATGGTGGCCAGTTGATGATAAACTGACTGGTTATTTGAAACGTCTATTTAAAAGTAAAGTAATTTGATTCGGTTTTTTTATTCTATTTTAATTTGATTTTTGTTTTTGCTTCTTGTTATTTTTCAATCATTTACTAAATTGACCTTAATTAAAAAAGAAAAAAAAAGTGTAAACAAAAAATACAAATGAAATAAAAAGTACCATAGTGTAGTAAAATATTATATAACAATAGATGAATATGCTGAGTGGAGGCTTTTAACGAATATAATAATAATTTTTATTAATATTAGTAGTGTACTGTATAACATGACCGATCCAGTTTTAAAAACGGATTACAGTTTGGGCAATGACATGCAAAAATCTAATTGTTACCCTTTAGTTCAAGTGCATTACAATTCTGATATGTTGACATGTAACGCAAGATCATTAAATAATGAGCATGCTAATAATGAATATAATCATAATGATTTTTGTAATGATAGTGGTGATGGTGATGGTGATGGTAATGGTAGTGGTAGTGATATTAATAGTAGGGGTTGTGGCAAATTTAAAACAAAATTGGGCTTGGGTGTCAGTCCCCAGACAGGCCGCTTACAATGGTGTCCAGATATAACATGTTGTAAATTTTTAATTATACTTCCAATAGTTATGCTGCCTGTTACATTGGTTCTAATATTAATGGTACGCTTGGAGGGTATGCTAATTGCCATGCAAATACAATCCAATAATTATAATAATTTACCATTGAAGCGTCAACAACAACAATTTTATACAGACGACTATGATATTGAGGCGCTGAACAATGATCCATATCAAGAGATAGTTAACGAACAATTGCTAATACCATTGAATAAAATAAAATTGAATGATGTGGAACGTATCAGACGTTGTATATCATTTAAGTTTGGTTTAAGTGAAACTATCGATATAGAAGACCGTGATATTATGAGAGATGCTCGAACGTCATTTTTACCATTTGATACGACTGCTATACCACTTGAATGTTTAGAAACTTTAAATTATAATGCAGGATCAGATGTACCTGATTATGATTTGTACACTTTTATGGAAAATAATGGTCACAATCGTGCCCGACGTGATAATATTATACCAAAAGCACTTGATGAAAAAAACCAATCGGCTATTTTCAGTGATTATGATATAACCGATTTGACAACATCATTAAAATCATTTTGGAATGAGCAAGGTACTAAAGAATCAATACGACAAGCTCAAGCGCACACAATGAAAAAATATATGGATACACAGGTAGATCCATGTACTGATTTTTATAAATATGCTTGCGGTAATTGGGAGAAACATCATCCAATACCAAAAGATAAAGCAGGTTTTGATACATTCGAGATGTTACGTGAAAATTTAGATATAGTATTAAGGGAATTATTGGAATCGAAAACGTACGACGGATCAAAAAACTCTTTGAATAAAATTGATCATATAAGTGATAATAATTATGGAATGCATGAAGATGCTGGAGCTGGATCTGGAGCGGATATAGTGCGTAATGTAAAAACGGCTTTAGATAAAGAGTTAGCAAAACAAAAGTTACGTCGTCACATTGTTGCAAAACGACATATATTAAGTGACATATTATTACGTTATCGACGCCACACTTTAATATTTATACGACCTTCTGCTGCTGCTTCTGGCGCAAATTGGAAACGTTTTACAAATGCTGGTACACATGCACCTCATCCCAGAAGTTTTTTTAGCACTTCGAAGAGTACTGTCAAAAATGAAAATAATTCCAATGATAAAGATGATGCGAATGATGCTATATTGAAAGCACGTCATTTATATAAATCTTGTATAAACAATAAATTGTTGGAGAAAAGAGGTATAGAACCGTTACTACGTCTAATCCATAGTTTAGGCGGTTGGCCAGTGTTAGATCCCAATTGGAATGATCAAGATTTCGATTGGCTTAATCTTACAGCTCAACTGAGACGTTATAATAACGATATTTTAATTGTTGAATGGGTTGGCCCAGATATAAAAAATTCTGATGAAAATATCATACAATTTGATCAAACAAATTTAGGTTTACCCACAAGAGAATACTTTTTACAAGATATTAACGTAAAATATTTACAAGCATATCAACGTTTTATGAGTGAAATTATGCATAAGTTGGGTGCAACCAAAGTAACTGCTTTAAAAACAGCTGCCGAATTAATCGATTTTGAAACCCAATTAGCTTCGATTACTGCACCCTCCGAAAAACGATTAAATGTTACACAATTATATAAACGTATGACTCTGAACGAATTACATACCCTTGTGCCCCAAATTGATTGGATACGCTATTTATACATACTACAAGATCGAAATGTTACTACTAACGAGCAAATTGTTATATATGCTGTTGATTATATGAAAGATTTAGTTAATCTGTTAAGTGAAACAGATTCTCGAACGATTGCAAATTATTTGATGTGGCGTTTTGTGCGACATCGCATTAATAATGTTGATGATCGTTTCGATGATACAAAACAGACATTTTATCATACACTATTTGGTCGTGAAGAGCCGCCATCGCGTTGGAAAGTATGCATATCTCAGGTTAATACAAATATGGGCATGGCGCTAGGTGCAATGTTTGTTCGAAAATATTTCGATGAAAATAGCAAGCAAGATACTCTCAAAATGACTCATGAATTACAACAGGCTTTTCGTGATATTCTTAAAACAACCGATTGGTTAGATTCTCAAACGAAATATTTAGCTGAATTAAAAGTAAATGCCATGTCATTGAAAATCGGTTATCCAGATTTTATTTTAAATCCTCGCGAACTGAATGAGAAATATGCTGGCATTGAAATAGATCCAGAAAAATATTTCGAGAATACAATTAATGTATTGTTGCATACAGCGAAGACTGAGCAGAAGAAATTAAAAGAAGCGGTTAATAAGACAACCTGGCAGACAGCTCCAGCCATTGTAAATGCATATTATAGTCGGAATAAAAATCAGATTATGTTTCCCGCTGGCATTTTACAGCCACCATTTTATCATCGTCATTTTCCCAGATGTTTAAATTTTGGCGGTATTGGCGTCGTTATAGGACATGAATTAACTCATGGTTTCGATGATAAGGGCCGTTTATTTGATAAAAATGGAAGCATTCACAAATGGTGGTCCGATTCAGCAATACGGGGCTTTGATGAAAGAGCCCGTTGTATTATAGCTCAATATGGTAATTATACAGTTGGCGAAGTGGGCATAGCACTAAATGGTGAAAGTACACAAGGTAAGAAAAAACTTCTAATAATAATTTTTATCAAAACATGAAAAACGAAGAGGTCGTTAATGTCTTTTAATTTGATTTAGGTGAAAATATTGCAGATAATGGTGGAATACGTCAAGCATTTCGCGCATATAAAACATGGTTAGCACAAAATCCAACAGTATATGATGATGAACGTTTACCGGGTCTAAATATGACCGGGACGCAATTATTTTTTTTAAATTTCGGTCAAGTATGGTGTGGTGCCATGCGACCCGAAGCAGTACGTAATAAATTAAATACTGCTATACATAGTCCGGGTAAATTTCGTGTTATTGGAACTTTATCAAATTCTGAAGATTTCGCCAAGGAATTTCGCTGTGCTCTCGGTACACCAATGAATCCTATACATAAATGTAGTGTTTGGTAATTTGGTATGGATTACATATCATTATGGATGCAACTTGAAAACTCATGTAAGTAAAAATTTCGAAATGTATCTCTCAAATAGATCACAATCAAATTTGCTTCGACTCAAAAACGAACGATATTAAATATAAATGAAAATGTAAATTTTTTAGAACTATTTTCTAAGTAAGGCCCCATTTCAAGAAATATCCATTAACAATTATCACAAGTTTTTTTTTTCTTTTTGAATGGGTGGTGCTGGAATTAGTCCAAAGTAATCATTTATTATGTCAAATTTGCTTTAAGCTGATCCATTTTTTTCAGTTATCTACTTTACAAAGAACAATGCAAATTATGTGAAAATTAAAATATTAAATTGAATGTTATAATTTCTGACTTTCTTGATTGTTATCACTTGTTTTATGAAATGTTTATTTTTATGCAAAAGATAATTTAATAATTCTGTTATTTTGTTCTTCTTCTTATAGTAAACGGCGAGTTAATTTTCAATTACAGTACAATATCCTTAAGACAATTCTTGATGCGCTCTATCAATTTTGAAAATAATTACTTTATAAACATATATCTTTATATATGTATTTATTATATTTTTTATACGTAAGTTATGTTATACATTACTATTAATTATATTTTATTACAATTGCCAATTATTCATTAGAGAAATATACAATTATATATATTTTTTTTTATTATTTCACTTTCTTTGTATAATATAAAAATCATATTAAATACTTTGTGATAAAGACAATCATTTTAGATTTAGAAAATAAATAAAAAATACACATGTATTTAATGGGATATTTGTAAATTTTGTCATATGTAAAACAAGTATATACGTAATAATCGATTGAGATCAACTAGTAAAAGCTTTATACTACATTTTTATTAAAGAATATTTAGCAGTGCTTTTCCACATAAAATCTTCTGCCGAAAAGTTTGTGATATGGAGCGTAATAATACTCTGATCTTATCCATAAATACTTCATAGCGCCTTTAAACTAAGCCGCGCCTCATAACAAATTTCACTCAAATAATTTCCAAATACAGCTCTGTACTTTGATAACAAATTTATGTGGACATACAGATGGACAAACAGACGGATGGACTGACAGGCTTAAATAGAATCAGAAAGTCATTTTGTCTGGATTCAAACAATGAAAAATAGATTTATCTCAACAGCTTTCGAATGTTGCATAACTCTACGAAGAACTTATAAAATCCTGCATCATAGAGGATAAGTGTAATGAATACAATATTACAAATTATGGCCAAAAAAGTTTTCAATATACTTTTGAACTGCTTTTTTCTCAATTTTATTCCTACAGATAAAAGCTTTTAATGTTTTTTTTTCTTTGTACAATTTTTTCGATCAATGGATTGCCAGCAACATACTCGTAGATTTAGCCACATGGAATTTGAATTTCATACTCAATTTGTTAGAATTCTAAATAAATTTTGAAAGCGGTACCTCAAATCAAAACGAAACATAATGTACTGCTCTCCGTATGTAACGCAAAATTTTATGTATACGAAAACATGTTGTATATTTTTACCGTAAAACTGTTGAATCACATCATCTTCTACAAGTTCTTACTATCTCTAAAGATAAAAGCTCTCTTTAATAAAATTGTGATAAATGAAAATCAATGAATGCAAAATGCTGAGTATGAAACATTACAATTATTAAGAGCCTAGAGCAACGTCGGAAAGCATTATTTTGTTTCAAAGAAGAAAAAAATTTTACATAAACAAATGTGTTTGAAAATTTTAATAATCTGGATACTACTACCAATGCTAATTACCGGTAGAAATTCTTACGAATACAATAGAATTTATGAAAATCATCACGAGAATATACCATTAGGTAAAATATTATAAAATTTCATATGAATCAATTCGTTTCTATAAAATTTTTCTGCTGTTTTTTGATGCTTATAGGTCTAATATCAGATTCTAATGATTACGTATCACGTAAGATATTTGAGTACGCTATAAAAGTGGTTAATAATGATTTAAGTACACCTTTGATGGGCTACCTAGAAATTATAGATTTTGGTAACATTTTTCAAACAAACCATCGTCTATGTAAACTAATGAAAGTAAATTAAATTTCGGATCTTTGTAAAATTGCACTATTTATATATTTTTATGTATGTGTGTATTATTGTAGATCGGTGTTGGTGGTATAATTGGACCATCTGGTGAAATTTCTTCTAACTATTTAATGGATATGTGTGATAGAAAAGATTTGCCATTTATAAATTTCTATATACATGATAAAATTGACAGTTACAATTTGCATCCACCACCGTCTAGCCTTTCAAGAGCCATACGTGATATAATACGGGAATTAAAATGGCATCGTTTCATTTTCTTGTATGAAAAATGTAAGTATATTAAATGTAAAAAATTTTTAATAGATTTTTTAAAAACGTTTTACTTTGTTTTTATTTACTTCTTACATTTTTCTTTAAGCTTCTGACTTAATTATATTAGAGGGTCTTCTAGAGTTGTACGCATCACAAGGTCCAATAATAGCGGTTATGCGTTTCAATTTGAATTTGAGTGGTAATTTTAAGCCCATTTTACGTAAAGTGCGTAAATCTCATCATAATCATTTAGTGGTGATAGGATCAAAGCAATCTGTAGCAGAATTACTAAAACAGGTTTGTAGAAAATATGGCACGCTTAAATAATTCTACATGTTTGGCACCGCACTTAATTAGAAGAAAATGTTCTAGAGAAATCTCATGTGGTCTCATTTACTTAAAATTATTTAGGCCCAACAAATTGGTATTATGAATAATAACTATTGTTACTTAATTGGAAATTTGGATTTTCAAACGTACGATTTAAAAGAATATAAATATAGTGATGCAAATATAACTGGCTTACGTCTATTTTCTTCCAAGCAAAAAATTGTTCAAAATTTAATGCATGAATTGGGTTATATGGATGACGCGAATGAATTAGATATACAAAGAAATGGCAGCTGTTTTATAACTCTGGAAATGGCATTGTTATATGATTCTGTTGTAGCCTTTGCTGAGACAACTAAACATTTAAAATATACTCCCCAAACATTAAATTGCTCAGATGATGCAAACGATGTGCAATTATATGGCTCAACATTTAAAAATTATATGAGATCGATTTCATTAAGAAATAATACTGTAACGGGGAATATTTATTTTGAAGGTAATTTACGTAAAGGTTTCCGCTTTGATGTCATAGAATTACGTTCAACAGGTCTCGTTAAAGTTGGCACATGGCAAGAACATACTAATTTTACATTTCAATGGCCAAAACAAAAGCAATCATTACCTGATATTATTGATCATACTATGATAAATAAAACTTTACGAGTTTTAATTGCAGTTCCGGTAAGACATTGTAGCTAAAGTTGGATGGCTTGTCTTCATAATTTAAAATTTAAATATACTTTGATATGTTTTTAAAATTTCGATAAACAGAATAAGCCATATGCAAGTTTAGTTGAGAGCCATGTAAGATTGCAAGGTAATAGCCAATATGAAGGTTATAGTGTAGATTTAACTAAAGAATTGGCAAATAAATTGGGCTTCAATTTTACTTTTATTAATGGTGGCAATGATTATGGTTCATTTAATAAAACAACAAATATAACCACGGGTATGCTTAAAGAAATTGTAGAAGGTGTAAGTTACACATTATATAAAAAAATTAAATAAAAAAAACAAGAATTTATATGTGAATTTTAAATTTAATATTTTTATTAGCGTGCTGATTTAGCTATTACCGATTTGACTATAACTTCGGAACGTGAAGAAGTTATTGATTTTTCCATACCATTCATGAATTTGGGTAATTGCTTTCATATTTTGAAATTCGTTTCATAATAAGACCTAATATATTATTCTTAACAGGAATCTCAATTTTATATTTAAAGCCACAAAATCGTAATCCAACAACGTTTTCATTTATGGATCCTTTCTCTAAAGAAGTTTGGATCTATTTAGGTTTGGCATATTTAGGTGTTTCACTTTGCTTTTTTATATTAGGTAGATTATCACCTATGGAATGGGATAATCCATATCCATGCATAGAAGAACCGGAAGAATTAGAAAATCAATTTACCATTAATAATGCTTTATGGTTTACAACGGGAGCTCTATTGCAACAAGGCTCTGAAATAGCACCAAAGTATGAATGTTTGTTATATCTTTATGTAGTAAATAAAACAAGTAAGATAATTAGATTTAGCTGAGACCAAATCTTAGATAACCATAATCCAAACATTAAGACTATTTATAGTCTATTTTTAACCGCAACTAACGTACCTGGATTTTCAATGTTTTTACGATATTTAACGTCGATATCTCTTTTCTGACAATGAGAGGAGTATTTGTTACTTTTAGAAGCACAGACAAGTAGACAGATATATCTAAATCGATTTAAAATGTATGATCAAGGATATATACACTTTGTAGATTGTTCAGTACTTTCTTTTAGGCGTTACAAACATAATTACACAATGAGCATATTCCAAACCTCTGGGTATAAAAAGAATACTATCGCCATTATATGCACAGGAAACTTTAGTTGATTTACACATTTAAAAGTTTTCTAAGATAACATCAAAAATCAACAATAAAACTAAAATGAAAGATCTCAATTTTTTCAGAGCTTTATCCACACGTACTGTTGCTGCTATTTGGTGTTTTTTTACACTTATAATGGTATCTTCATATACAGCAAATTTGGCCGCATTTTTAACTATTGAAAATCCCACAAGTTTATTAGATAATGTTCAAGATTTATCTATAAATAAAGGAGGCGTACAATATGGCGCAAAACGTACCGGTTCTACAAGAAATTTCTTTCTTGTAAGAATTTGTGAATGAGTTTTCTTCACAATTTCATCACATTTTTTTTTCTTCCTTCTTTACGAAATTATTATTATTTTCTATACAATAACAGACATCCGAAGAGGAGATTTATAAAAGAATGAATGATTATATGATAGCTAATCCACATTTACTTACGGAAACCAATCAAGAGGGTGTTGATCGTGTTAAAGCTAGCGATGTCCAAAATGGTAAAACTTATGCTTTTCTTATGGAATCTACTTCTATAGAATATAACACTCAGAGAGAATGTAAATTAATGAAAATCGGTGAGCCCTTAGATGAGAAGGGTTACGGTATAGCTATGGTGAAAAATTGGCCATATCGTGATAAATTCAATAATGCCTTATTAGAGTTGCAAGAACAAGGAATTTTAGCTCAATTGAAAAAGAAATGGTGGTATGAAATTGGCACTGGTGTTTGCAATGTACTTGCAATTCTCCTTTATTTTTGTAAAAGATCTTATGTGTTTAATATTTTTTTTTGACTACATTTCAGACAAAATCGGAGGGTGGCGTTAGTCCTTTAGATTTTAGTAATTTAGAAGGTATTTATTATGTTCTAATTGTTGGTTGTTCCATATCCATGGTAATTGGTTTGATTAGTTGGTGCATTCTGGTAGCTAAGAAGGCTCGCAATTATAATGTAATTATTTCATTAAATATTTTCACACTCTTAAATGCCTTGCTCGTAAACCATGTATACCCTACACTACTTGTGTTACAGGTTATATATAACATTCAGAGGAGTTTAAGATGGAATCACATTTTATTATATCGATCCACTCACTTTTTAATTCGATTGAAGACTATCTGTCCATCCGCCTTTTCTGTCTATCTGTCTGCCTGTTGTCTATCCATGTAAATTTGCCATGGCAAATAGCAATCAAAGTACAATGTACAATTTTAAAAGTATTTCATTAAAATTTGGTCTGTATGTATGTAGGCATTTTTTGGGCCCAAATAGTTGGACTATTATTGCGACCACGGCGCATACAAAAGATTTATTTTACAAACTAAAACTAAGAATTCTGGGCATTCCTTTATTAAAATGTAGTGCAGGGTATTTAATAGTTTGCCACGAATAACTGCAAGGTCTTTATTTTTTATACCTTATTTGTAATTAAGAATATTATGAGTTTATAGAAATGATTGTAACACTTACTTTTTTCGGTTTTTTGTTTCGTTTTGTAAAATTTCCAATATTTTCCAATTATTATCTGTGAAATAGGTTCTATTTAGAGAAGCGTTTATAGAGGAATTTAAAGCCGTTGTTGATTTTCGTAATAACGAACGAGAATTGAAAAGTCCAAATTCAATATATACGCGAAGTCATAATTCTTCGATGAATTCAAGTTTTCATTGCATCGAATCGGATACGGATTCTGAACATGAAAGCGGTCAAAATGAAGGCAACAATAATAATAATAATAAGAATAATAATAATAATGTAAAGAATGATTAAATAGATCCGTACAATTAAAAGCTCTTTTCTTTTTCATTATTTTTATTATATTCATTTTTTTCTATATTGTTTCAGTTTTGTTTTATGCCATAAAGCTAAAAATATTTTAATAAATATATGTACGCATTCATATATGCCAAAATATAAAATGCTTTGCTGGAATAAGAGCATAGAAAATATGTAAAGCAAACAGTTTTATTGAAAGCAGTGCTGAATATACATTAATATAAAAATTTCGCTTTCAATTTTGAATAAATTTCCAAAAATAATTTGCAAACTATTACAAACATCTAGTGCCTTCAATTTTCTATTTATTATGATTTTTATAAGAAGTAATTTTATAAAAGTCATATTAAATATAATTGCAATAAATTCAATAAAAAGTCAAAATTATTCTGAGACGTACAATATGATGAATCGACCTTTTGCTGCAGAAACTATATCAATAGGTAACTTAAATAGTCGTAGAATTGTGTTGCTAAATTTTAATATGCTTAGTAAATAGAATTTTCTATTTAAGGCCTTCTAATGGATCATAATTATGAAAGCATTTCTGCTGTTGCAAAACATGCCATTGAGATTGCTAATAATAATAATGACATGAGTATACAATTAACCATATATATCGAGAAAATATCTTATGGCAATGCATTTCAAGGTTATATTAAATTATGCAATATGTTTCAAGTAGGTTCTTGTATCTACTACTTGTACAATAAAGTATCAGAAAATGTATTGAAAAAAGCAAAAATCTTTTAACAGAATGGTATAAGTGGAATTTTGGTACCATCATCTAAAAGTGTAGCCGATCATTTGATGACCATCTGTGATGCTAAAGATATTCCTTATTTTTCCAATCACTTTGGTAGAATAACTGAAACATTCAATTTATATCCCCATCCAAAGGATGTGGCAAAAGCCTTATATCATTTACTTATGGCATTCGAATGGTTACGTTTTATATATCTGTATGATACAATTGAATCGCTTAACATTTTAACTTATATATTGGCTTTATATGGTAATGATGGTCCAATTGTAACTGCTTTAAATTATGATCTAAATTTAAATGGTGATTATAAAATGATATTGAAAAAAATACGCGATTCAAACGATAATCGTTTAGTGGTAGTGGGATCCACAGCAACGATACCAGAATTATTACGACAAGCTCAACAAGTGGGCATTATAAGTGAAGACTATAGTTATATACTTGGAAATTTGGACTTTCATTCACTCAATTTAGATGAATACAAATATAGTGAATCAAATATCACTAGTTTTCGTTTATTTGGGCCAAATGATGTAAACGTGAAAGAATTAATGATCAAATTAGGTTACAATGTATCAGAAGAAAACCTTCGTAATGGTACAAATCCAATTACTATGGAAATGGCTTTAACTTATGATGCCATACAATTATTTGCTGAAACAACTAAATATATACCTCTAAAAACGATTTATCTTAATTGTAGTGATCAAAGTGAGAGCGTGCTAAATGATGGTTCGACATTCAAAAATTATATGAGATCGGTATGTTGTTTAAATTCTTATGACTCATTGACCTAAAATGATTATTAAGTACTATGCATCACACATTGTACAATTGAGACAAGTGGAAACTTTTTGATATTCTCTTTGATAAGATTAAAAAAACTAAAAAATTCATTTAAAAGAAGAGCATGCAAGAAATTGACCATTGTAAATCACATTTTACACTTATATGTATATTAAGCATATTAGAATT
This sequence comes from Melophagus ovinus, assembly GCA_023089585.1. Classification (NCBI taxonomy): domain Eukaryota; kingdom Metazoa; phylum Arthropoda; class Insecta; order Diptera; family Hippoboscidae; genus Melophagus; species Melophagus ovinus. The sequence goes on from JAKKIB010000177.1 coordinate 7,695,285, forward strand.
AAATAAGTTAATAGAAAGCGACATTAAATCAGAAAAGTTTTCAATCGTACCAAAAGTGATGTATAAAAGAAATAAGAAAATTACGTATTATTTCTAAAATAGAATATTTATTCTCCTATTGGAATTTGTAGCTTAATTTCCGTGATAAGACTTTAACTGGTCCCATTCATTTTGAGAAAAGCATACGCAAAGGTTACACATTCGATATAATTGAATTACAAACTTCAGGTATTATTAAAGTGGGTACTTGGGATGAAGTCAATAATTTTACCAATCAACGTTTGGCCATTACAACTGATATTTATGAAAATGTTGATTACAGTTTGGCTAATAAAACTTTTACTATTTTATTATCTGTACCGGTATGTTTTATTGAATTGCTTTTACTTAGAGTAAATAAATCTGACTAAGAGTGAATAATAATTATGGAAATTTTTTTTATCAATGTAGAATAAACCGTATGCCAGTTTGGTAGAGAGTTTTAAGAAACTAGAAGGCAATCAGCAATATGAAGGTTATGGTGTTGATTTAATCAAAGAACTTGCAGGTAAATTAGGTTTCAACTATACTTTAGTCAATGGCGGTAATGATTACGGTTCTTATAATCGAACCACTAATACATCAACAGGAATGCTTAGAGAGATTATGGAAGGCGTAATATACGACTTACAAAGTGGCAATTATCTTATACAAATAAAAATATTAATTATCTGTCTTATAGCGCGCAGATTTGGCTGTAACCGATTTAACTATAACATCAGAACGAGAAGAAGCCATTGATTTTAGCATACCATTTATGAATTTAGGGATAGCAATTTTATATGTAAAACCTCAACAAGCACCACCAGCAACATTTTCATTTATGGATCCATTTTCGCCAGAAGTCTGGTGGTATTTGGGTTTAGCATTTTTAAGTGTCTCATTTAGTTTCTTTATTTTGGGTCGCTTATCACCCACTGAATGGGATTACCCATGCCCATGCATTGAACAACCCACTGAATTGGAAAATCAATTTACCATAAGCAATTCCATATGGTTTACTACGGGAGCTTTATTACAGCAAGGTTCCGAAATAGCGCCCAAGTAAAAAACTCATTTATGTTACTAAGAAAATTTTTGATTTGTTTCAATTTTTTTTTCGATTATCACATATATATGTGCAAAGAGCTTTATCTGTACGAACTGTAGCTTCTATTTGGTGGTTTTTCACTTTAATTATGGTCTCATCTTATACTGCTAATTTGGCAGCTTTTTTAACTATAGAAACACCCACAACTCTTATTGAAAATGTGAATGATTTGGCTGAAAATAAAGGTGGCGTTGTTTATGGAGCTAAACGTACTGGTTCCACAAGGAATTTTTTTATGGTATGGTCTTCATTAAAATTATATGAATAATAAGTAACTTCAGCATTATATTATTCCTCTCATCACACACATACACACACCTACAGATAATATTATAAAATATTTTCTTATAGACTTCCGAAGATGAACGCTATAAGAAAATGAATAAATTTATGACAGCAAATCCACAATATTTGACGGAAACGAATCAAGAGGGTGTTGAACGTGTCAAAAACAGTAAAGATCGAACTTATGCATTTCTTATGGAATCCACATCCATTGAATATAATACAATGAGAGAATGCAGCTTAAAAAAGATTGGTGATGCTTTAGATGATAAAGGTTATGGCATTGCCATGAGAAAAAGTAAGCTTAAATTGCTTAAATATCCCAAAGGCATAAAAACACTATATATTAATAGTTAATCTTGTTGTTCTTGTTGTTGTTGTTGCTGTTGCTGTTACTAAGATTGGGCTTATCGTGATAAATTTAATAACGCTTTATTAGAATTACAAGAGCAAGGCGTTTTAGCAAAAATGAAAAATAAATGGTGGAATGAAGTTGGTGCTGGTATTTGTACATCTAAAATTGAACAATCTGATGCAAAATCATTAAGTATGGAAAATTTGGAAGGCATTTATGTTGTATTGATGGTTGGCAGCTGTTTAGCTCTATTTTATGGCATTATAAGTTGGTTATACATTGTTTATCGCAAAGCTCAAAATAAAAAGGTATACAAGTTTTAAACTTATATATAATCCACACTTGTATGTTTGAAATGTTTTTGAAATGTTTTTCCATTTGTGTCAATTTAGATGTCATTACGCAATACATTTATGGAAGAATTTAAATGGGTAATTGATTTTACAAAATATACGCGCGAAATTAAAACTTCAAATATGAATTCCCGAAGGAATACTTCCATATCAGTGCATTCATTGCGAATCAATAATAATATTTCCGATTCTTAATTTATATTTTTCTATTTTAATTATAAAATAAAATAAATAAGAATTTTAAAGTCAATAAGAGCCTTCTTTTAAATACCCAACAACACTTTGCTTAATGTGATTAAATATTTTATTTCCCATAAAACGAAAGGAAAGTCTTTTAACAACTGAACTCTTACTTTCAAACAATGTAATATTAAATTCTCCCATTTTCAAATAGGCCTCCACTTATGATATTGATTATAGAACATGGCAAGAATTAAATAAAACACTTTCCACTTTCAATGTTAATTAATAAATAAATAAATGTTTTTGTTATTATAAAAGAGTAACATTTTGTCAAGTTTAGAAACAGTTAAATTCAAATAATACTAATAATAATTTTCATCAAAAAAAAAAAGAGAAAAGACAATAGAAGCTAAAGAGAAAAAACTATAATAATAATAGTTTAACTCCAATCTTTGGCTCTCCATAATAAACAATGCATGTGATTATCCATACCGGTCGATAAATAAGATTTCGATATTAATTTTTTATTATCACATTGTGTAGGCGATGCATCCACTAATGCAGTAATATCATCCTTTGTTGATTCCATATAACGATCTATTAATGAACGGTAACGTCGACCAATTGTTGCTATTAGAGGTGTCTGTGTATTTGGTACAGCTATAATTGTTTTAATTTCATTCTCATAAGGCCGAAATACTGTAATTGGTCGCAATGTAGTCACATCAGCTATAATTAAGCAGGCCCCATGTTGTACCAATATATAATTCATCACGATAAGCACATAAAGCAGAGATTTGACATTTTATCAAACTTAAATGTTCATCAATAGCTATACTTTTCAATGATTCGGAACATGGCAAAAGTTTAGAACAATCTAATTTATTTTCAATTTGTTTATTAATAGCATGCCATTGATACACAATGAAGCCTGGATAGAGACATGTAAACACATGAGAATTGAGTGTACATATCCGAGCCACTTTAAGATCTTCGACAATATTCACTTCGTCACTGTGATATAAAGCCTGATGTCCATTTACACCGGTTTTACTTAAAGGGAATACATTCAATTTTCCTGACATATCACCGCACCACAATTCATATATCCCATCCACGAATACGGCTGTACAACAATGTAATATTAGTCCTGAACATATTTCAGTTAGAACAAAAGAACCTTCAGCGAAAGCACAATTTTTTGGTATTTTGGAAGAGTCCAATAAAAATACACGCCCATTATATAAACCAACAGCTACCCGTTGTATATCAGATAAATAAATTAAACTAATTATTGCTGCCTTTATAACTGGATCCAACATATACGAGAATATATGTGTATAGTTTCGTAGAGAATAGGCGTGTAAATTGCCATTCGTATCTCCCATCCATATTGTATGTTGATCAATTATACAACAGCAAAGCGTGTTAATTTTAGCATGGTGGGTACTTGTTGATGAAGTACGTGACATCGAAGACATATTGAAGTTTGCGGAATGTGCATTTGACGTTGATGGCCCATTTAACTGTGATAAATTTTTTGTAGATACCTCAATCTGAGATGAGTTTCCATCGGCTGATGGAAATTTATTTGTACATTTAATACTACAAAATTGTTCAAATTGCCCAGAATTTGTTACGTCAATTATATCGATTCGTGAATTATATGCTGGTAACCATAACTCAAATGCGGCGACTTCATCTTCTTTAGTTAGAATATTAAAAATTCCACAAACGATTTTATCTGGATGTGGCATCGCTATAACATCCATTAAGTGAATACATTCTGGTGCACTTAATATCGATACAATTTGACTAGCTGTTGGCCGCTTTTTAGGTAGATCATTCCAACATAAAACCATCAAATCTAAACAGTATGTCGGAAAGCGGGTTTCCCTTTGTGTTAAAGCTGGTCTACTACCTTCCAAAATACATTCTTTTATCAATTCATGACCTTCAAATGGTTGACGTAAACTTATATTTTCATAAATGAACATTCCAAATGAAAAACAATCCACCTAAAAAAGAAAGAAGAAAATTATTGTTGCAGTTACACATTTTTAATGTAATTTAATGCAAATTATAAGTAAAATTACACCTTCTCCGTATATTCTTCTTCACCATTATAGCGTATAATTTCAGGTGCCATAAATCCTTCAGTACCACCAAAACCTTTAGAACCACTCGGTGCTGTGTGGCGACTAATACCGTAGTCAGCTAATTTAATATGTACATTATTATTTGGGCCATCCTCTGTATGAGGTTGTGGAAAATCCCATACCAAAACATTTTCTGATTTTAAATCTCGATAAATAATGCGTCGCCGATGTAAATATTCTATAGCTCTAGCTGCTTGTAAAACTAATATTTGAAATGTATGGGGCCCTATGCGAGCACCACTTCGACGATATTGCCTTAAAATCGTATCTAAACCACCGAATGGAGCCAATTCCAAAACTAATGCCAATGGCCTTATACAAATACCCACCAATGGCACTATATTTGGATGTTTCAGTGTTAGCAAAACAGCCAATTCTTGCCGAGCTGTACAATATGCTTTACAAGCATGTTGTAATGGATCACGATCCCATTTACCCAAAGCAACTTTATAGGCCAATAAAGCACTTTCTTTAGCTCTGGCACCCGGTGATACTGGTTGTAACATTTTCATAGCTACCGCTTTAAAAGGTCGCGATCCTTTTATTTTACATGTAGCCTTGAACACAAAACCGAAAGCTCCACGACCCAATAGAGATCCTTTAATAATATTATCCGAATTTATAGTATATCGTTCTGGTATATCCGCAAAAATAACATCAGGTGCTAATTTTGACATAGATATTTCCAAATGAATGGGGCAACTAATTTTACTTTGATTATATACCGATAGAATACATTCTTCAATCATCCATGTATAACAAACATTTGAAATATCAGGATAATTATATTGTGGATGACCGTCTACTGAAGTATTGCGTGATGATCCAGCTGAATCGTGGCCAACACCTGAATCGGCATCAGACAAACATAAAGAATCCTATTAAGACATCAAAAAATGGAATACTACATTATAGTTTACTTAGCCAAGGCGCACTGTTTAATACTTTAAATTACTTTGCCTTATGTTATTTAAAAGAGGCAATATATTATGCTATATTAAAAGAGTTACCTCCGATCTTCTCTCCCTTCGATTGGTAACATTCAGGTATACAGAAAATAAATTTAATGTGCCATCGTCATTACCATCATCCCCCATTAATGTTAATGGACGCTTACTACGAGTTTTTTGATTGAAGCATGACATATAAGAACTATTAAAGCAAGCGGAACTTGTAGCATCATTGGTAGAGCCACCATCACCGCGACCATTATCGGTATTAGCATCCGTTCGACATTTTTTTGTCAATTTTTGTAAACATTTTGGACAAAATACTAATCGCGTTATTAAGAATCTACCTTCCGATGTGTGAACGAAACGTGTACCCAATGATGGATACCAATCTTCTAATAACAAATCAATATGATCAACAATTAAGGCAAGCAATTTCGCCGTTATCATTAAATTTGGTTCAACTTGAGCTACCAATTCTTTGAAATCTCCCTCCGCTTTCTGATAGACATGAACTTTCAATAAAGGAAAATACATTTCTAACATATTAGAATTTGATAAATTGATATCACTCCAAACGCCATCTAACTTAAGTTTGAAACGATTAACAGCATAACGAAATGGCTGAGTATTCACATTTGATACAAATGGTATCTCCCAAATTTTAAAAATTAATATAGAACCATAATATAAAGCAACACCAGTCTGCCAAAGACTCCAATAGGTATCTTGCTCTAAACTTGTTCGAATATCAAAATCATGCAGTTGTGGTGGTAAATCACGTTGCAACACATACACGGTTTTAATAGCATCTGTAATTTGCTCATCGGCCAATAGGCGTGTAATAAGGCGTGACCAAAAGCCTGATGGAAAGTATGTCATAAGAAGAACGCGTCTTAAACTAACATCTGAAATATTTTTAGCACCATTAGCAGCCATTGGCGTAATTGGTTCATAAATAAAATTATTTGAAATAATTTCACTAGAAGTTGAAGGTGTAATATTTACACTCCGGTTACGCACACGGTGAAATATCTAAAACAAATACAATTATGGGAATTATGCTGTGCTTATTTAACATACATAAACTCTACTAATACTAATATGTACTGTGATAGGAACTTGCCTTAACTGTTGTGGCTGCATTTATATCACTGCTTTCATTTACGGGCAGTAAAGAGGGTATAAGTAAAGTTCTTGAATCCCATGTTAAAGCAACTTCGAATTTATTTAATAAACTCACTATGTAAGAACGATTTTTTGTTGTCGCCGACTGACCACAAGGAGTACGAAACAATAAATTTAAATCATCAATTTTCATGATACCAGTTCGAGCAAACGGATTTATTTCACGAACGGTTACCACATGAGCCAACATATCACACAACCATTGAGGATCTAAAAAATAATAATCTCTCAAAGTGGCATCATCATAATGTAATATAACACCATTATCATGTAGAAACATTGTAGCCTGATTTAATTCAGCTATATCACGGAAACTTTTATAATTATGTGATTGCATCTCTTCGGTGATCAATTTTTTATAAGTTTCAGCATCTACTACCGGATCTAATCCAGCTGCTCGCAAATTGCAAACTATCACATTCACTATATCCTCCAAAGCAATATAACTAGCTGGCACTTTTTGTAAAAGCAATGGATCCTTACATCCCGGTGAACGTAACATAAAAGCTGTATCATAAATAATATTGGCTAACAAACGAATATTGTGCATAGTTTTACAACTGATTTCAATTGAGTCGATTACCCGCGGTAGCCCAATCTTTTCCGCATCTGGTACAGCTATAAATTTTTCCCTTATAACTTGTTGCAATTCTTCAGCCATTTGGGCTGAAAACGTTTCACCAACAGCATCAAAGTGTGTCCCTACTATAATAACAGGAGAATTGGGTGCACGTGCTTGTATATTACCCAACCATTGTAACATTTCTGCAAGACCTTTATGACCATCCGTTATTTTCCATAATACTAAATACAAACTACGTTTAGATAGAAAATATTGATGTGTAGCATAGTACCTTATTATTTAAAGAAAGAAACAAACAAAATTAAATTTCATTTCAAAATTCACTTCTGAATTATCATTATTAAGCATCAAAAATTCAATATTTTATAATTACTGTATGTTCACGCATAAATCCGATCTATTTAAAACTTAAATCTTTCATTAATACTTACTCCTTTTGACCACCAAAATCCCATGTCCGAAAAACTACTGGCCCATGTGATCCTGGTGCTTTTCTACGCTTCTCACATATCCAAATGCCAATATCTACACCAACTGTAGAGATATTACCACGGCTTGGATTCTTATTCAAATTTTTACTGTGACCCATACGTTTAGCCCAATGATTTTCCGTAGAGCCTCGAGTCTTTTGAAAACCAGCGCCTTGACGTAATAAATCTAATAGAGTTGTCTTACCAATACCCTGAACACCAACTATCATTAATTTCATACGGGCATAAGGTTGAGCATCTTCATATATCGATTTCAAATAACCAATTATATCCATTGTTTTATATTTTTTACTATCAATCATCGATTTTAAAGGATCTTGTAATAAACAACCGCGTGTATTTAGATTCCAAAGGCGTTGCAAGAGACCCAAATGTGGTGGTAAATCATTTATATGAATATTACCGCTAATATTTAGAACACTTAAACTGTTTAATTCATGTAACGATGATGGTATCTCTTTTAAGCAGTTATTACTTATATCCAACATGGATAAATTTGGAAATATTAATTTCGATTTCGTTAAACCCACGACACTCCAATCAGAATCATCCGCATCATTGAATAATGTAGTCACGTCATCCGTTGACAATTGAATGCGTGTTAAAAGGTTATCAGCTAAAATTAATGTACGTAATGATTCCAAGCGTAAGTGACGCCGATGTTGACAAACACTTTTCAATACAATGTTACGAAATGAACTGGAGTTTGAACTTGATGTTGAACTCACATTAGAACTTCTTGTAGTATTGGATGTGGCTTTAATAAATGGTGAATGAATGGTATCATCATTAGCACTCATGTTAATTTTATTGGTTTGTTCTAGTACACTATAGCACAATAGATGTGGATCCGATTCAGTGATACGTGGCAAACTGGGCCAACATGATATCTCATTATGTGATAAATCCAATTGTTTCAATGTAGCTGGATAACTGGTAACATGACTCATAGATCTTAAACTATTATAAGACATATTTAATCGGGTTAAATTTACTGCCAAACATGGCAAAACGACTGGTATTGATGTAAATAAATTATTCGCTATATTCAAATTATTCAATTGTGATACGCCAGCATCTTGTTTATTATCATGCCATTTAATATCATGATCGATTATTTCCAAATTACCATCAGACCAAATATTACAGCGATTTATACTATGAAATGTTAATTTTCTTGTTTTCATTTTACTATTATCACCAGGACCAGCGCCACCATCATTACGATATTCCAAATTACCAAATGCTTGCTGTTTATCTAATTTATCCAATTTATCTAAACTAAATCCTGATAGAGATTTTTGTATTGGCGGTATAGGTAAATCTTTAAGTAAATTAAATGATATATTTAAATCGCGCAATTTGGGAGCTTTCCACATATCAAATGGCATTTCTTGCAATTTATTATTCGATACATCCAATATAATTAATGATGGTAAATGAAAAAGTTGTGCCGGTAATGTTATCAGTTGATTATCTTGCATATAAATTTCTTCTAAAACCGGACAATTATATGTAAATTTTTTTTCGTTTATCATTGACGGTAATTCAGCAATTTTATTTTGTGCTACATTTAAATATCTTTTTAAATGAGGGAGGAGAAACATAAAAAATGCAAAAAAGACGTTTGTTATTATTATCATTATTTGTGATAAATAATGCATTTAAATTGAGCATTTACTTTAACGATAATAAATTGAAGATTTCGATGGGTAATGTAGTTAAGAGATTATGGGAGAAATCGATGCGTGTAATAGCCGTTAGAGCTACTTCCGTCAATTTTGGATGATCTTGTAATTTAGGATTTAGTCGTAATATACCTTTAACCATCCAACTGACTCTATAAAATATAAATAAAGCAATTATCATATAAGAATATGTCTATTTAACTTTTAAAGAACACTTGAATAAACAATTAACTAAAAAGCATATTCTGAGTTGATTTAAATTTGAGATTTGTCTTTTTTTAAGCAAATTTTTTATATTATTAACAAATAGATTTTCGAACAAATGTGAAATTTTCATTAATAAAATTACCTAATAAATGTTAATTGATTATTTGTATTGTTATGCCAATCAATTATCACTGGCGTATTTGGAAACATTGCACTATATGAAATGTTATTGCTCGATGGTAAAAACGCATTCACTTCCACCGGTGTTGGTAAATTTCTTTTATTAATTTTATAATCTAAATCGGGATGCACACGCCTTGCCAATAAACGATTTAATATAGATTCATCTTCTGAGGCTATAGCTATACTTAAAGCTGCACCATTATCATCACGAGCACCATATCTGTAATAAAAGTAATTGAATAATGATTTTTAAACGAATTTAAAGAACAGTCTTAAATAATTTCACTTACTTGAGTAATAAGTCAACCATCGATAGAGATTTCTGTTTGCATGCCTCTGCCAATGGCACATTACTAAGACCATATATCTCTTCGCTACATTTAGGATCATTATGATCTTCCACTGGTTTAGCAATAATATTAGGATCTGCATTGTGTTGTAATAAAACAGTAGCGACATCTAAAAAACTACCACGGACGGCCGCTAATAAAGCTGTTTCACGTGTTGCTCCACATAATAAATTCAAATTGATTGGACAGCGTTCCCATTCTGAAGAATTTTCTCCATCATTTAGCTTATCACCACCTCCACCGCCTGTAATATGTAACTTGGACATTATTGCTTGTATGCCAAACGAAATACGTTTCCGTGTAGGTGTGACTGGAGCACTCTGTGAACTTTGTAGGCATGTTTTATATGCTTTCACTTTCCAATTTAATAGAACATTGATAAGTGCTTTATTACCCAATATTGCAGCAATATATAAGCTTGTTTGACCAGTAACATCTTGAGCATTTGGATCGAATGCTAATCGCCATTCCCAAACACCATCTTCATCGCGATATGTTGAGTACAAATGTTCAGGATAAGAATATTTAATTAACAATTCCAATATATCAATATGACCATTAATACAAGCTGCATGAATTGGTAACCATTTTTCAACAGTTGGTTGCTACATTCCATATGCAAACAATTTAATAACATATTAAATTACAAATGTAACAAGTAACAAATTGAGAAATATTAAAAATACGAGTAATAAATTTTTGCTTAGAAAATAGTGCCGGTTTGGATCATTTTTAATACTAACCTAAATGTACGAAACTTTTAATACTTGAATTTAATGCCGAAATCACAATTTTGTGACAAAACGTACGAGTATATCATCAAACGGACAGACGGACAATTGTGGCTAAATCGCTGACCAAAATTCTATACACTACTTTAATTCTTACTTGAATTAACTCTGGAAATTTCTGCAGCATAATATTTGCAATATTATAATGACCATGCTGCACCGCAGCATATAATGGTGAGTATTTTGTAACCGTATGTGAACGACCATCAGCCCCAGCATCTAATAAACGCTTCGTAATATTATCATAACCAGATTGGGCAGCTCTGCAAAAAAAAGAAAATTCCTTAAATTTTTTATATACATAATTTTTGGAAAAGAAAATAGAAAAAACATACACAAACAATAAAGTGGTGGCACCAGCTGGTGCCATATTGACAATAATTTGCCTTTCACCAGCCAATGCCTCCAATAATACACGTACTGTTCGCTCATCTCCCGTTGTCACTGCTTGTCGCAATTCACGATGTTTTATTAATCTCACTTGTTCACGAGCATCTATATAAATGAAAATCGGTAAGAAAAAATTACATAAAGAAAATCAAAATTATTGTTAATAAATACTTTTTCAAATCCTTTCCTGATAATTTAATTAAGTAAATAATAGCAAAAGTTAACTATATGAAATAAAACAAAAAGAATCACCTAAGACGTGTGTAATAGACATGACCTCATCAACAAAATAATCACAGGCATCAAAAGCTGTTTCAGTACCCGATTTAGGTTTCACAATAAAACTCCAATCCATGTTCAAAAAAATAAAACCAACAAGTTTAATTTAAGAGAATTACTTTTACATTTAACGTGAAATAAACTGAAGCTATAAACTTGAATGTACAAATAGAAGCACCTTCCTTTGTATCACTCATTGACTGATTCATTTTATTGAACCAACCAACAACAACATATATAACTTATGGCAATAGATATTTTCCCATCATCGCATTGAATTTATGAGCATGCTCATTTATTCACAATATTTTATGATGGAAAAGAGCAAAAAGAAATGACTCTCTGAGTGAGTGTCTACCCAACCTTTTGTTGAGACCTCAATAGCCACTACAAATTTACATGTGTTACTCTATGTGACTCAAATTACACGCCCACTGATGTAATGTCTGTCCATCAGTGGAATTTAGGTGTTTAACAAAAAAAAAATGGGCAACGAGATCAAAGAAACCAAAAACAAAACAGATTTATTCGTGTATTCTAAAACTTTTAATTACCTCATGATAGATGGCATGCCATAGTAGGTATCTAAAACTTTGTCTCACTTATTTGATATTTTGTTTAATGTAAATAAGTTACGGCTTCGTGAATTTGGTTAAAAATCAATTCTGCTACCAAGATTAGGTTTAGATTTCAATATTGCTAATAGAGATAACCAAACAAAAAACAAACAAAAGCAACAACAACAAAACCATTCAAAAGCCTATATTTTTATGTTTTACATCAATAAGCAACATTGAAGACTTGTAACAAACTGTTGCACGTGCCTCCTTCTCTCTTTTTCCCTATTGCTATCACTTTCTTTCGTCCAGAGTGTAAAGAGAGAAATCAAGCACGGTATTTTTATGATTTATCAATGACAGCATTATTATAAAATTAAATTGGCCAATAAATCTTTGATCTAAATCCAAAGTAATACATTTATACCAACCTAATTTTTTCTAATTAACTTTTTTTAGCAGCATTTGTCTTTTCTCTTACGATTAAATTCATTACCTTTTCATTTTATCTAAAGGGCAGCAAATATCGAAACTCTAATAAGTTATGAAATTCAAAACTCAGATTGTGACTAAACACTAGTCACAATCATTTCACAAAATTAATGAAGAAACAAAATAAGCACTTATTGACCTATGTGTTATGGACTAGTTTATGAAATGGAAAGGACGGAAACAAAATTGATGTGCATCAATTACAAAAAAAAAACGTCAAGTATTAACGTCTATCATATTGAATATCGCGCATCACTTCGCCTAAAGTGTTAATATATTAAATTATAAGAGATTCAATCAATAATGTACAAAATAACAATAATGGCAATTTTTGGAAATCTTAAAAAATCCCTAAAAATGAATAGTCCCAAAAATATGAACTAAGTGAAACAAATTATCAATAATAATTGTTCAAATTTTCGTTATCTAAAGATTCTGTTCAACCCACAGTTCATTTTGGTGTGTCATCGGAATGTGCTTCAGATGATTATCTTGACTAAAAGCAGCATTATCCTTGTGATGGAATTATTGACTTATTAATTAATTTTAGAGATATCATTAATTTTTTAAATTTACTTTCAAATTTCCTGAATCAATGACTTTTAACAGTTCAATTCATTACTTTCTCATAAAAAATTTGCAGAGCTTTTTCAGTAACACTTGGCAACCCTTATTCATGCAACATTAATGTAAAATGAAAACAGAGAAAAAAAAACAAAAGGTAATTATTTATAATTTTCAATTTTATTAGAAAAAAGTAATTGCTATGCCCTAATAACTTCAACTCTAAAATAAGATTTCAAAGCTTTGCCAAAATCTTATTAGACATTATTGAAGACTGCATAGAAAAATCAATATCCAAATTGTATATAAAAAATGCAAAAAATTTAACACAAACCTTCATCCGAATCACTCATCTTTATTAATAGTTTTCTATAGCAATTTATCTATTTTTTTGTATTACATTATTTATTATTGTTTGTTTAATATTTTATTCCAATTTAACACTTTTCCTTAAGTAATCACATTAATAATATATAATTATAAATATTTTAATACTGCCCTTGGTAAAAATAAATCACTGTTTACTTTCCATATGGGCAGAGTCTCTTTATGAATTAAAAAGCATTTAACTTTAATATATAAATGAAATCTTTTTACAATAGTTAATATTTGCAAAACTTATGTTGAAAATAATTATTAAAAATTATTTAAAAAAATTGTAGGAATTAATTTGTTGAAATCCCGATTTGCTATTATATATCCAAAATTAAATTATGCATTAAATACTTTTATTGTTATTGTGCTTAAAATATATCTATCGTATAACTCTCCAAATGAACTAGTTCATTTGTAAATTTTACACATATCTAAGGCATATAAAAGTTAGAAAGGGCATTAATAATTTTTTTGGTATAAAAGTTATCCAAATAAGAAAAGAGAAAGAAAACACCTTTAATCAAAAATATTTAATAGTGCTGTAGATATTAATATAAAATTAAAATATTAATAATTCATTACAATATAAAGTAAATGGAAAAAAAAGTCATTAATAATAATAATGTGGACATAATACTAGCAATATTTTTTTAATATAACAAATACATGTTTATGAAAATACAATTTATAAGGTTGCGCTCTATTTGGCTTCGGTTTACACAAAGAAATCATTAGAATCAAATTAAATAAAATTAAAATTTCAGTGAATAAGAATTTTGGGAAAAAGAATAAAAACAGAAATAGTTAAAACCCACAAAAAATTTTAATAAAAACAATTTAGAAGGAGCACATAATCAAATAAACATTTGTAAAAAATATTTTGTTTTTACTGTGTCTTTTTTGTTTTAATATACAAGTATAACTGTGTAGGTATGTGATTGAATAAAAATAAAAGCATTGAATATAATGAAGAATGAAAATCAATGCCGACAATAACATTAAAATATAATCAAAGACTCATGAAATGTTTTTTATTTACTTATTTATTCATCAAACAAAACATTGTCCATATGTAGAGATGTAGGGCACAATTCACGGGAAACAGGTCGATGATAAAATAAAAAGTAAAATGCAAGCACAAAAAAAAATCCAAAAGAGAAGAAAAGAGAAACAAAGAACATAAACAACAGTTAGACAATACATGTGCCTAAATATAATGTGTATACATATTTTAGAGGCTGATGGCCTTTAAAAATTTTTTACTATTAGGCAGCATATAGTAATTTTTGTATTTGTTTTGTATTTCTTTAAGATAAAAAGCCTCACGCATGCGTAAAAAATCCGACCGAATAAAATTATGCAAAAATGTTAACATAATACATGTTTTTATTTATGTATGGATTATTTGGATTTAAAGTTTTCCTCGCCTCTTTCTCATAACATTCTATTAGAGTGTACTTATTATTTTTGAGTATTAATTATTTGAAAATTAACCCAAAGCACGTACTTTTACAAAAATGTAGCATCTCTGATTGGCACGATTTTATAAAGTCAATTTAATATATTAACGAAATAGTTTTAATTAAATTATAATTGTTTGTGTGAAACTTTAGAGTTTTAAACCATGGCCCCATTAGTTTCAATTGATGTTTGGAAAAATGATCCCCCTGATGTTGAGCTTACTTGCCTAATGCCTAATGGCATATTGATACCATTACATAGCCCTTCAACAGCAACGATAAGAGAAATTAAAGCGGTAAAATTAAAAAGTTTTCATATACTTGTATATAGATTTATTAACTTACTTGTACTTTTAGGAGATGATACATCAATCCAAGAATTATCCTTTATATAATTTGATTAAAGATGCCTGCGAATATGAAGTCAGTGGTATATCAGCATTTGCCAATATTGAACCGTTTACCGATGAATCGAAACGCTTATGTGAATTACAACCATATTTCTGTTTATTACGCTTGGGTGAACGTAGTGAACCAACCACAATATCTAGCGATTATGAATTATCGAAATTAGTTAGTAATATGATTGGTAAATCATTCGAAGAGTATAGTTCACAACGGACGCCAGAGGAAGATGATTTTCGTCGTAAAATGACATTACTATGTGATGAAATAGAATTGGAACGTTCAAAATTTACATGGGCTGAAAAATTACTATATGAACATCCAATGCGTTTAGCCAATACACCAATAATGCCTGATATGATTAAACAGCGATTAAGAAATTCCAATTTTTTGATTGTCGTTAAGTTAGAGAATGATGAGACATCATTCACAATATCAGTTAATGAGAGTCATACACCGAAAATTCTAATCGATTCGGCTTTATCAAAAGTACGTAAATCACAAATTAAAGTTAGTGATCGTACAGCTGATTATATATTAAAAGTACGAGGACGTGATGAATACCTATTTGGCGATTATCCTTTAATACAATTTGCATATATACAGGAAAGCCTCTCCTGTTCGGATGTACCAAATGTTGTATTAAAACCCATACATACTTTACCTTCGTATATTAATTATAAGCAAGATATAAGTTTGAATGCAGTACCAAAAAGGCCACCAAAGCCTGATAGTTTACGTCAAACATCGGGTCAACAAACAATTTCTAGTATTAGCAATATCAGCAATATCATCAATCAATCCACTACAAATGATTTAATGGCTAATATACCGAAGCGTAAACCGAAAATATCATGGGATATGGAACAGCCATTTCGTTTACGTTTACAACGCATTGATAATGTTAATTGCGATCTAGTTCGAGGTATTAAGGTCGGCATACACATTGGTTTATACCATGGTGAAAAGCGATTATGTGCGCATCATTCAGCTGATATACCCAGCAGTAATAATCGTTCATTTACATTCGATAGAGATATTACATTCGATATACCCATACAAAATTTACCACGTATGACACGTTTATGTATGGTGATATATGAGGTGACAAAGACATCGCGTTCAAAAAAATCATCGAATACGAGTAGTAGTAGAGATAACACTATCTTTAAGGATGCTAATGTTAATGTGAATCCATTGGCATGGGTTAATACAACTTTATTCGATTATAAACATCAATTTAAACAGGGCTGTTTATATTTATATACATGGACATATGCCGATGATATACAATCCGATGAGATATTCCATCCCCTAGGCACAATTGAAACAAATCCACGGAAGGACGAATGTGCTGTGGTACAACTCACATTCCAAAATTATAGTTATGATAATATACAATATCCTAGTGAAGAATTAGTATTACAGCATGCAGCACGTTTAACCAATAAAGAGAATTTCGATTTTGGTCGCAGCAGATCAGAAGATGCGCCAGCTACTGTTAACAAAATGTTATCACAATATTTACGTAGCATAAATAAAATATATGAAATGCATGATCAAGATCGCAATAATATATGGGCTAGAAGGTATGATATTAAACGGGAAGTGCCCGAAGAATTATCAATATTACTGTATTGTGTCAATTGGAATGAACGTGATGAAGTAGCTGAGATGTGGTCATTATTAAAACAATGGCCAACTATATCAATTGAAAGATCTCTTGAATTACTAGATTATGCTTATCCAGATCCAGCGGTACGGAATTATGCGATACGTTGTCTAAAACTGTTAAAGTAAATATATTCAGCTTCCTCTTTTTTTTTGTAGTGTTATTTGTTGCTCTTTTCTCATTTCATTAGATAATTTTTTCTATTTATTTATTACACAGAGACGAAGAATTATTATTATATTTATTACAATTGGTACAAGCCATGAAACATGAATCATATCTGGATTGTGCTTTAGTGACATTTGTTTTGGAACGTGCATTACGTAATCAACGTATCGGCCATTATTTCTTTTGGCATTTACGTTCCGAAATGCAAATACCGTCAATGCAAACACGTTTCGGTCTATTATTGGAAGCTTATTTAAAAGGTTGTAAACCTCATGTGCCACTATTGCGCAAACAATTGCAAGCATTAGAGAAATTGAAACAAAGTTCAATGTTAGCAAAGAAGGGCAGTAAAGAAAAAGTGCGCAGTTTATTACAAGACTTTTTACGTAATCAACGTAACAGTGGTGTCTTCCAAAGTATACAAAATCCATTGAATCCTAGTTTCCGCTGTAAAGGTGTTAAACCGGAAAAATGTAAAGTGATGGACTCAAAAATGCGCCCACTATGGATCGTTTTTGAAAATGCCGATCAAAATTGTAATGATATTTATATAATATTTAAAAATGGTGATGACTTAAGGCAAGATATGTTGACATTACAAATGTT
Organism: Melophagus ovinus; assembly: GCA_023089585.1. NCBI lineage: Eukaryota > Metazoa > Arthropoda > Insecta > Diptera > Hippoboscidae > Melophagus > Melophagus ovinus. The sequence continues at coordinate 7,713,148 of JAKKIB010000177.1, forward strand.
ACGAGTTATGGATCAATTATGGAAAAATGAAGGGTAAATTTAAAGTGATTTAGACGTGGCATTCATTACTGTCTTATCACAAATCTAATGCATTTTTGAATTGAATTGTGTTAATTATCATAATTTTCACTTGTCTCATTTCTACGTCTTCTTCATATGAATAGCATGGATTTCCGTATGAATATATATAATTGTATAAGCATGGAAAGACGTTTGGGTATGATTGAGGTTGTTTTAAATGCTGAAACTATAGCGAATATACAAAAAGAGAAGGGTATGTTTTCGGCGACATCACCATTTAAAAAAGGTTCCTTATATAGTTGGCTAAAAGAATATAATAAAAGTGAAGAGGAAATGAATAAAGCTGTAAATGAATTTACATTAAGTTGTGCAGGTTATTGTGTTGCCACTTATGTCTTGGGTGTGGCAGATCGACATTCAGATAATATTATGGTTAAAAGAAATGGTCAGGTAAATATACTTTAAAAAAAAATTTCTATTTTATTCCTATTCTTTATTCGTCTTTCCATGCATTCTTTATTATTACTCTTTTTATAGTTATTTCATATTGATTTTGGTCATATATTGGGACATTTTAAAGAGAAATTCGGTGTAAGACGTGAACGTGTACCTTTCGTCTTAACTCATGATTTTGTGTATGTTATTAATAAGGGTCGAGCTGATCGTATGGCCGAAGAGTTTCGATATTTTCAAGATATATGTGAAGAGGTATTTTATATCATTTATATTAAACAAAATCCTACCTTGAAGTGTAAGGTATAAAAAATTTCTAGAAATAATTTTAGAATTTATATTTGGCAGTTTTTAATTGTATTGTTAACTTTTTAAATGATATTCATGAAAAAAATTATTCAATTTTTCTTACATAAAGAATACGTATTTTTTTTAATAAAATTTTTGTATTTCTTGCATTTGTTTTAGGCATTTTTAGTTTTACGCAAACATGGTTGCCTTATATTGTCTTTATTTAGTATGATGATATCAACCGGCTTACCAGAATTATCATCAGAGAAAGATTTGAATTATTTAAAGGAGACTTTGGTAAAGATAATTCAAACAAATTTTTATGGGCCCAGCCATATTTTACATATATACTGTTTGTTTGTTTTATTTACTCTTCAGGTCTTAGAATATACAACAGAAAAAGCCCGTGAACATTTTAGATCAAAGTTTAGCGAAGCTTTAGCTAATTCATGGAAAACCTCACTCAATTGGGCCTCACACAATTTCTCGAAAAATAATAAACAATAAAGAAAAAAAAAAAAAATTAAAGCAAAAAGTAAAAAAATTATCATCTAACTAGAAAAATTTATAGAAACTTAAAGTTTATAATACAGAACATATAAAATGCCTCTACATATAATAAATCACTCTAACATTTTGATCGAACATCCCTTTTAAAGGCGCCTTAATTCATTTTCTATACATTTTGTGTTTTTTGTTGCATTTTATGTTTTAGCATGAAAAAATTTTGTAATAGTAAATTAATTACTTCAAAACACCCGACATCCCCTTTTTGTACATATTGTAAGCATATTAAAAATTTTACACATTTATCATGTATGTATGTATATTGTGTATATAGTACTATTCCTAGTTAAATAATACGTTAAACTGACATTTTTGCACTTATTTCTCATTTCATTTTGCGTAACATTATACAAAACAAAATAAATCGAAATCTTTGTTCTTTCTTTAATCCTTAATGCTTTACTTCAAAAGAAAAAAAAACAATAAATTATTAAATAAATAAATAATTGTATTAAACATAGACAGATTAACAACGTAAAGCGATAAATTATAAATAAAGATATGTATAATAGAAAACATATTTCTTTTACTATTTTAGAAACAATTATTCCACTACTTGAACGTTCGTAATTTCAAATTGAGCTACTTCACAGTTTTATAATATAAACGTAAAAGCGAAAAAAAATCCATAAAAGTGAAGAAGAAGATGGTGCCTAACGAAACGTCTCAAGTAATTTATATAAAAGGGCTTAAAGTCACTTTATGAACCGATTGAACTTTATCCATTTGTCCAAATAAATTTATTGCCAATTTTTATATATAGATCGCAATTCCTTAAAGATTTTTATGTAGGCCTACTGATTTTTTTTTAAATCAAATAATTTTTATAATAAAAATAAGTAGCGAAAATAATTTCAATATTTTTTCATAATTTTTGTTTTTTCTTTTTTTTTTTTTTTGACTAATTTATTACGAATTGCAAAATTCTCACATTAGTATATGTCAAAGTAGAATATTTTATGAATTTTAATGCGAAAAAATTCCACTTTCGTTAGGTGTTTGGTTATGTTATTTTGATGATATTTTGGTTATGTTATTTTATGATTTTGTTATATAAAACTTTGATATTACATACTAGAAGAGGTGAATTCGTTGAGACATTTTTTTTTCTTTAAATTTTATTGGTATTATTATAATTATTATTGTTGTTATTATACTAAATTCAGTTCAATTCAGAGTTTTCGTTTAATAAACGCTTCAAAAAATATGATCAACACTTAAATATACAACTTGAGAAGTAAAATTCATAACAATTTTTCTTTTAAGGATTTTTCACAAATAAATAATTTTCTTTACATTCATTGGAATGATTATAAAATGAAATTTAGAGAGAGCATGTAAAAATTAAAATACATACTTTAGATTTAAATTTATATTTAATTATCTACATATATATATATATATATATATATGTATATGAATTCTAAATATAAATTAATATTAATAATTATGCAAAAGTATACACAGAAAATTATTTGCTAATTAATTTATACAAAATAATGTTAACACGTGATATGATATTGCCGAAAACACAAGTTGCACTATTTATTTTTATTTTAGAAAGAATGTTTTTTATCCCTTAATTATTTTCTATTTCAATATTTAACATGTGAGGTGGAGGGGGCGCGTTAGCAAAGAGCAGAACACGTCTAATTCGATTAATTGTTTAATTTATGCATTACCTTTCTAAGTCTTTTCTTTGAAATATGTTAAAAAAGTTTTTGAGCACTACTTAAAAAGTAATGGGATCGCGAGGTACATCACATTCGCCAACCGTAACGCGATACATTGCCATTTCCGAAATGCCATGATAATGCACAAATGCAGCGGCAATTACCAAGATATGGAATAATTGATGCGATTGAAACTATCAATTGAAATATATTTATTTGTTAAAAACTAGACCAACTATTCCTAATGCCTAACATTTTGACTTTTGTATCCACCACAACACTTTCTAAATCGATTTAAGTTTGTTTGCCTGCCTGTCAGTCCGCATTACCTGGTTAAGATAAAAATACCGACTAAAATTTCAGATATACATTAATAAGATTTTGAAAGTATAAAAGATTCCAAAACAATCGGAAATGAATAACTTTTTGTTGAATCCCTCCCTTTTCATACAATGAACATTTCATATCATTCGGAAAATTTGTACTCCCTTTATTAATAATTTCTTCAATTATATGAAGTATGGTAGTGTAGTCTTTAAGAATCGGCTTTAACCGACTTGAATGTTTTCACTTTTACATTTCTATTTTATGACCTACCCATATATCAAATTTACCCGGAAACCAACGCTCTGGTACACGTAAGGCATATAATAATGCTCCTGATATATAAAGTAACCCTTGGAAAAAAAAATATTATTGGAGAAATCTCAATATCAGCATTTTAACACATTTGTTTAATAAATACAATTGAATGAATTTCCTACCCATTAAGGTTAACCAACCTAAACTAGATTGGCTAATTTGACTAAACCATCCTTCCATAACACCGTAATGGATAGCTGGTATGACGCCAGATAAACCAAAACTCATAAAAACACCGGCTCTTAATGGTCTTAATGCTGGTTCAGAGAATTTATCCCATAACGATACTATAATTGATAAACAGCCCAAAACACAAACAACTGATAAATATATAACTTTAGGCTGATAATGACAGTAGAAGCCATAATATAGCCATGGTACAAAGGAACCCATTATTAAGAGAGCGATGCCACAATAATCTAATTTTGAAAATAATCGTCCAATCTCAACGGAATGACAGCTAACTGTATGAAAGGCAAATGAAAAGCCTAAACATATGATGGCCCCAGCAAAGAAAGCGCCAAAAATGATTTTTTCTTGTATTTGAATTTCGACAGAAGGCCGTGTAAAAAAATAACAAGCCACAGCAATAAATGCCACGCAACCCAATAAATGTGTCCAAATATTACCAGTTTCTGTATGCATACGAAATATCGATTTAAAGCAAGCACTAAATGATGGTAATGGAGGGCGATGACCACGATGCAGAAAATCATTATCTTGTAACCATTTTGGTAAATTCTTGTAATGACATACTTTCCAGCTGGCTTCCCAAACCTGTAATACATTTAAAAAGAGGAAAGACAAAAAAGAGAAACAGCGACGATCATAATCCAATTTAAATTGAAATTTTAATGGGTACTTCAACGGATACTTTTCTAACGAACTCCTCAGCTTGTTCGGCGGCATTATGGGCCAAAGCGCCCAAATCTATTTCATCAGATAGAACACCAGCCTTTAAAACTTCTGTCATCTAAAATGTTAAGGAAAGCAAATCACAAAAAGGTAAAACAGTGAATTAATTAATGCCATACTTTGGATTTGAATGGCCGATTAAAACTAGTTTAATGTCTTTTAAAGTAATGATGAATTATATCAACGTCATAAGTGATAAAATTTTCTAATTTTATAGTTCATGTCTAGGAAATACAATGATGAATGATGCCACGTACATGGCCCATTCTTGGGCCATATACCGTGCCTTTACTTATCCATAGAAACTTACTTCTGCTTCAATTAATTGAGTGTCTTCTGGAGTTGATGGTAATGGGCAACCGGCATCATCTTCATCTTCAGCTAAAACATCATCCACTTCTAATAAGTCTAAATCATGAGCACTTAATGTTACGGATTGTTGCTCCCAGACACGACGTTTACGTAATATCATATCAACCTCATCGAAAATCTCTTCATCAGCATTACTACGTACTTCCAATATATTCTCACTGCTGTCGCAATGTACTGGCGAATCACTGTCATCTTGTGTCGGTACCTCTAAATAATTTAACGTCCCTTTTGTACGTGGTAGAAAATGTCCCGTTGTTTCACCGCTTGCCATTATTATCGTCGTATTTGTATTAATAATTTTAATACACTACAACAAAAATCACGGTTATCTAACGAAATGCGTGGGTGTTCTTTTGAATGCCCTACAGAATAAAAGCATACAATATGAGGGTTTTACGTGAAATTTTGCCGTTGCTTAATTAGAAAAATTTTAAAAGGAATTTTTTTGTTTTTTCTTAAATATTAGTCAAGGTTCGCAAATTTAAAAACCAACATAAAAGAAACATAGTCTTTTAATGATTGGATGACAACATTTTCTGTGTTTATTTAAACAAATAATTTAAAAATGAATTTTATCAATTTAATATCAATGTATTTCTAAAAACAGAGTACATTCAATTGTGATATCTTTTTTACCGTATACCACTTTCAGAATAGGTTGCTGAATTGTTATGTATATGTTTGTAACACTCGATCGATTCAGAATCACTTTTTGAATCGATTGAAACCTACTTATCCGTCCATCTGCCCAATGTCTGTTCGTGTAATTTATTAATAACTTGCTGTTCGTAACTTTTGAAATAATTTGATAAAATTTGGTGCATGAGTTGGTTTCATCCCATAAACGAATCCTTTTGTAAATGATTGGAATCATAACATTTTCAAGATCATTTCCCTTATAACGATTTTAAGATTTGGCCACTTGTTTTTATACACCTTACAGCACTTTCCATATAAAGCATTAAAACAAACTATTTTTATGCTATGTCTAACGAACTATTCGTCTAGGGTCGGTCCAGGTGAAACTGTTATTAAACCACAGTGCCAAATTTTCTAGACATTTTAAGTGACAATTGAAACAGAAACACCTTAATTTAAAGGTGAACCCATTCTCATATAAAAAAACTTTGCAAAACATTAAATTTTTAATCACACTTAAAATAGTTAGTAAAGTAGTGTAGGATGTTAAAGAGCAACCTTAAACAAGTCTAACGGTTTTATTTACTGTTTATTAAAAACAGTTTTATTACGTCTACAGCGATCTATGATAAAGAGCGCAATCCACTTTATTATCACAATAAAAGTTCAATATCAATGTACAATACGTTTATTTACATACATATATATAAATAAAATATATGTAAACACATCCAATATCAATTATTGATTGTAGTGATTACCTTAACTATACGTTTAAATAACTATACTCATGTATAACGTAATAAATATTTCATTTGCAGATAATGTGTAAACATATTTTCATATATGTATGTATATATGTAAAATTTATATTACATTACTGCACAGGTCAATAAAACTACAAATAAAACTGATGCTGATGTTTATTGGTCTAGTTTGGTGAACTTATGACATATGTCTTTTGTTTTTCTAATACGTGTATTCATTAGGTAGAGCAATTGTTTTTGTATTATTATGATAAATGATTTTGTTTCGTTACATATTTTCTCTTACGTCGTGGCAACTCATGTAATACAAAAATAAGAACGGAAAATTCATTAAATGCCAATTAATTTGTTAATTTTATAATATATGAAACGTTTACTTAATTATATTCGCCTTTAGTAAATTTATATAAGATGGACACAAACTGTATAAATAAATATTTAGTAAATTCTGCATATTGTATACATTTATTCGTTTCTCATTTCTCTTTTTTTTCATTTAGAAGTTAACATACCTATATTCACTATAAACTATTTAAACTCGATATTATACTTTATTATTTTTTACAAAATTCTGTTGTATATTTCGTAATTACTACACGGATAAAATAAATTATGCTAACCAAGATAATAATTAATGTTTAATATGTGAACTGTGCTAGAGATGTGTTTTTTTTAAAGTATCTTTTATAAACGGTTGTTTGGGTATGCATGTGTGCGATAATCATAGAAAATTTTATTAACAGGTCTGTTATTATGCTAATAACGATAGCAATAGCATAATAAAAATTATCATTCAAGAAAAAAATCAACATATAGATGGCACACTACAATAAAAATGTAAAAAACAAAAGACAACACGATTAAAAATACAATTGTAATACATTTTACCGTGTTATTCTAATCGAATGAAGAAGAACAAGAAAATATTAATAAGGATGCTTAGATTTGCAAAAACGACTTTTGTATACAGTATTTAGATTTAGATTTTTACATCGAATTGAGAATCATTTCTTGAACTAATTTAGATTTTTGTATTAATATATTTCTCTCTAGATAAATATGTCCGATGTTGAAATTTAAATTTTATTGCCCAAGAAATTGAAGATACAAATACTTGTACACTTTTTAATATAAGCAATAAGTTGCGCATTATATTTGAAGTTTGAAATATAATGTTCTTACATTTTAGTTCATAAATATGTTTTGCCCTTATGAAAGAAGCTTAAACAAAGTTAATTTAAAAGTAACGTATTAATGTAGGGTATTCAGATTTATATTGAATTTTATATTTACATTGAGAATTTATACACCAAACTGTTTACGCACTCATTTAGTATTAATGCACACATATAAACGAAAATTAAGTATGTAATTTCTATAGCGCGAAAAAAATTATACGAGAAGAATATTGCTTTTAACTACTATTCATGTACAAACATACATTAACGTAAATATATATATATATATATATATATATATATATATATATATATATAATATATATTTGTATGTGTTGGATAGCTAAAAAAGAATATATTAGTAGTTTTTTTTTAAAGAAAAAGTTTTATTCAACAGGTCTAATAACTCTTAGTATCTTCTCGGCGATCGCTTTTGACGGTTATTCATTTTCTTTTTTTGCTGCTTTAAGAAAACTAAAAATCACACAGCAGTAAATGTGAAATTCAGTTTATTTTAGTTAAGTGGATGTCAACTAATAACGGAAACGGATATCAAACCCTTCTACAAAAAATTTTAAAAGTGTAATCTAAAAAAAAAAAAAACAAAACTAAAGCAGCAATTTGAAGAAATAAAGTAGGAAAACATTCAAGTGAAAATAATTAAAGAATATCAAGGAATATCAAATAATGTACGTGTAAAATATTTATATATAAAGTAAATAATAATAAAACAGTGTATAATAAATTAATTAATAAAAATTAATAAATATAACTTCAATAAATTTGAAAAAAAAAATTAAACAATAAAATATAAGGATAAAATATTTTGAAACAATAGAAAGTTCCAAATAATATGAGAAATTATGAAAAAAAATATTAATAATAATTATAAACTTAATCATACTATTTAATACTTAATTAATAAACAAATTAAAATTTTAATGAGTTATAATATAAAAATTATATATATATATATATAATTACAAAAAAATTATAATTGACATTAATAATTTTATTAATTTATAAATTAATTAAAGAATAATTTAATCAATATATCACATAAAAATAAAAATTTAATGCATGAAAATTAGAAAAATAATTAAACGAGTATTATTTAGAAAATTGTTTCAAAAATTATACACATAAAATTCCTAATAATTCCTAATAATAAAGAAAAATATTTTTTTAACATGTAAAACTAAAATTTTTTTTTAAAAAGTCAATTACTTACAAATTAAAAGAAATGAAATAAAACATGAATTAATAAAATATTAATTTAATATTTTACATCACTTAATGTTTAAATAATTAAATCCCAAAAAATTCTGATAATTAAAAATTTAATTTTTTTTTAAATTTTTTCTGTTAGATTAAAGATCAAGGCTAAAAGAGAATAGTTTTGGACTTTTATCCAATAATTTAATTGTCATATATAAATCTACACATATGCATACATACATACATACATATTGTATCAAATATGTAACTGTTCGCATATAATTTTTTCATAATTTTTTTTTAAAGGCATTCAACCAATTTATTGAGCTTGTTCACCTTAACCTGTTGTTGTATATTTAATTATGCTGCATGCACTTATTAAATTTCAATTTTAAATCAAGTTATTTTCTATAATTTGCCTCAACACTTTTTTCATCTACACAATAAAACTTTAAAACAAAAAATCTTTTTAAACTTTTCTAAAGAATTTTCCAAAACAATAGTAACTTAAATAATTATTATCTTCTAAAAATATCATCTATTCAAAATATATTTTAAAAGAGAAAGGTCAAAAAAAAACAAATTTGATGAAAATGGATTTCATTATAATTTTATTTGATTGTTTACATCATTAAAATTAATATCATTATTAACTTAATGATCATAATATTAATTATTATCATTAATAATAAAAAGTAGTTGTTTTTTTTTAAATATCCGTCTGAAGTTGACTTTTTTAGTGTGAAATTTTTTTAGAAAATATTTTACATATTATTATTAAAAATTTTATATAAATAATTTAATGATAATTATTTATTATTAAATTTAATTAGTTTCTTAAATATATAATTACACATTTTATATTGAACATAAAAAAAGACAACTATAAAAATTATTTATGTTTATTTAACTATTTAACACTGAATTTATTGTATAACTATTCAGATAACTATTCAGCTTAATTTTAGATAATCCAATTCCAATAATTGGTAGATATTTTTCAGATACTTGTTCTTATTGACAACTAACAAACTTCTTTATAAAGAAATGCTTAATGAAATAAAAGAAATATGGGCATGTCGTTCATTTAATTTTTCCAAATTTAATTAACATTCTCTCATGATTTGCTCTGTTTGACATCTCTGGCATATTTGTAATAAATATTTCAAATTAATTCCAATAATATTTAGATATAGATTCTAATAATTAGATATAGATTTTGAATATTTTCTGCATGTAAAACAATTTTATTTGGTAAATAATATGCCTAAAATTAGGTAAGATGTAATTTTGAATGTAAACTTGAATGGAAAAATCATGAATGACAACCTTGTAAAAAATATAATAGAAATTATGTAAATTGTAAAAATAGAGTTTTTTAAAATTTTCTACATATAGAACAATTTTATCTGTCAATAATTAAATTTAATGTAATTTTTAATGTAAAATGGAATAGAAAAATGAAACATGGGAAAGAATAACTTTTTTTCAAAAACTTTAACAAATCTTATAATAAAAATTACAAGGAAATATGTCACATTTTTGATTAGCGTAACATTTTTGAATAATCATCTACAAAGTACAATATTACATATTTAATCCATTCCTATCTGAATATTTTATTTTATTCAAATAAAATATGATATAGAGAAATCAAAAAAAAAACAAAAAAACAAAATTTACAATGTTACATTTTCCATTAATGATCAAACAAAAATGCGAAATAATTCATGAATAAACGAATGATAAACATTTATAGAATTATTCTATGAAATTTTTAATATTAAAATAATAAAAACTTCAACAATCTATTGCTTATAAATTGTCATGGTTTTTATATTCCAATATAGATAAATCCTTTAATCGATTCGAGTAATTTTCAAAATTAATCTTCATGTTTTTCACATTTCTATCAATTGAATTAAATAAATTCATGATATCTAAGATTCTATTTTGAGTGTTACAAACAGTATATCAAAATGATTACACCACCACCAACACCGTTTAAAGATGTTATAGTAGAAATGATTCATAGTAATCGTTCTCTGATCCATATAACCAAACCATATAAATTTCCTTAAAATATCGCATTAAAATATTTAATTCTGTAAATTTAAGCGTAATAGTTATTGTCCAGAAGGATGGACTTCAAATGAAGGGAAGAAAATATTTAAAAACTATTTGAGTTGATCTTTGATCTATTTCAAATTCCATTAGCTGCTTTCATAGCGCAAACATAACTATTAAGCCCTGCCTGAAATAAGTTGTAAAGGATTTGAGAAAAAAAAAATTATACAAATTTTTTAAATTCTACATAAGTTGAAATAATTATCATATATGCTTGTTTGCAAACGAGATGAAAGAGAGTAATACATACAAATATGTATAAACACACACACACACACACTATATATATATATATATATATATATATATATATATATATATATATATATACGTTTTCTATTCTTTATGTAAGACATAGTGGAATTATGTATGCTAAACGCATTCAGTTTATACGTAAAACAAAGAGGAAGAGATATAAGCAAATATAAAACTATTGGTGTACGTTTACTCAAACGGAATGTATAAGCTTACACCTCTGATGATATACATATACAAATATAAATATATAAATATAATATATATATATATATGTATAATAATGTGTGTATGTATAAAGTATTAAAATTATAATTCATAAAATGTATAATTAACTAAATCTTAGTCTGGCTAAATTTATAGGTGACTATAGCAAAATAGAAATAAATGCTCGCACAATCGAGCAGTTTATTTCTAAGGGTTCAACAGAAGCGCTTTTTTAAATGTTCAAATATTTAAAAATAATAAAATCGTAAATATAAATATATTGGAAAAGGCCTTTCATTAAAACCAATTCATTCTCAATTATTCATTCATACTTTCTGTATAAAATTGATTTTAAGCCTTTTTTTAGCTTAAGTTAATTCTTATTCTAAGGACAATTTTTCTGTTGATTTATACTTTTTTTTAAGAAAAGAATCTTTAATGTTCAGCATTCTAAAACGCGTTTACCTTTTGTATCGATTTCTTTCCATTCCATTCCATTGTAATTTCTCTAATAATTTGCTGCAAATATTAAATCGTTTAAGATTTTACTAATTTCTGTCAATTCCTCTGATATTCATATAGCTCAAAAAAAGTCTCATGGTCAATTTTTATGAAAATTTTTCCATAAAATTAGTGTGAAATGATATCTCGATGCTAAATCTAAAACTATTAAGAATTCTTGAACAATGAATTTAATTTATTGATATTTAATGTATCTAGGAGTTGGCTGAAGATGTGGCATCTTCCAGATATTTCTAAATAAAAATCTTTTAATGTATCTAAGAGTTATCTGAGGGTGTTGCTTCTTCTTCTGGGTCTATCCAAACAAAACACTTTGGTATAATTTGTGAAAGTATTGATTAGATATGAACAAAATGAAGTTTTGAACCTTTGAAAACTCTTCAAAGAGACAATTTCTTCTTCTACGCATTCATCATTTAAATCTGAGATATTATCAAATATCTTTTATTAACTCCCTCAGCAATGCTTTGAATTAATCATTGGATTTAACATTAACCTACAATCAAAATTAATTAAAATATGGATAAACAAATGAAATCTTATGATACCATATTTAAATATTATGCATTCTTTTGTTGTTGTTGTTGTTTTTTTTTCAGAAAAAACATTTTCTTTAATAAATGAACGTGTTTAAAATTATTAATGTAAATAAGCGCGCTGCTGTTGATGTCAAACTGTTATTGACTTCTTATCTTCCGCATACTTTTTTTTCGTTTCTCTGATTTTCATTTCTTTTTTCTCTTATTATATGTGCGTGTGTGTGTGTGTGTTTTTTTCTTTTTTTTTGGTATGTATTTTGTTTAATGATATTTAACCAAATCACGTTTCAATTAAAGCGCTGTTTTTTCTACTTATTTCACCTGTGTCATCTACAATTTTTTTTGTCTTTCAAATCTATGTTTTCTTTTTCTTGCTTTCTTAAAAATTATTAAATAAATTTACAAAAAAAAAGTAGTAAAAAAAAGACAAACAAATTTGTATTCTATATTTTGTTTGTTTTCAATAAAAAATAAAAATAAAATGAACACCCTACACATTTAATGGCAAAGATATTTAAGCAAGTATTTGTAACATTAAATAATTTTTTGTTATAACCAACCAATCAGAATCATTTTCTGCATTAATTTAATGTCTGGCTATTTGCTTGTCTGGGCGTCTGTCCATATACATATATTTTTAAAAACCGCAATTCTAGAGTTATTCCAAAGAAATTTTCTGATTAGAAGATTTCTAATCAGAAATTTTCTGATTTTTTTTGACTTTATGATCACGGGGTTTGTTAATAATTATGATTCGAGCTCCTGACAACAAGGTTCTTTCAAAAAAAAAAAACACGTCATGTTTTAATTTTTAATGAAAGAAACAGAGATGTCTTCAGTTTATGTTGTGGACGTTACCTTTAACCGATTTGTCCCGTGTTTTCATTTTCATTTCCAAGTAACGCACAAGAAATTTCAATATATTTGTCAAATTTGTAGTCGATTGCCCATTTTTCACAACCAGCTAGACCAGACAGATAGATGGACACACTTACCGACATATCTAAATCGATTCAAAATTTATTGCTGATCAAGAATATATATAAATGTTGTAGGGTCTCTGAGGCTTCTTTCTAGATGCTACAAACTTAATGATAAAATGAGTATACTCTCCATTTTTGGATGATGGATATGAAATTGTTATATGTACGATTTGTAATTATATTGATTTTAAAAATTCGACAAACGAAAACCAACAAGCAAACATCTATTGTTAATGTATTCTTCTACAGTTAAACAAATATATATTACATTTATATTTCAATATACTTAGTATTATTTACAAAATTTATTTATTTATATATTTATTTGGTCGTCTTTTGTTTTTAACATTTTAACAGAGAATATTTTTCGTTTTGCACAAATATCGTTTTATTTATTTGTATATTTATTCATTTTGTATATTAATTACATAAATAAATATATTAACAATAGATATAAAAACAGATACACATACATATACATACATGTATATATATATATATATATATATATATATATATATATATATTTGGGTACTTAGCTTTTGCTATATGTACATTTATATTATATTTTGTTATATAAAAAAGAAAAATTGAAGAAAAACCTTTTGTTAACAAATGCTCAAGATAATTTTGAAAATATTGGGTAATATTTTTCAAGAAAAAAGAACCAAAAAAAAAACGAAATGGACTAAGGACAAGATATTTGAATTTGAAGTTTCAGAGAAATCATGATGGCAAGAATCAATAATTTGCAAAAAAAAAAAGACTAAATAAGGAAGTTTAAATGATGAGATTCAAAATTGCTTTAAACATTTCTTTTCGGCATGATTTAAGAGACCAAAACAAAATAATGGCATTCAAAATTCTTTTAGGCATAATACTAAATAAATCAATGTCCATGCCACATCCAATATTTGCTCATATTCTCTCTCTTAAGTTAAATGAAGTTTAAGCATCTCAAGTGCCATAAAATGAAGCTACCATTTTTAAATGTGCACAAAAATTAACATTAAAGATTAAGTTTGCTTAATAAGGCAAAAGGCTATGAAAAAAATAAGGCCAAAAAGAGAGAAAAAGCCAAGTAGAAGTTTATATGAGAAAATATTATATAATTATCTAGATGTTATGTGGATAAATGCTTTGTGGCATGTTGAGATGATGATGAAACTTTATAACGCCCATTCAAATGAAATGATTTAGATTTTAAGATAAAATAATTAAATGTAAATGTTATTCCATTTATTTACATATTTTATTTATATAACACTTAATCATTAGCATTTTGGTTATATTTATATATTTCTTTAGCGTAACATTTTGTTATCAATATTTCGGATTTTTTTTTTGTTTCATATTTCTTGTTGACGTTGTACTTGTTTTGTTGTTTTTTTTTTAGTTTTCCTTTTTTTTTAATTGTATTTTATTGTTGTTGTGATTTTTCTTTAATAGTATTAATATTACTAGTACTTTCGTATACATAGAGATGAATACCTTGACTTCTATTTTAGAGTCATGTTGCTTGCTTGCTTGCTTGCTTGCGCTTTATATTTTTCCATTTTTCTTTCTGCTTTTTTCTATGCATTAGTTTAAATACAGGTTTATATATATATATATATACATATATATATACAACTATAATTTTTTTAATGTTTCACCAAATACAAGTTAAACGTACTTCATTTTGTACCATTCAATTTGAAATGGGCTTTAATTTCATTCTGTTTATATACAGAACTTACGCGAAGTAGGGTGCTTGTTCATATTTAATAAGGCTTAAATTATGAATAAAAATGTGATAGGAATTATTCATCGCAGGCAACAGAGATGTCAGAATTTCAATTGAATCTACAAAACTTTTTAAATTTCTTCCATAAATTTGAGGTCTACGATTAAAATAATCTAAAAGTTTAAAATATCAATTTTAATATTATCTACCTCGGAGTTTTAGATCCTTCAGATCTAACTACTTAGATTATAGGCTGGTACTGTGTTAACAACTTGAATAAAGACTTAATTAACTTAAATTCCATCATCATAAATACAATAAAAAAAGGCTGCCTTTCTGAAGTGATTTAGCTTTTCCCATTAAACCAAACAAGTTATACAAAGGAGATTAATTTAATAAAGTCCATTTGAGCCAATTTTTTTAAACTTTTAACTTATGATAATTTAAATTATTAAATCAAATATGTCACAAAGGCTAACTTTTGCTTAAGTAGAAGAGTTTTCATTAGAATCTTTCTTAGTAAAGCTTTTAAAAGTCGACTTTTATTGAGTATGCTTTTATTTTTTTATTGATTACTTTTTAAAATAAAACTACAAGAATTTTCTGTTTGTAAAACTTCAACATAACTGTTTTTTTGTTATTAGTTACAAAGAATGCCCCAAAAGTTGTATTTCAACTAATTTTTATTTATTTTTCTTTCAAATTCAATTTCAGTTTTTTCTTTTTATTTATTTTTTACCAAGTTTTTAATTTTTTGATCAATTCAATTCATTTTTCTTATAATTTCATTGCTTAAACAAGATAATAAAATCGATTTGTCAAGGCGCTTTTTTGATACATCACCTGTTAATATCAATATTCATTATTCAGTTTATTATTAGCTTGATGATATTGAAATATATTTAAGTTTTTCTTTGACCCAAAATCTAAAAAGTCATACATCTTTTAATGCGATGTGATTAAAATATCTGTCTGTCTATCTATTACATTACATTGCATTGCATTTCATTTTATTACATTTCATTATCTTGCAATTTTATATTATAAGTAGATAATCAACCAAAAGCAAGGTAAAATTTATAAATGTGCTTGAATTTTACAAAGTTGAAAAGAGAGAGTCATGTTGTTTGTTTGCTTGCATTTTATGTTTTTCCTTTTGTCTTTCTGATTCTTTCTATGCATTTGTTTAAATACAAGTTCAAAGTTCAAACAGTGTTGAATAATGAAAAATTCAGAATATTTTCTGAAACTTGCAAAATCCAAAGCATCTGATTTTAATTGATTGTTTCATTTTTGATAGACAACATTTGGAATCGTTGATGAGCAATCATATCGATATATTCATGTAAAATTTGATGTTAATTCATAATGAGAATCCAATGGCTTTTGGAATCTTGAACATTCTAATCTAAATTCTTTGTTTTATGAAAAAGACTTAGCATACAGAAATGGTTTCTAATTTGTATAGCACTACGATGCTCAGAAATGATGCAACAGAAAACGTAAAGTACTGTTCGTGACTTCCTTTTAAAGTATAGAAACTCTAGCAGCCCTTTAGATAAAGTGAAGAATTCCTTATAACGTCCTTTTGGACGATAAGTACCTACAATTTGAAAAGAACTACCTTAAACAATATCAGAAGTCGCAATCAGTATATTGCTGCGTTAAATAATTTATACAGCTCCCTGCAAAGTAATTGAATATTTCTCTAGAATGACAAGAAAAAGGATGATCTACTTCAAATTTACCAAAGTAACAGAACAAACATGTTTGCTTGTATCCTCGCCATTTAAATCTCCAATTATCTTGCCTTTCAAAACACACAACATGTACTTTAAAAGCCATAAGCGAAAAATACTGGTCTGCCATTCAGATCCCAAAAAAAAACCAAAAATAAAAGAAAAGAAAAAAGCGAAATACTTGACCTTATCGTATGAACATTTAAAAATCACGAATATGCTTTGTAATTGCATAAAATGTTCAATCAGAAAGTACAAAAAATATAAACCGAAAATAAAACAAAACAAAATAAAATATGTGAACAAATAAACAAAAACAAAAAAAAAAACAATGGCAACAAAATATAAAAAAAAAAAACAAAAGAAAACAAATATAAAAATCGCAGAGTTAATTGTTGTGGATGGTTAAGCATTTGAAATGTTTAAGTTAAAGCAAATAAGATTTGAAGTCGACTCTTTAAGACTGGGCAACACTTTTCTTAACAAACTTTAGAAATTCATTGTAATTTTCATATGATTTAAAAGGGTGATCTGAACCAAATTTGGTGCATTTATTTCGTATAATAAAATAACCTGAATGAATTTGCACTGCATTGAATTTCGTTTAATCAAAATTGTCTATTTTTTTTATATCAGCAACTTATTCTTTTTAAATGTAACGACATATATATAACAATAGATGGACAGTGAAACAGACAGATGGACAGAAGGAACTTAAATCGAATCAAAGAATGTTTCTAAATCGATCGGCATAACAGAAAAATGAATCTAAATCAAATGTGCTTACAAACTTACAATATCCTGTACTAACAGTAGGGTCTTAAGTATAAATACAGATAATAACAATATATCGCCAATTAATGCTAATGATGGTTTTGATTTTACCCAAAAAAAAAAGAAAACAATCAAAAAAAAAGCTAAAGATAAAGAACAAATAAACTAAAGAAAACCAAACAAAGAATAAACCGCCATTGAACTTTTAACTTACTCGAGCACTGTAAGCAGTTGTTAATTAAGAATTAATCGTGCGCACAACTTTGTAAATAACAATTTTTGGCGAAAAATTTTTTGTTTTTTCTCGTTTCACTTTTCGTTTTTCTGTTTTGTTTTGTTTTTTTTTTTTTTGTTTATTTTATTGTATTTTTATTTTATTAAAATTGTAATTACGCTTGATGATTTGGTATAATTAAATTTTAGTGTTTGTTGTAGATTGTAATCGTTTTATAATTTCATAAATTCATCATAATGAATAATACGAAAAAAAGTATTGGTGGAAATCATTATTACCATTTTCCTTTAATTATTAGAAGTTTCATTAGATTGTTGCAAAATTACCATTTTTTTAATTCACTTAGATTGTTAGATTGTCAAGATATTTGACTTAGAAAAAAGATCCATCAACTGCTTAATATGATTTTAATTAAAATCAAGTTTTCTAATTCTATCTAGAAATGTTTGTCTAGTAAAAAAATTTCTTTCGTTGTGAAAAAAAATCACATACTATTCTTAAACTTAGAATTTAAATTTAGAACAATTGTAATCCTCTTTTTTGATATTCCAAATGAAGGGAAATGTAGAAGTGAAACTGGAGCGTAAACAATAGAAATTTTTATTATCTAATTAATTTATTTTGATTAAAAGTTTAAGAAAAATTAATCTGAAACTAAAGTAGTAAAACAAATTGGAATTTTTAAGGTACTTGAAAACTTTCCTATAGAAAGGATATCAAAATTGCATAAAGTTTCATTAAAATAAAGCGCATGTAAACTCATATGAAAACGCCTACTTAATTTTAATAAAAAATATATCTAAAATTAAAAGTTACAATTCGATAACAAAAATACCCAGCTCGAAAACGGACAAAATGTCAGTTTAAAATGATTTATATAAATGATTTAGGATCGATTGGTCTATTTTCAAATACTTTATCCATTACGTAGATTAGCATAAAATTATAATGACTTGTAGCATCTTGTGACATTTTGTAGAGTATAAATATGGAAAATGGAAAATGATGAATGAATTGAATTGAATTGAATTGAATTGAATGATTTTTATTTTATGAAAATGAATTTTCTTTTTCTATTTTTATATAGAAATTATCATAAAAAATGACCACTTATTTGAAGGCTATTAATAAACGTTATTTGAGTTTATCGCAAGGTGTTGGTAAGTATAATCTTTTCAATGATTATTTCACATAAAAGTTTTACAATTATTTCGCTTTAATATTAATTTATTTATATTTTTTTTTATTAATTTTACCATTCTAGATGAAACAGTTGATGCATGGTTTTTAATGAGCTCACCGGGTCCTGTGTTAACATTGGTAGCAATGTATTTATTATTTGTATTAAAAATTGGTCCATCATTTATGAAAAATCGTCCAGCATATAATTTAAAAGGTGTTATGATTGTCTACAATGCCTTTCAAGTGTGTTATTCCATATGGATGTGTCACATGGTATGACATAACAATAAATTATATTTAAAGCAAGGAACTTACACAGCTCTCCTCAAAATAATTTTTTATATTACAATAGTGATTAATAAGATAAAGACTATGAGGGATATAAATTTCAGGCGTCTTTGAAAGAGTAACATAGATATTTGATACAAATGTTTGCATTTATTTCGCTTTTATTCTAAAAGGAAATGCAAAATGAAAAATTTATCTACATAAAAAAGATGCTGTATGGCGAAAAATTGTTTTCGATCTCTTCCATTTTTAATAGAGCAAAACCTTTCAAACAAAATACTGCAGAATAGCACTTTTAGTCCAAATAGTTTAAAAATTATAAATTGTAGTTTATGAATAGAAATTGGTGCATAGTTTCGGCTGAAAAGTGACAATTATTTTTAGCAAAATAATTACTTGATATTTCCTTTTAATTGATTTCATATTATATTATATTTTTGAAAATTATGTTAAGAAAATTTTATGATTTATATTGTAATACCAATCTAAATTGGCTTAAAAGTTTTAAGCCGATTTTCAACTTTATTAAAATTATTATATTTTTCTTTCCTTGCATATTATTTTCCCTTCTCGGTAGTCATTGAAAGAAAGCCGCATTACAGAAACATTATTATCGAAACGTTGTGAGATTGTGCGTACGCGTCAACAAAGTTTAGCTTTATATTCGGGTGCTTGGTTTTATTTTTTCTCAAAAGTCATTGATTTACTTGATACGACATTTTTCGTTTTGAGAAAGAAACAAAATCAAGTGTCATTCTTACATGTTTATCATCATACAATTACAGCTACATGCTCATGGATGTATCTAAAATATGCACCTGGTGAACAAGGCGTCGTTATTGGCATCTTAAATTCCGGTGTTCATATTGTTATGTATTTTTATTATTTGGTAGCTGCTTTGGGGCCACAATATCAAAAATATTTATGGTGGAAAAAGTACATGACATCTATACAATTAATACAATTCGTCTTAATTATGTTTTATATGGTTACAATTGCATTGAAGGGTTGCAACATGCCAAAAACATTGACATTCTTTTTTATGGCAAATGCATTAATATTTATGTATTTATTTGGTAATTTTTATAAGAAAACTTATAAAAGTGGTAGAGAAACTCAAATGGCTACCAAAGCAGCATTGCATGCAGCCAGAGGTTTGGGTTGTCTACCAGCACGAGCCTTTATTTATCAAAATGGTGATGGAGTACCAATGAAACAATTAATTGATGATAATAATAATACAATGACAACAATGGATCCAATCAAAATGACAAAAAATGATTAAGTAAATTTCCTTTTTTTTTTAATGTAAATTATGTATAATTGCGGGACATTTAAATTTTTTTTTACTTAAAGAAAAGCAAATAATTGCAAACAAAATTAATTAATGAATTCATTAAATTAGTAATTAATAATTAAACGATTAATTAATTAATATAATTAATCAATTATAATTTAACGATAATTGATTAATATTAATTACATAACAATTAATTATACCTTTTAAGTTTTTAAGTTTTTTCCTTTTATAATTCATTTAAATTTTATCATTACTGTAGCAATTTGTATGTAAATTTATTGATTATTCATGAACAAATTCTTTTTAAATTTTTTTGATTAATTTTTTTTTTTTGGTACAATTTAGCAAAAGTTTTCACTTGAATTTTTTCGCTAATTGTTCTTTTTTTGATTTTTCTTTTATTTTTTATTTAGAATTTCTTAAACATAAAAAGTATGAATTTTACATAAGTTTGTAGTATTAAATTAAAAATAAATATAATTTAAAGTTTCTCCTTTTTCATTCTATCAATAATGGAATGAGTGAACGAATAAATAAATGATAATTGTAGATTATTTTAATTTGGTATTTTTTTGGTTTATTTTACAAAAATAAAAATTACAAAATTGACATCAAATATGCAAATTAGTAATTAAATACATTTGTATATTTAATTTAAAAATACTTAGAAATAAACAAAAAAAGTAAAAATGAAAAAAAATAAAGAATAAATTTCCATTTTTTTTTTTGCATAAATTTAATTGTCTGTCAAAACATGGAAAATGAAAAACTGGCAACACAAAAAATTATCATCATAAAAAAGCGATTGTAATCACAAGAAATAAAATGAAATAATATTTAAGTTGCAAAAAAATAAGCAGAACAAAACAGAATTAAACGAAACTGAATTGAAATCGAAACAGAGAATTATTATTATTATTAGTTTTTTTGGTTTTCTTTTTTCATAATCAAACATAATGAGATACATAAAATACATGTTGATCGGTTCGGTTGGTTTCTTTGTTTGGCGTTGTTTTTATTGTTTTGGTGCTTTTGTTAAGGAAACATCAGCCTTGAACTGGTTTTCTTGTTATAGATTTATTTAACCTTTCGTTTATAAAATTTTATGTAAATTTAAAATATTATAACTGTTTTCATTTATTGTTTTCTTCTGTTTTGGCCATACAATTTTATAAACAACAAATACTTTCAAAAATATTCAAAAATATTTAAAAAACCAAAAAGAAAATAAAAATCGTTATAAAAGTAGTATTAAATGACCACAAGGGAAATATCTTCTTCTTAGTTTGCTATTCCATAAATGTTTGTTTATTCGTTATATATTTTTTCATACAATCAACATGTAAATTGAAATTTCTACGAAATGAGAGAAAAATGTATTAATAATACCATCAAAAAGAGGAAACTTTAAGTGGTATAATAATTTCCTTATACCCAGAAATACCAACACCCAATTTCCTATCAACATGATCAAATTCGAAACGTATGTCACGAAACAAACGAGTAAAATTTGGTTTATCACTAAGTGGTCCTTTAGTAAAATTACTTTGCCAACACTTAGAATAATTCCAATCCAAAATGTACGCCTGCAAAATTATTACGTTTTAAAAAAAATTATGTAAAAATTATGTGATTTCCACCAGTCAGAAGTCACAAATGTATACATTTGATTGAAACATTTTAAGCATCCTAAATATTCCTTCAGATAACTTTGTAACAAATATTAAATTGATCCATTTAGTAGTTTGCTATTTAGCCATATTTAGAAGTATTAGCCCTTCTTATTTATAAATTGTAATACTGGGTAATTCCTAGATTCACTATTGGAAAGGCACCATTGAGATAGATAGACGGACAGAGAGACAAAAGGACAGATGGACGAACAGACAGGGAATAAATCAATTCAAAAAATGACTATGAATAGATCGTTATAATTAAAGTCAGTTTTATTTTTATAACAAAAATGTCAAAATTCATAAAAAGCAGAGATTTGTGTGTACTCATTTATAAATGGATCATAATATTAACACAGTAACTGAAGAGAGATATGAAAAAATGAGGTGAAAGAAAGTCTTTTTTGTCTTGCATAACATTTGTAAAATGTGTCATTTTATAACAATTGTTGTTGTTGTTATATATGAAATGTATATATTTAACATTGCAAACATATTTACTTAAATAATTATGTTCTTATGTAGGCCATGTAAATTGGGTTACAGAAAAAGGCAGCTACATATATAATGCATTATCGCAATATACATATAAAAAGTTTCCATTATATGCTCATATAAATTGCTCAAATGTATTGGTGACCAAATATTATTAATATACAATGTTTCCTTGCCTTTCTTTCCTCTCTATCTTATGTTTATTATTAGTATAACTTTAAAGCAGTTATCATAGACGAAAGAACATCAAAAATAGTGTGGATGAAGAAAAGGTAATTGAGAAGAAAATGTTAGTTATGAAATGATTTTAAATATTTAATAACATTTAATTCATTTAATTATTAATTAAACTAATAAAATGAGAATTACGTAAAAATTTGAAAAAATAATAATAAATAATTATAAGAAAGGAGTATAGTCAAGATAAAGGCGATTTTGCAGTATCATACTTAAAACAATTTAAATTAATATAAAATAATGGCATGTAAGAATAATATTAACTTACTTTCGCATAACGATTTCTTGCTAAATTCTATTTTACTAATATTGAGCTACATTGGAAAAAGAGACCAATCTCGTGCAAAGTTAATATGTAAAAATTTTTTCAAAGTAATTGCAAAATTTATGCAATTTAAAATTTAATATTATAAACTGCACTTACTACATATTTATAGCTTATTTTAAGGAGTTTCATAAATATAGCTAATTACTTTTAATAATAATATTTTTAGAGCTTTAATTTTTTTAATTACATGTAATTGTATCAAAAAC
The DNA here is from genome assembly GCA_023089585.1 of Melophagus ovinus. NCBI lineage: Eukaryota > Metazoa > Arthropoda > Insecta > Diptera > Hippoboscidae > Melophagus > Melophagus ovinus. The sequence continues at coordinate 7,736,700 of JAKKIB010000177.1, forward strand.
CAGTATTTCTCAATTTTAGTGCTATTGTCGAAAGTTTATGTCCAACATCATAACTTTAATATATAAAAAGTTCTGATTTTTTTTTCTCGTAAATCGATCATATAAATCACAATAAAAGTTAAAGCTAAAGTTAAGCTTTACCAGTAAATTCCTGTTAAAATTAAACTTTAACAAGAAAAATTTTTGTATATTTCTAAAAACTAAACAATTTGAAGTATACATTTAGGCGACATACATAAAACAAAAGATGTAATTTAAGTAACAATAAACTTTAATCTCATCTTTCTAATAATTTGTTTGCCAAGATGCACATTTTAAGTGCAAAACATCTAAAAGTGTGTAAAGTGAATCGATCATTTATTGGGCCCATCGAACTCTAAATATGTTTTGTTATTTATGACAAAAAAAAAATGTTTCAAATCGAAGAAATTCTGTTAAAGCATTTAATAATTGAGAATATTAATACGATACACTTTATTTGCTATTCCCTTTTACTTCAATATTACTTATATTGTAATAAATCGAAAAATCGTTTAATATTATTATTATTTTTATTTTTTTTTATATTTTTTTATTTTTATTTTTATTTATTTACATTATTTTATACAATAATTTAAACATTGAGATTTTAATTTGTATAATTTTCATGGTTTTTTTTTAAATTAGTCTTTGATATTATTTAAAATCAAAAGTCTTTGATTAAATAATGCAAATAAAGTGTTTGATAAAATGTTTAAATAAAATAATGAGAAAGTAGGTGTAAAGAATGTAATCGATCAGCACCGACTATGAAATACTTTCAAGTCATAACAATTACTAAAATTCAAATTACAAGAAGCTGAAGAATAAGAAATTTTTGAAAAATTGAAAAAATTTTATGATACAAAACAAACATACAACCGTATAAACTTAATACACCCTGTACTAAAAATATCGCAGTGTGTAGAAATCATAAAATAATAACTGAGATTTCGAGGTCATTTTCAAATCAATGAATTTAACCATTTAAAAACAAAAACAACATTTAAACAAATTAAATTAATGGATAATAAAATTAAAGATATATATGAAAATGTAAAAATGTAAAAATGTAAAAATGTAAAAATATTGTCGCAAATGTACCCGCAATCGATTTATCACAATGTAGATTGATTAAGGAGCGAGATGAGTTTCAAATAAATTGATAAATTTAATAAAGATTGACCTTGCCATTTAGATTGATAATTCAGTTTTTTATTTTCACTTTGTTACACCATTTGTTATGCAGAGTATTAAAAGTTTGCGTAAAGGTTTGTAACAATCAAAAGGAATTTTAATATACCGATCGATTCAGAATTGCTTCCTATTACAATCTGTCCACTGGTCTATCCAGCTCATGCCTGTCCATGTAAATTTGTTAACAAGCTACAGATCGCCAGTTTTGAGGTAGTTAAGTGGAAGTTGGGAAATGCTATCAAGTGAAATATATTTTGTGTACTTATTTGTATGGATATAACATTTTAATTCAGGGCAAGCAGCTGCTTACCCTGAAGGAATAACGGTTTCTTTTAGCTTGTTTGTTTGTCGAATATGTTCGTTTCGTAGAAATATTTGTAACATGAAATTTGAAAGGCTCCTTAAAATAGACCCTTTAATTATCTTTTTAAATTGTTCATTTGCCCAGTGATTTCTATGATTTGAACTTTAAGTTTAATAAAAGTATTGAATGTCATTGCACCCAGAATGTTATCGAGAATTGTCAAAGATCAATTTGACTGAACTCTAGTCAGGTAAAATTTGTTCCACTAAGTCCAAAGATTTTTTCATTACTTCAAAAAGCATCGAAATGATTTTCACGCGATCAATGTATAAAATTCTTTTACATATTTTACATACGAACTTACATCATTTGTACAAATATTAAAAATAAAATCGAGTAAAGGTTGAAATAACAAATAAACATCTGCATGGTGGACATTAAACTTTAGGGTCAACTAAATATATCTCTTTCATATATTTACCTTTTCCTGCTCTTACTTCTATTAAAAAAATGTTAAATTTAACTTTCAAATCCTCGCAACTTACGTTGATTAATTACAATAATGTTATAAAAAGTATAAGATTTTACGAGACTTAATCGCAACGTGACATAATGATTACTTTAAATGATGTTTATTTTTTTTAATTACTTTTTAATTGATCAAAAAATTTCATACAAATTTCTTAACAGCATTTACCGGAAGAATAGAACTGTAAATATTTTGCTTCACAATTAAAGTCTTTCATATTTTGGTAAATATGTATTCAAGTATAAGTTAAGTGTTACACATTAAACAGCCAGTCGCTTTACTTAATCTTTAGGTTATATTAAATCGATGGGATTTGTAGAATTTTCGATTTGTACATTTGCCATAAAAAGCTTTACTCTCAACTCGCAGAATTCAGCAGTCCGACTTTCAGTTAGTGTGCGCTACATTCAAGTTGAACAAATTCAAACTTTAAGGTAAAAAAAAACAAAAACAAACATATAATTTATAAATCAGGTGAAAATAATTCACTTAAATTGACTACAGCCATGACCCTGACCGTGGCCTTCTTTCACTAATCAAAAATACAAAAATCTTTATTATAAGTTGATTTGATTCAATTCTTTTTTTTATCAACACAGTTTTTTGCTCAATAATATTTGAATTTTATAAAAAAAATATAAAAAAAGAACATTCAAATAAAAATATTAAAGTTTACGGCCAACTACGGTCATTTCTAAAAATGCCCTACAACATATCACAAAACATTAATAAAGAGACACGCAAGTGTATAATAATAATTTTGGAAAAAAAATTCTTTATATAAATGCGATAATCTAAAAAATGTTCTGATATGGCCCATATTTATCATACAAATTGTTTGTGCTAAAAATGTTATCACTTTGTAGCAAGTTTTCTTAAAAAATACTTGTAATTTAAAATTCTTGCTCTAAATCAGCAATTTTCAGAATAAAACATTTTATGGGTAGGAATCATTAAAATGGTGTAATTCTAAGCATTTCCTATAAAGACATCTTATCCAGCGCATCCAGAAAGGGGCAATCATGCTTGAATCATATTTGAAAGTAATTCTAAGTAAAACGTCGGTATAATAAACGTGCGATTATATCTTGAAATTTTTTGATTGTTACAAACCTTTGTACAAACTCAAACACAAGTCGTGGTGGATAATAAAAAACAAAAAAACATTATATTCACTTTTTATTACTCAATAAGAAAGAAAAAGAAACGAGAAAAAAAGAAACAAGAGTTTCTTAAACTAGCCAAAAAATTTGAAAATGTTTCGCTTTAGTTTTAAAGTTTGTTACTTAAGTCTTTTGTATCGACAAGCAAAGAAAAAATCATAATATTATTTTTTTGAAGAAAAAAGAAGCTTCACTCAATTGTACATTCAAACAATATTATTTTAAACAAATTACTTTTTAACTTTATTTTTTTTTTAATTCATATTTTTACGTAATTTTTGTTGTACATTTTTTTTAATACGTTTCCGTATTTTTTTTTAATTAATCGAAATAATTATTTATATTGCGTACGTAGTTCTGGTTTAGAGAAAAATGTTGACTGAATTCAAAATTGTTATATTTTGTTTTCTTAAGTTTAATTTTTATCGATATCGATTTTTTGTATTTATTCATGTGACATTTGTTTGTCAGTGCTCTAATTAAAAAATAATTTCTTAGATTTAAGTGTTCTTACAAAACAACAAATACAATAAAACATGGAAGTAATTTAAAAAGAAAAGAAAAACAAACCCAATGGCAATAATAATAATAATAATGATAAAAACAACAACGACAATCACAACATTGTGATAACTATGAAAATTATAAATAATTATATTATAATTATAATTTATTTTATTTATAATATATTTTTTATAATATATTTTATTTATATGAATGTATGCATACGTGCATTTGTGTTTGTGTGCCTTTGTATTGTGCGGAAATCAAGTACTCGTGCACTCAATGGGAATATTTGTACAGAAATTAATGGATTAATCAAACACAAAAAAAAACTACACTACTGCCACTACCACTTTTATACCAAATACATATAAAAGATTTTTGTATTGTTTGCACATTATTCTAAGTTCATACTAATCATATTTATCAATAAATATATTAATCATATCAAAGAAAACAACAAAAGAAAAAGAGAATGAAAAAAATTCTCCTAAACCCAGCAAGAACAACGAAAAAAGCTCATTGAAAATATTCCATTGGGTCAATAAAAAAACAAACAAACAAAAGAAAAAAAAAGAAAAACAAATGTATATTTCCCATGTTGTTGTATTGATTTCTTGTTTTGTTTTATTGGTTATATCTTAGTTAATAAAATTGCGCGTCTACATTTTGCTTTTGCTTTTTTGTTTTTCGTATTTTTTTAATCTCTCATTAATTAAGAATATCTACATAATTTGTAAGCTTTAACAAACGTAAACATTTAAATATATATGCATTTATATTATACATATATAAATATATGCATGTAAATATATATGTAAATAATCTTTAGCCATTAAGGTATAGTGACGTAAATTTATCGTCAAATTAATTAAAATAATTTTTATTATTTCCCAGTTTTTTTTTCTTTTTGTATTTTCCCATTATGCAAGTTCTTTAGAACTATATGATCATCAAAAACATCTTTTTCTAGATTTTACTAATTGTTTCAGAATAATATTCCAGAATTGAGTACATCAAATTATACAAGACCAATGCAATTTGAGTAAATTTTCTTATATGAGAAGTTTAAATTTTCTATTTTCGATTTCATATTGAAACTTAGTTTCTTCCTTAACTTGAGAAGTCATATAAAAGTTACAAGAACATAAAGCTTTAGCTATTACTTTTTAGCATAAGGCTATCAAAGTTAACTAACTAAGTTGATTCAAAATTTTTTTTCAGGTTCATTCTAGATACACTTTTATCGAGAAGGTTCTTTACAACCATTTAACTGTAAATAGTTCTGTAAGGCAATGCAGTCTAATAATTGGGGATTCTGAAAAAGAAGAAGAACAAGAATAAACAAATTCCGCCCTAAGCTAGACAAAGCCAGATTCGATATATGCAATTTTAGTTTGGCTTTTATTTTTTGTTATTTCTTTTTGATTTTTTTTTTCTTTTCTTGCTTAGTTTTTTTCTAAATTATAATGCTACTCAAATACATTGATATTTCTTAGCTTAGTGCACAATTAAAATTACGCTTTTGATTATTACTAAGTCTTTGTTTTTGTTTTCATTTTTTCTTGTTGGATTTTTAATGTTTAATACTTAGCCTTAGTGTTAGTTTTAGTCTCAGTTAATAGAAAAAGCGTATAGTTATTTACAAATTTGATTTGTCTTGTCTTAAAATTGTATATGTATATGTATGGCAATAGTCGCACTCATAGTCATAATTATACTCATAGTTATAGTCATAGTCATAGTCATAGACATAGACATAGTAGTGGTAGTAGTGATAGTTGATTGTTTTTTCGTTGCTATTGTTGTTATTATTATTATTGTTGTTGTTGTTGTTGTTGTTGTTGTTGTTGCAGTACCAGTAATAAAAATAAGTTTATATATTTGTATTATATATGAAATGTATGGTACATGCATATGTGTATAACATTTAATATATTTTATAATGTTTAGAGCGTACTTTTTTTTCTGTGATACGTAGATCGATCGTACTTAGTTTTAGTTAGTTTATATATATAGATATATATATATATATATATATATATTAATTTTAGTCGGTTATCTGAAATGTTTAGAAGTCAGTTGAGCATAAATATTCAAACGAAGCACTATAAAATCCATTTATCTTATCTCCTTGTAAGTGATTGCCGCAATTCTTAAAATTCAAGTGAAACAACGAAATTAAATAAATAAAGTTAATACATATAAAGCAAAAATTAATGAAAAATATTGATTTTTTTTGAAAAATCTAATGTTACATAAAAAGCAGTAGCAGAAAGAAGAATAATAGCAAAATAAATAGAACTAACAAAAAATAAATTTTAAGTAAAATTCAACATTTTAATTAAAAAAATTAATAGAAAAAGAAAATTCTATATGAAAAATATATAGCAACAACAAAATTGATTTTTAATCGAAAAAAAATTAATTACATAAATTACAATTACAAAGAATCAAATTTAAAATTAAATTACAAATTACAAATTATTTTAACTAATAAATAGTAAAAAAAAGAAGAAAAAATCATTGAAATAAATTTAAAAAACTCTAAATAATTTAAAGAAATTAAGAAAATTAAGAAAAAAATAATTATTACAATTAGAAAATTTTCTAAATAATAAATTAGAAATAATTTTACAAATAAATAAAGACAACTAATTGGAAAAGAATTTTTATATAAAATTAATTTAAAAATATAAAGAAAAATCGAAAGTAATTAAAAAAGTAAAAGTAAAGCAAAGTAAAGAGAACTCTTTAATCTAATAATCTGCATATATTTGAATCGATTTGAAACAATTCTACTCTTTAACAATTCTATTCTTTATATCAATATATAACTTTACAATAATGTATCCAAGATATATCAAGGATATTTGCCAGTATGACATTTAACAACAAATGCATAATTTCCAAAAATTTGCCCATTTATATGTTTTTGTGTAAATGTGTATAATATTGTGAGAGGTTGTATATAAATATATATATCTATATATGTATATAAATATATATATATATATATATATATATATATAATATAAAAGTATAAATATATGTATATGTGTGTGTAAATATATGAACATATTAAATGCAGTCAATATGACTATTATAGATTACAATAATAATACAGGTTTTGATATTGCCACAGAATTGGCATATATTATCATCGATGAATTTAAAGCTCACTACACATCGTGGAATTTTACTGGATTAATACGACGTTATTATCATTTCATTGAAGAAGAATATAGCGGTAAGTAAATTAAATTGTATATGTTAAATTGAATTGAGTGCAAAATGAGTGAGTGAGTGAGTGAGTGCAACGAAAAGAATAAATGGCATAAATGAATGGCCTAAAATAAATTGAATTGAAAGTGAGATAAAAGTAATCGAGATATATTGTTACGTGAGTATCATTACCCATCTCTATTTCGTTCAAACGACTGATTCATTAGATGAAGAATAAAATGTAATTTAACATGATTTAAGTACATTTTAATATCATTTTAGATACATTTTAAGTACGCTTTTATCAAGTAAATATATAATTTATAATCTCTTGAAAATATTAAACACATTATTAAGAAACATTTGCGCCCCTAATTTTTTTTTCTTCTTCTTTTTTTTATAATAAGATTTTCCGATAACAGATCGTAGACCATTTTCAAATACCCCAAATCAAACATCTGAACTATTAAAATTTCTATGCAATTTAGAGAGATTAAGTCAAAATAGAGATCGAAGTATATTTCATTTACTTTCTAAGTTTTACTTTTACTTCTGCCTAATTAATAATTAAAATATAATTAAAATATTTAAAGTTATTTAATTAAAGGAATCTCGTTTTTTAATGATTAAATTATTCTAATCCTACTACATTACAAGGATCCTTATTCTTTTCTTTACTTGTTTATCTGAAATGGATGAAATGAAAATGAGTGGAATAAAAAATGAAGAAAAATGATATAAAAAATATTATAAAACAATCTAAACAATTTTAGTTTTATAGAAATGTCATTTCAATAGAAAAAAACGTTGGTATAAATTTATAAAGTTTACAATCATTATAAAATTGAGAAAAATCCCCCTCTAGAAATCAATCACTGTAATTAAATATATCATACATAAATACAAACACATAAATACAAACACACAAACACACACACACACACACACAAATATATATATATATATATATATATATATATATATATATATATATATATATATATATATATAGATGAGAGAGAGAGAGAGAGAGAGATAGAAATAGTGAGACAAAGATGCATATATTTATTGCAATTATTCGATTGACGTAAAAATAGTTTTTATACGAAACGAGCTAAATTTTTTTATTTTATGAATTAATTATTTTACAAAACGTATGTATGTGTATGCATGTGTATTACGTATAAATATATATATTAATTTAATTTTATATAAAACACGAATTAATTTTTCAACAATTTTTGCTTTTTTTCCTGTTTGCACGAAAAGAACGTCATTTCATAGAAATTGCTCGTCAAGCATTGCAATAGACAAATCAAATTAAACGGAGTTGCAAATTAAATTAATTAAATGTTATATGTAATTGTTCAAACTTATGTTATCGTGCTTTATTTTGTTTTTTTTAAATTTTTTATTGATAACATCTGATAGAGTATCAATAAATCAATAATATTATTGTTAGATAATTCTTTTATATGCGCATTTATATAAGAATTCCTAAAAAATTTCTTTACTCTAAATTATTGAATATTTCACACAAAATTCTAACTTGAATAATTTTGACCAAAAAAGTCAAATTTTGACCAATCGAATATCACGTGACCTATATCATATATATAAAAGTATTGAACTTTTTCCGATTTTTGATAGATTTATTTACAAGAACTTTAAAAGTCTTGTCCTCTGGCCGATTTGGCTTATTTTCAGTATCAATAAATGTACTCAAACTTTGAAAATGATATCCCTATTTTTACAACCAAGAGAATGTTTGTCACGCAAGAACAGATAAACAGACGGAAAGACATATTCAAATCGATTAAGAAATTAGATGCTGCTCAAAAATATAGATGTAATTTGTAGAGATTCGATGTATGCTGATTGTAATAAATGAAAACAAATTGCCTGAGTAAATATTTTATGAATCTGTAGCATGGTTTGAAAAGTCGAAAACTATGAATTAATATATATTTATGGCTAGCAATTTCTATATATTATTTATTTTCCATAAATATATTTTTAGATGCCCGCTCGAAAGAATTTCCCTTAATGGATAATCCACTTTATACAGTTGCTATGATAATCATATATTTAGGATGGATTCTTATATTGGGGCCATTATATATGCGTGATCATAAACCATTTAAGCTGCGTGGCATTCTAGTAACTTATAATGCTTTACAAGTGACATTAAGTGCTTACATGTTTTATGAAGTGAGTTTTTATAGAATTTTTTGCTATAGAAATTTATTGGTAAAAATTATTGTTTTAAATGAAAATTCCCATAAAATTGTTTGTTTGCTTGTTTCACTTATAGCATTTAATGGCTGGCTGGTTAAATTATTATAATTTAAAATGTCAACCAGTAGATTATAGTGATGCTCCATTATCGAGACGGGTAAGTGGCAAAACAATAAGTTAGTGTATTTTTCAAATAATAATTATGAGTATTTTAACTCATTACCAATAACCCTGGTTTATATTTTCTTGGTATCTCATTATGCCATAATCATGAATTTATGAATGAATGAATGAATACTGAATCACACTTAAATAATTTTAAACCAAATTATTATTATTATTATTATTACAGTTTATTAATCATTATTATTAATTAAAAATTATTACAATAACAATTAGAAAAGTCATTTAACTAATATAAATCATGAATGAAATCCTGACAGAAAACAACTAGAAAAAAAAAAATAAAATGAAAAAATCCCCCGAAAAACCGCAATAAAAATTTTCCTATTTATGACATCATTTAATAAGACAATATAATTAATATAAATAATGCTACAATGATGCTGCAAATTATGGGAATTTTATTAAATAATTTTTTTTTAAAAGGAAATAGGAAATATGATACTTTTGGAATTTAAGATTCTCGCTAACAAAAAAATATGAACTGAAATTCAATGAAAGCAACAAAAATGCTTAAGCAAAATATCACAGAAATATTACAAGACATTTCTATTGACTTTTATGAGTAACACTCAGAAATGGATGAGAGCTTCGATTAATACATCTAAATATCTGAAGATTTTTGTAAACAATTTTCTAAAGTAGTTTATTTGTCAGTTTATAAATTGTTATATTTAATAATTTGTAAACTGACAACATCACAAATGAGTTAACTTGAGAATTTAGATGCTTAATAAAAATATTGAAGTCATTTTGTCTATTAAAGTCATTTTTGTCTATGTAAAATTATGTTACAACACTTAAGTGAAGTAAAGTACCGTGTATTACAATCTCCAAAAATTAAAAAAAAAAATTAAATAAATAAATTGTAGGAATGTTGCAATGTAAAATCACAAAATGCAAAAAAATAAACAAAATCAATGTATACAATGAACGTCAAATGCAGATTTTTTTCCATTTTATCTCTGCTATTGTGTAAGATTTTTAAGCATTATTGCAACAATTGCCATATATCGATAATTTTATAAAATTTTCTCTAAAGATTACAACACAAATATTGCTTGTATAAAATCATAAATTTCATAATATGTTCATAACATTTTTGCACAAATGCATAATAATAAATCTAGAAAAGAATTATATTATTTTCTTTATTGGCCTGAAATATTAAGACTATTTTTTAATGAATCAAAATTTATGTATTAGAAAATACGTAGTAATGTAAATAATCACCACATTGAAGGACACTAATTAATTAAAATATATTTTATTACAAATGCTCAACAAGAATAAACTTAAGTGTGGTTGAGGCCGTTGCGAAAACACTCATCAGATATTTAGTATATTTAATGAGATAATGAACGATTTTAGAAAATTTTATAATAGAAAATTTCAAATACATTTTAAAGAATGAGTACTAAAAATAAATAAAAATAGGATATGATTAATGAGTACCTAACTTAAAAAAATTTGTAATGCCTTAAAATTGTTAATATTTTAAATAGGCAAAATAGTTTATTTTAAATTTTTTTTTTGATATTTCAGATTAAAATTATTATAATTGCAAAATCATAAAATCACAAAATATAAATAAAAGCAGATCTTTCAGTTCACACCGTATTATTTGTCTAGCCTTTGTCCGATTTCATTAATATTGAAGGCAAATCTATAGGAAGAAGAATGTTCGCCCGTAATAGGCGCTTAAATCCCTAGGCGTAGCTATATTTATATAGAACTTCATACTTAATAAAAGTATGTAATTATCTAAAAATAATATAAATAATTCAATTACAGGAACTTTTGAAAAATATTTTATATTTTTGAATATTACAAACACTTGGCCAAGCTAAAAGTAACTTTCACTTCTGGTTGCCGTATATAATTACATTGAGAATAGCAATAAAGAAATCTAAACATTAAATTAATAAAGGAAACATTCAACCAACACAATAATAATAATAATAATAATAATAATAATAATAATAATAATAATAATAATAATAATAATAATAATATATATTATAATAATAATAGAGTATAAATATTATGAGTAGCCTTCATTCGTTCATTATATACAGGTGTGTTTGCCATCATATTTATTAAATTAACCGCAACATTTTAAATAATTATATGGATGTTTTGACTAATTTTTACGTGATGATTACCGGAATTTATATATAGAGGTATAATGTTTACAATAAAATATTTGTAACATGCCAAAAGAAAGCCATCAGAAATTTTCTAAAATAATCAATATAAAGATCTTGTTCAGATAGATTCGCTTTAGAATTCTGAATCGTAAATGACATGTTGGTACATTTAAGTGACTACATGTTGTTCGTATTATATCGGTGGCAAACATTACCATATCGATCATTAATTTGGTAAACATATTGAAAGTTGTAACGTCCAAATTCATATTAGTTGTAGGTCAAATTGATCACAAAATATATCCCATACTAAAAACCTAAATTTTCATAGATTTTCATAACTTTTCATAAATTTTTAATGAAAGCTCATAAAGTAGTAAAGTACCCACAAAGTTTGCCTTTAGTTCGAATATAATTATTTTTTATCTTTCTTAATTAATGAATTTAATTTGCAGATGTTAAATTTATGTTACGTTTATTATATATCAAAATTGACTGAATTTGCCGATACTGTGTTCTTTGTATTACGTAAAAAAAATTCCCAAATAACATGGTTACATGTGTATCATCATTCATTGACGCCATTAGAGACATGGGCTCTAGTCAAATTTATGCCAGGTAAATTTTATAATATTCGATAATAGAATTCATCTCTTCTACGAATTTAAATGATTATCAAGTGTTTAGGGGAAAGTTAACTTTCGACATTTAAAAAAAAAGAAGAAACTTAAACAAATTTTATGAATTATTTTTATAAATCTAACAAATTAGATATTTTAATGAAAATTCTTCAGACAATTATTTACAATTTCAAAAATTTCTTTTGAGAATAGTACATCTCCAGTAAAGTTAAAAAAATCAAATTAATAGAATTTAGTCAATCAACTTATTAAGTAATTTGTGAGATCTATTTATGTTATACAATATTTGGAAAAAATTAACGAAAATTATATGTAGAAAAAAAACCAGATAAATAGTAAAAAATAATTTTTAACAAATTAAAAGACAAACAACTTTAACAAATTAAAATGCATGCACAAATAAATGACCTTGACCTAAATGCTGCTTCTTTTTCCTTTTTTCTTTCTTTTCCTCTGTCTTTCTTTTATGCTTAATTATTTTTTAAAAACATTTTGAATATTATTATTGATTTTTTGGTTTTTCTTATTTATATATTTCTTTTCTTTATTTATTTTGTCGTTGTTGTGTTTTTTATACTTGTACTTTAGGTGGTAATGCACACAATTAAATTTTTCAGCATGTAAATATTCGTAAATATAATATTTGGGAACTATTGGTGCAATGTAAAATTTTAATTATAATTGATGGCTCCAAGGGACAGAAATCGAATATTGCGAAAATTATGTGTAAACGGTAAATCGAAGATTCAAATTGAAGAAAATTTTAAAATAATTTTGAAATTTACAATTTAAAATTTGTCCAGTAAATCTTAAATATGTATTCGATAAAGAATTAATGTCTGTTAAAATTTTAGTTCGAAATTAGTTAATTCCAAAATTAAAGTCCATTTTTAAAAAAGTTCTCAAATTTAAAAAAATGTTCATTTTTGATAACTTTAAAGAACAAATTCGAGTTAATTATTACTTGAGATGCTAAAAGTGTGCAAAATGTTTTTGATAGAGAATTTCTACATTGGCACTTTTTTTTTCTTGACTTCTCAAATCAATTCAAAGTTCTCTTTTTAACTTAACGAATTCAATTCATATCTTGAAGTTTTAAGAATTGAAAAGTTTTTAGGTTTTCAAATCACACGATGCATATAAGTTTTTATCTTTCCTAACAAATGCAGAGTTGCAACTTTCACAATTCAATATGATCTTCGAATTAGGAATTTTATCTTACGTTATTTAACTTTGCTGCAAAGTTAACTTTATGTTATTTTTTTTGTTAACTTTAAGCTGGTCAAGTCTGTTATACATTTTATATGTCTTAATATTAATATATATATGTATGTATGTATGTATGTATATGTATGCATTCTTAAGTTACAAGAAAACTAACCGAAAGAAAAAAAGTAAATCTTGTTTTCTATTATCCAACAAATATTTACGATGTTGAGTAATTCTAAATGATATTACCACATATAATTGTGCACAATCGCATATATATATATATATATATATATATATATATATATATGTATGTAAACATATGTATAGCGTGTTTGTCTCTGGCATTAATGCTATTGCGCTGTTACCGTTATTACTTTTGCCTATCTCGAAATGTAAAACTGCAGCAATAAAGCAAAATTGTAAACTGCCAAGAGGTTGTAAGTACTCATACTACTATTCATAAAATATAATACATATTAGCACATTTAATCATATACATAAACATATTCTTTCATATGTTGTTTATACCATTAGCACATATTTGGTTGGTTTTTTTCTTCTTTTGTTTGTTCATTTTAACCAATTGGAATTTTTTACATTTCGGAAGCTTAGATAAAATATTTTCACATTTTCATACGCTACACCACTTGCTTTATAGAGTATTAAAAGTTTGTATGAATGTTTGCAATGCGCCGAAGCTGCTCAGTTAGAGCCATCCTTTATTATACAGATCAACTCAAAATCAATTTATGAATTGTCTGTCTGTCTATCTGTCCATCTATTCGCCTATGTTTAAGCTACTGAACGCAAGTTTGGACATATATTTATGAAAGTTAGGGCTTAGGTGTCTTCTTAGTTAAAATATTAACCCCATTAAAAATTATTAAATTCGGACCGCTTCTATGATCACTCTGCATAAAACGCCCTTTTCAAGAGAGAAATTCCTTATATGAAAAAGAGGTATAATTTTGTATATTTTTTAGCGAAAATTGACACTGCCTTGTATTGTGATGCAAAAAGTGTGCCAAATTTGGTCCAGATTAATCCATTTTTTTAATCTTCTCTCATATAACGAACTTTTCAAATAATTTCAAAATTACAATATTTTCAATTTTGTTGACTTGTAATTCATTTATTAGATTTTTTTGTAACACATTATCCAAATTAAAAGTCGGTTCTAACCGACTATAGAGTACTTACTTATATATATGTATAAATATTCTTTGTACGTTCGCTGTGTAACTCGAAACTTCGTTGTTTGTCCATAAAGGCCTTATAAAATTTTTTCGCATCAAACACTAAAAAAAATATTATCTAAAAAATATATTTACTTTATCTAAATATCTGCGTACGACCGTACTTGCTTTTACTTAACTTAAAGCTAAAATTTATTCACTTAATATTTATGTTTAACTTAAGTGGAACAAACGTCCTTGAATTTATTGATTAAACATTATAATTGCTCTGTTTACTCGGATTTTTATAGATAAATTTCTTTTTATGGATAAATTTATGGCATTAAACTTTCTAATAGATTTTAACACTTTTGCTTGCCATAGAAAGTAAAAACAAAAGAAGGTAAATACAAAGCAAACGTACAAAATTGAGCCAATGGGTCAGTGTATCGATAGCAATAACAAAACTAATAACAATAAAAATAACATAAAAATTTATCTAAAAAATTTGCAGCAATTGCCACAAGTTAACTTCCTTTTAGTACAATGAACTCGAATTCTTAAAAAACAAAACAGAAAAAGAAATCAAGAAAAATATTAACAGCAATGTGCTATATTTTTTCTTAATATACACACACATACACACGCACACACACACACACACACACACACACAATACATACACATTTATTCATAAATGTGCATTGGTTTGTGTTTCTTATTTTTTCAATTGAGTGTAACATATAAATTGATTTGGAAACGCGCACGCGCGTGTATTGTTGCGTGTATGTGTGTGTTGTGTATGTATGTATGTGTTTGTGTGTGCATCATACCATAATATTGGTAATGGAAACTTGTTGCATCGCATGACTGGCCAATAGATCTTTCCTCTTTCTTCGTTTATGCGGTTTTTTTTCCTTTGTTGTTCTGGTTGTTGTTGTTCCTCTTCTTCTTCTTCTTCTCTTCTTCTTCTTCTTTAATTTTGATTGTTGTTTTCAATTTGTTTTTTCTTTGTACATTTTTTGTAGGTCATTTGTTATTTATGAAATAAACTTGTTGTTGATACACAATCGCAGCAGCAACAACAACAATAACAACAATATTTAGCTAAGAATTAAGCTGTTGCAATATAATATAAAATTTGCTTGTATTCGTGTCTAATGTAATCATAAAAATAATAATAATGAAAATAAACATAAAAATTTTCATTTTTTTTTTTTTTGCTAGAATTGAAATTGAAAGTATGAAAGAAATACACGCATTTGTTTGTTGTTTGTTGTTTGCCTTTATATACGTTTGTATTGAATAATTATGATAGCTTATATGTATACATCTATTGTTCAATTTCTTAAGTAGATAATAAAACAAATTAATGGGAATTAAGCAAAAACAAAAGGCAACAAACGATATTTGATGCGCACATTTATTTATTAAAGAGAAACAAAAAATGAGAGAACAAAGAAAGAGAATAAAAAGAATGATCATAAGTTATTAAACCGAAACTAATTTCATTAATTAATAAAATCTGAAAATTATTACACAAATAAGTGAACATTTTTCTAAACAAAACTACCAATACTGATTTTTCTCATAAGTCCCTTAAGTCTTTTAGTTGGACTTAAAATGCAAAAAAAAAATGCAATTTTCGTAATTCTTTTAAAAGTATTTTTATAAGAAATATAGCGGAAGGTAAATGGTTGGGCCCATTTACCTTGTATGTATGTATGGTCTGTATGATTCCAAATTTCTACCTGATTGTATTAAGAGAACACTGTTTCCCTTTTCAACCATTACGCTTATTTCCGTATTACTTTGATGGAAGATAACACAAAAATGGATCCATTCGATTTTATCTAAAGTACTCTTTAAAATTTTCGTAAATTGTTACTTTTTATAATCCATATAGCATTATAACACTTAAAGGTACTTAAGATAAACTCATAATTATATGGATCGACTAAGCATTCATAATCTGTCTCTCCGTCTGTCCATGTAATTTATTATTAAAGCTCAGAACGTATTTTTGGAAATATTTTGAATATATTCAAGGCAATAGTTAGACAGTTTTTACCTACAGTACCATAAAATGTTTAACTATTTTAATTTATTATTATTTTCGGCCAGATTTACGTAGTTTTTGAACCTCCTCTCATTTAATGAACTTTTAAAATTACTTAAATAAATATATAAATATTTTTTCAAATTTATTGACTTGAAATTCTCTTAATTGTTTTTAATCAGTCAAATAAGAATATTAAAAGTGATGGAATGATTAAGAATCAGCCTTGATCGACTATAAAGTTCTTGCTTAATTTCATTGTGTTCATCTAATGAAAATTCTCCATAATTTCTTTATATTTGGTTTTACATTATTCCTTTCAAGAAATTGTCCTTATACTATTCATTTACCTGTTAGTTTTGACGTCCTTTGTATCGTTAAAAAAAGCAAAAAATCAAAAGTACAAGTATTTCTCTACACATTTATGTAATTCATATAAAAGTGTAAAGAAACGAGCAAAAAAAATATTCGCTATTTAAAGTTGAAAACTTGTTTTGGCCAAAAAGTGAAATAGCATAAAATGTTGTTAAAGTAATTATTCAATTCTAAATAATTAATTGAAATAAAATTATTTGAATATTTCTAAAATACCATAATAAGTTAGGTTAGCTAAGATTGACTGAATAATGATTAAAAACAAGAAAAACAAAAATCCTAAACGCGATCATCATTTATAGTTTTAAGTTCATAAATTTAGTAAAAAAGATGGAAAATTTCTCAATTAGATTTATTATCTGGAATTAAAGTAATTTAATGAAATTTGAAAATATTTTACTAAAATTGTAAATTTCTACGCATTAGACTACTTTTAATAAAATTCTTGTATTTTTATGAGTGTTTGGTCATGTGATAGAAAGCACACTTTATTAAATTGATTGAATCACCTTTTGAATTGGGCTAAATTTGAATGTCCGTCCATGTATTTTGGTTATTACAATATAGATCGAATTTTTACGGTTACTTGAATTTTACAGATGAAAGATGTTGAACATATTCATGGTGAGTGTGCATATAGTCGGTTAACATTTAAGTTATCTTGTGTAAGAAGGTTTAGACTTTTGAAAAATTCACACTTTGATCAAGTCAAGTACATGTTCAAATTTTATTTGCCATATACAGAATTTGTCAAAATATAGCAAAAATTATTTCTACTTTTACTTCATTGATTTGCACGCCAACTATTTATTTAGTTTCAGGCAAAATAGGGCCTATTCAAAATAGGGTCTTAAATGAATCGAAAAAGTAACCTCATATACTTTAGATTTCTTATTCTACTCCTACATATTTTAAAGCTTGATTTTTAACCAACCGAACAGGTAGAGAGTCATAGACGCGGAAAGTACGTAGTACATTTTAGTATATGAATAAATGGGTCAAATTGTTCGAAACTCTAAGAATAATGAAAATAATTTTGAGCTACTTATACATACAAACGTACCCATAAACTTAATATACCTTAATCACTATATAAATATGGTAGAATTAGTATGAATGGCTGGCCTACCAAAATTGTCTGCCACCAAATGATATTCTACAAAAGTATAAAGATTAAGAATCAAGTTTATCAATTTTAATGTTATTTAGGGGGTTTTATATGTTGTTGCTGTTATTATTGTTGTGTAAATATTACCAAAATTTTGTGCCCTTGATGTTACCTCTAAATGAATAACTCTAAAGCAGGCAATACCATGACTTTATACGCTATATATATGCATTTATTTATTTATTATTTTGTTTTTTATAATTTTTTTTTTTTGCATAGTCATTTACCAAACACTTCTGTGCATATGTATAAGTTTACATATGTGAGTATATGGGTTCATAGTTGTTAACATAAAGTGCATAAATCATTGAAAAAATACAAACAATAATGTAAGACAATAAATGACAATAAAAACTTAGATTCAAGTAGGAAACAAAAAAAAACAAAAAAAAAGAATAACAAAACAACAAAAGTAAAGCAAAAACTATAGGGCATGACAATATGCTTCCATTCACAATGTCAAGGCCATTGCATTTTCATCATTAACATAAAAAAACTAATTTAACAAAGACATAAACTAAACATAAGTATTAATAATTACTTTATAGCAACAATGAAAATGAAAATGAAAATGAAAATGAAAATGAAAACGAACAAGAAGGTAAATAGAGAATATCTGAAATGAATAATGACATGAGATAAAGCATCAACATTGTTTCAAATCTTTCGTTGAAATATCCATTAAATCATAAATATTTAGATAACATTTAAACGAGAAATTCTTGAATCAATGCATGTGAAAAACAAAATCAGTTTGAATGTAATAAATCGATTAAAATCATAAATTTGGGAACAGTCACAATTTTGTGAGGTAATTTTTTTTCTTAGAATTTTTCCTAATAATGTTAATTTGCAAATATTACTTTGTAGATTTTCCAAATATTTTGACGATTGTTTGTTGTACGGGAAGCATTTCATATTCGATTATATTTATTAGACTTACTTTGGTTAAGCAGTTCAGACTTAGAAGTATTCTGAAGTGATTTTTATTAAAAAGAATAATTGAAAAAATTATGAAAAAATTTATTTATTATTAGTTTAAATTAATAATTTTCTTCTTTTTTCCCCTCTTTTTTTTGTTTTGTTTTTTTTTTTTTGCTTCTATCCAGGCACAATTTATTTTATGTATTATACACGCATTGCGCGCGATATTTCATCCACATTGTAAATTCTCCAAATTTGTTTCAACATTCCTGCTAATCAATGCCAGTATTTTCTTTTGCCTATTCATGAATTTTTATGTGCAAGCATATAAAAAGAAAAATCATCAACAACATCAAACACATAATAATAATGTTCTACAAAGCCAACAACATCATCATCGTCAACAACAACAAACAACAACAAAACAACAACAACAACCAAATCAACAACAATCGTTACAATGCAATGCAGCAGCAACAGTAACAACAACAACAACAACAACAACAACAACAACAACATCACCAGCAGCAAAAGCAACATCAGCATCTACAGCATTTTCAGCGTCTTTAGCGTCTTTAGCGTCTTCAGCGCCATCATCAATTCAAACAAATTTATATAACGATGTTAATCTAAAGAAAATTATAACGGAAATTAATAATAATAATGATGAAATGCTGCCAATAATATTAAAACAGAAATTTTATTAATTAATTAGCATACATCCATACGCACATATCCACACACACACACACACACAGACGCACACCCAGACCATTCTTATTGGAATAATAATAAAAAATTATTTGTAAAACGAAATTACAATTTACATGTAAATTTAAATGTAAACATTAAAAGAAAAACCAAAGGAGTCATTTTAAGCTGCATCGTTCTTTTTTTAACGTTTCATTTCAAATAATCTCGAGAAAATTCAGATGAAAACAATTAACAAAAAAAAAAATAATAGTAATAATAATAACACATGAATTGCTAAAATACAAATTCAGCAAGCCAAAGTAGCCTTAGTTCCATAAGTTATATTATGTTTAAGTTAATTAATTTACAAAAAAAAAACATCTGCACTAATTGAAAAAGCAGCTAAAAAAATTCATTTTCATTTTTGCTTTTTTCTTCTTTTTTTTTTTTTTGTATATAAAATTTAAGCGAATCACAAAAACAAAAAATGTTTTCTTTGGCTTTTTTTGATTGCATTTTATTTTTATTTATTACTTATAAAATATTTACAAAATAATTGTAAACTAACTGGAACAAAATATATAAATTATATTCAATTATTTCAAAAGTTTCACCTTTTTTTGAGATTTCTTGTCAGACCATTCCATATTTCCCACTTTTCATTTAAATTAAATTTTTTTTTATAAATATAATTACTTGACGTCTTTTTAGTACCAACAATAAGTCAGCCAGAACAAAATTACAAAATTACAAAATTACAAAATAACAAAAATACAAAATTATTGTATATTTTTATATTATTCTTTATCTATCGCATTAAGCTTTGAACTAGTCTTTTAAATTATTGTATAATAAAATTATTGACTAATAATAATGTAAATATGTTTTGTATATAATTTCAACTAACTTTTACCCATCCAAATCAACCTGAAAATGTAAATATTTTAATGTTTTTAAATAAATTCATCAAAACACTCTGCCATAGTTTTATTGTAATTTTAATTAATTTTTATATGATAATATTCCAATGGGAATCTTATTAAAATATCCCAATTTCATTTTAAATCAATAAAAAAATTAATTATTTTGCACTTATTTTGTACTTATGATATAAAATTCTGTTTATTTAATTTTCTTTATTAATGTCAACATAAATTTTCTATTGCCTACCATATCATATCAACAAAGCTTCGACTCTATGTTTACAATGCTTAGGTTTGATGATTTTATAAGTACAAGTTTCATGTATCTTAATTTGATATAAAAAAAGCACTACAAAAAAACATTGGGCAAATTCCCCATAAGCAGTTCTTCTCAAACTATACATTTTAAATAAATCAAAAAATATTAGGCATGTTACTTTTCAAAAGACATGTGTTTATAAGCATTTAATACGTAAGATATAATATCAACTTACTTTTTTGACATATGAAAGGAAAGATTTTATTTTATATTAAGTTTAAGTTTTATAGCAGAAATTTAAAACTTAGGCGAACGTGTAAACATCAATCACTTTGTACGACATATACATAATAACAAGCAATATTCATTCATAAATGTTTATTTTGCATATTTAAACACATTGCAACACATTGCAACACATTGCAACTTTGTTTAGAAACATCAACGTGTGTAGTTTTAGCAACGAGAAATGAATGTTAGCAATGTTAGCAAATTATTCATCATACTATTAAAAACACAATTATTCTATGCAAGCTTTAGTATTTCCATTTTCATCAAATAAGAAAGAAGAAAATTTATTTTAAACATTAGGCATGTAATTATTGTGATATTTGGAAATGTTGCCACAATTTTTCTTTATTTGCTTGTTTTTTCTATTTACTTCTTTCAAATGTAAAGCTTTTTTATGTAAACACTGTTATGAATACCTATAATAAAATGTGTACAGAAAAAGAGAATGGAGTATCTGTTTTAACGTACATATATATCAGGCAGTCAACGTAAATAAATTGGATGAAGAGGAAATAACGGTCTATTAACTGAGATAAAAAATTTTTCCAAATGACTGTGACCAGCACCCATGTAAAAATGGATGTGCAAATGAAATCTCATCAGCCCGCCAATCATCAAAATATCAATAACAGCATAAAGCAATCGGTAGATAATAATGAGAATAATTCAACCACCGCGATTGCTGAACAAAACGATTTAAAATTGATAAAGAAACATAACGTATATAGTGAAAATGTATCAAGCACTGTGGCAGCAGCATCAAAAGCATCATTGACCATAAATGATGACACTATCCTCTTGGCAAATAAGAACTTCCATTTCGATAATCAATCCGATAATGAAGATTTGGAAATGATTGATGGTGACATTGATGGAGCAACATCATTTGCAACTGGTAATGAGGCATTAGAATTGCTAAAGCAGCAGCAACAACAACAACATTTTCAACCACAAGTGACCTGGTTAAATGATGATGAGATAGATACATTAGATTTAGCCACATTAGATATCGGTAATATGTTCAATAGAGTTGATAGCGCTGAAATAATCTATCAACAGAAAAAGAAAAATATAAAAATGGTTGGTAAATATGTGATGGGTGATGTATTGGGTGAAGGTTCTTACGGTAAAGTGAAAGAAGTATTAGATTCAGAAAATTTATGCCGACTTGCTGTCAAAATTCTAACAAAACGTAAATTAAAGCGCATTCCAAATGGTGAACAAAATGTTCAACGTGAAATAAAATTGTTGAGACAATTGAACCACAAAAATGTCGTATCATTGATCGATGTTTTGTATAATGATGAAAAGCAAAAAATGTATTTAATTATGGAGTATTGCGTCGGCGGTTTACAGGTACTTTGGAGCCTACTTTTCTATCTCTGTCTCTATCTGTATATAATAATTGAATTGAATACCAATTTGAATGGTTTTCTAGGAAATGTTAGATAGTGCACCGGATAAGAAAGTACCTCTATTTCAAGCACATCGCTATTTTCGTCAATTAATTAATGGTTTAGAATATTTGCATGGTATGCGTGTCATACACAAAGACATAAAACCTGGTAATCTTCTATTAACATTAGATGAAACATTAAAAATATCTGATTTTGGTGTAGCGGAGCAATTAGAATTATTTGCAACAAATGATGAATGTACAACGGGTCATGGTTCACCCGCATTTCAACCACCTGAAATAGCGAATGGTTTAGAGAGATTCTCTGGCTCTAAAGTTGATATTTGGAGTTGCGGTGTTACTTTGTAAATTAACCTAAATATTGAATCTATAACACTTAAGATTTCAGTTTATTTAATTTTTTGGTTTTTTGTTTTTCGTTTTTTTTTTGTTTTTTGGTTTGTTTTGTTTTTTAACAAATTCATTTTTCAGATATAATTTATGTACCGGTTTATATCCATTTGAAGGTGATAACATTTATAGATTACTTGAAAGTATTGGACGTGGTCAATGGAAAGTACCAGAATTCTTATATAAGTTAGATATAAATTTAAGCACTTTAATATTGGGGATGTTGCAATTTGATCCAAATAAACGTTATTCCATTCAACAAATTAGACAAGATCCGTAAGTTTCACCGCAAATGCTTCATTTTTCTATTATTTATTTTCTGTTTTTTTCTTTTATATTGCTTTTATTATTGTTCAATTTAATGCAGTTGGTTTATGGCAGCACCAGAAGAGAAAGGTCCACCTGTACCTATACCGCCATTAAAGAATGATAAATATCGCCGTTCAACTGTGCTGCCATATTTGGATGCATATCATTATGGAAGTGAAAATGATTTGGAAGATGTTTACTTCACGGAGCATGATTTAAATCGTAATTTTCATTATATATAAATAAAACAAGAAGAAGAAAAAGAAGAGCGGAAAGACATATAGAAATATTAAATTTTAAAAATATGTATCAGATTTATTGTGTATGCATTTTTGCATTTATCTTTTCATATTACAGAAGAATTGGCACGAAAAGCGGCTGCCACTGCCACAGAAATGAAGGCTCAACAACATCAGCAACAGCACCAGCAGCAACAACAACACCAACAGAACGAATTCATATCAACTGGACCGTCAACAAGTACTTTACATACAGCTGCCACTTGTTCCAATTCAGCTTCACATCACACCAAAGAAAAGAAAACGTCCTCATTGAAGAGACGTGCCAAAAAATTAACATCATGCATCTCTGTACGTAAATTATCAAATTGTCGACCCTCATAAAATGTTATGGAAATGCCTGTGAAAATGTAGCAGTAAGAGCGGCATTTGTAAATTTTGTAAACGCTCTATTAACACCAAAAAGAAACAAAACGCAAAAAAATTAATCGCTAAACGCGAAAAAAAACAAACAAACCTTCAAGCTACACTAAATTTCAAGCTTTGTAAATTAAGTGCGTAAAAATCCGTTTTTTTTCATCAGAGAAAATTTAACAAAATTTTGTTATACTAATGAAAAAAAATCTTTAAATTTTTATATACTTTTTAATCTCAAGACGTAAAATGTACGCTAAAACTGATGTCAAAACCAAAATCCAAATTATGTCTCTCTTGGAACATTTAAAAAAGTGTAATTTCTTTTTAGACGGCATTTTTTCTTCTTTTTTCTCATTTTTTTTTTGTATAATATTTATTTATTAGAGCTTACGGAAAAAACAACTGTTATAAATATTACGAAGAAAATATCTTCATAAATTTATTAGCGGTGGGGTGGGGTGGGGTGGGGGGGGGGGGGGGGGCAAAAAATAATGATCAATTTTACGGTTTTGCCATACAAAGTGACAAAGATATTTTTATATTAAATTATTTTACTTTAAACAATTGCGTTTGTTTTTTTATTCAGCATTTGATTAAACCATTTTAAAGTAACTATTAACTTGTTAGCATTATTAACTATTATACAGTTTTTTATGGCAATTCTCGAAAAATTTGTAGCATCATCTATTGAAAAGTTTGCTGTAAGTCTTTTTATAACCAACGCACATTATGGGCAAAATTTTCTAATAAAATCATTTTTTTTCTTATACCGCCATTCAATAAGAGATTTGCTAAATTTTCATACATATAAAATGGGAGCATTAGATTTGACTTCACTATATGAAGTCTAATTGATTTAACTTTCATTTTGGCTTTGAAATAATTAATATAATTCTTGTTAATATAATTTCCCGTTAGGATACAAAATTTAATAAAAATTAAGAGTTTTTGTAAAATTTTCAAAATAATTTTGTTTGAAGAGAAAGCAGCTTTTTTTTTCAAGCTTTATTTTCTCTTTTCTGAGTTGTGAAATTTAATTATAATTGTTTTAGAAAAAATATTGTTATAGCATATTTTGTTTAAATTTCAATTTTTAACTGCATGATTCATTCATTTAAAATGCAATTTTTAAATAAAAACCAAAAACGAAAAACTAATTATTCTCAAAAATTAAGTCTTTAATAACTCCGTCTTTGTAGCAATCTTCCCTTATTATAATAATTTCGCATCGTAAGCAAAAAAAAGTTTTATCGACTAAATTAAAACTGAACTTCTTTCGCTTACTTGCTTTTCCTTTTATTTGTAATGAAAATCTTTTATTACGTTCCTTTTCAGTCTTCTCCAATTTAATTAATTAATTGACATAAATTGTGGTTATAGACCAAGGCATGTGGTCATTTAAATGAAGTTATGACCAAAATTTTTTTAGTGTGAGTACATTTTTTTTATACATTACAAATCTAAAAATATATAAATTTTTTTGTTGCATATTTCATTAATTGTTGTTGTTTCTACTTTTAAATTATATTAATTATAAAGTAATGATAAATTGAATTTAAAATCAATTAATTAATTAATCAAAATATAATTAATTATTAATCGTGCATAATTATATTTAATTATAAATGATTATATTTTGGAATGATTTTTTGTAAATAATTATTTAGTAAATATGTATATATATTATACATAACATTTTATACTTCTAAATACGCAATTAAGCATTATTAAACAAAAAACATTCATTTATAAGGGACAATAAAAAGTATTATGTAATTGAAAAATGTTCTACAGCTACCTAGAGAAAAAAAGAGAAAAGTAAACAAAATTAAAAAAAAATCAATTTAAAAATAATTAGAATCAAATTAAAACAAATAGAAAAAAAGGAAAAATAAATAATATAATTTTATTGCATTTTAGCATATATTTTTTTTGGAATAATTACTTTTTATACATTACTTGGGGCAATTTATAAATTTGTGCCGATGTTTGTAATATCCAAAAAGGTTTGATATGAAAACTCTTTTATAATGGTGCACTTTCTCAACTCCACTTAAAAGCTCTGTCTGCCCATGTAAATTTATTGCAATTTTCTTAAAAAAACTTACGAATCCATTTGAGCATCAACTTCAACCGGTTCTGTATTAGATTTAGATATTTGTCTATCATTAATATTTTGCTGTGTTTGTTCTTGTTGTTCTTGCTGTTGCTGTTGCTGTTGCTTTTGATGCTGTTGCTGTTGTTCTTTTTGATATTGCTCCTCAGGCATAACAAACATTATGTAATAATGTTGACCCAATTTTGGTAATTTTTTTTGCATTAAATTACGTAATGCCACAATATATTGTGATGGAACTTTATTCATTTGAGGATTACGCCAAAATAATCCATTGCTATCCTTATGAAAAAGGGCTGGTGATGGGACATGATCTTTCAAATAATTCCAAACGCAATCTCTCAATAGCAAAGCAATCTCAGGTGAATCAAAATATTGTATAATTGAATGCAATTCAGATAAAGGTGGTGGTAACAATTGACCCATAGCTAAAATTCCCAACAATTTTTTAGTGCATTGCATTAATTCATCATTGGCATCCACAATTTGATGTTTATTAACATTTTTAGCTCGCCACTGATGTAAACAAGTAGCAGTTAATGCTCTTAATAAAACAGAAGCCAAACATAAAGCCGGTCTATGAATAGCAAGAAAACCCAATAAAGCCCATAATAATGGCGATGTTAAAAAAGCCCGCCGTATTAATAGATCTCTCTCCATGGTGACTTTAGTGAAATCTTCATCGGGAAATGGTAAGCCATTATACATAACATCTGTAGATATCAATTCTACCAATAATAAGGATATACTTAAGTAGGCCTCTGTTTGTATTTGAGGATCCGTATCACTACAACAAACATCTAAAGCTTTAATGAAAAGTGTTTGCATTTCAGATGAACATGCTTCGCCCATTAATGATGTCTCCATAGAGCGTAAACCTCTACCAATAACACCAGCATGTAAGACGGTACGATTGGCATTCGGCCCTAAACTTTGTCGTTGATTTTGTAATAAAACCATTTCCGTTTCTGGTATATTCAATTCATCTAACATTGGCTCCTCATTTTGACCAAATAAATAACCATAATAAAACAAAGCACCCTCTATTAATTCACGTAAGCAGGCGGATCGGCACGCTTTACGTGCCCGACACTGACGCTGCAATAGTGCATATGCACGACTTACAGCAGCGGAACATTCTATAGAACTTTGTTCCGTTAAAGCAATAAAAAAATACTTCACACTAAGAATGGACATTTTCAAAACCTTGAGAAAAACGTAGAAATCAAACATATTTAAACATTAGATGGATAATGGTGGATCACTATTTATAATTTCCTCTATTATTATCAGATAATAATAGAGCGCATTTTTGTACCTCAGTTGTACGCATTACACTTCCTTTGGCACCAGCCTCAATTGTATTAATTAAATCAATAATTGTATGAGCTAATGTTAAACGTTTCTCATCATACATTTCATCCTCTGCTTCTTCATCCCTTCTATCATTGCTTGAATTCAATAATTTTAACTTTTTACGCGGCAATCCATTTGAATGTATATTGTTATTGTTGTTATTGTTGCCCTCATTCCCTTGTGCCTGTAACTCTTTTAAACGCATCAAACTACGTTTCGATACTTCAGTATCAATTCTTAATAATAATTTCGTTAATGTGACATCCAGAATTTGTAAAATTTTTGGTAAACAATCATTTAAAGCTGTAATTAATTGATGCTGCTTCATGCAGGGATACGTATTCTTCTTTTGCATTCTGGGAATGAAAGGGTGGGAATGAAAGGAAGAGATATATAGATAGATTTAGTTTTTTCTTAAATTCCTAGAAAACACTATTAAAATAGCATTGTACTTCGTTAATATATTAAGATTTTTAAATGTATTGAAGGCTTCTGATGTATCAGTGGCGTTAGCTAGGCGTGCCCGTTTAGATTGCTCTTGCAGTAAAACATCTTCTAAAACCATTTGTAAGCCCGGTTTTATATCAGGAAATTCAACAAGCCCATTCAAGCCACCAATCATACGTATAACGGCACCCAAGCCAAATGTATTATCTGTATAAGATTTACGTAGCAATTCGGATATGGTTTGATAATATATGTGAGCATGTTGAGCCGCTACCATCAAAATAACAAAATATAATACACAAATAGTAGAAAATTAGAAATTAGAAATCTCTGGTACTGCAGCCTATACTTACAAACAATTAGTAATAAACGTACAGCTGTTTGCTGTTCATAAATATTTGTACTAAGCGCACTTTTCCACAACAAATATTTCGTTTTTTCCGTAACCAAATCATCCATTAAAGGACACACACGTGCATTTAATGTAACTTGCTCCAATTCTTGTAGGGTACATTCTAAAAACTCTTGACACCACATATACTGCGGTGCCATTTTCGAAGCGATTATCAATAATTCAGCACCATGATTTTTTAAACGTAAAACGATATTATTTAAAGCCGGCTGCATCTCATTAAACATCGTATTATTCAACCATAACGGTGACTTTTGAATAATAATTACACATAATTCATCATTATCTAAAATACATATTCATAAATATGACAATAAATAAATGCACTGCTGAATGAATAATTTTTGAAAAAGTTAAAAAAAAAATTACCAAACCGTACTCTCATTTTACTTACACATATTAAGAAAAACGCTAACCATATTTTGTAAGAGAACATCAGAGTAATTAGCGAAAACAAATAGGAATGGTATAATTAATGTATCTAAATTTTTTTTGGGATGGAAACCTTCTTGTAATAACTCTTTAACAGCTACTTTTAAAACTTGCTTGTGAGCAAAACATAAATATTCTAAAATGCCAATCTCGGAATCGAAACGACAGCGAAAATCATCAGCGAATCGTTTCAAACTGCATTGTAAAATTTGAGAAATAATCTTTAAAGGGAAGCAGCCACCCAAACGAGCCACAGCCCAATCAAATGTTAAAGTGTAACGTTGATAAGCAGCTGCACGTATCAAAATATTTAAACATAATATATAAATATATATGAGAAATTTATGTTGCATTGAATTTGTATAAGTGTACCTAATAAAGTTTCCACACATGATTCTGCCTCGGCATTGGTTAACTTGCGGAAGCAAATGCTAATTAATGTTAATAGGCCCCGCATTGTGCTACAATTTAACCAATAATTGCAGGCTACACCAATAGACATTTTACGCTTTGTATATTTGTCAGATAAATTGCCAACTAAATCTAAACTCCATGAGGCGACTATTGCACCCCAAGCTCCGGGTACTTTACACACCAGATTTTCTAAAGTTTGTTGTATGATATCAAAGCAGGGATCATCTTGGGCTTCAATTGCCGCTGGTGCTGCTACCGCTGCTGTAGATGTAGCAGATGGCTGCTGCTGTTGCTGTTGTTGTTGTTGATTGGTAGGATTCGTGGAAGAGTTTACCACTTGTTGATCGATATTTGTTGTAGCAGCTACATAATTTTGCACGGCCACTTCGGCCACCAACGTAAAGTACTCGAAAATAATATCTCGTGCTGCCGGCAAATCTTCTAATAAATGTAACGATGTTCGTATCAATGCGTTTGTAGTTAATGTTTTTGCATTATCACATTGTGTACTAATTGCATTTATAAATTGTTTAAGTTCAACTAAAACGTGTTGTTTTGACATTTTTCTTTTTGTCTTTTTCTTTTTTTTTAATTATTTTTTAAGAATAGCACCTCAGACACCGCAAACGCATTTTTGCAGCACAGCCCTATTTTTCTTGTTTGCTTGAACTTCTTATTAACACTAAACAATCACAAAAAACTGAAATCATTAATTTTTGTAATATTTAACCAACTTCTTTTTATAATTTAATTTAATTTTTCCAGAAATTGCACTCATATTTCACTACATTACTCCTCTTTCATATTTATTTACTATCTAAAGTAATTATTACAATTAATAATGATTTACTTTTTATTCCATTTTTTTTATTATTAGTATTTTAATTCATGCTTGTTCTTAATTTTAATTTATTCTGCATTGATATCTCTCATATGTTTATCTCTACTACTAATGCAACATAAATCTGCAAATGCTACTTGTGTGTGTGAAATTAAAGAAGTATAGAATAATTACAACAATTTTGTAAAAATATCTTAAAAATTAGCTAAATAAAGAATAATAATATTAATAATTTAGAAGACACAATTTAAATGGGTGTAAGCTCGCAACAGGAAGAAAAATCATGGCAGGGTAAATCAAATGATTGGGGCAAACCAATAAAGCCATTAGAGGATAAATGGAAATTGGTGCCGGCTTTTCTTCAAGTAAAAGGTTTAGTTAAGCAACATATAGATTCATTCAATCATTTCATTAATGTGGACATAAAGAAAATTGTTCAAGCCAATCAAATGGTGCTTAGTGATGCCGATCCAATGTTTTATTTAAAATATTTAGATGTAAGAATTGGCACACCAGATATAGAAGATGGTTATAATATAACTAAATCTACAACCCCACATGAGTGCCGTTTAAGAGATACAACATATTCAGCACCGATTACCGTTGATATTGAATATACTCGAGGAACCAACGAATTGTGCGTAATAATTTATTAATTGGTCGTATGCCAGTGATGTTACGGTCATCGAATTGTGTGCTCTCAGGCAAGACAGAATTTGAATTGGCTAAATTAAATGAATGCCCTTTAGATCCGGGTGGTTATTTTGTTGTTAGAGGGCAAGAGAAAGTCATTTTAATACAAGAACAATTGTCTTGGAATAAAATGATTACAGAAGAATTTAATGGTACCGTCCAATGTCAAGTAACATCATCAACACATGAAAAAAAATCGCGCACATTGGTATTGAGTAAGCAGGGTAAATATTATTTAAAGCACAACACAATGGTTGATGATATACCAATAGTGGTAATATTTAAGGCTATGGGTGTAGTTTCTGATATGGAAATTATGTCATTAATTGGTACTGGGATTGAAACAGAAACTCGCTTTGCTCCATCACTTTTGGAGGCCGCCAAATTGGAAATTTTTACGCAACAACGAGCCCTAGAATATATGGGTTCTAAATTAATGGTAAAGCGTTTTCAAACGACCACTATAAAAACCCCAGCTGATGAAGCTCGAGAACTATTAACAACTACGATTTTGGCTCATGTGCCGGTAGAAAACTTCGATTTTCAAATTAAGTCGATTTATGTGTCATTAATGGTGCGACGAGTTATGG
This sequence comes from Melophagus ovinus, assembly GCA_023089585.1. Classification (NCBI taxonomy): domain Eukaryota; kingdom Metazoa; phylum Arthropoda; class Insecta; order Diptera; family Hippoboscidae; genus Melophagus; species Melophagus ovinus. The sequence continues at coordinate 7,768,004 of JAKKIB010000177.1, forward strand.
CTGCTGAATTGGATAAAAACGCTTTTGATGATCGGGATTATTATGGTAATAAACGCTTAGAATTGGCCGGTTCTCTTATATCCTTAATGTTTGAAGATCTTTTTAAACGTATGAATTGGGAATTAAAAGCTATTGCCGATAAAAATATACCCAAAGTAAAAGCGGCACAATTTGATGTGGTCAAGCATATACGAGCTGCCCAAATAACCGTTGGTCTAGAATCAGCTATTTCATCGGGTAACTGGACAATTAAACGCTTTAAAATGGAACGGGCTGGTGTTACACAAGTTCTGTCACGTCTAAGTTATATATCGGCTTTAGGTATGATGACACGTGTAAATTCACAATTTGAACGTACCCGAAAAGTATCAGGGCCCCGATCATTACAACCAAGTCAATGGGGCATGCTGTGTCCATCGGATACACCAGAAGGTGAAGCTTGTGGTCTAGTGAAAAATTTAGCACTTATGACTCATATAACTACAGAAGTAGAGGAACAACCTGTTGTACGTTTGGCGTTTAATGCGGGCGTTGAAGATATACGTTTAGTGGGTGGAAGGGCCTTACACAATCCGAAAGTTTTTTTAGTTTTCATTAACGGCAACATTCTCGGTTTAACCATTAACTATAAACAATTGGTACAAGTATTTCGTATGATGCGCAGAAAAGGTCTTATCGGCCCATTCGTCTCAATTCATACTTCACACACACAACGCTGTATTTACATACATACAGATGGTGGACGTTTATGTCGCCCATATATTATTGTACAAAATGGTAAACCGAATGTTAAGCAACATCACATTGATGAATTGAATAGAGGTATACGAAAATTTGAGGATTTTCTTCATGATGGTCTCGTGGAATATTTGGATGTAAACGAAGAAAATGATTCTTTTATTGCTTGGGATGAAGCAGATATAAATAGTGAAGGTACCACCCATCTGGAAATAGAACCCTTTACATTATTGGGAGTTTGTGCTGGCCTTGTACCATATCCTCATCACAATCAAAGTCCACGTAATACGTATCAGTGTGCTATGGGTAAGCAAGCTATGGGTGTGATTGGTTATAATCAAAAAAATCGCATCGATACGCTTATGTATAACTTAGTTTATCCACAAACCCCAATGGTGAGATCTAAAACGATTGAATTGACTGGCTTCGATAAATTACCAGCCGGTCAAAATGCCATTGTGGCCGTAATGAGTTATTCCGGGTACGATATAGAAGATGCTTTAATATTGAATAAAGATTCCTTAGATCGTGGTTATGGCCGTTGTTTGGTATATAAAAATTCTAAATGTACGGTAAAGCGTTACGCTAATCAAACGTACGATCGAATTATGGGCCCCTAAAGGATTCCCTTACAAATAAAGTGATTTTTAAACATGATGCTTTAGATACAGATGGTATAGTAGCACCTGGAGAAATTGTGGTTAATAAACAAGTATTGATTAATAAAGAAATGCCAGCTGTTACCTCAATTAATCCCATAGAACAAACTGGACAAACCGCTCAAATTTCATATACACCTGTACCGGTTACGTATAAAGGATCTGAACCGAGCTATATAGAAAAAGTAATGGTTTCTGCGAATGGTGATGAAGATTTTCTCATTAAAATCCTGCTTAGGCAGACACGGCGTCCTGAAATCGGTGATAAGTTTAGTTCACGGCATGGCCAGAAAGGTGTTACTGGTCTAATTGTAGATCAAGAGGACTTGCCATTTAATGATTTTGGCATATGCCCAGATATGATAATGAATCCTCATGGTTTTCCCTCACGTATGACAGTAGGTAAAACATTAGAACTTTTAGGTGGCAAAGCAGGTCTTCTAGAGGGAAAATTCCACTATGGAACAGCTTTTGGTGGTTCAAAATGTAAAGATATACAAGATGAACTCCTCAAGCATGGCTTTAATTATATGGGTAAAGATTACTTCTATTCGGGTATAACTGGTGAAAGTCTAGAGGCATATATTTACTCTGGACCAGTTTATTATCAAAAATTGAAGCACATGGTTCAAGACAAAATGCATGCTCGTGCTCGAGGACCCAAAGCTGTGTTAACACGTCAACCAACTCAAGGCCGCAGTCGTGAAGGTGGCCTCCGTTTGGGTGAAATGGAACGTGATTGCTTAATATCGTATGGTGCCAGTATGTTAATTATGGAACGTTTAATGATATCATCGGATGCCTTTGATGTTGATGTTTGTAAAGTTTGTGGCCGTCTAGCATACTGCTCATGGTGTCATTTCTGCCAGTCATCAGCTAATGTATCAAAAATATCGATGCCATATGCATGTAAATTACTCTTCCAAGAGTTGACTAGTATGAATATAATTCCAAAATTGAAATTAGAAAATTACTGAGGATTCCTAAAACCTCTTGTAAACTCCATTATGAAAACTTTACATAAATACTGGATTTAATAAGAATATATGAAACCTCTTTCAATGAAACAACACGTTATTTGTGATGGCCTAGGATAACTAGGAGACACTGCCAGAGATTGTGTAATGTATAACATACGATTTCTGTTTGTTGCTTAAGTTTATAACAAATTCTTGTATAGTCATGTATATAAACAAGTGTACGCAACACGTAAAAGCATAAACATACTTCAAAAAAATAAGTAATTTGAAAGATGGAAATAAATATTAATTGAAAATGTCAGTGTAACATCAATTTTATATAATTATGTTTCACCAAACAACAAAGTGACATTCCACAAGTTCATACAGATTGGTCAATCATAAAAAACTCACAAATTTGGTTTTATTGACAAACATTATGCGCAAGTCTAAAGTAAACATATGGCCTTTTCATATATCTAATAGTTTTTTTTCTTTTGCATTAGGCTTACTGTCTCCGTGCTTTTTGTTTTTGGTTTTTTCTTTTTGAACAACAACATTCATCCCTAAATCATCTTTCAATAATAACTTTCATTCTTTTATCTATGATAAGCGTATAGTGGTTTATTTTATTGAATGACCGAGACATAAGCGGCTCAAATTAATTTCTCATCATTTTTTTGCATGGATATGTGCGTGTGTGCGTGCTTTTGTGAGAATTTTATTCTTATACTATAATTAGAAAAAAAAGAACAAAGGAAAAAACAAAAATCAAAATTAATAATTTATGAAATGGTAAATTTCAAGAACACTGCAATTGAACGACGACTGAAATGCCATCTTAATTATTTGATGACGAATAAAAGAGTGCATCATAATGAAAAGATAAATAATAAGTAAAATAAAAAAATGTGCCACATAAATTGTAAGCAAATGTTGCAGAATTTTATACTTTAATACTTGTAGTTTCTTTAAAGTCCCTTTAAATATGCCACGAAAGTTTTACAATTCTGTGGTAGGCACATATAAATTAATAATTTGTAATATTAATAATGCCTGCGTATACGAATAAATAAGTTGGACTGAAGAAAAACGGAAAAAAAACGGAAAGAAAAAGTCAAGAATCAAACTTATTTTACATACTCATTTAACTAAATCTTATGTCTTTAACTACGGCTAAATTATATCACAATTAACAACACATTTATTTGAAAATAGAACTGCATTCAAATATCGTACATACATCTATATATATTGAAATTAGTGCTATGTGGGATTCTAAAAACAAAGCAACGAAAATGTAAAAGATTTAGGCAATTGTGTTCAATGGATATTTTGCTTATGATAACAATCTTCTGGTGATATAAAAAAAAGGACTTTTTTAAACTAAAAAAAGAAAGGTGTATAATCCTTTTTCTTGCATATGCACATAAACATAATTTATGTTTTACAGAAGACTTTTCGTCTTCTACTTCAACAATTTATCCGTGCTTAAATCAAATCCGTGAGTGGGCAATTTGGAGGCCACGAGTTTTTTGTAATACATTAGCTTTCCTTTGTCCATTTCCTCCTTACCTCTTAAAGGATTGTTAAAGATAAAGCCTCAAAATAACGGATCAAAAGAATCAAGTTACCCGCTCTGAACAAAGCAACGACTATCGTGTTGTTGTGTTCGGGGCGGGTGGTGTCGGTAAAAGTTCACTGGTATTACGTTTTATTAAAGGTACATTCCGTGAGTCCTATATACCAACAATTGAGGATACATATCGTCAGGTATGTAATAAACTAAATGAAGTCTAATGCTAAATCTCCATTTTCAGTGTATATTTTATGGAAGAAGAGCAGGATGGAGACCACTTAATTTAATAATATTTTCAATAATTCTGTATTTTATTTATTTTTTCTTCCTTTATAATTTAGGTGATTAGTTGTAATAAAAATATATGCACCTTACAAATTACGGATACAACCGGTTCGCATCAATTTCCAGCTATGCAACGTTTATCAATATCAAAAGGTCATGCCTTTATTTTGGTGTATTCTGTATGTTCTAAACAAAGTATGGAGGAATTGAAACCAATTTGGACAGTTATTAAAGAATTAAAGGTTTGTACAGATAACTCAAAAGAAAAAAAGATCTGCTTGTAAAAATGCTTTATGAAATGTATGTGTACGAGATATTAGATCATATTGAAAAGTATAATTGATAAAACAATTTGAGAATCATTTAATTAAGTGTTTAATTAATTGCAAAATTTCCCTTGAATAGCAATAAGTTATTCATAGTACTGACCATTTTATGCTTAATTAAAGTTGTTACCCAATGAAGAAAATATACACCGAAATATCGATGATACTTTTTATTATGATTTGTTAAGTTATAGCAATTAAATATTTAACCTATTTTTAGGCTTCATATAAGTTTTTTTTTTTGAAATTTTTATTTCGTTAAAAAAAAAAACATAAAATAAAAAACAAAAATAGGGTGAAAATTTACCAAATATACCAGTTATGTTGGTTGGTAATAAATGTGATGAGCCAATTGAATTACGTGAAGTATCCGAAATGGAGGGTAAAGCTCAAGCTACCAATTGGAATGTCTCATTTATGGAAACCTCTGCCAAAACTAATCACAATGTTACCGAATTATTTCAGGCAAGTTTCTATATTATTGTATGTTCAAATACATGGCAAAATATAAGCGAATGTTTTTGTATTGTTATTAATTTAAAAATGGAAAAAACCAAAACAATATTTTATCATAATTGTGCATATTTATTTAAACATTTGTATAGGAATTATTAAATATGGAAAAGACCCGTACAGTATCCTTACAATTGGATAGTAAAAAGCAAAAGAAACAGAAAAAAGAGAAGAAGGCAAAAGAAAGCAGTAATGGTGCTATAGCGGAGAATGAAAATGATACTGGTGGTACAAGTGGTGCCAAAGAGAAATGTAATGTTATGTAAAAAAAAAGGAAAAACCAAAAAACAAAAAAAAAACAATTAACATATGAAACAAAGGTAAAAAACAAACAACAAATGAAAAACATGGTTTATATTATAGTTAATAAATTAATAAAATTAAAGTGCCATATTTAACATCGTTAATCATAATTCATAATACATTATTCATAATTATTCTTAATATAAAGTAACATTAAGAACATTATTAGCATTAACATTTTCATTATCACAATAAAAACGATCACATATAATTAAAATAAATTATCTGAATCTAAATAATTATATTATTTACGAAGGCAGATGGCAAGTGGCAAATGGCAAATGACATAGATAAGTCAGGAAGAGTGTAAGAAATAGATCAGTTTGAATGAATTTAAATATTTTATGTATAATAATACGAATTTCAAACTGAAATGTTAGAAATGTTTCCATTTGTCCAAAATTTATGGACCCTATGGCCCCAACTAATTCTAACTAATTCCAATTTTTATAATTAACCTCCAAGTACAAATAAATTCTTGCAGTTCTATCCAACTAATTTGCAGACTTGAAGACATCACAATTTTCACAACCACAGAATGTTAAGAGTGATTAGATGCATAGACGGACAAATAGCCAAAATAGTTAAATCAATTCAAAATGTTTGATGCTTTTCATATATCAAAATTTTACTAATGATCCGCTTTCAATGTTACAAACATTTTGACAAAATGAATATAGTTCACAAAACCTCTAAGTTATAGCTACATTATTGTGATTGTTATGGATTTTATTTTCGCCCAATTCAATGTTTTAGGTTTTAAAAACAGTTTTTATTTTAAATTACAATAAAACAATAACAATAAAAACAACAACAATAATAATAATAATAATAGCAAAAACAAAGTGAGAAAAATAAATAGACCTTGTACTCTTATTAAAATATAACAATTGAAGCGACAATTGAATACATATCAACAAAATCCCCATGTAAAAAAAAAGTAAAGAACAAACAAATAAATCATTTGATTTTAAAATTATTCCTTTAATACGTACATATGCATATAACATTGCATACACATATAAATATACATACATAGATAAATGTATACGTAAACATGCAAATACACAAATCCAAACAATAAACTTAAATTAAAACGCAATAACTTAAATTTATATTTCTTTCCATAAATCTTCATTTAAATACAAATACAAAGACATATATATATGCATGTGTATATATATGTATATATATTGATATATTAAAAGGTACATACATACATACTTATATATATATATATATATATATATAAATATATAAAATAAAATTATGTATGAGAATTAAATAAGCCACAACATAACAAAACATAGCATAAAATGAAAGCAAAGCCAAAAACAAAAACAGCAACAGTTAAAATTTTATGTACATGAACGGAACAATGACATTCTTAGATGGCTAATTACTTCAATGTTACGAATAGCATGTATTGTGTGCATATATGCATAGATGTAAATAATTTTATAATGAGTCGTTCTAGATACCTTACATCACATATGCTTGAAATGATTAACAAATTAGATTAGATTAGATTAGATTGATATTTCGTTGTGCCAAAACATTCAAAAGCACTTTCTAAATCAATTTAAGTCTGTGTGATCGATCGTCTATTTATTCTATCATCTAAACTCTATTTATATAAATTTGTGGCAATTTTTGTGATATTTCAATGAATTTTGATACATATTCTTAGGCTTTGACTCCAAAACGTCTCTTTTTGTAAATGATTAGAATTAAAGTATATTTATGACCACTTCCCATAGAATGCCTACGTATGAAATTGATCTTATATAACTCAATTATCATCATTATCATATCATATAAAAATTAGAGATTTTTTTTGTGTGCTCTTGTTAGTCATTTACTGATTCCGTATCATTACATTAAGTAAAGTGAAGTAAAATTAAGAGTTAAGAGTTGAGAGTTTGCTTTGAACGATTGTAAACATCTGAATTTTTTTTTACTTCAATTTTCCTTATAAATTAGTAAGTAGATTAAAGCAAATCGTAGACAAATTTATAAATATTATATATTTTCAAGTAAACAAAATTTATTTATTGTGCCTTAATTAAATACACATACAAACATAATAACAATCAGTTTTCGTTCTCATATAATAATTTGCATATTTTAGATTATTTGTACGTTGCCTTAAAAAGCTTGCATTATTGTTTTATTTCCTTTTTTTTTTAATATATTTTTTATAAATTATGTCAAAATATAGGTCCCAATAAATTTTTTTATTATTTCCTTTTCCTTATTCCATTTTCAAAATTGACATTCACATATTTGAAATGATCTAATTTTCTTATTTTGTCTAACAAATGTCTGTCATCTAATTTTAAAGTCATAGTTGCGCTACTTTTATTCAAATAGATTTTCATTAAAAATACATCGATATTTAAAAAATCATTATAGCGACAGAAAAAGCGTTAAATATTTATTCTCCCCTCACCTCAAAAAAAAAAAAATAAAATAAATTAAAATTAAAAAATATAACAAAAATAGCAAATTTGCCTTTTTTACTTAATTACAAGTAGACGTAATTACTTAATTAATATATTTTGCTTAGTACATTTAAAATATTGTTTGTATATAGAACATTAGAGTTATAAGTGAAATGTTTATTCGTTTGTAGACCTTTTTTTTTGTTGCATTTAATCAATTATTATTTATTAATTATTAATTACGAATAAAGAGTTGAATGAATGATAAACAAAAACCAAAATCATAACAAAAAGCTTTAAATCACAATTAAAATTATTGCTGCTATTTTTTAAGGTATTGTAATTTATTAAGATTATTATATAATACTCAGAAAAACGTAATATATGCATACATACACACAAACACACACACATATACATATATATATATACGTCTACATTTAAATGTATTTTCATTAATCTTCATATAATTACTTACAACACTATTTTGCTTTTATTGTTTCCATTATTTTCAAACGGCCTTTTTTATTTTTAACAAAATTATTAATTATTAAAATTTTTTTTAAATTATTTTATGTTTGATTTTTTTATACTATACAATCATTTAATTTTATAAAACACACCTCTATATATACGTATATATGAAGCACAAAAAATATTAGGAAAACTTATTTTTGTATAAGGAAAATATGAAAAAATTATATTAAACATTTGACTAGAGGACCAAATATTTTTTAAAAAGATATATTATTCGTTCTTGCAGTGGAAAAAATAATTTTATGTTTAAATATAAATTTTTTTTAAATTAAAAATTACATTTAAAAAACAAGCCAGAGACACCATAAATCATACAGCAAACATTAATGATTAATTATTAAATTAATTATTGCTAAATTATCATTTAAAATAATAAGCTAAACTCACATAGAGAAAAAAAATTAATGTAGAAATACAACGAATTATTTGATATATACCACATTAATTATATTAATTTTCATAATTTATTCTTAAATGAAATAATTTCTAATAAAATGCATCACAATAATATTTAAGTATAATTTGAAAATAAAAAAACCAATAAAATAAAATTAATTATATATGCATATATAAATAAATTTTTTAATATATAATTATTAATATACCCAAAATGAAATATTATTGAATTAACTCACAATTTTGCTAAACAAAAAAATTTAATTATTAATTAATTAAGGAGTAATTAGTGCTTTTTGTTTTAAATTTCAATTAAATTCACATTTGTATAAATTAGAAGAAACATTTGAACAAAGAAAAAATAATCTATAATCTATCTTTAAAAAAACTTTAAATGAAAAAAATAATAATAACTAATTAAAAGAATTAATTTAAAATATGTTAATATATTTCAATAATTAAAGCAACAATAATAACAATAACAATTAAATTCTTTAAATATATTTTATATAGTCTTTCCAGTTTCAACTTACACATTTTTAAATTAAAATTTTAAATAGAAATTATGAAAATTTATTTATAAAGAAAACTAAAAAGAATAAAACCACAACACAACATAAGAAAATTAATTAATTTGCATAAGCACAAAATTTAATTACAAATGAGCATGAAACTTCTCAAATGGCCATCTATAATTATAAATCTTACAATAAAATCTATGACAAAACAAATTAATTGCAAAAAAAGAAAAAGAAAAATTAAACAAAATAATCAATGCAAACACACATACACAATCAAATATGCACCAAGTGCATATTTTTTTTATAATATAAATTTACATAATTAAATTTTGAATGAATAATCTATTATTTCCAAAAAAGAAAAATCTACATTGTTAATAAAATAGTAATCGAAGACCTTTTAATGAAAAATTCATTAATCGAATGGTTTTATAAGATTTTGCGTATGCAATTGCTTATAGCGAATTGCCCAACATATTTTAAACTAATTTGGTAAATTTAATGTTCCGATTTAATATTTCATAAAATAAATTGATATAAATTTGGGTGTGACACTTTCATTATTATTATTCTTTGAAAACTTTTTAACTTGCAATTAAATTAAAAGAATGTAGTCATCAGATCAGACCGATATTATAATTTTATAAATAAAAATTGTTGTCAATACGATCATTTTTATTAACTTTAAATTTTGTTACCAATAACTTGATCACATCTCAAACGAACAGAGTGGCTAAATATGAACACTTCATTTCAGAATATTATAAAGTTGTGTTTAAAATTGACAACTTACAGCCCCTGCACTGACTTTTTAGAACCTGCTTTGAAAGTACCGTAGATTTTTAAATTCAAAATTAAACAAGAGAAACAAAACAAACAAAAAAAAATTGAATTTTTTTTTACAATTAAAAAATTAAATCTCTAATTAGTTAATAAAATTATTATTAAATATACATAACGAAATTGATCATTGTAAGCAATGAATGATAGTGATAGCCAAAAAATTAAACATATTTTGAAATATATAATAAAATATAAATAAAAATTATTACAAGCGATGCGATGCTATGAGATGCGATGGAATGCGACTAAAAGTACATTGTACATTTTCTAGAATAACTAAAGTTTAAGGAATTTCGGTGCAAAAATTGAATGGATCTCAATTTTGTTCTCAATTTACGTTACATTGTGGGCATGTCCTTTGACCCATTTTCAATCACATCTAAAAAATTTGAGCTCCTTTTTACTCCTTGAAATGCAAAAGAAAAAACTTTACCAATTGTTTATGTTCCATTTTGTAATATAAATAAATATATTTTTCAATTTAATTTAAATAAATGTATAACAACAACAACATTAATTTCAATTGCTTTAACATATTTTTACTTCACTTTCTTATACTAAAATTATTTTAAAAAAAGCAATACTTTTATTTGATTAGATACAATATCACTTAATAAATCTTAACTGAATTTAAACGACAATTATTAAATCGCAAAAAATGGAAAAAAAATTTTAAAAAATATGAGAATACAAAAATAAAATAAAATAAAAATAAGAAGAAGAAGAAGAAAATTAAAATAATAATAAGCTAATATAGAGCCTCAATTTTCGATTGCATCTTCTATGGTTACTTTAGATGTATGCACAACATCAACCGTTTCATTCTTATTATCACATAATTTTGTGTTATCATCAATAATTGGCTTTGATGATGATCCAAGTGTTATAGATGGCGTTGGACTTGGTAATTGGTCAATTTCTTTCACTAAGTAACGTAATTTTTCTTGATAATTTCGTACAAGTTTTGTGACATCTTTAATATCTGTAACATCCTCAACACCAGAACAATTAGCATTAATACAATTTACAGCTTTTAATAATAATTGTAAATTATCACCCGATAATTTATCTTCCTGTCCATTACAAACGTGTCCTTTAATAGATGGTGATACCTTATGGCAACATGAATTCACATAAGAATTTGCATAAGTACACCAAGCGAATGGACTAAGTATATATTTAAAGATAAGTTTTAATAAATATACCAGAAAGCCAATTAACATTGGTGCAACAATTATATTGTATGGAAATGGTAAAGTTTTTATTAAATTTGATATTGATGATGTACATTCATGCATTAGAGATCGCACATATTTTAATAGGACATCATTCATATATATAAGAAAAACATCATCGGGACGGCAAAACCCCAAATTTACTTTAGCTGATTTTCTAAAAAACCAATAGAAGATTTATTCATTTAAATAAGTATAAAATTTATTTTAAAATTAGGCAGAACAAAAAAAACCAAGTAAAAATGTTATAGTCAGTCGGGATAAGTACCCTATGCTATATTTTTATAAAGGCGTTCCCAGGAAAGCCCTTGCCCTTTCGTTGCATGAGACATATGGCGTAATAATAGTTTAACATTAATCAAAATTATTACCGGGCGTTTTCTGGTCTAAACCACGCCTACAGGCCAATCTTTATTCGAATTGCTTCAAAATTGCAATTCCCATAGCTTGATAACAAATTTATATGGACGGACAAGCAGACGGCCAGATAAGTTTAAGTCAAATCAGAAAGCGATTCGTAGGCGATTTACATAATAAAAAATGGCATTATGTCAATTACTTCAGGATATTACATACATTTGAACAAACATAATATCCTGGATACCACAAGTGGACTATACAAGTAGAGGATACAAATATCAAGCAAAAGAAAAAAAAGCAACACATACTTGAGTTTATGTATGGTCCGTGCGAGTTCATTATCTGAATCAACAAACCAACTTTTTATATAACCGAAGAAAGTCCATTTTCTTTCTTCTCTTTCCTTTAAATCGTCTAAAACTTCATTCACTTTCAGCTCCTTGAAAGGTTTTACACAAAGAAAGAAAAAAACCAAAAGAGAAAATTCCAAATGAAAAACAATATTTCAATAAGTACTTATTAAGCAAATTTTACCCGATTACATTCCAAATAAGTATGTAAAAATCCAAAGAGAAACAATAACATGATTCCTAATGCCATATAACTTATGCCCCAACGTCGACTTAAGATTCCAACGGATGTCATTATAAATATAAATATTAATATAAAGCGTATCTGGCAAGTAAGTAAAGTAGAACCAAATTAAATTAAAATTAAATCCTTCACATTAATACAAATGTTGTTTCTTCTGGTGTTGTAATAAATGCCTATTGCCAAAATAGGCAAAACAATTAAATTTACATATACGCACACACATATACATATACACAATGTAAGTTATTTTGTTTACCTCGAATGTATCAATAACTTTCCACATATTTTGCCATGATTTAAAAAACCAAGCGGTTAAACTTGTTGCTTCATATTCAATATTGCCATAGCAATGTGACGTAAAAACATTTTTGAAAATTTCTGTTACTAAACCATCAAGAGCACGCGGATTATCCGCTTTTTCCAATTCTTCCAATTGATGAGATGTAATAAATAATCTTATATCCAATTTATACCTTTTACTAAATGAATCATACTACAATATAAATGCATAAATTTATTTTAAAAAATAATATAAAATGCACACGAAAAAAAAGAAGTCGAAGAAGAACACCATATAAATACATACATTTCTTTTTTTGGTTTGATGCTAACAATATGATGTCATAACAATTGGGATTGTTTTATATTGTAAAAGCTATTTTACTTACATTCATGTGTTTCCGATTAAAAACTAATCGTATTAAACGTTTAAAGTACAACATCGTAACATTACTTTCAATAACAGCTGCTGCTGCTGGTGATGCTTTCTGCTCTACCGGACATTCATTACAAGGCGCACATTCCCCATTTGTGGCATAATGGGAATTATCATGAGATTTTCGTGACCAGACATCAGGTTCTATCCAATTGTCCGTTTTTGGATATTCTGCTAAAACACTGCTACAAGTGAACGCTATAATTACGAGCCATACACATAACGTTAACTTAATACCAAATGAATTCATCTTATTTGGAAATATGAGTAAAGGTGTTATGTTTTCTTTCTTCCTGTTTTGCCACCTCAATTTTAGTTAAATATTTATAATAGAACGTTGAAAAAAGTGTACACGGGTAAGGGGAAATACAAAGTATTTATTTATTCATTATAATATATTAAACAATGCTGCACCGAGGACCAACAATGCTGCCATATGTTGTCACATATTAAATTATAAAGCACAAAATTCTTAATTAAAGCGTGCACAGGCGTAGTGAAACTCAAGAATTAAATGCAGAAGAACATTATCATTAGCATCTCTGTTATATTGGTAAATTTTTACAAATAAATGTAATTACTTATGAAATGCCCTAAAAAAAGAGTCATAAATTAGTTTCATGCAAAAGTTTTATTAATTATCAAATAGTTATTTATATATTTATTATTTTTGCAAAAGCATAAGAGATTCCAATTTGAGTTCAACTTTAACACAATTACAACACTATTACGTTTACAACTCTGTTATAATTTTTGTGTGCTTAATTTACAGTTGTTTTTCTTTGTAGAGTAAGAAGAAGAAATGTATAGTATTATTTGGCAAAGTGTGAGTTACCCAGGTTCCGCAAATGTTTTTAAAACCATATAAATTGAAAAGCAGTACACCGGTGCGTGGTACAGAGGTAAAAAAATTACGACAACGTTTAGAAAATCAATTTCCTAATGCTAATACAGAAAATCTAATACCAGCTAAAGCCAATGTGAGCATACTAAAATTAACTACACACAATGAGATGCAAACAATTGCTTATTGTGTTGATAAATTACCCATGTTTTTTGAAATTGACAATAATACGATATTGGTGCCCACAGTCTACATGTTATGGCAAGTAAGTAGACACTTTATGATATAAAAAAGAAACTTTAATTCATGCACTGTACTTACATACATATATATGTCCAAAAAAAAGGTAGATGATCTGTTGGATTATTTTACAACACATCCCAATGTTTTACCACGTCTTGGCAATGGTGCTGATCTAATGTGCCCTGGTGTTATACCATTGGGTACTGGTAGAAATATATACGGCCATTTTAAACAAGGACAATTAATGGCCATAAATTTATCAACAAATCCCAAAGCTGTAGCTGTTGGTAAATTAGTACGTTCTAGCGATGACTTATATATGAGTGGGGGTCGTGGTGTAGCTATTAAAATTTTACATTGTCTTGGTGATAAATTGTGGGGTCATGAGCCGTCATTAGTTCAACAATTACCAACAACTGGTTCGATTCATATGACACTTAGTAATGATGATGATAGTTTCCCTGTATTAGGTAGTACGACAAATACTAACAGAAAAGGCAATAAAGAAAAGCTCTTAACGGTGGTGACATCAACCAATGAGAACGAAACCTATTCTTCAGAATATTTAGCAACTGAAAAACTTGTCTCGAAGGATCTTGCAAAACTTCAAATAAATAATAACACAGAATTATTACAAGAAAATGATAATGTTAATGAAAATGGAAATGGAAATATTAATAATATTGAGTCGATTACGCCCGAAGATGTTGTAAGACGTGCTTTCTTGGCCGCATTAAAAAATCATGGCAAATCTTTACAATTACCTTTATTAACTAGTACATTCTATCGTTTGTATATGGTGCCAGAGGCAGAGACTACAAATCTTGATTTAAAGAAAACTAAATATAAAAAATTATCAAATTTCCTTAATGAAATGATTAATGAAGGTTTCCTTGTTGTCCGAGAAGAATCTAAAGGTGTTGATAAAATTATATCTATTGATTTGGATCATCCAGTTTTAGTGAATTTTATAACTGACATAAAAGCTGGTACAATTATATCAAATGATGCCGCATCCTCTTCATCAAACATTCAAAATCCGAATCCATTATTTAAAACAGAATTAACAGAATTATATATAATTACAGATGTAACAGCGCCACTATTTACAAAATTAAATTATAAACGTGGCGAGGGCATACCCGTGGGTAAGATTAAAAAAGTCATACGTCAATATATCAATAATTATTTATCAATAACAAAGGAAATACCTACAGCAAAGAATAAAACGATGACGGAAGAGAAATTGTACACTTTAGATGACACATTAGAGAAAATTTGTAAAATCAATATTGGATCACTTGATAAAATTGTTACAGCTGTTACTAATGAAATGGAACAGACATATCAAATGTGTCATGTTAATGATGCTTTACAAACAAAGCCATTAATACAAATGTCATTGGCCACACGTTCCGGCAATAAGAAAGTCACTCTAATTAGTAATGTTGAATGTTATGGCATCATAATGAGTGAATTTATGAAATTGTGTAAACAAGGTGCTGCTGCCAGTACGGCTATTGTAACATTGCCAAATCAAAAAAGGGAAGTTTTACAAATTCAGGGCAATCAAGTACGTTTCATTTATAATTTGTTAACGGGCACATATAAAATACCACCGAAATGTATCATTGGTTTAGAATTGGCTAGAGCAGAGAAAAAGAATAAGAAGAAAAAGTAAAAATTCTGAATACATCAGAAATTTTCCCTTTTCAGTCGTATAATGAATAAAAACCCTTGTTAAAATTAATAGCAATCGGTACAATTTGGACGACAATTTATTAAATAATTAAAAATAGTAAAAAATTATCATTAATAGTGAAACGATTTTGTGTTAATTTCTTCTACATTTCTAAATCAACAATTTCAAAGATTTTTTTTCTAATTTAGATTTAGAGAGCATAAGTTTCTTGTATAAAACAACCAAATAAAAAATTCTCTTTGTTTAAGTCTAATTTTTTATATATATATATACGTATTTCTAACTGATCCTCACTTTGTTTATTTAGCTTTACCTTGAGCGGCTACTGCTTCCATAGCTTTTCTCACAGTTTCTTCATCACCTAAAAATTTCATAGAAACGACAGGCTTCATGTCCTCATCTAATTCATAAATGAATGGAATGCCGGTTGGCAAATTTATACCCATTATAGCCTCATCAGACATATTGTCTAAATGTTTAACGATGCCACGTAAGCTATTGCCATGGGCTACAATTATAACACGTTTGCCTTCCTTAATTTGTGGTACAACTACATCATTCCAATATGGTAAAGTTCGTTCAATAGTCAATTTCAATGATTCAAACATTGGAAATTCATCTTTGGTTGGTCCATTGACATAAAGTGCATCATTAATTATTGTTTTGTAATATGGATGATCTGGTTCCATTTTTGGTGGTGGTACATCATAACTGCGACGCCATATTTTTACTTGCTCCTCACCATATTTAGCAGCTGTTTCAGCTTTATTAAGGCCAGTTAAAGAGCCGTAATGACGTTCATTCAGACGCCAATTTCTAAACACGGGTATTTTATCTTTTTGACCAATCTTCTCTAATATGATCCAAAGTGTTTCGTAGGCTCTTCTTAACACAGACGTATAAGCCAAATCAAATCGTAAGTTAGCACTTTTTATAGCTTCACCAGCTACTGCGGCTTCCGCTTTTCCATTATTACTCAAAGGAGCATCATACCAGCCGCAGAATAGATTTTTCATATTCCATTCAGATTCTCCATGACGTACCATAACAATTTTATATTTTGATGACATTGCGGCAGGTGAAAATTTGGAAGTACAATAATAATAACAACTGATAACTCCTTCACTGTACAAAATAATAAACTGCTCGTAATGCAATATGTAATGAATGACCTTTTACTCTAATGATGAAGGTTATCATTAATATTGTACTAACTGTAATCAAATAATATTGCCCAATCTTACTCTCAAATTGATTACAGTGTAAAAATCTGATATAACAATATGACAACTTATATTTTTTTTAATGGTATCACTTTTATATAACTGCCTTTAAATAAGAAGGAGAAAATTTTATTTTGAGAAAAAAAACTTAAAATTTTAGTAATTTGCTTATAATTAGAAAAGTTTTAGGAAAATAAAAAGCAATATATTTTAACTATAATAAAATGAATGAAAATTATGTGAAGCTAAGTACCAACTGGTTAATACGAGGCGGTTGTGAATTAAATAAAGCTGTACAAATCCAGGAGGCCGATCCCGATACCTTTCTTAAGTGTGTATTGGTATTGGTAATATAGACAATTTAAAAGGCAATATATATAATATTAAAGTATACGACTTTTCTTTTGGTTAAACTTTATTACTTAGACCTAATATGGAAGGTTTAATTATTGATGAGAAGGCTGTACTATTATGCCGCCCAGATGCAAGCACAGAAAAGTGTGATTTAATTATACAATTATTTCCACATTATAAGATTCAGGCATTTAATTTGATATGCAATGTAAAAAAAGTGGAAATATTTCAAGGCCAATTGCGCGAATACTTAAAAACAGTTCATGGACAAGTGGTAGAGGAAACTGTTTTCGAAGATGATGACATAGAACAATTAGTGTGTTATCGTTATGATGTTGAAATAGATAAATCTGGTATTACTGAAATAGCTATAACGTTTATAACGCATATGATGGAAATTTGCTTATTTGGTTTGCGTATTCATGTGGCACCTAATCCGAATGGTATCACAACATTATTGAAACCATTGAGGCCAATTACAGTTAATGCGGAAAATGTGCAAAATATGTTACAAAAACCAAAGGATGACAATAATCCTTCAATGGCACAAACGAAATGCTTAGAATTCTTTAATTCTTTAATTAAATCTAAAGCTAACACGGGTAATACGGCTAATAAAGATGAAAATATCATGAACACAGCCAGAAGCACGGATAAATTCTTAGTCACTTATATAGATAAGCGTTTTAAGGAAATGGAAGAATTCATTGAACAACGCTTAAATTATATGGAACAAAGGCAAACTGTTATACTGGAGAGGATTTTAAGTGAAATTCAAAAATGATTCTTCGACGAAAGTTGTTAAATTACCTTGCCCACAAAATGTTAAATATTGGCAGATTTTAAATTCATTATTTTTCCATCCATTGATTATTCCACACATTAATATGTATATTAGGAGTATACACTTAAAGAATTAAGTTCTAATAATTTTTCTAACAAATATATATTTAATAAACTGTTATTATTAAATAAGAAAAAAAAGTTGCAAATATATAGAAATATTCATGGGATTATTATTATTATTATTGTTATTATTATACATTTTTTGTATATTTCAGTTATGAATTATATTTATAAAGTTAATTTACTAAAATCTTCTAGGCTTATTAATTCTGGATCATTATATGTGGGTTCATCTCCTTTAATCCAGAAGCTTGATTCCTTTAATGGTAACTTTTTCAAATCAAATGTGTGCACAGATAAATCATTAAATATATTATGAATTTTATAATCATCATGTAATAAACTTTCCTCTGTAAATGGTTGTATATTCATTATGTATGAGGAATCTAAGCATAGTAAACGTTTTGGCTCATTGTTAATTAAATTATCGAAACTATTATTGATTAATATGATATTATTTAAATGTTCACGATTCCAATTATACCATAGTAAACTATTTGTTAAACTATTTGGACAATGGGGCATAAAAAATAATGTTTTTATATCAGCAAAATATTTACCTTCACAATTTTCCATCATTACATTACATTTTAAATGTTGCAATATTAATTTTTCACAATTCCTAAAAACAGGATCATAATAAATCGCTTCAGGTATTGAGAAGAATTTTTCGATGTTTAATATAAAGGCTAATTGATGTAAAGCTGGTTGGGAATGGACAAATTGCCCCAAACCAAAGCAAACTAAACGTTTTATTACACATTCATTGTTTAAGTTATTTGGAGTGACCTTTGCTGTTGTTGTTTCTTTAGTTGATGTTGTTGTATGCCTCAAAGCCGCTGTTATAGTCTCTGTGGCTTGTTTAAAATATTTATCATCTTTATTCATTTGTGAACAGATTGCATGCAATTTTCTATAAATTGTACAGCAAAGAACCAAAAGAAAATAGAATTTTTTTCTTAGATTTGATTTAAACGGATCGTAATTTATTTTTGGAAAATTTACCTTAGGAAGGTCTCCACATTGATATCATCATCATCAGCATTATTGCTGTTTGAGTTATTATTAATTTTATTTTGAAATTTCTTGTTTATATGTTTACTACGTGTAAGCCATTTTTTTCTTGTTACTTTATGAAATCCATTATCCATTGTCTGATTTATCAAATCGGTACTTTTGGTTTAATATTTACGTAACACTTAAATGTTTTTGTTAGTTCGTTTTATTATGAAATTTCCTTTAAAATTTTGCATTAAATAATAAAAAGAAACACATAAAATATTTTCACAATTAAATTTATATAAAGTACAAGTATAACATTTCTATTTACTTTATCGGCAACAAAAAAGTGCTGCCAAATTTAATTTTTGAAAATGTACACATATTTTACATAATATGGCATTATTTATGGCATAGTATTCGATGTTTATAAAAAAAAGTTATTGTGATTATGTTGTAAACTACACAACCACAAAACAACAAAATTTCTTCTGTCTTACAAATTTTCTTTTACATATCGAAGCGCTCATCGGTTTGTTCGTATTTTTAAGTAAGGCCAACAATCATTATTGAAAAGATGGCGATGGATATCGCACGTATACGGTAGGAATATACGAAGATTCGCGCAAACAGAAAAACAAGAAAAAAGAGACATTATTAAAAGTAAGAAAGAGATAAACGAAGTGTGCTTGTGTGAACATTGTTCTTTTACTAAAGTGGGAAAGTGTGCATAAAAATTTTTTTTCTAATGAAAGAAAATTTTTTAAAGTGTGTTTGAAGTGTTTAAATTATTTAATTAATAACAATTTAAATATGGAAGATGTGATGAATATTCCAGTGGAAGAAGGTAAAAATGATTTATTAATTATTTTTAAATATTAATACATATTCCCACCCACAACGTTAAAACATACCGACCTCCCGTACAGAGCGACATGACAAATGGCGACTGTTGTGAAGTTTTTTTTTCTCTTATTTTGCTTATGCCTTTTTTTCTCATTTATGTTTTGTTATAAAGTTTCATGTAGTTTTGTAGCATCTAATAAGTGTTGCCAAGTTGTTTTTATACAAGTTAAATATTTATGAAAGTTGATTAGTTTTAGGCATAAATTATGAACTCCTGTTTAAAATAACTCATAATAATATAGGGAAAAAA
The DNA here is from genome assembly GCA_023089585.1 of Melophagus ovinus. Classification (NCBI taxonomy): domain Eukaryota; kingdom Metazoa; phylum Arthropoda; class Insecta; order Diptera; family Hippoboscidae; genus Melophagus; species Melophagus ovinus. The sequence goes on from JAKKIB010000177.1 coordinate 7,788,438, forward strand.
ATTTATAACGTCTGTTATAATATGTTTTATTTTTCAAACTTTAATACGAAGTTTTTACTAAAGAAATCCTAAATTTATAATTTTTTGTACTTATAGGTAAAATTTTAATGAATGTAAATCCAATGCAAAAATGTCCAGCTTCATTAATCGAAGAAGTGCAAAAGGAGCAAAGTACGGATGCCATTGCAAAAAGGTGCGATTTGCCCCAAGTACAAAATGGTGAACATAAGAAAGTACAAAATTTTGGACAACAGCCTCGACAGAAGCCGAATTTTCGAACGGAGCAAAAGCAGCAGCAGCAGCCGCAGCAGCAACAACAACAACAACAAAGACCTAAACGTAAGCATCGCCGTGGCAAGCCGAAATGTAAAAAATGGTAATAAGCCGTATAAAAAAGCGAATTGGAAATTTCAAGGTCCCCGTTTAAATAACACAATTAATAATAATGCATTTGGGTGTGGCATCAGCGCTGGCGGCGGCAGGCGGCATTATGGCGGTGGTCCTCGTTCTAATCATAAAATATTACGTTCACGCCCTTTAGTGCCGTACAATACAAATAAATTTCTAATGGAGGAACATTTGGCTGAAATACCAAGTGCCGCATTAACAGCTAATGGCCGCACTCGCGATTCCAGTTTTTCAATGGATTCTGAAGATAATTATTTCTTTTCGTTACCAGAAGACGAAGAAGAGTTTCTCACCAAGGAGTTTGCTAATGTGTATGAAAAAGCTCGGGTTGAACGTTTAGAAAATCTGAGTAAACAAGAACTGATACAGGAATGTTTGCAAATCGAAGATCGTTATTCAAAAGATCAAGGGACTTTGCAGCAACGTTATTACACTTTGCAACGAACGATGCAAGAATATGTAACTAAGTTACGTATATTAGAAGAGAAAATACGAGAATTGTCTAGGGAGAATCACAATTTGCGTTTACAACTGATGCGATCAACTACATTAGCAGCAGCAGCTGCAGCCTCTCCGCCTTCCGCCTCTGTACCACCTGCCGCCGCTTGCCAACCTGCTCCAATGGATTCATCTAGTGAAGATAGCGAAAGTGATAGTTCAAGTTCGAGTTCATCATCATCTACAACCACATCAGCTAGTAATAATGCTGCAGCCGCAATGGCCGCCCTACCCGCCGATGATGTATTACGGCGCAGGCGTAGCAGTTCAGCTTCAAGCTGCTCTTCAGGCATGTATCATGCCTGCCATGTAGGTATCAACAATGATGTTGAACTTTTAACTAATCACACGGAGGTTTTAGTCGATATACAACAACAACAACAACAAGCAGCAACAACAACAACAGCAGCACAACAACAACAACAACAGCGACTTTCAGTAACAATGTGTAATTCTGATATGGAATATGATACAGATGATGAAGAAGGTTGTGAAGCAGATGTAGAAAGGAGTCCACCATACACCCCACCAACTTTAAATGCACCAGCCATTTTTTCTAAAACGTTGCCAGACCAACAGCAACAATTATTGGATTTAATAAATATGGAAAACAATCGCAACGTCGATTTGGATGGTGGTGGTGAACATGATGGCGATGATGATGGGGGCGGAGGTAAAGCCTGTAGTGGGGATTGTGGTGCTAAGGGTAATATGGCTAATAATTAGCTAACACATTTAACAAATGAATCACAAGAGGAAAGCAAACATAAATGCCATATTACCGACAATTTATATTAATGTTTAGTTCTAAATTTTATTTTATTTTTTTTTCATTTTCGTTCATTATTTGTAACGATTTGTAACCTTCAACTAATTGTTTCGGTTTCTTTTTCATTTTGATTTGCCTTTTTTTTGTTTTATTTTAAACTTGAATTGAATTAAAATTGTTTTAATGTGAAAGATAAAAAAACATTTGGAATTTTTTAATGAAAAATTGTTTTTCGAAAGAGAAAATAGTTAAAAAACAAGGAAATAATAAAGTGAAAGCTAATTTGAATAAATTTAGTCAGTAGTTTAAATAAGTCGGAGTTTCTAATCCAATTTCCGCTTATTGAGTGCATTTTTGAATGTATCAATGGAGATGACTGAACAGATATGGCGCTTGATGATTAAGCAAACAAACAATTCATAGCCCAAAGATAAAGGTTGCTCTCATGGGAACATAAATAATGGACGATTAAGGCTATTGATTAAAGTTGGTTAATAGAATTGCAAATCTCCTTCATTCGGGTTATAACAATAAATAAATAATTGACCAGCTGAGAAAGTAGTTAGAAGAATGGCTCTATCTGTACTGAATTTTGGTACACTTATTTACTAAGGCAAATAACTACGTTTACTTTAAGTCTTTTGTCTAAAACACGTACTTGGAATATAGGAAATCGTGGTTGTCCAGTTTGTGCTTTAAAAATTGTGCAATTAGCTTAGACACTCAGTTTAAAATTGAATTTAAAAAGCCGTAAACATGTGATGTATTTTTGCACTTTACTGAAAATATTGTATATATATTTATATATATATATATATATATAATATATATATTTATATGTATGTATATTTATATATGCGTATAATGTTACAATAATGTTATATATAATATAAACATAAACTTTAAATTAAATCGGCAACATTCATTGGCATTTCATCAATTTGTGTTGAATAATATTGTTCAATATCACGTAAAATTCTTATATCGTCTGATTTTACGAAATTTATAGCAACACCTTTACGACCAAAACGTCCAGAGCGGCCAATACGATGTATGTATAATTCACGATTATTTGGTAAATCGTAATTAATAACTAAAGAGACTTGTTGTACATCAATGCCACGAGCCCAAACATCAGTAGTAATTAGTACACGGGATTGGCCAGCACGAAATTCTTTCATAATTTCATCACGTTCCTTTTGTGGCATATCACCATGCATTGAGCTAACAGTGAAATTAGCTTCACGCATTTTTTCAGTTAACCAATCAACTTTACGTTTGGTATTACAAAATATAACAGCTTGAGTTATGGTGAGTGTATCATATAAATCACACAATGTATCAAATTTCCATTCTTCACGTTCAACGGCCACAAAGAATTGTTTAATACCTTCCAAAGTCAATTCATCACTAAACGAATAAATTAAATAAATAAATAAATAAATAAATGAAAATGTAAATGTCATGTTTCTGGCCGTATTGTAAAACACGCTCAAAGTTTACCGTTTCACTAGAATTCTAATTGGGTCGGTCATAAATTTTGATGTCATTTCTAAAATTTCATGTGGCAATGTAGCTGATATTAGAACTACTTGGGTAGCTGGTGGCAAATAACGATATACATCGTAAATTTGCTCTTTAAAACCTTTATTTAACATTTCATCAGCCTCATCTAAGACAAGCATTTTTATAGCCCGGGTACGTAAAACGCGACGTTTTATCATATCAAATACTCTGCCTGGTGTTCCACTAACAATATGTTGACCATAATCTAATTTACGTATATCTTCACCTAAATTAGTACCACCAATGCATACATGACACTGAACATTCATCAAATCACCTAAAGCCAGTATAACTTTTTGTATTTGTACAGCTAATTCACGTGTGGGTGATAAACATAACACTTGAGTTTCTCTTAATGATGTATCTAAACTTTGTAGTATTGCTATAGAGAAGGTGGCCGTTTTGCCAGTGCCGGATTGCGCTTGTGCAATAACATCACGACCCTTAACAATTGGTTTAATGCTGCGCTGTTGTATTGCTGATGGCTTTTCAAAACCATAAGCGTAGATACCACGCAATAATTCTTCCTTTAAATTCATCTCACTGAATTTTGGTATAACTTCAACATCTTCACTAGTTTCAAATTCTACGTTGGACAAATCTTCTGCGGGTGTGCCACCTTTACGAGCCATGCTTTCTAGTCTATTTGGTGCACTACTTTTATTTATATTAAAAAATAATTGTATTTTATTGAAATTAATTTATGATTCTGTCTACTTTTTTCTTTTTTTTTTTTTTATTGGTAAAAATCACACAATACAATGAGAACGAAAAGTATGATTATTGCGTTTTATAGCAAGCAGAGTTTGTATAGATATGGCTTAGGAAAAAAGTATAATCGTTTATTGAAATGTTGCACTTTGGTTATTTCCAACTTTCAAAATAACTTTTAAACATTTTTAATATGTTTTTAAAAATCGTTATATGAAAATGGAATAATTATTATTATTAAATTCAGCTATCAATTACCCAACAACAATAATGTACAGTATGGAAAATTTGCTCTCAACCATTTAGAAATTGTGACGACATTACCAAAATTATTTTAGAATTTGTGTTAAGAATTCAATTTCTTGTAATTTTTTTTTATTAACTTTAATTGAAATCAAGATACAAGCAAAATGCACGAACAACATCAGCTATATTTTATAAAATTCAATTGTATTTAGAATAAAAACAAAGAAAATAACAAAAAAATTAACTAAAATTAAGTAATTGTAATAGATGAATACGACTATTACGACACTGCTTTAGATTTATTTGTTATTGGCACAAGATTTTTTATAGAATTACTACTGATGCTATTACTATTCGAAATTGTTGAATTATTTGTATTTGTATTGTGGCTAGAATTGAGATCATCACTAATAGTTGTAGCGATTGCTGGGGCGGTAACATTGGCAGTGGCATTCGGCTTCATTTGTGTTTTCATAAGTGTACCCAATACAATACCAATGAACAATATTAAACCGACTTGGTGATTAGAAATGAATTTCTTGGCACAATCCGATGGATTGTTAATATTTAACGTATAAATTTGTTGCATCAAATGAGTACCAACTAAAGCAATTGACACATAATAGGGAAAAGTTTGTTCACAAACAATGCCAGTTCTAATTAAACCAGTTAACATAATTATGGTAAAACCAGTTAACCAAAGTTTAGTATTCTCACCAAATTTTATAGCTGTTGATTTTACACCAACTTCTATATCATCATTTTTATCTTGATGAGCATAAATTGTATCATAAATTATTGTCCAACATATACCCGAACAATATAATGGCAAGCATGCTGGCCAATGGACCACACCTTGAGTGGCACACCAACCCAAAAGAGCGCCCCAATTAAATGCCATACCCAACACTAATTGTGGCCAATGTGTAATACGTTTCATTAAAGGATAAGTTAACACTAAACTTAGAGAACTTGCTCCCAGTATTATAGATTCTAAATTAAGTTGCAATAGTATTAGTAGGCCCAAACTAAGTTGTGCAGAAAGGAATATAATCGCATCCAATTGTGTTATATCTCCTTTGGCCAAAGGGCGATTACGTGTCCTTTCTATTTTCTTATCAATATCACGATCCCATAAATCATTAATTGTACAACCGGCACCGCGCATAATTATAGCACCACTTGCAAATAGTGCCAACATTTGTATATCTGGCCAACATCCAGCTGTAGCACTTAAACCTATACTCCAGCCACAAGGCCAAAATAATAGAAATGCAGCAATTGGCGATCTAAACGCATCAAACGCACATATGGTGATATAACCTTGAATAAATCATTTTTAATCCAGATAGAAGAAGCATTTCTTACTTTCTCATCATTATTATTTATGGCAGGCTTTACGGATGTAACGACAATAGTTTTATAAACATTCCTGCATTGATATTTATTTATTAGACATGTTGAGTTTTTTACAAGGTGATTTTTTATAAATATTTTATGACTGAAAGAATTTAATTTGCTGGAAGCAGCATTCATCTGCCAAGTATTTTTAATTAAATAACGTGCATACATTTTACATCTGTTAAAGCGCACCGTTTATATAAAAAAAGAAAAATTTATCTTAATTCACATTTTTAATGCTCTAAAATAAAATAAAACATACTTTTTTTTTATTTATATAAAGGAATATGCTTCATGCATCTTAATACTCCTTACGGCTTATAATAACGATAACCACTAGCTTTTATTAATTGTGTTATAAATATACGTTTATTAATAGTTATTTTTATACAGTCTATTAAGCTATTCGTTTTAATTCCTAAATAACTATCTAAAATCTTTCAGTTTTACGCCGTTCTAAAATAATTATAAAGCTAAAGAACATTAACTCAACCAACAATCTAAAGTATCATTATGCAGTGAATGCCTAAATAAACTTACTCCATCTAGAAGGTATATTAAGTGTGCTAAAATGTTTGTTACATCAGTAAAAACTTTATTATATCGACTTATATAATATGAGAGACAAATCGGCAGGAACTCACTATAAATTATAAAGCATAAAATTTTTACTTGTTCTTTCTCTTGTTAAGTTATCATTTGCAATGTTTCTATAATGGCTGCAGCCATCACCTATGATAATGTGTCTGAATGGTGGATATTTTAGAGTTTACTTGCTTTTCTAGTCTAATTTCTAACGTTGTTTCCTTAAAAATAAGAATTAAGAAATTGATGTAAAAAGTTATCAACCGGGACTAGTTTACTAATAATGCAATAAGGCATTGCCATATGAAATTTTAGTGATTTGAAGTTTAATTCATCAAATATTTTCATGTTCAAGTTCAAATTAATTTGCTTAAAAATTAGTCATTAATATTTTAGTTAAAACATATGTTTACGTTTTCGCTTATTCATATTTCTCTCTGTTGGCTGAACATGTGACGAAGGAGGAAAGAGAAAATTTCCATAAGAAGTTTCCTTTCGCTATATCGTAATAATATCATGGATCATCAAAAATATTTAAATACTTCAACTACCTCTAATTTAAGTTCTAAGATTTTTTGTCTGTAATAAAGGGTCTTTGCTAAGATAATATAATTTTTGATTATATGTAATTTTTTAATATGGTAATGCTTAAATAAATTTTGCTTTTTTACTTAGAGTCGTAATTATTTAATTATAACAGCTCTGTTATTATGCTATGACAAATTAACGTTGAAATTTAAAAATAAATTGAAAATAATGTAGTTATTCGTTATGGCTTTAATAAATATTCATTTAAGATGAAAATATAAAAGAAAATTAAAATTGCCTATTCACAATATATTTATTTGAAATTTCGTATTATAAGTAAAAAGTTTATGTTGCACACGGCGCGCATCAATAAAATTTATTTGCACACGTTACTCTAGAAAATTGTGCTATTGGCAATGTAAAACAATGCAAATAGATAAAGTAATGCTAAAGCAATCGAACCCATGACAATTTAGCTTGTTTATTTATTTATTTTTCTTTTACATATTGGTCTACCATTGATTGTGTGATATTGTTGTTATTGTTGTTGTTATTATTATTACTAGTTATATTTAATGCTACTAAAATTCTTAACGTAAATATTAAACTGTTGCAAATTGATAATGGCATTAAGTAATTTTATATTATTTTAGAAAAAAAGAAAAACACCAAAATACAAGCAAATAAAATTAAATGAAGAATTTATAACTACAAATGTAAATGATTTTATTCATAAAGTATGAAGATTTTCATTTTGATGCATTTTACTTTTAATTTATATTTTATATGGAATTTTTTTTAATTTAAACATTTTTCCATTAAAGTTGTTTAGCTGTTTTTATGATTTTAAAATGTGTAATGGTTAAAACAAATGCTAAAATTAATATGTAATTATTGTATTAAATTTAAGTAATTAATAGCTTAGTAAAAAAATTTTCAATTCCTTAAAATTTATTATTCGATTGTTCTGTTTTTCAACTTCGATATTCATTTGTTTTCTAAAAATTACCTTAATATCGTTCATATCATTTGGAAAAGATAAGATAAATAACAGTAATATATTTAATTACCATTACAAGAAAATAAATAAATACAAAGGAATGCATTCCCTCACGGTGTTTGTGCCAAACAATAGTAAGCAAAATACGGCACTTTGGGAAACCGCATAAAAACCGCATAAAAACCGCATAAAAACCGCATTAAAAATCGCATAATTTAATTTCTATCATTTATCACTCATAAAATAAAGCAAGAGCAACAATAAAAATCATCTACCAATTGTTATACTTTTGTGATAGTTACATTTTTATTATTATTATAATGATATAATCAGTTTTTGAAAATGTATGTAACATCTAAACAAGAAGAACTTCAGATAGAACTTGCAAAGTGCTAGGTATAAGCTTCTCTTTTATCGTTATCTTTGCTATCTAATGATTTACATATCTTAAAGAAGTATAATAATTTGGTTTATAAATTCCATTTGGTCTATAAATTCCATTGAATGGCCTTCAAAATGAGATCTTTATAAAAAAAATCTATAGACATAATTAGCATAAAGTTGATTAATTTTTAAATTAGCTAATTATGTAAAAAAGGCTTTTGTAATTTTCTCGAATATATTTTTGTTTCTCTTGATAGATTTTCTGGACTTTAAATTCCTCTTAAGTGAAGTAGAGGTTTTCAAAGTTGTCTACCATTAACTTTTTTTGTCCTTTCTTTCTTGATTTTTTTTGTTTGATTTTTTGTTTTGTTTGCCTTTGTGCTTAATTCTGATAAGCAACTTTGTCTCAATTATACTATTTAACGTGGCCACTCAAAAATTTCTCACTGTCCATTGTTTTTTTTTTACTGAGAAACTCTCTTTCTCTTTTGAATATATCTACATATAACATTTGAATATTTCATGTTATCTAAGTAGACTAAAATGTAATAAACAAACCATTTAGCAAAAAAAAGGCAAAAAAGCAAAAAAAAAAAAAAAGAACGGAGAAAGTATTACTTGGTTAAAGATGAATCTTAAATACTCGCGATTCCAATAAAGCATTAGATTTAGACAATGAGATTACACAACTTCATTATAAATATATGGAGAAGTTTTTGGGGTCACATTGCATAATTCAAATGTAATGAGATTAGAAAATTTATGTCACTTAAAGTCAGGTAGGCGTGGCATATGTATAACCATATAAGACATTCGAATATTTTTATTAAATTTCAGTTTTCCATTTTTGTGCTTTACGAGTACAAGAAGAATAAGAAAATATCTTAAATGTTGGATGGAAAGACGCTTCAGTGGTTGGGATAAATTTAAAAGAAGGCAGATGAGCTGAGTTTATGTTGTACCTTGACCCATTTGATCCATCTTTTTCAGTAACAAAATACACAAAAATTGATTGATTGTAATTAATTTTCTTTCAATAATCAATCTAACCAGATGAAAGTTCGTCATATATGAATAGACAGGGGCGCTTTCTTTCGTATGTTGCAAACAATTTGACAAAATTACTATAAGTTCAATTTGTGAAGGGTGAAAAAGAAGAAAAACGCTCTTGCTTTTTTTTAGCCCGTTTTGTTATTCATTTACACTGGATAAAAATGCGAGCATTATTGATAAGTTGCTTTGAGAGAGACGTTTAATAGACAGTGGTTTAATTAAAAAACAAAAAAAGACAAAAGGAGGAAGGTAAAGGAAAAAATCAGCAACAGGTGGCTCAAAAGACTTAGTAATAATTTAGATTCTTGCAAAGCAAGTGTAAAGTGCTTTTGCTTGATTTGATTTTTTTTTTTTGTGTTTGATTTTTTTTTTTTGCTATTTTGCAAATTGTTTTGTGATTTTTTTGTTTCCATATTAATTAAAATTAATTATTGCACTAATATATTTTGAAAATAATTTGAATATTAACAATAATGGATCACGATCATGCTCATGCTCATGATCACAATCATAATGGTCCCCCAAGTTGTCCCATGATTATGACGGTGAGTTTGGTTCATTTCAAATAAAGCGTGAAATGAGAAATAGTTAAAATCATTTTCAAAATTTTCAGGTTTTTTTTTTTTTTGAAAAAGAAAATTTAGCAGCCGAGCAGAAAGTCAATTTAAATGTATGCAAAAAAAAATCTAAATATTAATAAAAAAAAATTGTGAAAGATAATTTCGATAATTTATTAAATGGATTAAAAAAATTAAATTGATTTAGATTACAAAAACAAAAAATAAAAATCCACAACTAATTAATTCTTATTAATTGAGGTTATCAAAATCAGTACATCTGACTATTTACGATAAAAATTTTGTGATTTCTTTAAAGTTGCCTTAAAAAATTCATGTTTCCAAAAAAAAAAACCAAATTGTTGAAACAAATTTGTTTTTCAAGGTCCTTCGATTTTTATAGTGATCTTTTCTTTCATACAAGGAATAATTCAAGTTTCCAATAAAGTATTATTTGTGATCAAAAGATCCAAAAAAAAAGAAAATTAGAATGATTTACAATTTCAAACTGAAGATCAAATCGGTTACAACCATACGCTCAATGCTAAATCGGGTCTTCAAATTGCTTCAAATAAAGCCTTTCAAATTATAACCCTCATCTAATTTTGGGGATTTGAGTTTTCCCTTTAAAATTTCATGAATCTTATTTATCCATCCATTTTTTGAAGTGGCTGCTGCTCTCTTAAAAAAAAATCTGTTCTCAGAACAAAACAAAAGACTCGCTTCTTTTCGATTTTGATAAAGAAAGAGAAACTCAAAATTTCATATTAACGATGTTTTTAGAGCTTAGTAATCAATCAATTGATGAGAGAGCAAGTTGCTAAAATTTTTTGTCGCTTTGAATTTTCTAAGTTTATTTTTCTAATTTTAATTTTCCAATACTACAAATTTGGATTATAAAAGCTTTATAAGAGAATTAGTATCACAACTTTTGTTGATTAAACCAAAGAGAAAAAAACTGACAAAGAGAGAGAGACAGAGAGAGAGAGAGAGATAATTCCTTAATAATTATTATGATGAGAAAGAGTCTTTCAATAGTCTTCTATATGAAATTTACCGTTTTATATTTCAGTTTCATGGCGGCCATTGTGAGCATATTTTATGGAATGGTTGGTTAGCTGCAACTCTTACAGAATTTACTTTATCTGCGTTAGCTATATTTTTGGTAGCCTTTTTATATGAGGCTTTAAAATTTCTTCGAGAGAAATTGTTACGTTTGTATGTACGTAAAGAGAGTGAACGTATCACTTATGAATTACAACGGAAACGTTTGAATCATAATACCAATGGTGCTGGTGCTGGTGCTGGCGGTGGTGGTGGTGGTGATGGTGGTGGTGGAGCTCAGGATGTTAGTGGTAGTAGTAGTTTTGGTTCATGCCCTCGCTCATCAATGGCAGATTTCAAACAGAAAACATATTCGGAAAGGATTTTAATTATACCACATTTAATACAATGCCTTTTATATTTAATTCAAATGATCATTTCGTATCTGTTGATGTTAATATTCATGACATTCAATTATTGGTTATGTTTAGCGGTTCTATTGGGTTTGGGCAGCGGTTATTTCTTTTTCGGTTGGATTAAACAAGATGTATATGAGAATGAATGTTGCCAATAATAATATAATTTTTATAACAATAAACATTTTATATATTTAATATAATCAAATTGATCTAAACTTCTTGAAAGAGTTTATTATTTGGCATAATATGGATGTAAGAAGTCGAAAGTGAAAACAAAAAAAGCTGCTTGGAAAATACTTGCATTTTTCTTATATCCATTATCCAAAAATTTTGCTAAGCAATTAGAAATGCAAGGGAAAATGTCAGAAATTCTATAAAGCTCTATAATTATTTGAGGTACAAAATTGAATTGTTACAATGAATTTTGAAAAATGAGCCTACGAAAGATGCCTTAAATCCAGAGGTTATCTTTTATAGGCTATAAATTGCCCTGCAATTTCTTTAAGCGTTATTCGTGATGTCTGCATTTGCGTTTCATGAAATTTTAATTTGGTGAGCAGGCCACGTACAGCGGTCAAAGCACAGATATATAAGTGTCGCTTTCAGAATACATGGGACTGACTGCGTTATTTCAACGTATCCCCCGCAATTTGAGATTAGATTAATATTTCAATTTACTTACCTTCTTTACTTCGTAAGCCTTAATCGCAATCCCAATTTTGCCATTTCCCTCAAACATTTTACAAGAAGATATCATTTTGTTTGAATCACTAGGTAAATAAATCAAAATTTTAGGAGTCTGATAAATATTAATATTAACACAAAATAGCACAAATTTCTCAATTTTTATTAAATATAAATATGAATTGATAAATATAATTCAAAGTTACATAATAAAAATAAAGTTTTCTTACAACTTTTACAAATAGACTTCTTTAGATTTTCAATCAAATATTTCAAAAATTTATTTAGAAAATAATTTGACAGGAGTCTACGATTTTTTAAATTTGTTTTATTTGCATGGTACATGAATATTTAAAAGAATCAAGACCATTTAAGATGGCTCCGTCATTTTATCACTTCTATTCAAAATTAGTTTCTTATTCGATTTAAAATCATTTGTCTATCTGTCTGTCTCTCTATTATCTATTTATTTGATGACCAATTTCTGAATATAGATGGAAATTCCTTGAACTAAAAATGAAGCTTTTTGAAAATGTTTAAGATCGGTCTCAAAGAAAGTTTTATGCCAATCAAAGTACCAGAAGTTTACAATTTAAAATGTCATTCATTTTTTCATCACAAAACAAAAGTATTATTTTAATTTGATTAAAAGTTTCAATTTTGTGGAAATTTTTTATATATAAGTTAATTATTATTTGTTAAATTAATTAATAATATAAGTATAAATTATACATAATTTATATATATTTAATTATACAAATATTTACAAGAGACTATTGAAACAATCATCTTTATTATTTAAATGATCAGCAAAAAAAAAAGCAAAAGATATGGGTTAACTTTGCAAATGAAGAAAGGCAGATAATAATAATTCTAATCTGGTAATTTCTCTTTAATAATATCACCTTGGATTAGAGGAAATGAAATAAATTAATTGGCTTGATGTTTATTCATTTATTTCTGTTTCATAAGCCTGTAGTGCCTGCTGTCATCATACTATGATGATGATGATGATGATGCATGCCACCATTTTGAAAATACATATAATAATTATATGGTTGTTGAGTGGCAGCAGCGGCAGCAACAGCTACTTGATGTTGAGCTACTGTGGCAGCACCATCACAGTCTAGATACGGTTGAGATGTTGGTGTCGCACCAGAACCGACTGGTGATGGTGTCATGGGCAGGGTTGGTGGTAGAGCATTACCGACTCCGGTACCTACTTGACAACTGGCACGTAATGCCACAGCTTGATGATGTGCCAATATATCACTTACAGTATGAGAGGAAGGCCAACAAGCGGCGGCAGCTGCTGCTGCCGCCGCTGTACGAAATTGGTGTGTTTGTGTTGTTGCCATTTGTTGTGGAGATGGACTACTGCATGACATGGTCGATTTCATGTTATAAGCTCCATAAGGTTGATAATACAAATGTGGATGATGAGTGTGGGCTGCTGCTGCCGCTACAGCTGCATGAGCAGCTGTGTGATGTGTGCCAACACCTGTAACAGATGCATGATGTGCACTAGTGGGCAGATGATGATGATGATGATGATGTGGATGTGAATGAGTATGTGAATGTGAATGTGAATGTGCATGCGGATGGATATGTTGTGAGATGTGGCTTGTACTATTGCTTGATGTTGACGTAGCTACAGTTCCTGTGGTATTATTATTTACATTGCCGCCAACATGATGTGAATTATGATTATTGTTATGATTATGATGATGATGATGCTGTTGATGTTGATGTTGATGTGTATGATGATTTAAGGAACCCAATTTATTACGTAGTATACGTGATATGGAACTAACGCTGGGCACATTCGTTTTATCACAAATGCCTTCACTCAACAAGCGATCGCGTATTTCCCAGGCAAATATCCCCGGATCACGTTGTTTCAATTCTCTTATGTAATTAACAACTTTAGGTGTGGTGACACGAGGTTTTGAACCACCAATAGCTCCTGGTAATATGGAACCAGTTTCATGATAACGTGCTAATATTTTCGATACGCAACCATGACTTACACGTAACTGCCGGCTAATATCGCATGGTCGTATACCTAAACGTGCTAATTCAACAATACGCATTCGCGTGGCATTCGGTAATGGTCGACCATTAACAAAGACACCACCCAATTGATTCACTTCACCATATTGGGGACATTGATTATCTGTAAAAGATTTTTATAAAAGCAAAAAAAAACAATATAACAAAACTTTAATTTGAATGAAATTGAAGTTTGTATTTGCTTATATTTCATGCACCAGCTAATTTATATATTACGATTGGATTTTTTATTTGGCCCCTACAGATAGACTTTTTCATCTGAGTCAATATAATTGTGTTAGTTGGGCGTGCTTCATTTCTCTCCATTTTGAAGCCCTTCTCCTTTCCAACCCCAGCTTACGCATTCACCCTTTGCGCTCACGCTTAACCCAGGCCTATCCTATCCTATCCATCTTCAACTTTTTATTCTCTCTGCGTCCAATCTTTCCCCTTCAAACTGCACTTCACCATTCCAACTCTTTTTCACCCTTCTAATTCTTCCGCAATTCTACTCACTCTTCCATTTTCTTCCTTCCATACCGCCCTCTTCCTTTCATCCCCTTCTTTTTCTTACGTTCTCTCTTCTTCACTTTATTCTCTTTGCATCTTCCTGTCCCATCGTTTCCCTTCCGTCACCTCTTCATCATTATATCATCTATCCTGCTGACGTCACCTCCCATCCCTTCCCATTCTTCCACATAAATATTTTATAGAATCATTGCCTCGGTGCATCATTTTTCACTATCGTGAACATTTTAAGATAAACTAAACATACCTTCAAAATGCTGATTGTTTTACTAAGCAAAACAAGTTCAATTTTTTGAAATATATTGCCACTATATCTTTAATATTTACAAATATGCATAAGTTATGTACAACTTTAAATGTTATACCAAACGTTTTCATTTTATGTTGTTGCTATTTTTTTCTTTTTCTTTTTTTTTTTTTTTTATATATTTTTCTATTGCATTGCAAGCATTGACTTAGTCCAACCAGCAATAAAATGTTGTTTGCATTTGTAATAGTTCTATACTTTTGAAATTTACAAACAAACAAACAAACAAACAAACAAAGAAACAAACAAACATATGACAGTAGCTAGTAAAAGAAATGGAACAATTAAATAATGTTTTTACTATAAATATTACAAAGAGCTCTTTCTGTTTTTTGTTTTCTTTTTTTGAGGTTTAATAAGTAACTAGAAATTGAATTGAATTGAATGGATCAAGGGGAGCTTTTGCGAGGGAGTCAATCAGTCTGTTAATATGAATAATACATACACATATACACACACATACAAACGTAGGCTATAATTCTTCTTCTTATACATTTTCTCATTTCTTTAAAAACGTTACTTTTGTAGCTATAAAGTATATTAAATTGTTGTAAGCGTGTGTAACTATCAAATTAACTAACAGAATTCTAATTAAATCTATTTGTTTAGAAATTTCTTGCTCTGCTTGATGGAAGTTTCATAAAAGAAATTTAAAAAAGAAATTTCAAAAATTAATAATGATTTGGTTTTATCTTCAGCTTGAAAAGCATTGAAATTATTTTGAATACTGCATCAACCGCGTCAACCGTATTCTAATCAAGTATATTTTGAATATTTTTTATTACAAAAATTTTCGGATAGAACTATAAAATTTTATATTCCAGGCATTTTTTTTAAGTGACTTTTTTTTAATGGGCCCTTAAGAATGAGGTATATTTTTGTTTTGAATTTTTCCATGGATGTAGCTAAACCATTTAGTAGTCCAGTATTCACTGTAATTGTCAAATGTGTAGCATAATAGATTTAGATTTAGATAAATCTAATTTAGGGAAACGCAAGTAAGAAAATTGTATTTGACTGGAGCCAAAACTTGAATATCCAGACTCGTACACCAGAATATTCCGGTTCGAGAGTTTGTTTTAGTTTTTCAGAAAACGTAAAAAAGTGAAAATTTTGCATTGGATAATTTTGTGTAGGAGTTTTCTTTTGTTATCTGGACACATGGACAGATACACAGACATGTCTAAATCAATTCAGAATTTGAAGCTGATTAGGAATGTTTGTATTTTGTTGGACCACCGAAGGTGTCTTTTACATACAACTTGCGACCTTTAAGAATTTTGATTAAAAAGTCTTGAAAATCTTTGCACAGCAGAGTTTTAAACTATGAAATTTATTGCAAGGAATTTAAATTAAATTTAAGTTTCTTAAACTTGAAGAAAATAAGTGCATTTAGGGGAAAGACCGTTTACTATTTTGCAGCAAATTCAAATCGTTCTCTTTTCTTTTAGAACTACAAAGTAATTACAATTTGGATCGACTTCAATCAACTGGTTTTTTGTTATTGTTTATTTATTTATTTTTTGTTTTGTTTTAACAACAATAATAATAATAATAATAATAATAATAATAATAAGAACGCACAACATTCATTCATATGCAATTTAATTTAATGTTACTGTAATAATAGTTTTGTGACAATGAGTTTTCGCTCATAACAATAATTTTATCCAAAAAGCACGTTTTCCATGTTTATGTGTTTTCTTCTTTTTTCTTTTTTATTATTAATAAAAAAAAAAAGGAGAAGAAAAATAATAAAGAAAAAGAAAATAAAATATAAATAAAAAAAAGAAAAAGAAAATGTGATTTAAAAAATTAAAATATAAAGAAAAAAGAAAACGTGAAATTAGAAGAGTTTTTCGATTCTTTTTATTTCTTTTCATATGATTTTCCTTCTTTTATTTAAACAAAAGAAAAAAAACATAGAATTTCATTACATACAAAATTGAACTATAAAACATTAGACGAAGAAGTTGAAGAAGAAGAAAAAGAAGAAGAAGAAGAAGAAAAATTCATATTTTATATTCTATAATATATTTGCTATTGTAATTGCTGTAATTGTAATTGTATTAGAAATTTCAATACTTTAAATCAACAAATGGCTCATTAAAGCATATATAAATGTATAAATGCGTATGTATGTATGCGTGGATGTGTGTGTGTTTATGAATACTTGGAATCATTAACAATGCATACATGATCGTTAAGAGTTGTAACATTAAGTATATTTATACAAATCATGCAAAATTTTGCGAGGCATATTTATTTTAACCAAACATACGCAACAAGTTCCCAAACTCTATTTTGTCTGAATTTCTTCGATTAGCAATGAATTTTGAATAGATCGGGAGAGTATGCTTACTTGCTGATTAAAAGCGATATGCTAGAAGTACCAGTTTTGTATTTAAAAACAGCTTACAATTGGATATAAAAAAAATTCGGGTTTGCGGGCAAGTTCATTAAGTAATTCCATGATTTGTAGCATTCAATTTTCTTGATTTTTTTTCTATTCTTTTGAGGTTATTGCATAAATTCAATCCGCTCTATATAGATTACTTTAAGTTCATATTACGATAAAGAAGTTCTGGCCTCAGTTTGGCATAATTTTCTTATTTGCTATTGTTGTTTTTGTTGGTGTTTGCCATATAACATTTCATAAAGTACAATAAGAAAGTAATACCCGAGGCCGATATTTTTTTAGTAATCACCATTCAAGAGCAGTTAGATGAAGCCGAATAGATAACTTAAATGTATGTTGAAAGTTGTAAAGTTATTAGCTTCAAAATTTTGAATACACTTAAGCGATTTGTCAACTTTTTCGATTGATTTTATACGATCATGGCTTAAATACAAATTGAAAAACTTTGTCTGGTTATTTCTCGTTAATTTACGAGTAAATGACTTCAAAAACCGGTAATTTTTTGTTGAAAACTAAAGAGCACTCTTTTCAGATTGATTTTATGGGCTTGTTCTTCCATAAACGATTTAATTTATTTTCATATAAATCTTGGCATAGAAACTTTTAATGATTCAATTAAATGTGAAGTCCTTTTTAACAATATTTAGACAACGCTTCACAATTTAAAGATGATCAGGCAGCACTTTAAGACTTTCATTTTGCATATTGCAAATATTTTAACAAATTGAATATAACTCTAAGTTTTGGATGGTCATGATAAGTAGTATAATTATAATAAAGAAGAAATGTATAAAACATTTATAGAAATCGGAAATATGAGTATGAAAAAAAATTCAGTAAATAATTGAGTGAACATTTTATACATGAAAAACAAAGAAACCAAAAACAAGTGAAAAGTGAAAAGAGGGGAATATAAAGGGTAGAGTGTGCATGGAAATAGGAAAAACTTCCTGTTGTTTGTTATATAAAAAAAATCTAAGGAATTGAGAGTATTTATTAGAAGAATGAGAAAATTTTGCAAAATTTTAGAATTTTTAAATATTATTAAAACTTTTTATTCCAATATTTGTAATTTGTAATATTTGTTGATAGTCCTTTGAACTCTTAATTAAGTTTATATCAAATCGTTCATCATAAAAACTGAAATATCCAAATTTTGTTTGTTTTGTTTTCTATTAACTTATAAAAAAAAGTGCCCAAATAATCATTATCATCATCATTACTTTAAAATTAATGTTTTAAAATATTTTTATTTATATATTTAGGTTACTGAATAGCAAAAAAAAATATTCATATAAATAAATAAATAAATAAAAAATAAATAAAATTTAAAATGAAATAAAATGAAAGAATAGAAAAACCTAAATGCTTTCAATTTTTTAAAGTAGTGTAATCGCGTGCTGTGGCATCTTTTTGCCAATAAATTATTGATATAATATTGAAAAGTGCAGCTGCATAAATATTTTAGAATAATGTATATTTATATTTTAAGTGAATAACTTGCGAGGCAAAAGTCTAAGAAGTAACACTCTACCGAATTGAACCAAAAAAAAAAAAATTCTTTTTCAAACTCAAGACTTTTCAGATTTTTGTTTCTCCTTCTATTTCTTAGCGCTTTAAGGTATAAGAAGATTTTGCTTCCTTCTGCCAAAACTTTATAATAAAAGGACTTTGTAAAAAGTTTTTTTTTCTGTATAATCAAATGAATTTATAATAAATTATTTCTTTGTTTATTAATTTATTTGAATTTTTTATGGGAAAAATATTGCATTTTTAACGCTGACTTGTACTTTAATTGTTAATTAGAATTTATTTATTTACATATATTAAATTATATGTAAAAGATATAATTTGAAAATTTTTTGAAATTTGAATTTCATTGCTTAATATAATTAAAAATTTTATGAACATTTTTCTAGATAAATTTTATATAATTTAAATAAACAATTGTAAGAAATAATAATTGCCTAGAAAAAAAAACAGACAAATAGGGTGTAAAGCAATTAAAAATTATCAATATGCTAAACAAATAATAAAAAAAACGAAAAAAAAATCAAAAAACAAAAATTTTGGTTTAATTATTTGTCGTGAGCATAAAAGTTTGTTGAAAAATACGTTGCACTTTATTTGAAGTAGTACAAGTGACGCGAGCGATTGCAGCGCATAAAAAATTTCTAGAACAATTAAAAAAGCATAAGAGTTTGGCGGAAAAAATGTTATCGTTAATTGGTTCAAATTTTCATTACAAAGCATTATTATTAATATTGCTTTATGTGACATTTTCATTAACCGAAATTGAAACATTTTCAAGGATACTAAGTGACGACAATACTTTGAATATTAAAGTTGATACCAATGAAACTATAAAACAGGTAAGTGACTTATATAGAATTTTGATTACCCATCATCCCTTATTTAGTTTAGCTTTCTTTCTTTCTTTTTCCTTTTTTTTTCTTCTTTCCCGAGAAGGCACTTTTTGGGAAGAACATTTGCATTACAGTTGTGTGAAATGTCTTAGGAAAAGTATAAGAATAATAAATTATAAATAATAAAATCATTAGAGTTAATCAAGAAGACCGTTGCTTAAATACCCTACACCATATTGTTAGAATAATTAAAAAACATCTGAATTGTGAAGTAGAAGTGAGGAAAGTAAAAAAAAACTGGTAACATGCAAATGATTAGAAAAATTCCTTGTATGGGAAGAGGGTTCGAAAATGTGTAGCCATCTGAAGCAAATTTCAAATACTCATTTATTATTTAAGGGAATTTTCACCACCAAAATGGACTTTATTCAGACAAAGGAGTTGTATAAGGAATGATCATAAAAAGTGTTCGCACTTAAATATTTTTAATGAGTTTTATCTTTTGGTTCAAAAAGGGTCCTTCCTACCAAATTTCCTTTAAATATCTTAAAAATTGGACCAAACAAATTTATATGGGTAAATTTTGAAAAGACAAATGGACGGACAGATGAACGAACAGACGGACAGCTAGGCTTAAGTAATTTGCTTTATATATTAATGCATTTAATATTTTTATATGATGATAGAAAATATAAAATTTTTCTTATGTTTCTACTAATTATTTTATTTTCCACCTTTTTTATTACATTTTTATTATTTATGTATTTTTTTTTCGTTCTTTTATTTGTTTTTTTTTTGTTTTTTTGTGTTTTGTTTTGTAGAAACGTGACATTTTCAGCGAACTGTTCGATTATTTCTTTTATGATGATTCTGAGGAGACTGATGAAGAGAAATATTGTTGGTTTATTTATTTTATTAATCTTTTATTAATAATTAAAGCCACTTTTTGTACCTTATACCATTTGTGTTACAAAGTATTATACGTTTATGCATTTGTATGTAACATTCAGTGGAAATTGAGAGAGATCAAACTTTTATTCTAAAGACCGATTGAGAATCAATTTTTGTTACAATTTAAGTCTCTCTGTCCATTCGTTTGCCCATTTGCCTGGAGCTGTTTAAATCAAATTTTATATGTGGGCGTGATTTCACTCAAGATTAGACCTATTACGATTATTACGATTGCGCTCAATATAACGATTAATTTTTTTGCAAAACATTTTTACTACCGTGAATTCTTTCATAAAAATGTGGTGTAGGGTATTTAATAGTGAGTTCCAACTGATAGTAACATGTTTACCTGTCGTTTTTATTAAATCATTCACGCTTCATATTTCTAAATTAATAAAAGTTACACGGATAAAATAATTATTAATATTAATAAAATGTCCCAATTTGTGGCGTCAGATAATGTTGCATAATACAACAACAACAATTTCTAATATCTAATTAATTAAGGTGTATTTTATTGTAGTAATTTGTCGTAATTGTTCAATTGTGGTTCAACAAGGTAAACCTTGTTCAGATGCTGGATCTTCTATCATGGCAACTCCAACGCCATGTTCAACAGAAAGTGGTGGAGGTGGTGGCGTGGAAAATTCTACTCAAAGTTCAAGCAACCAGTCTACCGTTGAACCTCCTAGCACAGAGGCTGCATCTTCCATGTTCCGTACCCTCTAATGAAATTACTTCAGTTGAAGTAGCAAAGTATGAATTTTTCATTTATTTTACATGCATTTTGTTTTAAATGCATTCCTTAATTATTTCTATTAACATATTTCTTATATGTAAAAATAAAAGTATCTAATTAAAAAAATAATGTTTATTTTTTATTTCAATAAATTTAAATATTAAATATTGAGTTTTTCTATTAAACAACTTAGAATTAAGAAGAGAATCTGAAAAAAAAGGATAGAAAACAAGGAAAACCCAAGAAAAGCCAGAGAATATAAATAATTTGAAAATTTTAACATCTTAAAACTTGCATGGTTTCTTAATAGAGAAATGGAATTATTGATATTGAATATTTTTTATTTCTGCAATTTATTTTTTTCAAAAATAATTTAAATTCAAGGTTTATTTATTTATTTATTTAGTAAGCTTTAAATTAATATTGAACTTTCAATATTTTCAATTGTGAATTCATGAAGCAAAGAAAAAAAGAAAAACTGCACACACATACACATGCACATACATATACAATGCGAGACAAAGTTAACACAATATAGATTTATTAACTTGATAGAGGTACATCACAAAGGCCAAATTATAATATCGCTTGCTTAAATTTATAATTTCACATCAAGATAAAAACGAACAGAAAGAAAACAACTTCCTCAGTTCATTATCGATGTAAAGTTTAAATAAATATAATGTTCTAAGTATGTATGTAAGCATGTGTGTAAGCATGTGTGTATGGGCATGTGTGTGGTCATAATTTTAATAAAAATGTTTTTAATAAATACCGACGGCTTTTAATGATGTTTATTTAAAGTTGAAACAATACAAATACCCAACGAATATCACTTGAAATTTCATTTTTATGGCCACCATTCAGAGATTGATGGTATACTTATAACGTCATTAAGTTTGTAATGCCCAAAAAGTAAGTAACAGATATTCTATTAATTAGATATAAATTTTTGATTAGCATCAAATTCTGAAACGATGTAAAAAGGTCTCTCCGTTTATACGTCCATCTGTGTGCCTCTCTGTCTGTCTGTCTAGATTACTCTGATAGCAAAAAACTGAGATATCGAGCTCAAGTTTGACTGAAATACTGTTAGTTCATGTAGGTTGGTTAATTTTGAAAATGAATGAAATCGGGCAAAGGATGCAGCCGCAGTGCAAAAATTTTGAAATAGAAATCTAAATTGATGCCATTATTTTACTACATCGATCATGCCCATCTGGTGATGGATATTCAAGAATAGGCCCTTGCCAAAAATAATTCAAAAAAAAGGAAAAATGGAAAGAAAAAATCGCCTAAAAAAAGAGGAAAAAGGGACAAAGCAAATATCAGATGAAGATTTTTTATTATTATTATTAGTGTTTTTTTTTCCTTGGTATATAACTTTTCACATAAATATGGCTATATAAAGCATTAAATAACAACATTGTAGACAAAACAAAAACCAAACCAAAAGAAACAAAAATAAAAAATATTGACTAAAATGCGTTAAAAAGAAGTCTACCGGTAGCTCATTTACACCATAACTAAATCTATTTGTATTACGCGTTATATCTATAATGGGTATGTAAGATTGTACAACAATAATAACAACAATAATAACAGTAAGAGATAATGGAGAACATCATTACATTTATGGCCCAGAAGGCCACTATAACAAACAAAAACATTTCACTACAATAACTGATATTACAATAATTTTACTACAAACACATAGATAGTTCATTTAAAATTTTGTTTATATATACATACATATAACATATAACGTACAATATACATTTCACATATATTTAAACAAAAGGACAGAAAAAGAAAAAGCACAAAAAAAGAGTGTGGCAAATGATTTCTTTTTGTGTTTCCACTTTACTTATTTCATTCACTTGATAGTTAAATCAACATTTATTTATCATATTCTCTATTTTCATATACCATCTTCCATCTCTTTCTAATACTTTATTCTTATTACTCGTCTTCATTAAATTACTTTTATGATGCTGTACAATCCTCAAATAAACATGAACGTCAATTTTATATGTAAACTTTGGAAGCGACTACTGGTTTGTGTGTGTTTGATGAGAGTTTTTTTTTTTTCAAAAATATATGGCATTGATCATCATCAATATTCAATATTCTATACAGAAGTTTATTTTATGATTAGAAAAAAATATGTTTATTGGCTACCTGTGTTTTGTAGGAAACACTAAAAAATTGAAATTGAAAGTCTAAAATCAAATGTTTAATGCAACACTTTTGAAGAGTTTATATGTTCTCAATCAAAAATGAAAAACCTGAATCGATTTAGGTGGCATATATTTAGCAGTTCTAGAAATTTTTACAATAATGAAAATTGAGACATTTCTTATAAAATTAATAGGAAAGTTGAACGGCTCTTCTTACGTGAATGGTATTGAATATAGATCAATAAGGGCCACACCATAAGCTCAATCAGAGCAATCCAAAGTAAGAACCATCTGCACTTATAAAAGGGGGCGACCAATCTCGAGAAGCACCTGCTCAATTGGAAGTGGCTCATGAGATGGTTTCTGATCCATATCCATCAGGGGGCATCATGAGTTTCACGAGATCAGATCCAAAGATTTAGTTTGGTACCACGGGATCACCAGTTTCATATTTGCCCATGTGGTGATGTTGGAGTTGGCTTCGTGGGGGCTGTGGTGCCCATGTCGCGGGCGTAGCTCGACCTATTATATTTATACCACTATTATATTTTTGTCGAGCAGGGTGCCATTTCCCGAATAAAATGGCTAGCTGGGTAGGCTTATCGGGCTAATCTAATCTAAGCCAAGGGGTATTAAGAAGGCCCCGAATCCTTACACCAAGGATTAAGCTAACTAGATGAGGTGCAATAGTGGCTTTAAATTGGAAGCTAGTCGTGACGGTGGCATGCACGTTATGTGACGTGTCTACCAACGCTAGCGATCATAAGTATGTTTATACCATGCATTTGAGCCTTCCAGGCAGGTATGCATGTAAAACACTAACTGTATGCACTTATAAAAGGGGGCGACCACTCCCGAGAAGCACCTGCTCAATTGGGAGTGGCTCATGATATAGTTCTTGATCCATGGCCATCAGGGGGCATCATGAGTTTCACGAGATCAGATCCAAAGATTTAATTTGGTACCACGGGATCACCAGTTTCATATTTGCCCATGTGGTGATGTTGAGGTTGGCTTCGTGGGGGCTGTGGTGCCCATGTCGCGGGCGTAGCTCGACCTAATTATGTTTATTTTGTGTTCCATTATTATGTGTTGTCGAGCAGGGTGCCATTTCCGGAATAAAATGGCTAGCTGGGTAGGCTTATCGGGCTAATCTAATCTAAGCCGAGGAGTAATAAGAAGGCTCCGAATCCTTACACCAAGGATTAAGCCATGTAGATGAGGTGCAATACTGGCTTTAAATTGGAAGCTAGTCGGGACGGTGGCATGCACGTGATGTATCGTATTTACCAACGCTAGCGATCATTAAGTATGTTTATACCATGCATTTGAGCCTTCCAGGCAGGTATGCATGTAAAACACTAACTGAATGCACTTATAAAAGGAGGGCAACCAGTCCCGAGAAGCGCCTGCTCAACTGGGAGTGGCCCATGAGATGTTTGTTGGTTCTCCGTTGCCATCAGGGGGCGCCATGAGTTACGAGAACGGATCCAAAGATTTAATTTGGTACCACGGGATGACCAGTTTTAATATGCCAATTGTATCTTCATGGGGGCTGTGGTGTCTATATCGCGGGCGTTGCTCATTCAAACATATATATGCTTGTTGTGCAGAATTCCATGTCCCGAATAAAATGGGTAGCTGGGTAAGCTTATTGGGCTAATTTAATCTAAGCCAAGAAGTAATAGGAAGGCTCCGAATCTAGATACCAAAGATTAAGCCATGTATATGGCTTGCAATGCAGGCTTTAAATTGGAAGCTAGTCGTGACGGCAGCATGCGTCTTGCGTCACATGACTATCAACGCTAGCGCTCATTATGTACTTTTGTGTACCATGCAGTTAAGCCTTCGCGGCAGGTATGCATGTAAAATACTCACTGCACCGCACTTAAAAAAAAAGAAAGTCTTAACATTGTACTTATAATTTGTACACTTACAGAAGTTAAGCAACTAAAATCAGAGATGTTAAATCTAACTAGAGCTTTAGCTAGTTTTTTAGTTTAAAAACTATTTCAAATTATACAGCAAGAAATATTTCACTTTTACCACTTTTTTACGCTTGTCATTCAGCAATTATAAATTTGAATCAAAGGAGCAGACTTTTCCTTAAAAACAGGGATTATGCTTCAAAATATAATTTATGGACTAAGGGGTATTTTATCTAAATTTAAGAAGGATTTATTATTTAAGTAAACAACTTATTGTTATGATAATTTATTTGACTTTTAGATGGACTTTATCTTTATCAACCATCCTACAAACATTAATGGTAAGAACGCTTGCTACCTCCTCACTACTTTAAAGTATTAAACATTAATACCTCTTAATTAATTTTAATTTTAATTACCAGAAAATTGAATGTTCACTTAAATTGTTGAGAGCATAACTTCTCTAGAAACGCATTTCTTGCAGGCTGTGCAAATGGTGCAAAAGGTGATCTTGAAAGTGTAGCAACATGGGCACGCATCAATAGTTTACACTCAATCCACATAAAGGCAAGTGTATTGCGTTATATAAACGAGCCAACCTGTTCAATATGAACGTTACATTAATGGGAGCAAATATTGAAATTATTGACAACGCTAAGGCATTTAATAAAGCTAGGACTTGGAATAATCACATACGTGTCGCAATTGGTAAAGTGCATGGAATATTACGATCGCTATGGCTTACTCAGTGATTTACATCGTTAAACGTATGTGCCCTACTAAGCTAAAATTTATTTAATACCTAAATTATTATATAATAATGTGATTACGAATCCAAGCAAAAATTAAACAAAATTATCGACAACATTACTAGATATGCCTATGACCTAAGAAGTCGAAATGATGTCCACACTCATGTTTTACAACTATTCCATATGGCACTTGATAATCTTTTAAAATGCAGTTATCTACGACTTCGGCAT
Organism: Melophagus ovinus; assembly: GCA_023089585.1. Lineage (NCBI taxonomy): Eukaryota > Metazoa > Arthropoda > Insecta > Diptera > Hippoboscidae > Melophagus > Melophagus ovinus. The sequence goes on from JAKKIB010000177.1 coordinate 7,814,744, forward strand.
AAAATTATCATAAACAAAGAGTCAAGATACCTCTTCTATAAATTAGTTAGATTACATGATGTAACAGGAACAGTAATATTAGACCTGTCAATTTCTTCATGTTGATGACAGAGAGGCAATTTTTAATGTACGCTACCCGTCAATGGAACGCATTATACCGCAGAATACAAACTTTTATTACCACGTCACGTTTCAAAAGACAGTTCAAGTTATATTTTTCATCTTGAGAATTAGCATATCATAAGTTGATTCACGTGTGACTTGGTTATACCAAATGTGCATGTTTATAATTTGTGCGTATGTGATGAAACTTATCTAACTATTTATCCTTTCATTTTCAAATTCATTAATTATTTTTAATTTTTTATTTTTTTTTTTATTTTTATACTTCTTGTTATTTTTCTTTTATTTACTTACCTCATTAATTTTTTTATTATTATTATTATTTTTTCTCTCTTCTTCTTTATCTATTTTCCTCCTTATTTTCTTACTATTATTACTACCTTTTTATTTTATTTTATTTCATTTTATTTTTACTTTTTGCTTATCCATTTATGCTATCGGTTTTTTTAAATGTTAAATTTTATTTTATTTTTTTTTTGTTTACACTTATTTATTTATATTATTTCTATATAAATTTCTGCCCTTTCCTCCTTTTATATTAATTGTTAATAATGAACTAAGCACTGACGTATGTTTTTCTTGTATAAGTCACTGCAAATAAACTATGAGCTGATGAGATGAAGAATTAAAATTTAAAATTTTAATTTTAATTTATTTAGAATATTTTTTAGATACTTTTCTATGAATTATTCTAATTGGTGGCCAAAACTAAAATGCCGTATCTTAATTTTCCAATTTAATTTCAGTAATCGAAAGCAAAATTATTTCATAAGAAACAAAGGTTTGAAATTAAGGCAAAATCTCTGGCTAATTGTTTCAACAAAAAACAAAAAAAAAAGAAAAGAAAAAAATTGCAATTATTTAGAGATTACAAATGTCAAATTTGATATTTTATCATTTGCTTTATATTTTTTATTTTTCTCTGGGAGTTTTTTTGCTTCCTCTTTTCTTTATTTGCTTTTAAATTGAATTGTAAAATTGTCTGCTTTAGTTGCCTTAAACTTATGGAGAAGTACATGAATTGGAAGATTGAGGCGCCGTCATTCAAATGTATTTTACAAATTTGTTTACAAAATGTTTTCATTGTTGACACATAAATTATTTAGTCTTGTTACTTTTTACATCTATTTCTTCCACTCATTGGATTATTTACGTTATATGTATAAAAAGACCTAAAGAGACATTTTTCTTTTAGCTCTCTTTGTGTTGTGTTGTATGTAACGTACATGCATTTATATATGAAACATGAAACAATTAAAACAATTATTTATTCTATTTTAATGATGATGATTTTTCCTGATTTTTCGGATTTTTCTGATAGTGTTAGTGTTTATAGCGCTAGTTATGATTTAGAAGTTTAAAAAATATATTCACTGAATTATAAAGAACATTCATAAATGCATACATTTCTATAAAAAATGACTTTTTAGAAATTCATTTCAAAAGTAAAAGTGAAATTTTGTTTATGAGAAATGTAGAAAAGGAAACTTCATTTCTAAAAGTTTTCAGTAAATTAAACTTATAATAAAAGGAGGAGAAGAACTTAAGTAAGAAATTACGTAGCATAAGATAAATTGTAAGCGAAAATTAAGTTTTTTTTTCTATATACTTTTTTTTATTTTTTCGCCATTTCGGTTTTCATTTTGAGAAAGCTTGAATTGGCGTAGATTTGGCGACGAAAGTATGAGGGCCAGCCTAACGGTCAACTCACATTTTATACAACATGCCATAGCCCGTATTGTCATGTTAAACAATTGATCTTTTCTATGACGTTTAGTAAGTAAAATGTTTGGGAAAGTTTTAAGTTGTAGTACGCTAGGTTTGTTTTGTATCTGTTTCTGTGGAATTTACTCTATAAGTGGATACTTAAAATGAAGAATTAAGTAAATCAAAAGTTTTGCGATCGAACCGTTTTTGAAATGCCCTATAACATTTTACGTTAGGTTGTTATATGAAGCATAGTTTGAACTTTTCTATAATTAATCCCAAGTGTCCAAGGTACTTGGGATTGTCTTTAACAAAACTACATTTTAAAATTTTATTTAAGTAGTTTTAAAATTGCACCAATGTATTCTGAAAAAAAATTTTCATGGATAGGCAGACGGACGGACCGACACATAAGCCCATATCGTTACTAAAATTGATTCTAAGTCAAGTGTGTAAAAATTTACATTGATCGGCAGATGGATGGAAAAACAGATAAAGTCTTATCGTAACAAAAAATTGATTCTAAATCGCATCATAAGTGATGTAGAGTATTAGTTTTTTTTTTTGATTTATAAATGTTTCAAAACGTTTTGAGTTGTCGCTTTTGTTATTGGTAATATTTTTTCTTAATTCTATTTCTTTTTTTTTTTTGTTTAACATTAGAGATAACCTTTAAATTTCATGCGTAATTTAATTTTATAAGCCGCAAACGAAAATATGAAAATAAAAAAAATAAATCTGTATAATAGAATAAAAAAATTAAATAAGAAAAAAAATCTTTGTTACAATTATTGTTATTAGTAATAATCAAATGAAATCTGAAGTGCAAGTACAACAAACCATTCACACTCAAAGTGATTAGAATTTTTTCGAATTTTTCAATGATTTTTTGATGATTTTTTTTTGTCATTTTTGAATTTAGTGAGGCTTTCCTTAAATAAAATAAACACAAATTATTATAAATAGAAAAAGAAAAGTTAAAATGAATGTACAATAAAAAGTTCTGAATATTGAATGGAGTAATTAATGCTATAAATATGATACAAAAATTATGCAAATCTAACTAAAAAGCAAAAATTATAAATTATCAAGATTTTCCTTTGTTTCTTTTGATGCGTACTAAATTTTCGTAACTTATTATTCATAATTTATAGATATTAGTTATGACCATAATCAATAAAAAATTTAGCCACGCCCAACAGGCATAATGCGTAATGCTTCGAGTGATTGATAAGCAAGTTTTGTGCTTCTTATTACTTTTTTGTTTTTTATTTGCTCTTTTTAACTTCAACTTCAAATCTTACTTCCTCTTCTTCTTCCTGTCTTCTTTCTGTCATATCCTTTTCTTCTAGTCTTTCATATCTTTCATTTAATATTTGATGAATTAATATTAATTTATTGACATAGATGTAGGAGCTTGTTGTCTTGACTAAATGATTTTGTTGTCTTTACTAAAATGCCTAAAGTGCCAGGAAATCATATTAAAGACACAACATTATAAGTTTAAATGTGTGCATATAGATACATATATGTATGTGTATGTATGTGTGTGTGTATGTAAGGATGTATATATGTATGCTTAATGCAGCTGTATTTAATGAAGATTTGTACTAATTCACTAAACGAGTAACTTTATCCCTTCATTGTCTTCTTCTTACTGTTTTTAATACATATAAGGTAAGTAGAAATTTGTATTTATCAAAAAATTTGTTAAAAATGTAAATAAAAAAACAAATTTTAAAGAAAAAAGGTAGTTTTTGTTTGGCTTTCCTTAAAATATATAACTCAAATGGTAAGGGAAAGTTTGGTCGTTAGGTTTTCTGTTTTCTTAATATATAATAAACAGTCTCACGTTAATTGCAATTAAATTTCTTTTAAGATTATAAGAGTTTTTTTTAATAGTCCACACCATAGAAATAATGGGTTTGTATATTATATTTACAAACGGTTTGAGATGGAGTCATCTAACGACTATGTCAAGCGTATCAGAATAACTTTTTGAAGCGATTTATGCATTCCTGTCCGTCTGTCTGTCTGATAAAAATTTATTTAGAAACTACAAAACGATATTTTGAAGAAATTTGCCTTAATTTTTTTTAACCCACATTAAAATACCCACATTAATCCATTATATTTATTGGATTCCCGCTAGCCGCTTGCAATCTTTTTTCTTTTTGTCTTCATTCTTTTACTTTGATTTACATTTTCTATTTACTCTGAACAGGAAGTTTCCTGAAATCTTGAAATCACCCATATAAATTTATAAGATTTTTATTATCTATTTACCTATTTCTCTCTCTCTCTATCTCTCTTTCTTTCTTTCTTCGTCTTTAATGGCGTTTTATGTAGTCTCAAGAAAAATTGTCTTTCTTTTTTTCCAATTTTCTTCTTTTTGGTTAATTTTACTATTATGAGTAAAATTTATTCTAATAATTTTTATAATTAATATTTTCAGTTTTGTCTTTAATTACGCTCTGACTCTTACTATTGTCATGAATTCTATTTCGCTGCATCTTATTATTTAAATATTTTTTTTGTGTTTTTTTGTTTTCTCGTTTTTTCTAAAAATAGTACTTTTTTTCCTTTCTCCCTCTTTCTCGCTCTCTCTCTCTCTCTCTCTCCCTCTCTTTCTTTGCTTTTCTATATCTCTCTCATTCTCTCTCTTTATATTTTTATAATAAATTGGTTCTAGTTAGTTAAGAATCGTTAATTGCCTTTGTAATTGGTTTTAGACGCATCAATGAATTCCTAAATTTGCTATTTATTAATATTTCTAGATATTTTTTTCTTTTTTACGTTTATTTTTATTTTTATTTTTTGCTTTTTTTTTGCTTTTTTTCTCAATTTTAGTGTTTTTCTTTTCTAAATGAAATAGATAAGTTTTTTTTTTTGGTTTTGTTGTGCAATATTTATTAATTAATTTATATATTAGCTTTTTATATATAAATGAATATTTTTAAATAGAACATGTGATCTATTTGCAAAATTTTTTTGTAATCTAATAAAAATATAATAAATTAGATTTTTTTTTCGAAAAGACATGAAATAAAACTGGCATCGCATCAATATCAAAATCTAAATATTCTTAGAATCGTAATAATGGCGCATATTATGCTTTAGTTAATTCGATTTTTTCTTTTCGTTCTCATTCCTTAATGTTATCATACTTTTTTGTGATGCTTCTTTATAATAATCAAGGAAAAGAATAAAAAAAACAACAAAAATAAAACAAAAAAAAAAAACAAAACCACCCAAAAGAAACCAAAAATAAAAATAAAAAAATAAACAACAAAAAAATTATTCATAAAAATATGAGAGTTTTGCTACTGTTTTAGATTGAATTGAAGTTATATTGAAATTACTCGTTGTTTTTCCTTTTTTTTCTTTTGTATTTCTACATTTCTACGAAAACTATGGATATGCATGTGTTGTGTGTGTGTGTGTATGTGTGTGTGGGTGCATTTGTATTTGAGAATTTGCGGATGACGCCCATTTCATTTGAACAATGATGGCATTTGTTTTCGTTCAATTCCCAGAATTTATAGTTGTATAATTTTTTAGTTTTCCTCTTCTTCTTCTTCTTGCTCTTAAAGACTTTTTTAAATTAGGCTTTTAATAATAATTTTGTGATTTAAGACTCTGCCGCAATCCCCCAAATCATTTGCAAACTTCTTCTATTCATTTGATTCTAATAAATAATGCAATAATTTAGTAATATTATTGGGTCATATAGAAAAGTATTCATTTAGTTTTTAAGTGAAAATACCATTATTAAAATCAAATATTTATGAATACATAACAATTTCAGTAGTTTTGGCTTTTTGAGCTCACTCGAGTACTCGCCTCAAGCCATAATCATTTTCCAGTTTAACTTTTCAAGATCTATAAAATTGCTCTTAACCACAATAGGAGTAAGCGAAGGATAAAATTTGCAATAATTTTTGGTAAATTTCAATTAACTAGATATTACAGTCAGCTCAACATCAGGGAGAAAAATTTCAATATTTTGATGAAAGTTATATTAAGGAGAACAATTTAAAAATCGTTCAAACAAAATGAGTCGTGAGTCCAATTTTACTCACAGGAAACTTTTACATGATATTAAATCTCAGAGGCGTCAAATTCTACTTATTAACTGATATGCTTTCAAAATTATGAGAGATAATGCATATTGGAATTTCTATCAAAATCTATAGAAGTAGATTTCCAATAATTTCCAATTAAACATTATTATTTTTTTTAGACATTTATTCCTTTTATAAATTCTGATATGACAAGTTGACTCAGTTTTGATAGAATTTCATCCAAATAAAATTCATGTAATTTAATGCCGACAAATGTTAAACGAAATGAATACCATGCAACTTAATGAAGAAATAAAAATAAATAAATTAAATTGAATTAAATTAAATATAAAATTAATTTTCATCACGTTTAATTTGAATATTCTCATAATAAGATACATTATATAGAAATGTAGATGGATTCTAATGTAGCCAGATAAACATTTAATACAGTTTGCATGTTTTTAAATACGCAAAATAAAAATATAAATGTGCATAAAAAGAAATGAAAAACACAAAGAAAAAGGAAAATTAAATGAAAATTCTCTTGCAACTACAAAACCATTTCTCTTTTGCTTTCAAGCCATTTAAATTAACATGACGATATCGGTAACGGTATCGGTAATGTTGAATCGAGACATTTTTCAACATGCTCATTTCCATTTCCATTTCTTTTGTCTTTCCTTTGAAATCTCTTAGGTTTTTTTTATGTTTTTCTTTTCTTTTTTCTTTTTTGTTTAAGATTAAGGCCCACAAGGCATATGTGTGGGTGTATGTGTATGTGCATATTACAGAATAATTCTTATATGCGTATATAAATTTGTGAAATTTTCGTAGTCGTCATCTCTTCTCTTCTCTTTTTTTTCTTATATATTGATTTTTTTTGTTTTTGTTGCAATTTAAAATTGTTGTAGATGTCTCTTACGTTGTTGAATTTATGCACAGTTCACTTGAAATTAATTAAACAACACAGTTGACTTGATTTGTGTCTAACCGTTACAATTATAATTGCCAAAAAAAAGGGCAAAAAAAACAAAGTAAAAAACCAACCATAGACAAAGTAAGGAAACACAAAAAAATTGTGTTGTAATAAATGCAAACACAACAAAACTCAATCATCTAAATTTTACAATATAAACACAATTTTAAAAAGGAAAAATTTTTTCATAAATATAATTTACTTATTTTTTAAATGTATGATTTTAAGAAGTAAGAAATATATCCAATTTAAATCTGTCCAAGTCCTCGGGTAATATTTATTTATAATGGCTACATAAAATCTGTAAAAATGTTGCAAAAAAAAATATTCAATCTAAGCGAAAATACGATTTTCATTCATTTGACAAGCTTTCATTAATTTAAATTAATTATTTATTAATTAATTAAAATCTTTGTCTTGAAATTTCCATTACCATTATTTTCAAATTTTCCTTAGTGTATATTAAAAATATTTCTTAGAGTTTTTTTAATAAATAATCTTAATTCGGATTTAATTCAGACATTTAAATTTGAGTGGCCTTTTCTCTTTCTCTTAAGTAACTGGAGTTACCAGTTACCAGTAACTGTTACTCAAATTACGCGTAATAATTTAACTGAAATAGTTCACTTTGGTATATTTGAAAAGTCCTTGAGTACACTTGTATCCAAAGTTTCCGCAAACATACAGCCAGCGGTATTTTTAAAGTCAACATTAGGCAACTGCAAGAACCAAAGTAAGAATTTGATTATTTATTATTATTGGCTTATTATACGAACTATTTTACAAATTAAGGAAAGTTTCTATGAGTGATATTTTATTTATCAGAAAAAGATACTTAAGAAATAAATTATGTGGATGTGTAACGGCAGAATTTTTCTTTAAAATGTGTAAATCAATAATTCTATAAGAATATGTACCAAAACCTTCTAAAGCCCTTCTAAAAAGGTTGCCGGGCACGAAATGATTATGCAAATATTTTCTTCTAAAAATAATAACGCAAAAAAGGCAGTATGCAACTGCTTACTTTTGATACAACAACCCAATATATGTTAAACTAAAAGTTTCTTTAAAAGTTTTTTTTATTTCCTTATTTCTTACTTTAATCGACATGATAGTTCATGCAAATGCAATGGCCATTATATACCAATAAGAAAATACACAGTTACTTTTACTTTTACGTATTCTATAGATAACGATATGTACGTATTGTTGTTTGTATGTTTGTGTGTATGTGGATGCTATAATTTTTCTCTGCATAAGAATGAAACAATAAGTTGAAACAATGAAAAAATAATATGCTTTCTCTCAACCGATTATTATTATTATGATGGATGAATATTTTTTTCATTTGTTCCTTTAACTTTGCTCGAATTTTCAATTCAATCTCAATTCATTAAATTGTAAATTATGTATATATTATATATATATATACATATGCATACACTTGTGTGAAAAAATAGATAATTTCTTAATTATATGAATATGGCATTTCCCCTCATTTACATTTCGATCCTTTCTTACTTGACTTTATAGATTTATTTATAAAATTTGTTATCATGACCCGTTAAACATTATCTCGGAACTTGAAATACTCTCTTCTCTCTCTCTCTATCTCTCTCTCTCTCTTGTCTCTCTCTTTCATTCTTTCTTTAATATCTCTCTTTATTAATAAAATAATAATTTATATGTAATAAAATAATAATGAACAACAACGATTATAATAAAATTGAAATAAAAAAAATCTTAATTATTATTATTTTATTTGGAATTGTAATCGCTGTCTAAATGTAAATGAACTGTCTTCAGATATTGTTTGAACACAAAAAAAGGGAAAAATTAGAAATAATAATAAGAAGCTCTTAAAATGAACTTTTTTAATGGTCCAACGATTTTACTACTTTGCTTGAAGCTGAAGCACATGGAATATCAAAGTCTAAGAAGATCAAAAATCATACATATTAATAATTTTCTTCGCTTGAGACTTGTTATTCACGATTTTATATTCTTTCCGCTTGGTCAAAGTTGCCATCGATCAGAATGAGGGAATAATAAAAATTGCTTCAGATTAATGAATGCAAATTAATTTTACCAAAAATGTTATTAATAACATTTCACAGTTTTCATATAAACTTGATTTAGTTTCTTGTGACTACATGGCCTTCTGAAAAAGTCACAATAACTGCAGAGGAGGACATTACTTGAATTTGGAGAATAGAAATGGTTTGAGCATTTTGCACAAACGGGCCCATTATATTAAATTATCACATTTATTAATTCAAAGAATAAATAAATTTTATCGTCGTTATAATCAAATTAAAAACCCAATAAAAAAGAAAATTGAAATAAAAGTTTCTTATGCCACACATCCAGATTTAATGTAATGGATTTGTATGAAAAGGCTTTCTAGAATTGCTTCATAACCAACAAAAAAAAATACTCCTTATAAAAATGTTACATTGAATTATAACAAAATGCATATAAAGACCCACCAACTAAATGACAAAATTAATCAACATTTATGCCATCATTCTTTTTTTTTGTTTTTTGTGTTTAACCATAAACTATAAAAAATAGATACGTTTACTCTTTCTAATTCTCTGCTTCTCTTTCTAACTGCTTATCCATATTTTCTCCATAAATTTATACTTTTACTTGTGTTTATCTCAAATGTTTTACATAATTTACAAATCTATGTTGACATTGACAAGTGTCGACGATTTGACTTGGTGAAGAGTGATAAAAAGGCGGGTGGAGGGACTTGGATGGACTTGTAGGGATTTGTTTTCTTTATTTTATTTATATTCAATTCTTTTAATTGCAATCATCTCATTAACATATAAAATAAGAAGAAGAAAAAATTACAATAATAAGGCACGCGCTTTACTTAACTTGAAATTTTAGATATTTCACATAAATTAAATATGTCGATTGCAATGCAACATATTTCTATACATATATATTCAGGCAAAGACAGAGATTTGTATATAAATATTTTTGTTGTACCCTACACAACTAGTGATATTATAAATTCAAGCAAATGTTTGTAACATTCAGAAGAACTTGAAAAGATAGACTCTTTTTTGTTGCTTTAAGCGAAATACTATCTAAATCGATTTAAGATTGCCATTGTCAGTCCATCTAATGTTTGTCCAAGTAAATTTATTTTCAAGCTTGCCAGTAGGAATTTTTGAAATATTTTGATAGAACTTGCTTAAGATCGGACCTCATAGAACAAGTCCTTCTGAAAGACTTAGAAAAAAATATCTGAAAAAATTTTGAATACAGTTTAATGAAAATTGGTCCAGCGTTATTATTTTATCTAATAAATAAGTGTTCGAAATATGAGCGATTACCATCCATTTTTTAAATTTTTTTTTGAAAGTTTCTAGTTTTTTACTTTTTTTATTTTTTATTTATATAACTTGAATTATTTTACTTATTTGAGAGTGTAGAGTGCTTGAAATTCGACTTTGATTGATTATAATGTTTATATTCGTTATTTTTTTAGTTACAATTTTTTTTTGTTTTTTCCTTTGTTTTTTGTTTTTTTTCCCTTTGGCTTCCAATAAATTATTTGGCTTTGATACTCAAGTTTCTAACTTATTTGTAGGTTAAAGTTGAGTAGACTTGAAATAAGAATTTTGTATCAACCATTAATATAACGATTGAATAGATAACCTTTAACATTTCAGATAATAAATTTTAGATAATTTTGTGAATGCATGCAATGGCTCCCATTAAAAGGAAAAGAACTCTTCAAGGCAGTAATCATCTAATTGCGAATGAATATGATTTGATTGGTAATGAAAATAAACATAAAATAAAATTTTAATTATGTTATTATTCCAAGATAATTTTCATATGAAAATCTATACTTTTATGTACATTTTTAGAGACCAAAAAAGAAGTAATCAATTCAACTCAATTCAACTTAATTTAACTTAGTTCAAGTCACTGTAAAAAAAAGCTACAGCTTGTAAAATGTACATTTTATGTGGTAATTAAAAAAATAGAAAAAATAAAATCAAAAATATCAACAACAATAAAAAAAATCAATCACGCCGGTGGAAGGGAATGATGGAATAATGGAGTTAATGAATGGCCTGGATTGGCATGATTTTTCTTTTAGCTTTGTATAACTTTTACTTTTAGGTACATTTACATATATAAATTTTTTTTATTACTTATCGCTATATTTACTATTTATATATATATATATATATATATATATATATATACGTATAAAAGTTGTGATGCGTAAGTAAAGTACAAAAAAAGTGCAAGTAAAAACCAAATCAATTTAAAAAAAATTCGTTACGGTTTTCATTAGTTCACCAAGTTTAAAAAAATATTTCTACATAAATTTATGACATTTTTACTTCTTCTTCATTTTCTTCTTCTTCTTCTTTTCTTTCTATTTCCAGTTTTTTCTTGATAAACTATTTTATGCCGGCTGCCTAAGTTTGAACGAAAAAATTATAAAAAAGAAATTTAGTCAATAGTTCTTTAAGGCCCAGACGATTCTTAAATCCTTAAATGAAATTTTAAATAATTATCTCAACTTGCCAAATTGTATATGTTGTAAGAGCGAGCTTTTTGCCTAAGAGAAATCTCTCCATCATGAGTTGGAAACATGAAAAATCATAAAAATAAAATACTTTAATTTTGAATCCAAAATATATAAGAAGAGTTCAAAAAATACTTCAAATAGAAAAGTTGAAGGGTTTTTGTTATAAAACATTTAGAATATTTTCTAAATATATCTAAAACTGCTTTAAAATATATAAAATTGGAAATTCATTTTTTCGTTCATAGATTTTTCTTTGAGTAAGGCTTTCCATGGAGAGCGGTTATAAAACTGCCTCGCACCGAATCACTTTTAATAAAAATAGTATTTGGGACCAAAGAAATCCAACTAACAAATTTTCGCTAAATATATAGAAAACTGTCAACGATTTGAAAACTTTGAGAGCTCTTTCTTTTGCTCACTGAAAAATGAAATTTTGACAAATTACGAACGCTTGAAATCTTTGTACACTGGTCTTTGTAAAAGACAGCCATCTGAAGATCATCATGGGAACATTAATGATGATTAAATTCATAAGATATTTGCCCTAAATTTGCATATGAAACAATTTACATCTAAAAAAGAGGCGATAATTGCATCTTGAACTAACCTGGATCCATCATTTTGATGCGAACATTAAATAATTTATGAAAATTATTTATATTTAAAATTTTATAAATTCATATATTTACTTTTAATGATTTTATTAAATTTATTATTGATTTAAGTATTTTTTTCAAATTTATTATATAAAATTCTCAATTACTTTCTACATAATTTCTTAAATTTTTTGTTATATAATTAATTAAATTTATTTTCAAAGTGATGATAACAACTTCATTTCTGTCCGTATGTTCATTTATTTCTATTTTTAAATATTTTATGAATTATTTTTATAAACAATTAACACTACTTTCCAACATCAATTTTCATTGAATTTTTTTAAAATTATTTATTAATTTTTTTTACAGTTATATATTATTTGCCATTTGTGCCATTTATGATATTTAATTAAATAATTTATCACAGATTTTATGTATTTACTTATTTGAAAGTGTAAAATATAAAAAAATTTGAAAATTTTTAGTAAAAAATTTCAATAAATTTGTATTTTTTCTTTTTGTGAATTTTCATATTTTCCTTAAAATATAAATAGAAATATTTCCTTCGTTGTTTGTCTGCTTGTACTGTTCTTTTTTTAAATACGTTTTTTAATATTTTTTTTTGTTTTTTGCTTTGATTTTATAAAATTTCCCGTTCCGACTTGTTGCTACTCGTCAACCGTACGTGTTGTGACTAATTTAAGGCGTAGCGATCGCGCTCTGTTAACATTGATGTCGATCGATCAGCAGTAACCCATACAATTGTATAAGTGGATAATAGCAGTAACAACAACAAAAATATTAATAACAACAACAGGAACAAGAATGGCAGCATCACTGAGAATCAAATGCAATGGATCGACAGCAGACAAGCAAACAAAAAACAAACAGACAGCAACAACGGCAACAACGGCAACAACAACAACTAAAGTGGCACATGGCAGATGAATCTCGTAACAAAGCAATTCAACCAGTCAGCCGTTTACGTAAAACCAAAAGTACAACCTACAAAAATATTAAAATAGAAGCATGAGCATGTGTATTTGTAATGTACGTGTATATAGATATTGTGTGTGTAATATGCATATGTGTATGTGTGTATGTGTGTATGCAATACATACAACATTATGGTTAAAGATCAGCCAGCCGTTGAAATTCAATTCACTGTGATGCTGCGCATCACGGTTTTTGAACTGTTGCCAATTTCGATAAAGTTCTGTCCTGTTGCTATTGTTGTTATAATTTATTATTACTATTCTTATAATTAAAATTAAGTAGGCTTCTTTTTCATTTATGATTTTACCTTTTATGTCTCCAATAATTTTTCTTTTCCGTCTCTTTAGTTCAGTAACACTAAATATTTTTATCCGGATTGTACTTTAATGGCCTTACAATTGAGGCATTCTCAAGTTCTGATGAATTCCAACTTCTAGTCTTACATCAAAATACCTCTTAATGTAAAATATCACTTTAATATTTGAGTATTATAAGTTTGCATCATAAAAATATATAAAGAGTTATTAGATAAACAGTTTAAAAGACGGACATATAGATCAGAATTGATTTTGCGTTAATCTACTTTCGGTCATACTAAAAATTTTCTTTTTTTTTATAAATTTCCGGCCCAGGGAACTTTAAGTCAATTATTAGACGCTTTTAGAATTTTTAAAAAAGAAAGAAACAAAAATATTTATCTAATATTTATATTTATATCCAATTACCGCAATAAGAAAATATATATTCTGAATTAATTAAAAATTGCTTTTCACTTCGTTTTTTCTGTTAAATTGATTACTCAGAAAACTAATCTTTATGTATAATGAATGTTGTTTTTAAAATATTGCAGGTTTATATATAAATAAAAAGATCTTATGAAGTATTGGACTGTCGAAAAATTTCAAGTGTACTATCAAATCAAATACTTAGGAGAAAATTTCGAAATCATTTCATTGTACTGCGCTTTCTTTTTCAATTATACCAGAAATTTCATATTTTTACTTTTTTCGTAAAAAGCCAGCAATTTATGGAGTTACATGGATTTTAATGGGTTCTAAATTGACAAAATCATTTAATATATTGTTCAAAATTGACAAATTTTTCTTATAGAAGTTTTATCAAACATTAAAAACTGTAATAAAAACTATTAATTCACTAGAAAAAGAAAGCGCAAAACAATATAACTTTTCCATTTTATATATGAGCGCCATCTATTGAGTGTTATGCATATGAATGCATAAACAACTCAATAATACAATTTTTAACAGTTAATGTGTGAATGCAATGGCAGATAATTAATATGAGTTTTTTTTCTTTAAAAGCAGGCAAAGCCACAAACAATATGGCAGAGAATAAGTAAAATGAGTAGAATGATAAAAAGAAAAGATAAATGAAGACAATAACAACAATCACAACAAGAAAGTTAAGAGGAATTATAACAATAACAATAACAATATAACATTAATTTATTATAAAATACAATAAATGACAATCAAATCCAATACAGCAAGAACTCAATCGGGCGGAGTTAATTTTCGTATGCATGAACGGCCAATCTAAGGCCAGTAAGCATATCCAACAGAAAACAAAACAACAAAGCATAATAGAAAACAAAAAAATATATGCATCTCATGCACATACAAATCCACACACACATCCATGCATATTGTTTTATATACATGATTGTACATGCACCTGCGATCATTTACATATGCGGGTGATTAAATTTAAACTAATATATTTTATGGGTATGCATGTGTGTGCGTGTGTGTGTGTATGTATGTATGTGTAGATTTGACTAAGTATGCTATAAGGCCTTAATTTCATCATTTAGCGTTACATGTTATGTATATACACATATATGCATACATATTTATATATTTGTAGGCGGAGCATTTTCAATTTCAATTTCAAACTGATTGTGATGAAATGAAAGATGCAAATTATTTAAAAATTCATGTAATTTACAAATCAAATGATAATAAACGAATGAATTAATTTGATTACTTATTCACTGCTTCTATTCTTCTTATTCTTCTTCTTCTTCTTGTCGTTGGTTTCTTATTTATAGATGCGTACAGAATTTCGAATGTAACTAAATTTAATATCATTGAACAATTTTTGTGAACATATGTTTCCAGCGA
This sequence comes from Melophagus ovinus, assembly GCA_023089585.1. Taxonomy (NCBI): domain Eukaryota; kingdom Metazoa; phylum Arthropoda; class Insecta; order Diptera; family Hippoboscidae; genus Melophagus; species Melophagus ovinus. Next base: position 7,829,926 of record JAKKIB010000177.1, read on the forward strand.
CTATTTATGAACAAATTAATGAGCATACTTGTTAATAAATGAATTGTCTATAAGAAACTATTCACATTCATGTAATTTATATGGAATATATAGAATAAATAATGTACTAATATTTTACACATTTGCTGCAATGATTTACAATGTTGTAGACGATGGTTGGTTGGTTGGTTGGTTGCATGTTTGGTCGATTGATTGGTCTGGCTGGATCTTTTTTGTTTTGTTTTGCTGCGTTGCATTGCGTTCCGTTGTCATTGAGCGTTTTATTGTTACACTTGGTTGCCTTTAATTAAGAAATATCACTAATTTTAATTGTAATAGATAAATATAGATGTATTTTATTCAAACATATTTACATAGAAATATTTACTTACCTTTAACAAGATTTAAGTGATTTTCTTAATGCAAATTTTTCTACTGTTAATTAAAGAGTTAATTAAAGGGAGCCAGATAGAAAACAATTAAAAAATCAAATAAGAAAATGTTTATTTAACGTGATGCCCCAACTTGAATAATCATCATTCATAAGTAGCATTATTTGTTAAAGGTATTATGGCCTGATTTTCATGTACCGAGATAAAAAAAATTCATAGAAATTACATTTAAGAAAAAAAAATTGGAAAAAAGTGAGAATTTGTTATGTTAAAATTTTACTTGTGCGAAATAAATTTAATCCATTTTCATTTATGCAAAAAAAATGTCGTTAAAATAAATTTAAACAATTTCAATTCAATCGGTTATTAGAAAATCTTATGAGTTTATGATATTCCCACCCCCCACTCCCCCCCCCCCCCCTCCACCACAACCGCTTCTGAAACATTTTCCATGCTTTGCCAATGCAAGTTAATAAAGTTAACAAAAATGTCCATTGAAATTAAGATCTTTATAAATGTGAAACATATATTTATAAATTTATTTATGTCACATTTAAACTTATGATATATTTTTCTTTTCATAAATATTTCCAATTTATATGATCAGGTATCAGAATTCACAGACACTTAAACAATCACTACTTCATAATAGAAGAATTTCTTGTCTTGTTTAGCCCTCTTTTGTTTATATTTTTCTTTTCTTTCTTTTTTAGTGACCTGATCCTTAAACTCTTTAAAATGACATGATAAATGATGATCAAAGAGATTATTTTTGTTAATATTTTACAAGTATGCATAATTGCATCGATGCGACTTGTTATTTCAAGTACTTTCTTCACATACAACTTCTTCAGTTTATTTTCAAATTGTACGAAGAATGAAATTTAAGAAGTGCATCTCAAAAATACCCAAAAAAAATCTTGTCATTTGGTTTTTGGACAGTTACTTTTTTTTTGTTTCATTCTTATTTTTTTTTTTTTGTTTTCCTTTTTGATGTAATATTTGTCAGAGCATGCGTAGACAATTTGACGCTTCCGCATTCAAATCAAAGTCGCATCAACTGGGCCCTATAAAACAAGACAAAGACAAGACAAACACATGACAAGCAACAATAATAACAGAAAATAGCAACAACAATAACAACAACAAAAAAGGACGCATCTTCAACGCACATTACGTAACCATTTTGCTTGACATACAAAATAAAATGAGAATTTCCAATAAAAATACAAACTAAAAATACATGTTGCACCATGCATGTTGTTTGTTCGATGGTTTGCTCGATCGTTTCGCTTATTAAAATTATCAATTTTACTACTTTGATATATGAGTATAAAACGACATATACCGCCACAATTCTTTTAACCCGCCTCCATCTTCTAGTTGTTTGCTTCTTCAAATACCCTACACACTGTTAGAGGCATTATTCAGTTTATGCAAATGTTTGTATTAACAAAGAAGAAAAAAAAACACTAAACGATTCAGTAGCATTTTTTTTAAATTGATTCAATTTTGTCTGTCCTTCTAAAATCGATCTAGAAAACTTTATTATTAAGCTCGCAGATAAAAATGTTTGATATATTTTAATGAAATTTCTTATAAAGCCGGATTTCGCTTTATAAATTTTCTAATTTACTTCCCATAAAAAGCCTCGCATTAAACAAAACTCGGTACACGAAAGAAATTTTATAATTTTGAAACTTATATTTAGGGAAAGTCGATTTAGGCTTGAACTTTCATTTAAATCTGTCATTCATTTTATGAATTTTTCCTGCCATTCAACAAATTTTTCAAATCATTGATAAATTTATAATTTTCTAACTTTCCCAAGTTTTTATTCATGATTGTGTAAGGTGATGGTGTAGGGTGTTCTTAAAAAGTCGAGTTCTGTTTGACATATTGTACTTGTTTCTTGTGACTTTTTTTTATTTTATACTTTTTTACGTACTTTTTTCTTTCTTTTTAGTGATTGATAAAAGTGGGAGTGAGTGTAAAGAAAGTCGGTGACATATAAAGCTTGAGAATAATTTTATGTTAAAAATTCATAGCGAGACATTTGCGCAGGACTTTATTTCAATGGCAGCACAGCACAGCATAGCACAAGAAATTCAAATAAATAAATGCTTAAAATAACAGGAAAATAATACTAATTTGTCATGCATTTTGTTGTTGTTGTTGTTGTTGTTGTTAATATTATTATTATTGCCAGAAGTTGTGATTTCTTATTATGATTATTATTATTATAATTTTATATTGCTTATTTTATGAAATCTGTGCCTTTTTATTATTAACTGCGGAATATATTTCATTCGGCATCATCAAAGCTTTCACAATTGTCAACCAATTTGTTATTGTTGGATTTTATATTACAAAAACGTCTGTTTTGGAGTAAAAAGGGAGCAGAAGGAAGCATACATAAAATATTGTTTTGTCTGTTATGGTTTTTATCAAGCTTGATCTGTCTGTGAGAAAGATGTACATTTCATTATTCAAATGCAGCCAACTTCATGTAAATCGCTTGACAGATTGTCAAAATTTTTAATTTCTGCTTAATTGATACTTATTTGCATCGGAATCGTAAAAACTGACTTTTTCAATGCCTTATGCAGTTTTTTATTGTTGTGAAGTCACGACGTTCGATCAAGCATACGTCGCAGATTGTCCATGATGCAAATCTATTGCATCATTAAAACTTTGTTTGACTTTCTTTTGGTCAGAATATGTATCGCCCTTTCTTTTACTCAAATCTATACTAAATTATGTGCAGATATTAGAAAAAAAATGTTGTACAGTGGGCGTGTCCTTTAACTGATTTGACCTATTTTCAATAACAACCAACGTACATGGACTACTACTATTTCAACCAAATTTGGGCTCGATATCTGTTTTTTTTTTTACTATGCATATAATATGGACAGACGGATAGATGGGCACACAGACGGACGATTAGATAGACAGATATGTTTAAATCGTTTCAGAATTTGATGCTAATCAAGATCATTTCTATAGACATTGCGGCATCTAGGACGCTTCATTTTAGGCAAGTTACAAACATAATGACAAATTGAATATACCATCAATCTCACAAAAGAAATCCTTTTTGATTTTCACACATATGAAATTGTTAAATAAATAGAAATCATGACTGTAACAGCAGCTAATAAAAAGTGTTAGTGGAATTTGAAGAAGAAATCATTTTTGGAAGTATGGAAAATATAAAAAATAAAATCAGCCAAAACGCACGGCACACAGCATCACTCGCATATGAATATTTCAATTAAAATATGCTACATAATAAAAAAATGAATATTCAATGTTTCTGTGAGTTGAACTTATGAACTCTGACAAATGTGTACTTTAACAGTTTTTCAAAATTAAATATTTATCTATATATTCACACTTAAAATATATTACATACATGTTTACATGGATATTTGTATATTTATATATTAGAATGTTTAAAAATGTACTTAGCGCATAGGTATGCATGTATAAGTAGAAGGATTGACATGCTATCAATAAACTGTGCCAGTTATTTTATCTTGGCAATCAGCCTTTCAGCCATTCATATATACCGCCATATATCCCTTCAGATATTTATCAATACATCTATCAATAAATCTGTCAATATAAGCATGTAAGGCCAAACATTTAGCCAAACAACTAAATTGGTGGCCTTTACAGGTTTTTATTTAATTACTATTGTACACATTTTTATTATTATTATTATTATTATTATTATTATTATTATTAATAATAATTTATAATGTAAATTATTCCATAAATCAATGTATTCAATTTTTCATACTTTCCTCAACTCAAGACTCAACACTTCACTCAAATGAACTCTGTAACAAGCGTAACACTTTGGATATTTTAATAATTTCCTGAACAGTCAGTGCTTTCATAAAGTCTTTCAAAATCCATTAGAATGAATCTTATGGCCTCAAATCCTTTCCTTATAAGTGGAGTCAACTTGAAATGGAAACAAATAAAATCATTACAAATGATGGAATGATCCACACTGCTTTGTTTAATGCGATTACAAAGTCAAAAAATGAATTGAAAAGTTAGGAACTAGAAGAGTAACGTCTTTAGTTGGGCGGAGACCATAGCGGAACTCATGACGTTCTAATGACGTGCGTTTATTGTTAGTTGAAGTTTCGTTGACTACGAAACACGCGCTATCTAAAAAATTCATTTCTCGGAACTACATTTAGAACATGGATTTGCTTTGGGAAATAACTTCTTTTTTTATTATTGAAAAATGTGACTTTTGGTCATGAAAATCATTAATCATTGCACCAAATTTCGAATCAAAGTAAATGAAAAATTATCGCCAACAAATTTGCATGGTCAGATGGTTGATCAGACAATTAAATCTAAATCGAATTAACAAAAAATATTTCTAAGTGAAAGTCTTTCTGGTTGTTATAAGCATCCCATGAATATGCCAGATGAAGGATGCAACCAGATCTTCTTAGTTTGGATTAAATCCAATTTATATGAAAAAATTTTCAAACATTTTTTTGACAAATTTAAAGTCAATAATTTGACTTTTATTACAATAGAAAAGTATTAATAAAACTTAAATGGACAGACATCTTTAAATTATTTAAATTATTTAGAATTTGATGTTACAACATTTTTTAGATGTTGAAAATATTTTGATAAAATGAAAATACCTCAAAATTTCGATTAATGATAATAAAAATCACGAATTGTCTGCCTTAAATTTATATTAACTTTTATGAACTTTGAGTTTATTGTAACAACAATAACTACAAAAAAAGGTATATGAATTCTGAATATGCCAATTATTAATAGAAACGTCATAGTTGAGTTAACTCCATCAAATTCTACGTCATACTTTAAAATAATTAAATAAAATAATTGAATAAAAATTGTGCCAAAAGTTGTATAAAATAATAGAAATTCTAATTGGACCATGATTAATAATAATAATAATAATAATAATAATAATAATAATATAGATGATGATGATGATGATGATGATGATGATGAAACATTAGCCAATAAAATTCATTAGGAATGCTAAATAGAAATAATTTAAAAAATTAACCGCACAAGAACAAAATACCAACGATATTAAAATATTTTTTTTTAAATCTTAAATCTCTTTATTTAATATTTTTACATATATAAAAAAAATATATATATGAATAAGGAAAAGTTATGTCGCCATTTAATAATTTCTAACAAGAAATTCATACATTTCGGTTTTTTTTTAATAATTCCACAAAAATGTATAAATAAAAAAATTATAAAAATTAAATTATTTCGTAATAAATGACATGAATAAATATTGTGAAATTAATGTTTTTAATACATTTCATTTTAATTGCTCTTCATTATTGAAAATTCAATATAAAAATGATTCTTTGATTTTTGTTTTTTTTTTCTTTTTTTTTTTTTTTGGTTTTCTTTATGAAAACATTTTGAAAGCCCAAACGTTTTATGAAAGCTTTTGAGAAATATACAAAAAAAAAAAAATCAGAAATAATGAAAAAATTAATAAAATTATTTTAAAAAATTAATGGAAATTAATAAAGTTAATAAAAATGTTAGATCGTACAAAAATTTATAAACTAAAAATCATAAAGAAAAAAACTCAATAAAAAGTTTATAAAAATCATAAAGAAAAAACTAATAAAAGAATGAAAAAAATAAAAAAATATGTAAATTAAAATTTAAAAATTAATAAATTGAGAAGAATTGAAAATGCCATCGTTTTATTCTTCAATTTTTCTCATATATGAATTATTTTTATTTTTCTTTTACAATTTGTTTATTCTTAAAATAGATTTATAATATAAAAAAAAACTTTCCTAATGTTTTCTTTTTAATAAAAATTTTGCAAAACATTTCGCTTGAATGCAAATATTTATTTAAAATTTTTTTGATTTTATTTCATTTTATTTCATTTGAATTCTATGTCTATTTCTATTTTGAATTGGAAAACGTAGCAGCTACAACTGATAATGCAACTGTTACTGCTCCTGCCATTACTGCTACTGCTGCTGCTGCTGCTGCTGCTGCTGCTGCTGCTGCTGCTACTGTTGCTTCTGCTGCAACCACAAATCACTGTTTCATTGAAGCGTTCAATCATTCAAGTGTATCGAGCGTGTATTATTTTACCGTTGTGCACACCATCATACACATTTACATACAACATTTACGTTTACAATTACATTTACATTTACATTTACATTTACATTTACATTTACATTTACATTTACATTTACATTTGCATTTGCTTTGACTAGAACAGTTGTGCTTGCAATTCTTCGGTTGATTGTTATTATTATTATTGTTATTGCTATTTTAAGTTGTTATTTTAGTAGTTTTTTTTATTTTCCATTATTATTAGTATTATTAGTTCATTTTTTGTTGTTGTTGTTGCTTTTCATTATACATCAATGTGCAGTAGACTACTGAAGTATTTTGGCTTAGTGCCTACAGTTTGAGATTGTCGATGATGACGCACAACAAATCAAATTAAATAAAAAGGAGAAACTTTTTCTTCTGCCTTTTTTTCTCCTTTAACATAAATAAATTGAAAAGGCCATATATGTTTACTTGTGCCATGCTTCACAGAAGAAGAGCCTAGAATTAGGGACTTATTACAAATGGCGATTTCCTAAGTACATTAATTTCAAGGTCTTTCTTCCTACTTCTTCACTTTTCTTTTTATTGTAAATTTTCGCTGGTTCCAAATGAAATATTAGTTCAGAAGAATCAAGCTAACTGGAAGTAGGCTCATTCATGTCAATTTCTATACGGATTCTCAACTTTACCTCATCAGGCCAAAGATTTCAGTTGATGCCACGAGATCATGAGTTTTAAAGCTCTATGACGGTTTTGAACTTCACTTTATGGAAATTGTGGCATTTATATTTTGGATGATACTTCTACAAACATATTAACATGATTGAATTGATCGTTAAGCCTTTTTCCAGCAAAATTCTACACTTCCTTGAAGATTTGATTCATAAAGCGTAAAATTTGTCATACGTTTAAATTATTATAAAACTTTCTAGGGCATACATTTCTTAGACATTTTACTTAGCGGCCTTATCTTAAAAATCCAACAAAGAAAGGCTTTAAGATGATTTTGAATAAATGAGAAATACAAGCAAAATAATACAAATCGTTATAATTCATAAAAATATAAAATTCATGGCCGCATAATGAATTAGCTTCAATTTTCGGCAAGAGGAACAAATTTTTTACACATTTGATGGGTTTGATGCGTTAAATCCAAATGATATTCCTTTGTGATGGTCCAATCTTACAAATGGAAACGCAGTGCAGATAAAGCGGTAGATTAAAATAAATTTCATTTAAATGGAGCATACAACTTGTCACTTTCGTACTTCGTATTTAAAGTACTTGCAGTTTAATTATTATTTTTATTCTATAACAATTTAAATTAATAAATTTCTAGCTTTTGAGGGTGTAAATGACTTTGACAAATTGCAATATTTATATTTGGATAAAAATATTTTTTTTTCTTTATAAGCGTAATAAGCGCCTGTAAATTCAAAATGAATTAATTTACATTGAAAATTGAAATTATTTGAATCTATTAATATAAAGACATATAAATCGTGCAAGTCATTTTTTAAATATCCTACACCAAATTGCTTCATATGACTAAGAATTTGTGAAAGTAACTAACAAGACAAGAAAATAAAGTAAATAAATTACAAAACTTTAATGATTTGGAATGTTCTTTATATGGAAGAAGGTTCAAAAAATGCACTAGTCCGGCCTGAACTTTTATTTAAACATAACTCAAATAAAAAAAGGCAGACTGACGGACAGATAGACTTAAATCACTTCAGATAAAAATTTCGATTCAAATGATAAAAAAAATTAAGATCGAATACAAACTTTTTTCTACATGTTACATTTATCTACATAAATCGATTATATTTTTTGTAGGGTAAATTGTATAAATTATATAAAAACGACATGAAATTTTTTTTTATAAATTTCTTTTTTTACTTCTTTAGGTGAACATTCGAGCTATTTCCTTTTTCTGTTCTTTCTTTTTTTATTTATATTTTTATTTTTATTTTTATTTTTTCTATGTTTAACGTGATGGTTTATATGCAATAAGTGGAAATAGCATCAATACCAAAAACCAAAACGACTACAAACTTCAACTTCAACATTAACAAATGGCCCAACAATAACAAACAAATAAACAAATAAATAAAAAAACAAAATAATAAAGAACGAAACTGTTTCAAGTATTTTCACGTTACGGAACATTTAAATTTGTAATGCTACCGCGAAATCATAAAAAAAACGTAAAGTTAAGGGCCGCCGCTAATACTATTAACACTTTTTACATTAACTGATGGCATGGAATCTAAAGTAAAAAATAAAAAATAAAAAATAAAAAATAAAAAATAAAAATATATATATGTGCGGATGTATAATATATGGGTATTATAAGCATTTTTGTTTGTAGAATTTTTGGCATACGCTTAGATTTGTCTGTATCCTAAAACACAATAAAACAATAACACCATAATTCATAATATTGAATAATTGAATTTAGTTAACATAACATAATCTAACATCTTATGTTAGGAAAAGTGAAAATTTATTCAAAAATATGTATATACATATATATTTATATATATATATATATATATATATATATATATATATATATATATATGTTTAGCACTAACTAGATGTGATTATGAAAATTAATTAAAAACAAAATTTAAAAAGAAAACGGAAATTACATGTGTCTCTGTAATTATTACGTGAATTTCGATTATACTAAAACATAGATGGCACTGATTCACTCTCATGACCATCATTATATGCAAAATTTTATATATATTATACATTCATTATGTCTATTGTCCCAATTAACCATTTTTATATTCCAAATTCGTTTCCCAATAATTTTATGCCTATTTAACCATAAAGTTAGTCTGAAACTTATTTACCATTGCATTAAACTAATCCATATACAATAAAACATCCCCATATTATATTATTTTGAAATATAACTGTATTTTATTTTAAAATATTGTGTATGGCAACACTTTGTCATAAAACATGTGTAGGATTTAAGATTTAGATTTATAAAAACATTAGATTTAATGGAGATTTCTAGTTTTCAATGTATTTACAAATAAACTATAAATAAAATAAATAAAAACATTTAATATTTAAATTAATGGTTTTACAAAATGTTTGAAGTGAAATTTATTAAATGAATTGTTTTTTTTTTTTACTTATATAGACTTTAATTACCAGAATAGATAAGGCTGCATTGTTTAACTTGTGATTGTTTTTGTTGGAATATTTAACACGTAAAAAAGATCAATTATGGACGTAACCTTATTCCTGATATCCTCCTTATATGTCTTTTATACACCTTATATCAAAGTAGAGGAAAGCTTTAACATGCAAGCTACACATGACATTTTATATTTGAAGAATAATTTCACAGAGTATGATCATCATGCTTATCCAGGTGTGGTACCACGCACATTTTTAGGACCATTATTTATTGCCATTATAGCTAGTCCATTTATACTTCTATTTGAACAATTCAATTTCAATAGATTTTGGTCTCAATATGTAGGTAAACTAAAATGAATATGAATATTGTGCTTATAAAAACAAACATTTTATTTTTTTTTTAATCATAATCCATATATTTATAGTTCGCTTGATTTTAAGTGCTTTGGTATGCTTAGCATGGCAAAAATGGAAATCTGCCATAAGCAAATTATTTGGTGTAGATGTTGCCGTATGGCTGAAATTAATAACAATAACACAATTTCATTTTATGTTTTACATGAGCCGCACATTACCCAACATTTTGGTTTTACCAATTGGTAGGTTTTTTGAATTTTTATATTAAACAATTAAGCATGATTCCTTATGACTTTAAGAATTGAAATTAAATTTTTCTGGCCAATCAAATTAGATCTTTAAAAACAAAAATGCCAATTTCATTCAATATTAATAATTTCTAATTTGTTTATTTTTTCTTTTTTTATATTTATTTTAGTTCTATTATCTTTGTCATGCTGGTTGAATGGTCAATTGAAAAGTTTTATATGTTTAGCGGGCATTGCGATTTTAATATTCCGTTCAGAATTATTAATATTTTTAGGTTTATTACTTTTGTACAATATCATACAAAAACAAATCACTTTCAAAAGCGTAATACGAACAGCTATACCCGCCGCTTTATGTTATTTAACGATAACTGCATTGGTCGATTCATTTTTCTGGAGGCGTGTAGTTTGGCCTGAAGGTGAAGTATTGTGGTATAACACAGTACTTAACAAAAGTTCCAATTGGGGTGTATCCTTTATCTTTAATTTTATTTAAATCAGTAATTAGGGTAATTAAGGAAGTTAATTAGGTTAATTAAATTCTTTAATCCATTCTAATTTATTTCTTTCTGAAATGAATGTTCGTAGTACAATCTTGAATTTAGTAAATTGCTTATCTTAATGATGGCATTAATTCGTTGTTTAAATGTCAAAAGATTTGAAAACTCGTAAACATATTTTAAGTAAACCAATACTTTGAGATAAATCCTTAACTTATTTATATAAACAGAGATCACCATTTTTATGGTATTTTTATTCGGCTTTACCAAGAGGTTTAGCATGTACATTTTTCCTTATACCAATTGGATTGTATGTGGATGAACGTATACGACCCATAACTTTTGCTGCACTTGCCTTCATATTTTTATATTCATTTTTACCTCATAAAGAATTGCGCTTCATCATTTATGTGTTCCCCGTATTGAATCTAACGGCAGCCATTGCCTGCCATTATTTTTGGATACGCCGCATGAAAACGTATTGGCATAGATTTTTTGCTACTTGTGCGGCTGGTCATTTATTAATAAATATTAGTGTCACATTACTTCTATTATGGGTTTCCGGTACTAATTATCCAGGCGGTGAGGCGTTACAGCGGCTTAATTATCTAGAAAGTAATTCAAGTAATGTAGCTGTGCATATCAATAATTTAGCAGCACAAACTGGAGTAACAAGATTTTTACAAAATAACAAACATTGGATTTACTCAAAAGAGGAACATTTAAACTATACAAAAGAGGAATTAAAAGATTTTACGCATTTATTGGTGGAAGCCAAAAGTAAACACAACGCACACTTATGGCAAACGTTACAAGAAGATTTCATTACCTTAGATTTTGTTGATTGCTTTAAAAGCATTAATTTACAAAGTAATTCGTTCATGCCATTATTGCGCATCAAAACTAAACCATGTATAGCTATTTTGAAACGGAAAGAAGCTTCTAAAGAAGTATTAGATACCGATGTCTCTATTCAACAAAAACAACAAGAACAACAACAGCACAAACATCAAGTTATACAAAAGTTAAAAATTAAATCGCAAACTAGAAACCATAAGGAAATTGATGATGCTCAGAAACTTGAAGTTGTACAAATTAATGGAAATGAAGGGAATCAAATCAAAGTAAATGATTTTTCTAAAGCTAATGATTATTTAAATCAGGAAGAATACGATATTTTAGATAAATTAAATAGAAAAAGTATGAAAGAAAAGACTGAAAGTGAAATTGACTTACAAGACTTCAATCAATTATTCTTAGATGTACAAAGAAACCATCATTCAACAAATATGAAAACAAAGAAAACAAAGCGAAAACTGCGCTCCATTATAGAAGAATATTATGCCACTAAAGAAAGGGCGAAACAAATGGCAGCAGAGGAGATAACTAATGAAAAAATTTCGATTTCTTCAACTAAAAGTCAGGTAACTGTTGATTCCAGAAAATCAATGAAAATAATTTTGAAGCAGGAACGTATTAAAGACATGATTGAAGATATTTCCAAAATGGACTTAAAACAATTTTGCGATTTGGAAAGACTAACCACCAAAGATTGCTTAATTACAATTATTGAAAAATTGGATAAAATTTATAAAAATAAATCATGATTAAAAAGAAATATACTTCTTGTGTTTAAAATGGTTAGGTCACTTTTCTTTAAGAAAAAAATTAAACAAACATTAGTTTGATTTTCAATGCTAAATAGCAAATCTGAATAAGTTTTTTTTTTATTAAATAAAATTTAATATTTTATATTAATAAGCAAAGTAATGTAATGAATAAATTTTAATATAATTTTAAGGCCACATAAAACCGGCATAAAAAACAAAATCAAATATTAAACCCAAACCGGCCAGGCCAAGCGTGCTATAATAAAGAATTAAATCTTTTTGTCCACCTCTTAAAAATACCGGTAAATCACTTTTCTTTTGAAATTGCTTTTGTAAATTCGCCAATTTCGGTGGTAAAGTTGATGAACGTTTACCGCCAGAGCCAGTGGCATATTGTCTCATACATTGACGTGATAAATTTAAAAAATTACGCGACTAAAACAGAAAATTGAACAGAAAAATATATTAAATACAAAATGTTTGGTAAAGCAATTAGAAGGAACAAATTCTTCTCTTGGAAATTTACCATCAAATTATTCAACATGATTTTATAAGAATTTTATCCAACACTTCGAAGCTTTTGTTTTCGTTCTCCAGACACAATTAAATGAATTGAAACATACACAATTAAATGAATTGAAAGCAAAAAAAAAATAGTCAAATAGTTTGATAAGTTTTTCAAACCTACTTAATTAATAATTATGAATATAAATCAGTAAATATCAAGTAGAAAAGATAAAATTGAATACGAGCAGTTATTAAAATTAATCTATAAATCAATTTGAACGAAGAATTTCGAAACGTGAGGATTGAATATTTTATAAACAAACACATAACGAAAAGTTCTTAAGGATGAAACGTTCTTGCTTAAGGTTATCTTATCAAAGCACCATCTCAATAAAGAACAATAAAAGTAGAATCCCTGAGGAAACCTTTGCAGGCATTAGATCGCTACAAATTAACCTTTTAGACCTACCGCAAGTCCATGCCACTTGAGTCTAAAGTTAAAATTATTGCTTTAATGTTAATCAAATGAATTATACATGAAAATGATGGGATATAGCTTAATTTCTATATGGAGATAATAGCCAATACATTTCAGTATTTTAAGATAATTTATTATTAACCATTACAAATCTGCATATTTAAATAATCATATTTAAAATTTATTCTGGTGTTGGTGGATTAGCTAGCTCATAAAATAATTTTGCCATACCAGCAATACCAAGTAACCCAAGTACTACGGTTGTCCGATATAATACTTGATCCATGGCAGAACCTTTTAAAAATACGGGCTTTCCATCATCCTTTTGGAAATGTTCTTGAATTTTTTTTATTTCGAAATAACCTTTCGCTATTTCATCTTTGGCTGGATCTGCTTGCCGCACACTCGTTGTTGTTATGGTACGTACGAAAGCTTTTGATAAGCGCAACATTTTATTTAAATAATTTCGTTATACAGATTAATTATTAGTTAATAAAATGTTAATCTTACACAAATAGAATTGTTTAGTATAACAATTTGTTATTAATATAACAGTTAGCTATCATATGTAATTATGACAAATGCTGGAAAATATGAATAGCAGAGTTGCCAATATTACCGTTAATTTTTAGTAGAAAATTTAGTTGTCATATGACAAGAGCTGGAAAATTTCAATAGCAGAGTTGCCCTTCGCTTTAATAGTTTAAATATCGCTTAAAATACAAGTTCGGTACAAGTTCATTTACCTTAGAATTTGCTAAATAATGGAGTGCTTACTATGATGCACTATTATATATTTATATGGGAAATATTTATATGAAAACTTAAGGAATCAATACATTCAATGATTCAATTTCAAAGAATAATGCCATAAAATGTTTTAATTAACTGAAATATATGAATTATTATACATAGCGCCATATTTTTCCATATTTTGATATATCTACGGTGAAAATTTCCAGATTTTTAGACATTTAGAGTTAGGAAAGCTTATTAAATGCAGTTCCTTTTTGTTTTGTTTGAAAAACGCATCCATGGACTTGCCTTATGGACCTTTTCTTGGCTTCTTCTATCGCATCAAGATAGCATAAAATCGCAGTTTGGGGACAACTGTCTTAGAGTGTTAATCCTTTTTTCTAATTATTGATGAAAATTTATAAACGCGCATTAGACAAATAGGTTTGGCTCATTGGAAAATGAAAAAAATTCCAAATCATCTAAATATGCATAAAATGAATTCTTTTCATTCTTTCCTTTTTTCTTTTTGGAATTGTAAAACAGCATGGACAACTTAGAGTACACCCAACTCTGATATCTGTAAAATTCTACATATATTCCATAAAATTCTGTAAAGTGTTGCAATGACCACAACCAGCTCTGGTAATACAAAGAAGTTCTTAAACTGTTTATATCAATTAAAGGCTCTGGCAGGTGAAACTCAAATAATACCACTAAAAAATGGCATTAATATTGTGGGACGTACGAGAGAAACCGGCATTAAAGATTTGAAATGTTCTAAACGTCAGTTGGAATTGAAAGTAATTGACGAGCATGAACCAAAACTCAAGTTAAAAGTATTGGGCGTTAATCCTTGTGGTGTAAATGGTTTTATGGTTATGCCGAAAATGGAATGTGATTTAAAAAATGGTGATATTTTAGAAATCGTTTATGGTAGACATTCATATGAAGTTTTAATGGCCTCCAAAGCAAATGAAAATAATCATGTAGAAGTAAAAAAGATATTAAATGTTCCAATTAATGATGGATGGTCATCTGCAAATAATGGCGATGTCTTACTATTCACCAGTTCGGGAGTAAAAGCCTCTATGAAAATTGCGGGTTATGATTTGGATGGCACCATTATAAAAACAAAGTCTGGTTTAGTTTTTCCAAAAACCTGTGATGATTGGACTTTAAATTTTGATCTAATACCAAAAAAATTAAGGCAATTACATGAGGATGGATTTAAAATATGCATTTTTACCAATCAGGCAGGCATTGATAAGGGCAAAGTGGATGTGCAAGATTTTAAGCGCAAAATTGAAACCATTATTGAACGGTTGCGGGTGCCAGTACAAGTTTTTGCAGCTTTGAAAAATGATTTCTATCGAAAACCTTGCCCTGGCATGTGGGAATATTTGGAGAATGTTGCAAATGAAGGCCTTAAAATAAATACAAATGATAGTTTCTTTGTGGGTGACGCTGCCGGCCGACCAGAAATTGTAAAAGGTGTAACTAAACGACGCAAAGATCATTCCTTAGCGGATCGATTTTTTGCAAAAAATATTAATGTGAAATTTTTTACGCCCGAAGAACATTTTCTTAATGCGAAATGTGAAGTTTGGAATGCACCTGAATTTGATCCATGTGGAAATTTTGAAAATGTCTCACTTCTAGAGCCATCAAGTACGATATTATCAAAATGTACAAAAGAATTAATTATTATGGTGGGGTTGCCTGGATCGGGCAAATCACATTTTAGTCAACAACATTTACGTCCGCTTGGTTATACCGTACTCAATGCTGATACATTGGGCAGTGTAAAGAGCTGTTTAAAAAAATGTGAAGAAACTCTTGGTTGTGGCAAAGCTTGTGCCATTGATAACACCAATGTGGATGTGCCAAGTAGAAAGAAATTTTTGGAAATAGCAGAAAAATATAAAGTACCAAGTCGTTGCTTTGTAATGAATGTTACAGAAGCACAAATTAAGCATAATTTAGCATATCGCCAACTTATTGATAGCAAACATACCAAAATCAACGAGATAACGTTAAATGTTATGAGAAAGAAATTTATGGCGCCCAGTGTTGACGAAGGTTTTACAGAAATTGTTAAAGTTAATTTAAAACCAAATTTTCAAAATGACGAATGGAAACGTTTATATAAATTATATTTAATAGAAAAATATTAAATGCTTGCATTTAATCTAATGTAAATATACGTTTAGCTATATCATCGATAAGCCAATCCATAGCACCTAGTAATTTTTCACCTGTTACAGCACTAACACCTTCAACCAGCCAATGGTGTGTAGTAATGTTTTCCAATTGTAAAATCTGTTTTATTTCATTTGCTGTTAAGGCTCCAGGTAAATCTTGTTTATTTGCCAATACTAAGAGTGTGGCACCAGCTAATCTTTCCTCTTCCAATAATATATACATTTCTTGTTTACACATTTCAAGGCGCATACGATCAGCACTATCAACTACCCAAACAAGTCCATCCGTACATTCGAAGTAATTGCGCCAATATGAACGTAAAGATTTTTGACCACCAACATCCCATATATTAAGTGTATAACCATTATGTTCCAATGTTTTTATATTAAAACCTAATGTTGGTGATATCGTGTCAATCGGTTCACCATTAAAACGTTTCAGTATTGTAGTTTTTCCAGCGTTATCCAAACCTAATATTAATATGCGCATTTCTTTCTCTTTTTGCCGCATTTTTTTCAAAACAGTTAAAAATCCCATTTCTTTTTAATATTTCAATTCTTTATTTTTATAACTAAAAATATCCTTTAGAAATGATAAATACTTACTAAAGTATCTATTTATTATGAATAAGTGAAATGAAAACAATTTACATTATTGCCATATTTTTAGAAATTTACATTAAATTCATGAATGGCATTTCTGTACCATTGTTCATTGTTCCAATGAAAATTAACGGTTCAAAGCAATTTTACAGATCCGTTAAATCCGTTAAATCCGTTGAATAATGAATATTAATGAATGTTCAAATTTTAAATGAAAAGGTAGACTTTATTTTGCATATCGAAATGTTACATTTAGATAATAATTAATTAATGCGAAAATGTAAGTAAAAATTGATGTCGATTATTAGAAATAAACATACAACTAAAATGATAAATTCCATTTCTCAGTAAACGCCATTTATATTATTATATGAAGTTGCAGTATTATTATTTAAACGTAAATCTGGATGTCGTTGGGTTGATGATGGCATTATACCAGGTAAAGCTATACGGCTTCCGCTAATTTTTTCAGCTTCAATGCGACCAGAGAGATAGGAAGCCAAACGCTCCAGATAAGTATTTGTTAAAGTTTGTAGATTTATGTAAAATGTGCTTATACGTTTATATAAAGTTTCCGCCTCATCTTTTGACAAATCTTTCATTTTATTCAATTTAATAATCCTTACAAAACGATTATTAAAATAAATGAATAAATGTACAGCTTCGGTAGTCGTATGCGAAAGAGCTTTTGGTATATTGTAGGCCATATTTGCTCCAAAATTAATCATATGGACAATACGCCTGGCTGATTCGCGTGTTAATAGAACTAACAATTGTTCAAGTGTCGTCGGTCTAGCTTGATTTTCTGGTTCATCTTCACTTAAGTATTTCCATAATTCTTTGGCTTTTTGCAAAGCTAATTTTGGATCGGTCGTAATCAATTCAGCTGCATAAATTAATATATGTATGGCTTCTTTGCTTTGCTTTTTCAAGGCTCTAGCTTCAGCTATCGTCCTCTGAGTTAATCGACGTTTCAATTTACGTGAAAATCTATGACCATGACGAATGGCCTTCAGAGCGCCCTTTTGTGTCATTTGTATATTACTTTCATCATCAATTGCAGCTGTAAGAATAATTTTTATTTATTAAAATTTTCGAAATTTTATTGACATCTCTAAAATATGTAATTAAATTTAAAAAAAAATAGATAATTCTCTAGTGAAAAATTTAACGGCGAATGAAAAATTTTAAAAGAATACTTGTAAAAAATTTTCAATTATAATTTTCTTAATTAAAAATGTTTCATTATAAAATTCTACACGACAATCTTTTGAATTGTTTTTAAATAATAAATTAATTTAAAAATTGAAATTCACAAAAAAAAATACCCAAAATTACCTAATAATTAATTAAGTTAATTAAGTTAAATAATGTAATGTAATTAACATAAATAATTAATGAAATTAATTATTGTATTTATTCGATTAATGTAATTAATTAATGTAATTAAATAATGCAATTGATTATTCATGTAATTAGTTAATATAATTAATTAAGTAAATTAATTATTTACCATCTATTTGATCACCATCGATTGGCAATAAATATTTATCCATTAATATATCACCAGCTTTTAAAGCACCTTCAAAACGTTCAGCAGCATAAGTTGTTAAAGAATTTTCCAAAACAACATTACCAATCTGTTTTACCGAATCGGCACGTTTCAATACCGGTTTAACTAAATGATTCGACATGTATTCCTTAGTATTCCAATACATCTACAATTTAATTAATTATAATTTTTTGGTTTTTTTTTTGTTTTCTGTTTTTGTGATAATGCGACAACAATTTAAGAATAAATATAAAATTTTTTATTTTTGATTTTACCAATTCTGGTGGTAAATATACGGCCGGTATATGTTGCTCTAAAATATCTAAACTTTTACAAAAAACATTATCGAAACGTTTTAATGGTGCCTCAAATAATTTAACAGCCGGTTGTATCGATTGATAAGCTGATAATACAGTTAACTCGGCCGTTTCAAAATACCAATTAAAAAATCGATTAGATGTTTTCATTTTACTATAAAAACACTCAGCTTGCTTCAAACTTGTCTCAATTAATGGTATATTGAAGACACGATCCATACATTCCATACGAATTGAATATCTTTTCGGTGATGCAATTGCTAAAAGATTACCAATGCAACAACAACAAAAAATAAAAAAAATAAAAAAAATAAATAAAAGAATAGAAACATGGAAAGAAATTATTTAAAATTAATTATTTTTTATGGACTATCGAGCCATAGTTTCGAATTTAAATTTCTTCTCAGATCCGCCCCATCTGCCGAATATTCTCGATATTTTTTCTTTTTTCTTTTTTTTGCATAATACAACTTTTTGTATTCAGATAAAAAGTTTCACAATGGAATGAATAGGCCGGTATATTTGTATAATATAATTAATATGCAGAGTACCAACCCATTTTCTAATATTTCAAGAGTGAATCAAAAAAAAAAAAAAAGAAACAAAGAAAAAAGAAACAACAAAATTAAGGGAGATGCAATACACGCGTTACAACCACTTTAATTTTAATCTGCAAAGTAACTGAAATTGAATTGAAAATTCTTAATATAAAACCGCAATAATTTTTTTTTTTTTGTAATTTATTTAGATAAGAAACCGAAAATTATTTTTTTTTTCAATATTCTGCTTATTTTTCAACAATCTCAGATGACTCGCTTTCTCTTCTCCTTTCCTGACTTTCTCATTGCTTTTCACTCCTTCTCACTCTTTCCCTCTCTGTATTTTTAAATAACGCCATAATCATGAGTCTTGTGGATTCTATTCACAAATCAATTTTGAATTGAGTTACATGCAAAACCAAGCACTAATTTATTACAATGTCTTTGGAAATAAATACATTTATATGTACCGTTATTATAGACTTATACAAATACTAATTAATTAAGTTTATTATAAGATTATGTTACGTTTAATTATTAAGTGCTGCTCTCGGGATTTTTATGCTGATATGTTGAATTTTTGAAAATATCTTAGAAAAGGCTTTTGAATCAATCATTATAAACTAAGTTTAAATGGATCTAACTTAGGTTCTTTCATCGCTTGACATTTATATGCTTAAATTTAATATATCTCGAAACCTGTAACGTGTAGCATATACAAATAAATATAGATAAAAATAACGAACAATCAGTTTAAATACTTCACAATTATACGCGCAAATTGTTGCACAAACGTTTACCAGATTTTTATATGAATATATGTGTAAAATTGTTATCCATTATTCTAAAAGAGGAAGTTAATGCAAAGTTAAGAGTAAATATAACTATGATTTGATTGGTTGAGGACAATCATTAAATACCCTGCTTCCACCTTTGCTTTGCTTAGTAATATTAGAAAGTCAAGACTACCAGAAGATTGTGCCAAGAAAGTTAAATAAAAACCAAAGAAGGAATTGTCGAATTATTTGAAAAGTTTGTTCCTTGATTGCTGGGTTTTAAACAATGGTCCAAAAAATAGTCCCAACTGCAGGAAATTTAATTTAATTTAATTTACTTTGCCTTGATTATTTAAAAAAAAAAAATTTTCTCATTCAAGACACGCCCATTACAATAGCTGTACAATTTCGACTTGTGTTTTAATTAAATAAATAAATGAACAGATCTCACAAGAGCATTTGAACAAAATGGATTACATCCATTTAGAAAATGACACTGGACTGACCGATGTAATAAATGAAGGGTCTACATTTAGTCGCATAAAGTTTCAGTCTTTTTGTATCACAAAAAGCTGAAAATATAAAGCTTGCCTTTACTGAAACTTTGTTTTTTTATTTACGTGATTTTATTGAAAGTTTATCAAGCAATAGAAGAATATAAAACAAAAATAAAAACAAAAAAAGAAAGAGTTAGTCTGAATGTAATAATTTAATACTCTCTCGTATAAGTAATACAACAACAATATGTAGACGATGATAATGATGGCTGAATGGATGGAATGACAAATATTAATGTCCAACATTATTATTATTATTATTATTATTTTTTTTTGTTCATGTTTGTTTTGCTAAACGGTAAAGTGGCAATCGCACTTTGTACTTAAATTCCCCTTATCAAATATGTGTCTTTTTTTCGCTTATTGTATTTTCACATATTTCTTTTATAATTAACGTAAACGTATTTATCAATATATATTCCTTTATGCAGTACTTTCCATTTTATTAGTTATGTTTTTCAATTGATGAGAAATCACAGAAAAATCACACTACTCAAGAAAATTAAATTTAAAATAAAAGAAGACAGTAAAAAATTTTCTAATTGATATGAAAAGTTTGCTGAACGAAAATGATACCAAAACATCCATTGACATGGATAAAATTTGGTACTCCTATAGAAATTGCAGTGCAACGATTCTCATTCAAAAATTTATTTTAAATTTCGATCTTTCACACGTTAATGCTTTGTTTTGCTTTTTTTTTTGTAATGAGGCCGCTTGTCCTTTAACCCTTTAATTGGTATTTCTTTCGAGGAATTTTTATTTCCAAAAGATGCGATCAGCAGTTGCTTTTTGTGTGTTAAAGCAAATGAACAATGACTTATGGTAAACAATATTTTAATGAAAGAAATGTATAATAATCTTCTCAGTTAATCCTGTAAAGCACTGTGCAACACTCTAACTATTCAAACGTTTCCTTAAGCGTCTAATTTAGAGAAGTTCAATATTCTTCACTTACCTGAAATGTGCCAGGTATATAAAATGTTGATTTTTGTGTATATTTTCAAAGGAGTCACATATCCTTGAAATCCACAATTTTATTATTATTGCACAGAATCAATTCTGAAAAATGTATTTCTGTAATATTTTAATTCTTCTATACTTTCTTTAATATCATCTAAACTGCGATGAGCAAATTTTTTCAAAGGTGCTTGAGCGTATACTTTAGGGCACCAGCGTCCACATAATTCTTTAATTGTAGATACATTAATTGTACGATAATGTAAATAATCATTTAGTGAAGGCATGTGAATTGCTAAAAAAACTCTATAAATATTAATATAAAAGGTAAAATAAACAAATATGAAAAATATAAGTGATTGATTGTTAGACTGCTTAAGTTTATTCATGCATACTTATCCATATAAACCGAATTACCAGCCAATGGACATTGTTTTTCTGGTATATGTTGCTTTAGGAAATCCAATAAAAGTTTTTCACCTTCCATTAGCGTTAGATTAGAATTTAAAGATTTCTCAATTAAACCGGATTTTTTATGATGCTCTTTACACCATTCGTCCATTTCATTCAAAACTTTGGAAGTTTGTTTAATTACAATACAAGGTCCTTCTGCTCTTATGTTTAAATCCTTATCAGTTATTAAGCAAGAAGCTTCCAATATATGATCCTTCATAAAATCTAAGCCCGTCATTTCTAAATCCATCCACACAATATCTTTGCATACCATATTTTTTGTTGAATATCTCTTTAATTGTAAACCAATATAGTTTATTAATTTTAGTTGTATTTTATTAAATTTGATTAATGTCATAATTAACAAATGTCATAATATCATAAATAAATATCTCTGTTATTAATTAAAAATGGCTAGGAGAAATGTTATAGTTTGATTATATAAAATTTTACAGTTTTAAAAAGCAACTTAAAGAAGTTTTTCTAGATATTTTAATATTCTCTTGAGAAATATACAAAACAATAGTAATTCAAAAGGTAAATAACATAGTGGAGTAGGCTAACAAACATATCACATATGTACAAAATGTAAATTAATCTTTAGAATTAGGTTATTGGCTATCAGTTAAGTTATTTAAAGTTTTTTAAGATGAATATTACACATTATGTGTAAATAATGTAAAAAAATTTTAATGCAAGGTTTTTAAGTAATTGTAAAGTGCTTGAATTTCATATTATTTATTGCTTGATTTTATAGTATTCGGACTTGATTTGCATCATATATAAATACAATAAAATTATATAATCCAACTATTACAACTATAATATATATATATATAATAATATTTATTTTGACGTCTATTTTTTTTTGTTTCTTAAACTTATAATAAATTTTTATCTGTGCATGAATTTACTTTGTGATTAATTAAAATAAGAATATAAAATTTAGGAATATAAAATTAAACGACAGCATATCTGAAATCTTCCAAAGGCACTATGTTCACGTCGAGTAAGGCCGATCAGCCAAGTACATCAAAAGATAATTTCGATGATTTTTATACCGAAGTAAGTTTTTTTCTTTTGGGTTGTGTTTTGGCGGAAAATGTAACAAAAGTGTGAAGGACCACGACTTATCTGTTTTTTTTTGTTTGTATTTTTTTTTCGTACATTATGAACGTTTGTGATCATGTTGCGCGAGCCATGTGGTGTTATAATTGATCTGCTTATATTTAATATATTCTGACCTATATTCGCAGGTTAAAGAGATAGAAAAACGCGATTCTGTATTAACACCTAATCAACAAATTGATCGTTTACTTCGTCCAGGTTCTACGTACTTCAATCTCAATCCGTTCGAGGTGCTTCAAATTGAGCCAGAGGCAACCGTTGAACAAATCAAGAAGCGTTATCGGCAATTATCCATCTTAGTGCATCCAGATAAAAATCAAAATAATAAAGATCGAGCGCAACAAGCCTTTGATATAATAAACCGTGCATGGAAAACTCTTGAAAATGATGTTACGAGAAAGAAATGTTTGGATGTGTATGAAGAAGCCAAAGAAAGGACAGATCATATGGTAATTATATGAATTTAGAAAGTAAAATTGTTTGATTGGATACAACTTTTAAAAACTACTTATCTCTACACAGAGAATTCAATGAATAGTGTGTTATGCCAACTATCGGAAGTCTTGTGCCTTAATGGAAATCTCAAAATGCGACAAATTCTAAATTTTAAAAAATTGCCTACGATTTCCGTTGTAACAATTTTTGCTAAAAGAAAATCTCATAAATTGGCAATGCTTTTATTAAACTGAGAGAATAATTCTAAAATGGTTTTTCAATAGAATATAAATTTGGGTGGGAGACATTTCTGTCTATTGAAGTTTATTTAAATGTTTTGTCAACTGTTTGAGAACTGCAATTTAAGTACAAATTTACATGAAATGGACGGAGGGGAGAAGTAACTGATAGATAGCCAAAATTTAGAAGATAACTTTGAGTCCTTTAGCTCTCTATACAAATTTGCATATTATTTCAGAAAAAGAATTTGCAATAATGTTTACTTTTTTATCCAGATAAATGAAAAACGTAGAAAAATTAAAAAAGAGAGTAAAGAGTACGTGGGTATACCTGAAGATGATCCAATCAAATATAAACATGCGATTTATGTGATGACAATGAAATTATTCGCCGATATGGAAAGGCGACGACAACAATTAGATCAGCGTGATCAAGAGGAAAGAAAACGTAAACGCGAAAATGAAATTGAAGAAGAGGAAAAACGTAAAATGGAAAAGGAATGGCAAAAAAATTTCGAAGAGTCACGGCAAAGTCGCGTAAATAGTTGGCATGATTTTCAAGCAGGCAAAACGAAAAAATCGAAAAAACAGAAGCGTATGCATGGTATGATAGTACCACCAAAATTTAAACCGGAGTCCCGGTAAGGTTAACGCTCTTAAATATTTTGCAGTCATCAGCGCATTATAATCATTCGTTTTATATATGAAAATGTTAAATAACAAATTATTTAACAGATAAAAAGGAAACAAGTAAAGTTTTTCTTTGATTTTATTTATTTAATTTACATATACATTTTTTTTTTTGAATACAATTATAAACCATACTCTCCCATACTCATTTTCCTACCCCTCCCGACTCTTTTTTTTTTCTTTTTATTATTTTACATTTTTATTTTTAATTTTAAGTAAAATTAATTCTAAGATTATACTGGATGGAGTAGATGGTCTCGGGTTATCATTAAAAATATAAAAATTTGTAATTTTTTTTTACACACTTTGTACAATTATAATTTAACAAAAACTATCGATAAAGTATTGTAAAATCATAATATTTTAATGAAATATTTTATAATTATGATAATTAAAAAGTCGTATACAAACTGGCCGTGAAAACAATATCACGTTTTATAGCATCAGATGCTTGCTCCATTTTATGTTGTAAAGCTGGATTACCTATACGCATTGCAGCTGTTTTCACATCACGTATAGTTTCATCCAATTGTTGGATGCAACGAACGATAATACCTTCTTGAATATCAGTCAATTTCATAATTTCAGCAAATGGCTTGTTGCGTGCCCATTCATAAACCACTTCCAATAGACCAAAATTTAATCTCCCTTCAGATTCAGCAACAGTTCGATGTTTTAATTCTTCCGCTAATATATTATCGCTAATTTTTTGAAATTCCTCCACATGCTTTAATAATATAAGTTAATAAGAATTTTATTTAGTTAGGGATTCATATCTTACTACTTTAAAAGAACAGAATATTCTTTTCAAATGGAATAATAAATGGCTGAATATGATTCAAAAATACATAGTAGCAATGATGATTTATATTGAGAAGTAGCGCTGTACTGCTTACCTGTTTGAATTTATCTGGTATTTCGCAATCAGTTTTCGCCCGGAATACCAAGGCCGATAATAATGCGGCAATTTCAGAAGGTTCTAAATCTTTAAATATGTTGCCTAATATTAATTCTGTTATCAGTAACTCATTTTGACCCATTTCGCAAGCAACTTTTCCCTTTAATGTTTACTGCGGTTGGCATGAAACATAACAAAAAAAAATTGGTATGAAAATTATATTTTTCTAAGACCAAATCTTGGTTAATGCGCAACCTAGGCACTCTATTTGGTAATTTTTTAGGCAGACAGGTAATTCACAGTTGCAAGTATAATACAAAGACCTTAATGTTTCTACATAATTTCAGTTTTTCATCTGAATCAAAAACGATGAAGTTTTACTTAAAAAAGCAAAGATGTTCTCAGTTTTCGTTGCCCTGTGGGTATCTCCTTTAACTAAACTCATTTTTCACCCCAATAAATGCACATGGATTTTCAATGTTTTAGCTAAATTTAAGCTCTTTTTTGCGATCGGAGAATTGCGACATATGTATAAACGGACAGACGTATTCAAGTGAATTCAGAATTTTATAGAATACTTATACGTATTTTGTGGGATCTTTGAAACTTTCTTTTACGTGTCACAAGCATAAGGACTAAACAAGTACATCCCCGATTTCCGGGTGATGATTAGGATAAGAAAAAAATCAATAAAAAATATTAAAAATTCATTTAAAAGTAGTATTAATTGAAACTAACCTTCATCTCTTTCATCAATGTACTTTAAAGCTTTTAAGACAGCCAATTTATTACAATAATCCGGATATAACGATAAATTTTGATGAGAATTTTTAAATTTCAATTCTTCTATGTGACGTTCTAATAGTTTACGTTCGTAAATAATTTTAAAAGCATTTTCGAAATCCCCATAATTTGTGCATGGTATAATTTCCTTTAATTGCTTTTCTAAATAATCTAAATATTGTACTTGTAATAATTCCGTATTACCAAGATTAAGTGTTATTTCTTTTGTCACATTAAAATAACTTATAGAATCCGGATCGGCATTATATTTAGCATTAAGTTGTGTTAGTTCAGTTAATACTTTATTAATGGCAGCATTTGGGGCAATATCCTTGAAACGTTCCATTTGTCGTTTCTCCCAATTTTGTATAATTGCATCAGCTTCAATTTTTATTGAACATTTCGTAATGCCTAGAAAATTTATGGCTGTCACGTCGAGTATTGTATGACCATTTATGCCATCCGGATGGAAAAATTTATGTTGTGGTGTTAAGGCTAATAATTTATAAAACATATCACTACGTTTAGCATCATCCTGTAAACATATACATTTATAGAAAATTGTACATTTTATAGAACATTGTTTTTATTGGGTACATAATAAGTTGAATGGGATGAAAGGGTCTAATATTTACGTCAAATGGTGTATCAATTTTTGTTTGATGATCTAATACAAGTACACGATATAATGTCTCTTTAGTCGGTACATGTTTGATTAGCAATAAAACAGCCAATTTGTTACAATGTCTGCCATAATTAATCATAACAACACGGCCAACTTTCAATTCTTTAACACTTAAGACATTCGGTGGATTCAATAAAGATTTCTATACATACAAAAAAAAGAAAAAAAAAGATAAAAGCATTATTAGCCTTAATGATAATGTCTTAAATGAATCCAAGTGATCAATATTAACTTGCCATTAATCTTTGCTTTTCTTTTATATATTCAACACCTAAATCATGAAATTTACATAAACCTTTTAAATTTTCATCCAATTCGGGCAATTGTGAGAACTCATTTTGAGCCAATTCTAATTGCTTCAATTGAGCTGGCATTTGTAATTTTTGATTAAATTCTTTAAAGCTGAATTGCATGATATCTTCGACTTTAATACTTTCAATGCGCAAACATGTTAATATGACAGCGTAACGTAAGATAAATTGTGATTGTAATTTCTCCGGTTTACCTAATATCATGGCCCTCAAATCAGCAGCCGATGGTACTGATGCTTTACATAACAATATAACAGTGCCATTTTCATCATGCCCACGACGTCCAGCTCTACCAGCCATTTGTATATATTCAGCTGGCTTCAAATTTCTAATCTGGTTGCCATCATATTTATGATTTGAATCGAATATAACAGTTCGAGCGGGCATATTAACACCCATGGCAAATGTTTCCGTAGCGAATAATAATTTAACTAAACCAGCTTGAAAAAGCATTTCGACAATTTCTTTAAGTATGGGTAATATACCCCTATGATGAATGCCAATGCCACGACTTAAAGAATCTTTTACGGTAAGCACTTGTGGCAATATACGATCTGGAGGCTTCAATTTAGCTAAGCATTGATTGAAGAACATTTCCACTGAACCCTTCTCTCTGGCAGTATTTAAATCTACAGATTGTAAGAGCTAGAAAAAGTCACCATAAATATTATTATCAAACATTTAGGAATAAAGAAAGTAGAGGCCAAGTTAAAGACAAGTTAAAATTCTTACTTGAGCATTAATATCACAACGATTTCTTGATAATGTAAATGCAACAACTGGTAATTTATCGTTACGCTTTAAAAAATCGACCAATCCAACCCAAATATTTTGATCCTGCTTCACTGTAGTCGTCATTTGAGGTTTTTTAGGTCCAGTGGCTACATTTTGTTTATTTTTACTTTGTATAGCCTTCTTTTTAGCCACTGCTAACTCATAATTCTCTTGAAGAAAAACACCACTGGCATTCACTAACAGTGTTATATCATCTTTACTTTTGCCACCAGCTCCCGTGTAAAGGTAATGTAATAATGGTACTGGTCTCTTTAATGTACTTATAACAAAAACTTTACGTTTCTTGGTGCTACCTACCCAATTGGCTAATTCCATGGTATTTGGTACGGTGGCACTTAGCATTATAATATTAACATGATCCGGTAAAAGTATTATAACTTCTTCCCAAACATGACCTCTCTCCGGATCATTAATATAATGGACTTCATCAAATATCACATATTCTAGATCTCTAGTTACATCACTGCCACAATATAACATTGAACGTAATATTTCTGTTGTCATTATGAGACACGAGGCGGTAGGATCAATTTGCAAATCGCCTGTTATCAAACCGACATCTTTAAAAGTTTTCTTAAAGTCACGATACTTTTGATTTGATAAAGCTTTTATTGGTGATGTATAAATGGTACGTGTTAAATCACGTTGGGATAATGCTATGGCATATTCTGCGACAACTGTTTTACCTGCCGAAGTATGAGCTGCCACAAATACATATTGACGCTCTTCCAACTTTAATATCGCTTGCTTTTGGAATGTATCTAAAGCGAAATTGTATTTTTTTGCGGGGCATGGTATTCTTTTATCAAAATCATCTATATTTTGCTTGGTATCTAACATTTCAGCCCATTCTGTACGATTCATTGGGTGTTCGGTGGTTGTTGATGAAATCTTTAAAACAGTTTCCGTATTTTTATCTTTCATGCTGTCTTCTAATTTTTGAAATTGCTCACCATTTTGTAAAGTTAATTCCACGGTAGTAATGGCAGTATTATCATTATTATCATCATTGTTATTTGAATTTTTTGAACTTTCATTTAATTTATACCATTCTTGTACATCCAAATCTACCTCTAGAGTTTTTAGTAAATTTATACTTTTATTATTATCGGTATAAAATAAACTATTTCTAAAGTCCTGTTCCTCTTGTTGATTGAACTTATTATCATGTTCATTGTTAAAATCATAACCATACTCAAATCCTGGTGGTAGCGTTAATAAGTCCTCATCAATTTGAAAATCATTTGAACTTAATTTATTAATTTCATCATCTGTGTCATCAAAACCACCTGGCCAAAATGGACAATTCGCAGCAGATCCTCTGATGGCCTCCTCTATTGCATTCGGTTCACGTCTCATACTAGTGGAATTTTTTGCATCAGCACCTACATATTCCAAATCAATTTCAACAAATGCCTCTATTTCACCCGTAAATATATTTCGTTTAGGCACTAATTCTGTACTTTGTAAACCCGGTGGTATATGAAGTAAACGCATTTCATCAAAGACACGCGGTATTATATTTGGCAATGGATTATGGATGGATAATTCTGGATTTACTATATAATTTCTTAAGCGCTCTTCATTGATTTCACCCATTTTCTTCGATAATTACAATCCCTTTATTATTTCGACTTTTTCTACCTTTTTTCTCTTTTTTTTTTTAATTTGTAAGAAAAATTAGAGTGGGCTCTATTCGCTTTACAAAAAAATTTACGAATATCACATATATTTTTGTTGTAAAATATATGTGAATGTTTGTAACATAACAGATGTTACGATATATATAAGTAAAAATGAAAATAGGAATACAAATAGAAAAACGTAATTACAAAATTTGTTTTAGCAAATTAGTTTTTACAAAGCCTGCATTTCGGTAAATAAATTTATATAAAATTTTGTGCAATTTTCATATGGACGAGGTAATAAAAGATTGCGTAAATTTCTTATTGGTTTAGCCATGTTTATACAATTTAGACAAATGACTTCAAACGAATTCATAATTTATCATTTATAAAAATTGTAAAAGAAAAAAGAAAGTACAATCGAATAATTTGTATACTAAAATGATTGATTAAATCTCAAGTTTAAACTTCAAATTTTAAATGTTTACTTTAATTTTCGCCGTTTTTACTTAATTTGTCGTAATTTTAATTATTTGATGACGAGTACAATTTCGTACTCTTCTTTCATATTTTTATTTGGCAAACAGCACACAAATTTTAGCATGCATATAAAAGTTATAAAAGTATATAAAAGTTCATTACCTTTTTTGTTTCAGAAATTTTTGGAATAATTAAATCATTGTCGTATGTAGTTGAACAAATTGTAAATTTTAATATGAAATATTTTGGTGGTATTGAAGGTGGTGCTACTCAATCTAAATGTATGATAACGGATGATAAGGGTTTTATATGTGCTTTAGTTACTGGTCCTGGTACAAATCATTGGAATGTGGGTATACCTGAAGTTACCAATCGTGTAGGCGACATGGTGCAAAGGGCAAAAACCGAAGCAAGTATACCCCAAGAAACACATTTAGCTAGTTTAGCTTTAAGCTTAAGCGGCTGCGAAGAGGAAGCTACAAATAATGAATTGGAACGTTCGATTCGCACGAAATTTCCGGATTTAGCTGATAATTATGTTGTAAGTACTGATACAATGTGTGCTATATTTACAATATCATCATTGGGTGGTATAGTGGCCATAGCTGGCACAGGCTCGAATACATTACTAAGAAATCCGGATGGCACTACATACACTTGTGGCGGTTTTGGTCATTTCATATCAGATGAAGGCAGTGCTTTCTACATATCACATCGTGCCATAAAGACCGTTTTTGATGATATGGATGGTTTTCGTAAATGTCCACATTCCACGCAACGTGTTTGGACATTAATACAAGATTACTTCCATGTTAAAACGAGACGAGATATGTTGCCACATTTATATGCAAATTTTGATAAAAATTTCTATGCCGGTTTATGTAAACAGCTTGCTATGTTAGCTGAATATGATGCCGATCCATTAGCATTACGTTTATTTGAAGATGCTGGCTCATGTTTAGCAACTAATATTATAGCATTATTACCTAATGTCCATAAAGATTTAATACAAGCACACAGTTTACATGTACTTTGTGTGGGTTCGGTATGGATAAGTTGGCCATTACTAAAAAATGGCTTTCTTAAAATGTTTAAAGATGTTCAATTACCATATCGTATTAGCTTATTACGTTTAACAAAGGAAGCTGCACTTGGCGCTTGCTATATGGCAGCAAATGCCATATCATTTAAATTAGCTTGTAATTATAGTCTTAATTACACAATTTTCTATCGGTATGAAACCGAAAAAAAATAAAGGAATATTCCATTGTCTTATAATGTATAAATATAAATAAGGTCATGTAAGTATTAGTAAATGATTCATTGTCTGTTTAAAGCCATTTTTATAAATATAGTTTCGTCACCGGCCTCAACATTTTAACACTCAATAGTGAGAAATGAAAATACAGTAACTGTAATACAATATTTGTATATTTTTATAAATTTTTTAAATGATTTTAAATAAAAGAGTAAAGTAAAAATTAATAAGTTTTATTATTATCAAATTGGTTTTATGTATTATACAAATATAAGAGATTTCACTTATCAAAAAAAGAAGAAATGGTCGATCCTTAAAATCGTTATCGTTAAATGTAATTGTAGGATATAAAAGTGTATGTTGGCCATTAATTATTACTACATTTAATAATTTTTAGTATTTTGTTAGTCTAATTATTTAAACTTTGCCGTAACTTATTAGGATCTTGATAATGTGATGATATAACTGATGGATGTTGCGGCGGTGGAAAACAACGTACATGTTCCACATTGGAGCCTTCAATATCGCTACCTTTCAAATATTTATTTAATATAGCAAAAATTTGTGAATTTAATACTTGAAAGCGTCTTATACGATCAACCATACGTTTCAGTTTAATGCCTTTAACATCTTCATCTTTACCATCAACACGTTGGACACGTAATATATGATAACAAAAATCTAATGCTTCAAAACGTCTTTGCTGATTTAACAAGACAATCATGGCACAACCGGCCCAATTAAGGCCTTCACCAAATAATTCTTCAATGGTATATTCAGTGCCACGTACTGGTATACAATAAACGAATTGCAATGCTGACCATAAACGATGAAATTCAGAACATTCATCGACATGCATAATACCATTTGCTGGCGGTGGTCCACACCAAACTGGATCATCTAAGTAGCTTTTAATACGATTAAGTATAACTTCGAAAATGCTTAAGCCGCAACATAAACGTTCACGCGTTAATAAATCACCTTCACGTGCAATCATTGCTTGTTTGGCCGTGCCCAATTTTTCTACATTGGAAACAATTTGTAAATTGGCAAATTGAGCTTCTAAACGTTTCTGTTTGGCTTCGGGCTTTTCATTTTCTGCAATGAGCATATTACAAATTTTCAATAATGAAATTACAAATTAAATAAATAATTAAACAGAATTTCTAATAAAAATCTAAATCATTAAGAGGGAACTTTAAACAAGAAACTAAAATAAGAATTGAAGAGACTAAAATTTATTATAGGTAAATTACCTTTACAAAATGGCCTTGGGAAAATATTTTGAAACAATGCAGCATGTAATAAATCGCATACTTCTTCTTGAGACAATGCTTGTTCAATTAATAAACAAAATATAACACAATTGCCAAATTCACGAAATGATTGAAATAGTTCAGTTTTAGTGTCCGGATATTGTACAATGTCAGTTAAATGTGCTTGATAATAACTTAATACACCAGGTGAACCATACTCGCAACGTGGCAATTTACATGATTTCGGCATAGCGCCCATTAAGGTTTTAGTAAATTGTAAAAGGGAGCCTTGTATTAATGGCTTGACAATATCTTTTAAAATAATGTCCATAACAACTGCAATGCCTTGATAACCCAATAAACGGCACATGGCATGAAAATGTGGTGCACCAACAAAACCGCTATATTGGCCATATTGTGTTGAGTAAGCTGCATTCAATTGCTTTGAGCCCCATAAATAATAATGAGACATTTGTGACGGTTTTTCACGTTGCATGGGTTGAGCCGAAGCTAAATTCACTTTGCTACGTACAAATCTATAAATATATTGATAAAATATTGATATAAATAATTAAGTACTTTAAGAAATATCATAATTTTGATATTGATATTGATAATAACTAACCGATTGGTGGCAGCATTATAACAATAATTCACTAAGAAATCATAATTCAATTCGACAAATACATGTAATGTAATACGTCCATATGGGGCCAATACATTATGATTCGCTTCTTTGACCATGGCCTCATAATTATCTAATGCCAAATATTTACCCAATAGCTTGTGGCATATACGATTGCATTCTAACAGTCCTTCTAACTCCTAATGGAAATAGAGACAACGAGAGACACACAATGAGAAAGGCCAGATAGAGATTGTTAAAGAGACTTCAAAAGTGAAATGTATGTAGAGGTGGAATAAAAGAAGGAAAATTTCTTACGAGAGAGAAAGAATGTGTTATCGAGTGTGAAAGACGGTGGCAGAGGTAAAATAAAGGAGCATTCCACTTGATTTTATTTTAATTTGGAAAATGCTTCATCTTATTTAGAAGAATTTTTATTTGAAATATTACTTACTACAATGCCAGTTATATCATTACCCTCAAAACGGCTAATGGCCAATTCCACACTGTTATGCATATTAGCATTAATACGTTGTGTTATTAATTTATTTAAATCAATGGAACGTCCTAATAATTGGACATGTCTTTGTTTTAATAATGTTTCATAACGATTATTACGTGGATAAGAATGAAAATTGAAACCCAATACTTCACATTCCAAGCGAAAACGTTTATCCAAAAATATACTGCCAGCTAATTGTTTATAATGAGCAAAAATTTGTTCACTCAATTTATAAACGAATTGATCGAAACATAAATTAACTTCTGCTTCAACTTCATCATATAAAAATTGCTTACGAAATACTGTTAAAGCATAATGTGCCGAGTCATTATATAAATCCAATGGATATAAAACGAATTCCATCATTGATGGTTCCTTTGTTTGTAAAATGTGATCAGTTAAAATCCATGGCATTGACATTTCTATGGGAAATTGTATACGTTTCTCCATAGTAATTAAATCTTTACATTCTTCATTATGTTGATGTTTTACCATACATTTATTAACTTTACGACCCATAGTCATCTCTAAATAGAATTCACGATACCATAATTGTGATAAATCGCAACATTTTTGTAATGTATCACTAAAATTTAATAGATAACTCCAATAAAATGATGTTTTGTGGAATGTATCAATTTGCATTAGACAATTGCCATCAATATCTTTACGCAATGTACGTTTACCACCACTTTTATCAGCTATTAACGATTCGAGCATTGTACGTATCATATATAATTGCGTAGATGATGGACCAACATTTAAACGTGGCACATGAATACGAAAACCACCATCTGGATCTTTTTTACCTTTTGTAGCTGGATCATCATTAGGTTCATGACCTTTTTGCCAATCAGCTGCCGTCTCACGCACTGACATTATTATACTACGTATTAAATCTTTTTTATTCTTAACAGCTTTACGTAAGGGCTCTCTCAATGCTAATTGAACAAAATCTTGCAATTCACCATAAATATTGCGTCTAATTGCTTCACATAAGACGGTCTCAATGCGTGCCATTAGCACCTGTAAGCCTTTAATCATGGCAATTACTTCAATTAAGGCAAACTTCTCTTCCGATGTATAATTATAACGTGTAGCCCTTTCATATTCTTCTGCTTCAACAGGGCATTCTTTATTCAAATGATGATCAGTGGGATGTAATAATTTCCATGAATATAATTCTGTTACAACGCTAGTCCATTCTGATAATAATTGCAAGCCACGTAAAGCTAAATCCGATGTGGCACGATTTTCATTATCTGTAGGATTTTCTTTAACGGTTGTGGTTACTTCGTTAGTGTAACGTGCCAATTCTGATATATATTTAACATGATCCTCACGTATTTGCGGCAAATGTACCATTAAATCAGCTTGAGGACTTATAGCTGTTGACGTTGACAATGGCCATTTACTTTGATCGAAATGTTTACTACATTTTATGTAATTGAATGGTGCGATTTGCATATCACCAAATAATGGTACAACCTCTAGATTTTTAAATATACGATCGATACGATCTAAACGTATCTTTTTCTTTTGATCCAATTTATTAATATTACATGCCTCACTATCCATAAGAAACAAGCCAAAACCCATTACTTTGACTAGCATATGTTTCTCTTCTGGTGTTAAATACATTTTCGTTTCAAACATATGTACACATAAATTAACCACATCGGATAATAGATCTTCATAACCAATAATCTTTTCCAACGTATCTTTAACTGTATCCCGTATTTTATTTTGTGTTGCCAAGAACAATGAAAGATTTTGTGATTCTTGTAATGTGTGCGAATCGGACATTACTTTGAGAAATTGGGCTGCTCTACGATATGTACTGTAATCGTTTTTAACACTTGATTTCATATTTTTTAATTCATCCAGTACAGCAAACATATTAATAAATCGGCCCAATGTTAATAAATAAGCCTCCGAGACAAAGTCTTTACGCTTCTCGGTATGGCATAAACGTTTCACTTCACCGGAAAATGCTTCGATAGCTTTACGTTGAAAATACATGAAATTTAATAATTTATTAACTTCGGGTGCTAATACTTCAACTGTTTTCTCATATATCTCTACACGATTCGGTTGCTCATTAGATTTGGGTTGTGGTATGGCCCGTGAACAGCAACGCCATGTATATAACATAACAGCATGCTTTTGTCCTTCTTCCAATAAAACATTCTACAGAATAAATATAAAAAAAATAAAGCATTCATTTCCAATAAAAGACTAAACATTCATCAAATGTACTTTTCCTAAAGTTATTTACCAAATTGGCATGGGTTGTAGCCTCTTCAATATACTTGGCTATGCCCGTCACGAAACCATTACGATCTTCAAAATTTGTATCAAAATTCGCTTTATATATAACCGAACATGGTTGAGCTTCTATACAAGGCTGTTCATCCGGCAATGATAATTCATCTAATACTTCAACATTTGATAAAGCATCGGCCAATGTAATTTTCTCCGTCATGTTTTTCTTTTTCCACTATATTGTTCCTTTTATAATAGACCTTAAATTACTCTTTCTTACTTACTTTATTTTCACGCACTATTAATTATGGAAAAAATATATAAATAAGAGATACACAAATACATACATAAACTTTATATTGGGTGGGTCATGTCTTAATTGTAAAAAGCCATCATAGAAAATTTATTAATTTAGACGATTTTCTTATGATCATAATAACTTTGTTATAATTAGATTTAATTAATTTTGTTTAATTAACTCATTTTTTCCAACATAATTATTAAAATATTTATTTAATGTAGCGTACGATGCAACTTCTTCACATTAATAAGAATGCATTCGAAACATATCACTACACCAAAAGTTAAAGAATTTGCAAAAGAAAAAGAAGAAGAAGTGAATTAAAATTGTATTTAAATGTTAAATTATATCAAATTAAGATAAATTAATTCACTTCAAATTAGTTGAACAAGATTTTATGAAAATTTAACATTTATGTAATTGTTTTTAGTAATAATTAGTAAAATAAATTCCATTTAGTAAACGGCTAAGAAAAAAATTATGAATTATATATTTAATTATTCATTTATTACATCAAATACATCCGTAATTATGTACTTGTTTATATATTTAATTATGTATTTAATTATATGACCAATTATGTACTTAATTATATGTATGAATTCTAATAGAAGTAATTATAAAAATTTAAGACAATTGTGGGATGTTGTCATATAATCGAACAATAATAATTCTCCATATGCACCATTCACTGATTGTGGGTGTTATTAATTTTTTAAAATAATTATAACAACCAAACCAGAAGCGCTTCAGCGATATCATAAATTTCATAAAAATCCAAACATTCTTTCAAGAAATATTTGTAATTTTTTATATTAAACGTGAATAAAGTAATTCCCTAAATAAAATAACGATTCGTTTTGTAGGCTTTTCCAAATAACTCTGTACAATCAATGAAACTGATATTAAGTGACAAATTTAGGCCATTTTATTATAAAAATATACCTGCACGCGGTAAATGTTTCTACAGCTAATTAATCAAAATTATAAAATTCAAAATAGAACTAATTTCATATTAATTAATAAATATATTTAAAAAAATATATATTTTGGGCTTGAATTCACATAAAATTCTATAAAATAAATATTGCATATAAAATGAGTTCTATTTCGCATGCTGATCCTATTGCTTTAAACTTTAATGAGACTTGTTTACGCATGTCAGATGTTCAGTTATTGCGTGGACCGCATTGGTTAAATGATCAAATTATATCATTTTACTATGAGTATTTAGAATCTACTAAATATAAAAATAATAAAGATTTATTATTTGTATCACCCGAAGTAACGCAATGCATTAAACTAACCGATGATGGTGAATTGAGAACATTGTTACATCAAATGGGAGCTCGCCAGAAGCCATTCATATTCTTCGTGATAAATGTTAATGAAAATACATCAACATTTGGTAGCCCTACACACTGGTCTTTAATAATATTATCTAAGCCGGAAAGAGCCTTCTTTCATTTTGACAGTTGTGGGAATAAAATTTCATTGACATCTCAACAATTCATGCAACGTATTAAAGGCGTCTTAAATTGTCGTAATTATTTGATGAAGCCGTTACGATGTTCCCAGCAACAAATTAATAATTATGATTGTGGCATATATGTATTATGTATGACCGATAATATTGCAGATAATGTGAATCGATATGAATGTGTTGAAGGTGTCGGCCCGCTACACCAGGATATTATAAGTGCTAAACGTTCCAATATGCTTAAATTAATACAATCATTGGGTGGTAAAATGTAAAAAAAAAAAAACAACAGTAACAACAACAACAACAAGATCAATAGAACAACACTAGGATATTTACCACGTTGAAAAATTTCATTGAAAAAAAAATCCCATAAGCATGCCATGTATGAAATATATAGATATCAAGTTCAAGGATTTCCAGGACTCATCACATATGAACAAAGAATATTGGCGCTTAAAAAACTGCCCGGCTTTTTTTCGCTCTCTTCCGAATAAATTTATTGGTAAGAATTAAAGAAAAGTAAAAAATAAAAAAAAAAGAAGTAAAAAAGAAAGAAAAAACAAGTTAATATTAGAAAGAAAAGGATCCAACAAATTTTTTTCCCATTTAAATTTAAAAAAAAAATTTTTTTTAAATTTCTTTTTTTAAATTTATCCTTATGAAAAATTTAATGCTTACAATTTGCCAGCTTCATTTGAACTGAATATAATTTCCTCAAATGCATTTGATGCTACCTAAATTTATAAAATTTTTTATTGAGGGTTTTTAAAAAGCCTACATTGCTTTACAAAAAGAACTTTGCTTTTTTATTAATTTCAAAATAAGTTGAAATGCAAAAGAACTAGACAATTTTTGTTAGCCAACAACAATAAATAACTTAGTAGAAAAATAAAAATCGTATATGTAGATAACGTGTATATAAATTTAATTAATTTTTGAAATTACATGCAATTGGATTCCAAAAAAAGAAAAATTGTACACCAAAGTTTGTTTTTTTAAAATTTAAATAAATAAATGAAAAAAAATGCAGCAAAGAAGAAATTTATTTCAAATTTCTTGTATTAATATCCTTAATGTATAAGGATACATAAAATGGTTTAAACGTAAATGGGACGCCGTAATTAAATGCACTTTAATAATATCTAAAAATTTTTATAATTAACAAAAATGAAAATTAAAATAAAGTTAAACATAATTTAAATAAAATTAAAGTTAATAAATTAATAAAATTCTGGCTCCATTTGTAACAATCAAAGCATTTTTTTTTTTTTGGGCAATTTAGGGTTGGACCGATAAATTAAAATAAAATAAATATAAATTTTCTCTAAAGCTTTGAATTTGATTTACATGTTCCATCCATGTTTATATCTGACTTGTGTTTATAAAATATACATAATTTATATTTGCCTACACTTAGGCGAAATAATTAAAAAATGTTTAGAGTGCTTATGTTAAATAATAAAATAAAAGTACTTTACTGCTTATAACATAAATATGTATTCTCCATTATAATCCTAAAGTTGAGTGTAGTCAATTGGACGGAAAACTTGATAACATCAATTTTACAAGTAAATTTTCAACAAGATAAACTTAAGATGTACGTGAAAATTCTGAAGTGCTTTATTTTGCATTATTTCTTGTTTTCTATTTTAAATATTCTTAACGAATCTGAATACTAAACTTTTAAACAAAAAAAAAAAAAAAATTGTAGTGGGCATACTGGACTTAAAAGAGATGCTGGTTAAAGGAAACTTGTTAATCTTAATATTTTGTTCTTAATTTCAGGCAGCATAAATAATTATAAGCATAAGCATATAAATATTTATATTTACATGTGCATTAAATTACAATGAATTAATATGCTAACGGTATTTTGTGTTCGTGCTGTATGATTTTTATACTCTACACTTTCGTAGAGGACTTTATAAGTTTGTTCAGCCATTTGTAATATCTCAAAAGTAGTTGAGATAGATTGATTAATAGACTAATCATTTCCTGATTAGAGTTAAGGCCCTCTATATGTTAGTTCATCTGTGTGCAAGTCACACAACGCATCCATTCATTTTTTGATCCTTTTCATATAATGAACCTTTTAAATAATATGAAAATTACAACTCTTATTTGATTTGAAGTACACTAAACAGTACATTAAATTAAAGTTTTCGAGAGTCGGCTCCTAATGACTATAAAGTTCTTACTTATT
The DNA here is from genome assembly GCA_023089585.1 of Melophagus ovinus. Classification (NCBI taxonomy): domain Eukaryota; kingdom Metazoa; phylum Arthropoda; class Insecta; order Diptera; family Hippoboscidae; genus Melophagus; species Melophagus ovinus. The sequence continues at coordinate 7,869,952 of JAKKIB010000177.1, forward strand.
ATCTATTATTTGTTTAGAAAGTGCAAAAACAATAAGCCATAAAGGAAAAAAAAAAAGAAATAATGATGTTACATTACATTTATTATTATTATTTATACCATTCTAAATGTTTATGATTATGCATGTGATGATGACACTAGCATATCAATCCAAATGAAATATTCTTGTGAGAACTTATATCTCAGATGCATTGGTGTCATTTATTGGTTTATATTTCGCATATTTCATATCATGTTTACAGGCTACTATTTCTGGCATTGTACACTCTACATCGACTCTACACTATTTGTGATGCAGGCATATGTTTGTAACACATAGAAATGCTTTTAAAAAATATCAGAAATTTTTTTTTTATAACAATCGTCTTAGAATTATTTTTCTGAAATGATTTTAGGTTAAGTATACATTCATTATTACTTTGTCCGTATGTCCATGTAATTGTGTGATTAAATAAGAGGTGACAATTTTTTTAGATATCATTTAATTGAAATTTTGATAGGCACCTTTCAAGTTTTTATTGAATGAACAATTTTTGCATATTTTCAAATGGTCCTTATTAAATGAAATTTTTATGTTAAATTTTTATGATAATTTAAACTTTATTAAAATGAGTAGAATTTGAACGCTTATACTGAAAAAATATTGAAATTATAAGTAAGCGGAATTAACTAGCTAAGTAATGGCACTTTTTATTTTTTTACTTTGAAAAGGTTTAAATAGCATTGGTAATTTCATTAAGATCCAGAAACAAATTGCAAGCACAATCTGAAATATTTTTGCTTAATTTTTTTGTGTTTTTGAAGCATTCAACTGAAGAAGAATAAAAAATGGCTTACAATGCACTTTTAACAAGTAATTTTTATAAATTTTAAGTGTAATGCAAAAATTTTTTTTTATCTAAACTCTTTTTCTTCTTCATTCTTTCTAACTGTTTTCTATTTTATTCCACATTGTTCATGCAAAATTTATTTCCTTTTTATTATTAACATTTTTAATGCATTTCTTAATAATTATACTTTTTTTGTATAATGTTTTCCTAATTACTTTATAATGATAATAATCAACAAAATAATTAAAAGTGATTCTTGTAGAAAAAATAACAACAATTATTGCCTTCAACAACTGACTTAAGATGAATAAATATGGAAAAAGAGTAAAAAAACTAAAAAATAAAACTAAAAAGAAAATGATAAAGTGAAAGTAAATAAAATAATATTTTACTCTTTGAATTTTCTCTACACTGTTTTCAAAATAATTATGATTTAAATTTTATGATGTTTATGCAAAATTATTCATTCATTTTTAAAATGCCAAAGATTTTATGCAAGTTTTTTAAAATTAATTATTATAAAATCTAAAAAAAAGTGGTATCAAAAAAAAAAAAAAAAAAAAAAAAGAGAGAAAAAGGAAAGAAAAAATTTGCAGCCATAAAGTCTTTTGATTTTATTTTTAAATTAAAAAGTATTTAAAAATGTTGGAATTTTTTTAGAAATTCCTTTCAAAAATTTTTTAAAGCAGAATTTTTAAATTTGATTTAATTTGAAATGTTTGAAAACTATAAATTAAAATTGTGGCCAAATTTGTATTTTCATTTTTGGTATATAATGACAAAGTATCACTTTGAGCGGGATTTGGGTCCAGACTTCAATCTTAATTGAATTGATTTTATTAAAAGCTTTAATCGTCTAATTGTTTTGTTTGTTAACTCTTTTTATCATTATTGTGTTTTAAAAATGACATAAGAAATTCTTAAAAAGAAAATTTTATAATTTAAATTCTTTTTTTTTACTTTCATTTTTCTACATTCTACGTAAAAGTATTTTAGAACATTTCTTCATTAAATTTTATATACTTTACTTATATAAAACATATTTAAGTACTTTCGTTTTTTATTGTTTATTGTTATGTAAGACACGTTTTCTATATGCAATATAATTTATGGCTTTTATACGTTATATTAACTAAGAATATAAATATATAAATATTTTTATGTACATGTATATAAATTATTATGATCAAATATTATTGGGAATTTTGTAATTAAAGTTTTTGATGATGAGACTTTATCCCAATAACGCAAAATATAAAAAGTTCTTAAAGGATCTAAAGAAGTTAATGAAGGAAGGTTATTTATCAAATGAAATCTTTTGTATTATTTCAAAGAATTCGTTCAAGTGAGTTTATGCCATATTTGTCGATTGTAAGACAAAGTATAAATATGAACTATTAAGGCAGACTGAAATTTAATTGACTTATCTAGCAAATATTGCTCATAAGATGAGCCAGAATTGAAGAAGTAATTTCAAACTTATGTCAATAATTTTCTTGAAGTATAATGATGAGATGAATTTTGAATTCTTATCTTCGGGGACAAATGAGAAACAAGCAAAGAACAAGCCAGGACCGAATCAGTAGCCTTATGTTGATTAGGTAAATTTCGAATTCTTCCCTTTATCTTAAAATTTCTGCCTCTGTGAATGAATAAAAAATAAAAGCAGAAGAAATTAATTTTCAGGGATCATTAAGTACTTTTACATTTTAAGAAAAAACTCCCTTTTATATTTGATCATGACATTATTTGAAAATAAAGATTTTTAAAGGCAAACGAAGAAACGAAGTTATTGAGCATAATTATACTTAACAATCATAAAATTAACTGCAAATTATTTAATAAATTTTTTATATGCCAATGACTCCCAAAAAAAAAAAAAAAAAGAAAAAATTGTACAATTACGCCCAAATTATTTTGACAAAACATGTGGCTGTCTATTCCGGCTGATAATGTGAATTAATAAAATAATGCAGCACAATATAAATCAGTTGTTAATGTCTGCCTTGATTTTTATCATCAAATATAAACATGTCGTATTTTAATATTTCATTTTTATGCGATGCAAATGCGAATATATTTCCATAAAACAAGGAGTTCAAACTTAATTCAACTGGCAATTAAATATTGATCAATAAGAAAATGGACGTATATAATGAATTACGGTACATTAATCAATTTTGTATTAAGCATTTATGAGTGATGATGATAAGTAAATTGTAAATTTTTTCTCTTTCTTATGAGCATTTTAGCGGATGTTTCATTTATAGGTTATTTTTATAAAAACGAGAAGCAAAATTATGTGAATGTGAAAAAATGATTAAATGAATGAAAGTGAAAGTGAAAATTATATTTGCCATTACATCATTATTATTTGATTATGATGCACAATTTCAATCTAAGTAAAATTACATTTCTATTTAGTGCCCAATTTTTTCAACTTTCGTGGTTAAACTGTAAAAGTTTTTTTAAGTTTTTTTTTTTAGTACAATTTCTTAGATATTTATTATATAAGCAAAAATAATCGATCAAATTAAAAGTGTCTGTTTTTTATGGGGAATACAATTCTTTTAAATATATAAAAAAAAAAAATTGAATTTTTCACTTTGTTGAGTTTTTACTGGTATTAAATGATACAATTTTAGGATTATGCCATATAGTTGATCCCTACTGACGACTTTCCCTATTTATTACTCAATCTAAATGTATATATAAATACTTGCTATTTACATAAATGCATATGAATGTAACTTGCATAAATGCATATCATAAAAAATGTACCATTTTTTTTTTTTTGCTTTGCAATTTAATGTACGTATATTTGCATGCATTTTATTTGAATAGTTATCAAATAAGTATACATATATACATACATATATAAAGAAATAAATCTAGTAGTATATATTTGAGTCAATTACAACTTTAGTAAAACTTGATGAAAAACAGAAGAAACCATCTGCTCTTCTTGATTAATGATTGAAATATTTTTCTTGGTTTTTATTTTACTTTTTGCTATATAAAGATGGCATCATATATTTAGCTGGTAGTATAAAAAGTTTTTGTGAGATGATTTAAGTTTATTTGCTTTATATTTTGTAAAGATCGATTAGGTCTAACTTTTCTAATGAGCCTATTTTTTCCTTGTGATTGATACAAAAAAAGGTAAAATATTTTCATGTTATTTAGTTGAAACTTGGTAGCCATGTTCTGAGCTAGAGATTAAGGGGTCCATTTCAAGATTTTTAAAGTTTTTCTGGAAAAAAATGTTTCATTGTAAAGATAAATAGATAATATATAATGAAAATATAGTGTAAATCTAGCAAATTATAAAAATGCTCGAACAATTTCGCTAAACAGCGCTATACGTTTTCTTCTGCATAAACGATTTCTTGAAAGGAATTTTGTTAATTTTTATGTTGTATAATCAAATCACTAAACTACCTTATGGTATTTAAAAATCAACTACTGATTGTTTATAAAATTTTTATATGAAATTTTTCTAGTTCAGTTTTAGTTTCTGCTCCTCCATTTTAGTAGTAGTAGTAGATTTTTATTAAATCAATCAACCACTTGGGCATGGCTCCTGCTTTAAGAGGGGTTATAATTAATTGATTGTAATATTTGACATTAAGTTTTGAGTGAAAGTTAGAAGTAAAGGTGGAAACATTATGTCTTAAAAAATCTTTTACAATATCTATATTTCAATGTAGTGAGATCAATGAAGCTTGATTTAAATGGATGGCCAACGGATACGCACTAAATGGAATAGATAGACAGACAATCATACTTAAAAAAAAATCGCATTAAAAAATGAAACTTTTTCATTTAGTTTACGTGAAAGAGATTTTGAGGAATAATTCAACAAAAACTTTCAAATAAATTATAATTCTGATTGATAATTATTTATTTTTTTATTCTAAATAGCAATAAAGGATCAGTTAATGCATATAATATCTATGCATATATATGCTGTCTGTCTGTTCATACCAATATTCAATTTGTTGAAAAAGTTGTTTATATTTATAAATTATAAATTGCATTATAGTCAAGTGTTATCAAGTGTTACAGCACGATATTTACATATGAATAGAAATGCCGGTAAAAAAAGTATGAGCAAATTATCCGCGCAAGCGTTTTTCATAATTAAGGAGAGGATAAAAACAAAAACAAAAATGAAAACAAAAATAAAAACAAAAAGAAAAAGAAAAGCAACAAAGCTTTCAGTAAGTAAAAATTTTGAATTGATGTATGTGCATCATAAATTAATTGTAAATAGTAAGTATAAATTGTAGTAAGAGAATTAATCATGATGCCCAATATTTGTATATTTCGTATGAAGTAATTCTTATTTGTAATATAGCAATATTATATGTGGTTCAAGCCTTTGGGCTTAAGATAAATGTAACCTTTTTATCTGGCCATGTAAATTTCTAATTTAGTTATAGCACAACAAAAAGATTGATCTAGGTCTTTAATACTTGTAGGTAGTGTACTCATATATGTCAATTTGGGTTAAGATATGTTAACTATAAAACCCCTAAAAGTATGGTATGATAAAAGTGTGGTTGGAATAATAAAAAATTTAATTAAAAACTGATTTCAACCATTGCAATACAGAATTTTCCATTGGAAAGGGAAGAGTTTTAGTTTTTTTTTTTTTAAACAATGATTGGGTTAGGGAACAAAGAGAGAGTGGGGGGAGGGGGGGAAGTGGTGGGAAGGATAAGCATGTATAACATAATAATGTGAACATTACATAATTTAATATTCATAAAAACAATAAAAGCATAATTTTTGGTTCTGTTATTTAGTTTTTGGTTTATTGTTACTTTTTTTTTTATAAGTCTGATTACAATTGGAATTGTTATGGAATTTCAATCTAAGCGAATACGCTTTGTGTGGCATTATGCCACTACATGTATGGGTATGTATGGGTATGTGTATGTTTGAGAAAATCAAATTTTTATACAATTTATTATAACATAATATTCAATAATAATTTAATTATCTTTCATCTATTTTTCTGTTTCTGTCTTTCATATTGTGAGATGATACAAATCATCTAAAAAGTTAAACTTGCATTGGATCACAGAAAAATTAATCAGGTTTATAAAAAATTGAATAAATTTATATCGAACATTAGTAATAACGATACTTGGACCATTATTTTGGATAACCTCATAATTCCCCTGCCATAGAAGAGGTTTTCGAAAGCTTACTGCGTGATATCTTACTGTAATAGATATTCTCATATTGAATGTATTTTCCATTGGCCATAATAACTTTACAAGAGTATTCAAACTTTAAACGTCTTGGAGTAGAAGGATTTCTTTAAAAAAGGTGCAAAATATCAAGAGAGAAATGCCGTTTTCTGCTAAGTCGTGTTTATTTCATCAGCTATAAAACTGTCATAGATCATGGAGTATCGTTGTTGTTGTGCTTTCTATAACGAAGTTGTGTAAATGACAATTTGAATTCCTCGGTCATTTACTGACATTTAACTGTATTGCCCCCAGTAAAAATTCAATTTGTTTTTACAAAGGCTTTAAATTCAAACCTCAAATCGCCCGGATCTTCGAACATTTCACTACTTTTTCAATCAATCTAAGTAGCAATAAATTACGTAAATTATTAAAATTATTATTTTAACTTGTGGTTTTATTAACTCTTTCTTTCATTAACTAATTACAACAATAATAATAATGTAATATATTAATTACTTTATGATTATTATTAAATTCTTATTTTAAGTTAACGTAATCTTTTTAATGGATAATTAATTAATTAAGTATAATTGTAAAAGAGCCATAATCACAATTATATGGCACAATTGTTATGCATACAGTTTTACAATGTTTTATGATTATTTATTTGTATACTAACAAATTTCAAAAGTTGACCATAAAATAAATTACAAAATTCTTTTTAGATAAATTAGATTGTTGCTCTTTTGGCAGGCAATTACCGTTGTTCTTTTTTTTTCTTTTTTGTTTTTTGTTTTGGGGAATTTTTGGTTCGATTTAACGAATTATTGAAATCGTTTTATTTTCATTCAAATTCAAATAATTAAAATAACAAATGAATATTTGTGAGTCATATTTATTGTTATATGACAATAATTTTATTTATATAGTTATATTTATTTAATATTTGTTTATATGTCTAAGTTCAAATTTTTGATAACTTTATTTATTTATATTTTATAAAATATTGTTGCTATTAACTATTTAATTTTCATTCTATTTTATTGTGTTTTATATTGATTTTTGTATTGTTGTTTTATTATGAAATCATATAAAAATATTAAATGAAAATCTATATGAATTTCTTTACAACATTTTATACAATCACACTTTTTACATATGAAAATGTTAGGTTGCTAAATAATGTAACTTTTAGTTTATGATTCATCCATGAAACATTTTTCTAACTCTTTCCATGTTCATGTTTTAATTTCCATTAAATGAGTTTATATTATTTGTTTTTTGAATGAAAATTTTGAAGCAATTTTGAAATGAGCCAAACTGAAAGCCATCCTCGAGTTCTTGATTTTTAATGATCTCATAAAATAAGCGCTATAATAGAGCCGTAGTAATATTAAGGTAAATAAATATGCTAGAAGTGTTTGATTCTTAAATATTTTACGTTACTTTACTTTACTTTATTTAATGTGACTAAAAGAGAAGAAAAAAGGAAAAAATACCAGAGAATGAGCTACAAATCAAAAAAATAACATGAGAATTAACTCTCGCTGGAAGTGAAAAACTTTTTCTGAACTACAAAAGGCATTCGGGATGTTATCAAAATATTTAAGTGAAAATTGTAAAATATTATCTACTTTTTAAGCTTAAAAGTAGTTGGGCCGAATGACAAATATCAAATTACATTAAAATGTTTATAAAATTACGGAAAATTTATAGCAATAGAAATCAAATGAATTAAGATTTAATTGAAAAAGAATTCTGAAAATTGCATCTAACTGAAATTCTTTCAAATGTTTAGCACAGTTTAAAAAAAGTCTACATTGCTATTTTGCTTCTTCTCATTTAAAGTTGGGCGTTTTACATTTGTCAAGGTTTACTAAATTTATTTGTGTAGTAAAACACAAACAAGATAAAGAAAAAAAAAATGATAAAGTTACAGTAAATATAAAGTAAAGTATTAAATATTTCACAGTATACAATATAAAGTGCAACTTAAATGAAAGCAAGAGAAATGAGAAGAATATTGCGAAAAATTGTGCTAAATTGTTTTCATATTTCCAAAACAATCTTTGAATAATACAAAAAAAAAAAACAAAACAAAGGACAATTCTATTACCTAAACATTTAGGCAAATGCTTTAAATTCAAGTTTCATTGTTGGTATTCGTGTCGAAAACTGCACTGCAACTGACTTCTCAATATTTCTTCTTTTCTTCTTTTTCATATTACTTAGTTAATTAAGCAAAAGTTTGAGTTCAATTTTAAACGATTATTTTTCAAGTGATGTCAACTAAATTTTAAGCACTTTTAAATAGACTTTTTACTACCATTTGCTACTATTTAAAAGTTTTTCTGTTTACATGAGTTAAATATGACTTAAATTAGAAATGTAACTGATAAAATTAATAAATAAATGAAATGATGAAAATTTATTGATTCCTCACACGTTAATTAGTTTTTTCTTATATAAAAGTTTAATGGAATATCTTTTGATTTTGCTTTGTTCTAGTTTATTTGTTTGCAGTTTAGAATAACAAATAATTTTAAAGTGAATGAATGATTAAGCATTAAGTTGAATAAAGTTAGGCACAATAAGTAATCGTATAATAATAAAAGTGTGAAAACATGAATTATTGAATTTTATTTAATTGATACTAAATTATAATTGATGAGAATTCATATTTAAATTCTATTTCAAATGAATGATCATACATTTCTAAAAAGGAAATAAATTATATAAAATTTTTTGTTTAAAAAATTAATTGTTTTTCATTCTATCAAGTTATATAAAATTATTATTCTATTTTAATAATAAATTATAAAATATTAAATTTATTAAAATTAGTATATAAATTAGAAATAATCATAAAAGATCTTTTAGCAGGCATTCTTTAAGTTAAATTTTTCCTTTTTTCTTTTTTCTTTTTTCTTTTAATATCATAAAATAGAAGTAATTGGATATTGTAAGTATGTTTAGTTTGTTGTAAAGTATGTCCAATTCAATAATAGAAAACTTTCTAAACAAATTTTTGATAATTAGGAATCTTAAAAATTAACATTAAAGTCTCAATGGCCACAACAAAGTTCACTCATTTCTCTCTGTTATCAATAAATATAAAGAATATATTTTCCATATTGTGCTTTTTGAAATTTTGTTAAAATAATATTTAATATGCCAGATAGGCCATTGATACTTGCTGGTCCTTTTCAAGTATGTTTCTACAAAATTAATTTCGCAACAGAATGAATATCGGCTTGTTGTATGGTACTTAATTCCATTCCAACAATTCCATTGTTGCACATAACTTAGTTTTTTTTTTTGCCTTGCTAAGATTATTATTTGCCACTTGTTTTGTTTTGTTTTTTTTTTTTTGTTGTCAAACTTTTCGTAATCATTTGCAACTGGTATTAAATGCTATTTAATTTTTGCGAGAGTAATTTGCAGATTAAAATAAGTCAAGCATTTAAATACCAGAAATATTTGAACAACTTAGTCTCGTATTTCTTATATTTCTTTATTGCGTTCCCTTCTTTAAGTTTATATTTCTTACATTTATTTGACTTTGCAACTAGCTGTTCGTTTATTGTATTATACCATCCACTTTGTTAACTTAATCTAATTGAATTGAAAAACATAAAAAGAAAGAAATTTGAAATTTTATTTAAATTAATTTATTGCATATTGTACATATTTTCAAGTACTCAAAGTGTTCATAAAGTATTTATAATTGTTACATTGTTATAACAATATATTCCACTAATATCGAATACATTTTTAAATGCGTTAAATTATTTTCCTTAAATTCGCTAAATTTATTGTAAGTCAAGAAAGTCAAGAAATTATTATAATTAGAGAATGGCTTGAGAAAATGATGGATTATGAACAATGGATCTATCTGAATGAAATTTAAGATGTCTTGAGAATTCAGTGCATCGATTTTCGTTAAAAAAATATGCAAAATATGTAAAATGTGGCAAAAATGCTAAAAGTGCCAACAGTGCTAAAAATGCCAAATATGCCAAACATGTAAAATATGTAAAATATGTAGAATATATAAAATATTCTAAATTTTCATCATATATAGTTCCTCTTTCAAAGCAAAGCGTTATGCAGAGCTTGGAGATAAAAAATTGTCAGCCCAAAGCTGAACGAGATTCTTTTTAAGCACAATGCTTAAAAAGAATCTCGTTCAGCTTTGGGCTAGTACATCAATTGCAACTTAAAATTGCAATTTTGATTTTAATAATAGAAACAGAGAATTAGGTAAATAGGCAGCCACATCAGCTGAACTTGAATCGCACTTGATACTTATACTGCAAATGATGCTGTGTAAAATTATTTCTATAGAAAAGTTTTGCTTATATTTGTTTTTAGTGTTTTTTTTTTTTGCTACGCATAAATTATCTACAGCCCAATTAATTTCAGGTTTGTTTTGCTAACTATCAAATGATATTTACATAAAAAACTCATAGTCCATTTTATAGTTAATTTTCGTTAAAAAATTCCACAGAAATTATACACATAAAATATCTAGCATTTAATATGAAAATTTAAAAAAAATTTAATGGAAAAATTTCTGTGATGTAACTTAAACTTAAGAAAAATTATCAACATCAAATATAATAACAACATTTGTCATAATTTCCTTAGTCTGCTTGGAAAGCCGAAGATGAGCGACTTCCTTCTTTCCGTTTATCATGCATAAAACAAGTAAGCAGTTAAATGGAAAGGACAGTAAAGTAAGTTGAAAATAAAACAACTTAGATAGCAATATAAGCAAACAAATAAAGAAGCATGCAGTCAGTCAGTCAGTCAGTCAGTCAGTCAGAATAATCAAGAAATAAATTTTATACTAAAATCGCATGAAATATAAGACACAGAAGTGTCATGTGTGCACTTTCAAAATTAAAAAAAAAAAAATTTGAATTAAAAGCGATTAGAAATGGTAAACTAAAATAAGGAAGAAAAGCTTATTTGGCTGAAACCAAAAGTTGAACATGCATCACTTAGATAATGCACGATTTGCACGATTCGAAATCGATAAGTTACTGAATCAAGGCGCAGCAAGAAAGTCTCAAGTGACAAAAGTGTACGGAATAAAGTACAAAATTTTCAAATGATATGAAAAAGCTGCTTATGCAACTGCAGGGAAATCTTTGGACGGAGGTTCAAAATATAAATCGATATGGATTAAATTCAACAAAATTGTAAATTCTATGTTAATCTTAATAATGTTACAATCTGACCATTTAAAATGGATCTATCTATCAAACATTCATTTCATAAAATATTTCTAAAATTATGCCGTGTACTCCACAAAAGTTGGCAAATTGGTTCAATTAATCGATCAAACCGTTCTGGATGTTACATTATTGCCCACAAATCGATAATACATTTAACAAATGGTGCATGATATAAATATGTATAATTTCTGTAAGATTTTCTCTGTATTATGTCTGTCTATGCTGTGCATTTTGAATGTCTAAAATATTTTCCAATATTTTAGAAATAAGCTACGTCAACGTGGTGTTCTTTCATTTAAGAGCATACGTTCATTGAAATTAATTTTTTTTAAATAAAGAAAGTGCGGTTAACTGAAAGTGAAATAAGTTAAGTGAAATAATTTTATTGCATCTTATTTTATATAATTTTCTTTTCTTTATATTAATCCTTTTAAAAAGTTTTATAATTTGAAATCAGCATGAAATCATAAAAACACTTGATTAATAAAATGGCAGAAAAGAGGAAATTTTCAAAAATTTTTACTTCATACACTCTTTTTTCTTGTTTTAATTTTGTATATATATATTTTCTTTGCTTGAATTATCAAATTTTCAAATATTATAAATTAATTGAAAATTTAATTTGTTTTTTATTAATAACAGTGAAATGTGAAATCAGCGCCAGAACTTTTTTGTTTCTCATTTTGTTTTCTCGTTTAGAATTTAACTATAATTTTATTTGCTTCATTATTCAATAATAATTTTTAACAGTTGTAATTTTTTTTTTTAATTTTTGTTATATAAAATACTTCAAATTATATTTATGTGAATGTATAATATATTAGAATTATTATGGTTGCCTTTCCTTGTTGTGACTCTCAATGACAAATGATATTAATATTTAATGGAATGTTGACTGTAACAAATGTGGACCATTTCTCTTTCCATTGTATTATTTGATTTATTAGAGCGTACAAAAATCTCATTAACATGACATTAACAAATCTATTTATATAAATATAACATAATATTCCATTGTCCAATTGTTTATAATATAAGAACGAGCATTTGTGTTTAACTCAAAATTCAAACTTTAACTTTCAGAAATTGTTTCTTTGTTTTCGTTTGGTGAACAGACAGATAATTATGGAGAAACTAAACCGTCAACTTTTAATGTATTTGTATGGCCATATGATTAAATTGCAGGCAACTTCATTTTCAAAAAATAAAAAAAGAATTAAATTTTTACAAAGAAAATATCAAAGATATCAAAAAATGGCAAAAGCCATTCAAGAAAATTTTTTGAAAAGTTAATGGAGATTTTTATTACTGATTCCAAAGAATCGAATTTCATTTATAATAATCTCTTCATCTGTGACAATCAAAGTACCAGATCTTTTTGTTAATGCCAAATTTCAAATTGATTTATGGATTTTGGCTACCAAGAGAATATCGAAAGATCGTAGAATCCATTTAGAACTTAATTCTGATCAAAAATTTATGCATTTTACAGAGATTTCTTTTAAAGTTTGCTGTTTAATGGAAATTTTTTAACTAAGCTGCAGAATTTAAGGCAATAGAGCTTTTTTGGTTCTAAAAAGCTCTTTGACTGATTTGGAATTCAATCTTAAAGTATTATGTAAATTGAAGCCAGCTGAAATTGCACTTTTCGATTATTTTCTTTTTATATGTAATAGAAATTAGTTTACAAAAGACCAATGAACGAATACAAATAAACAAATAGAGTAGCAACTGTCACAACTGTGAAGAATAATAAATATTAAAAAAGGGAAATAGAAAAATAGTTCTAATAAATTGCAAAAAAAAAAAAAAATTCATAACATTTCCTTATTTTTAAGTTTTTCCAGCTTGTTTTCTTTCTCTTGTCCATTCAACTTGTAAAACATTAAAAGTTTCAAGCAAAAAAAAAAAAAAAGAAGAAGAAGAAATGATCAACTATAATGAGATAAATTGTAAAGTAATATGAATAAAAAAATAAGCGTAAAAAGATGTAAAAGAAATATTTGAAAAGTAAAGAATGTAAAATCTAAAATGTAAAATTCAAAAGAATAAAATAATCTATTAAATAATGGGAAAATTTTTAATAATTTTGACAAAGCTATCACCAAAGGATATTAAAATAAATTTGACAATTATTGGATAACTTTAAATTACCCTTTTCATTTATTTCCTTTATTTTTGTAAAATTTCCAATTGTTGTGATAACAAAAAAAAATGCCAAATAAATTGGTTCTTAATTAGATTTCTTTACTAAAAAGCGTATTGCTCTCAAATCATCACAAAATATTTTCCATTTTAAGTTTATATTTAGATTTTAAAAGAATATAAGTAAAAGCAATAAGTCAATTTTATTTATATCCTACAGCAAGGTATTTAAAAGTTTGGGACGCCTTTGCCAAAGGATTTGAATTCAAGTTGCTTTTTATTATAACGATTTACTTAGAAACATTAACGGATTCGATTAAAGGTATCCATTCTTCGATTTGTAAATTACTTGTCAATTTACTTAAGACAATTTTCGAGATGTTTCATTAAAATTCCTTATGTGGGTATATTTTGGCAAGAAGCTTATAATTTTGAATAATCTTTTAATGTGTGTTTTTGCTTACTCTCCCATAAACTAAACTTTTTCAAAATCCCTTCTTTTGCTAACTTGAAATTCTTTATTTTGACTTCTTGTTGATAAAGTGTTGATAAAGGCACTTTAATGTCAATCTTATGTATGAAAGTAAAAATTTTTACTTGCTTATATATTATTAGATTGCATAATAAATCGGTGCCATAGATCATTGAAATTTTTACAGCACATCAGACAAGAGATCATGAGCGGTTGGGTATTCAAAAGAAAAGTTTAAGCATTTATTTTTATATTAATAACTTTACAGTTAAAGTTAAATGATAAATGAAGACAGATAAATGGATAAAGGATACTTAATTTTCAAATTAGGAGACTTACTAAAATTATGACAAGCACAAAATAATCTTAAAGAGCTGGCGAATAAAGAAAAAGTAGTTGGCAAGAGAAAAAACTTTAAAGGAAATAAAAAGTAATTAATTGTTATGGATTTAAAATTTTTGCTATATAAGCAATAATCTAGCAAATTATATAATAATAATAATAATAATAATAATAATAATATATAATTATTATTATTATTATTATTATTATTGTTATTATTGTTGTATTGTTACCATTATAAATTGCTTATATTTTTGCCTTGAAATTTATAGTCTTCCTCTATTAATATTAATGAGAATGAATTTATTTAGATTATCTTGAATATATTTCAATTTATAATTTATTTAATAATATTTGACATTTCATTAAATTATAAGATGAAATTAAAATATTAATTTCATGTAAAGTTTCCTTTTATTCACATTTTATAACAATCTTCCTTAAAAGCATCATTCCATAATATAAAAACAATTACATTTCCATTTATTGAATAAATTATATTTAGATAATAGAATTTCAATTTCATGTAATTGCTGTTAATGAATCTATCAAATAATATTCCCATGTATTCAGGTCTTTCTTTTTAAATTTTAATATTTTTAATTAACTTGAAAATATACTGGACAAAATAGCAGAATCAAAATGAACTTATAAGTTATAAGTTAAGTGTGCTAACGTTTCAAAGAGAGTGAAAAAAAGGTATTAAAGTAAAATTATAAATTTTCGCAACTGTCATAATCAGTTTATAATAAACGTTTTGCAAACATTTTACAACAGATTTTGCGGCATAGTTTTCTTTTATAATTTACATAATAATAGCGTTATTTAAAAGTCATCTCTTTTCATCTCTTTTGCCTCTTTTAATAATATTTTTTTCTTAGTAAAGGTATCTGTTAGTTAAGACAATTATCAAGTATATTTCATTAATTTTTTACACAGAATTCTGTGTAAAATGAAAAGAAAGTTTCTTCAAATGTAAAAATACTCTACTTTAGAATTTTTAGAATATTTTTCTGAAATAGCTTTCACAAAGTTAGAGTGGTGTAATTGAAGTACTAAGTCTCAAAGAATAATTTTTTGATTCAACTCCATTGAAAGATCGATTCTAAAGGTCGATTTTGAAAGATCGATTCTTAAATCCATCGATATTGAATTATATGGCCATGCGAATTGACAGGCTTTGGTTCACAAGTAAACTGTAAAGAAAATGATTGCGATCGGAGTACTTATTTTATTTTTTTTTTTTATTTTTAAAATAATTTATAATAGAAATTTACAATTTTTCATATTATTTAATGAAAATTTTCATCTGAATGAGTGCATTTTTTAAATTTATTTCTATATAACAAACTTTCTAAATTATTAAGTTATTTTTACTTTTTAAACACTATCACCAAACTGTTGTAGGAATTTTTAGAAGTTGACCATCATCGCCTACAACATTTTCACTTGGATTTCAATGTTATTTATTTGATTATTTTCGAAAAATCTTATTAATTATGGATATGTAAATAATTGTGCTTAAAAATATTTTATATCTAAAGTTTCGTATGAAAAAATTTCTCTAAGTTAATCTTTTTTCTATTATTTATTTTTTACTATCTTTTTCTCTCTTCTTCACTGCTTTACTTTTAGTGGTTATTGGTTTTTTTTATTGCTGTTATTTGTCACACTTAACCATTGAAGATAACTTTTTGGTTTTTTTTTTTTTTTGATAATATATCTAAACTAAAAATAAAACTAAGCTTTAAGTCAATTGAAAAAAAAAATTTTTTTATAGTTCGGTGAGATCGTCTGTTAAATATCGTGCATATAAGTTTGTCTCATATAAATAAAAAATGAAGAATGTGAAAGTATATTTGGGCCCGTGAGAGAAGATTTGCCTAAATAGACTCTTTGATCTAAAATTGAAAGATTTTTTGTGATGTATCAACTTTTTAATATTCTACGCTCCTTAGCTTATTCTTAATAAAAAAAACTCCAAAAAGTTAAAAGGTTCTCTGATTCAATTATGGGCGATTTGTCTTCGAAGCTAGTTCCGGGGGAAATTTGAAATTTGAAAGTTGATTTTGTAATATAAATTACTACTACTACTACTATTTGGAAATTTGTAATAACTTTTTTCCTTTTCGTACAATAAGTCTTTTCAAAATTGTTCTAACTCATTCAGTGTCACTTGGATTTGCCCTTAAGATAAAATAGGATCATTTTAATAAAATTTATTACAAAAATTAATGCCTAGACTTTGATGACGAAAATGTATGGCGAGAAGAATAATGATTCCCATTAAATCGATATTTTGGATTCATTGTAAAAATTTCTAAATGTTACGAACGTTTGCTAAAACTCATTACAAATGCTTGCGTTATCATAAAAGTGTTAAATATAAAAACTGAAGAATTTAAACTCTAAATTGAACAACTCTAAAAATAAGAATAAGAATAAGAATAAGAATAACAAGCTTTTTTAATACCTGAGTAATGTTATGATACAGCGTACAATTGTTTGTGCTATTGAGAGTTTTTCGATTAATGTTACGATTTGAATGTTTTGTGCAATGTGTTTATTTAGGTAATGGTTGTGGCACCACAGCATGACAAGTTGTTTCATTTTTAAATGGCCACTTTACTATTTCTACATTTTAGCATAATTTTTTTCTTATTTATTGAAATTTCTGAA
The DNA here is from genome assembly GCA_023089585.1 of Melophagus ovinus. Lineage (NCBI taxonomy): Eukaryota > Metazoa > Arthropoda > Insecta > Diptera > Hippoboscidae > Melophagus > Melophagus ovinus. Next base: position 7,886,866 of record JAKKIB010000177.1, read on the forward strand.
TTTTTTTTGTTTAATGTTATTTACTTTCTACTTCAATTTCTGTTTTACACAGTAAACGTTTTTAATTTCTTATTGATAAAAATACAAAGACTTTTCTTTGTGTTGGTGTATAAAGAATTCAGTCCTAAATGTAATGTTGTACGTGCTCTAAGTGCTAAGTTATACTTGATCATTTATTGGGATCAAATCAAAGGTGTAATCTTTTACTTTCCCTTTTTCTTTTTTTTTTGGTTTTTCCTAGTTTCCTTTTTATTTTACTTGTATACGCAAAAATTCATTATAAGGAATGGCTATAACTATCATAATTAAAAGTCCAATAATAAGTTCAATAGTTCAGTATAGTTCAGTTACTCTTTCATTGTGAACTTTATTATTTATATGCCATTAATTTTGTTCAAACATTTGCAACATGAAAAAAGAAACAAAATAAACATGTTGCGTTTTGTATTTAATTATAAAAGCTTAATCTAAATTATATATTGAATTATCTGATTCGATATGTTTGCCTCGTCTTACGTTTGCCTACATATCTATATGGCCTTTCCTTTCCTTTCTCTGCATTTGGTATTTGATATAATTTGGCATGATATCGAAATTATTTTAAAACTTATAAATATTTACACTCAATTTAAAATAATTTTCCATTAAATTTCAAATGAAATTGATACAGATATCTTGATGATTCAATTGAAAATGTTTGTAATTGTAATTGTAATTTTACTTGCTTATTGCTGCATTTAATATTTTCATTTTCTTTGTTATTTTGTATAATAAATATTTCCATAAAATTTATTTGTTATTTACACGTAACACTTTTCATTGTCAATGAGGTAAATGTAAATGTAATTTTTCTGATTGTATTTGATATGTAAACGGATTAGAAAGTACACAAAAAAAGAAGATTGTAACAAAAAGAAGAAACATTGTTAGATTATTTTTTTCTTTCTTACTTCGTTCATAGAAATGTTTTGAACATACTTTTTTCTAACATGCCTTCCATTGTTATATAATATTATATACATACATACACATGCACACACACACACACACACACACATATATATATATATATATATATATATATATATATATATATATATATATATATATATGTGTATGTAAATATACAATTTAAGTAAAATTTAATCAAAAGAATTTTCTTAGAATATTAAAAAAAGGAAAAAAGCATTTTCTTATAAAATTTATATAAAAAAATTGCATATAAAAAGTGCCCTTTCAAATCTAGTTACCTTCGATTTAATAAAATTCAAGACAATTCTAAATAGTGGATTTTTAAGTATTCAAAAAGTCTAATACTTAAAAGTAGAAGACAAGAGTGGTAGGAATTTGAAGGATTTTTAAAGATTAAATTTGCTAAAAATTAAAAAAAGGAAACGCTTTAGGGCAAAGGCGTGGAAGATACCAAACTTATGATTAATGAAATATTTACCAAGAATACTATAAACCTGTTTGCAATCAAACTAAATTTAAATCAAAAAGTCACATAAAAATTTCTAAATATGTTTTTGCGGAAGTTTCCTTTTCGAAATTTGTACACTTTAGCTCTTCATTGGAAAGAAATTTTTATTATAAATGGATGATCTTCAGAATTGTTTATATTTAGCCAAAAAAATGCTCATGAAGATATTAATACTTGAAAAATTTGAACTTGCAATAAAAAGGCGAACGAAAAAATATTTCAGAACTGTTTTAGAAAATTATATTCGGCCATGTTTGGCATACCCCCAAATTGATATAATTTTTCTTATATTCTTTAATTCTAAAAGAGGTACATATTTTGATCAAATAGGAATTGTACTGAGGCAATGATCGAGCGAAGCAATCTTAGTAGCAAGAATTTTTTCCGATTAAAATAATATTTATTATTAAATGGAGTCAACATTTAAAACTATTTAAACATACTTATAAATTGGAAGGTTTGGCATGTTACTCAAAATAAATATGTTACCAAGTTCTAGATAATAATAAGTGTAAAAATTTTACATAGGAGATAGTAAAGGAAGTACCTTTATCGAGTTGTTGTTGTTACAGTATTTTTTGTATAGTACAAAATATATTGCAATTTATTTTTCTTTTGTACCACTGATCGCCGGCCCCCTCCTTATAACTAATTTTCTATGACTATCTGTTTAGAGAACATAGATTGAAGTACTCTCTTAAGCCACAGAATGGTTGTATTTAACTTGGTGTTTCTTATTTTCACATCTTGCACCATTCGTAGTGACAGGTATAATGGATCTGCTCAAATGTTTGCAACTAGTAAACAGTACTTAAGGTAAATTTATGTCTTATTTCTTAAGAGTCGATTTGAAATCATTCTCTAATTCAAATTAATCCAGTTTATTCATCTTTCACTCTGCCTGTCCATTAATCTGTCCATTATCAACCAGTCCGTCTATTTATCCAGGCCTTTCGGCCTGTCAACTTTTCATTGGGCCCGCCTTTTATTTTATCTGTCTTTCAGCGTGTCGGCTTTTCAGTCTTTCAGTTGATCTTTTAGTCTGTGGATCTTTAAGTTCTTAGTTCGGCTCAAAGGTGCTCGGAAATATATACGAACAAACAAGTTTTACGACTCCATATTAAGTAGCATATTGCCAATGTTGATCCAGTTTGAATCATTTTTAATTTAATGATATTTTTTTTAATCATTCGAAAATTATAGTGCTTAATTTTTCTTTCTTATTTTTTTTTTTATTTTCCATTGTATTTTCCTGGACTTCTTTATTTAGCAAAATGATGTAGGACATTTAAAATTCAACCACAATCGATGAAAATATTTATTCTTTTTTATTTAGATTTTTATGAATGCATGTTATTGTTAAGGCCATTATATTGTTGTTGACTGTACTGGTCTAAATTTTTGCTGTTGCTACTGCTGCTCTTACTGCTTTTAACGTTGGCGTTATTGTTCTTGTAAAAGTGTTGGTATTGTAAGTGTTGTTTAGCAGATTTTTCCCTCTTTGTTGTCATTTTCATATTTCATTTTTTTCACATGTGTGTGTTTGTGTGTGTATGTGTGTGCTGGTGTGTGTACTTGCCTCTTATGCCCGTTTTCCATTTGCAAAATTCACTTTTTTTTGTTTTTGTTTTATTATTATTAGTGTTGCCTTAATAAATATGCCAGGTTGTTCCTAAAATTAAAAAATTTGATAAAACACAATATCACTAAAAGCCAACAACAACATTAACACTAACACCTTAACATTAACATAAATATGTATGTGTATACAAATACTCTAACAATTCTATTGAACAGAAGACAAATATAAAAAAAGGAAATACAGATAGTTAATCTTGTTTAATTTACTTTAGTTTGGTTTAGTTAAATTTTAGAGATGCAGCCAAGAGAGACTTCTTTTTCAAAAAAAAAAAAAAAAAAAAAAAAAAACATACTCACCCTCATATTAAATTGAAACTATATGATTAGCTTCTAAGTTTTCTAAGCATTTCTTGTTAAAATTTTGGCTTAAGCAGAAAAAAAAGAAAATCAAAATTTCTTTATTTTTAGTTTTTTTATTTTTAGTTATCGATGTCATGATTTTTGTTATATCAATTCAATATAGAAAATTTACTTTTTAAATATCTTAAACATAAAATTAATAAACCTTTATGTTAAATTGCTTACAATTTTTAAAAGGACATTAAAATTATTGTATAACTAACTTTGAAAGGACATTAAAAAAAAAGTATAGAATTTCTTTGGGAATGTTTTGATTGATAATTATATTAAATTTGATTTGAAAAAATGCCAAAAAATTTATTTTACAAAATACATTTTTTTTCATATAAAAATAATATTGCGAAAAAGCAAATTGATTACTCTGAAAAATAAGTTAATTTAGAAAAGCAACTTAAATGATTAAAGAGCTATAAATGTACCATTTTAATAATGATAAATCGTATAATTGAAATGGGCCAGTATTGCCCGTGGCAGACAATAGTTGACTTTTTTTATATTACTAAAAATTTTTATACTTTACAATACTTGGAGTATAATAAGTTTGTGCCGATATTGGATTTTGTGATAGTTTCAACTTTTATTATATTTATTGATTCACTTTTAATTTTTCTATGGCTTAAAGATCTTTACTCTTTTCAAGTTTGTCCATGTAAATTTTTAAACAATTTACAAAATGCAATTTAAGAAATATTTTGATGAAATTTCGTATAAATTCACTTTTGGACCTAAAAGACAAACCTTATTGAGAATAAGAGCATTATTAAGACTTTATAACGAAATAAAAAACCAAAATTTGCAATTTTATATAGTTCTTACAAAAAAAAAAAACGACCCAAAATTATTATTTGATTCATTCATTAAGTTTATCAAATTTACCAAAGATTAGACCATTTTTTGGAAATCCCTATTGCATAACGAACTTTTCAAATTAGTCGAACTTTAAGTTAAGAACTTTTCACTTCCTTGACTTGCTTTTTATTTTATTGACAGCAGTGTTCAACTTCTTGAATTGGGCCTGCTCGTCTGTTACATTCATCTTTATTTTGATTTATTTTTGATTATTATCATTGTTGTTGTTGTGGTTATTTTCTCAACATTTCCTAACTAACTAACACCTCCAGGGAACTAGAAGTTTATCACTTTTTTACCTACTTAGTTATTTGTTTGCACAATACTTTAATATTTTAATATTAAGATTATTATACGTGTGATTCTAATTTTTATAGTCACCATTTAGAATTTAAGGGAACATTCATTTTGTTAGTATGTTTGTAACACCCAAAAGGAAGCATTAGAAAGTGTATATATTTTTGATCACCATTAAATTCTGTCTGTCTATAACTCTGTACGTTTGTTATTAAACTTTTCTTGATCGTAAAAATGGAGCTCAAATTTGGCAAAAACATAGAAAGATTTTGCACGTAGTTTGGTATTGAAAGTAGGCAAACTCAGTTAAAGAGCACGTTCGCAATGCAATGAGGGTTGAAAGAGCACTTCAGTTTTTTGAAGCAAAACTTTATGGTTTTTAGTTGATTACTCGCGAACTGCAAAAGACAGCAAGATGGACTTTTTTTTTGTTATATTAAGGCCTTTAGTCTACAGGCAAGTCGGTCAAACCTACCCGAAATTATATAATATCAAATTTTTACTTCTTTCTATTAACGTTTTCTAACTGTTACTCAAAAATTGAAATAGTTTTTGCTGTATAAAATAATTACTTTTGGCTCATGAGTGTCTAAGATTTGGCCATAGCCAAATGTAATGTTCTTACTTGAGCATATTGATGGGAATGAAGACACAGGACAAGGTTACTTTCTTCTTTTTTATATAATCTATATGTCAGATATAATGGAGAACAGCAATCATGATAAACTTTTCCTTTTTATACGACATTTGTCTTAAGTTTGAAGTTTGTCTATTTTTGTTTTTGATACTTAAAACCATCTGTGTGGCCATCTGTGTTGGCCGTTTTTTTTCATACATAAAATTTCTAACTCTATGTTACGAAGGATAAATTTTGGAAAATATATGTAGCACTATGAAAAGCTTGAGGATATCGTTCTTGTTACTGTTGTATTGAACAATTTCAGAATTATTAAGAAATATCAGTTGGAAATAATCAATTAATTGTACGGGAAGATTTCTTAAAAGCACTTTCCAAATAATGCCTTATATTTATAAGATATTTTCACTTTTTGGTTAGTTTCAGGCAAAATTTCAAATCTATCCATAAAATTTTTTATGTCTTTTTTTCAAGCAAAGATTCTTCAAGATTTCTACGAATTTCTCACTTTAAAATGTAAAAGTTAGGGGGGAGCAGTAGGAAGATTTGAGTATTTAAAAGTCGTATATATTTTATGAAACTATTTTTATTTGTTTTTTCTTTTTTCTTAATAATACATTTTACAATAATAACAAATAAAATGAAAAGACCAAGTTTAATATAAAAAGAGTAATATGAAAGCTCAATAAAAATTATAGTTTTCTAAAATTATTTGATAAATGATCCATTAACTAGTGTTTATATTTTATATAGCAAAAGTATAATTTTAGATTTCGAGTTATATCCTAAGAATGACTTTTATACAAACACTTTTCATTAGCGAATTTCTCATTTTGGTTTTGTCAAATTTTTTCTCCATTTTTATATATTTTTATCTGTGACAGTCAGTAGAAATTTTATACCAATATATAGAATTATAGAATTATAGAACCAAAAAACAAAAAAAAAAAAAAAAAGAAAAAGATGAGAAGATATTGAGCCAAGTATATCCAACAAAAAGAAAAAAAAAGTAAACCCAAGAAAAGAGGGTAAAAATAAAAGGAAAAGCAACTCTAATAAAGCATAAAGAAAAACAAGAAGAAACATTAAATTTGACTGAGTTGAAATCTTAAATACTCACCATCTATGTCAGGTTTTGAATTCTTTTTGATAGGAATATGCGATTTTTGTTCAGATTTACTTAGAGTGTACTGTTAATTATTTCCATTTTATATTTTTACAGGTACTTAGTAGATGGCTTGATCTAATTTGAATAATTCTATATCTAAGAAAATAATAAAAATATAATGTTTTACAATTTTAAGAAAAGAAAAGCTACTTTATTAATTATAGAGTTCATATAGGCCAATCGGGACTGTAGATTTTCAGTTCCATTTTTCCATATTAAATATTTTGGCCCTTGAGTTTATTTCTTACAAAATGTTATCACGGCATTTTAAATAAGTTCTAGCAATTTTGAATAATATACACCTGAGAATTATGTCTGCATGAAACAAAAATTTCGATGTATATCAGTAAACTGGATATTTTGTTTTTGGTTTTTTTTTTTGGTTTTTTTATTTTTGGTTTTTTCTATTGCTGGTTGCGAACATTTCAACAAACTGAGTATATCTTGCATTGTTGGCTGGGATAAACCTAAAAAAAACATGAAAATATTTTCAAGTGTCACTTAAACCCTAAGTGAAATCTTTGGCTAAGAGATTGGCCTTTATTTTAGCTTCATTTGTTTCGATTTCATTTCATTTATAACAGAAATAACAATCTCAGAACAGAAAAAAGTAAAAGAACAAAAAACAAAAAAGCGAAAAAGAAAAATAGAAATACAAATGAGATAAAATAATGTGTAAGCCAATATGGAAACTATGCAAGGCTTACTAAATATTAAATTCTATTAAAAGTGTCAGGCACTCTGACCAATTTTGTAGTCAAAGAATTGGCAGATAAATCTAACCTAGCGGCCTATTCTTAATAACTTACAAATAAACAGAAAAAGACTTAAGGATTAAAAGGTTTCTCCCCTTTTAGAGGAGTGACTATTTTACTTTAAGTAGGCCTAATCAATTTATTCCTTTTTGAAATTAAAGTTGTAAGATTAAGCTTTTTCTACATAAATAAGAAGTCGATATTTATCATAAATACTATGCACTTAAGAATAATTTTAGCTTTTAAATTTTTGTGTTCTTCAGTGGATTCTGCATACTTTTTCTTTGAGCTTTCCATGTAAAAAGTGTAACACTAATTTTTTTAAATATTTTTTCTCGCCTTATTTGCTTGGTTTTTTACCCAAGAAAATTTAATATTTTATTGTTAGCACAAGCCTAGAGATATTTGGATCAAATCCATATTAAATCATATAAACACACACAAAATAAATATGCAAGTTTTACCATTTTTAGTTTCAATCATTTTTCTCACTTAGTTAGCTATTTTTTCACTTAGCTACTTTTTTTGTATATGGCTTTCAGGATTTTTATTCTACCACTTCTTACTTGTTCACTTCTTACTTGTTCTTTTGATTATTTAGTTCTTATAAAAATATTTTGTATTTTTATTAGAAATAGTACTAGAAGTTTAACATTCTCCATAAATGTATGGACATTTATAAATACATATGTATATATATATATTTATATATAATAGATCAATAATATATTTTTCTTTAAGTGAAGTAATTTTTATAAATTGTTAATTTAGTAAAGTTTTTAGAAGCAAAACAAAACACAGTTCATTTTCAGGCAAGTTTTCGATTGCAAAAATGAAAAGTAAATACTTTAACAATGTGATATATTTAGAAAATTATACAGCTATTCGATTTATAGCAAAGTTTCTTCACATTACGCTTTAAAAAATTATTAGAAAAAATTTAATTAGAAATATTACAATAGTTTCAATATTCTTTTGGAAATTAGGACTTATCATAAGTTAAAGATAACAAGAGAAATTTTGCCAAGTTTGATTTAGGTTAAATTATCGTATAGATTTTTTTTTGCAAAAAAAGTATTTGGACTAATTTTTAGCTAAGTATTTTTTTAGCTAAAAATTAGTGAGCGTATTTTGTGCTTTCTTGTACAAAATACGCTCATAAATGGCTCAAATTTTAACAATGGAACCATGAAAGTTTACTGTATTCAGTACTGTATTCAGTATCGTTTTCTGTACGGTATTCAGTACCGGATTCAGTTTTGTATTCAGTACTGTATTCAGTACTGTTTACTGTTTATTTTTTATTTTTAATGATTTGATGGATAAATTACTTTAAGCAGTAATTTTGAAACGATTAATGTGGGAGTATTTCTCAGTAGTATCACAATAGCCTTCTTAAAAGTGAAACTATATCTTCTTCTTTAGAGGTGCCAACTTTATGGAAGTTTCTGAAATCTCTTTAAGCAAATAATTAAGCGATATTGATTTCTTATTAAATTGTAAATGCCTGTCAGGGCTAAGTCCGCACAATCCTATTTTATTCAATGCACTTTTATAAGGAAAAAATTCCTCAGTTGGATATCGCTCCTACTCTCAATTTCTCAGTAAATAACTTAGTAAAGAGTATTTTGTTAGCGATTAAATGTATTAAATTGTTTTGTTTTTCAGTTTTAATTCCTTTCTTTGATAACGTTGCCAAATATCTAGTTGCGACAAATAATTACATAATATGTTTAATTTCTACACTACTTAGAGTGCGCTTTGTGTAAATGGGTGTAATCTGCCAAAAAACAATAAAAAAAACATTGATCCATTATTAATTGTATTGATCAACTCAAAAAAAAAAGAATTTATTGATATCTAGAGAATTTTTTCTAGTAATTTTTTTAGAATGATATTGTTGCAAGGATTCAAGGCCAATTCTTAAAAGAAAGTGAAATTTTAAATATTTCCTGGTAAAAAAAGTATTTAGGCATTCCCACTTTATGAAAAATGAAAAATTATCTTTTAGAATATGAACTTTTTTGAATTTTGTTCTATAAGAAATTTTTTACTTAAAGTATATCGTACGCACTGTGCCTTTCACAAATGTCATGCATCCAATAATTAAGAAAATTTTGAATTTTTCAAAAAGTATTCTGATTAATATTTTTTCAGACAAGATGCTCTTTATTATGGTATAATTTTCTCCAATTAAAGAAGAGTTTTATGAAACTAAAACCTAATTTCAGTCATGCCCTCTCAGATTTATGTTCCATTGTTTAGGTGTCTATGTGTAGCTATGTACGTGTGCGCTTATATGTTGTTTTTAATAATAAATTTAGATGTTATACTTTTTTTGATTAGCTTTCCCTTCCCTCACTTCTCTTAACTATTTTACATTTTTAATTTATACATATTTTATGCTAATGGCTGCTAGTTGTTTTCCCAAATGATTTCACAGTAAAAAAAAATGTGATGGAACGAATTTAACATCCATCAATTTATTTATTATCAGCAAACAAATATATAAATGGATATAATTTTGAGTTGTGCATAAATTTTTTTGCAAACTCTGGTTTAAATTAGACTGACAGACAGCTTTAATGCCCTAATTTTACTTGAATATTTTTGCTTTCCTTCTTGCTGTTCTATTTTTTATAACTTCGCCCAAAAGTTCGAATAATATATAAAAGGAGTCGCCTGTATCTATTTTTGATTTGAATCGATGTAGTCAGCTGATCTTTATTATTATTTCAATCTGAAATAAATATTTGTCTAATGTAGCAAAAATTCAATTGTTAACTTCAAATGTGGCAAAATTATTGGAAATTATTAAAAATGTTTGCGAAAACCACGCCCACCTGGCTTTGTGTTTAGACATCATTTTCATTATTTTAGCAAAATTCCATAGTTTGTTAAACATTTTGCGCAGGCAAAAGTTTGAGGTTTTTCCCTTGTTATCCAGCACTTTTTTATGCTTTGTCTTCGTCTAATCTTTCCAGGTTTGTCTAACTGGTTGTGTTCCCAGTTTGGAAATCCTCTTGAACATAAGATGTGATGTATGGTAGGTTATTAAAATTTGGTTGCAGCTTTATATAATCTCAAGCCTTTAGGATTATGCGTCCGAAGCCTCCATTTATATTTTACATATTTCCATTTTTCCACTTTACACATTTCTTCATAATCGTTTTTAAAAATGGGTTTCTTCGATATTTTGTGCAGTTTAATTTCACTTCAATGGGATTATGTGGTTATACCTCACATTCCTCCCTTTGTGACATTAAATTTTTTTTTATAATATATTGTAAAATTTTATTTTCACACTCAGTACAAGTATTTTATTTATATTTATTGTTTGTGTAGATAATTTTTTTTTTCAGTTTTTAAGCTACCAAGTAAAATGGAATAAGGAAAAGTATAAAAAATCGAGAATAAAGGTTTCTATATATTATTTTTAAGTGGTTCAGATTCCAATACTTCTCCAATATTCCATTTATATTATCATTTTTAGAAAATTTCTTATTTTTATTGTTATTCTTGTTTATAGTTTTTATTGTTATTATTGCTTGAAATAATAAGTTCAATAAGCAAAGATTGAAGATTGTATGAGTGCACTTTTGAATGTACAAAATTGTACTTGAATTTATTGACTGATAAAGATTTCACATCTATAACATCTGTGCAAGGGCCTAATAATGTTAGCCATTTGTTAAACTCTCATAAAGTGTTAAAATATTTGAAAAATGGTCTTTGGTTTAGGGTAATAAAGAATTTCTGAACTTTTTTTTTTTTTAAAATACTTTGCTCAAATTTGGCTTCAGTAAAAATTATTTGCAAATTTTATACTTACTGAAAAATCACTTAAGCGATCAAGGCATCACACTTTCATTCCACCGTTATAAATTTGTGTAAAGAGTTCACTTTCCTTTCAAAAGTTGTACACTTTTCAGTTATGTAAAAAATTTTGCCTCAATTTACCCAAAGCTTCGCTAAAATTTTTTTAGTCTCTAAGTATGATACAACGAGATGAAATTTCATAGAAACATGGGAAATTCGTCTACTCGCGTAAGTTTTAAAAGTCGATCGGTTCATCGTTGATCGACACGATGGTACTAAAAAAATCTGAAGGCAGTAACCACGATTTGGTAAATTTAATAATTTCTTGAAAAAAAATTTCAATTAATTGTTGTTCTAAAATGAAATATCTTAAGTAATAAAGTTAATGAATTACACTATTTAAAAAATAAGTTTAAGAAAAAAAATTCCAGCAAGAATTATTTAAATATAAATTAAGTTGAGAAAATTATAATTATGGTAGATTGGTAAAGTAAAAAAAAAGCTTAGGTTTTCTTAATGTTTTCACAAACTCATTTATTTATTTGTTCTTATTTAATGATTTTTTTTATTTATAACACCTTATTTATTTTTCTCATTTCCGTTTAGATTTTGTGGAATTTACCTATTTCCACGTTTTTTTTTTTTTGTAAAATTTTTATTTTTTATTACAAATTTTCTTTTGCAAATTTTCCTCGTTTTATAAAATGGAAAAAGCTATAAATAAACTCATAAAAATGTTATAAATGATCATGGTTGACTCTTAGAAACACTCTACTTTATGACTTTTAATTGAATGTGAATGAAATTGAAAAGTCAATGAAAAATGTACAACATTTGAATTTGTGGAATTTGAAAGGTTCATTATGTGATTAAAATTCGTTATAGCCATTTTCTCTATAAAAATTATTTGCTTTAAAAAATATTCAGAATTGTAAATTGGATCAAGCCTCATTTATCCAGGCTCACCTAACAAGTCTCACTTAACAAGCCTCACTTAACAAACTCCACCTCCCTGCCTACCAAATTTCATTACAAAATCTCTAGAATTTCTAATTGCAATTGTTAACAAAAGGCCTTTTATGATCAGATATCAGACAAATGAATGAACAGACGTGCCTAAATACATGCATTAATTAAATGCTACCATAAAAGATGGATCTGATTCGATTAAAGCACAAATAGTTATAGCATATAAAAGTATAAAAAAAAAAGTTGTTTATAGTCATCAATTTGTACAAAACATTCCATATTATTATGATGATGATCTTTTACATTATATTATTAAATTCCGTTCACGCTAAAACTATTTAACTGCAGTATTTGTGCAATGAAGCCCAACCAACAAATCAACAATCAACCGTAGTTGCTATAAATATTTTGTATATTTCCTCTTCTTTTTTTTTCGTATTTTTCAATTCATTGCAATGCACACTTTCTTTCATTCTTTCTTAATAAAACTCTTAGTCTTGTTTATTTTTGATTTTTTTTTTTTTTGTTTTGTTGAAATTTTATTTTCTTAACAATCATCAACTCTCATGATAGTTTGTGATAGTGAAGAAACGTGTGCATGCATGTTGATGCCATTTAATGATTTTATATATATATGAATTTATATATATATATATATATATATATATATATATATGTGTGTGTGTGTATGTGTGCATAATAAGAATTGAAAAATTTTCAATAAGAATTCTGTCATGTATGCGGATAAGTGTATTTGTGTGTATGTATATGCGTTATATACAATAGAAAATATACACTTGATTCGCAAAACAATTTCTATTGAACTTTTGTTGTTAATATGCATGCAATAAGCATATAGGTCAATAAGTTTTTGCCTTAAGTGCGATTTTTATTACAATTTTAAAAAGGCTTATGTCAAAATTTCCTAAAATAATTTCAAGTAGTTTTTGAATTCTAGAAGTTTTAGGATTTTAAATTTTATCTTTGTAAATTAATGGCTAAAATGCCTCATTGCTCAATTTTGCTTGGCCATTTAAGCCTTAATGAACATTTTACATTAGAAATATCATTTTTTAATTACTTATATTTTTAATTTAGAAACTATTGCATTTGCATTCAATTAAATTTGATGATCGATACAATCGATCCCAATAAAAGTCCATAAAATAAATTTGAAAGCTTTGAAATAAAGTTGTTTGGGAAACCAAGCAACCAAATTGTTTCATAGAAAAATTTGAATATGCCCATTTTCTAAAAAGCAAATCATTATTTTTATTTTTAATTAAATAAAAGCAGAAAATGCTTTTTGATTTAGATTTTACTTTCAAGATCTTTCATTCATGATTTCTATTTGACTTCTAGTCTTATGGCTTATGGAGCTTATGTGTTGTTTTATTTTCGATTTCTCTTACTGCTATTTGTTGCTTTTATAAATTATCTTGAGTCTGAAACCTAAAAATTATCAGCTTGACTATCAGTTATTAATACAAACTTTCTTATTCGTGTAAATTATATGTAGAATTTGTATGTGTGTGTGTATGTGTGTGTATGCATTTTTATAAATGTGTAATATAATATTAGAAATTCACGTAGATTGATTCACTTTTAATGTATAATGAAGTGGCACATGATAAAATTTACCCTGATACATTTACTCACAAACTATTTTCACCTTTTGCTCAACTTATTAATTACATGATAACGCTCAAGATAATTTAAGTATACATATGATTTTATTAAAAAAAAAAAAAATTTTTTTTTTTAAAAAGTATGTACAAATTACAAGAAAACATGAAATTTCCAAAATTAACGAAAATTATGTCCAGTGATTTTCTATTTTTTAAAAATTATGTTCAATCGATATAACTATGGATTTATTTATTTCAAGGCCATAGCAATTGATTTTTTACAAATTTAATTGAATTGTACAAAATTTTCGTTTGCATTGTGATCACGTTGTTTGAACGTTCAATTGAATCAATTTTTATTAATTTTAATCAAAATATCTTAAATTTGAAATTTTTATAGTAAAAGTTTACATTTACCAAGCCCATTTAACTTTGGTAAAATTCGGTAAGAGTGGCTTTACAACCAACAAATCTCTTAGAGCAATATGAAATCTTTTAGTCTAACAAAAATATCATTTAAAAATAATTTTATGAATCGATAGATGAATTTGTATTTAAAAAATAAATTTTAAATGGGGTTTTAAATATGTTGGCCATTATAAATGACAAAGCCTTCATTCAATTTATTAAACATTTATTTGTTACATCATAGAAAAGAGGATAAATTGCTTGGAGTCCATGTTTCTGTCACAATTTTCATTCATGGTAAAATTGGCCATAATTTAATGCATTCAAAATATGGGTTTATAAATCTTAAAATTTTCTTATTTTAAAAAGATCATGAAAAGTTCATGAAAAGTTAATAAACATTAATATATTTTCTTACATATAAGGCTTGCTATTCTGCTAGAATGCTTCTGAAAAATAGATCACTTAGGATCATTATAAAATTTTGTTGTAGGTTCATTTGTATTTGCCATTTACCATTAAAACTAATCTGCCATTTAACATAATAAAATGATTTTATGAATAGAATAATCAACAGTATCGTTTGTTGATTCCCATTGAATGTTAAATATTGAATGTTGATTCTTTAACTCTGATGCCGTTAACAGTTTCGTTTGGCATTTTATTTGATCACTTGTTTTGTGGTAAATTGAATTTGTGTTCACTTTCAAGAATTGAAAATTAATTTTGTTCTTATAAAAAAACAATGTCATATGTTGCTATTATTGTTGCTTAATAAACTCACAAAAGACGCAAAAAAAAAATAATTTAAATATATAAAAATTTGAAAACAATATGTATATGAAAATCCAATCATAAAAAGAAAAAATATTTCCATAATGTACTTTATGGTGTTTTGGGGTGAAATTTTCTGCTGAAACTGCAAAAATTTTTTTATTTCATGTTCATTTTGAATTCGAAGTTTTTTTCGTGTTTTTTTTTTGTCGCAATTTAACATACGTTTAATGGTTTTTACATTAAATTCTTAATTGGTAGAGTAGATTTTATTAATGTCATTTTCCAAAAAAAAGAAAAAAAAAACAAAAAGCAGATTTATATAGTTTTCATCAAACAATCTTAATTAAAGTTTTCATTATTGAAGTTATAAATTATACAAAAAATTATGAAAGACTTAAATGAATCTTAAATAATTGAACTTTGGGGCAACTTTTTTATGGTCCTACTTTTGCGAAACTCAAAGGTAATCTCTTAAGGTTGCGTTGAAAGATTTCCAATGGATCAAAATAGTAATTTTCATTTAGGCATGAATTAACACGCATCCTGTTCAAAAATACATTTTGTGGGTTTTTTTTTTTTAATAACTTCGAAATCAATCACATTTCTAGCCCTTTTGGCTCGTGACTTCAAAACTCTAACAACTCAAAAATTATATTTGAAAAATTTCTAAAGCCCTAAGGAATAATTTGTAATTGAAATTTTGCCGCCAATAACGCCATTATTTGGCTATGAAAAAAACTTGAAATTATTGAAAATGTTTCTTCTGAAAGGAAACAGCAACAACAGCTATAAATTCCCTTGCAAAACATATTTTAACGTTGTTGATAAATTGCTCTGCTTTAAGTGCATAAAATTTTGTAAATCTAAACTTAATTCTTTAGTTTTTGATTGTTCCATACAAAAAGGCGATTTAAATACTTTCTAAAATGTATATTTTTATTTTGAGTACAATTCTGAAGCTAAGTCCAAACATTGAACTGACAATTTTATGAAAGATTCTGTCTAATTAAATTAAGGCAATTGAATTAAAGTGAATTGAATTTCGGGAAACCGATTAAGTGTTTATTATAAAATCTTTGATTGGCAAATGTTACACGTAATTTCTGTGTAAAAATGGAAACATTTCTATTGTAGAATATTTTCAAATTTATTGTAAAGTAATTTTTCCACATGAAAAAACATATCAATTTCTTTTGAATGCTTTTGTCAGTTATACAAATTCAAAAATTATTATGTTAGTAACAAAATCTATAAAATTCTAAGTAAAACAAAGGAAAACGTATTATTTTACAATTTTTTTTTTTGAGATTTTTGTTCAACTTTGCTTATAATTTTTAGTTTAACTTCAAAAACAAAAAAAAACATAATAAAATTTTGCCACACCTCAAAAATAATCTGCCTTTCAATCTACAAACTACAAGACGCAATTTTAGAGATAATTTAAGAAAATTTGGAGATTTGGAAATCTCAACCTAGAAGCGAACATTATTCAAAATAGTTGAAATTGGATCTTTTTTACAATTTAGGGCATAAATATAGATTTTCTTTAAAAAAAAAAAAACTTACCCATATATTTTTGCGTAAATTGCCGTTTACTTGTCTTTTAATGTGAGAAATATATTTGGCTCAGATTGGTCAATTTTTACGATTGCTTCTCATACAATGACTTTTTCGAAAAACTTCTTTATATGAGGGCAAAGTTGAATATATTTTAGCGATAATTAGCACTGGTTTATATTTGAACATGGGAAAATAGTTGTTTCAAATTTCATCTAAATTGGTCCCTTTTTTAAATCTTCTCTCATATAATGAAGTTGACTTGCAATTCTAGACTTTAACTTTAATCACATTAAGCAAAGTCGCTTAGGATACTTAAGAGTCGGCTCCAACTGACTATAAAATTCTTATTTGTTTTATAAATTTTAGATTCCAGCAGCCATTTGCGAAATGTTTCTAGTGGAGCTAATTATCTACAGAGTGGTGAAATGCAATTAAAAGATAGAAAATAAGACTGAATGGTTTTACTTTTATATTTTATGAACAATTTTTTTCATTTTCCTCAAAGCTATTGCTGCCTTTTATTACAATAATAATTGTAATTGTATTATTGTTACCATGATAATAATTTCCATCTTATTGTGAAAAATTTTACTTTTCTATTTTGTTTTTATTTTTACTTAACGGTGATTTTATGTACTTTCAACAAATAGATAACTGAGAGCACAATTTGCGAAAAATATATAAGAAATATATATGTACGTTTGCCTTTATATAAATAAATGTAATATTAGATAAAAAAATATAAAAATATAAAAATATAAAAATATAAAAATATTTCTTATTCATATTTGCATAAAATTTATTTATGCTTTTGTTACAACACCATAAAATTTGCTGCGGAATACAATCATGATAAATATATTCCATAAATTCAGTTATGATTTCATTTTCAGATGCTATAAATAAAATTATATAAAAAAGTAGATTGTTTTTGTGTTATATAAAATTTTCAAAATCTTATAAATGAAAATAAGCCCAAGAATTTTTTCATTTTCTGTTTTATTGTTTCGTTGCATGCATTTTATTAAATTTTTACATTTCTTTGCATGCTACTCTGATTCTGAAGATTCTGATTATGTAGAATTGTTGAACAGTTTTTGAAAAACTATTAACTATTTATCGATGCTATGAAGAAATAGAGCAAGCCTTGCCTCAGAAAATCAAACGATAAATATTATGAGACATTGAATTATATTAGAAATTTATTTTTTTCTATACAATTTCATTTCAGTTTATTGATACAAAATGCTCAATTTTTATATCAATCATTTGTATAATGAAAATGTAAAATTTCATATAAAATGAAAATATTTTTGCACATGATCGTGCTTCGTTTATTATAATTTTCTTTTATTATTTTTAATAATATTTTTTTCTATTCCATTATTACAATTAAAATTATTATTATTTTTGTTTTATAAATTTATTTCATATACTTGGATATTTAGATTATAAATATAAAAAAAATGTCAAAAAACAATTAAGCGAGATTTCTTTAATAATTAGGTTTTGTAAAATTTTTTTTTTAAAAAAATACTTGAAAATATATTTTGATATATTTACTTAACTAAAAAGGTAAATTCAAATTAAAGAGGATGACCTTGAATTTTTTATGACCAAAGTGGTCGTAGGATTTGTCTGTGGCACAAAAGATGGCCCATATTTAATTTAATTTAATTTAATTTAATTTCACCTTAAAAAATGCTGACGTGATGATTTGTAGCTTGATAACAGCTGGATGAATGGACGGATAGACAAATAAACAGATGGACAGATGGACAGATGAACAGATGGACAGATGGATAAACTTCTATCGCTTTAGATGTTGTTACTAAATTGAGGCGATATCGTAAAGAATTGAAACTAACTCAACTTATTCTGGATGTTACAAGCGACCAATTCAACTTGTAATAATTTCTAACAAAAATGATGGATTATGTCATGATTCTTCATCTGTCGCTTCATATGACATTTCTTTCTCTCTCTCTTTTTTGCTTTTTGAAAATATTATCGCACATATATACACAGTAAAATTATAATTGTATAAAAGAATTACATTTATATCAATAATGCTACCATAAATATAATAACACATTGTTGCTACATTTTGTAGAATTTGTTGCTGTTGCTAACATTATTATTATTGTTCTTTTAGATTTAATTGCTATAGTCATCAATAAATGTATCAATTATATAACGTTTCACTTCATTTATAGATGTACGTTGGGTTGAGCACTGCTGACGTTCTTGATTATCGGGCAAGATTAACAATTGCTGTAATTCACCCTGAAACATTGCAAGAAATAAGAAACAAAATAAGAAACAAAATAAGAAACAAAAAAAAAAAAAAAACAAAAACAGAACAATGGTTTAATAAAGTAATTTATAGAAGCGCAAATAAGTTGCTTATTAAGTACCCTACACTCTTCATTAATTACTTTTTATAAAAGCAATTACAATTTTTATGTGAATTGTAAAACTTTATGCTGAGGATGGCTTAAGAAATTGATTAAATTTCTTTTAAATTAAATTATAAATAATCAGCCACGCCCCTTTTTTTATTTTGCAAAATACATTAATAGAGAATGTTGTCTAGATTTTTCAATTATTCTTTTCATTGTAAATTTTATGAAGTCATTTTGTTGTAAGGGAAAATTTTGTCGTTTTTCTACTAAAATCATAATTTGATGCTTGGTAAAAACTTTGCTGTACTAAGGGTGTGCCCTTTGATCAATTTTGACCAATTTTAATTTCAGTTGTAACATTCGTGCAAGAATTTTTAATGATTCTACCAAATTAAGACTCGATATCTCAAATTTTACGGCCAGAGGATAAACATAGAGACGGATAGACAGACAAACATGTCTAAATCGAATTTCATGCTTCTTAAAATCGAATTTGATACTTTATACTATGACAATGTGAGTGTTATTACCCAAATTTCTGCTTGGTAAATATAAAAATGTTTTATATAGACATATATAACCAGTTTAGAAATCTTTGGGTGTTGTTTATTTAACTGTCAAATGACTGTTGGCTAAATTTCATGTCATTTCGATTATTTGTGAAATTTGTGAAATGGTCACGAATTATATTGCATCTGACAAATGCCTTTGCCTTTATTTATATATATAATTTTTTTTTTTTGGTATTAAATATATTGAAAATCCTTTAAGACAAAAACATAAGAAAAAGTATTGCAAAATATTTATGTTGTACCAAACAAAAAAGAAAATCATATAAGTTTCAAATGTAATTTTAAAATTTATTGATTGATAAGAAAGAATCGATTTTTTTTTGATTTTCTTAAAAATTCTTGGCATAAAATATCAACATACATAAAAATTACGGCCAATTTCAACATCAGCATTCACGGGTAGAGAAAATAAACGTTTCGATACCACAAAACTGTTCGTCCATGAGCAATCGACATATATCGATATAAAATCGCCATTTTGTATGCTGCAAAAAAAAAAACAATAGATGAAGAGAAAATAATTTAATATATTTTATAAAAATAATAAAACGCGAAAAGAAAATAATTGCAAAAATCCAAATATAACAACAACTATTTAAAAAAAAAAATAAGTTCAATAAAAAAGTTATGCCATTATAATAATAAAAAAAGGAGATTTCTATTGTAGTTCAAATGGACATTTCATTATGCAATTACTATTTTTTTCTATTCTATTACTATTTTATCAATATTTCTCTTTTTAAATATTTATTTCCTCAAAATAAAATTTAACTAAAATTCCATCAAAAAAAAAAGAAAAAAAAGAAAAGAAGCAAAATTTAAACTTCCGCGTAGAGAAATCAAAAGTTAAATTGATGAGGTCAGAAATGTGAGTTAAGAGAAATTGAATTAGAATTGTATGATATATATGTGTGTGTGTGTGTGTATGTGAAATTTACCTGATAGATATTTGATGCCAACGATAATCATATAAATGAAATTTAATGGGTAACATTTCAGTAGTTTGATCCCGCTCTAAATATAAACGTAAACCATCCTTACACATATCCAAATATAAATTGTGTGTAAAATTTCGTATTGAGAAAATTGTGCCGCTATTTTGACTATTATTCTATAAGTAAAACAAAATGGATAAAGTTTGATATAGAGATCGATTAATTGAAGAAAAAATAAAAGAAATTCAAATTTCAAAATTTCATTTTCAAGTACTTTGATTAAAAAAGAATTCAATATAAATAAAGGCTGGAAAAGTAAGCAGTTTTAACTTCTATTCATCGATAACTTTCTAATGGCAAAAATTCGATCATTCAATGACTTTATTTATCTGTGGTAAAAATTGGCATAAATTAAGATGCATAGTTAAGTTAAGGTTTGGTAGAAAAATTGTATATAAAAGTGATTCAAATTTATTAAAGTACATGCCCAAAATGTAGATCATATAATTTCAGATATTGTGATAAACTTTGCTATAGAGAAAAACTTCGGTATAAAGCTGAATTTGAAATTGAAAATAGTCTTACTAATTTTCAAATCGCTCTCCATAGATAGAGTAATATAGAAGTGAGTAAGATTTTCTTTCGAATGAAGGATTGATTAAGCTTATTTAGTGAACCATTTACTGAAAATTCTCTTAAAAATTTCATCCTAAAAGCCTACATTTATTAGACGGTTTTTGAAATTATCATTAATTTGTAGTCCTTTGCCACTTACCTTAACTCTTAATGTTAACATAATGGTAAAATTTAAAGTACTATGCCAATTATACACGTAACCCATATTGGTTGGTGTGGTCAAGGTAATTTGACTTTTTGTGTTGGCATTAGATGTAGCGCTAGCACCAGTACCGGCATTGCCAATCACACTTATAGCCACATTATTGCTACCATCGTTAAACCAACTAACATCTGAGACATTTTGTGTTAAACCATTTGCTACAATATAATTTATATTGTTATCCATGGTTGCTGGATAAGCAGCAGTATTGACCTGAATATCTCCAGCTTCCTTGCTATTAATTGCTGCCCCAAATACAGGTGAAGAATTCGGTTCATTTGGCATTAATGAATATGGTGAATATGGTGAAGCAACAATAGCAGCACTTGCAGCAGATGTTGCTGTTGCTGTTGCTGTTGCTGTTGCTGTTGCTATTACTGATATATCTTCGCTTGTACTAGACAATTTTTTAGTATAAAATTTCAGTAAATCACTTATGTCATCTAATGTTGAAGCAGTGCAAGTAAATAAAAAGCATATAAATTTAGAGGAAAATAAAAGTTAAGAATGTGAAAAAAGAGCAAGAATTTTTATGATATAGCAAATTTTAAACGAATTAAAGAAGGCCAAAAAAAAAAAAAATAAAGAAAGAAATTTATAATTTGGAATGCATCCACTTTTTTTTTTGAAATTTACTCTTGCATAACAAATTTTTCACAATACACGAAAGTAAAAGTTTTTTATGCTCTTAACTTTCAATAGATTCAAGGGTCAAAAGTCATTTCCGATTAACTAAATCATGAGAAGCTTCTTTCAATGGATTCTTTTAGTAGCCCATTTTTTGTTGAGTAACTCTTAAGTATAATAATTTTATAAATTAGTTTAGTTTGTAGAACCATTTTCACTTACCACTACATTCAAATGTATTACAATTTCGTTGTTCAATGTTATAACCCTCACAAAACATGGTTGATAAGAATTTTTTTGATTTATTTGATGTTTTATGTCGTTTATATTTTTGCTGAAATTTCTTATGATTTGTGTTGATAATATTTCTAGGCGAAAATGATGCGGATGAAACAGTCTCTGTAAATTTGATGTTGGATGTTAATGCTAATGTTGATAATGTTGATAATGTTGATAATGTTGTTGATGATGATGGCTTTCTTATAAATGATATTTGTTGTTGTTGTTGTACATTATTGTCATCATTGTTAGATATGTTTGCATTTAATGTTCCATCAGCGACATAAATACGCATATTTTCATCTGCATCTCTTGGGTTATAGCTTTTATTTTGTTTATCAGTTACTTCATGCCACCATTCAATGCCATTATGCCCCATTTTAGACGTTGCATTGTTAAGCAATTCTATACCATTGTTAATTTTTTGGTATGTAGTTTTAGATATTGCAACATCTGTTTGTGGTGATGTAATTGCAGTTGGCATTGTCATTTCGGCTGTTACAATTGCCGAGTTATATGATTTGCTGTGTGAAAATGTTGTTGCAACATTTGGTGACATGTTGCTGTTATGGGTAACTGTAACGGCATCCGCCTCTATTACATTTACATCACTGTCATAATGATGATAATGTTCATGGATTTGTTCATGTCTACTTGCATAATCGGGTCCATCAAGCTGCCTTGAAATGTTTATTAAGTTTTTATCAGTTCGCGTTTGCTGCTGCTGCTGCTGCTGCCTCTGCTGTTGTTGTTGTTGAACTTGCTTTTCCATAATACCCATATTTTGTTCTTCTTTCCATTTATTGTTACTTTCACTTTTTTCACTAAAAACGTCACTCTCTTTGAAAGTATAGCCATGAATTTTATCTTGATGCATTTTTATCTTCTTGTGAATTTGTTGCATTTCTTCATAATTTTGTAAAGTTTTATCGTTGAATTTATCTGTATTTATATATTGCATATTTGCATTCTCATTATCATTATCATTCTCCTCATTATCATCATTAATATCTATAGTCTCATAATTATTAATAAATTCATTATCTTCATCAGAGTAATCTTTGCCGCTGTCGTCATCATCTTCATTATCATTTGGAATATTTTGATTTATAATATTATAATTCATATTCAAATTGATTAATGGATTATCTAAAAGGCAACGACGAAATCTTTGTTGTACACCTTTGCCACAAGTAACGCTGCATACGGTAAAATCACTCCAATCATCCCAACCTAAATGAGATACATAAAACAAATTGACATGGCAGTAAAAATAAAAAGCTAATTACTGAATTTCGCATTTATGAGAAGTTCTATTAGGTTTCCAAAATATACGATAAATATTAAAGACCTTAAAAAAAGTATAAATATTTTAAGCTTAACCACCGATTTTTCATACCACTCATTTCAAAAAGATCTAAGATTAAAAAAGTGAACGATAGCAGCGAAACAAAGGCTCATCAGATACATTCGATTGAATCTATTTCAAAATTAATTTTTATCGAAATGATACGTGCTTTATGGTGTTATTTTCAAAGGAAAAATGCATTTAAGTAAAAAGAAAAACCCTTCTTCATTGATTTTTGCCAAGCAAAGCTAATGTCTATTTAAAATTCCAATTTCACATGTTTTCAAAATTTTCACTTAAAAGGCAATTCCAGAGATCCAACACTATTCGATAATAAAATTTAATGGAAAAAATGCCATAAATAAAATAGCTAAGTAATCGATAAATCAAATTGATAAAAACTGAAATTAAAAAACTGAATTACGGCTGCAATGGGCTATCGCATGTAAACATGGCTACTTTTGAATTTCACTTTCATTTCAAGACGAAGATTATTTAGCCGTCAATTTGAATAAAATATTTAATAAAATGAGATTTTCTTGAATTTCCTTCATATCTTAAAGTTTTCGAGATGAAAGTAACGAATTTGATGATGATTTAAAACAACTTATGTACTTATTTGGTTTAGGTGATGTTAACTTTGATTAACGTAAGTTTTCTGTTTTTATTTGATCTTTTATGATTATTTAAAATATTTTATTTTTGTTATATATAAAATTTGAGTAAATGGAATTTTTCTCATTTTTTGTGGTAAATGCAAAATATTTACAAAACCTTTAAAAAGAGCGTCAGGAAATGTTATTACGTTTTTGGTACATAGATATGTACCACATGAATATGTCTTTATATGGATTCTTGAATTAGAAAAACTGTGTTTGATTGGAAAGTAAAGAGACAGACAATGAAGATAGCAATCAAACAGACAGACAGCCAGCCAGGCATTGTTGAAAATTGTAGTTTTGTAAAAATTGAGCTATTATTTTTTTTTCCATACACCATCGCATAAAGTACAATAATAAGTCATCAGAATATTATTAAAAGAAACTGCTGATAGAAATGAAAAAAAATGAGTTTGAATCGTCACTCATTTTATTTAACTTTTATTAAAACCCTAAAGAATCTTTAGAAAACTCTATCTACTTTGCGGAAATTATCTTTAGATTTTATTACTTTTTTTGCGTATTATTATTCTGTGAGAAATCTATTTCATTGAAGCATAAAAGTGTCAATTCGTGCTGTAGAATATAAAATGAGATATTTTTTTTTATATCTAAAAGTTTATGCGTAAAAATTTTCGTAACAATTGTTAGGAGAAAAGTGTAAAAATTTATATATAACACAAAAAAGTGAAATGGGAAATTGTACTAAATAGGAAATACGAAAAAAAAACCAGAAATAAGCGAAAAAAAAATTGACAAAAAACGAATTGAATACAAATGATTGAGAAAATCTATAGAAATGTTTGTTCATAAAGAAAAAAAAAAAATTAAATAAAAATTGCTGCTTATATATACATAAAAATTTATATATATAAACTTTAAGCCCCTTCCACTTTATTACTAGACATTTTCATTTATAAATAATAAAAGTTAAACAAGATTCCAGCGATATTATTTAGAATATAAACTTTTTTAACTGCCATAACCAGAGAGACTTATTTAAATATATTCCCGCTTTTCTGATATTTCTGCTTTAAAATATGAACAAGGAACTCAAGTAAAGTTTCTTTTATAAAATGGACAAATGAATATCACAGTAAGTCGAAAGAAATAGATTAAATTGTGATAACGAATTCGCTTTCAAAAGTTTTACAGTTTCGTGTAGAAAGAACTGTAGGCTTAGGGTTTAAAATAACTAACGTGCTCCTCACTTTTTAGCGCAATACAATTTAAGTTGTTCAGTGTGTTAGGGATAGCGTTGCCAATTGCTAGATTATGCAATTCGGTATAGTCCCATCGTATGATGGGAAATATGGGAAATATGCATGACATTGCATGGCATACTGGGAATCTTTTTCGATTTGATATGATTTTGCTGCCTAAACTTTGTATAACCATTGTATTATAAGAGAAAAATATTTTATAAAAATATGTAAATACTTATTTACTTATTTTTATATACATATTTACCCATAAACCTCTATTTAAATATTTAATATGTAAATTGATATGTTTGAGCAGAAAAATGAAAGTTTATAAATCTGTTTACATAGACGAGAGATCTATTTGGGAAATGTATAAAAAAATAGATAAGTACATAAAATAATAAATAGAAATGTTACAATCAATTGAAATGGACTATCTAAATACCCTAAGCTAAAGTCAAAAAAAAAAATCGATTGCCAGTCGATTAATGAAATAGAATCTTATATTTGTAAAGCTTTTTATGTGAGAGGGACTTCAAAAAATGGATCAATTTGTATTATAATTTAAAGGCTTATTTGATTAGATTTTTTTTTTTTTTGGAAAGTACTCATGAAAATTGTTCCTTCTTAAATATTTCCAATAGAGCTTTGCTTTGGTCTAACGAATTCCATTAAAACTATTTCAAAAGTTGCCATATGTAACTCAGAAGAGCAAACATCATTTGAAAATTAGAAGGCCAATAGATGGATTTAGCCTAATTTTTTTGTTTTTTCAAAAATATTACTAAACTAAAAGGCTTAATGAAAATTATGTAAAAAAAAAAGTTTGATTTGGTAAAAGAGAAAAGTAGAAGCAGTTGAAGAAGGAAATCATACCTAAATGTTTCCATATGAACTTTTCTAATTTTGCACTCCAATGATGTAAACCATTTATGCTGATTTTTAATAGACTTGATGATGCTAGTAATGACTGGCCAGCTTGTAAATGATGTTGAATAAAATCATTTAATATTGTTGTTTGATGCTGTTGTTGTTGCTCTGCCGTTAACATTGTACCAAATATGATTAAATTGCTGGGTAATAATTTTAATAGATTCTCATCGAAACACGATAACGGCTGTAAAGTTGCATTCAATTGACTGTAGAATTAAAAGCAAACATTTATATTTGTTGTTATAATTTTCATTTTTCATTTACAATTGATTAAAATAAAAATCACAAATCTACAATAATAAAAGAACCCCCAAAAAAAATGAAAAAAGAAAAATGTAAGATATGTAAACAAGTTCACTATATTGCTACATATGCTTAATAATAAAAAATAATAACAAATATACAAATAAACTAACAACAACAACAATAATAATAATAATAATAATAATAATAATAATGGCCTGTAATTAAAGTACTTTCTCTCTTTAACAAATTACAAGAATAATAATAAGAATAATAACAATAATAATGAAGTGTATAAATAATAACGGTAAAGTATATAAATAATAACGGTTGATTTCATTTCATGTATAAGAAAAATATGAAAAGTAAATAAAGATTTTTATGAATATTAAACAGTCATATTTTGTTTGATAAATGATTTAAAAATAATTATTTATTACTTAATGTGAATTCTTCTCTAAAGCGTTATGATTAAAATAAAATAAAAAGGAAAAATTTTAATCGCTCAAATTGCAATTTGGCATTTTATAATTTATATGATTTAATGGCAAAATTTCCAAGTGAATAATTTTTAATATTTAATTTCAATCATATTCAATTTGAAAGTCTGGTTCATAATTAATTATTTTATTTTATATTTTATAATAAGTTCATAAATAATAATAAAATTATTACAATTTAATATAGAAAAGTTTAAGTTACAAAATTTTTTTGCTTTTAAATTTAAGATCTGCCATTTTTTTCTATTTATTGCTACTTACTTGTCATACAAGTCATCTGATTCTGATGAATTAATATCGGCCATATTTATCGGGTCTGCGTTATTATTTTTATTATTATTTCTATTGTTGTTGTTGTTGTTATTATTATTATTATTATTATTGCTGTTGCTGCTGTTGCTGCTTTTTTTGTTGTTGCTTTGATTATTGCTTTTATAATCGTTATGATGTTTTTGTGTGGATCGTTCATTGGGCGTTGTTAATTTTAGCAGTGAAGCACCTTTATATATCGTTTCTGGTGTTAATGTGATTAAAATGGCATCGGTATTGAATGATGTAAACGTTAACGGCCGTTTTTTAATATCATCACTTAAAATTTCCATATTTGAGTTTGAGTTTGTCAGGTATTCTGTTTCTATTTCTGTTTTTGTTTTTGTTTTTGTTTCTGTTTGTTCAAGACTTTTACGTTTAACCGTTGATGAGGGCCATATCGTTGATTTGGTTTTCATTGCTGCCCGTTTTATTGGTTTCCTTATGGATTTTGTTGCTGTGGCAGTAGCTATTTGTTCTATGCCCAATTCTCTATCTTCTTGATATTTATCTAAATATTGTCTTGATGTTAATGTGGATGTTGATAGTGTTGTTGGTGTTGCTGTTGCTGTTGCTGTTGCAGTTGCAGTTGCAGTTGCTGACGTTTTTGCATTTAGTTTTGGCCACATCATCAATTTATTTTGCTCATTTTGCCATCTCAATAATAATGCATCATTACTATTTTGTTGTGTATGTAAATCATTATCATCGTTATTGGTAAAAATGTGTGCACCCAAAGCTTTCATTATCACTGGACTATTTTTAATCAGTTTTGTTAAACTATTGTGCGGACATAATATATCAGGCATTAATAATGGCTCTTGTTTATGAAGATGATGATGATGATAAGGATAATGTTGTTGTGGCTGTTGTTGTTGTTGTTGTTGTTGTTGTTGTTGTTGTTGTTGTTGTTGTTGTTGTTGTTGTTGTACTATAGGTATCGCTTCTGTCATTTGCCACAATTTATGACAAATAAACATTGTGGTGAATAATTGCATTATAAATTCATACAATTTGGTATTTTCTTGTTTCTTGTTTCTACCGCTTGAACGTGAACGATCTTTCATAGTTAATGGCAATGATGTTGGCATATATTTTTGATTATTTAGCTTCTTGTTATGTTTTCTATTAAACAATTCCATTTCAATTGTTTTCCTCTATTTCTTTTATTATTTTCTTCTTACTTTTTACTTAATCTTCTCTTTTCTCCTTCTTCATATAAATTTAATATAATTTACTGATTATTTGGTAATAGGCCATGACTTCCATGAAATATAAAATTTTCTTAATTAAATTCTTTCAACAGATATTTTTACTTCTTGTAAACTCAGCATTTGTAGTCATCTGATTAAATTCTGTGGCATTTTTAGAAACTAAATCAAGTATCATAAATAGAAAACTTTAATTTAAAATAAAATTGATTAATTCTAATCTAAAATTATAATAGAATTTTCCTACTTTCAAATAAGCAATTTTATTCTCTTTTAAAACTTTTTATCAAACCATAAGAAGCAGTTTTTGAAACATTACGGTAAAATATCGTAGCCAGGCGTATTTTGACGCAAAAGCAAAATCTAGATTTGTATTATTTTTTTTTATAAAAAAAAAATCCCTGTGTAAAGAAATATTAAATTTTTTGATAGAAATCATTATAATTTCGTGTATTAAACACGAAAAATTTTCAAAAATTGGTTTAAATTGGATCATGTTTTGTAAACCCTGCCATACATTTGAAAATTACAACTTTTTGGCTTTCGTGAGTCATACTTCAATTTCGTGACTTTTTAATTACATTAAGCAGAAGCGTTTAGAGCATTTAAGAATCGTTTCTAAACGCCCATAAAACTTCTGCTTAACTTTTCTGTGGTTTATATGAAATATTTAATTAACAAGTGGAAATCTTTTTACTTTTATTCATGTTTTGTTAATTTTAATTAAATAATTTAAAATCTTTCTTTAAACATAACCGCACACACAACTGAAACGCCATTATATTCAAATATATGCTCCATCTGTAATCTAAGGCGACAGAATTCTTACAAAATACAAGTATCAAGTGAAATGATACAAAAACAAAAATATACAACTTTGTACGGGTCTGATCATAGCGGATCATAGTAGCGTATGTTCCTGTTTTCTAAAGGAATACCCAGAACTGTTATTTTTTCTTTGCGAAATAGGTCAACAAATGGCATGTGCTTCTAATAATAGTTTAATCTTACTCTTAATAATTACGCCCATTGCAGTTTTTGGTGAACTGAAACCTACGTATAAAAATTCATTTAAATCGCTTCAAAATTACGCTTTGTCCTTCTAATAATAAACTTACATAGGCAGATCAATTGGCAAAGATGTTTAAATCGTTGGAACAATTGATTCTGAGTGGATTAGCATAACAAATATGTGTTTAATGTAATTTATTTTGAGTGTTACAAACATCTGCATAGATTTATAATGTAGACCGTATGTAGGTTATAAAAAGGAGTTGAAGAAATGAGCAAACTGAAGTTTGTAATGTAAGTGCAGTTCAAAGTTATAATTGCCTTTAGCTGATTCAGCCCTTTACCTTCATTCACATTTCATATTGTTTTATTTATAAATCATCTTTTTTTTACACATTTTGTAACTTTTATTAAAAAGTAAAAGTTTCTCTATTTATAAATAAATAAATACACTTCTGGTTTTATTCATAAAGTAAAAAGATCAAATTGTAAATCTTGTCAAAATTTTTGAAAATTTTTATAAGTTACTACAAAGTGCTTGGATTATTATTGCTTCTTACATTTATTGTCGAAATGTTTCTTAGGTACTTGAAATGTCTTGAAAAAGTTTGCAAAACTCTAAGAAGTATGATCTTGCTCAAAATCAAATTATGAATCTATTTAGTCTGTAGGAATCCATAGCAGAAATTACGAAGTTCAGCAAACGTAAAATTATTAAGTAAAAACTTCTGAAAATAATGGACAATAAACTGAAATCCTTTCTATAAATCCCGATAACAGATTTCGTAATTTAATGACCAACAAAAAAATTTAAGCGTCTCCTTTGAATTGAAATGATATTTACATTCATTTTGCTAACAAAAATTTTCTTATAAAAGAGTGTTCCAAGGGCACTCTAATGTGAATTAACTTTTTAAGTCCACAAAATTTTCAAAATTTATGTTTTGTCTATTTATCGTGAGAACATAAACGAGAACTAAATGGCCTGGAGCATGGATTTTTTATGTTTAAGGCAAATTAGAAAATTGCTAAAAGTTATAAGAATTTCCATAAATTTATTATAACACAATAACAGAAATAGTGTGACATATAAAAAATAAAAATAAAAATTAGTAAAGAAATCTTGAGGTATTTTGTATTTTTCTGAGACTCTATTAAATATTTATTTGGTTTTTTCTAAAGAGAAACTACTTTCTTTTGTGGCTCATTCAAGATAATTGTTGTTTTGTTTTTCTCTTTTTTCATTTTCTACTTGTTGTGTGTTTTCTTTAAAAAAAAAAAAAATTTATCCAGCTTTTAAATTGAAGTATTTTAAATTTCGAAACTAATTTAATCTTTAGTAAATTTCAGTTTCAAAGTGCATTTTAACAATTTATGAAAATCTTTTTGTTTTGTTCTTTGTTTATTTTGTTTTACCCACCATCCTCAGACATTGGGGTTTATATTCATCTTCATATTCATTCAAAAGAAAAAGAAAATGAAAACGAAAACGAAAACGAAAACGAAAAAAAAATTTTATTATTACTTAATAGAGAAAGAGAGAGTGAGATAGAGATAGAGATAGAGATAGACAGAGAAAGAGTGAATTAGAGAAAGAGAAGAAGAGAATTGAAATGAAATTCACTAAATGTTTATTTTATTCAATTGAAAATCTTTTAAATTAAAATCTATTTGAATTTTATACTTTTGTCTGTTTGCTGGTTTTGTTTCGATTCGCTTAAGAAGAAGAAGCGAAATTGTTAAAAATTTTTCTTTGATATGATAACTTTAAGTAAATTCTTCTAATATTTGTTAATAAATACAAACGCACATATGCATAGATACAAATAAACGTCCACACACATACATACAAAATACCATTAATTTTTATAAAAAAAAAAAAATTAAAAAGAATTCAATGAAAAATGCCACACACACATACACATACAAATTTAAGAAATTTCTACAGAAAATTTTCTTGGCATAATATAAATTTTTGTAAGAATTTTATTATACCTTAGTTCTAGTCAAGTCACATCATACCAAATCAAATCCTTTTCATTTTATATGAAAGATATATTTTTGTACTTTTGCATATCACACTTTACAATTTGATATGTCTGTCTGTTTAATGAGCATTAGTCATATGCATCATTACCCATCTCATTGTATAAATTTCACACATTCATACATACATACATACATATATATACATATATACATATATACATACATATATATATATATATATATATATATATATATATATATATATATATATATATATATATATATGTGACATGATGTGATATGATGTGATTGTGATTCCATTGTATCTAACTACTGAATACTTTGCATATTTATATTTACTTAGTTATTTGCTTAGTTATAACCAACAATATTTGTTGTTATACTTAGTATGCTAGTGGTGCTACCATTAATTTTGGTATATTAGATTTTGTGACATGTTGAAACATGAACTTTAATATAATACCTTAATTTAAATAAAACTTTTTAAGGTTCATAAGAAAGAAAGAATTTTTTGAGTGAAAAAATGAAATTGGAATTTAAAATTTTTGGCAATTTCTTAAATGTAAAATGTTTACTCAAAAATTTTCATATATACCGGTTTTGAAATGGCAACAAAATTTGAAAATTCTATTTGTCTAAACGGCAAATATCCCATCTTTTATATGCAAATATCTCAGATTTCTTGCGCGTTATATCGAAATTGAAAAAATTAAACTTTTAATGCATTTTATAGTCCCTCTAACAATTCTTGCATAATATTTGGTCCGTAAATCTAAAGATTTAAGTTATTTACTCGAAAAAAATAAGGGTTTGATTCCCCATTTTTTGAATTTTTGGTAAAAAAATATTGAAAATTGAACATTTATATGTAGACTTTAATTTTAAGGCAGCATTATCCTTCCAAAAAATGAAAAATATTGAATGAGGCGAATATAAATAATATTCAAAAATTGCGCTTGCATTAATATAAAATTTTTTAGCTTATTATACTTTAAAAGCAACTTGGGTTCCATAATGAAAAAAGTTATTAGAGGGACAAACTTTAGTTAAAAAGACAGTTAAAACAACAACAAAAAGAGAAAAAAGAAAATGAAACAAAACAATGAAATTTTAGTCATTAGTCAGTACTGGTTGACTAATTACAGTTACAGGTGATGGCTGGATATATCACAAATGTTGGTAATAAATATCATGCATATATTTATATCTGTATAAAAAGTACATTAACTTTGGGATTAATTTAGGTTTAAGCAGCATAAAATCTGCTATAACAGGAAATTGCTGAGCAGAGATAAAAGAAAATTTATTCGCGAGTTTTTCGTATGTTTTTGTTGTAACATGAAAGGTATAAATTTCTAATAAAACTATTTGCCTTTCAATTCTTCTAAGGACTTTAAAATGGGCAATTATTTCTCTAACACATATTTAACATATTCAGATTTCACACTTTTCACTACGCATTCCATATTTTATAACAAATTTCATTTTCGATGCTTTGCTTTTGCCCTTTAATAAATCAAAGTCATCTTTTTTTATATAGGTTGATATTTATAGATATTCTTTAGAAAAAATAAGACAATAAACGAGTTAAAAAAGAGGGTTGTAGTTGAGTTTGGTGGTCCAAAAATAGAGCATCCTTACATTGACACTATTTTGCCGTATTAACTTTTTTTAGATTTTTTTTTTTCATATCGCACGATATAACACTGAAAATTTATGCAAATACTTCAAGTTTTGGGCTGCCAAAAATTATTCAAACTCATTCGAAATTATAAGCCATAAATTATAAAGTTGGTTTTTACGCGCAAATTACCTTTATGTCTCGGAGATTTTTTGCTGGTTAAGATATGTCAATTATGGCCCCAGGATATTCACTTTCCAATGGTTTAATTGCTTGCCTAAATCGATATGCATATCTGCCAGTCTGTTCGATATTTTTTTATGTATTTGTAAAACTAAGGTTGTTTCCAATAAAATTTAATGGAGATGAAATGTAATTTTTACTATCAATATCCAAAAAATGGTCTTTGTTTTAGAAAGAATTTATTTTGACACAAAAATTTATACTTTTGAATATCTTTTTGATATAGCATTTCAATATAAAAATTTTACACCAGATCAACTTATCTTTTGCTTTCCTTTACATAACGAACTTATACTATTTTTTAAAAAATTGGAATTTCCCATTTCTTCACTTGTTATTCATGGTCTAGATATTTTTTTTATTTAATATATTACTGTAGGGTATTTAAAAGTCGGCCTGAACTGATTGTATGATTTTCACAGATTTTTATTTTATGTTTAATATAATTTTTTAAATTTTTCTTAAAGACCATTTTAATTAGAGATTTATATAAATTTTGCTGGTTCAATGTGACAATTTCTTTTTTTGGGGCATTTGGTGGATTCTGCCCTTTTTTTTTGTTATTCTCTTACATTTGTTATAAAATTTTTTCACTTAACACTAGTAAATCTTTTGTTTATTTTTTTCTTTTTGCTTATTAATTTGTATCTTAAATTTTTATGTGCATTTGTATTGTGTAAATTTGAAACGCGCCAAAGTCAAACTGAAGAAACCATACACCATGTCTAATGTTTTTATAGTCTAAACGAAATTATCCGCATTATCCTGAAAGCTTTAAGCTTTCATAAGAATCATGAGAGAGAGAGAGCGAGAGAGAGAGAGAAAGAAATGAATGAATCGAATTTTCAAAAAGTAAGGTATATCTAAAAATGCCGGTCAGAACAAAAATGTCGGCTTGTTGTGAGTAGAGATGGCTTTGATGTTTCAAGGTTTTGTTTATATATGGATTTTTTGAAAACAATTTTATTGTTGTTTTTTTGTATTGTATGCCCATTAAGCATCCGTAATAGTTTTGTATAAAACAAATTAATAAAAAAAATTTGGAAACCAATATTTGGTTATAAAAAACTTGTAAGTCGAAATAGTGCTGAGAGCAACACTCAAATATATCGTACTAATATTTTGAAAATTTATTATTGTGATCTATTTAAGTTGGAATTACTTCAATGGATTTCAACTAATAGTTAAGGTTTTGATATTACGAACATTTTGTCGCAATTTTGTAGCATGGAGAAGGCTTTCAAAAAAACATTTTGATTTGTCTTTGAAACATTTAAAAACATTTATAAATTGAGCTTTAGTGTAAACTTATTATCTGACTTTTTTTCTACCAAATTTTTATATTTCGGTCAAAAGTACTGTAAACTCCTGCTTAAAACGAATAATTTTTACATAAGGAAATTTCAGTATTAAAATACAACGTATACGCCATGTAGCTCTCTCAAATTAGGCCTTCTAAATTGAGACTACAGATTTTCTATACAATTTCTTTAAAATCGTATTTTTCGTTTTAATATTTTCATGAATTGCTAGACTAAAATATTAACAAGGTGAATGAATGAAATTTCTGAATAAATGAATGAATGAATGACAACTTTTTATGAAAATTCTTTTGCCAATAAAAAAAAAAAAGAAACAAAATAAGTGAGCCTAAATGTAATGAAGCATAAAGAACAAAAACCCCAATAAGTAAAATGATTTTTATCTGGTGCCATAATTTAGCTATTTAACAAGCTGAGCCTTACTCTGGGCAAACATGATAGATTCTTTATAATTTTTCAACAGACAATTAAGCATCACATTTAGAATCAATAAATCTATTGTTTTGTATACTTAAAGTATAATAATAATTTTTTTAAATTTTGAATAAATTTGTTGAATTTTTTCTTTTAAAATTTTGTAAAGATTTTGATTAATTGTGAAGAATTTAGTTACTTAAGCTTTTGGTAAATTACAAGGAGCTAAATAAATTACAAATTTCTCTCTTGCACTTGTACTTAGACAGAAGCCAAGTCCACCTTTGAATCGGTGTAGTCTTTAAGGCCTTAAGCGCGACATATTTATTCTAGTTGATTAGATTAACAGAATTTTCTATATAAGAGATTTATGAAAATTGGTGGGTACTTAAGATTTGATATGAAATTATTTGTTTCTTTTGATTTTCCATTAAGAGCAAATGTTATATACAAATGGAACAAAATTTATTTATTTCAGTTGTCGTAGCCTTTAATGGTGATTGAGTATAGATTTCATTTATTATTCAAAGGACTAATGTTCAGCTTTCTTTAATATTAAAAATCTATAACAGAAAAATGTAAGTTTTATTATTTTTAAAGGTACATTAATTATCTAAATTTTTATAAAGCAAGGGTTAATTAAAATTGATCCTTGCACGTAAATTATTGGAGTTAAAAAGTATATTTCCCATAGTGTTTAATCTAAATTGCTTTGCAAAAGTTTTATATGAAAGCGGCTTCAAAATTTCTTCGATCTTAACTTTCTTTGCCACAACTGATATTTGATTAGAAAGATTAACGATCACAAAATGCAAATCGGTAAATGGAACGGATAATCATTTAAACAAATAATTTTTTAATATTCTGTATTTCTTTTGGAAAATCCAAATGGGCTCATAATTATTGCACCCTACAAGGGGCATTAATAAATAAAAGTTAAATTCCAAGTAGATAGATAATGCAGAGTTATCTTTACACTTCAAAGTTTTTTAAAAATTTTCTTCAATTCGACATTAAAGTCTCTATTCCTTACGACAGTTTTTTTTTTTAAAGCAAAGGTTGATGACTAAAATAGATAAAATAAAAGCTCTAACTATAACAGTTCTAATCTGAAAACTTTGAAGCTTGCTCTTGTAACTTTTTATAAGAAATTTAATATGAAACCCAAACCAAAAAGAAGTAAAGGTAAAATCCTAAAACGTTTAGCATCACAGGGGCACGCACTTAAATAAATAAATGCTCTTTCCACATGGCAGAAAAACTACCCCTATGATTATTTCATGTTAGCTTTGGCCAATCAAATTACAGAGGGCTGTTACAAAACTTTTTTGGATATAAAATAATGGCGACCAAACATTATTATACTTTGTGGCAAAAATTCGTTGCATTTATGTAAGAAAATTTTTGCCTTGTAACAATCGTATATTTCATTTCAAATAGAAAAGTTAATTATTCGACTTTACACCAAAGATTTAATGATTAATTAAAAATTAATTAATTATAAATTAAAGTATTTTTTTTATGCAACATCATAGTGAAGCCGCTGCAGCCGCAGCAGCATATATAACGGATGTACCATTTCAACCATTGTGGGCTCAAGAGGTGCCACCACCTCCACCACCAATTATGTCATATCCTGAGCTAATTACTGGGTTTCCTTGTACAGATTTGGGTATTTAAATGTTTAACAAGAAAATTTATTTAAAAAAATAAACTTAAATAAATAACTAAATTAAATCTTCTAGCTTTATGGCAACGATCACAAGTCAATAATTTATCAAATTCTCGTCCACAAACAATACGTCAAGCGAATGGCCATTCAAATGGAGCTCTGAATAATTCACATATTTCAAATTCCGCAACTAAAAAGACAAGACGCCGTACAGCATCGTTGGCACAGCGGCGTGCAGCCAATATACGTGAAAGGCGTCGCATGTTCAATTTAAATGAAGCCTTTGATAAATTGCGACGTAAGGTACCAACATTTGCCTATGAGAAACGTTTATCACGAATTGAGACATTACGTTTAGCCATTACGTATATTGGCTTTATGACTGAACTTTTAACGGGAACTCCAATGAAAATTCGTACAACTGATATTTATAATGGATTAAATGGACATCATCATCATCAGCAGCATCATCATCATTCTGCTGGTGGTATGACAACAGCTGTACATCATATACAGCATTCAACATATCAACGGGATTTTGTCTCACCTTATCATAATTTGGGTTAAAAAGGTCCTACATTCTTCAAGCGTTATTCATGCGGAATAAATTTTATTCGGTTCTTAAGTTCTATAACATAAATATATTGTTTCCAAGTAGTACTTTGGGATGTTTCACTTAAAAATTTATCCAAAAATTAGGAAAACCAAAACCAATTTTTCAATATATAAATTATGCTCTAAACAATTCATCCCAAAGGTAATCAAAACACCCTTTTTACAAATAGTATCATAATGTGAACAATCAATGTGCAATGCTCATTGATTGAAGGATTTTATCTCAAATCCTTCAACTATGTTTCGCAAAAGTTCCATCGGAAACATAGTTAAAGGAAGGAAGTTTGAGATAGGCTCCTTTTTTAGTTATACTGCTTGCTTTAGAATAACTAACAGAGAACACAGATGGATGGAGAAAGTCTACGGGTGTTTCTAGAAAATTATTCTAACTTTTATAAGGTCTAATAAAAAAGCGATCTAATTAAAAACTTATTGGTTACTGCTTGCTTTAGAATAACTCAAAAGAACAAAGATGGACAGAGAAGGTCTACGAAGTTTCTAGAAAGTTATTCTAACTTTTATAGGGTCTAATAAAAAAAGTGATCTAATTAAAATCTTATTGGTTACTGCTTGCTTTTGAATAACTAACAGAGAACAGGGACGGACAGCGGAGGTCCATGGATGTTTCCACAAAATTATTCTAACTTTTACAAGGTCTAATAAAAAAGCGATCTAATTAAAAACTTATTGGTTACTGTTTGCTTTAGAATAACTAACAGAGAACCCAGATGGA
Source organism: Melophagus ovinus (assembly GCA_023089585.1). Lineage (NCBI taxonomy): Eukaryota > Metazoa > Arthropoda > Insecta > Diptera > Hippoboscidae > Melophagus > Melophagus ovinus. The sequence continues at coordinate 7,924,919 of JAKKIB010000177.1, forward strand.
CGGAGAAAGTCTACGGATGTTTCTAGAAAATTATTCTAACTTTTAAAAAGTCTAATAAAAAAAAGCGAACGTATTAGTCACTGCAAGAATTCATCACACATTTTTATAACGCGTTTTAAGGTAAACTACGTATAAATAAAATGTAACATTCATATAAAATAATTGACAAATCTTGACTCACATTTCATATTTCTTTATGTGAAGAAAAAATGCTGCAATTTTCTACATAATTAATATCAATATTTCATATTCATTTTAATTATCTATCCATAACCAAAATTTTTATGCCACATTCTGAGAAAAATATCATCTGTTATCTGGTGAAGATTTGGCTCAATTCATTTCATTTTAATGTGTTAACTAATTAAGTGTAATAATATAATTAGATTTATATAAAAAATTAAATGTACAATAATGAAACAAGTGCACCAATTTCGATTTGTCTATTTAATTCTCTATCTCTATTTTGCTTATTTAGTTTAAATGTACACTAGAAAAAAATTAGCGTGGATATTTTCTAAACAATAGCAATAAGTATGAGCTGACTGATTTCATGGTTTAACGCTTTACTTACAACAACGTTCCCCTTGTTTTCCTTTACTTTTCACTTCTTATTTGAAGAAATTACTTAAAAAAAATGTTATAAAAAGTTTGGATGCATGCTCGGAACATCCGGTAAAGTTTATGTTGTAGAATTAAGGCCGCAGCCAAGAGAAGTTTACTATAAATCGAGCATGCCCAATTGGATTTCATTATAGAGAATGACTTTATGAAAAGCATTAAGTCCACTAGCCTATTTGTCCGTTTGATGCTTAATGTCCTGGCATTGTTGTCAAATGGCGTACCCGACTTATTCATATATTTCAGTATATAAATAGAATTGTAGGGCAACAAAAAATGTTATTGAAAGTGTTTTAAATGGTAAAGCCACTTGGTAAAGAAAAAATTTTTAATTCGGCATAATTTTTACGGAAAATTTTTACAAATATGGCGCATTATCATAAATTTATGATTTCAAATTCAGATTTCAATGAGTTAGCTTCAATGAGAGCCGTATAATCCAGAAAAGGTTTAGTAAATTAGTGCATTCATAAATGACTATGACTTGGCCCATTTTGTATCAGTTTTGCCTACTCTCATCCCTCATTTTAATTTTCTCTTTATCATATTTAACTATTGAAATGATTTTTCCATAACAATAACAATGAGAAGTTAAATGTTTGTTACATAATTTTCTATATAAATAATTTAAGTCGAAATTTTATTGAGCTACTTTTAAAATGAGACACTTTACAAGAAATGCTTAAGAAACTTTGTTGTGCTACAAATATTTCTTTATATTGAAGCCTATTTTTAGAGAGACTTAATTGAATATTTCAAGAATTTAGATGATTCAAATGTAAATTTCTTTTTGGAAAAATATTTTCAAAGATCTTCTAAGATTTTTTAAATTTTTTTGAAATATATAATTAATAAAATTCCATTTCTCTCAGAATATGATAAAATTTCCCTTAAGATTCCTGCAGCTAAAGAATAATCGATTAACAATTTGGCTTGGTAAAGAAATTCTCTTCATAAATTTTCTTTGACAAATTGAATATATTTTCTATAGTTGAAGTGTATGCATTTAAATGAGCCATAAAAAAAGTATAGATCCTGTTTATTAAATTACACAGAACCCACACCATTCAAATGCTTCTGAATTAACCAAAAAAAAAGAAAAAAAACACCAAAAATGCAAAAAAAGGCCAAAAAGGCAAAAATGATTAAAAAGTCATCTTTAATAAGAACCACAAAAGATATAAGCAAATATAACACTGACACTAAAAAGCAGCAGAATAATAAGAAGAAAAACTATATCACATGCAACAACAATAATTCAAGCAACCAAAATGTATGAACCCTTGTTATTTATACTCTGAACGGTAACAATCAAAATACGACAAATAGATTAAAATTAGGCCATGGCAAACGGTAGCGCGTAATATTGTGTAAAAGAAAGAAAGAGAGAGAAAGAGAGAGAGAGGGAGAGAGAGAGAGAGAAAGTGATGGAGATTGTGTTGGAAGGGAACTTTATATTATTATTATGTAACATTTGGCTTAAAGCAATATGTTTCTTTGTCGTCATTGTGAAAAAAAAATCTGTAACACTTCATGGTCGATTAGAACATTAAAATTATACAATCAGTTGAACTTAATTGAAACAGAAACAACGAAAATTTTAAAACACTTGAAAATCATATAGCGTTAGAAAGAGTAAGAGATATTCATGAACAGTTTAAACATTGCTCAATGAAGGGTTGTAAGTAATGTTGATATTGTTGATATTGCCTTTAAACTTGTTAAGAGGTTTCACGTGCCAACGATTAGTATCTATATTGTAATAAAATGTATGGACATAAAGAATTTTTGAAGCAGTTTCTAATTAATAAGGAAATCAAGTAGTCTTCCGTCATCAGCATTGGATGTGTGAGCTTGCAAAAAAAAAAAAAAAATTCACACCAAGAAATTTAGATAATACAAAAAAAAAAGAGAAAATAGAAAAGAAATTTGCTTAAATTCAGCTAATAGTTTCATTTTATTTGCATTTGTTGTAGGCGGGGTCTTAAGTTTAAAAAAAGTGTCTTTTAAAGCCCTTCGGCATGCGGAATGCCTTAATAAATAAACAACGGTAAAGATGGAAAATTTAAAGCTAATTAAGAATTTACTTATTTTAAAACATCTTCAGTCTTCACTTTCTAATAATTCAATGTCCCAAGATCTCATCAAATTTATTTGAAGCCTGCAATGTGGTATTTTTAAAAGACATCTAAAATATATTTAATAGAACGATTTGTATGAAAGAAAATGCCATTTTTTTTTAATTGAACTTTTATTGCTACGAATTGCGTTTTTTTTTTTTGCTTTATATAAATTGTTGCATAAACTTATTCAGATATATCAATAAATTGTAACATATTTTTCATAAGTTTAATATATTTCTAGAAAATTTCTATATATTTCATATATAAAAAGAAAAAAATTAATTCAATTGTCACCCTTGAATATTTTGTATTGTAATACCGTTAATAATGTTAATAATAAAGTTAATCATGTCAAAAAATGTGACAAATTAATTGATTGGTAAAAATATTAAGCATTTTTCCAGATTTTTCTTATTATCTCCCGGTTCTTTTCTTTGTTGTTTTTAATTTTAGTATTGGTTTTGTTTTTGAACTTTTTTTTGTTGCTGAAATTTTTGATCAATTTGTCTTTTTTTATAATCATATAAATCTATATATGATTAGTTTATGCATGTGTGTGTATGTGTATTTTAGTTAGTTGTGTTTTTGTTGGTAAAATATTAAAATGAACTGAAAGTTGAACGCGTATTGTGTGCCTCCGTGGCGCAATCGGCTAGCGCGTTCGGCTGTTAACCGAAAGGTTGGTGGTTCGATCCCACCCGGGGGCGTCAAAATTTTTTTTGAAATGGACGCAACAATAAGCAAACATTTTTAGAAGAAGCATGCGTGATTATATTAAAAAGTTACGGAGGGTTAATTTCTCCTTTAAAGATTCAGATTGAGGCCAGAGAACTCTCTTAATGTATGATTTGAGTTTTCTAAAATATTTCGTAGTGCTAGAATCTAAGAGCAAAACATAATCACAACTTTGGAAAAATTTGCCCCTTTTTTGATTTAGAATTTTCAATGTTTTATTTGCTCCTTAACAAAATAAAAATAAGAGAAAAAGAAAACTTATGCACAATTGATCAATAATGATCTTTAATATTTTCCTATGATTATCACAAATCTCTTGATAAATTATTCATACATTTAAATCGAAAATTTTGAGCTTAATAAAAATGTGTTTATTTAATACTATTCTATTGCTTTTGTTCTAATGCTTTTATGCAATTTAGTTTTTTCCTTTTCAATTGTTTGAATGTTGTTCTGTTTTTGTTTTTGTTGTATTACATTAGACTCATATATTATTATTAAACTATTGTTCGATTAAAATAGGAAATTATTATTTCATTGAATAAAAGGCAAACAAACGCAAATTTATATATAAATCTAATTGATTTGTTTTTTCAAATTTATGCATACATATAAAGATGTGGAATAAATTAATTATATCATTTTTCTTTATACGGAATGAAATGCATATATATTTATATATATGTATGTACGTCTAACGGCACATAATAATTATTCTTGTACTTGAACTTGTTATTTCATTGTTTATATACGCCCTACTTATATTGCCATCTCTCTCCTTCTATTTCTCTCTCTCTTTTTTTCTCTCTCTGTTTCTCTCTCTCCATATATCTATCTTTGTCAAACACAATAGCGCTCTCTCATACATGTACTCTCTTACAATTCCTTAAGATTTTGCCATATGATTTCGATTACAACAAAGCTTTCCCAATTGTTTTTTGTGTTTTCTGTTGGAATATTTCTTTTTTTTTTCGTTTGACTTTTTTTCTCAGCTCTAAATCTATTAAATAATAAACAGTTAGTTAATCAGCTTTATGTGAGATGAAATTTTGTAAAGTACCGTTCATGCCTTTATATTTCTAGGTATTTAAATAAAAAGAGCAAAAACAACAAAAACCAACAACATGTAAACTATTTGTAAGATTTTCGATTTAAATGTTAGTTTTGCTTTTTTTTTTAATTTTTGTAAATTTACATTATTTATTATAACAAATAAATTAATCATGTTGGCAACACTTCAAGAGTATTATCATCATCATCATCATAATCACATCTAAATTAGCTAGAGCTGAGTATATTACAAATAGCTATAATAAATAAATAATCAAATAGTTATGCAGTTAGTATCTAAACGCGCTTAGAATTGTTCTATTCTAATAATTATTCTTAAACATCGTTAGAACTGTTAACTTAACGAAACGACATTATAAATCTCTCTATATATATATATTTATATATGTAAATTACAAGAAAAAAAAAGGAAAAAAATTCAACTTAAATAGATTTTACAGTTATTTCTCATATTCTATGATATAAGTTTAATAAATTTACAAAAAAAAAAAAAAAGAAAAAACGAAAAAGAAAGAATCAGAAACTGAAAAAAGATAACAGAAGAAAAAATAATAATGGCAAATAATAATGATGATAATAATGTTGCTAATAATGTTGATAATAATGATATTAATAATGATGTTATTCCATCATGGGTGGTCTCAAATGAATTTATATCAATTTTTAAACAGATTTGCACCAATTATAAATATCTTAAAGATTTTCGTGTAAAGAAACCTTTACCGGCTGGGGAAAATTATGCCACTGTATTGTTACGTCTTGAGGCTGACATTGAATTAATTGGTAAATATTTGTTTAGATTTATGTTTATATTTATGTTTGTGCATCTTAATTTAGTCTCAATTTATATATTTAATTAGCAGAAAATTTTTATATAAATCATGTACAAAATTAATTACATACTTAATTAATGAAGTATATAATTTAATTAATTAAGTATATAATTTAAATAATATAAGTATATAATTCAATGGAATACATGATTTAATTAGAAAATTTTTTTTATAATTATAATTATTTTAAAAAAAAATTTATGTACTTAATTAAAATTTCAAATAATTTACTAGTCAATTAAAATATTCACATTTATACATTTCAGAAATAGTCAACTACAAAGATAAAATTTTCATAAAGAGGAAAAAATTGTAGTAATTGAAAGTTATGTAAGCAGTTCTAGTTTAAACAAATTAATGAGAAAACGAATGAAAACGAATAAAAAATTCTAAAACAGATTAAATGGAAATATTCTTAATAATCATGAAACGTTCATTATTAGTTCATTAGATTGCAAAAGTAGTTAAAACTTTCTAATTTGGAATATCCCAATTTGTGTTGTACATTTTCTTTATTGTTTTTTTTTTTGATTTACTTTTTTTTAAACATTTAAATAAAACATTCTATTTTGTTTTGTTTCATGTTCGCTTTGTAATTCATAGAATAAAAAAACCGCCAAATTGTAATTTGTTTTTCGTGTTTTTACTTATTATTGAGATATACTTTAAACTTTTATACCCTACAATTGAATATTATGCGATTTATTGATATCAATAATTTTCTTTTAATTTGGCATCCATTTTATTCATCTTAAAATAATTTCTTTATATAAATATATAAGATATAAAAAAATTTGATATAAATTGTAAAAGTAAACGATTAATTTTATTTTTTTTAACTTTTTACAAAATTTTCCATTTTTTCTTTTTGATGATTAATTATCGTCTATGATTAGATGGCACGATAACAACAAAAACATTAATGTTGAAAGTGGCACATTCTGGTAAAACGCATGAAGAAATTATGAATAATTATAATTTTTTTAGTTATGAAATGAGTGTTTATCGCGAAGTAATACCAGAATTGGAACAAATGTATAATAATATTGGTATTGAAATGAAATTTGGTCCAAACTTTTATGAATTGAATATTAATGAACCGCATATACTACTTGAGGATTTAAGTCAACGTCAATTCAAAAATTTGAATCGTTTAGAAGGTTTAGATGAGCATCATACGAAAGAGGTATTAACGAAAATGGCACAATGGCATGCGGCTTCTGCTACACGGGTCGCATTTAAAGGCCCCTACAAAGACGAATTCATTTATGGTTTCTTCACGGAAACCGGTTTAAATAAAATGCATGATTTTTTCAATAATTTAACAAAATATTTCATAGAAAATATGAAACAATATAAAGGTCATGAAGAATATTACGTTGATTTGATAAAGTTAGTTAATAATTTTGTCACTGAATTATATGCGGTGGCTACGAATATCAATGATGATGAATTTAATGTATTAAATCATGGTGATTTCTGGTCCAATAATGTCATGTTTCGCCATGATAATGAGGGTAATATACGTGAGACATATATGGTGGATTATCAAATGATTAAATATGGTCCACCAGCGCAAGATTTATATTATTTTTTATTATCATCGACAAATTATGATATTAAATTAAGAAAATTTGATTATTTTATTGCTTACTATCATCGACAATTAATCAAACATTTACGATTATTAAAATATCCAAAGAAGTTGCCAACACTTAAGGAACTTCATATCCAATTATATAAAAATGGCATTTGGGGTAAGTTTAACAAATTCGATCAATTTTATAAATTTAATACATAAAAACCTGAATAAAACAATTTGGAGCAAAATTTAAAATAGTATGGCAAATAAAAGTTCTGAGAAGACTTTTTTTTGAAAAAAAATTTCCAAAGTTGTATAAATTTCAGCCTTTACTAGAATAAGTGGAAATTTACGTAAAAAGTGTTTGATCTGTTTTTTGGATAAAAATTTTCATAAAAATTACATATTTTATGAAAATTTTGAAGAAGAATTCTGACGGACAGACAGACTTATCTAAAATCATTGCCAACAAGCCAATCGATATATTAAAATGACTATTCGACTCTTTATAAAAAAGTGGCATGTAAATTTATGTAAAATGATAAATTTTCGATTTTCTAAATATCTTCTCTAAATTTTAACTTAGAAAGTCTTCTATTTATTTATAAATTATCTTCCTTGTTTAATTGGAATTGTAGGTTTGAATATTGTAATCGGTGTAATGGCTGTCGTATTATTGGAACCAACTGAAGATGCTTGTATTGATAATTTTTTAGGTGATTCAGAAAATGCTGCCAAATTTAAAAGAAAGATGTATTCCAGTGAACGTTATCGTAAACATGTTCAAGCCATTTTACCTTGGTTGTATTATCGCGGTGTTTTCGAAATTTCATAAACATTTTTTCATTTTTTTTTTTTTTTTTTTTTTGGTAACAGTTTATATCGTTATTTGTATTACTGGATGCCTCATAAGTAAAAATAATAATTTTTATGTATACTAAATACATTCGCATTATTAAAAATTGAGTAATGTTCAGTGTTTCTTTTTTTAATTGTACTTATTTTTTTTTATATAAGCAATGACAAATATGCAAGTAATTTGCATTGAATGTTTTATTTAATTTTATTTTATAGCTTACTTATAATTTTAATTGCTAATATTTTTTGTCGATTTTTTTGTCTTGTTTTCTTTTTTTTATAATAGAAAATTTTAATTTAATTACAGAAATTAATATGAAAGTGCACGTATTTTTTTTTTTGTGAAAAATAATGTAATTTTGTATTTAGCATTCAATCAATGATAATTTTTTTGTTCAGTAATAAATATTTACTTAAAATTCTATGAAGCACATGCCATTAATTAATTATTTTCCTTTGAAATTTTTTCAAAGCAAATTTTGTTTGTACTGTTTTTTTTTTGTTTTTGTTTTCTTGTACTTTATTTAATTTTATTGTATAAAAAATATTTGTAATGACTTTTATAGAGAACAAAATTTCATAAAAAAAAGAGAAATACATTTCTAGCGATGTTTACAATTCTTAACAATTTTCAATTTGTCATACTTTTCTATCATTTTATTTATTATGGTTTGTGTAAAAGTGTACATTTACACTTTTTTTTTTTTGTTAAATTATATTAAACTAAAATGTTACTTAAAATATCAATTGTAAATACAAGCATATTTATATACATATGTGTGTGTGTGTGTATGTGTATGTGTGTGTGTGTGTGTGTGTGTGTGTGTGTGTGTTTGTAAACACATGTGTTATTTTATATAGAATCAATAAAATATTACGAAATCATTTGTCAATTAAAGAAAAAGCAAAAGCAAAAACAAAAAAAAATTTTCAAAAACAATAAGAAAAATGTTAGAAACAAAATTCAATTTCATGCAAAATAAATATAAATGAGCTTGTAAAGGTTTCATTAAATATGTTTAGAATACAAAATTATGTATAAATTGAAATTTTTTTTATTAGAAATTTTTTTTGTTAATTAAACAATTTTTATTACATAAATTTTATTGCATCATACAAAATAAATGTTTCAAAGAAAAAAAGTTGAATGCTTACAACAAAAAAATCAAAAAACAAAAATTCCACAATGACAATCACCAAAAATCCAGTGAAAATATGATTTTATTAATTAATTATAAAATAGAGATAAAAAAATTTTATAATTCAATCCTTTACTAAGTATACTAAGTACACTTAAGTGTATGAAATGTAATTAATTATAATTGAAATCCATATTTGCAAGGTCTTGATATAAATAACCATGTTCTAATACATCGATACATTCAAAAAAAAAATGACTTTGGCTGTAGAATGTCCATATTTTTACAAACTTAATGTTTAAATATCTTTAAAATGATTTTAATCAATTTCAAAAAAAATTAATTACTTTAGCATTTTTACTCTAAAGAAAATTAAGTAACAATCATATTTTTAGACAATCATAAATTTATAAAAATAACAAAATAAATTTTTTGCTTAATTAATTAATTTTTACTTAATTAATTAATTAAGTTTTTGAAACGTTCTTACACCATTTTTAATATTATAATTTAAGCAACAATTAATTAATTAATGCATGCAGAATGTAATTCTGTACGAACGAATTAGATCAATTAAATAAAAAGTTTTAAAATCGAATGTCCATGAATGTTTATTAATTTAACTGGGCGAAACTCATTTTTGGACCAAATAAATAAAAACTAAATCTAATTTAAATAAAAAGTAAATTTAATCCTTTTATACAGAAAGTATAAAAAAAGTATCTACATAAAAATTTAACTCCACCTACTTTTTTAAATTGAGAAAAGAGTCATCTAGTTGTCAATTTCATAAATAAATTTTATACATTAAAAATCAATAACATTAGGAATTATATAGATCATACTTTCTGTAAAGGTATTTTTATTATGAAAAAAAGACAAGTAAGAACTCTATAGTTGGTCAGAGTCGATTTATAAATACTCTACACTACTTTTCCATGTTACAGTACAATTCAGCATCAATTTACGTTAAAATATACTTAAAACTTTAATTTTTTCCATGTAATGATTTTTTTTAAGAGGGAAGTTCGTCTCCAGGCCAAAACGCTCTCATGTACCAAGTATCATAAAAATATCTCAAAAAATGCGAATTGCAGCTTGATGGACAGCTATATGAACAAACAGACAAACAGACAGACAGACAGACATAGAGGCAATCAGATTTAAATCGAATTAGGAAATGATTCTGATTGGTTTAATTAATTGTGGGCCTGTTTCAACTCAACAGCTGCCACAAGTACTGTAGGAAATAATTACATAGTTTTTTTAATAGCAAATACGTATTCTTTATAAAAACAAAAACAAAAATTATCATATCAATTTAATTGTTAAAAAGGTTTTAACAAATATAAAAAAATTTAATCTGTACTAATATTATTACAAAGACAACGCTAAGACAGCGGCCTCCGTGGCGCAATCGGCTAGCGCGTTCGGCTGTTAACCGAAAGGTTGGTGGTTCGAGCCCACCCGGGGGCGCTAAATATTTTTTTGGTTTTTTCTATTTGTTATAGTTTTTTTTGCAAAAAAAAAAAAAATATAAAAATAAAACAACTCTATATAAAAATTCTTCAACTAAAGTATACTTTACTATTTATTCCAGTAGATAAATGTAATAATGATTTTTGTGTATTTCAAGATATAAAAAAGTTTAATAGTTTGCCTTTAAATATTATTAAGACTTTAATTGTGTATAACGTTGTAGTCTCTTGTATACAAGAAGATGTATCACATGGCTTCTAAATTTGTTGGGATATACATTGGTATTGTATACTTTTAGGCTTATTAAATTACATTAAATACGAATTTACTTATTCGTTGTTTGATTCAAATTGAAGTGGGCGATATGGATAAATAAATTTTCAGCGATTTTAAGAAAACAAACGAGTATTGAGAGCTGAGAAATAAAATATTTTAAATAGTCACGAAGTATTTTATTTTTCATTTCAATATTCAATAAAAATATCTACAAGACGTACCACCAACAGAGGATTTTAATTAACTTCATTTTTGCTTTGCAAGTGAAAAACCAGAATCATGTCAATCTAAACATTTCGATTTCTATCAAAAAGTTTCATGTTATTTTAATAAAAACTTGAAAGAGTTGAAGAATTTTATTTGCCAGAATACAAGCGATTTAAATCTACTACTAAAGACTTTGGAAAATTTTAGATATTTAAAAGTGAATCATGTATAAATATTAAAAACAAATAACTTAAATTGGCGATAATTTTTGTTTTTGAGAAGGAAATTTTATAGTTACACTACTTTGTTACTGAAATAGATTCTGAAAGATTTTTTTGTAACACTTGAAATGAGAATTTAAGGCAGGCTTTTCTTTTTGTTATATTAATTAGTTTCGAATAACTTTTCAAAACGATTTAAATCTACTAAGTTTGTCTATTTTCTTGTCTATCTATTTGTTACCTTTTCATGTCCATTTAATATACATCATTCCAAATTTGCTTATTCTCCCACAATCTTCGATCTTTCTTTCTAAGTATTGCATAAAAAAAAATAATAATAAAAAATTGTTACTTTCTTGATTAAAAACTCATTGTTTTGACTTTCTAATCATTTTACTAAGCAATATGGTACTTAGAATAGGGTATTTAAAAGTCGGCTTTAAATTACTAAAATAATATTTATTTATTTTCTCAATGCATTGCGGTTAGTTTTATATATTCTAAATTTATTGTAATGTGAGTTATTATCTAAAATATGAAAAAGAGAGGCCGCGTAATAAGAGTAATGCAATGACCTTGTACTGAAGATTATATTTTACGTATGACATACATAATTATATAGAAATATTTTAAGTAAGTATTCTTTGTATGCCGATTCAATTAAATGAATATTTGCGATTGTGAGTTGAATGTTAAAAGATTTTGATACCAATTGAATTCATATCATAATAATGAATTCGCAAATTTTGAAAGATTCTATGGACCATTCAGGTATACCGAAATGGCTTACGAAAGATTATTTTCAAAAGGTATTAAATAAATATGAACCTGAAATGAAGAATATTAAAAAATTCGTATTGGAAGCGGCTGTACCACCAGGTGAAAATTTTACCTCTATCATATGGCGCCTGAATATTACTATTGAAATGAAAGATGCCTCAACTAAAAGTCAATCGTACATAGTTAAAGGTGAATTGCCGAAAGAGAAAGGTGGCGATTTGGTTACTAAATTGAATATGTTTCCTAAAGAAATGATTATGTATCGGAAATATTTGCCAGAATTTGAAACATTATATAAAAATATTGGTTGGCTCATACAATTCGGTCCGAAATGTTTATTCCATCCAAGCAATGATTATGTACAACTGATTTTTGAGGATCTAAAACCTAAAGGCTTTAGGAATGCAAATCGTTTGTTAGGTTGTAATTTTCAAGAAATGAATTGTATTTTGAAGAAATTGGCTGAATTTCATGCAGCCAGTGCTGTTTACGTTGAGATTTATGGTGAATTTTCGAAAGAATTTCATGGTGGTTTCGTGAATGCTGAACATGGCTATGAGTTTCATAAAGAAATTTATGATACGCGTGCGATTAATTTCAAAAAATGTATGGCCACATGGCATTTTGTAAATATTGATGAATATATACAAAAATTTCCAACTTTTGAACAATATTGGAAATGTTGTCGCAGTACTTTAAGTCAACGTAAATCATTTAATGTATTGAATCATGGAGATTTTTGGTCTGGCAATGTTATGTTTTCATATGATAAAAATGGTTCCATAGAGGATTTACTACTATTAGATTTTCAAACATGCAAATGGGGAAGTCCAGCTGAAGATTTATTATTTCTCTTAACGCTATCACCCAATTTGGAAATACGCATTAAAGAATTTGATAAATTTATAGCTGTTTATCATAGTCGCTTGATTGAATGCTTGAAAGCTTTGAATTATACCAAAACTTTACCGAAATTAAGAGATCTGCATAAAGAAATGTTGGATCAAAAGAATACATTTTATGCTTTCTTTGCAATTTTTAATCACATGGGACCAATTTTAATGCAGGCCAACAACGATACGGCATCAAATTTAGAAAATTTATATCGCAAAGATGAAATTGGTGATGAATTTCATACGATCACATTAAAGAATCCTTTATTAATACAATCAATGAAACAATTATTTCCATTCTATCATAATCGTGGCTTATTCAATTTTGATGATTACGATGCTGATAATGAGCAATGAAATTATTTCTATTAAGACGCTTTTAAAACTAGAAAATATTTGTAATAATTTTTAAAAAGCCATGAAATAAATACATTAATTCTCTGTTAATTTTTATTGCAATTTAATTGTTTAATTAATTTACATTTAATTTTTTTTAAATTATTATTTAAATTATAATAAATATAATAAATATAAATTCTCTATGCCCAATTTATATTTATTATGATTTTCGAGAGAACATTTTTGTATTATATATAATTTCAAATTCAAATTTAAATTCAAATAAAAAATTCTAAGCAATTAATTAGCAAACTTACCGAGATTTTCTTTTTTCTTTGCATATACAAATCATCTTTTCTTCCAATCAGCTGCTGAATACAGATAAAGCTTTCTTTGCATGAGCATCACATATGTGTAATGTATTTCAAATGCAAAAACAAAAATGATAAGTGAAAAAAAAAAGTGAAAAATTTAAATGTAAATATTAATTCAGTTGCTAATAAATATTGCGGCAGGTGATATTTGCATTTGACTCGTGAGAAGTGATTTTATATGTTGTTTGATAGCTCTTATCGAAAATATAGCACAAAATACATATATAAAATATATTTTAAAATTAAAAGCAGTCGAGCCTCAATAAAAAACACAATTTTACAAAATTTCCAAAAAGAAAAGAATTTTCAAAGTGTTTTCTGTTTTTTTAAGTTGTTTACCAAGAAAGGCGCGAAATTTTTTAATTTTACATATATAAATATTTACGTAAGAAATAGATTTAATTCAATATGTCATTTTAGGCTTAATATGACATTTTCAAGGCGTACTTATGTTCTCCTCTTTATTATCTACTAATAAAAATATTATAAAAAAAGACAAAATGAAATGTCAACAATGTATAATAAAAACAAAAAAAAAAAAATTCGAAAAACTATGCATGATTTTGTAATAAATATAAATTATATATAAATCAATACACAAACGACTACAAGAAAAAACAAACTTAACAAAAAGCAATTAGAAGTGAAATATTTTCTCTTTAAATGAATGAAATAAAATTGTAATATAAATATTAATAGATGCGCAGATTATAGACGCCAATTACGCCAGTTACATAAAAATATATTTATATAAAAGCTATATGCACTTATAAATAAATAAATAAATAAATAAATATTTTTATAATCAATTTTTTTAAAATACTTACATATTTTTAGTAATTTATAGCACGCTAATTGAAAGCAGAAATAATTTGTATAATCATTTGTATAATGCCCGATAATAATACAAAATTTAATACCGATTTAAAAGTACATATACCGAAATGGATAAATGAGGAATATTTTTATGAAATTTTAAAAAACAGTTTACCAAATTTTCATAATATTACAAACTTCTCTTTAATACCGGCCACAGCACCCGGAAATAATTATACATCATTATTGATGCGTATTGAAATGGATTTAGAAATGGAAGGTAAATCTTTTGAAGTATAACATACAAAATAATGGAATTATTTCTGCTTTTTTATGCAAATTACTGTTATTTATTATAAAGATGGCCAATGGATTTGATTTTGAACGATATTTATGTTAGATTTTATGTAAAAACTTACTTGGATGCCGCCAATTTGCATCCACTTTTTTCCAGTTTTTATAGGACCTTCTGAGATTTGTTTCCCTGTTTTTATGGGTTATACCTTAAGTTGTAAACCTTGTTTATTAATTTTGAGTTATTTTTCATATCAACTTATACATAATAAATTTCAATATCTTTAACAATTCTCAATTCTGCTGAAAAATGGTGAAATTGGATTTGCTTTCTAAGTTTGCTTAAAGCTTATATATCTTTTAAAATTTCTGATCCTCAACCACAATTTTCATCTAAATATATTAAGCAGAATCAGGCTTATTTAAAAATTATATTTAAGTAGTTTATCATGTCTATAGTTTTGTGTGTAGAATGATCCTTGAATTTCTTCCATTTTCTAAGAGCCATATGAAAATTAAATAACGTGCCAATGTCTCAGATAATTTAAATTACACGATCCTTGTTATAAATGTTTTTATTGATTTTGCCTTTTTTACCTTTTTCCACGTAAAGCATTTTGATTATAAAATTTTTATCTAATTTCTTACCCACATTTTTCTACCAACATTGAAAAGCAATAAGGAGACAAAGAATGAAAAAGTTTCTTTACTTTTTATTTTTAGGTGGTTTCACACAACAAAAATCCTATATAATGAAAATGATGTTAGATGATGACAAAACTATTAATCATGTGAATACATTAAACCTATTTCCGAAGGAGAAATTAATGTATGAAGAGATTGTGCCACATTTCGAAGCTTTATATGAAGAAGTTGGTAGGACAGTAAAATTTTGTGCTCGCTGTTGTCATGTAGATGATCGTAATGGTCGTATTGCTCTTGTATTGGAAGATTTAAAACCGAAAAAATTTCGTAATGTGAATCGTGTAAAAGGATTTGATATGGAACATATGAAACGTGTATTAGAAAAATTAGCTGAATTTCATGCCGCTTCCGTTGTATTGAAAGAACGATATGGCAATTTACCTGAAACATTTCAAAATAGTTATTTGCCAGCGAATTATAATAAATCGAAATCGTATATGGCACGTATTGCCAGCTATAAAACAGCTATGGCTTCATGGGGTCTGAAAGATTACGGGATATATGCGGAAAAAATTCCCACTGCTAAACAGTACACTCAAGCAGCTTTGTACTGTTGCAATGGTGATCCGAATGATTTTAAAGTTCTAAATCATGGTGATTTCTGGTCTAACAATATTATGGTAAATTATAATACCCAGAATGCAACTAAACCATCAAGCATCATAAATCAAATACGTTTTGTCGATTTTCAAATGTGTAAATGGTGTAGTCCAGCTTTAGATTTATGGGAATTAATTATCTGTTCGGTGCAAAATCATTTACGTCTGAAATATTTTGATAAATTTTTACACATTTATCATAACCATTTGCAAAAATGTCTAAAACTTTTAAATTATAAACAGCCATTGCCCAGGTTAAATGATTTGCATATAAATATGTTAAAATATGGTTTTTGGGCATATTATTATACATTTAATAATTTAGTTTTAATATTATTACCACCGGATCGAGAAGCTTGCTTATTAAAATTATTACAACTTGATCAGGATGGTGATGATTTTCGTCGGAAAGCTTACACAAATCCTTCATATGTGCGCGCTGTATTAGATATATTACCTTTCCTATATAACAAAGGTATTTTAGATTTTTAAAAAAATAATCTAATATATATATAATTTTCTATAAAAGTATGCTAATAAACGAAATATATTTCAAATCAATTTATTTCGATGTGCACTGATAACAATAGATTTTCTTATAATATTGAAAATGATGTATCGGTTTAAAATGTGCACAGGCCATAGATAATGCTTAAAAATACAATTATGAATCTTTCGATATTTCTATGTTATGAATTAAAAATGGAGAAAAAATAGAATGGATCAAATAGGTAAAGCGATATGAACCAAGTTTATTTATAAATAATATCACGTAATCTTCAGGATAAATTAAGATGACTTTACCAAAGACGTGATAAGATTGTTTAATACTCATGAGTAATTCTCAGATAATGAGCTTTTTGTTCAAAATATTCACCCATTAGAGAAATATCTAATTTTGAATATTTTTTTGATAAAAATTCACATAGAATTCATTTGACATATTTAATAAATCTGCTGAATTTGTTTCAGTTCGATGCATTTTTTGGACTCTTTCGCATATAACGATTTTTTGAAAATAATTTTCAAAAGTAAGTGATTTTTAATTTTAATAAATTTTAAGCAAAGTGTAGTCTAGGATATTTGAAAAATTGCCTTTAAGTGACTTCTTCATTTGGGGGTTTCTGCTTTAAAATTTTGAAATTTTTGACAAAGGGTTACCCTGTGATAATTCCTTTCAAAACCAAAAAAAAAAAAGAAAAAATTATTTAATAATTTCAAGTAATTGAAAAAATTGTTTCTTTTTAACTATAAATTAAGGAATAAACAAAGATCAGTTTATCCTTTAAATATTGCTAAACATTTAATAAATCATTTAATAAATCATATGTAATAAAATTAATCATACTCAGAGAATATGTGAGTGAGAGTTTTTGTTCAATACTAACATTGTTATGCATAACTTTCTTTCATATTTACTTTTACTTTTACTTTTACGTTTACTTTATTAAATTAGAAAGCTTTATTTTTTTATTTAAATTAATATTTATACATGCAACCTTTTAAAAATGATTTTAGTTTGTTCTAATCAGGTGACCTGTTAAATAATTATACGTATATCTTACGCTCTGGCCTTTTATCATGAGCTATTCACCACCGGATTGGTTAAGCAATGAATTTTTACAAGATGTTTTGCGTGAACATTTTAAAGATAGCAATTTAGAAATTTGTGATTTATTAGTTAACAAAATTATAATTAATACTAATGCTAATGAACATAATGAAATTTATGGTTATGCCAGTGAATTGCATCAAGCTCGTTTCTGTATGAAGCGTAATAAGCATACAACAAGTGACATATTTTCCGTTATTATAAAGGTTTGTATTGAAAAATTGTTGAAAAATGTTGGCTAGCTAAGGTTTTTGAATATTTTTAGATTTCTTTTTATATAGAATTTTATAAAAAATAATGAATATATTTATTATTCTCTTAGGAACATGCGAAAGGTCTAACTGGAATGATAGCATATAAAAGAAAATTGTTTAAACGTGAAATATTCGCTTATAAAGAGATAATACCAAGAATAGAAGAACTTTTACTTTCCATAGGAGATCAAAGTAAAATAGCGCCTGAATGTTATTATACTACTGAAACACCAGAACCGTTCTTAATTTTAGAAGATCTATCTTTAAAAGGTTTTAAAAATTATGATCGAGCTCAATTACTAAATTTAGATTGTGCTTTAATGACTATAGAAAAATTAGCTAAAATACATGCTTGCTCAATTATAATTTCCGCTGAGAATCCAAAATTAATGGAATTCTTTCAAGATCCACCGATTCTTAAACAAAACTTTAAATGTAAAATTTTTGATGATTATATTTCTGCTAGTACTCGTTTGATAGCTGAAGAATTATCACATTGGCCTGGTTATGAAGAAATTAGTAAGAAAATTTATAAATTAGCAGACAACATATTAGACAAAGTAGCCGAAATGTATGAGATATCAGCCGATAATTTTCACGTTTTTAATTTATGCGATTTATGGATTGATAATCTTTTATTTCATTGGGATTGTTTCAGCAATCGTTTAGATAACGTTGTAATGGTATGTAAATGTAAAGATAATGGATAAAAATCGGTTTTACATTGTCTATAAAAAAATCAATTATAACTACCGTTAGACTTGTTGTAGTTGTTATCTAAAATACAGTCATTTCGTAATATTTTAATTGACATATTCACTGACAAATTCAAAATTATTGACTGAGTTTTTCTCACTTTTTCTTCTTTTAAGAGTTAAGCATCTTAATCAAGACCTATTTTTAAATAATGTAAACCACTTTATCTAGTGAGTGTAAAAAGTTGAAAAAAACATGAACATCAAGCAAGTAAAAAATCATCTGAAAAGTTCATTTTACGAGAAAGGGTTTCTAAAAAATTGTTCTTTAGTATAAAATTTATTACTTAGATGCATTCATAATAATATTTTCATTAGATTCTAAGCGAAATTATAGACTTTTTCTGTATAAAGAGTTTCTTTACATTAAGACGTTATGTGGCAGAGTGGTCCATTTTCAAAAGGCTTCGTATTTGAGAGACCCCTTAACTAAAACTCTTATCAACAAATAAGCAAATAATTTGCTTATTACAACCAGTTTACAATGCAAGAAATTACTGTATTAATAAAATTTTCTTCTAGTTGGATTTTCAATTGGCGTATTATGGTGCCCCATCAATAGATTTAAATTATTTTTTATATGGTTCATTAAATGAGAATGAACGTAAAATACATTTAAAATATCTTATACAACAATATCAGCGTATTCTTAAAGAAACTTTGGAGAAATTGAAGTACAAGGGTAGGATACCAACAGTAAAGGATATTACAATCAATATGATAAAAAATAGTTTACAAGGTCCGTTGGTATTTTTTATATAATAAAATTTTTGGAATTAATGATTGTACAAATATATATATATATATATATTTAGGTGTTATTGCTGCATTTTGTTTGACGCCATTAATTTTTATGGATACGGAAAAAATGAAAATGAAAACAGAAGAATTAATATTATACAAAAAAAATGAAGGTAAAAGTTTTCTACTTAATAATATTAGGAATCCAAAATATCGCAAATTTTTACAATGTACTCTTGAAGAATTTGAATTGAATGGTTTTCTAGATGATTGATTATAATAAAAAGCTAATAGAATTATCATTTTTATTGGTCTACATCTAATAAACCTAAATGATCATATAATGGTAATAATTGTCGTATTATCCCCTGACAATAAGGATTTGTATAGGCTAAACGTTTTGCACGCATCCCATTTTCATTTACATCGGTGAGGATATGAAAATTGGTATCCTCAGAATGTACATTATTTTGTATGGGTTGTATTATACAAGTACAATGGAAACCTGAAAAAAGCGGCAATATTTTGTATATATAAATAGTAATTGGGATTAATGTGTGTTGCGGTAACACTTACGATAAAAAGATTTATCATGTAATTGCATATGAAATTTATGCAATGATGGTATGGATTTTTGATATTTCAACTTCTCTAATGTTTCACGTAATATTTCATAATAATATTTAATTAATTCCTCTTGTTTATTGATATGTAAATCTTCACATAAAGATGTATTAAATAAATACCACAAATCGATGGCTGGTGAGCCCCAAGCAGAAAATTGATAATCAATTAATACCATATCAATTGGCGTACCAGAATTTCTTTCTTGATATTTCACTAAAGTATTTGTTATCCATAAATCGCCATGTATTAAAGAATTAAAATATTCGGGTGTCGGATCAAATACCCGTTTTAAAAGCTCCACATACATAAAATTCAGTTTATGCAATTTTTCAGTTAAATGACATAATTCTAATGTTTCAGATATGTAATGACAAAAGGCATCATAACATGCAAGAAATGTTGGCTCAAAGCTGGATATAGAACGATTGAATATGCCACGATTGAACTGTTTCATGGAAACTTGATTACGATCATTTAAAACTGCTGTAGCAGCATGAAATTTTGCCAATTTTCTTAATAATAGTTTTATCAAATCCATGTTAAGTCCCTTGAATCTATCTGGCATAAAGAAATCACGTTCAGTTAAATCTTCAAATATTAATACTGATCTCTCTCTATCCACCATTAAAGTTTCTGCAAAAATGTTTTCATCATCATTGATCTCTTTTAAAAGAATTTTAATTTTCGGTATAATAAATTCATAGATATTCATTTCACAATTGAATACATTGAAGGGTCCAATAATACGTTGAAATGTATCATCATTTTGGTAGGGCATTTTTAACATGTACGATTTTGATAATTTGCTTTGATTTAAAAGAAATTCAATCTTGATACGCAATAAGATGCCACAATAATTATCACCTTTATTTACGGCTGATGTCGTCTGCCATTTTATTACAGCTAATTGCTTATCCTTGTAATATGCTTTTAAGCATTTCTCTATGTAATCTTTAGTTAACCATTGCGGTGTATCCGGATGCAATGTACAAATGTCACTTGGCATTGTCCGTAAATCCTTTTCATTACAAATATCACTTGACATTATTACTTTTAATATTATACAATAATCATCTAATAATAGACAATGTTGGCACGGTATTGCATTTTTATAGGAATCTCTACAGAGCATGTTATAAAAGTGCCACATATTCTATGGTTTTATGATGTTTTTAAATTCAAATAATACTTTTTATTTATTTTCTAGTAAAATATGCAAAAACAAAAAACAAGTAAAAACGTTATAGTCGATCTTGGATGACTCCTATGTGCCCTAAATCATTTTCCTTAATGTGATTACACGTTCAGCAAGCAATAAAGTTTTTTTTATGATACTTTTGATATTTAATATTATTTTATCTTTCTATTGCATTTTTGGATTCTTAATTACGTCTTTCGACTTTTTGACTTAACATCCTGCATTCTGAGCCGGCAGCAAGCGTTCAGGTAGACAAAGTTAAATTGACTAAAAAAAAAAAGTAATTCTAAATCGTCTGGTAGAACATCGGACACGGATTTAGCAGACTCCTTTGGTATTACATATGAAATACGTAAAAAAAATATTACATTATAAATGGTAGACGTTGCAATAAAATATTTTATTAAGATAATGCAAAATTTCATTAAGATAAGACAAAATTTATATCGTATAAATATTATAATTGGATTCTAATTGCGGTAATCAAAAATAGTTTTAATTTAACTAAGCATGTAAAGACTGACCTTAGCAATGGATCAACATAACACTTCCAATCATTGCATGGAACTTCAGATCATATTCATACATTTTTCGAAACCATTATGAAATTGAATTGATCAAATTTTAAATATTAGCAAACAATTTTATCTCTACCAAATTTTCGGCCAGTTTTTTTTTTGTCGCTTGTGCTTGATCTTATGTTTAGGAAATATTTCCGTATTAAATAACTGTCGATTTAAGTAATATTTGCTTATTTATTATATCGCGTAATGTGTGCGTCTCTCTTTTGGCACTTATATTAAAATATTTAATTATTTTTGGTGTGAATATATATAGTATAAAATCGAAATACGTTCATTAATTATACAAAATCATTAAAAATCCCAAACGGCATATTCTTTAATAATATTCTTATTCTCTTTACGATGACGATGTACGGCACTAGCTTCACCTTTGGCTACGCAACGTTTACGCATTTCATTTTTCTGTTTTCTGTTCATATTACGTTTAACACGTTCCCTTATAGCACTGGGATCAATAGTAGTGGCATTTGTTGAATATGAACGGAGTGAACGTGTGTCACTTAATAATTTCTCTGCCATTTTTAAGCGATACATTCTTGATGTTGGATCCAAATGAGATAAATCTACAGAATTAAGTGTTCCAATTTCATCCGAAATATCTAATATATCAGCTTTGTGTTTTGGTTGCTGCTTCTGCTGTTCTAATAATATAGATTCCATTGAATCTCCTAACGACATCAAATTGCTATTTGTTGGCTGATCTATTTCATTTAAATTTGCCTCTGCATCTAATTGTAATGTACTTAAATATTGGGTGCATGATTCAATATAACGTCTTACGACTTCATCTGATCTTTTACTAGATTTCATTTCACTAAATTTAATTTCATTTTCCAATTGTTTCCTGTATGTCTCGATTTCATTCGATGAATAATTTTTAATAGTCTGCAAGTTCTCTAAAATGTTATCATTCACTTGATTCTCAATTTCAACATTTTTTTCATTATCTTCTTTCTCATCTTCATGCGGTTCAGTGATCATTCCATATTCCTGCAAGATTTATTTAATAGAGAAAATGAAAGAGTTAAATGTCTTAGTGAAAGAAATAGACAAAATAGACAAACTGAAACACGGAATATATATTTACCTGTAATAAATCGTTTTCCATATCTTTAGTGAAACCATAACCAGTGCAATGGACTTCAGCATCTAAATTATCATTACGCATTAAATCAGAAAATTTGGGATAATCTTCACTTTCATAATTAAATTTACGACGAAACAATTCACGTACGCAATTTATATCGCGTTCAAAAAAGCTGAAAGCACAAAAAAAACAAAGGAAAATCAATTGAACACTCAAATGGCAAAACCTTATAACTATAAAAAATATTACAAATTTAAATAAAAGTGATAAAAAAAATTATATTTATAATTTCTTTCTTTTTGATACACCTGGCTTACAATTTAGCATTTTCATGTTCAATGGACATCATTTGTGGGAAATCTATAAGGATAGGTTTCCCGTCATTAGTAAGCATTATATTGAATTCATTAAAATCGCCATGTATAACGCCAGCATTGCCCAAACGAACAATTAAATTCATTAAATCATCGTAAACTTGTTCAGGATCTGTTAATTCATAGATTTGAGTCCTAAATATACAAAAGAAAAACTTATTAAATTATGATTATGTATAAAAATTTCTCTTTAAAATGAAATTGTAATATCTTTACATTGGCCAACCATTTATCAATTCCATTAGGACACAATGACGATTAAAATCAATTGGTTTGGGTACGGGAAAGCCACGATCATGTAAAGCTGACATGTAAGCAAATTCACGTGTAGCTGATATACGTGATAAATATAACCAGGATGCTTTATGACGTCGTCCATGATAGTCACGTTTCGTTTTTATATTACGAAAACATGTACGACCCAAACGATGCAATTTCAAACAAACTGGATTATCATCTTCATCTGCTACCACATATATATTGGATTCTTTGCCAACACCAATTTGATTACCAAACGAGGATATTGAGCCCCGTAATATTAAAGATTTTAAAGCTAAATAATCATAGCCAGTATTTGTTAAACGGTAGCCATCATCTAAAATTTTCAAAAAATCAATGAAGATCGAAAAAATGATATCACACATAAATCGAATAATGAACAATTAATAATAAAATTGCCTTACATTTTCTGCCCCTCTCATAAGATAATAATTTATGTTTGCATAACTCTTTCAATAATTTGTGAACACCACCACCTTTTAAGTTAGCAATGGAAGCTGCCAACATACCTGGTACCAATTCATGATTTTTCATGCCCATTTCAATCTGCATATAAATCAAAAGATTAATGATTAATTTGATGATAAACAATTCTCAATATATTTAAGTAGAGAATTATTAAGTTTTGAAAGCATATTCAATTTTTGTTATATGAAAATAAAAATTAAAAATTAAACAAAAAAATTCATTGGCTCTGCATATTTACCGCAGTTAAGACGCGAAAATCTTCTTTAGTAAGATAACGCAATATTGTTACGTTTAATTTACCCATAATGATGAGAAATGATGATTTTCACAATTCTATTATTTAATTTAAAGAAGAAATGTTTAAAAGTTAATATAATTCTTTAATAATAGAGATATTAAATTTACACGTGTAAAGAGTAAATTTCTTTTTTTTATTAATAAATAAAAGACATTGAACAGCTGATTGGTTTAATTGAACAATTTTCACTGTTAAATAGCAGAGATTTTATGTCAGGGCGCCATCTGTTATTTACAACTTGATATATCCATGTAATTTAGAAGCCGTTGAATTCAGTTTTTTCGAATGCAAAATTTTAGAATAGGAAAAAAAGTTTTTCTTTAGAGGCTTCAATTAACCCAAAACCAATATTACAAGAATAACAAGAATGAGTGCAGTTTCATTTATGATTAAGTAAATTTTGAAAGAGTGTAAGAATGATCTAATCCACATTTGACACACCAAGATGTTATTTCACTAAAAAATGTATCTCCCAATTGCATCTAAGAAAATTTTTATATATTTCTTTTGCTTTAAAGTTATATATATTTTTATATAATTAGAGTACAAATATACATGTTAAATAGAAATTTCTCTTATAAAATATATGATAAATATATGTGTGTGTTAAATTAGGTTATGTCAGCTCTTCGCAATTTTATAATTATGTAAATGCTCTTCCATACATTGTATAACTACTTTCTTGTAACCATTATTTGATTCACATTGAGCAGTTTGAAATGCATCATCAATATTACACCATGAGAATTTTGATGCAATCATGCGGGACATTGAGGCACGGCCTGTATGCATTAAATGCAATGCAGTTGGAAACCTAATTATCGTGGTCAAAATGAACAATTTTTTTACATTTTGATAATTTTTGCTTTTATATAATTTACATAATATACATACATATTAGTAGACCGGAAGCTGGGTAGCATACGTATATTTTTCATAAGTACATCTAAGGCATTAAAACTGGCTCCCTCAGATTCACATTCGGCTAAAATGCAGATGCCGCAAGGTCTCAACGACATTACAGCTAAATTCATTGTTCGCTCATTTATTGCACAATTTATAACGACATCTGGCCAATCATTAAATGCCGAGAATATACCTTCCAAGATTTCGGCAAACTCAATACAACCATCGTAATGGACATAATCAAAATCGAAATCATTATGTATGGACTCTAAAGCGGCATGCATGGTACATGTTAATATAACATGTTTAGCTCCAATAGCTCGAGCGCAGATAGCTGAAGCTAAAGCAATGGGTGATGAACCCATAATTAGTACATTGGTAGTGGGTGTAACATGAGCTTTAAATATCGCTTGACAACCTTGCGCCAATGTATGAGTAAGTGTTGCTTCTGTTATATTCAGATTATCAGGTAATTTATGGCATAAATCGGCTGGATGTACTTGATACTTCATTAGGAAGCCATTATAAATCAGATGCATGCACATATTGTAAGCACCACGCTTACAAAATTCACATATGCCGCATGATAGACTCGATTCCACAACAACACGATCCCCGCGACGTAAACCGTAGATGCATTTGCCAGCTTTTTCAATAATGCCAGTGGCATCATGCCCCAATGTTATACCAGATGAATTAGTAGTACCGTGCTCATATATGTGAATATCGGAACCGGATATAGCGATGTCTGACATCCTGATTAAAACGTCTACGCAATGTGAAAATTAATAACAAAATAATTTGAAATGGAAATAAGGAATAAAAGCAAAACAAAAATAAAAAAAGCAGAAAAACAAAAACAAGAGAGTGGAAAAAGTTGAAGTTATTTAAGAAAATTTATTTAAAAAGATTTTTTTCTAACCGTAATCACTGAAATTTGGTATATCGGCATAGACTTTTCTAATTTTACATGCTCGACAAATTTGTATTATCTCATTTCTTTCATTACATATCAATTCTTGTTGTACATCATCGTGTTTTATTGAATGATTACTTCTGGTTCTTGCTTCAGGTACTGTTTCTGCTATTGCTTGTGTTGTTGGTAAATGCCTTTCTTCTACTTCTGGGCAAGTTTTACAATGACTCCGTGGTATAATGGTACGATAAGTATATCGCGTTGAATAATAAAAGTTTTTTTTCGACAGATATTGGTGTGATGGCAATGATGCTGCTTGTATTAGTGGTGCTTTAGTAATTGGCGTTGTTAATATGAAGGATTTTAGTTGAATTATTGATTGTGCGTAGAATTTCAGTAGATTGAATTTCTCATTTTCTACCTTGGAACAAAACATAGTAAATATAATTAATTACAAAAATTAACAGTAATGCCTCGTACACGTATAATATACCTTTTGTAGTGCTGCCGCTCTTTGTCTTACTCGATTTTTTCATATTTTGTTTAGCGTAATCTTTACAGGCAGTTTTGCTTGGATCCGGGCATAATCCACCGGCTATACTGCTACAACTTCCACTATTACTTGATGCTGCTTGAAAGCAATTTTCTTTAAGACGATCTCGTGGACGTGCTCTAGGATCTGGTTTACGATTATTTGGCCTTACCAAATTTGCTGTACCACAATCATCAGGAACTTTCCTTTTCTTACTTTTACCATCGCTGCTACCTTTACCACTACCATAGCTACGACGGGGTCCAAAATTACTTGCAATAAAACTTTTTTTAATGTTATATGTGGCAATTGATCGTTTGCCTGGTAAGGATTTAACTGGATCCATTGTGGATACCGATAGTGATGTGTGCAGATTATTGCGTTTGATAAAGTTAGTATAACTTGCTAATTTAGTTTGGTACAAGTGGCGTTTGAATGGCATATTGAAAATGTGATATTGTTTTCTAATATTGAATGTACTCAAGTTACGTGTGAAGGCTTTTAAGGGTGTACTTGAAAAGTTCGATAAAGCTGAAGTGGCATATTTCTTACAATTGGGTTTGGTTTCCTTCTTGTTAGTACCACATATCTTTTTGCTTGATTCATCTTTCTTTTTCCCTTCTCCTTTCTTTTTACATGGATCTTCTTTCTTTTTTGCGTCACCTTTTTTCTTGCATGGATCTTCTTTCTTTTTTGCGTCACCTTTTTTCTTGCATGGATCTTCTTTCTTTTTTGCGTCACCTTTTTTCTTGCATGGATCTTCTTTCTTTTTTGCGTCACCTTTTTTCTTGCATGGATCCTCTTTCTTTTTCGCGTCACCTTTTTTCTTGCATGGATCTTCTTTCTTTTTTGCGTCACCTTTTTTCTTGCATGGATCCTCTTTCTTTTTCGCGTCACCTTTTTTCTTGCATGGATCTTCTTTCTTTTTTGCGTCACCTTTTTTCTTGCATGGATCCTCTTTCTTTTTCGCGTCACCTTTTTTCTTGCATGGATCCTCTTTCTTTTTCGCGTCACCTTTTTTCTTGCATGGATCTTCTTTCTTTTTTGCATCACCCGTTTTCTTGCATGGATCTTCTTTCTTCTTCGCATCTTCTTTCTTCTTACATGGATCCGTTTTCTTTTTCTCCTCAGCCGACTTCTTACAACTTACATCCTTTTTCTTCTCTTCTGTTAACTTTTTGCACATATCTGACTTTTTTTTTGCATCTAATTTCTTTTTGTCACCACCGCTACCCTCTTTCTTCTTTGACTTGTCACTACATGGATCTGCATTACATTTTGGTGAGTACTCTTTCGCCGGCTTTTCGCACGGATTGGGTTTCTTCTGCTTTTTGCTTTGTGCTTTACCCTTGTCTTTGCTCTTGCATGGTGAACCTTTACCGTCTTTCAAAGCCCATGACGTCTTAGTAAATGACCTTGTAAAAAAAATTGATTTTTTCCCTATTTCAATTTTTGGCTTCAATAAAGTTTTAAAATAGGTTCTAATCATTGGTACAGCAAAATTATGATAATCTGCCTTAGTAATTATTTCAGATTTGGATTTTGATTTTGGTTGAAATACTGGAACTGGACGCATATGCAATAATGTATGATATTTCTTTTTATTGCCACCATCTTTATTTCTTTGCACCTTTTTAGGTATAACATGAGCACAAACACCTGTACTCTTTTGTTTGTTTTTATTTGGTGGGCAACCAACCAGTTTTCGCATTTTTTTGCGCTGTTCCTTAATTTCCTCATTTTGACGAACTCTATCAAATACTTCATCACATTTTTCTGGACATTTTTCTTCTTCATCTTTACATGGATCTGCTTTACATTTGTCATTCTTGCCTCCTTTTTTGGCAGCGTGCATTCCGCGCGACTTATATTGTATGGCGGACCTTAAAGGTATTCTATTAAATAGTTTAGATTGAGGAATAAAGCTTCTGCATATCATCGCCCCACTATTATTTGGGTAAGCGGAAGTGGCTTTCATTTCTGGTTTATTAATTTGATTTGATGTCTTTTCATTTTCAATTTCTTCTGTACAACGCGCCTCAGGTAGTGTATTACAAGGATCTTCATTGTATTCCAAAGATTTTGAAGTATTACCAGTGTCAACACAAGTCATATTAGCATTAGCATTAGCATTAGCATTTGCAGATGAGTTAGAAACATACATCGGATATTTGACGCTGTTTGATGATTCACCACATGACGCTATAACCGTATCTAACTTTGTTTCTTGAAATGTCTCTTGTTGTGCTTCCAACATGTCTTTCAATTTAATTGCATCCTGTAAAGCTTTAGTATAAGCATCACATTTTAATAAAGTTTCTTCTCCAAACATATTATCATATGATTTATAATCATGATCTGGGTTACATTTCTTGTTTTGCATTCTGGCAAGTTCATTTGATAATTCTTGACTTTTTAGATTAGCAGAACTACTTGCCGGCATAGATTCATTTTTATTTGGATCTATACACAGTACATTAACATTAGTAGACATTGGTGTTTCTTGGTCCGTTTTATTTATCATAGGTTCATATGATGCATATTGACTGTTACCGGGTGATATGCAACCTTTGCCACTTTCTGCAACACAAACTATATAGGAACTTGCTGTTGAAGTTGTTTGTTGTTGTTGTTCTTTATTTTGATTTGTGACAGGTGTATATGGTGGATATTGAGCATTACCGGGTGATATGCAACCCTTACCATCTTTTGCCTCACAAACCACATGGGAAGAACTAGCTTTCTCTGCTGTTTCTGATTTTTGAGCTTTCTCTTTAGCATTGGTTGAAAAAAATTTACTAATTATCAAATTTGATTTAATTGTATCACGATTTGTATTAAAATTCAATACAATCGGATTTGGATATAATTTGCCCATACCATTCATAGAATAATTTTGATGATTTTGAAAATTTTCATAGCCTTTAATTATATTCATTATGACAAATTTACTCACTTTACCATTTGTATTAGGCAGATTTTTTACAGCTCTCTTATTCTCTAAAGCATTTAAATCATTAGTTTTATCTTTTGACTGCATTGGCACTAAAGCATCTAATGAATCTTTCAAATTTCTTGTAGGTATGAACATTATTTTGATAGGTTCTGTAACATTCAATGTTGATGCTAAATTCATTACAACCAAAGACATTTCATTATTGCGGCAATTTATGATATGATATTGCTGCTGTTGCCTTGTCATATCATTCAGATATTGATGTCTCGCTATACCCCTCAAACCATTCTGATATTCTAATAATTGTTGTTGTTGCACTTGATGCGCCCCCTCATGTTGTGGCGTAAGTAATAATAATTCTTTAGTGGATTTTTTATGAGCCGGCACTAATGATGTATAACGTCTTGCACTATAATTGCATGAGAGTCGTCTAGCGATCTGCAGAGAAATTTTTATTTAAGAAAATTATATCACATGGAAAATTTCAGATGATCTTAAAATTTAAATTTGCCCCAAGTCGTTTTTTTTTTTCTGTTGGCTTAGTTTGGGTTGCAATAGTTTGGGTGATTGTTTGACTTACATGTAATGTTGCAGATAATTTACCAAATATTTGCATTTTTGGTTAACATAAAAACTAAATTATACAAGAAATTTTGTTTTTAGTGGAAGAGAAAATTTTTTAAAGTAAAAAATATATATTTATATATATATTTGTCTATATAAATTTTTTGTCTATTTTTGCTTAACGAAAAGAAGAAACCTATAACAAAAATTTTTTTACAGATTTTCTAAAGAAATTTTTTTTTACAAATTTTTGATTTATGCAATTGACATTTCTACATAAAATAAAAATCAAAGCAAACTATAATTTCTATGGTACAATAAAGTGTTTATAAATATTTTTTAGGTTAGTTGCAAATTTTGTAGATTCCAAGAAAATATGTTTCTAAATTAAAATAGAATATAAAGCATAAAATTTATGTAAAATTAATTAAAAAAAAAAAAAAATTAAGTACAATCCGTTGCCTTTTCATTTTGCGCTTTTGTTTAATCTCTTCTTTTCTCTTCTCTTATATTCTCTTTTTTTTCTTTTCTTTTCTCTTACTCGTGCTCTTACTCTTACCCGTATTTTTATTCTTATTCTTTTACATGCACTTTTAATTTTTTTATACTTTGTCATTTTATTATAAAATTCTCCGTTAACGCTAAAACTGCCTCTGCTTTTTTTTTTCTTTATTTATTTTTATTTTTTGCATTAGACGTTACATGAATTTTAATTACCTTCTTTGAATGTGACACCTATTGAATCCATTTGAGTATTATTTACTATTCATAGTTTCTGAATTTATGTATCTTCTTTCCATTATATTTATATGTATATATAAATTTTACATACAATCAGTTTAATTTTGTTAATCATAACGTGCGTATATGATTTTTAGAGTATTAAAAAAGTAATAATTGTGTTGTTTGTTTACATTTTGCGCGTATAAATTGTGTCCTTGAAGAAAAAAATTTAAAATGTTTAATGTATTTCATATTTATGGCTTACTATTTATATTAACGGTAATTTAATTTATTATTACAATTATTTTTAAATGAAAGTCCGCTTAATTCTTAATTATAAATAATAAAATATTTAGATATAAGAAAAAGTATATAAAAAATTTACATTTCATTTAATTTAATCAACAGAATCAATGTAATTAATTAAATTTATTTTGTATTACTTTGATTTTATTAATAAAATGTTTTAATTAATTTATATTTTTTTACAATTAGTATTAATTAAATTACATTAACATTAATTAATTAATTCAGTTTAATCAAGTTTTAAATAAATTTTACACAATATGCATTTTTTTATAAACTTCTTATACGACTTCATCTATTTCTTGAGCCACCAACAAAAAACAAAAAAAAAAAGCCCGGAAGCAAGAAACTGATACTTGACCAGCGTCAAAATTTACGTACCGTACCGATATAAAGGTTCACATTTTGAAATGACAATGTTATAAGATCTACAAAGCCCGTGGAAATTTTAAATAGCCCAAAAATTAAAATTTTAATTAAAATCAATGAATTTTTATTGCCTTAGAATTTTAAGTGGATGGATAAATTAAGTTATGAGTAATGAACGAATAAAAAATTATGTAATTCCGTTTGAGGAGTAAGAAGAACAAGGGCTTGCCATTTTTAGCAAAATTTGTAATCATTACTTTAATTATAATTTTACCACCAAGGAAAAAAGAAAACAAATGCAAAATTTGATGCTTTATGGACTTTTAAATATTTTCTATAAAGTGTTACAAATGTTTTGATAACATGAGTACGCCATCAAGCTTAGATTAATATCAATCATTCCAACGTAGAATTTATATGCATGCCATGTATTTTCTATATCTGTAAAACCCTTACATAATATAAAATATATATATTTATATATGTAAATACAAATATCTATACATATATACACATATATGCAAAATTATTTATATATTTACATATTATATATAAAAAAACATGTATAAAATTACAATTGATTAGAATTATATGTGAAAAAAAACAAAGAGCATTTTTCCCTTAGTCATATTTTGTACGATATTATTTTTCATAACTACCAGCCAAAAGTTGGATTTCTATAAGCAATGTTCTATAGGAAATATATCAGGAAATGTATCTCGAAGATACATTTGAATTTTTGATTAGTATCAACCATTGTCAATAGATCAGTTTATATGGCGCCTGCGTGCTTGTATCTCTGTTAAAAATAAACAAATTAAAATGGAAATTACAAATTTGATAGATTTTCTTGGAATTTCTTACATACTGATTAATATTACAAATTGCTTGAATGGATTAAATTAAAAGTTTAGGATCCAACTTAAATTACTTCTGCTTCTTCTGCTTTAAAAAGGAAATACTTTTTTGCACTTTTAGCTCATTATTTATAAAATGTTGATGGTTAAAAGTACATAAATGGGTCGTTATCCTAACAAATCTATCAATAATTTAGAAAAAATCAATTAAAGCCACTTAGAAGTATTAATTTTCTATTATTTGGACGTCTCTATCTGTAATTTGTAGTTTGGACATTTTAATTCATTTTCAAACATGTCAATCTGCCAGAATTTTCAGCATTTCAACGACAAATGATTTTGATATGACATTTATCAATTTATCTAACTAGAAGATTTTAAAAAGCTATAAACAAAAATAGATGCATAAATGCTCGGATTGAGTCAGATAAATTCGTGTTATAAAGGATTCGGAAGATAATTTGGAATATACGCATTTTATAAAGCATTTAAACTTTCTTTTTTTTTTTTTTTAGTAATGCAAGTCTTGTAATAAAACCCTAATAAACCAACTTGTAAAAAGTTTATGGATATAAAAATTTAGCCATGTCAAGAGAATGCAATTTGTTATTACAGATTTGCCTTCAGTTATATAAATATATTTATACACTTATTAATTTTTATTAATTTATTAATATTTATTATAGTTTAATATGTTTTATATGTTTTCAGACTTCATCAATACATGGCAGTATTATAAATGCTGCAACCACTAAAAAAGATTATGACTTGAATCATAAAAATTATGATTGTAATGATTTTAAGAAACAACAAGTAATTCAAATTCAAAGTCAACAAATTTCTTGTAATTCTTCATATGAAGAACAAGCAATAAAGCAAAATCGTTCTAAACGTAATATACCAGTATTGGAACCAGTAAGACATTTGTTAAATCATGTACGCGATAGCCATTTAAATCACACAATACATCATAATCATGAAAATCATTATCATCATTTGTTGAAAGAAACAATTGATATGAAAAATTTAACAATGACGATGAATAATCATAATAATAATAATTATAGCAATAATAATGAGAATGGAGCATCTGAGGCCATAGAAACAGAAATGGAACGTGAAATGATTAATGAAAGTAATGACTTACGATTTTTAGAGGTCTTAGGCGTCATTGGTAGTAAATTATTTGGTTTTTTAACAAATCTGCGTCAAGTATTTGCGGCCAGTAGCGCACCATTATTAGCGGCTAGTTCATCTGGCAGTTCGAATTAAACGAGAAAGAAAAGCAAAAACAAAAAAAAAAAAAAGAAAAAACTAAAAACAAGCAAAATAAATCGAAAAAAATTCAACACAAAATTACATTTAAATTGAACCGTAAAAATTTCTACTTTACTCTATGGTGAGTTTCATAAATAATACTACAAAAATTTTCCATCTCTAAGAAAGCAATAAGCATGTACTGCTCCTAGTATATGAAATGTAATTGTGGCAGTGAAATAACTATTTTAAATTGTATATTTTATTTATATTAGGCAAAATTGATTGATGATTGTGTAAAGTAAATCTATATTAAAAAATTTTAGGCTAATTTGGTGTAAATAATAACAATGTGGTTTAAGTTTAAAAAATTAGACTATTAGAGCACTAAAATTAGTAAAAAAGTAGATTTTAATTTAGTAATTAATATACGTTTAATAATTAAGCAGATATGCTTAAATAAGCCCATTTAAATTAAGCTTTTTATATAATCTGAAGGCATAATTATAAAATGGATCAATTAACTGATGGCAGTTTTTTATATTGAAAATGGTTTCGAGCAGAGTTTGTTAAATTCACAAGTGCTCTTAAACCAATAACAACAATACAAACAAATTAATAATAAATTAAATGGAATATTTGTTGTGTGCAAGAAAATCAGTAAAATTAAAAAAGGAAAGAAAAAACAAAAAAACCATTAAAGAAAAAGTAATAAAAACAATAACAACAAAACTCAAAATAAAATAAATAAACTAATGAAACATATTTGGAAACTCTCTTGTGCTAAGTATTTTTATTTAAGAAGGCAACTAAATAGTATGTAATATTCTAAAATTAATATAATTATACACAAAGAAGTATATTTATATATTATAAATCAGATAATTATTATTCAACTATAAATACGAATTTTACCAAGCAACCAATTAATAATCTACAAAAGAAAACCATGAGTTCTGAGACAAATAAGAAACCTGCATTAACAAAAAGTGGTGAAGCCTTGCAAAAACTTAAGGAATTCGGTTATGCATTTAATAGTGCTGGACAATTGCGTAAAATCGATAAAGTTACTGGAGAATTAAGTGATGAACCATTCGAGTTTGATGTTTATAATGATTTGGTAAAAAATCAAGCACATTATGAAAAATTGGCCAATGTAAGAATCAAAAATTTTCTTCTATTTATCTGTTTTTATTTTTGCTTGCTGTTTTTTTTCTTTGTTTTGGTTTTTTATTTCATTATATTTTATTTTATTAATTTTTGTAACTTAAAGCAAATACCCGAAATTGTTTATGATTTGCTGGAACAAAATGGCATGACACGTACTTATATACCTGAGCAAGCACCATTAGCTGAATCAACATTCTTTTTCTCATATCCAGAGAAATTGAATCAACCGAAAAAATTAATTGTTATCATACATGGCAGTGGTTTTGTTCGAGCAGGACAATGGGCAAGAAGTTTAATTATAAATAACTCTTTGGATCATGGCACTCAAATCCCTTACATAAAGCGTGCCCGTGATTTAGATTATGATATTATTGTTACAAATACGAATGATAATTATCGTATAATTGATGGTGTCCGTAAACCAATAGCTGGTTTAAGTTCGGCCAGTACACATGCTGCTTATGTTTGGGAGAAATATGTTATGGCTTGCCAGCCAAAAGCTGTTGCCATTGTAGCTCATAGTGCAGGTGGTGCTGTAACATTAGATTTAGTAAGTCTTTAGAATTGTTAAGAAAAATTTAGGTATTATAAAAAAAGGGAATTATGTGATGATGATGATGATGATGATAATTGCAGGTGAAACGATATCCGAAATTTTTTCAAGATCATGTCTTTGCTATAGCATTTACTGATTCAGCTCATTATAATATAAATGAAAATATACTCAAAATTATTGGTAAGAAAACATGTAATTGGATATCAAGTGATGAGCCATTAGATACAAAAATTGATAGTTCCCGCGATGGTATACAAACTGTGTCAGCTGGTAAGTTTTTTCTTTTTTATTATTATTAATTTTGTCTTATTAATTAATTA
The DNA here is from genome assembly GCA_023089585.1 of Melophagus ovinus. NCBI lineage: Eukaryota > Metazoa > Arthropoda > Insecta > Diptera > Hippoboscidae > Melophagus > Melophagus ovinus. Next base: position 7,960,573 of record JAKKIB010000177.1, read on the forward strand.
AATTAATTAATTAAATTATTAATTAATTTTCTATAATGGATAATAATTAATTAATTGATATTATTAAATAATAATTGATTATGCAATTATTATTATTTTTTATTAGGTCATCCAAAACATGAATGGAGTTCGTATTCAGCCTTTGAATCAGTTTTTAAATTTTTAGAAGATAAATACAAAGAATTTCAGTAAGTGCTAATTTGATAATTGGAAATTTGAAATTTGAAATTTGAAATTTTAACATATCTAAATGGAAACAAAAGAAAAAATGCTAATTAATTTACAAAAATGTTTGCTTTTCTTAATTTACACGGCAAATTCTTAACAATATATAAATATTTTTCCATATATATTTAAGATAGTTAGTTATTATTAATATAAATAATAATAATAATGATGTTGCGTTTTATTATTAAACCAAAAAATTTTTTTTCTTAAAACTTCATCGAACATAATAAGTGTAAGAGAAGGTTCCGCTGTTATGAGCTATCATTCGAACTTTAATTAAAAATTATTTTCCATGTACAGATAAATGGCCGGAATAGTTCAGAAATTAGAAGTATTTGTCTGAAATTATAATTTATTTTTTGAATGGAAATTTTTCCAAGAAATTTAAAATGTAATGCGTTTGAGTACACTTTAGAGTAGAAAATATTATAGAACAAAATAAAGCTTCGATAAAATAGAAATATCTGGCCTAAACTGAATATTGTAAATTAATTTTTATAATAAAATTGAATGATACATGTTATACAAAAAGTCTATAAAAGGAATTCATGGGATTTAAATAAATTTAATAAAATTTTAGCATGAATGGAATATTTAACGATTTTTAGCAAGGGCCGATTTTCATTATAAATTTTTAAGAAATTTTTACATTTTTTTACACGAATGTCATTTTTTTACACGAATGTCAGATGCTAAGTCAACTATAAAACTTCTTGTAGCTTTCGTTTGCTTTAGGAACACTATTTTTTACAGCATGTGCAAATGAATAATAATAGAAATAGATTACCAAACGCTATTGATAACAGAATTAGTTTCTTTATATGAGCTTTTTTTTGTTTTACGGAAAAATCAAATAAATTTATGGCATAAAAAACAATATGCCATACAATGGCAGACATTCTTGGATGATTATTGTAATGAGTTGGTCGTTTAGTATTTTTTTTTTTTTTGCTTTATTATGCTGTACATCGCTTGTGTTAGACGGTATTATAAATTTGTATAGATGTTTGTGACATGCATTATATCAATTAACTCAGAATCATTTGCTGATTCTTGTCTGTCTGTATGTCTGTCCTTTTGTGTGCGAGCTACAAATCGCAATTTAAGAGATAGTTTGTCAAAATTTAATAAATTAGTGGGTTCTGTTCCAGAGACGAAAACGAATCATTGTTTTGGCCGAGGTCCATATAACGCCTTTTTAAAAAAAAGTCCTTACATGGAAAAAGGATTAAAAGTTTTAATACAATTTTAAAGTAAATTTAAAGCTTAATTATATTTTGTCAGGAAGGACTTGTATATCAAAGTTTAAGCGAATCCTTCCATTTTTACGACTACTTCCTTTGTAACGCTTTTTTTTTTGCAAAAAGTCAATTCTGAATAGATTTTAGCAAAGACAGATCTAGATACATTTTTTACATCTTCTCTTATAAACTTTGTTGCCTTATAATTCTCCGATTTGATTTTAATCCTATTTAAGCAAAGTGATGTAAAATATTTAAGTGTCGACCTCTAACAACTATAAAGTTCTTCCACAAAGTCACTTTCATTTAATTTTATTTGATATTTGAGCGCATATTGTAATGTAAAAAACAAATAAACCAACAAATAAATAAAAAAAAAGAAAAACAAATCGAGATAAAATGTTATGATGTTAGATAAAAGTGTCCTGTAAAAACGTGCGTGTCAAAGATATATTGCAATATATCATTGTAGATATTACCAGAAATATATCAAAAATTATTCTGTTTCTTCAATTTTATTTTACTTTTGTCTTATGGTTTTTATTTTTGTCTGCCTAATTTTTCTACTTTAATATAAATATTTGTGGGAAATGCCAACTTTAGAATCAGATGACTTTATTTCTATAATTTTTTATTACACGCTTTAATAAGCGGCCATATAGGCCTGTTATCCTTCTAAATTATGGAGAAATAATTATGATAAATATGAATCAATTTTTCATAGAACACTCTGCTTTAAAAATGGTCTTGATATATGTTTTGATAAAAATCGTATCAAATTTGATTCAGTTTGGTTGATTTTTTTTTTTTTTTTGAGATCCACCTTAACATATAACGATCTTATCAAATTTTCTAAAATGTTTGTTAATTTATACTGTAATTTTCTTGATTTTTGGAATGCATTAAGTAAAATAGTGTAGGATATTTAAATATGACCATCGATCAACTATAATTTTCCACGCGTTTGTTTTTTTTTTTGTTGCACTTTTATTTTTTATTCATTTATTTCTTTGTTTTTGGTTTTTTGTCTTTCGCTTCTATTTCGAGTTTTTTTTATGTCGGGTTAACGAAACACCCCCATTATTAATGGCTTTTTATACTTTACTAACGTTGTTTGCTGTCATAAAACAAAAAGCAAAAAATCTAAGACCAAAAAAAAAAAATCTATCACTTTCCATCTATTTATTTATATAGTTTGTTATATTGATATATTGATGTAAAAGAAATATACATTTATAAAGTACTTTATTTATATGTCATATCATTTCTGTTGGATTCTTTGTGTGTCTGTGTGTGTGTGTGTGTGCGTTTGAAGCTATGGCTGACCTCTCTGGAGACTACTTTCGGTGATATTTTTTTATTTAATTTTAGTTACCTCTACTTTCCGGTTTTTCTTTTTTTTTTTTTTTTCTTTAAAATGTGTTGCCTACACATGTATGTGCTTGGGTTTGTGTTCGTGCATATGCCTTAAATTATTGGTTATTGTTGATGATAATATTGATGATAATACGATGTCGTTAAGAAGTCATAAAATATTATCGTTAAAAACATAAAACGCTTTGATTTTGCTTAGCTGAATTTTGATTTGCTTTTCTTTAGAATATTATTTAAAGAAAGTCATGAGTTAATGTGATGTATGAACCGTTATATTTTTATAATAAGACGATTTTTAAGGCGTTCACTTGTTAACTTGTTGACCTCAATGAACTCGAGAAATCCATGCAATAGGAATGTTAGAACAAAAAATTACCTCATACATTTTAATCAGTTTTTTACGATTTGTGAGGTTTTTAAATTCGCCTTAAAATTTATATAAGATAAAGCGTACGAACTGAGGTATAACAAAAAACGTGGAACCTTTTAAGTCCTCCCCCTCTCCCACCCCACTCCCAAAAAGAATTCGATAACTCAAATATTATAAGAAAAATTCATGTTGTCCTTACAACGCAAGTGGCGGAAGATGTTGGCATCACTCAAAAAGGACCGGCAGATCAAATATTATCAAAAAAATCCGTAATATGTCGTAGGATCATAGTGCTTGAAGTCACAGTGACATATCGTTTAAGTGAGGTCATCACATTTTGATTTGAAAAAACTATGCTCAATATGGAGGTCGCGATTGTTCACTTGCTACCAAAACTTTTTAGGTGTAAGTATTTCAAAGGAATCGTTTAACAATGCTCAAATGGAAGATGAAAGAGTTTTAACAACGTTTAGTAACTATTGATTCATTATTTGGATCAATCACAACTGAAAAGCTTAATCTGAATTTATAAAGCAAAAGCGTCTAAGCAGTGCACCCTTTCAATTTAAAAAAACCAATTTTGGTTAAGGATATCTTAATATTTCTTTACCTTTTTTTTTATTTTAAGTGCCATCGTATCGTATGCGAAAATTAAGCAAAGAAGCATAGAAAGCATTCCAGCTGACGTCTCGATAAAGGGAAATGACTCTCTATTTAGATTATCTTATCTTTGTGTCCTTTCCTTTATTTGGCCTACATTTTGTTTCAATTTGCGTGGCATTGAACTTAAATTATAATGACTTTGTATACTCAGATTTTTTATGGCAAATTACCATCAAAACTTTTACAATGAATCCGGCTTTAGATATTAAAATTTTGATTTAAAAAAAAATGACAAAGTTTGTAATATTTTTATGCAAAATGTTGCAAAATATTTGATTATATAAATATATGACCAATTTGTGGCTGATAAAATTGAAAAATTGAAGGAATGCAAAGTAAAAAAGAAGAAACACAATCAAATCTTAAAACTCAATTATATGGAACGTGTGTCAAAAAAAGGGAGATGACTTTTTATACGTAAATCTTTTCTTGCCTTCAATTCAGCATATTTAACCCTAAAATGTAATAAATTTATTTAAAAAAAAATTTTTTTTTTTATTCTTACTTTTTCAAAGTCACAAAACTAAAGACGCAGACTGCAGATGAAGTTGATGATAAAGACGAAGATGCTAAACAATACGTAGCAATTATTTAAAATAATCCTTTTTGTTTGTTTACTTTTATCGTTATTGTTGTCTTCTTTACTTTATCCAAATTATATTGATATCAGTCATCAAAGATATGTTTACTAAATGAAAGTGAAAACAGGAAATGTGAAAATGGGCAAAACATTGAAAAAGAGGAAATTTTACATAAAATTGTGGTTAGATCTTCAAATTTAAGATGATTTCAAATCTTACATGAAAATCTTCTTTTAAGATATTAATGTATGTCTATGTATATGTATGTATATATGTATGTGTGGGTGTGTGCATGCATAGAAAAATACCTTAACAATCGTGAAAAACAAATGCTTACTGATTTTTCAAATTTTGATAAGAATCCTTACGAAAAGTAAATTTCAACACTTTGAAATTATTTTCAAGCATACACAAACATACTTTTTATTGCATACATACACAATAAGGAAAGGGTTAAACACACACACACACACACACACACTCATACATGCAGACACACACACACACACACACACACACACACACACACACACACACACACACACACACACACACACACACACACACACACACACACACACACACATACACATGCATACAGACACACACACACATACATACATACACGCAGACACACACACACACACATACATTAACAAGCTCAGGCCCAAGCCCATGCCCATCTACGAAAGACCAAATAAATGAGGCAGAGAATTTTTTGTTTTTTTCTTTTCTTCTGTTTGTGTGTATTTGTGTACAGAGAGAGAGAGAGAGAGAGAGAGAGAGAGAGAGAGAGAGAGAGAGAGAGAGAGAGAGAGAGAGAGATGGCCATCGCACATTTAAAAGATTATTGTGCTAAGTTAAAATGTTAAATTGTTGGCGAAGTGCAAAAGTTTCAGTTTATTTTTATTTATTGTTGTTATTTGTTATTGTTGTTGTTACAGTTGCGAAACAATTGTTGGTTATAAATTTTCAACTGATAAGAGTAAAGCAAACTTGAAAAGGTTGCGAATTTTGTTCCTTTAATTTTTTTTATTTTTTTTTTCTTTTTGGTTAATTTTTGCTTTTCCTGGTTTCAGATGACAAAAATTCAAATAAAATAAAGATAAATTATCCAAAGAGCTTACAAATACTTACCTTTATATATAAATATTTACATGTATAAATAAAACGATGCTTAAAAAAAATGAGATTTTTTATTAAAATTTTAAGTTAAGCTTTGAAAAATAATTTCTTAAAGTAAGAGATAATTTTTTTTTATTTGGCGCCTCCTTTTTCTTGTAAACATTCTCATTTTTATTCTATAATTACACTGTTTGATTTTATTAGGTATATTCAATTTGTGTTCACACATGTAACCTTCAAATATTCTGGCATCAACTTTTCATATTTCGAACTCTTTAAAACAAATTTCTGAAGCGATATTCTGAAGCTATTTTCGATATTTCAATTTAGCGATTTTTATATGCAAACACTAAAATTGCCATATAACACTGCGATGCCAGTGCTTTAAGCCAGTTTTTGCTCAACAGTTTAATTGTGAAACATTCCTAGAAAACATTCCCCTCACACTTATCTTTAGTTGTAGTTTTAAAGTGAACAAATCTTTTAGAACAAACAGACATCTACAGGAAAAAGTTTAAATTTTGTCAAATAACGATTTTATATTAAAAAAATTATAAAATATTTAAATTGATTCAAGTTTCTGATTGATTCAAGCTTTTAAGCTAATTTATTAAAAAATATGTTATACTTGTAAAAATTTATTTGTCTAATACAATTTTCATTCATTACTTCATTCATATTTTTGTAATAACAAAAAATAAAATCAAGAAAAAAAAATTAAGAAAAAAAAGGAAAGAAAATACAAAAAAATTCTTATATGAGAGTTAAGGAGATATTTTTAAGATGATGATAACTGGAAACACTGTTGACAAATGTTTGATCATTTCATCTATAAAACTATAAAAAATGCACAATCAAGGAAAATATCACTTAAAATTTAAAGAGAACAGAACGAGGATTGGAACGATAAAAGAGCTGAAAGTTCTTGAATGGAAAAGGTGTTTAAGATTAAAGTGTATTTTATAATACCAGATTTTTTTTTTTATTCATCATTTAATTAAGACTTTTATTAGCATACAGTCAGTCATATTTAAAATACTCAATAAAATTATCTTAAAGGTAATGCGTACGTTGCAACTGGAAAGAAATGGAAAAATGTTTTAGTTGAAAGAGATCGACTTTTAAATACTCTAAAACATTTTGTTTAATTTGTGAAAAAAGTTCTGCTATACAAGTTAAGAAATTTTCATATAAAATAGATGCAAAAATGGTTTAAGAAAGCAAAGAAAGAGTCCAATGACTTAAATTGATGGAGAAATGTTTTAAAAACTCTACACTATCCAAAGAAAGTAGGGTATAAAAAGTCATGTAATACAAAAATTTTCTTTTGGTATATTCACGTGACAATGGTTCATTCATTTTTTTCACTCAGATTCACTTTTTTCTTAACGCTAATTTTGTAGAGTCTTAAAAAACGTTTAAAAATCCATTAAATAAAATGAATGTTCGTTTGCGTTTGTAGATTTGTGTATATCGTTTGATTTGCTTAATTTTTTTTTTTTTTGTTTTGTCTTTTTGTTGCTGCTTTACATGGGCTAAGTAACATTTTAATATGGATTGGGTTATTGCACAACCTGGCATAACAAAAGCAACGTTATGACTTTTTTTTCTTTTCATTTTTAGAAAATTTTTTTTTCTGTTTATTTTTTTCTACGTAGTCGCATAAAAAAGGTTTCCTCTTCTTTTTGTTGGTTATTTTTGGTTATTTTTGGTTATTTTTGTACATTTGCGGTTTGTGTTGATTTCCTTACTTATTTGTACAACATTTGTTCTAATCTTTGCGCCATTTATTCACAGTTGATTAACACGCGTCTGACATTTGTTGTTGACTCTTTTCCCTTTTTTTTTTTTCATTTTCCGTCTATTTTTTTGCTTCATTTTTTTTAAATTTAATATTGTTTCATTTCATTTCATTTCATTTGTTTGTTTCCTTTTTATTTTCTTAGTTTTGTCTCACTTCTGCTTTCTTTAAATATTTTACACTGCATTTCTATGTGTTGTGTAAAATGGGTGCTGATGATCTCGAAGTATTCTGGTAACAACAAAATGTTGTTCAACTCAACAACTAAATGATAAAATATGAACACAAGCAAATATACATAGCAAATGTACATATATAAATAAATAAATTAGATCGCTACAGTTGACTAAGATCGACTTTTAAATACCTCGATTCCGTTTTGCTTTATACGATAAATTAAAAATCTTACAAAATAGTTTTATGTATACTATAATAAGAAAGAGAAGAAAAACAAGGGCCAAACTTTCCGAAAATGAAATGATTTACTTTAAATCTTTTAGTAATTTTAGTCGATTTATAATTTTTAATGTAGCATATTTCAGGGCGGTTTTTAGCTTTTACATTCAACTTATTTTAATTTATACATGCCTTTCTCAAAAGTATGTAACATTTGTATATTCACCGCATATTTATCAACTTTCCTTTTTGTTGTTTTTGCCATGGTACATGAAAATATTTAAAAAAAAAGAAAATCAAAAAAACAAAAATAAAAAAAAAATACAAGAAATAGAGATAGAAATTAACAATAAATGAGAATGAATGAGAGAAATATAATAAAAAGTATGCTGCAATGGCCTTCACATTTAGATTACTGATTAAATATTTTATTGGGCATGGGTGAATATGATTCTCCATACAAACAAATGCAAAGAGAAAGAAAGCCAAAAATAAGAAAAAACTCTATAATACTTGGGGTCGTGTAGCTGGTTAGTCCTTTGCTTTACTGCTTACCCTTAAGCCAAACTGATTAATAAACCAAACGTCAAATGTATATTATTGTTCACAATTCACAATTCACAATTCACTTCATCATTCTATTTACTGCTCTTTCTTTTCGGATGTTTGTTCGTTCGTTGCTTATGACAAGTATTAAAACAGTTGAGTGTTTCAATTTCTGCTCAATCTTCAGTTCCTTACACTTTTTTACATTTACAAAGTTGAAAAATAAAAAGGAGACCATATGACCACAGCTGTCAACTAACTGTCATATTTAAATGAATCTCAGTGTAAAGAATAAACAAGATAAGTGAACAAAAAATATACCAAAATATAAAATATTTGCAATTTTATTGTTTTACACTAAAAATATTCATATTTTTTTTATGTAAAATACACTCAATGAAATGAATTGAAATCCTTAGAAAAAATTCGAAAAACAAGAATTTCTAAAATGAATCAATGAAATTGTAGTTTTCCATTCAACAAAAAAGAAAAAAAAAAAGTGAAAATATTAAGAGGCTTCTGGTAATAAATCTTCACGATTAAGATTTATGGAGTTTTTCACATAATATAACATAAGAAGTTTCATTGCCTACCTTAATACATTAACTTATATGTTGCCTACATTTAAGCTGGTAATAAAATAATAATTCAGTGCAGCGATTTCCAAACTGGTAAACTTTTTTCTAAGTGAGATTAATGCTTTAACGAAACAGGCAAAGGAGTTTATTCATTTTGGTTTAAATGGGAAAAAATATGGCCAAAGTATCATAAAGTTTGAAAATCACTAATACAAATCACAATTTACGAGTTTAATCATCAGGGAACAATAGATCAATTCTTATATTTATTACATAGAACTCTAAGGTTGTACAAACATTTTGCAAAAGGCCTGCAATATTCAATCGATTTTGTATGTATTTTATTGATAATCAGTATATTCTGAATGATATTAGTCATATTTTTAACTGATATAGCGCATCTTGTAATCCTTTTTCTAAACTAAAATAATGGAGATATTAATTTCATAACTTGCTTGAAATATTGAAAATTTTCACATTTTTGAAAAATTATTCAGAGATCACGCCACAATCTAACCTAAATTGAGGATATCAGAAATCGTAAATGGGAAAAAGGTTTTATTATTTTTGGTTCAAGTAAATAAAAGCCAAGATACGTTTGCCCTTTCCTTTTGAGAATTGCGTAAATATTTTTATAAGACAAATATTTAAAATTGATTGTTTCTTTTTTTTTATTATTTAGTTTTGTGTGATATGTGAGATTTTAGATGAATAAAAATCAAACAATGCTATTACCATTAATCATTTTTATGGGTTTTATTTTGATATTTATTATTGAATTAATATTACGTTAATTCAAGCGTACTTTTGTAAATTTTAATAGCCCAAAATTAAGACAAATGACATTAAGTTAAATATTATTTCCGTTACCATTAATTCAACGATTCTATACAAATTTTTCAATTTTCTTTTTGAGCCCTAAAAGTAGAATGCCATTGATTATAAATAAGATTGAATAATATTTCGGATTATTTTGTTTTTAGTAACTTTTTTTGAATACAAAATTTCCACTTTTTTTTTGCATCCATGTTTGTTTGTAATGATCATTAAAAAAGTCATATAAAATCTTATTTATCAATTTAGAAAAGATTGTTCTAATTTATAGGCTGTTTTTATAATATCATCTAGAAAATTTCAAAGTTCTTTGCCTTGATATTTTATTAGGCTTTTTGGACTTTTTAATTATATTGAAAGTAGTACGTCAAACTATTCCTTTGTAGAAATGTTTTTTTTTTTACAAAATATCCAAAATTATAAATATCTTTTGTATAACAAGTTTCTTCAAAATTTTTCTCTTTTGAAAAGGTTAATCCTAATTAATTTTAAGTGAAATAGTTTCTTTCATTTCATCAAAAAATCTTATCCTGTTATCATCTGTAACATTAGAAAGGACCATCTATAAGGACATTGAATGATGCACATATGGACTTAGAAAGTATTTTTGAAACGATCGCTATAAAAATATATGAATCTATTTCAAGTATAATTGGTTCTTATTTATGGTACCGCTAAGCAATTTAAAATTTTTGTTGCGCAAGATGTGAGATTACATTTAAAAAAAAAATTTTATTGTCTTTCATCAATATGTAGAAAGATGGAAACATGGAAATATGGAAAGTACTTCAAAGGTATTTCCTTTTTATAATTTTCCTTGATTCATTCAAATAAATGTCAAAACATCCAAAAAAAAAAAAAAAGAAAAAACTATATAACCAAAATAAAAATAGAAGGAAAGAAAGTTATGAAAAATATAAAAAGGGAGTATGAATTTTTTTTTTAGTTTAATATTCTAATCAGTTAGCTTGTCATACTTCAGTTGACATGTACAATATAAAAATGTTCAACCAAAAAAAAAAAAAAAAAAAAAAAAGAAAAAAAGCGAAAAAACTAAAGAATGAAAGCAAGAAAGCCAGACTCATATGAACATATGACAATGTGGCCTAGTCTGGTCTAGTCTCACTCATTTTATGTGTAATATATAAACCATAAATTAGGGTGTGTACAATTTTTTCCCTTTTTTTTTATTTTTCTTATTTTTTTTTTTTTTGATTTGTTTTATTTTTTGCGAGAAAGAAGCATCATATTGTAGATTTTGTTTGGTGTGGGAGTTAAGGTTTCGCTAGATTAATTTTGGGTCATATACAACCTTGAATTAAAATAGATGTTACATGCAACTATCATACATATATGTATGTGTGTGTATGTTTATGTAACAATGTTAAAGAATTAAATTTTGCCATGAAGTTTCTCTATATTTCTGCTACCCCGATAGCGTTTTATCAATACAATTTTTTAAAAGAACATTTCTCTATCTATCTCTGTTTATCTCTACTGCTTACTCATTCTCTCTCTCTCTCTCTCTCTCTCTCTCTCTAATTCTTACTTTTTCCTTATCTATCACTTTCTTTATTTCCAGAATTGTTAAACTTTAAAGTCTTCGCTTTTGTCTTCGTTTTCGCTCTCTATTATTTTACTTTTCCTTCATCTTGTTTATTTTAGCATTTTCTAGTCATTTATATTTAATTGTATAATAAAATAAAATGAAAAGAAATCTATAAGCTTATAATTATTAAGTTTTCCAAGAAAGCTTAATTATTAAAAAAGAAAGGGAAAACAAAAAAAAATCGTTTTTACATATGTTAACAAAATTTATGGCCCACAGTTTGTCAAAGAGTTAAAGTACAATTATTTCTCTTTATTCTTTTATATGACGTGGCATATTATTTATGTGGCATATTACGGTAAATAAATTCATGTAAAAGCATCATATGTACATTAATGGATTATTATTATTATTATTATTATTGTTCTTACTTTTTTGTAGTTTTATTTTACCTTAGATCACTTAGTGCATCCATTGTAATGTATTCGTTTTATTATTTATATTTGTTAAATTCAGAATAATTGATTTGAGAAAGTTTATATGGCTGGAACAATATTTTATTTATTTTAATGACAGATATTTAATCACTTTTTAATTTGGATTCAGCCCATTTGACTTCAGCCCAGTCTGACTGCCTGTTTGATTATTTCTATCATTTGCAACTGATTTCTATTCTGAATTCTATTATCAAAGCGAAATTGATTGAAAATTGTTAAAATCCAACTATTTTTATGATCACTTTCTACGTAAAGCCTTATTCTGATAAAAGTTTTTATTTGACCTTCGTTTCCCTTACTTTTCTAATTGCATTAGTTAAAATAGTGAAGGTATTTACGGTTTGTTACCGATCGGCAATAACAATTTCTCATTTTCGTGGATATGATTCTAAAAACTTTTTGAAATGTATGGCAACGTTTTTCTAGGGGTCTTAAAAGTGATAAAGATTAAGCTCTCAAAAGAAATTAATAAGAAATTATGAAAAGTATATGATTTGTAATAAAAAATGATAAAAGAAAATATTTATTGAATTATTTAATATAAGCAATTTTTAAGAATCCTTTACGAATTTTTATAGAAATTTGATATATCTCACTATAAGTTTCTTATCATTTTAATCATAAGGGCCTGACCTAATTTCGGGTGTACCTAATAGTCCATCATGGCCATTTATTCTCTAAGCAGAATTTGAAAAATTTGAAAAAAGTATCAAAACAAGAAATTTTTTTTCTTGGTTTGCGTTATTGAAGTTGTAATTATGTTGTTATTGCTGTTGTTTTTGTTGCTATTGCTATTTATATAACTTCTCTTTTTTTTTTTGCTTTAGTGTCATACAAACAAAATTCAATTTTTCAATCATAAATTTTACGCTTTATTATGTTAAAATAATTTTCGAATAATAACAACAAAAAATAGAAACAATTCAAAAAGAAAAAGGAAATTGCAACAAAATTTATTCGCAAATTGTTGCTGCTCTGCTCGCATTTACAAGAAGCGAAACTAAATGTAAATTTATGACATGAAAATATGTGAAAAAAAATTTCAAAAAAAAAAAAAAACACAAACGAAAGAATAATTTTTCACAAAATCGATTGAATGGGGCGGTTTGTACATAGTATTCTATGTATGTATGTGTGCTTTGTATGGCTTGACACATGACTCGCATGTCAATATCTTTCAATGTGTTAACGATATATGTAACGAAAATGTATAAATTTATATATATAAGAATTTTTTTTTTACTTTTTCGTTACACACAAAAGTATTTTATTTTAATTTTTTGGATTTTTCTTTTTACTAATATTTTTTTTACTATTGTTATAATTTTTTTTTTTTTTTGGGCATATACTTTTGTTTAGTTTAGTTAGATATAGTTTTAAAAATATTCTTGAGTACTCAGTTCAACTTTGTGAGTGAGAATCCTGTTTTTTTTTTTACATACTTTACTCCAGCATTCAATTGTGCATGTATAGCATACTTTTTTGTGCTGTTAATAATAAAAGAGTATAAAAATTGTTTTATGGACAAAATATCAATATCCACTTTCGGTTACATCAATTGAATTTTAAATAGTTAAAGTAAACATTTATAGATTCATTTTTACAGTGCGACCTAAAAATGATCGAATTACAAATATTAATATCATATTATGTAGCGCCATCTATTGAATGTTAGAAAGAAAAAAGTAATTGTTTGAAGTGCAGACTACTTCATGCAATTCATTTGACACGTGACATAACTCGGACCGATTCTTTGATCATTATGCATCATCTGTATTACGATTTTTTGAAATCGCTGAAATGTTGTCGTAAAATATTTATTTAAGGACAGTTCTCAGTTTTCGCCAAAGAAAATTATCATATGACGATAGAACAAACGCTTGCGGTGAGTGTTAATTAACACAAATGTGCTCTTTTAGTACGAATTTCTTGACTTGTTTGATATTTATATAAGTAGTGTGAAATCAATTTTCTTTTTATTCAAATCCAGTTTAATTATTGTTAGATTGCACTGTTTAAAATGGGACGAATGCGAAATCCTTAAACTTATACATGTCGCAATATGTTTTGTTATATTTACTATAATATTTTTCATAGGAGTAGTAAAAATTGTACTTGTTGGGTGGTACCCTTTTTTAATTTTCTTCTCAGGTTTGTATTTTCAAGAAATTTCTTTCTTTCTTTCTTTTTCTGTATGAAATATATTTATGAAGGTTGAAGAGAAATCGTCACAGTGCAATTTATTTAGCAAGTGCCCAAATTTAATAGAAATTTTTATTAAATAATTTATATAAATCTACAGAATTTTATGTCTTTATTTTCATTGTAGCATATTGAGGAGTTCAATTTTTGGCTTCAAATTAATATTATCTCATTCGGAACGAGTACTTGTACATTGCGTTGAAAGTTTTTATTTTCGTGAGTGATTTCTATTTAAATATTAAATTACAATTACAATTTGTAATTTTTCTAATATTTTAGATATTTTAAGTACCATTACAATAATCATAAGAATGTATAACAATGCAAAACATTCCAAAATCAACAAAGTCAAAGTCAATCAATCAAATGGCCCAGCAACCATTTGGCTGCTTAATAAGACTTGCAAATTAACTTGATAAAAGTTATTTGGGAGAATTTGATACTGAATGTAAATGTCACATATTGATTAGAACGGTTATAGTTTCACTATTATAAAGACAGGAAGGGAGAGTCCTAGAAACACCAAATAAAAGGTAAAATAAAATGGAGAAATATTTGTAGATTATGAGTAAAAAGGAAAACGGCATTTATATAAATTAAAAATGACAATTGTTATGTTGGCTTTTAGTGTGGACGTTATTAGATCCAAAAAGAAGGAAAGAAAGAAAGACAGACAGATAAGGATAAGCAATAAAAAACAATGTATCAATTGCACTGCCTGTGAAATATAAAATTTATTTTATTATCTGTTTGGTGTGCCCCACCATCACTTGATATGGGGATTTATACCGATCAACTTAGATAATGATTTTCGGCTATTTAGCCATTTGCTTATCCATTTAAGAGCATATCTTTTGTCTGTCCATGTGAAAATGTTATGAAACAAGTAAGATCATTTTATGAATTCAATTAGTTTTTTGAAATACTGAAGATATATTTCAAATTTCTGAAACCTTCATATCATTTAAAACTTTCAATTTTTATCTACTTCTTTTTCTTGACTCCTTTAATTAGTTTAGGCAAAGTCATGACGAGAATTCAAGAGTCGGCTGTAATGGGCTCTAACAATTTTACTTATGTTTTTTATATGATTTGATTCATTTTGTGTAATATCTTTAAACAATGGAATAATTGTCAATTCAAATATTGTGATACTAAATTTTCCTTGGCACGGTACAAAGTGACTTTATGTTTACGTATTTATGTGGGCTATTGTGGAGTATTAAGGGTACGTTTTCTGTATAAATAAACTTACGTAAAGTTGACATATTAAACACAAATAAATTACTGTAAAATTGCAATGGCATTTGAAAGTGTTTGTGTTATATTGATAGCCGCTTGAAGACTGATCGATTTGTATGGCATTTCCATTTTTTACTGCACACTTTTTTTAAGGTATATTATGCTTTTTATAAAAAGTAGATTTATCAAATGTATTATTAATGTTGAATTTATTAGCTCTTTTCAAAGGGTAAAATTATTTATGGAAGTATAGAGAGTTTCGGTGGCATTTTTCAAAATTCTAATAAGTAAGGAACTTTTAATCGGAAGAAAATTTCTAAAAGAAATATTTACCTTTAAAAAGCACCTCAAGTCTATTTTTAAGTAAAAAACTTTCAAAGTAAATTTTGTTCACTTCTTGTTTAGGATTTTGATGCAAATGAATAAGTTTTCTTATTCCTTTTTTTTTTTAGATGATCGTTACACATCTGGGGCGTATGAGCAATGTTTCCTTGAATTTTTATGTTCAAAGTGAAATAGACTACTTTTGTAAACATTTTAGTGTTTTGCCGTTTAAATGGTTTTTCGAAAAAATTTTATTCTTTCAGGCTTCCAGGTGAAATGTGGTCGTCTTTAAGATAATGCCATGTTCATTTCAATAGAAAAGAATTTCAAATTTTGAAAAAAAACTAAAAAAAAATAAAAAGAACGCTTGAAAACTAGTAGCTCGATTTTGCCATTACAAAGCATTAGACTATGGACAAGAGAATTTTCTTTTTTTTTACTTTGATTCATACTCGATTCTTCCTTTTTCTCATATTATTCATTCAGGTACTTGTCAATTTCATTTCATTTCAATTTTTTATCTTACTTTTGTTACGTACTTTATTTTTGTTTTTTTTTTTTTGTTTTTTGGGTTTTTTTATTTTAAGTGTTATCCCTTGTAAGTCTCTGCCTATAACAGACAACACAATAAAATACGCATTTCACACTTATTGTATGTAGGTATGTGTATGTGCATGTATGTGTGTGTGTGTGTGTGTGTGTGGCAGTGATTTGCCCTCGAGAGTGCTTAGAAGTAAATTTAACAAATTACCACCTACTTGCGTGATAGCAATTTTTTTTCTCAACTTCTTTTATTTTTATTTTGTTTGCTATTTTTATTGATGTTTTAGTTGTTGTTTGGTGTACTTTACTTTACTGGTACAATTTTATTTTTTGGATTTTATTTTTATATTCTATTGTTGGTATTTGACATTTGTGTGACTTGTTTCAACTTCCCTTTTTTTTTTTTGTTACTTTGTGCCTTTCTGCATATTTGGCATAAATTAGTGGTTTTACGTGTTTTATATAAAAGTGTAGAAAAATATATTTATTTAGCTATGACTGTTTTAACTAGCGTACATTTATATATTACATTATGATTATTTCTGTATTGTCTTTAAGTTTTTTGCATTTTTATATTTGACGAAAGCATTTGCGATAACTTTTTTGCCTTAAGTTTTATGAGGATGTTTGTAACTGGCAAACAGAGCTTACGATTGATGCAGTGTATCTGTCGAACTAGACCTGGTCTATCGGTCAGTCCGTTCGTCTAAATTTTGATCTAAAGATGAATTTAACTAAAAGTCATTATAAGCGAAAACTTTTGACGGCCAATAATTTTTGAAATTATTCGTAAATCTCAAATTTTTAACTTTCTTAACTTTTAATTAATTTCCCTGATTGCTTAATTATGTCAAATAAAGAAAGTATTGTAAAGCATTTCAGAGTCGTTTGAGATCGATTGTAACATTTTAACTCTATTAAATATGCACCCTCTGCTATGGCATTAAATTAAAAGGCATAAAGAAGGAAAACAACACGACAATAAACAGGCCAGAAAAGTGCTTACGATAATAACGATAAACATATAGTATTCAATAAGATTAAGATTTACAAGGCCCGTTTATATATTTTTTGGCTTTCTTAAAATTTTGCACCGTTTGAATGGCTCAGAATTAGGCCAGTTAACTGATTCTTAAAATAATAAAAGTTCTAAAAAGTAGCCTAAATTTGCTTAAGCATATTTTTCCCCAGACTGCAGTTTATTTTTTTGAGAACAATTTCTAATTCAAATGTGTAGTAATACTTTCACGAATGACCAGTTATCAGACTCTAATAAGAAGCAATAACACAGCTAAGCTTTAAATAATGCCCTCAATCGACCATGCGTTATTGTTTTTTTCTATTTATAGTTTGAGGAAACTTGAAAAGTCAACGATTTAATGTTATTGTAAATTAAACGAGTCGTTTACAAATAAATTTGCAAAATTTGCAAATTTTTATAGGTGTGCTTTTTGAATTCCACAACTTGTATAAACAGTGCAGTGAGTGTTTTGCATGCTTACCTGCTGTGAAGGCTCAAATGCATAGTACCCAAACGTACATAATGAGCGCTAGCGTTGATAGTCATGTCACGCAGGGTGCATGTTACCGTCAGGACTAGCTTCCAATTTAAAGCCTTCATTGCACTTTATATACATGGCTTAATCTTTGGTATCTAGATTCGGAGCCTTCCTATTACTCCTTGGCTTAGATTAAATTAGCCCAATAAGCCTACCCAGCTACCCATTTTATTCGGGAAATGAGATCCTGCACAACAAGCTCATACATATTTGAGCGAGCAACGCCCGCGATATGGGCAAACTGGTGATCCCGTGGTACCAAATTAAATCTTTGGATCCGATCTCGTGACTTATAATGCTCCCTGATGGCCGGCATCACCAACGACCATCTCATGAGCCACTCCCAGTTGAGCAGGTGCTTCTCGGGACTGGTTGCCCCAAACTTGTATAAACAGAGGACTTTTCAGTGTGAAAATTTTCTTAAATTTGTAAGAATTATCTTTTAAGAAATTGAATTTATGACAAGTAAATTTTGAAGGGCCATTAAAAGGAAAATTTTAAATGGATGGCAAAGTTTTTTCAAATTTAGATTTTCTACATTTTCTATAGAATTCGTTTATGGGAAAATACTTATTTCAGCTTATGAAAATTTTAATTTCATTGGTCGATAATATTTTTGATTTGGTTGTACTTATTATTTTGTATACTCTACTGCATATGCGAATTATAGCATAAAATTCTCACAAACCAAAAATAAAGTCTAATAAACCTTCCGACCGGAAATATGCACAAAATTTCTTTTTACAACCTACGTCACTTAAGGTACACAGTATTATAAGTCTGTGTAGATGTTTATAAAACTCATAATAAAGTGAGGCAGATGTACCTTTTTGATTCGATCTAAGTTTGTCCTTTCGTCCTATCGTCTCTTTGTACGCCTCTCTCAATCTATGTCCGTTTGTTAATCAATTATTGAACTAATTTAATGATATACCTCAAAGAGGTGCGGGAATGATTATGGATTAGATTAGGCTATTAAAACGATTGCGCCCCATACTAGGACCTCTTTTGCAAAGAATTTTTAGGGAGAAAAATTAATAAATCTGTGTATTCTTATATAAAAATATGGCATAGGATATTTAATAATCGACAACGACCAACTATAACGTATATACTTGTTTTCTTTTTAACCTTTTTTTCTTTTTTTAATATAAAATTGTTAAAGTTGAGTGAAATTAGATAGAGTAATGGAAATGTTATGTGAAGAGGAAGAGAGGTAGTTGTAGACAATATCTACATATAAATAAATTTGTGAATAAGTTTTCGTTAAAAATGATTTGCATGTAAATTCAATAAATTTTCTTGGCATGCACATAATCTGTCATGCAATATAAGCTACTGATTTACACTATCTAACTCTAAGTAGCAAATAACAACAACAGCAACAGCAACAATAACAATAACTAAACTATATATGTATGTATAGTTATGTAGGTGTGTGTTCATATGACTCTGTGAAACTAATGTAAAAATTTACCTTTGAGCAAATCATCGCGTTTGAATGAATGTAAAAATATTGTAAGAAGTCGAAGGAGAGAGAAATAAAAAGTGTAAAAAGAGCAGTGAAATAATGTTGTCTTCTGCACGCACATCTCTTGCGAAATGATTTAGCATCATATTATTAGATCATAATAAAATGTTACACACAAATCTGCCAAAACTATAACGATTATATTAAGTGACATAATTTATCGAAAAATATTTGGAGGGGTTGAAATATGAGAGAGGTCTTAGTGAATGCCAAACTTAGGTGTGATCGTAAGTGATTTGTGTGATTTTATTTTAAAAATTATTTATATCACAAGTACATCTTCAATTTAAATGATCAGTCACTAAAGTCAAACTATTATGGATCATTAATTTGGGACAAGAGGAAATTACATAAAATGCGTTACGGGAAACATGCAAAAAAACAAAGATTTTATGAACTTCATTGTTACGAATGCAGAAAGTGTATAACCAGACCTCCATTACGGAAATTTCGAAGGCATATAACTCTTTCTGGTCAAATGCTGAGGAGGACCGTTGAAATGAGTAACATTTTAGCATTAAAAGTTGCTGGCAACTTTTAAACTTGTGCTTTGTTAAACTTATGCTTGATTCAAGTAACTTCCTTTTTTGGTACAACATGCTGCTCCACCATTTTTTATGAGTTAATAAAATAATAACTAACAAAAATAACAACAGTTTTTAATAAAAATATATTGCAGTAATATTTTTATTGTTTTTATTATAGTTATTCTTTTTCTTCTTATTACTATTATTATTATTATTATTATTGATTTTTGTCATGACTGTAACAAGCATACGTACATTTTTATGGCATGACAAAAATTTTGATATGCAAATACTCATTGTCTTGCCATTCCCTCTCCCATTGCGCATTTAGTTCTATGAAAACATTTACATACAAACAAATTTTAGATATTTTAACAAATTATAAAATTTTCTTTGGTTTTACCATTTTGTCAAAAATATTTGTGAATGCTCGATTTTCAGTGATATGAGCTTGATTGTTTCCTCCTCTTTATTTTGAGCGCTTTTTTTTTTTTTGGTGGAAACAAAAAACTCTTGACGATGAAATAAATTTATTTATTTACAGATATCTTGTAATGCTTATGTATGCATGTGGGTGTGTATGCGTGTGTGTGTGTGTGTGTGTGTGTGTGCGTTCAATATGCTCAATGTGTTCGGTGATTTGTTATGTAAAATTGTAAGACTAGAAATAAGCAGCTGCTTAAACTTTATTGTTATTTGTGTCTTAACGTTTTTATTTAAGTTATTTACAATTTATTTATCACTTACATTTACATTTATCTTTACATTTAAATTTACAAATATACAATGAAAACTCTTATAATGCCATCAATTGGATTTCATATTGAAAATGTATTTAAACTGATCTGATTTGTTTGTTATAGATATCGCTTTATAGAGACTTCAATTTATTATGCAATTTCAGTTAAATGAATTCGTTATAGATTCTTCTGTTATACTCGAAAATTTTTTTACTCTACTTTGTTACCTGAACTAACTAAATGGCCTATAAAAATATAGACTGATAAATCCATAAATGGCCAGAAATTGCCAAAAATTAAAATTTTTCAAGTGTGAATTTATGTGAACTATTAGAAGCATTTCAAAATGTTTTGGATCTAATGAATGAAATTAAATCAAGCAGACTTCTGCAAAAATTTTACATTTACATACCTAAGGAAAAATATTTTATAGTTTAAAAAAAGTATCCACTTTTCCTGATACTCTGCATATTGCATTAAGAAATTGAACGAGATAAGGAAATTGGAGAATAAAATAGAGCTAAATTAAAGAATATATTTTTAAGCAGATTTTCTAATAGATTTCATTTTGTTGGCATTATTTGCTGATACTTTGTCATGTGTGTGTATATATCTATGTGTATATGTATGTATATGTGGTCAATAAGTCTCCAGCTTAATAATAAAAGAAAAAAAAAGTGTAATGTTCCTTCAAGATTTTGATGCATTTCATTTGGGAAACGATTTGTTGCCTTGAAACAGATTTTTGTTGTACCATCTCGGATTTTATTTTTACAAGAGAGGTCTTTCTTCGTATATTCCATATTTAATCGTTTGGTAGTTTGTTGAGTATAATGTTAGTATTACTTTCCAAAGTTTCAACTGGCGAAAATTTTCTTTTATTCAACTAAGCAATAGCGACTCTGTGCCTCAAATGTGACTCAAATGTCAGAGAACTATGTAAGAAATATTTTATGACTTACTTACTTTACAATAGATAAAAAAGGCTGCTCACTTCAACCTCACCTCACAAGCCTCGTTTCCTTGATGTCCAGGTAACTGAAATCTTTAGCTTTATCATTGTTTTTTAAGACTACGCTTAAATTTAGAATTTCTGTTAAGGCAGTATCTCATTGTTATAATACCTTCCGAAAGCCTTTTTTTTTTATATGAATATTCCATGTAATGTGGTCTCCCACTAAAAAGTAATATTTCATAATATTTTGCATAAATTGTTTTAAGTTTTGTAAAAATGAGAATTTGAAAAGTAACTGTTTGAAATTTTATGATATTTTCATAAATATCATTTGATGTGATAAGCATAATAATCTAAAGATTTATTGGCCATTGTATTTTATTTATATATCTTGTTAAATGCAGATTATATTCATGTTATACTATTATTTTATTTTACATAGATTTGTTACACGTATACAATTTTACGTTAAAAGTTGCATGAAGCATGTTAAACGTTAAACATGAGTAAATATTATGTTTATTACTGTCAGTTTATTTAGATTTGAAATTTATTCTATTAAAGCATATATTTTTATATATATATTATATTTATATATGTATGTTATTTCTAAAATATGTTCAAATAATTTACACAATGCATGATCCTCCTTAACAACATTATAAAATTTTTCATTCAAGAATTTATGTGGTTACTTTTTAATTAAGGAAATAGACATAGAGAAAAGGAAAGAGATAATAAAAATAAATAACAAAAAATAAAAATTAAAAATTAAAAATTAAAAATAAAAATAAAATAAAATAAAATAAGTGAACAAAGGTAGCTAAGAAAAAATAAATGTTTCTTTTAATTTATGATGACAACTCCATCTCACTTTACATTGAAAACTTTGTAGGGAAACTCATCAAAATTGTTGTTCTTGTAATAAGCTACGCTTAGGTAGTAAATTCCCTTAAAATATTCAGAGAATAGAATTATTAATAAATTTTCATGGTTACAAATTTGATGGACGGACGTATAGACAGAAGAATGGACAAATTTAAATTGTATAAAAAAATGATTTCAAGTTATTCGGATCCATCTAAAAATATCTTTTGTCTTTTACAAATAATTAAAAAAATATTTAATGGACTCTACAAGAACGCTAAATTCTAAATAATGGGAAAAATAACCAATAAAATTCAGCAAAAAAAAATCGAGAGAGACAGACATAAAATTTTCAGTATGAGCGAAATAAAAATGTACTTATTTTAATTACTTATTAGACATTTTTCATTTTTTTATTTATTTAGTTACCTGTTCCTTACTTTAATTCTTCTTCTTCCTTTTCTCCTTTTTTTTTTTTTGTTTATTTACTTCTCTTTTCTTGTTTTTTTTTTTTTTGGTTTCTATTTTTATTTTTGTTTCATTTTCAAATATTAAGTATTAAATTGTTGCTCATTTCATATTTTGTCTGCATTACAAACATTTATACAATACATAAATTTATCAAATTAGTTCATGCTCCGCCTTAACCCTCCACAAGAAAATGAAATGAAAACTTTTCAATTTTCTACACGCGTCTTTCGGTTATACGCATACAAAAAAAATTTGTGTGTATGTTTTAAAAATGTATGAATATTTTTTGTCTCATATTGTAAAATTTTTATAAGTGATTAAGTTTTTATCTCAAACGTCCTGACCAAATGTTCTGTAATTAACCTCAGACCCCATAATTATAATAACAGTTTTACATACACTCACACAAGTACATTTACATACACTTTAAATTTATATATATATATATATATTTTGTTGATGTTGATGTTGATGTTGATGTTGCTGTTGCCGCTAGTGTTAGTGCCGCTTCTCCTGCTGTGTTAATTTGTGGTGTAGAGTAAAATTGAAAATAACAAACAATCTTGAATTATTATTTGTTCACACTTTGATATGATGACTTTATATCCTCAGCCAAACCCTCTCTGCCCCATTTATTACACATACATACAAATATATATATATACATATATATTTATATACATAGATGTGTAATAAAATTACAAAACACATTGCGGTAAATTTTGGTTTACTTTCAATTTATGAGTTTTGAACTGCCGGAAAATGCAACACAAATAAATTGAAAATAAATACAAATAATAATAATAAAATGGTACAATAATAATAAGAAATAATATTTATATATACATATATAAAAATATAAATATATGTAACGCATACGTAAAATGTTAATTAAAAGGGTTAAAATTTCGTATTTAAATCAACCGCAAATTTGTGGTTATACATTTGTGTTTTGATAGGAATAAAGTCAAATGTCGCATAGAAGGTGTTGCTGTATATCCTTGATATCCTTTTTCATAATTTAAATATATCCCATATTTATTTACCCTTTGTTATCTTCTTTCCAAATTTCTACCTCTCTCTTTAATTCCAATTTTATCAATTTTACCCTACGCTACTCAATTGTTGTGTGCGTGACTTTTCCATAAGGCTGTGACTCTCTGATCGTATTGTCCACGTATCTATCTATCTATCTGTCTGTCTGTTTGTCACTTGACAGATTAGCATTAGTTTGTTGGACCAATTTGATTTAAATTTTTAGACTTTTCTGGAGCCTCTGCTGGGGAAATATTGGAAATTTAGCACAACTCAAATTATGGACTTTAGTTTTATTTTTAAAATAAGGCAAATATTTTTAAATATGTAGAAAGTTCATGTAGAAAAAACAATTTCAAGCATTTTGAAATACTGAACTACTCCAAAATTTTAAATCGTATAATTTAAATAAAAACTTTATGAAATTTTGAATGATATCATTTAAATTGTTCCTTTAATTTTTTCAAATGTATCTTTCCGTTTGCACCTTAATCATCTTACATTTCTCTCAAGAAACGTAGAAAAATTCTAGTTAGAATTTTTATTTCCAAGTGGACCTTTATTCTTGATGTTACATACTTTTTTCCCCTACTTTTATTTGTATATGAATTTTGATGTCTTATTGCCTTGTCAAAAATTAATGGTGAATAAATAACTAAATGCTATGAATTATAAAGGAAAAGTGGGGAGCTCTTTTGTTGGTTCCTTTAACATTCTCTTGGAAAACCATTAGCTTTTGCTCCATAAATTATATGTTTATCAATGCTTGTTTAAGGTCACGCTTAAGACAATAATATATTCCGACCAATTCAAAGCATTTGTGCACATAAATTTTACATTTTTCCATTTTCTTTGGTATTTTGACTTTTCTAAAAATTTTGTTTTTGTTTTTTCTTAATTTCCAACACGCTAAAGTTAATATTTTAATGTTAGAGCGTTTCTAAATAATCAAAATTCCACACCTTACGTCTCTATGTCACGCTTACTATAACTAACTTTTAATATCAATAAATAAACAATCAACAATAATCCTTTTTAACTTCATACATTCTGCCTTCAAAACTTTTTTGACTTTTTTTAATACGACAAAGTTTTGCTCACTTAATACGCGTTATCCTTATTATTCTGGCAAAAGACTGAGGCACATGATGTCAAATTTTTGTTTACATTTTATATATAAAATATTCCAAATTATTTGTATGATTTTTTGTTTTCCTTATTTGTTTAGTGATTTATTTTTAGGCAGTGTCAAGAGTTTATACAATTTTTTTTTACCATGAAATGATGAGATAACTATATGGGAAAATATTATTATTTTATTAATTATATAACGCAGAATTATGGCAAGAATTATAAAAAGAATTTTTCTTAAGTTAATAACAGTGTTTTTATGCTGGCTTTATATCTACTAAAATGAGTTCCATTGAAAAGACATTTATCAGAATTCGCTAAACTGAAATGTTTTAATGGGGTCATTTTGAAATGATTAAAGTAAAGCATTTTTAAAGTATTCTAGATGTTATATATATATGAAATGTTCATAGTTCTAGAAAACATGCAACTTTTTTAAACGAGACGAGCTCTAACAATAAGCGAAGAGACTTGACCTTTTTTGATTATTTTTTTTTTTGTTTTGAGTATAAGAAGCAAACTTTTATATAATGAATATAAAATTTTATATAAATATTTTAATTTTCTAAATGGGCTAATTACTTCTCAGCCTACTTTTTAAAGATGATGTTACCTGATGAAGATTATCTTTGGTTTTCACCGTCCAATTTAACTTAATATACCAAAAAAAAAGGAGAAAGGTTTTCATTTATCTAAACTTTCTTGGGTTTGTTTAGATGATTGATTTCCATAAAAAAATGATGAATTACGTTAATTTAATGCAACATAATTCACTCTCAAAAAGAAAAAAAAAACTTACCTTTTAACGTAAATGAAAATGAAATGTTTGAAGTTGAGCCAGTCGATGAACAAAGACTATCAAAGTTGAATTCTTTGAGTAAAGTAAAAAAAAAAAATTAATTGAATTATTATCGGATGCAATATTTTGTATGTACACAATGGCTGGGCCATCATAAAATTAACAACTTTCATTGAACGTGTTAGTAAGTTATTTTGCGTGACAAGGATCTGGGTGTTGAGCAGGCGCTCAATTTATGCGGTAGCTTAACGTTTAAATTGTTTCAACTTTTTTTTTTTTTATATATCTTTCAAAGTGCACAGTAGTAGCGTGAGGCAGTGGTAAGGAGCGGCAGAGAGTGAGAGAGAGAGAGAGAGAGAGAGAGAGAGAATAAAGAAAGAGATAGAGATATAGGAAGGTAAAAAATGAGGATTAAGCAACAAGCAACGAAATTGCTATAAAATATAAACATTGTTGTTGTTCTTATGGGTTGTTGTTGTTGTTGTTGTTGTTGTTGTTGTTGTTGTTGTTGTTGTAACTCTTGCTGCTGTTTTTATAAAAATGTTTCACTCACATCTCAGCATGATTGTTGTGTTGTGTAGTGTGATATGCTTTAGGCATCTTTTCTTCTTGTGGTTGCTATTGCTCTACAACATCCTCTGCTATTTTCTTCATCTTCTTCATCATTGTACATCATAAAGTCCATACTTAAAATAAAAAAGTAAAATTACAACTTGTTTTTTTTATTATATGCTGTACTTTTTTCACTTGCACGCTATACCAAAAAAAAAAAAAAAACCAAATAAATAAATAAAAATATAAACTACTAAAGAAAAAAGAATTGTGTTTTTTCTTCTATAAAAACCAAAAAGAAACAAAAGAAAAATGAAAAAATTTTTAAAAACAATGAAATAATAATAATAGTAAAAAAAAGAGGTTGTATGTATGAAATTATATTTTTGTATATTTATATTTTAGTGAGGTTTATGTATGTATGTTTGTTTGTTTATGCTCATATAGACGTATAAATATTGATATGATTTCAATACGCAAACAAGAGGGTGTTGATTTCTAAACTGACGTTTCAGCCCATTTTATGCGATAACAGCACAAACAGAACAGAAAAAAAGAAAAAAAACAAAAACACAAAAAATAAATCAAACCAAAGTAAACCAAACTAAACGACATGTGGCCCTTTTAGGCATTTTTTTTTTATATCCATCTATGTATGTGTGCAAGTGTGTATGTGTGTATGTGTGTATGTGTGCTTTTTTGTTTTTCTTGTTTTATGTATTTGTGTAGTATGTTGACTTGTTAGCTAGGCTTGTTTATGCCATGTACATGCCGTGTTCATCTTTATTTTGATACTCCACATTAATTGTGGCACAATGAGTTTTTGTAAATGTTTGTTATATCCACAAAAATTTTTTATAGATGGATTTATCTATAATTATGCCAATTGATTTATAAATATCATTTAATTTCACTAAACAGATCGTCTTTGCGCCTGCCGCATTGATACCTGTCAAATTATAAATCGCAGTTTTTGAGTGATATATCACACAAGTGTTCTACTGAAATATTTTAAAATCGGATAAGTGTTTCGATTTTGCACCCTAAAAGTCCTCATTTGGAAAAAAAAATGTAACTTTGTCCATTACTTTAATGAAAATTGGTTCCACGTAATATTGAATGATTATCAATTCCGAGTCTGATCAGCACACTTTTTGAAGACCCCTCCTCTTTTAATGGAATTTACAAATCCTTTGAATAAAGAAAATTTTGGACTTTTCCTGATTTTGTATTTCGTAATTTCTATCATTAAATGTAGAGTTTAGTAGAGTTCTAGAGTACTTAAGAGACATCTTTGATAGACTGCAACATTTTTTGCTGGTTTTGATTTTAGAGATATCCAGACGGTGTATTTAAGCTGATTGGTATTATTATTATTATTATTATTATTATTATTATTTGTTATTGTTGTTATTATTGTTGTTGTTGTTATTATTGCTATGAATAATATTATTGTTCTTGTTGTTATTATTATTATAGATATTGTTGTTGTGATTAATTTAATTTTCATGGCTTGTGGCTTATGGACACGTATTGTCCTTGTAAATCATTGATTAATTTTCAAGGGTTTAAAGCAATATAAAACAAAAAAAAAACACAGCAAATGTATGTCTATATTGGATTCCTTGCTTGCTAAAACTCCCAACGCCACTCTATCTCTCTCTCTCTTTCTTTATCTATCTCTGCCTTCTCTTGCTTATATGTTGATTTAGTATTTTATAAGTTTTAAATAAAACACAAAACTTTTGATAGTTAGGAAAATTTTTGACATTATTTTCAATCCACCACTTAATTGCCTCACATCAAGTAACCAACCAACCAAATACTAATCTTTTGCTATTTAAAATTAGAAACATAGAAATTTACATAACTCCCATTGTTTCAGGTTAACCACAATTAAAGGTTAGAATGGCGAATAGAATGGTGAATATGCGCGCATGTGTGTGTGTGTGTGTGTGTGTGTATGTAGGGGTGACAAAATTTCTATGGATATTTACCATTATCCATAAAGATATTTAAGGTCAAAGATATCATACGTCTATGCTACACTCTTCATAAATTATTACCTTAAATTATTAAGATGTTTAAAATGCATGCAAGAGATGTATGACCAGACATGTTCCCCATGCTCTTACGACAACATGTGACAACAATTATTCATTGCTATTAGTATAATTGTTCTTAAAAGATGTCCCATTCTTTACGCTTATCCCAAGAGAAATGCCGCAATAAATTGAAAAACTAAAAAAATCAAATCTAAAAAAACAAAAATATAACTTTTCACTGTAAATTAAATGATTTATATCAATTTGCTAAGGACTTAGCCTATATTGTGGTAATGTAGTAATATTAAAGCATACTTTTGGGCTTTACTTTATAACGTACTAATAAATTGCAATCAATTTAACATGGCGAATTATTATCATAAAATTTTTTTTTGCATTAATTGCTCGTTACAACAAAACCCATTGCTCTTTCTCTTCCTTTCTTTTTCTTGTTTTCAATATATATTTCTCTCTTTTTATATCTACACATATGACATAATCTATGCTTCAGGCGCATGAATCTATTAATGTTCATTTATAATTTAAATCGTTCCGTCCTCGTACATTTTTTGAAGAAAGAAAAAGGCACATTTTTTTAGATGGTTATTTTTGATAGGTGTGGCAAACTTTCTATAATTATTGTAACATGATTTAATTGATTATATGTTTACCGACTTGATTTTCTATAATAATTTAAAAGTAATGAATCAAAAGAAAGCTTAGAATATTTCGCTTAAAAAGAGCAGAGATATTCTCGATTTAAAGCTGCATAATGGCCGGACCCTTTAACTGATTTATTGTAATTTTTAATACAAAATTGTGTCCAGGAACTTTGGCTAATAGAAAAATCTTAAAAAAAGATTCATACATGTACGAACAAACGTGACAAAACAGCATCAAATTTTGTAAAAAAATTTGATGCTGTTTAGAAAAATGTATACTTTAAAGGATCTTGCCCAGTTTCTTTTGATTGTCACCTAATACATTTGAATTTCTACTTGATTTTGTCTTTATTTATTTTTCCCTTTAATTTTTTTGCTTTTGAGGTTCTCCAGATAGCTTGACTTGATAAGACGTTTATCATTCTCTGTAAAGTCCTTTTACTTTTCTTTTAATGCATATTTTTATCATTCAACAATTTTTAACAATTTTTATATAATTTGAAAAGCAATTTAAAAAATATTCAAATATTCTGCAGTAGTTTGAAGCAAATGCATTTCATTGCATTGTATTGCATTAATTCACAAGGAAGCCATTAAGGCTAAGTGATTTTTTTTCAATTTTTTTGTTTTTGTTCCTATAATTGCTATCTTAGTTTAATCTTCTCTTTAGTTTAGTTGCATTTATATGTAAATTCAGTTTTTCTGAAATATTTTCTTCTTTTGCATTTTCTTTGGCTTCTCATATTTCCTTCACATTGCTTAACTTATTATTATTTCCATTTCATTTATTGTCATTTATTATTGTTTTATGACATTGTTATTGTTATTGCTGTTGTTTGCTGGTAATTTTCATATTATTCACCCACTTGTACCTGTAACAATTGTTCTCAAATGCTGCTTGTGTAATATTTTTCTTTTTTTGTTTTGAGATGATGATTGTGTCATTAAGTAACATGATGTCTTCCTTTTCCCCTTTTTATCTATAATACAGACATTTTATTGAAAGCCTTATAATACTCATAATAAGAATTATTACAAAATGTAACTCTCTTAGCTTAAATTTCCAAGTGGCCTAAAAAGGTTCTTAAGTTCGGTGGTTAAACAGGAATTTTCTTATCATGTTTTATTTCAAATGCAAGTTACTTTACTTAAAGTCGAGCAAAGAATCTAAAAAAGTATTTTAGTCAAAAATTTTTTTAGCTTGGAGTAACCCGCATTGTCTTATGAATCAGAAAAAAAAAATGTTTAAGAGCCTTCAGGTAGTTAAGAAATGTCTAATAAAGTTAGACAGTCGTAAAATCTATTGATCATATAAAAATCATTAACAATTTCATAAGAGTGTTGTAGAGTTACAATTATGAATTGCAAATTCTTATTTAACATTATTCAAAGTGTCAACAGTAAACGTACCACCTACCAAGGAAGTTAAGTATTAAGCGTTTTATTATATTTATCTATTAATCATAAAAATTATCGCATCATTCCCCATAATCGCATGCAAAACAGTTCATGCATGTTGTTCATATTGTTGTGCTAAGGGTAGAAGAGTAAGGTGTAAGGTGTTGCTAATTAGAAAATAAAAACCATGTAGGTAGTGTTATATTTTTAAAAAAGTTGCAAGTCAAACAAAGAGGGCAAAAATAGCAGACAGCGAAAGAGCAGGAACGGGAACGGGAACGGCTCAAAGCAATTTTACAATTAAATAAACAATGCAATTGATTCGGTTTTACATTACAATTATTTTCATAAAAATCATAATTCATACCTTAAAGATTTCACAATTTTGTACAATAAAAAGCCACCAACGTTCTGTTTGTTGGCGCTAAAATCATTGTGTTATAACAAATAAAGATTTTGATAAATTGCTATAAATTTGAATATGTAATTGCTATTCATATAAAATATGAAGGAGAATGCATTAAATGCATTTATTATGACATATAATGTTTTAATGGGGACCATCATCTATTAAATATTAAATATTGTTACATGAAAGATAAATGTTTAGAAAGTAAAAGTTAAATTTCTTTCTTGCCATAATTTTTGATTTGCCAAAAAATGTATTTCGTATAACTGAAAGTATAAATTTTTTTTTCTTAGTAGGCCTTTTTTTTTTGTATGAGGAATGGCCTGGAATGGAATGGTTTAATCATAATTTTACTGTTAAAGTACTTTTTCATGTTTGATAGGCGTAACCAGTTAAGAAGAACATTAACCATAGACAAATTATGCTAAATATTTCTTCTTTCTAGTCGCAAAAAGTAAAAAAGTAAAAAGTAGTTGAAGCCACAGAGCTACCAATTGTTACAAACTTTGCCAATTGTACATTTTGTATATAACAAAGGGCGTTAGATGGACTAGATGAATAGTAGTAGTAGAAATTGCCCCATTTTAGCCACGTTCCATCCTGTTTGTTGCCCACAAATAATCAATTGAACGAGTAACTATTAATGTTTCACATTTTATATAAGCTGTATGAGTAAATCACTTGAATTCAATTCGAAAATTGTCAATTGTTAAAGATACAACCAGATATTAGATACTTTTTGGTTAGAAATTTGAACAATTGTCTATGAATTGTCTTAGAAATCATGACCTCATACTTATAAAAACCATTTAACATTTAACAAAAAATTGATTTTATACAAAATGCTCATTTTGACCAAATATGTCAAATATAGTTTTAAATTTCCAATATTTAACATAAAGTCTTCATATATAAATATCTAAAACAAAAACAATTGTATTGATTTGTTTGTTAACAAAGGAATTTTTCATATCGTAAATGTAAAATAAACTTTCTTCCGCTATTGTTTTCACAAAATTTCATAACTTTTCATAAGTTTGTTTTAACATGACTTTTATAAAGATACTTATCTATATTTTCAAGTATTTTTCCTTTCTTCCTTTGTATGAGTTACAAGTAACATAAAGAAGTTGAAAAACTTTATTTAAAATAAACTTTTTATAGGATTCTTTTTACACTTGTTATCTAAGTTCGGAGACATAACATTACAAAATTTTTAATAATTTATTAATAAAAATTACAAAAAAAAAAAAAAAAATTTCTAGAAATAAATTTTTGAAAAAATTCTCCATTAAAATTGCAAATATTTTCCCTTTGCCCTGTTTTCTGTACCATTTTAAGTCTCTTTGTTCTATGACAGTTTATTACTTACTAATAATAGCAATCTTTATTATTATTACTGATAGAGAAATTATATAAATATTTAATTACTTATAATAAAGTATTTGAATGAAATACTTAATCATAGCATTTCAATTAAAGCTTCTTCGAAAATTTTCAAATATGCAAATTTTTCTGTTTTTTTTTTTATTTTTTAAGAACGCATTACTTATTTTAAACTATTTTATTATGCCCTTTGTTGTAGTGGAATAAATAAGTGAAAATGTTATAATACATCGAGACCCGATTTAAAGGGTCTCGATTTAAACCGATCAGTGAAAGAAAGAAAAAAAAATGTATAGTAAAAAATCGTAAATTTTGTGTTATATTGCAAATTTCTTTATGTAGATAAAGGGGTCCAAATAATGTTACCCACCCGATCAAAATTTGATCCCTTTATTTAGTAGATTAAATAGTATTAAAAATTATTCAAAATTGTCATATTTTTTCTTAAAGCTACATTTTTTTTTTTTAAATGGACAAGTCAAAGATTTTAGTCATTTCAATTCCGATTGACTTTATGAGAGATAAATTAACAGATCAGATTAGGCGGAATTAGATAAGCTTTTTGCTTTCAGAAATTTATTTAATATGAAACAAGCTCTTTGGAGTGTTACATACATGCCCATGAAATTTTAATGCCCGACTTCATAAGTGGTGCATGATACAAATAAAACAATTCGATTTATAAATTTTTCATCTAATCAAAAAATATTAAGAAAGCATACTAAAATCGTCAACAATAAAATGCAAATGATTCTCATAAAAATATTCCTATTTCACTCTTCACTCTTTTTCCCTTTCATTCTTTCATTTTGTTCATGTTTGTCTATTAATGGAAAATGTTATGGTCGATGAAAGTTAAGGTGATAAAATATTATATAATGCTTTATATTAAGCGTTATTACATAATTCCATAGAAAATACTTTACAACTTTTTATTGTGTCTACTCAGTATTCAAGAAAGAATTTTATAGAATCTGTATGAATTGGTTGCATTCTATACAGAAAATTTATCAATTTTTACCAAAAGTACACATTTTCAATTTTCAATTTTCAATTTTTAATTTTTCATTTTTCATTTTTAATGCTCTTGCTGGTTTGTCATCAAAAAAAGTTAAAATGTCAAAACACATTGAAAGTTTTTGTACGGCTTTTCTAATTATAAAACAACATCTAAACAATTGCATAGTAATAGCAATAAGAACATCAAATTACAGGCTATTTGTGGCTTGACATCGTTATAGAACTTTTTACCATCCACCTCGAACTTTAACTTTTTCATGATATAGCATTATAAAATAAATTTATAAAGTGTAATTATATAAATCAAGGTATTGGTTAGTTTGTGTATGAAGCAATATATCCCGCGGGATCATAAACTTATCGCATAACAAAAATTATAGAGATTTGCTCTCATTACATTACATATCCTTCCTTCCTTCCTTCCTAAACTTCCTAAACTTCCTAAACTTCGTTTCATGTATTTCAATGTTATAATGTTCAATGTTCCAAAGTACTGCGTGTAACACGTTTAGTGTTAAAAGTATTTCCGTATACAATTTGCATAGAATTTTGTTAAATATGGCCAAAAAAAGCAAAAAAAAAAAAAAAACAAAAATCAAAATGCAATATTAAATATTGTTGTTGTATATATTTCTCCAAATATTTTTGTACGGTAGGAAGTGTTTCAATTCATGGAAAATTCGACTCCAATCATGGAGCGTTTTAGTTAAGTTTAACGAATGGTTCATATTTGATAATAATAATAATAATACACACATACAGACAAACAGACAGACAGATGGACGGACGTATAGACAAACTGTTATTGATATTGTTGTTTGTACCATGAGATAATTTTTTTTTTTTTTTTTTAGACGGCACAGTAAATGAATAACCTTGTAAAATATGTTAATTAGAAGTTATTGTAATTAAAGAGTTTTATCTCTTACAGACATCCATGCTTTTTTTTTTTTTTTTTTTTGATGGAAACGGGGGTAGATATTACATTTCATTAAAACTGGTAATTTTACACTTTTTTCTTTCCTTTTCTATTTGATTTTATATTTTTGTGTTACTCTTGTTAAAGCCTATTACCAAGCCAGACCAAATGATAAATTTGGTCTGTAAGGCATATTTATTTATTACAAGAAATAATTTAAAGTTGTTGATATAAACACTCTACGTTACATTTATTTTATCAATGTCATGAACTGAAAATTTCATTTTAATCACGTTCCCCTAAATTTTACCAATAATCAGGTAACTTTTGAGAGGCCCCTAAAGCATTTGTATATCATGGAGCATTTAGGCATTATATCAGCATAATATCGCTAATATAAGTAACGTAGAGATTTATATATTGAATGCAAAGATTCTATATTTTCCAGAGTATAAAATCCATACCATATTATTAATTTAATTATTCTACTAACTTGATATATGGCAATTTTAATACAAAATTAACCAATTCAGTTCTAAGCGATTTTAATGTAGAAAACTTTTGGTTTATAGAGCGTCTTTGGTCTTTGACTTTTTAATTATAAAGTAAACAATTGCATGTAATTAATTATTTTCATTTAAGTAGGGTTTTGTATGAATCGTACATTACTTATATATTTATATAATTTTATTATTTTATATTGTTCTAATAATAAAAAAAAAAGAATCGAAAGCAGATTGATGCCTTAATATTTGAAGTCTATATATAAAGCTTTCTTCAAAAAGGGAAGAAAATAAGTAAAAATAGATGGAAATTTCTTTAAGAATGTAAATAGAATTTTAATTATGGTTTCTTATGGTTTGTTATGGTTTGTCATTGGTAATTGAATTAAATCACAATTTATTGTCTAATTATAAACAAATTGTTTCAGTGTGAAATAAGTGAAAATGAAGTGATGTTTAGTGAATTGAAATTTATTTATTTATATAAGTAATATAAAATATAAAAATAGAAACTTTAGTCTCTTGTGTTTTATCATTAATTAATTAAAAAATTAATATATGCATATATAAATGAAAATTGAATAAAAATTTCTACAATATATAAAAATTTTATTTTTTTTTAAATGACAAAATTTCAAATGTTCATATTAAGTGTAAACATTTTTATATTAAAGGCCATAAAAAAAAAATTTAAAGTCCAACAAAAGTTTTATAACACAATAATTAAATTTATAATTAAAGTATCAATAAGGCATTGGAAAATAATGCTTCAATTTAAATAAGATCTTAATTTATTAATGACTTGTCATATAAAGAATTCTTAAGTAAGACATTTACAAATAAGTACAAACATTGTCCTAAAATTAATTTTACTTAGTCTAATGAATTTTTGGCATAAATTTTAAAAAGTAATTTCGATAGTTTATTTAAAATAATTTGCCTTTCATATTAAATGAAAATTGTACTAATATCATTTAGAGAGACAAACGGAGAGAAATAGAGATGTAGAGAAAGAGACAGTTAGTATTAGGAAAGTAAAATAATCTTAATAGTCCATTGAAGTGAAACAACATTTCCAACATTTCAAGGGTCTTTTTTTTTATATGCTTTTTTATATGATACGACTTTAAAAAGTTATACGTCTCATTTTTTTTTTTTTATATTTAAGAATCTATACATAAATTATATGCCATAAATTCATCTTGTATCAAGTGCCCTCAAATACTAATTTATTTTAAAAGAATTTTATTAAAAAACAAAAAACCAAAAAAAAAAAAAAACAAAAAAAAAGAAAGAAATAAATAAATGCATTTGCATTATTAACAATGATGACATTGGCTGGATTTAAGTATTATCAAAATATAAAATATGAAAATACTTAAAAGAGAGAGAGAGAGAGAGAGAGAGAGAGAGAGAGAGAGAAAAGGGTAGAAAACTGGTTGATTTTATAAGCTGAATAAATTTTATCCAATCAACATATCATTATCAATAGCAACATCATGTATGATGTGTGAGGTATTCTCTTTTTATATGAGAAAACAATTAACAAAACAACCAGAATAATGTATGAACATAAATCGTCAGGACCAAGAATAAATTACGTTTAATTTGTGACATTTATAAAGCATATAAAAAAATTTACTATAATAATTACAATAACAATTTTTTTTGGGGTAACATTAGTTAAAAATGCAAAAAAGGCAAAAAAAAAACAAACAAAAAAAAAAAAAAGAAATAACAAAAAGAGTTAAGCGCAAATTTAATTACACGTTACATTGTAAATCATGCAAATGAAGAATAAAGATATCATCTGCTACGCACTGATTCTCAACCCC
This sequence comes from Melophagus ovinus, assembly GCA_023089585.1. NCBI lineage: Eukaryota > Metazoa > Arthropoda > Insecta > Diptera > Hippoboscidae > Melophagus > Melophagus ovinus. Next base: position 7,997,011 of record JAKKIB010000177.1, read on the forward strand.
ATAATCATCATCTCATAATCATCTCATGATTATGTTGACATCATTCAAAACTTACCGGCCACAAAAATGTGTGAAAATGTGTAGCATGGTAACATTTCATTTTTGCAATGATGATATTAAGCACACTTTTTACCCTTTATCGCCCACAATTAATATGCCAAAAAACAAAAAAAAAAAAAAAAAAACAAAACTTGACAAACACATTGACATTTTCATTTCTGTATAAAATCATTCACTCAATCAAATGCCATAAAAAAAAAGAAAGAAAAAAAAAACAAAGAAAGAAAAAAAGAAATATAAAGGAAAAAATGTGAAGGAGTTGTTGTCACGTGATAAACTTGTCAACGATGATGAAATTTTTCAATGATTTTTGTTTAATGTTCATTTCAATTGAATGATACTTTTTTCAATGATATTTGTATACGATATGAGATTACCCAGGGCCTTTGGAGATGATTTTTAAATATCTCACATGAGTTTACTTAATCAACGAAGTGAGAAGAAAGTCACGGTTAGTGGAAAGAATTGTATGATTTGCAATAGTTCAGAGAATTCAAAAATTAGAGCAATTTGGATAAAATTTGGCAAAACAACATTTAGCTTGTTAAAGCGTTGTCTTTTGGGAAAAGCAACATATAAAATAATCGAAATTATTAGACGTAATGGGAAATTTTGTTTAGTAAAAGTTTGTTCTAATTTTGAAGATAGTTCTGCAGTTCCGCAGTTCTGCAGTTCTGCAGTTCTGTAAGACGGTCCATTTTTGAATGTTGCCAAATTTCAATTGCAATTTTTGTTTTAATAATCTTAAGGAAACTTACACGATACAACTGAACTTATTATCATTGGCCTTTTAGGTCTTACGATGAAAAGATAGACATTGAATAGATGAACTCATGCAGAGTAAAAAAAGCTTTAAGATGTAAAAATAAAGTTTTTGTGCAATGAATCAAGCCAACTCCAATTTAAGATCATTAAAGATTTTTATTTAGCAACTTTTTACTTGAAACTTTCAACATTGATTTTTACAAAATTTTTACAAAATTTTTACAAAATTTTTACAAAATTTTCCTTTCAACCAAAATCGAAATAAGAAAGGCATTAAAAAAGTATCCAATTTGGTAAAAGGCAAAAATTGAAAAAATCTGTATGGTTTAAAAAAAAAAGGGCCCTGTATCAGAAGCATCAAAAGAGTAATAATAATAATTGACCGCAATTGTGGTTGCCACAAGTACAAGAAATTATTGTTGTGGTTGTTTTTATGGTATTTACACCCTGTTGCTTTTATACTTAAAAGCCATAAAATCTGTGTAATGTCATAAGGACGAGTAACATATAACGTGAATTGAGTGAGTTTGTTAATTGTACAAGCCAACAAAATTACAATAACAACAACCAGAAAAAAAAGCACCCCCTTTTATATGTTTTTATACAAAATAAGCTCAAATTCTTATATAACTTTGAAATATTCAATGATTTTAGTGTTCACTTTTATCATGGCATGTTAAAATATTTGAAAATTCCTTTTTGTTAAAGTGTGACTTTATAAAATATTTGAAGCATGTAATATAATGAAAAAGTCAATTCAATTTTATGCCATCAATGATAAATTTTCAAAATCCATTTATATTAAGCATGACAACAAATCTAGTTTAGTTTTACAAAGCCTTAAAAAAAAAATAATAATTTACATGGAAGTTGGAAAATGACGAAACTGATTGATTTATATTGATTTATGAAAATATCTTGTTAGCTTCATAAATTAAGCTAAATATTTAACAGGATTTTTTCATACTTGAACTTTTATTTTGCATTTCAGAAAGATTTGATTTTATAAAAGTCTAAAAAAATAATGCAAAATAATTTAAACTTCATGTTCAGTTAATTACATTGTTAATTAATGTTTTTGATTTAAGGCGTGGTCATTGGTTTCTGCAAAACATTTTAGTTAATTGTAATCATATAACGGCAAAATTTATTCATGAAACTAGACATGTAGAATTGTATAAGCCTAGAATTTTTCTTGATAATTAAAATCAGTTGCATCAGTTATACTGAATTTTTGGCCTTCTAAAATATTGATTCAAAAACAAATTGCACCAATTAATTGTAAAATAGCAAATTGCAGCTTTATTGCAAATTCATATAGACAGTTATTAGTTGGATATGGTCAGAAAAAAAGGTCTAAATCGTTTCAGACAATGTCTCTGAGTCAATGGGTCCTGATGGATCTATCTCAAATTTGCCGGGCGTAGTTATATAAATCTAAAAGTGTGTGTATGAAAATAATGAAGCAAGATATAAAAATCCAAGTAGACAAAATAAAATATATTATATTTCCGTTATTAATTAGTTGTACAACAACAATTACGTTAGCAAATCAAAATGTCATTCAAACCAAAAATATATTTACAAACATGCAAGCATAACAAAAATTAAATATATTTACTTTGTATGTATACAAAATACATATATATGTATATATGTATGTATATATGTATATATTGTTATGGGTATGTGCTTTAGATGTATATATGAGTAATATTATAATTACAAGGGCCGATATTAAAGCATTACAATCATATCAAATCACAAAGAATCAGAATGTTACAAATTAATCTTTTAATGATTAAAATGATAATCAAATAGATAATAATGATGATGATGATAAAGATAATAATATTGATGGTGACAATGATGAAGTGGACTTTAAATTTATTATATTAATTGTATAAATTAGATCTCTGCTAAATTTCACGACATTAAGTTACCAAGGAAAATATTTTTATCCAAAAAAACATCAGTTTATTTAATTGAGTAGTAAAAAAATGTTTACAACGCATTAGTCTGCATAAGAATAAAATATTATTTAGGAATAGTTATTGGAATGATTACATTAAGAATTAACAATTGTTGAAACTTTCTTAAAGGATACTGCAACAAATATAAATGCAGCTAAATTGAAAAGACATTGAACGTTACATTTATGCAAAATAGATATCAAAATGTATGATGAGAGACCTTTCTCTGTTTTAATCTTTATGTGTTAAAATAAAATTCGATTTATCTTCTCGATATTGTGAAATGGAATAAATTTAATTAAAAATCGAATCAATTAAATTGAATAATTGTAAATCGCAATGGCTTAATTTTATAAATTTTTATTATCAATTTTATTTGCTTACTACTTCAATCAAACAGTTAGTCATGTAGAAAGGATAAAATAATTCATACGATATAAATTATGTATATGATTTCATTTTGATTGATCATTCCCAAAGGATAATCCCTTGTTTTTATTTTGCTCGCTTTACTCTTTATCCCATATAAATTTATATAATAGATTCAATAAAACGCCCGAACGAATAAAGTCACATATTAAAAATTTCTTTCTTTCCTTTTTTTTTCTTTTTTTTTTTTTTTTTGGCAAGTTCAACTTTTTATATGGTTTTTTATGGTTTTTAGACAACTTTTTAGCCAGACTTATGTATTATTGCATCATTATTAGATTTAGATAAATGCGAATGATGAATGATTTTGTTAGAAAGTTATTGCTATTGTTTTTTTGTTTGTCATTGGCATTGGCATACTGTGCCATAAATTTGTTATCCTTATTATTTTTTACTATTTTTTGTTTGATATTGTTGAGAGCATATAATCCTGTAATAACATGTGTTTTCAGCTCTCTCAGCAGGATATCAATATCACTTCTTTCATAATTTTGCCATTCATTCATTCATTTATTCATTCATTCAATCTTTAGCATTAGTATTATATTTTATTGGCAATTTTTCAAAAAAGTAAACGAAAAAAAGGGAAGTTCATTTAAACAAGAAATTCAAAGAAAAACATAAGTAAATAAATAAAATGTAAAAGGATCTCTCTGTTTAGCAATTACTTAGAACTTCTGTCAAAAAAAAATTTTTTTATCTTTCTTTATTTTTTACTAATTTTTCATTAATCGAGTGGTTCATTTAGTGAACCACAAATAGACAGTTAGACAATATACCCCCCAAATAAAGTGAATACAATAAATTGTAAAAGTATAATCTATATAGAAAGTAGAAAGTGTGAGAGAGAATATTTTATTTACATTTGAAAGGTAAAAAGAATAAAAAAGGAACAAAAAAAAAGAAGCGCACGATGTAAACAAAAGAATTTGATGAGAGCAGAAAACAGGTGCATACTTTATGGCAAATTAAAAGTACGCCCCTTTTTTTTCTGCGTAACGTAATATAACAAAACGTAGTTATTATGGTCAGTCAGTCAGTAACAAGAACAACAACAATTAAAACAATTTTATGCAGCCATTTTAAGGTTTCCATAAATATAAATTTGAAAATCTTCATTCTACTTATAGATATTTTATTTGCTTTTAGAATTTATAAGCATTATAAATCACTTGGCTATTCAGCTTAATTCTAATGAATTTCCGTTTTAATTAAAAAACAAAAAAAATAAGAAGAATAGGATTAGTTTAGTCATGGAATCTGATTAATAAGCAAATTACACTTATTTTATTTTTTTTTCTACAAAAGGGCTGCATTATTACTCAACGTAAGTGATTTGAATAGACAACTTCTGAGCAATTTATATATAAATTTGTGTTGGCTGAAAATAGCTATTAGAGGTGTTAAAGTTGGCCGCGATATGGTTGGGTTGTATGGTCCATATTTGGGGCGAATACTTAGTGAGTAAGGATTTCTCTCCCTAATGCTTCTGCATCATAAGTTCAAGTTAAGTTCCATAGATAAGTTACCATGTGAGCTAATGAAATAATCTCACAAACTAGGCGTGGCCATTAATCCTAAAGTAAAGTGTACAATGTGAATAAGCCTTTATAGCAGATGTACTTAAATCTGATATAAATTTTCAATTCAATTCAATTCAATTTTTCTTTTTATATTATTCCATATGAAATGAATGAAAAATAACTTTTTTTCATTTCCTATTAATCACATTGTTTATAAACTCTGTAATTAATCAATGTGGTAAAGTCATAGCATTGTCAATTGTTTGTCAAAAAACCAATTTCAATGGATCATATTTCATATCAATAATATCAAACAAGCCATAAATCGTTATGGTTGGCCACATGAATAGAAAAAAAAATATTTATTTTGTATTCGATTGAAAACTTTGGTTGGTCTGTAAAGGCAACAATGTGCCAGTTAGGTACCTGATCATTGCAGTTACAAATGGAATAAATGATATAAAAAGTTCCTATAGAAAACAATTTTTGTTATTAACTTTTAAAATTGGTATTGAGAATAAGAATGGAAAATAAAGAAAAAGGAAAAAAGTTAGAAAGAATTAAAAAAGTTATTGCAACATAAAAAACTTTTTTTGAAATTATCTTTAGTATAGAACAATCTAAATCTAAATCTAAACAAATATCTGCGATATTTGTCGCAGGGCTATTCATTCATTCATTCATTTGTACGATTTTTCTTTCATTATTGCAATAAAAATTTCCTCTTTTATATGTTTAAATGTTTTCCATTCATAGTTAGTTGTTGGTTTCATGCTCAATTTAATAAAAAAAAAAATAAAAAAAATTTTTATTGTGAACATTACAATTCATTTTCATTTTCAAATACGAATAACAAAAAAAAAAACCAAGTAAATGCGCTAGGGTTGACTATTAAATAGCCTATTTCAGGGCGCTTGGTATAATTAAAATATTAAGAAAATTAATCATTATATTGCAGAGGTTATACAAACAATTATCGCTAGGCATTACTTTTGAATAATGGTGAGTCTGTATCACGGAAAAATATAAATATTTTCATTCACATTTAAATATAAGTTAAGAAAATTATCTGACACTGAGGCCAAATCTTAAGTATTTATCAAACAGATTTAAACAAGAACTTAGCAGTTTTTTCTCGCATTTTATATGCACTTAAAATAAATAAAGCAATTTTCGTGAGTGCAACTTGTTCAAGTCACGAGTAATATGTAAAAGTAATATGTAAAAAATTTGAAAAATCTGATGGAGCTTGACATAAATTTCCATATTGTGTAATAAGCAAAAAATTCAATTAAAAAAGAAGTAAAATATTGTTGTACTAAAAAGCATAGATTTCCACTCTGGACATACCGCTTAAGCAATTTGTATATATACATGCCTATAGTCTCCATATAGCGATAGATATTGAGGGCAGCTTAGCTGTGAAGCTGTTTACCAGAACCATAAATAGACAGACACTCAGAGATGTCGAAATATGAGGCTGCAAAAAAATATCAATTTTATAAGTTACTCTGAGACCCTCCCCTTTGGAATTTATGAAAAAATATGTCACCTTATTATAAGGGATAATGAATGCGACAAAACTTTTCCGATTAAATGAAATGCAGGTGTATTTTGCAAACCAAAAAAAAAAAAAAACAGAAAATAAAAAAGAAAGTATCAAATCACTGAATAAACAAAATAAAATGCTGATAATTTTAATGGAATTGTCTGTCTACGCGTATGTCTGTCTTCTCATGTACATATATATATATATATATATATAAAACTATATATTAAATTTATAAAAGAATATTTTAGTGTGGTTTTTTGCTAACAACATTTTACATGTGTCACCCTTTTCATCCGTAATATCCTTCCGCATATATCAATTGTATGGTGTAAATACAATTACACAAATACATATATACATATATATATATATATATATTTTTTTTTTTTTATTCTATCCATTCAAGCATACATTCATACTATGAAATACAAATCATTTTGGTGCTCATTGTCAAGTGACTTTTTTAATTAAATGTGTTCCGTATGAACGCTTACATTTCCGTTTAGGCAAAAATTCACAAATGAGTAGGAAAAAAATTTTGAAAAACATATAACAACAACAAATTGGAAAGGCAAATGAAAAAGCAAAAGAAAAACGGCAGAAAAGAGAAATAAAAAATAAAAACCTGAAAAAGCAAAGAAAAGAAACAATAAACACAACTCAATTTATCGATATATGCCTTCGATTTGCTAATCTTTTATTTATTTATATTTTCATTTTTGATTTTTTTTTCCTGAAGTTTTTTGTGTATTTTTTTTTTTTTACTTTATTATTTGTTATCTGTTTTGCAAAGGTTTTCTATTATTTGTTTGGGTTTTTTTTATTTTATTTTTTTTTCAGTCAGACGATGGCAAGGAAATTACAATTTTTATTCGAACTCAAAATTCATTGTACATGAATTGCGTAAAAAAATAAAAATCAAATGAAAAAATTTAATGAAAATTCTTCTGATAAAATCTATCGAGCGAATTGAGAGAGATCTTTTTTATTTTGTTCGATTCCTAAAATATTTCATTTAAATATTAAAAGTTTAATTTTTTTAAAGATTACACCAAAAAAAAAAATTGATTAATTTGAATGAAAGATTTTAAATGAACGAATTTATTCTTAGAAAAAATTAAATCGGTTATAAATCTTTTGAACACTTTACCCAGAAGCATTAAGCAATTTGTCATATTTTATTAAGCAAAATAAAGTTTATTGATTGTTCTAAATAAAAGATGAAATAAACTGCTGAGAAAAGATTTTTAACAAATGTTATCTGAAATTTGAAATGTATATGATCCAAATAAATATTGTGATAAGATTTTGAGATGGAATTATATTAATTATGGATAAAAGAAATTTTTAAATGAAATTTTATTCAAAGCAAAATTTAAAGGAGCTCATTTCCACTATCAAACTGATATAAAATGATTTAATGAGCCGAGGTAACAATACGCAATTTTTTATGGAGCTTTTAAACTTTGATACTTTAAACATTTGGCATATATATAAAATGAATATATTCCTTGAAATTTTTCCACGATAAAATCTTTCATGCAAATTTTTGTTTATAAATGATCATTTTAAAAAGTAATGAAATTATTTCTCTCACACTTTAGTTTTCTTTATTCTTTCCATTCATTTTTATTCATATTTATTTTTCAATACTTCAAATAGTTGTTCTGATATTTAATTTTATCTTTATTAAATTTTATAATGTTTAATTTATGCCTTAATAGTTAAAAGTTTATATTTAGCACATAAATTCAATGTGAAATTGTTTACTTTTTTGTTTATTTTTTTTTTTTTTTTTTGCTTCTTATTTTGTTTTTTTATTTAATCATTTAATGGCAATTAACATAATGGATAGTTAAGTGAGAAGTTAAGAGATGAAAAACCTAAAAAATGCTACTGTTTTTTATTATTATTTTCATAAGGGAAAGAAAGTCCAATGACATGTAAATGTGCTTTATGTGATGTATACTGCTCATTCAGTCACCAATTAAATATTAATGTCCCAGTACCAGTTTAGCAAAGTGCTAAACTGAAACTTTTCTATGTGTTTGTTTAATCATTTAAGTTACATTGAACTGTAAATAATGCTACGCATGTCTCTTAAATTGAGGGTGTTGGATGCATATGCATTAATTCTCTTGTTAAAAACTTGTTGTTATTTGCTGTTAGTGAAAATCTGTCTTTCATTACATGGTTTTCTTTATGATCTTTAAGTTTGATTCAGATTGGATTCTAAATTTATGAGATGCAATTGACAAAGTCCATTAAGTAGCAAAGCATGGATCTCCCAAAAAAAGAAAAAAATCTTCTTCTAAATCTATTTAAACCTGTTTGTTTACATATCATCCATCAGTCCATCTGTCCATGTAAATTTATTATCAAAATTTCATTAAAGAAATTTTAATGAAATGTATCAGGCTAAAGTAGTTTGATCCAAAAAATGTGAGAATTAAATGTCAAATTCGTATTATTCTTCAATTAATGCCGTCCTTTGCTAAAAGTCAAGAACTCAAAAGTCAAAAAATCGTGTTTGTTTGGTCTTAGCTTATTTTGTAATAAAAATTTACATATGAAAAAATTTGAATTGATTCAGAATTTTATTGCTAATCAACAAGGGAGCAATATTGCAAACTTTGTGAAGCCTTCTTTTAGGTGTTACAAAAATTTTAACAGTCCAATCTTTAAATGCTAAATACAAAAAAATTTTCAAAGTCTAGGAAAATTCAGAAATATCTAGAAATTGCTGCTTAATAATATTTAAGATATTTTTTCTAGGGTCTTGACAGACAGAAATTTTTACAATAATTTCTGCTATTAATTCACTTTGTTTTAGTTTTATTAAATTTCCAGCAAAAATTCTTGCAATTTTTTTTATGCCACCACAATTATAAATTAAATTAAAATTTATTATTTTATATAAAAAGAAGGAACAACTAAAAAAGCATGTGTAGAAATTTTTCTGTTAATTACTTTGTAAAAAAGACATATGGATATCGTGTATAGTGTTTAATTAACCTCACATTATACATTATACCAAATAATAAAGATAAAGATGCCTTAACATATTGCTCTTAGGGTGGCATCATACATTAGCCCATCAAAATGGCAAGTGCCATTATTATCATTATTATTATTATATAAAGTGCCATCAGCACAAAAAATAAGGAAAGAATTGAAAGAAATGGCAAGAGAAAACTATTCAGTAAGAAAGTAGGAGGAAAAAAACTTTCAGACAAAAATGAAATATAATTCTACAAGAATGAATGTATGTGCGTGTCTAATACTAATTCATACTTATACTCACACTGGCCTCTAACTGATTATATATATATATTTTTTTTTTATATAGTTTTTATTCGATAAACTTTCATCTCTCTCATCTTAATGAGTTTGATATTCCATTTTTGCTTTTAATATTTTTATTGTTGTTTCTATTGTTTCATAAGTACATCTGCAAGCTAAATTTAGTCAAGTGTATAAATTAAAATAATTTACTGAAAACTATGAACTATGACAATCCAAAAAAAAATTAATAATAATAATAACTTACGCACACACAATTGATTTAAAAAGAAAAATTTTGAAGGAAGGAAGCGAAAGAGCGCCTTGTCATATGCATGAAAAACTCTTGAATTATTAACAATTCTAACACTGACTTGTCGACTTTCCCTCCATGAGATTTTCTACACTTGTTTCTTTATTACTTTTTTTTATGCGTTGTTAACACATAAAATTCTAATAATAATTTAATGATGATTATGATGATGATGATGTTGATGTTAATGTTGATGTTACCATTAGTTTTTTACCCATTCAATGATGAACTGATGAATATTTATAAATGTATCATAATTTATATCATACCTCAGAATACAAATAATACAAATTATCTGCGATTATAATTGTAAGAACAAATATATAACATATAAATAAATATAAAATTTTTATGCACGCTACATTCCATTAAAGTAAAGTAAAGTTAAGTAATTTATATTAATCTCATTAAATAGTCTTAATCAGGAATAAGAGATAATAAAAAAAAAGTGATATTTTTTACAACCATCATACAAAATCTTGGTATAAATTAATTTTTTTGTAATGTTTATAAAAAGAAGAATGCTAATGAACGAAAGCATTGGAGAGCCTAGAAAATATTCGAGAAACTTGCTCAATAGCAACTATCTTTTGTCCATTTGTGTATCTGCTAATAAAATTTTGCAAATCCACAAATTTGTAATAGCAATTTGTTATGAGATGGAAACATTAAAAGTTCATGTACACTTCTTTTATATTGAAAATAGGCCGCATTAGTCATAGGACACGCCTACTGAGAAACTGAGAATTTTCTTCTAATTTTAAGTCACAATTTGCCTTCAGTAATAACACTAATAAAATGCAAATAAAATTTTAAATGAAACTAAAATTTTGAAAGAAAATTAAGACCCCTCAAAAATAATACAAATCAATCACGCCCTCAAATTTCCCAGAAATTGTAAAATGTTTTATTGTTTACTTCTTATCATAGTCCTTTTTTTTTCTTGTTGATTCCTACGCTAATGGAAAAGTTAAAACAACAAAAATTTCTTAGGACCTTTAGCTTATAATGGAACATGATGGTCTATTCAAAATTTATCAAAACTACTTCAAATTATTGGACAATAACATTAAGCTTCTTTAAATATTGAATGTTTTCTTTTTCTTGCATCAATTTTTGAGCTTGAAGATTGAATATTAAAATCATAATGTCTCGCAATTTTTTTTTTTCTAAATAAAGTCTTCCAAGGCAAGTACTAACAAGGCATAAAAAAACAGCTTCCTAAATGTTTTCATTTCACTTGTTTTGTCTAGAGCTGCATGCAAAAAAAAAAAATAAAAAAAAAACGGAAGCCAACATTAACTATAAAGAATTTTTATTTAATATTACAATTTATTAAAATCATTGCAAAAGTATTTTATGGAAATTTTTATTCATATTAAATTTGTTTCATAATATAACTGTAATTTTTCATTGTCAACATCATGTTTAATCATACACAAAAACAATAAATAAATGAGTTACAATTGTTAACTTTACAACCGCTTTTTTTCCATATGGTTGTGCTTATGTTTGTGTATGTGTGTGCTTATGTATAGTAAATTGATAATAAATAATATTACTCTTCTGGATTTTCGGCATTTTCTTGCCTTTTGTTTTTTTTTTTTTTTTTTTTTTTTGGTATTATTTCAATGGCTTTTGTCTTTTCTTCCATTTTTTCGTTTTTGTTTTTATTCATAATAAACCCTTTTTAATAAGTGAGTATGAGTGTGAGTGTGAGTGTGAGTGTATATATAAAATTTTTATAGTTCATAAAAATTGATAAAATTATATTTGCAGGCCTCATTGAGTAATACATTAAGCTTGAAAAATGTCATATAAATGCAAAGTAACAGTTTCTTTTGCAACAATTTTTTCCATAATCTTCTATGGTTCACTCTTTCTTGCTGCTGGAATAATTTTTTATTAGAAGCAAGAAGTTACATAAAAAAATTTAGTTTAAGCCAAATTGTATAATAATTAAAAATAATAGAAAAAAATATTGCCAAAAGAAAAACCCAAAAACCCTAAATCTTATAATTTTCAACTAGCTTCAATTGACTTTATAAAATTTTTGTATCTAATTTGAAAAATTTTCCATTTTTAATATTGTCACAAGTTGTAAGAAATGAAATTTAAAGTTAAACTTAAAAAAGATTTAAAAAAACGTTAAAATCCAATGACCATTAAGCGATATGGGCCATTTTTTTTGAATGGACAGACGGATGGACAAATCTAAAAGTGATTCTCAGTTACTTGATATAGTAAGAGATGCATCTATCTCAATTCCTTTTAAGTGTTACAAACATTCGTTCAAACCTACAACAAATCTATGCCAAAGATGTGAAAATTAGGCAGATTATAAATTGTCAATATTTTTTTTTAATATATTGATGAAATTTTGCTTCTTCTTCTTTCTTATTATATATACATATAAATATATTTTAATTTTATCAACCATATTCGCATAATTTTGTAGCTTTACTTTATTCCCCTTATATTTTAGGAAAAACAGCAAACCGCTAACTAAATGGATATTTAAGGGTTATAGCTTTATCAAGTAACCAGCATATACATAAAATAATTTTATTGATTAATGGTGAATCTCAATTGGCTTTTAACTGGCCAATATCCTTTTTTTCTATGGCAAAAAATATATAAAATAAAATAAAAAACGGTACATTACAACAACCAATAAAGCCACAACAAACTGATGCAACCAACCATGTAACAAACAATAATGTTACATGGCAAAAATGCAAGAATTCCTGTTGTTATGTGTTACATAACAACAACAACACTTGCATTCAAAATGTTATATAAAAATTTTATGCATTTTATTGTTTAACTGATTAAAAATTTTTTGTATCTGATGACATGGCTGCATAGACAGACAATAACCTAAAGTATGACTGGGCGGTTGGCCGGGTGGGCGGTTAGCCGGGTGGGCGATTGGACGGCTTAAGCCAACCACTACATGTAACACATAATGACAAAATTTATTACATGAATGTGTAAATGTGATGACAGGCCGTAAATGGTCTTGGGCATTTTTGTATATTTTATAGATTGAGGCCAAATTAATTAGTTACAATTTATCCTTTATCCTTCTGCCTCATCTTCTTTGCCTACTTTCCTCTATAGCAATTCCAACTTCTTTTCAGTGCACAAAGTTAAATTTAAAGCATCCTCTATCAAATATTCATATTGAATTGAAGTTTTATTGCATGCACTTTATTATTGTCCTTCAAGTGAATGCTGTAATTGATATCATAATATTGCCCAAGTCAGTCATTTAGTCGTTTTTACATTTATACCAATAACACTTTTTAAATACTTTATAAATAATGATATTAATATGTATATTGAAGTACATTTAAAATTAGAAATAAATTATTTTCAGAGATCTCGCATATGTGGCCTCAAAATGCTTAAACATTTATTCTGAAATATATTTTAAATGAAAATCTCTATTAAAAATTTTTCCAGTTTCGAATTTTTTGTGAAATTTTGCTATTTATGGCATACATAGATTATAAATAATTCAGATTTATGATAGATCGTTATTTGTGCCATAAATTTTTAGAAATTTTTCAAAAAAAAATTCCTTTCATGTATTTTCTCTAGAAAATTAATTTTAATTAAATTTTAATTGTTCTATGAAATCATGAAAATTTTACCAAGCTTTTACTATAAATTTTCTTAGTCTATTTAAACTAAAGTCTACTTTTCTGGTTTTAAGTTCTGCATGAAGAAATATCTTAAAGAAGTATTTTAAAAAGCCATAAAATACATTTAGTAAAAACAGCGGTTTTTATCTGATTGTTATATGTAAATATTTGTGTAAAAATTGCTTAAATAAATTTCTTCTCGAATTAGGGTTGCTCACAAATTTTTAATATTATCATTATTGTTGTTGCTATAACACATCGATAATATGAAATGTTTAAAATGTCAACTTTGTTTTTTAATTATATCAAATAAATTTCAGCAACAATTCGGGTTAGAGGGTTCGAATGCAAGGCAAGCATTAGTCTCTATTTATTTCATGTTTATATATGTAAACAAATAAAAGACTTTACAATTATTTACATTTACATTTTACATATGATTATTTACATTATAATTGAAGGATATTTGATTTTTTTTTCTTCTATGTGCTTTTATTTATTTGTAATTAAAATATTTCATTTCTTTTCTGAGTTTTCTTTTTTAACATATTGTTCTTCTTCGTTGATAATTTTAATTGGATAAGTTTCGGATCAGTATAAATAAATATGAATATGAAAAATGTTGGGTATATTAGATAAATATAATTTAATTTATTTGAGTCAAGTGTTAAAAGGGAAAAGTGTAATTTAAATTTAATAAATATGGGCGTAACTATTCTAAGAAACATAAATTCATTTGCTAGATTCAGTTTGTTAACATTCTGAATCGGCATTTTACTAAGCAATATGACTTTAATGAGAAAATCAAAATTTCCTTTATTAGATTGTCTTTACTTTGCGATGAAGGTATAATCCAAACTTTTGCTTAAAAATAATCAGCTGAAAATTTTAAATTTAAAGCCAGATGAAGCCATAAATGAATCTTTTTTTCTGATTAAAAATTTCTCTAAATAAAAACGTTTTTCGTATAATCAAACTAGCGTCTACTATCGGAATTGATCTAAGTCTAAGTCTAAGTGTTTTGATCATGAATTGCTATAAATTTCCCATATAGTATCGGTAAAGAAAAGGCCGCCAACACCAACAAAATAATATTTAACTAATTTTCACTTTGTTACATAAATTAAAAGAAATGCATTAATGTTTATTATCTGTTAATAAAATTGGAATGTCCAACAATGGAAGTATTTTTATTTTACTTGTTGAAATTGTTTGTTACTTCTGTTTACAAGTTTTTCCATTTTTTTTTTTTTTTTATTTTTATTTGTCATGTTTGCTCTCATCATGAATTATAAAATGAAGAATATAGCATGCGATTTTTGTTTTATCCATTAGTTGATAAAATGAAATCGAAAAAAGGAGAAAAAATAGCAAAACAATAAAACTCATTTCATATTTAGATCCTTTAAAAAGTACAAACATTTCATCTTCCTCGTTTCCTCCAATTATTTTGTTGTTTATTTTTAATTAACTCTATCACAATTGAGCTTTTATATCAATTCAACAAAAAAAAACTCTCTGCCTGCTTTTTTTATAATACAACATCACTGGCGATTTAATGGTGTGAAGTCGACAAATAAGTTGTTTATGAAGAAGGTCTTGATATGGATACAAATTTTATTGGACCAATAGTTTTGGAATCATTTTTTAAGTTGATTTAAGCTCACTTGTCCATTTATATGTCTCTCTGTCCATACGTCTGCTTATCTGTCCAATCAGCTTGCCTGTTTTTCTTTTTATCGGGTGAAGCTTGACCGCAAATTAGATTTGAAAAGAACATTTTATGAAATTTACTAGATGGACATGTTTTACCTCCAAAATAATTGGTAATATAACTTTAAGCAAAAAAAAAAAATATTGTTTGTTAAAAATGGGTACGTTAATGGTAAATAAGTATATCGAATTCACTTTGCATCGGGATCCTCAAGTTACCAAGAAACTTTTCAAATGATTGAAAAATTACATTTCTTATCATTTCCATCAGTTTTTCATTACAGCGTAGTGTGCTGTAGAGTGTTTCAAAGGCCAAATACTATTAGCATTGCTCTTACGATATAAAACTAGAATTGTAGTGATGCTATAAAAATGACAAAAAAAAAAAGAAAAAAATAGAAAATAATTTTTATTAAAGAAAATTATGAATTGTAAAAAATTACCATAAAAATATGAAATATTTCTTTCAATCATTAAATTAAAATAAAAACCTCTTCTTGCATCTTTAATCTCTACGTAGATGATATTTATAAAATAAATTTTTAAAAATTCTGCATAACTATTTTTATAAATTTTACGATTCTAAAGCAATTGTGTGTAAGTGTGTGTAAGTGTGTGTATATGTGTGTGTGCGTTTCATAATATGAGAAATAGAAATAGAAATAGAAAAAAAAAATAACAAGGAGAAAAAAAGTAAATTCTAAATTCTAACAAATTGTTTTCGCACGTATAAATTGCCCATAATTATGATATAACATGAATTACATATAAATTCAATTAGTGGCAACGAAAAAAACTCTTATATAATGATGAATAACATTATAGCATTACAGCAAATCAAATACAGACAGACAAATGGAAACTTTAATTTTAATGGTAAACATTTTACGCACGCTACATTCTATAACACACGATGTTACAACATTAAACATTGTATTGATGGCAAGCAGAAAACATTGTGCAAACAGAAGCACAAAAACAAAAAAAAAAAGAAAAAAAAAGAAAGGTCGGCTTGAGAAGAAGGCAGCAATGAAGAAGAATTATACATAACAATATTTTGCTAATAGTTTTATAATTTATATTATTTAATACATTTGTATAAAATATATAAATCTATGGCTATTTGGATGCATGTGCTCTGTATCTATAACAATTAAGCGTCTGATATAAAAGGTAATTAAAATGTCGCTTTCTTCATGCTCCGCACTTAAAAAATCATAAAATCGTATAAGCTTATCATAAATTTTTTTTTTTTTGATATTTTTTTTGTTGTGTTAATTTTTAATAACTTTTTTTTGTCATTATAATTATTATTATTATTGCTTTTTATTTATTGTATATAAATATATATATGTGCATGTGTATGGATGGCTGGGCCGCTACTTAAATTCTATTTGACTTTATGAATTTTTAATTTTTTTAAGAGCATTTTACTCTTTCTCTATCAGCCATCTAAAAAAAAAAAAAAAGAGCAAAAATAATCATAAAAATAATAATAATCATAATAATAAAAAACAAAAAAAAAATGCTGTAAAGAAACAAAATCAAAAGAAGGGGCAAATAATGTAGCAAAAATGTATTCAATCTTCACTTCATTCGTACCACAATTAAACAATTAGTTGGTTTGGCAGAGTTGCCATACTCTATTACAATAAAAAAAAAAAATCTTAAAAATGGAATTAGTTCCTAAATTTAGTGGCAAATATCCTGTGCAAAAGAAAAAGGTGACTGAGGTAGAGAAATGGAAAAAGGAACATCCTACATCATCTTTTTAATAAAAAAAAATTGTATCAATCTCATCCATCTTTTAACAACTTGAAAATCTTTTATGTATAGACGAAAGACCATTTATTTGCCTGCTATCCAAAATTTGTTTCATAATTTTATAAATATTTTCATGAAATTTAGTAAGTGGGTGGGATTTCATCGTACAGCAATGTTTATAGATAATTTTTACAATCATTTTTTAGATATTACAAATATTTTAATTGAGATCATTCGAGAAAAAGGAAAAGAATTTACAGTTCTGACTGTAAATTTTTATTCTGAATCGATGCAATAATAAATGTTTTAAATTTGGTTCTAAGCAAAACATTTTTTATACATCTTTTCCCATAGAAAAAAAACTTTTAAATCATTTAAAAATCATAATTGTTTTACTTTTTTTTAAGGTGCAACAATTTTATGAGCCAAATTGTTGCAAAGAATTAAATAGTCGGCCTTTACTGACTGTGACATTTTCACTTTTTTTTCTCAGTATTATTATTTTAGGATTTTCATGCAAAAACACAGATGAGTCTCTCAACCTTAAAGAGATACATTTTTGTCCAGACTTTTTTCATTATGCCGCTTATTTAATGGAAATGTTGAACGAAAACTCCAAAAAAAAAAAAAAAGACTAGGAAAAAGTTTGTGGAAGCTTGAGAATAAAAAAGAATTTCATAAATATTTTATTAGTAAATGAAAGTGAAAAAAAGGGGGATGAACAGTAAGTAAAATATTTTGTTAACATGATAAACAAAACGAAAAAAAAAAATGAAAGCAAGAAGATAAAACTTTTATTTTTCTTTGGTCAAACATTTTCCAATAAATTTGCTCCAAATCAATGTGTGTGAATGAATTTGAAAAATGTGTGAGTTCAGTTTAGCATACACGTGTCATGGAGGTCAGTTAAGCTGGTACCTCCCGGAACAGATTGCCCCAGTTGTGAGGCAGCCATGTCCCAAAATGTCCAAAAGAACTAAAACAATTAAAAATTTTTCATAAAATATTGAAGGCCTTTTTTAGTGTATTTGGAACTGACTATTAAAGAGGTACTTCAGATAATTGAGACAAGGAATTAAGTAAAGTTTTTTTTGTAAAACATACTTTTGGGAGCCAGCTCAATTTTTCATTCATTGATTTGAATATGCTTTCAGCCAGTCTAGGTATGCCTGAATATTGAGGATTTTGCAAGGGCTTTTGAATTAGATAATTTCCCAATTATAAGTACTTATAAGAAAAATTCATCTAACTGTTGGTTTTACTGCTCAATTCAGCGTTCATTCAAGGTTCACGCGTTTAATGTATTCAACAAAGCAACGCAGCCGCATATAACGAGAGTATTAAAGTAAATAGAATTTGTAAATTCAATTCATCAATTAATCAAAAATTATAAAATACTCACATATAATATTTCACATAAAGACATTAAAACAAGAAAAAAGGGTGAATGATCCCCACAAAGAAAGGAAACACAAAGAAAAGTTGAAATAAGAAAAAAAGTGAAAATTAATTATGAATAAAAAAATTGAATTGAATAATTTGGGTCACACGCATATTTTTTTTTGTTTTGCATTTTTTAGTTTACTATCTCTCTATTTTTATTTATATAAAAAAACAAATATTTTTATTAGCATTAGAATCATATAACAGACAAAATGTGGAAGTATAATTTTCTGTAGAACACTGTAGAACTTTCAAATGTACAATAAAAAGAAAACAGCAAAGAAAAAAAAGCAACAACAACAGAATAATTATAATAAAATATGAATAAAAATTTAATATAATTGAAAGAGTTCTGTCTCTAATAAAATGAAATTGAACGAGAAAGAGTGCAAAAGGGGCGCACGTTATTTTTTTTTTTTTTGTGCTTTGCTTTTCAATATTTGTATTCTAGAGTCAGTCATTATGATGACAATGATGATGATGATGATGATGATGATGATGATGATGATGATGGTTAGTGATGGCGTTATTTACATACACACATGCACACTTTCATATATACGAAAAACTTCTTTTCCTTTATTTAATTAATTGTTACTTAATGATGGCATGGCATGCAAGCATGCGCTTTGCATGAGACCCAAGTAACTCAAGTAATTCAAAGAACATAAGACGAATACTAAAATGAAAACAGAAAAATAACTGTAAGTGTAATGAAATAATATGAATTGAAATGAATTGAAATGAATTGAAATGAAATGAAATGAAATGAAATGAAATGAAATGAAATGCTTTTCATTTATTTATTTATTACATTTATTCATTTATTTATTTTGCTTATTGCTTGTCGTATTTGCTTATAAAGTGAGACCAATTAACAATCATAGCAAAAATTGTCTAAATTTATATCACACAATCATTTGTAATCATTTTAATTTTAATTTACATTATTAATTATTTATATTGCTACAATTTCTTACATGCTACACTCTACAACATTTCAGTGACAGTTTCGTTTATATGCTCAACTTGAAGCGAAAAAATTATTTGCAATATTTTGCCTACAAATCTCTTTAAACTTATTCCTCATTTTTGTCGCTTCTTATCTCTTATACTTTCAGTGCCTTGTTCAAATATCTTCTAAGTTTAAGATTCAGTGGAGAGATTTCTAAAATTATTTAAATGTTTCTGTTTAGCTATCTAAGCTCTGGCAGATTGTTTGCTATTCATGTTTTTTAACAAACTTTAAATTGGCCAAAATTTTCTTTAGGTATAATCAAAGTTAGAGCCTCCTTGCCCATTCTTTTTTCTAAAAAATTATTAAAGCATTTACAAATATATTAAAAGACCGCTTTTTTCGGTGGATAGGCGGGGGGGGGGGGGGGGTATGAGTCTCGTAATCATTTTTACAAATAATAAATTTATAGATATTTGTTAAAGCATCTGATGATAAAGCATTATGATGATTCCTAAGCATTCCGCTTAGGAATCATCTTAAGTCGTTTTAATCGCTTTTATTTTTAGATAATTTTTGTATTTTGTTTAGATTCTCTGACTTTTTGAAGCCCTCAAAATTAACTAAAGTGAAGAAGAATTTAAGATATACATGTGAAATTTCTTTAAACTCATTAAACAGACATTCAATACTCATGTAATATAAATAACATAAAACATACAACATCAAAACACGCAGCATGAATGTACTACAAATAAAAATTTGCTATTAATGTTTGTTTGATTATTCTTCTTGTAAAATTTTATTGTACGCTAACGATTAGTTCGATATGTAAAGTTAGTAAGACAAAATAGACCAAAAGCAAAGAAAAACCCATTGAAAATGAAAAGAAAAAACACAGTGCTGTTTTACATTAAATGTAAATAAACATGAAGCTGGCATGGCATAGCATGCTGGTTGACATTTAATCTTACGTTGTACATGAATTGTAAAAATTATACATATAAAATTAACCCTACAACAAAAAAAACTTTTTTGTTGTTACTTGTGTATGTGAAATGTAAAGTTATAAATGAACTACTCTTTGGACATTTGAATAAACGATACATCCAATGAACCATCCATTCAACCAACTAACCATCAATCCATTATTTCATTTCATTCATTCATTCGTTCATTCGTTCATTCGTTCACTCATCCATCTATTGCTTGATTTCTACAACAATAAATTTTTATAATTGTTTTTTTGTGGCCCCTTCTCTGCCATAACATCAATTCTCATGTACGTATCGAGGCTGATTATAGTGTTTACTTCATTCACAATTTTGTGATTATATTCATCAAACGCCAGTTGGACGCAATTGTACATTCATCATTAAGCTTTTTCAACGGCACATGTGCATGCATGGCATGATCAGTGGCATACATCGCTTTTAATGTTTCTATAATTTTTGTTATATTTTTTTAATGTTACATTTTGAATTTTTACCATCATAAATGATGGATTAACAATGGACGGCTGGATAAAGAGCTTAAAAAATTAAAGCTGGGAGACATTCTAAGACAGCTCTATAAGTTATCAACAGTGAAGAGCATTATTGAAAATTCATCTGTAAAATTTATTAAAGATCAAAATTTGAAAATCGATCAATTTCATTAAGCTTGTTAAACATTCGAAAATCGGTTAAATAAGATTTGCCTTGGGCAAATTATAATTTTCCTAATTATTTTTTTTTTTTGTTTTGTTTTTGAGTCATATTAAAAAGTATCAAAATTGCCCTCTAATCTGGCAACTAACTCCAAATTCGATCCTATCAATAAATAAGTTGATCAGTTGAAGAACTTTCATTTCATATCTGGCTACATTGGAAATTGATTGGAAATTTTAAGATGTTTAAGAAAATTACACTTGGTAAAGAATGTGAAAATTTTAAACGCGATCCTGCATAAAAATTGTTAAATTCGATTTTACTTTCTCAATAATCAATTGATTTAAAATTGTTGAAGAAAATTTGCGTCTTAGAGAATCCCTAATAAAAGATAAGCTTTTTTACTTAATCGTTGGTCAGATCCGATTCTCAAATACCCCATACCACTTTGTCTAATGTAATGTAAAAAGTCAAATGAAAGAAGTGCAAGTGACCGTAGAAAAAAGAGTTGAAAATTATTTTAGGGGACTTGAGAGGTAAGGATTCCAAAAAAAAAGGATCTGATCTAAAGCAAATTCAGTACACATATTTGTTAAGTCAAAATATAATCAAAATTGTCATTAATTTTCATATAAAGATTTTTTCTACAAAAGGCGATCGAATCAACAAGTTTTATTAAATTTTTTTTTTAAATTGCAAGTTGTAGATTGATAAAAAATTTACATGGATGAACAGATGGCAGATATAAACAAAATATATACAGATATATTTCTCGATACAATTTTCGATTGAAGAATTTTCGATTGAATATATGAGATACTTTTTCTTTTTTTTTTTTTTTTTTTTTTTTTTTTTTTTTTGAAATGCAAAAGGCATAATAATTAGATGTCAATATTTGAAATGAATAGAAAATTATTATAGAATTAACTCTTTCTCTCTCTCTCTTGTTCTTTTTCTTTTATATTGTAGCCATTTTCGTTAGGCATTCATGGCCTTAAAATTATAGTTTATTGTTGCTTTAAACTCGTGCTGATCAAATCGTGTGTTATGACATTAAATGGTAAAGGTGCTTTTGTGGATTTGTGGTGTTAGATCTGACACTTAACTAAAAAGCAACACATAACACACAATAAAAATAAGTGGCCACATAAAAAAAGAAAAAACAAAAAAACAAAAAAAAAATGCAGAGAAAGAAAAAGTGTAAACCGCAAATAACAATAGGGCTAATAATACCACTAACAATCGGAGGCCTTAAAGTGCGATATTCAATTGTTGTGACATGACATATATACATATACATATACATACCTACATATATATATATATATATATATATATATATATATATATATATGTACATGTGTATGTATATAACGTTAGATAAAAGCAAATGCAATTAGAAAGAAACTTAACAATAGTTCTTTATGACTGCGTTAATAAGCATTTTTTTGTTTGTGTGTATGTTGGTCAAATAGTCATTATAAATGTAGGTGTATGTTTATATATATATATATATATATATATATATATATATATATGTATAATTAGTTTAGTTGTTTTTCTTAATAAAATTTTCGGCTTTTAAAAATTTCATGTTTGACAGAAATATTTTGCAATTGCATTAAATGAATTTCTAAAATTTTTTTTTTGTTCTTTGTTTAAATTTCTACTTTTATGTATTAAATGAAAAGTATGGCAAAATAAAAAGCCTTAAAAAGTAAATATTTTAAAGTATAATTTTTTAACAGAAAAGGCTTTCAATCTGATTTCTTTAAACAATTCAAAACAATTCAAACTAAAAAAAAAAATGTCTCTTTAAATAAAAGCTCAATTGTTCTGAAAATGGGTAAAGCAAAGAAGAAGAAGTATAAAAGAAGCTTCCAATAGCAATTCAAAATTGTTAAATTGGTAAAAGTCTAAATCAAAAATATTAAAATTTAAGATAATCATCATCCAGACTCAAGCAGAATATTCAAATAAAATAAGGAATGTTGTTGATTAAAGTCATAAAGTTCCAATTAAATTGATGCATCATTTTATTAGAAATCTATGTTCAATTTTTCTTTACTGTACGTAACAGTTTTCTATCGTTTTACAAACTTTCTAAAGCTAATATTAAATATTGCTCCACCCTCATTTATACACTTGATACACAAACTTTGAAAATTAAAGATTACAAATTAAAAAATTTTGCTAG
The DNA here is from genome assembly GCA_023089585.1 of Melophagus ovinus. Lineage (NCBI taxonomy): Eukaryota > Metazoa > Arthropoda > Insecta > Diptera > Hippoboscidae > Melophagus > Melophagus ovinus. Next base: position 8,020,279 of record JAKKIB010000177.1, read on the forward strand.
TTATGAATTTTTTGTTTATATGAGAACTATTCACAATATGAAGCAAGTTAAGTCCGCACTCAGTTAGCATCGTTTAAAAATAAATTCAGCTTAGTTTTAATAATACAATTTTAGGTAAGACCAAATAAATGGGGAAAGATTTTCATTTAAGCTCTTTTAGTATTTGAAAATTTTAGTAATCATGGATCAACAAAACGATTAAAAGATTTACAAATATAGACCCGAAAATATGGTTCAAAATTTTATAATATTCCAACAAGTGTTTTCTAAATTTTAATATAAATTTAATAATATTCATTTTACAAAAAGCAAAGAGACAACTTCAAATTGCCAACACTTGAAACAATATTTAGGGAAAATTAAAAGAAAAAAAAAACACATCAACTTTATGTTTGATACGTCTTATATATTTATTTATATAATAAAAATAATAAAGATGAGTTTAAGAATTCTAAGCAACACTAATAAATTTTTTATTCTCTTATTAATGATTATTGGCCGATTAAAGTAAAATATTTGTATTATTCATATATTTGTGTTGAATGCACGTTGAATGCACGTTGAATGCATTTACCAAAATTCAAATTGTACGATTTACAAGTTTTATTTAATCTTTCATAAAGTTCACGCACATTTATATAAATTTGTTGTTATTGTTGTTGCTGAAAGTTATACAATAATAATAACAATGATAATGATCATTTATTTTATTAATTTAATCATCATTGTCATCAATTCAATTCATTTAAATCATCATCAACTTAATTATGAACGATGCAACACATAACAGCAAAAAAACAAAAACAAAAACAAACAACGTGCTATCAAGTGATATCAAGTTATTTTATAAACGTTAAGTTCATTTTTAAGCCTACATTGAACGAAAGAGGCAATAAAAATTTCCAAAAAAAAAAAAAAAATATGGAAAACATAACGCTAAAGATTATTTTGATGAAAAGTATGAAATTTACGAAATTTTACTTTAGTTAATCATGAAAAATGAATTTGGGGCACAGCATGACAAAGTTACGTTTAATCAAGAAAATTAAATTCCAATGAAATCTAATCTTCAATTTACTTATAATCATAAAGTTTCATAAAGCTATTGTTCATAAGGGGCGTGGTCAATTTTATAGCAATGTTGAAATTTTGAATAAAAGAAAATATCTTCATATTTCATCTTAGAATGGAAAATAAACGATTTGTGTCAATTTTGCTAAGGCAATTTCCAGTTATAAGTAAAAAATTGAGTCAAGAATGAGCTAAATGAAGATCATAAAATATAAGTTAGAATGTTCTGTTAGAGCATGTTCATGGGCCGATTAAATCTGTTTTATGTAAAACTTTTCAAATTGGACAAAAAAGGAAATGTTTTCAATTATTATTTATTTCAATTAAATGCGATAGTGAACTTTAATTTATTCTTATTATTTTATTTATTTATTTATTTTATTTATTATTTTTTTATTAGTTACATAAAAACCTTAAACAACTAATACGGAGAAAAATACAAATAAAATACTTAAGTTATAAAAATAATAAAAATTGTAACAAACCCCCAAAAAAAAACCACAAAAACAAAAACAAAAAAGCAACAACAACAATAAAATAAAAAAACACATAAATATACAAAATATATACCAAAAAAAAAAAAAGAATATATATGCGGCCAATAATGGTAGTAAAATGGACCTTCAAGGGCCAATTAAGCTAATGAAAGCTCTTAATGAGCTTTTACGCAGATTATTAAGAGCTTGATCACAGAAATGAGAAACATGCTTTCTGGCAACTATTGGTGTAGCACAACATACTTGATATAATTTAACGAGTTAATAGACGAGTCGAACCAATGAAAATAGTCATTGTATAATTTACATAAAGGAAAGGAAAGGAAAGGATTATAAAGTTGGTAGTTGGTGCGATATTTGTGGCAGCGTTATAGGTACATAATGCCTAGAAAATCTTACAGGGATATGAAATGAAATATCCTGTAGCAAAGTTGGCGAGAAAATATCGCCAATTTTATCGTATCAATTTTATCATAAAAATAACGGACAACATTTCATGACGTTTAGACAGAGTGGCCAAATTGAGTAGCTTTAGACAACTTTCTTTCTATATAAAAGAAAATTTCCAGATATATTGTGTTAGATCAAATATTCACTAAAACTGCCCCATCAAAAATATCTTGTTAATTATTTTCTACAGCAAAAGTTTACAGACTTGTATAAGACTCAAAGTAGTTGAACATGTTGGCATCTCTTGTTATAATGATTGACGGAAAATAGCTTTACTAAACGACTTTTCTAAAAAATTTTACCTGATTATTTTCTATTTCTTCATGTATTTTTATTACCAAAAAAAAAAAAAAACAAAAAAAAATGGATGGCTAAACATTAATAAGGAAAAACTCTAATAAGGAAAAACTTTTTATCTCAATAGCGAATGCAAGTAAATGTGAATGAGACGAGATTTCTTGCCTTGCCATGAGTTTTAGAGAAATATAGATTTTTCTTAACAAAAATCAACACAAAATAGTCTTTGGCCTTATATTTATAAATAATATTTTATCTTTAAGGGTTTCTATCTCTATCTATCGCTACAGATTTACTTTGTAAACTTATTAAAATTTACGATTGTTTGACCTTGACATTGATAGGCCAATGTCATAAATAAATATCATTTCAAACTCATTATAATTTTAACTAAATTTTTTTTTGCTTTTCTTTTAATAAAGAAAAGTCAATTATGTTATTAAAATAAAGTATATTTTTTCATAAATAATATTTTAAATATAAGAAACCTATATAAATAAAAACAATTGATCTTTTCATTAGAGAGAGTAGCGGCTATTTAAATAAAATTCATTGAAATTTTAAATCTCATAAATAACAAACACTCAATAAGCAAATAAAATATTTGTAATATAATTTTGAAATGTTTCATTGTGCGTTAAATGGATTTTTAAAAGGCGCTACAAATTCTAAAATAATACACTAACAACAATAACCGTGTTGCCATACATGTGTATGCATGTATGTATGTATGTATGTATGTACGTATGTGTGTGTGTGTGTGTGTGTGTGTGTGTGTGTGTGTTTGTTTGTTTGTATACATATTTATATATTTAAATACAATAATAATAATAATTATTAAAGGCATAGAGAATGCCAAGTAGAAGAATCGGTGTTGCCTCATTTTCCAAAGCAAACTTTCAATAATCATAATCGAAATAGAAAAATGAGGAATGAGGAATGAGGAATGAGGTATTAGGAATGAAAAATGGTAAAATATGTTAAAGTAAATGTCATCATTGTTTGTAAAATTAACAAGGTAAGCGGGTGTTTATGTGGGCATTTCCATATACATACAAACACATATAAATATACAAAAATTTTCCACTCAGTCCAAATGACACTAAATGACAGTTATATTGAATATTATTGCAATTTTTACAACTACTAATACGCTATTGTCACTAAAACTGCCGTTACTGTTTATGTTACTGTAACTGTTACTGTTACTGTTAGTGTTAGTGTTAGTGTTAGTGTTGCTGGGTTGTTTATTATTTGTTATTTGTTGCTCTTACTTATTCTCATTTGTTATTGTTATTATGGTCATTGTTTTTTATTTTTGGTTTTGTTATTGTTATTGTTTTATGTTATTCCATAATCCAGGTAACATGAAGTATTCCTTTAGTGTAGACATGCGATGGCATGCTGTTCATATGTATAAACAAATAATACCGAAAAAAAAACAAAATAATTCATTACATTTTGCCAGCATAAAGCAAATGTAAAAGCCCCAGCCGGCTAAATCAATAATACCAGATATTGTGATACCGGAAGATGACGTAAAAGAACATAAAGAGAAAACACTAAAATGCATTTTAATTTTTATTAAAGGCAAAAACAAAAAGCAACAAAGAATAAAAATTATTTATACACTGAAAGGAAAGGAAAATTTATTTTCAAATTGAAGAATTTTTCTAAATAGAATTTCAACTTAACTGTTTTGATCTTCAGTTCTTTGAAGCGCTTACAATTTAGATTATATTTCAGAAAATACTTTTCTTTACAATTTTCTATAAATCTAAATTTTTTTTTTCATTACCTATTTGTATAGAATGAGTAAAAATATTCCAAGGGCTTTATTCAACCAAACTCTACGCGTAGAAAAGCAAATGGCCTAGTTACAAATTTTATTGAAATATATCTAAAAAGTAAATTCTGTCACAAATAAAATTTACAGACATAAATAAAATTTCTTCATATTATTAAATGGACTTAGCTGATGTTTTTTTACATTTTTTTATATGTGATATTGAAAATTATTTTTAAAGAAGCTACATAAAGCTGTATTTGTAAAATAATTCACAATTTTTAATTTATTTTTTTCAGTGTAATTTGTTGCTTAGGTACGTACTTCAGTTCTTGCATCTTTATTTGCGAACCGCCCATAACGATCTTATTCATTCATCAAATGGTTATGTCTCTCGCATTAAAGTTTAATCAGTAGCTTGAAATTTTAGTTCTTGCCAAGTCTTAACAGTTTGGGCAATTGTCCCTTATTGTGTTAGGAACGATTGATTTTCCTTTTTTCAATGTTACATTGAATAAAATAATAAGTAAAATAAGGATTGTAAAGCCATGTATAGAATAAAAGTAGATGATGCGCTCTAACGAATGAAGCAAATTCTAATTTAATCGGTGAGGGTTTCAAAAATTATAATAAATCTGCTTTATTCAATCTGTATTACTTCAGAACCTAAGTATCAATTTTCAAGAATTTTATATCAGAATTTAGCATCTAAAATCTACTTCCTAATAAAATCAAAAAATTCTAAGCCACACCTTCAAAATTTTGATATAGAAGTACTATTTACTTTAAAATAATTTATTATAATTTATCTACTGGTAGTTAGTTAGTAGTTAGTAAAATACTAAGTCCAATAAAATATATCGAATGACATTAGTCTGAATATCGAATGACATTACTCTGAATGTAAAAAGTCCAGTATTGCATTATTTTTTAAATCAATCACAATTTCAATCATGTGTAACTTTAAAATACAATGACCGACTTAAATAATTGTTGTATAATAATAAAGGCGCTAAAGTCTAGTTTTCAACGATACCAAAAAATAGCGAACCACGCCTTCTATATCGTGATATATATGCACTTCTTTGGTACACATTAATTTGTTTGCATTTATCTAACAAAGTGGGCGTGGCATTTAAATAACAACTTATATCTCATAAAACTTGACGCTGAAATCTATTAAAAGATGCAAGTCCGAACTTAATCGTTCAAGCGGTTCAAGAGTTATAAGCAAATTAATGAGACCTTTTTGTTTAAAATTTGAATTTTTCACCAAGAGCCCAGAATCAGCAGAAAGTAAAATTACAAAGTGAGGCTTATGTTTGAAGCTTTATAACTCGCAAACGGCTGTACCGATTTTGACAAAATGCCTATCATTGGAAAGGGGCGGGAATCTATTTTCCAACGTATAAAAAACTTTAAGCCACGCCCCCTACGTATTATTATATATCTACTTTATTTTTACCCATTAATTATTACCTTTGTATGCTTGGAACTTATCAATTTAAAGCGGCTGAAATCTACTTTTCAAAGATACTTTTCAAAAATACTGAACCGCGCCTTCTACGTCATGACATATATCTATTTCTTTGATACACATTTATATATTTGCATTTGCCTAACAAAGTGGGCGTGGCAGTTAGTAAAACATTGTATTTAATGAAAAGACGTAGAATTTTACCAAGTGACACACGTACGAAGTTGATCGGTTTAGCAATTCAAAGTTATTTTGCTTCTTTTCACCATTCAGTGACAAGTTTCAGCAAATTTATTGTCTGTCAAAATGTCATTCCAAAATTTTATTTTCGAAATTTCTACTTGGCAAAGTGACTATACAAATTCTTTTATGCTGAAAATTAGCTCATTGGTTAAAATAATACATTCTTAAAACAAAGTACTTTAAAAATATTCTATTTGTCAAATTTTAATACAACTTCATTTTTATTTTGAAAAATAGAAAACTGAAAGAAGCTATAATCTTATCGCACCCGATTGCATCACCTCATAAGATTAGATAAAATAATAACTATATTTTGAACTGATATTTCTTAATTTGTTGGTGTCGCGCAATACAAAAAAAATTTTCTTATGGAGTGTACCAAGTCTCTCGCTTATAATTTTATAAAATGCTAGGGATTTAAAGTTCGATAACAGCTGAACTATATTTAACATTTTCTTTTACTATAATTCATTGCACTCCACTTCACTATTGACTAAAATCTGTTAAGCACTTTACTGTATTAAATTGGGGATGAATTGTGTTTTGCTCCACATGCCATCTTGTTTGTATAATCGGATTTTTCAAGTGGTCAATCTTTAATTAATTTGTGGCTAATAATCTCAATGTTTCAAATATCGTGTAGTTAATGAAATTTTTCCTTATTATCCCTTTTATTATCTTCTGGTTTATTTATTGTGAGGACAATGAGCCTCCCGAAAACATCTGCTTAAAATAAAATGTCTTGTTCCTTCTTTATACATGTAAGAGTAACAGTAACAGTAACAGTTACTTGGTGACTTGGTCTGCCTGATGTTTTGAACAATTGTTGCTGCTGGGTCATCTGACACATATTTGTGATGTACGGCCTTAACAAGTTTGTGTAGATGTTTGTAACATCCAGAAATTATCGATCGACTGAGAATAACTTTCTGAAACGATTTACGTGTATCTGTCTGTCCATGTATTAACAAGCTATAGATGGCAATTTTTGAGATATTTTTATAAAATTTAGTACTTAAATGTATTTTGTCCAAAAAACTAACCGATGGAAATGGCATCACTTACCATTTAAAGCTTTTTTAAAGAAAGCACTTAATTGGACAATTCCTAAAATTGATTTTACTTGAAATTATTTTCTTGACTGTTTACTTACATTAAGCAAAATGCTGTAAAGTATTTAAGGTATTTAAGAGACGGCCCTGATGATCTATTAAGTTCTTACCCGTTATTGGTTTCTTAACTGTGTTTCAAGCAATTTTGACGCGATTTAAACTTTATTCAAAAAAGAAACAACAAGAAAAAAGTGTTTTGCAAAAAAAATAAAACAATAACAAGTAAGAAAAGTTTCATCAAACAATTCTCTACAATAATAACAATGACAATATAAATAAATAATAATAATAATCTTACTTCAATAAAAAAAATGATAAAGAAATGCAAAAAAAAAACAAACTGAAAATGGGAAATTCGATAATGGTTGGAAAAGTTCTCGATTTAGTTCAAAGTAAGTAAACAGAAGACAACAAGGCATACTAATGATTTCAAAGTATGCCTTCCAATCCTCCCCCCCCCCCCCCCTCCATTTAAAAAAAATAATAATAATCAAAATAAATAAACTTTTAGTTATTGAAAGGCTTTCGAAAATTCTATCAAATGTTGTGCATGAATAAAGATGAAAAAATTTATAATTTCAAAGCAATGAGTTGTGCTTCCAGTTTAATTATTAGATTTAATTTAAAAAAATTATATTGTCTCGATGAATGTAGCGATAAGTTAAAGGAAGAATTCTATTAAAATTTATTATGCCTTTTGCCACAAGTGGCCTGACTTATTAAAATGCAAAATAATCGTAATAACAATAATAACGGCAAAGGCAACACCAATAATAAGAACAACAATAGCAAAAACAACAATAACAGTAACAATAACAACAACAATAATAATAATAATAAGAATAATAGTAACCTCATACACGATCTAGGGAAAATGTCTTCTTTTGCATGCTTAATCGGCTCATGGTCATGCAAGTCTAAAGATATCGCTTTTTTCGCAACAAAAAAAAAAAAATCAAGAAAGAAAAGTCTAGGGAAGAGAAAAAAGAATGAAGCAAGAAAATAAAAAATTTACATTTGATTAAAGCCAGATTTTAATACCTACCATAAAAATGAGAATATCAAAAAAAAAAAAAAATTATAAGATCAAAAGAGATAATAAACAAAAATTCAGAATAGATTAATTTGAAATGAAACTAACTTTAATAAAACTGGTAATACTAATAACTCCTACTAATTCTAAAAATCGATCTCGGAGGGCAGCAAAAGAATCACATGAAAAGCAATCTGATATTTCTCGAGTTGATATTTCTCGGAATTTATTACCCTCAGAACTTAATGTACATGCTTATAAAATTTTTGGCAAAGAAAATATTTGTTGGATACAACTCAGAATTAGTTGCTAATCATGGAACTTTTCAATGTTTAAGTGGTAGATATAAAAGATGTTAAATACTGAACGCTGCATACAACAATTGAAATCTGCAATTATGATTTTCATTTTTTTTTTTTTGTTTTAATATTTAAATGTATAGATGCATAAATTATTTTCCTTATAAAAAGAGGATAAATGGATATAAAATTCGATACAAACTCAACTTGTTACATAAATCAGTTTTAACGATCGTTTGTAATAACATTTTATTGTATGATTTTCTTTTAGTTCTTCACATTTTTTTTTCATACCAGATATTTTCGTTTGCTATTACAAATTAAAAATTAATACATAATTTTTTCCAACATTCTCACAAACAACGAAAGAAACGAAATAGAAAAATCAGAAAACAAAGAAAAAAATATTAAAAATGATTTTCCTTTTCGATGATGCATCGATCAAATATTTTTGTAAAGATTGTAAGTTTTTATAATTTTTGGAATTTTTATGTATTACTCAAAAATACATTTAAACTTAAGTTAGTATGGTGGTAATGTGGTAACACTTAAAGTAAAATCTTCTGAAAAGGACATTTACAAAAAATTCTCTTCTTTCTTTTTTGTTTTTTTAAAAAGTTCTGCCTCTTTCTTTCTCTATGAAAAAGTTATCAGTTCTTTTGCAATATCTAACTGGCATAATACTAAATGTAGAGTTTTAGTGCCGTGCTCATTTGTAGATGAAATTCACATTAATTTTATTATTAAAAAATATCTTTTCCTTTTTTCTATCTTTTTTTTACTTTGTATTGTATTTTTGTATTGAAATGTTAAATAATTTTTGCTTTTTAGTCATTAAAAATTCATAATCAATTTGTTACAAATTTAAGTTCAACAGCTTCCATTTTCCATTTTCAATTTTCAATTTCCCAAATAAGCCGTAATAATAAACAGAAAATAAAAATATAAGGAAAAAAAATTCATTTACACTTTCAACTCAAAAAAAAAAAAAAAAAAGAGAGCAATCAAATTGAGATGAAAATCAAAATAAGAAAATAAGCAAGAAATGTACTAAGTAACGATAAGAAGATCATTAAAATTTCACGATTAAAGTTAAAATTGCAGAAAAAAAGAGAACCGAAGACATCAAATTTGTTCGTACATTTTGAGAAATTTACATTTTAGCACGCGCGCAAAATAGTTAATGATTACACTTAAATTTTATTATCGCTCGATTATGCACGCATCTTACCTGCCTATGCCAAACAGCAACAGCAGCACCAGCAGCAGCAGCAGCAACAGCAACAACAGCAACCATGAAAACAATGAAAATGGAACCGTTAACTACAAATAAACAAAAAAAAAAAAAGAATTGATGAAGAAGCGAAAACCCAACAACAACAAAATATATGCAAACGAATACTTAGCGCATTACTACGATGGACATGCATGCCTGTAAAAGTGTAATTTTAGATAAATGAGATGGAAACAGCAAAATGTCCAAATAAAAAATCAAATTAAGTAAGAAAAAAAAGCCTTCAACAACTACTGGAAAATATGGACGGATGGACGGATGGATGGATGGATGGGTGAATAGATGGATGGATTGATGGATGATATAAATTGGATTAATTTCTCATATATGAGTAGATAAAAAAGATGATAAAATTTATTACGTGTGTTTATTACATGCCAGTCACATATAAGCAAATATTCATGTATTACATGTGCGGTTAAAAAAGTCACTTATTAGTCAAAAACCAAAAAAAAAAGAAAAAAATAAAATAACTAAATAAAAACAAATTGAATTCCATATCAATTTCAATTAAAGTAACTTTTTTTTTCTGTGAATTACATTTTTTGCTGCAAGGAAATCAACATTTAGAAGATACTTTGATACTTTCCCACAGAATTATAATGCAGTCCAATTGTACCAAATTCCAACAAGTGCAAATATTACATTAAATTGGAGGCCGATTTTTAAATATCCTATGAATATCACAAAAAGAAAAAACTCATTTAGAAAGTACTGTTTTTTTTAGATTTCATTAAATGATGAAGGATTTAACATATGAAACGTTCTCGTTTAAATTTTGTCCATTTATTCAATCTTAAAGCGATTTTTATTGAGATCTTTTATATAAAAAATAAACATAAAAATTCCCTCGCATTCTTTCAGGTCAAAGCACTTTTATGTTTGAAATTTTAATTAACTGAAAAATTATACAGCTTAAAATTGCTTTAATATTTGATTCCGAGTTCTTTTCAAGTTAAATGCAAACGTATAAGTTCAATTAACCTAGATAACTTCTAGAATATAAATAATGGCTCATTTTCTTGCTAAAAAAATCAATAGAATATGAATAGAAATGTATGAATTTTGAATGCATTAAATGTAAGGAAAAGTTTTGCCATCAAATTTAGATTAATTAAATATTAATTCCTTTTTTGACCGTTGCCTCTTTTAAAGAAACTTGTAGATTTTAATAAAAATAGATCATTCGAAATTAGATAACGACCACAAATTTTCATAATAAAACCACATATTTGTTCATTAAGGAGAATTACCCAAGAAAAGTTTCGTTGAGTCAACCAGTTTAAGTACAAATTTAATCAAAGTTTACTCAGCGTTTTTAGGTTTTACAGCAAATTTATTTGATTCCCAAAATAGTATAATCTCTCAACTGCAACAATTTCTTTAAAAATTAATTATCTAAAAATTAAAAAAAAAGGAATATGCCACGTATTAAGAAAAACTACAAAGTCACAGTATTAATCGCTTTCATCCAGTAAAGAGAATGTCTAAACAATTGAGAGGCTGCATTTATTTTATGATTATTAACAAAATGCATATTTCTTTTTTCTTTTTTAAATCTCTTCTTATATCAACATCATACAAAAACATATTGTGCACTTTTTTCCACTCCTCTCTTCAATAATATACTTACGTGTATGGCGAAAAAAATTTCTCACAGAATTTCTTGTAAAATGCAAATGGGCAAAAGTAATTGGTTTTGAATTGATGAGCATTTTACATATATCATCTATAAATATATCATGATGTATATTTCTATATAATAATTTATATATAAATTGCTTAGATTTACATATATTTCTACATAATTTTTTTCCATTTACTATGAAATAAGATTTCTTTCTTTTCTTATGTATTTACTTTTTTCCTTTCAATATAAATATTTCTTACTCTCTTATTTGGATTCTTCTTTTTTTTGTATATATGTGCCTCATATATATTTTATATATAAACGAAAAAAAAAGACATCCATCAAGATTGAACCAGAGCAAAAGCGCACAATATTTGTTATTGTCTAGAGTTTTTCTCAGTTGTTTTTTTTTTGTTTTCTAGGTAATTACATTTTATGCTATTGTTATTTGAGAGCACTCTATGTAATGCAAAAATGTATAAATCTTTCTACAGCTCTTTCTTTTTTGGATAACTTAAAATTTATAGAGATATCAATGAGAGAGATATCAATGCACACAAAGTATAACGTGTTATAACGATATAAAAAATATTAAGTGTAAAATGTAAAGTGTGTAATGTGTTGAAATAATATGATATGATTTTCTACATGTAGCAATATAACAGCAATAGCAACAATTACAACAATTACAACAATAATAATAATAAAAATAATAATAATAATAATATAAAAAAGTAAAATGTTACATGAGATTTATCATACATTAATTATTGTCGGTGGCCGTTGATCGGTTTGGTTATACCTTATCTACGACTTTTTTGTTTTCTTCTTCTTCTTCTTATTGTTGTTGTTGCTGTTTTTTTTTGTTTTTGCAATATCATTTTGTTGATTGGTACAATATTTTCGGTATTACACTGAAAACCTGACTCAGCTGTGTAACTAAACTAAACTGAACTGAATTGAACTGAACTGAAATGATCTGAGTTGCATTAAATATAACCTGAATTGGATTGGATTGGATTGCATGACGTCCACAATAATTGTTAACAGATCAATATCCAAATTTATATATATACATTTATATCTATATCTACATATGCATCTGTATCTCAGTAATGATATAAAACCGCACAATCTTCTATTGTCTCGATAGTTTGTTGTATGCATCACATAAAAAAGCAAAAAAAAATCAGCCAACCAGACAAAGACAATAGAGTTGATAGTTATCGGGCATACTATACGAATGCTATTACAATTACATGTATACACACATATCTATATATATGTACAAAATTTATATGTGTATATGAATACAAGAAATTTTATTACTTTGGTAATCGCTCTACTTATGATTTTATGCATTTGTTTATTGTTATTCTTTTATTACTGTTGTTGGTAATTTTTTTTTCTTTTTCATTCATATTTTTTTTTTTACCTAAATATTCATTTATGGCACAGTATTGTGCATATTAAACGACGTGCAACATTCTTCAATTTTACTCAACTTTATTTCACTTTTTTTTTTACTGGTCCTTCCTTTCCCATCTTGTTAATCCTGTTACCTTCTTCTGATCTACTTTTTTTTTACCTTTTTTACATAACCAACATTTAAATAAAACTTTAGGGATATACTTGGTTGATCCTTTGAATTAATACATCGAAAAAAAAATACTTTCCAGAGGGATGATAATTTTTAACAAAATAAATTTCTAAATTTACAAAATATTTGTCCATCTGGTACAATTTATCGGGTGTTAATAAAAATAATGCATTAATTTTCAATTAGCTTAAGCCGACAAAATTCTTTTCCCAAGCTTGATATTGAAAGCTACGCCCCCAATGCCATGTGGGCGTGAGAGTACTTCTGATTCTTTAAAAATTTAATGGCAAAAACTAGGAAGCTGCAATTTTACATAAATAATCTGATAGTATCAATCCAATAAAATCGAGCGAATCGATCTAGTGTACCCAAAAATTACTGCTCATTCAAATAATAAAAATCGATGGTTACATTTAAAGTCAGCTCTCTGCATAATCCCTCTAAAAATGATCCCAAAATTTTTACAAGGCAGGTCTGCATCTGGCATTAGAGCAAACGATGCCACTTGTCAATAAAACAAATAAATGGAGCATTGCTATCAAAGATTAATAAATATATTTGATTGGTGAGTAAATAAAAATTGGCCATAACCATACCAACCAAATATATGAAAATTTTCTTACTTGTTCTTCTCCTTCATCGTCATCATCATGTTTATGATATTCTTGAAAGTTGCGTTCTAAGAGTTGTTGTTAAAGTTGTTGTTGAAGTTGAAGTTGAAGTTATAGTTATAGTTGTTGTTATTATTGTTTTTGCTGATTATTATTACACTTTTATGTTTTTATTTTACTTTAAAAACGATCGACAGGTGTTGATTGCTATTATTGTTATTGTTATTGTTATTGTTATTGTACCTGTTTATTGCAATGCAAGCCAACAACAACAATAACATTTTTTCTTTTTTCCTTTTTTTACATCAACATCATCATCATCATCATCATCATCATCATATTTATTATTATTATTATTACTATTATTATTATTATTGTTTTTGTTATTATTGCTACTTTTTTTTTGTTGTTATTGCTATTGTTGTAAGTAGTCTTCATGTTATTTTACTTACTTATGAGCTGAAGAAGATATTGATGTTATTATTATTATTATTATTGTTGTAAGTTGTTTTCTGTTGATATTATTATGATTGTTATAGTTGTTGTTGCTATTATTGAGAAGTAAAAAGATGCTGCTGCTGATGTTAAGTTGTGTTGCTATATTGCCAGATTTTATTTATTACCATTCGGTAATTGTATGCATAAGCGTGAAAACAAATTATTACAATTCGTACGTGATTATAATCAAAATGGGAAAATGGCATCCAAAAAAAAAAAAAATTTTATCAAAAAACAGAAAATAAACGATTAACCAAAAAGAAAAGATAACTATTTTTTCATGTTCAGCGTTCAGCATTCAGCGTTCAGCGTTCAGCGTTCAATGTTCAGCGAGTGCAGTTTTGTGTAATCTAAATGCAACGAGTATCTGAGATCTCTACCAAACACCAAATTACTCATAATCTTTATTATTGTTGTTGCAATTGTTGTCATTATTGTGGTTATTGTTTTTATTATTCTTATTATTTTATATCTTTGCTTTTTCAGTGTTTTTACTTTTTTTTTTTTTGTCAATATTTTTTTTCTCTTACTTTCCTATAACTTTTTTTTCATTTGTTGGCTTTTCTTTAATCATATTTTCTTTAGCTTTGCTTTATTTTTTTTTTTTATTATTTTATGTTTCTGTTTTTTTTTTTGCATTACATTTTATTTTTCCTTTTTTTTTTTTTTATTGGCTGCTATGTGTTGGCGATAGTAGGTGATAATTTCAATAAAATATAAGATTTTCATTTCCATAGAAATGTGATCGATTTTATTCCAATTTATTTTTACATTTTATTATTTTTATTGGGCTTTGAACTAAGTTTTGTTAATACATTTTTCCTTTGTATTTTACAAAAAATTTTAGCTTTCTACCATTTGCAAAAAGTCATCAATTTTTAATTTAACAAAAAAAAAAAAAATAAAAAAAAAACTAAAGTATTCTCAGTTTACGTGGCATTGTGGGCGTGCCTTCTGAGCGATTTGGTCCATTTTCAAAGTAAATCTGTCTAAAAGTACTTTCAATGTTCCTGCCAAATTTAAATTTGCTATTTGTTGCAAGCGAAAAACCGCATCTATGGACACACAGATAGACAGACAGCCATCTATAATATTCAAGAATATTATAGAATCTCTGACACCTACTTTCGGGAGATAGCATTACAAATATAAAAAAACAAAAGGAATATGCCTGCCAAACCTCTGGATGTTGGGCGTTATCCCAAGTCGTTTACTCGTACTTTCTTTTTTTCTTTATGAAGCTCATCTTTTGTAATTTTGTATAAACTATTTATTCCTAAATTTAAGAATTGATCTCACATGTCATAATATCGAAGAATTTTTCGACTTTTTTTTATAAGCAACCATCATGAAGTAGGCCACTGTAGTTCTAATATAAAGCTACAAATTCCATAAAAAAGTTTATAAAATTTCCAAATTTCTTTTCATATTCTAAATTCCATTTTTTGTTCATGATTTATATTATAATATAATATGATGCTTCTTCTTTTTTATTATTGTTGTATGCTCTTTCAATTCTAGCAATCTTTTTTTTAAATTACTGATTTTTATATTAACTTTGTTTTGATTTTGGTGGCATAAAGTGGCAAAAAAAAAGGAAGCCCTTAAGATCATCAAAGCTATTGCTACCGGATTTGCAACAGAAATAATTCCTCTTTTTAACTTCTGAGCAACAACAAATATACAGAAAATATACAGAAAATGATTTTACAAAAGAAAGAAAGATTTTATAAAATGATTTTGCTAGCTATCAATAAAAAAAACTTATATAAATAAAATTAATGCAACAACATTATCAATATTATTTTTTTGTTTGGTTTAGAGAGAGCAACATAACAGAGATAATTTAGCTACTGCAATTGTTTAAATCTGGATGAATATTTCAAGGCATCAACTTGAAAAATCTATAAAAAAATAAAAGTAAAAAAATCAAAAAAATAAAGATTTAACTAAAAAGTAAACAAATGAAATCTTATAAAATCGTCAAATTTTATGGCACGTTTTTCATGTTTGAAGTAACAACCAGTTATAGATGCATACCTCAGCCATTCATGGTATAAAACGAATGATTTCTTTTTCCTTAATTTTTTTTCTTTTGATTTTTTTTCTTTTGGAAAAATCTGAAAATTTCCAACAACATTTCATAATTTTCTTTAATAATATAAACTTACAACAAAACTCTTTTGTTTTTGTCAATTTGACAAAATTCATACTTTAGAATAAATCGTGGCCGTATAATTGTTTATTTGTAATTTGTAATTTGTAATTTAAAAATTACTATTAAGTCCTCATTATTAAAGGGTACACTTTTTCAGTATCAATATGGTTTAAATCAATTAATTTTCTTTGAAAGATTGTTGAAGAAGAAATGTGAATAATTCAAAGAAAATAAAAATTTTGCTAAAAAATTTGGTAAAATCATTTTCACAACTTTTTATACACTAGACCTACTTTGCCTATTTTTAGTACTAACTTGCCTAAAAAAAGCTTGCGATGTTTGAGTCATATTTTGCAATCGCGAGAATGTGAACATCATACGTACAGGTGGGTAGACGGGCGGAAAAATAGATATGTCTAAATGAATGCAGAATTTAATGCTGAGCAAAAATGTGTACATTTTTTAGGGTCTCAAGAGCTTGCTTTTTGATTTAATAAACAAAATAACAAAAATAAATGTAGCGCCAATTTCCAATTGGTGGGAATAAAAATGACACGCATTGATCTCAGACCTATTTGGAAGCCAAAATTCCAAACAAAATAATTCACTGAAGCCACAATACTTTCCCTGCTAAGCAATAAACATTGCTGTATTCACAGGTATTCTATATTGCATTTGGGCGTACAATATAAAACAAAAAATGGAAGACAGAAGATGATGCAATCAGGAAAAAAGAAGTACATGATTGATTTGGTTGGAGTAGCAGTAGTCATTGTCTCCATCTGCAGTGCTCTAGTTTGCTTAGTCAACATATAATAAGTTTTGGTTTTTCTGATTTTGTATTTGAAGGTGAATGAACATCATTTGTCGTAGTAATGTCCCAAATGAGCAGCTGATGTTACTGGAGCATATGCATTATGAACCAAAGCAGGGTAAGCAACATGAAAACCAGTAGCAGGATCAGCATAAGGTGCCGGAGCTTAAGCAACTTTCGGTAAGGCAGGTAGTGGAGCCGCTGGTGCCGGCATTGATACTGGAGCTACTGCAGCTGCTGGGGCAGTACACCCTATATCTATTACTTTATAAAACAAAGGTTCATTTCGAGTAACTGCATTAAAGCCATTACGAGGATCAGCCAAATAATCTACAATACGTTTTGTGCCATCAGGATCAGTTACTACAGAGTAACTACCTTTGACAAAATATATTTAGGGAACTACATAAAATTTTTACTATGATTTTTTAGATAAAATAGAATTCATGGAATAGCATTTATTTTTTATTTTCAAGGCTCAAAATGTGGCATGTTTTACATAACTTTAAAAATAAATTAAGTCAATTTCTTAAAATAATAGAAAAATTCATTTCATTTTATTTATTTTGTTTTCATTGTTAATGAGTTGTAGTTTTCATATAATAAATTAATTTCCACCCACTTTGACATGTCCAAATATTATGATGAAATGATTTTTGATACAAACAAATAAATGAGCAGCACACAAACTAAGAAGAAGGATAAATATACCAAAAAAAAAAAAAAATGTATAAAACATAAATCAATAAAGAAATGAATTAAGGAATGAAATCATATAAAAATCACCATGAAAGTGAAAATTTTTCTAATACAAAAAATTTAGAAGAAAGAAAGAACTTTTGAAAGAACTATTGAAAGTAATAAATAAATTAAATGAAACTGTAATATTATTAAATATAATAAAAGGGCAAACAAAGAAGGGCGAAGTATCCATGAAATATAATAAATAAAATATAAGAAAAAAATGAAAAGCCAAAAATACAAATTACTAACAAAAGCAACATGAACATTTTAAAATATTTCAAATTAAATAACACACAATACAAAACATAATTTAGAAAATGGAAAAGATATAAAATCTGAGTAAATAATCTAAACGAAAAATTTAAGTATTTAAAGGAAAGAAGTATGATTCAAGTCGCCAATTTGAAACTTTAAAAAATGCTTCAATTTTCTTTAAGCAACAAGCGTGAGTGAAGTGATTTCTTTTAAAGCATTTACAGGCTTAAACGTTTTGCATATTTAAAGGCAATTTTCTTTTAGGACTAATGTCTAAGCCAAGTTGTTGGTAACGGCTTCATATGGAACTGTTTAGACTTCAATTTATCTATAAAACTTAAACTTTAGGCAAATGCCAGAATCTTCACAAAAAAAAGAAGAGGAAGTATTGATCTAAGCATTGGACGAGATACTGGATTAAATCGATATAGTGATCTTTATAAAAAAATCTTGTTTTTAAATGTCTCATACACTTGCACATATTTAATATACTCATCAACAAAAGTCGCCTAAATTATAATGGAAACATGGATAAATAAAAAAAAAAGAAATAAACATAAACAGAGGACAACACACGGAGTTATATTTTGTATTATTCTCAAGTATTTCGTTTTGTTCAGCACAACAAAAAAAGGGCCAAGCAAATTTATAAATCAAGAAAGCAATAACAAAAAAAGAAGAAAAAAAAACAGAACAAGACAGAGAAACAGCAGAAGATAATGAAATTAAAGACAAACAAAGAAGAAGAAGAAGAAGAAGAAGAAGAAGGAAGATCTAACACATTGGTCAAATTGAAAAACAAGCCAGCGACAGAACAACGGCAACATCTACAACATCGCCAGCTATTTCAACAGTTTCAACAGTTCCAGCAACCGCCTGCCATTGATCTCTCGAGTTGTTATTGCTGTTATTGTCCTTTTCAAGCAGATGGAATATAACTGGACAGACAGATAGACAGATTTAACCAATATCAATAATGAAACAAATAAAATGTAGCCATAAGAAGCGATTGCTCAAACACTTCAAACTAAAGTACGTAATTAAATGTTCACCAAATTTAATGCTGAAATTCTTGTATTTAAGAATTTCAGCATAATGAACAACAATTGTTACATAATAACTAAAGAAACAGATATATAGGGAAACAAACAAAAATAACAGTAAGGACGAAGCAAACAGACGGAATTTGGATACAAATTGATATTAAACAAAAGATCAACCTTCGATTTGTGCGTAAGAACATCTCCAACAATTAACTGACTTACAACACAAGTTTCAATATATAAATATATTTAATTAGCACAATGGCAACAACAACAATAACAACGACAATAGCAATAATAAATACAAAATACTGTGACACTTCAATGATATTTAGGCCATAAGGCAACATGATAAGAAAATGGAAAAAAATCAACAAAATGAAATCACTAAGAACGTCAAAGTCTTTGCCCAAATGGATGACAATAATTAAACTGTTGTTATTACTAAGAAAATCTATAAAATGTTAAATAAAAATAAAAAATGTTAAATATCAATTTGGCTTAATGGTCTCTCGGTCCGTATGTATATTCCTGATTCTGCCTGGCACTTTTCGCTAAAATCCATTTAAAATTATTATGCAAACGGATCATTTCTAGAATTTTTTCCATATGTCATCAATGAATCAAAATTAACATAATTAACATGTTTTTTATTAATAAATTTTTCACAAATTTTAATTTCTTACTTTTCTTAATTTTAATTAATTCGTTCTCTCCAACACTTTTTATGAAAATTTTACCTAAAACTAAAGCAAACTGATTGTCCTGGTGCACAAAAAAAAAAAATTTTTTTTTTTTTTTGAAGGCCACACGATATTGTATGCTGCAAATTAGCACAAATTTAAATGATAAATATTGTTAGGACGTTTCATTTGATAAAAAAAAGAAAAGGATAACAAGGATAACAAGGATAACATAAAAATATTTTTGAAATGGGCATGTAGATATAAAAAAAATAGTAAAGCTAGTGAAAAATTAAATAAATATATATACCAAAAACAAGAAAAAAAAAAAAAAGAATTTTGAAAACAAGGATTTTCCTGGCAAAAGGATTCTTTAAATGGAATTAATGAAATTGGACACCAAAATGTCAGTTATATCATATTTAATGAATTAATGAATGAGTTGAATATTAATAAAACTATACACGTGTGTATTTGCTATGTTTGCTATGTTTGTATGTATGTATGTATATGTAATTGATCACAAAAAGGATATAAATGTGTGTGATGCGTTGTGATTACTTTATAAACCAAACTTTTTTTAAGCAAAGCAAAAATTTTGCTTTTATTACTTTTTGTTGCTGCTTTTTGTTTTCTTTTTATATTCTTCTTTTTTGTACTCTTTCTTCTTCTTCTTCTTCTTCTTCTTCTTCCTCTTCTTTGTATATATAATATTTATGTAAATTAGTTGTGTAAACGATACATGTGCGCCTTCCTAGATGCTGCTTTCTTTACTTGCATTATTTTATGTGTCACATGCATTAGACAGCTATAAATACATGTAAATCTATATTCTACATACATGTGTATATATGTATATATGTATCTATGTATGTATGTAACAAAATTTTACGGTTGATATTTCATTGTTTAACCCTAATTGTTATTTTGGCAAAAGATGTGGCATATAAATGCGTACGTTTAAATTGTTGTCGTAACTTATCAATTTACATGCCGTGTCATGTAAATGTAAAAAATGAAAATGTAAAATAACAATTAGTAATTATGAAAGTTGAAAGACTAAAATAATCAGAAAACTTCACAAAAAACTTGTAATAGAAGATTTTCAATTGATATTATTTTAAAATTTTTTTTAGATTCCTTCGAGTTACATATCAAATAATTTAAATATGTTTTTTCAAACTTTAAAAAATTAAATAGAACAGCACAAAAAAATGTTACTTATTCAAAGAGTAACAGAATCGGAATAAAAAAACTGAAAAATTTCTGGAAACTTATTTTTAGATTTTTGCATTTAATATTCCCCGGTATTCATTGGAATAAATGAAGACATTTCTTTAGCAATATTTACATATAATTTAATTATTTATTTCTCAAGGAAATTTAAGTAAATTTAATTAAAAGAGAAAGAAATTAATTCAATAGCTTTAAATTATAATGCATTATCACGATAAATTATTTGAGGTCCTTCAAAAAATAAATCTTCTCTAAAGTAGCTAAAACTTAAGGGCTTCTTAATAAATAACTGTGAATGCTACAAAAGGCAATTAGAAGTGTTCATGAGCTGTTCCATGAAAGTCAAAATAGAAAATTTTTGCTTTACTTTTTAGTTTCTTTATCTTCAGCATAAAGAAAATATAAATTAAAAAGAAATTTACATATTAATTATGAAAAAGATATATATACAAAAAAAAAAAAAACAAACACAACAACAATAACAACAATAATAATAATAACAATAACAATTCATGGAATATACAAAAAAAAATAATCATTATAATTTTTTAATAGAAAGAAATAAAATAAATTAACAAAAGAAAGGCGAAAGGAAAAAAAAATTCACATTTTAATAAACAGCCATAAAAATAATTTTGAATGTTTAGTAGAAGACAGACAGACAATAAAACAGAAAAAAATTTTTTATAGAAAAAACAAAAAAGTGAGAGTTAATTTGTTTGAAATTGTTTGGTTGTAAAATGAAGCGCCTGAAATAAATTCAGGCATAACATATAAAAATACTTAACCATGTTACCAACCAAAAATATTTCATTCAGCTTAAATTAAGTGTAAAACAGAGACCAAGAGCATTAAATTCATTTGTCTAAAAATTTTTTTTTCACTTTTCTTGCTAATTTTTATTGCTTGAAATAAAAAATAAAGTAAAATTAATTTGTTAAAATGTTTGGTGCATTCTTTTAAATTAAACTTATATTTTATTGGAAAATAATTGGAAGAAGTTTTTTTCAAAAAAAACTAAAAAAAAAAAATTCTCTTTTTTTTTTTAGTTCGCATTATTTTAAAGGCCCTAAAAAAATTGTAGGTAACAAAAATTTTTTAGGCACAAGGCAACAGACTCATAGGCTGATAGAATGGTAAACGGTAGACGGACAGGCGGACAAATCGTCTTAGAAAAGCGGACAGATGAACGGACATATAGACGAGACCGTCAGACAGACGTGCTGAAACTTGAATCTACCTCAATTCCGGCTGAATGTTACAAACAAACATCTGTACAAATCCATAATACTTTGCTATAGAAATTGTGTATGCTGTAGGGCGCAAAAGACCAGCCATAAAACTTCTTAAAAATATTAAATTTATTTTCACTTTCATTTTCTATTTAATTTTTTGTTGTTCGTCTACTGCCATCATATTATTGGCACGTGTGCGTGTGTATAAATATTTGTCATTTATTTATTTATTTATTTTTTTTTTTTTTTGGTTATTAATCATATTTTCTTAACTTGTATAAAAAAGAAAAGTTAAAAAAAAACAAAAGGAAAACAAAAAAAAATTACATAAAGTTTTACATTAAATGGCAGACAAATGTAAATTTATATGGATGTGCCAGTTTAATAAACGGAAAGAACCAAAAGCAAAAAAAAAAAATGAAAAAAAAATTAATGCGAACTTTATAATGGGTGGGCACCAACTGTTAAATATCCTACACCGTTTTATTTATTGTGAGTAAAGAGAAGTAAAGAGAAGTAAAGAGAACTTTAAGTGGCCAGGCGGACGGACGTATAGACATGCTTAAATCGAATCAAAAACTAATTCTGAGTTCTGAGTTGGCTTAATAAAAGTTGCATCTAACTCAACATCTTTTAAGTGTTACAAACATATACATAAACTTATAACACTGCATACCGAAAGTGATTTTAGAATATAAAGCTAAAAAAAAATTTATAACTTCTTCTTATATTTTTATTTTGAGATCATAATTATGACTAACGCTTTATTCTAATTTCTCCGTTTCAATGTTTTTAAAAGCAGATAAAATTTTCTTTTCGAAATTTTCAAATTATAAAATTTAATAAAATTTAATGTTAAATAATTTTTATTAAGATTTTAAAGTTTTTTTTTTCTTTTGAAAGAAATTGCTGTAATTTAAATTTACCAATAAAATTATTAAAATTCTAAAAGTAAGAAAATTTTTGTTTTTTTTTTTTTTAAACTTTATTTCACATTCAGCCAAATATTTATAAGATATTTAATTAAAATACATGAAATCCTAATCTACATCAAATTTTGAAGGGGTTTAATCATGTCTAACCATTTGCCTGTTCTTTACATTTCTTTACTGGTAAAAATTGAAATATCTTGCATAAAATTTCATAGATTTTATTAAAAAAAAAATTTCAGACTAATAAATAAAATCTAATTATCACAATTACTAAAATTAATGATGACAATCAAAATTACTATTATTACAAATGTGTATTAATGTGTATGATGATGATGATGATGATGATGATGAGATGAGAAACATTTTATGGCATGAATCATTTCAGGGCATCCCATACAAATGGTTAATAAAAATCAACTTCCTGATCATGTCTCTGATTTAACTTTAGTTATGGCTACAATGGCTACAATGAATGCATGATAAATATTGAATCGATTAAAATGACATTTTGCCAAAATGTTCCTGTCAATTATAATTGATGATTTTTTTGCCGTTATTATTTTAAGTTATGCATTTAAAAAGAGAAAATTATAGTTTTCTCTCAGCTTTAATTTGTTTTTATTTTTTACATACTTTATAAATATTTCAATTTGTTATTTAGTAGGCTCAAAGCAATGCCAGAAGAAGAGTATGAAGAGTAAGGAAGGCATAATATGAAATCAGAAGAATTGCTTTAAATATTAATACGTTAATTTATGTGTCACACAAAATGAAATTGAATGCCAAATGAAATTATAGTTTATTTATCATATCACATGGCCGAGCAGGCCTTTCAAGACGCAATAAACTGATAGGTAACAACATAAGTAGCAACAACAGTAACAACAACAGCCATAAAACAACAAAAATGAAAAAAGTGAATAATATGTGGCAAAAATGCAAAAAATAATCGAAAAAAAAGCATAATCGTACAAGAAATTCAGTAAACAAAAAACCAAAAAAAAAAAAAAATAAAACCGGATCTCTTTCTCTTTCTTTCTCTCTTATTCTCACTCCGCTTGCCAGCTAAACAAATATGAATGCAATCGAAATGGAAATGGGCTTCACAGTGCATACTTCACTCACCAACCCTCATTTATCATCACTCATCCTTCATGATACATGTCACATACTGCATACCGCCTAACGCATACCGCCTAACGCATACCGCATACCGCATACCATCTACATCTTTGTATCTTAAATGGCCTGTAGGTGCCTTAAAACGCTCGCTATTCAATTTTGTCATGGACGGTATAACAAAATGTCGCATCATACAAATCTGTTTCCGCATGACTTTTATTATATTTTTGTGATTTTGAATATAAATGCTTTATGAAATGTAACTGGACCATGCATGCATTCCGATTTATATTTGACCATTTAATTGTTAAAAATAGGTGTAAACAGACTGGACAGCAACAATTTCTAGTAACATTTATTGGATTGTTACAAATGAAACTTGTAATGTAAAAATTTTCGTATAACTCCAATAGGCAGCACTCGGTCCTGATAAGTTAAGCCAGCCCTTGTGTAAATAGGTATTTTAGATTTGATTAAGCGTATGGCAATTTTAAGAAAGCTATTTAAAGTTTTAACGTGCCACATCTGCGATTTGGAGAGAGAAAAATAGAGATCTCTGCTTATCAAGCAGAGTTTCTTTCCTCTTAATTATTCTGGTAGTCATGAGGTTCAGAATCTTTAAATTGGTCTTAGGGCTTTAGAAAGACCCTGATTAACGTGGAATTTGTGCTCAAATCTTGTATAAATTAGAAGCCCATATCATCCATCATCCATCATGGGAAATCAATTTTCCATACAGGCTTACTAAGGATTATCTCTACAGCCATCGGTTTGTTGGGCTAACCAACAAACCGATTAACCGATTAACCGATTAATCGAGCCCTAGCAAAGTGCTTATGGATTTATAATTCATACGTTTAACTCAAATGAAAGCGAATAAGTGTAATATGTTGGTTCCCCATAAATTTTAAATAAAATTCCAAATTTCATTTTGAATGACCCAATAATTGTTTAAATGCTTGCGCACAAAGCATTTGTTGTGCGCTATGTTTGTTTCGTGTGTTCCTTTATAAATGCAAATATATTTTGTTTATTTACAATAACCATAAAATATTTGTAATAAATGTAGATCATTGCAGAGACCAATAATTGGAATTTCTCATATGTCGTTCATTGCTGCCCAAAGACATTTTTATGTGCCAAATTTTTCACTTTAGTGATTCAACTTTATTTTTATTAATTTTGTTTTTTTTTTCGTATTTTTCTGTTCACTTCTTTTTTTTTTTCTTTGGTTAATAATTTTTTTTTAATTTTTTTTTTATTTTGAGTATTTTCGACGAGTGTCCTGCGGTGGCAAGTGTTAATTGGAATCAATTTAATAATCTATATGGCCACACGTATGCTCCCAAGATTTTTTCTACATAATGAAATGAAATGAAATGAAATGAAATGGATTGGAATGGAATGGAATGGTATGGAAATAACTGGCTGTAGTTTTTTTTTTTTTTTATACACACATACTTTTTGCTGTGTTTAACATTTATACTGCACAAAATCTTTGAAATGTTCAAGATATATGTTGCAAGTAACTTTAGTTGTACAGTTTATGTAACAAGTAACATTTTTTGTATCATTCATTTCGTTGAAGATTTTTGTTTTTTTTTTCTTTCTTAACATATATTTTCATAAATTTTTTTCGTTGTTTTTTTTTTTTTTGATATTTTGGTATTTTATTTTTTATTATAAATTTTTGGGTTGTTTACTCTTTCTCTTTATTGAACCTAAAAATGCCAAAATGTTATGAGATGATGGTGGCTCTTTCTTGATTTCATGATCATATAATAATAACAAAAGCAACAACAACAACAATCATAAAGTTATACTGGCCGAATGGCCGAGAATTTTAATTACCCTCAATCTAAAACTCTTGGTCCATTTTGCAAAGTAGTGAATTTGCTTTTTTCTTAATTCTGCAAGCACAAAACTTTACTAAATACATTTTTATAGATTTATTTGATCTAACATTTCAACTCCCTTGAATTGTTTGTACAACCCGCATGCACTAACTCACTAAGAAACTTTGAAATATCTGTCAAATTTGAAAATTATATCTCAGGTTTTATCTTCAGGTTTCAGTTGGATACTTTAGATGGACTATATAAATTTAGAATAAAATGTTTATTGTTGATGTTAATGCCGTTTGATCAAAGCATTAGGGAACTTCCAAAAACTTTAAGTGTTATGCTACTCCAGTAAACTCTTCTTTGGCATGAAAGGTTTAATAAAATCCAAGTACCCCAAAATTTTTTATGTAATAAAATACCAACAATAATAATCCATGCATCTCATAAACAGTGTTTCGGCATTGCTTATAGGAACATATAAGATTTTGATTGAAATTTTACGCTGTGGGGGTTCCACACTTTATCACTTCATACATGCATACAATACGTTCGTAAATCGTAATTCAATTTGTATTAAATTAAATGCCAATTTATTGCCCGATTGCTATTAAAGAAGGTACAAGGCAAGCAAAAAAAAAAAAAAAAAAAAAAACAGGAAAATTAAAGAAATTTATTTACGGTCACAGTAAAATAAACTGTTCAAGCAGGCAAATGTATTTCATGAAAACAAATGAACAAATGAAATATTTTTGCAATCCAATGCAAAGCAACTTTTTCAAAGTTGCTTTGTACCCTACACGTATTGTATTAAAGGATATTACAAGTTTGGGCAAATGTTTGCAACAAATGCATGCACATTTTAGTGTATTTATTGAAACGATTTCAGGCATATTTCCCTGTTTGGTTTGTCTGTCCATCCGTCTGCTTATTTAATTTTATCATACGCCCGTCTACTTCTTTAGCCATTTTACCCTTTTTGCCATGTTATACATTAAATGATAAACAATGAATAGTGTAGGGTATTTAAGTAACGACTTTACTCTATTAAATGCAACATTTTTCTATTTATTTTATTTTTGATTATTATTACAAATGAAATTGAAATGCACAGTCTCCGCTACACAGCAACATGAAAAGTGAAATATTTGACTGTTTGATTTGGTTTGTTTGTTCGTTTGTCTTCTGGCTTCGTAATGTTTAATAATAAAGTTTGAAAGGTATCTAAAACTCCATACATTTCAATAAGAGGTTAAACAGTTTAAAAGAAAGAGAGTAAGATAGATAGATAGATAGATAGAGAGAAAGAATGAGATGAGAAATAGTAAGTAAAAGCCTTTAAATAATTATTGGCAATAAATAGTAGAATTTAAATGACATCAACACTAACATCATCACCACGAACACTATCAGCCGCCCAATATGTTTATTGGGTTAACTGTTTACCGTTATTGTTATATATATTTACATACATTTATATTCATATAAATAATTTAAAACATTTATCATAACTAACATTCAGCGTATGATTGGGCCTGTAAAGAAGAAAGTTTCTTTTTTTTTTTTTTTATTTATTTATTTAACGTAAATAAAGAAAGAAATTTATTTCTGTTATTTATTTATTTTTTTATTTATTTATTTTTTTTTTGCACAATCAAAATGAATTATTTTTCATT
This sequence comes from Melophagus ovinus, assembly GCA_023089585.1. Lineage (NCBI taxonomy): Eukaryota > Metazoa > Arthropoda > Insecta > Diptera > Hippoboscidae > Melophagus > Melophagus ovinus. Next base: position 8,047,919 of record JAKKIB010000177.1, read on the forward strand.
TACTTATACCATAAAATTATTTAACATAATTATAATTAAGAAAGATATACATTAATATTAATTATTTCAAATATTTCAAGTATTTGTGAATAATTCAAATTGATATAATTTTAAGGGGAACTTTAGAATCGAATAAGGAAAAATTTCATTTTTATAGCAAATTTAAAAACTTAAATGGTTTTTTTCTTTTTTTGATATAAATTTTTGGCATTTTTTAATGCAACTACTGGGCCTTGGGCCTTTTTTTGCTTTCTTTGTTTTTTTTTTTTTTTTTTTTTTTTCTAAAAATGTTAAACATCCGCAAGAATTTTTATATTATATTAGAAGTTTTAGGCTAAAATTTCCAACAACTTTTGGTTTTAAAATAAAATATTATTAAGGAATATAACCTTTGAAAATTTTTTAGATAGGGCCCTAATACAACAGATATTTAACATTTCCTAAAGAAGTTTTATTTTTGTAACTTCCCTTAAAAAGAAACTTAGTTTGCAAATTTTGCTTATTTAAAGGCCTAATTTTCTAGAATTACATTTAAAGAGCATTCTAAGAATTCGGTGAATTTTCCAAAGATGGTTCTAAGAATTTAAGGTTTTTTGCCAAACTAACTAAAGAGAGAAAATTTTGACTAAAAATAAGAAGCACCAGTAAAATGTCACTTAATTAAAATTTTAAAGATCTATTACCTAGAAAATGTCATTTAACGAAAAATGAAAAATGTTTATTTCACATAAGTTTAAAAAATTCTAAGACTCTTCATATAATTTATGCGAATTTTTATACTTTTTTTTTTTTAAATGACAGTAACTTGACAGTAAAATCCTACCCTAATGCAATCTAATGTTGTTATTGTTGTTGTTAAATTATATGCGTAAATCTTTTATCAAATTCTTTGGGCTATTTACAAGTTCAAATATCAAAAAATAAATTAAATAATAAATTTCATATATAACACGCTATAAAAAAAAAGGAAACATTTCTCATGCAATTTAATCATTTCTTCATTTTCTAAATTTTTTTATGGCTTTATAAAAAAAACAAAAAAAAAGCATTTTCAATTATAACAGAAGAGTTCTGTTTTCTTAAAATACTTCTTTTTTTTTTTTGGCAGAAAAAAAATCAAAGAAACAAAACTAGTGGAAAGAGAAAGAACTCACTTATTGAGGGCTGGACAAGAAGGGTGTTGGGGCGGTAGATAGAAGACACATTAGTCCACCTCTGGCTACAGCGATCAATTTTAATTTACTTATTATTATTTTTTCTTCTTCTTCTTCGTTTTCTTCTTCTTCTTTTCCTTATATAGTTTTTTGTTTATGTGTTAAAACCTTCATTTTGTATTGATAATTTATTACCGCAAATAGAAGAAAATTGAAAGAAATGAAGAGAAAAAAAAGCCTTAATATTTTTTTTTAAGGCTAAACTATTGTGTGCAGATTTTGTACTGGAAAACCAATAACAAGTACAAATTGTCAAAGTTTTTCTTAAACTTGCATACATAGACATATATACACATACATACATACGTAGCTTAACATAAATATTTGGTGCGGTACCGATATATAAAGCTTGCAAAGGAGACTCTAAGAATAGTAATAGCCACAATGGCAACAACAAACATTCATTGTTCATATTGAATTGTATGTGCGTATGTAGGTGTGTGTGTGTGTGTGTGTGTGTGTGTGTGTGTGTTGTGTGTGTGTTGTGTGTGATAAGAGCATTACCAGCTAAATAGCGGTTAGACCACCCAGTGTGTGTGACACCTTAAGAAAATAGTTAACAACATGAGACCACAACGCACAACAAAATCAAATGATCATTATAAGAAACTTTCTGGAAAAACTTATAGTTGGAAAAATTCTTTCTGGCCAAACTCAACTTAAACATTTATATTTTTCTAAACGTCCATTAAATTATTTTATTCTGCTTATCTATGTACCCTAATGCCTACTTAAGTGCCGGCCAATTACAAAAATAAAAATTATGGAAAAAAGCGGTGCAGGAATAAAAGAAAGAAGAAAATAGTCTGGCAGACAATTTCACTTATTAAGGCTGCTTAACATGCCTCATAATTTTTCACTTATACAAAACTAACAATAGCAACAACAAACAAATTGCTAACAATAATAATAATAAAAATAAGGAAATAATAGAAACAGCAGCAACAACAAAAAATTATTTGGTATTTTAACCAAATACCAGAATACTTTAATATTTAGAAAATATGCTTTTTTTTATGAATAAATAAAAGTACAAAAAGTCATTAAAAAAAAAAAACCAAATGAAAACATTTTCTAGCAATCAAAGCCGACTTTCAAGTACCCTACATAAACTTGCATATGACTCTAAAAGGTAAAATTTTTTATCTTTCAAGAAACTAAATTTTCCTAAGATCTGATAAGTGGCTCGTATGATAAAGATTCCAAACCCATGAAACGATTTGGAGCAAATTTCACAGACTTAAGTAGTACATTAAATAACAACAGTCCACAATTTTTCATATATGGACTCTGGGCTAATTAGAGTTTGGGAAAGAAGTTAAAAAAATTATACGATTTTATTCAAATTTATACCCAGTTGATTTTGGATTATTGAACAAATTTCATTAATATCTCTCTAAAATTTTTGGCTATAATTTGAGAATAAGTTTACATAGACAGTTAGAAAAATGGTTAGATAGAATTTTAAATGATTTAGATACCGATTTTAAAGAGATCGGTATAAAAAATATCGGAACTTTCTTAAATTTTTTAGATATTTCAAACATCTGCCTAAACTTATAATATCACAATAAATGTAGAGCGGTAAAAGTAACAGAAATATTATCCTGTTATCTCTCTCTCTCTCTCTGCCTCTCTCTCTCTCTCTCTCTCTTTATTTCTTGCACATCATTTTATCTAAGAGAAAAAAGTATGATTTTAATAAAATAAGTGAAAATAAATAGATCAAAAAAAAGTGGCCATTGCCAGTCTAAACTAAACTAACTTAACTTTTACATTTGGAAATAAATTTCTACATTTTGCACCTTTTTTTTTTTTTTTTTTTTTTCTTAAATCTTACACTCCTACCTTTACAGCTTTCGCCCTCCATGAAAAATGCCATAGCGCATTATTATTATTTTTATATTAATTTGTTATTATTGTTGTTCTTTTTTCTTGTATAAAGCAAACTTTCATGGATGCCACCACCTCCGGTACACATTTTCTTGTTTTTGTGTCAGGCATTAAAAGTTCAAATGTTAATAATTTTTTGTTTTGGTGACATCATCAAAAGATTGAAAAATATCCGCATATTATTCAATGTTTATAAATGATGTTTTATGTACCATGTTTATATTGTTGTTGGCTTCTTCCTTGTTATTGTTACATTAAAAATATTAAAAGCTTTAAAATCAAGCATAACTGAAATAAACGTGAATAAAATAAGAAAATAAAAAATTGTCTTTTTCTCCTTTTGGCTCTGTTTCATTTTTTTTTTCCTTTTTTCTTTTTTTTTTTTTTTTGTCTATTCAGATGTAAATGACAAAACTAAATTCACTTTAAAATATAATCCATTATTTCTTTTGTTGGGTCTAGTGCAATTGTATTATGCAATAATATAAATAATATTAAATAAGTAAATAAAAATAAACAATTGTTATAATTTAATTTTGTTTTATATTTTTTTTTTGATTTAATAGCCATTTAAATGCAGTCTGATTTAGACCTAAATTTCGAACATTAAATTTTTTACAATACTTTAAATATTTCAAAGGCATTTAAAGCGTCTTATAAAATTGTGTTTGTTTCAGCTTTAACTCTTGAATGACCTACATTAGATTTGTTAGATGAGCAAAAGTCCAAAATAAATTTATATGGATAGGCAAGTAGCCAGCCAGTACAGCCAGTACAGCCAGTACAGACAGGCAAGCTTAAATCGAATCAGAAACTAACACTGAGTTGATCACTGTAAACAAGGTTGGACCTCAGCCTCTTTAGCTCCTTTTAGATATTAAAAATATCTTCAAAAATCTCCCATACCTTGGTCGCCAAGTAATAGTTGGGTAATTAACTGATCTCAATTTAAATTTAGGCGATTAATTAGTTATTTTCAATTTGTAAACTTCTTAGATACCTTTTTTTCATATATAAAATTTTATTTAAATAACAAAAAAAAAAAAAACTACAAAATTTTCCCTTTATCTATAAAAGTGCAATTTGTGATTGTAGGATAAACAGCATTGTAAATTGTTAGGCCTTCATCTAAATAATTTATCTATTTTACCTCAATTGATTTTAAGAAAAAGTTACCATTTTAACTTTTATTATTTATATAAATTTTTTTTCCTTGCATTCTATTTAAATGATTATAAATTACGTGCAAATATAAGATCACTTATCGATAGCTTTTTTTTTTTTATCATGAAACTGAAGTAAGAAAAAAAACCAACGATGAATAAAACTAAAATCAATTTTTTTTTTTAAGTATGTATTTTTTATAATAATATATCACTATGATGGAAATGCCATACAAAATGAATTTTTCTGCCATTTATTCACAATATCATTTCATGGTTCTTTTTACAGATATATACAGATTTATGTATAACATGGTGCACGTTGAAATTCGATAATCATTTAAAGATAAAACTATGAAATTACAAAATAATAATTGATTAAGGTTCACACCTAAATAATTGACTGGCTTTTTGGTCTTTTCCATTTTCCGTTATATCTTTCGATTTCATTTTTCGATATTCTATTTCTCCTATTTTTTTTCTGATACCCCCCAAAGATGCAAGGAGTTTTTAAAAATGTTTTTTTGCCACAGCCAAATGATAAGATCAAAAACGCTTTAAAGTACAACTTTACAATTTGAATCGATTTAGCCATGCCTAGTTCTCTAGGTGTTAGTCCAATGTCTAATTTTTAAATTTGAAAATTTTAGCATAAGCATTAGACAGTCTCTTGCGGGCTGTTTGATATTGCAAATCAATCAAATCGTTTAACAGACACGCCCACAAAGCAGTTTAATCTTTGTATAAGTTTAATTCTTTAAGCCAATGCTTAGGACTCTTTTTCCAATGTCTAATTTTTAAATGTGTATATATCCACTTCAAATTTTACTAGAAGCAGAAAGAAAGTGCCTTGCAGGCAGTTTAGGACTTAGGACTTTTTCTGTTCATTAGTCATCAGTTGCCGAATATAACATTTGGAAAATATAAGCATAAATTCTAGCTCTTTTTAAAAATGGGAAAATATCGGTTTTGTCCGTTAGACATAATGCCATATCTACATGGTCGGTACTCAAGATTCCAACTCAATCTATAAATTTTTTTTAGAGTTTTTTTTTTTTTTTTTGTTTATTATTTGTACAATACAAATCAAATCTAGCCATTAAATTATATTGTTGTAGAAATCATGATGCTTTATATTTCAAACCCTTATCCATGGTAGTTTGTATGATTCCCACGTTGTCCATCAGCTGAAGTGTTAAGTGTAAATTATTGTGAAAAGAAAGACAAAACAAAACATAACGAAAAATACAATAAAAGGCAATCTCATTAGTTTTCTAGATTAACACAACAAAACAGACTAACTAGATGCTAAAATTTCTTAGTTGGACACATACACGCACATAAAATCCCATTCTATATACATATGATTTATTTGTCTGTCTGTCTGTCTCTCTGCCTTCTTATCTATCTATCTGTCTGTCTATAATTTGAAAGCATAAAATCTAAGAAATCAATTCAAATTTTTTATGATTTAGCAGCATAAAGGAAGCATTTAGTTTATTTTCCATGTGAACATGAAAAAGGAAATAAAAAACACAGAGAACTATTTTTCAGATATAGCAGGAAAAATGGAAATGAAAAAGAAAGGAAGAAGGGCAGACAAAAATGAACAAAGCCATTTAAGAAAACTTAAGCCAACTAAAAGAAATAAAAAAAAAAATAAAGAAAGAAAAATCTGAAAATTATTAAAGCTAGAGATTTAACACCTTCATGCAAGTAGTTGAATTTTAATGTCATAATAATAAGTATTGCTTGATGCTAAACCGCAACTAAACATGGCCATATTAGTTATTATGATTTTCAAAAAATAAGCAAAAAAAAATAAGGCAGAAAAATAAAAATAACCATAAGCAACAAGAATAAGCATAATAATAATAACAATGATAATAATGATAATGATAATGATAATGATAATGATAATGATAATGATAATGATAATGATAATGATAATGATAATGATAATGATAATGATAATGATAATAATAATAATAATAAGGATAGCAAAATTAATATAAAAGAATCAACAAATGAAATTCTGAAACTCCATTGGAAGTGGCCCTTAAAGTACCCTACACCTTTTTACTTAATGTTCGCTCTAAAGTTTGCTCTAAAAGAGCAGCAAGGCATCTGAAAAATCAAGCCATCTGATATAAAATTTTATTAGACTTATTTAATGTGATTTCCCTTAAAAAATTTTATATAAAATTGTATCATCTTATTGTTTCAGAATAACCTAATGCTTGGAGAGTATTTATAAGAGCTAACCCACCTGATCCATTTGTAATTTTTTAATCTTAAAATAAAACCAGTCCAAATTAATCCATTTTTAAAATTGCAAGCTTGTAATTTAATAAAAAAATATTTGAAAAGGCCAATAACTTGGAAAATGATTCGCTTGGGGGTTCTACAAAAATTTGTAGAAAAAAATGATAAAGAGAAAAAATTTTAAAAATGAAAGAGAAATATAGTTTATTTAAATTCAAAATAGAGAAAGCTGGACTTGATTTGCCAGCTTTTTATTTGAATTCGCAATTGCAAATTTCCGATTTAAGTTTCCTTTAAAAAAGTTCAATTCAAAGTGTATTATAAAATTTGCCAAATAGAAAATGATAAACACAACAAACATTTTGTTATGGCAGCTTTCCTTTTGATTCAGCTCTCTTCCAAAAGAAACTCTTCCAATAAAACACATTTTAAATAAATTACCGAAATTCTTCTTTAGACTTTAGAAATATGCTTTTCCTTTAAATCACTTAAAATTATACAATGAAATTTTGCTGTAGACAAAGAAAAAATAAATAAAAATAAAACGATTGTAGAATTTTTGTGGGGGGCTGCAAAATAATAGATAAAAATCATGTTTTCTTTTATTGTTGCTGTTGTAGGCATTTTATTGTTGCTGTTATTATGCCAGTCTCTTAATGTAACCATGAAAACTAAGAAATGATAAATAGCGTAAGAACAGTGAGACAAATGAATCAAAAAAGAAAAAGCAATCAAAAAAAAAAGCATCAATCGAAGAGGTGAAGAGAAAAAGTTGAAAAAGCACCAAAAGATAATGCAACAGCATCATCATCATTGTAATCAAATCAACACCTTTTTGTTATGGATTGTTTCGTTTTGTTTCATTTGGTTTGGAGTTTTTTTTTTTTTTTTTTAGTTGGCGTTGAAGCTCAATTTGTAGTTGTAGTTGTAGTTGTAGTTGTAGTTGAAGTTAAAGTTTAGGGTTTCTGGTTTGTGGTGGGTTAGGAGCTGGCATTGCTGGGTTACAAGAAAAAAAAAAAACCACAAAACTTTATTATGCACGCAGGCGCAGTACATTTGCTCATGAATTTACATTATTTTTTTTTGTTTTCTCTTCTTTTCATTCTGCCTCTTATTAGCATTTACTATTCATCTGACTGTTCAATCAATATTTATTGTTATTGTTCTCATTTTAAAAAAGAGCATTAAAAAAAAAGAAATCGTATCTCTCATAAAATTGAATTGAAAATATTCTCTATAAAAGAAGAGAAAAAAGAGAAATTTATTTGTGTTCATCATGATCATTCTTGTCAGCGTATTGTATTAAAAAAAATTTTTTATGTATAGTTACGTACTTAGCGTAACATGGAATATACATGTAAAAGTGTTATGTGATATTTTGCGAAAATGTTTACAAATTTTATTTTCCTTACTTCTCTTATCATTTCTTCTCTTATGTTTTCTTTTCAGAAACAAATGTGATTGATCAATAAACACTTGTGGCATGTTATCATTATCATCATTTATTCAATAATTTTTTTGAATATAATTTGCCATACCCTTTAAACAATTTATATAGAATTATGTTGTCATTGTTTGTGTCATTATTTTGAAGTTTTTAAGTTCTGTATTTGTTGTTTGAATCATTTGCCGACTTTTTGACTATTTAAATGATTATCTTTTGGGTTATGATTATAACTAGCAAGTGCCATATGAAATTAGCTCTATTTAAAGTAAGTTTATTATTAGACTTATGGAAAAGGTTTTAAAAAATGAAGCTTTCCCCAACTTAAGAAAAAATAAGTAAATTTTATACAAATAGAAGAAAATTTGAAAATCTCAAAAGCAAATTATTTTTTCAGAGATTAATATTAGAGGCAGCCAAAAGCAAATTGGGAAAACCCTCATTTAAAAAACACTACTTTAAAAAACAATTTAAATTAAGCCTTAAGTATTAAAAAGTACAATAACAACAATAACAAAATGAAAAAACCTTATAACGTAAGTTAAGTTAAATTTTGTTACGTTAAGTGTACAGCAAATGAATACATGAAACACATTTACAACTGTTTAAATGCAATTGGCCCAAAATAATGGCCTCAAGGGTTTACAGTTGATTGATCAATTATCAGGTATAGGCTATCGGTTATTATTTGTCTATTGATTGTCTGCCTTGTATTCGTGTTAATTCATATAAAGTTAATGCATTCAAATAAAGGCCAATTTGCTAAGATTTTTTATCTAACTATATCAGCATAATCTACAACTTTAACTCTTGCAACTTTTGTGATCATTATTATCTTAGTACCGAACCCCAAAGAATGTTGAGCATAATCATTTGATTAACAGATTTCTTTATAATCTCTAAAATGTCTTTCATTAGGTTCTAGTTATGCTTGTACTTTTTCAAGCCCTTATTTCTATTTGTAAACAAAAAATAAATGAAAAAAAAACCAAAAATTAATTGATACGTTAGAAAATTTTGATAGAATTAGTAAAATCATTGAATGCATCATGCAACTGACTGAAAATCTAATAAAAAAAAAATTGATTTTTTTTTTTGGGTTCTTAAGTTTTTCTAAAGTCTAACCTCTACATTTGCATGAAATTTTTTTTTTTTTTTTTGTAAAATTGTGCCTTAAAAATTTAAGCCTCAAAAGAAGCCAAAAAATTAAACAAAAAAATCACTATTTATGAAAAAAAAATTAAAAATTATTAATTAGCTTGATTTTTATTCAACTTTCATTTCATGGTTTTTTTTTTCTTTTCCGGAAATTAGTAGAAATACTCCAAAAAGGTAACAGAAACTAAAAATCCATAAAAAAATTTGAACCGTTCAGTAAAACTATTTACAGAATTTAAGTTAATTTAAAATGTATAAATAAAATAATAAAAATTTGCTACATTATGTTTCTTCAGTTATATACCATTCCTAAGTACCTAAGAGGTACCTTAAACTGCTTCATAAATTTTTCCACCTTTTACTTCTTATTATAAATTTTATCTCTTTATTTCATCTTATTTTCTAGTTATTGATATATATATATATTTTTTTAGTTTTGCTGCCCACTTTACGTCTTATTATTATGGACAAAAATATATTGAGTTATATTGACCTGCACAATTGATATCAATCTTCTACAATCCATTATCTCATACGCGTTTAGTAGAAGAAGACAAAGACCAACGATCTTTATCAAAATTTACCGCATTATATTTGAAGTGAGAAGTGCAATTGCCTTATAAAAGTTGTGCATGAGCAATTTAAATTACAGAAAGAGGTGTACAAAAAAAAACAACAACAACAACAACAACAACAAGAAGAAGAAGAAGAAGAAGAAAAGGTATCAAAATAAATAAAGGAAGGGTATAAAAAGAAGTGCCAAAGCTAAATTGTAAGTTAAACTTTAGCACAAGTTTCATGTCTCATTATTGGCAATTTTCCACTCGCATATTCATGCCCATATATTTATAGTTATACATATTTGCTTACACCTTTGATATGCTGTAGCATCTTTGTCCATATAAAGCAATGAATGCTTCAAATATGCTGCAATCAGGGCAATTGCAATTTGTTGGCATTGCAGTTTTTATTGTTATGATTCATTTTAGTTTTTTTTTCTTTTTTATTTTTCTTTTATTTTATATAGGCAGATAACTTGTGTGGTTCTACTAAGATATAACAATTGGTGGTAAATATTTTTACCTTTACACTCAATATACCAAACACCCTGATACATACAAATATTTAGAGAATATTTACAATAGAATACAAAAAAAAATTTTATAAAATCTCATTTTGAAAGTGAAAAAAGTGCATGCATCAAAATCAAATTCATGGCATTGATGTAGGCACATTTGTGTATTTATCTGTTAGTTCTAATGGGCCTAGAAGTAACCTGAACTTTCTTCTATTACTTGAAAATGTTTAATTAAAATTTGAGTTATAAAAATTTTCATGTTAAAAATGCATTTTACTCCAGTCGGCCAATTACTGCAGAAAGCTCTTTAAATAAAATTCTATAACGTTAAATATGTTTTTACAAAAAAAAAAAAAAAAAAAAAAAAAGACGTTAAAATGAAATCAATTTTAAATAAATGTTAGCAAATCTAAAAAATTAAATTAGAATTTTGCATTTAAGAAAAATCAAATAAATATCAAGCATAAGCTTAACTTTTCTATCATCTAATAAAGTTTACATTTTACATAAATATTTCAATAAATTATAGATTAATTTATTTGAATTATAAAGTATTTAAAAGTAAAGACAATATTTGCTTAATCATGCCCCATGAAATTATTCTGCAACAACAACACTTCACTTCAATCTTCAAATTTCATTAAAATGAATTAATTTATTTTGTTTGTATTAAAATTATTATTATTATTATTATTATTATTATTATTATTATTGTTGTTGTTATTGCTTTTATTACTAATTAATTCAATTAACTAATGATTTTCCTTTATTATTTAATCATGATTTATGTACTTTGATTCAACTAACCAAACCATTAAGCCATTTTTATTTTATCAAAGTCATATTTCAATATGCATTAACATTATTTTGCCATAAACGCTAGAGAATCTCTCATTTTTTTCAAACTTTTTAACTTTTTGTTAAATTTGGCATATTTTTTTCTTATTTAATACAGTTATTTATACCGTGCATTATTCATGATGTAGAAAAGTAACTTTTATGTTTATGTATTGATCAGTAGTCTGCCCAAGATTTGTAATATCAAGTTTAAGTTACATGCCATGGACGAATTCTTGTGAAAAAAAAAAACGCTTTTAAGCGGCTTTAAAATTTCACAAAACTTTAAAAGATTTTAAGGCAAATTGTTACAGAGCCCTAGAAGAATATATTTGCTTCTAAGATTTGTATGCTTTAAATTACTTGCCTTTTAAAAGTTATTTTATATTTATTAAGAAATTTGAATCAATTTATTTGACCAACAAAGAAATTGTCTAAATTTCATATCACATATATTTATTTCTTTTATGAAAGTTTTTCCATCTCTATCAAAATTCGCTATTCAGAGACTTTTATAGCGCCATAATATTTTTTTATGCAACTTGCAATTTAAAGTTCCTGCCTTAAAAATATGCTTCTTCAAAATACAGAATGATTTAAGTCTATTTCGAAAATTTTTTTTTTCAAATTTTTTTTTTTCACTATTTTTATTTATGATATTTAATTATTTTGGCTGAAATTTTCTCTTTGCACACTTTTTTATTATAGAACATTTAATTTAAGTTTGCCCATATAATAGACAGACATTTAACAGTGGTAAACGGCACTTTTTAATCGGCTATAACCTTTAAAAATTTTTCTTCATTTATTTTTCGATTAAATTTTTTTCTTTGTACTCCTTCTATTTACATATTTTCATTTTAAGCGTTACTTATTTATTTATTTATTTATTTATGATTATACATAAAATTAATTAACAATTATTACAACATATTTACATGGGTTAAAAGAAAAAGAAGAAGAAAAAGTAGAAGAAGAAGAACAAGATATATAATTTACAAGGGGAACTTTTTAAAAGAGAATTTTAATATAATAAAATAAATGAGCATAAAAATACAAACCTATAAAATATTCAAACTTTTAAGAAATTAATTGATTTTATTAATTTTTTTTTTTTGATGGAGTAAGAAAAACAAAAAAAACATTTATTTTCTATAATTTTGAAAATTCAAGAAAAGAAACAAATTAAATAAAAAATAGAAAATTCAAAAAAAAAATTTGTTTAACTTGCACTAATTTTTGTTTTAAATTTTTTTTTTACAAAAAAAAAATTAATTTTTCTTTTTTTCTTTTGTTTGTATTTGATTTTCAATCTCTTTGAGATTCATTATAAAAAAAAAATTCTTTTACAAAAAAATTATTTATAAAATTACAAAAAATGTTAAGATTTTTGGTATAATTGTGCACAAGTAGGTCTTATTTTTTTTGAAAAAAAAAAACTTTCAATTGAAAATTTGCTCTTAGGTTTTTTTTTTAGTTTGAAACAAAATATTTTTGGCTTAATTTTTTACAAAATTTTTTTTTTTATTTTACTTACTTTTGAAAATTCTAACCAAAATTAATTTTATTTATATATGAAAAAATATCTCGTAATTTTTTAAATATTTTTAATTAATTTTTAATTATATTTGAGCAAAATTGACTAAAAAAGAATTCAGTTTTTTTTTTGTGTTTTTGTAAAATTGTGCCTTAAAATTTGAGTCCCAAAAGAAGCCAAAAAAATACAACAAAAAATCATTATTTATGAAAAAAAATTAAAAATTATTAATTAGCTTGATTTTTATTCAACTTTCATTTAATGGTTTTTTTTTCTTTTCCGGAAATTAGAATAAATTAGTAGAAATACTCCAAAAAGGTAACAGAAACTAAAAATCCATAAAAAATTTGAACAGTTCAGTAAAACTATTTACAGAATTTCAAGTAATTTAAAATTTTCAAATTTTAAAATAAATTTAACTAAAAACTATTTACATACCTCTAAGAGATTTCTTTTATTGTGCGTGTGTTTTGGTTTGTTTTTTTTTTTTTTTTAAATTAATTTTCTTCAATTTCTTTCAAGGAAATTGAAAAAGATTTTCTCTTTTTTTTTTTCTTATTTTTGTTTTCTTTTTTTTTTCCTTTTTTTTTTTATTTTCACATTTTTTTTTATAAATTTTTTTTTCCATTTAATTAATAATTGTCTAAAGAATTTACACTACTTGACATCCACAATGAGAGGAACTTCACTGATATCAATTAAATTTGATGGTGTCTCAGTTGAACGTTCATTCAGCTGACGTTGTTGTTCTCGTTTCAATTCAGCAGCAGCAGTTGTTATACTTGTTGTTATACTTGTTGTACTTGTTGTAGAAATAGCAGCCTTAGCTGCAGCAGCAACAGCAACAGCAGCAGATGTAATTGATGTTGATATAGATGATAAGAGAGAGGCCGTTGATGTAGAATTATTCGATGTGCAAGATGAAGCTGACGATAAGGCGGCAGCAACTTTTTGTTCATCGCTGGTATCATTCGTTAATTCTAAATCACTATTATCGGCTAATAAAGCGTATCGTTGTTGATGTTGTTGTAAACATTGATTAGCATTGACAGCAGCAGCAGCCATCATCATGGCTGCATCACAATAATTTGTTAATATTGCTGAAGATGGCGGTGGCAAACCTCCTGGTGTAGCCGTTACTTGTGTAGCTACCGCTGCTGCTGCTGCATAATTTGTATTGGCCATAAATGCACTATGATAATCATTGGCAAATAAACTGGTTGCATTTAAACCGTTTACAGTTATTGGATAATGTGATGGGACACCAGTTATGCCAACATTACTGCCATTAATATTTGTTGCATAACTGGATTCATTGATATTACCATTATTAACAATAGCACCAATATCGTTCGGATTACAACTGCCAGTACCAGCAACAACAGATCCCAGATGCAATGCTGTATAATTACTATTTTCAATACCAATAACACTGCTGCCAACATTACTATAATCAGTATATGAATGTTGTTGATGCTGATGTTGATGTTGATGTTGCAGATGATGTTGCTGATGACGATGTTGCTCTTGCTGTTGATGATATTGATGTTGCTGTTGTTGTTGTTGTTGTTGTTGCTGCTGCTGCTGCTGATGATGATGATGATGATGATGATGATGTATAGTAGCAGCTGTCACAGCTGCACTAGCTACCATTGGTTGTTGACTAGCAACTGCTGCAGCAGCAGCTACGGCCGCTGCGGATGATCAAGTTGTGGTCAATTGTCTCCACATTGTGTGTCACATTGATGGTAAATACGGCCAAGAGAAACTATTACCCGACAGCAGCATATCACGTATTAATGTTTCAATAGGTGTTTTGCCGACTAGACGCACAAAAAATAATTGCTCAATTACCTTTTAATGATGGTGAAAGAAAAAAGAAGGACAATGCAATGACAAAAGTTTGTTTGTTTGTTTTTTTTGTGTCTTTTTTAATATAAATGTTCAGACCAAATTTGTTTGATTAATTTTTTTTTTGTTAATTAATTTTTCCGATTAAGTTTTATATTATTCTTTAATTAAAATTATTTTTTTAATAATTATTATTAATTATTATAATTAATTATATAATTAATTATTTTAATTGATTATTGTTATTTTTTAATTAATTATTTTTAATTAAGTTTTTTTATTATTCTTTAATTAAAATTATTTTAATTAATTATTTAATTAATAATTTTTTAATTAAGTTTTTTTATTATGCTTTAATTAAAATTATTTTTTAATTATTATTATCATTATTAATTATTTAAATTAATTATTTAATTAATTATTTTTTAATTAAGTTTTATATTATTATTTAATTAAAATTATTAAATGATTTAATTTTAATTAAAATTATCAATTAATTTTTATATTTTTAATTAATATTTGAATTTTTATTAAAATTTAATTTGTTAAATAAATTTTGTTATTATTTTTTATGTAATTTTTTTTATTTATAATTTTTAATGAAATATTTTTAATAAATTAGTTTTATTTATTTAACTTACTTGTGACGATACTGTCCTCAGTGATGGTAATCGTAAAAGTAATTTACCAAACCGTGTGGGCTGATTTGGATATTGTGTACGGCAGTATTCTTCTAAGGCGCATTGAGATTTCTCCTGTAAGGATTCTATATGCGTAACATCTGACAGACCGCATGCATCTATAACACCAAATACATAAAAAATATTTTCTATAATAAAGTTTATTGAAAAAAAATTTAAGGCAAAAAAGAAATCTTCATATAAAAATAAAATCAACACTTTCCTATTTTTTCTAAAAATTTTTGAAGTATTAGAGATACGTCTAAGTACATGCCTCTTTTACCTAAAATGATCTTAATAATTTCTATTAAAAAAAAAAAGCTAAATTTCTTTTTTTTATTTTGTAAATAATAAATTTGATCTTAACCTGTAAAATTAACTCAAATTTTTAATTATTTAGATTTTCTTAATTAATTTATATAAATTTAAATCTTATAATGTTTGAATTTGAAAATTTGAAAATTGTAACTTAAAAAAACTATTGCATAAAAAATTTTAAAAAAAAATAAGTCTAAAGCAATTCCATAGATTCCATTTTTTTTTTTAGCCTACCAATATAAATGAGTTAAGAAATTTTTCAAGTTTACACAATTTTTTTTATTTTCTTGTATTTTTTATTTTCTTGTATTTCGAATTGCCCAGCTGGCATTTAGAATAAAATTAAATTTGATGACTACATTACAAGATATTTAATAATCGATTTTGTAATAAAAAAAAATTGTTTATCTGGTTAACTTTTTCTTTGTTATTTTAAATATATTTTGAATTTTCATTTTAATAGTTAATTTGAAATTTAATATTAAAGCAGACACCAAACGTTTATTTAGCAATAAATAAATGCGACACAATAACAATAACAACAACAGCAAGAGCAACATGAGCAACAAAAATAATAATCAATAACCGCACATTTATGGTAAATTTAAGTGGACAATAATTGATAGCTGTTGTATGTTGTTATAATAAATTTTCTTTTTATTATTAGCTGTGTTGTTTTTGTTTTTTTTTTTTTTGTTTTTTGTTTTTTGTTTTTTGTTTTTCTTTTTAATGTCTCAGAATTATTACTATAAACATAAATTATAATAATTATTATATAATTGAAAGAAAATTACATTCACATGCTAAACTTTTTATAATCTTTTCATTTAATACCCTACACCAATTGTGATATACTAAATATTATAAGATTGTCTGGATATTTGTAACTAATAAAAGATTTTGAGATGGCTTTTGAGATGGACACAGAGTTAATTTTTGATTTGTTTTAAGTCCATCTAACTATTCATGCAGCCGTCTGTCCATGCCACCCCCACCCCCCGACCCCCGACCCCTGCCTCTTATGCCATCAACCTCTTGTCCATTTATATAAACTTCTTATAAAGCTCTAACATCTAGCAATTTTTGATTTATTTTGATTAGGATCGGACCATTTTTAAAAGCACTTCCCATAAAAAGTTTTTCTTCTAAAAAAATGATAATGTACGAAGAAAATTGATATTATCTAAGTGAGTTGGTCTAACTTTTTACATCCCTTGAAAATGATAATTTTACACTTTTTTTCAATTTTCACTTTTTTTCATTTTTATGATATTTATTTGATTTTAAGCTAAATGGTGTAGAGTGATATTTAAGTGTTAGCCACGATCGATTACAACATTTTTATTTATTTTTTTAATATAAAAAAAAAATAGGATGGCCAGCAAGGGAGAAAGTGAGCGTAAAACAGAAAGAACGAGAAATAAAAATGAAATGTTTAGCCATAGAAAAATTTTCTCGTATTGTTAGAAAGGCACTTGCTGTTGCTGTTGGCCAATTTTGCACATAATCAGAAAATCACAGCAGGAATATTCTACCACATAATTTTGTATGTATGAGTATTTGCCTTTTCCTTTTCCTTTTCCCTTTTCTTTTTTCTTTTTGGCTCATTTTTACCTTAAAATATCTGAGCCGTTTAGCCGTTTAAGTGAGAAGATTTAACACAATAAATTTTTCATTTTTTTTTTTTTGCTTTTTGTTTTTTTTTTTTGTTGCCCTGTTATTTAGTATTATTAACGTATATAGGAAACCAGCTGGATATTTTCTACCACATGAATATATTTAATATATATTATTTAAAAAAAATTTCTATTTTTTTTTTTTTTAATTTAAGTTAATGTTTATGCATTAGACGATTGTAATGCGGTATGTTGTTACATTAATACTTTGATATTATTGTGCGTTTTTGTGCAATCAAAACCAATAATAATAATTTAACTAAATGATACAAAATTTAATAACAATAAACATTACATTTATATACATGTATGCAGACATACATACGCATACATACGCATATGTATATGTATATAAATGTGATCTTAAGTAGTTATAGAATGGTTTTTGTCGACCACCACAGTGGTAAAAGTCTTCATAACAAAAGTCTACGATACGAATTCATTTACTCTCTAAATGGAAAATGTAGGCCTATAGAAAAGTTATAATATTGGAAAATGAATTTATTTAATTGTAACCGCATTCAAATTTGCAGTTAAATTCAAATATGAAATAGATAAATAAAAGTTCAAGACGAATGTGCTCGACTCTTAAGCAGCCTACATCTTAATTAGTTCAATCGATTTAAAAAATAAAAATAAAAAACTGAACTAGATAAAGTGCCAGTCAAGTAAGTAAAGAATTATAATTTGAAAAGATCATTTAATGGTAGTAGAGTTAAAAAAAAAATTGAAGCGATCTGTAACAAATTTGTTGCATACCTTTAGTATGATTCCCCATTTAAAATTGTTAATATTTTTTCATGGCAGGACGTACTGTCCCATTTTGTCTGTATTCATATCTAAATAATTTTGGTCTTAAGCACTTTCAAGGATGCCGCAACATTCAATACAAGAGAGACCAGAAAAGCCTGACTCGATTCAATTAATTTGCTAAAATATTTTGGAGGCCTCAAGCCACCAAACAAAGTACAAAAACTGATAGCAGATATAATGAAAGATTAGTCGATTATGCAATATCTGGTATTGAAATTTAAAAAAATTTAATTTGTTCAACAAATGCAAAATAAATTTTTCGAAATGATTACTGGATTAGTAATCATTTCTTATCTTAATATTATTAAAAAAAATTTTCCAAAGACATGGATTAAATGGACTTTTACAAAGAGAGACTAGAGTAAAGTCTCAAAGTAAGCAAAGTATACTTTTAGGCAAAGATCATTTCAAAATCACTAATTTCCTCTCTTGGGAAATACGAAAATTTTCACATAAAAAAAAATTTTTTTTTTCTTTTTTGGTTTAATCCATAAATCGCTAAAAATTTTTACAATTATCCAATTTTCAAAAAACTGAGTTTATCATAATAATGAAAAAGCCTCAAATCTATTATGCCAATTAAATTGTTACAAACATTAAAGCAAATTTAATTTACTACATTCAATTAATGAACAAATTATGAAAAAAAAAAAAAATAATTTAAAAATGCGCATGCGTTATTTATATGAAAGTTATAAGCCAATCATGCAACGCATAACACTCCCTATAAATTATTTAGTTTATTATAAAATGAATGCAATATCTCGTTATAACTTTCATATAGATTTTACCCATTTCTATGGCATGCAGTGGTAACCACTGCATTTGATTTTACAAAATGTACAAAATGTACAAAATGTACAAAATGATTATTGAATGATTGCATAATGTAACGGTGCAATAAGTGAAATATGTTAAACTCAATTAAGATTATTTATTAAATACACTAAACCACATTTCCTATTAAAAACTTTTATTAAATTTATAAAATGTATGAAATCAAGTGTTATTTAGGCAAAGCAAATTGTTACGATACCAAACTAAATTTGAATGCATTAATAATTTTGAAACATAAAATGTGTAGATGACATTTATTGATTATTGGCAGAATTGAAGCATAAAAGAAGCAATTTATTTCTTTACAAAAAAGCTGGCTAACTTTAAAATAAAAAAAAATTGGCAGAAGGCAAAACTACAGATATTTCAATGACAAAGGTTTTTTTTTTTGCATAGAATATGAAAGAAAACCAAAAATGAAAAATTTAAGGAAAATTTACTGAGACTTAGTAAAAGAATCTCAAGTCTGCCCATAATTTACACGAATTTCAAAATATCCATGACAATAAAGAATGAACTAAATTTTGAACTATTGCCCACGTAATAGAAATAAGTGAATAAAATATGTGAATTGAAAGTTTTTGATTTAAATTGCACTACGAAAATTGGACGGTATTGTAGTGTGAGAAGCCGGGCCGCAGAATTAAAATTAACTGAAGAGTTGAATATAAGAGAGATTTATAAAAGTTTTGATTTATATCAAACGAATGAAACTTCAAAAAAAAAAATCAAAAAATTTTTTAAGGGCCGTACAACAAGCCTGGCCATTTAGCAAGTTCTAGGAAAATATCATAAAAAAAGAAGCACTGTAATCAGGGCAGACATACTTAAAAATGAATTATAAATTTATGAGAACTTAATTTATGCTCTAAACGATGGCTCTATTTCAATTTCAATTCCCTCTAATAAGCCTAATAAGCGTTCAATTAAGCCGAAGGAACTTAACATAATTTAGAATAGTTTTAATTTTTTGTTTTTGTTATTTAACTTTAATAAATTATGAAATTAATATCCAATAAAGGAAAGTTCAATAAAGTTACATATATATATTTTTTTTTTGGTTATTATTTTGGGGCATATTATAAGTCAATCAAAACAATTGAATCAGATATTTAAAATTAGTTTTTTTTAAAAAAAAAGTTAAATATAATTTAAGGTTTTTTTTTTCCTTGGAAACGATTTTACTTTTTGAAAATTGACCCAAAGAATCGTGATAATCTTAATATCATATGTACATGACTCTCTCTCTCTCTCTCTCTCTCTTTTTCTTTCTCTTTCTCTCTCTATCTCTCTCTCTCTCTCTCTCTGTCTCCCCTACAGTCATATTTTTATTATAACATAAGTACATTTATCATTATTTATCAATATCTTAACATATAAATAATATAAATTTTTATAAAGTTTTTTCCTAACATTTTGTTTAAGTGTTTTCTTCTTCCTTTTGCATTTTTTTTTTTTTTTGTTATTATTCATACATTATGCCATAAACGTTATTTGATATTAATGCATTATTTTAAACGTGATTTAAAATTTTCGTCATATTTGTATATAAATGTATATGTATACACACACACACACACACACACACACACACACACACACACACATACACACATACAAGTCATAAATAAATTTTATTTTTAATACTCACCACATAAAAATATAAAAGCACATGCCTTACATTACGTTAGAACTTTTAATATTAAACCCTAAAAAATTAATCAAATTGAACATTTTTTGAAACAACAAACACTACAAATAACTTTGTTTAGAATTTCTTGGAAATTTTTTTAAAACTAATCTAAATTCAAATGTATTTTAAACATGACTTGCCTTAACTACTAAATGCAATAAATTATCTTTTCAATTGCCGATCAATTAGCGGCCAATATGTTACGTTTATTTTGAAAAAAAAAAAATGTATAACATTTGCTATTAAGTTTGGTATTAACCTTATTTGTTATATAAATATCGATTTCTATGGAGTCAACTAGATCAAGTAATAGTTGCCTTGTAATAAGTTGTGCAAAAAATCCAACACCAAAATGCCAATTCCATATAAATATTAATGCAATTTTATTTCGATTCCATTCCAACTTCATTCTAATTTCATTTCAAGTCTATTCTAAATTCAAAACCAATTTTATTAAAATTCCATTCCACTTCAAAATTAAGCAACACTTTAATTGAGTATCTCATAATTTTTGTAATCACATCTCAAAAGGATTAAATATTTTTTTTTTTTACATATTTTGAATTTGCAATATTGAGGATGTTTTTCCAAACCACATTTGATTTTCATATTTACTTGAATTTTCAATAAATTTTTCTTATTCTTCTATTTTTCTATCTTTTCTATTCATTTACATTTTTTGTTTTTTCTTTTTTTTTTTTTTAATTTGTTTTTTTTTTTTTTGATTTTTTTATTTTTTTTTTTGTTTCTAATGGAAGCATTGCTGGAAAATACATTAACCATGAAAAATTGTGGAAAACCTTCTAAGGTCGTACGTAGGTAGAAAGCAACAATAATAATAAAACAATAAAATCAAATCGTAACTAAAAAGAGGCATAAAAAATGGCAAAGCCACGAGAAACTGCTGCTACAATTTATAAACACTCAAAAACGATTTAACCTTTTCTACACCATCATATTTTCTCTGGTTGTATATTGTCAAGAGAAACAAAAAAAAACAAAAAAAAAAAAAAAAAAAACAACAAAAAAACAACAACAACAACGAAAGAAACAGAAACAACTTGAGCAATTTTTTAAGCCAGAATGAACTTTTTATATTCAAAGACCAAAATAATAATAATAATAATAATAATAATAATAATAATGAAATACTCAACAAACAAAAACAAAAAAAAGAAGGAAATTTAGAAAAAACGTTTTTTGTTAAACAAAACAAAAAGAAACAAGCCAAAAAGGAAATAGAAAAAATATGTACAAGGAATAAAAAATATTGGGAAAAATCTCAATAAAAATACTTTTTTTTTACAGTTGTTGCCCTTTGTTGAAGGTAGCCTCGTCGTCTGCTTCTTCTTCTTCTTCTTCTTCTTTTACTCCTTTGTTTTCTTATTCCTGGTGTTATTGTTATAGTTATTATTGTTGTCGCTATTGCTGTTGTTCTCGCTGTTGTTGTTGTTATTGTTGTTGTTGTTATTGTTGTTGTTATTGTTGTTATTGTTAACAAAATCAAACTAAACCAAAACTAAAGTGCATAATTTTACTTTTTTTTTGTAGTTTATTTAAAGCGGTCATAGAGAGAATACGTGTAACAATATGTGTGTTATTTCTTAATATTATTATTATTATTGTTATTGTTAGTAATGTTGTTGTTAGCACTGTTATTATTATTGTTATTGTTATTGTTATTGTTATTGTTATTGTTATTGTTATTGTTATTGTTATTGTTATTGTTATTGTTATTGTTATTGTATTTGATACTTCTGTTATTGCTTTAAATGCATTTACGGTCATTATGCATTTAAGACATGCGGTCACGATCTTTCTACAAAATAGGCACACACACACACACACACACACACACACACACACACACACACACACACACACACACACACACACACACACACACACACACACACACACACACACACACACACACACACACACACACACACACACACACACACACACAAACACAAACACATAAAACAGATAAGGTTAAAAAAGAAGAAGAAGAAGAAGAAGAAGAATAGTAATAAAAAGAAGACGATGACGAATAAGGCAAGAAATTGTACCTCAAAAAAAAAAAACAAAAAAAAGAAAAAGAAAAACCAAAAAATAATTTGAAAAAAAAATTAAATTAAAAGTTACACAAAACCTTTTAGAAGTTATCATCCATTCACTCAAACCCATATAAATACATGAAAAGATGCTGCTTTCCTTGCTTTACTTTACACTTTAGTTTGCCTTAACTTTATTGGACTTTATTTTGTTTCGTTTTGCTTTAAACTTAAATCAAATCTCAAGTCACTGCTTATTCAAGTAAATCATAAACTAAAATTACATATATGTATGTGTGTGTGTTTATATGTGTGTGCATTGCACTATGCATTCATTCTCTCTCAATCGTATACAAAAGTTAAACACTTGAGAAAGCTCAGTGCTTTTCGTATTAAAAACTAAAAAAGTAAAAGCAAAAAGAATTAAAACAACAAAAAAAAAAACAAATACAAGTAAGAAAATAATTTTTGACTGGAGTCATAATCTTGAATACCAACCAACCATCCTGAAAACAAAATCCTAAAATCTTTTAGTAATTTATGATTTAACTTATACAATTTTGATTAAATGTGACCGATTCTTGCGATACTTTTTAGAGGCCTTGTAAAATAGCGGCCATAATATTTATGCGTACTTTCAGCTTTCTAACTGTTTCAATTTTTAAAATTATGAACGAAAAATTATACATTTTTGCTTAAAAGAAAGCAGAACGTTATAAAAATAAATTGAAAAAACACGCAAAAAACGTTAAACGTTAAAACAAAAAAAATTTGCAAAAAGCATAATGAAACCTAAACTTAACTAAAAATTTCTAACATACACACACACATTTATGCATATTTATTTAGATGTACATTTAAACAAACATATGTTGTTCTTCATTTAACAAGAAATTTCCAAAAAAAAAAAAAAAAAAAAAAGGCAGGATCTGCAAAAGTATTTGCCATGAAGCAGCATTAGACTTCAGTCAGTCTAATAATAACAATGATTTAAAAAAAAAAAAAAAGATGAAGAAGAAGAAAGCAAAAACTAAGTAAGCTGAAATAGGAAAGATAATGATTATAATAATGATGTTGATAATGATAATGATGTATAGAAAGACACAAGTAACTATGATTATGGCTGTTAGATGCCAGGCATAAGCATAGTTATTTCAGTTGCCACATTATGGATGATTCTTCATATAAAACTTACAAAAATTCAATCACTTAACATTTATAAAATTTTAAACTTTTAAAATTATTTATTTACAACAAATTAAAATAAGTAGTATAAAAAAAAAAATTAGAAACGCTTACTTGACATCATTTCACTTATATGTCCAAATAAATTCTATATGTACAAAAATTATTAATAAAAAAAATTTTAATCTAATTTAGCAATTTTATACATTTTTGTAACAAAGATCGGAAATTTTGCAAATTTTCTTAAACAATCTCTAAAATTAAAGTCTAAACTTTTGCAAATAAATGGTGAGACAGATTGAAAGACAGACGGAGAGACATATAGAAAAATTGTCAAGCTAAAATAACAATTGTCAATCGATCTTTATGGATAAAGTTGAGTCCATCTCAAAGCCATTCTGGCTCATGCAAAATACAAAAATTATGCAGAATTTAAAAAACTTAAACTTGAGCTTTATACTTGCAATGGATGATTAAAAGCGGCTCTATCGTTCTATTGTGTTTATCATTTATGCGCACACACTTACATTTATATCTATTTTAATGTAAACTAAAACAAAATGGAAAATTCGATTTTGTGTTATTTCTACCACCCACCCCCCACAAAAAGAAAAGAAAAAAAAAATTCTCTTCCTTTTTTTTCCTCAAGAATATTTCTTTCGTTTTCTTTTTAGAAAACTTTCAAACATTTATTGAAATGAAAAAGTTCAATCTCATAATCGTTTTGTTATTCGTTTATGTTTTTTTCATGATTTCATTTTTATGATCATCACTTTTTTTTTCTAGGTACCTTATATCTCGCCTTAATATTTGTCTAACATTTAAAAGAAGGCATATTTAAAGATTTTTATAAAAGTGCATTTTTTATAAACGAAACATTCCATTTTCCATGCGGACCCGCTTCTTGTATAAATGTACAGATGTTCTTTTGGAAAGATCCATGCTCAAGACTTTTTTAAAATAAACTAGATAAATCAAGCAAATGCTTGCTTCAAATTTCATTTTTTATTTCAAATATAATACGCAATAATTATTTGTATTTAATAAAATATTGAATGTATTTTATAAATAATTTTCTTTCCCCAACAAGATCACACATCTCTCTAAATGCTTTCAGTTTCTATTTCTGTCGATATGATTTTTAATTTATCTGATGCTCCAAACAATTTTTATTACCTACATTTAAATTAAGAAAAAAATTCAAGGTATTATAAGTTTATCTAGATGTTTGTAACATCTAGAAAAGTTTAAGATGGACCCCAAGTTTTTATTACGTCAGCTTCAGAGTGTTTAGCAGTTTGTTTCTTCTATTCTTCTCATTTTTATAAAATTCCTTTTCCCAAATAAAGTTTATATATATATAAAAAAAAAAAAAACATCAGCTCTTAAAAAAAGTAAAGCAAAGTGCCAAATTTGATGCTGTACGATTTAGACTTGGTTCCCTCTCCTTATAAGAAAAAAAAACCTTAGAAATCACTCAAAATTTTCAGATTTATTTTTTTTTTCTTGACTTATCAAATTGAATGTAAAAATTTTCAAAATACATTTTTCACTTGATTCTACAGTGGCAAATTCAAAGCCCATTGCCCAGATACATTTGTTTCGGCATTGGGTACTCAAAATGCTGGTTCGCTTCTTTTACTTTTTTGCTTTTTCTTTTGTTCTTAGATTTGGTGTACATGAAGCATGAAATTACTAAAATTACTATCAGTTGTTGTTTTTTTTTGGGTTTTTTTTTTTTTTTGGAATTTTCCAATAACTAAATAACTGGCTTCTCTGTATATCAATATATCAATTTATGAATTGAATGTTTTAATGGGGAAAATGTTTACCTTAATGATACTAACGTGATATTTTCTTAATGTCAATATAAAATGTTGACGGTTGCTAAAACTGTGAAGACAGTTACATGTATTTAACCAAAAAAAAAAAAAAAAAAAAAAAAAAAAAAAAAACAAGAAAAAATCATCTAAAACTTTGAAACTAAAAGTCAATATAGCAAATAAAATAAATCGAGAAAAGCCAAAAAAATTTTAAAGTTTTAGTAAACAAGAGGAAAAATGCAAGAAACGGCAGGAGGTCAATTCTTGATTATTCATCATGTAAACCAGATATTTTGATACAACTGGCAAATTGTTATGAATGGATAATCGAAATAATGGCATCAATTGGTCAACTGAACAAAAATTTTTATTTTCAGCTCATAATCTTATCCTGATGACGTTAAGTATATTTAATGGGAAATGAAAGCAATTGGCTTTCAGAGTGCCAGAGAAACCAAGGAAGTATATCGATAAAGAGAACAATGGATAATAAAGTAAATAAAAAAAGTTATATAAATGTTACTAAAAAGTTTGTATGCTGTTAATTTAATATGTGAAAAGAATGTTGGTGTTTTTGCTCATTTGAAGTGTAATCTAAAGTGTCATCATAGCAAAACATTATCACTTAAGTAAATGTTTAAACACAACAACGTAATTTCTTATTATTAAATAATTGTACAAAAAATATAAAAAATATGTTAAAATATTTAAATGTTAATTGTTACCAAATAAAAAAAAAAAAGCAGTTTTATTGTGAAGTCTTAATAAACCCAAAAATTTAATCTTATGAGGACGTTGAACTAAGCGTAACATCTTTAATATTCAATTAACTGGACTTTAATATATTTTCAAATTTTTTACTGAACCACTTCAATTTAGAGATATTGGAAATCATTTTTAACATTAATCGTAATTCAAATTGTCCGTTGTAAAGTAAAATTTTTTTGGCAAGCACATAAAATTAAGTAAAATTTTCGAGAATATGGGGACCAATAATACACCAATATGGATGCAATATTTTCAAAATTTTTGCAAAATTTAATAAGTTTCATGTCCAAGAATTTATTTGTTTTACCTTGATTTCTATTTCTCCATATTTAAGATAATAAATTATCTTTCCAAGAAAATGTAAATATCTTTTGAGGTTTTGTTCGATTGCTCTCAAGTTATCTTTTTAAGTCAAAAATTAATCTGCCATTTTTTTTTTTTATTTTACGTTGGCCTATTTTATCTAACTTATCTTACATCCATTCAGTCTACTAAAAAAAAAACTTTGCTTAGCACTGCAAAAAAATTGGCATTACATGCAAGACCCAAGTAACATATAAATTCTCATATAATTTTAATATTTAATATTAAAAAGTAAAAAAAAAAAAATTTCATGGTTGATATAATTTGTAACTATTTAGAAATTAGCAGAGTTGCCATGTACATGTTAAAATGGAAATTTATTCCATTATTAACACTTGATATTCCATTATTACTAAAGTAAGGAGCCTGGCATGTTTCAGTCAAATAAAATGCATTTTCGAAATATTCAGAAAAATTTTTTTACATTGCATTTGAACTTTATGCCATTTTTATACGTAATTTTTATCTAGGAATTCTTAGGGTTGCCCAATATGTGTTAAATAAGAACTTATTAACTCAATTTGAAATTTTTTAAGTTACTAAATCGCGAAGCAGAATTAAAAGGCGATTCCCAGTGTGATTACGATATTTAAATATTTTTATGCGTACATAAATTTTTGAATAAAAAGTTTAACTTTTTTTTATAATATTATTAAGATAAATTAGCTTAAATAAAATAAATAAATAAATAAAATAAAATAAAATAAATAAAAATTCATCTGAATATTAATATTAAAAAATAAATAAAACTAATTAAAATGTTATTTAGAGATGAATTAAGTTTGAGCCATAATTTTATTTGTTAGAAGAATTTCAAGAGTAAAAGAAAATTATACAAATCTTTTTTTTTTAATAATTTTAATAAAATGATTATAATTATTTATTTATATATGTATATTTATTTTTATATATAAACATTATTTTTTACAATTAATTAAAAAGAAGAAAGAAAGAAAGAAAGAAAGGAGGAAAGAAAAAGTTAAGTTAGAAAAGCACCATTTATTGTTCTTATCTTACTATTAAATTTTATATACAAAAAAAAAAACGAAAAAAAACAATAAATAAATAAATGAGTATGAAAAAAAAATTATAAAGAAGCTTCAATTTCTTTTAAGAGAAAATTTGGCAACTCATCTAAAAAGTGTTTGTATTAAATTGAATCCAGTAAAGAACCATGAACCTTGAATTGACTGTTGGCCAATTTAATAAGGATGATGATGATGATTACACTGATGATGATCATGATGATGATGATAATGATGATTAAATACATTGATTGTTGCTGTTATTATTTTAGATATGTGATGTGTGTTGTTTTCTATTGATAAGCGTGCGCTGTAAATGCTTGCAAAAGTAGTTTGTCTTGTGCTTAATTTTTTTTGATTTGACTTTTTTTTCCAAGTTTTTTTTTTTTTATAATTTCTTTTCTTTTTATGGCATTTAAAGGCCTAGAAGCCTCACGGGATCCTCAAAATTGATTATTTAAAAAATTATAATAAAATAAGAAAATAAAATAAAAAGATTTTTAGTGATTAGCAAAGAAATATGAAAATGAAAAAAATTTTTAATGTTTTTTTAGTTCAATTTAAAATTTTTAGTTCAATTCAGAAATTGAGTTATGTTGCTTGTATGATGCATTATATAAAAATGATTCAGCATAAACATGCAACAAAACTCAATTTCCAAAATAGAAAAATTACATAGACATAAAAATATTGTAAGTTTTTGTAGTAGTCGTGCAGAAAGTAAATAAAATCAAAAATCAATTAAAAGATAAAAAATTTAAATTTAATTCTTTATAAATATTTGTGATTAGAAATAGATAAAGAATAAGAAGAAGCATTAAACATAAGAAAAGGCAGATAGATACAAAAGAAAAACAAAAAAAAAGAATAATGCGAGAAATGAAATGAAGAAATCCATCTTCCCATCATTAAAAATAATAAGTATCCAAAAAGGAAAAATAAGAAAAACACAAGAAACCAAAGAAAGTAAAAAAAGAGTAGAAAAATAGAAAATTAACTGAAAAATCTAAAAACTTCAAAATTATAATTCCAATGATTAAATTAACTATAGTTACAATAACAACTACAAAATAAAAGCCATTAAGAACGAAATAATGAAAAACGAAAGAATGAGAGAACGTAAAATGAGAAAACAAATTTTAATATTTTACGAAAGTAATGAGAGAGTTGTACCTTAACGATTGATACCGATCCAAGTTAAATCAAATGGTTTCCATTTAATGTTTTTAGTTGTTGTTATTGCTTTTATTATTATTATTACTATTATTTAACTACCGCAACCAATTTAGTATTAAGAAATAAAAAAAAAAGAGTTTAAAGAAAAAAAGTTTAAGTTGCCTGCCTGAGTGTTAGTGGATTTTGTTTTCCTTTTGCATTCACAATTTACATCAAAAATCATAAATATTGAAAAACAAAGAAAGATTTTGTTATAAAGAAAAAAAAAAGAGTTGCCAGTAATGACTCTTTTTTTTTTTATTTTCTCTATGCGATTTTACCTTTGGCTCGTTTTCAATATTTAGAATTTTTTCTATTTTACTTTTTAATTGGAAATAATTGATAAAATAAAGAAGTGTGTTTTACCAATAACTTATACATTTATTATTTGTTTAGTCGTAGAAAAACACGAATGTTTAATGTTTTTTTTTTAATGTAATTTTTTAAGTATTTACAATTTTTTGAATTTTTTAATTGTTTTTTTTTTGTAAATTAAACTTTCTATTTTTAACTTTACTAATAAATTAATTATTGATAATAATATTCTTAAAATTATATCAATAAATTATAAAGAAAATAGGCACTAAATTTTCTTCTTTTTTTTAAACGTATCAACAACAAAATTTTAAGTTTTTTTTTTAAAGTGTTACTTTGAAATTATTTATATACGTAGAATTCTTAAATAGAAAATTTACTAACTACTTATAATCATACAAAAATAATTTACAAAAGTATTCAATTTCTATACAAATATAATCACTGAGTTAATTCAATACTTTGGTTTTAATTGATTTGAAAAATTTCTACGAGAAAATGTTACAATTGCCATCTACTACTGAAACTATAAGGTGAATAACGATAATTGGGGCTACTAAAGGAGGCGGGGCCACCATTTGAATGAGCTGCTGCCGCAGCAGCGGCTGCTGCATGAGTTACACCGAATGGTGTACTATGATGGAACATATCAAAGGCCGAACCGAATGCCGAACGTGGTGGTGTTTGATAGAACATGGCTGCAGCAGCAGCAGCAGCAACAACTTGTTGTTGTTGCTGATGTTGTTGATGTTGTTGCTGCTGTTGTTGCCGTTGTTCTTGAATATGTGACTGATATTGAGTATGAGTTTGAGTTGGAGTCTGAATTTGAGTTTGAGACTGAGTATGTTGATGAGGCGAATGATACGGTGCATGGGTTACGGCGCTATTGCCATTTCTATTGCTGTTATTATTATTATTACTATTATTATTATTATTGTTATTACTAGAATTCAAAGGAGACGGAGCACTAAAATTCAGGGTTAATTGTGAATTAACTGAATTACCCAAACCACTACTATTGTTACTATTATTGTTGGCGCTTGTGTATAAAGCAGTTAATAAGTCATCATTGGGTAGATTTTTATATGATGGAGCGAAGGTACTAAATGCACTTGTCGCTGATGGTACAACACCGCCATTCCCATTCCCATTTCCATTTCCATTCCCATTCCCATTTCCATTACTAACTGTAATTTGACTATAACCTTTTAGGGGACTAGTTGTTGCATGATTTTTTTCGGTAAATGTATAAGAATTTATTCTACTTGAGATGGAAACGGACACACCTTTATCTAGATCATCTTGAGTGGCAGGGGCATTTGTTGCATGTGTTACAACCTCTACTCCAGCAACTGCTTTCATAAAGGTAGCTAAATGTAGAGCAGCAACAGAATATTGTTGCTGCTGTTGTTCTACTTCAAGTCGTGTAAATTCTTCTAAATGCTCTCTAACAATTAACATGATATCATCGATAGAAGCATGACTCTCATGAGAACGATCGGAATTATCTAATGATGAATTATGACTAGCATTTGTTGTAGTTGCAGTTGCAGTTGCAGTTGTAGTTGCAGCTGCAGTCGGAGTTGGAGTTGGAGTTGAAATTGAGTTAGAGTTTGAAATTGAGATTGAATTTGAGTTTGTTATAAGGGCAGGACATAATTTCACTGAAATTTTTGTTAGTAGTGCTGGCACATCCTTAAAAAGGATATCCAACAACTTACCGGTAGTGAAAAGGACAATCGCCTTCAGGCACGAATATTCGGGTGAGTCAACATGTAACGCTTTGAATTTCTCCACTTGTTCCTGAAAAATGCGTATATGATCCATAAACGCAACCACACGATCTGCAGCCATTGGTGAGGCATGCAAACCAGCCGCCGCTAATAACGGAGCCACATGCAATGGCATTGAACATTGACTGGCATTTAATACAAATAATTCCGACCACACCAAACGCAGCAATGCCACCTGATCTGTTACTTGTAATTCGGGAAAAAATGGTATATTTTTGGCCCATTCAACTGCCGAGAATAGTAAACGGGCCGCTAGCTCACAAATATTATCGATACCCATAATATTATTAGGTTGCATACATTGACCATAGCGGGAGGTGGGATAAGGTTCTGCTCGCAGCAACATTGATATATAGGAACTCAGGTATGTATGACCATTGAAACCCCCTACACCCGTAGGATCACCATTTGCTAACTGATATTGCCCATGAATACCCGCTAGACCAGGTTGTGTGGGTGGCACGCGACCTCTTTGAACAGCTGTAAGAAAGAATGCCAGAAGAAAAAAAAAAATTAAATTAAAACAAAAGTAAAAAAACAAAGTGACATTTAGTAAAATGTGTAACCGAAAACTTTAGGTAAACAATATGAGATGAGAGAGATGATCTATGTTTTGATTATTTTATACATTTAATTAGAATACGAATGATTTAAATATTTTGAAATAGCAATAGCATAGCTAAACAAAGCAATCAAACAAATCTTTGCAATGAACCGAACTAACCAACAACATTAGGAGAAAAAAAAAAAAAAAGAATAAAAAAATAAAAAAGAAAATCAACAGAAATACAAAACCATGGAAAATATCTAAATGTAAAACCTGATTTGTGCGTATGAAATATTCAATCATTTCGTATAATATGCCACGATAATATGCCACATTATACAATAAAAGTTGAAATGAAATCAGACAATCAGACTTCAATCTCTTTAAGCATAAATATCCATATAACTCTAAAAACTACAATAACAATGAAAAGGAAAAAAGGAAAATGGAAAAACAAAAAACGTGTCATATTGTTATGCAAAATAAAAATGAAAAGAATAAGAGAACAACCCTTGGACTGAGTGTACATTGTAAAAAAAAAGTATGTTTAAATTTTGAAGAAATTAAATATAAAATTGACAAAAGGGTTGAAGAATTGACAAACTACTTTGCTTGGTTTCAAGATATTTTACACTTTTAAGTTGTTACGTTATATCTGTTGTAAGCGGTAAACAAAACGGCATGAATCTTAAAGTCATCATCACCTAAAAATATTTAATCATAATAATCATAATAATAAGATAGAGACATAAAATGCAATCTTTTATCTTAATCTGATACGATTATGTGGCCACATAAGCACAATATAAACTGTATCAATTATTCCAAATGCCAATTCTACATATTTTCTACATATTTTTTACATATTTTTTACATATACTCTACATATACTCTACATATATATAATTGAAAAAATACTAAATAACTTAAATGGAATAAGGTGAATTTTGAAAATTTATAAGCATTTTTTAAAGATCTGTTAATTAATTCCAACCATCTAAGCAAATGGTAGGAATTAGCTCTTAAAGAAAATTACTTTTTAAAGAAAATGGTTCTGGCCGGCGAAACTTCGCTAAACATGTATATCAGATTTTTTACTAAACGAAGACTTTGTCCTTCAATTATAGAAATTTTATATTTTATTATTATACAAAAAAAAAAAAAAAAAAAAAATTATGGTTTGTTTAAAGCAGGCCGGTTTACACTTGACTGGTTGTGATCTTTGAGAATGACTGCTCTTACTGTTTTCAAATAGAAAATTTAATGTACCTTTTTGCGCTTTTGTAATGAAACGTGCTTAAGTGTTTCCCATTTAATATTAATAAATTATAATATTCTGGTAAAACACTTGTAAAATTGAATGCGATATTTAAATTGAGATTACGATAAAAGTTCAAAAAGCCAAGTGATATTTCCACCTTCTTATAAAAATTTTCGCACGTGTCTTAGAATTTTTTACGTAAAAACAAATGATATGAAAAAAAAAAAAAAGAATGAAAATGAGAAAATTAACACTTTTTTTTAAATGATTTCAAAGTTAAGGGTTAATCGATAAATATTGTAGGTTTGTTTGTTGCTCACTAAAGTTATGCTTTCTAATTTCTTTTCATATTACAGCTTTGCTTATAAAACACTTTTAAGAAAACCACAATGCATTAAGATAAGCATCGTAGTATTAAATGTGGCATGACCACAGCATCAACACTATTTTTTCATATAGAAAGCATATAGAAAATTTGTAACAATAAGGAATTAGGACACATTTCATTTAATTTCCCCTTCTCATTAGTTTAAAGAATATCAACAGAAGAGAGGTTGTATTTTTAAAGAAAGGATATGTAAAGGAAAGGAAAGAAAAGATTTATAATAAGAATAAAGATTTCCCAGGCTTTTTCCTTTAGTTTTGTTCCTATATATATTTTTTTCTTTTACTTTTTTCTTTTGGTTTAGGGATAAGTAAAACTTTAGTGGTCAGTTTAGCCTTTTAAAATAAAAGATCACTAAACTGGACATGTAACACTTTTAACAATAAGAAAATAAAAAATGAAAACTAGTTTGATATCGTAAATAACGGGTCCCATATTTTTTTTAAAATAAAAATAAATAAAAATATAAAAAAACAAAAAAAAAATCAAAGGGGAAACCAGTTCAACTGGAATTCATCTATTGTCCAGTACTTTTGTTCGAATAGCAACTTCATGTGGAAAATTTATTGTAATTATAGTGCAAAACAATGGACACAGAAATAAAATATAAATTTTTTTTTAAACTGACCATCATCATTTAAGATACATAACGTGAAAGATCTTACGTAAAATTCAATTGACCAATGCCTTAGAAAAAAAAAATAACATTTTTATATGGAAGATGCAGAACCTTTTACTATGAAGAAATTGTTTGAGACACCTTTCTAGAATAAATTTATGCTAATTCCTCTCTTTCCTCTAAATCTTTAATAATTTAAAAAAAAAACTTCTTTGCTATTAAACAAAATGTTTCATTATTTATTTATTAAATTTAAGCTGTAACTTTTCAAAGGAAAGAATAAAAATTAAGAAAAAAGAACAATCTGTAACAATAAATCAAAACCAAAACAAGAAAAAAAAATTAAAAAAAAGAAAAGAGATTAAAAATCCAGGTGTGTGTACTCCTAAAATTCAATTTAAGTCCTTCGTTTAGACACACTTGATTGTTCACGATGTACGCAACATTTAAGTGTAAAAATTATAAGCGTCTTTGGACCTTGTTAACGATTATCAAATTTTTAATTTCAATTATAAATTTTTTTAAGAGCTTTATGAAGATGATAATCAAATGATACAGAGCCATCTGAATAATTTCAGAAACAAGAGCAACTCTACAACTTTTTCAAATCTTACTTTACAAATCTGTTGTCTTGAGTTTGAAACTTTTAGACTTCTCAAAACTTAGAAATACTTCTTTGAATAATTTTATTCAAAATGTCAGATGCTTATTCTAAATAACATTTCAATTTAAATCAACTTATTAATGGGCTTATAACTTGACCAAATTTAATACAAATATTTAGTCCGTCATATAATCATTCGACATCGCCTTTCATTGAAAAATACCTACAATTTTAAAGGGTTTTTGTATAACACCTTTCTGGAATCAAAACAAAATGGTTGTATGAAAAATGACAATAAAAATAGTCCAATCTTGAATCTTTTCAATGGGTTTTGTTTTAGGGGGAGGAGGGGAAAGGGTTATCACTTAAGAGAAGTGACAATAAAAATAGTTCAATCTTGAATCTTTTCAATGGGTTTTGTTTTAGGGGGAGGGGGGAAAGGGTTATCACTTAAGAGAAGTGACAATAAAAATAGTTCAATCTTGAATCTTTTCAATGGGTTTTGTTTTAGGGGGAGGAGGGGAAAGGGTTATCACTTAAGAGAAGTGACAATAAAAATAGTTCAATCTTGAATCTTTTCAATGGGTTTTGCTTTAACTTAACAAACTTTACCTAAATCTTTTGAAAATTATGTACTCAAATATGAGATAAACAGACAGACAAGCAAATAGTTCTAAATTGTTTCAAAAGGGGTATCGAACTTCATCGATATAATAAAGCCCTTTTAATTGTTACAAACCTCAACAAAAATTTATAATATGCTTATGAAATGTGGAGTACAAAAAGTCTTGACTAAAAGAAAGTAGAATTTTTTAAAGACAAATATTAACCAACAATTGTAAAGTTTGTTATAACTGACATTTTTTCTACTTTTTTGCAAAATTTTTTGTGGTCTTTGTGCTACATTTGATTGTTTTTTTTTGCAGGTACATCGTTCTTTGTTGCATTATTGGGTTGTAACATTACAAAACAAAAGAAAATAAAAAAGAAAATGAACATAGAAATAAAATTATAAGAAAGAATTTATTTTGTTCAAATATTATGCTACTTTTGAAGTTGTTGTTGTTGTTGTTGTTGTTGTTATTTTTGTTAATGTTATTATTATTGTTGTTGAATTGATAATACATTTTATGAAGTTACCTTAAGGCAATAAATTGCCTTGTAAGCGGGATTTTCAACAACATGAGTTTAAAAAGATTTCATTGAATAAGATAAAAAAGAAATATTTTTTTTCTTATTTTGATTTTTCTTCACAGCAGATATTTCATTATTATTATTATTATTATTGTTATTGTTGTTATTGTTGTTATTGTTGTTATGTAGGTGTGTACACTAAATAAATGGAATTCATATTTTTATAAAAATAATTACCCATTTGATTTTGTCTCATATCACAAAAAATATGTTAATAATTTTTGTGGTTATAACAATAAACTAAAGAAAATTAAAATAAGCGACATAAATCAATCAATAATTAAATATTATACAATTTGAGAAATTCTTTTGGGCATTTGCTCAAACTCTAAAATAACTTTCTATTAAAAATCTTATTTGAAAAAATTCTAAAAAAAAAACTTAAATAAAAAGTAAATCTTTAAGGAATTTCTTTTTTTCAAAAGCAGCAACTTTTATAAGACCTTACAACCAATGACATAAAGTTTTTTTAAAGGCTTATCTAAAGGGGTTGTTTCATAAGTCTAAAGGACATGACCTTCACTTTTATAGAGCTCATTCAACTTGTGAAAGGGTTTTGCAATAAATCCATGGAAGCTTTATTGCCTCAATTGGATTTCAATGTGCACTTGTCATGTAAATGTTCAATAATTTTAAAGCAAAATCGATCACAAGTTTTATAAGATTTGGCTGGAAGTTTAAACCCATTACTTTACCTATTTAAGAAGTTTATTTTTATATAATATTTTTCATTTATAGTCCAAAAATCTCTAAAACAATTTTAATTAATAAATGTAACGTTAATATTCCCCTAAATTATAGACAATCAAAATTTTAGACTAAATCTAAAAAA
Organism: Melophagus ovinus; assembly: GCA_023089585.1. Lineage (NCBI taxonomy): Eukaryota > Metazoa > Arthropoda > Insecta > Diptera > Hippoboscidae > Melophagus > Melophagus ovinus. The sequence goes on from JAKKIB010000177.1 coordinate 8,084,362, forward strand.
ATGAGTTCTCAATTATTTTTTAATCTTTACAACAAGTCAAAATTTCATATAACTTTGGTGTAGTAAAAATTCTCTCCAAGCTTTATGCCAATTTCTTACAAGTAATTTATATTTGATAGAAAAAAAAAAACACAAAAAAGATAATTAAACAAAAAAAAAATAAAGAAATTAGTACGTACATTGTCCTAGTTGCCAAGTGTCACTTCCTAAAGGTCCGCAACGGATCCCTATATGTAAGACACAGACATAAGATGTATAAGAATTTTGCATTTTTCATTTTACGGTTTTTATTTTTATTTTTTATTTTTTAATATTATACATTTTTCCAAAAAAAAAAAAAAAAAATCAACAAGAACAACAACAACAAATATACATATGTCTGAAAGTATATGCCAGTGAAACTTTTTTTAAGAAAATTGACAATTTCATTCCATTTAGATTTTGCATTTGAACTTTAGTTGTGAAATGTGGAACTTGAGTAAAGTGAAGACAAATGGTTAGACAAAAAGTATAAAAGCATTTTTAAGGTTTTTTTTTTTTTTTTTTTTTTTTTTTGTAAGCGAAAAACCATCTTTTCTTTCATTAGTATGAACTAGTTTTTCAAGATTTATGACATACAATACAAAAATTTTATGATATTCCTTAAAAAAAAAAAACTCAAAATATTCCATATAAAAAAAAATTGCTACACTTTATATAACAGACATAACCTTTTCTATGTATGTATGTGTATTGCCATATGGCGATATCATTATAATTAAATGCTCAATCATTTGACCATTGATTGCATAATTCATTTAAAGCCGAATCATGCTTTACCATTTTCATTCACATAAAATTATCTATAAAATAATATAAAGTCTTGAACTCTAAACATTTTAGAGGAAATAATACCAAAAAAAAAAAAAAAAAAAAAAGAAAGAGAAAAAAAACACACACAAAAAATATATATAATAAAATAATAAAAATATAACAAAAAAAAAACAAAAAAAAACACAAAACAACAAAAACAAAGCACACCAAAAATTTTTATCAGATGATTTTGTAGGAAAAAAAAGAAGGCAAAATTCTCACGTTTAAGGAAAACTAGTTTTCTTACTTTTTTGGTCACAAAAAAAATAAAAAATAAAAATAAAGGACATAAAAAAAAAAATAACGTCCACTTTAAGAGTAACAACAAGTAAATTGTAACAAAAATTTTTTATGTTTAAAAATAAGAGGAAAAAAATCGCTTTAGTTAAAGTGTTGAGTTCTTTAGAAAGCAATTACTTTGAAAAAGGGTTAAATTTCAGTGGTTTATATTTTTTTTTCTAATGTAAGTTAATTTAACAACAACAACAAGATATTTGTAAAATTATGATATTTATAAAAAAATTACACACGTACATGTTAACAAGTGTGTTAAATAGTTGTCACGGTTTGTCATGTCAATTAAAAATCGTGATATTAATAATTCGTTAGAAGATCTCGTCAAAAAAAATTTTGTTTTGTATTTTGCTGTTGTTTTTTTCTTTTTTTTTTTGATTTGGATTTTATTTAAAATGGCCTAAGATTTCTTTTGTTAAATTTGAAAAGATTCAACTTGTCCTTATTAGAAAGTTTCTAAAAGTGATTAAAATTGAAGCAGACTTCGCTTTAAATCTAAAATACACTTTTTAAAGATTTCTAGACTAGAATTTACCCGCATTATGTGGAACATGCTTACTTTGTAAAGCAAATTTATAGCATTTTTTTTCCAAAATTGTGCCAAATTATAAAAAACTTTAGGTCTTCCCGGGGACCCATCAATAAAACAAGTATATATATTATATTCAGTCAGGGCCAACTGTTAAGTATCCTACACGATATTTTTTCGCTAACTAAATCGTTATGTGAAGTGTGATCTGATCTTAATCATAGACGACTTAGACATCAAGTATTTTTCAAAGAGCTCCAAAATTGCATTCTGTACTTTGATAACAAATTTTGCACAGACGCGTAACATACCGATGGACAGGCGGGCATAAATACTTAAATCTAAGGAGAAGGTGCTTCGATCTCAGACGCATCCACATAAACAGTAGAAGTAAGCGTATTCAAAATTAGAAAACACTTTGTTTGAACTCTTCTTTTTTCTCTTTATTCATAAAATCTAAACAAAAAATAAAAAAACTGAACCCTGAAAAGTCATCTAAACATTTTTTATGTAGTCACGAAAAAGTTCTATCGAAAAGCTATTAAAATAATGTTTCTACAGCAAATTTTTTTTTCCAAATAAATTTATTACACATTTTTCATGAATATGTCAAATAAGAAGAAGAATAAGAGTGACTTACCTTCACGCCGCATCCCCATTTTAATGCATTTACGGAAACGACAATGCTGACATTGATTACGATGATGCTGATCGATCGGGCAATTTCTCGTCCCCCGACACGAGTACGTTAAATTACGTCGTACTGAACGTTTAAAAAACGATTTACAACCTAAAAATATAAATTCCATAAAAATCCATAAAAATTTTAACAAAAATAATTTCTAACAAGAAAAATTTTAAAATTATTCTCACTCACTCTCTCTCTCTCTCTCTCTCTCTCTCTCTCTTCTCTCTCTTGTTACATTGCTTTAATTACATATTAAATTATTTTAGAAATATTGTACTGTTCATTTAATGATCAGTAAAGCTAAATCTGGGCAGAATGGCAGTTACAAAAATTCACCACCAACTGCAAATGAATTAAAATTTTTTTTTTAGCTTTTTTTAAATTAAGAAATTTAAAAAAATTGTATTACCATTTCCTTAAGATACACTTTAAGCGTGCTGCTTGTATGATGTTGCCTTTTTCTCTAAAGCAATAAAATTTTTATGGCGAAATCTTCAAAATAACTGCTAACATTAAGCTTTATGAGAAATTTAAGTTTTTAAGAATTTTAACAGCAATTGAATGAAAGGACAGACGAACGGACAAATAAATACTAAAAAAATCTAAATATAAAAACTGCTTTAAGTTTATTATGCTGCTCCAGAATCTATGTTCATGTAACATGTTCGTTTTGCCTTATGACAAAAATGAGTGTAGCCTTAAATTTTCGGTGAGTGTTTTTAAGTAATGCTTAGCATAAAGTTAGTTCATGCAACAACAACAAAACATCTTTAAAGAACAAATTTCAAATGATGCATGTTGCAAGCTAAATAACCAGACAACAAGTTACAACAACAACATATATGTTATGTTATGTTACATTATGTTACGTTATGTTACGTTATGCTACGTTATGTTACGTTAAGGCAAAAATAATACAATTACAAGTACATAAACTTTCACATGCTGACTGTTTAGTCAGACTGTAGCTTCAAGCACGTTTCTAAAGCCAGTTAAAAAAAATTGTTTCAGTAAAGTAAAGATTCACATTTATACATATGTGTGTGTGTGTGTGTGTGTGTGTGTGTATGGGTGTGTATTTTACTTTTATCATTTATAAAATGTTTGTTAACGTAAGCCAGTATTTTGACCCCATTTCTTTGTATTTGCCTCTATAAAAGCAATATCAATAATACTAATAAAAAGTCAAAAACAAAAGAAGAAAATGGAAAAAGAAAAAAAAAAGAAAACGACAACAAAAAAAATTATAAGAAAAAAAAAGAAACAAATAAACAATCGAGCAGAAACAACAAACAAACATCCTGAAATGTGAACTATAAACTAGTAAATCACTACTCTCTCTATCTCTCTCTTACAATGTTTCTCGCTTGCCATTATCATTAATGCTGCTTCTTCTGCTTTTTCTTCTTCTTCTTCTTCTTCCATATCTTCTTCTTGTTTTGGGCACTTTGCCTACTTCCACAATTCGCTTACGATATTTCAGTTTTAATGCATTTGAAAAATTTTTATAACCCTTACAATAACAATAGCAACAACAATAGCTACAATAACAATAGCAACAACAATAGCAACAATAATAAGTACAACAAAATAGTAACATAATGACTTGCATTAAATTGTATAAGTTGCACACTATCTGTTGATTGTTGGTTGACTGGTGCGATTACTGTTTACTTCTGCATCCATCTGAATGTCTGTCTGTCTTATCGGTATTTTACTGTTGCTAATACCGCTGCCGTTACTATTATACGTTGTACGCTATCTATTGTTCTTGTTATTGTACTTGCTTATTATTGTTGTTGTCTGTTGCTGTTGTTGTTGCCATTGCTCAATTTTATTATTATTATTATTATTATTATTATTGTTAGTGTTGTTCATGTTGATTCTTCTTCTTCTTCTTCTTCTTGTTATTATTATTATTCGTTTGACTTTTCTCGTTCTTCTTCTTCTTCTTCTTCTTCTTCTTATCCGTTCTTCCTGCACTATAATTGCGATATTATAAATTTATCGCATTTTTTATTTCAACAAGCCATTTTTTTAAGCAATTTTAACTAATCGTTGGTCCATCCATATCGCTGTTCTCTTAATGTTGATCCATGAAAATTTCTGATGCATATATTATAATAAAATTTAATATATCTGGCCTGTTTTCATGTAGCAACAAAGCCCATTGAAAATACGTGGAATCAGATCATTTGACCAACCATTTTTTATATAAACTTTTTGTAAAAAAGAAACATTTAAAATAGTCGATATATTTTAAGGAAAAACTTTCCTAATGCTTTAATAGAAATCTTTAATAAGTCTATTAAAATTTAAACCAAATCGATTCAATTTTTGAAACCTTTGCCATATGACGAACCTTTCATTTTTATGCGAAACTTGCAATGTCCTTTTTCTTTTTTTTTTTTTTTTGTTTTTTTGTCTGGCCTTTTTTAGGATAATAAACAAAATGATGTAGAGTATTTACAGATCGATTCGAATGGCTTAAATTGTTTGCTTTAATTTGTTTTTGGTATTTCTTAGATGATTCTCAAACTCTATTCACTGCCATCATGTCAATGGCCATGTTACACGTTTCATGACTTAACGCCCCCCATAAAATTACCTTTAATGGGTTTCAATTAATGTTAAGATATCTCTTTTGCTATCTCTTTTGCTCTTTATATATTTTTTGTCATCTATCTTTCTCTCTCTCACACTATCTCTATATTTTTTGTACCGTACAAATAATTTGACTTTTGTTTTGTTTTATCTTTTTTTTTTCCAACCAGCAATCAGTTTGTTGTTGATTTTCTTATTCTATTAAAATTCATTGTGGCGTAGTCTTCTTATGGTTTTGGCCATGTTAATCTTAGTCTCTAGTTTTAGTTAAAGATCTAAATTTTTAAAGAATATTTTTTTTTTTTTGATGTTCACTTAACTCTTCAAAAGATAAACATAATGAAAAAACAAACAACATTCACTTGAAACAACTAAAAATTTTATTGTTAATTGTGAACGACTGGAAATTACACTTTTTGTGTACAAATTTTAAATGAACGGAATCGTATAAAAATTTGTTTCAAATTTTGTGCTATTTTTACCCTTTTGCTTATATTTTCTTCAAAGATTTATCAAAAAATTTTCTTAAACGTTTTAATGGTCAGAAAAGGCCAGAAAGGTCTAATAAATTGAAAACCATGAAAATTGTTTGAGCGAAGCTACTGATCTTAAATGCCATTAGTTCTTTGACTAAAATCCAATTGGATTCAATAAAAAAGTTTGCTTAGAATGAAATCCCGAAAAATTGACTAAAATTTTTTAATAAAATGAAGGCAAATCGATTAATCAAATATCGATCGTAAAAGTAATTACAGAAATTCCATTTTGGTGGTACATAAAAATACAGTTGTGTAAAAACAGGCCAGAGCTAGAGGTAGCGCTAAAGGTAGAGCCACAAGTATAAAATTTGCTTCGGTAAACATTTACAACAACAACAACAACAACAATAATAATAATAATAATAATAATAATAATAATAATAATAATAACAATAACAATAAAGAACGACAACAAATAATTTAATTTTCAAGTGTGTTGAATTTAATGTCGCCGACATATTTAAACATGTGTATCATAAGATATTTAACCATTGAGACTAAATGGCTTTGTACCTTATGCTTTGAGATTTTCTTTCTTACAATCTATCACTTCATGTTTAACGTGTTTAAATAAATTTACGTCATGGACATGATTTCACATTAAACTTAAATACTTAAATTTCTCATTTTATTTGATATGAAATTAAAAACTCCATATATTTTCATTGCTTCTCTCTCTCTTTCTTCTTGTTTTTTTTTTTTTTTTTTTTTGGTTACTTATTAAATGTACTTAACAGATTTTATTGCCTACAATTTAGATAGATGGTAAAATGATACATAACAACTAACAACCAATTAAACAGTGACAACGAGTTAACGACCAATGAACCAGCCAACTCTCAATCAACTTAAATGTTGCATTTGCCAATTTTCCCTTATTCCATGGTACAGCAAAAATAAATGCAGAATGCCATAAGAAAATTCAAAAAAAAAAAAAATTGGCAAAATTGTGATCTGATGTTTTGTTTCAGTTACAGCAAAACTATTCAAGTGAAAGTTATATTTATTTTACTAACAAATGAAATCTAAAATCAATAAAACAATTAAGAATTTTATAGGTGGTGATGGCTGACTCTTAAATACCAGATACTACCTTGCTGAACTTGATTACAAATAAACAAAAATTGTAAATTTTTAAAAAAAAAAAAAAAAAAAAACTTGATTATACGACAAGAGTTTTTAAAAATGGATCAATCTAAACCCCATTTAGTACTTATATTTTTTATATAAAAATACAAGACAGTACCAATATTCCATTTTATCCATAAAAACTTTTATTTTGGCCATGAATTTTTAACCAAAAATTCGTTATATGAGGCATGATCTTAAAAATGATCCGGCTTTAACCGTTTTCAATATGATTTGTCCAAACTTTATAGGATTTTCGCAAAAATTAAGATCCATAACTTCATAACAAATTTATATGAGCAGGTGGACAGACACGCAGATAGACAAGCAAGCTTAAATCGAATCAGAAAATAATTCTTCTACTTTTAATTTCTATTTAACTTTAATTATAAATGAAATTTATAGCATAATTAAAATCAATTAGATTTATTCAATTTAAAATTCATTATGAGAAAATTAAAAAATTTTAATCAATTGATTTTCTTTAAAAAAAAAAAAAAAAAAGAAAAAGTACTTATATTCTTAAAAATACATTAAGCCGTACTTCTGTTAAAAATTATAAGCCTTAAATAATTAAATCTCAAAAAAGTTGTAATAGAAAGTAAAAATTTTTTTTCCCAAGCTTTTTTCTATATAAATAATACAAATATTAATAAATTGCTCAAAAATAGACATGACAATAAAACACACGAATTTTGTTTGTTAGATATTCATAAGAGAAAGGAGAAAATTACAATACAATAACAACAACAATAGCATATAATATTAATAAATATAAGAATAATAATAATAATAATAATAATAATAATAAAAAAGGCATCAAGTAAATCAAAACGCGAAATAAAAGATATAAAAAAAAAGAAGGATGGTTTAGTGTTTGCCGTTTGCAATAAAAATAAATAAATAACTAATCAAAACACTTTTTAACCAGTTTTTTAACTGTTTATACCAAGTGCTTTTTTTTTCTTTTTTGGTAAAATAAAAAATGAAATCAAATGAAAATTTAACTTAACATGATTTACCAATAGACTCTAGAGATGTTTGCAATGTTTTTGTTAAATTTTTAAAAACTTTAAATGCATCTTGGACTGAATGGACGACAATAGACAAATAGTTAAATTTAGCAAACTTCAACACAAAAACAAAGGAAATTTTGTGTATTAAATAATAAAAAAAATTTTTTTTTATAAATTCGTCCATTGAAATGGCTACACCCAGAATCCAACAACACAAAATTACTTTTTTTTAAATGACTTTAGCCTGCTTGTTCAACCAACCGCCTATTTTTGGCTTATTTTGTTAAATTTCTTAGTTTTAATTTTAGCGATTTTTTTTTTTAAAAAAAAAAAAAACACTTGAAAATAATTATGGGCCAGATCCACTTCCCACAAGGAGACCCTTATTTAGGTAAAAGGTGATATATGAAGAAAAAAAGATGAAACTATGGATTTTTTTTTTTTTAAGAAAATTCAATTACTTATTATTATTTGACTTTATGGACTAAATGTTACAAATTTGAATTAAATCGTTTCACTTTTTGAAAGCACTTTCCATACAACAAATTTTTTACCAATCACTTGAAAATCTAAAATTTTTTATTTCATTTTTTCTTTTTTTTTTTTTTTTGTTTTTTGACATCTCAAAGTTTAGGGCTTATTAGAAATGAAAATTTCTATTTGTTGTGCTTTTGTTTCTCTTTTCATTGCATTTTGTTGTATTTGTTGTCATTTGTAACTCAACTTGAGCATTTTATATAAGAGAAAAGCGTTATTATGATTTTGATGCAACCAAAAAAAAAAAACAATAACACAATATTTATCCATTTATATATAATAATGTCCGTCCATTTTATGTAATTGTAACATATGCATGTAGAGATTTAAGCATGTACAATGACTGAATATTTTTGTTTATTATGAATTTTTTATTATTGTTATCGTTCTGTTTTGTTTTCCTCTTCTTCTTTTTGTTTTTGTTCGATTTCGTTTCAGACGCTTTTTCCATTATTGAAGGCTGTGATGACGTACACATGTAATGGCTAAATTCCGGAAAAATCAAACTGGATTTTATGTAATGTAATGTATATATATATATATATATATATATATATATATATGTGTGTGTGTGTGTGTGTGTGTGTGTGTGTAAATTAAATTTCGTTTAAGTTGCCATATTATTATTTCTTCTTCTTTTGCGTTAGATTAAATATTTTGCCAAAATAGCAACAATAACAACAACAATAATAATAATAACAACAACAACTCCGACAACAACACCAACAAAAACTAATCATTAACAATACGAAATAAGAAATAATAACAAAAAGTGGGAGTATTAAGAAAAAATAAATTTTATTTAAGTGGCATTAAATCTTGACTACCCACCATTCAATCTAATGGGCGTGTCCATTTTATATAAACTTACAACTAATAAAAAAATAACAGAAAATATCATTGAAAAAACAGTGTAAGTAAAAAATTTTTTTTTATTTTATAGAGATATGGCCGATTTCTGGCACCTACGCTAAAAAATTTTTTTAGCTCATTTTGAGTTTAAAAAATTTTTTAAAATTTGATTCATCCTTTTTTTTTAATTTTTAATACTAATGAGTAAGAAAACTATAAAACTTCCAGTGCCTTTAATTTAAATTGTGCTGTAGGCCTGTTGCCAAAAACAAACAAAAGCAAAATTAACCTTTAAAACTTTTTCATATTTTTGACCTATTTAAACCCACAAACGGAGTTCTTTCTCAAACATAGTTAAATCGATTTCATATAGACTTTACATCGTTTCCTAAAAATATATCTACCTGTCAATCGTACAAATATTCATGATAAACTCATTCAATCAATCATTTTTAAATAACGCTTCATTGTGTGACCGCATCCACGGACGAACTGTACTTATATATATGAATCAGTAAAATATGAAAAGATAAATTTTTTTAGGATTTTGCCTTTACAAACTTTATCAAAAAAAAAAAAAAAAAAGAAAAGTTTTTTCTTAAGGAGAGTGGAAGGATTCCGGTGCCTTTGAAGTGAAGTGAAATTTTCATTAAAGAAATAAATGCAATTGTGCTATGCAACCGAAAACTCTATAAGCTTTCATCATATAGTTTTAGCAAATAATAGCAACAACAACAACAAGAAGAAGAAAAGCAACACTTTACCTTAAAAAAAAAAAATATACTTGACTATAAATTTTTTGTTGTTTTTATTTGATTTTTTTTTTCTTGTTATCTCTGTTTTCTTTACTAATTCTCTCTTTCTCTCTCTAACAAAACACACATACTTTAATTCTATCCTTTTCAGTTTCTTCGTCGTTTTAAATCATATTTAAATGCACTAGATACTTGAATAGAAAATTAAAGGCATAAAAATAATAAATTCATAGCGAGATAGTAAAACTTACAACGTCATCATCTAAACAACAGCAACAGTATGAAGTTGAAGAGGGATAAGATAAAAGAGACGATGAAAAAGAAGAAAATTTCTAAAAAAACAAGAACTTTAAGTATTTTTGAAATCTTTTACCATAATCAAAGCATCTGTTGCATCTTTGCCACAATAAATTCACAAACACATATGCCTATATATACATACACACACACACTTGTAAAGCAATATAACACATCACAACATTTTATCTACATCGATAGTTTTTCTTTATAAAAATAAAGCAAAAAAAAAACCGAAAAAAACCAACACAAAAAAAAAAACAAACACAAAGATTTTTCTTTCTTTGCTTTTTTCAAACGCACACACACACACACACACACACACATAGACATACGTGCAAACGTATGGAGTGATATGTTTTTTATTTCCATCCCACCCCCCCGCATTCCACAAACCACCCAAAAAAAAGTACCAATGTAAAAGAAAAACGAATTAAAAAGGCTTAACTTGAAACCAACTGAAAGAAATAGATTTTCCATGGTGATAACATTTACTGGTTAAACTTATGAAAGCCTTCAAAGAAAAGTTGAAACGAAAACAAATAAACACATAAACTTCTAAGTATAAAGTTTTATGTACATTTATGTTTTTCCCTCAACCTACACCCAACTCGTCTTCTAATCGTACTCTAAACGCATTCTCTTCGTATTCTTCGTATTCCAAACATATTTTAATCGTATTGCATTCCACTGCATTTCATTCGGGTCTACTCGGATTTTTACAAAACGTCATTCGCATTTTAAATGCGTTCCAATTGCATTCTAATAGCGCCGTATTCCTAGTCATGCTGTACTCGTAATCCACTTCGCATTCCTCTTCGTATAACTCTCTTATGCTACTTCGTATTCTAATCGTATACCACGCGTATTTCTCTTGTACTTTACTCTTATTTTAGGCATACTCTATTCTAACTTTATTTGAAAGTCTTATCGTACTTTCCCTTCGTACTTTTATCCAACTTCAAATCTGTTTAAGCCAAATCAGGCTTATAACAACTGTCAAGGCAAATAGGGTCTACATAAAAATTTTTATTAAAATAACAAAAAAAATTTTGTTTCATACTTTGACAAAGGCACTTCGAAGAGATGGAGAAAAGGACTTACAAAGTAACACTTTAAAATGTAAAGCTAAATATAAGCGACATCAAAATTGAAATTTCTATCTCAAAATCCTTATGATCCAATAGTGTAGGATCCAACTGAAAATGCATAAATTTCTGAAGAAAAAACTTTTAAATTAAGATTAAATTGAGGTAAAAATGCATGTATGCAGCACAACTATGATAACTAAAAAAACAAAAAAAAAAAAAAAAACAAAACAAAACAAACAACCATACACATTGAATAGACTAACAATAATCGTGACTGACTAACTCTATACATTGCAATATAAAGTTGTCGAGTTGCTTGAGCTACGTTTGTAATGCATTTTTTTTCTTATTATTATTATTATTATTATTATTATAATTGTTGTTGCTTTATTATTCTTTGTGCTATATGAAAAGTGTTTGCGATCATCATCATCATTATCATCATCATGATCATTATTAAACTAATCGTTATATCATCATTGTTCGTACACACACACACACACACACAGAGAGAGAGAGAGAGAGAGAGAGAGAGATATGAACACAATACCATCAACCATCAACCATGTAAAGCTCATACGGTTTGTCTGTCTGTCTGTCTGTCTGTCTGTCTGTCTGTGTGCAAAATGCTTGCTTAGCTTCAATTTAGTGTAGTCTAGTCTGGTCTAGCCTGGTTTGGTCTAGTCTACTCCAGTCATCTTTACTCCAGTCATCTTTACTCCAGTCATCTTTACCACTTAACTAAAAAGCTTTATTTATTTTTATTGTATAAACGTTTTTTATTTGTTTGAGTATCCAAAGAAATTTATTAATTATTTGCTAGAATTTCAAAAGTCCAAATGATTAATTAAGAACTAAAAAGACCATTAAAAGAAAGCGAAATGTGGCTCCTTTTTTTCTCTTTTGTATTTTTGCTTTTTTTGTAACAATTATTTCAAATTTTTTGGATGGTTTGAATTTGCATGGATTTCTCTTTTGGATTGATCAATTCAATCTCATTTAATCAAATTTAATGCTCTCAAAGCAGCATTTTCCATCTACAAACTATGATGACTGATATTATAAGCAAAAAGATACTAAATAATATTAAAAAAGTAGAAAAAGGTCAAGGGTACATATTTTTTGAAAGCTTTTCACAAACGAAAATAGCGAAGAAACTTTTTATATGCCATGAATTTCATTTTAAAAAATTTGAAGTTTCTTTTAGTTAAATAAATAAAAATTTTTTTTGCTACGTTCTACAGCTGCTGCTTATTCTTCTTCTTCTTCTTCTACTTGTCCCATTTCCTCACAACACAATTTTATTTAATTGTATAAATCGAGATGATATCGATGTATCTTATATAAATTCCGAGAGATAATCCTACATGGATCCATACCATGATAACATTGGAGTGGCTCATTATTTAGTTTGGCTGTAACGTCCACTCGAACTTTACTTTATTATGATAATGTACATCAATAGCGTAAAAAACAGAATTTTTTCAAAATCGAAAAAAATGAAAAATCGAGATCACATCGATCATCAACATCTCGATATGTCGATGATCATTTTTATAGGTAAAAAAAAATCAATTTTGGTCGAAGTGGCCTGTTAAACTTTGACTTTTTCAATCCAAAAATTTGCACACTAAAAATAATCTCTTACTAAAAATTTTAACAATTTTAAATAAATTGAATTTTTTTTTCATTTCTCTTTAAAAATTTTGACAAAAATTCTATATGATATGCCAAATTCATCAAAAGCATTCCAAGGCTACATTTAACGAATTCTGTTAAACAGTTAACAGAGCTCTGCTTTATGTTATGGTTCGGGTCTTTGCTAATAGATGAGCATTTATCCTCACGCCCTTTGTACTACTTACGGTAAATATATTTATAAATTTTTCTTGTTCCATTTATGATTATTATTATTATTATTATTATTATTATTATTATTGTTGTTGTTGTTGTTGTAACTGAATTAAAATTATTTTAATTTTAATTCTTTGTTGTCATTTGAACATGAAATTATTTTTTTGATTCAACATGTATTTTTATATTTTACATCGCTTGTGTTATAAGAAGTTATAGGTTTGTCCAGATCTTTGGAACACCAAAGTGAAATTGACATAGACCCCAGACCAGACTTTTTATAATAGCGAGCTCATTTTCTGATTTGATTTAAACCTGTCTGTCCGTCTGTTTACAAGTTACAATTTACACAATATAAAAAATAGTTTATAAAAATTTGAATGCATTTAAGACGATCTCTTTGGAAAATGCTTAAATTTGGATCATTTTTACGATCACTTACGATTATATCTTCACTTATATAACAAAGTTTTCTTACATTTTTATTAATTTGTCGTTAATAACATTAAGCAAAATAGTGTCGGGTACTTAAGAAACGGCTCCAACCAACTATAAAGTTTCTACTTTTTTTTTTTTTAAGTTAACTTTAGTTTAGTTTACACTAATCTAATTATTTCTCAACAGTGACAACATTATCATTATTATGATTATATTTTTTGTTATTATTATTGTTATTATTATTGTTACTGTTACTGATAGCAAATGCTTTAAAAAAAAAAAAAATAGAATAAGATACTAAATTTTATATTTATATAACATGCATCCATGCATGCATGTAAGTTATTATTATAATTTTGATCATATCATTAAAGATGTTTACTAGGCTGTCGCAATAGTACAACATAACACAACACAACATAATATAACATAACATAACATATACATAATACAACATAACGTAACATAATAATAATAAAAAGATCATGTAAAAATGTAAACAAAAAGTAGCGGTAAACACTAATTAAGAAGTAGCAATAAATTTATTTGTAATACCTTAACTGTACAATGCCATCTCTATGCATTAGGAATACAATGGACTTGAAATAGACTCAGAATAGACTTTGTTTATAACAATCGCTTTAGAATTATTTTCTATCTGTTTGTCCGATCGTCCAGGATTTGTCCATATAATTTTCTTATCGTATTAAATGTGGCCAATTTTATGATATTTCGATGAAATTTGATGATTTTCAAAAAAATTCTTTTATATATTTTTTTAATAAAAATTTAACTTAGGATTTCGATTTGAACTATTTTGCCAAATTATGCCAAATTTATTGCAGATTAGTTCACTTTTTTTACAGAGTCTACCACATAGCGAACTTTTTCAACTTATTCACAAACCATTCGCCCTCTAAGCAGGCCAAAGACTGTATAACCGGTTTTTCTGTACAACAGAAAAAACTTTTGCAACTCCGAAAAAGGGAAAGTCTTCAAGTCGATCTAGCTATATCATTAAAATTTCATTAAACGTAAAAATTTATACGGTAATCTTGTCATGTTAGAAGCAGAGACAAGATTGTTAAAGTTTTCAAAGTTGATCTACATTAAAATTGCTATCATAAAAGGACCAATGTACTCCCTCCTTATACTTCTTTTTTGTTTGGCCTTTCATGGCTTCTTTGCATATTGATCATTTAAAATATGGCTGGATGCTTCCATAAGTCCAAAAAAGTTATATTAGTACAATTGGGGTAATCTAAAAATCATCCTTGTGGTGGATATTTGTAATTTAGATCGAGCTAAACATGACTTACTTTACCTTCTTAGTTTCTAAATTTTTTTTCTCTGTTTTTCAATATTCAAGCGTCATATGTTGAATTCATACACTACTTTACACACACTTATATAGATACGCACATACATACATACATACATACATACATACATACATACATACATCATCATAGAGAAGAGAGAAATTTTAGAGTTATTAAAGCCCAACTTAATTTAAGTTACCTTCACATAAACACGATCATTATTTTGGTTAATGAAAATTAGCCAAAAAGGTTATGCTCGTTCAAGTTTATAGTGCTATTATAGAAAGTTGTTGGTGGTGAAGAAGTGCAACATACTTGATTTTTTTATTATTATTTCATTAACATTTTTTCCCTTTTTTTTCCTTTACCTTTTAATTCTAAGTAATCAGTTTTAGTTTTTTTTTTCTGTTCTGCTGTTATTTTCCTCTTAAACTTAAAGGGCTTTAACATAATTTTAAAGTGGTCTATAACAAGGCAAAACTTACTAGCCAAAGTAAACTGCTTTACAAGCGAAATTAATGCGACAAATAGTTTAGAGCTTATCAAAGCGGTAAAGTAGCAAAGAAAGCATAGAAATTTAGAGATCTTACTGATTATAAATGTTTTAAATTGATCCATCGCATGAAATAAGGCCAGCCACAGCCTCTATGGCCATTAAAACCGGCAATACATTGATTAGATTAGATTTTCGATCCGATCTATAGAAACTCAAATCTAACATATGAACAAACTTCTAATTGTGATTGTGGGATCTCTTGCCTCAATGGGGCAATCTATAAAAATAGAGAATATTTTTAATTTTTTTGCTTAGTGGCTCTTCATTGTTTAGGGTACAATTTTTACCCAAAAATATAAAAAGATTTGTATAATTTAATAAGTTAATAATTAAAAAGTTTCAAATTTGAGTTACCCAAAATTTAAGATGATTAATTTTTGATCATTACGCCCAGATGAAGTTTATTATTGAAATTTTTTTTGAAAAGTATAATACTTCTTAAAATTATCGCTAATTATGGCCAACTAGAAATCTTTTCAAAGATTTTCAAAGATTTTCTTGTAAAAACTTTTACATCAATTTGTAACAAACTTAATACATTTTCATAAATTATATGAAAAATTTTAATGTATGTAAAAAAAATAAAAGTAAAAAAAAAAATGTTGGCGTGCGCTTATTTAATAATTAACCAACTTAAACTATTTTCCTCCTTTCTATTTTTCTTTCTTTCTTTTTTTTTTTTTTCTTATTAGAGTGTGAGAGCTTTATTTAGATCTATTGTTTAGATCTATGCTCCATATTAAAGTCTATGATTAGAATTATTATTTATGACTTTTGTAAAAATAGATAATAAAACCAATTTACATTTAAGGACTAATTCTATCGTAAAATGTTTCGCATTTTCAACAGAATTCTCTAGATTTGTTTAAAACTTTTATCTAGAAATTTTTTTGGTACTTGACTTGCCTTAAAAGCGAGTCCTCTATTTTTAGCATAACTTTTTTTAATAAAAAAAAAAAAAGTTATGCTAAAAGGTCAAGCCCTAATTAAGAAGGTTATAAAGAGGATATAAATTTCCAGAATCTGTTTTTTATAATTTTTACCATAAATAAAGGAGTTACTGTCTTTTATCAGGTAATCAAATACGCGTACTTTCCATTTGAAAGGTTTGCGCAAGATTTAAGACTTTTCAAAATAATCTGCCATAAAGAGGCGATGTCTTCAATGAATTCTAAAGATTCCAAAAAAAATTTGTTGCATATTAAAATTGCGGCCACAAAACGCTATCATTTCCTTTTAAATCCATTAAATACTTCATTTACTTTACAATTAATCATTTAAAAATAAATTTAATTTTTTAATGGAAATGTAAAAAAGAGTAATTTCTCTGGGAGGCCATGAATTCAAGTGAAATACTAAAGAGGAGAAGGAAGAAAATAAATAAAGAATTTTATAAGATTTCGTGTTAGATACGTTTATATTTTGTTGCGTTACATTTCAAAATGCATTACAAAAATTCTTCAATCATTTTTAATGTCTTGACAGACAATAAATTTAATTGTCATTTAATTGATTGTGTTGTTTTGTTTTGTTTTGGCTTTGCCTTCATTTTGTATAGTTTTCGTTGCGCTATGTTTAAAAATGTTTATTTATTATTAAAATTATATTTATTTGGCCATTGTTAATTGTTTCATGTTCTATTGACTTTAAATTATGACTTTTTAGAATTTCACGCTTTTAATTGTTTGACGATGCGCAACAAGTGCGCGTGCGCGTGCGCGTTCGCGTACGCTAGTGCAAGCGCGAGCGCGAGCGCGAGCGCGAGCTCATGCGGCATATTAAATTTAAGTTACGTTCATTTTAAGTTCCTTGATTTTTTACTAAAAAATTTTACACATAAAATTTGAAATTTTCTAAAAACTGTTACACTTCAAAAAAAAAAAAAATATGTTCTGTAAGTAAATGAATGAAATTATTTTTTGCAGAAAAGCCAATGAAAGTGAATTATTTTCTTTAAAAGATACAAAAATATTTATGGAAAAATGATTAATCAAGTAAATAAAATTTCTAATTTTTAAAATGAATTGCTTAAATTCGTTTTAATACTTTTTGGCCTTAATTTAAAGGCCAGAAAGTGTTGAGTGTTTTTCTATAAAGATGGAAAAGTTCAATTAATATCTTTTAGATCTGTTCTTTTTTTTTTTTTTTTTTTTTGATATTATTTATTATTTATGACTATGACTGAGATAATTTGGTTAATTTAGTATATTTCAATCTGACATTTTTATGGCCATTTAATAGAATTTAACTGTAAACATTGAACATAACTAAAGAAATTGAAAAGAATCAATTGAAAATTTTAAAAAATCTTTGTATAATATTTTTTCTTCATATTTTTCATTTTTCTGCTTATTTTTTATTTTTGGTTTTTTTTTTGTTTTTTTAATACCAATAGAACACGCAACTATTAGTAAGGCTTAAAACTGTTAAAAAAAAAACCGCATAGAAAAACTAGACAGACTTTCTATTTGAACTTCCTTCTTTCTTTTTTTTTTTTTTGCTTTGTTTATATTAAACCAACTAATTGTTCTTATTTGTAATTTTTTTTATAGTTTTATGGTTTTCTTGTAACAATTTGTTTGATTAAATATTTACGTTTAGAGATAATCCATCATTATTGGACACGAGAGGTTAAACATTAAACTTGCAATTGAAATTTTTAGGTCTTTTTTTTTTTATTTTGCCTTATTTTGAGGTTGAGTTTGAAAGTTCAATTCTGAAATTCTAAGAATTTTTCTTTTTCTTTATTTTTTTTATTTTTTTTTTTTTTTGGTAATCGTAAGAAATTTTGATTTGAAAATTTTATCTAACTAAGTAATAAATTTTTTAATTAGTTTAATTAAAAGCGTGACTAAAATGTTAACCTTAATTATCATATTAATTTTTTTCTTTGGCTGATTTTATGTAAAATTTGAGTCATCAAATTTTGTAGAATTTTTATAAAATTTCAGATTGTTGTTTACCAAACTAAAACCCAAACAACTGGGTCAAGTTCCTGACAAATAAAAATCTTTTTTGAAACAGTATTTTAAATCTTAATGAAATCCCTCCAAAATTATTCTAAATTGCAATTTTCAGTTACTTTTCAATTATTGAGCAGACAAACGGCCATTTCAAAATGATACACTTCCCTTAATAAAGTCGAAATAGCCTATTTTTATATTATGATATATTGACAGACAAATCAAATAAAAAACTCTTCTTCATTTATATTTTTCATGGATTTTATTAATTTAAAACTTCCTGAATTAAAGCAACATTTTAATATAAATAACTTGAGTTTAT
The DNA here is from genome assembly GCA_023089585.1 of Melophagus ovinus. Lineage (NCBI taxonomy): Eukaryota > Metazoa > Arthropoda > Insecta > Diptera > Hippoboscidae > Melophagus > Melophagus ovinus. The sequence continues at coordinate 8,102,999 of JAKKIB010000177.1, forward strand.
GTAATTTTAATAAAAAAGATTTATCTTAATGAAAATGATGCCGCATGAGAATCATTTAAACAAGCAAATAATGCTAAATGTTGTTGTTGTTAAGACTACTCTACTTTTGTTGTTGTCACTGCTAGAACTCTTTACATATTAAATACAATTTGGTAGGATTTCTTGTACTAATAAATTTAATAATCATTTTAATTGTTTTAATTTTTACATACACACATAACTTTTTACTTCACTTTACATGCTTTCTTTAATTAAATATTAAATTTTTTTGTTATATCAACAAGATTATTTCAAATAATCATCAACATTTATCATCTTATGAAACTTTCAAAATATTGCAATTTACAAAGAAGATTATACCGAGAAATTAAATTGAAGTTACCGGCTTCTCTGGATACGGGATATCATTTCTTTTGGCACTCTCAAAGAAGAAAATAATTTCAATTTGAACTGTCTTCACTTTTTCCTAAAGTTTGAATGGAACAATTTCGACAATTTCATTTCTTCACAAAGTTCCAAGGGAACACTTTTCAAAAGGGAAAACAATTTCGACTTTATTTTTTCACAATGTTTGCATGGTTCTATTTTTAGAATGGGCAACAATTTCAACTTCATTTCTTCACAAAGTTCCAAAAGAACACTATTCAAAAGAGAAAGTAAATTCAACTTCACTTCTTCGAAATGTTTCAATTATCAAAATAGGCAACAATTTTGACTTAAAGAAGAAGATTGATTTTATGTAGAGATTATAGGGATTATGTGAGCCAATAAAGCCATCACATGTGTATTGAGCCATAGACTAATCTAATCCACAAATTGTGTGAGATTTTCGGAAAAAGTCACAAACATAAAATTCCTAAAAAGGAAAAATAAATGATAAGTTAGAAAAAAAAGAAGTCCATCAAAATTCTTCAAATATAAGTTGACAATTTCTATTCTCTTTATATAGCTATCTATCTATCTATCTATCTATCTATCTCTATCTCTATCTCTCTCTCTATCTCTCTGTCTGTCTCTGTCTCTTTCTAAACTTTCTTTTAGAATACTTCTTTGTCTCTTTTATTTCATTTGGTTAATTTTCCTGTACTTAATTTATACAATTATAAAAATCCATGTATGTGTATGTGCATTTGTATGTGCATGTGTATGTGTGTGTGAGTGCATTGTGTTATGCATGCAATTTTCATGTATCACATTAGTTAAATTAAAGTTACAGAAAAAAAAATTTAGAAAGATATAACAGCAAAATGTTCTTACATAAATTTTACACATACAAATTCTATCTCTCTAAATTGTGGGAAATAATGTTATAGTTGTTGCTAGTTTGATAAATTTATACACGGCTGTAAATTATTTCTTTTTATTTTATTTTATTTTATTTTATTTTATTTTATTCTTCTTTTAGCTTTATTTTCTTCTTCTTTTATTTATACATTTATTTTCTTTTCTTTTGTTTTTTTTTTTTTTGTATTAATAAAAATTAACAAGTCGTTGCAACATTTTAAAATATATTTATTCATAAGTTTATTATTATTATTATTGTTGTTATTTATTTTAATATTATTGATATATTTACAAGTCTGGAATTACATTTTTATATTTATATAAATTTTTCTTGCTTCTTTCTTTTTTTTTTTGTAGTTTTCTAATTCACATCCTTTGATTTTGATTATGAATGAATAATAAAATAATAATTAAAATTTCGTAGGCGCTATACTAAATTTCTTAAAATATTTGTTACAATTTGAAAAAAAGGATATGACTCACTTAAACGATCTTGAATAACCAAATACATCAGTTGAAGACCTTTTTCAAATTAAATAAACACGTTTATTAGATAATCAAAATTTCCAGGCATCATTCCATCAAATTACGGGCCTATTTAAAGCTTACTGAAAATTAAAAATGAAAATTTACTGGATACTTGCTGGAGAAACTCGACTCAAAGCTAGTATATGAAATGAGCAAATTTGAACCGGATGGGTCTATTTTTTGAAATACCTACGATATTAAAAACTTTTCAAAAATAAAAATTTAAGTAAAGCCTTTTTTGTAATTTTACTGCCTTCAATTTGACATTTTTAATTTGATGTTAGATAAAGTGCTGTAAATTGTTTAAGGATTATTCGTGGCCGGCTTTTTTAAATATATAATTTATGTATAATGTAAAAAATCCTGATCATTTTGATCAGGATTGTGAAATTTACGTATTTTTTCAAAACAACTACGTGCAATGTCACTTGAAAAATTAAAACCAAGAAATATTGATTAAGTCTTGCATAATAAATTCTAATATTTAAATATTTAATGGTGAGTATTTAAAATTCAGCTCCAACTAAATTAAAATTCATTTCTTCTTGTTTCTATCAATTTTGTTGTTGTCATTGTTATTGTAATTATAAGTATAATTATAACGGTTATTGTTATTGTGTCACACAGTTGTCAAGTTTGATGGTTAACTTGAATTTTCCTCAACATAACATTCTTCTTCTTATTCATACATTCATTTGCTTTTATTTTAATGTTGTGATATTTTGCTTTTATTGCATTTTTATTTTTATTTTTGTTTTTATTTTATTTGTCCTATTATCCAGTTATTAATTAGCTTTCTTTTAAGCAAGAAGATATACATAAATGTGCATTTGTATTTGTATTATTTGTATGTATATTTTTATATACATTTTAATATATAAAATAATCATGCAATCATTAAAATAAAACAACAACATTTCATGACAAAAAGATTTCTTTTTTAGTTTTTTTCTGCTCGTTCTGCTTTTCCATTGGTTTTAACTCATATTTGCGTACTTTTTCTTTTTTTTTTTTTTTTGGTTGTTTTTTATTTCTTTGATTATTATTATTAATATTTTCTAGTCACCTAACATCGCATCGCATCGCATCACATCGCTTTACATTACATAAATATAAATAAATTTTCCATTAAAATTGCAAATTTTTTTTGTTTGTGAGAAAAAGAAAGAAAGAAAATTTAACATGCATTTTTCTTCTTTTTTTTTGTTTTTTTTTTTTGGTCTATTTTTGACTATTCAAATTAATAATGAATTAGCAAGAAAAATTTCTATTATTATATAAATCAACGTGGCATCTGTAAAACAGTTACTTTTAAATTAAACCGTTATTATTACAGCTGAACTCACGATTTTTGTATTAATACCGTTATTTTTATAGCTTAACTAACTATTTTACATTTAATACCGTTACTATTACAACTTAACAGCTTAACTAAGTAAAAAGAAAATTACATTGTAAAAATTTTAATTTAATGTACAAATTTTTTTGAATTTTTTTTCTCTTTTTAACAAAAATTTTAATAATAATTTATTTTTGGAAAAGTGACATGCACAATTTTTCTTTATTTATATTAAAATAAAGAAACTGCAACTGAGAAAAAGTAAAGAATATTTACTTAAGAAATTATTAAACGATTCAACGAGAAGACATGCTGTCACAATATAACGGGAATCATTTCACGTTTAATTATTCAACAAAAACTTATAAAAGAAATACGCTCTCTCAATTAAAATCACATTCATATTGAACTTAAATGTATTTCCTTTGTCTTCACTTCAAAGTCAAGAAAAAAAAAACCCAAAAAGAAAAAATATCAATAATTATTTTTGTTAATGTTGTTGCTGTTGTTATTATTGTTGTTATTGTTGATGTTATAGATGTATAAATAAAGCCCTTAAAAATTGATTTTTTTTTTCAACAATATTCATATGTTTTTGTACATTAAATTTTCTTTCTCTACATGTGTATGTGTGTGTGTGTGTGTCTGTATATGTGCGTTTGTATGTATATATTTAGTGTTTATATATACCACTTAAATAAACACGATTCTCGTCTAACACGATCGTGATCATAACATTTCAAGTAAATTGCTACAATTTTTCTTGTTGTTTAGAGTTGTTACTAACATTACTTCATTAGATTTATATATAAATGTATGTGTGTGTGTGTGTGTATATATATATAGTGGCTGTTTATGTTATATATTTATGAATAAACTGTTTTTATTTAAGTTTTTCAATTTTTTCCTTTTTAAACTAACAAAAGTAAATGAAAAAAAGAAAAAACTATTTTGTTACATACTTTCTGGGGCTCGTAACTGCAAAGCTTGTTATTGTGATTATAATTCTTATTTGTTATTGTTGGTGTTGTTGTTGCTGTTGGTTTTGTTTGCTATTTCAGTTTCAATTTTGTGGGTAACGTTTTAATTAATTATCTACCGTTGAAACACAAAAGACAAAGAAAAATATGAAACAACAACAAAACTAACAATGAGAGCAAAGCAATAAATAAACAAACAAGAAATCAAGAGAGTGAAGCAAAAACAAAAATAAAACTTTAAAATTTAACTAAACATTTCAAAAAACGAAAAAAAAAACAAAAACAAATGCAAAGCCCTTAAAATCTTAAGTACAATAACAAACGAAATTGCTTATTAATTGTTTTTGTTGTAACTACTTAGTGGGAAAATTTAATTAAAAAGCAAATGTAAAATCAAATACAAAATTCACCAAAAATTATATTTAGCGTTTGTTTTTTTTTTTTTTACTTTTCTTAAAACTATAAAAATCTATTGGAAATTTTTTTTTTGTATTCTCATTTCTTTTGTCTTTTGACAACAATTTGTTGTAGGGCTTTTTACTTGATTATCTTATTAAAACCTAAAATACGATTGGTAAATTAAATTATCAATATTTTTATTGGCTACTTTTGTTGTTTAAACGATGCTTGTAAATCAAAAATCATAAATAAAGCAAATAAATACTTTTAAATGCGCTACATTACTTTACTTATTTTCTTGATTTTTCACAAATACAAAATTATAATAACTTTTATAAAATTTACCAGATTTTTATGAAAGGAAAATTAAAATATAAAGGCACCTTGGGCAAATTTAAAAATTTTTAGGTAGCGCATCCAAAAAAACTATCTAAATCTTTGGGTACTTTTTTCAGAACCGAACTCTAAAAATTTTTGTTTTGTTTTGTTGAAATTTGGGTTAAAAAAAAAGAAGCATATTTCATTAAAATATCTTCAAAAATTGGGGCCTGCACTTTGTTAAAAAATAATCTTGACAAAATCAAACTAAATCAAACTTTCAATGTAAATCCATAATAAATCAAGGATATGGCTTAGCCTATAAAAGGACATTTTCTTTTGTTTTTTTGAACATAAAGCTACCGTTAAATAGAAAAGTAGAAAAAAAAAGGGTTCTAGACTTTAGCTGCAACTAAAGTCCTTTTAAACTAACACTAAGATCTAGAGTTTATTGGCCATTAAAGTGCTGTTGTGCTTCGCGTTTAATATGCCAAAGAAAAGAGAGCAAAAATGCGAAAATATGATAATTTATCTATCTATCTATCTATCTATCTATTCATCTTTATGTCTTACTCCCACTTACATTCTATGAAAAAATAAAAATGGTCAATTACGTTTGAAGCGCATGGCGCAATTAATCTTTCATGCATGCACGCTATGAAAACTCTATTACTTAATTTTTCAATTGTCGTCTTTTTTTTTTTTTTGTTTTTCTTTTGTTTACTTTCTTATTTTGTCTGGAATATATTTTGCATATACCTATACAACCATAAGTTTGGCTATGGCGAAAAATATTTCGATGATGAATAAAATTTAGATAAAAGTTATTGGGCCGTTTTTTTCATTTGTTTTTATTATTGTTTTGTATGTTTGAATGTATCAGGCGTAAAATGAGCACGTACAAAAGAATTTTTTTTTTGTTGTTTTTCGATTGCCCAGCACAACACAATAGTACAATAATGATAATAATAATCATGGCCAGACTAAAAGTAAACTTTAAAAAAGAATTTAGTTATAAGCCCTCCCCCCCCCCCATCAGACGCCGTGCCTTGTGACTTTTTCACTTAGAAAACCTCTCGATAGATTAAGTGGTAAAGGCTAAGACTAAATAGATAAAAAATAGATTGTTGTAGAATAACAAAAAACAATGGTAAGAACAAGAAATACTAAAAAATATTAACAAAATAAAAGTTACGTTTAGACAGGCAGTACAAGACAAAAATTAAAACCCTGTTAACGTGATATGAAGATGGGCCAATTATGCATCATATCGACATACAAAATATTAACTATCATATCAAATGCATAATATAAAATTCTTATAACTAACGTACCAGGCAAGCGTTGCAGGCAAACGTTGCAGGCCAACTTTAATGTTATTGTAAAATAAACGATCAACTAAAACAAACGTTGCATACAAAAAAAAAAAAGGAAAAATAAAAATAAAAATAAAAAGACTGCACTTTTAATATTTTATTATTTTTAAAATAAATATTATTACAATCTCATGCGATTATTTATCGTTCGATTTTCGATTTCTGTTCATCTCATATGATTAAAATAGTTTCTTCATTAATTAATTTATATTAGAAATGATTTTACATAAAAGAAACATAAAAACTCAAAAATTTTTTTAATGAGCAGTTGAAAAAATGCAACCAAACAATTTAATAATTTTTATAAATTTAATTAACAAAATTTCAATTTATAATCTTAAACATAAACATCATTATTATCGGAACAAACAAATAAAATATTTCTAATGAAAATTTTAAATTTACAACTAAATTCCTCTAATAATTTAATAATTTACTTTAAATTTACAGATTAATCACTTTTAATTTATTGAATTAATTTCAAAATTAATTAATTTATTTACTACATTTTAAATTGATTAAATTGTTTATTAATTAAGTTTAATTAATTAAATTAATCAAAAATTAATTTAATTTAAATAAAAACATTAAATTTCGTGGCATTAGATTCATATTTCTTTCATAAAGAAATATGAAAACTATTTTTCAATAGAGGACTTTTAATTTAATTAAACAAAAAACTTTATTTATAAGAAAAAGTACCAAAAATTGCTTGTCTATTTTTTTTATGAAGTTTTGCACCAAACAATTCTGATTCTAACAACTGATTTTCAAATATTATTCAAAAGTAGTAAAATCGAATCAAAATTCTCGATCATCTCTCTTTATCATCCTTAATTTTATTTTTTTAATCATTCTTTAACCATTTGATTATGCGTCTGAGTAAGCAAACAAATTTATCAAAGCATTAAAATAATTAATTATAAGTGAAAAATGATATGCAACAAAATTAAATTTATTTATTAATATTAATAATATTTTTTAATAATGATCATAATCGTAAGCATCATCATTTTAATAAGTCATGCCATTAATATAAATAAATGATTAAATTTTTCGAATTATTTTACAGTAATTAATTAATTAATTAACTTATAATGTTGACTTTTTTATTTTTTTATTTTATTTTTTTTTTGTCTCAAATCATTTTGTGTGGCTGCTAAGTCAAAGTTAAATAACGCAATAGCATAGAAATAAATAAATCCCGTTATATATTGACTCTATGTGTTTTTATTATTTGTAATGAGAGAAAAGAAAATTAAAAAAAAAATTCTCTCTTTCTATGAGCATAAAGAAAAGTGTACAGTCCAAGCGCCGCTTGTTCATTACTTAACTATTCACTTATGTTATTCTTGTTATTGTTGTTGTTATTGGATGTTTGTCTACAATTTTAATAAATTCGGCATTATCATTAAAAATTTATTATCATTAAACATTAATAACATAAGTGCAATATGAAAGCAAGAAGATGATGATGGAAAAAAAACTGAAGACGTAGATTTTAGGGAAAAGCATTGCAAACTCTAAAATATGAATAAGTCGTAAGAAACGTCTTCGAACATGTCTAAGCTACGTACATACATCTAAGCTAAACTTAAAAAGCCTAAATAAAACAAAAACTAAAAAAAAAATACTAATAGATAAACAAAAACAAAAAAGCAGCTCAACATTAAACATGTTTTCTTACAATAAAAAACATACCAAACAAACAATACGAACCCAAGAGAAAAATAAAGATAAAAAATCATAAATCCTTTTTGGGGTGGGTTTCACTTTGAATCATTATGCTTACAAGTTCGTGTGCATGTATGCGTGTGAGTATCTATATTGGCTATATTACTCTGACCTTTTCCGGACTACGTGCCCATACAACCAAAAAAAAAAAAAAGGAAAAAGAAAAAAGGCCAAACAAAAACAAGAACAAAGAAAATTCCCTCTTTCACTTCGTTCTTTTCTCTCAAAAAAGATAAATGAACAACATAAACAGAAATGACAGGTTTCTATTTCTATTCTTCCTTTTTTTTCATTCTTTCTATTCTAATTGTTATTTGTTGTTGTAATTTGTTATTTTAGTTTCATACATTCGTGCATGCATTCACATGAATAATATTTGTACTTGTTTTTTTTTGTTTTTTCTTTGCGTTTCAATCTTTCATAAGCTTATTTATTTGATTGCATTTTAATTTTATGTCATTTGTCATTTTTTTCTTCAAATTTAACAAAAGTTTTTTATTATTTATTTATTTATTTATTTTATTAGTTGCACAATTTAGCTCATTGGGCTATATAAAATTGTTGAATTTCTTTTTTCATTCCTTAATTAATTTTATAAAAATTTGCTAGGGAATTAAAAAAAAGTCGACTTCATTTAATTTTTGGAAAAAAATATCACAAAGCAATGCTTGGTTTTACTTTTTTGCTCTTTCTTATAATAATAATAACGGTACATCTACATATAGCAAAGCCTCAACAATAACTGTAAAATGAGTAATTATAAGAATGACGGTAAAAATAGCAATAAGAAGAGCTGTAAGAAGAACCGTAAGGATAACGGTAATTACAAAATATTCAACAGATCAACAAAAAACAAAACAATAAGTAATGAATATAAATAAAAATTATACTCATGAAAGAAAGAAGTTGAAAGTGAAAATATTGATTCATTTATTCGTTGGTATTTTTCCTTTAGATTTTTTACTTTATTCGATTATTGTACCTTTTAAATCAGAGAATGCGCCAAAGAACAATACTGCACAATAAAAAAAAAAACACAAACAACAACAATAAAAAGCAAACAAACAAAAATAAAAATAAAAATAATCTCATGAAAAATCTTCTAAAAAGCTCATAAATTTCTATTTACTTTATTTTCCTTGTACAAGTTGGTTTTTTTTTTTGTTTTTTGTTACCCTTTCTTGTTTTCTTTCTTAATAATACCATCATCACTGTTGCTATTGTTATTGCTATTAGTATTATTGAAGCTGATATTTTTTTTATTTTTTATTTTTTTTTTTATTTTTTACTTAAAGAGCCACCTAAAGTAGGCGTTATTAATTCCATTTATTGTTTTAGATTTTATTTCTTTTTTCGCAGTTTTTCTTCTGATTGTTTTTGTTTCGTTGTTGTTCTTCTTGTTGTTGTTGTTGGTGGTGCTTTCATGATTATTATTATCTGTATTTATTTATTTATTTATTTATTTATTTATGTTTACACTGACACCGCAGCTTATTCCAATTGCATCATGCAATTCCACTCAGTTAATTTTTTGCGACTATTTGCAGTTTCATTTTTTTACATTTTTATAGATTTTCACTGTTTTCTGTTCTTTCATCTGATTTATATTTTTTTTCTTTCTGTTTTTTTTTTTGTTTTGTTTCTTTTAGATTTTTTATTCAATTCCGTTTTGTTTGTTTATTTTCAAATTGATTTATTAACAATAAAATGGCACCGCAAGCATTAATGCAACTACAAAAAGTAACAACAAAAGAAGAAAAGAAGGAAAACACGCGCTTTGCTTTTTTTTTGATTTTTTAGCCACAGTCACCAAAATTTTCTTCAATAACATTTCAAATAATAAAAAAGCAGGGGAATAAAAATAAAAGTAACTATTAAAAAATTTACAAAACGATTAATAAAAGATTATTCACTCAAATTAATTCTTGTGGTTAAAAGGAGAAAAGGAAAAAAAAAGGAAATTATAATGGATAATTTGGGGACGATTCTAAAACAGTCTGCACTAGTTTATTTTAACCAATTACGAAATCAAAAACGTGAATGCCAAGTTAAGCCAGTAACATATTTTCGAACAATACGAAAAGTTCCTTAAATAAGCGGGCACGCCAGAAAATAGTTCAATTTGGATCACATGCCAATATTTATAAGAATATCTCTGAAATTGCGATTTGTACTTTGCTAACATGTTTTCAAATTTTGTACAAACAAATGGTCGATAAGGCTTGACTTGAATTGATCGGTTTAAAAAACTTGGGTCTATCTCGAACCTTTCCCCTTATTATAAAGATATTTTTCATTATATGGCATAACAAGAGAGTTAATGAGTACCAAAACAAGACGGTGAAAGAAGAAATAATAAAATGGTGAAACTTACCTTCACAGGTGAATTGACCATAATGTTTACCGGAACTTTTATCACCACACACAACACATTCAATATTTTGTTTACTATCAATTTGTGAACCACTGTTACTACTTTGGGAATGAGAACTATTTGCTTGTGAACTAGGTGTTGAACTACCGCCACCACCGCCTCCGCCTCCGCCGCTATTACCACCGCTACCGCTATTGCCACTATTCGCACCCGCAATCGAATTAATCGTTCCATTATTATTTTGATTGCCAATTAAGCAATTCGTTTGTGAACTTTTGATTAAGCTACTTAAGTCAGGGCCATGTGTACTTTGATGATTCGACGACGTTGATGTATTATGTGGACCACTTATGGTATTTGACATGCCGGATAAATCTTCTTTAATATTATGATGAGATGATACGCTATTTGGTTGCAGGCTATTCGTTTGATTTGGATTGCCAGTTTGTAAGGTTATTCCAGACGTTCCAGACATATCTTGTTTAATACCAACTGATTGATGACTGGCCACACTTGATGGTGTTGTACCACCACCGCCCACCGAACCTACCGAACCCACCGAACCGCCACTATTATGATGGGGATGAGGATTTTGTGAGCTATGTAATGAACTAACGGTACCGGCTGTTGATGCATGTAAATGTCCACCCAAATTTGGATCATGCCATGCTGTCGGTGGTGGCACACCCAAAGACATGGAACGTGGCAAACCCAATTCAAATGCTGATAATTCGGCACCAGTTTGTGGCCGAGGATTAAAAAAACCGGGTGCCGCCGATGGTGAAGCACACATAACACCGCCACCATAAACACTCAATGAATTGTGCGTTATCATATTGGCGGCCGTCGTCGAATCCACACAATTATAAGCGTTATGATGCACTTTTGCCGTTTACAAATGCCGCAGCCTCAAAGGGACAACGGTCTTATATGATTCTTCTAATTTATAAATTCTTCTTTTTAATTAATTGCAATTAATTTTATTTAAAAAACCATTAAAAATACCACAATAACAGAAGCAACAACAATATTAATAATAATAATAGTAATGGAAACAACAATGCACCGCACCGCGCCGCTTATGCCACAAATAGGACGAACACTTTTTAGAGAGCAATAAAAAAAATACGTGTATTCGTTTAGAACACCTTCTGTTGTTGTTGTTGTTGTTGTTGTTCTTCTTCTTCTTCTTCTTAAAATATTTTTTCACATTATTTCCACCTTGATCTTTGCCTTCTTTCTTTAGATTTTGTAACTTGAATGAATTGAAATTTGAAATTGTATTATTTCACTTGTTAAAGCCGTTGGCTTTGCCAGCCGGCGCTCAAAAGCAAATTTTTTATTATTATAATTTTTTGTTTTTGTTTCTTCTTTCTTATTTTAATATATTTTCAAATTAAATTCAAAGAAAATTTTAATTATAATTTAATTATTATATAAATTTTATTCTGTTGCAATTTCAAATTTATCTCATTTCTCATTTATATAAAATGAAAAAAAAAATAACTTTTTCTTTGCCAAATAACTTTATTTTTACATAATTAATAATATTTTTCTGTAAGAAAAAAACAAAAAAATTCATATGCTTATTCATTTCGCACGAACAGAAATGATATTTTTCTATTTTGCATATAATTTTTTTTCAAATTTTATAGAAAACTTTAATTTTCTTTTTTAAAATTTTTGTCTTTAAGAAATATTTTTCTTTTTTAATTTTATATTCATTTCATTTAACTGAAATGAATAAATTTGCTTTTCTTTTTAAGATAAACGCGCTGTTTTAATGTGCGAGCAGCTAAAAAACATTTAAATGTTACCGTAAGGCCTCTTAAAGCCTGACTGACAAAACATTCGTGCCAAAAGGTACACGACCCGACCCGACTTCGACCATTACGACCTAACGACATAACACAATCAACACAACAAAATCCAATCACTCTCTCTCTCTATCTCTCTCTCTCTATCTCTCTCTCTCTCTCTCTCTCTCTCTCTCTCCATCTCACATATACAACCAATCTCTTACAATTATTCTCCCATTCCAAAAACACAGACAGCACACACAAAATGTTCACATTTGTTCATCTCTTCAAATTATAAAGCTACATTTCGTTATTTATTTATATTTTATAGTTGTGGTTTGAATACAAAATATTCAAGAGAAAAATGAAAAAATGAGCAAAAACACAAAAACTAAAAGTAAAAAAAATAAAATAAGAACAATAACAATAATAACATGTAGCTTTGATCTACATTCTGGAATGTACAGTTATTGTTGTTGCCTTATTTGATTGTTGTTATTGTTTGCTCTTGGTTGTTCTTATTGTTGGTTTGTAATACTCTTTAATATGAAAATGCAGCCACCCCATTAGTTTTACCATTATTATCAACAAATAAACTTAAAAAAATTATTATATACACATATATATCTATGTATGTATATATATATAAATGTGTAAATATATATATATGTATATATATATATATATATATAAAGATACATAGATATATAAAAAAAGGTATAGTTGGACTTTTTTAACTTGTACATTTCTCAATTGTAAAATCCAGTCTAACTAAAAAATGTTTTTCTATACACGCACACTCAAACGTTATATATACATACATACATACATACATACATACATACATACATATATGTATATATGTATATATGTATATATGCGTATATGTAAATATATAATGGAAAAAAACTTTGTAGTAGATGGTAGCAGGAAAATATAGTTACTCATATGTGCTCTCTTGGTCGGGGAGCAAAGTCCCTTGAAATAAATTTTTCTATGAGTTAAATTTCAATTGAAGTGTCTGACTGGGGCCACAGAGAGTTTATAAATTTGATAATTATTTATATTTATATATAAATATTTTACATATATACAATTTTTTTTATATAATCACTCATTTCTAAAAATACACTCAGACATTTGACTTTTAAAGTCTAATATGAATGTCTCTCAGTTATTCTTTCTTTTTTTTTTTTTAATTTAATTAAATTTAGTTTATATTTGAAAACTATTTCTATTTTGATTTGATTGCCAAAATAACTGTTATTTATCATTTTATTATCTTCCCTTTCTCCGTCACAATTAAAAAACTCTTTTAAAATCTTAAAGAGTCACTGATTCATCGTTTAGGTCTGTAATTTCAATCAATTAGAATTTCTTCTGCTGGTTTCCCTTGCTCTTCTTCTTATTTATTAATTAATTATTCCACTTTTCTTATTAGCAATTTTATTTCCCCTTTATAGAACTGATCATTTTACTAGCAATTCGATTTTTTTTAATTCTTCTTCCTTTTAATGAAAATTCTCCATTTTTGTGTGTGTTTTTTCCATTAAATAAATATTGAAAATTTTATTTTATTTTCCATTTAGGTGAATGGAATTTTCTCTTAATGATTAATAAAACAGATTTTTCCAAATGTTTTACAGCCTTTAATTTTATTTTTGACTCACGTTTTCAATTAAGGTAAAATTTTGCATATAAATTTTTAAGATAGAAAATTGATCGTTTAATGAAAATTTCTTATATTTGATATAAGTCACATTTAAGAGTATTCTTTTAGACTTTTTGCTAGGCATGCTTTATATAATGCCCTTAAAGACCATATACCTGACGTTTGACAAAAATGTAACCGGGCCTTTATGCTTCAATGCGGGGCCTTTTCGTATGGTTTGTAGCTTTCCATGTTACAAACCATGGTTTGTCAAAATATTTAGCATATCGAGGTCTAACAAATTATAGAAAAGAAACTCATACGCCAAAGTTACACCAATTAACGCCAATATTTATGGGAATAAATTCTTCAATTGAACGATCAATCATTTAAAATAAGGAAATTGGGAAAAATCTTAGAAAATTTTGTAACATTTTGAGAGAACATTTAATGAAAAGTATTTGAAAACTCGGATAAGACTCGGATAAGACATTGGTCTTATTCTTTAATTCTTCTCAACCAAATAACAGTTAAAAATTTTTATTATGAAATATTGAATTTTTTTCTTAACATGTTTTCGTAAAAAATTCCATCTTAACTGAAAGAAATTAAGCAACAAAAATCGCAAAAAAAGGAAAACACACAAATAAAATATAGATAGAAAAATCTTATCAGTAGAAATTATATTTTAAAAATTTATTCATTAAAATAAAGAATAAAGTGATCATTAAGCAAAATAATAATAAATAAAAAAATATGAAATTTTTTTTGTTCTTTTTTTTTTTTTTTGAAATTCTATTATCAGATAATTTTTTTAATTGAAAAGACCAAAGAACTGAAATTTAGTAAAACAAAATAAAACTAAATGGTTTAAATTAAATTTGAAAATTCTAATAAATTTGTTACAACAATTTTTTGAACAATTTTTTTTTCTTTTTGGTCGGGACTGCAATAACTGTCCATTGAAACCTAAATACATTACAGAATTTTTTCATAGAAAATAAAAAAGGACCTCAAATGAGAATTGTGCCATAAAACTGAAACTAAACTAAACTGAACTGAATTGGACTATTTTCTGTGATATATGTTTGGCTGGTTTTATGTTTGTATTTTACAAGACGAACTTACATTAATAGCAACAGCAATAGCATTAAAAATAACAGCATTTTATATGCATCGAAATAAAACTTTTTCTATTTTTTATATATCAGAGGCAAGAGATTGTTAAAATAAAATTGAGAAAAATTAGGAAATGGGGAAAATCGGAAGAATGAAAAAAATTATAAAAGAAAAGTATACAGAAAAATCAGTTTACCGCACTCTTCACATCACCAACTAACTTTTTGCCCCTTCTTATTTTTTTTTTATGCTTTTTTGCTTTTTTGTCATTCTACTTATATATCTGCTTGACTCTTCTTCTTTTTGATAATAATATGACATATGATTTGTTGTTGTCGCAGAAATTTTTTGTTGGTTTTTTGTCTCTCTTTCATTTAATTTTATTTTATTTAACTCTATTTTTTTTTTGTATTTTTTGCCTTCTAGATAAAAAAGCAAAGGCTACGTCATACAGTGCAAACGTACAATTGGATGATGAACGAGAAAGAGTTCGTTTAGGATGCACTGGGGTTGGCCTAATGTGTTTCATTAAACTTTTCATATCAAACCAAAAGCCAAACAAAAGAAAGCAACAGAAAAAACCGAACAAGCAAGCAAGTGAATAAGAAAAAAACATAAAAGGCCACACAAAAAAAATAGAAAATGAGGAGAAAAGCCAAAAGAAATCAGCTACTTATATACATATAGGCAAACACACACATAGAGTAAAAGTTAGAGCATGTTTTTATGGAGGTGGTTTGTTTTTTTCTTTTTTTCTTAACTATAAATGGCTGTAACATATGGATTTTACTGAGACGCCCCTTTGACTTTACAAATACCAAAAATAACAGAAAGATATAATAAAACTGTCAACTGTTATTGTTGTTGTTTCTCATATTGGTCTCCTAAAATATTTCATTGAATCAGAGATTCTCTAATGTGACACACACGCAATAAATAAAAGAAAATAAGAATCAATATTTTTGTTAAATTTTAATTCTCACTATATGTGAATACTCTGGAGTCTCTTTTCTGATACAAATCACTCAATTAGTTTAAAAGAGATAATGTACATGAAAATTTATGCAAAATTTAAGAAAAATGTTTTCTCTCTTCTAATAAGAAGTTTTAATAGAAAAGATTATCGAATTAGAAACTCTTCCTAAAACATGAGAGTCGCAATAACTCAAGAGAGACAAAGTTACATTGCTTAAGAGAGAGTCTTTAGTTCAATTATTTTTGTTCGTGGTATTTCCATTCATGCAGAAAGACCTCTCTTTTAATACTTTTCCTTACTTTATGAGAAAGAATCTTCTTTACCGTTATGTATGTATAATGAATTGATGAGTTAAAAGTGTGAGTGAGATTTAGTAACGCCCTTTTTAATTGTATTTTATACGGTTCAATACACACACTCTACTCTATCTCTATCGCTCTCTCTCTCTCTCTGTATCTATCTTATTAAGCATAAGCGAAGTTAGTAAGAGTGTACGTTAATGGGCTTTGTCATCCATTTAAACTGTTTGTCCCATTCACTCCATTAGTTAAAATTCTAATAAGATGATGGCCTTTTCTAACCTCAATATTAAGAGCATACGGTACTTTTTATTATTATTCAATCTGTATTGGAATTTTCTGTTTGATATATATAAAAATATAAGTGTATTATACATCAACACCACTGGAAATAGTCTATTATGTTTTTGTCCCTTTTTCTTTTGCCAAGGGGGAGAAAAAGAAACTGGAATCAAACCAAAGTGATAAATAAAAAAAATAAAAGTAACTAATAGATTAAGCTGGTGACAAAACCAACACCAACACCAACACGAAGAATAGAAGAAAGAAAAAAACTATAACAGAAAATAAGATACTTTATCATTAAACGACAAGCAGATACGAAATACTGTGTATAATGTCAAATTCCAACAATGAAATCGTATATTTCTGTTTCTACTTCTTCTTTTTCTTCTTATATATCTTCTATTAAGAAGGCTATGTCCCCCAAAAAATAGTAATGTATATTCTCACGAACATTTTCACAACTATTTAAGTGTATTAATAAATGTTGTCAGGCAATTTCAATAACTATATAAAGGACCATGAAACTTTGCCATAACGTATTTGCACACTTACTTATTGTTGTTACAAAAGATTGGCTGGGATAACTGTGTGGCATGGAAGAGGGAAAAGTGTGCATATGAAATATGGTAAATTTTCTCTATATTTCTTTATATACACATGTATAGTTGTTGCCTTTTTCTTAGGCGGTTTTGTACTTTGAACTTAAACTCGCACTCATAAAGTATAACTCATTGAAAGTTCGCTCATCTAATGTTAACACCTCCACCTTTTTAGGTTAAATACTCACTATAACTTACGACTAACTATCTCTAAAATTATATACAACAATACATAACTAGCAATAACGGTACATCAACTCAAGTAACGGTATAACCCAACGATGACAACACCACTCATATAACACATAATAGCATGCACACAACAATACCAACAACAAGAAATTTCATTGCATTTGTTAAGTGCTGCTCATATCTCTCGCTGTCGTTTTTTATTGAATTACTGAATTTATTTTTGCTTTCTTTTGTTCCATATTCGGTTTCATATTACTATTTTATAATTTTACATTCTTAGGGACTAAAAATTTCTATTGCTTCTTTAGATATTTTAGTGGGTGAAATATTATCCATGTATATTAAGAAATATAAATTAAGTTAAAGCGTGTTAAAGACTGAATTTTTACAACTAGTTTTGTAGAAGCGAGCAGGTCCAAGGGACACTTTTAAATTATTATTAATTTATTTCAGATGTAAGATTTTCATTAAAATGGGTCTAAAAAAATTGGAGCCTTAGTAAAATTATATTTATAAGCATTCAATAGAGTTTCAGGAAGAGTTTTAGGCCTCATTATTTTGTAATATCGAGTAAATATCGTAAAAAATTAGAATTTGCAAGTTTTTTCAGGGATTTAACTCCAACTGACTCTCAGATCTTAAAAGTGGCCCTTTTGTACATAAAAGCTTGTAAAAAAAAAAATTAAATAAAAGTTAAGTGAAATTAAAATAAAATTCGGTAAATTCAAAGCGTTCAATTAAAAATTTTTTTTCATTGCAATTTTCCAATTCTAAAAAACTAAGAATAAGTTTCTTAAAATTTATCGAGGTTGGGCATATAATATAGATATTTGAAAACATGACGCTGCAATAAAACTTAAGAAGAAAACATTGCATTACTTAAGAAGTTCAATCAATCAATAAACTTATCATAAAAACATTTTCTTCAAATGGAATTTTTTTAATGTTTAGAAAAACTATTTTTATTATAAATTTATCTTCAACATTTTCTACATTACAATAGATTTGTACATAAAAATTATCATTATATTTTAAGAATAAATTTCAAATTTTTCTATGCGCATGTCAAAAGGTCAAAATACAAACTCTAATAAAAGCAGAAAATTTCAAATACATATGAAGAGTACACTTCAAATTTTCTATCTAAATGTTTAAATATGGTATAGATAAATTTTTAATATAGCTATCTCTTTTTATCTTTATATTCTTAAGGTATTTCTTTAAGGCCCTCTAATAAGAAATTTATTATGGTTTAACCGAAATGAAGTAGATAAATAGCTCATTTTCTTTTGCCTTCTCAATTATTTAGCGATAATATAAGGCTTTCTTGATATATATATATAAATTCTGAAATTTATTGAATTAATGATGAAAATTATCAGCTTGAACAAATGAAGTTTTTCTATAGAAATTTTCAGCAAAATTCCAAAGAAAATTTCTAACGGAAAGAAATGTTAAGCCTACAAAACTGTGAATTTACTGAAAAGATTTCAATTATATATTTATGTATTCCCTAATAGGCGTGGTTGGAAAATATATGCCAAGAAATTTAAAATGAAGAAATGTCTGATAAAGCTTGAGTTGAAATTTATACTAAGTTTAAAAGAAAATCGAGAACCCCTTGAATACATTTCCAGCTTTAAGCAAGATCCATTTCAAGTTTTTTTAAGTATTTTACACATTTAAATAAATCGCCATAATTTATATAGATTATAAATCGTAATGATTTTCTGTTAATATTTATTTTTAATATTGTTATTCTTATTGTTAATAAGAATTTCAATTACTCATTTGAACTTTTCATCTGGTTTTGTTAACTGACAATTTAAGAGCAATTTTTATCTTGATGCAATTATTATTGTTGCGGCCCTTACCCCCCCCCCCCCCCCCTTCTCACAAACAAAAATAGAACAATGATTTAATGATAATATGACAACAACAACAAAAATATGCGAAACATATGTAAAATAATAATAAACATAAAAAATAAAAAAATGTCAAGGAACTTTTCACATCGTTTTATTAGAAATTTATAGCGCATTATATTTTTATTGAAATTATTTGCTTAAGGTTCAACATTCATTTGTGTTTTTTTTTTGTATTAATATTAAAAAAATTCTCTGGCCTCTTGATTCAGGTAAATTATTTTATGTAAAATAATGAGAAATGCAAATAGAAATGAAAGTAAAAGTAAAAGATGGCAAAGCATTGTTTCGGGTGCTTTCCATTTCATGACCTCCGCAAATCTATATAAATATACACACACACACACACACACACACACACACACACTAACATGCATACATACATACATATAACTATAAAATGTAGTGGACAAATATTGACCTTTTTCTATCTTCTTTTGTCATCTTTTCATTTCTGTTTTGTTTTATTGTATTTTTTATAGCGTAAATGTTAGGGGTTGAGAACTCCCCTTTAAAATTGACCTCAACTCTAAAGTAAATGCATGCAATACATGCAAAAACATGCAAATACATTATTATTATTATTGTAAAATTATATTCGATATTGCATTTGAAATTACGATTAAGATTGCGTTTGTGATTGCGTTTGTGATTGCGTTTGCCATTCAGAAACCAAAGAAAACAAAAGATTCAAAATCAGTTAAAGAAATGTTTTATTTTACTTCTTAGACAATTTTCCAATAATTTTTCCATACTTTTATTACAATTTTATTTTATGCATAAATTATTTTCATCAGCATCAGCATCTGCATCAGCATCAGCATCTGCATCTGCATATGCATTTGCTAATGCAAAAGCAAACTTTAACATTTAAATGCATTTCATTTTATAAATGCAAACGCAATGCAAGCAGCAGCAAGCAGCAGCAAGCAGCAGCAAGCATCAGCGTGAGAAAGTTTTCCTTATCCTTTTCTTTCTTTCTTCTTTTTCTTTCGTTTTCTTTATATGGTCATATTTCCATATTTGTGTATTGATCAAGGCATGCATTATGCTTATTTCCTGTATTAAACCAATTTTAATGAAGCATTTCAATATTTTGTTTTTTTTTTTGTTTTTATGTTTTTTTTTGTTTTTTTGTTTTGTGGCCGAACGTCTCTTAATGCTTCCACTTTTATTATATGAAACTTCATGCATGCTTTTAATGCATGATTAATGGAAATTTTCATATTACTTTGCGCTTCTGCTTAAGAAATTTTTCTTGCCATTTTCATTTTCAGTTTCATTTTCAGTTTCAGTTTCAGTTTCAGTTTCAGTTTCTTCTTCTTTTGTTCTTACAAATCAACATATAAAAATTAATAATAATTTTATGATTTTCTTATTATCATTAAAAATTTATATTACAACAAGTTAAATTGTAAACAAAAATGGAGAATCGATTTAGAGAAACATTTCCAATTTCATTCTTTCTTATCTTTTCATTTCAAGACAAGTTTGGTAGTTTCTACAAAATTTTAATCAAACTTTTTATGAACCAATAACGTTTTCCTTGCATTTTATTTTTTTTTTCCATTAGAGTCTAATTTATATTCCACATTGCGCTTGGCGTTCACTTTAAATTGGAATTCTGCCCTGACATGTTGGTCCAGAGTACGCCAAATGGTTTTCAACAAAGACCAGACTTCTTAATTAGCTTAATATTTGGAAATGAATATTTCTAGCTAAAAAGGTCTAAGAAATAAAGCGTAAGAATCGCATGTCTCTGGTTTAAGTTATCGCGAGTACATGTAGCCCTTTGAAGATCTTGAAATTGATCCAACTTTTATTATATAAATGTATTTCGTAAAATTCATTAACCAATTTTAGAAATGGCCTTTTGTAGTCCATCTAATAACAGTTTTTTGAGTTCATGGATGAAGCCCATTAAAAATTGTTTATTATTTTGAAACTTCCTACCTAAAACAAACGTTTTGGCACTTTTTGCAATGTTATTTATTGAAGGCACTTAAAACTGGCATAAGTTAAATCTTCCATTTCTAAAAGTTTTACCTCAACATTCAAAATTTTGATATATTCATTTACAAAAAAAATTGTTTCTTATATTTGAAAATTTTCTTTAAAAATAAATTAAATATTTAAAATTTTCATTTTTAACCAAATATTTATTTATTGTCACTTCTATTGATTATTGATTTATATTTACATTAAGAATTATAAATTTTCTTGTAAAGCTTATGGGCAGTAATTTATATTCAAACTCATTTGTGTCAGCACTTTTTTTTAAAATTTCAAAAAAAAAAAAAAAAAAAAACAAAAATATTAAAAATATGGAAAAAAGAACTTAAAGATCTAAGGAAAGTCAATTTTTTCTTCCATTTAAAAAAAGAAAATGATTAAAATAAAAGACTCACGTACCACATAAAATAATCTAGAAATTTATTTACAGATTTATGCTCTTAATTAATATTTTGTATTTTATTTTTGTTGTTGTTGTTGTTGTTGTTATATCTTTATAAACAGAAGCCCCTTAATTCTATGTGATGTCTGCAGATTATTATCATCCCAAAAGGAGGAAGATGAATAATTAAATAAACAAACCAAAATAACGAAGCAGGTACATGGACAGGATATGATGGATAAGCCAGAAAAAAAAAAACTAAACTGTTAATTTTTGTTTCCCTCAATGTTTCATTTTATCATTTACAGCGAAATTGCATAAATTAAATATGTGCAATTTTATGTAACATCTAAAAGAATCTAGTGCATGAATTTTTTTTTTTTTTTAAAGATATTTATAAATTCTGATATCTAAAGTAGCGCTCATTTTTTTGACTTGCCAAAATTTTTGTCGCTTGCGAAAAAAAAAAATTGGCCATTAAAACTTGAAGGAAAATTTTGATTTAACAATCAAAGTTATATTCAAATGGATTTAGATTCAAAATTAATTTAATTAAAGTGAATTATTTTTTGAGGGCTAGAAGGATTTTTGAAGGTTTATAGAATCTTCAAAAATCAAAAATTCTCAAAATATTAAAATGAAATTTAGTTTTACAAAATATATAACTTAAATATATTGCTATAGATAGAATCGATCGCTTAATACACGCACTTTTTCTAAAGTGTTTCAGTGAAAAAAAAAAATATTTGATATATCTGTAAAATGTGAATGGTTGATGCTCAAAATTTGAAATCAATCGAATATTTTCTTTTATTGTTCTCATGATCATTTGCCAAATATTTGGGGCATATTTATTAGCTGAAAATGTTAGCGATATTCTTAAAAAGTTGCCAGAGATGATACAAGCAAATTTAACAATTTAGAGTAGCAAAAATTTTGAATCTATAAGAGTTCGAACTAAAATTGTTAGAGTAAATTTTTATATGAAAAATAAGTAGTTTAAGTAATTTTAAAAATTCATCTTAATATTAAAAATAGATTTAATCAGTTCAAGAAAATGCTTAAAAAACACAAAAAGAAACCCGCTAAAATGGTTTTGAGGGCAAATTTTCTAAAATTGTTTTACTACTTTAAATTAGAAAACATGAATTTTTCCTTTTTGAAATGTTACTTATTGTGCAGAATTCAGAATTGTTCTTCGGAAATATTTTTATATATTTTTGTAAACATTTTGATACATTTTCCTGGGTTGTAGAGCTTCTTGAGTTCATAAAATCTCTACCCAAACTAAAATTATAAACTTCCTTGATCATAAAAAGCTAAGCAATGCCTTTATGCCTGACCACTAAAAAGTTTAGCTTAACCGTCTGAGATTTTTTCTTTTTTTTTTGGATTTTTTGTTTGCTTGTTTGTTTTTTTTTTTTTTTTGTTTTAATTTTGTTAAAATTTTTAGTTAGAAAATGTTTTGCAAAATTAACAATATAAATGAATTCTGTATAAAATGATAAACAAAATCCCAGAGAATTTCAAGAGATAGGAAGACGTTGATAAAGTGCAAGATTAAATGATTGCTTTCGTTTTGGTTTTCTTTTGTTGCGGTTTGTTTTTTTTTTCTTTGTTTTGCTTCTACCAGTTTCTCTTCCTTTTCAATGAAAGCTCAGAGACAAAGAAATTAAACCAAACAAAAAAGAATTTTAAGAAAAAAAGCAAAAAAAAAAATTATAGCAAAATTAAGCAAAAAATTATACATTAATGAAAATTTAAATGATAATTATGACAATAGCACGTGATAATGACTTTAATTTTGCTTGAACATCATGTGAAAACTTTTATAAAATATTCATCAAACAAAAAAAAAAAAAAAGCCGCACAAACAGAAAGCATGTTCAGATTATAAGTGCGTTTGGAGACAAAAAAAAAAAATAAAAATAAAAAAAATTTTAAAAAAATCGAGTGATTTGGTTAATGGAAACTTTGAAATTTTTATTTTGTTATTTTTTGCAGAGAAAATGTATAAATAAAAATGAAATGTCATAAAATCTGTGAGAGAAAGTATGGAGTAATGTTTTCTATTTTGAAGATAAACCAAACAGTGCCCAAAATTTGATAAACTCTAAAATCAATTTGTGAAATTATGGAGACAAAAGAATTTTGTCTCTTTTAGTTATTTTAATGTAAAAAGCACAAATGTTTTATGTCAAGTGGTCCAATTTAATTTAGTCGAGACTTAAATTATTATGAATAAATATTTAAACGCTACTATTACTCAACTTACACGGTATAATAGGTTTGTGCAAATGTATGCCACATCTAAAAAGCTTCTCAAAATTTTTCAAACTTTTTCCAATAACGATCGTCTTAGCACTTAAATCTAATTCGATTTAAACTTGTGCTTTCAATTCATCTGTTTGTCTGTACGTCCGTCTCTCTGATTTTATGTATTTGTCTATTTGTCAAAATGTATCGTTTATCAAAATTCAGTAAGCAAATTTAATTTGTTAAATGGGCGTATTTTGGCCTAAAGGCCAAAATATTAATATGAAAGTACTCAGGGCCGTATTTTTAGAAATACCTTGATGAAATTTATTAGATGAGCGTGTTTTGTTAAATATTTTGGATTACACCAAATCAATCAAGCCCGCAGATCAATCCCACAGATCAGACTCAGGTACAAATCAGTTCATGTTTTGAACTCCTTGTTGCCTAAAGAACATTTCCAATTTATAAATAAGTAATTACAATTTTTTAATATTTTTAATGTTTTATTTAATAAAATGATATTTAAAAGCCTGCCCTGACAAACTAATTTTTTGTTTTGTTTACTTTTTTTTTCCTTCTTAAAATACAAACATTAAAAAAATTACTTGATTTGTGGCACTTAAAGAAAGATGCCCCTGAAAGTTGGAAGACTTTCATTTGAAATCCTAAAATAAATAAAAACAAATTGTTAAGTTTCATAGTTGACAAAATTTAATTACCAGCTGAATACAATCGAAATGATTCTCCTTAGCAGCCACTTTCGGATTTTCTCATATAAAATGTCAAATGTTTATTTATGCACGTCAAATATGAATCACGAGTCATAAGACAGAAAAATGGCAACACCTGTTTCTAAGGAAAAACACAAAATATCACCAATCAAAAAATTGTTGCAAGGAGATTTATGCATAGAAAAACAAAGTGACAGACCTTTTAAGGCAATTTAACAAATTTATTGAAATTATCAATAAAGAAGAGTAAATTGTCTGAATTATAAATTCACAAATTGAAAAAAAAATCATAAAAGTTAGTGGAAAGTAAAAAAATGGATGCACAATCGATGGGAACGATTTTTAAAATATTAAAGTGCAAATGTTGTTGTTTCTTTTTTTTTTGGCAAATGGCACCAACACAAACAAAGCAAAGTTGAATGGTAATCGATTTAAAAAAAAAAAAAAACTAAAGACTTGCAATGAGCAAAAATACGATTTTACTTAAATGAAAGCATTTGTGACTTAAAAATGTCATTCTGCCTTGTGCTCAAGCAATTTAATGTCCAATCATTTCAATGGGCTTTATGTTTTCTTTACATTTTTAAGTTTACTTTCAATCGAACCCAACACAAATTTACAGCAAAAAAAATCAGCCATAAATCAGAGAAAAAAAGTTCAATGTTCTTCTTCTTCTTTTCTTTTTTGTTCTTTCTTGCTGCTTTTATCTATATTGAATAATTTTTCGATTTAATTATATGTATCACACATCATACATACATTGTACATACATATACATACACATACACATACACATACACACATACATATACATAAAAATGTCCATATAAAAATTTTATTGTTAAATGAAATTGAAATTGTAGGCAAAATAAATTATTTTGTACTCGATGAGACAAATTCCAAAAATATTTTTATACAATTTCAGTTTATTAAACAATATAATTTGTATGTATATGTATTTATTTGTGTATGTATGTATGTCTGTCTTGTATGTTAATTTGAAATTCATTACTTATCTTTAAAGATTTTTTTTTATATCGCCTGTTTGTTTGTATGTATTTTACATTTAATGTGGCAAAAATATGTGAAATACTTTGTCTTTTGACTTTTAATTTTATATTATTTTTATTAATTTTAAGTCTTTTTTTTTTTTTGTTCTCAAACTGTTTGGAATCCTACGTATAAATTACAAGCATTTATGTCATAAAAAAATAATTTATAAAAAAAAATAAATACAAATAAACAAAATAAGTGAAAATATTAATCGGTAAGAGTAGACTTTTAAGTAACCTATAACACAAAAAATGGAAAATCAAAATTTGTTTTCCTTTTCTTTGATGTTGAAATTAAAAAAAAAAATTTTTTGGTAAAAAGTATTCCGAAAAAGTCGTTTCTAGACGATCTAACAAATCCAGCTCAGCCTTTGACTGATATATCAAGAATACGTTAAGTTTTTCAAATCAAATAAAATCGTTCGTATCGGCTTTTGGCCCTTAAAACAAATTTTAATTAAAATATCTCTAAAACGTTGACCATCCATTTGATAACAATTAGATGGACAGACGCACAGACGGTCATATAGATCGACATGTTTAAGAGCCAACTCAACATGATCATTTCAAATTAATCGGCATCATAAAACATGGATTTGACTCAAAATTTTTCCTTTTTTTTTTTTTAATTGTTACAAAAATCTACAAAAATTGATTATATCTCCTTGCTGCTTGTAGGGTGTAAAAATAAAAAACTTTATAGAATTTTATAAAAAAAAAAAAAAAAAACCGCAGAGATAAACAAAAGTTTAAATTTAAATTTAAAAATATCATTACTTTGGCACATACACACGCACACACACACGCACATGCACACTTATATGCTTATCTGTTGCTTTCAAATATTCTTGGCAATTGCATTTTTTTTATCATTTAAAGTCTATACGAACATTTTTTTCATTTTAAATATTCGATATTTTCTTTTACTTTTCATTACAACAATCTTTGTTTTTCATTTATTTAAATTTTATTATTCATGCTTGTTCTTTATTGTAAAGGAAATGATATGGTATAAAAGAAAATGACAGGCAGACAGACAGAATAATTTATTTATTGATATTAACAAAAATTGATTTCATATTTTTTTTTTACAATTTTGCTAACTCCTGCATCTTTATAAGTTTTAAAACAATTTGAAATCTTCAAAAGGCTTTTTATACAAAATTGATGTTGAAATTAAAAAAAAAAAAACCAAAAAATATACAATTTCAATGTCCATCTATTTGAGGTTCATCTTTCTTCATGCTTGTAACAATGAAAACGTTACAAAAATTAATTAACTAAGAATTTTGATTTGTGTATCAAAATTTTCATTTATTTTTTATTTCATTTTTCTTATTCTTTTATCACACAATTAAAACCAATTGGTACGTTTATTTATTTGATTTATTCAAATATGTGATTGTTATTAAGTTAAAGGGGAGAATAAAATATATAAAAATTTTTTTTATATCTAATAACAAAGAAAAGCCCAAGTTAAGGGTAAAGATTAAATAACAATATTTATAAATTACATTAATAAATCTATTTGATTTTCTCTTCATGTTAATAATCATCATTTAAAGGTTAGAGGCGTACTCGTTATATCTACAATCCAGAGCTTGAAAGTCTATTCAAAATCTATGCAATTTTCAGTAGAAAATTTTGTAAACAACAAATTCTTAATTGTTATGGCCAAGATCATCTTCTTAGTGGTTTAATTTATAAAAAGTTCTTCAATCTAAATTTAGTTTATTGGAAATGAACCAAATCGATGGTAAAATAGACTCATAGGGACAATTAAAATTTTTATTATTGTATTGAAAATTAAGCATAAGTTTTGAATTTTTCTACTTTTCTATTCGCGATTTGCAAAGGGCATAAAGCTGATTTAAATTATGATCCTTTATATAACTGGTCCACAAAATATTTAAAATCAAATCATGACCTTCAATTTATCTACCTAAAGATGAACTTTCCCTATTACGGCCATACAAAATTTCAAATTTTTCATCTTATTACACTTTTTACTTATTATCTGTGTACTTTATGAAAAGCAGCCACGCCCATTTAATATTATACATTTTACCTTGAAGGTGAGTGCCCAAGTTTTGATCTTAGCTAAATAAAATGGTCTTCTTATTTTTCTTTTTTGAGCCTTCCTCCTTCCCACTCATTATCTGGGTATTTATGTGCATTACAAAATATTATTCCTTTAATCCACTTGTGTGTGTGTGTGTGTGTGTGTGTGTGTGTGTGTGTGTATAAATGTGTGTGTGTCTATGCCAAAAAGGTAATCCTATGCTAATGAAATGTAATGAAATATAAGAAGAAGAAAAAAAAAATATTTGAGCAAAAAATATCCAGCAATTATTGTACTTGGACTTTATTGTCATGTTTTTATGTGCAATTTTTGTACTCTTTCACTCAATCAAAGCATTTTGAAAGGTTTTGTTATTAAGTTTGAGATTTCACAGCATCTAAAATATATCCCCATATGCTATCTCGAATATCTCAAAAGCTCAAAAAGTATATTAATTTCTCTAATCTTACATATACCATAACAAACATACACACATATACACACATACATAAAAACAAATTAATGAATTAGAGTCGTCTTTTATGAGCACTACACAACTTCAGAGTTCAAGAAACTAAATAGACTGGCAATTTTTGAATGAAATAGGGTGGGATGAAGGGTAGTTGGGGAAGGGAGGGGAGGGGGGGGGGAGAGGGGAGAATCAAAAAATCATTCAGCCTAGACCAATTTTGCTATGTGTAATAAGTATATCAAATTGGCAACCCTTAGCCGATTTCCATTCATCCATTTGAGTTTTTTTAATAAGGCGTTTTATAGCGTATGCGCCACTGCCCTATAAAACGCCTTTAGACGATTTTAGATGAAAGCACGTCTACCTAGGACATAACAGTACCAAAATAAGGTAATTGTACCTTGGTAAGATGCAGACACGTAGATAGGGAACCCCAGGACCGATAAACGGTCAAGAAAGCTTTAATGAGCTCATCAGAGGTTACGAAAATGAGCATTTTAATAAAAGTTGCATTAATCATATCAAATTTTTCTGAATGTTACAAACATTTAAAGCAACTTATATTAACTGTAAATTTCTGATGCTGTAAAGTAGAATGATTGTAATAAATTTTTATGGCTAACAAAATGGTTTAGATGAAATCTCCTTAATGCATAATTATTGACATGATATTGTTTAATTGTCAATAGACTTCAATTATATGCTTGTATACGCTTGTATGTAGTGGTGTGTGTATTGGTGTTTAAACCAAAAACAAACAAAGCTAATATTTTTCAGTTGACTGAACCAACTAACTGACTAACTGTCTAATTGCTTTGACTGATTTCTACCACACACTTTATCAACTCTACTTACTAATCAGTTGGCAATTTGATTTTACCAATATCATTATCATCATTATTATTATCGTTATATGCTAATGTTGTTGTTGCTGGTTATTGCTATTGCGTATTAGCCATAGAGACTTTATAAATAATTACCAAAAAAAAAAAAAAAATAAAGAGCTAAAAAAGAAGAAAAATAAGAAGAAGAAGCAGAAGAGAAGTGTAAAACCACCCTCGTATTAATCCCAAAGGATATATACTCAATCAATGCTTTCTAAAAGTCTGAAAATATTCATCCACTAACTAACCAAACAACGACTCAGCAACCAAGTTAACCAATCAACTAATCAAACTTACTTGTCGAAAGCTTAAGCAATCAACAATCAATGCAACAATAAAACAATAACATTTAACAACAACAATAAAAACAACAACAACAACAACGACAACGACAACAACAACAAATACTAATAATAATAATAATAATAACTTGTCAAACAAAAAATATCAGCCTACTTTATGTAGAATAAATATTTATTATATTCATTTAGGGGTTGTTGTTATTGCTTATGATTATTTATTACCTTCGTAGAAGAATATTAAATTGATACCCATAAAAGAAAAAAAACACAGCTCTAATCATTCATTGGAAATTTCATTTTATTTGTTAAGCCAGACTTATTGAGATAAATGAAAAAAAAGAATTAACTTTTCATAAAAAAATTTCCACATATAATCAGTGACTTTCTAACGCCTTTTGAAAATATATCAAACCAATCAAATCAAATCAAATCAAATCAAATTAAATCGTTTATTACAAACCCTTTTTCTAAGGATTTGTATAATTTTAATTATAATTAGTCGTTTTGGTAATGCGTTTGAATGCTTTTTAACCTAGCGTTACTCTCTCTCTCTCTCTCTCTCTCTCTCTCTCTCTCTGTCTCTCTAACTATCTCTTTCTCACTCTTTCTCTATCAAATCAATTCAAATTCGAACTAGAAAATTCACATTTCACACTTATTTATCGATCTGTCTGTCACTCTGTCTGTCTGTCTGTCTGTCTGTCTGTCTGTCTGTCTACCTATCTGTCGTTTAACAAGAATATATTTGTCCGTATAGATTATGACACAACAAACCCTTAAGTATCATAATTTATAATAAGCAACATAATAACAAATTGGCAAAAAAAATTTATTCTAATAAAATTTTTTACATACTAAAAACAACGTCAAAAAGGAGAATAAGAAAGAAACAGCGATCAAATGAAATTTAATTAATTATTAATTTTACAAATATTTCCATTAAAAAAATCTTCCATGCAAAGATGGAAGAAAATGTGCCATAACTTATTTTTAATATTTTTAATAAACGACCGCGTCTAATATTTCTATTAAATTTAACAATTTTGCTTACTTCTTTTATGTAATTTATGTAGAACTCACAATAAAAATCCTTATTATAATTCAACAATTTAACTGATAATATAAACAAAATACGAACCATATTAAATCGTTTTAATGATCAGAAAAAGAAAAGATATTAAAATGCGTTCAAACGAAACCAACAAAATGTTAAAGTAAATGTAAAGCTAGATTTTGGCCTTTTGAGAAGTTATAAGAATAAAGAATAAAGGCTTTATATAAAAGAAGGAGATTCCATGTAAACAAATTCCAAAAAAACAAAAGAAGAAGAATAAAAAGAAAAAAACATTAAGAAAAAAAAATAAAAAGAAATAGAAACAGAAACAGAAGTAAAAATGAAATTGAAAACAGATATAAACATGTAGGCAACTCGTTAAATGATATCCCGTAGGGAAAAGAATTTCATAGTATATATTTATATATATATATATATATACACACATACCCACATGAACATAAATGACTTTACTTTAAATTTTGTATTCTTTTATCAAGTTCATTTTACTTTACTTTGCATTCGCATGCTTTTTATATAAACATGCATATGAAAGAGTTAGTTTTAGGGTTGTTTGTGTGTGTGCGTGTTTGTTTGTTTGTTGATTATATTATGTAAATATCTATAAATACGAAAATAAAAAAAAGGTTATTGCTAAGCGTTAATCATGATAATGCTTGATGGCTGTTTTTTTTTTTTGTCCTATTTTAAGGAAACTGTTGATAGCATCGCTTTATATGTAATAAAAAGCAGAAGAAAAACCAAAACATAAAAAAAGGAAAATAAGAACAAACAAATCCTTATTGTTTTAGGGTGCCAAATAAACATAGAAAATAATCTTGTACTTTACAATAAACAAGATAATAATAATAATAATAATAATAATAATAATAATAATGATAATGATAATGATGATGATGATGATGATGATGATAATGAAGATGACACTGATGCCAAAGTTAACGTTAACGTTAACGTTAACGTTAACACTGACATTGACGTTTGTGTTAACGATAATTATAATCAAAATGTGTTATATATGAAAATATCTACTAAAAAATGAGAAGTAAAACAAGACAAAAAAGAAAACCGATTCTAAAAACAAGCATATTAATAACTTGTTAAAAAATATTTATAGCAAATGAAGAAAAGTAAAAGTGTAAAACAAAAAAATATATTGCTCAGCGGTTATGGCCGCTGCTTTAATATCCTACACATTACCCAGTAAATTAATTAAAATAAAACGTTTAAAAAAGTCATGGACATAAATTGTAAGCAGAGCAAATAAAAAAAAAACAGAAATATCGCATCGCAAAATATGAAAAGTTTGTTCTTTGGCGTGATAATCAAAAAAATGCTCAAATCTGTAATAAATTTGTGTTACAAAAAACTGACAGCATACTTAGTTTATTAAACGCCTTGTGAATTAACTTTTTTTTTTCTGTTACATCAAAAATTTACTTAATAGAATTAGCATTGACTTGTTATAAAAATTTTATTAATTGAGGTGAAGAATGTGGATTAAACATTGAGAATTATTACCGTTATAATATGGCATTGCCAGCATTTAGAATTAGTTATCATCATAGTAATTGAATCTTTATTCTATTTGAATTAAAATCAAACGAAATGTGAATTTTGTATGAAGAAAATTTAAAACATTTTAATTTTGGTTTTTTTTCCTTCCAAGTGCCATGTAAAAATATACTGTTACTTAAAATATCTATACATACATACATACATACATACGTGAGTACTCATGTGTTGTAATATCTTGCAAATTCGTCTTCTATTCGTTTGATTTGCTTGTTTTGTATTGTCGTGTAACGAGCGCTGCAAGAAAAAAGAAAAAAATTATCATAAATTCACAATTGTTTTGTTATGACCTTTTTATTAATCTCTTCTTATAACTTTATCTCTCCTTTTCTCTCTCTCTCTCTCTCTTTCTCTCTCTCTCTTCCTCTATCTCTATCTGTTTTGTCTACTATTTCCACCTCTATCAATCAGATTGTTTTTTATGTTTTATGTAATATTAAGCTATTTATCATAATTTTTCAATTTATAATAGAATTTACTTAACTAAAAAAAAAGGAATCTATTCTTTATTGTTACGAGGTACACAAACAAACAAATTCATATTCATAGTCATAGTTGTAGTTGTAGTTGTAGTTGTAGTTGTAGTTATAGCCAGTTGTATGCGCTTATTGTTTTTATATTTCTTTGTTTTTTTTTCTGTGTTTTTGTACTTTTTGCTTTTATGTGTCCAGCAAATAGTTTGTTTTGCATTCTCATCGATCTATAACTCGTAGTGTAAAAAAAAGCAAAACGAAAACAAAAGAAACAAAAGAAAAAGGTAACTTAACTGTCGAAGTGTTTACTTAAACTGTAAGTCCATTCTTTTCATATTCAATCAAAGATGATACATACATAAGAATACACACACAAACTCACAAACTCACAAACTCACAAACTCGTACATAACACATACATATTTACATTTATATATACAATATGCATAAATATTCAGTTGATAAATGTGATTATTAATGATAATTTTTTGACATTTTTCTTTTAGTTCTCTCTTTTACATATTTGACATTTGCACAGCTGTACAGAGACGTGCTCATATGTTTCTATATCATTTCTATGCATATATATGTATGTGTATGGGTATGTAGTTATGTATGCGGTAAATAAAATGCATAACTTTGCGTAAGGTCGGCTCTTTCTTTTATTAGTTAATTTTTTTTTTGTTTTTACTTTACTTTTCCTTTTTCCTATTTTATTGTTGGATTTTGCCTTTTCATTGTCTGTTTTTGTTGTTATTTTATATGTAAAAATTATTACATTTCTAGCGTATAACGGTTTTATACGATGTCTAAGTAAATAATCATGTATTTTGAAATCTAACTGTCAAGTAACTGTAAAAAGGAAAGTATTCTTCTTTTCTTCGGAAAAATGTTCTAAGATAAATCCTCGCAAAATTTCACATAAATTTTTACTTTAAAAAGCACTTGTAAAATCAATCTAGACTTAATTTTTTGATCTAAACAAATTTGTTGGTTATGTAAAATTTTTGAATAAAAGGGCCCAATAATAATTTAACTGCTGTTGCAAATCCAAGATATCAGGAAGATATCAGGAATTCAAGTTTTTATTGGACTAAAACTATTAATTATTCTAAACTAAAAGTCTATTAGATATATTTTATTGTAAGGTTTTTTCAAAGTTACGTAGCTTTCTATTTATAAAGAAAGTTCTCCTTACAATTTATTGGAAATTGAAACGATCTCATATTAGATTTTGAAAAAACTTTGTTGCTTGCTATTTTCAATTTGTTATACCGCAAAATTAAAGCCTACAAATAAAACAGTATAGAAGCCAACTCTCAAGCCGCTTTATCTTATGTAATTGAAAAATTAAAAAAAGTGAATAAAAAAGTAGTGAACAAGAGTAATTCTATCAAAAATTTTGCTTTCATAATTCCCAGATTAAAAAATTTTTTTTCTGATATTGGATATGACGGAATAACATAAAAGCAAATAAAATGTTATGTAATTTACAAAAGAAACAGCAATCAAATATAAAAAAATTGTAAAAGTTGGAAAAAAGAAGAAGAAGAAATGCCATTGACCATTGTCCTGCCAGTTAAGATGTTTAATAAATAATTACACGATGAAAAAATGAAAAAATGAAAAAATGAAAAAATGAAAAAATGAAAAAATGTACTGGATGCAGATGAGAGAAGCAGATGTTCAAATCAAATCCTTTGCTTATGTTTTCCAAAAGCAAAAGTAAAAGGATTTATTTTCATAAACAAAGTAAATTTGACTATAAACCATAATTTATCTTGATTATAAATATGTGTCCATCTAAGTTACAAAAGAAAACAATAGAAAACAAAAAAGAAAAGAAAGGAAAAGATATGTTAAGCGTCAAGGATATTATTGATTATGCGAAAATGTAGAAATTCTTTATGTCCAGTTAAGGAAACAACAGGATATTAAATAATAATACTAACAATAACAACAACAACAATTCAAAAACTGCGGAAGAAAAAAAGAAGAGGGAAAAGCAAATCACCATAAACAAAATTCGAATGGACAATGAAATAAATGCATCTTAAATGAAAGAAGAACGAAAAAGACAATAAGAATATTTAAGATGGGAAAAGTAGGGAGTTGTAAGAAAAAGAAAAAACCTTTTTTTTTTAACTAACTAAAAAGTAACTGACCACATCATCATCATCACTATTTTTAGGAGACATTTAAAGCCGTCAGGCAACCACCAAAATCAATTCAATCATTTACTTGTATTTAACTGTATGTACGTATGTATGTATATATGTATGAGTGTGTGTGTGTGTGTGTGTGTATGTTAGACATTACTTAAAGAAAATCTCAAATTTCTTTCGTTGATACAAAGATATGACGCATTTCAAATGGTCAAGCAAAAACTATTCAGCTATTTTTTCGCTATTTCCCAATAATAAGTGAAAAAAAAGAAGAAAGATAGATGAAATAAAGTAACGATGATGCGTTAAAGCGTGTGTTTTGAGTTATTAGCGAGATAATTATTTTTGACATTGACTGACCGTTAAAACGTTTCCTTTCTTTACACGTTACACAAAATAAATAGAATAAACAGAATGAATAAACGAAAAGGGTTGTACCATCCACAAATTTAAAAAAAAAAAAAAAAAAAAAAACTTTCTACATTGTTGATCCAAAGCGACTTTAACACGCCCTATAATAATTTACTTCAGATAATGCATAAATTTCTCCAGTTGTAAGTGAAAAAAAATGAAAAGAGCTTTATAACTTTTGGAAAAGATTTAAAAAATTCTTTATATGAACGAAGATAATTCAAGACCTAAACCGATCAACAGCAAATTAGACACACCTATCAGAAAAGTTAAGTGACATTCTTAAGCTCAGTTTCTTAAGAAAATATTCTGAGATATAAATTTTTTTTCATATGATTTTTAGTTTAAAAAAAATGCTATCTAAAGAAAGTGATTATTCAAATAGGCCAAGCTTAATTTCAGATGCTCAAGTTTAAATCGAGTCATACAATAAAAATTGTAATTATTTTGATATGAATTCAAACTTTCGAAAATTTCTTAAACATTTTCTGCGTTTCATTATGATTCTTAGTAGGGTATAAAAAGCTACACTTTAAGCTAAAGCTTAATATATTTTGAACTATTAAATTTTTTTAATTTTTACAAATGATCATTTAGTCTTTCAAAAAAAATGCAATTTTTTATGGTTGATTAATTTAAAAATAAAAAAAAAAATTATGCTGAAAAAAAAATGAGGCAACAATTTTTAATTATGTGAGAAAACGCATTATGGGCATTTGTGCTTGAAATTATTTTGCAGGAATAAATGTCATATGAAAAATGTATCATATAACTGGACAAAACTTTAATGAATGGACGTTTGGATGGGCGGCTGGTTGGTTGGACATTTTGTTGTGATAATTAATGATTGCATTTTTAAAGACAAAAATATTTAATTTTACTCATTTGTCTAATTTGTTCACACACAATTAATATGATTAATTAATCACAAAGTAAACAGTAAACTCTCTCTCTATTCAATTGGAAAATGGTCAAGCAAAAAAAAAAGAAAAAAATTTAAAAAAAATTCAAAAGAAGAAGGATCATTAGACGAAGCCAAGAAAATGTACTCGTTTCTTTGTCAATACAATATTTATGCATGTATGTGTGTCTGTATGTCTGTCTGTGTGTCTATGTATCTATGTGTGTATGTATATAATTGTTTCGATGCATTTTCAAGCCTACTGACATTTTAACTCAACCAGATAATTGAGAGCTGTTAAAGTAAGAAATTTCCTTTCGGTCCAATTCAACAGCAAAAAAAAAAGAATGACAAAAAAAAAATACAAGTTTACTAATGATGATCTTTGGTCAGTAACGCTATCATATTAATTCTTATAAACATTATCAATGCAAAAATAAATCTGTGTAAAAGTACAACTGTGAAAAAAAAATCTGCTTATCATTTATAAATTGCAATAATTGACAGATTGTTGAGTAAGCAACACATTGAACAAGAAACAAATAAAATGTTATAATCGATCAGAGTCGACTCTTTATTAGCCTAAAGTCAAATAAAAGAAATACAAATAATAAAAATGAATATTTTTATATTTAAAAAATTTCTTTATGTGAAATGGGCTCTAAATAAACGTCGATCTGCCTTAATTTTGGTATAT
This sequence comes from Melophagus ovinus, assembly GCA_023089585.1. Taxonomy (NCBI): domain Eukaryota; kingdom Metazoa; phylum Arthropoda; class Insecta; order Diptera; family Hippoboscidae; genus Melophagus; species Melophagus ovinus. The sequence continues at coordinate 8,139,630 of JAKKIB010000177.1, forward strand.
TTTTTATATCAAAATTAAAGACAGAACCAAGTTTTGCTAAAAAATTATGAAAATTGCAAGTTTTAACATCAAAGTGACTTTCTTTCGGCAAAAGGCGTTATATGAGGCCAATTTTAAGCACTTTCAATAGAGTTTATCGTAAATGGTGAGCCAAAACACTAAATCATCCATTTACTAAATTTCAGTAAAATATTTGTAAAATGACAACTTGTAGCTTACACCTAAATGGACAGACCTTTCAGATAAAATTAAATAAAATATGGAAGTGATTCTGAATCGATTTGCATAATAACAGGCAGCTCTATCTTATCATGTTTTAGATGTTTCAAAAGTCAGCACAAACTTATAAAACACCGTACTGCAAGTGGTGTAGGGTATAACAAAAAACAGCAAGAATGCAGCATCTTTATCTATTATTAGACTTATGTATCAGTTTTTAAAAACAACAAATATTACAAACTTCAAGAAAACAAAACAAAATGATTAAAAAATTAATGAAAATTTTAATTTTTGAAAAATATCTAAAATTTGTTAGATGAGTGATAATTTGCTGCTTTCTTCTACATCGATTATTTGCTTAGATTAATCGATCCTCTATGGGACCATGGCTGAATGGAAGAGAGAGAGAGAGAGAGATTGAGAGAAAGAACAGAGGAATATTTGAAAGTTTGGAATCAGCCAGAGTAATCATAAAATTTTACATGATTTTTCTCTTGCCATCGTTTTAGCATAGTTGACTCTAAAATTTTATCAAAGGCTTCAATTTTCAAATCTATTTGTTGAAAGAAAAAACTATTTGATTTATTTATTAATCTTAATATTTGGAAAATTTGTTTAAATGGAAAGAAAACATAAAGTAAAATTTTTAAAAATATTTCTTTAAATTCTCATTTCTTACAATTTTACATTTTTCTTACAATTTCGACATTCAACATTTTACTTTATTTCTAATAATTATGTAACTTATTTATATTTATGCGATGTGACATGATAATATTTAAATGAGAATTATTTGACCTTTTAGCAAATATATTTAAGTTATATTTAAAATCTTATCTAATTTTATTTTCCCTTTTTTGAAATATAAAACGTATCAATTTAAAGCAAAAAAGTAACAAAAAAACATAAAAAAAAATATCAGTCTTATCTCTTGGCTTGCTGTAAAATGATGTTATTTGTATACGCATGGTAACAATTTCGAATCTTATATACATAAATATATTTATGTTAATCTTTTGAATAAGTAAAATCATAAACTTAAATGCTTTTTTTGTTTGTTGATAACGAAACAAAAAGATTTTACTTATCGTAAAATGTATCATGAGCGTTCAATAATTTTTATACTCCACAGCATTTGGGTTACACTTCATTATAACTTTATGCTTATGCTTGCAACACGTAGGAGGACTTGGGGTAAACTCATTCGCTATGAGATCGATGGACTTAGAATAAATGCTTGATTCGATTTAAACTCAATGGCCATATGTCTGGCTGTCCGTCTTTATGCAAGCTACAAGTTACAATTTTAGAGATATATCAATGAAAATTGATACGTAGATGCGATATGATCCAGAGTCGACGAACCCTATTGAAAAATTTTCAATTTTAATTGTAGTGCTCTTATTTGACCTTCATCACGTTAAACAAAGTGATGTAGGGTAATTAAGAGTCGCCTCTGAGCGATTGTAAAATTTTTATTTTAAATTTCAATGGGGCTCTAAACAAAATAATCAATCGCGAGATAATACAAATGTAAAATTAAAAATAATTTCCCATCTTATAGAATTTGTAGCCTTTTTTTAATTTATTTATCATTTCGGAGATTTTTATGGCATTATGGTAACTTGAAACGATACTTAAAGTGTAGCGATAACTGTCATGTAAAAGTCAACGACTAAATTTTTCTATTTTCAAACATCCTTTTGTTAATTCAAAAATGTCGAGGATTTTTCTTTAGTTAATACCTTTTAAATAGTTTCAAAATGTTTTGTAGTTTAATATTTATGGTATTTTCCATGTCTTTCTAGTTTCATTACTAACAAAATTTTCTTAGTCTTTTTTGAGTAACCTGACTTTTAAAACAATCGATATCTTTGTATTCCCGGCCTTGGTTCGAGCAAATCTATCTTTCGCCGGGTTTTTTTTAAAAGCGCACAAATTTCCAGGTATTTTTTTGTAGCGACTTTATCTGTTTTGTAATGAAAAAACATTCCTCATGTTTTCTCAGATATTTCAATTATTTTCACTCTTTGTACTTTTTCAGCTAATTTTTTTGCATGAACAAAACAAATTTTATTAAATTTTTTTTTTTTTATAATCTAATTAAAAATATTGATTTATATGTAGAATAAGACACATAGAAAAATATTGCTCTTTTCATGTAAATCTCTGGCCTTCCGTATTTTTTTTTTTTTTTAAAAACACAAAAATAAAATATGACACAAATTTTTGACTTTTTCCAGGTTTTTTCCATTTTTTCATTGTTGTAACATTAAAAAGGGGCCATAGAAAACAAAGCATATTTTTAATATGCAACACATTTGCTTATATATATTTATTTATATATATACACAGGTGGCGGTAAAGATGAAATGAAAAGTTAAATCAAAAACCGACTCTACCGATCTAACTAAAATGAATGAATAAATGAATAAATGATGTACGTATGTAAATGATATAAAATGATGTTAAATGAAAAAGTTAACAAACAGATAGAAAGATGCTACGATACTAAATGTACATGATAAAAATAACAACAACAACAACAAAAATGCCACGGATGCAGTAGAATGCATAAGAAAATATAAAAATAAAATTGTGGTGCAATTTCAACAGATAGACTGGCTGTGTAACTGCCATTGTATTAGTTCAAGTTAACTTAACTCAAATTAACTTAAGTTAGTTTGTCGAAAATTATAATAACAAACATTTATGACAACAACAACAACAACAATAATAATAATAATAATAATAATAATAAAAACAACAGCGACAACATAAAAGCCATAAAAAGTTTATGCTTTAATTTTATCGGTGTAATGTCTAAGCATTTATATTTATATTGGGTTGTTCACTAAGTAAGTTGTATTTTACAATTTTATTAAGAAGTTAAATATTAAAAAAGAAAACTGTTGAAGAAATAACAAGACTTATTCCTCTTGAAAAAAAATTATGCCAGCTCCTTTTTTTTTAATTTTTATACTCTTCTAAAAAGCTACTGCATTTGGATAATAAAATCCCTGATACTTTTTACTGTTAAGGAGTATGACTTCCTGAGTGAAAGCCTAGCATTACAGATCATTTGATATGTTTGAACTTTTCAGCAGACTCTATAGCGCATAATTTCCCAAAAAAAAAAAAAAAAAATCAGGCTATTCCCTAAAATTTAAATTTAAGTTAAATGATGTTCAATTAAATTTGACCCCTTTAGAAATGTTTATAACTTATCATTAAAATTTGATGTTAGCAAGACAATGATAGTAAAATTTCTTGCTTAAATCGATGAAGTAAAAAAGTTTGAAAAGTGAAAATGACTAAGAAAGTTTTGAATTTTATTTCCAGCTCAAATCTGATGTATTTTTGAATCAAAGAATCACTTGTATTAGGAAATGGATTAGTTAAATGTATGGATGGCCTTAGCTCAGGATCATTCATTATGATTTCATAAAATCAGACATTACGATCAAACTAAAAATATGCTAAAAAAATAAATAATTAGCCATTTTTATCTTATTGCTTGTCAAATTCATATTTAACAACCCAATATTTATTGTAACATAATACACAATGCACATAACAGACTAAAAAAATATATAGAAATCTATGTGACCACCACCAACATAAATAACCGGCTAAATGAATGAATGACTAAAATGAATGAAATGTTTAGGTCATATCGCTACGCACATACACATACACATACACATACACATACACATACACATACACATACACATACACATACACACATACACATAACATAACATAACATAACATTACGTTACGTTACGTTGCGTTTCATATATGTTTCTTGTTTTTTTTTTTTTTTTGTTTCACATTTTCTGTCTGTCCGTCTGGCATGTTAAAGTGGTAAAATTGTGCAATTTGTTGCTACAATTTGTTGCATATTGTCACATAACTAAATTTTTTGCATGCATTTTTTTTTTTTTAGGTACAACGATTTTAGCCAGAGTTAAAAGAACGTGAGAAATTTTGCCAGGAATTATGAACAACAAAAAAAAAAAAATAGGAAATTTTTAGTTGTTTGTTTTGTTGTTATTCTCTATATGTGAAATGATTTAATGCGTTTTTTATACAGATTAATAGGAAATGACAGGCAGACAAAAAGAAATTTCATTTATATTTTGATGCATTTTTTTTTTTTTTTTGTTATACATTCCATGTAAAATTTAACTATTTGTCAGTTATTATCGAAAATGATGACAGTTATTGTTTTTCTCTTATGATTATTTTGCAAATACAGAAGTGTAATATATTTTAAGAAGAATGGTTTTTGAAAAACTACCAAAAGGCTAAATAAATAAATAATTAAAAAAGTCATTTAGGATTTTTTGATATATTTTACATTTTGAAATATTTGAAATGTATGAAACTTTATGTCCAATTTTCCTTATTGAAAAATTTAATTTTAATATGGCACTTTAGTTCAAGTTAATCTTATTCTATTGCATTTATTTATGGCATTTCTCTTTGAATATTGAAACTTTCTAAAAATTCCAAATTTCTGCTTAAATTAATAAATTGTAAATAATAAAAAAGAGTTTCACCTTACGCTGAATATTTTATGACCTTAAAATGGGGCACATTGGCACATGTTAATTTATTAATTCATTAGAAATTTTCACTAAGATTTACTTTTCATAAAAAAAAAGCCACTTTTACATTTATTATTTTGTTTGTTAATGCTTTTATTGTGTGCCCTTAAACTTTCAGTCAAATTGAAAATCATAATTTCAATTTGATAAAACATAATTTTTTTTATGACCTTTCATCACCTTAACTAAATAAATAAATATGAACAAATGTAAACGTTATAAACGATTCGAGCTGACTATTAAATACTTTACACATTTTTATATTTTTATAAAGAAAAAACAAGGATTATTAATTTGTTCATAGAAAAGCTCCTTGCAAATTAGCTCATTGCATGGGGCGTGTTCATAAGAAATTTCTAATCTTAATCATAATTATTCTTGGGAATATTTAGACTAAACCATGCCTACATACCAAATTTCATTCAAATTGCTGCAAAATTGCGCTTTATATTTTAATAATAAATTTATATGAATAAACCAGGACAGACAGACGGACAAATAGGCTTAAACGGAATCACAAAGTGCTTTTAAGCTGATTATTAAGCAAAAATAAGATCTCCAATGTTATGTTTTATGTATCGCAAACATTATAATAAACAATGAGTATGATGGATGTCGGACATTTCACTAATAATAAGACCACTAATAACAAAATAGCCACTTAGTGAATCTTGAAGTTTTTTTAGTTTCCTTTTTTTTTTCTTTTTTTTTTTTTTTTTTTGGAAAAACTAAACGAATATATATATTTCCTTTCTTAATAATAACTTTATTAATTTGTTGTTGTATTTGTGATTTCGTTTAAAAGCCTGCGCTGAAAGAAGTCAATTTTTTTATGTATCATTTTATTTAGTTAATAAAATTTAAACTTTTGGCGCTTTAATTCATATTAAATGAAGTCTTTTTTAAAACAAATTTATTTAAAAGAGAAAAATCAAATAAAAAAATTATATGGAAAATAACTAACATCAAATAAAAAATATTACGATTATGGGACAGTTGTTGTGTTTCTTCTTTTTGCTTTGTATATTTTTTTTTTATGTTTGGCTTGTGCCATCATGCAATTTAATTGTGATTTTAGTTGATCTTTGGCCGCAGAGTTTTTCTTTTTTTTTTTTCTAAATCTAAAAAAGCTATTTAAATGTATTTTAATAAAACTTTGTATTTACTTAAGTAATGAAAAATAACTTGTAATTGAGTTACAACAACAATTCTTTGTAGCTTATGATGCTTTTTTTTTATTCCATAGAAATAATATTTAAATTTTTAGTTAAAAATGAAAAAATTGTTTAAAAATCTATTACAAAAAAAAAAATAAAAAATACTAAATTAAATAAAGTAACATGACTGAAGGTTGCGGAGTCAAAATATGCTTCCAAGAAAAAAACAAGGAGAAGCACAAAGAAATCAAATACGAAAATTAGGTTTGGCTAAAGTTAACGTGTTCCTACCTCATCTCATGGCCGGTTCCCATCAAGATAATGTTTCATACAAATTGTGCATGTTTAGCCAAGAAGAATTGTTATTACTTTATTTAAACCATACATTGAGTCACTACGTTTCTTCGATTAATTATCGAATCAATTTTTTTTTGCAGATAATCTTACAATTTAATGCGGTACTCAATATAATTTTCATGCTAAAATTTGACTCTCGTTTGGTACCATGTAAAACATGAAAAGTGGAAAGCAATATATTTGAATAGTCCCTACTTTTGGCATAGATGACAAAGATGATATGAGCTTATGCGGCGCATATATAAAAATTAAAATTGATTAATATGGGACTTTTTTTTAGTATGTCGAAAAATTTAGAATGGCTGTTGAAATCGATTTAAGTCTGCCAATTTGCTCATTTTGTTACCAAGTACCATGAAATTGAATGATTTTGTGGAGCCCTCTCTAGAACCAAGGACCATGCCTTATTTATATAAAACTTTTTGTATGAAACACTTTTAAAGTTTAGATTTAGATTTTATTAAACTATTGCAGGCAAAATTTCTATTGTCTAGATACTTGAAGTCCCTGTCAAATAATTAAGATTTCAGTTTTTTCAAAAATTATCATATTTTAAGTTCTTTCGGGGCCCATCGCAGAACCTTTAACAACTTTCTTGCAAAATTTAAAAATTGAAGAAAAAAAAAATGTTTTCAGTACATTTCCCGCTTTTTTTAGCATTAAAATTTTACGCGACTGTAGGGTACTCTTTGGCATGCTTTGGTATGCTAATGCAGGTAAGGCATGTACAACAAAAATACTTTACTACTTTATTTACTTAAGTAAATATTTTTGTATGTAACATTGACATCATAAAGAGATTATTTTCATAAATTATTGTTATTAATTCGTTTAAGATGACAGTTAACTTGAATGGGTTGCGTTGGAAATAAAAGAAGAGACGGGGAAGAAGACTTATAAAAAAAATTCAAATTAAGTATTTTGCGAGAAGGAATCTAAAGTTACAAATTAATCTCCCAGCAGCCCAAGATTTAGAAATTAAGCAAACAGATTTTCTTGATATTTTCGAATACGATTTCTACGACGTTGTAACGTGATTTGTTCAACGTCCTAAAAATTTCATAATATCGAATACAAGAGAACAACAACAACAACAACAACAACAACAACAACAACAACAACAACAAAATACTAAAAATAATTTTAATAATTATAGTGGTCACTTTTGCAGCGATTTTCTCCTTCTTTTTTTCAAAGTTCATTCCATTTTTTTTTCCTTGTACTTAACAAGCTTTAATTTTTCTTGTAAGGTTATAAGGTCATTACCGTATTTTAATCAATTTCTTCTCACAGTTTTGCATAAACTGAATTAAACCAGATTATACAAGTTCTAGCAGGGCCAACAGGATTTTCAAAGTATCCTTTTTTCTTCTCTTGTTATTGTTATTGTGTTCTGTTTCATTCAGAAAATTCTTGTAAAATTTTTATGAATTTTAATGGATTTTCTATTTAAATTAGTATGGATAATCAGCAACAGCAGGGGATAATGTCCGGTTTTTAGATAGATTTTTTTCTTTTTTTTTTTTTTTTATTTGAAATCGCTCAAATAGACAAAAATATAAAGTAAAGTAACAACAACAAGGGGAGTGTCCAGTCTATATAATTTTTTTTTTATTTAATATTCATCGGTAAATGGCCTTTTAACATGTGAAGCTTTTTTAACTGGCACAAGCGACAAAAATGGCCAGTTCACATAGAAAATTATTAAAATTCAAAACGACAATAGACGTTTTATATTTTTTCAAATAATTTGCATTGAAAAATTTCTCTTATACCAAAAAGAGCCTAAAAGGACATACAATATAGAAATAGTTGAATGATAAAGATAAAGTTCGAGTTTGAGTGAGAGATAAATAGTTGAATGAATGAAGTGAAAGAAAGAGACTGAAATTTGCTATTTTACGATTTGTCGAAAGGTCAGTTTCAATGGTGACCTTTAGCTAACCCATCTATTGTACTTTTCTATTGTTAATATACTTATATATATATTTATATATATATATAAAGTTTTATATATATATATATATATATATAAGAGGTTTTATGTATTATCCAAATAGAAAGCCATATTGAATTTTTATATGAATATAAATGAAAGTTTGAGTGTGATTAATTGAGTAGAATTTTTCTATAATGAAAATCAGGATATTTACTTATATACATTATTTTACATATATATTATACATATATATATAAAATGAAGGCGAATAAATATAAAAAGAAACAATAGAAAACAGCGAACGAAAGATGTTTTCAACAACTGAAATTGAAATGAAGCTAAAAATTTTTGAAGTAAAAATGCGCAAACGCTATATAATATTCTGGAAAAGGACAATACAGGACATTGTCAAATAAAGCAAATCATGACACATACTTATACAAATACATTTACATTTGTAAAGGGTTAAATTAAATTTATGGAAAAAGCAACCACATTGAATATCGATAACAAGGAAAGCAGCAGTAGTAAAATAAAGAATCCATAATAAAAAAAAAAAAGGAAACAAAAGGGTTCAATAAGGTCACAAATATTTTTAATGGTAATAAAGTAGTTATGTTAAATTATAAAAGGAAAAAAGAACACAAACTCAAAAAAATTTACAAGAATTGACAAGCGTACATAATCAAATAGGTATAAGAATCTAAAGGATATACAAAGGATATTTTTAAGGATCTTTGTATTTTAATAATTTTTCAAAATAATTGCTAGTGGAAATGTTAGAATTGATCGGGCTTTAGTTTAAATTACTTTGCTTAATTTAAAGATTTAACTCAAAAGAGAAAAATTCTGATCTTACAATAGAGATTCTAAAAAAGTGGTTCCATTTTAATACAAATTTGGGTCTAGATCAAATTAAGCACATTGAGTTTAAATGTCAGGAAATTAAAATGCAAAATATTCAATGTAAAAGATATTTTGCCAAATAAAGACTTATCCTAAAATAGGGCCTTATATGAGGAAACCTAAAGGACTACGATCTTAGTTACGACTTATTCATGCTAAATTTTATTAAATTATCTCAAAATTTTCAATCTTTATTGGGACATCAAATTTCCATGAAAAAACTCTAAACAAATGGACGATCATATATAAAGAGTGTAGGGTATAGAAATGGTAGGGCATACATATTATCATTACAGTTACAACAAAAAAAATACTAAAATACTAGATCTAAAGAAAGATGTTGCTGTTAAAAAAAAAATCTTATTGTTTGTTTATTCTTCTCTCTCATAAAATTGTTTCTTTTATCTAATGGAAAATGATATTTATTTGTATGTATGTGTATGTGTATGTTTGTGTGTATGACAGTTTCATATCAATTTCGATAATTTATGCAGATTTACATGTTAAATGGAAACAAGAACAAAGAAACGCCAAAAAAAAAAAAACGAAATAAATATTATAAAAAAAAAGAAAAAAAGGAAAAGGACGACAGTGATTCATTGGTGTCATCAGTCAAGTTGATGAGGTAATTACTAATAATAATAACAATAATAATAATAATGAAGCCGACATTTCTAACTAACGCATTTTCTTTCTTTCTGTCTCTCTATCGCACTTTTTTCTATCTCAAACTCCATCACTAAAACTTTTACTTAGTCTCTGAAAAATTTGATTATTTATTTTGCTTGCATTTTTTAAAACAAAATATTTTATAATTGTCTGGTTTTTTATGTAAATATCTATATATACATATTTATATCGTCTACATAAATATGATCATTTGATTTAATGGCATTTCTTGTACTTAATTAATTCAAATTGTCTTGTGTATCCTTTTTTTTTTATTATTATTACGAGATTTTTTCTTTTTTTTTTTTTCTTTTGTAATACTAACCTTAAATCCTTTTCTCTCTCTTTATTTGTCTCTATGTCTCTTAAGCTATCTATCTCTTTCTCTATCTATATAATTCTTTCTCTCTGTCCTTTATTTTTAATCAGTTCATAAAATTTTATGATTTAAACTTGAACAGAATTTTTGCAATTAATTTGTTGTAATAAAAAAAAAAAGAAAGACATAAAAAAATTTGATAGAATAAATGAGAGCAAGTGAAAAAAAATTACAGATGACATGGCAGATTCTTAAATCCTCTTAAAACACTTAAAAAAAAATTAAAAAGATAAATCTTAAGAAATCTTGGAAAGTTTGGAAGTTAAAAATTTTGGCAGGGACCTCAACAACTGAGATTAAATCATAAGCTTCAAGTAAATCAAATAAATTTCTAAGCTCCCGCTAAAATGAATAAATTTCTTTGTAAACGTGAAGCGAAAATCATTTCAAATCAGAAATGATAAAGTTACTTCAAGAAAAAAACCAATCAAAAATTTTTATATATAAAATTTTTTCGATGATACTTGAAAAAAATATCACTTTTAATTTGATTGAAAATTTTTAATAACTTAAACAGATATAAACTCACAAAACTGGGTAGCTGGGGATACTGGGGAAGCGTGCGCTTCTACTTAAACTAAGCTTCACTTTTCAAAAAGAAAAAAAAAAAAGGAAAATATATTTTCGTACTTAAAAATTTGTATTTAAAAATATGGAAAAAAAAGGAAAAAAAATGAAGTGAAAGTGTTGTTTGTTTATAAGAAATGACAAAATTCTTTTAAATAAATAAATAAATATTTCGAAATGAAATCCATTGAAAAGAGTAATTAGAGATGAAAAAACAGAAATGTGAGAGAGCAAAAGTCAATTGTAAACAACATCATTATCCCGTTTCAAGATCATTAATAGAAAAATGGCAAATTGTGGAAGGATACAAAACCGCAAACATTCTATGAGATTTGTTTTGTATTGAAAAAAAAAAAAAACAAAGAATTAACCATAACAATAACAACAGTAACAAATAAAAAAAATTATGTTCAGAAGTAAAAAAAAAAAAAAGAAAAAATAAGAAAAGAAAAGCCAGTGATGATTTGAATGATGATGGAGATGATAATTTGCCCTAAATAATTTATTGTTATTATTGTTAGATTTGGACAAAACAAAAATCAGATTAAACCCTTAAATAAGTTTAAATAGATTTTGAAGAAATGGAAAAACAAACCACAGGTAGAAATGATAATCAACAATTTGATATTAATGCTACTGCTGTCAGGGCTGTTGCTGCTGCTGCCTTACTAAATAAAATATAACACTTTGTGTGTGTGTGTGTGTGTGTGTGTGTGCATATACACACGTTCTTAATATAATGTAACCTTTTATGAAACACAAAAAAACAAGAAGAAGAATATTTGATACTCTCAATTTTATTTTCATATCTCTATAAGCATTTTGTTGTTATGGCTTATGAATGGCTTAAGTGGCCTATTGAAAGGATTAGCATCGGTTGCAATGAATCGGCAACTTTTTACCCCTTACTTTTTATCTATAAATATATATATATATATATGTTATATGTATTCATCTACATGATCTTAAGGTTGCTTTTTCTTCTTTGATTTGCTGTTACTTCCAATGTGCTGTGTTTCCCACCTTTTTTGTTACATGGATAATTTTTTACTTTTTTACTTTTTTACTTTTTTACTAGAAAGTTTATTATTTTTTTAGATTTTATGAGTGATGTATATACACTGTCCATAAAAATTAAAAGGGATGCTATTTTTTAGAATTTTTTTATTTTTTTATTTTATATAAATTTTTGAATTTTTCTTTTTCATTTTGCCTTATTACATTTAGATACTTATGCACGTTTACATTTATACAAACGAAACGATTAACATTACAATCCGCTTTTCTATTAAACAATAAATAAATCCTTTCATTTATTGTTATACCCTACATTACACTTAGAGAGCATAAATTTGTGTAGAGATTTGTAACAATGAAAATGGTTTGAGTTAAATTTGCTTTGTCATTCTCTGAATTTTTCAGAAAAACCTGCCTATTTATTGATGGAATTTTTTTGATCATATTTATTAAGTAGCTTGATGAAGCTTATCAAAATTAGATTAGAAATTAGATTAAAAATCGGAAATTTTATATGGAAAAAAAATTTATATGGGAAAAAATTTTATATGGAAAAATTACTAAAAATTAATCCGAAATAGCAATTTGACATACTGAACAAGTATGGCAAATTTGGTTCAGATTGCTCCATCTTTTGAAAAATACAAATTTTCTTACTTTTTAGCCTAAAAACTCATTTTTTGGATTTTATTATGTATTAAGTTTTTTTTTAATGTCTGCCTTTATCGTTCATAACTTGTTCATTATTTTGTTTTATTTTTTTTTTTATTGTAACACTTTGTAAAATATGACCATGATAATGCCAACATCATGGCATTGTGTCCTGAAGGAAGCACAACCATGGTAACTCTAACTTTTTTCTATCTACCATCAATTTTTAATTGTCAATTATTATCGCTTCTACCTCAATCTATCTCTATTTTTCTCTTACACTCTCTTACACTCTCTTTCACTCTCTCTCTTTCTTTTTCACTCTTTTTCACTCATACATTTTTTTTATCACATTTCGTTTAGTGTTAAATTTAACACAATTTTCCTATGAGGGTGTTCAAGCGAATTACTCGCCCACGAGACTTATGAACAACGTCATTAGCGTTCTTATCATTGTTATAAACGGTTCATAGTTAACAATTGTTATAATATACATATATAGTTGCCATTATTGTTACATATTATTCATTATATGTTTCGCATGGTTAAACGTTAAAATTTTTCACATTTTAAACGTGCTTAAGTTGTTAACATTTACAAAAAAAAAAAAAAAATGCCATGAAGCGTTAATATTTAATTCCATATTATATTTATTAAAATAGAGTTTATTAAAAGAGAATTTAACAAAGTGTTCAAGCATCATTCCACTTCAATCAATTCTTTGATTTTTTGTTTATTGTAAATCGACAGCGAAAGATAATCACTTTTAAAAATAAAAGGAAATAGCATGAAATAAGAGACATAATTTATAGGAAATTTTTATAAAAATCATCCATTGGTTCGAGGTATACTAATTTTATCATAACATTTGTAATACCCAAAAGGAAACTTTTGCAGATTCTATAAAATATATATATATATACAATTTTGATCGGTATCAAAATTTAGATATGTCTGTCCGTCTGTCTCTTTGTCCTTGTATGGTAAACAGTCTCTTGAATCCAAAAGAAAGATATCAAGTTCAAATTTGGCAGTAACATTAGAAAAGAAATAGTATATGGGGCTAAATTAGTGAAAGGCCACGCCCACACTAAAACCTAAAAACTAAAAAAATCTTAGTCTTTTTAGGGAAACATTCATAGAAGTTAATAATTTGAAAAGAAAATGATTCTATACAAAATTTATATATTCCATAAAAGAAGTTCTACAAAAATCAAAATAATGGAACATGAATAAAAACATATTTTTAATAATAATGATTTATTTATGTATATTATAGACAGACAAAAGAAAATTTTCTAATCAAACAATACAAATGGATTTTGTTTGAGGAAAATTAAAATGATAGAAAATGATCAGCACACACTGCAAATTATAAGAAATTCAGATATTAACTTATTCCCATAAGTATAATTCATTTAACATTTATTTTGTTAACCATTTTTATTGTTTAACAATGATTGTCATAAATAGTTTTACATTTAATCGTTAAGTGATCAGTTTAACGTTCTTTTAACAATTTAAGTGTGTACATAAAATTTCCTAAATGTTCGGTGCTACATTAGAAAAATTGATGTGTTGTAATGTTATTTGGATACAAAAACAAAAACAAGGCAAGACAATAATAACAACAAAAAAAAATCTAAAATAAATAGAAATCCAAAAGAAGAAAATCAAATGAGAGATTTATATTTGGTTGAAGCAAAAACTTAAATGCCCACCCACTAAACTTCTTATTTGATCATTTATGATCTAGTTGAATAATTTGGGTAAGTGTACTATGGGCGTGTACTTTAACTAATTTCCCTCTATTTTCTAAGAATGTTTTCTAAGAATGTTTTCAATGTTTCTATCAAATTTGAACTCAATATTTTTCTTTTGGATAACAAAAAGTACATTTACAGACAGACGGATGGACATGATTAAATCTATTTAAAATATGATGCTGATCAAAATTATGCGTATATATATATATATATATATATATATATATATATATATATATATATATGTATTTTATAGAGACTCCAACACTTTCTTTTTAGATATTAACAACGTCATAACAAAATATGTATATCTTCAATCTCTGGGTGGTGGATATAATAAAAATGGAATAATATTATAAAACCAGCAGCTGCTTTACAAAATTTTCTAGAAATACATGACCAAATACATAATCAGGAAATGTAATGGGAAACAAATCAATATCTATTGATATTATATGTAGATAAATACAGATATTGAAAACATATATTGAAAATAATGTTTACCTTGAATTTTCTTAATTTTATAATTTATAGAAAACTATTTAAATTTAAATTAGAAATGTAATTTACTTTTAATTTTATTTCAATTGAAATTGAAATTAAAATTGAAATTGAAGTTTAAAGTTTTATAAAAAAAAAAAAAATCGTTTAAAAACGGAGAGATCGAAGTAAAAATTTAATTTGATTCCTACACAATCGCCAATTTTAATGCCGATATTGAGCGAGTCACAAGGCCATGCCAATGCTTATTCAGACATGATTATGAGCTTATACTTTCTGTAAAATCAAATTAAGCGATATCTGTTTGATTTTGTGCTTGAAACTTTTCTTAGAATTTTCATAAAAGTTTTTAGCTTTCGATTCATATCGACATAGAAACATTTGACCAATATAACCATGGCCATTGAGCTGATTTAATAAAATATCTTTATTTAATATGTCCCCATTACGATTTTTCTTTGCTTATTTCACTTAACATTTTTGCCTAATTTTTACCATCATTACCATTAACTTTCTGCTTTGCCTGTAAACGAAAATGCCATGCCAAGTCTTAAATATTTAAATATTGTCCTTTTTTTACATATACAGATGATTGTATTTATATGTTATATGTATGTGAACATCATAAAAGTTGATGCGATTTTATGATTTTATGCACTTTGACAAACAGAAATTACAACACTTAAAAATGGCAACATTATGAATACCAAGTATAAGTTCGACGACATGGCCCGTTATTTTATAAAAATCCGCATAAAATATGCATAATAGAAAAATAACAACAAAATAATAAATAAAACAAAATAAATAAAATAAAATTGTAACTGATTTAAAGTAATTCCAGGAATACCCACCACCCAAAATAATATATGAAATTTAATAGTTTAGTAAATATTTAACAATTATTAAGGGATATTATTAGTAATATATATTTTGAATATTTATTCGAGATATAAATTATGTTATTGATATTTATCAGCAACATATCTCATGAAATGTCCGCTTTAAGAGCAAAAAATCCCTTAAAGAGTTTAAAGTAAAAAGTTTATGAAAACTAAATCAAAAATCCTGATATCGCGCTACAAAAATTATAAGTAATTTCAATGTGAAAGTGTCCCTTCGTCGATTTAAATCGTTTTCAATATTAAACTGCTTGCTTCTAAAATTTCTTTTAATGTTTCGGGCCAATGCTAAGCCACCATAAAACCTAAGAACACATAAAAAGAAAGGCCGTTTAAAAATCTGAACTAAATTTTAGTGTTAAGATCTTTGAGCAACCCAATCTCTTGGTTACCGCATAAATTTCTAGACTAAACAAGTAGTGAATGAATGTCTAAGTGAAAAAAATTAATAAACAAGCATATGCAAATCTCTCATACATACGCATACACATCCACTCATACATTCACACAAAGGCTGATATATAAAAGGATAACATTATTATCTAGAGCTCAACAACAGAGAGAGAGAGCTCAGAATAGCCCTTGAGTAACAGAAGTGAACAATGAATGCCATATAACATTGTTGTTGTTGTTCTTGTTGTTGTAATTGTAACATTATGGTGATGGTATTTGGTTTTTTTTTTATCATTTTTTATGATTTTTCATTTTATGTTAAACCTAAAGGAGTTAAAGGCTGATACTATTAGAATAATAAAAGCCTCTCAGCAATATCCAAACATACATACATTGTTTATATATATATATATATATATATATATATATATATAAATTTCATTATTTATTTGAGAGAAAAACATAACGATATTCATACATACATAGTTATTTTAACGGATTTAAAATGAGATGTGTAAAAATTAAAATAATGCAAAAAGAGTGTAAAAACAACTGGAAAGTATAAAATTACAAGTACCTTCTCCTATAATGCACTGCCAGTTAGGAAAAATCTGCAAAAGAAATCAAAAAGAAAAAAAAAATAAAAGAAAAAAAAGAAAATTACAATTAATAGAAAAGAAGACTTTCGAAAAATGCCACTAAATGTGGTTAATACTTTTAAAAAGTTTACATATTTCTATGGATTTTCTTTACTTATTGTAAAATACAATGGAGCAATGAAAAAAAGAGAGATTAGTGTTGCAAGCTAAATGGTTTTTGAGACAATGAGCAACTTAAAAATTTTAATAGCAATTATTATTATAGGCATACACATACTAACACGCCCACTTAACAAACTATGCAGAATAATACGCTTACAATTATTCGAAATAACATTAAAAGACCAAGTAGGCTGCTCCAAAAGTTTTTAGCTTTTATTTAAAGCGGTTTAAACTTATTCATCTAGTTAACTCCGGTCCAAGTATTCCTTTAGGGCACATTACCCCTATAAGATAAACATAGACTTCATTCGAGTCCAATCGAAACATTTTGTAAAAACGATAAAAGACCTTTAAGGGAAAAAATCATATAAAAAATTTAACATACAAAATTATTTCATCAGAAAATCAGTTCTAAAACTTTAGCATTAGATTAAAATTTGAAAACTAGTGGACACAAACTTTAGATTGTCATTCAAATCATAAAGTTAAACAAAAAAGCTCAGGCCAAGCCAAAAAATTCTGCACTAATGTTACAATTGAAAAGATTTAATAATAAATGTCCGTCCAAAAAATTTTATTACAGTGCAAATGAAACATAGAAATTGACGAGAAAATAGTTTGCATTGAAACGCAAAAAATTTCCATTTACAAATTTTTCTATTATATAAAAATTCTACGATTTTTCTTTTCGTTAATCTTCTTAAAAAAAGCAAAGAAAAATTGCAATTATTTTTGACTTTTAAATTTAATTTCTTTAAAATAAACATGATAAAAGACATTGCGTTGTATTTTCTTTGGAGACTACAACGCAATGAAAAAGTCATGCATAAAACGATCTGTCATTTAACAATTGATATGTCAAATATAAATTTTGACAGTTCAATTTCTGCTTTCTTGTTATTTCACTGCTTTTTTTTTTGATTTTTTCATTAAATTCGAAGCATATGGATGTACCACAAGAATAAACACTAAACAATGAATAACGAATAAACAATAATGAATGACGAATGGCAAACAGCTTAAGGCTTCTGGTTTAGATGTCATGACAATGTGCAAAAGTAAAATTAAAATTAAAATAAGTGTGTACGTTATAATCGATCAGAGCTGACTATTAAATTTTCTATACCTTTCTAAAACTTTTCCGCAAAATAGGTCGTTGTACGGAGCATGGTCATTATAATAATTTAATCTTAGGCATAATTATTTCTGGGAATTTTTAAACTAAACCATGCTTAAATACCAAATATACATGGACAGACAAAAGGCAGACGAACAGTTAAATTAAATTAAATTAAATCAATAAGTGAATTGGACACTCACCTAGCAGATATTTGTTATAATTAGTAGACGTTGTTGATCGGTGTCTTTAAACTTTGAAGAAGCCAAGAAAACTTTAAAGAATCGTTATTCGTCCAAGAAAGTTATCATAGAAAAATTTAGTAATATTTTAGATAAAATTGTTGGCTTTAACGGACTCTGTTAAAAATCGTTATGGAATTCATGTACAAGAACAAACCCAAAAATGTATGAAAATTTTCTGCAATAAGGAGAAACTATTTGGTACACCCTAATAAATAATGGAAAGATTCTCATTTCAGAATTGTAATAAATAATATTATTACGATTGGACTAGTATAATTTTTTTTTTATTAAAAATGCTGATAAAATTCATTAAAATCGAATTTGAAAACAAAATTAAGCCAAAATTTAAGTGGCCTACAAAAGCACAACTTTGAAGTGTATTGAAATGTTGATTTATAAAAATATGAAAATTTATAAATTATATTTTTGGGAAAAAAACAAATTAAAACAGCAAAACTTTTGCTTCATACCCAATAATATTTAAAGAATATTCTAAATTTAATAAAAATAAAATCTTTCCAATCATAAATCTTTTGAAAAAGCATACATTAATATATAAATATAAAAACAATTACAACAAAAAGAAAATATTTTAAAAATATCGAAAAATTTTGAATATCTTAAGAATCCACAAAAAACAAAAAAAAAATAAGGCAATCTTTAAAATTACAACACCACTACAAAATATGTCTTCAATAAATTATATTTATATCCATATTATTAAATGCGAACATATCAAGAAGGGCGACGGACCACTTGAGACATTACGAAATTATAAAACATACATTCAAACAAACATATAATTAATATCGTTTATCTTAATGTGCTAATAAATTTATATTTTAGTTGCAACAGTCAAAAGACTGCCTAAACTATTTCGTAGTACAATTCTTCTATCTAAAGTTCTATTATCTATCATAAGTCAAAGATTTTCTAATGTAAAATATAAAATGTTTTAAAATTCTAAATAGTCTAGTGATGACATCTGGAGCTTATTAACTGAAGAATTCTTTTAGGTCTCTTATAAACATAAGAGAATTTAAGTGATTTAAGTGATTAGTGATCAATTACAACCATTTTCCCCATTTTCTATATCTGCTTTCATAAGTATTGGCTCGTGCTTTACCAAATGTTATCTTAACACATTTACACTCACTCTTGCCTCACAAGTGCCTTGAATTTTCAACATTTAATTATACGCTTATTTTAAGTATAAAATTCAAAATAATTGGCAAAATCAATTTCTTACTTTAGGCTTAATTTTGCCACTTGAATATTCCATACTGCCATACTTTTAGTAAAAGAGGAATCTTGGATTTATTAAGTAGTTTATTATAAGCTCAATAAAACCAAAAAGTTCTTAATAAATCATAAATTAGAACTTTTTACAATTCTCAAGGTCTCTATGAGGAAGCCAATCTACAAGAGTCTCCATCCATGTAACAAACCCAACCAATTAGTCATGGAATCTTATAATCATATCAAAAATTCTCACCACAATTAATGAAACGTAAATCTATAACGAGAAACTAGAGACTTAGACTTTCGGCGGGGCAACATCAGAGAAAGTCAACTTTCATAAACCTGGCCACAAAATTATTCTTTTTATTTTTTTTTTTTTTTTGAAATGTAGATAATTTCAAACACATTAAATATTTTAAAAAGGGTCCCACAATCAGCGAAAACTTTTGAACAGATTTAATAAGTTTTCAAAGTAAAAATAAACACGAAATGTTGGAATTAAAGAAAGGCCACAATTTAAATGAAGTTTTTTAGCTTTCGAACAATTTTGTTGTGCTACCGAAACAGCATAAATGGCTAAATAAGACTTATGAGTCTGATGAAGAGGTCACCATCAAGAATTTGTAAAAATAAATTTCTAATACAAAACAAACACAACTCTATGAATAAATGATTAATCTTTAAACACGGATTAAGCACTTTAGTTTCTATGAATAATTCGTCATCTGAGGCAAATTGAGAAAATCATTATATATGAGAATTTTTAGACAGAGATTATTTCTAATTTTTATAGTATATAAAATATAATCTGCATTTTCTTAAACAATTAAATTTAAAGGAAGAGTAAAAGAAATTGGAAAAAAGTTTCAAATATTCTACCCTAAATGGGAATTTTTAAAATAGTTGCACAATTTCTATGGAAAATTTAAAATTCATATAAATACAATACAATTTTTGCTATTTATATATTTTTATGGGCATATAGAAATCGTTAACTGTAATAATCGTAAATTGATTTAATATTCAGGTAAACTAGAATCATGAATCAAACTCAAGAAAAGTACAAATATAATAATAACAAAAATTATAAAAAAAGTACACACACAAACACACACACACACACACACACACACAGCTGGACATGAATTGTTTATTATAATAAGTGATGTTAGAGGGTTGTTGCTGCTCTATATTTTACATGGCCTTTCTTAACACTTCAAATAATTTATATCTGGAAAAGAAAATCAATGGAAAATATCTAAAAAAAAGAAGAAGAAAAAATTTGAATGATTTGAATTTTTTATAAAGTTTTGAATGTTTGGAAGAGAGACAATAACTTCACTTATTATCATGCTTGGTTTTTATATGACACTTTGACTTTTATGTAAATTATGATGAGTTTTCTTTTGCTATATAGCCCACAATTCCTTCCCACTCCGCCCTTTTTTTTTTTTTTTTTACTTAACCACTCAATACAAATTTCTATTAAAAAGCCTTTAAAAAATGTTTTAAAAAAATTGAAAAAATTACAAGAGAAATTCAAGTAATAAAAATATCTTAAGCCAAAGCATTTTTTAGTGTGTGTCTACATCAGCGAAGCGTTTACTTAGCTACCGACGAGAGTCGTTTAAGAATTTTCTTTAATTCAATCAGCTAAAATTGCATATTTTTTTCTACCATGCATTCAATAAGAATCAAATTTAAAATTATGATCAACTTCACGCCTAATTTAAAAAAATAATAATAAAAATTGTTACAAAAAATAAATAAATAAAGAAAATATATTTTCAATAAATTCGAATGCTCACATGAACACACATGCATAGAAAAATATGCAAAAAAAGCACATTAATGCATTTTATATGCATTTAGGTGACAAATCATTGTAAAACATTGATCGTAATGACCTTTCCGCATGAATTTGTTAATTTTTTACAAATGCAATTGAATCACACACAAGAAAGCGCAATAAGAAAATAATAGAATATTCTAATATATAAATGTACATACGTATACGTTAAAGGGAATTTTATATTTTTTTTTTTTTGGTTTATGCCATTGTAAAATAATACGTAAATAAGAATAAGTAAGCAAACTAGATGTGGTCGCATTTTGAATACCTTTCTAAGGCAGCTTTTATTGTAATAAAAATTTTTCTTCTATAAAACTTTATATGCTTACCTTGGCATCTTGCTTATATTTCTGAAAAAACTTAGCAAAGGAAAAGTTTAAAATTTTTTAGCTTTCAAATGAATTTAGACTTTAGTTTAAAAAGTATCTTTTCGACCAAGAACCAAGTTACATGTCAAAATTTTTGCTACTAGCAAGTGAAAAGAAGCGTTCTTTGTATGGCTTACAAAAGGGATCCCTTACACATCTTTTCGGGTACCGAGAATTTTATTATAACCGAAAATTTATAATCTTTATAGATCAACTGCCAATGTTTTGATAAAATATTTTCCCATTTATTCTTAGCTTTAGCGATGAATAGAAAAATCCTTAGCAAAATTATCACTAAATCACAATTTTGTAAAATTTCCTTTTTTGGGGTGGAACAATGTTGAAATATTCGGATTTGCAAAATCCGCGTAGCAAAAAATTATGCAATAAAATAAAAAAGAAACTTTGCAAAAATAGGTTAAGCTTAGAGAATCAACCCCTATCAACTAAATGGAAACATTCTTCATAGATTTCATTTCTATCGAAATTCAATTTTCATTCATTCACAGAATTCTGTGTGTCAGCTTCATGAAATGAGCCATTTGTTGTGCTTTGTAGAAAAATTCTTTTCCTATTACCCTCGTATGTTCTTATCAAATATAACAGTGATAAAAAATTTTTTGTTTTAATTTGTAAAAGTCAAATTATAATTCTCAATATTTTTCAATGAAAATCAGTTCAGAATTGTTATTTGTCAGATCCATACATTATTTGAATCACCTTCCATAGAACAAACTTTTTTTAAATCTTTCAAAAATTAAAATTTTACTTATGCTTTTTTAAATTCTCATAAATTTTTCATAAGCATATTCAAAGAAATGCTGTAGGGTATTGAAGAATCGGTTCGATACTACTACTATAATATTTTTGCTACTTTTCAAATTAATGAAACGATCAACGTGAAATTTTAATGAAGACAAAAATGTATTCAAAATTGACGTTTATCAAACAATAAAAACAAAACAAAACAAAACAAAACAAAACAAAAGTCTTTGTAATTTATTTTTTACCAACATACAAACATACAAATGCATCTAATAATAATTGAGTAATCAGTAAGTTGTATGGAAGAACTTATTTAGCTTTATGAATAAATATGAAAGATTTCTTTAACGCATTTGAATCAAGAATTGCACAAAAACCACTAGAAAATGTTAAAAAAAAAGGTAGCAATATAAATCGCCCCCTTTAAAAAAGATCATCATATATATAAATGTGTGTATATATATATATATACATGTATATATGTGTATGTATGTGTTAAAATGTTAAACCTTCCTTCATCCATCCCACAATACAACTCCTCACTGATTACAATAATCACACGCATTTAGTGCAATAGTTTCATGTTTTTATGTACATTTTTTTCATTCTTTAAAAATACAATCAAATGATGAATGAGTCTCATTAGTAGGTGTCAGTGTCAGTATGTTTCAAATGTTCAACAGTTTTTCATTTAAATCATCATCGTTATAGCAGAGAATGCCTTAACAAAAAAAATCTTCACAATCTGACTTATGTGAAAATGATTTAAAACTTCAAAGCATAATAAACATATATTTATATATATATATATATATATATATATATATATATATATATATATGTATGTATGTATGTATGTATGTATGTATGTATCATAATAATATTTGTACATAATTAAAAATAACTAAAATAATGCGAAATTGAAATTCGTTTAATTTTATTGTGAAATGAAGCTTTTCTCTTTGACTTTCAAGTGCAAACGAAAAGTCTAAAGCTACTGCCATTATATTGCAGTCAAAAATCGATTAGAGCTGATTTTTTACTTAATCTAACTACGAAGAAAGAAGAAACACATTTTAAACCCTTTAGCCATAGACATCGCGTCCAATGGAATTTAAAAATCTTATTAATGTGTCTATAACTATTTTTGATCCAACGACTGAGATCCGTTAATTAAATTGGATAAATTGCACATTTAGATTCATTTAGTTTTACAAAAAAAAAAAAAAAATTCACAAAAATAGAAATAATTTTGACTCAAGTAGGTCCATCTCTTAGAACTCTTTCAATGTACAATGCTTTTCCAATGATAATTCCAACATCTTACTATCTTGTCTTATCATATCGGGGTGTAAGGGTAATTTGCACATTAGGCGAACCATCTAAAATTTTACCACTTTTAAATTTCCAAAAATAACTAATAAATTGCGCCTCTGAATATTTTAAATATCTAAGATATAATTTTGAAGTATTTTTTTTTTTTTGGAATGATACAACTTTCTTTATTAAAATAACAAATTCAGTTCCATTCGAAAATTTTAAATCAAAGTGAATCCATTTATAAATTAACATCATCATTTTTTACCATTTAAAAGTTTTCTGTCGCCGAACTCGTTTAAATATAAAATTTTTCACTTGTTGATCACATTTTCAAGTTACCCCATCAATTTTAACAAAATGCAATAAATTCTTAGGGCAGCTGTTGGTTTTTTTTTTCCTTTCAGCAAAATCTAAAATAAAACTAAAATTAAAAAAATAAACGCAAGATTCTTTCATTCTGGACGCGGGCGCATGTTGCGGTATGCAGTTTATTAGTTGGTCGACGATAATATCACTAGTAGAATTTGAGCAAGGAGAATTGAGTAATTGCATTACGGACATACACACACATATACAAATATTTTCATAGTTGTAAATGTCTATATGAAAAATATCTGAATTGTGCTAAGAAGTTAAAAATATTTTTTGTTGATGAAAACATTTGAAGGAAGAATGTTTGATCTGTCAAGGTGTTTATAATTTTCTTAGGAAAACGAAAAGATCTAATGAAATTTATGCTTTAGAAACGATCTAGGAAAGCTTATTTATTTATTTATATATTAAAGATGGTAGAAATGTTCTATGATGGTTAGAATTGAAAAAGTCAACTGAAAATTGAGGGAAAATTGGCAAAAATATAAAAAGTGCAATGTTTAATAATAGAAATGGGCTAAATCAAGTAAGTCAAAAAACTTACTTGAATAATGACTTAATGTAAGAATATTTCCATTTTGTAAGAGCATAATATCCGCACATGATTTTTAAATGGTAGACCGGACTTTATGGTCAGGAAATTTTTTCTTTTTATTAAAGCTTTTTAAGAAATTCCTTGAAGGAAAACATTCTTAAACATTTAAATTGCTTATATAAATATACCAATATCATATCAGTCAGTGCTTGGTAGGCCTTCAAAATTTTACAACAGCCAAGGCAAAACTTTTTCAATTCATTCGATCTGTTAGGCTCTTTTTTGGTTCATTGTCTGTTCATTTTCTTCATACTTTTAGTTTTTCATTACTTTTTTTTTGGTTGTTTGTTTGTTTGTTGTTGTTTGTTGGTTTGTTTGTTTGTTCACTTGACGATTGAGTCTGGTCAAGAGTTTTCGTTTGTTTTATTGTTAACCATATTAAAGTGTTCAATGATTAATTGTATGCGTCTAAGATTAATTGAAATCAATCACAGCCTGAAGTTAACTAATGGCTGCATGATTTGTTAACCATAAAAAATAAAACTTAAATGGATCTTACATATACACACACATACATATATATTTTTTATATAAACTAACTATTTACAGGTATATGAAACTTTGTATGTTGCTGTATTTGACTGCTAAAAAAAAAAAATAATATCATTCTTTTTTCTTGAATATTCTCTCATTTTTACTTGAAAAAAATTCTTTTCAATATTTTAGTGCATTTTTAAAATGAATATTACATATTTTTTAAATTTATTATATTTATAATAGAAAAATGCAAAATGCCTTTATTTAATAAAATTAATTTGTATGAAATCATTTAAATGTCAATTGCATAAAAAATTTAAAAAATATTTTTTCCGTGCAATGTATAATTATTTGAATCATATACATATAAAAATATATATCTATATATTTATATATGTATATGTTAGTAAGAGCTTTGAATTTATAATAAATTGTAAATAAAATCGAAATGTCCAGTGAGAGATGACTCTTTAATATTTGCTATTCTTAATTTGATTAAAATAACCAAAAAGTAAACACTAATGATTTCCGAAAACTTCTGTATATATATATATATAACATTCAAAAGCTATTTCTATATACAAAATAATATTTTGTTAGAAGAATCCCTGAAAAGTAACAGAAATTGTGAAATTTCTGGCCACGTGTACATTTTTTTTTTCAAAATAAAATGTATGGGAAATGGTTGAAAGCTTAGTCCAATACTTTCTATATAAAAACTTGAATATTTCGTGGCTCAATTGTCATTAATAAAAATCTTTAATTTTAGTTAAAGCAGAAAGGACGCGCTTAAATTGTTTTAGAGAATGATCTTTAATCGATTCATGTAATAAAAGTTAAATCTTTCTACATCTTTAGGCTTTCTGACTTTATTATATTTTGTAATTTATATTACTTGTAGTTATAAATAATGTTTTTAATGTAAATTATAACAAGTCCTTGCCTTCTTCCGCTAAATTAACTATATTCAAAATATATCGTTCTTGGAAAAATGGGTATCTAGGGCCTAAACCTTTATTTAGTGTACCTCAGTGTTAATGCTAGCAAAGTTAATAATAAGAATCTAAGTTTTGTATAAGACACGAAAAAAAACAAGGACTTACAGAGAAAATTACTAAAAGCTTTATGGAAAAACGATCACTGCACAAAAACTTTGTCTATTTTAAGTATTTGCATTAGAAAATTGTGGACAAATAAATAGCTCCAAATGTATTTATACATAAATATATAAAGTATAAAAAGTTAACTGATATAAAAGAAAAACCATAAAATCTATTTATTTATTTATTTTTTAACATTTTAGTTATATCATGGTTTTTATTTGTTATTGTCATCAATTCAAACTGGTAGAAACATAAAACAAAGCTCATAGAGATTTATAGAAATAACCATTAATTATTTTAGCTAATAAACTCAATTACATATGTCGCATGGTTTTGAAGTTGGATGTTGGAGGGAGTTGTCTTGGTGGTACATGTTATCACATGAATGCCATGACATGACATGGCATGAAATCCAAAGTATGCCATTACAAATTACTTACTACTCCATTACTATTATTATTTATTATTATTATTTCTACTTTTACTTTAGGTAACTTGTTTATTTATTAAAAATATCCTACATGATTAACATGATACTTTTTTTTTATATGTATATATATATACATATATATATATATATTTTTTTTTTTTGGACGACCGGTCAATTGTTTTAATCAAAATTGACGACCCACTTACGGTTGATTGACCGCTTGTTGACAACAAATTAAATATTTACATATTATTACGGTTACGTTGACAGTTGACAGTTGACAGTTGAGAGTTACAGCAGCAGTTTTTTGAAATTTTTTGAAATTACTATAAATTACAAATAGGCTAACAATTCCACTCAATTCCGTTTCCATACCCATATCATATTGTGATGATATAAATAATAATTTTTCTTTCACATTTAGTTGGCTTTCAACTTGTGATAGAAATTGTTAATAATTTTTCTAATATAACGCTTGACATGAAAATTAATTATTTATTGAATCCTGCAAACACAATAAATAGAAATATAATATTCTATAATAATTATTTAAAGTAATTATTGTTGAGTAAAATTTCATAATATTTCATGCCCCTACATAATTTATGTATATAAATATGCTTTGGAAAACCAAATCATGGTGAAAAATTGTAATTTTCATGGGAATTGAAAAATTCGTTATATGGAGAAAGTTTCTAAAAATGGTTCAATTTGAATTAAAAAATTTTTTTGTATACAAAATTTTTTTTTTAACAAATTTCATTGAAAACTATCCAAAATTCTAAATGTTTGTTATATCAAATATTTTTTTTTTGGAAAACTCAATCGATCGGCATTGTAAGTGAATATGTCAAATTATAACTTAAGATTGATTTTCATTGAAACCCAAAAAAAATTGCTGAACTGTTGTTAAAGGGGTTTACTTTTGAACCATCTATCAAATTTCAGTAAAACATTCTTTAGAATTGTGCTGGACACTTTTTTAAAACATTTATATATGAACAAACAATAGACAGACAGATTTAATATGGCTTAGCATTTAATTCTGCTTGGATCAATGTAAAGTTCTGAAGTGAATTTTTATGGAAATTTTTATTTGATAAACTAAACTTTAAAATCATTAAAATATAATGAATAAAATTTTGCTACGCAAGTTTCTATTCAGTTGGATATTTGTTAGGTAGAATTGTCTATTCCAAAGACCTGGAGAATACAAATAAAAATTTTTTTCATAATAATTTCCCTTAATCAATGTTACAATATTTCATGTAAACATATTATTTCCTGTATTTAATACAAATTTATAAATATATATTTTTATAAAGTCCATGACATTAATAAATTGTAGCATACACCTTGCGTTTACAGTTGTTGCGGTTTTCCTGGGAACGTAAATCTATAAACCTTCAAAAAAAAAAAAAAGTACAAAGCACAAAACAAAAAAAAAGTATTGCGTACAATTATTTCAAATGACAAGTGCAACATCAACCAAAACAGGACTTTGCTCTAATTACAATATTCGTTTAAGGAATCACATGAAAAATCCACCACCACTTAAATAACTAAACTAAAGTCATTGAAAGTAAAAATAATACAATAAAGACCAAGAAGGTCAATTCATTTGTGCGGTATTGTTAATTGCGCAGGCGCAACCAACCGTTCCATTCAGATCACATAACATATCACTTAACAATATCAATGTTTATATTTATCTATCTATATATCTATCTATCTCTCTCTGTCTCTCTTTTTGGATGTGTATGTGTATGTGTGTTGTGTGTTGTATGTGTGTGCATTTTGTTCATATATACCTTTTTTGTTTTTTGTTGATATCAGATCGACCACGAAGTGTGTTTATTTGTATTATTAACAAGACTTTTTTGATCGCTCCTTTTTCTTTAATTTTTGACATGTGTTGTCATTACGGTTTTATTTACATTTTTTACACAATTTTCTCTGCTTTTATTGTTCTGCTTATTGTTCTTTTTGAATTTGTTTAAGCACTTTAACAAGCAAAGAAAATCACTTCTGACATATTATAAAAAAAAAAAGTTTCATTAAATGATTTAAAGACAACATATTGTGAATTTTTTTTACCCATGTAAAAAAAAAATGTAAATAAAAATTCTATGTGAATGTGTAAATAAAACTTCATTCTTTGTGACATTTATATACACAAACAAAACATCCTTACAATCTATCGATCTATCTCTCTCTATCTCTCTATCTCTCTATCTCTCTCTATCTCTCTCTCTCTCTATCTCTTTCTCTCTCATATTAACAAATATTATCATAACTGAAATATTTCACTTGTAAAGTCAAAAATGTGTTTGTTTGTTGTTTACCTTATAATTTTCAACTTCAAAATTTTGATTTTATATTTCATTAAGATGCTTTATTTATTTAATGCGTAATGTAGTAGAATAAGTATATAATAGAAATGTTTGACTTTCCCATCATTTACACAAAAATTCTGTAAATATTTGCTTTTCAAAACAAATATTTACGAAATACTTAAAAAGATAAAAAATTAAATGAACAAAAAGTTATTCCGATGTACTTCCGCTGACACTTTACATAAAATAAATGTTATAAAAATAAGAAGAAGAAGACGGAACTCGAAAGTGGTCCATATTTTGTATCAATTTTCCGCATATAAAAAACAGATCAAATACGAAGTAACAAAGAAGAAAATTTGTTATGTGGCACAGAATCTAAAGAAATAGATTAATCTAGTCCACTGATTGATCTTCACTTCTTTGACAAATAATCACATTGTATTAATTTTAATCAAAATATGAAATGAAATGTATAAAAAAAAAAATAAATTCATTGAGTCACTTTTCAGAGACAATTTAAATTTTAAAAAATTTATTTTAAAAATCACAGAAGCATAAAGATAAAATTAGAACAACTGAGTAAAAAAATAAAACCATCGATTTTCGTGTAATTTGATACATTTCTTTGAAAATGATTTACTTTTTTTTTTTTTTTTTTTTTTTTTTTTTTTTGGTTTTGGTTTAACTTATTAATACTACATTAGCATTGTTATTTGTCATTATTATTGTTAATCTTATCAAAGATCAATGGCACGAGGGCTTCAGATTAGTTATTAAAAACTCAAAAAAAAAAAAAAAGCTATTACTTAAAACCCTTTCTTTCTTTTTAGTCACAATACAAATCATCAAATGGAATATTTCAAAATTCGCTGATGGTTTTTCTTTTTTATCAAATTGTACTTTTTCAACAACAAAAACAAAACAAAAGCAGGGCATAAGGCATTATTCATTTGTATTGTAAAACATTAACAGAATAAATCAGTTGGTGTCATTTGCGTCATATAAAAAAAAAAAAATTTGTACATATCATTTGAAAATTTACATTCGTAAAGCACAAAACAATAATCTAGATTTTGTAACTATTACATTTGTGGCGGTATATAAATTTTGTTAAAATATTTGTAATATTCAAATAAGTTTGAGGTTAGATTATTCTTCAATAATCAAGAAAGAAGCTGCGGAAAGTGCAAACAATTTTCTAACAACAATTAATTCTTTCCTACTTAATCTGTCCATTCATCTCTCTCTGTATGTCAGTCTATCCATTTATTTCTCTCAGAATATCGGCCTGCCCCCTTCAACCATACTTTTTTCTATACGTTCATTCACCTGCCCTTCCATTTGCCTGCATGACCGTTTACCCATATGTCCATGTCAATCTATCCAGCCATCCTTTTTTCTATACGTCCATCCATCTGTCCAGCCAACTATCTGCCTTTCTGTACAACTATATTTCTGCCTGTTGTTTTGGTCTTAAAATTTTCAATTTGTACAGAAAAGCTGCTTGCAGAAAAGTTCTTGCAAATACCTTTAAAAAATTAATTAAAAATTGATCAAATTCACTTATATAAAACAGCCACGTCAAACATTTAAATACAATTTAAATGTTTGAGTGTCGGGTATTCAAAATTTTAGTTTAACCAAATATCCATTTTTTTTTTAAATTTTTTAAATCTAACTCTTTCTGGCTCATTCTGTTTCTCTCTTAGTCTTTGTCAATCTTTTTCTTTAGGTATGTTAGATTCGACTGTCTCTCTAACTGTCATCACATTAATTCTAATTCTAATTGTTCCATTTTGATTCAATTTCATGTTTGTTTTCGTTCTTCTTTTTTGGTAAATACCTTTTTTTTTCTGTCTATCTGTCCGTCTGCCTGTCTGTCTGTCTATCAGCCTAATTGTTAGTCTATTTTGCTTATTGCACTTTTACTTTTTCATACTTTTTAAAATTTATATTTGGCTTCTGTGTTAATGTAATTTAATAACCTTTTCCTTTGCCTTCAAATTTGTCTACATGTAATTATTTGTTGTTATTATTGTTGTTGCTGTTGTTATTGTAATTGATATTTTATTACAAACAAATGCATGTAATTGTCACACAACAACAAGACGCAAAGACAACAAGTGAGAAAGAGAGAGAGAGAGAAGAGAGAGAGAGAGAGTGAGCATGAAAAAAATATAAAATAATAACAAAAGGAAATATTCGGTGAATTTCATTTGAAAGTGATACATTTGCTGGCGGGCATCATCCACATTCCTTTTTTTTGTTTTTGTTGTTGTTTTTAAACAACGCCATGTTATGTTTCTTTAGTTTATTTCATTTTAACTAATATTTGTTCATTTCTTGTATTTTATTTGTTTGTTTTTGTTTTTTGTTTTTTTTTTTTGTTTTTTGCTTTTGCTTTTCTTTTATTTTCTTTCATATTCTTTCTTTGAATTTTTCTTCTTCTATATAAATGCGTGTGCTGATGCTTGTGCTTTAAAGTTTTCCATTACCCTTTTTTTTTCTGGTTTTTCTTATTGTTATTGTTATTATAATTCCAACAATTTGATTCCTTTTCATTTCAGTTTTCTTTGTTCGCCATAATATTGCAAAGGCTAAAAATTTTTTGTAATATTAATGAAATGAATAAAAAGAAGATGTTTAAAAAGAATAAGATTAACAAGAAGAAGAAGAAGAAGAAAAAATGTTAACTCTTATTTGTTTACTCATCTTTGCCAAATTGCTTTAAGGTTCATTTTATTGTTCTCAGTTTTCTATTTTTTTAATTTTTTTTTTCATTTTTTTTTATTATAATTCAAATGTTTGCTTAATGAACAAAAAAAAAACAAAAAAGAAAAAAACAAGAAAGAAATATTTCTTACTTCCACAATCACGGTTAGTTATTCTTATAGGAAGGCTTGACTTGAATTTCTCTCTCTCTCTCTCTCTCCCTCTCTCTGTGTCTGTGTGTGTGTGTGTGTGTGTGTATTGTGTATTGTGTGCGTTATTAAAGATGAATTTTTATTTTACAATTAAAAACCCAAAGTAATAGATTTAAAATGAATTAACATAAAATACACCCGCGCCAACAAACAAAGAAAAACAAAAAACAACAACAACAACAACAAAACATAAAAACAAATTTAATATGTATATCATAAATTTTCTTCTTCTTCTCTATTTATTTTTAAATTACACAGTTACACTTTGCCAGTGCCACAAAAAAAGTTTGTGAAAATTTTATATTATTGCTCAATTTAAGTCGATCATTTTGAAATGCTATTTGATGATTTAGCAAAATTTATTTAAGAAATTATTGTTAAAATGTTTTCAAAAAAATATCCAACATTTTGAAATTTTAATTTTATATCCTAAACAACTAAGCAAATTATCTGAAATTATGTTAAACAAATATGGGCTATATCGGAAATTTTCAACTTATTCTACAACAAGAAAAAGCTTAATTTATGCATCTAAATCACGAGAAATTTCAATTGGCTTATTATTTACTAATTTTGTGAAAACATTGCCATCATCTAGAAGGAAACTTTAGAGATTATTAAATATAAGAGACGTATCAAAATTTCGCATTGATCAAACCATTATCTGCTTATCCATCTTTATTTTATGTATTCTTTATAGGCATCAAATTTTTGCCCAATAACATTGGAAATAATTGAAACAGGATTTGTTAACGATAATGGCTAAAATCGCTTACGCCCATCCAGTAGTCTAAATTAAGAATTCTTTTTGTTTAATAAGAGATAATTTCAGTTTTTTGGCTCAAACTTAATTCTAACTTGTTTGACCAACAAACTAAGCATTTCGCTGGTGAAGGATATCGGTCACGCCTTTTTTATTGAGGGACATAATAAATCTGTTTGTCAACTTTATAGAAAGAAATTAAGGTTAACGAAATATTTTCAATTCACCACAAATTTCTTTTTACATTTTTCAGATGATTGTAGAATGTCAAATAAATGCTTCCAGATCACATGTAACTTCTTCTTCTTCTTCTTATCCTTAATTATCATTGTTTTTTTTTACCTTTTCGATTGTTTTATTACTTTTAAAGTAATTACGTACAGCTAATTGTCTTATTTTTGTATTTGAATTATGGATATTTAGAGAAAAAAAAACTTACTGTGAATGAAATAGGCAAATCATAAAATTCTTACACTGGAAGAAAATTTTTTTGGTTGTTTTGGTTTTTTCAATTTTTTCTTTTCTTTTTATACGTGATGGGTATAAAAAGAAGTTGAGATTTTACTCATTTTGTTATGATTTTTTTACCTTTAAAAGAAAGCTTTGAAAATTCTATAAAGCATATTAATTCTTGATCAGCCTTAAAAATTCTGAATCGATTTAAACATTTCCCGCCAGTTGCCCGTTTTTCCATATGTCCATGTATGATAATCATTTTCCTGAACGCTAAATAAATGCATATCCAAATCAACTACGTTGGTCATAGCCGATTTACAAAATAAAAATTAGATTTTTAATAAATTATAAGTTTTAATGTAAATTATATGCATAATTTTTCCAAGTGTACGGTGAGCAGGAGACATTGTCATTATTTTATCATGAAAAAAAAAAAAACATGAAAAAAGGGAAGAATGTCATACCAATATAAAGTTATGACCTCTCATGGATGGTCAATATCAACAATAACAAAGGACAAGTCGGCCAGACTTTACTATTAATAAATTTAATGGAGACAGTAGACAGATATTAAATGCAACAATCAAACAACAAAAAAAAACTTAAAAACAATACCACACAAAATAATATGAAACTAATGTCCTGCCTACATTTACTCAATGAATTTCTTGTATATCCATAAACAGAAACTATAATACGATTTTAGTTTTCATTTGTTAAACAAACAATAGAAAGAAAATTGAGAAATGATGAGAATAATAACAACAGCATCAACAACAATAACAAAAAAAAAAAAGCAAAGGAAAACAAAAGAAAACAGGATCAAGAAAAAGGACAAATATCTTTGTCAGCTAAAATTGAGGAGAATGAAAGGAAGATGAAAGGAAGATGAAAGGAAGATGAAAGGAAGGAAAGTAAGAAATATAAAACTCTAAAGTGAAATAGAGAGTTGGAGTTAAGATGAGTTAAGCTGAGTTGGCCATTGTTTTATTGAATATCACACAATTATGAAACTTCTGAAAGGTGTCAGAACAAACAGCAGCAACATACAAAATTGAATTAAGTACAAATGTTGTGCTTCATTGGAGGCGATTTTTAAATATCCTATAATCAATGAGACATCAAAAAAAATTCAAATAAAAAAATTTCGTAAATTTTTAAAACTTTGATAGAGTCGTTATATGGCAGTGGCTACAATTTGAATAAATTTTGAAATTTGATGAATCTATTTAATATCTAAAGTGCTTTATATAACTAAATTTTCATTTAAAAATTTTTACAAAAAAAAATTTTTTTTTGGGAAAAGTTCAATCTCAGTGAATTTTAAGTAAAATCTAATTTTGCATCAAAATAGTCTTTGATATTTCTATGAAACAATAGACAGACCGATAGACAAGCATAGAAATACATAAATTTAAATCGTATCAGAAAGTGATTCTGAGGCGATAGATTGATCGAATAAAAATTGTTTGTATGGATACTCAAATCGTTGTAGAGTGATATAAAGTATAAACAGCAGGTATTTAATAGCTTATTTTGCTTTTATTCTACACATTTCACTTTCTCTAACCTTTTTTTTTATTTATGTTACAAAACAACTAACCAAACATTATCGATAATTTGTGGGCTGTTGAAAGGACCGAAACAGGGACATCTGTAGGCATATTATTTAAGTGTCTACAGCAGCCGCAATAACAATAAAAGTAACAACAACAATAATAACAACAACAATAACAACAACAATAACAATAATAATAATAATAATAATAATAAACAACAACAACAATAGCCTTAATAAAATGCCATACAAAAAATGGTAATTTTATGTGAGTGGGTGTGTACGTGTGCATGCACTAGCATGATGCCGTTTAATATGTTATTCTTTACATTTGCTTCTTCTTATTTTTGGTTGATAATTTTTCGTACCATAAAATTGACCATTTATATTTATTATAGTTATTGTTTTTACATCTTTTATTGTTTCTTGTATTTTTTTTTTTGATCAAGGAATAATGTCTTTGTTTTTCTTAACTACATACACACACATACGCACACACACGCACACACACACAGGCACATACACATGTGGCTTATTTTTCTTGGTTTTTTTTTTTGCTTGTTGTTGTTATTGTGTTATTGTTCTAAGCCAAAAAGTTTTGGGCATTATCACAGAACGTGAAAAGGTAAGAAGAAGAAAAGAATAGGGAACAAATTTAATTAGAGGTGTGAGATATTTATAGTTTTCTTCTCTTTATCTTCTTTTTTTTTGGCATATTTTTGTTTTATGTATATTTACTATTGTTGTTGTTGCTTTGTTCAATATCCAAACTTCCGAAAATCATTTAATGCTCATTTTCATGTAGGAAAACTAAATTATTTGTACATTTATCATTTTCGAATTTTACCTTAATAATTCAATTAGCAGATGATTTGACTTTTCAGTAACTTAACGAAATTTTATAAAAATAGCAAATTATATAGAAAATCTTTCACAAAAAAAAAATGCATTTATCACTTAGAGTTATTATTTGTTTTTCTTCTGTTGCAAATCCATAAAAATTGCCGTAATTAAAGAAGCAAAAATGTTGAGCTTATTCAACAAAGAGATGAAATAGATGATGAAATTCATTGATCTGTTCAGTTGCAGTATTTTAACGTTTTGATTAGATTCTGTTTTATACGATTTTCTTATAATCATAATCTAGTTTCTACTACTTAATTAGTGGAACTATGGCCCAAAATTAAATGTGGAAAAACCCATGCAAATATTTACTTTCATACTTCCACAAACTATTGGGAGACCTTCCACTAGTTATGGGAATATTTATCGTAAACCGAAAAGGCCTAGAGTCGGATTAAGGTAGACTTACCGTTAGTTACATCGATTTATCTAACTCATAAGAATTTCACGTAGAGTCATATTTTATTCTACCGATCTCCCTGATTCAGAGGGGCTTAAGATAGATCCACCTTCAGTTACAACAATACATCTGTTCCAGAAAGGCTTGAGCTAGAACCAACTTTTATTATACCGATCTTTTTAATTCAGAGGAACTTAAGCCAAATCCACTTTCGCTTACACCGTTTTACCTGAACGAGAAAGATTCGAGATAATTTATATCAATAATAATTTTTGAAATATTTCTAAATTATACGAAGAGCTTAAAATTGGCTTCGACTTACAAAGCACAGTTCTTAAGAATGGAATGCTCCAGGTGTTGAATTCATATGAAAATGTTCAATCTAATTTTAATATGCTCTGCTGAAAACATAAAAATTTGTTACATTTTCCTTCTGTTCAGTTTTTTTTTTCTTTTTGTTTTTGTTTAAAAATTTTTATGTGTGAATATTTAAAACGAAAAGTCTGAGAAGTTTCTTTTCTTTTTTTTTTTTTTTTTTTTTTTTTTTTTTTTGGAATAAAATTGAACTTTGACATCACCATAGAAAAGTAAAAAAATTTAAAAAGAAAAAAAAACCAGCAACATGAGAATACAGCACAAAAATTAACCACCACATAAAATTAATCTAAGGTAATGTATTACAAAATAAAATTAAATTTATATATAAATAAAAAAAGAAAAAACGAATCAAGTAAAACTTATTGAAACTTAAACGGCTTTCTTGTAAAAGTGCTATGCAATCATAGCAACAACATCAACAACAACAACATCGGCATCGTCTTGTTACATAAAATTGTTTTTTTTTTTGTTTAAATCCAGTTTTAATTTTGCCAGTCCAGTATATATAAATTTTTTGTACTTTTATTTAAAATTTTTCTGTTTTTCACTTTTAAAAATATTCGTGTTTTGTATTTGGAATTTATTGTACATTTTTCTTGGTGAAATTGTTTTGTTCTGTTTGATTTTTGTTTTTTTCTTTTCTTCTTTCATATATTTTGTATTCTTGTTATTGTTATTGTTATTGTTATTGTTGCTTTAATTGTATTATTTAGGAATACATTAACCTTATTAACCTTACGCGAAACCATAAAGGTTTGTTTTTTTTTTTGTATTTTTCACTTTAGACATTGTCCAGCGGAAATGCACAGTAACGTTATATTAATACTTTTGAATAAAGTTAAGCAAAAAAATTTAAAAACAAAAAATTAAAAAATTAGAAATAAATAAAAAAGTTTATGGTGACTTTTGTGAGCTCCATTTTATTTTACTTCTCTTGAAGTGACTTAAAATTTGTAAAATATCGAATCTTTTATGATAAAGTACCCCAAATGTGGGTCGATTTGTACCAAGTTTTACACATATATTAAGCATGTTCAATAACTCTGATTTATAGATTTTTTTTACATGAAAAATCCTTTGAGAAATAGTTTGCTATATGGAGCTTAAATGCAATAATGGTCTGGCTTTTGGGTAAAATCATGTCTATTTACCGAATTTCATTGAAATAGAACTAAAATTACGCTCTGTATTCTCATAAAGGGGCAACCAGTCCCAAGAAGCACTTGCTCAACTGGGAGTGACTCATAATATGGTTGTTGATTCTCCGTTGCCATTAGGGGGTATCATTAATCACGAGATCAGATCCAAATATTTAATTTGGTACCATTGGCTGTGGTGCCCATATCGCGAGCGTTGTTCGTTCAAATATATATATATGCTTTTCCGAATAGAATGGGTACCTAAGTAGGCTTATTGGGCTAATTTAAGCTAAGCCTAGGAGTAATAGGAAGGCTCCGAATCTAGATACCAATGATTAAGCCATGTATGTAAGGTGCAATGAAGGCTTTAAATTGGAAGCTAATCGTAACGGTAACAAGCACCCTGCGTGACATGACTACCAACGCTAGCGCTCATTATGTACGTTTGCGTAGCATGCATTTGAGCCTTCACGGCAGGTATGCATGTAAAACACTCACTTCAATGCAATGTATTCTCATAACAAATTTACCGATAGATAGATAGACGAATGGATGGACAGATGTTGTAGGGTACAATTCTATATAAGGTCAGAATGTATGTATGTGTGTATTTAGACACATGTATACTTTTTTTGTATGGTTGTACGTACTTCAAAGCTGTGACAATTTATGTCATAAAAATTTCAATTCGATTCTTAATTTTTAATAAAAAGTTCTCAACAGATGGACGTTAAAACGTTAAAACGTTAAAATATTTTAAATATATTTCTTTTTCGTATTTGTTATTTTTATTGTTGAACTTAAACGGTCTCTGCTGTTTGTCATTTTGAAACCAACACACTATCAAAATTTATGACTTATGACCAACAACAAGATGATCCATTTTGCCGCCATTTATGTTTTTTTTTTTTTTATTTAACCATTATCATTGTAAATTTTTGTAAAATCTCTTCATAGTTTCTAGTTATTATTCCAATTGGTTTTAGTTATAAAATATCTCAAAAACAAAGAAAACAAAAAAAATTAAATAAATAAATAAATGAAATAAATAAATAAATAAATAAATAAATGTCCACATTTCATATTCTATGTATATAATTTATAGACATCTTGGTTTGTTATTATCATCATTATAACATTTGCTGTTAGAATTTATTACACGTCTTAGATATCTAAGATTTAGTGTTTTATTTGGTATTAGTAAAAATAGCGAAAGAAAAGAAATATGTTTCTTATGGTTTTTGCAGTTTTTACTTTTAATTTTGCTTATTTTCTGGAAGAAGTTTTTTTTATGGCTTTTCCTTTCCTTTCCTTTTCCCTAAACTTATGGTCATTACCATAAATATTTTACATTGTTTTTATTGTATTTTACTTTATGCAATTTGTTAAGCAATTTCTTTTTTTTTAACGTTTTTTACAGTACATGCTTATTTTAATGACGTCTCTTATTTGTTTATGGCTTTCTTTTGTTTTTGTGAAATGATTTCATTTCAAGTTTTTGTTTTCTATTTTATTTGGAAAACTTTTTAAAATTACTTTGATGAAATGTAATTTTGATTATGAATAACCAGAAGATTCAAAGTCTTTGCTCTAAAAATTGCCCATAAAACTTTAATGAGGAAAATCATAGAACGGGGCAAATTAAAAGTTTTCCGAAACTACTTCAAAGGTAACAGTTTTCTTCGAATTATAAATTATGTCCCAGATAAATTCTACATAGAGATGAGTAAAGTCTGTCTATTTGCTGGTAACATTAAAAATTTCTCCATTTGATGCTTTATCCTACACCGTTAAGGTGGACGATATTCCAGATTAAAAGGTTTGATGGATTTAGCCAATGTCCGATTTGAATTGAGAATAGAAAAAACTTTTGTTAAGAGAGAAATATTCGAATATTTTTACGATCTTAATGCATAAGGCGCTTTTTTAATTTAAAAAAAGTCCTTCTTCAGCAAGAAAAAATATGCCAACTTTCAATGTATTTTAACATAAATTTGCGCTTAATTCTATTTAAATATAAAATGAATTCTTACATGTTTTAATTTAATATAATTATGATTTTAATTACCATGAAACGATTAATCAAAGATCAATTAAAATAAAACTTTGATTGCCATTTTTTTTTGTCTCTGCCATTAAAAATTCAATAGAATTATTGTAAAATCATGAAATGTCTAGCAATTATAAAAATTGTAATCAGACCTACAGCATTTAATTAAAAATCACAATTCTTTTTTTGTTTTTTCTTCTTGATTTTCTTTCTATTTTATACGATCTTGTTATTTTATCATTCACCGTTTTATTGTTTCTCTTTATTAACTCATTTATTTTTTTTTAGTAATAATAATTGATAGAGAAATGATTGTCATGAAATGCCGCCAATAATACTGAAACATATTTTACTTTTATTTTATTTTTATAGTTCAAAAAAGTTTAAATAATTAGTGTACATTAAGTTAGTGCGGTTTATATCACAAGCATAAATAATGTGGGAAAATGTTCAACTAAGATTCAACTAAACTAACTAAATATGATCATGACAATTTTTATGAAAAAAATCAAAAAAAATTAAATTTCAAGATAATTGAATTTTAAAGAAGAATTTATGAGGAAATAATTAAATATAAAAAAAAACTACAAGAATTCAATCATTTTCTTTAAAAAATGGTTAAAAAAAGAAGAAACCCATAAAAAGAAGAAAAATATGGATAAAGTGGGCAAAATCGGCTATACACAAAACTGGGCAAAATAGGACTTGGGTAAACTTGCCTATAGATAAAATGGGATATGGACAGGCCATACTTTTAAGTAAAGTGTACAATTGCTATTCAGTGGTTACTTAACGTACTAAATAAATGCACCTAGGCCAAGATCCAAATCAGATCCACTTTTTAACTTCCCTCCCTTATAATTAAGTTTTCAAATCCCTCGGAAATTAAATGTTATTTTATCTTTTTAACTTCTCAATTTCGAACTTAACTTCTTTGAGTTTTAATCCCTTTGAGCAAGATGATGAAGAGACCCTTTAATTTAGATTTTCAATTACTGCTTTAAAATGACATTTAATGATCTTTGTGATCTATTGTGCTGTAAGGCCCCAAACGATTACATAGCATTTTTTTAAATCTATTGGCATCACTTAAGTCTGACCTTAAGATATTTAATAAGATTTTTGATCGAATAAAAAAGGGGTTTTATAGCAATAAAAGGGATAAAAAGTAAATATTATAAATATATAATTATGGATGTATGTATTTATGTATGTCTATATGTATTCTGCTAACTAAAGCTAATAGAAAGTATTAAAAGGGGTTAAAAAGTTGAAGATCTTGATCTTTAGATGAATGTTTCATACAAAAAATCACAGAAGGGCAATGAATTACAGCATCTCACTTTGTTTTTGTTTTGGTGAAGAGGTTAATCGAGTTTTAATGAATCGAGAAATCTTTGTTTATTTTTATTTTAGATATTTAACAATCTTGTTAGCTTTGGTTTTTACCCCAATTGGTCACTTAACATTTTGACTGTTTAGAGAGAAGCAAAACAATAAAAATAAAAAAAAAAAATCCAGCTTCGTGCAGATTTTCATGAATTCGTTTTTCTCTTGACCGTTTTTGTGACTTTATAAAACAGGGCAAAAAATTGTACAAATAAATTCAATATTTTTCCCATAAAAAATTTCCTTAAAAATCATTTGCTTCTAAGCATATCCTGGCAGGAAGTGATCTTTTGAACCGGATGTGAAAAAAAAAACCACGTGATCTGATAATTTCTTCTTCTTTATGTCTCCCTCTCTTTCAGACTTTACTTTTCCACCCTCAAATGCAGAAAGCATAAAGCCCAATAAAACTAAACACAATTAAAATGAAAATCACGGTATTGCATGCATGATTTTTAAAACACCTGTTCTATAAATTTAGACAAGACCAAAAAAAAGAAAAAACAAAATAATTTGGCTTGTAATTTGTATATTCCTTTTGTTATAAAATAACATATGATTTAGAGAGTGATGGAGAGATCGAAAAAGATAACCTTTACAACCAAAATGGGGGTAAAAACTTTAATCAAAATGGCTTTACTGTTGTTCTAGCTTAAGTTATTTTCTTGATTTTCTTGAATGCCCTTCCTTTTTTTAAAGCAAGGCCAAACCGAAAAATTCCTTTTTTGCCAAGGATTTATACTGGAAAAAATCTAGCAATTTTAAATAAACTTTTTTTAAGAAAATCATTAGAAAAAAAATTTTTTTTTTTTTGAAAGTATTAAAATCTCTGTCCCAAATCAACACGTTTCAATATTTTACATTTCATAAGTCGCCATCAAATTTCTTATTCAAAAAATGATATATTTAAATTATACAATTTTGAAAAATTAAGATTGTAAGAAGTAAATATTTTTTCAACTTCTTGAAATTCTTAAATTTCATACATCGTTCAGAATGAAATATTAATATTACTCGAATAATTTTAAATGCGATTTTTGTTTGATGTTTTACATTTTTAAAATTTGGACTTATATCAATTCAATATAATTAATTTAATTGATTCTGAGGGCATTCCATAAATTGAATAAAATATTAAATCTGCCATTTAATCTTAAGAAAATAATTTAAAAAAATATTAATTTCACTTTTTAAGGTACACAAATTTTAAAAATCAAGTAAATTCAGATCAAACAAATTAACGTTTCATTATAAAAAATTTTTTTGTGCGAATTGTTTTTAGAAATGTTTTGAAAGATTATCCCTTTGGTTTTCAATTTCTCAATATTGAAGTGATATCTTTACTTTTAAATTTTCAAAGTTCAAAATGGCATAAAGAAATATATCAATTAGCAATAATCATATAAATTATATTTTGGCAACCCATTCCGTCTCTTATAAACCACCATAAAACTATAACAATTGTTATAAATCATTACTCCATTGCGCACAATCTTTACTCTCATGATTGTGATACATTAAATTTCAGATTGTTATGTTTATTTAGGTCCATAGCACTTTAGAGAAAGTATAGTATTACATTGCTTTTAACAAAAAAACGAAAAAATAACTGTTATTCGAGATGTGTCTAAATGATGGACGATTGATATAGAATACTTTTTAGAATAATAAAATAATTATTAATATTTTTTTTAAATTAAAAATAATTATTTAATTAATTTTTTATTAATTGACGATTTATGAAAAAACCGTTATATGAATTGAATTAGTATGTCAAAAATTTAGAATTGGAAAACGAAATTATAGATTCAAGGAATTTTGTAAGAAAAACTAAAAACTTTTTTAATCGGAAGGAATATTTAAGT
Organism: Melophagus ovinus; assembly: GCA_023089585.1. Lineage (NCBI taxonomy): Eukaryota > Metazoa > Arthropoda > Insecta > Diptera > Hippoboscidae > Melophagus > Melophagus ovinus. Next base: position 8,182,480 of record JAKKIB010000177.1, read on the forward strand.
TATAATTAAAATTTAATTTTAAAACAAATTAATCTATATCAGTAATTAAATTAAATTTATTATTAATTAAACTAATTATTAATTAAATTATACTTAATTAAGTAAATTGTACTTTACAAAAAATTAAAAACTTTTTAAATAAAAAAATACATATTAAAATTTAATCTTTTTTTTAATATTTTGTTAATTATATTAATTTTATTATAATTATATTAATTTTTTTTAATCACAAAAATTTATTTTTGCTTTGTCGAAAAATTTAACAAAAATAACTTGCAGGGCATTTAACAGTCACTTCATTTTTTTCATTATTTCAAGGCAAGAAAAGAGAGAGAGAGAGAGAGAGGAGAGAGAGAGGGAGAGAGATAATAAACAATTAATTATTAGTATTAATATTAATCAATTTCCTGTATAATAAGAAAATAATTATGAAATTATTAAGCAAGCAACCCCGATTTGTATGGAAAAAAAAACTCAAAAGCAATTGCAGTGAAAAAAAGGGGGAAATAAAATGTAATCAAAAAAAAAAACAAAAAATAAAAAAAAGCAAAGCAAGAAAAATTAAAACAATCTACAACTTCCGTTAAATATGAAAGTCATTGATTTACCCTTTTTTATTTTTATTGCACCACTTTTATTTTGATTATAAATATTTTGTTACATTCAAGAAAGTAACAAAACACGAAGGGATTAAAAATCAATCATGTTTAAATATAAATTTCATTTCAAATAATCACTGCAAATAAAAAATTGCAAAGACACACTTACAAAATTTATTGCATGGCGTAAGGTAATCAAATAACCAAAATTAACCATAAACTTAAAAAAAAATTATATAAAAAAAAAAAACGAAAAAGAAAAGAAATCGATACAGCGTATAAAAAAGGATTTATTAAAACGTTACACAAAACCACTTAATAAATTTATGTGTGTATTTATGTGTGTATGTGTGTTTGAAATATTTGTAAATATATTTCTACACCATAATTGAGTGTAAAATTAGTTAAGAGTTAATTTTAGGAAAAAAAAAAATGGCAACATAAATAAGTATTAAATTGTACTGAGCAGGCAGGAAAATACATTCAAATAAATTCAATCTAAAAGAGTTAAAAGAAAAACCAAACATCGGGAGTTTAAAAAAAAAATAAACACTATCAAAATAAGCGTTAAGAAACTTTTATAATCTTTTGAAAATATTCAAAATCATAGAAAACATTTTTATTGATAGAAAACATTGCCAAGGCCCAACATAAAATTTTGATACCGATTTCTTCGAATTTACACACTTAATCAGCATAATGAGATATGAAATCATTTCAAGTTAAGGTGATACTTCTAGAAATTGATACAATTCGAAAAATTTCTATATAAAAGCGTTAAAAATGTTTAGAGAATTTTTTGTAAGGCAGGGAGTTGGCTCTAGCAGAATCAAAACTACGCGTGAAGAAGCGGAATCTCCAGAAATCTATATTTTATGATATTTAGCAACTGCGGTTACAAAATATAAAAATTCTAGATCGACATGATGAAAAACTGAGTCGAATTTGACACATTTGCTTACCTGTTTATTAGCCATCGACTTTCTACAAATCGGAAAATTTAAGACCATCAGTTTAAGATTTCTTTTATAGATATTGGAAAATCGGAGATATTGAAGAAGGTTTATGGAATAGCAATCGTATTATATTAAATATATCTACAAAAATCCTGACGAACTATTTTGCAAGCCATATCAAAAATTGCCAAATTTTTGAGTTTTGGAAAGTTCATTATAAATTTGTTTGTGTGAGAGAAAAAATATTTTTTTATATAACATCTGGTATATTCTAATCATTATGATACCCTTCTTGAAGCTACAACTACAACTACAACTACAACTACAACTACAACTACAACTACAATGGAATAGTAAATGTCTTTTAAAAGCCTAAACCTAAACCTTTAAATCAAACATGGAAAAGTAAAATTAATACAAAAAAAAAAGGAAAAACACCCCTTCGGAAAAATGTAATTTAAAAATCAAATTTCTATGTATGTGCATGTATTAATTATTAAAAATGACCAATGATGACCTTAGATGACCTTAAGATTTTTCTTAGAAAATGCTTGCTTGCTTTTTCTTTTTCTTTTTCTTGTTTGTCGGCTTCAATTTTCAATAAATTTCACTCCACTTTTTTTTTTTTTTGTTATTTCCTTGCTCTTGTTGTTACAACTAATCTTTGTGTTGTAACTTTTTCTTTAGAGCAACTTTTCATTGCAAAAGGTTCTAACGAAAATTTACCAAAAATTTATGCAGATGTCACATAATTTCTCTGCATTTCATGCTTTTCATGCTTTTCACATTAAACGCATAAAAATAAATAAAAAAAAATTTTTTTAATAATAATTAGCCTTCACATCAATTTCTATTTTCAATATTTCGTTGTAGAGGAAATAACGAAAAAAATAAAAAACAGAACTAGAGCATACAAAATTAAAAAAGAAAAAACTGAAAAGCAAAGAAAAAAAAAAAAGAAATAGAAAAAAATTCTAATTAGTATTTTTGTTTTGTGGTAAAAATCACAAGATTTATAGAATTATTATCGCTCTTGGAAAAAAGGCAATATAATTTCTAAATATATGATTTCTAATAATAAAAAAAAAATAAAAATGCAAGTAAATATTAAAAATTGAAACAGAATTGAAACAGAAAAAATATTGTAAGCAAAATATTGATAAGAAATTTGTTTAGATTATCCCCTAAATCAGGCAGACTCAATATGAAAAATAAATATTAAATGAATAAAATCTTATAAAAACGACTATAGAATATTTTAATATATAGATCAGAGGTTTACATATACATAAATATGTACATATATGGAATATTCAAGGCATACATGGACAAATATTTCTTATCTTAGCTACTCAAAAACAAAAAAATACTTAAAATATGATCATTATGTTGCCACAATTGATAAAGTAGATTAATCTGAAATATAAATAAGAATGTTATAGACGATTATGAAGGCCTCTTAAATACCCTACAATATTTGGCTTAAATGAATTTTGAAAAGAAAAATCAAGTATATTAATTGCAAGTTAAGAATATTAAAAATTTTGATACTCAAATGAAGAGTGCTCTTAAAAAGTGTGAACGATCTCAATCATTTTTTGTAGGATACATTTCTAAGCCCAAACACATCCATGGACATAATTGGATAAAAAAATTTCAAAACTTGCAAAATGCAGTTTGATAAAAAATTTCTATAGAGAAACGGACAGATGGACACATAGACAGATAGATAGATGGAATAGATCTGGTTAAATTTACACAAAACTCATTCTGAAAATTCATATACTTTTTTGCTCTAAAAAGTGTAGGCTATAAAAATTGAATTGAAATCTACCTTTTTATATTAATGTATTAATTTTTATTATGATTGATATAAATAACAATGAAAATTTTATAACAATTATGGGCACGTCAACAAACTTGATTAAAGAAGACAAAGTAAAAAAAAAAAAAATAAACACAAAGAAAAACTTAAGGCATTGTACTTGTAATAGTTTCCATTCAAGTTAATCCTCTGATTTCAAAACATTATAAAAGTAACGTATATATCAAGAAAATGTCAAGATTAATATAAATATTAAGGCATACATATTTTTTCCCGCCTCTTTTTTTTATTTATATTTTTACTTTTATTTTAGTAAAAATTAGAAAAATTTCCTTTTTTTTTTGTGTTTTATCAAAAATTTTTTTTTGTTATTTTCCATATCAGATCAGGACAAAGCAAAAAAATTGACAAAACGCAATGCCTGACTATTAATATGAATTTTACACAAAATAGGGGAAGTGCCGATTGACAGAGATGAAGCCCATCTCCTTAAAATGTTATGTAAAAATATTTGTTACAATAATCAATTTAATTAAAATTTTCAACGTCACTGAATGAATTGAGAAACTTAATAAAATGAGATGTGTTCGATGGTTGGTAACAACAATAATAACAATAACAATAACAATAACAATAACAATAATAATAACGGTAACAGCAATAATGATAAAAGCAAATAAGAGTTCATAAAACTCCAAGTTTTGAGGCCCTTGTATGTATTTCCTACATCTACTGGATTCAGGATATTATAAGTTAATGCAAATGTTTGTAACAGTCAAAAAAATTTTAAGGTAGCCATCCGTCCATTCGTCCATACGTCCATCCATCCAGAAAAACATGCGGCCATCCATCCGGCCATCTACCCGGCTATTAATGCATCCATCTGTCCATCCAACTATCCATTCATCCAGCCATCCATCCGGCCATCCATCCAGCCATCCATCCAGCCATCCATCCATCTGTCCATTCACCCAGCCATCTATCCGACCATTCCATTCATCCGACTATCAAATGTCTGGCCATTATGTTAATTTTGTACCAAGCCATTAGAGGATTCAATTCTGTAAATTGTGCAAGGAAACTTAGTTGCGTAGTTGTTTTGATTCAGAAAAATTTTTAAAATGGATTGAAATCCAAACATTTTGACCTTAATTCTCCTTAACACTCATAACTCTAGGGAAAAAGTCGTTTTATGGGTAAAAATTGTACAATGTCTCATAATCGGCACTTTCTAAAATTTTAATGAGTTCAATTGATCCATTTCTTAGATTAATTTGCCGTAAAGCAAAGTTTTCAAAGTTTTCAAAAATTATAAATTTTTTATTATAACTTTTTTGACAGATCGTTGTTTGTGACTTCTAAAATAGATTTTAAAAACTTCTGTAGGGCATTTGAAAAACGACCTTAACCGATTTGTTTTTTTTTTCTTGCATTTTTCTTTTCAAAAACTATTTGGTTTTTTACAAAAGAGATATGAATTGATGAAGTAAAAATGTCAAAACTCAATATTCAATAAAAATTGAAATAATTATGAAAAAAAAAAAAACGATAACAAAAAAATAATCTAAGAAACTAACTTTGAAGGAAGAATATTTTGAAAAAGAAACATATCGATTGAAGGGCAGAAAACAATAAATTGTAACAAGAAAAATAACAACAAATTGTAACAAATTTACAAAAGAAAGAAAAACAAAGAAAAGAAATTGCAACAAAATAATAAAAAAATTGATTTTTTTATATTATTTGTTGTTGTTTTTTTTTAATGTTATTATTGTTATTGAAATTATTCTTAAAAAAGCAGAACAATGAAAAGAACTGTTATATGCAAACATGTCGAAAATTATCCATAAACAATAGAAACTGCAAGAAATTCAAAATGAAATGTTGCCGTGAAGGTCAACAAAAGGTGAACAAAACGAAACAGAAATAAAACAACGACAAAAAATACAGAATACAAAATACAAAATAAATCAAACAAAAAATAAATAAATAGATTGCATAACAGAAATTTTAAATCAAAATAAGAACAACAGAAAACAACAACAATAATAATAATAATAATAATAATAATAGTCATATTAACAACAATAAAAATAAGAATAAGAATGGAAATAAGAATGAAAAATCTAGAAAATCAAAATGATTAATAAAATAAAAATTTTATGTAACAAATTGACTGACTGAATAAATGGCCGACTGGCTGACTGATGCGGATAACTATTTATAATTAAGCCGCTTGCCAATATCCAACAAATATGTGCGCATAAAAATTTATATTCTACAACAACAACAACAACAAGCAACCCAAACAATGCACAGTAGTTGTCAATGTTTCTTTTTAAGTTTAACGGCCAAAAAAAAAAAAACCAAATTATTGCGATGCAACAATTTGTTATGCGACAATTGTTACATAGCAAAATAAACAAAAAATCTTGATCATACTTGGTTAAAGACGAACATTAAGCACACACCATTCACATTCAAACCTGATTTTCAAAGTCACCCTCTTCTTCTGATTAAAATATGCAAAAGCAAATTTTTAAAAATTATTAACTAAAAGTTTTATGATGTCATTTGCTTGGTTGCGGTATTTTATGGGTACAGTTAAGTAAAATTTTGATTTGGTACTAATCCTCATGTCTGGGCATAGTAGAAAATCTATACAAACTTTCACATTGATCAAGACCTTCTTAAAAGCCTTAGGCCTTAGGCCAGCTTAAATCTCATGATACTCACGACCCCATAAAAGAGGGGATTTCTATTTACAAGGCATTCGTTAGCATTACCAGCATTTTAATGGCCTGGAGACCAATCTCCATTATACCTAATAAGCCCCTAATACCAAATGAAAATTTTCTTTTGAATGCACTTTAAAAATTTCCGTTTTTATAAGCGTTGCAACAACGTTTATAACAAACTGAATATGACGCCAAATTAATTTTGCATGGCACATAGAAAAGAAGCTACAAAAAAAAACTTATTTTGCAATATACTTCCCTAAATGCACACACATATAAAACATTTTTGGTTTTGGTTTCATTTTTTTCTAATTTCATTTCCAGGCGATAAAATTTTCCGTTGATAATTTGGAAAATATCAAAAAATTGAACAAAAAAAAAAAAAGCGAACGGAAATTTCATTTTTATATAGAAAATTGTAACGATTTTTTCTTTCCACCATTTTATAGCAAATTTTTCGATTTTTCTAAATGTAAAATGCCTGCTACAGCCTGCCAAAGCAATATGATAAAGAAGGCCATTCATAATAATGATTTGTTAAAAATTACATTTTTTTATTATTACTATCACTATTATTAATTTATTATATGTCTACATTTGTGTGTGTGTGTGTGTGTGTGTGTGTGTGTGTGTGTGTGTGTGTGATATATATAATGTAAACTTTTCACTAATTTATTTGGAAATTTATTGAAATGAATTGTGATGATTTTACTGTAACTAATAGAAATTTTATAGCTTTTCCCAAATTTTGCTTTTGTCTTCTTCTTCTTCTTCTTCTTCTTATCTTATTATACACTACACCAATTGTAGTAAAGGGTATTTTAAGTTTATATAAAAATTTATAACCCCCAAAATCATTTGAAACAAACCCAGCTTTTATTATGTCTGTCCGTCTGTCTATTCATCTGATATCTGGTCATGTAAATTTGTTAGCAAACTATAAATCGCCATTTTTTGGGGATATTTTAGTGAAATTTTGTATATTCCCGTTCAAAGTATTCACCAAAAGGGAACACTATTTAAAATGATTAAAAATGGACCATATAAAGACTTTATCGAAAAGAACTTATTTGATTTTTATCACATTAAAAAAAGGCGTGTAAGATATTTAAGAGTCGGCCCCGATTGCCTGTAATTTTCTTACTTGCTTTTTTTATTTTTGTCATTAGGTCAGGCGTGACGTGCAAAATATAATTAATTATCTACTACAAGAGAAATATGGCCAGTTTTGGAAGATAAAAAGGCCAGATGGCAAATGAAGTTAATTTTTTTTTCTCTCTTCAAATTAATAGAAATCCACACCTACGGAAAGTATCAAGCAACCTGGCAAGGTAGTTGTAATATGAAAAATGTTTCATGTATCAAGGTCCTTAAAAAGAGGACCTAACTCATAGAGAGGCAATGTAAAGATAAAGCAAATAGAATCATGTGCCTAAATAAGGGTCATAAATATGATTTTGTCACAAAAAGTGTAATGTTAATCCACTTTAGCCAAGACACGCCTTATATTATAAACAACTTAATTATGGGCCAAAGCATCATGGGCCAACTTGACTTCAATTGCTTCATATTGCATCTAAAAATGAAATGGATCTTCTAAGATTTCTAAAATGCTCAGCAGTTTCTATGTAAGCACAATGATTTATTGTACAACAATTTTATAATTCTTTTCTTATGCTTCTTAAAGAAATATAATGCTCAATTTTTCGATTTATAGATGTTTCCACCGTAAAATTTTTAAAACTTGAAAATTGTGGCAGATTTGGCAGAATAAAAGAAAAATGCTTTAAAATAGCAAATTTGAAAGTAATTACAACAATAATAAAAAAAATAAACATTTTCTATGAAGTGCGAGACCTTAAATTTTATATGTGGCAACTTCAACTTCAACTTCATCACCGTCAAATGGTAAAGTTCAATTTTCTAGTGAATGGGTTAAATTTTCTTTTTCTCTTTGTTTTGCTATTTTCTTCTACGATTCTTATTGTTTTTTCTTCTTTTCTTTGTGGTTTTTGTTTTTAATTAAAAACCTAAAAACAGCATCCTACCATTTTTTTTTAATTAGCTTTAGGGTTGGAATTATTTTTTTCTAAAAAAAAAAAAATATGTATTTCTTGTTTTCATGCTCATTTTTTGATTTGTTCAATCAAAGATCACTTGACTTGATTAGTACAATGATCATTTAATTGTTCGTAAACAATAATCCTAATGGCATATTTTGAAATTATAACCCTAATTTCAAAAAACATGAAAGGTAAGTTAATTATATTAAAGGTTAAGTTAGACAAGAGGACAAAATAACAACAAAACTGGGTAAATTGAAACAAAATTTTTACATAGAAAAAAGAAAAATAAAAGATTGTTAATTATTCGCTGATTTCTTTTCTAATTTGCTAGATTTTAAGTGGCCACATTTTCTTTTTATTCAATTTTATGTGAAATATCAAAAGTTTGCTCTTAGCATTCGGTTCCAATTTGATTCTTTAAGGACTTTCAAAACAAAGACTGGAATTTTAAATGGCATTTTAATGGAGCCACCAAATTCCATTTTTAAACGAACAAAATCATTTTATCAAACTCTATAAATTACAAATTAATGTTTTCTTAAGCAAATTTATTTAATGAAATTATTTAATTAAATGATTAAGAAAAATTATTAAAACAAAAGAGCTTTTATCTGCTAGAAAACAATGAACTTAAATTCTACTTCATTTATTTGACCAAATAATTAAATGTTTAATATAATTTTTAATTAAACATTCACTTCATTTTTAGAGGCTAATTATATAAAAAAATTTCTTCCTATTAAAATTTCTTCCTATTAAATGTATTACTTAAGTTGGAAAAATTTTTTAAGGTAAATTTTGAAATATATCACATAAAAAATTTTCACTTTAAAATTTAATTGAACAATTGCAAGGTAAATTATGTCGCTTATATACATAACTAGGCAACTCCTCTAACTCATACTTTACTTTACTTTCCTATTGCATACATATACATAAATATAAATTAGAGCAAGATAGTAAATGTATAAATAAATGTATAATAAGATGAATTTACTAATCCACACATAAGCAAAAATATGAGAACTACAAAAAAAGGTGGAGTTTTCTTTACACTAAAGTTATTTGCAACTCATTTTCTGCTTGAGTTACTTCTCTTGAGCTTTTGCTTTATACTCATTAAATTCTCTGCCTCGTTTTTTACTATGCTAGCTAAGATAAAGAGAGAAATTTCAAGTGAAAGACCGATGTAGCATTTTGGAATAAGAGATCTTTGTTTAAGAGTTACAAAATGCCTTAAGAGAGCGCCAACAATGGAGTAATCAAGCAAAGAGTCTATAAAACATTTTGTATTGTCTTTGGTCGAGAACAAAGTTGATTGCTAAATTAGACTAGATAAAATTTTTATATAGGAATGTAATATGAATATTAATAGTATTCGATTTCTTGTATTGGATTGTGTATATTCAGTTATTAGCAACATTTTAAATTTTAAAGCCATGGAATTTTAAAAAATTTCATAAACTGTAAGAGCTCTTTCAATCTTGTACCACCCAAGCCAATTAATCAATTTTACACGGCTTTTGATCTATAATATTTAAAGACTGCAGCACCATGTAGATGGCATTAACTGCAAACTATATTGATATTAATTATTTTTAATGGTTTCTTCCTAGAAATTGCCTTTTAGGCCATATTAAATAGAATTTTTTGATATATTTAAGTGAAACAATCGAAAGATGATATTTGAAAATAATAAAAACAAGAAATTCAAGTGATTAAACAAAAAAGTATAGTTTTTTTAAAGATAACTTTTAATAAATTTATAACATACTTTTGGGCGAAAAAGCAAATCTTTTTTTATATGTAGTTAGAAATATTAACGGTAGTTTTCTATTTCTAACAGTTATCCATTTCAAGGCATTCAAATTATCTATGTCGAAATAACAGCTGTCTATGAAATTTAGTTGTGAAACAGAATAACAGAATTCAAATGAAACGAAGTAAAAAATTAATTATAAAAATATGTTTATGCAGCATATTGATTTTTGAACCATTTTGATTTAATAAGAATACAGAAAAAGATCATCTAATCTTGGTTTCATGTGAACTGCTGCCCTTGAATGGCATGCTTACAAATTCAATGCCACAATTCAATGTGAACAAATAAACAATTTTTATGGTAATTATTTTTATTAATTGAACATCTCTTACTCTCTCTCTCTGTCTCTCTCTGTCTCTCTCTGTCTCTCTGTCTGTCTTTTAATAAGAATTATTTATATATTATTGATATTATTTTGTTATGTTGAAAAAGCAAAAAGCAATTGACCTCAAATGTAATCAATATTTTCATTTATTGAGCACTAATTAAAGAGAAGCGTGCCTTTGATCAAATCATTAACAAAACATTTACAACAGCATTTACAACAAAAAAAAAAAAAAGAAAGCATAAATAGAAAAGTAAATATGTTGCAATTATTTTCTTAAAGTAATAAGATTTTGAAAGAATAAAACGCCTTCAATGCTACACACGCTAATCCAATCATGCAATAAATGGTTTGAACTGCATAAAAATAAAAAAGATAAAGAAGAAGAAGCAGAAGAGATACAATAAGAATATTCTAATTGGTTACAGTTAATTTTTGAACATGCACCATTTATTTAAGAAATATTTACATTTATGGCATTTATAGTCTTTTAAAGGGTTTGGCCAATAGTTTTGAATGGACAATTTCAACGAACAATTGACCGCGCATAAAATATAAAAAAAGAGTTTTTCCATGTTCCATCTTGCAAAAAGAGAAATTTTACATCAAAACAGCTCATTATCTACATTTTTGCACTTTTCCACTGAGTTTCTAAGTTAGCTTTCATGATGCTTAGCTTTCAAAATAAGGTCAAAGGCGAGGTCTCTCATTGTGAAAACGTTTTACTGCCAAGTTGGTCCACGTTTTTAGTAGAATTTGTAAAATATAATGACAAAACTTCTAACATATTTATAAAGCGACTTTTTCAATTTTGTAAGCAATAGAATGCCAAAAATATTCACTCCCAAATGAACTAAGTATTTTTCCTTAATTCTTTTGTTTTATTCATTTTTGATTTTCTTACATTTTTCATTATTATTTTGTATTGGCGATACTGCAAAAATTTTTACTACAACATCAACAACATCATAACAAATTTAAGCCATCATTTAATTTTATCTTAATAATAATGATTATGCGATTATTTCACTTATAACCCAAAAGTAACCCTCACAATTTTAGGCTAACTCTTTATAAAATGAAATGAATAAAAAGTATTAAGTTTTTGAAACCGCAATAATGCATTTTGAGCAATTTTTATAAAATACAGCCAAAGAAATATTGAAGTGATTAAAATTTAAAGGGAAAAATTAGTTTTTCTCTTGATTTCCATCTTTTACTTATTGCTTTTTATTTTTTTAGAAGTACTTTTCTTAGAGTTTCTAAAACTCATGGCCGATATCGCAAAACAAGATATGGCGCTAAAAATAGTTTCCTAACTTTAGCGTGGTCTCAAGAGACTTATAAATGTTAAATGCCATAATTGGAAGAGGTCTCTTTCGTTTAAAATTCCTAAATTTACCAGCCCTAAATTTACGGCCCAATTTTATTATTCAAATTAATTAAATTACTTAATAAAAAACTTTGGTTTTACTTTAAACGGCTGAATCAAAAATATGCCATCTCTGCTTTACGCCAAACTTTTATAAAAGCAAAAAATGAATTTTAAGTTTTGCTTGGCCATTTCAATTCGTTTTTCGCAAAACGATTTCTCGTTTTCTTAGACTGGAAAGTAATCTCATCTAATAAAATTGACATCTACTTTTAATTTTGTGTTCTTTGCTATTTTTTTTTTTTGTTTAATCTTTTGCTTTTTTCAAAACTATTTGGCTGTTAACGTTTTATGCTTAAGGCATTGAAATTTCATAAGTTTAAATCTTGTCAATTATCAAAATATTTGCATATTAATAACACTTTGCCTCACCGCCTCACGACCTCACGGGCTCCCAGCCTTACTGCCTTTCTGCCACTTTTTCATTTTCATATTTTGTCATTTTACTTTTTTATTGTTCATAGATTTTTATATATTTGCACTTTGATTTATACAAATTAGCTTTATTTGAGGTTTGCATTGTCAAAGTAATGGAATTACAAAACGTATTGCTCTGAGAATAAATTCAAATTCATGCTTTAACAAATCATACCAAAACTAAAGTAACACCTGAAATGCATAAAAAATATTCAAAATTACTTTGTTACCACAAAGCATCTGTTTATGGAATTATTTACTTATTAATTATTAAGGTCTTAAAATTTCCAACAAGAGTCCATTTTGTAAGATTTTTTTTACAAAGTCCCTAAAAAAAATAAAATTATAATTAAAATTGAGTTGTCTTCCTTTGACACATCGACATCGAAAAAATATGTAGAATCTTTTGCACGAAGAAATTCAATTAAAAATCATGGCCATCATATCACTTCAAGATATTTTTTGTATTTTAATAATAAGAAGAAAAAAAAAAGGAAAAGAAAAAAAAGCAAATCAAATGGCAAAATTATGGCAAATTGAAGTGAAATAAATTGAGTAAAATTTTTCTAAAGAAAAAAAATTTATATAGAATTTTTTGCTTTCATATTTAATAATGAAATGAAAAAAGAAACAAATTGAAAATTGATAGCATTGATTGAAAAACAAATATAAAAATAAATAATGAATAAAATTAAAGCATATACTTTTGTTGTTGTTTCTCTTTTATATTAATAATGATGTCATTGATTAGTTGATATTTCATTGTAAGAGCGAAGAGAAATTTAAAAATTTGATGAATTGATGAGGTAACAACAAAAAGAATAAGAAGAAGAAATAGAAAAACATTTATTGAATAAAAAGTAAAAGCAACAATCACAACAACAACAACAACAACAACAACAACAACAACAACAACAACAACAACAAGAGCAATAATAATAAAAATAAAAAAAATAATAGCAATTTCAGTTATACGTGAGTTCAATAATCAACTGACATTGATGATGATTTTTTTTTCGTTTTTATATATTTCCACAATTTTTTCATTTTGTTTTGTTTTGTTTGGTTTGTTTTTTTTTTTTTGCTTGGCACTTTATGCTTAGAACAATTCAAGAGGCAATACCAATAAATAACTGTAAATAAATATGACACATACACGTACACATACACATGCATATTTATAAATGATTATTATTACACGAAGATATAAATGCACACGACCGTAACCGAATTAAAGTAGCAGGCACATTATTAGTTATTGGACCACAATAACAATAACAACAAATACAACAATAACACTACTACTACTAAGTCTCACTCAATGGACAAGTTGCATATATTTATGCTGTCCATCACACATGTCGATATAAAACATTTACACATTTGTTCAATGGATAAGTAAAAGAGAAGCAAAGGCAAAGAAAGCAAAAAAGATTTAAAAAAAGGCATAAGAACGAAAAACCATAATAAAATCATATAAATAAATAAACTAAATGGCAAAAGATGCCAGCAAAAAAGAAAAAAACAATAAAGATAATTTTTAAAGCATTTACAAATAGAAAAAAATTCATATCAAAGAAAGATGGCTCAACCTTTTGGATTCATTTCACATGCATTTCAATACCACAAAAATTTTTTATTAAGCTACTGAAAAATAACTACTCCATGTATGTATGTATGCCTGTGCGTGTGTGTGTTGTGTGTTTTGTTATATAACCAATAATCAACTTTCGGTTGGTCTTAACAAAAATGAAATATAAAAAGTGGTCGTGAATTGTTCAGAAGGATTTTTTATAAAATTAAATATTCATTAAAATTTTTTCTTGATTACTTTTCTTTCTTTTCTTTTAGAGTTTTATTAATTCGACCTTATTCTTTTTTTTTTTTTGGTTTTTTTATTTTCTTCCTTTTATTGTTTAACTGAGCGGCTTCCATGAAGTTAAGCTTTCCCATATTTCTGCACTTGTTATTTGGTTTTCTTCTCTTTCTTAATTTTTTGCCAAATTGCTCTTTCTTAACAAGCTAACTTAAAATTGAAAGAATAAACAGTGAGCGAGTGAGAGAGGAATAGAAATTGAAATCGAAATAGAAAGAAAAAGAATGCACCTAACACGTTTCTCAACTATGAACTTTGACAAGATGATTATAAAATGGATAATCCATGGATAAGCAATTGCAGCGATTTTTATTAATTTTAGCCATAAATAAATTTCTTGAATTTGATTATCTTGCAAAATTTCCTCTTATAAAATTATTTAAAAATATTTAAACAACAAATTGTTGAAATAGATCAAATTATAAAGAATCTAAAAAATCATGAAAAATTATGAAAAATCTGAAAAATTACAACTAAATTTCTATTCTAGAATCTAGTCAAAAATTATCGATTACTTGAATTATTTCAACTTTCTCAATCAAAAAGAAATAAGACCAAACTAACAATTATAAAATTTATAGATTTTAAGATGGTTAAAAGAAAATTTTTTTTTTGAATATACACCAAACGCAGGCTAAAAAATAAATTTTAATAAAAAAGTCAACAGATTTAACATGATTAGATTTTTAAACTAATTTTGCTAAAGAAAACTCATTTGTAATGTGCAATTTTCAATAAGTTCTGCTTTATTATAACTTTGACATTTATGCATTCATCACTCATTGCAATAACAAATAATAATAATAATCACAATAATAATAAAATAATAGTAACAATAATAAAAAAGTGTATCTAAATGGAAACATGTGTGTACAAATCTTAAGGAAGGGCAAAAGAAGAATTAACATTTGTTGTTGTAATATTATGGAACGTATTTTATGTTCTTTGGCAAAAAGAGAATTTCTGAATGCTTCATTTTTTCAAAGCTGACTTTTTCTTTCCTTCTTTAACTCGTCCAAATAAAATTCAAGTTAATTTTTGTTTTGTCTTTTTTAAAAATGTAATGCAAACATAACCTTAAATTTGTATATAAATTTACATTAATCTATCGATTGTTAATTGCAATTTTTGATAATCCATTATGCGGAGAGAATCTTCCAAAAAATTAGTTGTACTAAAATCCATTACAAAAAACTTCAAATGTGTCCATTTTTTTTTTCTTTAAAAAAAATGCCCCCGAAATTATTTTCTGTTTCCGATAAGTTTATCCATACGTCCGTCTGTAATGTCTGGCTATATAAATATCTTGTAAAATCACAAGTAGGTTTTTTATTTCATGTTTTGATCGAACATTAAGTGGACTCTACGAGTAGAATCTACTGGAGGAATCCACTCCCCATATAAAAATCTATTTTGAAACCAATAGCAAATTGAAAATTGAAAATTGAAAATCCCTGCTTTATATAGCATTTTTTTAGACCCTAGAAATTTATAATATATTTAATGATTTCTTTTGGCTAAAAGTTCACTTTCTTGCTTTTTTAAACATACTAAGTAAAACAAGTGTAGGGCACTTAAAATATGACTATGATCAGCCATAAAATTTTTATATATTTTAAGTGGATTATTTCAAGATTTTTCCTTTGACGTACCGCAAACTTCTTGAACAGCTTACTTTTCACATTCTGCTCCATATTTCGCTATGTGCCTCATGTATAACAGAATTTGTGGAAATGTATGAATGTGTGTGTATGTCTGTGTATGTATGTGTATGGATATTTGTGTGTGTTTACGTGTATATATTCATGTTTGTATATTTCGATGAACGGAAACAATTACGTTAACAATTGTCGATTAGTATGGCAATCATTCCTCTCTAAGTTTCATCCTTTTCACATTTATCTCTTCACATATAACGCTGCACCATACAATACCAACAAAACAATAATATTCATCATATCAATTATAATAATACAAAGAAGGAGTTGAACATGCTTATGAATAAACGGATATGAGCTTATTATTACATGACTCCTTTCTATGACATTTTTCTTCTTGTAGTGTGATCTAGGATTATGCATATGTGTGTCTGTGTGCATGTTGTTGTTGTTATTGTTATTGCCATAAAATAAACAGTGGAATATTTGCCGTTTTTATATGCATAAGCCATAGAAAAATACTTAGAACTATTAAGGATGTTTATGTAGTTATATGAAAGGATATATTTCTTTATATGTATGTGTATATATGTATATGTATATGTGTATGTGTATTATTACATTTAAAATTTATATGAGCAATAAAAATAATATCGTTTCCTCGATTTTTCCTAATGATATTCTTCAAACCACAATTTCATTTCAAACATTTCTACTACTTTTTTCTTCACAAAAGACAAAAAAAGCAAGAACAATAACAATAACAACAATAACAATGGCATTAACAATGACAATATGTTCCTTTATATTACATATGAGAATGTATATGAAATTTTAAAATACAAGAAACTTTTTTGGAAGTAAGGAAAATCAAGTGAAAATATCGTTCAAAAATGATTTTCTTTTTGCTAAAAACATTAACATTTTGACATTTCAACGATAGACAGATAGACAAACATGCCTGCATATAACTAAATATTATTTTTTTTTGTATGTATGTGTATGTGAAAATTAATGGGCTTTCCTCAAAGGTTTCTACAAAATGTTTCACATTTAAGTGCTTCAAATATTTAAAGTTTCATTAATTTCTTAAGATTGAGAGGGAAAAATGTTACTTTGCCAGATGATACGTTAAAATATTTATATTTATATAAGCAATTATGTTCATTACTCTCGCCCTATTTCCAAAGTTTTTTTCCACTTTTTTTTTGGCTTCTTGTTTTTTTTTTAATAACAACGATTATAAAATTTTTAATGATAATGCTTACGGTTGTATGTTACGTAACGCTCTGACAAAATTTTTCTCCTCATATCGTTTCTTGGATATTTCATTACTTATACATATTCCTGGACTACTTGTGATGCAGGATATTATAACTTTGTGTGAATGTTTGTAACATTTTGGAGGAGTTGATAAAGACCCTTTTTTTTGTAAAATTCCCAATGACTCACAAACATTTTCGAAATATGCTGATATATCTGTTTGTCTATACGTCTGTCCTTATAAATTTTTCTAATCGAGTTGTCGCCGCCCATGTAGTATATTGGAACTGCCTCTGATTTCTAATTTATCTCTTATGTACAAGAAAAAAAATTTTAAAGTTTTTGTGCTTGCAAAGTTTTCCTTAAAAGGTAGAGTTTAGAGATCACTGAGGGCGTGTCTTGTAACCGATTTTAAGCATTTTAAGCATTTTTAATGTAAATTTGAGTTGTCCTACTTTTAATATAAACCTGTGTTGTAAGATTTGCAACCAGTATCTCAATTTTAATGATTAAGAGAATGTCAATGAGTGACATCTAAACAACGATTAACCCGTTGGTTGAACATGTTTCCATCGATTTAGTTTTAAATGATCATCAAGAATAAGAACTTTGATATTTCCTTTTAGCATGTCTCGCACATTTTGACAAAGTAACTAAAAAGAATCATCTGAAGGCCAGTTATTATTAAGTCCGAGAAACATGTTATTTTATTGTAATAATTTTATTTGATTCATTTCAAACTTTCAACTTCAATTCTTTCAATAATTATGTTTAAATATAATTTTTATATGATTTCAATTAAATCAATTAATTTTACGTTTGTTTTTATAACGCAGCCAACAATCAGCAGCCAACAATCAACATTGTTACACTTTTCGTATACACAAAGAAATGAAATGAATACAATTGAATTTTTCTTTTCTTTTTGCTCTTCTCATAAATCATTATGAACTTATCAAATAATTAAAATAAAAATTGTAGCAATAACAATGGCAAAGGAGCAACGAAAATGAAAGATTGAATTGAGAGGGTTAAATGAAAATTTTATAAATATCATATCATATATAAATGCATAGGCACACACACACACATACACACACGCACACATACATGCATTCATATGTTTATGTGTGAGTTATGAAGAAACAAACCAACTCTATAGAAAACACACTTTTGATCAGAAAAGAAATTTTAAATCAACTTAGTCATAATGGTCCATCTGTCACAACAATTTTCTCGATGAATTGTCAAAATTTATTTAATATGAAAACGAAAGGAAACGAAAGGAAACGAAACAAAACGAAATTGTCTAAAATATCAAAAAAAAAAAAAAAAATTGAGAAAAAGTGAAATATTTAAGAATGAAATCTAATAAATAGATCGATCTTATAGGAATTTAATTTAGAGATTTAATATGCCAAAATAGTTTACATTTTGGTATAGATTTTTATTAACAAAAAATAAAAATTTTTGCAAATTTTTGAATTTTGCTAACCAAAAAAAAAAAAAAACTTTGAGAAATTTGGAAAAAATGGGACAATCTCAGATTAACCCTTTAAATTTTTACCTCTGATCTGTGAAGTTACCTATTTGAAAGACCCAGATTTTAGATTAACAGTCTGCAAGTTCTCTCTAAAATGGAACAATTATTCTAACAAAAGTTTGATCTAACTCAATTTGATTTAATTGATTTGTACACCATTTCTGACTTGAGATATTATGTATTCATGCAATTGTATGTAACAACCTGATTAGTTGATTTTATTATACCGATCAACTCAGAATCACTTTCTGTATCGATTTAAATAAGTCTGTCCGTCTGTCTGCTGTCAATATAAACATTACAATTTTGCAACTTTTTGAAGGATATTTAAACTGTGGGCCTGTTTTGGCCCAATGACGGACAAGAATAAATTAAGAGCAAATTATTAAGCCGGATATAATGATCTATTTTTCAAAGAAATTTTATTTTAACAAAATCTCAGAATTCTGAATATTTTTTTATAAATATATAGTCTAAAATATTTAGTAGACAATCCTGACCGACTCTTCTATATTTACTTGCCTTAATTCTTTTTGAAGATCACTCAAATTTATTGATAAATATCTATATATTTGTTGTTATTGTCAATTTTAATGATGATTAAATTCGTCCATTAATTTGTAACAATTAAATTTAGATTTTTTTTATATACCAGCATCCCAAAAACATGAAGACGCTACAAAATTTGCTTCACAAAACTATGAAAGTTGATAGACTGAAATTCATTTTATTATTGGGTTGCCATTAAAATTCATTTAGAGTAAATATAATTTTTCTATTGATCAACCAATTCAATTGAATTGAATTGAATTGATTTAAATTAGTTTATTATTATCAAGAAAAAAAAAAAGGAATAGGCAAGAAAAGATTCAATGGCATAAACTGCTTAACATTCAATGCAATTTACCATCAAATCAAGAAATTGCTTTAGAGAATTTATCAATAATTCATATTATTGAAATTATCATTACAAACTAAACATAACTTTATTTTTTTCTATAGAAATTGAAGGCTTCTTTTTTTTGTGCTGTTTTGTTTTTGTTTTCTTTTCTTTTTACTTTAAACTCTTTCTACTGACAAATTAATGTTATATAAATACATACAAAAATAAAATTATAATTGTTACATATCTCACGATTATTCAAAGTATTTGGTTTTTGTAAATTGATATAAAAATTTTGCAAAAACTCTGACACGCCCAATGAAAATTTTAACTTAATATTAGGCTTAAACTTTCAACTTAAAAAAGTAGAATAATGTGCAATTTATAGGGCCTTGTAGGCGTAGCTTTTAATCAAATTTGCCTATTACAACAATAAGTCTCCAGACCAGCTGGTAAAAAAATATAGAAACAGACAGATGGATACGATTAACTCAATAACTTAAAGTCAGTTTATGAAAAGCCCTCAAAGCACTTTCCATTGATTATTTAACTTATACCTTAAAGAGGGAGTAAAAGCAATATCCTAATAAAATGATTTTACATTTATCCTGTAAGAAATTTGAAAATCTTT
The DNA here is from genome assembly GCA_023089585.1 of Melophagus ovinus. NCBI lineage: Eukaryota > Metazoa > Arthropoda > Insecta > Diptera > Hippoboscidae > Melophagus > Melophagus ovinus. Next base: position 8,202,514 of record JAKKIB010000177.1, read on the forward strand.
TTACGTAGCTGCAGATTTTCACATATCACTGAAACTCTCAGATGAAGATCAAATAAATTAATTCAATATTTTTACTAAAACTTATAAAAAAAGGATCATAAGGAAAAAAATAGGAATAAAAATAAATTAAATTAAATTAAATAATATGAAATAATATTTTTATAACTTATATAATCCATCATTAATCCAACGGCGCAATTTTGATAATTTCGTAAAAACATATATGGCGTTTTTTTTACATTTCGTTTTCGCATACGACAAAATGCCATATTGGACTTTCAAGTTACGTGAAACTAATGGACCGCCAGATTCACCCTAAATAATAAAAATTTCATATAAAAAGATACAACATAATAATTTTAAATATAAATAAATAGGAATTTAATAATCGATACGTATCGACTTTTTCAATACCCTACACCACTTTGCCGAATATGCTTAAAAAAGTTAGTTATAAAAAAAAGGCCTTACAAGAGGAGTGGTTGTAAAAATGATTCCATTCTAAATATTTTCAATAGTGTTTATCTTTGGACGAACAACACATTCATAGGAAAAACATTTCATTAAAATATCCCCCAAAAATCGGAATTATAGTTTAATAACAGAGTGATGGACGGATGGACGGATGGACGGATGGACTTAAATTAATTGAGTAAATGCTCCCAAATTGAACGCTATAAAAAATGAGTGTTACAAACGTATACATAAACGTATAATACCAAAAAAAATAAAAATAAGCGGTATAGGGTATGGAAAATCTTTAAAAACAATTAACATACATCACATGCACCACGATAACCATCGGCCAGAGCACAAATTTCTGTTGATGTGATATGCATAAAATTTAGCTTTTTACAAGTTTTACTTGTGATACTATTAAATGATATTAGCTCAGTATCTTTAGTTTGACGAGTTTTAAGGCGACCCCAGCCAACTAAATAGCCACGTAAATTTTCTGAATTTATATTATCATTCAATATAAATTTAATTTTCGAAAAAAAAAAATTATCTAATTTAAAATATGGTGCCACTTTTATTAAGGCCACATCATATCCTTTAAGTGGATAAAATTTTTCATGACTTAATATCTTTGTCACCTTACGAGAAAACCGTTTCTGTATAGGATTGATTATATAATATGCACCCACTACGGCCAATTCTCGTCGATTTTTTGCATGCATAAAACAATGAGCGGCAGTTAAAACAACATTTTTGGTTAATATTGAACCCACACAAATATGCTCATATGAAGATGATTTAAGCCGCCTTTGTATGGAGACAATAAATGATGTAGTTTTGTCAACTTTAAATGTCGCACCATAAATAAAGAATGTCCAAATGATCATTATTGGAAGAAGAACGTTACCTTTTGTATTCATTTTGTCTTATTACCATAATTATTACATTTTTTTAAAGGTTTTTTTTTATATTTACACTTTATTTTCTTATCTATCTATAAGATATTATTAATTAATGTTAGAATAATAGTGTGTAATATTTATATAAAGAAATTGTCATTTACAAATATTATAGAATCGAAGGAAACAATTTTCTGTATAAATTTTGCCATAACCAAAATTCATTAACTAGTGTTACCAATTTTATTTGTTACGATATGGAAATTTATTCGAATTTTTATCATAATATTATTATTAAATTATACAGCTTTCTAAAGCGTTAATAATAACAATAAGGTCAAAGATCTTTATATGGACATTTTACAAATTTCTTACGTAAGCGTTTTGCGTCAGACACCTGAATAAAATTCGAAAAGTTTTACGAATTCTTCAATTTGTAAATTGCAATTTTCCGTAAACTTCTTTGAATAACAATGTTTTTTTTTTCAATATTAGTAAGCTCCATTGAAAATGCAAAAAAAAAATGCATTTTACATCTATTCAAAATTAGGATCCATCAGTATTGGGTAATTTTTATTTCTCCATTTTTGTAATCATTTCTTGCGATTTATTATGATATTAGACAAGTCAACGTTTTCAATAAATATAATAATATTATGTTAGAGGTATTGATTCATAATAGCTGTACGAATTGAAAATAAATCAACCACGCCTACTAAAAAAATTTTTAAAGCATTCAATTTTTAACTTTCTTTCACATGATGTTTAAAAAATTTTTATAATGAGTTTATACCTTAAATATGATGCCAAATGATAAAAAATTAGCCACGCCCACTTAAAATTATAAGGCTAACAATTCAAAAAGTTTTATGTCCTTTCAGATTTTTATTAAATTCAAGTCAATTACATTTATCTAGTTGCTTCAAATTTATTGCTGTATTATTAATTATAAAAAATTCAGATCACGCCTATCCGAAATTATGGTATATTCAATTTTCGTTTCCTTCCTTTTCCATGGTATTTTTAAATCTCTTATCCATAATTCTTGAGATCTTTTTCATATTTTTATTTATATTTTACAGAATTTAAAATCAATGTAAAGATTTAATACCTTACCATATCAGATGCATGGATGGAAAGGGTGAGATGGACTGGTAGGTGAGTTTAAGTATGATATGCCATAGTTTATTAACCATAAATATTAACATTATAAACATTATAATAATCATATAAAAAATAAGCAGCCTACTTTTGTCAATATATCTAAATATTTACACTTTACTTTTACATTTACATGCCCACAAAAGAACTTTCATCCTTTGATGTTTTAAGCTGCAGTATATTAAAATTAATAACCTTACCGCACACATATATAAATATTCCATATAACTCTATTTGTATAAATGTTTAATTATATTTTGGGGTGTATAAAAAAAGAATTACATGTATTGTGTAGAACTTTTATTACCACATTTTTCAATGGTATAAAGAAAGGTGTAAAGAAAGTAAATCAAATATTTTCAACTATAAAGTAATTAAAGAAATTTAAAATTTATGAAATGTTAATTTATATAAAAAGAAAGAAAGAATAAAAAAACAATAAAGAAAGAAGAAAAAAAGAAAGAAGAAAGAAAGAAAAAAGGAAGTTGATTTATAAAAATTTCAGATGATTTTTATAATTCAAGCAATTTGAAGAATTGCCTCTTAGAAAATTGAAAATTAGCCAACAATTTTAACTAAATTTCATTCTATTACCTTTTAAAATTTATTTATACCTAAAAAAAAAATATTGTTACTAAATTTAATGCGAATCCAGAAAGTGTGGAAAATTTCATTTCATGTCTCTATCATAAGTACCTTGACTTTTTTTCAAACATTATTTTGTTTATATAAATAAAGATGCCTCCTTGAAATATCATAGAAACAAAGGCAGAGTTCTTTCATGGATTATGACAGAGAAAATTTATTACACCGCTAAAGGAAAACGTCCCTCTTTTAAAGCTAAAACTAACAACATTTTTGCTTTTTTAAGCAATAATTAACTTTTGCAATCATTATTGTTAAATAACAAAATAATCTAATAATATATAATATATTTTGAATTTATCACATTTATTTAAATAATGACATCACAATTTACAAAATTTGAAACAAAAAAAATATTATCAAGCAATTTTTTTATAATGTTTGCTAAAAGAGTTGAAAAGAAACTTGGCCCCAGACAAATGGAATTTTTTTATTTACATTATAAATTACATTATGTACATACGTATATGTATATGTATATGTATATGTATATGTACAAATACATACATATGTATGTATGTATGTATGTATGTATGTATGTATGTGTGTACCTAATTTTAATTTAATAATATGATTTTGTTTTAATTGATTTTAATTTTCTTTGGAAAAAATGGAAAAATCTCTTAATTATTGACAGCACACTCAACATGGGAATTGTTCTTGAAAATATTCCAATTCTAATCCTTCAAAGCATTCTAACCATTTTTGAAACGGTCCCTCTCTTAACCAAAATACACTTATATATTAAATTCCGTTAAAATGTCTCAAAAAATTCAGCCTGTAGTACAATACGGACGGACGGACAGACAGACAGACAGACAGACCAACAGACAGACAGACAGACAGGCATGCTTAAATCTATTCAGAAAGTGTGTCTAAGTTGTTTGGTATAATAAAATGGTGCATCTACCTCAACACCTTCTGGATGTCACAAACATCAAAACAAACTTATCCTACTCTGCACCAGGGTACAATGAACAATAATACTAACAGCAACAACTAAGGCAAGTAGTAAAAAAAAAAGAATATTTCCTCTATGCTTAACGTTAAACACTACAAGCAACATTTTTAATAATACAAGTGTATAAATGTATGTGTGAATATGTTTAGTAATTTGGCATAAATTTTAAATATATATGTGTCAAATAATTTAAATATTCCTGCTTAAGAAAAGGCCACACAAAATAATAAACAAAAGCAACAATAAGAATATCGATGCAAAAATCTATATAACTATTTTAACATTGAAATATCATGACCAACAAAGTAGAAGATTGAAGTAAATCAAAAAAAGAAAAGCAAATAAAAAAAGCAAAATAAGCAAAGTACATTTTAAGAGATAAGACTTGGTTTTTTTCAAATACATAGAACTCAAAAATCTTTATACCAATGATGGTTAATCTGGAAATAATCGAATGTGAACGTTACCATCCCCTTATAATCAATAATTTTAGGTACGACCAATCATGTAATTGTCTTAAATTCTATACAACTATGGCGACATTAGAAAAAATAGATGGACAGACAGCATTGTTTCAAAAAGTAATGCTTTAGAGTAACCTTTCACTATAACAATAATGGAAGTTACAAAATTTTACTACTTCAAATATGTTTTGGCAAAAATTAGAAATTTTAATCACTTCTCATTTAAATTTTTATATGAGATCATCTTAATCAACTTCAACTTTACTTCAACTAGCTTTTTCAAGCTATAAATTGATCAATTCCAAGATTTTCAATTTATTTACAAATTTTAAGTTTCCAGTTCTTCATTTGTATTTAAAGACTTTCAAAAGACGCTGATTTAAATGTCACAAGGACGGGGTCTCTTTGAACAATATAAAATTATTTAAATATAAAGGAAAACTGATTATTTATAATTTAAATTATTATATGAATTTGGACTGAAGTACCACGCCCCTTATAATAAATCCTCTAGAAGGCGTAAATACTTCTCAAAAGAGACGTACTCGCATTGATCTTTTCGACGTATGTAAAATTTCCCATCAACATCTCTTGTTACGGCCAAAGAGCTCAAATGGGCTTTTCTTTTTTTGGTGACAATATGAAACCAGCTTACCATAAAGTTTGGAGACCACTGATTTAAAATGTATATGAAATACAATCATTCTCTAATTGCACGCCTCACTGTCTATCCTTGTTAGACTTTTCAACTAACTAAAAGAAAACGCGCTTCAAACTTTTTTATTTCTCTTGCTGTTTTACATAAATTGGTGATCTCGCTGTATCACAATATCAACAAACACCCACTCACACGCACCCAAATGCTCAATACAATTTTAATTTAATTTACATATTACGTTTGTGTGTATGTGTGTCTATGTGTCTGTGTGTCTGTGTGTCTGTATATGCATGCGCATTTTAAACGTTGTTCATTCATTGATCTTTATTTATAAGATAAGAATTGATAATTTTAATAATGGACTTAGTTATTGATGGGGCGCCAATTTATAGTTCAAACATTGATTAGGTAGCTCAAACGTTTTTTTTTTTCTTTTCAATTAATTTAAATATATTTTTTTTTCGTTTTTCCTTGTGTGTGTGTATGTGCTTTTTTTTGGGCCTTAATTGGCCCACCTAGTTAATTGGTTATGTTGCTGGACACTTCTCATTCAATGCAATTTCGTATGTGCAAGTGTTTGTGCGTTTGTGCATGGGTGTGTGCATATTGAACTAAACACGTGTTGATTGAAATTGACTTTTTAGATTTAGCAGGCATACACATGCAAACAAACATATACATACATGAGCACACAAGAAGAACTAAGTAAATTGAAAAAAAAGTTTAATATTGTTTGAATGTTTGTTTGCACAAAAGAGTTAACTGTAAACATACTTTTTCTTTCTTACTTTTCATCAAATCATTTGAATTCGATCTCTCTCATATATAAAATGTACGTGCGTATATATGTGTGCACTTTATACATCAAGCTGTGTTAGATTAAGAAAAAGAGACAACCAGCGAACAATAACATTAGCACTACAATAAAGTTTTTTTATAGTTATTCTTATTATTATTATTATTATTATTGCAGTTATTGTTGTTGTTGTTGTAATACACTTAAACGTCCCCAGTAGGAAGAAAGATGCAACCTTTAGATATTCTGTCACAGTAGTAGGTAAAAACAAATGATACAGAAGGAAGAAGATAAAAACCATAAAGCAGAAGCTGAAGCAGAAAAAAAAAAGCCAGCTACCTTGAATTTTCTAAAACTGAGAAAAAAACGAGTTCATTAGATATGTAAAAGTTATAAACGGCATTATCTTCTGGGGTATAAGGCTTTCAGATTTCTAAGGAATGTCTTTGTTCCATTTCTATTAAATTTTATTACTATCCTATTAAAATTTTCAGATCTTTTTTTTAATACAAATTAAATATTGCAGCAATTACATTTGAAAAATATATCTAATCAGTTAAAGGGGCACTGATAATTTGAACCGCTCCTCCCTCCTTAATGGCCACTGCCGCTGAATGTCCTGTTCGATTTATGCAATTCCTCTGGCCTTACCAAGTATTTCTGTAACTCATTTAAATATGTAAAAAATTTTAATATCGCATTTAAGTTCAAACTTAGGCTGCCATGTTTTATAGCTTTCAAGGCACTTGAGAACCTTAAGACAATTTTATATTGTTTCTACTCTGTGTATTTGTACCTATAAAAATCTGCCTTAAAATACAAAAAAAAATTATTTGGTGCATGTTTAGAATTTGATTTCAACCAAATTTAACTTTCTTACTTCTTATAAAATAAGACATTTATTCTCCCGTTGATCTTAAAGTAAAACAATGGACTATCTTTTGGCAGTTAACATAAATATTTATATGTACAGATATATAGGGATTTTAGAGTATTACATTTATGATGACAACATAACTTTATAAATTTAAATTTCTTGAACAATTCGCATAATTTTCACTTATCACTTAAATCTTTACATAAAAAACAAGCCAAGCAAAAATCCGCATTTTACAAGTAAAAAAATACTTTTGGCTGAGATGAAATTACGCATACCCACCAAAACAGCTGGAACTGCTAAACCAGCGTATTAGGAACATAGTCGATTCTTGGACATGATCGATTTTTGTAACTGACAAATAATAAATAAAAATCCTTAAATCAACGAAAGAAAAACTGAAAATTTGGTACATTATAATTTTGAAAAGGCGTGGCATTTTTGAAATGACTGTCATGGCCTTATTAAATTTGCAAAATGTCGGCACTTTATTTTTTAGTAAATTAAAAATAACGCATAATAAAACACAAATTGCTGTTTGAAAGAAAAAATCTTAGTTTGGTAAGAAGTAGAAACGTTTCGATAAACTGAATACACCACCAAGACATGATTAATGCATATAAAAATGAAATAAAATAAAATACAATGTGACTTAATTTTGGTTTTATTTTTCTTTGTAATTTTTTGAATTTCCAGGAACTTTGGCAAAAATTTTTATGGCGATAACATGAAGCATGTTTTTGTTTTTTGGCTTTTCTTATAATGTGTGAATGTTGCCACTAAAGAAATCAAAAATGCCGTAACTTAACTTAATTTAATTTGATTTCAAAAGGCGGAAATTTCAGTTTTTTTAATCTCTTGCCCCGTAAAAATTTAATTTTGTATCATGAAAGACATTTCAAATTAATTTAATTTAATTAATTTAATCGAATTGAATTAATTTATTAATTTGAAATAAATTAATTCATTTTAATTTAACTTTAATTTTACTGCACTCTAATTAATTTAAATTTAATTTAATTAATAAAACTAATTTAAGCAATATTTTTTTATTGTTATTCATTTCATCATTAAAATAAAAATTTCACATATAAATCGCTTAATTATAAGGCACCCAAATTTTTATTAAATTTCCTTTTAATTTAATTTTAAAATGAAGAAAGAGTCATTTAATTAAACATACTAATTAAATATTCTTAAAGAAAAAAAAAAACGTAGAAAAGGCTTAGAAATGAAATGAAACGTTCAAAATTGTCAATGAAAAAAAGCTACAAAGGTTTAATATTTTTTAATATTTAAATGAAAATGTTATTTAAATTATTAATCACACTGCATTCTAGAAATGAATGAAAATTTTAGAAAAGTTGAAATTAAAATAATCATAGAAATAGAATTGAAACAATAAAATATGGTTATATAAAATTTAGTGTATAATTATTTTGATAGATAGAATATTGATATGAATGATATTGATATGCTAAAAAAGTTCCCATTAACGAATATATGCCATATCAAGTGTCTATACAATACACGAAGGATAATCAAAATCATCATTTTTGCGCTGGTTCCATTTTAAGAGCAAAACGTATTCTAACTGCTGCTCATTGAGTTCAGGAACAAAATGTTGCACATTTAACTATAGTAGCTAATCTTAGAGATCTAACCGATTCAATTGGTCAATGTGTCCAAGTTGAAAAATATATAAACCATGAAAAATTTTAATTATTTCAAGGTAACAATTTAGCAATAGTTTTTATTAAACCATCAGGGAGTTCATTGGAACTGGAATATTTGCTCGCTATATAAACATTCTACAAAGAATCTCTTACACCATCATCATGAATGCAGAATGTAAAAAAGGGTTACGAGAAATTAGCTTGTAATGTGAGTTACTTGGAAATTATACTTAAAATTATTGAAAATTTTTCAATTACTTTCTTGATTTGTTTTTTTTTTTTTGCTCTTTTTGGTGTAGAGCGATACTGGTGGGAATTTCTTAATATTAAAGGATAACAAAATTAAGCAAATAGGTGTGGTATCATATGGCTCACATATATGTGATTCTAGAAATCGTAATATTTATACCAGAATCTCAAAATTTACCGAATGGATTACAGCGTTATTAAAAAAATTGTCAAAATAAAATTTTTTGAAAATAGTTGAATAAGCTTTTTGATTTATGGATCTTTGAGCAAAAAAAATGTAAGAAAAGTATTATGCAACATTTGAGCCTTATTATTTAATTACCACTAAACATTAAGAACTGAAAGCCAAAATAACAAATTCTGGATTTAGATCGGAAGAACATTTCATTTTGCCTGCTTTTTATAATGTTTTATTAAGATAACAGATTTCTGTTACATATTTTGTATCTTTTACACAAGCTCTTTCAATTAAAGTTCAACGTTATATTTTACAATAAAAAATTGAATGTCAATTAAATAATAAAAATGAAAACAAAACAATATGAAGCGTAAATATCAATGAAAGTATGATAAAATAAGTCAACGCAAAAAATGCAAGGCATTATGGTCGACCATTTAAATACACTACAAATCTGCAATCAAACGATATATATATATATATATATATATATAAATGTGTGTGTATGTGTGAGTATGTGTAGTGGAAGAAATTATGTGCAATTTTTTACCTCTAAAAGTCAAACTCAATTTTCCTGAGGATTTTGTAATAAGTTTGTGCGAATGTTTGCAACATCTAAAAAGAGTTGAAATGGGACCACTTTCTTTTTTCCACCAAGAAACACAATCCCAATCATTTTTTAATGCGTTTTCAAGCTGTTTAAGTATCCAACCAACCCTTAGTCTGTCCGTCTGTCTGGTCATGTATATTTATTATTAAAGTAGAGGATGCAATTTTTTAGCAAATTTTGATTGAAATTTGGTATACAGGGGTGTTTTGGCTTAATGAAGCCCGAGAATAATTATGGATAAGATCAGATTATTAATATGACCACGCCCCATATAATGGCTTATTTTCAGTACGTTTTATATGAAAAAACTTAAAATTCTGAATATTCCTTTATAAAAATGTAACGTAGGCTATTTAATAGTCGACCCCTATCGATTATAATTTATATATACTCTTTTTATGTAATATTCTAATTTCGTTTTTTATACTAGAAAAAAAATTAAATAAATTATTACTATAAAAATTTCATGTAACTTTTATTAAAATATACAGAAGTTTTTTATAAAAGAGGCATTTTTAAAAAGTGTTCCAATTTCTTTGAAAATGTAGAAAATGTAGAAATGTAGTAGAATAAAAAAAAAATGAAGCCTTTACTTTATCCCACTTGGTCACTTTTCCCTTATACTTTGCTATTTAATTTTGATACGCTCCTTTAACCAATCGTGAAATTCTGAGACTCTGGTATAAACATCGGGTACATCAAATAAGCCACAAATAAATAGACCATAAGATACTATGCCAACTTGTTGTAAACCATGCTTTGTTGAACGAATCAAAGGGCCACCAGAATCACCCTAAACAACAACAACAAAATAGCAAAAATAAATAAAAAGAGAAAAAGAATAACATAAGAAAATTTTTACCGAACAAGCCCCTTTAAAAGGAAAACCCTGAGCACAAATTTCAGTATTTGTTAAATCATCGATACCTTTTGCCATACATTGCCGATCACTGATTGTATGATACGACATTGTTTGTAAAATTTTTGGATAATTAACTGTATCGGGTATAAATGGAAATTGCACTGGTAAACGTAAACCCCAACCGGTTAATGTAACCGGTACATTACTGCCAACTCTTTGACGGCCACCGATATCAATAATTGCTATACTTTTATTATTCAATTGTAACGATGGCTTAATATGCAAAACAGCAATATCGCTTGTTTTTAATTTAATATAATTTGGATGAATATCACAGGCCAGAACATGCGAACGAACACCTTGACTAGAATTTTGTAAGTCACGTATTGCAGCCACAATGGACATACGTGTTACATTTAAACCATCACAACAATGGGCCGCTGTTAAAATATGATTTTTCGATATTATTGAGCCACCACAAAAATGTTGCTGTTCATTATTGCGTGTTAAATATTGCAATGAGATTTGATATGATACAAATTGATCTTTGGGTATATCTTTACCGCCAACAATACGTTCTCCAGTTATATTTAAACGTGTCACTATTGAATGGTTTTTTTTTTTTTTTGGTAATTTTTTTAAAGATAAGAAAATTTTATTTTTTATTTTTTCTTCTTTAAAGATGAAATTATTGTTGTATATTTACATTTACTTTTGGTTGTATGTAAATTAATTACACTTAATAAAATGAAAAACTTAATGTACTTAATCATCTCTATCGCTCTATCTCTCTCTCTCTCTCTCTCTCTCTTTAAAAATTATATAAATAATATATTTCTTCACTTTAGTTTTCTTAAGTTCGAGTGAATTGCATTTATATGTAATTGGGGTCTTTTATAAGCCATAAAATAATTTCATTTTGCTTTTGTTTTTTTTTTTTTTTTTTTTTTTTTTTTTTTTATACTAAAATTAACTCTCTTATCTTTTGTTGGTGTTGTTGGTTTTGTTTGTTTTTTTTTTTTTCAAAAAAGGTTTAATTTCGATATTATTTTAATTGAAATATCTATAAGTTGTGAATGTAAGTTCATGCTGGTAGCATTTAATTATAATTTAACCTGAAATCTATTCATCGATTAGAATACTAATAATCTACAGCCAATTCCCATAAAAGAGTGTTACTACTAACTACACCAGATATATCAAGTTGTATACGAAACTTGAGAACGTAAAAATTATTTTATCCAAAAATTCAGCAGAACTTAGAAGTATATTCAGGTTCTCCAACTAATTGCAATATTTATAAAAAAAAAAGCAGGTAAATGCATTGTAGGCGAAGGGGGTCAACTCTTAAAAATCCTACACCACATTCTCCTAAAGATATATCTAGAATTTTAAGTTTTTTCACATAAAATGTTTTTCTAAAATAAGCCATTTTTAGAGTCTAAACTTAACTATAATTATTCCTGGGCATCATTGGATCAAAGAAATCCATATACCAAATTTCTATCAAAATTGTATACAAAATTGCTCCCCTTACTTTAATAACAAATTTACATTGCCAGACAACAGATGGACGAATTGAAAGACGGACGGACAGATGGATAAGCAGGCTTAAATTGAATCCGAAATGATTTTGATTTGTACCACAAATGCTGAATGATATAATTATGGATACTAAAGCCTAAAATCCTAAAATCTTGAAGCAGTGCGGACTTTTGGCATCAAAACTCTAAATAACGAAACTGCCGTACTCTTATTGTTATAAACATTAAAGAGCGCATCAAAATTCTTTCATTTAACTCTCCATCAGAAAAATCAAGAAGCTCTAGGTCAACTGCTCGTAATACCAAAATATGAGAATGCTACTAATTTTAATAAAAGTAAAATTTTAAGTTTTATTTATAAAGTAGACAAAAAAATAAAATAAAAATAAATGTCAAAAATCAATCTACAGAGAAAAGCAGTAACATAAAATGTAAAGTATTACTGAGGTTGTGCTTCATCGGCGGCCGGTGCAGCTTCTTCAGCAATCGATGCAGTTTCTTGGACAACGTCAGCAGTTTCTTGGACAACGTCAGCAGCCGCTTCTGTTACCTGTGGAGGTTCTGGTGTCTCTGCCGGCAAAGTCTCTGCCGGTAAAGTCTCTGCTGCTGAAGGAGATGGCTCTTCAACTGCTGGTGTTGGTTTCTCTGCCTCTGCCGTAGTTTCGGGTACCTTCAGAAAAAAACATACAAATAAAACCAACTTTAGAAATTTCTTTGGTAAACATTTTTTTTTGGTAATGTTTTCTTGTTTGTTTGCTTTTCTGACAACATCAAAAAAATTTAAGTAAAAATAAATGTAAACCGTTTGTGTTACAGCCACGTCTTCAGTGGTAGTAGCTACTCCTGCATCTGTTTCATCAAGATTTTGAGTCTCCACTTGCTCATGAAGGTCACTTTGTACAACTCCTATATTCTGAGGTGTTAAAGATATCAACGATTCTGGAGCACATACATCTTCAGGTGGCTATAAAAAATTTGAAATATTCACAAAATCAATAATTATGATAATCATAATAATTTGAAATTGTAATTACTTACTTTATTCATTAAAGCCATTTCAGCTTTATATTTTTTCATGCTAAGACGATTACGAAAGAATTGTTGAATCTTTCGGGCAGCCAAATCTTGTATCATTTTCTGTTCGTAATCTTCACCGGACAATCCCTGTTCCTATATAATAATAAATTATTATTATTAATTTAACTTTTCATATGACCATAAGATAAAAATTAAATTAAAAAAAAAAAAAGAAACTCTTGCCATATGGGTTGCCCTTTGAGCAGCCATGGAACGTCTAACAGCATAACCACGAAATGCAGCCTAAAATTAATACAAATATTATATGCATATTTAATATATATGTCTAAATATATATGTATAAATGTATGTATATATTTACTTGAATTTTGGTAGCAGCTTTGTTTTTTTTACGCAAAATAATTCGTTCCACTTCACGATCTCGAAAATATTGATATAAAGCTTCAGTACTATCTACATTCTAAAAGTACAATATAAAAAAAAAAATGGTGATTAACGGTAAATCCATGCCTAAATATATTTTCAAGTGTTAGAGGATACCATTTGTCTAATCAAAACTTTAGTAATACCAAAAAAAAAAAAAATACGTTACGAGTTATTCAAAAAAAGTAATTCTAAATCGTTATATCGATTCCAATATTTACCCTAAATGTAAAACGGAAAGTACAAATTTTCATATTACTTTGGACTTAAAAAAAAATTTACATAAAAATGTTAAAAATTATCGTTGAATGATAGAAGTTTATCTCCTTAATTTAATGGCTTACAATCTTGGACTATCTATCCCTAAAAAATTGGAATTGACATATGGGCATAAAGCAAAATTGTGGACAGACAGATAAATAAATAATAATGGTATAAAAAGGACGCAACCGCTTAGAAAAATGTTAAATATTCCGATGATGAGCTAACTTTTGTACCTCTTCAGCAGCCATATATGTTTCAACAAATTTTTCATAGGCTGCTTCAATGACTGGGCGTGAGAGTTTCATTTCTTCTTCATTAAAATGACATTTCTCGATCATTTCATCGAATAGATCAATATCACCAAATTTAATTATCTCATTTTCTCGACCCCATTCGCAACGTTTTTTCGCTAAGAAATGTTTAAAGCATTCTTCCATAGCTTCACTCATTAATTCAGCCTTATCTTTAGATATATCGCATATACACATATCAGAAATGATTTCATCCACAATACGTAAGGCACGATCGATAATACTTTTGGCCACTATCATAAACCATAACATTTATTAATTAATTAAAATAATTTATGTAATTAATTAAAAATTTTGTAAATGCAAAGGCAAATTGGAATGCCAAAATTTCTTACCTCGAGCCTTCTCTCTGGCCACAATTATTGAATGTAAATAATCAATAATGAATTGACACAAGCATTCGGTTGTTGGTTGACATCGTAACACTTCGCGTGTTATATCTGATAATAATTCCGGTAAACCTTCGGGTACATTAATTACCTGAGAACGCACTTTACCCCGTTGTATTAAATAATTCATTATAATAACAAGTTATTCTTGGTGTTGTTATTTGGTGTTTTATTTAAAAAAAAAAAAAAAAAAATTAGTGAAAATAGACAAATTATTAACACAATTCAGAATTCTAGTCTCTGGATAAATTTCTATTATGTTTGACAAAATGTCAAATAGATGTTGAAATTTTAATAAAGAAACAAACTTTTGAAAGTTTACAAAATATTTAGCTAATCTTTAGAAAATTCAGAAAATCAGAAACGGCCTACACGTGTCATAAATTTTATTAATATATCTAATTAATTGCTGCCTATAGCTTGACAACAAATTTACATGGACACTCAGATGTAGAGATAAGTGGAGCGTAAATCTATTCAGGAAATGCTTCTGTATCGTTCGCTATAAAAAAAATTAAATCTAATTTCATTTGTTTTTTTTTTCTGAGAGTATAAATATTACAATATTGGATACTTTTTAATAAAAATGGTCTTATTGAATTTATTTGCTTTTGTTTGTTTATTTATTATTTACTAATTTATGTATTCACATATTTTCACAATCATTTTATTTACATAAGTTTACACTATTCACAAAAAAATAAGAGTTAAGATAGAAATAAATGATAAGATACTTATCACATATGATGATGATTCTAATAATGATTTCCATTTTCCTATTACAGTTTAAAAAACCCGAAAATTCAAGCGTTTAATTTAGATTTGTATATGAAATGTTTAAAACAATAAAATTCGTTAACGTAAAAAAAAAAATAAATAAAAAAAATTAAAGGAACCCAAACTGATAAATGCCATTTTTTTATGATGTTTCAGGTATTATAAAGTATGATGCAATATAAAGTATATTAAAATAATGTTAAGGAAACATGTATGCAAAATGTTCATGTATGAAGCTTTGTTGAATTGCAAAAATGTAGTTTAACTCTTATAGAATTTCCACTACTTTTGATCTAGATACTTTATGTTCCACATATGTAGTCGTTGTCCTTTGTCTACGCGGTCGAAATACATCTTCTTTTGGCTCTTTGATTCGTTCATGCTGTAAAATATGACGTTTCAGTCGCGTTGTCGTTGTGAAACCTTTATGGCATTGTGTACATTGATATGGTAGGACATCCAAATGTAAACGTTTATGGGCTAAAAGATTACTAGATATACGAAATGCTCTACCACATACATCACATTTATGAGGATATTCTCCCGTATGCAATAACATATGACGTTTATAGCCGGACATTTGTGTTAAACCTTTACCGCATATCTCACATTGATATGGCTTTTGTTCTTCATGCGTTTGCATATGTAAACGTAATGAGTAACTTTCGCGATACGCTTTGCCACATTTCTCACAGCTATGTGGACGTTCACCAGTATGGAGCATTACATGTAATTTACGCTGTTCGGCTGTATGATAAGTCTTTTCACACATTGGGCATGCATATGGCCTTATATCGGTATGTTTGCGTTCATGGACACGTAAACTGTTTGAAGTACGATATAATTGACCGCATGTTGCACACTTGTAACGTTTATGATCGCTGTGAGTTAACATATGAACATTATGATGAGTTTTGGTGCGAGATCGTTTACCACAGATATTACAAACGTGAGGTTTCTCACCCGTATGCATATATGTATGCTCCCGTAATCGGCACATTTTATCAAATTGTTTACCGCAATATTTACAAATAAGATCGGCCAAAGTCACCTGACCCCCCTACATATATTAATTAGGAGAGAGGCAAATAAATATATAAATTAAAAACATTATAATTTATTTAAAAAAAAAAAAAAGAGTTTTACTTACCTTCAAACTAGCCCTTTTTATGATTTTTCTTTCCGTGTCATTTGTATTGTTAGTTGAATTTATATTTACATGGTCATCCGACGTTATTAATTCATATTCTTCTTCAGTGTTACTTGTCGCTTGTACTATATCAATATTAGTTCGACTATTTTCCTTATTGTCATTGTGTGATGGCATAAACTCTTCTTCGTCAATGTCATCATACGCTTCATCACCCTCATCTCGTACAACAATGTCATCATCCAATGTGGAATCAATACCATTTATATCGCAATCATTAATTACCTCATTATCTGTTAATCGTTCACTTTTCACTTCATCCAATAAACTGTTTTCATTTGTGAGCAATTCAATTGCTTCGGGACTTACAACTTCTTCTACAACGTCATCAATATCTAACCATTCTTCCATTTCGTATTCGGCACCAATTTGTTGTTCTACTTCGTCGACATTATCTATCTCTTCTTCCTCTTCTTCTTCTTCATTCTCTTCATCTCCTACTGCATTTTCTTCGTCTTGTTCGTCGTCATGTAGACTTTCTTCTTGTGGCTTCTGTTGCTGCTGCTGATTATGTTGCTGCTGCTGTTGCTGTGGCTGTTGTTGGTCCAGTTGTAGATGCTGTTGTTCCAGGTACTGTTGTTCTTGCTGGTGCTGCTGGTGCTGCTGTTGTTGTTGTTGTTGTTGCTGATGTTGATGTTCCTTTTGTTGTTCTTGTTGTTGTTGTGGCTGCTGCTGCTGCTGCTGATGTTGTTGTTGTGGTTGTTGTTGTTGCTGGTGTCGCTGCTGCTGCTGACATTGTTGATTGCTTTGCTGATTATATTGTTCGCATTCTAGATTAGACGTTACTTCTGTAACTACTGAAGCCCACTTTGCCACATGAATTTTTTGTTTTGGCGTCATTTCATCCTCCATACCATCAACATCAATATCTTGTTCCACAAATGCGTCTGCTTCATCATCCAAATATTGTTTTTGTCGTTCACTTGCTTGACAAAATTGTTGAATATGCTGCTGTTTTATATGTTGCCGTAACTCACGATCTGTTTGTAAAACCATTTCTTTAAACAGATAGCATTGCAATAAATGTTCCACACAACTATTACATATATGTTCAGGCATATTATAATCATCATTATCACCAAATAATTCTAAACTTGTACAATAACTTAATAGAGCCGCTAATGTTGTACTCTCATTATCAATAATAGTTTCATCCATTAGATGCCTATAATCACCGCATTCACGATTACAAGCTCTACAATTTACTTTTAACACTAATGTCATTTTTTATTTCTGCTACTACTGTTATTATGTATTTGAATCCTAATATAAAGCACGTTTCACATATTTCTCTTAAAAATTTCTTGAAAATTATGTCAATTTAATCTAAATATTATAGCACGGTTACAATTATAATGTTGTAAAGTGATTAACTTATATATGGTTGAGATTGTAGTGTTGGTCAACGTGCAAATAATATATGAGCACCATGAATTGTTTATACAATGAATTGTTATATCCAATAGAGAATTAGAATAACTATTTCATATAACAAATTTAAGAAATTTCATATAATAAAAATTATCATATTTAATTTTTTCATTTTTAAAAGCAAAAATAGTAAATTACACGAAGAGCAACAAGATTATTAAATATATTAGGCTGACAAATAATAAATAAAATGAAGAATTACTTTTATAAAATATATTAAGTATTTGCAAAAATGTCTATTTAACATCACCTTACAACTCTAGTTAGTTACCTTGATACTGCACAACTCACTGAAAGCAAAATGAATTGTAATTAAAACAATTATCATTTGCAATTTTATAGAGAATTTTTTAATAAAAATTTTATAATAAAAAAGGAATGTCTTTGATTGATAAACTGCAAGAGCAAGAACCCATACCGTTAGCTGATGATGATCCACAAGTTATAATCAATGATGATGATCCCCAACATCAACAATCATCTAATATAGCCGATGGACTTTCAACAGATCCAATGAAATCTTTATATACGAACGGTAGTTCTACACCTGATTCATATAATAATTCCATGGAAGGTGAAATAAGTCCGGATGAGAAAGAGGAAAGAGCTCGCTTAATTTCTCAAATATTAGAATTGCAAAATACATTGGATGATTTGTCACAACGTGTAGACGCAGTAAAAGAGGAGAATCTAAAGTTACGTTCAGAGAATCAGGTGCTTGGGCAATATATTGAAAATTTAATGGCTGCCTCTTCAGTATTTCAATCAACTAGTCCAAATGCTAAAAAAAAATAAATCCAATAAGCATTTCTAATTACAATTCTCATATAATTTATTTGTTATTATTTGCTTAATAAGTTTTTTATGTGCTTTTCATATTTTATTTATAATTTATGATTAAGAATTGCTTCTAAAAGGCGTGAATGTGCATTAAATTTACTGTGAAATTATTTATTAAAGATAATATTAAAAATTTGTAAAACTTTATGGAAAAATTGATTTTACTTTGAAAAATACATAAACTAGTAATACAAGAAGGTTTTTGGGGTCTTCCAATTGGATATATACATCTTAAATAATGAATTTTCAATTCATGGTGAATACGTTTTCATTTTTTATATATGAAATTAAATGTATAGAGAATAATTACAGACCAATTTTAGACTACTCTTTAGTTCAAATTAAAATAAATCCAACAAGCTTGTTGGCCAAACTGATTTCATATAGACAACTTCTGTATATATCAAAAATTGATTCGAACTACGACCATCTAAACGTTGAACTACTTAATTCTTAAAAACAATTTTTTTAATTAATTGGTCTACGAAATGGACAAATTTCATAGATAAAACTATGATATATGATTCAACTCTTTTGAAAATATAAGTAACAAGTATATATAAGTATAAGTATAAAAATAAGAATAAACAAAACAATAAACAAAAACATATTTTGCATTACTTACTGCAAAATATGTTTTTGTTTATTGTTTTTATTGTTTATATAACTTTTTATGTACCATTTATGCCTTATTTTAGGTATTTCATGTAAACAATGCATCTTTTACGCTTTAATTCATAACGAATTGATAACATTAGAATAAAAGTATTGGCAAATTTTCTAACGTTATTGCGATAGAAACAATGTCGGTATCGTGTACTTCTGCATAGCTAGTGTTTTGCAATGCTAGTTTCTGCACATAATTAGAAATATAATTTTTAGTTAATTTATCTATCTTTACAAAGTAATTAATGGTCATTATGATGTAATTTAGAGAATTTCCTATTATAAAAACATTTCCAAAGTAGTTTAAGGGTTTGCTTATAGAGTAAATCCCAAATATCATTTTAGATGTAACATTTGGTTTAATAGTTTTATAGCTTAAAATGGACATATATAAGTTAAAATATATTTAATGTAATAATTTTTAATACGCATTTCATATAAATTATACTTAAAGTATACAAATATAACATTTTCTGTGAAATTAATGAAATTTTTCTCACATTTCAAAAAAATTACTTAATTTCATTTATGTGTAAGAAATATCCGAAAATTTCCAATGAAATTGTTTATAATCTTTCTAATGTAATATTAGACTCTGAAAATATAAAATCATTCGATTCTTAAAGGCTTGAAGCATTAAAATATATAAAATTTTAATAAATTGAAGGCAAGTTTTTATATATAAATTGATAAATCAGTACATTTGAACTATTTTTCTTACAGAATAACACATGTTTAGTGTATGAGGGAGATAAAAACAAATTTTCTTTGCGGTGTAGTAATTTTTCTTTTATATCATTACATATATGTAAAGTGTGTGTGTGTGTGTGTATGCGTTGCAAAGATAACAACAAAATCGAAATATAGCAATAAGTTATTTACATAAGTCTCTTACGACAAAAGCTGTGTATTTTTCTGCTACTGGTTTTTTTCTTTTTAAAAAAAAAAAAGACGTGAATTCATTAATTTACATTTTAATACGCTGCTTTAAACATTTCATAAATAATTAATAAAAGTGCTTAATACTGCATTGAAAATTGTAAAGAATATCTGAAAAAAGTTTACAAAAAAACTAAAATTATGCTTTTCTGTTTTTTGTAATATTTCAAAGTGTAGGAAATTTTTAGTGCAAATTGTGTAATATATTTATGAATTGAAATTTCTTTAGTAAAATTTTATTAATTTAACGAAAGTGAATTTTTTCTCATTTTTTGCTAATTTTTGTTGTTATTTCTTGCTTGCTCTGCTAAATCTTATTCGTTTTATATTTTCTTTTATTACATTATTTAGGTAAATAAGAAAAAAATAGCAGCAATAAAAACAACATTCACAAAAATATGCAGTGATTTTAATAATAATAATAATAACAACAACAATTAGATCAATAAATAAAGACCAATAATAATTAAAGAATCAAATAAAAACAAGTACAATGAAATCTCCCGTATCAGAATTTTAATCTTATTATGATTATTATTATGCCACACAATAAATAAATCATACATAACAACAAAGCTAACAAAAATAAAAATATTGTAAATATATGCATGTATGTATATATATATACGATGTATGTGCTTTTTGAATGCCTAATAAGTAAAAAGAAGTAATCGAATCGGTTGGCGGAAGGCAGGCAGCAAGGCAGGCAAGCAGACCAGCACAATTAATATGCATAATCAGTTGTTGCCTGAAATGGGACAAATAAAATTTTTGTGATTAAAATAAAATAGAAAATAATAACAAATGCATGCAGATAGATAGATAAATGTATAAGTAAATGTACGTATATTTATTTTATTATATTATTATTGATCAATTATTTTATAAATCCATTTTCTTAATGATTGCAGTTACCAACAACAACACAATTAAACGTAAAGTGAACAAATATCGTTTCTCTTTTTTTTTTTTTTTTTTTTTTTTTTGGTTTTTTTTTTTTTTTTTTTTGGTTAAATTGTAGAAAGGATTTTACTAAAGATTAGTAAAAAAAAACAGCCTTTTCCAACGAAATAAGGGAAACCTTATTAACCTGAGGCAATTATACACCAACACGCAAAAACTTTGAGTGAGAGGACACATATATAAATGGCAGATTTTGATGCTATTTACGAGGAGAATCAATTAGAGGAGCATTATGAGGATCAAACTGTTGCTCCAGTACCTGAACCCATTGTAATAAGGGGTGCTGGTAATATGACAGTATTTGGTTTAAGTAATCGTTTTAATACTGAATTCCCATCAGGTTTAGTTTCACGTGTAGCACCCGAAGAATTTAAAGCGACTATTGGTCGCATTAATGGCATTTTAAAGAAAACCTTACCCGTCAATGTGAAGTGGTTGTTTTGCGGTTGTGTTTGTTGTTGTTGTACTCTCGGTTGTTCTCTATGGCCAGTGATATGTCTCAGTAAACGTACTCAAATAACATTAGATAAATTGCTGGAATGGGAGAATAGTCATTTATATCATAAGCTTGGCTTACATTGGCGTCTTCATAAGCAACAGTGTGATTCCAATTCCATGATGGAATATGTCATTTTAATTGAATTTATACCTAAAACTCCAATTTATCGACCAGACTAAAACAAAACAAAAAATATTTTTTAATTACTGTAGAAATTCTCTTGCGCAACTAAAGTAAAAAAAAGAGGAAAAGAAAAGAACGGGCGAGAAAACTTTTTGCTTTAGACTGCATTTTTCCTTTTCTATTTGTTGTAATTTAGTTTGTAATGTTATTGATTTTCTTTAAGCCTCGTTATTTTGTTAATCAAAAAAAAAAAAAAAAAAAAAAGAAAATTAATTGCCTTTTAGAAAGTTCAGCAAATATTTTAATGAGATTTATTTATTAAAAATATTCTACATCTTTCTTATAAATTATAATCAATAACAGTCACAATGATTTAAATTAATCTTTTATTACACGAATACAATTTACACTCATTTTTTACAAAACTTTAAAACTTTTAAAAGTTGTCTGTCTGCCTGTCTTCCCGTCTAGGTAAATTTTGTTATTAAAATAAAAGCCATAACTTTAAAAATATTTTAATGAAATTTAGCAAACAGATTTTAACGAAAATATGTGCACCAAATTCAGATTCAGGTTAATGCATTTCTTTTAATCTCCTTCACTACAGACAGAACTTTTTGTTTCCCTAAAATATTACAATTTTTTTTTATATTAGATTATTTTGTTAAATATTTTTCTGAAAATTGAATTGATTTCAGAAAACTTGATGGCATTACACTTCTATAACACTTTTATATTTATTTTATTTTATTTTATTTTTTTTTGAAATTTAAATTACCGGGATTTATGAGCAAAAATGAAAATTTTGAAATTAACAACAACAATAAGAAAATTGTGATTAAATTAAATAAGTAGAAATATCAAAAAAATAAAAGAAAAATACACTCCTACATACACACATACACATACGTATATGTATATATACAATACACACAAGCAAAAACCGGCAATGGACACCGACACACATGCAATTGAAAAGTTAGTACAATATTTAATAATAAATTTAAAAATATTAATAATGAGGATGAAGATGTTAATGAAAATGAGTTAAAATTTGAATTTTGAAATATTTTTGTTGAACTTAATTTTATTTCAATTTATCAAGTTTCAATTGAATTACCAATGAATTTCATTTATATTTTGAATTTAAAATTTGAACACACAAATTTATTCAGCTTGACTTTTAATTGTAATTTTATTTTTGTTTTCATTTTATAATTTCAAGTATTACGATTGTTTTAATTTCTTTTATTATAATAATTTTAAAAAAAAAATTTTCTTTTTATGAAAGAAACTATTCGTTTAAACTATTTTTATACAAAGAGAAAACAAATAAAAAAACTAATTTTAATATAAAACAAAAATATAACATTAATCAAAAATTGTACAGAAATTAAAGGAATTATAAATAAATGAAATTTTTTTTAACACAAATTTTTGTTTTTTTTTTTTTTTTTTGAAATTATTTCATGTGATCGATTTATAATTAAAATGTATGCTTTAAGCAATGTGATCTGAGCAATAAAATTAAAATAAGTTATTAAAATTGTAAAAAAGGGGAAAATTTTTGCTTTGTTAAATTACTGCTTTTTTGGTTAATTAAAAAAATTTGTGAATAGAAATGAAATATTTTAATACTGTAATTATTAATTACAATTATAATTATTTATAATTATAATTAATATAGTTAGTAATTGTGAATAATTATAATTAACAATTTACAATTAGAATTAATTATAATTGCTAATTATAATAAATTATAATTAGTAGTTATAATTATTAATTATATTATTTTCATGATCATTAATTATAATTACCATTTATATTTATCGTTTAATAATTTTAATAATAATTATTATTAGATAAACGATCACTTTTAAGTTTCTTTACCTTAAAATTATTTTGCACTGCATCTCCAATAATTAATTAACTATATACTTTTTTCTACATATTTATTTGCTCCATAAAATTTTTATTATTTTGAAGCTAAATATACGTAAAATGTACATAAATAAAAAACAAAACTAATACAAAAAACGGAAACTAATCATTGAAATAAAATAAAATTGAGCAAAAACATATAAAAAAAATTTTTTTCAATAAAAGTAGTAATAATAATATTTTTGCACATGAATGAATCGAGCATCGAGCTTTGAAGCGCATTAAATTTCAATTAATACAGCGTATTTAATGGAAAAAACAAGATTTCATGAATTTAAAATTTGTTAAATGAAAAAATTAACGATTTAATTATTGTTATAAAAAGGTAACAAATAAATTTTAAATTGATAGAATTTAAAATTTGAAAAAACAAATTAATTCATATATAAATAATAAAAAAAAATATAATGTAGCATAATTAAAAATTAATATATAATTTCAAAAAATGATCATACAATGAAAAGAAAAATTAATAAAATTGTGTTTCTTTTCTTTTATTGATTTATTGATATTGATAAGGAAATTATTGAAGACAAGTTAAGTTGATTTTGAAGTATAAAAAAATTTTCGCTCTTCACCAGAGTTTAAAGGCAGCGCACGATTTATATTGGAAGATAGTGGTGGCGTTAACATGAGCAGCATACATGGCTACCAATCCTAGAGGCAAAATTTCTACTTTAGTAATGGGAAGTATGCCTAAGCGAGCCTTTCGCCATATAAAGTTTTTATAATTTAAAGTAAATTATTGTTGGGAGGAAACCAACAATTTTATCTTATCCTTTTTTATGTTTCACATTTATTTTCTTACTTTTTGGGACATTAGATCGGATTGATGTTCTCCATTGGGACTTATTTTTATAAGTTTTTTCTTTATTGTTTTTTAAGGGGAATTCTATCAGATGGGCATGTTTTCAACCAAAAAATGAATAAAATTGTCATAACGTTTTGGCGTTACTTTTTTTTTTTTTTTTAAATGAAAAGGTCTCTTTTTTTTTTACAAAGAAGTCTACAATTTTGAAAGTTTTCTTTTGGATCAAAGTAAAAAGCGCATCAAAACTTTATATATATTTTTAACATTCCATGGAATAAGCAGTGTTTTATATATCATTTAAAAGTTAAGCCCAAATTTAATAAATTTACAAATGGATCGTTACGATTTCAAATAAATAATTCAGTTTATTTGGAAAAGTAAAATTACAATTTTCTAATGTAATTTATATAAATATAAAGTATATGTTGTTGGCTTTACTTCTTCTTCTTCTTATTTTTTTTTCATAAAATATATATGTAATTGGAATGTACAATAACAATACACATAGGACTAATAAAATAAACAGTGTCACAAAGAGAACAAAAATAAAAAAAATTTTTAAGAGATTTTATTTTTTTTTTTGCTCAAAAATTTTTGGAATGTCTTTTAAAGAACGCTTGTCTTGCAAAAAAAAATATCTATATATATATATATAGGTAAACATATAAAGTTAAACAAATACATATATATATATAGTTGTATACAAATAAATTTCAAATGAAACTTTTCATGCTTAAAATTTTAAGGTACAGAAATAAGGATTTCAAAGTCAATATTTGTGTGTATATACATCTTATAAATTTATATATATATATATATATATATATATATATATATATATATATATATATATATATATATATATATATATGCAATATATATATTTATATATATATATATATGTGTGTGTGCGTGTGTGTAATTTAATGGAATGCTTTTTGTTTTTGTTGTATATATTTATGGCTTAAATAAAAGGATTTTTATTTTTTCATTATGTTTTGTTTTGTTGTCTTCTTTTAAACTTATTTGCTATCATCTTTTAAATGATGATTCCCGTTATTATATCTTTCATATTTCTTTTTATGTTTAATGTTTGCAGTTATATTATTGGTATTATTAGTTTTTGCTAACGTTGCTTGTTGCTGTTGTTCTAAATCAATTGTTAATTCTTGGCGATTTACTGTCTCATCATTTTCATTATCTTTATTATTGTAATTATGATGTGATTGTGATTGTTCGTCTTTTTCTTCTTCTTCTTCTTCTTCTTCTTCTTCCCGTTGTTGTTGTTTGTTGTTGTTGTTGTTGTTGTTGCTTTAGCTCGTCATGTTGCTGTTGTTGTTGTTGCCGCTGTTGTTCGATTTGTTTATGCCGCTCATCATCGCTATTGAATTCATCTTCAGCTTCTTTATAACCTTGCAAATCTTCTTCGTTGGCATCATCTGAATATAAATCGGCTGCTGTTGTTAAAATATTTTCTTCTTCTTCTTTGTCTTGTTCATCTTGTTGCTGCCGCTGCTGCTGCTGTTGTTGTTTCTTTTTCGTTTTATTAACGTGCTTAAGATATTTTTTTCTATATGTAATATGCTGCTGTTGCGGCTGTTGCTTTTGTTGTTGTTGTTGTTGCTGCTGCTGCTGCTTTTGTATTAAATGATTATGATGATATTTACGTGGCCGTCCCCTGGGACGTGCAACAATTTGTGGTTGCGTTTCATGTTGTGACAATTTATGATTATGATTATGATGATAATGCTGATACTGATGCTGATACTGATGATGATTGTGCTGCTGATGCTGAGGCTGATGTTGAGAATCGCTTTTACATTTTTGAGTCTCATCAACCATCATCGTTACATTTGTTAATACATTCATAATATTTTTTGTTTGCTCTTGAAATGCTTTCATTAACATCTCATCCTGTTGCATTTGGAAGGCATGCTCTTGTCGTATGAGATCTTGTTGTGTTTTGAAAAATCCTTGCATCATTTCATTTTGCATTTCACGTAATGTTGTTGTTACATCTCGCATAACATTTGTTATTAATTTCTCATAATTCTCTTTATGTTCACCAGTCATCTCATTCTCACGATTCTCCTGGAAATTACTTTCTTTTACATTATTATTATTATTTCTATTGGAAGTTTCACTATTCATCAATTTATATGCATTATTGGTGAGCTTTTGAATTTTTGTAGGTGGTACTGTTGTTGTTGTTGCTGCTGTTGCTGTTGCTGCTGTTGTGGTTATTGTTGCTGTTTCAATTGCTGTTGGTGTTGTTGTAATTGTATAAAGATTTTGCCAATCCAAACGTCGTTTCCTTTTCATATACATTTTCATTGGTATAGTTGAATTAGTTAGATTGTTAGTTGCTGACATTGTAGAAAAATCATCATCCATATAATGACAAGATGATGTCTCTGATGTTGGTGGTGGTGAATCGGATGAATCTAAATCGGGTATAACACGATCTGGCCTTAAGGAATACGGTGTCTTACGCATGGGTACTTGTTTCAATTTTGGAAAATTACTTGGTGTAATCGAAGTTTTACTTGCCGCCTGCTGCACAGTAATTTCTTTAGATAAACGAATTGGCGGCACATCTGGTCCCATCGATATTCTCGGTCCTAAATTTAATGCTGCTGATGAGGCACCTACCTCTAATGATAATTTAGAATCATGTACATGTGATTTACTTAATTTCATTGTACCACCATTTTTATTAGCATTTTTATATTTGCTATTATTATTGTTATTTATATTGCTATTATTATTATTATTATTATTATTATTGTTGTTGTTGTTGTTGCTACTATTACAATTAATGGTATTCTGTATATCGTGATTATTATTATCATTTGCCATATTATGGGAATTTTCCGCATATATAGCACGCACTTTTGGTGGCATTGTTAATGGTGGTGGTGGACGACCTGGTATTTTCCTACCATCTTGTATTCCTTTAGCGGTTATTGCTTGAGCGTATGGTGCCACACGCAATGGTGGCAATTCCATATTATACATTTCATTAATTTCATGGCCATTTGTCAGTTTTTCGTTTGGTGTAGATGTTTGATTTGTTATTAAACCATTTAATTCTTGACCAAAATGTTCATTATTCTCATTCAGTTCGTTTGCTTCATTACCATCATCGATTTCCTGTTTTATATTGATATTTACATTACATGTTGTTGGTATCAAACCATTAATGATATTTTTATTATTTGTAGAATTTTTATCTGGTAAAAATATAGACATTCCTGAGCCATTCTGTTCGATGGTTTCGTAACCTGTGTCAGTTGGTTCCGGTTTAATTAGACCTAAACGAAAGCCGAATATTGGATGAGCAATATTCAAATTATTGTCAATTTGTTCATTTGCCATTTCAACATCATTCTCGCTTAAAGAATTATGAATATCATTTATATCATTTGTTGCAACAAGACCATTTGATGAATTTAAACCACTTGATACATCACTAATTATTATACCATTTGTTGTTATTGGTGTTGTTGTTGATACAACATTGGCATTAATTGAATTATTATCACCATCATCCATTGAACCCATATCCGAATTATTACAATCACTTAAATTATTATTACTGCCATTTATTGTGGCATTTCCTCTGTTACTGACATTTGTTTTAACATTTTTATAATGTAACATCTTATGTAATTCTTTATAAATGTCTGGCGATACAATACGTGGCATTATACCATTACGACGCGATGTATTATAAGTACTTTTTAAGAACTTCCATTTCGTCCAGATTTGTGCATGGGACTTTTTACGAAAACCATTACTAAACATAATCCTTTCAACATGTTTAAATACTTTCTCACTTTTAACATTCTTATTATTCAATTGTTCAATCGCTTTAATATTTTGCATAGCATATAACATACAAAGTACTTCATCTGGCCTCCATAAATTACGTTCAACACGTTTCTCTAAAGTTGTTGTAGATGTTTTACCATTTTGATTATTATAAGCAGATTGTTTCGGTAATATCAATTTTATGGATGATGATTTTTCAATTCGATTATTATTAATATTATGATTTACATTTTCTTCAGCATTAGCATCAGTCTCGGTATTAAAATCATCATCATAACTATCGCCAGTATTATTATTATTATTATGTGATTGAGAGTTAACTGCTGCTATTGTTGACAATTTCTCTTTCATTTTTGATTTTATATGTAGATTCCATTACATTGAATATTCCTAAAAGCAAAAGTAAATTTATTAATAAAAACTTTTTTTATAATATTAATTTTAATCGAGGTATAATTAATTTATTTTATTTAATAAATCAATTAATTAATCGATTTTAATTAACAAATAAATAAAATTAATTTTAATTAACAAAATGATTAATTAATCGATATTAATTAACAATTGTATCAATTAATTTTAATTAGTTTTAATTAATTACTGAATTATTTTTTAATGAATTATACGAATTGTTATATTAATGGCATTTTTTTTTTTTTTTGAAAATTCATTCAACCGCCTGCAGATATTACTTTACGTATTAATTGAGCAAAAATTCCTGCAAATTTGTTAATTAATTCGAAAAAAAATAACAGACAATAGAATTCAATATGCTTTTCTTTTATACGTATGCAAAATGATGAGCAAAATTATTATATTATGGCATATTATTTCAAAAATCGATTAAAGCCGAACGCATCGTAACATCTGGTTATTTTTTTTTGTTATTGTTTTTGTTGTTGCTGCTGCTAGAATTTAACGTTTTCAAAAACAATAACCAAACACAAAAGATTAAAAAAGAGCACAAAATTACATGTCATTCAAACATTTGTAGCGTACGCCATTGGAATTTTTTCTTCATTGCATGCAAATTTTATGAAAAAAAAAATTCTATACAACTTTTGTTAATTTATTGCTGTTGTTATTGTTAAATGTTAATTATTACATTCTTCTTAATTTTTTTTATCGTTAAATTATAAAAATTTATTATCAAATTATAACTTATGAAACAAAATGAAATGAAAAAACTTCAAAAATTATGCGAAAATAATCTTGAATCTTTTTGTTTCATATTTGTTTTTTTTCTTCTCTTCTCTTTTTACTGTTCTGCTTTTACGTCTTTGGCATTATTACTTGTCTGTTTTGCACTTACTTTTCCTTGTTTTCTTTTTTTTTGTTTGGTACGCGAATATTTTAAAATGTATTATTTGCAAGTTTTATAATTTTCTTTTTATAGATTTCTATTTAGAAAGAATAAGTATATATATAAATTCGTTTATATATAATTTAATAAAGAAAGTAATGTTAATAATAAACAACAAAAATAATGGTAAAAATAATAATAAAAAAAATATAATTAATTCACACAAAAAATGAAACGTTGCCTCAGTATACTTTCTCAACAAACTAACAATGAAGAATGCCGCAGCGCAACTGAATTGAGAACGAACACATGAATTTTGTGAGAGTTAATTTTAAATACAGTAACAGAGAAAGAAGGAAAAGGTGAAGAAGAATAAAAGCAACAAAAAAAATAGAGCCAAGTATAAAAGCACATGAAATAAATAACGGACTCACAACAGCATAAAAGAAAATAAACACAAGGAAAGAAAAAGAACAAGGAAGAAGCCGAAAGAATAAGAGAAAAGTTTTAGCGAAATCTATTACTAAGAATTAATCCATCGAAAATATATGAGAATTTCATGCAACATCTTGTTTTCTTCTTGGTTTTTACTTTTTTTTTTTGGTTTTTTATTTGGCTTTTGATTTTTGTTTTTCAGCTTCCTTTTTCTACATTGGAAACTTGAATGTAAAATAGAATGAAATTATTATTATTATATGAAAGAAGAGCTATTTAATTATTTCAATATTCATCGTAACGAAATGTTTTTCATTTTTTCTTTTTTTTTGGATTTTTTTGCTTTTCTTTTTTTTTTAAATTTTTCTTTGTGTATGTATG
Source organism: Melophagus ovinus (assembly GCA_023089585.1). NCBI lineage: Eukaryota > Metazoa > Arthropoda > Insecta > Diptera > Hippoboscidae > Melophagus > Melophagus ovinus. The sequence goes on from JAKKIB010000177.1 coordinate 8,233,131, forward strand.
TAAGTGTGCATGTGTTGGTGTATGGGTGTGCGTTGGGAAATGCAAACAAAATAACAAAACAAGCTACATTTAAAATTTCCAAATTTTATTAATGAAGTTTATTTAAACATACATAAATCGAAATTGAAACGATTGAACTTAACGGTAAATTTTCTAATTTCATAATTTAATAAATAGTTTTCTTTGGTCATTTCTTTCCATTAAATTAAGGTTGAGAAGAAGCAATAACAAAAAAAAAAAACAAATTGCATTTATCTACAACGAAGGTAAATGTAAGTGGTGCCAAGTTTTTAATTTTTTTTTCGTTGAATATAAATCTCATAATTGTGTAAAAGTACTAGAAATGGGAGAACAATTTGAATTTCATCAGAAAATTAGAAAATTTCTAGAATATTTTAATATTTTTTTTTTAATTTCACCTGAAAGATAATTTGTTTGATAGTTAATTTCTTTAGCGCAATAATTTCTGATACATTTTCATGCTATTTGAAAATAATTTTGCATAAAAAGTAAAGTTTTATATTTCTTTGGCATGCACATTAAAATTTTACCTGGTAAATTAACTTTGGAAAAATTACTTTATTAGAGTTTTATGCAAACAACTAAAGAGAAATTTTTTAAATAATATTTTTAATTATCTTGCTCTTAATTATCATTAATCATCATCAATTGTGTTTTGTCTTTGAAATTGTTTTGCTTTTTATTTGTTTGTTTGCTTGGCTTTCTATCGTCTCCTTTTCAGTTTATTTCATTTTCATATTCTTCAATTGCATTTGTATTTAGAAATTTGTCTCATAAACAGTACCCAGTGTAATTTTTCAGATTTTGTTTTGTATTGAATTGCTTGGTGTCATATTCGAAATACGATTCAATTTTATTTTATTCGATTCAATTCGATACGATTTATATGTGCAGTTGCTTTAAGTGTACTTCTTCGTTTGCTTTTATTGGCATTTGCCTTATCACAAAATTTATGATTATTTTTTCTTTTTTTTTCTTTTTGTTTTTTTTTTTTTAGTTTTTAATTATTATTTGTATGAATTTGCTTTTATTCCATCCATTTCAATACAAAATTTCTCGGTAAGTCGGAATGAATGTGTTTGTAAATAAATGTGTGTAAGTGTGCATTTGTCTCTTCTGTTTTGGTTTGCTTTTTGTTTTTTTTTTGTTTTTTTTTTGTTTTTTCGATTCGTCGCAGTTTTCAATATATTGAATTTATTGTTATTTTTAGTTTTTTTTTATTTTATTTATTTATATTTTCTCTTACGCTTATTGTCTGAATGAATAATTATTATTGGTATTGTTGTTATTTATTACGATAACTCAATTTTAACTCAATTAATAGAATGCAAGAAAATAGAAGAATAAAAATAAAAATATGGTGCAATCGCAAAAGTAAGAAGAAGCATTTAAAAAAATATTTTATAAACAAAGTTTAGAATTTCCAAGATAAATAAATTTTTCATAGAAAAAGTTTCTCATTTCATTTTGTATGAAATTAACAAAATTACAATTATACATTTAAAATCTAAAATAAAATTATACAAAACTTTGTTCAATTACTTTTTGAGCCAAATGGAAAAGAAAATGGGAAGAGAAATAAAAGGCAAAACAAAATCTGAATGAATGAGATAATTTTTCAAAATATCATATCCAAATTTTCCAATTATAAAGTTTCAAAAATTATTAATTTATAAATAATTAATTGATTAATAAAATTAATAAAACGATAGAAAAATTGCATTGAGAATTTTAAATATTAATTAATTTTCTATAATTTACGTTTAATACTAACTAAAGACTTTTCTGAATAGATTTAAGCTTATGGGTCCCGGTCGCTTCGTTAATTTTACGAATCGTATAAAAATTATAACTTTTTTTCTGTTTTTTATATCAGCACTGATGAGTGTAATTAACAAATTTTTAGTGATTCACAAAAATTATGAGTAAAACTAACAAATTATGGCCAAAAAAAATTGAAAGAAAAATTATTCCAAATATTTGAAACTTTAGAGAACTAGAGAACTAATAATTTTGTATGCTTTTCAACAATTTCTTTCACAAATTGTAATACATTTTCCTATAAAGTTTGATAAAAGGAAAAGAAAATTAGAAATTTAATAGAATGTTTTCAGTTTATGTTTACGATGTTTTGATCTTTGAAGCTTCGTTTGTTTTATATGTTGCATATGTTTTCATAATGAGAATAGACTTTCAGACATTTGGGTATTGGATATTTATACATACACACACACACACACACACACATGCACACACACTCACAACACAATCATATAAATAACTTTATCATTTTACGATAAGATACTTAATGTTTATGTGTATGTGTGTACATCAGATGTTATTTGCCTCTCTTTCTTGTCTTTTTTCGTTTTTTTTTTTTATTAATTTCATGTCAACATTCATTTTGCATAAATTTTGATTTTTTGTTTTTTTCTTTTGCAATATTTATAATTTCACATACTTTCTTGAAGAAAATTCTAAAGCGTAAATAATTTTATTTGCAGAAAATTTGAAGGCAACTTATATTTTTTGAAAATTTTTTTTTTAATAATACTTTTAATAAATTTTTACACATTATTATAATGTAAATGAATTAATTAAATTTAATGTAAATTAAGGATTTTTTTTTTGGGGAAGTTATAAAAGAGAAATTGAACTTTGCAATTTTTATTACTAATTTCATATAAAAGTTATAAATTGCAATTTTAACTAAGCGTGAGAAATACTGAACTAACTAAATAATTCTTTACAAAGTGAAAACAACAACAATAATTTAATTTTTGCTATGTTTAATTTTTTTTTTATTTATTAAGGAAATATTGGAAAATTTCAAAGAGCAAAATATAAAAATATGGAGAGAGAGAAAGAAAAAGAGAAGATATAGAAAATGGGAGAACGAAAGAGCTACATTTGGAGAAATGGTGAACGATTTTTTTTAAAGAATATTATGAGAATTAAACAACAAACAAGCAAGCCAAAATAAATAAAAAAGAAAAACAGTAAAAGACGAAGAAAAAATACTAAATGAAATAGCAGAAATAAACCAAACAAAATAATATGAATAATTGGTGAAAATTAGTCTAGCACTCACCATTGCAAAAAAGAACAAGATTCAGTACAAAATCGTATACATACACAAACACAGATCCAGAGTGAGAGAGAGAGAGAGAGAGGGACACACGTTCAAACACTATTGAATTATTTTCTAAGTCGCTAAACAAAGAGCAGTTTTTCCATTTGATTTAAGTTTTCAAGTTTTCTTTCTTTCTTTTTTTTTTGGTTTGCTTCGTTTTCTCTTTTTTTTTCTACTTGACTTTTCTTTTTTATCTCAAATTATTTTAGATTTGCCATTTCCCTATTACAAAAATTATTATGAAAATTTTAAGAGTTCAAGGCATGTATATTTTTATACATATATATGTGTGTGTGTGTTCAAAATAAAAAATAAAAAATGAATAAAAAAAATTTAACAATTAATAATATTCAACCAACACGTGCGAACAGAGTTGAATTCCAACTGATTTTGAATAGAAAAGCCAGACAATCTTGCAGTCATCATTTAAATGAAATGAAATGAAATGAAATACAGTAATATAAACATACACACACACACATATTTATGCACAGGTCTACATACATACAAAAACATATGCATTTACATTGAAATTCAAATGTTATGTACAAGTAATTTTCGGTTCATGCCAATGAAATGTGGCAAAGAAATCAAAAAATAAAAAATAAAAAAAAATAAGTAAAATTGAGAATTGAGAAAAGAATTGAAAAAAAAGGAACAAATGAAAGAAATTTATATTAACAAACGAAGAAAGAAAAAAAAGAACAATGGAAAAGTATGATAGAGTTTTAATTTTTTCTATCCATTTAATTTTTTATTTTTTGGCATGAAATTATGAAAAATTCTTCAGTGTCTCTCTATTCCCACCATCTTTTTTTCTTTCTTTGCTCCATTTCTTTTTCTATATGTCATTCGTAATGGAATATTGTGCCAAACATTATTTTTGCTTAAAATTATTTTATAAGTCCATAAGAAAATTGAAAAAATTAAAAAAGTAAATAGCTTAAATCGAAAATTTAAAAAATTAACTTTTTCATTGCTTTTGTGTTCTTTGTATTCTGAAATTGGAATTTTTTTTTCACTTTATAAAAAAAAATTATATTAAAATATGTAAACAGAAATTACGCGTATATAAAAAATTTATAAAAAAAAAAAATGAAACAAAATTTAAATGAAATTCAAAAAATTAAAGAAATTTTAAAAAACTTTTGAAAAACTTTTATTAAAATAGTTTAGTTGAATTTTCGGCTTTTAGATTTTTCTCCTTAAATGAAAAAAAAATTTTATAAAAATATATGGGCGTGTCTTAAGTAAAAAAGAAATGTAGAAAATTATTTGTATAAAAAAAAAATTTTCAATTAAAAATTATAAAAATCGTGCCACAATTATTTTATCATTTAAATACAAAAATGTTAATAACATAACGTAACATAACATAACATAACATAACATAACATAACATAACGTAACATAACGTTATGCAGTATGGGAGAATCTCTTTTATCAAAGAAAATCCTTCTGATAAAGTTATGCCAAAAGTGGACGCTAAAATTTACAATGCCTGAAAGTTGTTAAGTATTGCTTTGTATTATTAGCCAAAGAAAATTTAACATGAATAGGTACTACAATTTATAATAATTTATGATAATTTATGATCTCAAAATTTGTATAAATAAAAAATATATTTCAATTAAGGTAAATTTGCTTTTATGTATTTGTATGTTTTTACAATTGAAAAAATGTGTATTGCAACGCTCGCATAATTTAAGACACCTGTAAATAGATAAAGTACAGCCATGGGTTTGACAGCTTCTAAGCAACCCTTCTTGTGTTCATAAAGTTTAGTTGTCCTGAGATCACATACGTTGTCACCACAGCAAGATGCTGGTATTCGACAGTGGAGATAAAGGTAATAGTCGGTAGCATTTTTAACGCCACAACAACCGTACTGTACAAGAACACCGACAACAAAAAAAAAAAAAAAAAAATTGACAATTTTTGATAATTATGAAAAAAATTAAAATTATGCTTAAAAAATTTTACATATTGTTCGATATGGAGATAAGTGCTCCTATCCAGTTGTGTAAATTGCTCCTTTAAGTCAATAAAACTCCATGTAAAGACTACAATTGGTATTACGCCAAGTACGACTTCAAACAGTATTAAAAGGTAAAGGCCCATGTAGTACTTTGGAATAGAAATGGAACATTTTATAAATATATTAATTAAGTAAATTATTTATAATTAACTAACTAATTAATGCTAACCATTATAACTAATTCGTGTTTGTCCTTCTTAAAAGCTATAATTCCAAAAACAGCCCATAATATTTGTCCTACCGCAAGGATAATGAAAGTGAAAGCTACTTTTAGAATTTGACCGGGTGCTACAACGTTCATGCTCAACATTGTTACCATTAAAAAGCATATCCCACCACCGCAACCCTAATAAAATAAAAAAATTTAAAAAAAAAATTAAGGAAAGAAAAGAAAAGAAGATCAATAGTACCAGGTAGAAATTTTTTTTCAGCCTTCAAAGTCTCGTACATTTTTTCATGTTTACGATCTTTGCGAAGTTTTTTTTTATACCGTACACCGCGATTGGGATTTAATATGTACTAGGAAGGGAGCTTTTTATAACACTCAGAAAGGTTTTGAAATATAATGCAATTTGTATTGTAACGATCAAACTAAATCGCATCATTTTTTGGATCGAAATGTGAAACTTCTTGCCCATGTAATAAGCAAGGCGCAACCTTGTGCAATGCTAAAAATGGATTAGAAAGCCCCCAGGTTAAAAAAAAAATTCTTATTTAAAAAAAAAATATTTTTTAATGTCGTTTTTAAAAATATCAGTTTCAAGGCTGATTATTTTGAACCCTCAACGCCATACAACGAATTCTCCCAATAAATCAAAACTTTTCAATTAAGGATATATACATAGTTTTCTGGCCGTTTAAGGAGCCACGCCCAACAAACAAACTTATCAAAAGACAACAAAGCAGTAAGCAAACAAATTTTCTAGTCATTAATTTATCCAAACTTTATTTTGAACCTGACTTACTAGTGATGCGAAGCAAAGTACAATGAGCAATGCTTTTCCAGTTTGACCCGCCATAATTAAAGCAATGCGTAAATGGTCGCTTTCTATAAAAGTTTCAATTTAATGTCACGTCTTGTACTTGAGATCTTTTTGTATGGCCAAATGCCGAAAGCCAGATACCAAATATCAAAAACGGTTTTGCACTGAATTATAATTTCTAATTTTATTAAATAAACAATAAACACTGAATTTTGGTATAGACGTTTTCAATTTGGGCAATTACGCGAAATCTAAACTGCACGATTATAATTTTTTATGCGGAAATTTCCTTTTCAATACAAATTACAAAAATGAAACTGATTCAATATCAATATTATTTTGTTGACAATAAAAATTTAATAAATTATCGATAAATAACAAAAAAAAATTATAGAGAATATTTTCTAGATTAATAATTTTAATTGTAATGAAATTATTTATTACGACTTTTATTGCGACTTTTTACTGCACTATTTTTATTAAAAGAAAATATGCAGCTGAACCAAATAGAATTTTTGTTGAGAAATGTGGTATCAATATCTGGTGGTTACAATATGCCTAGACTGGATTTTGATATTACAAAAATAATAATTTTGAATTTGAGAATGAGGAATCAGAATGTTCTGACAATGAATTGGAGGAATTGCTTGCCCACGGCCCATGTCAGACGCTACTACAACATAAAAAATTATTGCAAGGAGGTGGATCAATTGTTTCAAAACTTTTAAAAGTGTTAAGAATATTCCAGAAGCAAAGACATTAGCTTCATATCATGAATTGTGAACTTACTGCTCCAACGGCAATCGAGGAGGTAACTAAAAAGGTTTCTCATTCCAAGGCCGCATCTCAAAAATACATGACATAACAGATCTATAACATACGCCATAACATAAACTTAACATAGACATAGCATAATCGATTCGATTCGATTATCAAAGGATGGTTCGGTCTCTCTTGGATCATATTTTGTTTTTTTTTTTTGATATTTTAAAATTTCATTAAAAAAATCATCGTTTATTTTTATATAAATGTTACTTTGCAGCATTTTTTGAAAATTAATTACAAGTTTTTTTTTTGTTATGAAGAATCAAAAGAAAAAAAACAAAACAAAACGAAAAGAAATTCTAATAAATGAAATGAAAAAAGACTGGAGAAGAAAAAGATTTTTGCAATGATAGAACCGGTCCTGAATAGTAAAATTTATACACTACATATCGAGTTTATTTATTTGGATGTATACGTATTATGATTAAAAAGAAAAATTTCAAATTCAAACTCTCATGACCTTTTTTAAATTAACATTAAAAAGGGCTTTCATTTAGCTCTATCATCCATTCTCTCACTAATTCAATTGAAAAACAAAAAAACAGAGCATTTTTCATTTTCTAATACAAGAAAAGTTACTTCAAAAATTTTTAATAGAAATTTTCATTTTAAATTTGTTGCAATTAAATAAAAATAATTATATCACCATTAAAACAAATTTTTAGAGAAATATTGCATAGATTAAATGTTGGGTTATAAAAATCCATGAGAATTTCAAATTATTCTATATTTTAATTATAACGAAAAAGAATAAAAGAGAGTTTTAATTGTAAGAAGAGCGTTTTCTCTTTCTTTCTTTTCTTATTTTTCTTTTTTCATTTCCTTAGAGAGGTAGAGAGAAAATAATTAATTTGAGAGAATTTCATTAAAGACTCTCTATACTACAAGACTCACAATGACTCAAGAGAGCAAGTCAATCAAAATAGATTGCTTTCTAGACATTAATTAGACCTATGCCAAACTTAAATTTGTCAATGTTTATAGACAAATTTCATACATTTTCCTCTTTATAAACAAATATACGCAACAAAAATATTAATTCTTTACCTTTAACATTGTTCACTATTACGCTTATGCGTATTGTACAATGTTTTTGCACATTTATATAAACAATATAAAGTGAATAATATTTATAAACATTTTAGTATTATTTCCAATTATTCTTGCAAACTTGCGCAAAGGTGTCATCTCATGGCAGTATAATCCTATGGATCAGGAAGGCAGGGGCATCCGTATGAATGATACCTTCTATATTTCAAATTTAATTAGGAAAAATATATAACACACATTTATGTTGCGTATATATATTTATGTTGCGCATACTTGTTTATAAAGAGAAAAATGTACGAGATTTATCTATAAACATTGACAAACTCAAGTCTTGTATAGTATCTAGTATCGATTAAAGTGTAGCAACCAATCTATTTAGGTTGACATTGCATTTGCTCTCTTGAGTCATTGTGAGTCTTATAATATAGAGAGTCTTTGATTTAATCTGCCATGTTGCCATTGAGAGTAATTGTTTATATGCTATTACTTTTTTTAATGATTTTTCGTTTCTGTTTCTTTCATCACTTTTTTAGTTTTCTTTACAGCTCTCTTTCCTGTATTTTTCTCTTCTGTTTATTTATATATTTTTTTTGCTTTACTTTTTTGCACGTTTTTGTTTTGCTTATTGAAATTCTTTACTATGACTTGTTGCGTTTTGATTTATGCGATTCATATGAAAGCAATAAACAAAAAAAAAGCAAAAAAAACTGCAGGAGTCAGCTGTTTTTAGTATAAATCAACTAAACACAACATGTTGCTTACGATTGTTTGGAGTTGCTCGTCTTATATCAAACCTGATTAGATAATTAACAAACTCAGTTTAAATGATTATGTTGGTTTGTGTTAAATGCCTCAAATATATTTTGCATATTATTCGAAATATTGCAATCTAAAAAATGCAATCATGAAAATAATGTTCAATATAAATTGTTATTGGTTTTGATAATTTGCCAATCTTTACTTTTTTAGTTTAATTATTAATTATTTATTATTTTTAGCTGAAATAGTTCATAAATAGAGGATGTCATAGCAAAACCAAAAAAATGCATAACATAACTTTGATTTACATCGAATCAAGAATCGAAATCGCTTCAGATCGTAAGCTGGAAAAGCATTTTATTGGCGGTAAGCTTTAGCAGGCTTGCACTAATGCATTAATTCATATAGTCTGAATTCTTTGAAAATAATTCCACAACAAATTCGACATTTCATATTTTTGCCATTTCCTAAAACTTTCTACATAAATTTTCCTTTTTCTTTTAAAGGGAATTTGTTCTTGTTTTGTCATTTTTCTGGGTATTACAAACATTTTAACGAAATGTATTTATCGTTAACGATTAGATGGATGATGGTTGGATATTAGAAAAAACTATTGCTCTTTATTTGCTTGTACGCTTGATGCTTCAACATTTTTTTGTATGACATAAAGAAGAAGAAGAGTACGTTTCAAAGAAAACATATTTAAATTTATATTTCCCGTAAAGTAAATAAATTTTCATGTACGAATAAACAAGAAAATGCTTAAGTTCAGTTGAATTTAGATGATTTTTTTTATATCACTTTTTTGTAAATTTTTGTTTAATTTTTTTACGTAAAAAGCTCAAAAATACATAAATAAATAAATATAAGTGCAAATGTGAGAATGATGATAGAAAGAGCAAATTACAACGAAAAAAATAAAATTTTTCAGTATAATAATATAAATTATTTATACTGGGCATATTTTTCGCTTATTTTTATACTTTATAATCGTTGAGCTTATACGAAGGGCATGAACACTGCGAAAGATTTTTGTTCAATTTAATCAACTTAAAGTATATTTAATTAGAAAATTTAATTAAGTGATATTTAAGGGCTTTTTTAATTAATTTTATATAATTCAAATATTTAATAATTGTTCAGAGAGATTTAATGGTTTGTGAATCACTGTTTACTTGCAAAATAATTTTAAATTAATAATTATAATTAATTACTAATTTATTTATTTGTCCATCTGTGTAAATTTTTCTTATTTTTTGATTGTTATAAAATGTTTCATGCCAGAGGGGAGAAAATAATAATATTAAAAAAAGAAAAAATTTAGCAGCATTAAAGTAAAAAAAAAAAATTGAAATTAGGACTAAAATTACATTGAAGTGAAATTTTACAAGGACGCTTCTAAATATGAATTAAAAAATATCTTGAAATAATAAATAGTAAATGATAAATGATTAATGAAAATTCGACTTGCATATGACTCAAAGCCCTGTTCCACGACTATTCAAGTGAACAATAAATATTAAATTCATTAAATAAAATTTAAATTTAAATTTAAATTGCTCCATTTCTAGAAAATGTTTTTCTCCTTGAACTCATTTTTCAAATGCTTCAAGCTTTCATATGTTTGAAGAAATGTGGGACCCCCAATAGAATCTGTTTTTAGTATCGCATGTAATTTTATTTTTTTATACCAATTGGATTATTTTGCGGACTTTCAATACAAAGATCGCTTTAGAAACATTTTTTTAATTTGCTTTAAGTTTGCTTGTCCATGAAAATGAGAATTTTTAAATATTTGACGGAAATTTATTACTGCAAATTTTTTTTAGCTATAGAAGAATCTTTATTAGAATCGGGTAATATGGAAGAAAATTTTATAATTTGAATAAAAATTTCCTTAAGCTTAGATTTTCTTGTATATTTTATATTTGCTCTAATTATGCTCCAGATCTATCCATTTTTTGAAATTTATATGATATTACGAAAAAAAGAAAAAGAAATCAAAAGAAATCTTTACTTTCCATATGAAGCTAACGCAAGATAATTTTCAAGATTATATAAAGAAATCTTATAATTAATATTTCTTATTATTTATGCTTTATATAAAATACCACTTATGTATACTTCAAATAATTTTAAAAATATTTTAACTTATGTTCTTGGTATTTATTAGATAATTGTAATAATGATATGAGTTTATATGGCAATATCCATATTTCAATTTATTAATAATATAAAAAAGGCTCATGGGACATTGTGACGCATAAATGCTAAGGTGTTTTCAATTAAAATAAATTAATTAATTGAAAATGATTATATCTTAATCCAGCTCTTTGTGTTACAATTTCACTTAACTGCTAAATGGAGGGAATAAATTTCATTATGGAAACAATGAGTTTCTATTACTTAAAAGAAAAATAAGTTAATACTTAAAAGTAAGTGATTAGGAATGCTCCTGATTAGAAGCAAATTATCCAATGTACAAATAAACATTTCAATGGAATCTTAGATTCAAAATTTTGCCAGTTTAAAATCTCTAATGGATCTAGGAATTGATTTGTGCAAGGCCCAACATAAATATTGCTGCAATGTTAAAGTTCTGTTAAAGTTTTAGTTTATAAATCTCTACAAATTGTTTGAGCAAAAAAATACGTAATCCCTGAGTCCACCATTTGCCAAAGGCTTTTCAAATTGTATTGAATTTAGTGATTGAAAACGGTTGAAAAGAGCCAGATAATGTTGTAATATATAAATTTCTTACATTTGGTCAATAGTCAAGTGTAGGGTGTAATGGATAATTAATTGCTGTCATTGCATGTAAAATTGCAAAAAAATTGATAAAAATTATTAAAAGAAGAAGAGCAGAAAATAGCTGAATAAATATTTGATTAGAAAGTATTTCATTTTATAGGAAAAAGTTTAATCTATTCGATGAAAAGTTCAAAATATCAAATTTTCAAAAATGATTTTCTTAGCCTGAAAATTGAGAGCTTAAAATGGTATTTGTAAATTTCTTGTAATTTTAATCCGCTGGGATGTAAGGAAAAAAAAACTTAGATTTTATGGATTTTGATTTAGAAATCATTATGAAATATTTTTCCCCCAGGAAAATAAGAACTTAATTTATAAATCTTTTTTAAATAAAAAAGCATAATCGTTTAGATGCCAATTAAATTATGTAAAATATTGATTTACAAAACAAAAAAAAAAAAACAAAAAGAAACGTAAAATAATTTTGAGGTAGAAATTTTATTTTATTGCGCAATTTTCTTGGTCAACATTAACTTGATGATCAAATGAGTTATTATACAACATTTTATTATTAAATAATTTATTGTAAATAATTTATCTAGATTATGATAAATATTACAAAGAATTATATTTTAAAACTTTTGCCCTTTACAATTTTTATTTGTTTTTGTTTTTTTATTAAAGCACGCGTTTCGTAAAATCATCATTGTTTGTATTAATCTTCCTCTAACACTTTCAGTTGTATTATTGATTTTGTTACTTTTTTATGTAATCGGTTTGTTTTCCTTTTTTTTTTTTTTTTTTTTTTTTTATAAATCTTTAAGCATCACAATTCAATGGATAGTGGTTTTTGGTATGTTCATTTCATCAAAGTTTTAGAAATTTTGAGTATAAAATTTTATAAGATTTTGTTAAGTATCTTTATCAAATTTTATATTGAATCATTGAATAATTTTAATTTCATTTCGATTCCTTAAATATTCTTAATAAATAAATTAATATGCTGCACAATTTCCTTTAATAGTTTCTTATAAAAATTATTATCTAAAAATTTCTCTAATGTCCCACATAAACGCGTTTTATATATCGATAAATTATTTGTAAAAATATGCTTATGATATATTTGTTTGCCGCTTTGCCGTTTTTTTTTCTGTTCTTTTTTTTTTTTTTTTTTTTTTTTGAAAAATATTATTTTGATTTCTATTTTTCTTTTTATTGTTGCATTACCTCAAATAAACTAATGCTACATTTTTATGCAGTTTCTTTCTTGCTATTTATTTTAATTATTTACTTTACTTAGTTTTGTTGATTATTTTTAAAATATTTGTATATTTTATTTATTTGTAATTTCTTTTGTGAAAACAAAATATTTATAAAAAAACAAATTATAGCAGAATAATTATCTCTACTCATGATTATGGCATTAATTCTAACACTCTTTCATCTAAAAGAATCAATTAAATTATATTAAAAGAAATTAAAATTTTTATTAAAAAATTTTAATTAAAATTTAAAAAATTTTCAATTTAAATGAAAAAAGAATTTTTTTTTTATGATTTTAGAAGGGCATGGCTTGTTTTATAAAAGTCTGGGTTATTGTTGTTATCAAAATTTTACATATTCCAAATACCAAAATTTGGTTTTGTAACTTAAGAGAGAAAATTTTCAAGGGCCCTTATTTATTTAGATCACCTTTAAAATGAAATAATATTTAAAAAATTTCAATTACTTTTATTAACTTTAAAAATGATTATTAATCCATTCAAAAATAGCGAGAGTTTTTAACATACGAACTGAAACGTAGACAAATGTTTAAGCGGCCAAATAGAAAGGCCCAAATAAATTTATACAACTTTTAGACATTTTTTTAGAATTTTTTTTTTTTGCATGTTACATACTTTTTTGATGTAATGAGCATACTTAAAATTAAAATTCTTTTTTTTTTTAAAAGAAATTAAAATTTAAACACGACACGTGACACACAGAATCACGCTTAAATCCTATTTTTGTCCAGACAATAACAACAGAAAAAAACTTATAAATTAATGGAATATAATTTAAATAAAATTAAATCAAAATTAATTCCCATTATTGTTAATATATTTTGTTTTATATTTCATAAATATAAATTGTAATAAAAATTTTCTTTTTTTAACAATGAATTATTTTCCAGCAACTTAAATGGAAAAGCAAAAATGACAAATTAAATTTATACTCGTTTAACATTTATAATAGAATTTTAAGATTTTTAGATGAAAAGACAACCAAGCAAAGAATTAAATTGTGGCTTTTACCAAATATAATACAAAACTCGTAGGTGAATCCTCACGTGACATAATTTTTGGTTTAATTATCATTTACAGGTATATTCATTTTATTGAAATGTTTGTAACAGCTCAAAGATAAAACTAAAAATTCATATTTGAATTTAATTAGACTTATCTGTCCGTCTGTCCATGCTTCTATTAGCTTATTTATATCATAATTTAGCCATTTGTCTATACATAGATTTGCCCATTTGTTTCATTGTTTAACTGACCATCTTTCTAATTGTTAGATTATCCATTTGCCCGTTTGTCTCTTGTTAGCAAAACTACAGATTTTACGATATTTAAAAGTCTTAAAAATATTAACAATTTTTGTACGCTCTTTAATTTTAAAAATGGATTATATTGTTTGCGAAATACCTTCCATTATACAAGAAATTTCTAAAATGGATGTAATCAAATCTCTTGGGGACCCCAATTTCCGCTACTTACAGCCGTCCGATAAAGAGCAAATTTCTCGAAAAGCTCTAGATTTTTTTTTTGCTTTGTTTATTGAGCAAAATAGTGCACGGCATTTAATAGTTGACTTTAAATCATTTTTAAATTTTTCTTCATATAACTATTTCATATTTTTTTATATCTACAAAGAAAAAAAAAAAAAAGAAAAAAAAGAAAAAGAGAAAAGAAATTTCAAAAAAATTACCAGCACAAATTTGTTGATTTCAAAAGTCCATAAAAATATTATCATAAATATTTTTTATAATGACGTCAATAAACAAAATATGAGATTTAGTAGATTTAATGAGACCATCATCGGAAACGTAAATTGTTCATCTAGATGAACATTGTGTGTACTTAGAAAATTGTATAAATTAGCGTAAAAACATACAAACATACAAACATACAATAAAATTATAAAGTATTAGATGAAATTTGAATTGAAAATTGAGAGATATCGGGGCCAAATTGTGAAATATCGGGGTCAAATTTTAAATAATGTATAATTTTGCTTTGCTTAATGTGATTAAAAACAAGAATAAGAATAAGTCGAGAAAGTAAAAAATTTTTATAATTTTGTTAATAATTTGAAATGTTTTTTTATGTACAAGTGTTTCGAAAAAATTGGAACGATCTGAATGGAATTTGAAACTAAAATTTTGTATAATAAAGTAAGATGCTTAATCATTTGTAATTTTGTTTTTAATTTTCAATTTCAATTTTAATTTTCCTTTCAAATAGGATCATAAAGATCAAACAACTTTGAGATCAAATAACTTTTTAAAATGGTTCAAGAATGTTTGATAAAATGGTTCTTCAAAATGGGTCAACAACTTTGTTTTAACAAACATTGTACGTTATAGCTTAATAAAAATTTACGTGGACATTTTTTAGGCAAAGCGTTAACTTCAAATTGAATTCGAAAATGATCGTGAGAAACGGTTCATCTATCTTAGGCATGTGTCCTTAGTTATGACTTAATTCTTTCAATTAAAATGAGTTACATAAAAATTCAATAAAAATTTTCATTACACTTTAGACGGAGCTTGAAAATCGCATTAAATACCTTCGAATTGTTGGAGGACTGAAGAAGTTTCAGCAAGGACATAGAATCTAAAGTTTTCTTAAGGGCCAAGAGAACCAATGGCATAGGCCAAAAGATAAGCTCCATAAAAAAAGTTAATTATAAATACGGTACATGATTTTTCAAATGGCACAAGATCAAAATTCTTTTTAAATTTAATTCGCTCAAATGAACCTGGACTTGATGTATCTTAAAACAATACTTTAAACTTTTAAGTCAATCTTCTCTCAAATGTTCAATTTTTTTTTAAGGACTATAAGCGTCTTATTATTATAAGATAAATACAAAACGCAGTAAGTACAAGTAGTTGTTGATTGTCAAAGTTACCATTGACGTATTTTTAAGCCTTTAACATAACAAAAAATTGTCCTTAACATGTTTTGATTATAAAAATATTAACACTTATATATATGTTTATCGTTGTATGTTTATTTCATCTTGGATCATAGTTCATGACCTAAAGTAAACTAGAGGTTTATGTTGTACTAAATTCAATACTAAGACAAAGTTTCTTTGTATTCGGTTTTTAGTTGCGTCCTTCAATAATTTTTGAATGCGTGACTTGGAATTATAATGGGCTGTTAATGTGTAAAAAAAATAAAATTAGTTTATATTTTATGTGCGTATGTGTAAATGTGTTGTAATCGTTAAAAATCTATTTATAGAATTTATTTAAAAAAAAAAAACAAAAACAAAACCAACAGCAACAACAACATGTAAAACAATAACAACAATAATAATAAAAGTGGAAAAATATCATGTAAAATAAAGTTTGATTTTGTTGTTTTCATTATCATTTTCATTTCTGCCAATTTATACGAAATTATATGATTTTATTTATGCATTTGTATATATTTATATATGTATGTGTGTATATGTGTATATGTGTTCATATGAACATATATTACCTTAAACTTAGTAGGTCAAATAAAGATTTAATTGTTTAAGTATAAGAAATTACGATGTTTTGTTTGGAAAAATAGTTTTGTGCCCTTTAATTTGGTTTTCTCTTTACTGCCATATCAAGTATAAAGGTTAAGGCCAAAAGTCTAAGGATAATAGAGCAGGCAAAGAAGATAATTACTTTATTTCAATCTCTCATGATGTTTATATTTATTTTACCCGGTTTCTCCATTTCTAGGACCTTTCTTTTTTATGACACTGAATTTGATGAAAAAGTCAACGAAATGAAATGCCATGTTTGGAAAGTAAAGTTTTTGTAATTTTCATATAACTTGAAGTGGTCCAAGAAATGTTTTGATTTGTCTCAAGCGAGATGCACTTAAAAGTTGAATTAACTTTTTCATTGCAAAAAAAAAAAAACCTTTCAAAATTGTACAGTACAGTTTTTGCTGTAGAAGTTATATTTGCCTGGAAATACCGTTACCATGAGAAAATAAGCCTTTTGGAATTATTTTTAATTAGGATTCGGGTTGGAAGCAAAACATTTCTAATGAAAAGACTTTTGCTTGACGAAAACTAAAGAAGTATTTAAACTTTTTGCAAAACTTTTGAAATTTTATAATTTATAATTTTGTATGGCGATGGGATTAATTAAATCCGATGCAAAAATATATGACAAACATAGAAAGTGCAGCAAATGAAATATTTAGCTTGAGGAGCATAACTAATTCTAGGACTCTGATTATTACTAGAAAAGTGGCATGCGATTTTTTTTTTTTTTTATCAAATTTGATCTTTTTTCTTTTTAAATGCTGCAAATACTTTGATATATTTAATGTATAACCAAGTTCAGAATGAATTTTCACTTATAATAAAAACAGACGCAAAATACAAAAAGCGTTAAAATGGCCATGCCGTTTTCAAAACGAAAAAATGAAAAACCAAAAAAAAAAAAAAATAGAGAGAGGGAGACAGAAACAACCAATTCCAACTGTGATATCTATTTAAATGATTATCATAATAACCACAAAATTATATGATAATAAAATAAATGAAAAATGAGAAAAAAAATGCTTCACATTGTACTTTTTTTCTCCTTTCATTTCACTTAGTTTAATCTACTTTATTCAATTCAAGGTTAAGTATGATTAAAATTTATAATCATATTTTTTAATTGGGTTACATTCTCTTACAAATGCTAATAAATAAAATTGCAGATAATAATGTAGCATTCAAAATTATGTTGCGTTAGACATGGCGCAGGATTTTGCTTACATATAAGAGTAACCCATCTCCAAAACTACTAATAGATTTTCTCACATATTCTTATGTCCATTCTTATTTTTTTACATATGAAATTAATTAAAGAAATAGAAATTGAGGCCTTTAATAAACAAATTGGCCACAAAGCCACTTAAATATGGACAGTGATTTTCTGTAATTTTTCTTTGGTGGCCTTGGCTGATGCCTAAATATGCGAAGCCCTGAAACTTCAAAGAAGGCCATTTCAAAAGTTTTATTCTTATTTTAGAAATGGTTTTCTTATAATGTCAAATCAAATCTTAGGTTCGATCATGAGGATTCTGCCCATCAATAAATGATTCTTTAATAAGTA
Source organism: Melophagus ovinus (assembly GCA_023089585.1). NCBI lineage: Eukaryota > Metazoa > Arthropoda > Insecta > Diptera > Hippoboscidae > Melophagus > Melophagus ovinus. Next base: position 8,251,058 of record JAKKIB010000177.1, read on the forward strand.
AACCAAATATTTATCGATATTTTTAGGTAGCATGAAATGAGTTAAGGCAGAATAGAACAGCAACAGCATTTGAAGAATTGAAAAAAATTCGTAACTAATGTTTATTGTATAATAAATTAAATAAAACATTGAAGAGTGCTAAGAAATATTTTCCATTTCATATGCAAACTCATAAAAATTATGAAAAAGAAAACAACAACAACAACAACAACAACCAATAACAAATAAGTAATAGAGAAAATGTAAAGGCAATAATAATAATAAATGAAAAAAAAAATAATGAAACAAATTAAAAATGTTATAGAAACCGTTTTTTTTTTAAAGCAAAATATTTTATACAGAATCATATGTTGTAATAAAAAAAAACCGGATTATAATAAATAATGAATAAAAAAAAGTTGATCAAAGTCGGTACTTTAATATCTTACATTATTTGGCATAATGTCATTAAAAAGTCAAGCACATGAGTTGCCAGTTAAAAACATAAAGTTACGAAACTGTAATATTTAAATTTAAAATTTGTTGTGAAAAGTTTGTTTTGTTGGTATGAAAGGGTCCAACTAAGGTATCGTTCTCAATGAAATTTTTTATATAAATTTTTTATATTAAACTACTATAAAACTACTATAACAATGATTTGTATTTCGTAAAAAGCCTCGTAGAGATGATCGTTTTTAGTAGAATTCATTTGGGGTTCAATATTTTTTGGGGTCTGTAAATCGGACCCCAGAACATATGTAAAAAATTACTTAATACAATTTGATAACGAACATACGACTAAATAGACTGAAAGGCGGACTATTGGATATGCAGACAAATTGGTTTGCATCCTGTCAAACAGTTTAAATTAAAACTTGAATCTATCTCAAACATATGAACAAACTTATAATACCTACAAGTGTTATATTGGTCTGAACGTAGCATACAATTTGAATGATAATTTTACATTTACTTTATAATAAGCATGTATGAGATAATGCCGGACGTATATGGTTGCGATCACAATTATTATTACTTTATAACAAATTCCGATAGTGATTGTTTTGTTGCGCCTAAAACCAAAAAATTATCACCAAATCAAACAAAAAAAAAATGAAGTTAAGTGGAAATAGTAAAAAAAAATTTCCTAAAATCGACTTAGTGAGTGATAAAATTGGTATGAGTTGTAAAGTAAAAGTTTGATAGACATCATTTGTCAACAAGTCTAGAATTTTATTATTATTGTTTATAATATTCTATCAATAGCATTCCAATAAAGCTAATAAAACCAAAGACTCTCTATTCTATAGAGAGTCGTGAGACCGTATGACAGAAACTATATTGACATATTATTTATTATTCAGATCAGATTGACTGGCTGACTAATTTTTCAATTATGTACAACTTAAATACAACATGTCTATTGATGTGTGTGTCAAAAAGAGAAGAGCAAGCGAACATGTTCGTATGTTCGCCTTGCAACTGGATAACGATTTGTGCGATATGTTTAATCCAAAAAAAGTAAAATAATAAGAAAAAACAAAGAAAAAATTGTTGGTTGTATTTTGTTTTTTTTATTACAATAGAGTTCGCATGGGTTTGTTTGCTTATTGCAATGAAATAATCACAAATAATTTTGTTTTTGTTGTTACGAGTTAATCGCCAATCGTTTGAGTCAGTCTCAAATCAAATGTCAAGCGTGTTGGTTATGAATGCTGCCGAACGCATTAAAGTGTTTAAAACAACGTAATTGGTATTAAATGAGAGAAGCAGACAGAAAAGCAAAATAAAATAAGAAAATAATAAAAATAAAAAAAAACCAACCACAAAGAAATATTAAATATGATAAGAATATATATACGAAATTATAAGAAGCAGATAAAAAAAGAAAGAAAACAACGCAAAGTAAAATGAAATGTTTTTTATTATGTTGTTGTTGTTGTGCATTAACTTTTTGTTTTTTGGCATATGTCGGAAATAATCTGAGATTCCATGTTGTGGCATTTCGCATTGATTTGATTTTACAAAAATCTTGAAATACAATGAGACTTGAAAAATGCAAAATAAAGTACAAATTTATGCAAAAAATTTAACACGTAAAAATTTTTTTTCAATAAGAAAACTTAATTAAAAAAAAATTCCATTAAAACAAAAAACGGAAAAAGCAAAAACAAAATCGAAATGTGATATTTCAAGGAAAATATAAAAATGGTTTGCTTTAATTATAAATAAAAATTTATATAAAAAAATTCTTTGTGTTTTCAAGTTGAGAGAACAAACAAAATAAAGAAAATTATTCCATAGTGCTAAATTGCAATTTAAAGTACAAAGGCAAAGAAAATATGGTAAATAACATGCAATTACATTATCAAGGCATGCAAAACAAAAAGTAGAAGCAGACAAAAGAAGTAGAAAAACAAAAAAAAAAAAAAAGGAAAAAACAAATGAAAACGTGTAAAATCATTTGGAGTCGACTTTGAAACAGTCTTTTTATACAAATGATTTAAAAAGTTTAATGGTTTATTTAATGATTACAAAACTAAGTGATATTTATATCAAATGTAATAAAAGAAATTTCATTAAAAAAATGTTTAATAAATGAAACTTTTTTCTTTTTTTTATTTATTAAGAGTTTTTCTTCTTTTGAAGAAGAACTTACAAATCGGAAACGATCGTAAAACTTATCCAAATTTACTTAGATTTTACTTAGCCAAATTTCGTTCATTTAGCTTCAAAATTGCGGACCACATTTTGATAACAAACTTTATTCGGGCAGACAAATGGACAGATGGACGGACGTATAGACACCCTTGGCATAGAAATTTGTAGGGGTTTGGTGTAATAAAAGTATAAACTTATAATGCATTCCAAGGAATAAAAAGTTAATGTCAATTATTGTAATTCATTTTAAATGATGGAGTTTTAAACTTGGACTTGACAGAGTCCACGTTTTGTTTTTTACAGAGCTTCTGCTTTGTAAAAAAACCGCTTTGTATTGACTTTAGCCAAAAAAAAAGAAAAAAAAAAGTTATTTCCAAAAATTGATGAAAAAGTGAGAGGAAAGTAAATATACATTTATGACGTCATCATTTTATGTATTTTACATTTAAATTACTTTACAACATTTTTGCTTATTTTATCATTTTTATATATAAAATTAATTTTTTGACTTGATTTTTTTTGTTAGCGCACATTTATCATTGTTATTATTATTGCTTTTGTTGTTGTTGTTGTAATTAATTTTTTTCCATAATTTTAACACACTTCGTGCTTTATTCATATTTTTTCGTTTTCTGTAGAGTTCTATGTTATAAAAAAAAAATCCACACATCTAAAAACAAAGCGCAACCGAAGTAAAAGAAGAAATAATAAAAGAAAAAACAAAATAAAAATTATATACAACTAGTAAGAAAATTATATTTGTCCAAAGCCAAATTTTGAATACCCACCACCCAGACCTAGTGATATGACGATTTAGAGGGACACTGTTTTAGTTTTTCATTAGTAAATTGAAAACGCGAACAAATCAATAAGTTTTACTTAAAAAAAAAAAAACTGGTGTTCTCAGCTTACATTGCACTGTGGGCGTATCCTATGACCAATTTTACTTATTTTTTATACCAAACAGCCTGCAAGAACTTCCAATGCTTCTACCAAATTTAAGCTCTTAATCTCTCTTTTTTTTGTTGTAAAAGGAAGAATTTTAGTTCCACACGGATGGACCCGGCAGACGAAGAAACGGATTGATAGATAGACATTTTAAATCCACTTGGAATTTAATGCTAAACAAAAATTTTTGGATATTACAAACAAAATGACAAATGAATCGTAACTTCTGAATGTTGGATGGGTATAAAAAACAAAAAATAATAAGCAAAACAAGAAAATCTATTCTGATTGAGTAAAGCTCAAATGCAACAAGTTGTTTATATAAATATATTTTTGTTTTATATTTATATTTATATGTACATTTGTATAAAATATAAAAATTTATTTACAAATTTTGTTTTGAGCTAAAATTTTCTTATTTAAATTAAAGTGTAATTAATTTGAACAAAAAAGAAGTAAAGAAACTAATAAAAAAAAAAAAGAATTAAAAAAAATTTTTTTTAATTCTAAATAAACAATAAAAAAATTATCATCGTATAAATTTGTTTCAAATATTATTTCATACAAAATATATAATCGATATCAAAGATTCAGATCATTGAACTTTCATTTTGACTGGTTTGTTTTTTCTCGTTATATTAAAAATAATAAAAATGTATGACAAAATGTCATGGCAAAGTAAACTCAATAAAATTGCAATAATTGAGAAATTAACAAAAAAAAAAAAAAAAAGAAGAAAGAACAGTTATAATTGTCCTTGGACGAGTTTTAAATACTCTACAATATTTAGTTTGCTATGTTTAAAAAGAAAAGTGAGTGAAAAGTTAAGAATATTTGAAAAAGTGCATTTTAGGAGAATTATTAAAAAATATTTTAAGAAAATTTTCTGGAAATTTTGAGCTGCTAAAAAAGTTCTTCATAATAAATAAATTCAAGGTTAAATTGCTTTAAAAACAATTTTTAAAAAAAAGACTTTTGTAAAAATATTTAGCCAGATAAATAAATAAGTTAAAGTTGGAACCATTCAAAAATAACAAACCGACTGAAAAAGGCAATCGCTTCGGCATATGATTTTGAATCGATTTAACTTATCATTTATAGCATTTTAACTTATCATAACAGCAATAATAATAATAATAATAACAACAACAACAACAACTATAATTACTATAATATTTTTGTATAATAATTTTTTATAATTTAATAAAAAAAAATTTTTTTTTTTTTTTTTGGATAAATCGAAGGTCAACGAATTTTCATGTTAATTTCAGCGTCATTTTTCGTTTTAGGCGGGTTTTTGGCTAACAATTTGATCTCAATAGAAAATTATTATGTTATAATAATTTTTAGAGTCATGAGAATTTCTATAATAAAAAAAGAAATGTGATTTTTTTTTGGAAGGTCTTAAGATATTTCGTCAATAAAAAAGATATTTCTCGTTTTTTAAAAGAAATTAGTTTTTGTAAAAATAAATCTAAGATAAATCAATTCATTTTCATTATTCTTTTATAGTCATTTAATTTAAAATTGCATTAAATAAAAGTTAAATCACTTTAATAAAAATTAAATGATTTTATTAACAAAATTTTCTTGTATTTCACATTTTTATTTTGATTTTTTTTTTCAATTATAGCCATAAATAAATTGTGTGCCCATCATTAAATAACAATTGAAATGTAAATATTAAACAAAAACAAAAAATTCAATAAAAATTAAAAACTGAAAGAAAAATAAAAAGCAAAAATTCAAAAATTTAAAAAATTAAATTGAAAACAAAAATTTGAATAAAAATGAATAAAGTTTGAAAAAGAAGATTAAAATAAAAGGGAAACTAAAAACCCAAAAAAAAAAAAAACTGAAGACAAAAAAAAATAAAATGGTAGCGGATAATAATAATGTGGTTATTGGTGAACATGCTTGGACGAAATTATTAGATGAGCGTGATGGATTAGACAGAGAAACTGTGATTATTAAAATGTCACATAGCGATAACAATTTAATGCTTAATGATTATCAAAATGGTAGTAACAGTAATAGCCAGAGTAGTGAGACCAGTCCATTAACTGAAGAGGAACAAAATGAGCATCATGATGAACATCAAAATAATAAAAATTCCAATAATTATCATCATCAGCATCATCAACACCAGAATCATCATCATCATAATCATAATCATGGGCAACAGCATATTTGTCAGCATCAACATCATGAACATTGTTGTAATTGTATTAAAATGATCAAAAGTACTAAAGATATCGATCATGATGGTAATAAAATTAATGTAAATTTTAATGATGAGAAAAGTATGCAAATGCCACGTAAGCAAACCATATTCGGTACATTCCATAGACATTTGAGACGATCAATAAAAGCTGTTAGTGAATCACCAGGACCAATAACAAGGTAAGTTGTAATTTCAATTATCATATAAAATTACTAATAAAATTATATCAATTTAAGATAATGCAAATTTTTACATTTTTCATAGATTTTTTTTTCCTAGTCATTTTAATATGCTTAATTGTCAATTTAAGGATGAGACTAATTCTGAAAACGGAAGATTTTCTATTGAGTTTTTATTACTGTCCGTCTATACGTCTGCCCAATTTAGATAAATGTAAATTCAATTTTTAAGTTGTCCATCTCGTTTGATTTCTGCCCCTTTCCAATATTTCATACTCATATAAAATTTTTTATCAAACATTATTTTCATTATTTTACTTAGACTTCTTCATGTTCTTCTTTTCTTCATTTTGTTCATATTATGTCAGAAAATATTTTGATTAATTCACACTAAAAACTGATTTGCGTCAATTCTGATTATATTCATAATGTATGGAATGTTTATGTATGTGTTTCCTCGTTATAAGTATTACTAATGCCATTTAAAACTAAAAAACGAAAAAGAAAAGAAAAGAAAAGAAAAGAAAGGAAAAAGAAAATTTCAGAGAAATAGTGCAATTTTCTTTTGTCTGCTCCTTATTTTCTCAAAATCTTTTTTCTTATTTTCTTTTCTAAGTGCTCATTTTTTTCTTCTCTTTTTTTTTTTTTTTTTTTTTGTCTATTTTATTCTCAAATAATGTTCTCAAACAAATGTATATATACATCACTTAATAAGACAACATCCGTCATATCATTGAATTAAATATTTTAATATGAAAATACAATGCATATACACACATACGCAGACACATGCGTATATAAACGTGTTTAGAGTGAATGTTGCACGCATTTGATAAGAATTTTTCTACTAATTGTTTGTATAACGAATGTTTTTTTTTTTTTTTTTTTTTTTGACAAGCGTCCAACAAGTGTCCAACTGTCAGTTGATTGTTTATTGGATAGATTTATGCCAGTACACCACCACCCTACATTCCAGTTAGCGTACAGCATTTAACACTATTTATGTTGAAAGGTGTAATGAGCTTGAGATGGTCCGATCTCTTATACCGATTTATGTAGAGATATTCTCTAAATCGATGTAAATACCGTTCGTCCGTTTAATTATTTGATGTTATTGATGTCTTGTAAATTTATTATCAAACTACAGGGGCCACAAATTTAGAGATATTATGTAGAAGGTTGTTTAGTGAGCCCATAATTGACGTATGATTAATATAGGACAAGTTTTACGACATATACCATATAAATAAAATTTGAAATCCTTCAAAATCACCTTATTAAACACCTTAATAAAACATAGTGTAGGGTATTTAAAAGCCGATGTAAGGTCATTATTTATTTTTTTGCTTATCTTCGTACTTATTTGTGATTTTCTTTTTTTTTACTTTTATTAAAATTAATTAAGCCAAGTATTTTCATTTTTATTTATTTTGACAAAGAACAATATAAAATATACAAAAAAAAAAAAAAAAGGAAGAGATTTTAAATGTCAGTCAGTCAGTCAGTGGGGTCAAGCACCACTTCAATTCCTTTTATGAAAAAGTAAAAATCTCAAAAAGAAAAATGAACAAGAAAGTTGAAAAATTGAAATTATGAATTTTTGGAAAAAGTTCATCAAAAAAGAAAATGTCTAAAATATGGAGCATTTTAAGTCGAAATGTTGCCTACAAATTTCATTTATTAGAAGATGAATTAAAACTTCTTAATTCATCTTCTAATAATAAATTTAATGTTTGTATCAGAAATCTTAATTTTAGAGAAAAAATGAATTGAAAAAATTATGATAATCTTGATAATGCTGAAGCGATTGTTAAATATGAGTCCATTTCAACTTTGAATACAGAATTTGGAATACGGTAATTTGCTCATTTCTGAATACAAAATATAAATTGATTATTAAATTAATTTTATTATTTATAACAATTATTATTCGTCGAATTCGTCATTGTCATATTATTGAAATTTATGAAAAACAATTTGTCTGATTTTATTTCCGTTTTTAAAAAATTATAAAAAAAAAAATAGTAAAAAGAGAATAAAATGAGAAAAAAAAGAACAACTCATTTTAAAAATATGAACTTGTAAATTTGTTAATTTGTAGTAATTTGGCTTTTGGCCAACTAGATTATAAAAATAACGCTACTATTTAGCAAATATTTTTCATTAATTTTTTCTATTCGGTACTTTGCAAAAAAAAAAAAAAAAAAAGAAACAATTAACACAAAAATAAATTTCATTGAACTTGAAAAAGTAATTTCTTTTTATTTTTATTGTTTTATTTTATTTAATTTTTTTTTTGGTTTTAGCACTTTTATTATACAAAATCTTCAAAAATCGTTAGTATGATTATTTTATTAAAATGTATGTAACACGCAAAAGAAAACTTAATTTTCTTTCTATTCGCATTATAAAATTTTAATTTGTACAACTGATCGATTGTATGTAATTTTCTAAAAATTTTACATTAAATGCTTAAGAAAAATTAATTGTGAAACTAAAGTAAAACCTTCCTAAAAATTTCTTAAACTGTATAAATGTAATGAAATGTAAATTTTGAATAAAAATACGGAAAATTATCATCTACGTTTTTTTGAGTTTATACGAAAATTATTTATATTACACAAGATAAATGAATAAAATTAGTTACCTAGACAGACAGATATATTTAAAACACTTAGTATAAATATCAAATAATCGATTTGAACCGATTTGGGCTGACTTTCATTGAAAAATTTCAAAAGTTGTATGTTATTTTCATATAACTATTTCTTTTCCAGAATACAAATTTTAAAAGAATCGATTTTAAACAATTTCAATAAAATTTGTTTTTAGCTCAATATTCGTTTTGTATTTTAATAGTAATTTTACATGGACAGCCATCAATAAGAATGCAACCATATTTAAATCATATAAGAAAATAAATTCTAAGATACGCCTTTTGCGTAAATATTTTTTTAATCCCTAAACCCTTAAATAGCTCATTTCATATTATTATTATTATTATTATTATTATTATTTTTTTTTTTTTTTGAAATGCTTGTAATATAATTAAAAGAAACATCTTTATAAAAGCAGATAAAACAGATAAATGTAAAATAATATTATAATAATAATAAGAATAAAAATATTGAAGCCATTAAAAGCAAATCAAGCTAAGAAAAATAAATAATAACGGGGTGGCCCATTTAATTCTTATTATTGCAAAAAAAGGGTGCACAAGAAAATTATTAAAACAAAAAAAAAATAAAAAATAAAAAATAAAAAATAGTAATAATAAAAATAATAAAATACAGTAATAAAAGAAAACAAAAAAACATGATTAAAAGTACAAAGTCATCAATTATTTGGCTGCAAAATTGTCTGGATACAGAGCTCTTTCATAAATTTATAAAATTACTGTGTTCTTATCTAAATTAGTGAAAAAAAAAAAAAGAAAAGAAAACAAATGGTAAAAAAATTAACAAACTTTAAAATATTTCGAATGAAAAGAGAATAAAGAAAAAGCAAAAAGAAGAAATGTAGGAGAAATTTTAATAACAATTGATGAAAAAAATCTAAATTTATTTATTAAAAATTAAAAATTTGAATTTAGAAACCTCTTTTGGAAAATTCATTAAATTAAGTAAGACATAATTTTTTTTTTATAATACAAAAAAATATACAGTAATATCAGAATAAAATTAAATAAAAATATGAAAAATAAAATGTTTAGTGATATGAAAGAAAGAGGCAGCATCCATTGAATATCATGCACCTTTAAATATTAGTCTCAATGTACTGCATTATTTGAAAATATTGTTTGATATGGTAATTAAATGGCAAGTTCAATGGAAACTGTGACCAATTCTTATACCTTCAGTAACAAAAACTTACATGTAAAAATTTATTTAACTAATATGAATGGAAAATTACTTTGATTCCCCTTGAATTCAAGTAGTACTTAGAATTAGTATTTTTAGAATTTCCACTAGAAACTAGAAATTTCCTGTAAAAAATAAATGAATAACGTATTCTAGTAATTAAGTATTCTGATAATATTAAGTATTCTCAGAAAATTAGGCATTCTAAAACTGATAAAAAAAAAAAACAGAATTTTACTTGACATCCTTAACAAAGTATTCTGGTTAATTAAGTATTCGAGTAAATAATTAAATGAATAAAATATTGAAAATTTGTAAATGTCAGTTTTGTAGCATGAATTCTTCAAATTTTTATACAACATTTTTAATTTTAGAGAAAAAACTAATAATGGAATGGGAAATAATTATAATCCAGAACAATGAAAGTGCTTTATATAAAAAAAAAACTAGATGAAGAATTATATAAATAATTGTTTCATTTCTAATATAAAATATATTTTTCTTTGATTTTCAATATATTTGTCATATCTTTAAATATTTTTATAATTTTCCTCATTCAAATCTTACACTCACACTCACTTTTGCATCTAACTGCTTTGTAATTATTTTTGTTTAGCTTCGCCATTTTTAATGACTAAATAAATATATGAATTTTTGAAAAAATAAGATAAAATAAATATAAAATATTTCTATAGGAAATCAACCTCATAATTTGAAGGCGGCAATGAAAATAGATGAAATGTATACAAAACAAAAAAAAATAAATAAATATTTGCTGGAATGTTATTACTTAATTTTTGCATTTGTCGTGATTTTCTTCCATCATTGATTTATTAATAATTGAAATTTTCCTTTTTTTTTTTTTTCATTTTGGTTTTTGTTAAAGTAATTAATTATATTATTTTAAGTGGAAATTGGTCTTTGGCAAACACATCCAAAATTGTAATAGATATTTTAAGCGCCTCTGCTTTTATTATGGCTTTTTATGCGACATAAACATTTGTCGCTTCCCCTTCGCGCTTTTACTCAACATGCTGCCATTCTGACATTCTGCCATTGTGCCATTCAGCCATTCAGCCATTCAGCCATAAATGTTATATTTAGATTAGTTTATATCAATATTTTCGTGTATGTTGAAATTTTATTTTTTTTGGTGGCAATTTGCCAATTTTCAGAAAGAAATTTTAAGTTTCCATAGTTCTGATTCAGACAGAATTTTTATATTTTTGTTATTGTTATTTAAAATGAAATACTAAATAGATAATGAAAAATGTCAAATGACATAAATAACAAAACACTGCGCTTCTTTTTTATATCACTTTTAAACATTTTGTACTTATTTTAAAGTAATAAAAAAAAAAAAAATAAAAAAAAATTCTTATAAAAAAAATTCTTATTATAAATTTTTACAATTAATTGTAACGTTTATAAAAATTCAGGCTAAGTTTTATTAAAATTGTAACTCGTAGTTGAAGTTTAAAAAATTAAAATGATCAGAAACCAGAGCGATAGAAAGTTGTTTCAAAAAGTAAAGTGTTCAGTATTATCTTAAATCTTCATAGTAGTGTTCCATAGATTTGTATAAGTTTCGTAAAAGTGTTGTATAACAAAAATTCTAAATTGTCATTGTAAGTTATAAATGTAAGACATTACAATTTTAAGTGTGTGGAAATAGATACAAATATAAGAGCTCCGTTAAAATTGTTTTATATTTTTTCAAATTTTTTTCAATATATTTTTTAAAATATTTTCAAAATTTTTGCAAAATTTTTGCAAAATTTTTTTAGCAAAATTCTGCTAAATATTTTGATTTGTGTATCTGCTAATTAAGCTCATATTTATCTTAACGCTCTTTACAGCAGTTAGGATTATTTAGATAATGAACGTCCCGCTTAAAAACTATAAAATACATTTACAGCACTACAACAAAGTAATAATCATTTTGAGGAAGATTTTGTTTTTTTGTTTTTTTGTTTTTAAAATGATAATTAAAAATATTGCTCAATATTTGAGTATTTAAGATAAGATAAATGTTATAAAATTTAATTGGAATAAAAAAGTTCATGATATAACAACATCACTCCCAAATAAGTCAATATAAATGATGAACAAATAAGTTTTACCGACTTAATTTATTTTTTCTATTAAAATATATTCATAAATTAGAATAATGAAAGTTTATAACTTAATTGGCATAATTTCCTATATTTCTCTCCTTCCTCTCTTCCTTTCCATTCGGGAAGTTTTCCTAAAAAGTTAGAGAGTTCTTAAAGCGCTAAGAAAAAGTTAAGAAGTTGTGGTTTTTAAAAAAAAATTTATTTTAAGATATATATTCTGAATAATAAAAATGATACAGTTTTTTTTGTTAAATGTCATTAAAAAAATCCGAAGAGAATTTTATTTTTTATATTTCAGTTTTTCGAAATCAATTGTTATTCTGGAAGTTGTGTCAATTTGCATTTTAAATGGGAGTGGAAGGAGAGGGACATTACCTTCAATGCTTTTTTGAGCGATTTTTTATTTTTTATGTGATGATTCTGAAGCATTTGATTCAAAAAGTTTATTTTCGTTTACATTTACATTTACATTTACATCAACTCGTTTATAAATAAATTAAGTAAGTTGTTGCCGTTTTCTTTTATGTTGTTTTTTCTTTCTTTATTTATTATTATTATTTTTTTGTTTTTTGTTATAAATAACAGCCGTTTGCTTGCTGTCTGAAGCAACAGCATCAAAAATGCTAAACAAAAAAAAAAAAAATAATAATAATAAATGAATAAATAATTAATGATCTAAAGCTGCGCAATAGTAAAATGTAAAATTTTATAGAAAATTAAATATGATATTAAATTTTAGTCTTTCATTATATACAAATAATTTACGGTAAATTATGATTACCCAATTTTGGAATTTAATGGGACGCTTTTGCGTTAATCCTCCCTTCAACCGTCAAATTAAACTTGAGAAAATATTTTGATACAAGCAAATAATTATTATCTAATTATTTAATGAGTAAATTTTTTATTTTATATTTTGTATTAAATAAATGAAAATCGTACAATCGATAAAGGTCCCTTTTAAGAATTGAAATTGAAATTAGGAAATTGAACCAAGAAAATTGAAGAAATATCAAATAAGTAAGAAACTATAATTTGATAATAATTTAAAAAGTTTGTTGTATGGAAAATTATTCAACAATAGATCGATCTAAATAAAATGTGGCACACTTCTTTAGTATATTAAGTACCATGGTTGAATGGACTTTAATCAAAGATTTATGATTTACAATTTAAAATTTTTTTCCCTATAGCGTATTTTTGTAAAATGTGCCGTGATATGGAGAATGGCAATAAGAAAATAATCTCTTCTCCATTTATATTATTTTTTTTTAAATTTTTGCTACTTTGATAACGAACATTCATGAGATATTCATGGGTGAATAGGTCTAAAGTGATTTTGACTCGGTCTGTATAATAAAAGATAGATTCATTATTAAATATATATAAGCCCTCTATCCTCTGAGTCCTATGAGTCACGATATAGTCTAGTTGACTTGCTCTACTTGCTTTTTACATCCTGAATCTTAAGTGAATTAATTAAGTATTTCGCTAATTAAGTATTCTGGCAAAATTGAATATTCTGTTAATTATTTTAGTAAAATTAGTTATCTGATTAACTTTATTATTCTGATAAGTTAAAAGTTCTTATTAGAATAACTTAAGTACGCTGGTAAATTAAGTACTCTGGTAATTAAGTATTTCATAAGACTTCTGATATTTAGCAAAAAGTAATCATTTTATAGAAATGCAGGCGTATGCCATCGATTGAAAAATGTTATTCCTTTTAAAAAATTGAAACATATGATCGATCCTATTGTATGATTTTTTTTAAGTGAACACCACACACATCCATTCGTACATATGTATTTTCTTTTGTGTCATAAAACGTGTGGGGCATGAACAGAAACAACAATACTAAACGATAATAAGTACGATTAAAATTTCATTTCTTTTATTTTCTTTTTTATATATTTCATTATTTGAATAATATATAACGAAAATATATAAGAAATTGCAGCAGCAACAATTAACAATTAATCTCTTTTATATAAAATAATCAATACATTTTATTTTCCACAAAATTAGTGGTCTTTTGTCATTTGTTAAAATTTTACTCAAAGAACTAATTTTCTTTAATGAAAATGTTCTCATTTTCTACCGTATTATTTTTATTAAAATATAAAAAAAATAAACAAAATACCAACAATAAAATATTATTATTCAACAATTAATTAATGGGTTGATAAAGACTATTTTGAAAAAAATGTAAAAGTTTAAAAGGAAAAAGTTAAAAGAAAAAATTCATTTGAAATAAAACAATATTTTTTTAAAATTTCAATAACAAAAAAAAAAATAAAAAAATAAATAAATAAATAAAAAGTACAAAATCAAATAGCTAAAATTAGGTGAAATTTGGTACTTGATGCAACTCATTCCAGTCAACAAAGTTGACGTGAAGAATTACTTAAGTATAAAATTAAGTATTAAATTAAAATCTAAATTCGATCATTTTTTAATGACAAAAAATGCAACAAATATAAGAAATTTTTAAATGTTTGTCAAAATTGAATAAAAAATTATGAAATCGATATTAGTTTAGTTAACTTTTGCAAGATGGATTCAATTTGGATGGACATAATTTTATATATATAGGTCATATACCAGGCACATAAATCAATTAAAAGTCAAAAATTCTATATATGTATTTTCTTTAAATTTTACACCAAAATTTCAAAACAATTCAATTTAGCCACAATTTCTTAATATTACTCATTCTACAAAATGTCATTTTTTTTTTCAATACTAAAGTTCTAAAATATTAGAGAATGAGAAAAAGTTTATCATTTCGATTGTTTTTGCAATTTTTGGCATAAATTCAAATATTGCCGGCTCTGACGTACCTATCGCCATCTTTCATTGGCCCTGCCTATCGTTTCACTGTTCCCTATGACTACACATTGCCTAAAATTTGTGTTTAAGGAATCCAAATGTAATAAGTAGAAAATTGAAGAATAATGAGTAGTATAAAAATCTTAAAATGTTGCCTTTAAAATAGTTATCGCTTTTTTCTTCAACTTTTGCCTTAAAATAAAATGCTATGATTATGTCTATTAAAAATTTAATAGAAGGTCACGTGCGTTGTGCGTAAGGAAAGGGCCATATTAAATGTAAAACTATTACAGAATTGCGTATTTGTTTTTTTTTTTTTTTTTTTTGTATATAAAAATACAATTATGTAGTTATTACGTAAGGACCCTACACGATTTGTGTTAGAAGAGTATTTTCGTTTCGGATAGATCCATTGCTTATTACTTTCATTGGGTAACTAAGATTTTCTAAATTACTTTAAGCCTGTCCGTCTACCGTCTGTCTGTCTGTCTGTCTGTCTGTCTGTCTGTCTGTCTGTCTGTCTGTCTGTCTGTCTGTCTGTCTGTCTGTCTGTCTGTCTGTCTGTCTGTCTGTCTGTCTGTCTGTCTGTCTGTCTGTCTGTCTGTCTGTACGTCTGTCTGTACGTCTGTCTGTACGTCTGTCTGTACGTCTGTCTGTACGTCTGTCTGTACGTCTGTCTGTACGTCTGTCTGTACGTCTGTCTGTACGTCTGTCTGTACGTCTGTCTGTACGTCTGTCTGTACGTCTGTCTGTACGTCTGTCTGTACGTCTGTCTGTACGTCTGTCTGTACGTCTGTCTGTACGTCTGTCTGTACGTCTGTCTGTACGTCTGTCTGTACGTCTGTCTGTACGTCTGTCTGTACGTCTGTCTGTACGTCTGTCTGTACGTCTGTCTCGTCTGTCTGTACGTCTGTCTGTACGTCTGTCTGTACGTCTGTCTGTACGTCTGTCTGTACGTCTGTCTGTAACGTCTGTCTGTACGTCTGTCTGTACGTCTGTCTGTACGTCTGTCTGTACGTCTGTCTGTACGTCTGTCTGTACGTCTGTCTGTACGTCTGTCTGTACGTCTGTCTGTACGTCTGTCTGTACGTCTGTCTGTACGTCTGTCTGTACGTCTGTCTGTACGTCTGTCTGTACGTCTGTCTGTACGTCTGTCTGTACGTCTGTCTGTACGTCTGTCTGTACGTCTGTCTGTACGTCTGTCTGTACGTCTGTCTGTACGTCTGTCTGTACGTCTGTCTGTACGTCTGTCTGTACGTGTCTGTACGTCTGTCTGTACGTCTGTCTGTACGTCTGTCTGTACGTCTGTCTGTACGTCTGTCTGTACGTCTGTCTGTACGTCTGTCTGTACGTCTGTCTGTACGTCTGTCTGTACGTCTGTCTGTACGTCTGTCTGTACGTCTGTCTGTACGCCTGTCTGTACGCCTGTCTGTACGCCTGTCTGTACGCCTGTCTGTACGTCTGTCTGTCTGTACGCTGTCTGTACGCCTGTCTGTACGCCTGTCTGTACGCCTGTCTGTACGCCTGTCTGTACGCCTGTCTGTACGCCTGTCTGTACGCCTGTCTGTACGTGTCTGTACGCCTGTCTGTACGCCTGTCTGTACGCCTGTCTGTACGCCTGTCTGTACGCCTGTCTGTACGCCTGTCTGTACGCCTGTCTGTACGCCTGTCTGTACGCCTGTCTGTACGCCTGTCTGTACGTCTGTCAGTCAGTCTGTCTGTCTGTCTATTCATATATTATTATTCTCCTAGGTCTATATAAAAATCGTTCAAATGGGCTATGCCTACCAAAACATTTACAACTTCAAATGACCTATCTGCATCAAGTAGCATCTTGGTAGTTGCTCTCCAAGATTTGTCCTCAAACAAATATAATTTTCTTACTTATTCTAACTTTTTATTTGGTCCAAGTAAAAAATGAAGTAGTGCATTTAATTGGCAACCTTGATTTTATTCATTTTCATATATCATTTATTTGAAATGTGATCATATGAAAAAAAATCTAATAAAATTACGGCAGGTAGAAAAAAACAACAATATTCATTCAGCCATTACCGCATTTTATTAAATATTTTCTATTACAAATGGAAAACAAATCTATTTGCAGCAGATATCTGAAGTGTGACAAATCAAAAATGATCATTTGAATAAATTGAAATACTGACTGCAACAAACTTTAACTATTTATTGAATATTCATATGAATTTTATATAATAATTTTATATGATAATTTTATGTTAATTATGTAATTTACATTTGTTGCATTTGTTTTTTTTTTTTTTTGAATGGTTTTTAAATATAAAGCATTATCCGTGAATCTTTTGAGTTACGGTAAAGAGATACATAAAATTTGGATACGCTCTTCCTGCGTATCTTAGAAATGTTTTAAGAGAGAAGAAGCTTTTTCAAAATTTTACCTCAATTTCTGAAGTAATTAAAATATCGATATTTACCGAGCGGAGGGCATTTTTAAGTATTATGGAAATTCAATTCTCCATATTCTGTGAAATGCTTTCGATAACTAATATTCATTTATTTCTATGCAAAATTCTTTATGGTACAATTTGTTAATTATTTTAATAATTAACATATGAATAATACTTTTTGTATTGAGAAAAATTTAAAAGTAAAAGTTAAATTAATATATTTATATTATGAACTTCTAAATTGGTTTAATTTACATAGAGTCTCAAGTTAATTTGCATTTTACACTTGTCCATTTGATTAGTTTGACATTACCAATTTACCATCGTACAAATGTTTGAGATTTAAAAGGGTATAATTGAATACTCAAATTGATGGACCATTCGGGTGTACTTTTGTCTAACTCTATTGAACCTAAAAAATAGAAAGTTTGAAATCTTCATAGAAAGTAATCAATGGCTGAAAAGAAATTCATTTTTGGAACCCCCTAAAAATTCATTGGCATATCAGAATTTCCTTTTGCTGTCATACAATTTCACGTTATCAGGCTTTTGTAAATTAGATTTAATAAAAAGGCTTGGCTGGCACTAGCATATATAAAAGGCGACACAGATCGATTTTGACAATTTAACTTATAATATAAATATAAATGTAAAATGCACAGATGTATGTAAGCATTTTTTTATTTGTTTACGTATCACCTTTTTCTGCTGTTTACTGAAAATTTATTCAATTTCATTCATGCATCAATCAATCAGTTTCACTACAATATTTGTACTTATTTATTATTTCTTACGTATTGTTATTGTTATTTTTATTTTTTATTGTTATTGTTATTGTTATTGTTATTGTTATTGTTTGCATTGTGTGTATTTAACAAAATCATTTATGTCTTGTCTCTTTATATTTTACATTATCTAAAAAGTGTAGTGAATTTGTGCTAATGTCTGTCATTAACATAGAGCTTTTATTGGCAGCCATGAATCGTTTCCTAAAATGATTGAAGTCTAATGTTTATTTACTGCATCTGTTTGTGTCTGTCTGTGTCTATCTGTATTCGTGTCTGTGTTTGTATGACTGTCAGTCTGTCTGTTATTAATTAAATATTTTATGGCTTTAGAGCGTTTTTAGAAACCAGGAACGAAACTTGTCAAATATTACAAATAACTCAGACCAGAACACTTTATAGAAAACAAAACCCCCAAGCCTCAAAAAGTGCTTTATTTTGAAATTTAATTTTAGCAAAATTCGAAGACTTTTTTCTGGCATAAGTGTAATTTTCTATACACACCATCTAGAGGTTAAAGGTATCCTCATTTCGTTATGATATTTGCAATGCGCAAAAGGAACGGCTGGAGGATCCTTTAAAGTAGTAGATTCTAAATAGATTTAGGCATGCGTTTGACCATTTGTTTGGTTTGCCACTGCCACTTAGGAACGACTTAGCTTTTTAAGGAAAAATTTAAAGTTGTATAATTGCTCAAAACTTCAAAACTGATCCAGATAGAGAGTTAAAATTTCGGTCCAATATTAAAGCCGTCATTATTCTACATATTTTGTATAAAATTTATATAAATAAGCCACGCCTACCCTAACTCATATAACTTCAACATATCTCTCCAAATAGTATCTGAAAGTTGAATATTCAAAGTTTAGCACCAGTCAAATCTTTTCTTTTTCTTGCTTATTTTGGAACTTACTTGTCATACATAGAACTTTCTAAAATTCTCTATTTTCTACTCCTTGTACGGCATTTATGAGTTGCCTTCAATTACAAATATAACAGTTTTATATAGCTTTTTTTTTTTAGAGAATTAAAATGTGTTTTATTTAATTACACTTATCCCCTGCTACTTAGTTGAGTTGTTAATATTTTATTTATGACTGTAAATTATATATTTTTATGAATTGCTGTTTGTTTAATTACTTAGGAATGACAGGGCCATGGTTTGGTTAATTATTAGTTATTCCAAGTCTCTTTATAGTAAAATTTTAGGCTGCTAAAATGCATGAAAATTTCCTTATAAAGAATTCTCTTTACTTGAATATTTTAGAAATATCGATTAAGTCACTTCAAATTGATTTAAAATCTTAGTAAAAAAAATTTTCTAATATCTCATCTTATCTATAAATTTTAGGTTTTACAATTGTTTATACGTTTCTTGGTATTAATATCATTTAATAGTTTATTTGATTAAATATGTAAAATCTTTATGAAAATTGAAAAATTATAACAAATATTCTCATCATTGCAGATATTTCTTATAAATTATCTCCAGAGAGATATTCTTTTCAAAGAATGATTAGCCAATTCTTGTATTACTTCCAATTGACTAAGTTAAAGTGTAATGATTGGCAATGCAATAATAAAAAAAAAAATTGTTGTCAATATTTTTCTGTGATAGTATTTTGCAATTATAACAATCCAATAAATTGCCACATCAAATAAATTACAAAATCTTTCATTCATTTTAATATGCATTTGATTTTCATATATTTTGAAGACGAATCCTTAAAAGAGATGTATGGTAAAGTGTTATTGTGTCACACGTTTTAGATGAAGGTCATGAAATCTTTTTACCTTAAATGTAGTTTAAGCTGAAATTCTTTATAGCTTTGATTTATACTTCCTACTTATTTATTATCTTTTATAATTTAGCTTAGTTCTAATGAAGTTTAAGTTTCGTTTAAGATCTTTGCTGTGGCCATTTATTTTTATGGAGACAATTTTTAGTTTTCTCCAAAAATTTTGCTTTTGACATTCATTTCTAGTAATATAAAAATCGTAAAATAAATTAAAATTCTAATCATATGAAATTTATCAAAAGCTAAAAAAGATAAATAAAATAAATTTTATACATTAACATGATTAAGGAACGTTTTAGATATTTTTAATGAGTTCTTAAATATTTTGTTGTTATGCATAAAATAAAAATGATATTGTTTTAATAACTTATTTTCTCATATGAAATTGATTTATCTTTAACAAAATCAAAATTTCAATTTGATTTTTTATAACATTTCATGAAGTTTAAAGAAATTCAATAGCAACTGACTGACATAATAAATAAATAAATAAATAATTCCATAAATTTGCTTTGTTATTTATTATACAATTGAAATGATTTTTTATCAAACATATGAATGCAAGTTATGAATTGTTGAATTGACATAGAATTTAGATGGGGACGAATCTGCATTTGTCTATTGTTCCTATGCATGCGTTGGAAAAAAATTTCCTTTTATCATAATTTTTATTTTCCTTTTTTTGTCTTATTTTCTTTTACAATTTTGCACATACTTTTGTATATATTTGCCATTTGCCATTTGCCATTTGTCATTTGTCATTTGTCTTGTTTGCTTTTTTTTTTTTTTTATATTGGAAAGGTATCGCCAGACACGTTTTAGTTCACGGCGTGTACGGAAACGTGTAATATTTAAGCATGGTGATTGCAATGTGGTGCAAGGTAATGTGGCCAAACGTCGTCGCAGATATCTACAGGTGAGTGTGAATGCGTTATAAACTTTTTTTTTTTTTTTTTACCAAAATTCTTTTATTCACACTTACAATATAATATTATTATTCCAAATTAGAAGATGTGTTCACATGTAGTTTGGGCTCAGGATTTTTAATACTCCCAGAAGAAGTTGAGATAAATTCAGTTTTGAATCACTTTTTGAATCAATTTAAGCATATCTGTCCATCTGTCCGCTCAAACTACAGACCGCAATTTTTGTGATATTTTAATGTAATTTGAGACGTAGATCGATCTATTTTTACAACCTTTCTTACGTGTTACATTTTTCCCGAAAAAAAATCTATATGGATAAATGTTAAAATTTTGAATATATTTTTAACAAAATTGGCTTCATCAGTGCATCAATTTTGATGCAGATTGGTCTATTTTTTTGAACTTTCTCTTATATAAAGGATCTTTCGCATTACTTTCGAATAATTAAAGCGGAGTAATTTTTAATTATGCCAACTTACAATTATTTGACATTTTAGTCACATTAGGCATAGTGGTGTAGAGTAAAGGTCGATAGCGATCGAAAAGGTTTCAAATTTTTCTTTTTAATATTATTGGTTGTGGAAATCGAAAAAGTTCCCTTATAATTTTTAATGTGTGCATAATTCTGATAATAAAAATAAGTGCACACGCTTGCTTACATTTCTTCATAAGGAGAGTTGTTATTTTTGTTTTTGATTTTGTTATTCTTATTATTGTTGTTTATTTATTTATTTATTTTTATTTATTTATTTTTATGTGACAATCAAAATCTGGTTATAACCAGTTAATTCTAATGAATTGAAGTAACATTACAGATATTTAATAAATGGAATGGAATTTTCCAGTCAATTTCTTTTTTTTTTTTTTCATGAAGGTAAAGGGTGGAGGGCACTCATTACTAAGATTTTTTTAGCACTTTTAATGATGCTATAAATTAATTTTGATTCATTATTTATTGACTGATAAAAGATAAAAAGTTGATTTTATTCATCAATGTAGAAAGTTATTTCAAAATTGTTGTCTTTACTTTGAGTAGGAAAATTCATGGATTGAAATAGATTATAGATATTGGGCCGGTTTAATTCGTTTCATTATAATAAAAAGTGAATTAACAATAAGTCCTTCTGAGCTTGAACTTTCAGCCATTCATCAACTTAGGAAATTTTATGGAATCGGTGCAAGATTCTCTTAATTTCAGAATATTTAGAATCTTTCAGTTAAAAAGATTCTATTAAAGGTGTTAAACCTTGAGGTTTGGATCTTTGCTAATATAATTTGTCTTTAATAAAATATCATCTCTTATTATTTATCAGTTTACGTATTAATTTTATAGATTAATTTTATTTAATTAATTAATTAATTAATTAATGTGTTAATAAATTTTTTAATTAATTTTTATTGGGAAAATTATTGACATGTTATTTAAAAAAAAAAAATTTCATATATATTTTAAGGATATTTTTACAACACTGGTGGACGCTCAATGGCGTTGGACATTACTTGTATTCGCTTTAAGTTTTTTAATATCATGGGCCTTTTTTGGTATAATTTGGTGGACAATAGCTTATGTACATGGTGATTTAGATTGGATGTTTGTAAAAGATTTTCATCCAAATGCAATAGAGCATCAAAATATAACGCATACAATGTGCGTAACAGAAGTGAGAAGTTTCACTTCAGCATTTTTATATTCTGTGGAAACCCAGCACACAATCGGTTATGGTAATCGTTTTGTCACTGAACAATGCCCAGAGGCAATATTTTTTATGTGCCTTCAATGTATAACTGGTGTATTTATTCAAGCATTTATGGTCGGTATTGTTTTTGCAAAATTATCCAGACCAAAAAAGAGAGCACAAACATTATTATTTTCACGTAATGCTGTGATATGTCATCGTGATGGTGTACCATGTCTAATGTTTCGAGTGGGTGATATGCGCAAATCGCATATTATTGAAGCTCATGTACGGGCACAAATTATACGTAAAAAGGTACAAAATTTATTATTATAAAATTTATTGTAATTGAAATTTAAATTAAGGATAATTGTTAAAGCAGATTAGCCCGAATTTTTTATGGAAGGAATGATGATCAATGAACTAGCGTTCATTCTATTTATAATAATAAGAAAAACAGACGAATTTTCAAATTTGTGACTTTGGTAAATCACGAAGAATGCCTAGAAAATTAAAGAAATTTATGAATAGCAAGATTTTAATGATTATTTTGTAGTTTTGAATCAATGAATTATAGGAAAATTTTTTACTAACTCTTTAATAATTTTCTTTTTTTACTAGATGATCGATACAACAATTAAATTGTATATTAATGTAAAATTTTTTTTCTTTAATTAATCATTTTTAAGGTTACTAAAGAAGGTGAGGTGTTGCCATTTTATCAGCAAGAATTACAAGTTGGAGCTGACGGTGGTGAAGATCGTTTAATGTTTATATGGCCAACAACAATTGTACATAAAATTGATCATAATAGTCCACTTTATATGTTATCAGCTTCAGATATGTTAAAAGATAGATTTGAACTTGTTTGTATATTGGGTAAGTTACATTCAAAATCTTTCTGATCTTTTCGTTTTTCAAATTTAATGAGTTTTGTTATTACTTTTATTTTTATTTTAATTTTACTTTTAAGAGGGTGTTATAGAATCTACTGGCATGACAACACAGGCTCGCAGCAGTTATTTACCTTCGGAAATTTTATGGGGTCATCGTTTTCTGAATGTTGTATCATTTCGTAAAGATACGGGTGAATATGAAGTGGATTATACATTATTTAATAATACTTATGATGTCGATACGCCACTATGCTCCGCTAAGGAATTGGATGATATTAAACGAGAGTATACAAAAAATCCTAAAAATGGTTTAGGTTAGAAACTATAAATCTATATAGAATTTTTCTAGCATCCAAAATTATTTTTAAGATTTTTGCATAAATGAGAAATGATATTATGTGATTTTTTTGTTTTCGTTTGTTTTAGAAAGGGCCCTTTCCGCAGGCTTATTACAACATATCGCTACCTCAAGATCGCCATCAATTGATCATATGGAACCAACAGCTAGTGATGAAAGTTTAGATTTTCAACAATTGAATGTAAATTTAGAGCATGCCAATAGCAATAGTAACAACAATAATAATAATAATAATAATAGTATAAATGATAGAAATAAAAATGGCAGTAAAAGTCCACCCACATTTACATTGGGCGGTTCCTCAATAATACCAACAATTGTAACAACAACAAATTATCAAAGTATTAATGAGAAAACAAATTCCAATAGTAATAGTAGAAGTTTATTTAATAACATGAACAATAATCACAATAACAATAACAATAACAATAACAATAATAATAATAATATTAATAATAATTGTAATGGTAATAATTATGTATGTAATAATCATAATCAATATAATAATAATAACAATAGTACAATGCAAAATGCTAAAGAAAGAATTACGCATAATCGACGGTTGTCAATTAAACAAGATCAGCTACCAGATGATTCCATTTGCTGATATTTAAGTAGTATATTGAAATAAATTATGAAAAAATAAAAGAAATTAACAAAGAAAAATTTTCATTTTTAGAAATAGTTCTTTTTTTTCCAAATTATATTGTAATTAGTAAAAGATGAGCGGCTTAAGTTTATTTATTTTAATTTTCAAATCTTTACAAAGATTCGTTTCGATATGAATTTCTATTGAGAGAGCAAATATCTTTCTTCTTTCTTGTAAATTTTTGTTAAGTTTTTTTTTTAAATTAAATTAAATACCACTTTAAAAAATCAATTACAATTATGTTTGATACATTTAAAAAGAAATAAAAAAATAATTTAAATGCAAGTGATATATTTTAAATAAATTTTTTAAAATAATTTTTCTATAGAATTAATTATTGCAGTGATAAGACGTAATTAAAGATTTTTTTCTGTTGTATGAAATTAAAAAAAAAAACCAAGAAAACTAAAGTTATATTTTCAACATTGAGAGGTTAATTTTTTTTTACGATTTTTTTACTAATCACTTATAACTAAAATAAAAATGAGAAAGAAAAAAAATGTAACAGTGAATTTTTTTCGTTATACTTTTTTTTTCGTTAATTTAGTGGAAGTTTTTATAGACAATAATTAATGTAATAATAATAATAGTTAAAATGTTTAATATTTGTATAACTGTGTAGAAAGAATGTATTTTAGTATACGGGAAAATTTGTTTAATCAATTGTTATTAAAATGTAAAAAGAGTAAACAATGTAAACAATGTAAACAATGTAAACAATGTAAAGAATATAAAAAATGTAAAAAATGTAAAACTTTTATAAAGTCAAGATAAATTTTAATGAAATTTGCATTATACGAAAATCATGGTCCATAAAGAACAAATTAAAAATATAATTTAATATTAAATAAAATTATTTTTTTGTTATACAAAGAAATATTAAAGATTTATTTTGTTTATATGTAAATCAGGGTACTGTACAACATTTATACCTCGAAATATTATAAATTGAGACAGATTCATTATTTATACAACCGATCAACTGGGAATTCTTTATGACAGTATGGATGATGGCAATTTGTGGGATTTGGTGGGTGCATATTAAATTATAACTTTCATTTTAGGCAAATTATAAAGTTTAATAATATTAGAAATGCCGTAAAGTATGCTTTAAATCTTTTTTTAAAAGTCTCTCCTAACCATGTGAAACGAGTGAGAGAAATAAATATTTATGTTGCGTGTACTTGTTTAAAAAGGGGAATGTGTATAAGATTTGTCTATAAACATTGGCAAATTCATGTCTAGTAACGGAATCGATTAAAGTCTAGCAACCAACCTGGCGCTATTGCTGTTGCATTTGCTGTTTTGAGTGATTGTGGGTCTTGCAGTTTACAGAGTCTTTGATTTTATCGTCTTCAACGAGCTTTTTTTTAATGTTGCTAGGTACACAATTTTGTAGCATATATTTAGGGGATTTTGAGAGCTTTTATTAATGAAATGTAAGTAGTAATGTATTTACTCAAAAAGGTGGTTTCATTATAAATAGTTAATAACATTATAATTTCAAAAATAAATTAATTAAATTAACATCTTTTAAATTTCCTTAATTCAATGCTCACTAGTATAAAATGAATAATTCTGTTTTTTTTTTGTAGTATACTTTAAATCAAGTTAGTTTTAACCAAAACTTAAATGTAGTTACTATAATTTATATAAGGCACATTGTTACACTTACGGTGATTTCTTAAGTTAATGGAACTGTTTTGCAAAAAAAGATTTATTGTTAGAAAATTTACTTTATAAGGATCGTTAATTTCCGTACATTTAAATCATTAAATTAATGCATTAATTTAAACTCTCAAAAAACTGAAGTGATATACTTTAATAGATTCAAAGTTTTAATTTTTTAAATGACATAGACTTTTAAAATAATCTTTTGTATTATATGCAGAATTAAAAAAGTCACATATGTACTTAAATATAGGTCAACTTAGGCGACTATTATTTAGAATGAAACTGTTAATTGAATGTTGGAATGTTGTTTATTTTTTGCGTAAATGTATCATATCGCCCTAAACGTAGAATAATAAAATAAAATAAAATTAAATGAAATAATAAAATACAAATGACGGAAGGCAATGTTTTTTAATGCAATTTACAAGATAGAAAAGTAAATGAAAGAATAAACAAAATACAAATAAATTATAAAATAAACCAGAAATTCAATAGATTCCACATGGCTTTACAATCCTCTACAATACTGTAAATGAAACAGAAAGAAAGAAAGAGAGAGAGAGAGAGAGAGATAGATAGAGATAGATAGAGATAGATAGAGATAGAGATAGATAGGTAGATATATAAAAAGTGTGAGGAAGAAGAAAACGGCAATTTAGTTTAGTTCTGTCAGTTTATTCCCTTTTTACGATTAAATTTTAATGTCAAGGTCACTTTTGACATATTAGTTAAACTTCCGTAGAGACCTTTTTTTATAATAGTTTATAATGGAACCATTGAACATGAACTTATTCTTATAATTTGCCTAAAATTTAAACAAATATTGGAGATTGGAGATTTTTAAAGGCTTATCAAGAAATGGACATTGTTAGGTAAGGTTTTCAATTTCAGATGAAATAAAGCTAAAGAAAGCAACTCTACATGGTTGCTTTCTTTAGCTTCATATTGTACGTATAAAAAATTTTAGAATCTTCAAATAAAGTGTACCTTCAAGCAGTTTCAACTAAGGCATATGAAAATTATCGTGAGATCGATTAAGTTACTTGCAAATTTTCTGCTACGTATTGTGAAATGAGCAAGACAGTTTCTTTCACTGATTAAATCGAGAAAGATGAATCCAGTAATATCTACAATGGCATTTGACTGTTTATACCTTTTAAAATAAGAAAGAAAAAGAAAAGGGCGGCCAAACCGGCCAAAAATTTATGGAGTGACATGCTCTTTATTTATTTATAATTTATATGTGGGTACCTAAGTAAAATCAAGTGTAAATAAATACTTAATACATAAATAAAAGTCTCCAACAAAAAGTTAAGCTATGACTTTTGAAATCGCTTCATTTAAAATGTTGATTTTTTTAAATAAAATTATGTTACGCCTGTTTAAGCAATTTATGGCCACAACTGTATATCTAAATACAAAAGTAAAAATTTTTTAATAATCGTAATTTATAGATTTTCAATAAATAATAGAAAATTTTTATAATTTTATTGTTGTTACAACAATAAAAATTACCTTGTTATATGCCATCTTTTTCTAACTAAAACCATGCAACCTGAAACTTCTTAAAATTTTTTATTGGACCTCAATTGTACGAGATGATTTATAAGAGAATAAGTAAAATTAGTGTATACGGTATAATTGACAGGGGTTGACTATTAAATACCCTACACCATATTTTTTAAAAGAGTACTTTTTGCACCTAAAATTATTTTTCAAAATGGCTTTTGGTTTAAGGCGTAATCGTTATCGTAGTTATCTGATCTAAATCTTAATTATTTTGTATGCCTAAATTTCATTCAAATTGTGATAAAAGTGCGCGTTGTATTTTGATAAGAAATTTCCATGAATAGACAATAGACAGATGGACAGACATGTCTCAAGAGATTCAGAAAATGATTCTGAGTTGATGGATTTTATAAAAGTTGGGTTTATTTTAACTCTTTCTGGCTGTTACAAGCATCTACACAAATTTATAAGACCACTGTACTACAAATGATGTATGGAATAAAATGAAAAGAAATTTGTGTTCCTATGACTTGCCTACTAAATATTCCACACGGAATTAACGGCCATAATTTAATGTGTAATAATGTAATGTAATGTGTTTAACGGTCATGGCTGACTGTTAAATACTTTACATAATTTTTCTTTAATGCGATTAAAAAGTTAAGAAAATGATGCATAAATTGAGAAAATGAAAAAAAAGCCAATTTTTAAAAGAGTGGGAAAGTTTAAAAATTTGTATGAAATGTGGTTGTGGAAGGACTGATTTGAAGCAGATTTATCAAACTTATTAATTTTCAATATAAATTATGTAAAATTGTATAAAATTTTCATACATTGTCTTATTGGAAAATAAGTCAAGAAGTTGTAAAAAATTATTTGGACTTTTTTAATTTTTATGCATGGTCATCTTTAGATTAAACTGCTCCTCTTAATGTTAGAAGTATTTTGGTCTAAGTTTACTAGTTTGCTTAAGTTGTCACTTTTATTTTAATAACAAATTTACAGTTTAGATTGTCTAATGGAGGGAGTGACGGACCTAGATATGTCCGTCACTCTCGATATGTCATACATTATCGTTTACATCACTTAAGAAAGTGATTGCCAATCGTTCAATATAATAAAAGGTGAGTCCATTTTAAGCCTTTCTGCATTCGCAGAAATCTATTTATTGAATGTAATTGTGACTTCATTGATATAATTAAGAATTCAGAATCTCTCCAAATGTTACATATCTAAGCATTAACTTTGTAGAATGAATTTTTTTCACGTTACACGTACACGTTATGATAGAATATATTGGCAAAAAAAAAGTAATGTGTACAAATGACCTTAACGATCATTACAAGTGTTGATTGTGTGAATAAATAAACAAAAAATTAAAAATGAAAACAACAACAATAAAAGAAGCAACAAAAGAAGAAAAATTGAAATAAAATCAACTATTGTATTTTTATGTTCCATATGAAATGTGGATCACATTCACACATTAAAAAACAAGTAAACATTTTAGAGTCGGTAGAAGTTGACACTTAAATACCCTGCACCACTTTGTCTATTGTTATACAAAAAAAAATCAAGTACATTAATTGTCAAGTCAAGAAAATGTCAAAAATTGTGATTTTCGAATGATTTGAAAAATTTGTTATATGGGAGAAACTCCAAGAAGTGACTCGATCTGGATAAAATTTTATACATGTACTTTTTATATCATAATAGACGAATGTAAGTAATTTTTCAAAATTGTAACTTTTTTCCATATAAGGACTATTTTTTTTCTTTTTGAAAAATCTTTATATGGGGAGTGGTACTAAAATTGGTCCAATTCTAGCCATTTGTAATAGGATTCGCCTATAAAAGCAAAATAAGAATGAAACTCAAACAATGTGACTGGGTAGCTTGATAACAAATTTAGATAGATAGACATCATATGGAAAGGTAACAGACAGACGGACGGACATGCTTAAATCGATTCCTTAAATGATTATGAGTTAGTTGATGTGATAAACAGTGTGTCCATCTTAACATTTGCACAAATTTATAGTAGAAATTTATGTACCATAAGTGATGTAGGATACACGAAGCAATCGTCAAAATTTGCTCATTACATTTTGTTTGTTTGTTTGTTTGTTTGTTTTCATTTTATTTGTATTTTATTTTTGTTTAGCAGTTATCATTTATTGTCGCCTACTGGTAAGTTAAGCATTGTTCAATAAGCGGTAGAAAAACAATGTAATCCATAAAATTTTTTGTAAAATTTTTATTTTCATTTATTTTTATTATGTAATTTATAACGATCGATGTGAGCAATGAATGTACAATATTGAATTACGTTCATTTAAATATGTTAATGAAATGGCAAAATGTTTACGCAGTTTTTTTCTTTTGTGTAAATTCGTTAATTGTTTTTTTTTTTACTTTTAATGTTTTCGTAAATTTTATATAAAGGTACGCGATTTTAGTATTATTTGTTTAAAAAAAAAATAATAAAAATTTTTATATAAATTATATATATTTTTATTTGGTTTATGCCAAAATAAAATTCAAAATAATGAAATTGTGATTTAGTGTTAAGAAATAATCTAAAGAAATGAAAAAAATGAGATTTAAGTTATTCACCACAAACTCCGATTCAATGGAGAGTACCAGTAATACAGAAACGGCGACAACGACAGAAAAATCGGGTTTAGAGCCATTAAGTCAAAGTAAAAGTTTTCAACGTCAATTTGCTATTGAAACAGAACCGGATTCATGGGATAATGTTATTAAGAATCCGCAATCCTATCCAATAACAATAATACCAAACCGTCTCAGTACATTATATGGTCTTGGCCGGAATGATAAATTACCA
This sequence comes from Melophagus ovinus, assembly GCA_023089585.1. Classification (NCBI taxonomy): domain Eukaryota; kingdom Metazoa; phylum Arthropoda; class Insecta; order Diptera; family Hippoboscidae; genus Melophagus; species Melophagus ovinus. Next base: position 8,281,404 of record JAKKIB010000177.1, read on the forward strand.
TTTAATCGACAAGTTAATTGTAGGTAAGTTAATTTTGATAATAATAAACTGAATTGAACTGAACTGAAAGATTAGAAATCTTAAAAGATTTTTAAGAAAAATATTTAAAGGCTTCTGTGAAATATGCTCCTTCTGAGGGAAAATACAATTTTTAGTGTGTTGTATCTTGAAGTATAATTAAAAATTTCTCTAAATCTAGTTTCTTTAATCAAATTACTTCAAAACAGTCTCAAATTTTGTAGATAATCATATTTATTTAGTAGAATACTAGAAGGCGCTTCTTAATTCAGAAAATGGCAACATATTTTTAGATATTAATAAATTTGACTTGTAATATAGAATTTTTGCTAACCAATTTGTACAATAATTATGCGCGTGGGCTCTATAGAATGAAAAGTTTAAACAGACAAATTTCTAAATAAATTATGGCGTAGATCAAAACATGAATCAAAACAAATCTAATAATATATTCAAAATATTTAATGACTTTTTCAAAATAGGACTACACAATTAGACTTCAAACTTTTTGACATGCTCAAAAAAAAAACCCCATTTAATTTATGAGCCACGTGATTGTTGCATACTTTGCTTGGTTCACTTTGTATTTATTTCTCTTAATTAATTTGGATGAGATAATTTTTTAAATAAACCGCTCAATATAAATTTTATTAACACTTATTTTAAGTGGTAATAATTTACACAAAAAAAATTTTCATTTAGTATGGTTAAATTTCAATAAGAATTTCAATTAGCTATAACAATTTACCATTTTAAGGCACATCACTTCTCTTATAAAGTCTTAAACTAATTCAAAATTATAAACTTTAAAAATTTTGCTCTCGAATAATATAGATCTTACAACGAGTTAGAGATCGAAATAAATTGAAGATCAACAATAACAATAACAATAACAATAACAATAACACAATAACTTTTATGTGATAAAATCTTAGATAATCAGTAAAATATGCGTTGCCATTAATTAATTACGTCAACGGGGCATATCAAATATGCCAACACATATGACTTTTTTTGTGATGCCAATAATTTTGCAATGAAAATAAATGTACATGAAATTTATGACAATTAATTATTTTATATGTCATAGATTAGTATATTAATTAGATTAATAAAAATATAACTTAAATAAAAGCAATTGAGTTAATAATAATGTAAGCTGCAATTGCTTAAATGCTATAAAGCAAAAAAGGCAAATTAATCTTGACATTTTCATTATCTTATCTTTTCCTTTTTACAATTTTAATTAATTAAAAGAATTTTATGAGAAATGTAAATTTATGATTTTTCATAGAGAAATTTTATATGCAATATAAAAAAACAAAAAAAAAAAAAACGAAATATTTGTCCAAACGTCGTAACTCACAAAATTTAAAAATTTTGTGAGTTTAAATAATTTAATTTTTTCATGTAGGTGTTTGTACATTAAAATATGGACAATAATAATGATGAGCAGCATACAAACACACTCGTCTGATAAAAGTCTTTTATAAGTTTATATGTTTAAAATTATTTCTAATCATCATCAAAAAGTTGGCCTTAAGTAAAAGTAAATGTAAATGTCAGAGGTTCTTTATAAAAATTTGAAAAGATTTTTTGATACATTTACCTGCCCTTTATGAATACTTTTGCTAACAATTTCAAGCACTGGTCTAAGAATCAAAGATTTTACTTCTTTTCATATTTTTTATTAATCATTCGTAAGTTGTAATTATAATTTTCAAATCTATGAAAGGCAGAGCAGTTCACGTCCCCGATTTGTTTAGATAGTTGCCATATCTTTATTATTAAGCGATCTTTTTTATAGAAAACGGGGCATGGCTTTTACAGATCATGCAAGCAACAATATAATCAAGAAGAAGCTTAAGAATTCTGATGGAATTAAAAATTTATTCCTTCATAATTATAATGTCAATATTGAAAACCATTAAGGATGTTATTGTGATAATTAAGGAAAATGGCAAAATTTTATTTGTTATATCACCATTAAAACCAAAAAGACGAATGTACATTTGTGCTTACACAATAATTTATAGAAATTACATGTTTGAAATGTGATAGAATTTTCCGGCTAAAAACAAACTTAAATCATTATTATCTCAATTGTTTTAATGAGTCATTAATTAAAACATAATTTATTTTTGGATGTAGCATAATATAAATTTTAATATTATAATAATCATAATAATTTATAAAACAATTTATAAAATAGTCGTTTCTCTTTTAAAATAATTATCAAAATAAATTAAAAAAAAATTTTCATTCATAAAAATTTGAGCTGTTTTGCAGCATTTTAATGAAAATGATATTTTAATGATATTTTTAAATATCAGAATAATTTTATTTTGAAAGAAATTTATATTATTTTTAAAAGTATATAAATGCCGTTTATAAATTTCGTTTGTGAACGAACTTTCAGAAATTTAAAAGCCAACAAAAAATATGAAAAACTATCAGCATATTTTTATTATTATGCCGAATATATTAAATAATTATTGTAATTGAAAGAAAAAGCATCTTAAAATTAATATTTTCTAGATTTTTTTTTCTCCATTTATGAATTAATAATGTACGTCTTTTGTGTTGCTTAAAAGCATACTTTCAAAACTCATGAGCCATACAAAACAAATTATATAGTTAGTAGCATAATTTAAGGCTTTAAGAGAAATATTAAAAAAAAAAAAAAGAAATGAAAACTTTTATTTATTGTAATGATCATTTATTAATCATTTATTAAAAGTATATGAATTATATGATTCTTTCAATGTGAATAGATCACGAAATTTTCGTCCACGTAGCATGCGTAAAGTGCGCCGAAGAGCCGTTTTTAAAAATGGTGATTGTAATGTAATACAAAAGAATTTGACACGTCGTCATTTACGATTTTTACAAGATCTATACACCACTTTAGTGGATACACAATGGCGTTGGACTTTATTAGCATTTGCCATGAGTTTTATTATGTCTTGGTTAACATTTGCCGTTTTGTGGTGGCTAATAATGTACACTCATGGTGATTTAGAAGAATTACATTTACCCGATAATCAAGAGGAAAGTGATTGGAAGCCATGTGTTTATGAGATAACTGGCTTCACATCTTGTTTTCTATTTTCGATTGAGACGCAACATACAATCGGTTATGGTTCGAGAGCCACATCTGAAGAATGTCCCGAAGCAATATTTATGATGTGTATTCAATCCATTTATGGTGTAATGTCTTCAGCATTTATGGCTGGCATTGTTTTTGCTAAAATGACACGGGCCAAACAGCGTGCCCAAACATTACTCTTCTCCAAATATGCTGTCATTTGTCAAAGGGATGGTTATTTAACGTTAATGTTTCGTGTTGGTGATATGCGTAAATCGCATATTATTGGTACTTCTGTGAAAGCACAATTAATACGTACACGCTCCACCAAAGAAGGTGAAATAATGGCGCAATATTTGACGGCATTAGATGTGGGCGCCGATGAATGTGGCAGTGATATATTCTTTATATGGCCAATGATTATTGAACATAAAATTAATGAAAATTCACCATTATATAATTTATCGGCCACAGATTTATTACATGACAAATTTGAAATTGTTGTTATTTTAGAGGGTACTGTAGAATCGACTGGTCAATCAGCTCAAGCGCGTTCAAGTTATATAAATAATGAAATTTTATGGGGTCATCGTTTTGATCCAGTCGTCTTTTATAATAAAGATTTACAAGCATATGAAATCGATTATGGACGTTTCAATGAAACCACACAAGTTGATACACCATTGTGTAGTGCACGCGAATTAAGTAATATTTATAAAATGCAAGAAGGTTTTCGTACACCTGAAACTACATTTGCCATGCGCCAATCCATCCGATCCACCCGATCATCCATATTATACTGATTCAAAATAATCAATTCATGTTTCAAAAAATTTTATTGAAGCATATTTTTGTATTTGTCTATTTATTTATTATAATGCCATCTCGATTATTATTATTTAAGAATTGTAAATTAGTAATATTTATAACGATTTTATTGTTATTATTATTGTTGTACACTACATCAGTTACAAATTTACTATTAAAAATGGACTCATCTTTTCTTATACCGTTCAATTTAAAATCATTTATCAAATTGGTTTAAGTCTGTTTATCCATTTGCCTGTACATTAATTATATATTAAATTTTTGTAAATGGGTGTGTTGTGTACACGGTTGAGAATATTTATTTTTATATGATTACTTCCCATATGAAAAGAAATTTCTAATTTTGAATATATTTTGAACAATTTCTTACATTCATCCCATTTCTTTGCATACTCTCTACCCAGTTAACAAACTATTGAAATCATACAAAAATTGCATTTTTTTTACACTTTCTTGACATTTAAAGAATTTTGTTGACATTTTGTTGACATTTTGTATCACATTAAGTACGTAAAGTGATGTAGGATATTTACAAATTATGATTATTGCTGTTATTTGTTGCAAGTGTGTTGTTACTTTTTTTACATAAAATTGTCTAATTAGTTTGTAATTATTAATTATTTTTCGCATCATGTTTACTTGTTTGATAATTTTTTGTTAATTAAAATTTTAAAACACTTCAAATTTTACATTTGTTTTACATTTAGAATATTTTAGTAAACGGTCTATATCATCCGATACAAATTCTTGGAGAAGTTATCGTGTTAGTCCTGACTGGTTATCATCACCAAAACGTAAACGTTTCTACACATGGCAATTATCTGAGGGATAGCGCATGACTTTTAATAATAAACGATCATCAAACGATCATTAAATGATCATTAAATAAGTTTAAGAATTATGATTTACTTTAAAAATCATAAATCTAATGGATGAAAGTTTTTTGTTTCTTCTTACGCAATAGTTGCAAGTGTACGAAATTTTATCAAAATATTTATAATATTTAGCAGTATTAAATTTTTGAATGCATTTAAAAGTTAGTGGGCGTTTTGATGCCTGAAACGTAATTTATTTCTTTTTTAAATTTCATTGAATGTAAAATTTTGGTAGAAGTTTTTAGAAAACTTTTTTTTTATTAATATGATCGATTAAATGAATTGCGTTTAAAAATAACTAATGGGCATTGAATGTTATAGGTGCCAGCTAAAATCAGAATCGATTTTACTGAGCTCTATTTAACTTTAAATCAATTCAAAATTGTAATCGAATCTTTTTGAAGTGTGTCTTACACTTTGTCTTACAAAGAGTAAGACAAGTTTTGTAACATATTTGATATATTTTTTTTGATATTATTAGATCGTATATTTTAAAATGTAAAGCATTTGGATCAAATAATTTGGAATGAATAGATTGCATTTTTTGTATATAATAAAAATTATGATTAGTGATTGTTCAAAGATTTGGCCTTAACCATTAAATATATAAAATTTTTATTTTTCTTTATATAAAAAGCTTTATGTAAAATAAATTTCATGGTAATTTGACAGTTAAGAGCTGTCATTTTATGGCAGATATCTGTAAAGTGAAATCACATAATTTCCGGTTTTTGAGTTGTTTTTTTGTTTGTTTGTTTGTTTTTGCTTTGTTTTTTGCTTCTTGTTTTTTGCTTTTTAGTTAGTTATTCTGGCTTTTGTTATGCTTTTAATGATGGAGTATCACTGTTACTATCTCTATATGAATATACACGCCTTTGTGATAATCATAATTAATGTGTTTGTTTGTATGCGGAGAAATCGCATTTTTTTGGTGGGAATTTGTTTTATTTTTTTTGTTTGTGTTTCTTTTTTTTTTTTTTTAATTTTGGTTGATATATAAGTAAAAATTTTAATATCCTTGTCATAATATATTTTACAATGACTGAAGATATAAGCTTATGTGATTATGATATGAAATAGTATAATGTGATATGAACCTGTTGTAACCTTTAACAAGGTTAATAATTTTTAATATTTCAATCAAGCTCATTATTAAAAATGTGTATTAAAAAATGTTGGCTTTAAAAATTCTGGATCTAATCAGGCATATGCATTTAAATATAAAATATACTGACTTTTTTTCAATTTTGATATTAATGAAAGTCACTACAGAGTTATTATTCGATCATATTTTTCCTTTTCTTTTTTCTAAGAAGTTGCTTTAAAACCAAAAAAAAAAAAAAGGACATTTCTTTATTAAAACTCAATTTACATTCACTATGCATATTTTTTTAATTATCCTGAACTTGTAAATCGATTTAGTAATTTAGATTTACCGGCCAGTTGATTTATCAATCTATCTGTCATTTTGTACAGAAATAATAATTAAGATAAAATGTTTAAATTTTAACATTAACTGGTTTAGTTTAGTTAAAGACGACTGATTTAAATAACTGAACAAATGTTAAGGACAATAATATGGAATTATTATATGGAATTATTTTTTAAAGTTTATTTTTGTTTTAAAAAAGTCTGACTTTTACAAGGCTTATAAATTTTAAAATTTTATGCCTTTCATTTGATCATGGTACATCACTTAATGATATTTTTATAACAATTTAGAATACTCGTTATAAATTGTTGTTGCTATTGTTATTGTAGAAGTAATTAAAGAAAGAATTTTAATTTGATTTTAAGCCTTAGTTTTAGAGGCTTCGATAATACATGTGATATTTTAATGAATTATGATTTCCAGTACAATTTGTCGAGCTAATTAAATATTTTGATAGACACATTACAAAATCATAAATTATCAATTGTGACAAGAAAATTTATTATATTTATAAATATAAAATTTGTGAAAAATTTTTTAACAAATGAACAAATGTTACAAAAACAATTGTCAGGCTAATGAACTTTTTTATATATAAAGGCTCGAGTTTTATATCTATAAAGAGAATTTTTTTTGTTCAAGGGGCTCTCTTTTTCCGTCACTGTCCATTTTGTTCAAGTTATTTAATTATCACTTGAACTTTTTGATTTAAATGAAATGAAAAACAATCATCGGCAACATACATTGACAACAATTTGCAATACAAAAAATGAAAAAGAAAAAAATATCACAAAAAAAAAAACGCAGAAAAAAATGTAAAACAAAAAAAGAAGAATGAGAAAAAAATGAAATCAAATGGCAAGACAGAAATCGCCGGAAAACCGGTACAATTTAACACAATACGTTTAAATCTATTTAAATTGTAGTGATTTTTTGTGACAGTGGTGATGACGGTTGTAGTTGGAATTGTTGTTGTAGTTGTTGCTATATTAATATTGGTAAAAAATTATTATAAATTATAAATTTGTTATTATTATTATTATTATTATTATTATTATTATTATTATTATTATTATTATTGTTGTTATTGTTGTTATATAGATAATTATACTGTAATTGATGCTTATTTAATTTTAATTTTAGGGTTTATGCATCCGAAAAGCTTAAAAGAAAAAAAACAAAAGAAACTTAAATATTATGTTGCTGCAATATTCAACACGATTTGTAGACATTTGTATTAGCATTTATTATTGTTGTTGTTATTACTATTATTATTCTGATTTGATATTGTTGTTACTTATTGAAATATACCATGGTAATTATATGTAAGAATAACAACAACAACAATAACAACAGCAGCAACAGCAACAATGAAAATAACATTAAGAGTAACAGCAAAAGTAGCAGCAATATAAATGTAAACAACAGCACAAAATAGCCATCACAAACAACCAGTTACCGGTAACGAGCGAGACAAGGTTGCTTATGATTTTTCGTTTTTTTTTAATGTTTTTGTTTTTGTCTGAAAAGTGCAAGTGTTTGATATAGCTGTGTTGTTGTTGTTGTTGTTGTTGTTTTTTTGTAAGAATTACGCTTTGGTTTCGGTTATCTGTCATTTTGTTGGTTGTTTTTCATTTTGGATTTTTTTATTTTTTAATGTTTTTCAATTTTTTTTCTTTTTTTTTGGTTTTATTTAAATTTCTTTTTTCTATGTTTTTTTTCTTTTTTTTTTTGAAATCTTATTGTTAATTTAATTTTTTTTCTTGTCTTATTATTATTATTATTGGTTTTGGTTATTATTGTTGTTGATGGTTGTTGGTGGTAGTGTGTAGAGTAGTATTATTATTATTATGATTATTATTATCAAAAATTGTTGCTAGTAGAGTTTGAGTGGTAGTTGCTGGTGGTGGCAATGATAATGATGCTGATTGCTGGTGGCTGCTGGTTGCTGGCTGCTGGCTGCTAGCTGATTGCTGTTACCTTTATCATTTATATTGTTATTGTTATTGTTATTATTTTAAAATGTGTTCTTATTGTTGTTGTTGTTGTTGTTGTTGTTGTTGTTGTTGTTGTTTTTGCTGTTGCCGTTGTCGTTGACTTGTTATTGATTTGTTATTGTTATTGTTGTTGTTGTTTTTGTTTGATTTCGATTTCGATTTTGTTTTTTTTTTACATTGTAATTTTTATGTTGTTTTTAGTATTATTATTGCTGTTGTTACTTCTTATGAAAAATGGAATGAAAACAAGGTTAAGTTACACATATTGCAGGCATATAAATTCATGTAAAAAATATTATATACATACACACATATATACACGTACACCTATACACATACACATACACATACATACCTATATATATATATATATAAATAAATAGAAATTTTTATACACACCCATACTTATATACAACAAACTATAAAATATAATATGCCATTATGCAATTATTCATGGTGTTGCCATAATAATATGGACATTTCTTATTTCTTCTTCTTATTGAGCATTGTTGCTAATATTGTTGGTTTTTTATGTACGGTATAAATTTTTGGATTTTTTTTTTTATTTATATGCCTTTTAATGATAAGATACAGATATATAAATATTAATATAAATAAAGTGCAATAGCAAACAGCAATAATTTATAATGTTGAAAATTTTAATGAAAATGAAAAGCAAGAAAAAGAAAAATGAAAAAAAGAAACTCATAAAAAGACTTATCAATCAAATTTTACAACTTGAAATTTTTATAAACAACAAGTTAATCAGGACAGAAGGAGCGTTCAATTGTATCTCAAGCTTATGAATCTAGTCATTATGTTTGATTGCTTTAGTCACTTGTTATTTTTGCTTATTTTTGTAATAATTTTTGATAATAATGTTTCTTAAAGAATTATATCATTTGTTTAATGAATAATTTTTCAAAAAGCAAAAAGGAAATTCATAATTTTTATGCCAAAATCTTGCAACACTAGTACGAGTTAAGCGTAGACATCAAGCTCCATTTTAATTGAAGACTGTTGTTGGTGTAGAAAAATTTTGATAAGATTTATGGTGAATGTTTATGTGAAATTCTGGAATGGAAAATTCTATATTGAAAATAATAATCTTTCACATTTTTAACCGTTTTGTTTAGCTTTTGTGCCATCTCAATAAATTTGCCTAAAAATTAGCATTTTTTGTTTTCTTTTTTTTTTGAATTTGATGTGTTTTTATGTTTATTCCACAAGGTCAGGGTTATTACAGTTTAATGAAATCAACAAGAAACAAATAAGAATGTTATAGTTAAACGTGGCCGACTCTTAAACACCCTACAAAATATTGCTTATGGGAATTAAAAAGTCAACAAAGTGAAAAATTGTTGCATGTAAATTCAAAAAAAATTTAGAAATCATAATTTTGCTCTTTTTTTTTTTATAAAGAAGGCTTCAAATGTGCAGAGCTCTTAAAAATGGTGGGTTTTAACAATGTTTTTTATGGGGTTATAGGGTCTTTGGATCAATGCCTACTTAAATGCTAAATTTCATTTAAATATCTCAAACATTGCAACCTGTAGCTTGATAAGAGACAGACAGACGGACAAACTGACAGGCGAACAGTGTTACATCAATTCAAAAGATAATTCTGAGCTGATGGATCCAATAAAAAGTGGTTTTATTGCATCTCCTTTTGGATATTACAAACTGCATTGCACTACAAATGGTTATTTTATAGAGAAAATGAAGAAGAAAAACAAGAAAAGTGTAATATAAGAATTAAATTGACACAATAATCCAGTTTAAGCATCAAGACCTGATATGTAAGAATAAAAATATCTATAAAAAAATAAACAATGGGGAATATACCGATTATATTTTTTTTTGGGCACCATAATCATAAGTGACATATAGAAAGCAACTTTTTTTTTGTTATAATGCATGAGGTCACAATAATATGAAAAAGAAAAAAAAAATAAATGGAATTGTCTTGTGATTATAATGACACAGCATGTTAATATTTTTGACGTGTAGTAGGTTCCTGTAAAATGTTGTTGTACTTGTTCATGATGCTTTCTATTACCCATATATTTCTATAAAAATAATACCAAAATTGATTTAAGAATTTAAAACAAAAATGTGGAAAATGTTGAAATTTCATCTCAATAAAGTTGAAATTTTTTTTCCATAAAGTATTTAAAAAATAATTCCTTAAAGATAATTTAGAGCGTACAATTTCCAATCTCTTGACAATGCTTCAATTTATGTTGTTATTATTTCTAAGGCGGTCTAGCAATATATTTTAGCCAAAGACTTTTAACAACTTTCGTAATTGGCAGATTGTTCATCATGGCCATATGAACAACCAAAGGACAGACGGATAGAACTAGCTATATTTATATAGAATTTGAAACAGATTAATGTAGCATATATTTTATGGGATGTTTTTTCTAGCTTTTTTGTATTTGGCTAACTTTTTTTCCCAGAATATATTACACAATTTTGAACTTGTTGCCCTGCTTGTTCTTTTGCATAAGAACAAGACGGACATTGAGATAGTTAATTAAAGGCATAAATAAGCCAATAAAAGTACGTGGTCTAAATTAAATCACCAATTGAATAAACATTCAATTTACGGAAGTTTTGGACTAGTGTAAAGTATGAAGGTCCTTAATCAATCGGAATGATAAATATGAATATAGTTTGGCATTTTGAAATGGCGCATTCTACGCTAAGCGTAAGAAAAATTTTTAATATCGTAGAGTTAATATTTTAATAAAATTTTTAAATGTCTCATTTTGAATAGGCCTTTGTTTTATTTCAAAATATTTATTCAAATGCTCAAAAAACATTTGATAACTTAATTTGAGCAGTAAATTGATTATTTTAATTATTTTATTATTATTTTTTTAATTTTATTATTTTTATTTTTTATTTTGTTTTTTATTTCACGTCTTCTCATTTTAGCTTCTTACACAGCAATTTTTTGTTGTCTTCTTGTATAAAATTGTACAATAATTTTTTTATAACATTTGAAGAAAAATAAAAGAAAGAGAAAAACTAAATATAAAGAATTAATGAAAGAAAATGAAAGAAAACATAAAAAAATTGCACTAAAAAAAAAATCAACAGAAAAGTTCATTATGGGGTTTCTTACGTGTTCCCAGACCAGAACGGCTTTTCTAGGCCATATGTGTTAAAAACAATTCACTATAAAATTAAAGTGTCGGCATTCAAAAATAAAAATATCAAGAATAAAAAAAAAAAGGAAAAAGAAAACAAAAAATTGACTTAAATGACAAACAGTTGACAGTTTAACGATGATAAGCGCTACTGTGACATTTAAATAATAACAGTAACAGTAACAGTAACAGTAACAGTAACAGTAACAGTAACAGTAACAATAACGATAACAGCAATAATAACAACAACACTAACAACAGCAATAACAATTGAAAAATACATAAATTACAACATTAAAATGCAGTACAACAATTTCGTGTATTAAATGTTGTCGGTCAATTTTTCGTTTTGTTTTTCAGTCTTTTCTTTTATTTTTTAAATATATATATATTTATATATTTTATTCTATGTAATTGTATATGTTGCCCATTTGTTAATGGATGATTTTTAATTTTGGTTTTTTGTTTTTTTGTTATAAACAAATGCATGCCATGATTTTGCAAAAAAAAAATAAGGAAATTTTATTTTTATAACTTTTTATTTCATGTTTACTTGTAGCATCCTATTTCTTTTTTCTCTCTACGCCTGTTTTCAATTTCATTTTACTTGAGATATAAATCTATATTTTTATTATTTTTTTGGTAATCAAATACGACAAAATAAGAATTAACAAAGAATAATCATAACAAAAAAAGTATAATAAATAAAACAATAAGAAAAAGAAGAAAAAGAAGAAAAAGAAGAAGAAGAAGAAAGAAAGATGAAGAAAAAATAAAGCAGAAGATGATATAAAAATAGAAGGAGCTGTTGAAGTAGAAGTAGTACTATAAAAAAATAAAAAACAGCTTCTGGCAGTCAGGTGTTATTTTGTTTAGCCTGGCAGCGTTAAATGTTGATGTTGTTGGTTGTTAGTTGATTGGTTTCATTATCATTGATTGTTTTAGTTTGCTTTGGTTTTATTAATATTAAATTGATTCAAGCAACTACTGTAAAAAGCCATGAGGTAACAAATAAACTACAAATGAGAAAGGAGTAAAGAAAAATGAAGAACCAAAAAAAAAGTTGAAAAAAAAAAAACGAAAAATGTAAAACTTAAAATTATTCTTTTTAAATAATTTTATAAAATTCTTTTTTGTGAACTTTTATTCTCCATTTTCTTTTTTTACTTAGACGCAGCAAACATAAATTTATATTTTTTATATAAATACGCATAAATATACAAACATTTATAAATAAAAAATATATTTTTTTCAAGTACTAAAAATGTTAAAAATTTTTCAACTATAAATCATAAAATCGAAGGTCTGTTATTGTTGCCATTTATTGGACAATTTTTATAACCTACATTATTTGAGTGATATTAAAAAATTGTATGAATTCATGTAACTACAACATAGTGATAAAATTTTAAGAAAGACTTGAAAGACTTTTTTGGCTTTTATTTAATTATTTAAAAAATTTTTTACAGTTGATTTTTGAGATATTTAAGTATCAAACTTTTTCTATTCATAATAGTAAAAAGTAAACAAAGAAAAACTACTTTTGTTACTTTTTTCATTTTTCCGATTTAAAATTTATTTGAAAAATTTGTACTTTTTCATATTTAATTTTAAAGATAATAATAATAACTTCAAAGAAAAAAAAATTATCAAAAAAAAGGGGGTACGAATTGAACAATGACAATGGGTGGAGATCGACTGTTAAATAGTCTACTTTCTCTCTTGTGAAAGTCAAAAACTGTAATTTTTTATAGGAGTGAAAGTTCATAAAATGCATCGATCTGGAGCAATTTTGATAAATGTATGATAAAATACAAGACAGAGAAAATTTTCTTTAAAATATATTCCAAAATGTCTCTGTAACAACTTTTTTTCATAAAAGGTTTTATATGAGAAGTGGCCTTAAAAGTTAAACTTATCTAAATCAGCTTCAATTTCCTTCAAAATGTCTTAACAATTAAATTTTTTTCCATATAAGAAATTTTCTCTAAGAAAGGCGTTATCATATGGGGCATGGTCAAAAAAAAAAGTACTTGGCTCGTTTAAGCAAAAAACAGCCGCTCACTTTACTCAAATTACTTTAAAAATTGCGAGTTGTACCTTGATAGTAAAATGACATGGACAGACAGCTTATCTTAAATTAAGCAATGATTCGAAGTTGCTTGGTATAATAATTCCTTAAGTGTTTTGCAAATATATGCACAAATTTATTATACCTTGCATATTTGTAGGGGTGTAAGGTACAAAATATTTTGTATAGATATGCATATAAAGAAAAGAAAAGTGTTTTTATTAATATTATTGGACATTAAATACAATGATTCTCAATTTACCACCCTCGTATGCTGCCCTGCCAGCCAAAAATTCAAGCCAATTATGCTTCAGTTGATTATACGCACGAAATGTTAATTTACCATTACAAATAAATGAGATAATCAATACGTACGACATACAAGTCAAAACATGACATAATAGAGACATTAAATATGAAACAATAAATTGGTAATAATTGGTAATATTAATAATAACAGCAACAACAGTATTTCAATATCACCAACAATAACAAAACTTAAATGAGAAGTAACCAAAAATTAATAATAATAATAAGTAAAATCAACCAAATAATCGACAAACAAAAAACAAAAAAAAAAAAAAGGAAAAAACAAAGAAAGAATAAAAGAAAACAGTCGCCGAATTTATTCCATTCATTATCAGTAATAATAATGATGATAAAGATAATAATAATGATTAAGTTGATGTAATTATTGTGTAGTTTCATTATTCTTCTTATTATGAAATTTGTTTCCTTTGCTTCTTCTTTATGTTAATTGGTGTTGTTTTAGTTTATTTGTTATTGCTATTATTCAGAATTACTAAAAAAATAATGATCAGTTCAGAATTTCAAGCATCTGGCCTTGTCATAAATTTTTATCAAATATAAGCAGTATTCCGATGTTTGTTGCTCTTAAAAGGGCCAAGACTTCCCTAATAGTTTCCTAAAACTTCTTCAATAACTAAAATTTATCTTTTTGGGTGCCTGGTAATGAGCGATATTTGATGCTACGTATAAGTATTGAGAAAAAAATTTATCTAATTAGATCCATTAATTAAGAGTCCATATTTTTTTGGTTAATAAGGTAAATGTTAATTGCCTTTTTGCATTTTTCTTGCATTTTGCTAATAACTTCTAAATTACTGGGGCAAAAGTGCTACAAGCTCAGTCGAGTCCACTCATTTATGCCATTTTGGTTCAAAATTTTGTAGGAGTTAAATTTAACTAACTTAAAGCTTCTTCTTATCTTCTGATTTTATTTTTTCTGAGACTTTTTCGAAAATTTCTGCAGTAGTAAAGGAAATTTTTCTTTTTTCAACTGGTTTCTATTTTCCTTATTGTTTTTCATTTTTTTTTACTTTTTGTTTCGATAATAAAGCGATGACACCATTAAAATAATTATCCATTTCACATTGGCATGTTACTTACGTACACACCTATAAAATGGCCATTACATTGAATACAATTGGATTGAGCAACACAATCATTGCCAGCATCATCATCATCATCATCATCATTATCATCATTGAGCCATTGTAAATGCATCACCAAGCAGGCAATTGCCAGAGCAGCCTGTGTTCATGTGTCCAAGTTTTATAAAATGAAACATATACACATACACACAAACACACAAACACACAAACACACACACACACACACACACAGCCTCATATGTGTGGACTAATAGGTTATTATGAATAACAGGTACCGCTTGCATTAAAAATATTACAAAAAGAAAAAACTATAAAAGAAACATAAAATAAAATGAAAAGAAAAATAAGATAAAAGTTACGACAATAATAACAACAAAAAAGAAATACTTGAGAGAAAAGTCTAAAAAGAAATTTTTACCAAATATTTAAATATATACATTTGTATGCACAAATTTGTTTGATTATTAACCAACTTAAAAACAACAGTATAATTCTTTTCATTGTTTTCCTTTTTTTTAGACAATTTTTTGTTTTGTTTTTGTTTTTTGCTTTTTGCTTTTTATTGTTTGGCTTCTTCGATCATGGATACGGATATTTTCCACTAAAATTAAGGCAGTTAATTTTAATGATCAAAAAAACGCGAACAAGACGCTGTAAAAAAGTTACAAGCAAAAAAAAAAGAAGAAGAAGAAGAAAATTCTTTTATTTGGCTTAAGTTCAATATTTAAATATCCACCGTTTACTTACTTGAACACTTATTTAATACAAATAAAGGGCATGGCTTAATATTCTCAAGACAATGCAAAGGGAAGAAAGTAGTGAAGAGAAGAAAGTTCAAGGATGGATCAGAGAATTATCAAGACCCCAAAAAATGTATATAGAGATTATTAAAGAAATTGATGGTAGAGAGAAATGTACTCTTGAAAATGTTTTACATCTTTCTTTTATGTATGTAGAAAGTTTTCATGAAGGCCGTGTCCTTTGAACGATTTCTGTCATGTTCAATCAGCTTTTTCGAATGGATAGATTTACAGTAGGCTCAATTGGTTAATTAAAAAAACAAATTAAGATTAAGTTTAAGATTTTATAGATCATATTACAACTTTTTATATTATAAATGTAGAAAATTTCAATTAAAGGGCGTGTCTTTTAGATAATTTCTCTTATTTTAAAGAATTTCAAATATTTTCCTTAGATTTGAAATTTCTATGTAAATTTTTAGGTACAAGAAAGTGTTTATAATATCTGGACAGACAGACATTATATAAAATGGATAGACAGATTAATTTAGTTTCTGATCATATAGAATTTTATGCTTTCAAGGGTTTTTAAGACTCCATTTCAGCCACAGGACAAATATTTCAACAAGATAAATTTCCAACAGCTGATTTGGTGGGTTTAAACATCAAAATGAAAATGAAACTCGTTAAAATATATATAAACATATACATATTTATATTTATATATATATATATATATATATATATATATGTATGTATATATGTATATGTATATATATATATATATATGTATTTAAATGTGTGCAGTCATGTGTGGCATAAAGTAAGTGCAGCAACTTTACTTTCAACTTTGTGCGAATATAATTTACGATGTGTTCGTTCGTTGCCCATCACTGTAAACACACGCACACACACACACACACACACATACACATACACATCTTTATGTACATATGTTTATATTAATGTTTGAAGTGTATGAGTGGAGTGTGCAATGCTAAAATGAAGATATCCATTTATTTTATACATATGAAATTTTTAGTTTCTTCATATCTATACATTTTCGCCCTTTCCCCCCCTTACCCCCCCCCCCCCCCCCCCCCACCACCACCCTTAACCACAAACATTTGTTAGGTACATTTTTAAAGGTACTAGCAAAAATGAAGCAAAAGCCATAAGAAAAAAAAGCAAAGTACATTAAGAATAGTAAGAAGATGAAGGGCAGTGCACAGTACTCTTCAGAAAATTGATTAATTATGGTGTGTATGGTTGCAACCCTGTTATGGCTGCCTGACTATTTAACCACTTGACCGCTTGATTGCTTGACTACATTGCTTAAGTAAACTTACCCTTCTAACTGCCAGTTTTGCATGGTTTATTATATACGAAAATCACCTACATTATTAACTCCGGAACTTGTTATATTTGATAATTTCTTTTTTGCTTTTTTTTAAATTGTTTTTAATCCTTTTTTTTGTAAAAAATCATTATTTTCGCTTTTGCTGCTTTTTGCTGTTTGATTTTTTTTTTGCACTATTTTTTGGTTACTTTGATTATCTGTTTAATTGTCAAACACTAAAACATTTATCTTTAAATGTTGTTTTTAAAATAATCTCCATTTAAATCTTCCTGTTTTATGCTTACTCTCTTGCAACTTTTGGCTTTATCCTTATCATCAAAGGATTGTTATTAAGTATTAATATTTATATTAGATCATATTTGACAATTTCGATTTTTATTATAACACTTGAATACTTGACAAAAATATGTAATTTTATCAAGGCAAGATCTCAAAGAAATTTCATTTATAATTTACCATTGAAATTAAATGTTCCAAAAAAAAAAGAAAAAAAAAAGGCGAAAGAAAAAAGAGAATGGTTCTAATTAATACTTCTTAAAAAGTCTATATAAATTTATATCAAATTTATGATCCTGCTGATCTAAGAATTATTTATTGAACATTAAGTGTTGGGGTCCTGAAGAGACCTCAATTGTTGTATCACTTGTATTAATCGCCAAATATTCATATAAAGTTTTAATACGTGAGGACTCACTTGAAAAGTTTAATTCTTCTCTTCATGTTGGTTTCTGCTCCATTCCATTCCATTCCCGTTGTATTTTTATTATATTCCATTTCATTTCATTTCATTTCATTTTATTCCAATTTGATTCCATTACCTTGCTATTCCTATCTTACCCTTAGCCTATTCTCTTGCTATTAAATTCCTTTTCATTCCATTTAATTCCCATCAATTTTTATTCCATTACATTAAACTGTATTTAATTTTATTTTTGCTCAATTCTACTCCAATTTTCTTTTTATTTTATTCCATCCCATTTACTACTATTTTTCTCCACCATTCTAAATCTATTATTACTCTATTTCTTTTTTTTTCCTATTCCACTCTAATTCTGTTTTTTTTTTTTTTTGGATTGGAAATAATCGACTATACTGTGGTCTATATTCAATTACGTTGGAGGGAAAGTTGACCAATTATTGTATTTGTAATTTTTGTATAATATCATTCCGATTCAAATCAATTTTATGTTATAAAATTTATATGTAAATTTTTTTTTCGGTTTGTGTTAAATGCTGTAGCAGTTGCCAATCTGCCAACAACATCAGTCATCATATATTGGCCTACAATTGATTTAAGTTAACCATAAATATTTCTTTATAGTTAATTTCCTTATAGTTTTTGTGCATATTAAATCATTTTATTATTGTTGTTGTTATATGTTGGATATTGTTGTTGCTACAAAAAGTGGTCCCTTAATACATTCGGTAATATGCCCGCAGGTTAATTTATGGCTTTCAATGCATTGTCTCTTTGGATACAAAGATACAACCTTACTATTAAAAATATTTTGCCGCTGCTATTGTGAGTATTCTTTTTCTTATTGTTATTGTTGTTGTTGTTATTGTTAGGGTTGTTTTAAAGCCGCAACGAATTGCATTACCATAATGTATATATATATATATATATATATATATATATATATATATATATATATATATATATATATATATATATATATATAATATATATGTATGCATGTAAAATTAAACATCAATATTAATAAGAAGCACATAAGTTAAATTTATCTTGACAATTTACTGCTTCATGTTACCGGCGATATGTTGTACAAAAAAATTATAAAATAAAATTGTTCTTATTATTATTATTA
This sequence comes from Melophagus ovinus, assembly GCA_023089585.1. Lineage (NCBI taxonomy): Eukaryota > Metazoa > Arthropoda > Insecta > Diptera > Hippoboscidae > Melophagus > Melophagus ovinus. Next base: position 8,300,215 of record JAKKIB010000177.1, read on the forward strand.
TTATTATTATTATTGTTATTGTTGCTATTATTGCTGTTGTTATTGTTATGATTTTTTGTTTACGTTGTTGCTGTTTATAGTAATTAAAATTGCGTTTCATTTTCTCCAATTTTTTGTTTTTTATTCGGCCCTTTCTCTTTCTATCTTCATCTCATGAACAATTTTTATATGCCTTTCTTTTGTTACATTTTGTACTCACCTTTGGGCAATAAAAATATTTTTATTAAATATACGTATAAAACATTTTTTTTGCTTAACTGGCCACAATTTTGTTTAGCTTGATCATCTGTTTATTTGTTGTTTTTCTTTTACTGTTGATGTAGTTAAATTTTTTCTTTTTTATTATTTAACTTTTAAAGACAGCATTAATAAATTCGATAATGTTCAAGAAATTTGTTTATTTTTTTTTGTTTCTTTTTTCAGTATTTTTTTTTTATTTTTATTTTTATTTTTTTTTTGGTACAAAGTTCAAGTGAAATTTTTTAATAATAATAATGATAACAAATTAGAGGTTAATGGGAAGTGATTTGTCATCAATTAAAATAATAACTTATTTAAATTATGTAATCTTAATTATTAAATGATATAATTAAGTAAGTTATTCATAAGATCGTATCCTTTACATTATCGTGGCAGGAAAATTGAATGGTAATTGAACGTAATGGAAAGTGTGTTCAGTTAAAACGATATCTTGGGACCAGTCCTTTGATCGACTTTTAATACTAACTATTACTTGGGGGCAACTGGTCCCGAGAAGCACCTGCTCAACTGGGAGTGGCTCATGGGGTGGTCGTTGGTGATGCCGGCCATTAGGGTTCAGATCCAAAAATTTAATTTGGTACCAGTACCAGGGATCCCCAGTTATAATATGCCCATTGTGATGTTGAAGTAGGCTTCGTGGAAGCTGTGGTGCCCACATCGAGGGCGTTGCTCGTTCAAACATATATATGCTTGTCAGGGTGCCATTTCCCGAATAAAATGGGTACCTGGGTAGTCTTGTCGGGTTAATTTAGGCTAAGCCTAGGAGTAATAATAACTCTCCGAATCTATATACCAAAAATTAAGCCATGTATGTAAGGTGCAATGCAGGCTTTAAATTGGAAGCTAGTCGTGATGGTAGCATGCACCCTGCGTGACATGACTATCAACGCTAGCGCTCATTATGTACGTTATCGTAGCATGCATTTGAGCCTTCACGGCAGGTATGCATGTAAAACACTTAATGCACTAACTGTTACTTAAAAACTTAAGCAGTTCTTTTAAGTTCTTTTAAGCGTTTAGAAATGGACGTAGTTGGATTATATTAAGCTGATCAAATGCATAGATCCTCGTACGGTCTGTCTTACAGACCCCTAGATTTTATAACACAAAGCCGAGGCTTTTTTGATTAAAAAAAAAACCCATATATAGAGGAATGGACGTAGTAAGATGATCAAGTGTAGGGTCTACATTCTTAATTAAAGATCTTAAAATGTTTATTTAAAGGTCTCTTACATTTTTCTTTGGGTATTGTAAACATTTTGCCATAAGTGAGCATGTTTCCAACTGCCGAAAGAATTAAGGTTTAAAAAACCTAAATTTAACATTTATATGGGAATTTATAGTTGTATCTATCTATGTATTTAAAATTTTATTAATTTATTTATAAACTTATAAATTGAAACGGCTTCTTGTGTTTTTCTATTTATTTCAAGTTTGATTTAAAAATTTTTTTTGCAATTCAAAGTTATTGAACAGCATTAAGAATAAACCAGAATAGAATAAACAACAACAATAAATAACGATATTAAGAAGGCCTTAACAATTGATCAAGAGTTCTTTGACTTATAACCTCACTCAAATCAATGAAAAAAAAGCATATGATAAATAAATTATATACAACCAAATATATTTGTGGTAAATTATTAATAATATATATATATATATATATATATATATATATATATATATATATATCAAATTAAAAACATAAAGGTCAATAAATCCTTTAATTTGAGACATAATGTAGCAAGATATTTTCATATATAATTTTTAATAAGATAATACGGCAATTATATACTAAATCTGATACTGAAATAATTGTCTACGATCTGAACGCCTGTCTGTGTTAAAAATAAGCTTCTATTGCAAGAGATGTTTCAAAAAGATAAAGACCTGCTTTGTAGAAATTATTGTAAGCCTCTTTCCCATTTACCGCAATTTTATAATCTCGGGCTTGGTGGCCCCTTTTTGGCTAACTTTAAATATCTCTTTTAGAAGAAGAAAAATACGATTTAAGTAAGAATCGTAAAGAGATCATATTGATTTATAAGTAGTAAAAGAAACTAATGAAAATCTGTATTAACAAAACTCATTGACCGATATGTTATGCCATATTAATATTAATAAAATACATTGAATTTTTTATATGCTTTTTTTTGCATTTTAGGGGAAGTTCAATTCAATTTATACTGATTTTTATAACAAATGTATTTTTATTTTCTTTATCATTATTATTTATTATTTCAATTTAATTTTATACATACACACACATACATTATAAATAATGTTAACCGTAACTCACATTTATTTGTTTTGGTTAAATAATATGGAGTATTTCAAAGTTTTAGAGTGGTTTCAAATTTTGCGGTTGAATTTTTTTCTTTTTGGGCTTTTTTGGATTTTTTCTTTTACATATTATATGCCAACATCTTAAAATTTTGTATGTATGTAATTTGTTGTATTACTATTGTTGTATTATTATATCTGCCACTTTAATCTTTAGAAGTTTGCTTATTACAATTTGCCATAACATTTTGTAACATTCAAAAGAAAGTCTTAGGTTAGAGATCTTGTTGGCATCAAAAATTCTAAAGCTAATTAAATGTAACAATTTAGAGGTTTTTACAGTCCGTGTGTACTTTGCTCGAACTTGAGATATTATAATGAAATTGAAAGTGCTTGCATATAAAAATCTCTAAAAAAAAAATTATCAAATGGACCGCAAAAGATTCTTTCATTAATGCATATCAGATTTTATAAGCAAAAAATCCGATTTTTTTAATATGATCGCATTAATTTATGTTTGATTAAAAATTTTTATCTAAACTCACCTAAATCGGTAATTTAAAGCTTTAATAAAATGCAAAGATATTTAAATTGTAGTATCAACCATTTTAAAATCATTTTTTTTTATACATTTTGTGATTTTGAAGCATTTTATTTTAAATTTCATATGCTGAGTGTTTTTTTTTTTTTTTGGAGGAATAATAATTGTTATGGCGGTCGTGATCGCATATCTAACACGCCTCAAATGTTTAGAGTACTTGATCAAGAAACAAATAAAGTAGGAAAAAAAAAGAAAATCTATGAATATTGATATTTAACTTTTTCATTCTTTTTTATTCATATTTTAATTTGATTTTCCGCTTTTTTCTGTTTTCTTCATTTTCCATTAGATTTATAAAAATACTTACAATATGGATATTACAAGTTTGTATAGTTGTTTGTAACATTCAAAATGAGTTAAACTGTTTGTCTGTCTGTCTGTATGTCCATACGTTCAATCGCCAATACATTTAAATGAAACATCAATATGACAGTTCATTTGCTTAATTATTAATTAATTCGTCTAATTGCCCGTCCGTATGTTGTTTCATTCATGTAGAATTTTTTTAGCCAAATTATAAGTTACAATTTTGTGAATACTTCGTTAAAAAAAAAATCTGTTACACTACTTGAACGTTTTGATTCACAGACGAATCTTATTGAAAATGATTCAAGAGTGTTAATTATTTGGATTTATTTTCTTTCAATTTGAATTTGCTATTTAAATCATGCCCAATAAATCTATCAAATTTGAAGCAAATCAATTCAATTTTTGAACGCTTTGCCATACAATAAATTTTTCAAATAGCGCAACATTTAAAATTTTTGTTTGTTTCAAAATTTTATTTGTTTCAAAAGTCCAATGTAATTTCTTGATTTTATTGAGAAAAAAGCAGTGTTAAAGTAAACAGTGTAGAGCACTTAAAATTCAACTTTGATTGTTACTTTTGCTGGTTATTATCCTCTTAATGTTATGTTATGTTTAAATTTTATTCAATATTTGTGTGTTTGGCTATTTGTATGCATACTTATGTAAATTATTTATGACTCTAACATGACTTAGACGACAATAATAATAATAATAATAACAACAACAACAGCAATAATAATAATCAACTAATGTTATTATTTTAATCAGAAAATTTAATACAAGATCTTAGTAATCCTTTGTAGTTGTCTTTGATGTTGCTATTATTGTTAATGTTGTTGTTGCTATTATTATTATTATTGCTATTATTGTAATGGCAGTGATTTGGTACTATTTGTATTATGTTAGTTATTAAAGTAGTTAAATGTCTATACCACGAAATTATGAAAATTAATTTTTGAGTTTTTCAGTTTGTTTTTTTTTTTTTTGGTTTTTTTTTGTTTACGTTCAATCATAAAGACAAAAAAAAAATACAGAAAAAAAATGAATAATAAATTTGTTAATGGAATATTTTGGAAAAAATGTGCAAATTATTTGCTAATATATTTTTCAAATATATTTATTAATACATTTTATTTATTTATTATACAAAATTTATATGCAAACATATTTATATGATAATTATTAACTAAAATATTTATAAATTATTGTTATTGTTGTATAAAAGATTTGCATACAGTTAACACTCTTTTTTTATATTTAAAATTTGGAAAATATTTTTAAAAAAAAACTGAAGCAAGGCAACGTGTGCTTAAGTCAGTCAACTTAGACACAAGAGCCAATCGATGCTTTTTGGTTATGACGAATTAATGTAACATAAAGTACAAAAATTAAAAAAGGATGCTTTGAATTTTGAAAACGATTAATTCTGGAATTTGGAACTTGTGGAGAAACTTTTATTTTATTTCACCGGATTAGCGAGCATTTAATAAAAAATTCAAACTAAGGTAAAGTTGAAATTTGCAAGCCTTTAAGTTTTATGGAAACTTGGACGATTTTCCTTGATAATGTTACGAATCCTATAATAAAATTAGTATATCTACAATCTCTAATATATTTTATTATGCTAAACTTTTTTCTTTTCATTTATGTTATATTAAAATATATCAATATAACGCCAATTAAATAGAGTTATAAAAAACTTTGATTGGAAAATTATCATGAATAAATTTAAAATGTTATTCCATTCCAAAAAAAAAAAAAGAAGGGAAAAACTAATTGAAATGCCATCAAAGTACAAAAGTAATATAAAATGATTTCATTTGAAATATATTGCTAATTAGTAATTTTTTATTTACTACTTAAACAGATTCTTAGACGATATGAAAAATAAATTTATATAAAATAATTTCATTAATTACAAATGAATTTTTTACTTTAAAAAGTATGCCAAATATAAATTAAATAAAAAATTTTATAAATTAATTAATTAATTAAATGATTTTATTATAAATTAACCAAAACAATATACAAGGGAAATATTAATTATATATATATATATATATATATATATATATATATATATATATTTGATTGTATATAAAATGCTCCCATTTTTGAAAATTGAATTTTCTACAATTCTGCAATGTTGTTGAAAAGTTGCTATGAAAATTTAAAAATTATAAAAAAAATTAGAAAAAAAAACAAAGAGAACAATTTTCGTATAGTTTTTTGTTTTCATTAACAGTTAATCTTTATTAATGTCTAAGTGTTATTGCTTTTAGTATTATTAATATTAGTATGTTGCTGTCGTTGCAGAGGTTGCTACAATCAATTTATTGTTATTACTCACCACTTCGTTTTTCATTTTGAAATTCTCATGGAAAGTGCCTTTTTTGTTTTCTTTTTTTTTTTGTAAATTGTATATTGATCTCCCTATTAATGTGGTGGTGTTATATGTAGCATATATATATATATATATATATATATATATATATATATATATATATATATATATATATATATATAAAATATATATATATATGTTCATATATATCACGTATGGAATTTTTCACGAAATTACAATTTATTACAAAATTTAGAGTTTATTTTTCCTTTTGGTTAATACCCTACACTCCTTTGTGCTGTAGAGAATAATGGGTTCGTCTAGATGAATGTAATATATAGAGAGGTTATCTGTTAGACCTTACCTTTTTTTGCAACATTTTTAGTTTGTATTGATTTACGACTATTTGTCTATCTGTCTGTCTCCCTAGAGTTTGAAAATTAGGGTGGACTTTTGAACTTGAACTTTTTTATAAAAATTTGCTTCTGGCATTTGGTCGTTTGTTACCTTAAAGATCATCAAAATTGAACAGAATTAAAAGCTGATAATGTGCATTATTTAATCTTGCTCTAAAGCCAGACATCAAAATGAGTTCATGTGTAAAAAAAAATTTCTATTTTTTTGGCATTTTTGCTTCTTAAGATTTATATTTTACATATATTAAATATGAGCGAAGTCTGTTTAGTACTTACTTGGAAGGCCTTGGTTTCATTTTTTGTTAATTACATGAACTAAAAGGATGTAGGACGTTGCAGAATCCTTTTGCATTCCAACATAATAATTTTATTTGCTTTTTATTGATTTTTTTAAGTTTTGTTAAGGTTCATTTTAGTGTTCTGCACTTTGCCAATGACCATTTATTATACAATATTTAATAATAAAATAGTGGGCGTTTCTTTGTTGAATCCAATTTGTTATTCCTTCAAAAAAAACTATATAAAATTTTTTTGCACTTTATTTTTATTAATCCTTGACTTAGTTAAAATAAGATGAAAAAATCAAATTGCATTATTATTTGGAATAATGTTGTTGCTATTGTTGTTGTTATTGTTATTATTGCTATTATTGGCCTTTGTATGAATTTATAATTTCATAACAAGTCCATAATATATAATCAATAATGAATAATAATAAATAAATGCCTGCCATGTGTGTTGAGTGTTTAATATAACAAAATAAAATCGTATATAAAACAATTTTTTAAAAAAAATTAATTTTAATTGTTATATATAAAATCTATATAATTTTTTTTTAACATAATTATTACTCATTTTGGCAATATGTTAATTGTTTTAATAGAATACTAAGTAATAATTATTTGCATAAGATTTAATAAGAAAAAAGAAACGATTCTGAGAAATTTGTTCGCTCTAATAAGTTTAATTTTTATGGCACCCAATCAAAAATTGAAAGTATTAACGTTTCCTCAACACGTTTTTGAAACAGGCAGCATAAAAATCGTTGTGGATATTTTGCTTGCGTCTGCAAAAAGTTCAAGTAGGAATTACATATAAAGGTAAAGAAATGCCAAAAGATTTTATATTAAAAAAAAGTTGTTGTTGAAAATGGAAAAGTTCAGGCCAAGAATAAGATCATTTTACATTTTTTTTTCTTCTTGAAAACAACAATCGTCTTTCATTATCTGCTGTGATGACTTAATTGATTGAAATAATAAAGTACAGTTGGTATAGTTGGTTGGTAAACTTTAAGTGGTAACGTCTTACTACGACTTACCAATTTATGGTCTGTAAGACGAAGCTTACACTTTGGTTTAGGGTATCGGAGGCTTATGAGAATTTTTGAAATAAATTTCTAGGGCTTAGGAAGTCGAAGGCTTATGAGTCCTTATGGATTAAAAAGTTTTAGACTCATTATCTAACTAACAAATTATTAATGTATTAATGGAAGCAGTTAAGTCGCTGCCAAGTCGCCTTTTAACTTGTGAATCGAAAGTTCTACAACTCACTACATCTTGTATCAAAAGTGATACATACAAGTGATTATAAAGTACTTATGTATATCTGTGTGTATATTTTTCATTTGGTTTAATAGGCGACAGAAATGGCACATTTATGAAAATAAAAAGAAAAATAAAACAAAATGATAAAAAAATATTAACCTGACTGAATTTAATATGTCTACTGCCGCCTACTACTTTTTTTTTCTGCTACTGTATCTCTTACCCATACGTTTTATTTACGTAACAAGTTGTCAACTATTAAATATATAAATTTATATATATTTATAAAAAATATAAATGAATTTTATTATTTTATTATCATTGCATTTGTATATCACAAGTAAACCACGCCTTAAGAGTTAGAGTTAACTAACGGGGGTTCTTTTTGTTCGATAATAATAATAATTTTGCAATATCTATACATTTAATGACAAATTGTACAAATACTTGCGATATTAAAGTCTTGATTATTATTTCTAAAAATCAAAAAAAAAAAAAAAAAAAAGAAAAGGTAAGAAAAGCAAACAAATAATATTTTAATTGTAATATTTAGGCAGATAAAATGTTTTACTAAAAATTGTAAAATTGCCACATAATTTTTAAGTTCTTACAATTTTTGCATTTTTTCCATTTTGTATGGAATTTTCCATATAGCCTTATTAAAATAATTTCATGGAGCTTCAAACATTCAAAATTTTGGCATAACTTTGACAAAACAGAAAATTTAGAAAATTTGTAAAAAATAACTTCTTTTGTATAATTTGCTGGAGTTGTTGAAAAAGTTTAAAAAATGTTTGAAAAATTATCTTTTTTGAAGAATTTGAAAAGATTATTAAACGAGAAAGTTGTGGGCAAAGAGAAATACAGTTCATAAAGTGTATTAATTTAAATTAAATTTGCTTTAATTGTCAAATAATAAATCTGAACTGATTATAATTGAAAAATTTTATAAAAGTTTCTTTTAATATTGGTCTTATGTTCCGCATAGAACTTTCTTTAGAAAATAATCGTAAAGCTTGTTCAAACTTATAGATTGTTCCGAAGCCATAACATGACTGTTTATTAAATTTTTTCAAACATCTTCAAAATTATACACTTTAAATATAAAAATTAATATGAACAGATAAATTGGCAGACAGAGTAGAGAGTAGCAGAGAGAGTAGAACGAAAGGACAGACAAATTAAAAAAATAGACAAGCAGATGAATGGATGCACAGCTATATCGATAAATAGAAAAATAAATGGACAGTTAGACAGACAAACAGTCAAATTAATAGACGTATAGAGTTTGATCATCGTTGATCGTTTTAGTAAAAGGCGGCATTATCAAGTCCAATTTATTGAATAAATAATAATAGTAATAATAATATAAATACAACAACAAGAATAATAAATAAAGATCATGATTTGTTTACCTTACTTTTTCTTGTAAAAAAGCTACTTGTAAAATTCCCAAAAAAAAATAAAAAAAGAAAAAAAGAAATTGCTGTCAATATTTTCTGTTGTGCTAGCATAAATAATGCGTATATTAAATATTGTGTTTTAATAGTGAGAAAAAAAAGTACACACATACATACACATTTGTATGTATGTGTGTACAGAAGTATTTATGTGCATAAGCTTTTACATTGTTGATATATTGTGATTGTGTGTGTTGTGGACGCAATGTCGTGCTATGCCGTTTTTCATTAAATTTAAATTTTTCGAATGATTTATTCCATTATTTATCTCCGTAAATCTTTATCACGTTCTACTGTCAACCAATTGGCTCAATTATTATTATTGATGCATGTTATTTTAAGCTACGATAATAAAAATTGCAAAAAAAGTATGAAAATTAATGTTGTTGTAATTATTTGTATTATTATTACTATTATTACTATTATTATTATTATTATTATTGTTGTTGTTGTTGTTGTTGTTGTTGCTGTTAGTTATTTTTCCCAAACTGAAACTAAAATAAACAAGTTTTCCTTTAAATCATTTATTCATTATCTTTATGCCTTTCTTTCTATACCTCTCTTTCTATATATATATATATATATGTGTATCTCTTTCACACACACAATACTTGTGGTTCTTCTTTCTCTTTCTCTCTTATTTACATTTTGACTTTTTTTTGCTTCTTTTCATTTTTTCTAGTTATAAAAACAAAATGCGTGTGCGTAGTGTATGTGTATAAGTGTGTGTGTGTGTGTGTGTGCATACACATATCCGTTTAAGTTTTTCTATGTGTGTGTATGTATACGTGTTGATTAGTGTTGCATTTATAAATTAATAAATAGCTATTTCATATGCGAATTATGATGACTGTGCGTGCGTGTGTGTGTGTGTGTGTGTGTGTGTTTTTGTTTTTCGTGAACCGCCTCTTGTATTGATATATGTGTCAATAATCGCACCATTAAATGACATTTAAAAAAAAAGTTTCCTTTTGTATGTGCTCACACATTTCTCACTTTCTTATCAATAAACACGTTCTCTTTCTTTCACTCTTCTTCATTCATCTACATTAATCCGAAATATTTTTCTTAAGCGTATATTTTCTTGTTAATTTTTTTTTTAGAAAAGTTTTACTTAATCTTACTTATACTTATATTGAACTGTTAAGAATCGTGCTTTATTAGAAGCGAGTCTCGTGTGTTATGCATTTACGCTTCCAATTTCATGGGGGTTTGAAAATTGAAATAATTGAAACATTTGAAAAGTCTATTTGTGGGAGAGAGAGAGAGATCTCAAAATTAAAGTCATTCTTTTGGTCTATATTTTTGTTTTTGTTTTCTGATAAAAAAATTACAAATAAATTGTGCATTTTCTTAACTTAAACTCTTAATCTGATCTGATTTGGTTTGATTTAGGCATTTCTTAGCCACTTCTTTTCACTTCTTCTACTCAGGATAGTTTCAGGTTGGTTTGTTGTATGAGCTTAGAAACTCTATGCAATTTTGGCGATTCCATTTTTTTTTTTTGCTCTCTCAAAATTCTAAATTATACGGCATGAGCCGATGTTAATTTCTTTTAAAAATTTTTATAACTTTTTTAAAATTTCGTCTCTTCACAAATACAATCTTGGATGTTTATTTATTTCTGTTTTGAGAGATCACTTTTTCTGTGAAAGATCACTTTTGTGGTTAAACATTTTGCCTTGAAGTTTCTCAATCGATTGTGCAGTGAATTTACGAAAATTTATTTCGTTTTAAAAAATTTATAGTTCAAATAGTCCATGCTTATCTCACTTTAAGCTAATGCATTCTGATTCAATTATTCAGTCCATTTATTTTTTATTTACAATTTTTTGACTCTTTCTCAAAGTAAACCTTTTACAAATATTTCAGGTTCCTAACTAATTTCTGCCAACTTATTCTATCAACAGTTTATATGCTGTTAAAGACTGCTTATAACTTGGCTTATACATACTTTTACTTTCTTTTGATTACTCATTTTATGACATTGAGTCATTGTGGTATTACTTTCAGAGTCTTCACAAAAACCTCAATAAAAATATAACAAAAAAAAAAAAAAGAAAGATTCTTTATTTGGGTCACAAAGAATGTATTTAAAACAGTAAAAGATGAAAAGAAAATACAAAACAGGTTTTATAAGGTTATATAAAATATATTCTATAATGTTATGTTGCACATTATTACATTACACGCGCACACACACACACACGCACACACACACACTCACACACTTTTGCACACCAACAACAATAACATTAAATTAATTCACATTTAATTCCTGGGCATTTTTTGGCAGATGATTTAAATTTTATAAACAAAGTGCAATTTAATACAAAATACTAAACTTAAGTGCTTGTAACTACTAAGTTATGTGGCTTATAACAGAGAGAGAGAGAGAGAGAGAGAGAGAGAGAGAGAAGAGAGAGAGAGAGAAACACAATGCGTTAAATAAGAATAATCCTCTAGGGCCAATTTCATTTATCCCATTTAGATTCATTTTGAATAAAACTCTACACAAACGAACTTTTAAAGTTTATGTTGAAAGTAGAAACGTTAACGAAATTTGTATACGACAAATGGCTACATTAATTTTGAATTTTTGCTGTTCAAAAGGATGTATACACTTTTTAGATTGCTGCCAAATCCTTTTTTGATACGTGCAAACATTTTGAACCACATAAAAAGAGTTTTATTAAAATACCACTCAATTTCTAATGTTAGGTGGTAGATTTTCATAAAATTGCCTGATAAACTTTTTATGTCATATATACAATGTAAATTATGTCAATTTATTTTATGCAAAAGTGTATTAATTATATTAAAAATATGCTCAAAAAAAAATTGGAAGAAAGACCATAAGGAGATTTATGGTCTTTCTTCCAATCAGAGAAAAGTATCTGTTAAATTGCTGCATAATTTAGATTTAAATATCTTAAGAAATTTTGAGTTAAGTCTCTCAAATAATAAATGTAATTAATTAATTAATTAAATGATCAATTATAACATATTTTAATTATTATTTAATTTAATCAGTAAAAATAATTATAATAATTAGTATAATTAATAAGTAAATTAATTTATTTAATTTAATTTCTTGCTTCCAATCTGTTAAATTGCTGCGTAATTACATTTAAATATTTTAAGTAATTTGGATTTTAGTCTCTCAAATAATAAATGTAATTAATTAATTAATTAATTAAATTTAAATAAACAATTATAATATATTTAAATTATTATATAATTTAATCAGTAAAAATAATTTAAATAATTAATAAGTAAATTAATTTATTTAATTTAATTAGTTAATTAATATAATTTAATGATAATGCTGCCAAAAATACTTGCAATACTTGCAAATGAAATGATATTCTACAGTAATTTTTTAGTTTAGTTTTAATTTTAAAAATATTCCACTTAATTTTAAAGTAATTTTGTAAATTTTTTTTTCAATTTCATTCAAAATTTTTTCATAAATCATGCTTGAATATTCTCCAAAATATTTTTTGTTGAAATAATCTTTGAAAACGGCCGAATCTTTTTACTTTGTATCATCATTCTGAAATTATGATTTCTTGTTGTTGTAGAGTGTTTTCATAATCGATGTTATGGTTGCAGATCTCTTTTTTCGTTTAACATTGTTTAACCGCTTTAACTAGCTTGACCTGATCTTTCTAATATTAATGTATATGTGTGTGTGTGCATCTGAGTGTGCATGTATAAATTGAATGGCCATGTGTACGTTGTGCCGGCTTGTACAATGAACTGCAGTAGAAATTCATGCATACCATATAAATTTCCTTTATTTATGAGTGTGTGTATGTGTATACATATGAGTATGTTTGTGTGTGTGTTTGTATGGCAATCAATTAAATGTAAATACCACGCATTTTTTTTATTGTTGTTATGGTTATTATTTCAGTTACTTCTTTGCTTTAGCTTCTACATTTTTTTTAGTTAGTTTGTTAGTTTTCTAAAAACTAACAAATTTATCTGGAAAAAGTTAATATTTTAATAGTTGAATAGCATGAAAACGTAATGTGAATAATGCTTCAAAAATTTCAATATCAATTAATTCCAGTTGAATGCTGGTTATATGGCCGCCGTTTTCTTCTTTGTCTCTTTCATTATTTTTATTGGTTAATTTGTAAAACATATTTTACATAGAAAGTAAAATATTTTACAAGAGCAAGACGAAGACGAAAAAAATTTTAATTGCTAATTAATTATTTCTTCTTCTTCTGTTGCCTGTTTAACATATATAAAACATAAAATATGGTGTCACATTAAGTTCAGGCAACTTTCTTTGTATGGAGGCTCAGAAAATCAGCGATACAAAAAGTAAATTATTTAAAATGACTTATAAGAATTTTAATTTCATTTTTTATGGATGACACAAACCTACCAAAAGTGAAAAGGGCTACTGATTGGTTTGTTATGACTGTAAATTGTGCCTTACACATATAAATTCAGTAGAGGAAATGATGGAAATGATGAAAATGTCTGGATATCAGATTTGTATTTGAATTAGCATTCTATAAAAGATTTGGCAATTTATGCATATAAAGATAATGTCAATTTAATTAACACAAATCGCTAGAAAATTATTGTTAGAAATTAAAAAAAACTCGATCAATTTTCCAAAGAAAACTTCTAGTACATCGCTTTTAATTGGTTTAACATCTATTTATGTAATTTTGTTACAAAGTAAGATTCATTAAGATGGTAATATATGTGACGTATTTGTAGGCTAGAGGCTTCAGATAAATCATGGCCATGTTTTCGTCCACTGTTCATACAAGTTTATCTACTTTCAAGAAAGGTTTACTTATAAAAAGAATTTTCTTTTTTAAAATTACATAGTTTTTTATTGAAAATTCTTTCAGAGTTGTTATTTGCGGTACTTAATAAAAATATCATATTTGGAGTAAACTTTGACCTAGTTTAAAGCCTTTTAAACTAGGTCAAAAAAAGAAAGAAATTCCTCCAGAAATTTAGTATTTTTCAATGTTCATTGAAACATTTTCTTGATTTTCTAAATATATTACGCAAGAGATGTAAGGTATTTTAATGTCTGTTATATGCTTCTTTTTTACTTGGTATATTTTAATGATCTTTTTTGAATCATTTTTTTTATACATTGTTTTGGTTTTTCCTTTTAGATGAGAACGTAATTATAATCTTTATAATTTAAGATTTAGTTTTTGTTTTTTTTTTTTGTTTTTTGGGTACTTTTTATTTAACACCTGTAATCAAGAGTTTAAGAGATTTTCATATATTAAATTTATTAATAATTATAACTTAAATAATATAAAATAATGAGAGTGAAGCAAAATTATTTCAATGGACGAAAATAATAATCACCAATAACCTATCATTTGATAAATTTTCATTTAATGTTATAAATAATTTCCGCTATATAAAAAATGAACAAAGATTATAAAAAAGATAGAAAAAGAAAATCATAAAATAAATCATCAAATTATATTTTAAGTTAAAATTTGCAGCCAAAATATGCAGCACATAACATTTTTTCCTTTACTCTTTCTCTTTTTGTCTTGAACAGGTTTCGTAAAATTTTTTCCAGTAAAATTTTTTTTTGTTTTACTGTTAAATTTAATTTATTAAAGGAAAATTCATAACCTTAAACATTTTTCACAACATAAAAAATTAAAAACAGTTAAAAAAGTAGGAGAATTATGAACGTGTTAAAAAAAGAATTAAGCAACAGGAGAATTATTAAGTGCATTACATTTATCTAAAATAAATTAGTTTCAAGAAAATTTCTGTTCAAGAGAACAAGATATTTGCTCAAAATTTTCAATTAATCGTTTAAGTAGTTTTAGAAATTCTAAATTAAATAAATCACTGGACTATCACATTTTTGTACTTCTTAAAGCTAAAAAAATAAGTCCTCTTCTTCTTGGAAGTAAAATTTTATTTTTCGGCTTAGTACAAGTTTGGGCTACAAAATGTTCAAATTTGTGTGATTTTTCTTGTAAAAACCATTAAATGAGTGTTATTTATTATTGAAGTATATTAAACTTTATATACATTTAAAAAAAAGTACAGAAGTAAAAAACTAAAAGTAAAAAAAAAAAAAATAAATAAATTAAATAAAAATATATCGATTTGGTGTAAATTGGCCAATCAATTTAGAGCCCGGAAAAAATATGTATTACATTTAGTTTAATAGCTTTCATTGCCATAATAAATTTGATTTAAATAACAACAAATCAATATGAGAAAAAAATATATATACATACACACACACATGCATATATATATATATATATATATATATGCATGGAGAAAAAAAAATATTATCTCATGCACATTGCAGTTAAGTTTTTTGTGATTAGATATTGAGACCACCCATTGATGATTATAATAAGTAATCATTTGGCTAAAATTGTTTTGCCATGGCTTACTATAAACATTAGAGCATATCAATTGTGTAAGGTGTTGACAGTAATTTGTGGTTTTCATGTTGAAAATATAAAATCATATAAAAAGTAAAAATTATTTGAATTTCCCCTTTTACTCCCTTTCATACCATTTTTCATTGATTTTTCTCCAGCCGTATCATACACCTTGTGAAACTTCTCTACTAGAAATTTGAATCAATGCTCAATCATTCCTTGATTTCTATTACAAAATCATTTCTTGCTTTATTGATCGTCTTAAATTTTTGACATTTTTTTACTTCCACATTTCTTCACTTCTGCTTTAATTGACATTTGTAGTTCTACATTTCTTGTGCCCTTTTCAATTTACAATCTTTTGAGTTTTTCTTGTTTACGTTTCTTTAGTTTTTCACTTATTCATTATTTCAATTCTTCAATCTTTCAACTTTTTATTATTTCAAAGTTCTTCACATTCTTAATTCTTTCTCTTGCCTGCCTGCCACACTTTCTCTCTTCCGTTTTGTTCATTTTCCACTACTTATAATTACACTTTTTGTATAATGAAACTGAAATAAGAAACAAGATTAGAAGAATTTAAATTACAACAACAATTTATTAAATTATTTATTCAATACCCTCACTTTTGAAGTATAAACAAAAATAAGAGAATTCAAAAAAAAAAAAAAATTCTACGCAAATTAAGAATATAAACTAGTTTTGATTAAAAATGCATATAAAATGAAAACTCAAAAAAAATTAAATAAATAAATAAATGCAAGTGATCAGCAAGCAAAAGAAACAATGAAAATTAAGCTAAACTTTTTATGTGTTAGCTAAAAGCAAAAAAAAATTATATATGAGAATAAAAAAGATGTTATAATTTGCACAATCAAGAGAACAAAAAAGCAAAGCCAGCAAATTTTACGGTAAAAATTAAAACATAAAAATTATGAAAAGCAATAAAAATAACAATAACAACAAAAACACAAAAATAATATAATAAAATTAACTTTTCTTTCGGCGCCATCAATCAACCGCAAGATAGTTTGAAAAAGGTAAAAACAACAACAACAACAACAACAACATAAAATAGAATAACAACAATTACAACAACAACAAACAACAACAATAATAATAATAATAATAATAAATGAGTGAACAAATGATTTTGCAAACGCATAAAAACGTGCGTTTACAAAATTATACCTTTTTTGGTTTGATTTTTGCTTTTGCTTTTGCTTTTGCTTTTGCTTTTGTTTTAATGGTTAATAATCAATTGTGTGCTTTGCTCCGCTATACTGAGCTGTTCAGTGTAAGCGAACGCATTATAGTAATCATATTTAATAAGTGTATGATTATAGTTACATATATATATATATATATATATATATATATATACATGTCCGTCCATTCATCTGACCGTGCTGTAATGTTTGGAATAACCTCCGCAATAAAGTTGATCATACAAAAAAAAAGTTAAACAAAGTCAAAAAACAAAAATCAAAAAAAAAAAAACAAAAAACAAAAAACAAAAAAACAAATGCCTAAGAAAAAATAAATAAATATATCAAGAAGAAGATGATGATAAAAAGGTAAAGGTATATCGTGATACATAATCATAAATATGTTGTTTTAATAATTTAAAAAAATAAGTTTAAGCATGACAGAGGCAGAGGAGATAAAGTGAACTAAAAAGAAAGAGAGATATAGATATGTAGAAATAGTGTTAGCGATAAAGAGAGAAGGAGAGATACTAAGGTAATTACGCGCCAAAAAATTTCACCTATAAAATTAATATGATTTTAGTGGCAACAGATAGAGGTGGTTGCCACTTAAATGAGAAGTCATTAAGGTCGATAGAAGTACACCCCAAAAATCTCAAAAATCATAAACAATCATAAAAAAAAAAGAGAGAAAAAAAGTTATTAAAACTATACATTAATGTAATATATACTTACTTACAAAGGCTTACAAAAATGTACTTAAGATGAAGGATGAAAAGTAAAAAAATGAAAGTGAAAGAACTTCATGTAAAAATTGATGCAAAATGATGTATTCATATGAGTAATAATAGTCCTTAATATAGGAAAAGGAAGAAGAAGATGATAATGAAAGAATGCATTTAATAAAAATGAAATGTTTTTTATACTAAAATTATCTTATGCTATCCAAAACATAATCAATTGAGTTGAATAAGTGATATGAGATGGGACCATTTTTTTAAGTTATTTGAAAATATTCAGAAATACTTTTGCATGCTGAAATACTTTCAGCTTGCCTATCAAATCAACTAATTTTATGTCTGTCTGTCTATTTGTCTGATATAATATATTTTAATTGTTTAATTATCGTTTGCGATTTCAGAGTTTGTCGTTCTTACAAATTCTTCGTTTAATAGCCCAATGTGTTGATTGTATTTGGAATAAAACAATTTTTATGACCATTTTTTAGAAATATTAATTATTCAAAATATATCTATACCATTGAAATTAAGTATTAATTAAGTATTAAATTTCGGCATGGTCATAGTTTCCCTGTTATTTTAAGAAGAGTTAGAATAACTTGACAATGTACGCTTCTATTTAACGAAAAATTCTTAGCCATATGTTATCTTCTTCAATTCAACAATTTAAAGATTAGTTGGTTCGATTCATAAAAATTTTTCCATTTAGCGTCTTCATGTTCGTCCTCACATTTATCTGACATTTTGATTTGTGATTTATAATTGTGACCATTAAAGTTTGCTAAAGAATTTATGTCTGATACGATTGACAAGAATCTTTTTCTAAAGCAAACTTGAACTGTTTTATTTTAGAGAGAATTTCTTTAATTTACAATTTTGATTATGTGAAATTTAAGATTGGTTTTAAATTGTCTCAATTAAAATGTGTTCTTTGCTGAGTAAGTTTTTTTTTTTATAAGTAAAATTAAGAGAAAAGTATCCATTCTCTGTTACTTGTTTGGTTTCTTTTCTTCTTGCTTCTTGCTTGAATTATTTCATTTTAAGAGTTATGCCATTTGCTATTTAACTGTTTAAGGCCTCAAATAGCATTTAGCCCATTACTATGCCTAGACGTATATGTATATATATATATATATATATATATATATATATATGTATGTGTGCATATGGCCTTACAGTGTATTTGCAAATAGCAGATAATCATCAATAGTCCAGTAAACGTTTGTAGTATCCGCTATAGTTAAATCATCTTGGACAATGTAAATAGCTACTGTGGTAACAACTGTGTTGACTTCTTGCCATCCGTTTAGTACAATAAATGCTTATTAAAGCCTGGACGCATACACACACATATACATATATACATACATGTAAATACATTAATATGTACACTCATGTTCAATAAAAAAAAAAAGCATAGAAAACAAATACGATAAATGTTTGCGCGAAATAGCTCCTCCCTTCCCTCCTCCCTTTCCTCCTCCTATTTATTTCTGCTGCTGGTAAAATGCGTATCATCAAATATACATTTAATTCTACGTTTGGTATGTTTGTGGTAAAAGGAAAGCGAGTTCAAGGGAAGAAAAATAATTACATTCGTCTGTGGCGGCATTTTATATACCCATCATTTTTATTATTAAACTCTAATTTTTATACGCCCCATCATTTATGGCATAGAAAATTATATATTTTAAGCAGATGTATGTAAGATCCAGAAGAAGTTGAGATAAATCTATTATTTATAATACCGATCAACTGAGAATCACTTTTTGATATGAGTTAAGCATGTCGGTCCGTCTGTCTGTTGTTGGTTCATGTAAATTTTTTTTGTCAAAATACAGAACACAATTTTGTAGCTATTTATGATATTTGGTATGTAGGCATGGTTTAGCACAAAGGCGTCCGGAATGCATTAGGGATAAGATCAGTCTATTCTTACGTTTAGATCTAGCAAAATGGTCTATTTTGCAAAGTCTTTTAATATGAAAAAATTAAGAATTCTGTATGATCTTTTAAAAAAAATTTGGTGTAGGGTATTTAATAGTCAGCCCAGTACACCTATAACGTATACACTCGTTTTATCACTAAAGAGACTTTTAATGAGTTTAAAGTAAGCATCTTAAAAAGAAAAATATTAAACAAATTTTAAGAGTCTCGACAATTTTAATGTTTTTGTGTTAGCATGGTTTTGTGGTCCCTTCAATCATAATTAACCTATTAAATAATGAAATTTAAATTAATTAAGTAAAATTGCAATTTTTTAGCTTGACATTATTTGACAGCTCACAATTCTAAAAAGTTTATAATCAAAAAATGTTTACTTGAAATTCTAGATTTATATTTAATGTGGACAAATTTGCGTGGCCTGTTTCTTGAATGATACAATTCCTTCTAAATATTAAGTTTCTGTTAAACTTAAAATTTTTCAGTTAATATAAATATATAACAAAACCGATCGTTGGAATAATTTAGAATTCATTGTTAAAAGTCAGAATGTACGAGAGATGATTTCATTGTTGCCAGCATCTTGACAAATTAATTAAACTTTTAACTTCTGGATTTGTTTTTAAAACCAATAAGGAAAAAAGAAAAAGCCAAGCAAATTCCAAGTTTTTAAATTATCTTTTGTAAAGGAATATTATCATCATCATCATCGTTGTTGTTGTTGTTGTTGTTGTTAACTGTAAATACAATTGTTGATATTAATCGATATGTAAAAGTATAATAATTTGAGACTTTTTATTAATAAACGTTCTGGTCGTTTCTTTTTTTGTTTTTGTTTTTGTTTTTTATTCATTTCTTCTTCTTTGATTTTCTTTTTATTTTGCATTTCATTTTGCACATGAGAAAATTAACCATTTTTTTATTGATATATGCATTCCATTGAGATTTTATATAAGGAACATACAACATAAAATAATTTTCTCATCTAAATTACTTGTGATAGTTGGATCAGGAAGAATTCATCAGATAAAATGTTCAATAATTATTGAAATGGAAATGACTAATGGAAAAATTTATGATGATCTAAATATTACATTTAATAGAGATAAGTTTATGAATGTAAGCAAATATAATATGACTAAAATTTGTAACGTGAGATATGTTGCCGACATATATGCTTTAATTTCAATCCAATTGGTGAGAAAAATTTTTTAGTGTGAATTTTTGAGTGCTTATAAAAATCTGCAACTTGAAAAATTTATAGTGATTTTTTTTTTAAAATTTTTATGGCATAATAAAAAGGATGCTTGAATTTATGGATTCATTAAGAAGGATTTCAAAAGGATCCATCCAACTTCATGTTTGTCTGTTCTTTTGAATGATTACCATGAATTCTAAAATGTTTCAGTTTGAAAAAATTTTATTGAATTAAATTTTTAAATATTGATATAATTTTTTCTCAATATCACCGACAGAACGGGCTTGTTTTAGCCAAAGTCTGTAATTTGGTTAACCTCTTCACAATGACGTTCTTAAACTTCCTTGAAAAAAATCACGTTGAAATTGCTCAGAGTAGTTATTAACTTTATTTATTAGAGATTTATTTTTCAGTTTTTTGGTTTTGCTTTTTTACTCTTTTCATTTAATTTTCAATTTAAACGTAAATAATAACTTTTTGTATGGATTTTGTATTGAGAAATGAAATAAATAAATATTTATAAAATAAAGTTAATAAATGTGATGGGGTATAGAAAACTAACCTTAAAAAATGTCCAATTTCGTCTTTGGGGTCTGTTGGTTGTTTTCTTTTTTTTTGTTTTTGTTCATTATTCAAATTTTTTTCTTATTCCTAAAAAAAAATTAAATTAACAACAGTATCTCTCTCTCTCTGTCTCTCTCACTCAAGCAGTAAAAACAAAAGTGAGTCAGAGGGAATGGTTGAAAAAACAAAAAATATTGAGACGCTGTAAAAGAGGTTTTAAAATAAAATCTACACTACAAAACAAGCCAATTATTATTACAAGTAACAACTACAACAATAGCAAGAAAAACAATATTATGCGGGTCTAATGGTACTGATTGACAAACAACAATATTGACCTACATTGTATGTAAAAGTAACGAAAGCCACATGAATCTAAGCAAAGGAGATTTTTGCAGTCCATTAATAATAACATAAGAAAAGCAGTTACTGGAAAAATAAAAACGAAAAACTACAACATAATAATAAAAAGAACAAATGATCATCTAATAAAAATAATAGCAAAAACAATGAGAATAAGCGAGAATCAATGGCAAAGTTAAGAAACCTGAATGAACGATATAAAATCAACGATACCAATAAATATAAAGGCATTAGACAAGAGAACTAATAATAAAATATTACAGGAATTTTATGCTAAATTATACAGATTACCCGCAATGGACAAGCGAAGTAAAAAAAAGAAAAAAGAAAAAAAAAACAACAGCTCACATATCACATGTGACAAAAATTGTCAGCGGAGACATAAAACATTTCTTTTTCACTCAACTATTTAAACACTTTTGTTATGTATGATTAGTTTGTTAAATTGATTGTAACATTTCAAAGAAAACTTAAACGATTGTTGAAATTTTATAATCAATGTTCATTTCAGTATCTGGATTCTTATAAAATTCAGTTAGTACCTCGGTTTTCAATTGTCTATAAAAAAAATATTTGAAAAAAGATAAAAATTAAGGGTATAATTGTTACAATTTTATACAAATATTGAGTTTGATATTACAAGATCACGCCCATCAATGACACGCCCATAATTGAGAATATCTATATATCATATATTTTTAGGCAGCATTTGAGGCTGCACAGATAGCAAAAAAAAAAGCCAAGCACGTTCATTTAGTCTAATAAAAATTTTTATGATAAATATTGAAATTTTGTTATGCGTTTTATTTAGATTCAAAATATTAATTAAAACATTATTTAAAAGTATAATGAAAAAAGCCATTACTAGATAATGTGACAGCTGTTAAGGCCATCTCATTTAAAAATGGGGACTTACAAGTTAAGCAAATAAAAAATCAGCCTGATCATAAAGCATTGAATGAAGCTATTTATTTTATCTAAATGTGTAGCAACTTATTTAAATTTTGGGGAAAATCTCTCTGACATAACAAAACCTCATAAAATAGATGATGATTTGAAAGAATTTTTTGATATGATTTTTATGCAATAATTTGCGTAAGCTTGAGTTGATTTGAAATGGGTTTAAATAAAAATTAATTTTACAAATCTGTGATCTCACTTATATTCAATACCATTTATTTTTAAACATGAGTTTTTAAATTGAGCATGATTAGCCTAAGTATATCGCCTCAAAACTTCTATAGTTAAATATCGAATAAATGAATAAATGAAGCAGATACAAAAATGATCGGTTTAAATGAATTTGCCTGATAATTATTCTACTTTAACTAATCTTGTACTTTTGTAACTTTGTGAAGTGTAGAGTGTAATAGATTGGCTGGCTATATAGTTAGACGGCCAGGTGTGCGTGTATATTTGACATTGTATATTTGACATTAGCAAAATGCGTAAATGTTTTTCAAAATGTATACGTCGCACCTTACTGTAGTAATGTTAATAGACCGGGTCAATATAAATGCATAAAAATATAAAAATATCAATAAAAAAGCCAAACAAAAAAAAAAGCTAAATAAAAATAAAATTAATAATAATAAACAATAAATGAAATTAAGTAAACGTTTAACATTTGGTGATTTAGGCGGCTGAGCGAATGATACGTTCATTAATAAATCAATTTGATTTCAATCAAAAAATTTATACGTAAATAAATAGAATAAATAGAAAAAAATCCTCCAGCAATGTCATAAAACGCAAATTTACAAATAATGAATATATAAATTTATATACCTGGACCTAGACACACACACAAAAATTAATAAGAAGTATAAATGACTGGCAAGAATTTTGTAGTTACTTTTCTAACGCATTAATTCTCAATTTATTTGAAGACATTGAACGTAAAGCAGGCAATAACAGCAGAAACTCATCAATTGCTAATGCAATAAATAGAAAGAAACGCTGTATAATTGCAGTTAATGAATTTTTTTTTTAGAAGCAAATTATTGCTCAAGGGAAGAGAATATACAAATGAAATTTATACAATGAATAATTTTTGCAAGAGTATTATTCCAATTCACCATAATTATATGAAATCACTAATAATTAATATTTAGCTCTAAATCATTCTATAGAACAGAATGAGATGGATAGATATATTATGAAACAGAACGATCTAGAATGATAATGTTTTTTCATGTTAATACAAAAAAAAAATCATTTATAAAATAAAAAGAGTCAATTTGAGATTTCAGATTTATTTATTTTTGAAACAAATACAACGCTCATAGAACTAAACAAGTGTTTATTTGTTTGCATGTCATCTAATCATAAAAAGCAAAAAAAAAATAAAAAGGAGAAAACTGGAAAAAGCAAAAAATTGAACACGCAATCAATTAACGCATAAACGCCCATTAAAATGAATGAATGTGAATAAACAAAACAAAATAAAACAAAATAAAACAAAATAAAACAAACAAACAAACATACAATTATGTTGTATGCCTTGAATAGACAATGACAAAGTCATTCAACACATAAAATCAACTGAAAAATAAATATGAGCATTTTAGTTGTCCCCTGAAATTATTATTCAAAATTACATTAAAATTGTCTTTCAAATTTGGTCTTACATTCGTAACATTCAAAATAAAACATATAAAATAGAATTCAATTTTTATTATAACGATTCATGGGAAGAAATACTTTTTCTGAAGAATTTTAAATGGTAGAACCAAACTTTTCTTTTAAACGGAACCATTCTAAATCACTTTAAAAAAGTCTTTTAAATGTCTGAAACATTTTAAATCTTTGGTCCATATTTTTGAAACTTTTCTCATATAAAAAACTTTTTGTAACTCTCGAAAGATAAAACTTTTCTAGTCATATTAATTTTTTTTTAATAATTTTAAACAAAATGTTGTACGGTATTTAAGAGTCGTTACATTCGCCTATGTTTTGTTATGACTTAAGGATGTAAATGTCACAAATGCTGTGCTTTTGTAATTATCTAAATAAGCCTTTTGTAAACACTTAATTAATGCAGTCTCTAATTGCAGCAGAAAAAGTTAAGGGGTAGCCTTCCTAAAAAGTTAGGCCTTTAACTTACCTGATTCTTGGAAGTTTCAGCAATAAACTGAAGAAGAACTAAAGAAGTTAGTGAAATTCCATTCTAAATGTGTTCTTGAGGCATTGAAAGTAAAGTTGGGCTTGATGTGGAGTATGCTAGAGCTTCTGGGGGATTTTTTTCCTGGACCCTTACTCCGAATGCTTTAACAGAACATTTCTTATCTCTTAATTACATAAAATACTTTCAAGAAAAAAAACTGGCAATTATGACCAACATAATTGTGATATACAGTTTTGACAATCAGAAATTGTAAAATTTTAGAATAGCAAGAATGTCAACAGTAAACGATAAATAACCAGACTCATGTATAAATAATTTTTACATATATGAGAACTTGTTCTATATGAGAAATACGTGAGTGAAAATTTTATTGTATTGTACGCCTGAATAATACAGAAACCATAAAAAAAGGAGCAAGAATAAGTTTAAATTATAATATTTATCAGTTTAAATCTTTAGGCTACACAATTATTGTTGTAGTTATTTGTTGTTCTAATTGTTCTTGTCAGAGATATTGGATTTGATATTATTATTCAACCATATTAAAAGTATTAGTCATGGTGTTGTTAAAAAAAAAGCAAAAAAAAAAAAAACACAAAAAATAGAAACAAAAAGGAATAGTACAGTCGACTAGGATCGCTTCTTAAATTCCCTACTTACACTTTGTTTAAGAAGTCAAATAAGAGAATAAAAAGTTAACAAAGTAAATATTTGTGATTTTAAAAAATTATTTGAAAAGTTTGTTAGATGAGTGAAATTTTCAGAAAATGGAACGATTTGTATAAAATTTGGTACATAATTTTAATGTTCCAATTGTAATTATTTTCAAAAAGATTCGTCTCTGGACCAAAACCCATCTACCAAATTTTCATTTAAATATGGCAAAATATTATGCTGAGAGGTAGACAGACGGACCGACAGGCTTACCACGATTCAGAAACCGATTCTGGGTCAATCGTTATAATTAAAGGGCGCGCCTAGTTCAATTTCTTCTGGATGTTACAAATATTTATAGAAAATTTATAATACTTTGTAGCATAAGTGGTGTAGGGTATAAAAGTTATAATAAATTCTTTTATGTTTCATATTTCTTAAATATTAATTTAAATGATTGCATGGAAAAACCCAAAGCGAAACCATAAATTAAACTTAAAAATAAGTCAAAAAAAAAAACAACCTGCTAGATTTTTGTTTTTTCTCTTTTTTTTTGGATAAATCATTCGATTCGGTTTGGCTTACTTCAGTTTTCATTAAGTCATTCTAATCAATATCCACAAATGGCCTAAATCCAAGCGAAAGCACTTACTCACAAATATTTTACCATAACACGAAGCGACTTTTGCGATAAACGTATTTTACAGCCATCATTCAGAGAGTGAAATTTAATTTGGAGGATAAATGGACTTTTATTCATTTATATTAAAAGTTATGCGTCTTATTCGAAAGGAAACATTTTAGATCTAGGAGAAATGATTACAAAATTGTTTTGATCATAATTTTGCATTTTTGTTAGTTTTCTGTTAAAAAATTATAGAAGGATATTAAATTTTGCTAAAATTACTTAAAATTCTATTATCCAAGCATATGGACCAATTTAAAAAACAAAACAAACATTCTCACAGCAGGGTAAATTTTCCATTTGCATTTTTCGTTGGCAAAATTTTTTACAGTTTTGTTTTTTGCAAATAATGGACCATTGAATTTTTTTTTAACAGTATTTATATTGATGGCTTAAAATTTCTATTTATAAAAGAAAGTCTATTGATCAAGTTTATACGAAATTTTCATTATTTTTTTACAATTTCTTTTACTGCTTTGCGATTGATGAGCATTCAAGTTGCGAATCCAGCCAAATTATAACTTTCTTAATTTGCTGTTTATGTTTTTTTTTTTGGAATTTTGGAATTTTGTTGTTGTCGTCGTTGTTGTTGTTGCTGCTGTTTTTCGTATTCATTGATTTTAAATAAATTAATTAAAACAGATTTAAGAATTTAATTTTTGTTTTCTTGCGTTTTCTTGCAATATCTTTTATCGCACTTAAATTAAAGAACTCATCAATTATTGATTGGTATGGCAAGCACATCGTTAACCAAAAAGGAAATAATGTTAACAGCTGCAACAACAACAACAATAACAATAACAATAACAATAGAAGTAATGATATAAATTGAAAAAACAAGAGAAATGTCTCATTTGGTTGCAATAATCAGTTATCATTAAATATCATGCAACATTTGACAGAACCAAAATAAAAAAAAATCAAAAACCAAAAAAAAAAGAACAAGAAGGAAAAGCCAAAGCGACTATAAATTGTTAAATGTTTAAGAAGGAGCGAAAGAAAGCAATAGAATAAAGTGGAATAAAGTGATCAAAATGAAAGATAGAAGAGGAGAAAGAAAGTGAATAACATAAAGCATCTACATATATATTTATGTACATATATATAAATGTATGTATGTGTGTGTATTATTTTGCTACATTGTTATCTTTTATTGAGATAAATTTTTTACTTTGCTTTCCATACAATTTAAAGTTTTTTCGTTTACATGAAATTTGTTATTACGTATATAAATGTCTGTATATTTATGCGTATATGTGTGCGTATATATTTTTATAAGAATCCATATATACAAATTTATATATATACAAACGTGTTTATGTGTTTAAAGGCTAAAATGCTGACGCCCATGCTTTTTGTTTACATTTTTATTTTTATTTTTATTTTTATTTTTATTATTTTTTAAGTTTTTTTTTTATTGTTTTTCTTCTTAATTTTCTTGTAAATTTTTACTATTTTGTTTTGATTTCTTTTTTTTCTCTGGTAGTTTTGTATTTTGCTTTGTTTCAAAAATTTTAACATAACAATTCCAGTCTTATTTTATTATTTTTGGCAAACTGGTCATGTAAAGCAGTTAACACTAATAATAACAACAATAACAATAATAATAATAATAATAATAATAATAACAACAACAACAATAATAATATTAATAATAATAATAGCATCAATATACAAATTTTGAGATTGATGGCATCATTTGTTAGGCCGAAATTATCTAAAGAAAAATAATACAAAAAAAAAGAGAAATCATTTATTTTTTTCAGCAGAAATTGTTTCATATAAATTCTACTGACTTCACATACACATATACATACATATATAAGAGAAAATTGGTTTTTTTCTTCGACTTTTTTTTTTAGACAAATTAACTTGTCTTCTTTCTTTCTTTCTTTCGGCCGTTTTTGTCATTTCAGACCTGTTCGCTTTAATAAGTCCTGTCATTTTTTTCCCTCCAGTTACTTTAATTGACTTATTGAGGTAAATTTTTGAATTAAATTTTGCTTCTTTTTTTGTCTTTTCCCTTTAATGTTTAGTAATGATTAGCAATCTAGAATTTTCTGCAAGTGGAACTAAGCAAATTTTATAATGAAACGTAAAAAAAAAAGAAAATAAAGTTTAAGAATTGGTTTACTGAATACTTTTGAGGGTTTTACACTAGAACAAGGCCATTTAAATAGAAAATTATCAAATAGAAATTTCCGATAAAATCCCTGAAGCGTTATTGAGAGGCTAGAAATTAAAAGTCCTTTAAAAAAATCGAACTAAGTAAATGAATCTAACTAAATGTTCAAAATAGTAATTTCAAAATTATGCGATACCAAATAAGAAATAATGTGGTTAGAATTAAGTGATGTAGGCCATGCTAAGTAGACAGAACATTCTTACCAAATAAGCCAAATATTGTGATAGTAAATTGTTGATGTCGTAATTAAACAGACAATTTATCACAATAATTTTTGTAGGAATAACAAAAACGAGCATAAGATCAAAGACATTAAGAGATAATTTAGAATGTTTCAAGTGATTTAGAGGGCAGTACTAAGTCTAGAAACTATTTCAGCAATTTCCTTCATAAATTGGAAAGATCATATAAAAACTGAAGAATTAAGGATTAAGAATTAATGCAACTAAACTAAAAATAAAACATTCCGGATATAAATCTCTGGCATATCGTAATCGGAATAGATTATATCGCTAATTAAATTATACTAAGAATAATAGTATACGTTTTCACATGATGATGATAATGATAATGATGATAATGATGATAATGATGATAATGGTATCAGTTAACTGGATATTATTTAGCAATATCTTATGTTATTGTTATTTTTGTTGTTATTCTTGTTAAAGCTATTGTTGCATTATAAATAATATTTATTTAACGTTGACCACAATTTATGTTGGCTTGTTATGCGCTTTAGCATGAATTACAAAAAAAAAATAAATATATACATGAGAAAAAATTTAATAGCTATTGAAGACACCACTCGAATACCCTACTCTACAATGCTCAATATAATGCATCATATGTCAAAAGTGGAATAAAAGATTATAAAACTTCTGAATGAAAAAGCTCATTGTGAGGGTAAAACTTCAAAAAATGTACCAATCTGAACTTAATTTGACACAATTGATTGTAAACTTTTGAAAAGGTGTTCGTTTTTCGAAATGAAAAATATGACTGGGTATAAAATTTCTTTAAAAATTGCGATCTACAAATTTATCTTTTCGTATAAATTTTTTCTATCAAGCGCTCAATGAGACAGTTTAAGGACGTCCGGTTGGAGGGGCGGATAATTTGGAGAGTGAGTGGACACGTAGATGGTTGGATGATTATACGATGGTACAGGCAGATAGGCAGACTTAAGTCGAATCAGAAAGTCATTCTGTGTCAATGCTTGTAATAAAAGGTGAATCTGAGTGTTACATTATATTCGCGTAAACGTATAGTAGCTTGGACCACTAAAGGAGTATAAAGTACCTATATAACAGAGCAAATGTAATTAATCGGAAGAAAAGGAAAAGGAAACATATCAAAGCCGAAGAATAAGGCATCAGTAAGTTTTACGTATGTTACGGTTATAACAATAACAATAAGAAATTCGTTATAGCCTGATGCAGTGCAGAGTCTTTGCGATATTATGTTAAGCACCATTTAGCTTAACAGTAACAGTAATAATAACAGTAACTCTAACAGTAACAGTAACAACAAATATTTATTATTCAGTTGAATGCACGGTTTATCAAGGGGAGTGTACGTAGGGAGAAACGATCGCATGTGTGGATGGATGGATGGACGGATGGACGGATGGTTGTTTGGTTCATTTGCTGTTCATTGTTCGTTGTTAAATGAATGCGTATACGCATTGATGAATACATGAACGCATGACTGAATGAATGAATGAATGATTATTAAATGTTGGTTGGTTGGTGTCTTGAAAATAATCTCATAAAATTTCATATTTATTTTCACTTAAGGAACACACATTTTTATATGATAAAATAAATAAAAATATATGCAATGTGCGTTATATATTGCTGCTGTTGCTTCTGCCTCTATTGTTGTTTTTGCTATTTGCACATTTTTATTAAACTTATGTGAAAATATAATAAAAACGCCTTAAATTTAAATGTTGTCCTTCTTTCATCTTTTTCATGCTTATTCAATCAAAACTCAATCAGGAAGCAAAAAAATCATAAATGAAAAGTAAAAAATTAAATTTAAAACAACACAAAGCAACAAAGAAAAGAAAAGAAACGAAATATGGTAAAAAAACAAAGAAGGGAAGAACCCAAAAACAAAAAAATATAAAAAAGAAAAATAATCAAGAAAATTTGATTTTATTAAATAAACAGAAACATAAGTATGAATTTACTTCTTTTTATTGTTCTTCCCGTTTCTTTTTTTTTTTGTTAAATTTTGTTTTTGAGAAACAAGGTTTTATTTTATTTTTTATTGTACAGATTTCACTTGTAGTCTTGTAGTCTGTTTTATTTATCATCATTCTAAAAATGATCAGATAAGTAATTTAATTTCTCTTAGAGTTCATGCTATTTTTGGTTTTTTTCCTTTTCGTTCAGCCTTCTTCGGAGAAGCAATAACAACAACAACAACAACAACAATACCAAAAAAAAATTATTTTTTCATATGGAAGTTTACTCTTCTTTATATTGAAATGATCATTATTAGTTAGAGGGTTTCACCTTGATCTTACTTATTATCATTAACTATTAACATCATTATTAGTTACACCATTATCTTAATTATCACATATCATCATCATCATTATGTATAAATTGATTGTAATTATTCATTAACTCTTCTCAATTATTGATGGTTGCTTATTTTAAGATGAAGCCTTAAAACTGTTCACATTTTTGTATATTCGTAAACTGTAGAAAACAACACTCTTTTTTTAAAATCTTTATCAATCTTTATCAATCAAGCAAAGCATGCAGGCATGTGGCTTTAAATATGAAGGCACACCCTCACAAATCATATGATCTGTGCCGTAGGGTTTGGGCAAATGTTTGTGACACTCTGACGGTCTGCATGGAAATGAACTTATAATTATAACGGTTAAATTAGAATTATTTTCTAAATCGATTTAAGTGTATCCATCTGCTTGTTTGTCTGTCCGTTAACTGACCATTTCTATGTTCGTTGGCCTTTCGGTTGGCCTGTCCCTTGGACTGGCCGTCCGTATGTCTTCTTATCTGTTTGTTTTGCCGCCCGCCAATCTATCCGTCCATTTGTCTATTTGTTGTTCTATCTCTCTGTCCATGTAAATTTGTTATCAAAATATACATAAAAATTTTAAGGTCATTTTTGGCGTTTTTGATATATTTTGACATCTTGTTAAAATTAGTCTATAAAAATCGGCATATAATAATTTTTATGGCGTGTACCAAATTTGAATCATATCGATGTATATTTGAAATCACCTGCTAGGGAGGAAAATTTTCTGAATTGAAAAATTTTTTTTCTTCCTTTTTTTACTTCCTTTTTTTTTTGAAAATTAATTATCTTAAGTATCATAAGCTTTTCATTATATTGACTAAAATTGTGTAGTGTGTATAAGAATCATCTTCAACTGATTACGAAACTTTTAATTGTATTTCATATAATTTTGAGATAAAATTTTTTAATTTCCATTTTTAATGCCCTTTTTTAATTATTATTTATACAGTTTAAATTTTAATTAATCATTTTTAGCGTTATCTGAAATTAATTGTTTATTTCTTTACATTTCTTTCCTATTTTAATTGTAAATTGTTTTAAAGTATTTTGATGTTTTCAATTTTTATTATTATTTTAATTTAAATCGTTAATTTCATTCTGTTATTTGTAACACTTTTAATGCCATCAAATATAGAATTTTTTTTGCGGGAAATCATCACTTAGTGAATGGAGAATTCGAAATGAAAAGAAATGTTTGGATTTTTCAAAGGCCCATTTTTTTCATAAAGAAGATCATTTGAATACAAATAGAAATTATTTGCTTTTTTTCAAATGTAATGATTTCATTCTTTGAAAAATTTATGTAAATTTTTTTATCTGAAACTTTAGTTTACTTGTAAAAGTTTCCTTTTCTATTTTATTTTTTTTTTCTTATTTACTTATGCTAAACAAGTTCAAGTTTGTTTTCTCTATAATACAAAATGTTTTTGCCTAAAAGAAAAAAAGGAGTAGAAAATTAAAATAAAAAATTAATAAAATTATTTGAAATGATTCTATTTTCGTTCATGATAAATTAACAGACTTAATAAAATCTTGAACAATGAGTTTAAAAGTCTATTTAAAATTTCTTTTGGTAAAACTAAATCTTTATAATAATAATAATAATAATAATAATAATAATAATAATAATAATAATAATTGTTGTTGTTGTTGTTGTTGTTGTTGCCGTAACATTGAATTTTTATTTTACATTTTTTATATAAGTGTTCATTGTTGTGCCAGTTGTTTGTGTTGTTTTAGTTTCTATTATTATTGTCTACCTGTTTAAGTTTATTAGTTCGTGCATTCATTTGTATAATTTCAATACGAAAAAAGAACACAATGAAAAACAACAATAACAACAACAACACTAAAAAAATAACAAATTGTGTTGATTTAAAATGAAAAGCCTTTAGAAAAGTATTAATAACCATCTAACTTTATTCTACAAAACTATTTTGCTCAGTTAGTTCCTTTCCACTTTAGTTTATTGTCTATTTTCTCTTTTCTATTTTCTATTTTTCTAGTACAATCATCATCATTATCAGCAACGTTATCATCATTATTTACAATTACAATTAACTCGTAATAGTCATAAATTGTACAAAGAGGATAAAATGACAGTTTTGAATGGCAGATGGCGATGGCGGAGGCGAAGGCGAAGGCGATGGCAATGGCAATGGCAATGGCAATGGCAATGGCCATGGCCGTGGCCATGGCTATGAAGATAGAGAAGGAAAATAAAAAAAAAGAAAAGCCCAAAAGAAAAAATAAGAGCACATTTGAAATAAAAAACTACAATAAGAATAAAAAGGAAAGAAAAAGAAGAAGAAAAAGAAAACAAGTCCTTAACAGTTTCATTTGTTGTGATTTCATTTGGCTTCTTTTTAGTTTAAAAAAAACAAAGAAGAAAATATATTACTAAGAAAAAGTATATGAAATACTGTGAGAGAGAAAGACATACAGATAGAGATAGAGATAGAGATAGAGATGGATATAAATAGATGAATATAGAGATAGAAAGAAAAACTTCAGTTATAGTTAAATTGGTGATAATAATGTTCATTTTATTTTTATTGCTGTTGTAGTTTAAGACGCATTGCATTGTGATCTTTTGTTTGTTAGTTAAAAAACTGTTTTGTTAGAAAAAATTCCTTTATTTCTATTTTTATTATCATTCACGTTGTTGCTATTATTATTATTATTATTCTTATTATTATTGTGGCACTTATTTTATTTACTTGATTTTCGTTTTCTTCATTATTTCTGTTACTGTTTCTTCTACTTCTTCTTCTTCTAGTTTTTTTTATGTTGCTTTGCTTTTTTTTTTGATTTTATTTAAAAATATAAATATGTTTTTTTTTGTTAAACCTTCTTAAAAAAATAGTTGCTGAAAATCACGTTTTTCATTTATTCAAGTGCAGCAAATCATTAAATAGAAATTGTTTGTTAGTTTTTTTTATTTATTTATATATTTTTCAATATTTTTTTGTTCCCCAATAAGATGATTTTTTTTGTTTAATTTACACCCCACAAGAGCTGCATTATAAATGTAGATATGTATTATTTAGAAAATTTTGAGAGGGTTTCAAATTTTATTATACATTGATCACTTCAAAATGAATTTCATAATTTATTCATAATTTTTATTATTAAAATACAAAGCGTAAGTTTAGGCTCATGGGTAACCGGTAACACTTCCATGTAAGATCGAAAAATTGGAACTTTGCAATGTAAAGCTTTATTTTGTAAAAAGTTTTTTATGGGCAAAAATTTACACTGCAGAAATTGGTTTTTTTTTTAATAGAAAAATCGATGCAATCGTATCAAAATTTTAGGATCAGGTTGTTCCATTTTATAAACTTCTTCCATTATTTTGTGAAAAGTTTTCATATTTGTGTTGTATAAATATATTTACAAAGTCATATTGTCCAAAGTCAATATGATGGTGCAAAATTAAGATCAGATAAGTCTACTTGTCAAATTGTTAAGCATTTTGTAAAATGTTATTGTATATGATATTTGTTTGTGAATATTTGCGAATGTTGATTTCGAAGATTTTGGCACACTAAATCAATATTTGAAATTTGGTTCAGATGGATACATTTTTTGAACTTTTTATTATTTATTATCATATTTTTTAACATCTTTAAAATTTTCTAAAAATTATTTTTTTTGTCTAACTTTTATTTCAGTCTCATATTTTCTGAATCGAGGTGCCTGTTTCTTAGGCCGCATGCGTACCTAATCTATAATTTATAGTTAGTTGTGAAATTATTTAGAATTATAGGACGCACTTATCGAGTTATTGAAATGAAGTTGCACTTGTCGCCAGGGGGCAACCAGTCCCGAGAAGCACCTGCTCAACTGGCAGTGGCTCATGAGATGGTTGTTGGTCTTCCGTTGCCATCAGGGGGCACCAAGAGTCACGAGATCAGATCCAAAGATTTAATTTGGTACCACGGGATCACCAGTTTTAATATGCCCATTGTGGTGATATTGAGGTTGGCTTCGTGAGGGCTGTGGTGCCCACACCGCGAACGTCGCTCGTTCAAACATATATATGCTTGTCGTGCAGGGTACCATTTCCTGAATAAAATGGGTACCTGGGTAGTCTTATAGGGATAATTTAAGCTAAGCCTAGGAGTAATGGGAAAGCTCCGAATCAAGATACCAAAGATTAAGCCATGTATATAAGGTGCAATGCAGGCTTTAAATTGGAACCTAGTCGTGATGGTAGCATGCACCCTGCGTGACATGACTACCAACGCTAGCGCTCATTATGTACGTTTGTGTAGCATGCATTTGAGCCTTCACGGCAGGTATGCATGTAAAACACTCACTGCACTGCCCCTGTCGCCACATATTTTTATATTTTGTATTGTACATCATTTTTACACATTAAGTGAAATGATGTAGGGTTTTTTAAAGTCGTCTACAATTGACAACATTGCCTTTGATTTTTATGTTTTGCTTTTGTTGTGTTTCCATTATTTTCGTTTAGTTGAACTGCCATATGATGTAAGTGGATGAATTTGTATCCAACCTAAACTTATCACTTTGCTATCTTTCAAATGGTAACTAACTGTACTGAAACTGTTTTCCATTTTCTATTTACTATTTTACTTTTTTATTTTATCTTTCTTACCAATTCTTGGTTTAAGTTTTTTCCTTTTTCCTTTTACTTGTTTGGGTTCCTTCTGTAACAAATTCCCTCACACAGTCATTAACCGGCCACCGCATTGAAACCAAAGTAAACGTCTCGATGCTGATGATGGTGGATGATGATTGTAATGGTAAAAGAAATAGAGAAGAAGAATAAAGTAAAAAGTAAAGAAGAAGAACAGAAATAAAATAAAAGTAAATATTAAACCACAACTCATTTCATTTAATTATCCACAGAAAAGCAAAAAACGAAGAAGAAAAAACAGAAAAAAGGTGAAATAAAAAAAGGCAAATTAAACCAAAATAAACCAATTTAACAAATCTCTCTCCCTATTCGGTCATTCATTGAATTCAATCTATCAGCCGTTGTTTTTACTTTTGCTCATTATTTTTCTTAACATAATTTATCATCATCATTGTACTGGGCCATTTTGTTTGTTAACTTTAACCAGAATGCTCCAGCAAAGCATTTCAACATCGTTTGCCTTTTTCTGCTCTGTTTTTGTTGTTGATTTTTGTTGATTACACTTGAACTTATTCCCTGAACTCTGGGTTTGTATGTAAATGTGTATGTATGTGTGTATGTGTGTGTACGTATGTCTGTTTGAACAGTAATCACTTTGGTGGATGGCAATGCAATAGAACTTAAAGGTACACACACACACACACACACACACACACACACACACACACACACACACACACACACACACACACACACACACACACACACACACACAAACGATGCGATTTTTACAATGAAAAATTGTAATTAGATTATATTTTAAATCACTTTATTAGATCTCATTGCAAGTGTTCTTTTTTGCCGTTTTAAACCATCAACAAAAAAGGTGCAAAAAAAAGGACAGCAAACAAAAAAGACAACAAAGTAAGAAAATCAAATAAAAAAGGAGCAAAAAAGAAAAAATGGAAACAAAATATTGGAAAAAGTAGCAGCAAAAAATGCAAGTGCACGTTTTCATTTTGCTTCTTCTTCATCTTCTTCTTCTTCGTCCTCCTTGTTATTTCCATTTAATTATTTATTTTGTTGTATTTTTATTTTAGATTTTTATGGATTTTTATTTTTAATGTTAGTTGTTGTTGAGCCCAATGAAACAAGTGACCAAAACAACAACATCAAAACAAAAAAAAAACAACAATAACAATACTAATAAGAAACAATAACAATAACAATAACAATAACGTTTCAATATACAATAATTATATAAATTTAAGTAGCATTTAACCATCGTGCTTTAGCTTTTAGTGACTTTTAAATGAATAAAAAATTAAACAAAACGAAAAACAGAACAGTACAAAACAAAAAGGTTAAAAAAGACAACAAATCAAGAATAAATGTAATGGTACGTACAGAAAGAGAGAAGTGGAGAAAAATATAGAGAAAAAGGAGAGATAGAGCGCATAATAAACAAACAAACACAAGTAATAGTGTCAGGTCAAAGGTTAATTGTTTTTATACTTTTTTTTATTAGTTTTTGTTGGTACATACGCCTTATCTCAGTAGCCAAAAGTTTTATGTCTTATAATTACGAAGAGTAAGGTGCGGTAAAAACTAAAAAAAAAAATGTTATATAGAGCATGAAAGATCTTTCATTAAAAAAAAAAGACAGAAACAAATTTTACTCAATTTCAAATTATAATTATAACAATAAAAGAAAATTGGAAAATTAAAAATTGAAAAAATTAAATAATTGATCAAGGCCGGATTTTAAATAACCTGCATATCTATTTGAAAACAAAAGATGAGAATGAAGAAAAGGAAAATATTAATTTCCAAAAAATTTAAAAAGTTTTTTTAGATAAGAAATTACTCAAAAAAATTTCATTTAATGTGACAACTGTTAGACAAATTTTTATTAAAAAAATGTCCTTAACCTTTTTATTACACCACTCAAATCAGATTCACATTTTTGATTTGATGATGATTAAAGACTGTCTGTCAGTCCGTCTCTGTAGCTCTTATATATCCAGGGCTTAATTTTGAAGCTATTTGAATGAGGGGTAATTTAGACCAAAGATGCCCGAATATAGTTATGGCTAAAATTAGAACTATTTTTCAAAGGGTTTTTTAAGTGAAACAATTAAATCTTTGTGTTCCTTTATAAAAATGTAATGTAGCCTTGAACAAACTGTAATGCATTTAATAGTTCTAATAGACATTTTTTTCATAATTAATAAATAAATATACTTCCTGTAGCAGAATCTGGAGTATGGCGAATAAAGTTAAATGAAAATAATCTCATTAAAATGTTTAACACATTTCAAAGCTTATTAACCGAATACTGGATGTATTAGTAATGAAACGTTTCTGCTTAAATCTACAAAAATTTAAAGAAAATTTTATAAAGCTAACATTCAAAAAAATTTTCTCAATTTGCAAAAGTATACATTTCTATGTATGTGTAGAAATAAACTATAAGCTATAAAAGCCTTACTTTTATTAACAAAAAAAAAAAAAAAAAGGAAAAAGCAAAATCAAACAAAAAGGGGAGCAAAAATATTATAGTAGAATAGTAAAAGCAAAAATTGCAAAAAAGGAAGCAAAAAAACAAAAAAAAAAAAAAAAAGAAAATGAAATTAAAACGTGCTTCATAAATAGTGCACGTTATAAAATGATTGAAAAATTGTACATTATGTGGTTAACGAGTTGAACTAGTTCAATATAAATATATGTATATAGAAAAAGTAGTAGAAAAGGTAACAATAAAAAACGAACAACAAAGACAAAGAGGTGGAGTCATCAATTACCAACGTTCTTGATGAGAAATCTAAAAAAACAAAAGCAAAAGGAAAAATATAATAGAAAAAAAAAACCAGGTACTTTTTGATCAAAGTGCTATAACTTTTTATTATTTTACTTTTGTTCAATTATTTTTCTTTTGGTTTTTTTAATGCTTTTTTATTTTGTAATGTTGTTCTTTTTGGTTTATAACTTTACTTTTGGCTAAACTAAATAAATAAGCATGAACTGTTGTGTATGCTGATGGGAAAGTTAACTAAAAATTTGATAAAGTTGAAATAAAAGAAATACCAAAAAAAAAAAAAAACTAAAAAAATCAAACAAAAAAAAAAAAGAATAATAAACGGAAGAAATGCAACAAAATGCAATGAAATTGTTTTATTAGATTGTAATGGAAATGTTATAACTGTAATAGAGAATAGGAGAAGAAAATTCATTTTGAAAGTCTTATATTAACTTCTAATGTTAGAAAAATTGTCGAAATAAATTTGATTAAAATTATTTCATATTTTTGTGAAAACGTTTACACTAAATATAATTAAAATAAGTATTTATTATAATTGAACTATTCACATAAATTGATGTAAGAAAAGAAAAATTCAAAAAGTTTATACAAAAAATGATTTTGTTTTGAACTTTTATTAAACTGTTTTTGAAAACTAAAAATTTATATTTCAATAATGGTCTTACATATACCACAATCGAACATCAAAATGAATCAAATTTGATTAGGCAGACGGGCTTCGATACTCGAAAAGTGATTCCGAGCCGATCATTCTTCTGTGCTACATAAACTCATATTATTCTGTAACACAAATGGTGTATGATAATAAATAAATATGGCAAATTTCGCCCACAGCGTGCCATCTGTTGGAACCTTTTCCATATAAATGAACGTTTCAAATGAATCAATCATAACAAGATTTTACTTTTATAACTTGAAATTCATTGCATTGACTTATTGACACATTAAGCTAAAATAGTTCGTAACGGTATTTAAGAATCGCTGACAACCATCTATATTATATTTACTAATTTCATTTTATCTTTTGAAGCAGCTACACGATAATCTACACTAATAGATACCGCTAACTTTAATATAATACAAAAAAGTTATTGGAAAAATTAGCCGTGAGCTTTAGTTTTAATGTGAAGTGCACACCTTAATTATTCAGTTCACTGCCATATCAATTTAATATCAAGCCAATTGACATTTAATTCATTTTAAGTTCTATAAATTTTACATTTTTATGGCACCACTTACAAAGCTTCTAATGTCATTAATGAAAAATAATATCATTTATTGGAATTTTTATTAAGATCTCTCTATTCGGCCAAACTACCGGAACAATTGTTGTAATCGTTTCTGGCAACGTTAAACAAATACAAATGAAACAAAAAAAAGAAGCAACAATAACAACAACAATTAAACAATTTTCAATAAGAATTTGCTAAACAAAAACAATAAAACACGAATTTCTTTTAATTATTTTTTTTCTATCATTATTTTTTTTACATTATTTTATCTTAATATGCTTGCTTAAGAAATTCTATGAAACAGAAATCAAAAGCAAATACTGATATTATTGAATTATAATAAAGCAAAAAATATTAAATGCGACACGTAATTTTTTATATATCAAGTTTGTGTCTTAAGTCTTTTGTATAAATTTCATGAGGTGAAACGATAAGCTAGCTAAATTAATGTAAATACATAAATTAAACCACAAGAATTAGGAATCCACTATCTTTTTATTAAGACAGAAGTCTTGAAAGTGGTAGAGGTCTGGAAAGTGAGGTTTTTAGACTAGCTTCTATTGAAGATGGCTCGATGAACACGATCATGCTAGAACAAAATTGCTCTGGCGCTCCTTTTGCATTTGCGCCTTTATGATAGATGCTCATAAAGGCGCAATGCTTCTTCAGCATCTATTTCTATTTTAGGGTAATCTATTCCTGTCGGCACAGCCATAAATGGGTATAGATTTTTTGAAACATAAAGCATACGAAAACGATTTTGTGAACAAATAGTTTCTCGAATATAATCGATTTTAATGATTTCAGGCATCTGCGGTTTAGTTGTCAGTGAATGCAAACTCCTTATAGTTCCAGGCTTGTGGGTATTTTTGCTTCATCAAGTCATAGAAAAATTTTCAAGATCTTGCCAAATGGTTCTTATTCTCCATATAAAAATCTAAAGATTTATTAAAATGTTGAGCTTTTATTAAATGCTATGCATAAAATACATTCGATCCAGGCAGACTTTTCATATAATTCACATAATTTAAATATTGTAGGGCGTAATGTTTTTAGTTTTCTCTTTTTACTGAGGCTAATACGTAATGTCTATATAAATCGGCCACACCCATTTGTATAAGTAAGCGATAAATATTCAAATGGTGAATGTTTATGGTTTTCTGTTTTTGGGTTTCTCTTTTTTTTTGTTATTTCGCTTGTTTTCCATTTGATTTTATTTTGAATTTCTAATATTTGAAATTAAGAAAACAAAAAGCTAAACTCCACCCTTAAATTGATTTTATTGTACTATCACGAAAATTGATAATAAAAATAAGAAAAAACTCAATTTTTTTCTAATTTTTATTATCCATTTTAATTATAAGCTTTTTTGCAAATATGATTGGAGTTTTTTTTTTGTAATGTGTTTTCAAAAACATTTTAAATTGTTCAATAACATTTAAATACAATGCGGCTAATTTTTTATGTTTTATGCATCAATTTCGGTTAAGTGTAAATCCTGAATGGGTCTTAGAGTTGAAAGAAAAAGTTTTATAGTTAAAACGTTGTAACGTTTTTTTTTCTTTTGTGCTTTTTTTAGGTATTAAATATTTTTGCTAGAGTAAGGAAATATTTATTATTTGTAATATTTAGAAGCCTTATCAAAAATGAAAATTAGAAATTATTCATACAAAATATTTAATATTTATAATAATTGTAATAAATATTATTTTAATAAATTGCTTATAGCATTTTATTTATGAACAATTTAGGTTTCGCAAAAATTTTAAATAAGCCTTTTGTTTGTCATAAAATATTTCAACGTTTTGTTGCCGCACGCCTCTACTTTTTTTTTTTGGCCTTTACCTTTCTATTTGCCTTTGATTTTCTCTGAATTTCTGTAATTTTCTATTTATGGTTGTTTTTGGTTGGCGCGATGGTTTTCCATTGTGTTCATAATATCAAGATCATAAATAGTTAATAATTTTCTTTTGTTCCGTTTTGATTTTTCTCCTTGTTTATTGTTTATTGTATGAAAGACATGGCCATCTAACTTTGTTTGAAGCAATCAATCATTTTATAGTATGAAAAAAAGAACAACAAGTAAATATTTTATAGTCTATCGAAACTGACTACTAAATACCTTACACCAGTTTATTTTAATTTGTTTAACATTGTTCAAAAGCACTTAAAAAATTCCAAAAAGTAAAAAGTATGATTTTTATTTCACAAGATGGTGAATAGATTCGAAAAATAGATGGACCTTTACCAAACTTTAAATATTTACATAATAAAAAATTTTTGCAAAATAGATTATTGCATAAGGTCGTATTAATAATGTGATATTACTCATAAGTATTTTCAAGGGCCTTTGGCATCTCTAAAATTGCGCCCTTTAAAGTCATAACAAATTTACATGGTTAGATAACAGACAGACGGACGGACAGCTTAACTTATATAGAATTACAGAAAGTGTTTCCACCTCGTTGGTTATCGTTCGGGTACTCCTATAATTTAAGTGGTGTAGGGTATAAAAAGCAACTATCAATAACAGCAACGACAACATTCCTACAAGTAAATTAACATTGATGATTGGAACGCTTACATTCGAAATAGAAAACATACATAGCTAAAGTTACTGCAAAATTAAATTCAAAATGGCACAAATCAGGCGCCATTACACATTTTATTAAAATTTCGATTCGAAAAGTTTGACTATAAAAATTCTTTAAAATTAGTCCACATGTAGCGAGTACAATGTTTCTATATTCACTTGAAAGTGGATCAAAATTGCAAAGCCTTAAAATTTATATCATTCTTATTATGTAAAGTTTTTTTCAAAATTGCTTTCAATTCATACAATACGTGACAATTTATTGGCAGACAGGTTCATCAATTGAATTGGATGATACTTTAATAGCGAACTGTATGCAACTAATTTGTGTGTAGAATACTCCGATATTTATTACAGTTAAACACCGTTAAACATCAAAATTTCTAAGAAGGCAAATCTTGATAGGGGCTTGCAATACCTTTTTTGTAGAATCTGTAATGTCAAAGTAAATGTTTTAATAAAGTGAACATAGATATCAATGATTAACCAATAACAGTAAATGGAGAGAATAAAATTTTAAATGTTTTTATTTATTTTGTAAAGTTTATTTGTTATTGTTAACAAAACAAATGTTCAAAATTATATAACAATAACAATAAAACTTGGTACAATGATACAATACGATTGTTGCTATTATTATTATAAATATATTTAGTTATTTATGTATAATGTAGCTGCTTATGTTAGATTCTGTAATGTTTTAACACTTTTATATTTAACCAGGTTTTGATCACACATTTTCCATTTTTTTTATGTTGTGCAAATAAAAATAACAAAAATAAAAAAGAAATAACAAAAAAAAAAAAAACAAAATAAAGCAAAATATAAGTAAAGAGAAGAAAATAAGTCAAAATGTTATAAGCGATAAAGGTCAACCTTTGAAATTCCATACACAAATTTTTTTTCTTTTTTTTAAAAATAGATACAATACAAAAAAAAAACACGAACTAAAGGAGAAAAGGAAGTAAAATAAATCAAATGAAAAACAACACATTTTAGTAGCCCATGGCCGACTATGACAAACCCTACATGACATTTCTATAAAAAAAGCGTAAAATTGTAAGCTTGTCCACATAAAGGTTTTTTATAAATTAGACCGTTGTAAAAGGTGTAATCGGATTAGTTGTTTGCTCTTAAGCATAAATATTCTTTGGCTTCTTTGGGCTAAATCAAACTTACATTCTAAATTTCATTCAAATAACTCTAAAAGGGCAATCTGTACTTTGATAAAAAATTTACAAGAAAAGAGAGATGGACAAATAGAAAGATGGATGGACGGATGGACGGATGGACAGATATATTTATAACGATACAGAAAGTGTTTCTGACTTGCGAAAATCTCAACTTCTTTTGATTGTTACATACTTCTACACAAAATTGTAATACTCTGTACTATAAGTGGGTAGGTATAGATAGATTTTCATATGATTTGACAAGTAAAAAATCACAAAAAAAAAAATTGGAAAAATTAAACATACTGGCTCAAATCTGACACATCGAGCTTTAGATTTTAAATAACATCCTAGATGTGTCGATTTTCATTAGCAAAAGCATGTTCAAAATTGTCACATTTATTCACTAATTTTAGGAAAATACGGTTTATTTATAAAATAGTTTTGGATTAGTCGTGCAAATTGCTCAAACGAGTTTATTTACATTTATTATCATAAATCCCTTATCCATAAAATATCCTGCCAAATCTATCTGATTATTATAAATGTAAATTAAAATTGTTTGTGTTTTTTTTCAGATTTCAGCAAACTAAAAACATTTCTAAGGGATTTTGTGAAGGGCTAAGGGAGAACAAAGGATTGAATCTATTTCAGATTGTTGGAAGTGCTATGTA
This sequence comes from Melophagus ovinus, assembly GCA_023089585.1. Lineage (NCBI taxonomy): Eukaryota > Metazoa > Arthropoda > Insecta > Diptera > Hippoboscidae > Melophagus > Melophagus ovinus. The sequence goes on from JAKKIB010000177.1 coordinate 8,344,186, forward strand.
TAAGTGCAGAAATCTATAATACTGTGAGTGATGTGTACAAACACAAAAGAAAAAAAAATGAAAAACAAAACCAATAAAAATACTAAGAAAGAAAAAATGGAAAAAAAAACCCCAATTTGCTGCAACAGTTTACGTGAGTGGAACGTAACTGTTAAGACCTCTAGGGTCAACTGAACCTGAACCAAAGAGCGTGCAACACGTTAGATAAGTGACATTGTGTCAGCAATAACAATAATACAATTAACCAAAACAACTAACAACAACAACAACTAGCAATAACAATAATAGTACCAAAAATAATAACAGCACATGCCAGATAAATGCTACTGTTAAATACAAATACTCAACAATTGTGAAGGTGTTTTCTGCTCTTTTTACATCTTTCTTTGTTTATCTTTTTGTTTTTTTAATTTATTTATTTTTTTTACTTTAAGTATGAACATTTTCGTTTTTGTTTTTGGAATTAAAACTTCTGTAAATGTTACATAACTGACGTAAAATATCTCATGAAAGCACAAAACAATCCACAAGACATAACAAAATAAAATAAAACAAAACACAACAAATAAGAAAATTATATATGACTGAAGTCACATCTGTGATACTTAGCAACCAGACGTCATGATATTTTTATACAAAATCTGTTTCAATTTTTTTTAGTAATAAATAAAAGCGTGCAAAATTTGGCATTGTAGAATTTTGCCGATTTAAACAATTTTTGGGCAGCAATTTTTGGAGAGCAATAGCTTCCTTATTTTGTGCAAAATTTCACTTTTCTATTTTTTGCAGTTTGTAGATGATAAGCAAAAAATTATCAAGTTTCGCTTATAAAAATTAAGGTGCCCTTAGTTTATTTTGCACAGCGGCCCCATTTTTAATCTCAAATTGCAGGCAAGAACTTGCAATGATTCTAAAAAATTAGAGCTTGATTTCTCAAATTTTACCTCAAGACGAATGATTACAACTGACAAAAAAATAGACGGGCTGACGGACAGACATATCTAAACCGGTTAACAATTTGAATCTTTTGTAATATAAAATACTTTACAGAGTGCTTAAATCTTTCTTCTAGTTAAACATAATGAAAAAATGCACCCACCAATCTCTGGCTGGTGGGTGCAAAAAAAACAAGAAGCAAAACCTAATGTGACAAAATAAAATTGATATATGAGTTGTTATTTTTGAAGTGCCACGTTGGATAAAGCAACGGCATTTTTTTGAGAGTTTGCATTTCAATTAATTAAAAAAAAATTTTAGCAAATGTTAATTTATGTAAATTCGCTTTTTAACACGATATATATATTTGTAAAATTTGTTTAGGAATTTTTACTGCATTATAATATAATTTCAAATTATAATATTTATTAATTTACAAAGGTATAATAAGTTTTTGCAAATGTTTGTAACAGCAAAGCAGCGATTGTTTTATAATTACTTTTTGAAACGATTTAAACCTTTCAGTCTTTTTGTATAATAAATGTCCATGTAAAGCTCTTAGCAAATGAAATTTGATAAAAGATTGTTCTTTCCACTTGAACTCTTCCCATATAAAAATTTACTCAAAAAGGAGATTGCTTTTTAAAAAAACTTTAAAATTTAAGCAATTTTTTTTTTTAATGAAAGTCATGGGTTAAATTTTCTCCAATTGGTTACATTTTTTTAAAGTTCCCTTCAATGTAACGAAATTCTTAAATTCATTACTTTTTAAAAGAGCAATTTGAAATTTGATTTCTAATTCTCGAGAGTGTTATGTTAAACTTCATGTCATCAAATTCAATCTTCATTAAATTGGTTGCTTGCCATTATGAAAGCAACTATTGTTCATTATAAATTGACGTTATTGAAATGGCATATTGACCATTTTGTAATATAATACGCGTTCAAATTAAAACACGCCTAAACTAAAACTAAAAGTCTTTATAAGTTTCATTAAAATATAAAAAATTGACAGACGTAGTATGATAGAAAACTTTCATGCATATGAAGATGGATAAACACTAGCGAAAAATGATTTTGAGTTAGTCAGTCTCTTTTAAGGCCCCTTCATATAGTTCTTGATACTACAAATCCCAATGCAATCTTCTTTAAAAATAAAGAACAATTTCTCTATAAAATATTTACATTTTAAATTGTTGTAAAGTTTTGACATATTCTACTCATAATTGCATTTTCTTTTGTCCGTTTTCTGTCCGTTTTCTGTCCGTTTTCTTTTGGCGCAACTCTTCTCATAATCATACAAATTCAAATGTGAATTTAATAGTGATCAAATTATTGATCATTGATATTTAACCTTTTCTGTTTTGGGGAAGTGAAATCAGATTTCCAAATTAATTCCCTGAGCATTAACATTCAAATAAAATGAACGCACGAACGAAACGTAGTAGACCGATGGAATAAGCAAAAAAAAAAAAAAAAAAAAAAGAAACGAAGTAAAACTAAAAACCACATCGGAATTTACCAATTACGAATGAACGAAAAAAAAGTAAAAGAAAGCCCAAGATAAAAGAAGTTTATCTGTTTTACCTTGACTTTTGATTTTGTTATCAAATGAACATACACATAAAAATATTAAAATGTACCGTAACAAAATTAAAGAAAATGCGCAAAAAAATGTAAAATGGACTATTTCATTATTAAACACGCACACAACGATTATAATTTATAAAGCACCAGAAAACGAAAAGGACAAAAGTAGAAATAAAGAAAAAGAAAAAGAAGAAGAAAAGAAGAAGAAGAATTTACATTCAACTTGAACTTATTTGATCAAATAAATGTAATAACGATTTAAAATGAATAAACGTTGTTTACTGGTGTTGCTGGTGTGAATTATTCACATAAAAATTTTTTAGCAGAATTTTTACGTATTTACATATATATATATATATATACATATATATATATATATATATATATATATATATGGCTTTGCATATTATTTATGATTTTTTTTTAATTTTTGTTTTTTTTTGAATGGTTTTGGTTTTGGTTTTCTTTTCCAACGCTTTCAAGTCGTTACAGAAAAATTCGGCTCACATTTGTCAAACTTTCTGAAAGCAAAAATGAAAAAATAAGTAAAAAAAAAACCAATAAATAAAGAAAAATCAATATGAAATGCCAGAGACCAGAAGAAAAGGACAAAAGGAAACGACTGCAGAAAATATAAAACCTCTACGTGAGGTTGACTTGAAGTCGCTTGATCGAAATAAATGAAATCCTACCAAGCAATGGACACAATAAGGTCAATGTTGCTATTTCTATTGCCTTTATTATTATTATTATTATTATTGTTGTTGTTGTTGTTGTTATTGTATATATACATAATCTCTATGAAGCAAAAATGGTCAGAGAGAAAAGACAAACTGCAAATAATCCAAAAAAAAAAAACAAAATAAGAAAATCACAAAGCAAAAACACAAATACCAAAAAAAAAAAGGCAAGCAAAAAATACCAACAAAAAGTGAACTAAAATTATTTACCAGGTGTGCATTAAATAAAGCATTTTTTCTACTGATTTATTTATTTACTGTTACTGTTCAATTTCTTGTTACTTTTTTCTTGTTATTTTGTTTTTCTTTTTTTTGCTTTTTTATTTTTCCTTTACCCTTTTCACCACACCTACATTTTGCCAAATCTGAATTGTTTATTTAACCTTTTTTTAAAATAAAGTGCTTTAAATGGATGCAATTTTTCATTATGTGAAAATAATTAGAATCATATTTTACATAAATTTTAATATTTGTCCATTTGGAAGGTATTTTTTATATAGTAAGCAAACATTTTGCAACTATTTAATTAATTATTATATGAAATTTTGCAATTTTTTGAATTTACAAAGTGCAAAGTTGAGATAAATCCAACTTTTTATTACATCGATCGACTTGGGAACACTTTTTAAATCTATTCAAGCATATAAATCTATCTGTCTGTCTGTTTAATCATCTATCTCTCCATCCAACCGTCTTGTTGTTGCAAAAATTTAACAAAATTGCAATTATTAATAAAATTTGCATATTTATTCTTCTATTTGCATATTTATCTTTCCATTGTTTTTCCTTCGTACGCTTAAATTTTTTTTTTTAAAAACTTTTGCAGTTATTTGAATAAATTTTTGTTGTTATTGTTAAATGATCATATTACAATGTTTGACTATTAAACAAGTTAAAATAATAAAAAAAAAAAAAAAAAGTTAAAAATTCAAATTACAAAAGAAAAAGCTAATTTTTTAGACAAATAACAAAAACATTGAAAAAGCGAAAAAAAAAATAAACAAAATTCGCAATACATGTATTTATAAATTTTGTAAGGTGCATATTTGCAAAAAACAACAACAACAAAAATAAGAGCAAAAATAAAACAAGAATAAAATCAAAATTTAGATCAATGACTAATGGTTCCATTTAATTTCTAGATAAGTTTCGCTTGTTTGATAAAATTATTATAAAATTACACATATTGTATATTTATTATGTAAAATTATATTCATAATATGATTAATAAAAAACAAAAAATAAAATAAAATAACAATAAAATAACAATAACAATTACAATAACAAAAACAATAACAATAACAACAATAACAATAACAAACAATAACAATAACAATAAAATAACAAAACAATAACAATAACAATAACAATAACAATAACAATAACAATAACAATAACAATAACAATAACAATAACAATAACAATAACAATAACAATAAAATAACAATAACAATAACAATAACAATAACAATAACAATAACAATAACAATAACAATAACAATAACAATAACAATCAATAACAATAACAATAACAATAACAATAACAATAACAATAACAATAACAATAACAATAACAATAACAATAACAATAAAATAACAATAACAATAACAATAACAATAACAATAACAATAACAATAACAAACAATAACAATAAATAACAATAACAATAACAATAACAATAACAATAACAATAACAATAACAATAACAATAACAATAACAATAACAATAACAATAACAATAACAATAACAATAACAATAACAATAACAATAACAATAACAAACAATAACAATAACAATAACAATAACAATAACAATAACAATAACAATAACAATAACAATAACAATAACAATAACAATAACAATAACAATAACAATAACAATAACAATAACAATAACAATAACAATAACAATAACAATAACAATAACAATAACAATAACAATAACAATAACAATAACAATAACAATAACAATAACAATAACAATAACAATAACAATAACAATAACAATAACAATAACAATAACAATAACAATAACAATAACAATAACAATAACAATAACAATAACAATAACAATAACAATAACAATAACAATAACAATAACAATAACAATAACAATAACAATAACAATAACAATAACAATAACAATAACAATAACAATAACAATAACAATAACAATAACAATAACAATAACAATAACAATAACAATAACAATAACAATAACAATAACAATAACAATAATAATAATAATAAATCAAGTACAAATAAAAAAGAAAGATAGCAAAGAGATGAATATTCAATTAAGGCCGTTTCTTAAATACCCAACACATAATAATTTGTTAATAAGTTAAAAAAAAAGAACAGTAAAACAGGAACAATAATTTACAAATCAGAAAAGTGAAGAAAAAGAAAAAAAACTACAATAAAAATGATGATTTTTAATTGTTGTGAAAAGTTTATTATGCGGCAGGGATTAGAAAATGTGCACAGATTTGCACATTTACATAAATTTTGTAAAATTATAAAACTAAAAGCAAATTTTAAATATATCGTTTTCTTTTTTTACAGACTAAGGCGTTACATGGGCAAGAATCAATATGATGAATATCAAAAAAAAAATTTATTAAATTATTTCTAAAATTTGTTAGCATGTCATTCATATGGACAGGCGCGCAGACGGACAGACGGACAGACGGACAGACACTAAACTTAGAAATATACTCATCACATAGATGGAGAGAGCCAACGACATGGCCGTACAAACTTATATCGTTTAAGAAAATGATATTGATTTTGATGGCCAAGATGACTCTGTCTTAGAGCATTTTTTTTTTTGATGTTACAAATGTTTGAACAAATTCCTAAATACCTTGTAGCGCATATAAGTAACGTAGGAGATAAACTATCGTCAGAAAAATAACAAGCTGTAAATAAAACCGAAAATTCGGTCATGCAATTTATTACAAAAAAAAAAAAACAAAAAGGAAAGAAAAATATCCCCCTCTTTGGTTTTGGTTTGGCTCTGGCTTTGGCTCTGGCTTTGGCTTTAACTCTAGCTTTGTCTCAGTTATACAGTTTCAATGTATGATAAATATCTAAAAGGTAATTTCTGGAATTAATGTGTAGTTGTGTACTAAAAAAAGCACACATACATATCTAAAATTTAGAGATATTACAAAAAAAAATAATTATTATGTAAAATTTGATGTTTGAAAAATGTTGATTTTAATTCATTTTTTACTTTTTGTGCGATACTGAGAAAAAACAGTAATCGGTTATTGCGTCTTAAAGGAAACGTTTTACTTTAGCAACTATTTTTTTTCTTTCTCTTGGTTTGTTTTCTTTTCAAAGATTTGGCGGGAAATATCCTTTCTGATCCAAACTAACTATCCAAATAAATCATGCGTCCATCTGACCGTTTTTTTGTCCTTCCATTCATATATCAATTCATTCGTCCATGTACACCAATTTTTCAGATATTTTACATAAAATTCTGTAGATAACTGTTTTTTGGATCCGAAAATGCTCGGAATTGAAAATGGTCAGTATTGAAAAATTTGTATTCGAACATTTTCCACATAAAACCTCATTTTCGGAAATATAGTATTATAAAAAGTATTTGAATTTTTAAATATTTTTTTTAAAGAAATTGCCTCAGTTTACCGAATTCTATTAAATTTGTTTAAGATCCCTAAATTTTTGGTTTTTAGTGGCTCCTTCAATTTCTTGATCTTTTACAATCACAATAATCAAAAATGTCATTTTAGCTTAGAATGTCAGTTCTTTAATTTTTTCAGATTTTCACTTTCGAATTCTATGAATCTCTAAATGAATAAAAAAAAATTTTCTTTAAAAAATTAGTGGAATTATTAGCAATATCAAATTGATGCAAACAAAAAAAAAATAAAAAAGAAAGAATACAATTTTTATTTAAATTTTCAATTATATATATATCATTATGTCAACAATTTATTTAGTCGCACACACATACACAAACTTATACACAGCCAAGTCGCTTTTACTAAAATTTCATTTCAATTGAACACACTCATCTATGGCTTCTCATACGATTAAATGCATGACGATTAAATAGAATGAATATTTTTCTTACTTTCTTCTTCTTCTTCTTCTTCTTCTTCTTTTTTCTCCTTTGTTTTTCTCTGTGTTAATATGTAAAAAATTTCCATTTTGCTGTATTTTTGTTGTTCCTTTTGGTTTTAACAATTGTATTGTAAAAAGTGTGTGTGCCGCTTTTGCTAACCCAGCTGCGTTCTGGATTTTTGTGTATGTCTTTTGCTACTTTTTAAGGGACTTTATAAATGGATTGCTATTATTTTTAATAATGTTGTTGTTGCTTGTTGTTGTTGTTATTATGGCTGCTAGTGTTGTTGTTCGCATTTCACACAACAGCACTATCAATTCGTCTTGTAAATGTTATAAAAATTTTTATAACATTTCCTCTGATTTTTTTTTTGGTTGAATTAAAATGAAACAACAAAACAATAATCCTATAAAACTTACTCTTTCCTTTTTAACTATCTCTATCTATTTGTGTTTCTCTTTCTCTTTCTTTTTCTATAGCTTTATGCCATTGAATTAGTGCAAGAATTTTATAAGGTATGAACTAGAAGGGTGTTTTCTTGTTCTTCTTGCAATGACATTTTTTTCATCATTAACTCTACAATTCTCAATGATAAAACTACATGATCAACTGAACTCACCAAAGCATATTTAAAAAAATAAAAATAAAAATAAAAAGAAAGCATTTAAAATTGGTAAAGCAAACAAGCAAAATGGGTAAAAATATTAAGTCAATTAAATTTTAATTTAAACAAAAAACTTTAACTTTATTATAATACGATTCAAGTCAATTTAATGTCAATGGACAATGATAATAATATGGGTAAACATTTATTTACATATTTATATTACACTCTACATTAAAAGCGTCTAATAAGTTTACAAAAATGTTTGTAGCAATCACAATGACTTGGGATAAATTATGCATCAAATTCGCTTAATTTGAAAGCATTTTTTTGAAATGCACGCCTATTTAATTGCCCACGCGTCTGTCCATTTATACATTTGCCCATATGTCTGCTTATTCTTTCATCTGTCCATCCATCTGTCCGTTCATACGTCCATCCAAAGGCCCGTTGTTTCGTTGGTACATGCCTAATTTTTTTATTAAACTACATGAAATTTGTAATTTGTAAAATATATTAATTAAATTTCCCAAAAAAAGAGTATTTTTGGTTCAAAACGTGCACTCTAAATCAAATGGTTACAATTGAAATCATTTTCATGCTATTTTTCTGCAAAAAGTTTCTTTTGAAAAAATTTGTTTGCTTTTTAACTACTTTTTGCTTTAAATTAACTTAAAAAATATGCTTATCCAAATTGATTCAAATCGCTTGATATTTTGAATGTCTCTCGCGCAATTAAATTTGTAATTTTTTTTTTATAGAAGATCAAAAAATTTTTTACTTAATTCTTAATTTATTTATGTGTTTTGCTTTTGTTAAGGTGTTTAATGTAGGGTATTTAAGTAACCACTCTGAACAACCTATAAAAATTCTTATATATTTTCTTTATTACTATTGTTGTTTTGTTGTTTTGTAGAGAGTTACCATTCCAGGCAAATAATATTTGCAGAGAAAGTTTTCTTATTTTTTGTCTCTCATTTTTTCTGTTCACTGCTTAAAATTATTTGTCTGGTTTCTTGATTAGTATTAATTTTTTCCTTTTTTTTCACTTTAATGTTAAAGGATGTTTCTTCTACTGTTATGTGCATTGGTTTGCTTTGTTTGTTGTAGATTCATTATACTTCATTTCATTTTACGTTACTTTTATTATCTTGTTGCAATGTAATAAAACAACAAGGAGACAAACATACGATATGGAATGCATGAAATGCTTGTGCATGCATTTAGGTCAGAAATTCATTTTCGTACCGGATCAAATGAAAACTAATAATCAACAATAACAGACAAAAACGAACCAAACCAAACCAGACCAGACATTTATATGACCTTCATACTATTTATGTAGGCAAATGGTGTGTGTGTGTGTGTGTATGTCTGTACATTAGCATTTTGTTTTTTTAGTTTTATTTTGTAATTTCTTTCTCACCTTGTTTGCCCTATTGTATTTGGCATACAACAAATAAAAGGCAATAAACAGATTCGTCAATAAGAAAAAAATTGAAACTTTTTATTTAAGTATGACTTTTTATATTTTTATTTTTTTTTTGACACTTTAATATTTTAACATACTTTCATCTGTGTGTTTTATCGAAAGTTTGTCAATTTTCATCATCCAACAACTTGTTTCGTTAAAACTTTGTAGAAGGGCAATGAATCCTTTGAAAGCGTAAAGTAGTCTTCAACAGCAATAAATTCTGTTATTAGTCTAAATAATTTTATATGCTTTCTGCCTTTTTTGTTGTCTAGCGGTTTGTCCGGCAATTTGCTTGGCCGCCTAACTGGCTCTCTTTCTCTGTCTTTTTGATGTTTTTGACTGTTGATTTGTGTTGTCTGCTTTTGTTTAAAATTCTTCTAATTACCTTCTGCAAAAGCTTTGAAAATTCTTAAATAGTGTAAAATTGCAAGGTGCAAGATGGTCAAAGAGTACACTCATAAGCAACTTCAATAGTAACTTTAATAACTCCCCAATGCCACTTTCTCTCAGATTTCATAAAATTTTATTATTATTTCACATAAGAAAAAAAAAGACAGGTGCGATTTTCCTTAAGCATCAATTTCTTTCAAATTTATTCTTTTATGCTACATTATTTGTGGTGCAGATTTGGTGCACAATGAATTTGGGAAAATGTATGTAACATGCGAATACTTAAACACACTTTTTAGAAATGATGTGAACTTGTCTGTATATCTGCCTGAATTTATTATTAAAACACTTCTACGTATGGTTTTCAACTTATTTTGATGGAATTTTTTTAAGCGATTTTGATTTGATTTGGTCTAAAGGCTTTAGAAATTGGATATAAACGTACAAATTTATAGATTTTTTAAACGAAAATCTATACGTGACCATTACTAAATGGAAGTAATTAGTTTAAGGATTTATATTCAGAATGATCCATATTTTGAATCACCTTTAAAGCAATTGAACTTTTTCATATTTTTTTTTACATTTTCTGATTTTTAAAGAAAGTATAAAAAAGAGGTTTGTAATTAAACTCCAAATTTTTTCATTTTTGTTTTTGTTTTTACTAATTTCTTGGTTTTACCTATTTTATTTGAGAATTGTGCAATCTAAAATGGAGAATTTATTAATATATTATTAAAAATATGCAATTGGATTTAAAGTATTGTACTACTGGGTTTGGTAAGTATTGAACAGTTAACTCAAACTCATATTTACAGTCATTTTAGATGCTTGAAAAATTGATTTTGTATATTAATTGAAAAAAAGTAAATAATATAAATTGTTATTTCTCTTCTTTATTATTATTATAATATTTTTTTCAATAATATAACAATAAAAATTGTAAGCCATCACGAAAATCGTGATATAGAAATAAAAAACAAAAACAAAAAGGAAATCAAAAAAAAAAGAGCCAAAAAATGAAGTTTTCAGCAACAGCCGCTGTTTGTGGTACCTTGAGAGAAATATGGAAAGAGTTATACGGGAAAAAAAGATAGAAAGAGAAAGATATATATATATATATATATATATATATATATATATATATATATAGTGGAAATGGGTTGAAGGTGTGGGGGAGACGATGGGTGAGGTAAAGAGGTTACAATCAACATCAATTCTTCACACAATTATTATGATCTTGGGTGTTAAAATCATGTTGAAGAATTTTTAAATGTAGAGAAGAAGAAGAGAAGGAAAACGTTGAAAGAGGCCAGCAGAAATCATAAATAAGTAATTTTAATAAATTTTTTCGTATTTATGTGTGTATGTGTAGTGGTACATGCTATTTGTTAATATAAGATAATAAATAAATCATGCCTTGAAATACTTTTAATATGATTTCCGCTAAATTTTTTTTATTATTTTTCTTCTCAAATTTTTAATTAAGATTAATTTTTTTTGCAAATTTCTATAGAATGATTTAACAACATTAACATTAGTGATATTATTAGTTTTGCCATAAATACCTTCCCTAAAGTTCTTTCAAGAGATCATTGTTACCGTTGAAAAATTGATTTTCCTTCATAGCAAATTAGATCTTTTTTTTTTTAATGCTTTAACTTTTGTGGTGAATGCCATTCCCACCAAATTGCTGCTCATTTTTGCTGTCATTGCAAATCAATAAAATATTTTAAAATTTCCGAAAACCAAAAAAAAAAAAGAAAAGAAAATCTACAGTAGAGGTGTAAAATTGTACGATTATAAAAATCTCCCAAGTGGTTGTCGTCGTGATTAAAAAAATATTCTACAAAAATAATCAATAATAGTTAAAATGATAGACGAAGATGAATAAGTGAATAAAATACAATTAAGACTTGTACTTTTACTACTTTCGAGGAAAAACCGAAAGGAGTGTTCTCAGTTTATGTTACACTGTGGGCGTGTCCTTTAAACGATTTTGTCCATTTTTAATATCCAACTGCGTGTTAAGACTTTGAATGTTCTTGTCAAATTTAAGCTTGATATCTTAGTGGTTGCGGTCACAAGAATGTTTAAAGTGCACTAACAGGCGGGCCCATAGACAGACAGACATACTGTTAGTGCTTTACATGCATACCTGCCGGGAAAGCTCAAATGCATGGTATAAACATACTTATGATCACTAGCGCTAGTGAACACGACACATCACGTGCATGCCACCGTCCCGACTAGCTTCCAATTTAAAGCCACTATTGCACCTCATCTAGTTAGCTTAATCCTTGGTGTAAGGATTCGGGGCTTTCTTATTACCCCTTGGCTTAGATTCGATTAGCCCGATAAGTGGCACCCTGCTCGACAAAACCTAATTGTGGAACTCTATATAAACATAATTAGGTCGAGCTACGCCCGCGACATGGGCACCACAGCCCCCACGAAGCCAACTCCAACATCACCACATGGGCAAATATGAAACTGGTGATCCCGTGGTACCAAATTAAATCTTTAGATCTGATCTCGTGAAATTCATGATGCCCCCATAGACAGACAGACAGACAGACAGACACATGAGGTCATATAATCTCAATACCTTGATAATAGATATTTCACTGCACATAATGAGAATGTCATATAATTTCGGTATAACGAGTGTAGACGTGTCAAATATGATGATGGACTAAATGACATTTTTATAACTTATCTAGAATTGTTAAGGAAATTATGAAAATGTATCGTATAAAATGAAGTTTGAAAAAAAAGAAAAAAGAAAAAGACATCAATTTAATGTTGCTCTATGTCATATGTCACTTTACAATGCCGTGACGTGCGTCGTGTCTTATTAAGGTCATGATCATATTTTCTTGTTTCCTTCTTTCTTGTTTTTGTTTTATGTTTTAGCTGGTTTGTTTTTTTTTTTTCTTTTGCAAAATGTTTTGCAACTTTGAAAATTTGATGTTTTTACAAATAATCATAATTTATACGTGAATATACATGCACACGAATATCTGAACTTGCACATAGATTCATGAAAACTATATTTAAGATGTTATTTAGAGAAATGTATGCACGATTTGTTGACAAATTTTTCACGTGACACCAATAAATCTGCAATAATTATTTGGATTTGCATTTATGTTTTCTTTTGCAGTTTCTTAGTTTTTTTGTTTTTTTTTTTTTGTAATGAAACTTACTCAATAAATTGCACAACATATGTACATATATATATAAAACTAAATGACCGATCAATCCAATCCAATAGATTGGATTAGACTTGAAAAGGTTTGCATCGCTCAATAACAACTACTTATTTGTAATCACTTTTATAATGACTTATTTGTGTTTGTTTTTTAAAATATAAATAATATTAAGCAAATCATTTTAAGTTAATATGGAAAATATATTAAATTATTGGAGAATATGTTAACTATCCAAAAATCATGTGAATGACTATTCAATTTATAAAATTTTTAAAGAGTCATCTGTGCTACGTATTTTTTTCTAATATTTTCTTACAAAAAGTTCATGTATGATAAAAAAAAGTCAATATCTGGCTGATACGTATAAATTAATGTTTGTAGAAAAAATTTAATAATAAATTGTTGGAAGGTACAATAAGTAAATCTATTTTGTAAATGTATATACAAAAGACTTAAGACACAAACTTGTAAAATGAACATTTCATTAACTGAAATTTTATTGCATTTATATTTTTCGCTTAAAATAAATGAAATTTAAATTCAATAAAATTGGAAAATTATGATAAAGGACAACATTGAATCTTTAAAGCCATTTCATAGAATTCACAATATTTCCGTGTATTTACGTCTACATGAACTGACAGACAGGCCTACCTAAAGCGATAAGAAGGCCTCCGATACTTTCATTTAGATGTTACAAATATAATGACAAAATAAATATACCACCAACTTTGGAAAATTGGCTATAAAAAGAAAAAATTTTAAAAATCCACAAAATTTTAACAAGAAAAATGAATTGTTATTGTTATTGTTATTATTGTTATTATTATAATTGTTGTTTGTGTTATTGTGGTATTGTCTTAATTGAAAATGTAATATGTCACGTATGTATGTTAGTTGTGTCTTGCTATCATCAATCTGTGTCTGTCCGTTTTCTTTAGTAGATAAATTATTTCAATTTTACGCTAATTACATGGACAATACTAACAGTTATAGACAACAATAGCAACAATGGTAAAACGTCTAATTATTAAAATTTATTGAGACATAATACAACAAACAAGACAACAATAAAAATATAAAAAAGAAAAAGAAGAGGAAGTATACAAAAATTATACATAGATACAAATTTACACACGAAAATATTGAATGGCATTGTGGCATTGATGCGTACACGTGTATGCTTTTGATCCAACTTTGTTTCACAAATGAGTATGCCTTTAAGCAAAAGCCAAAGAAGACACCTAAGAAAATTCAAATGACACAAAAGGGTGAAGAGACAGGAAATTCAATATGTAAAGGGATGGAAAGAAAAGGACGAAAGGTAAACTATATAAAAAATATCTTTATAAAGAAATTTCAGTGATTATTGAAGGTTGGTCACCATAGAAAAATTTCTTTCTTTCCAACTTTTCTTGTAATTTTTCTTTTCACATTATTTTTTGTTTTTTTTTTTAATTTTTTTTGAATAAAATTGAATGATTAAAATGAAGTAATGAGCAAAGCAAATATTTATGCTTTAACAAGGAGAACGGTAAACGTTAAAAAATGCAATAATGGTCACTTATTACTATCAAACTTATTTCATACAAAGCAGCATGAGCAATAACAATAAACAATAATAACAAAAAATAATAATAAAAGCAATAATAATAATAATAATGAGAAAAAATAAAAGGAAGTAAATAAATAACAACAGTAGCAAGAACAATTAAATACACGTAAAACAATAACAACAACAAATTTATAAACATACTAACGGTTATATATATATATATATATATAATATTTACATACACATTTATTAAGAGTAGTGAATTTGTCAACAACAACAACAACAACAAACGAACGAAATAAGAAACAAGCGGAAATAGTTTCATAAAATTTTATAGATAACTTTTAGCACGATTTGTTAGAGATGACAAACAAATAAAAATATACAAAAAGAAAAAAAAAGAAACAGGAAAAAAATTCTTAATTTGTTTTTTTTGTATGTCTCTTGCATTTTATAGCCATTGAATGTAATTGGCAAGAAAAAGTCAAAGCAAGAAGTTTAGTGAGTTAATTGAAGAGAATTTTCCGGTTTTTTCTTTTTTTCTTTTTTTCTTTTTCTGTTTCTTTTGAATTCTTTTTATTTTGTTTTGTATATATAAATCTAAAAAAATTATACATCATTTTATTTATTTATACTTTTTTTTGTACGGTTTATTTATTCTGGTTTGAGGTGTGCGCTAACCTTCCTCAAACAACATGCAAATTTATAATTTCATTTTTAAATTTGAATATTGGAGCTTCATGAAAGTATTTGCTGCACTGTTTTAGCTAAAACTTCTCTTATATGGAAATCAAAGTTAAAAAATTCAGTTAAGTGAAGATTTCTGTTATTGATGAAATTCAAATCTTTTTCTTGTTCAATTTCACAATTTCATTGATTTATTTCTTAATAAGCGAAAACTATGATCCCATCATGCAGATTTGGCATACATTCATGGTGTTTCCATACATTTTAGAGCCTTTCTTTTTATACGAAAAATGTCGTATTTGTATCTAATGCTACTTGTGATACAAGATATTATAAGTTTCTGCAGAAGGAATAGAAGTAGACACACCTTTTAACGTACCAATATATTCAGAATTACTTTTTGGTCCGATTAAAACTTGAAGTCTACTATTTGAAGTGTATCCATGTAAATTTTTTATCATGATTTAGATTGCAGTCTTAGAGATATTTTAATTAAAATTTGTTACGTAAATTAATTATGGCCGACTGGCACACTCCATTAAAAATTGGACAATTTTTAAAACCATGTCCTATATAATGGGGCTTTTTTTAAAATAAGTCGGGCCTTGGAGAAAAAAATTTGTAACTTGAAATATATTTCAACAAACATTGACATGTTTTAACATTTTGGCATAAAAAATATGTGTATTGAAATGTAATACAGATCGCTTCATTTTTACGATTTGTTTACATTTTTTCAAAAAAAAAAAAAAAAAAAAACGCAATTGCATTTTTGATTATATTTTTTTATGTAAATAAGCCCTTTTTCATATTTTGATATAAAAAATGTACGATTTGATAGTTCCAGATTTTGGACTGATCTTCCCATCTCCCAACTCTGTATCAAATAAATATAAGTAAATGTAAAAATTTACAAATTTGTAAAGATAAATGTTACATAAATGAGCGTGTCCATTTTTTATATGATCTAATACATACCGTTAAATGCAATACCTAAACTAACTGCTCGTGAAGATGTCTGATGAATATTGCAACGATATTCTTTGGACGAGTATTTAGTATGAGAAGCAACGCACAAAATTTATGGTTTTTTTTTTAGTTTTGAATAAATAATTTCGAAACTGCACATATGTGTACTATATATTTTGTATACGTGGCTTATTTAAAAAATTAATAATTTTATATATATGATAATTTTTTTTTATATTTTAACAAAAATTATTACACTACAAATGGCTGCACTGGTGTTGAACTCTCAAACAACATTCGACCATACTTTTTTTTTCTTTTTTTTTTTTTTGGGTTTTATACCGCACAGACATTACTTAAATATAATTTGACTATAATCAAGCTAATTGGTATAGAAATTATCAGAATGTGTTTGTATATACATATATGAGTATGTGTGTGTGTGTGTGTGTGTGTGTGTGCACAGGTCAAGAGTCATCAATAAGGAAGTTAAAGAAACCAAATAATTATAATTGTAGTAGTAGTCGTAGGTGTTTTTTATTTTTGTTTCTTTCTTAAACCGCATAAAAGTTTTTTTTTTGCCAATTTTGATTTTTTTATTGCGTTTTTCTGGCCTTTTTATACAATTTTTAAGTATATAAATTATTTAAAAAAAAAAGCAACGATTAAATCTACAAGAGCAACAACAATAGCAATAAAAACTAAAAACAAAAAACAAAAAGTACCAAAAAACAAAAGAAAAAGAAAAAAGGATAAAGGAAAAAAATACTACAATTATTTCGATGAAAATAAATTGTTAAAAGTGTCTGAGGTTCCCTTATGTGACCACTTACCCACATACCGATATAACTTAATAGGAAAATTTTTGCTTAGTAAAATGCATATAAAAGTATGCTTCTCATTTGTATCAACAACAACAATAATAACAACAATAATTAAAGAAAATAAAAAATCTTAAAATATTTATCATATACGCAGGCGCTACTTGCTACTTTATAACACAGATGGACCCAAATTGCATTGCATTGTGGCAGTTGCATTCACCGTTTTAGCTCATTTTTTATAGCAACCAGCATCTATGAACCTCCAATTTATCTGCCAAAATTTGAAGTTGATAATTATGGTTTTACATTTAGGAGAATGTTTACCATACATGAAAAGACGAACAGACGAACAGACGAACAGACAGACAGAAGGACAGATATATTGCAATCGATTTAGAATATCATATCATGTTGATCAGGGATGGTCAGCATCAAAAGTTGTGTCTGTGACTCTTCACGATTAAATGTTACAAAATACAGTGGTCAAACAAATGAACCATAAATATTTTGATTGATGAGCATGCAACGTACAATGGAAATAATTTTCTTTGTATCTGCGATATTTCAGTTTTTCAATTTTATATTCAAATTGAATGATTTTATTAAATTTGTTTTTATTTTGTTATATATGAATATATAGTATATATATATAGATCAAATGAACTAAAAGTTACATAAAATCAAATAAAATCGATAAGTAATAGCAATAAGTATTATTATGCATATATGCCTAATGGCCACATTAACCATGCCGGTATTTTAAGAGCACGCTTTTAAATAAAAAAAGTTAAAAAAAAGTTAAAAAAAAGTTTAACCTAAAAACTTTGGACCATGTTTTTCTTAATGTATATATATATAAAGATATTTCTGAATAAAAATTTATATATGTGAACTATTTTAAAAAATGAACTTTCAATTTTATTGCTAATTTACTGTTAGTTATATTAAAGTTCTGCATAAAGAGTTTTTGCCAGAATCAAATTTAAAGTAAATTTTAGATGTAAAATTTGATATCATTAGTTTGAAAGTAGACAATTTATTATAAAATATCAATTTTGGCAATTTTGGCAAAGCGAATAGAAAATTTCAGCTTAAGTCAATTTAAGAAAAAAAAAAAAAAAAAAGAAAATTTGTACTAATCAGTTTAATAAATTTTGAAATATTTTAATCATTCCAAAATTCATCCAAATTTATAACATTTAGTTTTTAATGAAATTTATTTGAAAGAAGAAAGCGACTTGATGGGCCTTTTTTATACTTTCATTCTTTCTTACTTTAAATTTTATTTTATATAAAAAAATCAATGTTAAAAATGTTTAGTGAAATCAATTCTTTATTTTAATTAATTGAAATGTTGTCTACGGAAAGTCTTTCTTTTTCTTCTCTTTTCTATTTCACATTAAGCGACTCAGTAAAGGCAGATGAAAAAATATTCTCAAAAAAGCCTTTTAATTAAAATACACACACATATCTACACATGTATAAGGATGTAAAATTTAAAAAATTCAAAATAAATGAGAAAGTATGTTATCAAAAATGTTGCATCATTCATCGAAATTAATCAAAAACTATTTTTATATTCTACAACAATTTAAATGTAAAGTATAAGTTTCGTAATATTTAGAAGAAGATTTAAGACTCAAGACGCTTATTTATTATATCATTCGTATTAGTATATTTTTTTAAGGGATTTTAGTGTATCTCTCTGTTTAACCAGGAACATTTTTTAAAAAATATTTTTGAGAGTATTTTTATGAGAGTTTTATGGTATTTTGGCTTAAATACCGGCCAAATTTCAAGAAACGTCCCATTTAATATTCCATATAACGCTCTATTCTACGCCCTATTCAAAGATCCACTTAAAAAAATTAAGGCGATATTTTCGATATTAGTCAATAAAACTTTGATTAGTCAATACTCTTTTGATTACTTGACATTTTAAATTTCTGTGCCAACTTTGATTTAAAAATAAATTACACCATTTTTTTTAGAAACCTTCTTATACGATAAAATTTTAAAATTTATAACTTGAGTGTTTAAAAATATGCAATAAAATGTTGTAAGGTATTGAAAAATCCTCTTCGCTCAATTATAATCGATTGTTCTTTTTCTTTACTCTTTACCATTTACTTATTAGTTTTCTCTTTGTTTTTCTTTTCTGTTTATAAAGTGACAAATTATTTTTCTTCATGAAACCGTAATTTATACAATTTCATAGATTTACATTTATTTATCTACATTTCTGTGCCATATATGGGACTTAATGGGACTTTCTACACCCTTAGTTTTGTATTATACGATTTTTGTATTTTTGGCGTTCATATGAAATATCCAAAAGGGTTTAATATGGTATCACACTTATACAGATCGACTTATAAATTACTTACTAATTCGATGTAAGTCTGGCCATCTGTCCGTCTATCTGTCCGTCTTTCTGTCCGTCTATACAAGATGCAGTTTTGGATATTTTTGAATAATATTTAATATGTAGATTTAAAAGTGTTTAAGGATAGTTCTATGTAAAATTAGAGTGCTCCATACAACGAACTATTTTGCAAGGCGTAAATAATTCATTGTGGAAAAACTTATAAATCTGATTATTCCTTTAGCAGAAATGTGGTGCACGATATTTATTTAATCGACCACTACTGCCTTTAATGTACATATTTATTTTCTCTTTTAATTATTATCTACAGAAATTTATCTTAAGAAAAAAATAAGAAATTGTATTTAAAAAAAAACCGAAGAAAAAAATATTCATTCTAATTTTATATAAATTTCCAATGCATAACTTTGAATGGTCAAATTATTTGAATAGCTATGAAATATTTAATGAAATATGTCACAATATAACGCGATATGTTAAAAAAATATATTTGTTTGGTAATAATGTGAATGGAAATAATAAATTCGAAAAAAATTTCCATAAAACGGTTTCCTTAATATTTTAAGTGAAATGCACTCAGAGAATTTGGAATTTCTCAGTAAACTAAAATAGTTTGTGAAGAATAAGTGATTTTCAGTAAAAAAAAAAATAAGAGCAAGAAAAACAAAATTGGGTTAAAAAAAAAATTCGCAATTAACATAAAGTTTAATGAAATGTAAGAGAATCCAGTGAATTTTTTAGATAATTTATGGTTACAGACGTTCAAGTTTTATGGTAACAAAGAATGCTAATTTATTTCGCTAAATATCAAATCAAAGATGCCAGATTTTTAGATTTCAGACTTTTATGGCAATAAAACCATCCAAATAACAATGAAATTTTAATGAGATGAGAGCTTAGGAAGTGATACCTTTGAATTGGTAATATAAGTTTTAGTTAGTTAAGTTAATTTACTAATTAAGTTTTATTAAATGAATTTGTCTAATGAATCGGCGAGAAACAAAGCAAATTGAATGAAATTTTTAATATTTAATTTATTGGGCAAGAAAAAATAAACGGCTTAATGTAAATTGAGTTAAATTTGCAAAAGGCTTAGTTAACAACTTAATATATAAATTTTATATACTTTACTAATATTAACAATTAAATACGCACAAGCATATAACACACACACACACACACATATATATATATATATATATATATATATATATAGAAAGAGAGAGAGTAAGAGATATATAGATTTATAGATTTCTTTTTTTTTTGGTGTTTTTTTTTTTGATTATCTGACTTGTGACTTCAACTTTAGGGTGTGATTATTGTGCGAAATTGTGGTTGTAGTGTTAAATCGTTTTTAGTTGGCTAATAATTTGAATTAACTATACTTGTGCCTGTTATTGTTATTACAATTGCTATTTATTATTATTATTATTATTATTATTATTATTATTATTATTATTATTATTATTATTATTATACAATATTTTTTACTTTTCTATTACAGTTTTGTAGACTTCTTTTTTGGTTTTTGTTTAACTTTTATTAGGAATAGTATTATTATTATTATTGTTATCATTTTTATTATTTTTATTACACAATTTATTGCTGTTAATGTATAATAATATAACGTGCGGTATTCATGTAATAATTTTTGTAGCAAACTTTTGTAAGCAAACAAAAACAAAAAGAAAGAAAAACAAAAAAAAAATTGTACAAAATTTTACCATAAAAGTATATTATAGCATTTAATATATAGTTTAATGTTATCTTTATTAGAGCATGATTTCTATAATAATTATTATGATTATGAGCATTGTTATTGTTGCCGTAATTTTCTGTCTGTTTTTTTTTTGCTCATTTTTTCATTTTTTCTTTAAATATAATAAAAAAATTATTTTGTTTTTACATAACATTAATCTAAAGTGTAAAGAAATGTATAACAACTGGCGTTATAAATAAAAAGCACAAAAATAAAACATAAAAAAAAAGAAACGAAAAAGTGTGTCGTACAAGAGAATAACAAACTAATAAAAAAATTAAAAAAAAAATTTTGGAAAAAAAAAATTTCCAAAAAAAAAAAAAATTTGTAAAAAAAACATTCCAATAGGAAAATACACTTAACAAAAATATTTCCCCATTTTTGTTTTGTTTCTTACATTAAGTATATTTAAAAAGTTGTAGTGTGTAAATTGTGTAAATGAGTACTAATTTTAATTAAATTTAATATATTTAGTAAATAGTAATTTGCAAATAGAAAATGTTTCTTTAAAAAAAGGCAAAGCACTTAAAATGGGTACAATCTATTGGGGTCAAACTTTAAATGTGCCATAACATTTTGCTGAAATATGCTCCAAAAAAAAAAAAAAAAAAAAAAAAGAGTAGAAGTACGATAAGATGGACATATGGACAATTGGACGAACATTTAAATACATATAATTTTGAATTGAATAATCCATTTCGAATTATAAATGATTAGACAAATTTTATATACTTTGTAAGAAAAGTGATGTAAAGCGTGAAGGAGAAGAAATTGAGAAATAATTCAAATTTTGTACACAAAATATAAAATGCAAGAAATTCAACATAATTATTAATAATAAATGTAATAATTTTATTACAATTTTAAAAGAAATTAAGTAAAAAAATTTGTAATGAATATTATTCGCATTTATGAGTTCATTTATTATCATTAATGTCCATTAAAATTTTTATGAGAAATTTATCAAAATAATTCATTTTCTGCATACTTTGCCTCTTTCTCTCTTTCTCCATCTTAATCATTTAATTTTTTGGTAACTTTAAAATAAGTATGTTAAATAAAATGAAATAATAATTTGCATTATGAGAAATTATTATTTTTTTTTTTTGATATTTTTATCGATCGAGCATTCTAAATTTATCTAAGCGCAAAAAAAGAAAATTTGTAAGCGCCTAAAACGCTTTACAGCATTAAAATGTAAAATCAGTACATTTTTTCCATCATTTTTAATTCATTTCTTTAGAAATTTAACTTCATAATTTATCTCCAAAGAAAAATAAGAAAATAAAAACAACGGGAATACGGGATAAATGTTTCAATTTGAAGCTTTAAACTAAAAATTATGTAAGTTATGTAAAGGGGATATTTCGCTTTGTTTTATTTGTAATAAATTAATGTTATATTATGCTTATTATAATTACAAATAGTATTTTTTTATTATTACATGGCAACTTATTATAGAGATTAACTAAAAAAGAAAATTGAAAATGAATGCAAGAAAAAATTAAAAACGCGAAAATGACAACTGTTACAACAGAAAGAGAGAGAGAGAGAGAGAGAGAGAGAGAGAGAGAGAAAATGTACAAGAAAAAACATATTTTTCTATTCTCAGTAGAAAAATATTTGAGGGTACATTCATTTTGTTATTATGCTTGCAACATCGAAAAGAAAACTTCGGATATGCCAAAAAAAGTCTATATAAATATTCTGGATCAGCATTAATACCTGAAACGATTTAGAAATGTTTGTCTGTCCCTGGCCTCTTGTCGTTCTTCTGGCCTATAATAGTTTTGATATCAAGCTTAAATTTAGTAGGAACATTAAAAGTTTTTACACGCATGTTGATATTTAAAATGGGCAAAATCGTTTAAAAGACACGATCACACACTGCAACGCAAACTGTTGAAATATGTTTTTAATTTTTTTCATTGTTTATGGTTTTCAATCGACAGATTTTATCAGTACTTAGCCCAGGAAAATCGAACAGCTTGAAGGATATGAAAGAAGCCTAACAAATTCATAATTATGCTAAACGTGTAAATTTTATAAAGGTTTATGATCACGGGCTACGATCAAGTCTATTAAAGCAAATTTTGCATATCAAAAACCACGTTGCTAATATCTATAAATGTTTCTTGCTAAAGCGAAGAGAAACCTATTTGTAAAATTATTATTATTGTGCCTTTTATATGATAATGTAAAGGAAGGAGAATATTATCACTTTTATATTTAGAAGAGCTGAAAATTTTTTATGCTTTTTTTTTTTTTGAAATTTATTGAACCTTTTATTTTATTTTGTATTTTTATGATGCCACAATTTGTTAATGTAGTGATAAAAAAGCAACCAATAATTTTGCTATAAATATTTGTACAAAACTTTTTTCATCTTTTTGCAATTTTACTTCGTATGTGCCCGCCAGATTTTTGCTTAATTTTGCAAAAATTCTATCGCAATTGAAATAAAATTTATTTATTGATTGTAGCATCTATCGGCCAATAAAAATTTCCTTTTTTTGTTACTGTTAATATTTAATTTTTTTTTCTTTTTTAATTATTCATGCAAAAATATCTAGAGAAAAATTGGAACTGCAAAAGCAGACCCAGAATAGTTATCAGATATTTACTGGGTATTTAAATATCATAAAATAGAAAAATATTGAAACATACACTTTTAATTCACACACACAGTTACACACATAAAAATTAACATTAAACAAGTAAATATATTTTATATTGGTCGGTTGGAGTCGACTGTTAAATACCCTACATTACATAAACCGTATAATTGTACTGAAAAGTCATTTGAAATTATAAAATATAAAAATGTATAAGCTTTTTTATAAACCTTCAAAAATGGATCGATCTGAACCAAACTTTGTATGTATATGTTTTTGTAGCAATTTTGATCAAGAAATATGCACAATTTTTAATTTCCTTTAGGTAATAACTATTTGCAAAATAAATCGGTATATGAGTCTTGATCATAAAGACACTCTGATATAACCTAAAATTATTTCCAGATGTCTTTGGGCCGAGACACGACATGATAATAAATTTCATTCAAATAGCTCCGACATTACGCTCTATACTTTGATAAAAATATTACATAGGTAGACAGGCGGACAGACGGAGACACAAATATGCTTAAACAGAATGAGAAAGTGCTTATGAATCGATGGGTATAATAATCTATAAAAATAATAAAACCATAAAACATTATAGAATTGCATTAGAAATAAAACGCTGTTACGGATTAATCTGTTTTTTAAGCGTTTAAAAAGGCCGAAATTTTTTATGTTTTCCCTAACATTGAAATTTTTATTTTAATTATGCCATTTTGCCACATTGATAAAAACAAGCCTGGCGAATTTTGATTGTTATACTTTAAGAGAAAAATATATCTAAAATGTTGCTAAAGCATAACAAATAGTTTGATGAAATGATTATGCCACTCGCAATTCCTTAGATAGTGGTGAGTTTGAAAAGGTCCGGTTCCACAATAATCAGATTGTTCTATACCAATATTTTTAACAAAACAAAACAAAACAGAAAAAAATAAAAGGAAAAGAAAAAGAAAAAAAAACAACAGAGAAATAAGTTCAAGGTCATAAATGGCCAAAGCCAATTAAAATCAAAATTTAAGAACACCCAATAAAAAAATTAATGAAATTTTAAAAGAAATATTTTTATTTTTATTATTATTATTATTATTATTATTATTATTATTATTATTAATAATATTACTTTCCGTACAATAATGATAATTTGAATAATCATAAATGATAATAACGAAAATGATTATATATCAATTGTTTAATTATAATTAACAGCAATGAACTAGACCTTGTCTTGAAAAAGTTTGCAATTGCAATTGTAAACAGAAGCCACAAGTTGTTTATGTGTGTATTTTATTAAACCACATTTATGTTGCTATTTATAAATAATTTAAAAATCATAAGAATTTCAAATAACATAAAATCATTTATTAAAATATTTTATTACGAGAAAAAAGAAAAGAAAATATATCAGAGACACAAATGAGATGTGTCTTATTCTGATTAGGATATTTCATTGTTTGCCATGAAAACTCTTTGTCGAAATATTTCTTTTCTATTTGGTTGTCTATTGGTTTCTAACATTTTTAAATATTTAAATATCAATTAACTTTTTTAAACACCGCACAATTTCCGCTATAAAGTGTAATCTGTTTGTTTGTAGTTTAATGTGGCAGCTTGAGCTGAATTCAGTTTTAATTAAAATGATTAGTTTGGACATTACGAATATAAAAGTAATGTCCAAAATAAGTCCAACTAAATGTATGCCGTAAATTTCTGAGATATTAATGATAAAATTTTTGATTTATTTAATCTCTAGACGAACATTAGAATCAGGTTCATTTTGAAAATCTTAACCCATATAAAAACTTCTACCATAAAAGAAAATTCCATGTAATTTAGAAAATTTGTATATAAACAAAATTATTCAGTTTGTAATGAAAATCTAACTGATCCCAATTAAAATGTATATGCCAAAATTTATTTTAGATGATTTTGATGTAACTTTAAGCACATTAAGTAAAATAGTTTGGAGTAGTCAAGAGTTGGCCACAACCAACTTGTTAACAATTGCTTCGTGTATACAGCAATTTTTGGCATGAGTATAGGGCAAAAGAGCAACTGGATTGAATTGAGAGGTATATAAATGAAAAGTCCCACACAAATCCATCGATCATGTTTTATTCACTCAGCGTATTTGGAATAATATTTTTTTTATTAATTCATGTCCAATTTCAATCTTCTATCTGTAGAAGATAGAGAATCATTACTTAATTAAATCAGAACACGATGCTGATCAAGAATATAATTTACATATATACATACATATTGTGGAGTCTCTGATCTGTGGATATATTTGTATTAGTAAATGTATTTCTTCATACTCACCTCTTTGGAAGGTGAGTATAAAAAAAAATGAATTAAAGATCATGGATTGATATTGCAGAATATGAAGTAGGCGTGGCCGATTTATAAACCGATTATTTGCCAAGCACAAAGTGAAAATTTCCACTTAAAATGAAACAAGTTGAACAAGTAGGCATGGCGTTCTTAAACGATTTTAATATATAAAAAATTTCAAATATTTTTGCTAAAACGTGAGATCGTCATTTTAAATTTTGTTTTTTCTTTATGTTTTTTTTTAAGCCAAGTTAAATGAACAAACTAACATGTCTAAATTATTTTTAAAATTTCATTTATATTTTTACAAATATTTCTTTGAAATGTTACAAGCATCTTCACAAGCAAAGTACACTCATCAAGATTTTATAAGGTGTATACAACAAATTTATCAAATAATTTTTACTTACTTAATAGATTCAGTTAACAGAAAACAAAAACAAAAAAACAAAAACAAAAACAAAAACAAGAAAATATATTGCAAATAAAAATAATAAAATGTAGATAAATAGGTAAATAGAGGAATAGACGACATATGAACGTACGGATGAACAGATTCAAAAGATCATTTGTATATAAATATTTTTAAGTATATGAATGTGCAGATATTTAAAGTGATGGTAGGCAATGTTGTTGTTGTCTCTTATTATTTTGTTGCTTTTGACAACATTAGAAGACATTAAGAAATATTTCCACTAGACAGCTAACGATTTAGTTTACCTTTTTTTCTTTTTGCTTATTCGTTTTATTGATACATTTATTATTTTACATGTTTTTCTTTTTAAATTTTTTTTGTTTTAAATTTTCTTTGTTGTTGTTGTTGTTGTTGTTGTTTTTGTTTTTGTTATTGTTCTTGTTGTAACTTAAGTTAAAGCTTTAGTGGTTTGTTAACGCAAATAACGTGACAGCTGCAGGCTTTAAATGTGAAAATGAAATATGCCGCCTATAAACTTTGCACATATGTATGTATGTATGTATGTATGTATGTATGTATGTATGTATATGTATGTATGTATGTATGTATGTGTATATTTATATAGATACATACGCTTAAATATAAAGTATAACAAATTAGCTTGAAGTATGAATACAAACAATAATCACAGAAAAGACATAGAAAAACTAAAGAAATAGAAAAGCTGCCAAAAAAAAAACTGAAAACTAAACTAAAATAAAATAAATAAAAAATCAAAGATGAAAAATCAAAAAAAAAAAATAAGAAAAAAAAATAAAGAAAAATCTTATGAATGCTGTACGAAAGCAATAATAACGAATGCAAAACAGCAACATTAACAAATGAATAACGAATAAGCGAATTTTATACACTAGAAATTTAACAATAAATAGGAAAATAAGTACAAATGTTTTGGTTACTAGGTTAGCACCTAATTTTAGAGGATTAGAAGTGTATAAAAATGAACGAATAATTTCAAAAAGTCAAGAAAGTCTGATGTGAAAAAAATCAGTTTAAAAGTAGATCTCTAAAAAAAAGAAGATAAAATAAAAAAAAACAACAAACAACAACAAATTCATATTTATCATTTGGCATGTTCATTTAGAATAAGCACTTAGTGCAAACTTTTATTTAAAAATTTATGTAAAATGTATTCAAAATTTAGCCATTTTTTAAATAAGTAAACAGACGGCTCTTATAATAATTAGTCCTTGTTAAAAATACGATCATTTAACGAATATCGTTAAAATTATATGCAAAATTGAAGCCTGCACTTTTCCATACAGCATGCGACAAAGTTTGCCGCAACTTTTACGTGCGCCTCTGCCGTAGAAATCTTAAACACGCTAGCGAAATTCAAATTTTGTTGTAACTTTGGTAATCACCATTAGCTATCATCTTATATAAAAAGTTTAGTCTTTGGTGCTGAAGTTCAAAGAATTCTAAAAACTTTTGGGTCAAGTTTATAGGACAAGGCCTAGCCCACCATTTATTTACTAAGGGATATGAAACCTTTTCACTATAAGCATAAAAACATACGATTAAACGAATAACTTTCGCGATATGGCTACCATATACCGTTAACATCAAATGAGGGGCGTAAAAATAGCTGAGACCGTGTCATCAAAATAAATCCTCGATTTAATGGCTTTTGAAGTTATTAGCGCACCATAAATTGTTCAGGCAATAGTCCACTTCCAGTTGATGCTTTTCGGAACTTACAGTTCCCATTTAACAGTCAATCGCTATTCATTTCCATTGAATAAGTTCAGATTAATCGACATGAAGTAAAAAAACTGGCTCTAACTTAAACGCTGCTAAATTTTACATTCATTTTCTCCTTTCTTTGCTTTTTTTTTTGTTTTGTGCACAAACTTATTGGATCTTGTATCACAATTGTTGCTATTGAGATGAATTGAGATTAAAAAAGTAAAATAAAATATAAAAAAAAGCAAAACAAAAGTTAAGAAGAAATAAAAATGAAAAAAAAAAGAAAGAAGGAGCAAAAAGTAAAACTCAAAAATTAGAATAAACGCATAAAATTTATAGAAACAAGAGTTGTCTTTTTTTTTGTTAGTTGTAATTTATAAAAGAAATATATTTGAAGCTTAAGGCCAATAACCTGCACCTTTGTACTCCTTTTTTTGAGTGTTTTGTTTTTTGAGTTTTTTTTATTTTATTTTCTTTTTTTTTTTTTTGATTTTACCAAAAAGCAATTACAAAATACATAACTAAATAAAAACGAAATTAACGATCACAATAATTTGCCTTGTTCTTTTTTTTATGTTCACTCATTGATTACTTTCAATAATAATAATAATAAAGAGCAACAACAACAACAAAAACAGCTACAAACGGCATTATAAGGCTAATGCAAGTGATACATTTTATTTTATTTTATTTATTTATTTTTTTTTTGCTCTTTAGTTTTTTGATTTTATTGTTTTTTGTTAACACTAATGAAAATTATCAAGAAGAAAATATTTTGATGGCAACTTTTGCTTTTTAAAAAATTTTACATGTAAAAATCATCGATTTATGATTTTTATCGTATTTCCTCCATGCAATTGATTGATGGGATTAAATCACCAATGATTATAAAAATATTTGCTAAACAATTGTACACCATTCCATTTGGGGAATTGGGCTAGTCTTGAGTAGCAAAGTTGATAGTAAACTGGTAAAAGAGCGATTGATGTGAATTTATGTAGTTTTCGTATCAAAGATTTAGTTTAAGGTCATCAGTTTTAAAGCTCATCCATTTGGTAATATATAGAGTTTAGGGATCACATTAAACTAAGCTTAGCCGGTAGCTTATAATTGTTTCAATTTTCTTTGAGATAAATTATCCACATAAACTAATTATAATTTTTTTTTTATAAACATTCTAAATAGTCTATTCGAAGAATAATTAATTGAAGTAATTTATAAGCAAAAACAACAAACTAATATTAAATTTTCTCGCACTTTTATGTTTCTATGTCTTTCTATGTCTTTCTCTCTCTCTCTTATTCCCTATATTACTATTACAATTACTATTTGTATAGCATTTTTTAGATATGCATAAGGAATGATTTTCATAAAAATATGGCAACATGCACATTGCATGTAGGCATGTTTGTATTTACCTTAATGCATAAGGATCTTATTATTTATATATATATACATAAATATATATATTTATATATATTTTATATAATAAAAATGTATCTGCCTAAAGTCATGCATAAATAGTAATGCAGTAGCAAAGAATGACAGCAGCAGAACAATCAGAATAAAAGCTATCAAAGTGAAATAAGATAAAAAAAAATAGCAAGAGTAAGGAAATGTATGATAAAATGGCTGTAACTATTAAATAATAGAAATATCCATCAAGCATATTTATAAACGGACGTATACATTATGAATATTTAATTTGAATTTTTATGGCAGACAACAGCGATCAACAGCTGTCGAGAAGCCAACTACAGAAGGCAAATACATTGCCAACATCAAGTCAAGTCAAATCAAGTCATTTCTAGTCAAATACTAATCACGTTAACAGTCAGTTTAACAATTCAACAAATTCATTAATATCAATTTGTGCATACACACGTATTAAATGTAACGTGCGCAATTCACATTTAAAAGAATGAACAGAAAAAGTTATGTAAATATATAGATAGATTTATATCTAAAGTAAATTGTGTTATAATCATCTTATAAGTTTATTTAGATATTTGTAACACCCAGAAAGAGTTTAGTTCTATTTACATTTTATTGTCCATTTATCGATGGACTCAGAGTTACTACCTGATTCGTGTTAATTTATATCAGTCTGTTCATCTCTCTCTGTCTGTCTGTCTGTCTGTCTATCTATCTGTATGTCTGCCTATATGTCCGTCTGTCCATCTGTCCATCTGTCCATCTGATATATATCCATGTAAATTTGTTTGTCAAACAACAGGCAGCAATTTTTGCTAGATATTTTACTAAATCTTGATATGGAGCTGAGTTATCCATCCATCATTTTCAAATTCACATTAAAATACGTTAAAATATCTCATTGATTGTTATTCCCAAGTCTATTTCGACATATATTGAAAGAAAAATTTAAGTAGTTTGTAGATTGAATTAAAATGGTGCGATGAGTTTAAATTATTCATTATTAAACGGAATATCAATTAATTTATTTATGTTCTATAATAATTCAACTATAAATAAAATTATTCAAATTTGTATCATTTGTAATATCGATGATTATCGATGATTTCATTTATGTTACAAAAAAATTTTACAACACTCTTTTCTCCTGACTCTTCCTTTTTTTTTATGGAATTTGCATTAAAATTGTTTACTTTTTTTTTGTTTTTTTGATTAATAACTTTTTTTTGCAATCGTTTTCCTTACACACTCTATTCCTTACGGTGAGCCTAAGTCTACATGCTAAGTCCAAGTCTGTAGTGTAGTAAGTGGTGAATAACGGCATGGCATTAATAAGATCCATAAATGGTGGAAAAAATATAAATTTATGAATTTATGAATTTACTTGTTAAGATACTGAAATGTAATCATTTCAGTAAACAGTAATCAGTAATGGGTTTTTTTTGTTTTTGTTTTTTTTTTTGTTTTGTTTTGTTTTATTTTTGATTCGCCTACAACAAAATGAGTTTGGTAGCGAAACAGAAATGAATGATAAACGAAATCATTTATAAGAATATTTATTCAATATATTTGTGCAATGTGTAATGTGCAATTGATCTGTCGGAGAAGAATGCTTACGATAGTAGTTGCCCTGTTGGTTGCTGTTCAAATAGAAAATAAATAAATAAAGCAAGACAATTTAAACAATTGGAAGCGAACAACGAACAACTACATAAGAAAGTAGAGGATCAGCTAATTTTGTTGACAATAAAAACAACAACAATAATAATAATAATAATAAAAATAATAATTCATGTAGATAGTGATTCAATAAAATTCATAACTGCAAACTAAAAATGTTTGAAAATGTCGAAGACTACAAAGCACAAGATGCAAGATGCAGCTTCAACAGCTTTCCTACAACAAACAAATCGAATATAAAAAAGTTAAAAAAACAAAACAAAATAAAATAGGAAAAACCAACCACCAAAAAAAAAAACAAAAAACCAAATGCAATCAACATCAACATCAACAAAAAAAAAAACAAGTAAGAAACAAATATCTGGCAGAGATCAAATCCTAGATACCACTCATATAATATTTGTTAGTTAGTGGAAAAAAGATTAAAAAAAAAATTGGTACTAAAATGTGATATTATAAAAATTTTTAAAAAATTATACCGATTTGAGGAATTTTTGTTTTGGTTTTATATGAAAACGTCTTTTATTCATGTGCAAGATTCCACTTGTCTATTTATAGAAATTTTCAAGTAATAAATGGAAAATATATATAGTAGAATTGAGAATCGGCTCGGACAGTTGACACAGTTGACACGATTTTTGGTAAGATATTGATGAATAAAGGCTCTAATATTTCTACACATTTTCTATATATCTAACTAATGCAGAATGGAAACATTCCCCCTAAAACGTTGCAGGTTAAACGTTAAGGGTGTACGGGAACTTTCAAACAGGCAGATAGATAGACATACAATTCGCCGATTCGAAAGTTCATGCTGATCAAAAATATACATAACTGGATGCTTTGTTTTGATTGTTACAAACGTAATAATAAAATGAGTATACCTTTAAACTTTTTAGTGATGGTTATAAAAAGTATAAAAGGAAAAGAAATCAGGCACGTACAAATTTGGTTGCACGTTTTTGCACTATTTAGAAATTTATCTAGCACCTGCAATCTGCATATGGTTATAATTGAATAAAAATAATAATGATAGCAATAACAATAGAAACATTTTACAAGAATATCATATAAACAATGAAATATTTAAAAGGAAAGCCTAAAATAGGTGGAGGAAAGTCAATCAGTCAATTAAACAATAAGATAAGAAGTTGTCAAGTTAAGGCAAAAAAACAAACAGGTACTGAAATAATTATACAAATTCATAGATTTTTTAATACCATGTTACCATGTGGCAGGGTGGCAGACCCTAAAATGTATATATTTTTGTGATCAAAATTAAATTTTCTATATATTTCAATATGATTATCTTAGGGGCTCATTATTGTGAGATAAAATTCCATAGAAACATTTTAAATTCTTACAGGCAGATTGTTATTATAAATGGACAAAAATCTCTGAAGGGACATGCCCGCAGTGCAAAGTAAAGTGAGAATATTTCTGACTTTCTTTAAACAAAAATGATAAAAGTTTTTATTTATAACTCAATAAATGGAAAATTAGAGATATATTGAAATTTCGCATGTGTCATAGCAACCTTGCCCAAAAATGACTCAACGCATGAAAAAATTTCATTTATAATTTGCTGCATGGTCCACCATCGGCGTTAATACTCTTATGAAATTACTTTGTCAAAGCATAATTTTAGGAGTAAATAGACAAATTTGAAAGCAAATAAATAAATAAATGAAGATGGAATTATTTGAATATTTCTTATAGACATTTGAAACACTAATACATTGTTTGATAAATTTCAAAAAATTAGAAAACAATACAAGAATAATGAAAAAATTCTTTTAATTCTTGTACATTTTGCTAAAAAATAACAAAACTTCATATAACAAAAATATTTGATTTCTTAAGGATTTTATTCGTATTTGTAATTTGTAGTTATAGTTATTTGTATGATTTAAGGATATTATAAAATTTTTTGCTGGACAATAAAAAAATCAGTCCTTGCTAAAACTTATGAATATAAATTTGGCAAAACATTTAGACTTTAATTGTTTCAAAATTTAAGAATATTTAAGCAAAGATGTAAACGATACATTTTTGGATCTTTGTGAGGATTTTTGTAATATCCAAACAAAGTTGAGGTAAGTCTATCTTTTATAATATCAACTCAAAAATCACTTTCTATCGTAGATCTGTCCATCTGTCCATCTTATACAAAGCAACAGATGGCAATTTTAAAAATATTTTAATGAATTTTGGCATAGACGATACTTATCCAAAATCGGTAAAATTGGACTATTTTTGCGCTAACCCTTCCATATAATGCTTTTTTTGTTTGATAAGGACGAAAGTTAAAATTTTGAATATGTTTTAAAATAAGTTCTTTCTCTATTGTATTCACTTGTATTTTGACATAGGAAGTGCATGTACCAAATTAAGACCAGATTGGTAAATTTTTTGAAAGTACCTCTCGTACAAATCTTTTGAATTATTTTTAAAAAATTAACAAATAATAATTTTTTTTTCGTGGACTTGCACTTCATCAATTGGATAATTGAACAATAGTATGCAAATTTTGTAGAGAGTATTTAAAAGTTGGCCTCAATCGATTATAAAATTCTTGTTTGTAAAAAGATTATTTCACTTATCCAGCAAAAAAATTTCCAACAGAAAAATTTAAATTGCAGAAAATTGAATGAAATGTTGACCCAATTTTTTTTTTTTTTGGCTTTTTTTTGTTAATTTAGTTTGCATCATCGAATATTGCTAGTTATTAGCAATTATATATATTCAAATAATTTTCCTAGCTGCTCCGAACTCTTAATTTTTTATATTACTTGTTATTTAATTTGTTTGCATGTTTTTTTTTTGGATTTGTATAATTTTTTCGGACAATAGTTTTTTTCTTTTTATAAGGTTCATAATATGATTTCATTGATATTGGAATATGATTCATAATTTTTTATTTTTATTTGAGGTTAGTTTTAATGTTTTAATGATTTGAGAAATTGTTTCGTCTTTATATTTAATATAATATTATTCTTAATTATTGTTGCTATTATTTTTTTGTATGATGAAACATTAGTTCATTATGCGTTCTTTGCTTTATATTTATGGCGCTAGCATAATATTTTATTCATATTCGTAGCGAAGGTGTCGCCTGGCTGACTGATTGCTTGTCTAAATTGTAATATCATATTATTATTAAAGCGGTATATTTTATGATATTTGTTCACATCATTTATGTAGTAGATGTTTTTTTTTCTTTTTTTTTTTTATCTCATCAAAACTCATCAAAAGTGCTTTGTTAATATTTACAATTTTCTTATTATTATTATAATAGTTTCGGTTATATTCACATGAATTAAAATTAAGCTAAAGTTACATTTTGCATATTGGATTTGTTTTGGCATATGTTAAATTAACATTAAAACAAAGTATTTAACCAAAATGTTTTTATTGTGAGTTATAAGTTATGAATTGAATATTTAATCAATCGTTCAAACAAACTAATTATTGTTCTAGTATTATTATCATTATTATTATTATTATTATTATTATTATTAAAATATATATAAAAATATTACTATTACTATTATTATTATGTTAATTTATTAGACTCAATGCATTCATAGTTTAGATAAAGTATATTAATTTGATTAAACATTTTAACCCCAAAAAAATTTAAGCATGACATATTTATACAGACATTTACTTACAACTTTTATGCGTATGCGTAAATTACCAGCACCAAAACATGAATTATGCTGTAAAATTATATGATAGAGAAACCGTTAATATTGACCTGAACTAACCAATCTTAAAGAGTGAATAAGTCTAATAAATCCATTTCTGTCTGGAGGCCTAATAAAATTGAATAAAGTTTCAGAATAATTCGTTAGTTTAGTGCTCTTGAACATCAAGGGAATTGCAAATTTTGGGCAAGATTTTGTTTATCTGAATTTTGGGTTAACAATTTCCAAATAATTTTACAAACGTTTCATATTCTATCATTATTGTTATAGATTATAATATTAAATGAAATCACATTCAATATAAAATGTCATATGAGTATCAATTATTCTTGTCACATTGTCATATTGCACTTGATAATTAGTTTGTTGTGTTTCGTTGGGTTGATTTACATGCGCCTTAATTATTATTATTGAGGAACATTTGGCGCAATCTTTTGAGGAAATTTTTGGCGCCTTAAAATCACTCAGACGTTAAAGTATTATTTTGATACTTGTTTTTGCATATATTACATATATATACACACGTATATATATATATATATATATATAACATAATTTATTGCCACACAAATGATAATATTGACAAACCCAAAGGTGTATCTGATTATATTGTTTTTTTTTGGGTTGCTTTTTTGTACCCATCATTCTGTCTTTACGTTAGTAACACCCAAAAAGAAATTCCGGAGACCCGATCAGCATGTCCGTCCATCTATACGTATATGACAAACATTTTCTTGGTCACAAAAAAAAAAAAAAAAAAAAAAGATTTCAACTTCAAATTTGAACTTGAAAGTTCGCGTATGTTAGTTAGTACTAAAAAAAAATAGGTGAAATCGGCTAAAGAAGATGCCTGCAGTGCAATGTAAACTTAGCTGTCAGCTTTTTAACAAAGTTTTTAATATAATTTTATTTAGTGTAAGTTTTTTCACCTAAAGATCTTTTTGAGATTTCATGGCTTAAAATAATTTTAAAGTTCATTTCTTTTAAGATCGATATTTTCTACAAAATTTTTTATAAAAATCGTTGCTAACTCGATTAGCCTACTTTTTTTTTGAACAGCTGCTAATTCGATTTCAGTTTGTTTGTATATCTGTTGTCTGTCCATATAAATTTATTATGAAAGTATGCAGCACAATTTTGAAGCTATTTGAATGAAATTTGAATAGTTACTATTTGCCGATTTCTATTGACTAGTCCATTTTTTTTTATTAATTTTCAGAAAGATCGACAATATTCCCATGAACCTTTGTATATTTTATAAGCATTGTATTTGGGTAGAATTCAAATAAATAACTTTAGACTTAGCCCACTTTAGAACATGTAACTCAGGTATACTTGCATATTAATATGACAAACATTTAGGATATTTGGTTAGTTATTGATAAACAAAAAAGTAAAGAAGAGTCCAAAAATCGATACCTAAGGAATGTAGTTCATTTAACGGAAAGACATTTGACATTTTGCTTTTACTTATAATTTGAATACTGCAGCACCGTTTCATGTAAAAGAACGACTTAGATTATATCTGGAATGCTCACTCTAATTTTGAATGTATAACGCAGTATTAGATTTTACCTAGCACTGTTACACTGTTAAAATAAAAAATTTTTTTTTATAAATTAATATTTATGATTCAGGCATCTCTCCTTTCTTCAATTTTTATATATTTGTAATGGTTGCTTTTAAATAGCAAATAAGTAAATTACAAATGTTTAGTACCAATCTGTATGTTTAAACTCTTCGGGTGGAACAAAGCGGATATCGTATTCCAACAGCCCCCCAACAGGGAAGTGACGAAAAATTCTACCAGAATTTTCACATAAATTCGGATATTCTTTGCTTTTTCCCGTTTCCCAGAATGTAGTACAATTATTAGCCGGTTCGCCATTACTAGGTATATATAGTGGTACCCCAATTCTATTATTGGCTTCATAATTGCATGTCCAATAATAACATGCCCAAAAAACCTTTACATACTCTATGGGTCCTGGCGTCCTCCTAATGAAAAATAAAGAAACATCGTACATTCATTAAATGATATTTGTTGTTTGAAAATTATAAGTATTACTTAACCTGTCAATAGGCTCACATAAACAGCAATTAAAATGCATTGAAAGTGCACAACCAAAGAATGCTTGACGATCGTTTATTATTTGAGTAAAATGGCCAGCCTCTAGATAACTAAACAATTTTGAGAAAGTTTCAGTTACTCTTTAATTAAGTGTGTTAAAAAAAGAAATAAGTAAACCATTTACACTGTTTTCATGGCATATGGAAGTTCTGGTGCATCGGTAACTATGTCTTTTTCATCAAACATTTCCCATAATGTTTCATTTATACTTCCATACAAATCAATTGGTAGAAATGGAAAAGCACTATAACTAGCCTATTAAATAAGTAAATTGCACAAATTATACTACTACGTAAAATGACTTGATCACTATAAAAAATAATAAAAATTGATAAATATGCATACAATATTTTGCCCTGATTGGGTAAAACGATCCATGTTATGACAATGATCATGAATCATGGCCATTGATTCAAATGCATTCCATTCGGCAAGATATTCCATTTCATAATCCCATTGAAATACGCGAGTACGACTTTGTGGCGGAAATCCTAAGTTATTAAGGGTTGATACCGTTACACCAGAAGCAAATATGTCACGCATTATATTGTGATAATCGAGAAACAATTTACGGAATAGCCTATTAGATGGATATACATAACCTTGGATCGTTGTCGGCATATGTACTTTCTGAATTATAAAAGATGAATTTTGTTTTTTTTATATTAATAATTAGTTGCGTTTATAAATAAATTGTAAATTGTAAATAAATTGGCATTGCACAATAACTTTTTTTTTGACGAAAATCCTGGTAAAATGGTAAAATTCTTGAAAATTATTAAATCTGAAATCCTTATTTCTAAATATGTTTTATATAAATCATATAGAGCTTACTAAACGATCTCAGCCAAATATTCCTGCACTGTTTCTTTTAAATTTTTTTACTTACATTTTGGAAATATCGCTGTTCAATAGTTCCACTGCAAGTCATATGGATGTTACCTTCTTGACATAACCTCCCAGTGTAGTTTTTATTACAATATTCATACGACAACGTGGAATTAAATGAAGTAAATAGATACAAAATCAATATTAAAGGAAAATTGTACCCATTTTGAATGAATTTCTTCATTTTAATTTTTTCTTTTATTTTTTACAATTATTCAGTTTTACGAAAACGCTTCTAACTATCTAACTATCCACAGTAGACGAAAATTAAATGTAAATGTAGAATGAAAAAAATAATTGATTTCTATTACAAATTCTACTACGATTTCAAAAAAAAATGTTTTATCACAGGAAAGTGGAATTTAGAACAGTGTTCACACTATTCTATAACAATCAAGTAAGAGAGAATATTATGGGCATTTATTGAAAATCACCCAATATAAGAAATTCTGAAATTGTAAATTTTATATAATTGTAGTTATGTAAAATATAAATTAAGAATACGAGAAGTTAAAAAAATATTAAAAGTTAAGAAAACTTATATTGGAAATAAAAAATCTAAGGCATACATCATTTCTAAATCATGCCATTATAAGTTTATTCGGATGTATGTAATCCTTAGAGAGAGAGTTGGATTGAGATTGATCCACTTTCAAGTTCATCATGTAAATTTATTACCAAAGTATATATCGCAATTTAAGAATTATTTAAATGAAATTTAACATGACATTTAGACATCCTTTGCTTTAGTCTATCGAAGTGTTCATATAACCATGCCCATGTTAATATAATAATGACGTATTATGGAAAGAGTTGTATGGAGAAATGTACGTATAGTTTAAATATCGTATTCGAACATAGTAAATCTATATCTAAAGTTTGGACCAGATCAATTAATTTTTCTCAAGCCCTCATTTTCTTGCCATATACCATCGCAGGCAAGGTATATATATGCTTGAGCAACATCAAATTCTAAATTGATTTAGAATTTGATGTTGGCCTACGTGAAATCGTGCACTATAAAATTTTCATTATTTATATTTACATTTTTTACTTATTATTCAATTACTGAAACAATCTAAATACTATTTTATTATAGTATTTGGGTGGTAAGTGTCCAAATAAATATTTTCTTCTTTATTTTTTATTCACTTCTTATATTGTTTCAAGTGTTACTTACGTTGATCAAAGACTCATATAATTAGAGAATTATAAATTATATTGTACACCTCTTTGCTATTAACAGAGAGTACATTTTTTTTTTTAAAGAGATTATGTATATAAATATATATAGCCTTTGGTAACATAAATAACGAGATAACTCATTATAATAGAAATAATGTGAAGAGATGAGAGATATATAGGTAAAGAGAAGCTTTACTACTGGTAGTGATGGAGAATCATATAAAAATCAATTGGTTACTTTAAATTAAATAGAGTTTTTTTCTAATCTAACCTAAGTACAAAATTAAAGAAATGTTATAATTATTTGTGAAGAGTAAACATCAATTAATATACCGCTATTATTACTTACACATTAACCTTGGCCTCGCTCTTTCTCTGTTAATATTCTTCACTCTCAATATCATTGTATATCTCATACTGTTATTTATACATTTAAGCATCAAGTTTTTATATTGCATGTATAACATAATCTTTAATGACTTGCACATGCATATGCGCCTTTATACATTTAAGCAACTTGGTGTGTGCTATACATACATACATATACATATACATATATACAGAAAGTTTCCGGTTTATGCTTTGGTCGCCTTTATATAACATATTACAATAAGGGTAGGGGTACGATATATTTTATTTTACTCGGTCAGTTGGTCTTTGAGAGGTTGTTGCTATTTGACGATGCATTTCTTTGTTTTTTTTTCTTCATTATATTCTTTTATTTAGTATATCTTTTCTACTGCATTTGTTTGTTATGTTATATTTTTGTTTATTCATTTTTCTGTTATTATGCCTACAACTCTCATACAAATTCATAATGCTCTTAATTTGTAAGAGGAATTTTTACTCTGTTATTTAACATAGCAATTTTATTATTATCTTTTGCTCATATAAACTTGTAAGCAACTTTCAAGTGTATTATATATTTTAATTGTATATTAATTTAATGTTATTTAATTTAATTAACATTGATAAAATTTAATTTACTTTAATTTCATGTAAATTACATTTACATTAATTTACTGTAATTTACTTTTAATTAAAATATAATGTTATATAATTTAATATACTTTAATTTAGTGTAATTTACTGTAATTTAATTTAAATTTAATTTAATTCAAATTTAATTCAATTTAATTTAAATTTAAATTTAATTTAATGTGATTTAAATTTGACTCAATTTAATTTAATTTTACATATAATTTAAATTGTAATTCAAATCAATTTAAATTAAGTTAAATTTAAATTTAAATTTAATGTAATTTAACTTAATTTAAATTTGATTTAATTCAAATTTAATTCAATTTAATTTAAATTTAATTTAATTTAAATTTAAGTTAATTTAAATTTCCATTCATATAATAAATTTGATTTAAATTTAAATTTAATTAATTTTAATTTATATATTTAATTTAATTTAATTTAATTTCTTTAATTTAATTTAATTTAATTTATCTTAATATAAATTTAATTTAATTTAAATTTAAATTTAATATAAATTTAAATTTAAATTAACTTAATTTAATTTAGTTTAAATTAAATATAATTTAATTGAAATTTTATTTAATTGATTTAAAATTCCAATTGTAAATGTAAATGTGTGTTGTGTATACCGTAATATTATCTGTTGTTGTTATTGTCTGTTGTTGTTACTATTACATATAAAATGCAGTGAATTGTACAATGAATGACAGATGCTGTTGTTCAATATGAAATGTGGCAGTAAAAATTGATGGTTCTGCTTTTATTTTATTTTATTTAATTTTATTTTATTTGATTTTGCTTATTTTTTATATTTATTTGATTTATTTGTCAATTTTTATACTGATTTAGTATATGCCTTATAAACTTTTTATGTATTTAACTATTTCACTGTTATTTGATTGTTTGTTTGGTTGTCTGACTGCTTGCTTGTTTATTCGTTTATTCAGTTAACTGTATAACCAGTTAAGCAGATCAAGTAAAAGACTGCCTGAATGTTAACTAATTCTGTTATTGATTCGTTATGTGCTTTCGTTTTTTATTTTTTATTTTTTATTTTTATATTGTGTTGTCGCTTCTGTTTTTTCTTGTTTTTTCTTGTTTGGCATTTTTTGTGTTTTTGTGTTTTTGTGTGGTCTGCTGATTTTTGCACATGCGCATGTGCTTCGCTCAATGCATCCTCATGCAGTTTCTAAGAGGCTTTCTTGCGGGATTGTTTGCTTTGTTTGCAACTACGCGTATTATGTGTTCGTTTTTTCATTTCATTTTTAATTTCATTTTTATTTTTGTTTGTTTAGTTTTTGATTGTTATATTTTGGTTTTTTTTTTTTTGGTTTTTTTTTAGCGGAATTTTGATAGCAGCATAATAAATGATAATTTTTTACTTGGTTTTTGATTTGTCATAAATAAGATTATATTTTTGTCTAAAAATTTTGTGTTCGGCATAATTTTTTTTTTAATATTTATTATTTTTTATAATTTATCAATGCATAAATAAATTGTTCTATTCAACTGTAAATTAGATTTTTGGCAAAAAGAGAAAAAGCAAAACAAAATAATTTTTTTATACATCTCTATTGTTGCTAATTCTTAATTAATTGATGCAATTAATTAAATTTAATTATAGAATTTATTTAATTAATTAAATTTTCTTTTATTGGAAAA
This sequence comes from Melophagus ovinus, assembly GCA_023089585.1. NCBI lineage: Eukaryota > Metazoa > Arthropoda > Insecta > Diptera > Hippoboscidae > Melophagus > Melophagus ovinus. The sequence continues at coordinate 8,386,208 of JAKKIB010000177.1, forward strand.
AATTTTTTTATAATAAAAATAAAGTTTTTTTGACGGAAAAATTTTACTTATATTAATTTATTTTTTTTAATATTTTTTTTAAATAAACTCTGAATATAATTAATTAAAATTTTTTGGTACTCAATTAAAATTTAGCCCGCTCAGAAATTTTTTAAACAACTAAATTATTAAGTTATGTAATTTTTACGCCTGCGTTTTTATTTTCTAATTGTTTTTTTTCTTTAAATAAATTTAGTTATTTTTTTTATTATATTTGTAAGAATTGTTTAGTTTTTTATATGCTTTTGTACGCAACACTGAAATTGAAATGAATGAATCTTGGGAAATTATGAAAAAAAAAATTCAAATTATGAAGATCGAGTGTAATAATTTTTGTAATTTTTTTAATTATTAATAAAATTCAAATAGTCTTCTAATTTATTATGAAATTTGAGGACAAAAAAAAAAGCAAAAAAAAAATAGAAATCTAAATGAAATAGATATGAAATAAATTTGTAAATAATTAAGAGGAGGGAAAATTCCATAAATATTTTACATTTTATTTATGTGTATAAAAATATTTGAAATTGTTTATATAAATATTCAGTCCAGTTCAATAAATGTATTGTTTGAATTAAAGTGAATGCCATTATATTTTTATATTAATATATCTCGTAAAATTTGTTTTTTTACATAATTTTTTATTTTTTTTTGTATTTTCATTTTGTCAATTTTTTTGTTAATTATTTTTCTTCCTTTTTTAAAAGCACTTGTTTTACATATATATATGTATTGGTGTGTGTATGTAAATATATGAAACGAGTTTAATAAACTGAATACAAATTTCATATAATTTAATTAACTTATTTATCAGATTATAATAAGCAAAAATGTTTAATTATTATCATTAAATTTCAAACCAGTTGAAAAAAATGTAAATTAAAAAAAAAAAAATTAAGCAAAGTAAAAAAAAAACAAAAATAAAAACATAAGAAGAAGAAAAACGTTAAAGAACACGCCATTAAAAAGCAGCAGACAAAATGAAAAAGAACAAAATAACTTTAAAAAAATTTCAAAACTTCATTCCAAAATGTAAAAATAAATGAAAATATTACACATACGCACATTCAAAGGAAAAAAAAATAGACGTAGTAAAAGTTAAAAGAAACGTTTTTATTTATACGACTTTTTCATTGTAATAGAAAATAATAATAAAAGAGAAATTTTGCTTTCTGAAAAATTTTGCTTGCTAAAAAAGTTTCGCTTCTTTGTGCCTGTGTATGTATGTGTGTGTGTGTGTGTGTGTGTGTGTGTGTCTTCTTTATCGCTTATCTTACTTTTTATGATGATGATGATGATGATGATGATTTTTGATTTTTATTATTATTATGATTTTTATGAAATTTTTTTTTTTTGGTTTGTTTGTTTTTTTCTTTTGCAGCTACTTTTTTTGTTGGTTTTTTTTCCACTTTCGGCCAACATCAATATCTAGATATATTTAATTAGATGTATGCTAATTAATGATTTCATTCATAATATCTAACAGCAAAAAAGCACCAATAACAATAACAATAATTACAACAATAAATTACCTCTCTGTCTGCCGACAAAAGCCAACTAAACCATACATAAATAAAAAAAGAAACGAAAATTCTCAAATTTTATAAAATTTATTTTCATAACTTTCAATCGATATAATTCCTCTTGTCTTATTATCAAAATATATTTACTACAACTCGTAATTAAGAATAAAGTGCAAAATGAAATGGAAAAAATTAATGCAATATGATAAAATAAAAAACAACAACCAGAAAACAAGGAATTAATACAGAAAACTCGTTGAAAATTCTAACAGAAATGTGAACAATAAAACAACCAAAAAAATTAAATAAAATAAAATAAAATAAAATAAAATAAAATAAAATAAGATAAAAAAGAAGAAGTGAATCAAAAAACTGAAAATCTAAAATTTGTATAATAAATAAAAGAAAAAGCAAACGAAACAAAAAAATAAATAATTTTTCTGAATTTTCTTTGAAATTTTTGAAAAACGAACAAACGAGCAACTGAAAAAGAAAATTGCGCTAAAACAAGAGTTTTCTAAAAAAAAAAGAAAAAAACATAAAAAAAATATTGATTTTAAAGTTATCCATTTTATTATCACAAATTCTTTGAAAAATATCTAGCTTTATAATGTTGAGTAAAAAAGATAGCTCTACTTTTTATATTTCAATATTTTACCAGAAACTTGGCAAGTACAGACTTTTAGAGAAATTTATGAGCAATTTATGAAAAACCAGGAAAAAAAATAATAAAGAGACCTCAGGAGGAAAAGCACATTTTCAGTTTACCATCGTATCCTTAAAAATTTATTTGAACTCATTTATAGCAGTTTGACCTGATTTTGGCTGAATTGACTCAATTTGGACCGATTTAGCTCGATTTTATCCAAGTTGCCCTAATTTGCTCTAATTTAGGTCGATTGGTGCAGATGGGTTTATTTTTTTGAAACCCAACCCCCCCCCCCCCCCCCCCTCCCCCCTCTCCAACAAATGATATTTGATCGGGCATTAGGGATGTGAAGATGACCTTGAATGTTTGATTTGCCCATTTTTCAATTCCATGCCCAACCTGCATGTAAGAAATGTTTAATTGGTTTGTGGGCATTTTTGAATTTTTGAATTTTTTAAAGACAAGATATAACTGGCAAGGTATGGCAGCATTACAGCCATCCACAAAGACTGTCAGACAGACAATTTTACAAATGCACAATTAGAACTAAATTGTTTAAATCAATTTAGAATTTGTTATTGTTGTAAAAAAAATTTATGTAAAGTTATTGACGCTACTTTTCAAATGTTACGAATACTATTACAAAATCATCATATGTATCCTAAACTATTAATTGATGGGTAAAAACAGTGTTATAAAGAACAACAATAATAATAAAAAAAAGTAGTAACAACAAATATTTAATATTAACAATTCGAATTGCATATATGATATATATATATCTGTCTGTCCGTCCGTACACATATGCATTATATGTAGAAACACCTACATGGAGTTATAAAATAAATAAAATAAAATAAAAAAGTATCTTTACGCTAAATAATTTTCATAAATGTGGTACGCGATTTTGTTTCTTATTTTTATCCATAAAAAGCTTTATGCTGTTTTATATTGCGCTTTTAGTTTTTCTTTTTGCTTGATCTTATTCACACCAATAGCATTCATTGAAATAATTAATCATAATCATGTTATAACTAGAAAAAGATGAAGAAAGAAAAGTAGAAAAAAAAACCAAAGCAGTATAAAAATAAAACAAAGAATGTAAATATTGACAAAAGATGAAAAAGACAAATGAACATTGAATTGAAATATTTTATGAATGAAATGGCTGTAAAAGCTTAAACAAATGCAAATTTTCAAAAAGACAATAATCTCAATAAATAATAACAATCGAAACAAACAAACAAACAAATAAACAACTAAATAAAATATTGAAATAATTTCATTTGTTTCTATTACTCTTTTACTCTTGTTATTTTGTCCTTTCTTCCTTTTATTATTATTAATTAATTTTTACCTACATTTAGTGGAGGCCTTCATATGTTTCTGTATTTTGCTTGTAGCCTTTGTCTCATTAGTAAAGAATTTAACCTTAAAAAAAAAAATTTTACAAATTAAAAAACACAAAAAATCAAAAGAAATTGTAGCAACAACAACAACAAATAACAAGTGTAAAATGTAAATTTCCATATTTATATGGTATTTATGAGGCAACCAGATCGATATTGCCCTAGAGCGATCAACTCGCGTTTCAATCAACTTTTTTATTTAATAACTTTCCTGATTTTAACGCTTTTATCTGTCTATCTGTCCGTACGTCTGTCTATCCGTATGTTTGTCTGTTGGTATGTCCATGGGGGCAACCAGTCCCGAGAAATATCTGCTCAACTGGAAGTGGCTTACGAGATGGTCGTTGGTGTTGCCGGCCCTAAGGGGGGCATCATGAGTCACGATATCCCACCAAAGATGTAATTTGGTACCACGGGATCACCAGGTCCCATTTCCCGAATAAAATAGGTACCTAAGTAGGCTTATTGTGCTAATTTAAGCTAAGCCTAGGAGTAATAGGAAGGCTCCGAATCTAGATACCAAAGATTAAGCCATTTAGATAAGGTGCAATACAGGCTTTAAATTGGAAACTAATCGTGATGGTAGCATGCACCCTGCGTGACATGACAACCAACGCTAGCGTTCATTTGTACGTTTGTGTACCATGCAGTTAAGCCTTCACGGCAGATATGCATGTAAAACACATACTGAATACCGTCCGTATGTCCGTGTGTCTGTCTGTTGGTATGTCCGTCTTTCTATACATCCGAGTGTCTGCTTATATGTCTGCTTGTTCAGTTGCTTTTTGTTTTTATTTTTCGTGAAATTAACTAAAAATATTTAAGTTAGTTTTTGTTGATAGTTTTATAATAGAAAAAAAATTAAAAAAAAATTTTTTTTTAACATTACAGCAAAATGTAATACAATATTTCTACTAAAAAAAATATTAGAAAAAAAATTGAAGAAGATAAAGCATAACAAACACACAACATTAATAATCAGAACAGCAGTAGAAAAAAATAAAATAAAATTTAATTTAATTTGAAAATAAACATCGTTCAAATACAGAATAAAACAAAAACAAAACAAATATAAAACATAAAATTAATAAATAAACAGCAATAAAAAATAAATTTATGTTAGAAATGAATTGATCCACAAAACAAAAGAAAAACCGAAAATAAAAGTAAAAAGATTTCAATGAAAAATTTGTTGATCTCAAAAGTTATAAAACATTTTTCAGTTGTTGTTTTAAGCGTCAATTGAAACATGTGAACAAATTAAGGAATTCATTAAATGCAAAAAAGAATGAACATCTCAATTTTTTTGTTATCCTTTTTTGTGTCTTATTTTTTTATTTTCTTTAAATATAATTAAATACGAGATTAAATTAAATTTAATTAAATCCAAATCAGAATCATCAGCCTCGATTTTTTTACATATAGAAAGAATGTCCTTAATATTATGTAAACCGGTAAGTCATATTATTATTTCGCTTAATTAATTATGCCTTAATTAAAATTAAAATTATAATTATAATTAATATGATTTGCTTATAAATATAATTAATTAATTTATAACTTATTAGATTAAGTTGTAGCTAGTCTGAAAGATTTAATTATTATGCCAATACCTTATTTTTTGTTTTATTTTAGATTTAGATAGAGGGACATAACTTTCTGAGGTATAAGCAAAACTTTCATTCATGAACAATAATCATCTAAAAAATCTTCTTAAAACATTCCAAACATTTTGAACATTTTGCAGAGTTTGATAGTTTGATAGATTTATTGCCCGAAAATTTTTATAGTTTCATAGAATTTAATCTGTTTGTACAAAAATTTTGTAGGCTGCTTGGAATCATTTGTATTTTATTATGTTCTTCTTTTTTCGTTTGCCTCTGTCTGTCCAAGAATATTTTATTATTAAAACAAGGCAAGTGATTTCAAAAAGAGTTTAATGAATAAACGGACACATTTAGATTCAAAATTATGCTGAGTTTTAATTATTTGATACACTTTATAAAATTTTTTTTTTATAAAAAAAATATTAAACTTTATAATAATAAATTATAATGATAAATGTTTTTAAATAAATTGTGGTTTAAAATCGTTTTCTAAAATTGTTTTGAAAAATCTTATATAAAATCGTTTAGAGAAATCGTAGAAAAGAATCGCCTTAAAGCTTCGTTTTTTAAAGACAAATTAAAAGTACTTTTTAAAATTGTCTTGCAAAATGCTTGAAAAAATCTCTTTTAAAAATCGTTTAACAAGAATGTTTCAAAAATCGGCCAGAACAAAACATTTACATAGAAATTTTTTTTGGAAAATTCCTTTAAAAAACATTGCAAAATTTAATCATAAGTCTAATTTATAAAAATTACAATAAAAAAAATGTTGACCTTCACAAAATTTATAATATGATTAAATTATGTGGGAGTATTAATTAATTAATCATCAATTGTTTTTTTTCAATAATTTAAATTATTTACTTTAATTTAAATTGAAATTCAAAATAACAAAGTTGAATTGTTACTAATTTTTTTTTTAAATTACACATTTTTGTTCAACATTTTGTTTCGAACGTTTTAAATTAAATTTAAAAAAATTCAAAAAAAATTTAAAATTTCTGAAATGACCATTTGAAGCCAAAAATGATTTGAAAAATAAAATGTATGATTTTATGATTTTTTAAGATGATGAAATTTTTTCAGACAGCACAATAATTAACCTTACAACAATTAACAACAATAACAATAACAATAACAATAACAATAACAATAACAATAACAATAACAATAACAATAACAATAACAATAACAATAACAATAACAATAACAATAACAATAACAATAACAATAACAATAACAATAACAATAACAATAACAATAACAATAACAATAACAATAACAATAACAATAACAATAACAATAACAATAACAATAACAATAACAATAACAATAACAATAACAATAACAATAACAATAACAATAACAATAACAATAACAATAACAATAACAATAACAATAACAATAACAATAACAATAACAATAACAATAACAATAACAATAACAATAACAATAACAATAACAATAACAATAACAATAACAATAACAATAACAATAACAATAACAATAACAATAACAATAACAATAACAATAACAATAACAATAACAATAACAATAACAATAACAATAACAATAACAATAACAATAACAATAACAATAACAATAACAATAACAATAACAATAACAATAACAATAACAATAACAATAACAATAACAATAACAATAACAATAACAATAACAATAACAATAACAATAACAATAACAATAACAATAACAATAACAATAACAATAACAATAACAATAACAATAACAATAACAATAACAATAACAATAACAATAACAATAACAATAACAATAACAATAACAATAACAATAACAATAACAATAACAATAACAATAACAATAACAATAACAATAACAATAACAATAACAATAACAATAACAATAACAATAACAATAACAATAACAATAACAATAACAATAACAAAATAACAATGATAAGACAATCAATAGATTTGCTTAATGAAGTTGCGTTTTATTACTTTTTGTCTTTTGTTGATCTTTCATTTTAATTTGAGGTTCTAGTTTAATTTTAATTTTCTTATGTAATTTTGATTGAAAATCATTCCATAAATATGTTTTAAATAAACATAAAAAATTTCATATAAATTTTTATTGTTATGAAGGAATAAAAACAACAACAACGACAACGACGATAACATTAATATTTTCATTATGATTTTATGCCATTTTTTGTTGTTATCGTTGTTTTCCTCTTTCCATTATATTTTGTTTTAGTTTATTTTATTTTTGTTTTTTTTTAATTTAATGTTTTTCAGTTAACTTTTTTTTTATTTATCGTTTGTTATGTTACTTTTTCTTTTTTTTTTGGCCAATAGTACAGAGCGTCAGTTAAACAATTAAATAAATTTTCCTTTTTTTGAATTCGTTTTTATTTTTGTTTTTTAATTTTTTGTTGATTTTGTTAAGTTGTGGCTAAATGTTAAACCAGTACTGGTAGAAGGAGGTGATAAAATGCATGAGTCAAAGAGTGAAAGAGATACCAAATCTGTAGCTGATGAACAACAACAAGAAAACAAAAAACGAATGAACGAACAAAAGCAAAACAAACAAAAAAAATGTTAAAAATAAAAATGAAGTAAAACTGCAAAAAATTCTCACGGCTCTTGTTATATATATATATATATATATGTGTGTGTGTGTATGTGAGAGTGTATGTGTGTATATACGTCTACTGATTGTAAAGATGCATGCGGAAAAGCGATACAGATAGAGACGTGTCAAACAGATGGCATACGATTAAAGACGCTATCAAAAATTTTAAATTTTAAAGTCATTTGTTTTGTTGTTATTTTTGTTGTTGTTGTAACTGCTACTTTTGCTTTTTTCTTGGCTTTTTAAAAATTGTTGTTATTATTATGGCTTGTTGTTGTTGTTGTTGTTGTTGTTGTTGTTGTTGTTGTTGGTGTTGATGTTGTTGTTATGTTGTTGCTTTTGTTGATGTTTTTATTATTATATTTTTTATATTACATTTTCATTTTCCTTTTCGTTTTTTTGTAAGTTTTTTCCCCAAATTTTCTTCTTAACTTTTTACGTTTGATTTTTAGTTTTTTTTATTTTATTTATTTATGTATTTTTTTTTGATTTTGCATCTTTATATTGGTTTTGAAATTTTTAATGTTACAACTTGGCCAAAATATTTTCTTTGTATTTTTGCTTTTTTTTGTATCATTTTTTATGGTTTTCTTTTTCCCTTTTTTTTGTAGTTTTTCCTTTATTTGATTATTATTATTTTGTGTTTGTTTGCTGTGTGCCAGAGTTTTTAATCACCAATCCCGATTTGCTGTTTTATTTTATTTTATTTTGTTATTATTTTTATATACTCCATTTGAATTTCATTGCATTATTTGAAAATTTAATTGAAAATTAAGAAGAAAAAAATACTTAATAAAAATAAAAATATCATACAAAAATAATAAAAAGTATAGAAATGCGATTGTTAATAAATATACAGATGAGTAATTGTATGAGCAGACGTTTGATTATTTTTTAAATTATTAAACAATTGTCTCTAGAATTCTAATGAAAACTTAACGTAATTATCTTGGTTATCGACATTTCCCCATTTCAGTGTAATCTACGGTAACCACAAAAATAGGTACACACAAACACTCATTCAGACAGAGAGAGAAAGATAGAAAGAGATAAAGAGATAGAAAGAGAGAAAGAGAGGGATAGAGATTGAGTGAGAGGGAAAGGCAGAGGAAGAAAGAAGAATTAATGTTTTATTAAATAGAAGAATAATGAAAATAATATTTGATGATGATGATCATGCTAATAATGATGATCATGACAATGCTTGCTTACATATATATAACCGCTTTATATATTAACATTAATAATAATAATAGTAGTAATAATAATAGTAACACTTATTAATTATTAAATTTGTTAGAAATGTTAAATGTATACAAAACAAAAATTTAATTATTATTAAAAATTATTATTAGTCGAAAATAATTAATAAATTAATGTGTTATTATATGGAGAAAAAGCGAGAAAAGAGAAGGTGTAAGAAAAAAGAAGGAGATGGAGGTAATCAAATATTAAAATTTAAAAAATGGAATAAAGTTTTAAAGAATTTTTATAGCTTGTATTGACATTTCACAATTTCCATATTTTAATATTTTAGTTTAACACTTTTACTTTTGCTAATGTAAGTACCGCTTTTGGGGCGTTACATAATTAAAAAAATGTTAAAACGCCAGCTTATTTTGAACTAAAAGTGGCTTATTTTGAAAGCAGCCCTCGAGTTTCAAATGTTCGACTTAAAGATTTATTTTTGTTACAAAGGCATCACCCATTGTGATGATCTTGGATTGGAGCTTTATGCAGGTTGTGATATCCATCATATAACGTGAATCATGTATATCGTTAGGACTTACAATTCCTTAAACAAATACAAATAAGAAGCTATTTGAGACCCCTCTCAGCTAATGAAGTAGGCCCAGGGGATTTTAGGTGACCTTCGCATCTGGTTACAAAGACTAAAACTTCATGTATAAAATGCAAAATGAGTTTTAAATTGAAAACTTGACTACCAACCCTAGAGCAAAAATTTTACCATAATGTATCATTCAAATTGGACTTCATGGCAGGAGTTTATGTAAAACACTAGCAGCAAATGTTACAAGTAACGTAAATGAATAGAAAAATTTTATTAAAATATATTTAAAAAAATTGCTTTTTGCTTTAATTTATTCAAATTGTTATATATATATATATATATATATATATATATAACGGTATATTGTTAGCATGATGAATATTTTTATTGTGTTACCAGGAAGTTATTAGTTAGTGGTTAGCGGGAAAAACCCCAAAAAAGCAAAAGCAAAAAATAAAAAAAAAACCAAAATAATTTTGTTTAATTTTATACTTATTATAAAAATTAATCTATATCAGATTATTAGACATTAAAGCAATACTGATTAATATTAATAATTATAATTGAGTAAATGTAAAATTTTTTTTTCAAATTATCTCAATAATAATAAATAACACTTTGAAAATTTGATATATTTTTTAAAAATCACATTTCTAATTGCAGTTACAATTTGTTAATCAATAATGATTTAATAATTTGAAAATATATTCATTTTATTATACTATTTGTTGTTTGTAATTTTCAAAATGAAACATCAAAAATTCTCTTAAATCTCATCTTTTTTTTGGATTACTCCACATTTTCTAAATCAACATCAGACATGCCAGTTGCTTTGTCTATGTGCACGCCTATAATTTAACATTTCTCATTTCTATGGTCCTTACTCGTAAATGACGAAACTTGAAAAAGTTATTTGCAGGGCAGTTTGTATATTTTCGTGATTTCTGTTCAAATTTTTTTAAAAAAGCTGCATATGTTTGAGTGAATAAATTTCTTATTAGCAAAAAAAAAAAAAAATGAAATGTAATTTGTTTATGTGTGTTTGGTTTTTGAAATTTTTTCATTTTGTCCCACCATCTTAATTAGATTTAATTAGATGAATCAGTTTGTAAATAATAACGTTCAATTTTTTTCATGTGACTTATTTTTTTTATATAATATTTGCATTTAATTCATTTGTTATTCATTAAATATATTTTATTATGTAATTAGTTTGGTACTAACAAAAAAATAAAAATATCAAAACAAAAATAATTAATGAAATTAGTTAAAATAACAAAAGAAAACTTTCTTAAAATTACATTTTGTATAAAATTTTTCGTATTAATTTTTATATAAATAATTAAGTTTAAAAGTCTCGATCGAGACCGACTTCTAAATACCCTACATCACTTTATCTAATATGATTAAAATGTCAAATATGCTAAAAAAATTTTTTCTAATTTTAATCATATTCATAAAAAGTTCATCTTTTGCCCCAAATGCATCCCTATGAAATAAATTTTCATTTTAAGAAAACATTGAGATCTGTAGCTTAATAACAAAATAATTGGACGGACATTAAATGGAATAGCAGACGGAGAGACTAATAATTTCTGACTGTTTTTTCGTTTCCTCTTTTCTTTTTTTAATTTTCTATTCTCATTAAATTTTCATAGATTTGATTCTGATTTTTTTATTTATTTATTTTTATTATTATAATTTGCCATAGAATTTGGATTATTGCATTTTATTTATTAATAGTATCTGAAATAGTTTATCAATTCAATTTGAACTTTATTTGAGGCAGCTAACTTTTATATGGATTCATAAATAAACGCCCATGCATTAAAGCCAACTTGAAAACGATTTATCAACATTTATAAAAGGCAATTACAAAAAATTAGAAAAAATTAAAAAAAATTAACAAAAATGTGTATAAGAATAATTGTACCTTTTTAGAAATGTCACAGATAGGCTCAAATCCCTTTAAAAGAGATCATTAAGAAATTTAGCAATATTTTGCTGGAAGCCCAATTTTAACTTATGAATAACTTTTTTTAGTTAATTATTTTCATTTCATTTATATTAATCATTAGTCTTTAATTACAGAGCGACATGATTACTTTAATTTAATTTGAGAAACACGCCTTGTCGATATTGGGATCTTAATCAAAAATGTATACATATTTATATTTTCTTTAAATTATTGATTGATTGTTGTCGCCCTAATCGTTGCTGCTTAATAATAATTACCAAATTGGAGAAAAGGAAAATACGATAAAAAAAATTTTGGATAATTACTTTAAAATAAACAAATTATTAATTATTCTTCTCTCAATTAAATTTAATTCAGTTTTTGTACTTAATTAAAAAAGGGTAATTATAAGCTAATTTTTTTTCGCTTAATTAAATATAATTAAGTTAATTTAATTAAATTAGCTAGCGTTAATTTCTAGGACTTTCAATTTATTTTTCACTTACTTTTATTTTAATTTTATCTATTACTTATATTGCTGCTATTTTTACATTAACTTATTCAAAATTATGAATTTTTGGGTTCCTGATAGAGGCCATTTTATATATACCATGATTTTTAAATTAATTAAAAAATATATAAATATAAATGTAATTACTAAAATTTGCCGCATAATACAACAATTAAAATTAAACAAAATAGTGTTTAGATAAAATTAAAAATTGGTTAATTATTGTAAATTGGTTAAGCTTAAACATATAAATTGATTTACCACTAACATTAAACACTAATGGATAATTGAATGACATATGCAAATGACAGCATGTAAAAATGAGTAACCAAAAAAAAAAAAAATTTATATATAAAAAACAAAATAAAAAATAACAAAAAATTTTAGGAATTTTTTTTTCTTTGGTTTAAATAAAATTGACAATTTTATAATCGATGAAGAGTGATTTACAAATTTCTCACGCTAAGTTGCTTAAAGCATTAAATTCTTAATTTTATATAAGAATTGTAAGTGAATTGTGAATATAAGAAACGAAAAACAGTTACATCTTAATATATGGGAAAGTTTATTAAACGAAAGTAAAGTCCAAAAAAAAAAATGATCGATCAAAATCAAATGTATTAGATTTAAGTTAAAGGAATAATTATTATTAGAAAAAATTTTTTACATTTTTATAAAAATCTTAAAGCATGAAAAGTGTTTGCAAAAATTCTCTATTATTATCTAATATTATACAAATTTATATAAATCGATTGGCTTTTGCATTTTTCACTTAAATATTTCTGTTTTTTGTGATCTTTAATTTGAAAGAAAAACCAGAAATATTAGACAAACAGTTTCATAGATTTATAGATGGATTCAGAATTCCACTTGAAATTATTAATATTATTATTATCATTATTATTATTTAATTAAAATTTTACTTAAATAGATAATAATATGAAAAGTTCTTCTATTTGAAGTCAGAGGCAAAAAGTGTTGTACAGTTTAATAAGACAAGCATCAAATGCATGCCAATTTCGCGGTAATTTTTCAATGGTTATAACAATACAACAATAACAACAATAATAATAACAACAAAAATTAAATGTTATGTCAAAGAGAAAATGTATTATATGGATGGAAACAAAATACTTTATGATTTTTTTATTGTTTGTCATTTCATGCACATAAGTAATGTACTACAGTAATGAGCCATTAACAAAGTTAACAAGAACAACAACAATAATAATAATAATATAACAAAAAAAAGCAACAAATGTAATAGCATCATTAAAATAGTAATAAAAACTTTAGTTTTATTTTTTCTTATTACTTTTCCAATAAATGCAGGCAAATAAGAAAATTATCATTTGACATTAAAGTAAAAAGCAAAATAAAAATCATCATTAAATTAAATGAGTTAAAAGATGAACAATAGTTAACAATGATAAGATGATGGTGCTTATGGGAATATGTAGCAGCAGCTGATGACATGATAATGAGCATAGCAACAATTGCATAAACAAAGGAAAAGAAAGGAACAAAGAAATAAAGAAATCCGTCCAAATCGAAATATCTAAATGAAATTTCAAATATCTCTGGTAAAAGAATCTGCTCATAAAATGTATAACTTGTCTACTTGTCTTTGATGTTTTTCTCGTTTTAAAAAAAAAATGAAAAAATTTCATTATAAAAATTTTTTATTTGAAAATTTTTTTTTGAAGAAAATATCGCTATTCATTTAATAATCTTATGCATAATGCTTAAGGAATAACTATTGGAAAAGTGAAAATATGAATCATAAATATCAATATTTTGATATTTAAATTATATAAACTGTTGATTGATTTTTCTATTAAAAATTATTTGTTTTAGTAGTAAATTTTCGAGTTGTTCTTGCGGAAAAATGGGATGTTTTCCAAATTGAATGGGACATTTTTTATTGATTTCTAAAAGATTTGAAGCTTTCAACAAAATTCTTCAAAAATTTAAAAATTCAAAAAAAAAAAAAAGGAAAATAGCTTTAAAGTTATAAGTTCATTTAATTTCATTAAGTTGAAGTTCAATAGAAATGGCCAAAATTTTAATTTGATATTATTTATAAAAAATTCCCTTTTACATTTACATTTGTTCAAATATCCAAACTTTTGTATATATTGAATCTATATTTTGATTATTTAGATAACATTTTTCTTTTTAATTTAGTTGCCATCGTAAATCAATTAATTTCAAATATACATTAAGCGTTTTTTTTGTTTTGGCTTTTTAATTAAATATTAAATTTTAAATTGCATCATGCGGTTTTTGCATTTGGCCAATGTTGTGCCATTAATTGTAATAAAATATCTATGAACACATAAACATCCAAAATGTGACACGTCTTAGTTTCAATTTTTTTTTTTTTAATTTTTTTTTGTCTCTCTCTCTCTCTTTTATATTTATCGCTATAAAAATCTTGCCTTTGTTGTCTCAAGTAGTCGTTTAACAAAACTTAAGTGCAAAGATCAATAATCATGTTAGAGTCAGCCAATCAGACGATAAATAAGTAAATATTTCAAATTCCGTGCAATTTTTTATAAAATTAAAAACAAAAAATTAAGCCAACATTTAGTGGTTGTTTGATTGGCGTACTTAGACTTAAACGCTTGTTAATCTTAAGTAAAAATTTTGAATTCTGTGTTTGGTTAATTGCTATGACTGTTAGTTATGGCATCGAATGCCATCAGATGCAAAATTGAAGGTTACTAATGGACCATGCCTGCATACCCCTTTTTTGTCGACATTATTGATTTGATTTTAAAGTAGTCGATTCAAAATCATTAAGCCAGTTTGTATTATCAATCGTTCATTCTATTAGATCAATTATGCTTACGTTAAAGGCAAAATGCTCAACCAAGACTTTCAAGGTTATTAAGAAATAGTACATGATTAAATTTTTGGTTCTAACTCTTGTGAAAATTTTGAAATAATGAAAAAATGAAAAAAGCTAAAATAAAGTGCTCTGAAATAATTTCAGCAAATAATTTCAAAAAGTACATGAATGACAAATGAATGCTAATGCATTTGCTCTTAAAAAAGGAAAAACGTTATAAAATGAAATGTTAATTTGTAAAAGTCATTTGTGGACTTATTGACCAAAATCTGAAATCGATTGTTAAAGTTTAAAAAAAAAAGGAAAATATTCTTCTGCTTTTCCTTTTTGTATATTTAAAATTCATTAAATAATTATTCATTATCAATTAATTTCTTTATGCATTGGCTAATGGTGTTTGGATAGATCCAATTAAAAGCTAATCAATAAAAAAGAAAGAAAAAACTGTGAAAATTGAAATTGAAGTCAGTTAGTTGTCATTTGAAAAAAAAATTGGTTAACATTTATTTATTACCACAATATATCTCTTGAATGGTAACGAACGGTAACTTTAAATATGACTATAATATATCACACACACACACACACACACGCACACACACAAATGCATACACTTATAAATATATACCCACATATCGCATGTCATTGTGTTTCAATTTGCTTTGTTTTATTTTATTTTTTTCTTGTTTTGTTATTTGCCGGTTTTAACCGTTTGAAATTTGATGATTTCCATCAATTTCAACTTTTTATAAATTTTTTTTAATAGCAATTACTTCATTATTTTATTACAATTATTGCTACTATTGCAAAACTATTCATTGCATTTCAATAAGCGTTCTTTTTCTTTTTCTTTTTCTTTTTTTTTTTATTAACACTTCGTTAACGTTCAGTTAATAGTAACAAGTAATTTTGTGAAATTTCAAAAATATTTATATAAAAATCAAATAGCAATTTAATAAACAATCAAGTAAAGTTAAAATAAAATTAATTACTCGTTGATGACTGTCTTAAATATTCTCCTACAATTTATGTTACTTCATTTGTGTCACAAAACAAAAGAGGAAAATCATTTAGAACGTAGAAGGAGTAATTTAAAAAGGCTCTTTATGCCAGTTGTTGTCCAAAAAATAAATTTAAATAAAAATAGTTCAATTTATAGAACAAAAATATGTCTTTCTATAAAAATTCAATAAAATCGTTTTCACATTGTGTTCTGTATTTTGATCGTTACAAAAAGTGCTTATTAAATTGTTCCATCTTATAAAAAAAAAAAAAAAAAAAAAAATGGAATCAGCTTAAATGTTTTGTGTTGTGCATAGCTCAGTTGCTTAAGTTGTGAAACGTAGATAAAAGCAGGTTTTACGTGTTTGTGATTGCTTTTGTTGTTGCCTTAGTGATACTACATCAATTTTTAAGCACTAGTTATATTTGTTGAAATTTAATACTATTTCTTAAAAATATTGGTAAAATTTCAATGATTAAATCAAAAAAAAAACTCTTTGCTTTCGATTTTATTTTGGTCTTTTTTTTTTACTCAAATAAAAGCAATAAAAAAATATACCTAAGATATTCTTTAGAAAAGGGAAATTTTTAAATTGTTATAAAAGAAAATTATTGTAAATAAAAAGAAGAAAAAACGCAAAACACCAGCAGCAATGCAAAACATTTAAATTTGAACACTCCGCCCCCCCCTCACCGCCAAAAAAAAAAAAAAAAGGAAAAATTGATTTAAAATAAGTTAATTTAATGAAGAAGGAAATTTAAAATGCAAGTTAGAAAAGAATAAGAAGAAATAAACCAAATTGCAAGTTACATTTTTCTTTTTGTTGTTTATTTTTGTTGTTAGTCCAAGTTCTTTAGTGCTTTTTGCTAAAAGTTGTAAAAAAGAAACAAAGAAAAAAAAAGTAACTAAGTAGAGTAAAATTTAGTTTTTCTTTTAATGGCCACCTGCAATATATGCACAATATTTTTTTATATATATAAACAGTTTATACAAAAATATATATAAATAAATGTTATACATATAAATATAATGTTCATGACTTTCATAATAATCTGATAATATTGTTTTGAAAAAAAAAAAAAAGAAAACAAAAAAAGAGGAAAAGAAAAATGTGAATTTACTGTTTGAAGAAAAACAAGTATGTATGTGTATGGCAGTCGCATGGTGTTTTATGCAGCTTAAACTTAACTAAAGTGTCAACAAAGCATGCATTAGTCGTACATTACATATTATGCATTATATTAAATTATGGTGGACAGTGGCGGCCTGTAGCCTTGACTATCACATATCATCAACATTAACATCAACATCAACATCATCATCATCATTATTATTATTATTATTATTATTATTATTATTATTATTACCGTCATCCTCATCCTGATCCTCATCCTCACTCTAATTTCTCGAACGCCGTCATTTCACCATTATCATCACAGTGAACAAATACAATTCACCATGTTATGGCATTTGTAATAGTTTTTCTCTTTTTCTCTTTTCCTCTTTTTCTCTTTTTCTTTTTTTCATTTTTTCTTTTTATTACAATATTTATGCAGATTTAATAGTAAAAGCATTGCACTATAACTATAATCTCATATTTCTTTATTATTGACATGAATACATTATTTTGCTGTGACTATTTTTTTTCTTTTTCCTTCTTTTTTTGTTGCCTCTCCATACAAAGCGCCTCTGAAACACTGTACATATAATAAATATGTTAAAAAAAAATATCAAGAAAATGTTGTGTAAATCAAGTAGATACAAAAAAAAATTTCTACAAGCTTTTTGGAAGTGATACGAAAGTCTAGAGCGTATGGCAAAAATTCCTCAAAAAGAAAAAACAAAAGAAAGGAAAAGGCAAATTTAAAGACAAATTGAATCGATTTAGATTTTTATTTTATTTATTTTTCAGAACAAACTCTTATAATATAAAATATTTTTATGCCAAATAATTCAATTTCATTTTATATATTCAATAATTTGTTTGGTTTTTTTTTTTGGAAATAAATGTTACGATATAATTGATGGTGTAAATAGTACGATTTAAAATATTTTTGCCTAAGATTTTATATATTTTGAGCCAACAAACAGAATTCTACAATTAAAATGAGGATTTACCAAAATTTTTTTGGGTATATGATCAAATGCTGAAATTGGCCTCAGAAAGTTAGGCTGAAAGGTCTAAGGCCTCTCTCTGGGGTATCTCAAGGTATTTTCTTTTTTTTTGAATTTTTTCTATATCTCTGAGCAAGTTTGTTATATCCAGTAAGATTGCGCATGAAACTTAAAAAAACTGATCATGCTTTTACAAAAAAAAAAAAAAAAAATCGCATCATAAAAAATTTTCTTTATATTTTTTCTCTGCATGGAGACATAACAGTTAAAATTTTTCTATGCTTTTAAAAATATGATGATGTTATAAATTGTGAAATAATTTATGTGTGAAATTTTCTCTTTTCCTAAAAATACAATATAAAACAGGTGAGTAATAAAACTGGCTGCTGGATCTGTTTTTGTTTTAGGCTTGTTATTGTATTAGAATTAGAATATTGTTTGATTCCTTTCAGAAGGAATTTCGATATGAACATTAATAATAATAATAATAGCAATAATAATAACAATAATAATAGCAACAACACCAACAAAATGCTTGGACATTATTTACATAGGCTGAATACAAAAAACCAACACCCATCTAGAATTTTTTTTTGTTTTATTTTTTTTCTTCTTACTATGAAAGTGTTTCATTTCATTACATTTGATTTGATTTGATTTCTTCGAAATAATTGAATGCTGAATTGTTGTATAAATAGTATAATTAACACAAAACATATATAAAATTATTTATCATAATTTACCAAGAGTTTCTTATGAATGCTATTTGCTAATTGTTGCTAACTAAAAGAAAACACAAATCTATGTTACATTTCTTTTTGCGCTAATAACACAGAAGAAACTTTGTAAAAACTATTAATGCTACGTCAATAGTCGACAGTTGATAGCTGTAGAAGTAGAAGGAAAAGAAGAAAAAGAAAACAATAAAAATGAAAAAAGAATTTAATTTATGATAATGCTAACTATTCAAATACACACACACACACACACATGCATATTGTAATTTGTAATTCTGGTTTATTTCATTTGGTTATTTGAGTTTAAATATTTTCTTAAACTACTCTTGTTGTGTTATAATTTTGCAGTCGCCATAAAACTGCATGGAATTTTCCACTTAGGCTAGAAATTGTAAAGTTGATCTAAACGTTGCATATTTCACGTACGCTGGTGATATCATGACTTAATGTGGCAATGCAATTAATAAATCGAAATTGTGGCTGGCGGCAACTCCATTCTGAATTAATTTTCAATAAAATATGTTTTATGTTTAAATATCAAAGCCTTATCATAACCTTTTAATACTTTGTAAAAAGTTCGGATTTAGGAGTCAAAAATTTGCAAACAGATATTAACGAAATTCTGACTATTTTACAATTTTAGATATCCACAGGAAACCAAATCGCAGTACACCTCTTTTTTTTTCTTGAGAATGACAATCGGTTCGACTATATTGCGAGATTATAAATGTTGACTAAAAATGTAGTACTAAATAAGTAGTATCTAGATATCGGGAAACTGGAAAGTATGATGTTACAATTTTGTAAATTATCCTTATTTAAAAAGTAGTCCTCAAGTTGAAACGTATAGCTCGGCAACTTGGAGAATGGTAAACAATATCGTGCTGGCGAATTAAACTCTTTAACAAAACTTAGGAAATCGGAAATTAGATGGCTGAAATTTTAGTAGTGACACTCGATTATCAGGTGTAAATTTTGCATGGTGGATGCTCAAAATTTGTAGCCAACCCATCAACCATAAAAAACATGAAAATAAAAATTTGTAATATTTATTATTTGCTGTTGTTGTATACAATAAAATAATTACACAAAAAATATAGCCGTTAGAAATTTGATGGTCAGTGTAATTATGTAAAAAATATAATGCCCAGAGTGTACTTTGAAATATTGTTATTGTTGTTGTTGTTGTTGTTGTTGTTGTTGTTGTTCTTTTCTATGTTTTCTATTCTCTTCTTTTAGTTTTTCCAATATTTGTTAGAGGTTCATTAAAGTACAAATAATCATTAAAAGTTGTAATGGCATTTATTATATAAAAAAGAAAAGTAATAATAAATAAACATTTTTGCATGTGTGTGTGTGTGTGTGTGTGTGTGTGTGTAGATATTATTATTACAATCATTTGCTTAAACGAAATTATTATTACTTAAGGCAAATTCATTATATACATAGATTTTTTTCTTTCATAAATTTTCATTATTATTATTAAAATCTCGTCTCCATTATTAAAGAAAAAAGTTTGTGCCTTAAGTCTTTTGTTTTATATAGATTTTAGCTGTATACGGCTGAAGTATATTTACATATACAGCAGTATAATGGAAACTATTTAGAGATTTTAATATTCTAATATAACGGTGTTTTAAATAACAATGTAACAACAAATCGACAAAATCAAAATCAAAAAAAAAAAAATTTATCTATATATGCAAAATAGACGAAACGACTTTGCTTAATGACAAAGAAAGTCGACTAAATGAATTTTGATGTTTTGTATGGCTTTTGTTTTTGGGCCAACATTTTTTAAAAAAAAAATTCAAATAACATTAATACCAAGATTTATGTTATTTTTCTTTTTCGTTTTTTTTTTTTGTTGAATTTGCTATTTCCGATGTTGTTCTTATTTCTGTTGCTGTTGTTTAAAAGAATATTTACATAAAAATACTTTAGAAAATGTTTGATTTATCAACAAATGTTTGTTTTAAAAGCAAATTTTTCATATTTTTTAAACAACACAATAAAAACAAATTTTGTTTATTTTTATTTAAATTTTTTATGTAAAAAAGAAATTTCAAATTTTTTTTTAAATAAAATGATCAATTAATAGAATCATAAAATTAGTATGAAATCTTCTACTTACAAGAATTCACAATTTTTATTTCGTTCAATTATTGCATCTAATTTAATTAAATACTTAATTGAATCGGCGCAATTAAAATGTATAAAAAGTGGTGCAATTAGAAAAAATAAAACGAAGATGAAATTGTAACAATCGAAAACGCTTTTTTTGAAACACTTACGAAATTATAAAATCATATGTCAATGCAGCTCATAAAAAGTAAATTAATGCTAGAAAAGAGAAATAGTGCATGAAAAATAAAAAAGCGCAAAAATTTTTCGTACGTGTTATCGCTTTGAAATTTGAAACAAGATTTGAATTCAATTGAATTAAATTGATGTTGAGTTCAGATTAGTTCAGTTGAGATCAAATCTGTTTAGTTGAAATTGCGTTGAATTAACTTGAGTTGAGTTCAATAAATTAAATTTAGTTTAGTTGAAATGAGTTAAATTGATTTGAGTTAAAAGGAATTGAGTTTAGTTGAGTTGAGTTGACTTCAATTTGCTGCAATTTATTTGAGTTAACTTGAATTGAGTTGAGATCAATTGAGTTGAATTGATTTGAATTGAATTCAATTCAATTCACTGAATTGACTTGATTTGAAATAAATTGAATTGATATGAATTGAATAGAATTGAATAGAATTGAATTGAGTTCAGTTCAGTTGAGTTGAATTGAATTGAATTGAGTTCAGTTGAGTTGAGTTGACTTGAGCTGACTTAAGAATGGGCATTTTATATAGAAATATCTTAGTGCATCAATATGTGCGTACAAGCACTACATATACATATATACATATATTTATGTGTGCGTCTAAACGTTGCGCAAACAGGTTTAACAATTGGTCACGTTTTTAACATTTTTACTTAGGCATATATAAATAGTTATATATAACTTATTAAGAAGTAACACACCCGCTACAACTATTTAAATAGTTCAATATGATAGTGTTAAGCAGGATGTAATGAGGGGCTCGAGAGTTGGGGAATGCTCTTGTTGTCGCTCTTTATGTTGTACTACAATTGCAATGTGTAATTTAAGATAGTTATATTTATAATAGATAAATAAATGGACATGTGTTTGTGTCTATTTACATTGTATTTTTGCTGTTTGTTTGTGTTTCTTGAAATTTTCTTCAATGTTTCTTTGGAGTTTTTTTGTTGTAGTTGTAGTTTTTTTTTGTATTTTGTCTTTTGTGGGTAATACAAATTAGTGTGGTGCATATTGTTTATAGTCGGCTTGATCTAGCAACTGTAATTTCTCAGTTTAAGCAAATAACCATTAATTTTCACTGAACGTTTAAATATATTTGTATACGCCGCCTTTGTCGTTAATTTTCACATATACTTCAAAATAAGAACTACTCAAAACTAAAATATAATAACAAGTATAATCAATCTAGACTGATTCTTAAAAAACCGTACAACATTTTGCTTTAAAGAGGAATTTTCGTTTTTCTTGAGTCAAATTTTTAGTACAAGGCCCAGCCGGCGCTTTTTTTATTAAAAAATTGAACAATGTCCGCATGGCGGACACTTAAAACATCAAATATTTCCGGCGCAGCTTTTTATATATCCAACCGAGGGTTGCCACCAAGAGACGGAAAGTCAGATGGACAGACACACCCATATGATTAAATCAATTCAGCATTTGATGTTGATCCGTCTTAATATCCTTTAAGATGTTCCTGACGCTTTCTTTTAACCTAATAACAAAATGGGCATGCAAAAAAAACCTAGGTGATGACCATAAATAGAAAAAATAAGAAAAAACAGACAGAAAACAAAAAAAAAATAAACGCAATAAAAATTGTTTTACTGTTTTTTGGCTGAAGAAAAACCTCTTGTATAGCACCATCAGCACCACCCAGATGTTTATTATTATTATTATTATTATTATTATTATTATTATTATTATTATTATTATTATTATTATTATTATTATTATTATTAAGTGGGTACGGTTCATCGATTTATTATTTACTTTTATCTGCTCTTAAATTAAACCATAAACAATATGGACGAAAAAAAGTTCCTTTTCGCTTTATTTTCTGTTGTAGTTCACTTAATAAAAAAAAGAAAGAAAAAAGAAAGAAAAAAAAACACCAAAAATTTCATACTCTCAAAAAAAAAAATGGAACAAAAATTATCAAAAATAATGAAATCAAAGAAATAGGTATGGCCGAAATATGTAAAATTAAATTTTATCACCATTTTTTGTATTAGTGCGTACTTGAGTAGTAGATAAATATTTAGAAAATTAAATTGTGGGTATAAGCAATTTTATCAATGTCATTGATAAAATTGCAAAAATTGATTTCAATAACATTAAAATCACTTCATAGCCATAATTAGATGTTGCTGCAACCCATAAGGGAACATTCTAAGTTTCTAAAATTTTAACATTTTTCAATGCAAATAGAATTGAACAAAATTAATTTCCCATTGAAAATTTTTAAGGATTTGTGCGTGTAAATGTTTAGAAATATATTCATTATACCAATCCAAAATAATGTATAAGTGACTTAAAGTTTGCATGACCAGCACCTTTAATGATGCCCGAAATAAAATTAATATTTGTTGCTGTTGTTATTTTGAGCTTGTAGTGTTTTACATTATTTTTCGATATATTTAAAGGAGAATCGTATTTTGAATAAATTGTAACAATAATAATAATAATAAAAATAATGGTAAAAATAAAAATAAATTAAAGAATAAAAATTGAAAATTAATAAAAATTTTTTAGGTTTTAAGCTCTTTAGTTTCTCTATTTTCTTTTTGCGCTTTTTTCTAAATTTGTTTTGAATCGATTCGCAAAATAAATTCAACGAATATTTACATGAATTCAATATTCAGAATATTTTTCGTGCATTATAAAAATAAAATTTCTTACAGCAGACATAAACCGACAAAACAAAAGAAAAGTCCAGTTTGCTTGACAGTTACTTATTCCTTCTCCAAACAAAAGTAAATTATATTAAGGGATTAGTTTTGCGATATTATGCCACTTATAGTGTTTATATGAATGTTTGCAACATTCAAAATTGATCTATTAAATCTATCGATTTAAAAAAAATCATTTTTTGTCCGTACGTCCGTCTACCTGTCTGCCTACCTAACTGCCCATATAAATTGGTTATGAAGGCGCAATTTTGCAGCCATTTGAAGGAAATTTGTTATGTAAGCGCAACTTGGCCTAATAATTACAGATAAGATCAGATTTTCGTTACAAGCAGGCTCCATACAACGACTGATTTTGCATAAAGTGTTTTACATGGAAAACTTATAATTTTATACATTACTTTATAAAAATCAAATTGTAGGGTATTTAATAGTCAGCCATTGTTCACTTTAATATATGCACTTGTTGTACTTTGACATTACTTGATCGTAATGGTCATACAACTTTGGTAGAATTTGTGGTGTATCGTAGAAAAAAATTTCATTTAAATGTTAAGTATAAGAATAAGAAGAATAGAGCCAATGGATAAAAAAAAGTAAGAATTTCATTTTTACCTTTTTTATTTTACCATTTTACAATTCTATAACGCTTGTTTTTTGATTCATTTTCTCGCACTTTTGTCTTTTTATAAAATTTTGATTATGATGAAAAATGATGGATGAAAAAAAAAATACAAAAAAAGGTAACAAAAAACAAAAATTATAAAAAACAATAAAATTCCATTGGATTGCATAAGCAGGGTAAAATACGCACAAATAAAACAGAAAAAAATAAAAATAAAAAAATAAATTTCTGTGTCTAACGACCGCAAGTAAGCAGGCAAAATAAATAAACCGTAAAAAATATATAAATTTTTTAGTTTTGCTTTTTTTTTTGCGTCATGTCAAAAACTGGTCAAATTCACTTGTAATTATTGTAATTGCTTAATTATTGGTTAGCAATTGTTTTAAAATATATTCATAATAATCATAATACAATACAAAAACAATAATAACAATAACAATAATGCAAACAATAACAACAACAACAAAAAAAAATTAAATTTGATAAAGAAAAATCTAGAAACTTTAAAGCAAAACAATAAGTGAAAATTTAAAAAAAAAAAAAGAAAAAGAAGAGCAAAGCGTAATAAAAAATTAACGAAAGAAGAAAATTTATGCATGAAAAGTACACGCATCGAAAACAAAGTCCAAAGAAAACGGAAAATAACCAGATAACAATTATTATTATTTAATGTTATTCTTAATTTATGGCCAAAAGTATAGAAACTAATTTATAAACAAATTGAAAAAAATTAAAAGCAAATGGAAATTTATAAATAGGAATAAAAAATGTAATTTTTTCTTAAAATTAAAATTATACAAATTACAAGAATTTTGAATATTACATTTAGTTTGTTAAATTTTTCTTTTAAATAATTTTTTATGCATTTGAAATTTTTATTTGTTTAATTTTTTTTATTTTTTAGATTTTTTTATAAATGAAATTGGTCTTGAATATTTCACAATTATTTTAAATGTTGAGGTGAGCGCTCAAAGAAATAAAACAAGGAAAACCTAAGAATAAAATAAAAATTTTCTTTTCAAAGAAAAAACAAAAACAAAAAAAAACAGTAAACCGAAAATTTAAATATGTGTAACTAATATTTCAAGTGCTTAAAATAGTCCGAGAGGTTTGGTTTACTAACGAATTTAGTTTCAATTTTATCGCTGGCACAATTTCAATTACTTTTTTTACCTATTTTTTGTTTAAGCAAACTTTTTTTCAAATATGTTTTTTTTATATTAAACTTAAATGTTTTTTGAAGTTATGTTAACGTTGAGTTACATTAACTAACTGAGAAATGGAAAATAGCCAAAAGAAAACAAAAACACAACTAAAAATTTGTGCAATAAAATAAAAAGAGTTTTCTTTTTAACTTTATGCTCATTTTGCTTTTTCTTTACTTCAGTTAAAACAATAATAACAACAACAATAGCAACAACAACAACAACAACAACAATAATAATAATAATAATAATAATAATAATAATAAAACAAGGAGGAAAGTTTAGGTCGGTGGCGGTCGATTCTTAAATTCCTTACACCACATTTTTGTGAAGGAGTACTCGAAATTGTCAATTTTTGTATATAAAAAATCTTTGCAAAATAAGCCGCTGTCGCAATAATAATCTGATTTTAAGCATAATTATTTTTAGACATCTTTGGGCTAAAACACGCCAACATTTCAAATTCAAATGCTTCGAAATTGCATAACAAATTTACATGGGCAGTCATCAGACAGACGGAGAGACATACTTACATCGATACACGAAGTGCATCTGAATCAATCGATAAAATTATGATGGGTGTTACATACATCCATATAAACTCATAATACTCTACACTACTCATATAGTACCCTACACTACACGATATAAAAATTATATACACTAAAAATCATCAAGTTGTATTTTTTTTTCTCAATTTTTTTTTATTTTTTAATTTTTTTGTGTGTTTGATATTTATAAATTGTTGCTATAAATTGTTGTTATAAATTGAAAAATAACTGAAACTGAGGAAAAATTTTATGGCAAGAGTAATAAATCATTTGTTATAAAATTTTTAGTCTAGAAAATATATAACAACAATTTTTAATAATCTACAATAAAGTTAACCTATAACATCCCTGATCCAAAATTATATGATTTGTGACCACGCTAATTGAAATTTGTATTTAAGCCAAATTCATTTTAAATATAAGCTTGTTTGAAAAAAACAAACTTAGAATAATGAAGAGAAGGCTGTCCATTTCATCAATTTCCACACAAGTACACAAGCACCTGTAATTTTAAGTAGTGCATATAGACTTTTATGCCTCGTAAAAAAAACTCTTACGGGATTTTTATATCGCTATTTTACATACAAAGTACCATCGAAAAATGTGAATCATAAGGAATCATATCGAAATTATTATCAAAAATTTGAGAAATGAAAATTTTTTTATTTAGTTTTTATAAAAAGGTAAAATGGAAGGGAAAGGGGATGTAACTTTTAATTTTTTACCATATTTGAAGCTTCGAGAGATATGAAGTACTTTATATAGAATCATGCAAAGAAATTTTTTTAATTGAAGTTATTTATCACAAATTGCTGAGGCTTCACTTTTCACTCAGGTTTAATTGTTATGGCCTTAAGCTTAGGTTAATGTAATCGTCCCTCCCCAGAATCATAGAACTAATTTTATATTATTAATAGTTCTGTCTGAAATTATTTCTTAAAAAAAGAATTGTTAAATTGAAAATTGAGGTAGAGCCATTTTTTCTATTAAACCAATCGACTCGGAATCTATTTATGATTCTATGCCCTATTTCTCCTCCTGCTTATTGTATGTTCATAAAAGTCTAGGGCGTAATGTTGAAGCTATTTAATTGAAATTTGCAATGTATGCAGGTTGTGGCCCTTGAAACGCCTGAAAAAACCAAATCGCATATTTTGCAAAAGTTTTCTATGTAAAAAATTGTAAAATCTGAATATTCCTAATATTCTATTAATATATGTAGTAGAGTATTTAATCATACATTTCGACCAGAAACAATTTAAATTTTTAATTCATTTCGTAAATTATGGGCCAATTTCAGGCCGTTTGTTTTTGTTTTTCTCTTAGCCATAATAAAACAAGTTAATAAAATAAGACAAGTGAATATATATGCACACTTCTATATATATATATATATATACATTAAATTAAAGGAACATTTATGGTTAGATTAATTAAAAATAAAATCAAATGAAAATATATAAAATAATATAAATAAAATAAATATAATAAAATACAATAAAATAAAATATAATGACATTAATAAAAATTGTGATTACTTTTTTTTTACGTGTATGTGTGTGTGTGTATGTGTGAAATATATTAAACGTAAACGGTAAATGATTTTAGAGTTAATAAAAAAAATTTGCCATTTAACAATTGTTTAATAAAATTTTAAAAATAGCAGCAACTTTTCTTCAATGTTTCTTTTTGCATTTATTTTACGTTTAATAAAAAATCTTCCATTATTCTTGTTATTGTTGCAGGTGCTTATGTCACCCATATTATTATTGTTATTGCTCTTGTTTAAACTTAACATCAAAAACAGAGTAACAAAAAAAAAAAAAAACACAAAAGAAAGAAAAAAGGATGCTGCTTTTCAGTTTGATGCAACAAAAATTATTTGTATTAAATAGTTAAAGATCTAAGCGATCCATTCGCATACAAATACCAACATAACGTAACTTTTATATTGCTTTTGCTAGGCCTAGTTCGCATTGTTTTTAATGACAATTTCAGTTTGTCAGTTTGTCAGTTTGTCAGTTTGTCATTAAAAATGTGTTACCATACTGAAAGCAGCATTGATATAATACAAATGCAACAACAAAAATATATTAATTTTGTACAACATGAAAAATAGTTCGGTTAAAGGAAATCTGTATATGTATATGTACATTGTAAATATGTACTTAGTATGGCCAATGTATGTAGTTAATGTGAAGTGGGAACTCATAAATCCAGATAAATAGATAGAAATCAAATATTGACTTTTTCTTCTTCTCTGTTTTTTTATTTTTATATTTTTTGTTCTTTTTAATTGTTCTATAAAAGTTTTCCTGGCCGCTTTATTTATTTATTTATTGATGATAACTGTCAAGTGTTGCACGCAACATATTAATGACTTGAATGCTTGAACAAAGGCAGCCAAACTAACAAGAAACCAAAATAAATAAAAATAATATAAATAAATAAATAAGCAAAAAATGTGACAATTGATCAAGATGGACTTTTAAGTACTCTATTTTATTCTAACTTATTTAGTGTGATCAAAATTTCAACTAAATCATCAATCATATGAAAGTATAAAAAAGAAAAGTGAATGAATTCTTTTAATGAGATATACATATTTGTTTTATGAAAAAGGGATTTCAAAATGAGTTCTATGGATGAGGGGACCAAGTTCTAGGAAAAATTTTTCATTCAAATTTTATATGTAATAATAATGATGAACTTATTTTCATTAACATTTTAAATGTTTTTCAAATATTGACTTCTTTTTTAAGGGGACTCCTTTTTTTGGAAAAATATTTCTGGAAAATGGCGGCTTGAACTTTCCTTAGTTTAACTCTTTTTGGCTCTTTTGGCTTATGAATATAGTTCAAGACCCATTGATTGTTACATATTAGTACTATCTCAAACCGAGGGCAACCGAGAAGCACCTGCTCAACTGGAAGTGGCTCATTAGATGGTCGTTGGTGATGCCGGGATCATGAGTCATGAGATCGTATCCAAAGATTTAATTTGGTACCACGGATTCACTAGTTTTAATATGAGGTTGGACTCGTGGGGGCTGTGGTGCCCACATCACGGGCGTCGCTCGTTCAAACGCTTGTCGTTCAGGGTGCCATTTCCCGAATAAAATGGCTAGCTGGGTAGGCTTATTGGGCTAAGCTAATCTAAACCGAGGAGTAATAAGAAGGCTCCAAATCTTTATACCAAAATTAAGCCATGTATATAAAGTGTAATGCAGGCTTTAAATTGGGAGCTAGTCGTGACGGTAGCATGCACTCTGAGTAACATGACTACCGCCCAATATGTACGTTTGTATACCATGCATTTGAGCCTTCACGGCAGGTATGCATGTAAAACACTCACTGCACTATCTCAAGCCCTTTTTTGCTTGTTATATACGATTTACCAAAAATAATTTTCTAACTTAATTTAATAAGTGGCCAAATAGATATTAAGAAATTAATAAATTCCGCTGCCGTTTATATTGAATCATAATTACATTTATAATATTATTTGCTGCTTTTTTTTTGTTATATGTTACATATATAACAACAAAATAAATATACCACCAACATTTAATTAATTGATACTTAAAAGAAATTTATTATTACTTATAATAAATAAAATAAAATAATAGTAATTTTAATGTTTTAGGTTTTTTGTTTTTAGTGAATTGCTATGACTTTTATTATTGTTATTGTTGCTATTATTTTATTTATTATTATATTTATATAAAGTAATTTGTGCATTTATTTACTTCTTTATATCTACTTCGAAAAACTATAACAATAACTATAACAATAACTAATTAAAAAACGTTTCATATATATATTTAATTTATGTCTATGCTCATATTAAAATCTTAAAAATATAAATGAATAATTTATGTAAAAACGTAAGTTGTTATTATCATGTCCAAGCCCAATAATAATAATCTTAGCATATCATATAAAAAATGGGTTTGGTGGACAAATAATAATAATCATAAGAACATTTGTTTTTGTTCTTTCGAAAAAAACAAAAAACAAAAGGATAAAAGAAGCAAATCATTAATTCATATTTATACGTTTAAAATTCCTCATTAATGAACTTTTACAACAACGTACAATAACAGAAACTCCAGAATTGGCAGTCTACAACATTAAACAATGCCCTCTACATATTTGATTTGTATTTGAAGAGTAAGTTAAATTAGAATAGATCGTATAAGATCAGACTAAACCAGATCAGGTCAAATTAATTCAATTCAAGCATAACTTAGGTCAAAATTGAGTGGATCAAACTTCTTGACAATTAAAATTTCGGTAAAGGCCGAAATGAGACCAATGATTACCAGATCATGCCAAGTTAAATTATATGAGAGCAGACCAGATCATACTAAGCCAGGGAAACCTAATCGATAATTAACCGAAACTGTAACAAATTAGGCAAAACTGGTCAGTCAGAATAGACTGGACACATTAGAGCAAATAGACCAAGGTTAGAGAGACCACATAAACCAGATTAAGTCAATACAAATCAAACTAAATACGAAAAGGCCAGACCATAACAGCTTGGTGCACACTCAATTAAATCAAAACTTATTCAATCAGACGTGTACTACAACATGTAGAATAAATCAGGACTTTTCAATCATTATCCATCAGTCAAGCCATTAACTGATTGACCGACTCCAATATTTTTATATAATTCTTAGAGCGGTAGCCACACTTGACTTCATATAACAATTGAATTGTTTAAATAAAATGACACGTAGACATATTTTGTTTACATTCGTAATCATATACATCAACGAACATAATACTTCTATGTATATATAGATAATAATATAGAAATGTATATGCAAATGTAAATGTAAATATTTATGTAAAAATTTTAATCTACACTGACACTAACATAATAATTTACAGTCATCATTATAGCAAACAAAATTGTTGCTAACTGTATGCATGTGAATGTGTGTGAATGAGTATGTGTGTGTGTATTGTTGTGTGTGTGTGCATATGTCGGCATATATGGCATGTGCCTTCGGTAATACAAATTTTTTTTTTTTATAAGTTTATATAGAAATTTTTTTCCTTTTGTTTTTTTTTTATATTTCGTACCCTGTTGATTTTACCACATAAACTCGTAAATATTTGTTTGTTTGTTTGTTTCTCCGTTGTTTTTTTCCTTTTCTTTGTGTTTTGGTTTTTTTTTTTTGTTATTTTTAATTTCCACGATTTGTTTTTTTGGTTGCTTGTTTGTTTGTTTTTGTAAATTATTGTTTGCCTTACTGCTTCATTATTATTGCCATTACAATTATTCTTTTTTTTTAATTTGGTGAAATTCTTACATTTCTTCATCTTCTTGCTATTTTTTGTGTTTTATACTTCATTTTTCTATTTTTGATACGTTTTTCTTTCATTCTTTGCCTAATAAATATTTATATTATGTTGGTGTGTGCTTGTGTGTGCGTGTGTGTGTGTGTGTGTGTGTGTGTGTGTATTTGTGTCTGTTGTAAAAAAGAAAATATTTATACAAACAATTAACGGTTATTTAATAATTCTCTAACTCCTTTTGGGAATTTTTTCTTTCTCTATCTATCTCTCTCTTCAATTGGCTTTTTTTGGTTGGTTTAATGAAATTTTCAAAAAAAAAACTTCGAATATGCAGAAATTGGAGAAAGCTCAGAAAAAACTAAACGGTAATAAAGTTAAGATGTCAAAAGAAAAAAGGCCAAACATACAAAAGTGATAAATAATTTATCATAAAAAACAATAAACCACAACAAAAATAATCACAAGAAGAAGCAAATATTCATCATTAATCAATGAAGCATTATACAAAAAAAAAAAAAAACAGCAAGACAAACAAAATTTCAGAAAAAGAAATTCCTTTGTGTAAAATTTATTTACCTCGACGAAAGCAATTTTTTGCCTTCAGATTAGATGATTCATGACTTCATGTAAATTTATCTTTATATAAATGTGTGTAATACTTTGTACATACACACATATCAGTAAAAAAAAAAATTTTTTTTTGTTTTTTTAAATTTTATTTGAATATTTACTTTGCTCAATGAAATTTAAAAATTCCACCCACGCGATTGTTGCTTGTGATTGTCGCTGTCATTGTCATTATCATTGTCATTGTGATTCAATTTGATTTAACTTTAATGTGATGCGATGCGATGCGATTTGATTTGATTTGATTTGATTTGATTTGACGTGATAGCAGTTTTTTTATAAGTTGACAAATAGCGTTACAAAATAAAAAACAAAAAAAAAAAAACAAAAAAAAAAGAAAAAACTAAACAATAAATTTATTCGCATTGTAAATTGCTTTAAATAAATCATAAAAATAATGATTAAAATAAATAAAACAGAAGCAATAAATAATCATTGAAGAATTTTTTTTGTGAAAATATGCCACAATAATTGAAATATCAAGAGAATCAGAAGAGTGAGAAAAAACACAAAAAAAAAAACAAAAGAAAAAAAAATCAGCCAAGAAAGCAACTTTTTGAATTGTTTTACAAAAAGCTGATTCAAAATAAACAAAACATGGATGGCTATTTTTGCGTAAGTGCCACATTTTTATATCTAACAAAATACTGAAAATGATTTTAAATAGAGTCAACTTTTATTTTACTGAACGAAATAGAATTGTTTTCTAAATCAATTTAAACCTGCTTGCCCATCTGTCCATCTGTCCATCTGTCCATCTGTCCGTTATTGTAGACCAAAGACACCTGGTGGTACCTACCAATTAAATTGAGAAAATTATTAAGAGTCTAACCCAATCAAAGATTGTTTTTGCGTGTACATACCAAAAATAAATTACAACTCATAGAGAAAGAGAAGGAGATTTCAGATTCAATTATAGTTCAGAGTAATTTGTAAAAATTATATCAAATTATTGGACAAACTCACGTAAAACAAATCAATCAAAAAATGGCAACACTTAACAATCAGAAAACATATTTCTTTCACGTTTTTTATTTTTTATTTTTTTTTTTATTTTTTTCATTTGAATTGGGTGATATTTCTTTTCGCATTTTTATGACTCTAATGAAGGCGCCCTTTTTTTCTTGTTTTTTTTTTTTTTGATTTTTGCTTTTGTTGGATAAACAAACAAATTGTTATTTAAACAAACATAATTACTGTGTGGTGCACAAAACAATTAACATATTTTATTATTATATTTTATACCAAAAAAAAAAAAAAAAAACTAAATAAAAAACTAAAAAAAAACTAAAAAAAAACTAAAATAAACCCAAAAGAAAAAAACAGCAAATATTTAATTCCGAGTGTCAAATCCATTATGCAAATGTGTCAGCCTTAATGATAAATGTAAACGCCTAAATATATAAGTATATGCATGCGATACGTGAACGCTTTTTCTTTGTACATTATGCCTTGCATAATAATTAACTCTATTGTATATATATATATATATGAAATTTATATATATATTTATATATTAAATATAAAGTAGGCGAAAAGTAAAATGATACTACGATCTTCAGTTGCTTCAAATTAAAGCTTTTGGAATTGACTTTATTTGCTTCCCTCCAAATTGGCCAACAATTGAGATGGAGTTACATATAAGCCTGCATTAAATCCATCATTTAAATCTGACATTCTGATTTAAATAAAACTTTAAATGCTGACGATATTTTATTAGTTATGAAAATTTCAGATACTAGAAACTTTCGATTTTGATGTATGACCACGGCCTAATTAATACTTAACTATTGAGTTTAGTTTGTATTTTGCTATTTTTATACAAATCATTACAAATCTTTAAAAGAAGCCAGCAAACTTCATGGACAATAAATAGTTGTATTTTGGTCAGTAGAATCCTATAAAAAGCCTAAAAAGTGTAAGAAGCCAATCTGCATAGCAACTCAAGCTAACTTTTATATCACCACGTATTTGCATGGCATGGTATTTATGGCATTTGACAACTGATCCCTAATTATATCGATTTTGTAAAAACTTTGATACTTCTAAAGACTTGATTGCCAATCATTTATAGGGCATTTAATAAGCCAAACAAGTTATATAGGTTATCAACTGTTTAAGTATCAATGAAAAGGCCTCTTTATAAAAGCAAAAATAAAATGACCACTTTTAGTGTGGGAGTAAGGACCTTACATTATTTCTTTGTGAAAAAAGGTAAATAAAAAAGTCCCTATTAAAGAGAAGTTAAGAGAGGTTATGAATTAACATTTACTTCCTCACTTTAAAGGATTGATTTATCATTTATTTATATAGACAGATCTCTATGGAGAGCTACGTAGATATCTATTTAATTTTTTAGATTTATAACTTACAATGCCAAATGCCAAATGCCAAATGCCAAATGAAAATATCCATCCAATTTGCGCTTTAAATATAAACCGAGTTAAATACTTTTCTTAATTGAAGAAACAGGGCGTAAAATTAATTTAAAAGAAAGCCTTTAACAACATATTGAGAAATTCTTTTAAATACAACTAACATAGATCTTTGTTACATACGTGATGTGAAAATATTTTATATTTATGATTCATGCCACACATACAAAAAAAAGAAGACAGCAAATAGATAACTAAGAAAAAGAAAGGAATTTCTTTTTTTTTTTCTTTTAAATTTCTATATGATTATCATTCAATACACATAAGCACAAGTAAAATTCTATACAAAAGCATGAAACAAATAAACAGAGAGAAAGAGACATTTTTTATAATGAAAATTGTGATATTTGAAAATCAAAGTCAAAAGAAATAAAAAAGCCTAAATAAGTAGATTGACTTGAAGATTAATTAGAAGAGATGTACATAAAATATGTGAATGTGTTAAATGTTAACATTAAATTATAATAAATAATATATATTTATATGAATTTGCAAGAAAGTAATGTTTAAATAAATAAAATAAAAGTATAGAAAAATATAAATAAGAAATGACCTAATTTTCATGCCTTGTCTCTGATGTATAAATTCAATGTGCAGCAGGCAAAAGTGCGCACATTGATCTGGTTATAAAAAGATCAACGATACTTTATAGATTTGAATTTATTTTATTTGATTGCTATTGCTGCTATTTGTTGTTGCTATTTACAATTATTTACAATCTTGGCCAATGGGTTGTGTCATAAGAAATTCATCTTGACGTTAAGCCTTAATTTGTTTTTCTTATTTTTCTTATGTTTCTCCTCTTGCATTTTCATTTTTTACTAAACCGAATTTTTTTGCTTTATATTACTTTCTTATATGCTGCATTTACTTGTTACCCTACTACTGATATGTCAAAATATTACAAAAAAACAAAAAAAAAATATAACAAAAAATAAAAGTTAAAAGAAAATATAACTTATATATTTTAATATGCAAGCATCTCAAACTCTAAACTCTAACTCTAACTATAAACTCTCTAAATTAACTGAATAACATGTGACACCATAAACTCAATAATATAAGCACTGTATAGTCGATATCGACTCTTAAATACCCTAAACTATATTTTTGTAAAAGAATATCTAAAATTGTAAAATTTTCCGCATAAAAATCCTTTGTAAAGTAAGTCGTTTTATGTGGCCTAGTCTTAATACTGGTCTATTCTTAATCAAAATTATTTTCGGGCTACTTCACGTCCACATAAAAAATTTCATTTAAATAGCTTCAAAATTGCTGGTATTTTCTAAAAATTTTTTACTGATTACGATCTTTTTTTAAAGAACAGACAACTTTAGTGAGGTCAATGTTTAAAATTCATTCATGATTTTGTCAAAATTTAATAATTAAATATTTAACATTGGGACTTTGGATAGAATGTACAAGGCTTGCGAAGAAATGGTAAAATATCTATCACTCTCTTAAAACGTATTTGTGAATAAATGACTTGAGTGGACCATTTTTGGTTGAACACAAACATCTACATCGTTTACCATAAAGTTAGGCAAATTCACAGATAAATTAGACGCTTGACAACAGCTAAATTAAAATCGCTGAAGAAAGTAAGGCTGAGCCGACCCTTATAATAAACAAATTTGGCCAATCTGAAACCCTTTTGAATATCTCAAATTATAAAATTTTCCATATAAAAATTCTTTGCAAAGTAAATCGCTTGGTCTTAATACTCATCTAATCTTAATCAACATTATTTCCGGGCTTTTTTGGGCTAATTCACGTCCACATAACAAAATTTCAATAATAAAATTTACATGGACAGATAGACAGATAAACAGATAGGCAAATAAAAATACGGACAGATGGGCAGACAAGCAAGCTTATTTCTGAATAAATTGATATAATAAATTATGGTTCTATCTCACACATTTTTGAATGTTACATACATTCACTCAAACACATAATATTTTGCAGTACAAAGGGTGTAGCGTATAAATATTATGATTTATTGTTGTGTATGTTTTGTTGTAAATAACCTAATCGAAATAATCATTTGTTGTTTTCTCTCTTTTTCGTTCGATTTTTTTTTTTTTGTTCATTTCCTCACAAATTTTCTTGAACCATATTTTGTTTAATTTAGATGAAATATTTTTTTTTTGCTCTTGTCATTTTTATACCTTACTCTTAAGCGATAGAATTAATTTTTTGAAAGAATAATCTATTTAAAATTACTTTCCATTTCATATAAAAAATTTCAAATATAGTTATGCGATTTACTACTGAATAAATGTTATAAATTTGATACGCACTATTCCATTTTTTGAATACCATTCTCTATACCAAAATTTTTGTAAATCCCTGTAAACGTTTTTTTACTTATTTTTTTAAAGCGTTTTTAGAACATGTCAATTAAATATATTTCAATGATGTAGGGTATTTAAGAATCTGTGTTAAGCGTTTGCAATATTTCTACTTGTTATTATTAGTTAGTCATTTTTTTCATTTCATTTTCATTTTCATTTAACTAAAATTGTTGAGCTGTCTTATCCTGTATTGCGTTTTGTTGTGTTGCGCTTAATCGTATTGTTATTGTTGTTGTTAAAAAATTTTCCCAACAATTTAATTTTAAATAGCGATATTTCTTAATTGCTTTTTAGACATTTCTTTTCTGACATGAGTTTTATTTCTTCCATTTTCTTTATCTTTTCTTCTCTTCTCTTCTCTTCTCTTCTCTTCTCTTTTCTTTTCATACTGCTAATACTAATACTAATTATTTTAACATATTCCTCTACTTTAACAATTGTTCCTAGCTGCTATTATTACAATTTTTGTTGCTATTGTTGCTACTGTTGCTGCTATTTTTTCTTCTTTGTAAATTTATATATGTAAATCTATATTTTGCATTCTTTTTCCCACCTTTTTTCTACCTCTTTTTTCTACCTTTTTTTTGCACCTTTTTTTTAAATCACAATTTGAAAAGTTATGTTAAAATATTGCAGATCAGGAATCGGGACATTTAGTTAATTTTCTTTTATTTAGTCGGCTCAATTTGTTGCATTTTGAGCTTTTTAAATTATAAATTATGCTGTAATTAAAGCTTTTGATTAATCTTAATTACAAATGAAAGAACTAAAATCATGGGCATTATTAAGGAAGAAGAAAAATGAGAAATTTATGAATTGAATGAAACTATTTTTCCATTGAAAGCCTGTCTATAAAGTCTTAAAATCTTAAAAAAGCCTTTTCTTTGTTTTATCCAGCAAGAATTGAATTGAAAAGTCAGAAACGATTCCAATTTGGAATGTTTTTCAATTTTCACAATTGAAAGTTTGCGCTTATATTTTTGTAAATAAAGCCCATCTCATTTCTAGAATGGTAAGTTTTCTTTTATGCGATTTGTTGAAAAAGTTTGCAACTCACTGGTGTAACAGCAAATGTTGCTGTGAATTTTAAATTTAAATTTAGAAATTTTGTAGTGTTACCGTGTTGTCGTAAAAAAGTTATTTAGTAAAATCTTTAGCGAAAAATCTTTTAGTGAAATTGGAACACATTAAAATTGCAATAACACCAACAATAACATTAACACTAACAGTAACAGTAACAGTAACAGTAACAGTAACAGTAACAATAACATAAAAATAAATAAATAAAATACAATAGGATTATTTCAGTTTAACAAGATAATAAAGCGGCACCTGTTTGTTAATTATCTATATTGTGATATGTACATAGGATTTGACATATAATTTAAGGTGGGCAGTGAAAGATAGTTATTGATAGTGAGGGGTGTTATGGCTGGTGAATATTGAGAAATGATGATAGCGATTGAGAGGCAGTAAGAAGCTATGTGAAATAGTTAGAAAGGGTAAAAATCCTTCAGGGGTATTGAGAATTGCTTTTAGGACGCTGTAGAAGAATGTTAGGGGCGGTAAAAGTCGATCAAAGGCACTCAGAGGCCGTAAAATGCTGTCTACATTTATATATGCTTTAAGAAATATTTTACTAAGCTAAATGATATTTTCTAATAATTTTTCACTAATTACGTTCTTTTTTAAAAAATAAGACAAGAAAGTAAGGCCGAGCTGAACGTTATAATAAAGAAAATTTGGCCTACCTGAAACTCTTTTGAAACTCTTTTTTCTTTGTAAAATAAATCGCTTTGTATGCCCTGGTCTTAATACTGGTCTAATCTTAATCAAAATTATTTCCGGCGTTTTTGGGCTAATTGACGTCCACTTAAAAAATTTCATTTAAATAGCTTCAAAATTGCTGGTATTTTCTAATAATTTTTTACTGATTACGATCTTTTTTTAAAGAACAGACAACTTTAGTGAGGTCAATGTTTAAAATTCATTCATGATTTTGTCAAAATTTAATAATTAAATATTTAACATTGGGACTTTGGATAGAATGTACAAGGCTTGCGAAGAAATGGTAAAATATCTATCACTCTCTTAAAACGTATTTGTGAATAAATGACTTGAGTGGACCATTTTTGGTTGAACACAAACATCTACATCGTTTACCATAAAGTTAGGCAAATTCACAGATAAATTAGGCGCTTGACAACAGCTAAATTAAAATCGCTGAAGAGAGTAAGGCCGAGCCAACCCTTATAATAAGCAAAATTTGGCCTACCTGGAACCCATTTGGATGTTCTACTATTGAGTGAATTTATTTGTTAAAATAATTTTCCCTAAAAAATTGTAGCCCAACTTCTATCAAACTTCACAATATATATAACATAAAACATAATGTAGCATAACACCATTATGATGCATGCATGTAAAGCGTAAGGTAATTTCGATCAAATGATAATTAAGTAAAGTAAAAAAAAACCAATTGTTTTCTTCTGTGTTTTTTTGGGCTTTTCTTTGGGTTTTATACTATTCATTCTTTTTCCTTTTTTTTATGTTAAAACAAAATTATGTGAATAATAATATTTTTTGCCTTTTTATTTTTTTGTTGCTTTTTCATGTTGAATAATTCAAGTAGAAATTTAATAGAAACCGAAATAGAGAAGCAGAAAAATAGAAAAGCCAAAGTAGTAAAACTCAAAAAAAAACCAAAAAAGAAGAGACCAAAAAAACCTCTATGCATTTTATTACAACGGTAAAGAAGTTAATTTACATGTGCACACTGCGAAAGAAAAAAAAGCACAGCAAATTAAAACAAAGCAAAAAGCAAAAAGCAAAAAGCAAAAAAAAGTGTTATATAATTAACGCCAAAAATTTATTTATTTTTATTGCCATCTAAAGCACAACTCATGGATATTGAGGGAAAGAGATAGCGTTAGATATATGAAAATAAAACTAATAACAATGGAGAGCATAAAAACTAAGTAATTTAATGATTTTATGCTTATGTACGATTGAACTTGTAATTAATGCAACACACACAAACACACTCACAAAAGAAACCCTTATAAATATATGTTGATCCATTGTTCATCCATCCCATCACAACATTTCTTATGGATGACTTGAGATGGCGTCACTTCTAAATAAACCGATCAATTCAGAGTAATTTTTTAAATCGATTTAAATCTAGCTTTTGCTATTTAACTCTCTATTTGCACATTAAAATTTGTTATTAAAGTGTCGAATGCAATTTTAAAGATAATTTAAGAGAATTCGTTAATCCAAAATTAATCGTTATTTTGATTGGGCTAAATAGAAGAGTGTTTTTTTTTTATCAATTTACAATAAAAAAAAATGGCTCTTTTAGGAGGAGGCTGTTATTTAGAAAGAAAAAATATCAGCCCAACGTTTCGTAGTGAATTTCCTTCAGATAGATCAATATTTTTGAATTGGCTTAATAATATGGAAAACATTTTTAAATTATACAAATATGAAAACTTTCTAACTTTTTCAAGTTTTAATGGATTTCCTTAATTTGGATAATTTCATCAATTAAAGTAAGTGTGAGAGTATCGAAAGTCGTCAACGGATTCTCTAGAGTGCTTGACGACTTTTTAAAGCATAAAGCATTTTCTTCAATTTTCTTTTGGCTTAATAAATTGTTATAATACCGAAGAATACCAAAAATTTTTTATCAATTTTTTACGTGAGTTAAACGTTAAATGCAACTTTTAATTTAATTTATGTTAAATTGACATTTTAAGCGTTATGACATTTTTCTTGACATAGACAGATATGTACATAAATATTTTATTTTATTTGTTATATTTTTGGATTTTTATTTTGATTTTGATTTTTATTTTTATATGGACATTTTAACATTTTAATAATATGCAATATAACACACATACATACGTACACACACATACACACACAATTCAAATACATTTTTATAAATGATGTGTTCATGTGTGTGTGTGTGTGTGTGTGTGTGTGTGTGTGTGTGTGTGTGTGTGTGTTTATACGTTCACCTACTTCATGTAAACATAAATCGATTGATAATAATCTTTCGCACGATCCTAATTTAGAAACTAATCTGTTGTATAATTATTTTTTTTTGCTATTTTTTCTTTTCTTTTCTTCTCGTTTTTTTTAGCTTTTGATTTAAAAACTACTTGATGTTTAATTGTTATACTTTGACGTGTATTTATTTATTATTACAAATAAAGCTTAACTTATACATTTGTTATTATTAAATCATATTAAATTCAAATAATCATAATCATAATAATAATAATAATAATAATAAGAAAAGCAATAAAAAAATATCAAATACCAAATAATGAATAATAAATGGAAACACTTTTTTAATTGCAAATAAGTTACTAATTCATTTATTCATTCACTCACAGAAATTTAAAATAAAAAAAAATTTATAAAGATCAAAAATGATTGAATGTATAAATAAGTCGAATTTGAATTGATGGTTGAGAATGGAATAAATGGAGAGATTAATGAATGGATGAATGAATGGCTGTATGGATGATTCGATAGATGAATAGACCGCTGAACTGTTTGATAGATAAATTAATGGATCGATGAATGGATGGATGATAAATGGAGCTCTGAATCGATAGATAAATGAGTAGATGAATGAGTGGATTGATAGCCAAACCGATGGATGGATTATTGATGGATAAATGTATGATTTAATTTGCAGCTCCATAAATAATTGAATTAATGAATGCCTAAATAAGAGTAAGTCTAGATGTATTTATATTTGGATCAATGGATAATTGAACGGACGGACACAGAGAATCCAGCAAAGCAATAAACACTACAGATGCATTTGCAATTTATTGCAAAATAATTTATAAGTATAATTTACCATATTTATTTTGAAAATCAAAAGCAAAAAGAAAACCAAAAAAGAACCTAAAATTCAAAATAAAACTTTTAACTTTTATGTTGATTTTTTGCCATTTATGAATGTTGAGTAAAGTTTTTTATACTCCATCTTTTATTTTAACCATACTTCTTGTCATTATTATAATGATGACTGACACAATAAAAATAATAATAAAAGTAAAAAAAAAAATAATACTATTGATGTACGATATTACAGATTCTCAAAATAAATATTGAACAAAGTTTATCTATGAAGAGAATGAAATCTTTTATACACCATCAATTTTATTTTTATTTATTATTTTGCACGATTAATGTCGTCGATTAATATCGAATTTTTTCCTAGCAAAGTTCAACATAAATCAAATGTTAGCAAAACTTGGTCCAAGAAGAAATTTGGCTAGAAAGAAATTTTTATTATATTTATTGCCTAAAATTCAATTGCTTTAAATAAATAAATAAATAAATCTTGATGAACTTTTAAACTCAGACAAAATCAG
The DNA here is from genome assembly GCA_023089585.1 of Melophagus ovinus. Lineage (NCBI taxonomy): Eukaryota > Metazoa > Arthropoda > Insecta > Diptera > Hippoboscidae > Melophagus > Melophagus ovinus. Next base: position 8,428,550 of record JAKKIB010000177.1, read on the forward strand.
AAAATTATATTGAACTGAAGCAAAAACTATCACCAAGAGATTTTATTATGAACTATGAAGCGCAGACGCAATTTCAATTTAAGTTGAGTTAATTTCTCAACAATATAAGAAAAAAAAATTTTTTTTAATTATATCAAGCATTTCAATTGAGGACTAATTTAAAGCTAAAGATAAATGTGATAAAAATTGCAACGAAATGATTTTACTGGCAATTTCTATGGGTTGAATACACAAGTAAAATTATTGTTGCGAAAATGACAAATCAAGTTACAAACCAAAAAAAAAAACAAAAAAAAAAACAAAAGTAAGAAGAGGAAAAGTAGAAAATAACGAAGAGATCTTACAGCAATGTGTAGGCATGTGTTACTTGAAACCTTCCTGTTTTCTTTCTCAAGAGCCCAAAACATTTGACACCAAAACCGGGTGTCTATTACTGTTGACACAATTATTTCACCAAACCCCTGCCTCATCTGCACATCACTACATAACTTTTTTTGCATACTTGACTCCGCTTAACTTATCTTGTCTTCATTTGTAAAACGATAAAAAAAATTTCATTCATAAATTATTCATGGTACAATCGATTTGTGATTCCATATGCAACACTCAGTATCAATATAAGTCTCTTTACCCCTAATAGTTTCTTAATAAAGGACAAGTAGTATAAACTATCAAAACAGACGGCAATTATGAAAATTTCTAGATGAGAGCATTTTCCTTGCAAAAAGTATTAAACTCATAAGTTTGATAACCTGGATCCGGTCAAAAAAGTTTTATAAAATTTTTCATATAAACTTTAACGTCATGTAATAATTGTTTGAAATACTGGTTTTCTTTTTATTGATATTTAAACTGATTTATCAAATCAATTCAAATCATTTCAAATCAGTTTTTTTTTTGCCATTTTTGAGAACCATTCACCAAATAACGAGCCTTTTCAAAGCATTTTAAAAAGTAAAATCATTTATTTTCTTATCTTTTCAATAATTTTTCTTGACTTTTCCAAAGCATTATGTAAAAAGAGTGCTCAAAAAATCGACTCCAATTGAATTGAATTGCTAGTTTTATTTTACTTAGTTACAGTTTGCCGTATTGAAGCTGAGATTATTATTTGTATTGTTGTTGTTTTTAGACAAGTTAAAAAACAAATTATTATAAATATAAATATAATTCAAGCCATTTAAGTGGTATATTCAAAACACTGAAAAAGCGATAGGAAGAAGAAGAAAAAAGAACAAGCAAAAGAATAAAGTAGACAAAGAGTGCGCAAAAAATGAAAAGAAGAAAAATATCAGGAAAACTATAAACCACGGCTACTGTCATTAAAGAAGTCTTAACATACATATGCAGCAAATACAATTAAACTTATATATATATATATATATATACATACATATCCATACATTTAAGGTAATAAAATGGTTATAGCGTTGTGTGAGTAAAAACCGTAATAAAAATAACGTCAGAATTTCTGCTCTAATTATAACTTGGTATGTTCAAGCATTATGAAAATTCAAATAAAATAATCCAAAAAAAATAAAAAAAAGATATAGTCAAACAAAAAAAAAACAAGAAATGAAAAATCAAAAAAAAAAGGAATGAAAAAAATAACACAACAACAACTATTAAACTATTAAATCAAACAATAACGACTACAAAATTATATAAACATAATTTTTTTTTAACACAAATTTTTTTCCTTCTTTGATTTTGCCTTTAGTTTTTTCTTTTTTTTTTCTTCTTCGTCTTTTTTTAGTTGCTATTTTTCTTTTTTAGTTTTTCCCTTGATAAGTCAAAATATTTTTGTTATTTAAATTCGTTTATTTTTTTCTTTATTGTTATTGTTTGTAATATTTAAGTTTTAGTCGATTTTTTATATATTTTTGTAAATTGCATTTCTAACTATAAAATTTTAATGTTTTAAAATAAACTATAAAAAAAACTAAAACTTAAAGAAGCAATAGATTTCATTGCATGTTCAATAAAAATTATTATTATTATTATTATTTTTATTATTATTATTATTATTATTTTTATTATTGTTATAATTGTGATGGATTTGGATGGTTTGATGAACTCACGTCAATACTCGTCTATATTCGATTTTATTATACAGTTTATAAACATGTACATACATGATTTTGTCGTTGTTGTTGTTATTACTAAAGTTATCCATTACAACAGTGTTAAAAAATTTTTTATCTCTACATCATTTCAAAATCTGGCCATGCACAACTTTTATTAAATTTATTTAGCCAAAATCAAAAGCGGAAACTTTATAAAAAAATTCCATTCTTCATAATTGCTTAATTCGTAATTCCTAATTCTTAATATATTTTATTGTATTTTGTGAACCACATTTTTGATGTTAAAGTACAACTTAGCATCAATTTACGTTAAAATATATTGAAAATTGTTAGTCCTTTTTTTTTGGTATTAAATTTAATTAAAATATCTTTAAAATTACTATCTGAAGCTTTACCACTGACGGATAGACAGACAGACGGACAGACAGGCTTGAATCAAGTTAGAAAGCGATTTTTAGCAAGTCATCGTTGGCTTTTACTTTCTGGACCCTCTGCCATGAAGTTTTAAAACTTTCAACTAAAACTTTCATGCCATTTAAAAAATATTAATTTTTCTCAACGTTCTTGTGCCCTTATAAACTTTTTTGCTCTACCTAATTTCATTAATTAAGCGGATCCATCGATTGTTACATTTTCATATGAACTTATTACAAAAGGCCAATTTCTATAAAGCAATTCGGGTGGCTTTTTGTCTTTTTGATTTTTCTTTTTGCAATATTCTACTGAAATATGAATCTAGAATTTTTAAGAAAAGTTTTCAAAAAGTTCTTTTCCTCTTTTTACAATATCAAAGAATGACCTTAAATGATATTTAGATATTTATACATTATATTTAGATATTTATAGATATATATAGATATAAATTGTAGAACCAGTTTTATTGACAATGAAAGAAATTTTAAACTAAAGAACTTATATCAATTTAATTTAATTTATATTTTACTTTAGTAAAGCAAACAGGGTGTGTAAACATGTTGTCCCATGCAATATATTTACATGTACATTAAATAATAATAATAATTATATATATATATATATATATATATATATATAGCAATTTTACTACCACAATAATTGTTATTATTGTTACGTTTTGTTTTTTGTTGTTTTATGTTGTTTTAATTCTACCTAAAGTAATTAATCGTATTATAAACTAACTGAATAACTGTTTGTCTAACACTCAGTCAGTTGTATGTGTTTATTATGTCTATGTATGTAGTATTTGATTATTACTCCAATTATTATAACATTATTTATAAGTTATAAGCGATTATAAGCGATTTATGTGATTTTCTTTAATAAACGCTCAACGTCCATAATAAAAAAATATTTTCCTTAACTATAAATGAATTAATCAAATAATAATAAACATGCATGTTCCTTCTTTTTCTTCTTCTACAACTTTTTATTTTTCTTTCTTCTTCTTCTTCTTGCTTAAATCAATTTGATTTTTATATTGGGGCAACGTAATACAAAAAACGGCAAGTTTTTTATTCTAAAATTGTTCTCAATATTTAAAAATGTAGCAACATTAAATCGGCCAAAAGTGAATTTGGCAACATTAAATTTGAGAGCACAAATCTGGCTAAACTGTAAACTTCTGCAGTGCAATTTACCATCTAGCGATTGTAGGAATTCTTCAAAATTCATCTATTGAAGGTCTGAATTCTAGGCAAACGAGATTATTGTTGATTATTTGATTTAATGTGGAAAGAAATCCTCATTTGCCATCTATTCCAACTAGTTGCAATATTTAATTGGATCTTTTATTGCATACAACTTGACCATTTGAACGGAAGCATCATATTAGAAGAGACCAATAAGAAAGAGTTGAAGTTTAAGTTTCGCTTAAGATAATGTCAAATCAAATACTCCATAGAGATTGTTGAAATGAGACCCTGCATAATCTGAACTCTGGATTAACTGCATTCTACTTTGTCTAAAGCCTGCACTATTTGATTATTATTTGTTTTAGATTTTACAAAACATTTTGAAAGTTAAAAAAAAATAATCAAATGAGCAGCTTCTAAAAATTTTGATCCAATTTTTTGTTTTTAAAAAGAGTGAAATTTCCCGACATTTTAAAGGCATTTCAAAAGTACCCTAAAATATGGCACTAAACCTTAAAAATAATAACTTAAATCGGTTTTCTATCCACAGAGCTTTCTTCTTCAAAAATATACTGAAAGCAGAGAAAACGCGAGATAATAACTGCAAAACTTTCTCGTATTATCCAATATCAATAAATAAATAATTAATTTACTTTATACAAATCAATTTATTTATATCAATGTATTCTGTATATGCATGTATGTATGCACGTATGTATGTATGTATGTATGTATATTTATGGTGAAGTTTACGTGTGCGCTATTTTATTTATGTATAATTTAAATTAAAACTGAAATTAAATTAAACTTATATCTCATATAAATGATATGAAATCGCCAATTAATTTCCGTATACACGTGCATATATGTGTGTTTGTATTATCATATATATATATATGTATCTATTATTTGTTAAAAAATTAATCGTATATTTCGATTTCAATTAGGTTAAAATCATTTTACTTAGGATTGTTTTTTTTTCTTTTTGTTTTATTGTTTCTCATCCATTAAAATTCCCCAAAAAATAATAAAAAAAAAAATAACAAAAATAAATAAAAATCAAATAAGCAATAAAAAAAAGACCAAATCATTTGCAAAATTTTGATTAGTTTGTGCAAAACACAAAAAAGGTGATAAAAAAAAAACCGTAAAGAAGAGGAAGAACTACACGCATATTCAGTTTAAAAAATAACCCAAAAATAGAAATAACTTTGATGATAAATAATGTTGATGTTATTTTTTGAAATTTATTATGAGAGTGAAATCGATCGTAAATTAGTATGTAGGTGAAAAATTTTAAATAAACAAAACATGAAAAATAACATCTTGATTAAAATTACATAAATTATAATTAATTAATAGTTTAGATTTTAATTAATCATTACATAATCACTTATTTATTTATTTATTTATTTATTTATTTATTTATATAAATAAATAAATTTCGTAATCAGTATGAATAATAAATAAAAAAATTCTTTTAATTACTTATTGATTATGTAATTTATGTATTCGATTTTAAGTATAATTAATTATTCAAATTATAATTATTTTTTTTTAATTATAATAACATTATTTAAATTGCAATTAGTTATACAAATTAACTATTTAAATTTTAGTTGATTACATAAATTACAATTTTGTTATTATTATTATTAATAATAAAATTATGATTAATTATCTAAATTATAATTATTTAAATTACACTTAATTAATTATATTTATTAATTATATTTATAAGCGTGCGACATTTTAGAATAACCAAAATGTAAGTTAAAAATCCATTGTAATAAATTTTGAATGATAAGATTCAGCGGAGAAGTTTTTAACGTCCTCTCAGATCTTTTAATACGTTTTAAATGCTGCAGGAAATTAGATAATTTTACAATTTAAATAATTTCTTTTATATTCTTCCAATGACTTTTATGGTAAATTGCCACTGCTGCCATTTACTTCCTCTTTTTTTTTTTTATTATATATCGAAGTTGTTTAACTAAAAAGCAAAGCTTAAGAAAATTATTTACTGGGGAGTGCAACTCCACACCTTTTTTTTGCATTTATATTGCTAAATTGTAAATTGTAATATTTATTATAAAGTAATTATTAAATAATTTAGTTAGTTTAGCATGTCTTTTTTTTTTGTTTCTTATACTTACTGAAGTGTTTTAAATTTTATGACGTCGACAAAAGTTAATCACTAGACGTTCAATATATTCAACAATTGTTCTTAAAGTTATTATGACGCAATTAAATAAAATAATTAATAATAATGTAATAATCACACAAATACGATGTTAAATATTATTAAGTTCAAAAAAAAGTTGCTTTCAAACTCACTTAAACTCAGTTTTAAAACATAACAATTAAAATTTATACATGAATTGAAGTATTTGAATTTCTTTAACAGATTTATAGAAACATTTGTATACAAATTAAGAACTTTTGTGAAAATTTTTCAATACTCTCAGTAAAATGTTAATTATTTCTTGTATTATGCCCTTAACCCAGATACTGGACGAATACTCATTTTATAATTATGTATGTAACTTCTAGAAATAACCATCAAAGACCCCACAAACTGCATACATTCTTGAACTGAATTTTGACGTTCAGTGGTTGTAATTGATTTAGAGAAGCAGTTTATATGAAGAGAACATTTTATATTGCTTGTGAAAAGCTACCGGAGGTAAAAACATGATGACTAAGAAGGCCTAGAATCTGAAGCCAAGACATAATCAAAATTTTTGTGTTTTATATGTGAAAATTAGAAAAATGGTTTTCTCGTTGACAAATCAGCCAAGTTTTTAAAGGAGTTTTCAAAGGCAAACCTTTTAAATAGTTACTATTTTTTAGAATATTAAAAATATATTAAAAATATTTATTACAAAGGCGTCCAGAAGGTTTCAGGGAATGGTAATATAGAATAAATAGTTTGGATTTCTTTTTCGTTTAAGATCTGTAGGATGCTGTATTGTAGTTGTAATAATAATTATTATTAAAATATCTCTCATTGGCCATAATAAAATGCAATGTAAAATTATAAAATCATTTCAAATGTTAAAATATGAAGAGAAGCGTTTATAAACATTAGTAAAAATTGTTTATTAAATTATTTATACGAAAGGCACGATTTAATAGAATTCTCTTTATAAAGAAGAGACACTGTTGACCTAACGTTGAGTCACCGGAATCCACAGATTCCATAATCCCAATAATTTTGGTTTTTTAAAATTTTATTTAATATTTTGTGAGTTTTCCTTTTCTTTTCTTTTTTTTTTTTTTTTTTTTTTTTTTGATAGTTCATCTGAAATTATTTATATATGTATATTTTTTGGTTTCTGTTAATTTTTTTCCTTTTAATTTTTCTTTCTTTTAATATTATCATTTTTATTGTTTCGTCTCTTTTTCAGTTTTTTCTGGGTCTATTTTTTTTTTATTTGTTTGGTTTTAATTTGGTTTTGTTGCTTGTGTTTTTCTTTTCTTTTTTCTATATTATATAAGTTTTATAAGTAATTCAACCTCGGGCTAAATTGCGTTAACATGCTTACAATATTATGAAAACAAAAACAAAAAAAAAAAACAAAAGCAAAAATAGAAAAAATATAAAACAAACGCTTATATTTACGGTTTCTGTTTGAATAGCTGCCGCAACAATGCTCATACTAAAAAAAATTTTTTATGAAATAAAAAATATAAAATATATAAATAAATGAATAAAAAATTGAAAGAAAAACCAAAACAAAACAGAAAATAACCGTAATATAATAGTAAAGCAAAATAAAAAAAAAAACAAAATCCAAAATAAAAAAAACAAATAAAAAAAGAAATGTATTGGTAATCACTTGATTATGTTGGTTAACCAATAAAATGGAATTTCGTTTAAAATAATATTTCTTGGCGTTTTACTCTTTTTTCATTGTACTTATTCTTTTCTTCTTTTTTTTTTTTTTTTTTTTTGCTTTCCTTTTAAGCACATTAAATTGATAAATTGCTTTGTATTTTATTATTATCTTCGTTAAATGTATTTATTTTATAATGTTCTTGTTGCTTCTCTTAGAATTTTAATATATTAAACCATTAAAATAAGAATTTTAGTTTCCTATTTATATACAATAAAAAATTATAAAAATAATAGTCGATTGGGATCGACTATCAAATACGCTACATCATATTTTTATGAAAAAATAACTGGAATTTTTATTTACACGTTAACAGTACGTAACGAGTACGTAACGGGTACATTACGAGTGGCCGTAATGCCATTTTTGAAGAAACCTCTAAAATTTATTCAAGTCCTTGATATAACTTTCACATCAAACTAATGATTGTTTTCACTTTTCTTTTTTAAAATTTTGGAAGCCATTTCAAGTAACTCTTTTGGTTATTAATAAAAAAAAAAATAGATACAATTAAAATAACTTCTTATGAATATCCTTTGGAATAGACCCAAAGTCTTTAAATGCTATCTGTGGCAGTTGTTTTTTTTTTTTACTTTAGTATAACAGCTTTCTAATTTTAAACTATCGTCTTCTTTTAAAAGAAATCCTTAGACAAGCATACTAATAATAATTCGTTTGAGCCATGGAATCCAAACTCTTTTAAAACACTTGAAGTTGTCTTTTATTTGATTTTATAAAAGTCGTATATTAAAACAAATCATGGCTCACAAATCTTTTATCTCGAATTGGTACTTCTCGTTACTGATTGTCTCCGCTACACTATTTGCAAGATTAACAACATTATGGGCCCTAATGGGACCCTAAAGATGATTATGAAGTAAACTGAAATCAATAATTTGTGGTTAGAGTTTTATTTAAAAAGAAATGGTTATTAAAATGGTTACTAGAAACCACAACTCTAAAGAAATTAAGAGATTTAATTTTATATATGAAACGAACAAAAATCCGGGAATTCAAGGAAATTGTTGTTATATAAACTTAACGCTAACTCTTTTTTTTCCCCTTAAAGTTTTAATAATTTTGAGTAATTTTACAAATCTCTAGATCTGATATTTTTTGTTTTGGATGAATTGTCAGCTCACTACTATTAAAAAGTTTTAAAATGATTCCACTGAAATTTGTTTCAGTTGCCATAAAATGCACGATGAAATGCAAAGAAAATAAAAGAAATGAGAGAACAAGGAAAACAAATGCACACAGAGAATAGATTTTGAAATTTAAGACTTAAACTTTAGTTAGAGTTATGTAGCATTTTAGCATATATATATATATATATATATATATATATATATATATGTGTGTGTGTGTGTATGTGTGTGTGCGTGTGTATACATATAAGACAATGTGATGATTATATTAGTATAATTAAAGCTTTCGCATGATAATAACTACAATTAAAATGCACCAAATCTTACCCAAACAATAACAATAATAATAATAATAATACAAATAACAATAGTAATAACAACAATAACAAGAGCAACAACAATAATAAGAAGCTGAAGCTGAAGCTGAAGCTGAAGAAGAAGAAGAAGCAGAAGAAGAAAAAAAATGTAAAATAGCAAATACATATGCAAAATATCATCATTATTAGCATTCTGCTTTTTTTTGTTTTATTTTTCTTCATTTTTTTGTTTTTTTTTTTGGTTAAAAAATTTTTTTTACTTTATTTTTTTTTATGGCCCGTACGTAATCTATAATTTGCCATTGCAAAATGTATAATATGGTGGTGGTTGTGACTGCAATTGTGCTTCAAGGGGCTATAAGGAAATATGCTTGTATATAAAGAAAATAACCACAACAACAACAACAATAACAAGAATAATAATAAACAAAAAAAATGCAATATAACATTATTGCATACACACATACACACATACATACATGCATACAGACATATATGGATGGACATTGTTATATTGTGACGATGATGATGAGATTGAAGAAAATATCAAAAAAAAAAGCGTACAAAACCAAACAACCATCATCAACATCATCTGGATACAGAAATTTAATATGCATTCATGTGCTACTTATTATTACCAGCAGCATTTATATATTAATATATATATATATATATATATATATATATAATGTACCACATTTCACATATTTACACAATCCAAAATAAATGATAATTTTTTTCTACGATGCCATAGATACATTTACACGCGAAAAATTTACAGTTAGCCGGGCTTTTTTCACTTCTCTATATTTACCATTTTGTTTTTGTTTTTTTTTTCCTATTTATTTTATTTATGTGTTTGCTTATTTTTTGTTTTTGGTATTTCAAACTTTATAACTCCCGTAATAAAGCGGTATATTAAAAGTTTATACAGATGTTTGTAACAAGCAGAGAGAGACATAAAATGGATTCACTTTGCATTTGACCCATCATTTCAGACACAATTTCCGTTTCGTTTTAAAACAATTTGACTATATGTCTTTACGTCTGTCCGTCTGTCCCTCTATCCATTTAATAATAAGTGAGTCAATTTGTCTGTTTGTCCGTTTATCAGTCACTCAGTCTTTCAATCTGTTCAGTCTCTTAGTCTGTCTATCTGTCCACCCATTCATCTATGTCCGATGTCTATACGTGTGTCTCGGTAATTTTTGTTATTCAGCCACTTTACTTTGAACTTTTAACCTCCTACAAAACGCTTGACATCTGATGATTTTTTTAACATTAAGTTCCATATAAAACTTTATTCTAGAAAAAAGAAATCTTGCATAAATAAAAATTGTTAATTTTTCCTAATTTTGTTTAATTAAACGAAATAATTTAATTTATGGAAGAATTTTGATGTAAAAGGGCCTTTGCTTTTTTGAATATTTAGTCTTTTTTTTAAAAAAACAGCTCTTCAAAAATTTGTTAAAAAATTTGTATTTATTTAAATTCTCTTTATTTATTTATTCATTTTTGAATCTCTCATCACAATTTACCAGAGTGTAAACTAAAGTTTTCAAATTTCGACTTTAATCGAGAAAATACTTTTTCTTTGCCTTTTGTTTGCTTCCCAAGACTTTGTATTTGTTGGAAGAAAATATGCGATACATGATAAAGAAATATTTCAAATATTAAATAAACTGCCCGTTTAAAAGTTTTAATCACTTCATTTATTACAAATTCATTTTTATGTACAATTAAATATTAAACAAACAAACAAAAAAAAATAGAAGAGAAAGAAAGAAAAAATGTAAAGAAAAATGGAAATATTTGAAAAGAAAGAAAGAAAAAAACGGCTAAAGGAAAAAAGACAAATGCTTCAAAAAGTAAAGAAAAGCAAGAAGAAAAAAGAAAAGTTAAGCGAAAAAGGAAAAAAAAAAAGGAAAATAATGTTACAGTAAAGAACGATTATGCCAATGTGCGTAGCCGTACACTGCACTGTTCTATTTATATCAATAAATTAATGGTAGCATTATAAAAGCCAATAAAAAAAATTCTATGGTAAGATGGTTGTAAGAGGCGATAAGTTGTTGGCCAATGTTGACACATTTGTTGCTGTCATTCATTTTGTTTATTAATGCTTTCGCTAATAGTGTTACTTGTTAGTGTAAATTGTTGTTCATGTTGTTGTTGTTGTTGTTGTTGTTGTTGTTATAATAGCTGTTGTTAAACGTAATTACATTTGAAAATTTAATATCATTGGATCGAATAGACATCGGACATAGATATTTAGTAACGCATTTAGAACGCGAATATATATAAATGTAACTAACGGAAACGGCCGAACAGCCAAGCAGTAGTTGTAAAATAAAAAAAGCGTCAACATAAACATGCAATCAATATTGCTACCGTTTTCTTTCTTGTTTTTTTTTTCTGAAAAGTTTTGTTTTTGTTTTTTTGTTTTATATAGAAAAAAAAAGAGAAATTGCAAGGAAAAAAATTTATAAAAAGAAGGTAACGGCTTCTCGCTTATATCGATGTATTTTCATTGGATTTTTCAAAAATTTTCTTATATAAAAATATATATTTCCGTTTACAGAAATTTTAAAAACACTTTTTTTCTACAGATTTTTTCTATTTTTAGTGCCTTGTAAAGGAAATTATAAACGGCCAGAAACTAACACTTCAATTCTTACATTTTGCTTAAATCAATTGCAGAAGTTCAGAAAATGAATTACAATTCAAGTAAGTAAAAATGTTAGAATTTTTAAGGGATTTAAAAAAAAATATTTTTTTAAATAAAAATTTCAAATTTGAATTATAGTATTTTATATATCGAATAATCATTTAAAGTCAATTTTCCATAAAAATAAATCAAAATCTAGATTTGTTTCATTGAACAACATTTTTCAAAACTAGGGGAATAATCTTAAACATTCTGCTATATTGTTTATATTGATTCTCAGATGTTTTATAGAATAAAACATATCCCTTCTTAAAATTTCCTTAAAATTTTATCTAATATGGTCACTACTACGTTTTGTGCTGATATATGACATACTTAGAACAACTTCAAATAGGTTTGCTAAATCAATGAATACGGAAACACTTTCTAAAATGGATTTAAATTTTCATCTGTCTAATTGGACATCGGTCCACATAAAATTGTTACTAAACTGTACATGGAATTGTACATGAGATTTTTTTTGAAGTACAAGTACGACCTGTAGAGCAAAAATGGATCCTGCTAAAAGTTATGTGAAAAGGCTAATTTTTATAAAAACGCTCAATTAAAAAATTTTTAATTCTTTGGGTAATATTTACGACTTCATTGCAACTTATGTGTCAATGGAAATCGGTAAATTTTGAAAATTTTCTTCATTAAATAAATCTGGCAAATTTGAAACGATTTCTCTCTGTATCATCACTCATATAACTGATAATTTAAATTACTTTAAATAGTTTCAATTTTATTATCTTGAGTTATCTTACATTTCATTTATGCAACGTATAATTTGGTGAAAATAACTTGATGTAGAATCTTTCAGAAACTGAAATATTTTTTAATTTTTTTAGTTCATTTATTATTTATTTTTAATTAATCTTATTTAAGTGGCTTTTGTTGTCATTAATTTTAATTTATTTATATGTATATAAAATATTATTATAAATATGCATTACGTATAATTTAATTTATAAATTAATTTAGTTGTTTATATTAAAATTCTAAAATAGAAATTCAGAAAAGCAAAACTAAATGACAAAAAGCAAAATGGCATTGTTGAAATAAAATACATTAAATTAGCTAAATGTTCTATTACAATGATAACAATTTTCATCTACATGGATCCATACACACTAATTTTTATATATATAAATATAAACACCCGAAAATCGAAACATTTTAAAGTTAATTACTGCTTACAGTTTTGATTTTCAACCAAAAGAAAAAAAAACAAAGCCAAATTAATTGACAGCATTTAAATGGCCGTAAAGGTAACTTGGCAAGAGATATACAAATAATAGTTAGTTAAATCATTTGGTTAGATAGATTGTCATTTTGGTAGGCAATCAAATAGGCCTGTAGGTAGATTATTACAACTTTCAGTAAAATGCAAACGTAATTCAACATGTTGGCTGAATATCAATAACAACAAGTGGCATTTGTAATAGCAACAATTGTTAGCCAGCATAACCAGTAAGTGTTTAATGCTGGTGCTGACATGTTGTCATTTTAATTAAATTGTTATACTATACAATTTTTTCTCTCTTCCTCTTTATGTAGGTGTCTATTGTAATATTTTGTAATATGTTGCTGAATTTTATAATTTACGCTTTTCCTAAACAGTGTTACTAAAATTGTTTACACTACCAGACATAAACTTGAAGGCAAATCAAGAACAAAATAGTAAAAGAAAATGGACAAAAAATCGGAATTGCGTAAAAAAGCGTGTTGAAAATAAATAAGATGCATTTTACAGCAACAATTGACAAATATTTGGCACATTTTTCATTACTTTATTTATGCATTTATTTATTTTTCTTTATTTCTTTTACTTTTTTTTTAATATTTATATAAATCTTTTTAAACATAAATATAAGGTTTATGTTGTAAATTAAATTTATATAAAATATTTTATGTGTAACATCGATCACTCATTAACACGCTAAATAAGTTGCTTACCTAAAAAAAAAACGAAAAATTTTTACTATATTCTTTTTTTTTTTTTAACTATAATTTTTCAATAATAAAATACAATAAAAACCATAAAATTTTAATTCTGGTAATGTATATTAAAATGGAAACGGTTCTGAGCAATTCTACAATTCTCAAAATTGCACTACATTTTTTAGGCCACATACGAACAAATACAAAATATTTTTATTACTCTTGATGATTTTAAATTTCATGTCAAAAATTAAAACAAAAAGCAAAATATTAATGAAATAATCTCATGTTGAACTGTTGAACTGTTGAACTGGATGGGCCGAACTAACGAACGAATTTAAGATACATGACTTCAGTTTAGCGATTGGATTTATCTTGGTTTAGCTAACGCAGATAAAAATAAAAATAAAAATAAAAATAAAAATAAAGAATATTTAAATATAATTATAATAGATTTTTAACTATTTGTGCCCCCAGAACTCGTACACTCTGCCCTACTTAAAAAGTATTATTATTAAAAGTGATACATTTGCTAATAGGATTTGATACGTATTAAATAATTTTTTTTTTATACCCTACACTACTTGTTGCTACAGGATTAGTAAGGGTGAGTTTGTGTGATTATTTGTAACAAGTAAAAGAAATTAAAATAGATTTATATTTTATTATACCAAACGATTCAAAATCAATTACTGAATCAATTTAGGCATAGCTGTCCATACATCTGTCTGCCCCCCTAAACATTCATCGCAAATTTTTGAGAAATTTTAAGAAACCAACTTTATTGAAAATTGGTAAAATCGTATAATTTACCCAACCACTTTCCCAAATAATGCTTATTACGGAAAAAAATTCATTGTAGAAATAAAAGTTACAATTTTGAATTTTGAATTTATTTTAATAAAAATGCTGGCACAATTTTGTATTTTGATTAAAAAAAGAAGTATGCTTGCCAGTCCAGTTTTTGGAACCTTCTGCCTTGTAACGAACTATAAAAATTTATTAATTAAATTTATTGAGCTGCACTTTATTTATTTAACTTTTTACTCGTACTAGACAAAAGTTTTGTAGTAAATTTAAAAGTCATTTCCAGGCAGCTTATAAAATTCTCTAAGTACCAAGTAAAATAATATATGAATCATTTTTTATAATCTTTATAGAATTCTTTTCATATACTCATCTTTTCATATTATAATGTTTTTTTTTTTTTTCAATAAATCTCATAGTGCCAAATGATTTTAACCGTATTAGCCATAGCATGGCTTCTATTCATTTCATCTTTATGAACTTGATTTACATATGTCAGACAAGGAACAAGATGATTAACTAGGATTAATAATGTTATTAATGTTATTATTATTATTACAATAAAATACTTTAATTAAGAATCAACTACCTAAAGAATTTTTTTCCTGGTTATTTAGTTATTTTTTCAATTCTACTCTATATCACTTTTAGTGTAGACTTAAAAGCATCACTTTTAAGTAGAGTTGCTAAAATTTCATGTTAGTCATTTTAAGCTAACTTCTTCTTTTTTAGGTTTTTTTTTAGATCTTAGATCATTTAAAATCAATTTCAACTGAATTTGTTCAAAACTTCAAGTTTTCAAGCAATTTGTTTTCAAGCCATCTCATTATCAATTTTCTCATCTTAACATTTTCAATTTTTTATTGTTCATTTTATCTTATATTTTGTTTTGTTTTGTTTTTGTATTGTGTAGAAAACGTGTAAATATATTTTGCCACATAATTCTTTTTATATCATGATGATTAATGTTTGTGGTTAGTTTTGGTGACAATAATTCGTAATTGTTGTTGTTTAACATTCTTTAATTGATATGAAAAAATAAGATAAAATTTTTTTTTAATATTTGTTGGTTATAATCAGATGCATATGTAAATATTTTTGTGGTAATGGGAATGTTTCGTGTGAAAACTAAAGATTTTGCAAAAAATTTCCAACAAATTTTTTAAAATTAATTTCTGTGTTTTTTTTTTATAACACTCATAACGATGTTATCAAATGATTTATAATTGATGATCATTGATTTTAGATGCCTTCAATGCATAATTGAATATACGAAAGATATATTATAAAAATAAAGAAAAATGTGGTATTCGTTTGGAATTGCTTCTGTCAAATTTTACAATATTTCACTTCATTCATTTAAGAAGAATATTTAAATTTTAAAGTGTTTAGGAAATTAAGGCAAAAATAGCTGGAACAGCAATCAAGCATTGGTTTACTTAATTCTTATGTCCATGTCATATCAGGTAACTTAATTTAATATAATACAACATAACTAGTATTCCTTTTCCTCATTGCATCCAAACTTATTAGGTGGATACTTAAGGTGAAGCCATTTTCATTGTCTAAAATATCTGATTATGCAGTATATTTAAGTGTCTTTTCTCTAACAAGAATCCTTAGTAGCTTTTGATGCCATCCAAATCATCACATTCACGATAGGTTTACCTTTTCGGCAGCTATAACTAATTTGGCTATTGGATTCACTGAGAACAAGAGACAATTGAAAATTATATTTTTCTTCTAGTATCTGGTCCATATTGTCTTAACAAAATATATTTATAAAAATTTCTATACAAAAACCTAAATAATCTTTAGCTTTAAATGTGAACATCAACTTTTAACGCTTTCAGTATTTTATGTATAAAGGTCTTATGAGGCAGGCCCTTCTTTAAATTGCAATTTAATAGCTTCGTAAAGTATGCCATCTGGTTCAATATTACGGCATGGCGCTCTTCACAATTGCAAAAGTTCTTTTTCCCCATCTAATTTGTAAAGATTTTCTTGTATGTGTAATGTAATTGTATGTGTGAACTTTCTAATATTACACTGCACTCACAAATACATTTATTGATATTTATTATTTGACGATTGTTATCATAATTTTTTTTCTCTCCATTATTGCTCTGGCGTTGTCAACAAATTTGATAACTATGTTAATTTTATTGCTATTGTTATTTATATCAATGTGTGTATGTGTTCATGTGATAACAGTAAAGCATATATATATATATATACACACCCACACATACATCTACAAGCACGCATTGTTATATGCTCTGATTTTTTCATGACTGAAACTGATTAACTGAATGTATGCCTAACTGTCTGTCCATCTGTCTGCTTTGTAGTTTTATTTTATTGCTGCTGCTGTTGTTGCCGGTTTTTTTTTTTAGTTCATTTCTTTTTTACATTTATTATCAGTATTATTATTTCTATTTTCCTATTTATATGGCAGATTTATGGTAATGGCATCAAATATCGATTGGCAGCAAATTTTATTTAGTATCTCCGCCACATCAATTTACCAACTATTTCAACTTACTATTTTCCTTTTTTTTTTACAATTTTTCTTTCGATCAATCTTTGTATTTTCATTTTCCTTTTTGAATTTTTAAGTAATATTTTTTTTTTTGCAAATTTCATTTTGCTTTCTTGTAGATTCTTTTTTTTTGTTTTTCGGTTTGATTTTTTCTTTTTCTTGCACATACAAAACAAATGTGTGAGTTCTTTCTATTTAATGTCAATTGTTCCAAATTGTTATTTCATTCTCACTCTAACTTTCCATATTTTACTGCGTCTCTTTTTATGTATCTGAGCGAGTCTTTCTTTGGCCATCTATCTATTTTGCTTACTTATCTTTTTCATTTCTGAGCGTTTCCTTTTTTTTTTTGTCTTTTGTCATGCCACATTTCCTTTACACCCATTTCTTTTTTTTTTGGTGTTTTTTCTTTCGATTATCTTTCCAATTTTTTTGCCATTTTTTTTTCTTACTTATATCGTTGTATTATTGTTGTAAATAGTTGTTGTTGTTTTTAATATTTTATACGCTTTTGGCATAAAAGGAGCGACTAATAAACTAAAGAAAGAAACAAGGCAAAGAAGAAAATTAAGAAGAAGAAGAAGAAGAAAAAAACAGAAGAAATAAAAAAACTCCAGAAGAAAAAAAATCAATAAAAAAATCTTCAAATTTATTTTTATTGTGCATTGTTTGTTGTCATTGTTTTTGCTTTTTATACGCTCTATTCGAT
The DNA here is from genome assembly GCA_023089585.1 of Melophagus ovinus. Classification (NCBI taxonomy): domain Eukaryota; kingdom Metazoa; phylum Arthropoda; class Insecta; order Diptera; family Hippoboscidae; genus Melophagus; species Melophagus ovinus. The sequence continues at coordinate 8,446,320 of JAKKIB010000177.1, forward strand.
TATTTCTACATAAGTTTTTGCCATTTTTTTTTTATTATTTTTTGCTATTTTAAAAAATTTTTTTTTTGTTTTTTTTTTAATTTTGTATAATGCATTTTCTCTGCCATAACCAAACCCTAAAAATTCTCAATTGCCTTAAAATCTTATGCATGTATATTTCTGTATTTGTGTATTTGTATAAAATGTACAAGGTAATAAAATCAACAATAACAACAACAATAATACTGACAATATAATACTAATAATAATAATAGAAAACAAAACTAAACAATAAAAAGAAATCCCTAAAGCTCATTAATGTCATTGTTTAGCAGGAAATCAAAACCTGAGGGAAAGAAAAGAAAAGTAAAGAAAGGAAAGGAAAGGAAAGGAAAGAAAAAAATAAAGAAAATAAAAATATTTATTGCAAAGATATACACACACATTCAAAAAAGTTTTATGCTATAAATGTTTGTGTTTAGTGGTCAGTTGGTCAACATTTAATAATTTTCACAAATTTGCATGCATTTGGTATAAAATGAAATGAAATGAAATTGAAATGAAATTGGAATGAAAACGAATGGCATTGCATTTAAATGTGCCATGTAATGATATGATAGATGAAACGAGATGGCATGAAATAGAAAGAGATGGCATGAGATAGCATGAGATGGCATGATATAGCATGAGATGGCATGAAAACGAATGGTATGCATGTCAAAAGGGGTTGGGTTATTTCTGGGCAATTGTTTTCATTAATTTTTTTCCCCTTCCTTCTTTTTTCTTCTACTTTGTAAATTAATTCAAGGAAATGCTTTAGAAAAAAATTAAACTAAACTGAACTCTGAAACTAAACTCAAAGCGGTTTTTAAACGTTAGATAACAAAGACGGAAGCAACAAGTATTTAATAAAACACAATTTATATATGCACAAATTAATAACTCTAATTTTTCCATATTATAATAATAATAACAATAAATGAAACTAAAAAATATCATTTATCAAATATTAGGTAATATTTTTTTTATACACATGTCTTTTGAAGTGTGCCAGGAATTCTTCGACGTCACAAAACTTACAAAATTTTCCCGTAATGTTTTCATCATAATAATGCTAATAATTAATCTAATTAATAATTATTCTTGTTTACTTAATTATTGATTCTATTTATTAAAAAAATTTTTTATTAATTAAAATTAATTGAAACCGTTTAATTAATTAGATAATTTAATTAAATGAAGAATTGTAATTAATTAAATTTGATTAATTAACTTTATTTATTTTTATTTTATTAAAAATAAAAATTATATAATTAAAATAATTTCAATTAATTGAGTTAATTAAAAATATTTATTTAATTAAAGAATAATAAAATTTTATTCACTTTTTAGTGTTTTTAATGAGTTAATACAATTTTATTAAACTTAATTGAAAAGTTCAAATCGGAAACGAAAATTCAAATGGGATCTTGCTTCATCTGAGATAAATTTATTTTGCGTCTTGGCAAAACTTTTTAAAAAATTAATTAATTAATTCTTGAGAAAGGTTTTTTTTTGGCAAACAAAATATTATACATTACAATGATGAAATTTTGAAGTCAAAAAAAAAATGACGAAATCTTATTAATAATTTAATTAAAAATTAATTATAAAAAAAATAAAATTCATTTCCCTAGACAGACAAATGTGTTCATAACAAATTTCATTCAAAAAGCTTCAAAATTGCGCTATGTACTTAAAAAATTTTAATGGACCGATGGACAGACATGCTTAAATGGTGTAGGGGATACTATTTTATATAACCTTTATATAAATATATATAAATATACATAAAATATAAATATAAAAATTTTAGAAAATTATGAAATCTTTCAACTTTGAACTTTTTTTTCTGAAAATCAATATATGAAAAAAAAATTTTTTTTCATCATATATACTGTTTTTTTTAAAGTATTATTAAAAAAATATAAAGAAAAAAATTAATAAAAAAACAATAATAAAAATAAAGAAAGAAAAAGAAACACAAATGCTGTTAGACAACAATTATAAGTTTATTATTATTAAAAAAGTTTTTAACGTACATTTTATTATTATTTATTTTCTTCTTGTTGTTGTTATCATTGTATATTGTTTTTGTTATTGTTGTTGCTGTTGTTGTTGTTATTTTTATTTTCTGTGTGGTATTGTCATGCTTTAATCATTGTTATATTGTTAATAATTATCCATTTAACCAGAAAAGCCAAAAAACAAACAAACATGAAATGTTTGAAACAAATATTTAAGCATTGATTGAAAATGTTATTGTTTCCTTGTAATAAATAAGAAATAAAAGTCATTTAAGCCACACAATCATTATAACATTATGAAGATGAGATTAATCAAAATATATTTATATAAATATATACATATAAATATATACAATTGCAACACACACACACGCGCGCACACACACACACACACACACACATATGAGTAGACAGAATATTTAATTTATTCGGTTATGTCAAAATTAACTCAAGAAATCTAAAAAAAAAAAATTTAAATAAAAATATAAAATTTTCTACAACAATAAAAATGACGACAAATGTAACAAAGACCAGAGCAATAATAAAAGTAATAAAAGTAAAGTAAAAATCAAAAAGACATAAGTTTAGCGAAAATGAAATGAAGTGCAATGAACAACGTGTAGCACGTTTCATAAAAATTTTGCGCAGGTGTTAGATAAATATCAAAAATAGTGCAAAATCGTGCATAGAAAATTTATACGTGATTTCATGTTGTGGGAGTTACATTTTTATAATATTCTCTACTACTACTCAACCTTTATTATAACTGCTAAATAAAAACAACAATTGCAACAATAAAAGCAGCAATAACAGTCACAGTAACAGTAACAGTAACAGTAACAGCAATAGCAGCAGCAACAATTTAGTGGGCTACATAAAAAGCAAAGAAAAAATCGTAAAGTATAAAGGAAATATACAAATTTATGGCGGCAAAGTGCAAAGATAGACCGGTAAACAAACAGACTGATAAAGAACGGACAGTTAAGAAAAAAGTTGATTTTCTTGAAATCAATATGATCATCTATTCTAATTTTAGATTTTAACAGATCAAATCCACTTACAGATCAAGTCTGCTTAGATATAAGAAGAAACCACATGCCATTTACCCCGGCAAATCATCCAACAAATGATTCAGATAATGTAAGCCATTATCTGAATGATCACTTAATACGTTAGTTGGTATTAAATCTTGAACCAATGCTATCCAGATATGCCACTAACCAGATATGAACTGTTAGCAACATTTATTTACAAATGCTCAAAAAAAATCATGCAATCGCTGCAAGAATTTCATTTAATATAACGGCAAGATATATCTTAAGGTTCAGGCTAGTCCGAAGTTTGCCTACGCAAAGATCGTGGTTACAAAGATTTTTGAAACTCTTGCTATTTCGCTAAAACGATTTCCCTCCCTGTTAAAACTTAGATAGATTAAGTTTAATTGATTTAGGTTTTTTGTTTTTAACCTTGAAATTCAGCAAAGATGGTGGTTCTCCTAGTTAATGGGCTTCATGTACATAAACAATGGTAACACTACAACGAATAGGCCACAGTTTTCAAGCACCGAAGATAAAGGAAGTTTTGCGCTTCAATTAAAACTTGGGCAATTAAAACGACAGAAGCAGACCAATTGGTAAAACTTTAGTGACTTTAATTATGATTCTAAAGTGTTGCAGCGATTGCTTGAGATATATTTAACATTTTTTATTTAAATCTCTTTAATATAATAATTTACATCAAAGATTTACAAAATAATAATTAAGATGAATTATTAATTATTGATGCATTTAAATTACAAATCTACGTGTACCGTTATTTTATATATGAATAAAAATCACTTGTAACATGGGACAAGGCTCAAAAGGGCTTGAAATGGCATCGATCGTTTCATTGTCATTTTGCGTCTCAATTTAAGATCATTTATCTGCCTCTGTTCTACCATTCTTTCGAAAGTTCATCTGCCCATTCATTCGTGTATTTATCTGTTCACCTATCAGTCCGGCTATCTATTGTATCACCACTGTTCACTGATTCTACAATTTTTTATATTTTTTTTTGTATAATAATTAACTTAAACATTTTATTCAAGATGCTGAATAAATGGATAAACTTTTGATAGAAGTTGGTCAATTTTTTGAATTTTTTGAATCCCTTCCCCTATAACGTACTTTCCAAATCAATAAAAAATTATAATTTTTCACTTAATTGATGTTTTATGTAAACAATTTCTTCCTTTTGTTTTTCTTGGAACAATTTGTTTTCCTGACGTTTTAAATTATTTTAAGCAAAGTTACTCAAAGTATTTAAGAAGCGTTTCAAGATTTTTCATGTTTTATTTATTTACTCATTTATGTTATTAATGTAACATGTCAAAGTAATGTAAAATTTTATGTTTAGTATGAATATAAAAAAAAAACAAATTTATCGAAATGTTACAAACGGAAAAAAGATAAAAATTCAAACGACAAAAAAATCAAGCAAATACATAAAAAAAATATCTAGATAAAAGAAGAACAACTTTATAATAAGTTTTCTAAAGAAGCTTAAACGTTTAGTAAATTTCTAAAGAATTCATACAAAAAAAAAACCGAAAGATAACATTTACAAAAAAAAAAAAAAGAAAACTTAAACTTAGAAATATTTAACAAATATAAATTCAAGTGAAAGAAAGAAACTAAGAAGAAAAGAATAATTTCTGATAATATTTCTCATCATTTTAATTAGATCTTAATTTAAATTACATTTTTAAACATTAAAGGATTTTCATTAATTGTACTCGTTTATCAAGTAATTGTCATCTTTTGATATTGCTCAACTATTACAAAATGCCATCACGGAATTTCGCTTAACATTTCTAATGGTTTATTCAAATGATATGATCATGAAATTCTCCAAAAAAAAAAAAAAAAAAAACAATCTAACAACAATTGAATGTTGATTTTTATTTTTACATGAAATTTTATAAGATTAATTATTTTGTGAAAAGTCCAGGCATTAAGAGTTTTTAAATGTAAAGAGGTAAAGAAATTTTGATGTGATTAATAGTTTGGTTACATTTTTGTTTTATAGACATTTTCAGCTTACACAAAAAAAAAAGGAAATTATCAAATGTTTTTTTTTATTATTATTATTATATTTAATATTATTAAACCAGTTTATTAAACCAGAATTTTAACAATAACAAGAACAACAACATCGTAAATCGTAAATTTTTAATCTTGAATCTACATCATCAGTTTTGCTGAACTATATCTCACTGTTTCATATTTTACCTTTTATTTTTATTAATAGTTTTCTTTACCTTTGTTGGTTTTGTTTTTGTTTTTGCATTTATTTGTGTAAATGTTTACCCCTTTAATAATAATTATAACTTTTTTTTTCTTATTATAATAAAATTGGCAAACAAAGAGAAAATTTAATGAAAATTATTATTAAATGATTTAATACGTTTTTTTTTATTAGATAAAATAAAACAAGTTTCAATAGAAAAGAAAAATTATATTTAAAAAAAATGTATAACAAAATTTCCAAAAAAAGAAAAAAATATTGTAAATTTCCTTTTTCATTTTTTTTTTTTGTTGTTAATTTTCTTTGTGATAATAATCATCATAATTTATTCTATGAACGATAAAGTAGGTCATAAATAAAAATCTATAAAAACTAAAAACTAAAGCAAAACAAAAAATCAAATTGGAAAAAAAAGACAACTTAAAAAACTTCCATAATGTCTTCCATATTGTCCAGTCCAGCCAATGGCAACATTTAGGGGATTCAGCCTACTTATTAAAAAAAAAAAATCATACGCAAAAACTTGTCTTAAATGATAAGTTAAAGTTGAAAAAGCCGAAACGGCTTTTTTTAGCCGCTTTTTTAGCGTAACAAAGTTATACGAATTAATCAATTAAATTGTTAGAAAATTTTAATATAGATCGATACGATTCTCTATATTGAATCGATTCAACTCCATTCAGTCAATATGTATAATGGAAATTATAATTCAATAAATTTTACATATAATCTCTGTCAGAATCCATTTGAAGTAAAAATAAATTCAAATAAATAGAATTTTAATTTTAATTTTAATTTTACATTTTTACTTGGAAGAATATTGTGTGTGTGTGTGTGTGTATATGTGTGTGCTCGATTTTCTTTTTTTTTTTTTGTTGTAATTTATAATTCTATTAAATTGTGAGATGACTGATACTGATGAAAGCTGCTTAATGTAAAATAAATGCAAAGCAAAAGTAAGGCAAAGCAATAAATAAAAAATTAAAAGAAAAACCAAAGCAAAATCAAAAGCGAATATGAAAAAGTTAGAATATTTAATTATCTGTAATAAAAGTGTGCGAATCTGTAAATTGCTAAGTATGCATGATTATTTAATTCTTTTCCTGTAATAATAATACTAATAATAATAATAATAATCGTAAACAACAGCATCAACAACAACAACAACAATAATAATAATAATAATAATAATAATAAAATAAATAAATAAATACATGATTCAAGTTAATGTTGCCAGGCTTTTGGGTGGGTTTGATTGGTTGTTTAATTGGTTGGATGGTCAGTTTGTTGGCTGATTTAGATTGTTGATTTAAATGGTTAGCTGGCTTCTTAAATGCTTTTTATACTTTTTTGCTTTTTTTTTCTTTGAAATTATTTCTTTCTTTTTTTTTTCATTTCGTTGTTTCTAGTTGTTAAGGAAATAATTTAAACATTAAACTGTAATATCTCTATCTCTTTCTCTCTCTCTTTCTCTCTCTCTCTCGTTCTCTCGTTCTCTCTCTCTTTCGCTCTCTCTTTCTCTCTCCTTCTCTGGTAATTTCTTATAATGATTATGGCATTTTATTGTTTTTTATTTTATTGTTATCATTGTTGTTGTATTATTGTTTACTTTTTACTATTATTGTTGTTTTGTTATTTTGTTAATAATTGTGGCTTTATATTTTCATCTTAATTTCATTTGTGTTTTTTGCTATTGTTATTCCTTATTGTTTTTCTTTTTTGTTTTTCATATTGTTTTTGTTATTTTGATTGTTGTTACTTCTCTATGCAACAACTATTAAGAGATGTTGCGATGGGCGATTATGCGATAAATACTAATTACCAAATCATTATGGTTAAGAATAATCAAACAAAATTACACATAAAACTGCATCATAAATGTATCCTCAATTTATACATACATACATACATACTATATATATATATATATATATATATATCTATACAAACATGGTCACCTATAGCTAGCTGGAAAAGAAAAAGATGGAAAAGAAAATGAAACATCGAAAATAGGAAAAGTTTTAAATTTTAGCAGTTAAAAAAAATGTTAAAATCTTAAAATATAACTTTATCTTTTTCTATCTCCATACGCCTCTATTTCTCTCCCTCTCTCTCTAAATTATCTTTTTGGCATTTTTCATATGCAAAGAAAATAAAAAAAAACCAAAAAAAAAGAAAATTAAAAAACGTTTCATTTTATAAATGACCTTTAGCAGAAATTTAATAATTTTTGTTAAAATTTTTGCTAAACTAATTAAATTTAACTTTATCTCATTTTTGTTATGTTTTCTTTTGCTTTCTGTTTTTTTTTTAAATATTTTATATCCTCATTTTTTTTTTGTTTGATTTTATAGTTTCAGCTTCAATTTCAATTTCAATTTCAACTTCTTGTTGTTAGTACTTATTTTCATTTTATTTGTAATGTTATAATTAATTGTGTTTATTACTTATTGCTTATGGTTTTATTTTTTAATTTTCTTTTTTTTCTTTTTTTTTTGCTGCTTTTGAATAATTAAAATTTCATTTTAATGCTCAGTCATTTTAATGAAATGAAATTTAAAAACAAAAAACAAAACGTGAGAGAAGTTAGAAAAGTTCTTATAAAAATTTTTTAGTTTGTTTTTTATTCAATTTGTTGATTCAATAAATCGATGGATCGACAAATTGTTAGTTCAAGCTTTACAAAATAAATGAAAAATATGAGTTGAAAATTTTATAAACAAAAAAATCAAACTCTTTCTCTTTTTATACATTTTCTATCTTCTCTTTTTTTTTATTTGTTAGCATCTCTCTCTTTGCCTTTTTTTTTTAAATTAATAATTGTTTAATAAAAATGATTGTTACATCTCGATATACTTTATTTTAAACGTGAACAGTTTTGTTGTTGAATCGTTTGAATTGTTTCTTTTTTTTTTTTATTATTAAAGCATTTTCTGTGTAAATATAAAAATTAAATATATTACTACTTTTAATATTAATTATAATTTTATTATTAATTTATATATCATATTTTTTTGTTTTGCAAAATCATCTTTGCAATCATCTTTTCAAGTGTAAACTAAATGATAAAGAAAATCATATGATCTCAAAAAATCTTTCATATAATTAACATTTTTAATAATTATTTAATGAAGTAGATAAATTCCATACACACATACACACACACACACACACACACACACACACACACACACACACACACATACATACATACATATATAAATTTATAAAATAGAGAAAAAGAGAGAAATTATTGCGTCTGAAAATGTGAGTAATTATTTTATACAAAAGCAGCAGTAATAACAACAAAAATTAAGTTAATTTATAAAACAAAAAAAATCTAAGAAAAAATAAAAACTTCAGAAAAAATAAACAATGTTCTTTTTAACACGCCAGAATCATTGCTATGCATTCATATAAATATATTGAAATATAGGCAATCGCGTGTTTATTTGTGTGTGTGTGTGTGTGTGTGTGTGTGTGTGTGTGTGTGCATTATTTTTATTGCATTTGGATTAATGCTTTTTTTCTGGTGTGTGTGTGTGTGTGCTTGTATGGCTTTTATAATACAATTCTAGTTGCACATTTGCACTCTTTTTCTTTATCTCTCATTCTCTCTTTCTCTATCTGTTCAAATCACCTATAACCGCAATGGGATAACAACAAAAATGCAAGCAATCATAGTGTAAGAATCATGAAATAACTGAAACCAAAATAAATTAAATATTATGAGTTAAAACACGATCTCCAATATTGTTGGTGTTATTTTTATTTTTATTATTGTTATTGTTATTTGTTATTGTTGCTATTGTTACTGTTACTGTTACTGTTACTGTTATTAAGTCTAGCTTTGTGCTTTATATACATTTATTTATATATAACATTTATGTTTTTATAGAAAAATTCATGTGTGTGTGCGTGTGTGTTGTGTGTGTGTGTGTGTGTGTGTGTGTATATGCATATACAAATATGTATAGATGTATGTATTTGTTTATTTGACGTGCGGTTGGTCAGCAACTTCTTGGACATGATTTGTGATTTAGTTCACTTTCAAGTGTTGTGCGGTGTATTACGTGCGCGCTAACCGCGCTCCTCTCATTCATGCAATACGTTTACAAAAAAAAGCACAAAAAAAAAAAAGAAAAACAAAAATCATAAAGAACGAGAAAATAAACTAGATTTACATTCACGATCGAACTGTTTTGTTTTTGGTAACATTTTTTTTTTAACTAATTTTTTTTTTATTTGGCTGCCATTTTCTCATTCCTCATTTTCTAATCCCGAGTTTGTTTCGTATTATTGTTATTTTTATCGTTATCGTTATCGTTATCGTTATCGTTATCGTTATCGTTATCGTTGACGTTATCATTATCGCAAACATTATCACAATTCGAATTATTAAAATTGCTGTTTGATATAAATTTAATTAAAATAGTAATAACAATAAAAAAAAATCTATAAAAAAATGTTGTAAAAATTACAAAATTAACAAATTGCACAAAAAAATGTAATAAAAAAAAATTAAAAATGAAAGAAAACGGGAAATAGAAATTATCAGAATTAGACTTCTCAAGTTATATAAAAATTACAAAATTAAAAAGTTTTAAAATTTAATTAAAATTCAAATATTTCAACCAAAAATATTGAAAAATCAAAATTAAATATTGAAAATTAAAAAAAAAATTTATTTCAAATAATTAAACAACTTTATGAAACATTCAAAAAAATTAAAAAATTAAAAAATTAAAAAATCTTATACGCTAAAAACACGACTTAAAAAGTAAAGCGTCTTCTGTGATATTTTATTCAAATGTAAGTTAATTAATCAATTTCGTTAATTAAGAAATTTCGTTAATTTACAGATATAAATCATATAAAAAAAAAGAAAATAGGAAAATCAACTTTAAGAGAAATAATAAAAAAAAATTTTTTTTGGAAAAATCTTGCCACAACAAGTTTATAGATTAAATATATAACCATCGTTACCATTATCATTATCATTCATTTAGACCTAACAATTAGCATTCCAATTTCAATCAACGGATATAATTAACATTGTTCGCTAATGTGGCCTTTACTTTTTTTTTACAAAAACGGAAGTTTCTCTTATTTAAATGTAATAATATTTATACATGTATGTATGGATGTGTGAGTTTGTGTAAAAATTTATCGAATATATTAAAAAAAATACAAGAAAATACTTATAACAACAACAATAATACATAAACTATGATATGCAAAAAAAAAAAAAAGAAAAGGAAATAAGAAGAAGAAGAAGAAGAAAGCTAAACTTCTTTCAATCTCAATCTTTTTCTCTTTTCTCTTTCTTTCTTTCTTATTTCATTCATTTCTTTCTTATTGCACTCTCTACCACAAAAACACAAGAAAAAAACAACTATTTGTACTTTTTGAGTATTTATATGTGTATGTTTGTGTATTTTATATATTTAGCGTTACATATTTCATTATTATTATTGTTATTATTATTTTTTTTTTTTTTGGTTTTTGTTGTTGTTAACATTTTTCCCATTTTTATTTTATTTCCATTTGTTTTACTGTCTTCTGTCTCTTAAGAAATGATTTATAATTTAATGGCTTGAGAAAATTATTTAAATTACAAAAGATGAAAAAAAAAGAAGAATTAAAAATACAAATAACAACCAAGACTAGGAAGAAGAGGAAGAAGAAGAAAAAAAAACAAACAAATAAATAAAAAGAAATAAAATGAAATGAAATAGAGTCAACTTAAAAAGAGGAAAAACACCAATTACAACAACAATAACAGCAATAGCAACGGCAATAGCAATAGCAATAGCAATAGCAACAAATGAAGATACTTACTTTGACTGACATCACTTTAGCCATCTCTCTTAAATTTAAGCATGCAACAAACAAGTGTTTGTTTGTGTGTGAATGTTCCTTTTTGCTGTTTGCTTTTTATGTATTTACTTATTTTTCTTTTTATTGTGCATTTTACATTTTAATGTATTTTTAAGCAACGATAAAATACAAACAACAAAAATTAAAATAAAAATTCAAAAAAATTTACTATTATTTTGTGTGAAAAATTGAATTAGTTTGAGAAAAGCGTTTAATGAGAAAGAAATTATCCATAAATTATTACAAAATACAGATTAAAAAATACGAGATAATTTCAATTTAGCAAAAACAAAAAAATATATATATAAAAAAAACCAAAAGCAAGCAAGCAAATTTTATAATTCAAAAAAAAAAAACGCAGACGAAAAAAATTATGATGAGAAAACAAAAAAAACATAAGAAAAAATATTAAGAAAAAATTAACAAGAAATTAAATGGAATTAATAAATTTCACTTGAATAAATAATTAAATAAAAATCATTTGTGATTGAGCGTAATCAACAATAAATTTTTAATTAACTTCTTTGCAACATTTTATGGCAACTTTTTTGAAAATGTACGCAAATTATTTAGTTTAAAATATTTGTAAGATTTTTATATAATTTTCATAAGAGAAATTCTTTTTGTTAAAATGTTAAATATAAAACAAATTTAAAATAAGAATTTTCTTTCCTCTACTTTTGCAGCAGTAAATATTTACTTTTTAATGCGACGAAATTATATATGATTAACTAAAGATTCCAAGGTCTTTCATCTTTAGCTTAGTTAAGGCCCAAGGGCATTAAAGCAAACATGGCAGCATTGAGCCGTGGTATGTCAAGCCATTCTCAAAGTGTTTCATATGAAAAAGATAAAGAAAGGAATGAAGAAAATCTTTAGAAGACGTAAAATGAATTCATGGCAGTCAAAGAAGTGCCCTAATTTCAAATTACTAAAAGCTTATTCAAAAATTACAAAAAAAAAAAAATTAAATAAAAATTTGAGAAAAACACTAAAAAGAGTTCAATATTCTAAGCCTAATAAAAATGTAATATTTTAAGTTTGTATTTTATTAAATTCTTAAAAAGTTTATACTATGGATTTGGGACGTTGTCTGTGTGCCTTTTTTTTAAAGTTCCATTTCATAATGTATATTATTAGAAATTCATTCTAAAAAAGTTAATTAGAAAAATTGATATAACTTTGTGGTTTTTTTTTGCATTAATTTTTTATTTATTGTTTATTTCAAATATTTATGCGCATAAATTAAAACATTTAAAAAAAGCCACCTAGAAATTTTTACCATAAATCTAGCTAAAAGTTTACTAAAATTAGTAACACATTTAAAAACCTCGACCTTGCAAAACTTTTCAGTTAATTGTCGATTTATTTTTATTCTTAATATTTTAATCATTTTGTTTTACAAAAAATTTAAAAGAAAAACTTTAATGTAATAATTTAATTAAAGATTTAGATAATTGATTAGTGTGTGGGGCAAACAATTGATTTTATTACAAAAAAAAATTTATTAATCTATAAAAAATGTTCCTCCAAAATATTAAAACACTTTATAATAATTTGTCTATAACTTTTATTAACAATATGCAAGCTCAAATTGTTTTGTTTTCTTTATAGAAATATGACATAAAAATTAATAAAATTTAATAATTTAACACTTAAACACTTATACAATAAAATAATAATTTTCAATTTCAAATAGCTTTTTGAAAATACAAAGAAATATTTTTTTTATGTATTTTTGCCGGTTTTTTCAATTTTTTTATTTCGCCTGCCAAAAATGAACGATATGTTTAGGTGGGTGTGTACAAATAATATTTGGCTAAAGAAAAAAAATCATTTACAATAAATAAAAAAAAAAATTATATTTATCTATCTATCTTGAGGCCAATCCATAATATATTAGTTCACAATTAACAAAAGTTGGTTTACGACATTTACACTTTTCGCCAGCCAGGCAAGCAATCAAACAAACAATCAGCCAATGATCCAAAGAGCCAGCCTATTCGTCTCAACTGACAAAAAAAACATTATAATAATAAAGAAAAATAAATAAAATTTTAATTGAAAATATAATAAAATCATAAAACAAAAATGTACAACTATTATTATTATTATTATTATTATTGTTATTTTCTTTACTCTTTTCGAACATTAATTTTTTTTAATAATAAATATTGGTATTTTTATTATTATTATTATTATTATTATTATTATTATAGATTTTATGGTTGTTGTTCTTCTTTTTTTTTTTTGGTTTTTTGTAACTCATTCAATTTTACAAACAAAAAGAAAGAACAGTTTGTATAAAATGTAAGTCTTTCTAGTTTCTATTTGTTTTGTTTTTTGTTATTACAATTCTTTCTATAATTATAAAAAACTAAAGACTTAAGACACAAACTAGCCTCATTTTTTTCTCTCTCATATGAAATTTTATGCGTTGTTATTAAGAAAAAAGAAAATAAGCGTGTTTATTGTTGTTCCTTTATTTATCTTTACTGTAACTCTTGTTGTAAATTTTATTGTTCTTGTTATTGTTAATATAATTTATTGTGTTTGCTTTCTCATAAACATACAAACAATAATTCATTAATAAAAATGAATGAATTTAAAATATACAAAAAAAGGAAAAATTTAATAAAATGCGATAAATAATTATAATTGTTGTATATGTACAAAAACAATAGCGCTAACAAAATTACAAATGTTTACACATACGTAAGAAGAAAGGGCTTTTCACTTGTACTTGCATAACCAAAATGTTGGCAGTATAAACATTTTATACTGCCAACATAAAATAAAATTCATGAATCCCTCTGTTAATATTCTCTGTAGAGTAGAAAATCACAGTATAAATTTTATTAAAACTTCTATTATTTAAGTTATAAAGCGCACTAAAACAAAATGTAAGAAAGAGAATGTCCCCGTACCTAAGATTTGTCTAATGTCTACAGTTTAATTCTCTCCATAAATGATAATGCAATATGCTAATTTTTAATCAGCAGAATTTTATTGATTGTCTTTGTTGTTACTGTTATTGCTGTTGTTGATCTCCTTAGATGATGACTAAAGAAATAATTATTTATTTTTTTATTGTATGTTTAGTGATTCTACTTAAACGAACTACGTATTTTTTTGCCGTTTTTGCTGTTTTTTTTTTTACTTTTGAAACTAAATGTAAAGAGTCAGAGGTGGAAAGATAAGGCAAGAGGTATAAAATTATTTTTATTTTGGTGTATTTTTTTTTCTTTTCATTTGTATTTATTCAAAGCATTTAAGAAAAACACTTGAATGCACTCGTTTTCTTTTTTTGGTGTGTTTTAATGATTTTATTCAATTATTTATTTATATGCAATAATGGAAATACTTATGGAAGAAATGTATTATTTTTGTTTTTTTATTTTATTTATTTAATGATCTAAAAATATTCTTTTAATGAAAATTAACGTAAATTAATTAAACTTGATTTTGATTAAAAAAATTTTGTTTTAATTTATATTGATTATATTAATAATTAATTGTATTAATTATAATTAATTTTGTGAAATTCAGTTCACTAAATTCAAATTAACTTATTGATTTTATAAAATTTTAATTCAATTTCCATAAATACACTATATTAAATTAATAATTTAATGACGAAAGTTCAGAACTTTTTAAATGTATTATTCAATTTTTATATTTATATTCATTAAATTTGTAGTGACATAAAATTATACTTAAATTAATATAATTAATATAAATAATGATTTATGTAATACAGGCTCAAGTAATTAATCAATCACAATTCAATTAATCAATTAATTAATGTAATTAGATTGATAGGATTTTAATTATAAATTATTTACTTAATTAATTAATTATATTAATTAACCAATTAATAATAATTGACTAGTAGTTAATCTATTAATTATAATTATATAATTTGAATCAACCAATCAAATAATTAATTAATATAATTATTATAATTAAGTAATTAATTAATAAACAATTGTTTAATTAAAACTATAATATAATTTGTAAAATTAAAAATGAAATTATAAAAATTAGATAAAATCAACCAAAAATTTTTTTGGTTGATTTTTTTTAAAATTATTTTCTGAAAAGGTTTTACACATATTTAATAACTTTCAATGAAATTTTCGGTAATATATACATAACTAAATTATTTTATTTAATTTTTAAAAAGGCACTTTTTCAAATTATATTATTTGCAAACTTTTATTATGTAAAATTGACGTAAAAGAAAAAAGGTTAACATGAAGCGCCATGATTTTTATTTCACCTTTAACCATTGTTGTGGTTAAATCATATCGCTTCATTTTTTTTTAAATCATTTATCTTAATGATATGTATGAAACTTTTAAAGGAGGTTATATCCTGGATAATTGAACTGTTGTATAATTTATAATTTATGTTGCCCTTTATACATTTATTTATAAAATTTTCAATTTTATTACTTCATGGTTATCAAAGATGTCACAAACAATTAAAAGTGCAATAAAAACAAAAGAACAATACATAAAGCAGCAAAATGAAATGAAACGAAATGAAAAAATGAATTGAAATGCAGCGAAACCTACAAAATTTGTGCTCAAAATTATCATATTTTATATTCACTTTTAATTGGTATTCTGGAAACAACAACAAGAAGAATGCTTTTTTTGGGTTTGGGGGGGAGGGGGGAGGGAGGGTTGTTATTATCGTTGTTGTTGCTACAGCTGCTGATTTTGTTTCAAGTAAATAATTTGGCAATGACACTTGCGGTCAAGTACAAGCAATTCACAAATCTCTTAACACAGTCTCAGTGCGACAAAAGCAACAACATAAATTTATACACACACATGCATACATACGTAGACGCATACACACATGCACACCCATGTATAAGCTGATATACATACAATTTAATATAATGCAGCGATATAACAAGCAACGCAATACAATTTTTATTTTTTTCTCAGTTAACATTCGGGTTTTTTTTACTGTTCTGTTTAAATGCATTCAAAAAATATAAATAAATAAATCAACAAAAAAATCTGGAAAAAAACATATTTTTTCAATACAAAAAAAAAAAAAATGGAAAAAACTGAGAAAGCAACAACAGCAAATCAAAAATTTTTAATTTACGTCAATGAAAAACAACAAAATAAATAGCAACAATAATAATAATAATAATAACAAAAACCACAATCACCACAATAAAACACACACAGTTTAAGAAAACCTGTCTTTTGGGAACTGTAACAAAACAAATAAAACAGACCATGACAAGACATTTATCGTGCCATTTATTAAACTAAATCAACTGTTGAACGATGATTGAAGTTCAACAACAAAACTCTTTGAAAAAAATCAGAAAAAAAAATCAAAATTAAATAAACAAATCAACAGAAATATTATTACAAAGGCTAAAAAAAAATTAAATTAAATAAACAACAATAACAACACCAAAATAACAAACGGATTAAAAAAGCAAAAATTTCTAAATAAGATTTTTTTTCAAATCAAAGAATGTTTTTTTTTAGATTTACGTAAAAAAATTTATGAATTTTTTTACAGTTCATTGGAATAATAATTGTTATCTCACTTTTAAATATTTTTTTTTATATATTTTTTGCTTTGTTTTTTTTTTCTTCCTTTTTTTTTGTTTTTATTTTTTAAATTTCATCTTTGATTGACAAGAAATTCATAAATAATTTAATTAACAAATAACAAATAAAAAAAAAGAAACAAAAAAGCACGTTTGAATCTTATAAATGAAATCGTGCTTTCTCCAATCTACTTCATGTCTTCTCCTCTCCAACCATTTCTCGAACCTGGCACTTGATGATGAAAACAATACTAAATTAGCCTTTGATTTAGTGACATTAATTGCGTTTGCCAATTTTATATCCTTTATTTAATTTAAAAGAATCGTGTCATATATAAATAAAATCTATATTTGTCGTTCATTGGAAGTTGGTTATCAAACAGGTAAAGATATTTCTCATCCGAAACAAACCAATCACTTTTTAAAAAATACAACTTATATTTTTCCTTTTTGTATAACTCACGAGCAATATTCGAATAATGCTCATGTAATAATAATAAGTCAAAAATTATTCATGTGTAATATTTTTGTTTTGGCCAATTAAAAGTCAAGCAATATCCGAATTACGTCCCATTGATTCGCAAATAATGAACAATTCATTAATTTTGCAAATCTTAAAAAAATTTTGTAAGAGTAATTGAAAAATTCCATTTTATATGAAGGAACTATTAATTCAATACTTAAGCAATACCCGAATCAGGTCCAATTAATTCATAAAAAGCGAAAAATTTATTAATTTTGCAAATCGAAAAATAATTTTAATAATAAAAGTTCCATTTTATATGAGAGGAACTTAAGTTTCTGTGTCATTTCCTTAATTATCATATGATTATGAATGATAATACTGTTATAAAATATTTTATATTTTACTGTTATACTCTTTCAAAGTGTTATAATTTTATATAGATATTGTATTATTAAGAAACGGTTTAAAACTTTATAAAATTTTATTTTATTGCAACATTTTACTCTGTTATAAAGTATAACACTTTATAAATATGTTATACTGTTATAAAATGTTTAATTTTTATATAATGTCAAATTGTAACGAATTTTTAGATTAAAGTCTTTTATTCTATTAAATGATATTTTATGGTAAAATACTATTTTTGATTTGAAATATTCTACCGGCACATTTTTATATTAATGTAACATTGTTAATAATTTCTTAATTTTAATTCACTTTTTGAGTATTCAATTAAATTGATCTCTTTTTATAATTTGCCGTTTTAAAGAAACCATCAATCATCATATTATTCAATCTATTCTAAAAGCCAACCCTATTGAGAGAAGATTGATTTCAATAAAAAAAAAAATAATAATAATAATAATAATAAATGATTTGTTAACTATTGCTCTTTTGAACAGAAAATCATCGTTTTAATAGGGCAATAGAATAATGAAGAGTTATATAAGCAAATACCTTTTACATATTAAGCTTATTCTAAGAAAAATGGAAGCTTTACAATTCGTAAAAAAGAAAAAACGTTAACAGTAAATTTATTTCATTAAACGCCAATTCCATCATCATCACTAAATTATCGTCACTACAGATGCTGGTGATGATGTCGCTTTACGCTGTTGTTGTTATTATTTAACTTTTTATTATGGTTTATTTTTTGGTTTTTTGTTTATGTTGGCGGCATTTTTAAACTCAAAAAAGTCAAATAAAATAAAATAAAACAAAATACAATAAAAGAAAAATTATAAACACATTATACAAAAAAAAAAGACGACTTTGTCGGTAAATAATGTCTCTTAACTGTTTCACGATGAACAAAGCGTACAAACATCATTCATTATGGCATACTACAAATACTGCAATTGGTATGAGAAGATGTTGTAATGATTGATTTTATTTATTTATTTTTTTGTTTTTTTTTTTTGGTCTCTTTTTTATTTTTGTAATAATTTTTGTTGTTTTGCTTTTACATAACTTTTTCTTCTTTTAAACAAAATTCTTCTTTTTTTGTTTTCTCTTGAAATCTTTGAACAACTTTGTTTTGTTTGAAGTTTTGAATTTTTTGAGTATTTTATGGTACAATCATTAAAAATGAGAAATGAATTTCATAACAATGTATGTGCGTGTATGTGCGTGTATGTGTGTGTGTGTGTGTGTGTGTATGTTTGTATGTATATATGTATGTATAAATTAACTAAACTAATAATTTAAAAACATTGATTTTATTTCGCGTGCGTACTTTAAATTTATTTTTTTACGTTTTTCTTGTTTTTTCTATTTTCTGTTTTCTGTTTTCTGTTTTTAATTTTGATGTTTGTTTGAATGTTTGTATGAGTATGGCAGTTTAACATATTTAAATAAACAAACACCGTAAAGTTCAAATAAAAAAGCAAATATACAAAAAACAAAAAAAAAAAAAAAAACAAAAACGAAGCGACGTTTAACTGTTGCCACCCACTAACACGCCTCCTGTCAGAGTTTATTGCGTTACAATAATTAATGACTATTTTATAGTTAGCCATCATCATCATCATCATCATCATCGTCATCATCATCATGTAACCCATCTCTTGTACCCTTATATAAATAAAAACATACAAACATACAAACATACAAACATACAAATATTTATATATTTATATGTTCATGCAAGAGAATAAAGTGAAAGTTTTTATGCAGGAAAATATTCTTCAGCCATTCCATTTCATTTCATTTCATACCATTTCATTTCAATACACTTCAATTCATTTCTGATTTAATGATTAATGAAATATTTTATTTTTATTTAGCTGTAAATTGCTACACTAAATAAAAAATAAATTTTTTTTTATGATAAAAATAAAATTGAAGCAAACAAATGCCTTATGTGATATTTAAATTTATAATAATTAAAATAAAAATAAAAATAAAAATAACAAAAACAAAATTTAAGGTAAAAGAAAGTTTGACCAAAGCTTAGCTTCCATTTTCATTTAATTTACCATCATCATGAAATGCGTTTACTTATTATCATTTTTGCTTATTTTTTTAGTATATTTTTGTAAAAAAACAAAAAACTTACCAAAATGCTTAAAATTAAAAAAAAATCAAATAGCTATTTGATTATACGTAAAAATGGTTACGAATTTTATTTGAAAAGTTCTCAAACCCGTTAATTTAGTGTCGTCTTGTAAATTGTACATTGAAAATTAATGAGATTTTTCATAGCAATTTTAGTTATTCGATAATAAATTTTTTTACTGACTTTTACCTTAAAATGCATATTAAATAAGTAAAAATAAATTTTTTTTATAACTTTGAGCATATAAATCAGATTTTCATAAGTTTTGATAACATGGCCGCTTCTTGTAACAAAAGTAACTGGGCTACCGCCTTTTAGTTCTGATAAGATGATAATTTAAGCAAATTATATAAATAAATTTCCTTGGATTTTCTCGATGCCTTCGAACACTTCTTTCAATAAGTCATAATTTAAGATGCACAAACTTTTATGAACAATTTTGTTGTAATTTAAAAAAAAGCAAATACAATTTCTCTTTAAACAATTAGATTTTAAGAATTTTAAGAAAATACAATTACTCAAAATTCCTTTTAAAAACAGAAAAGAAAAAACAGCAATAGCCATAAAAATTTGTTCCCACACCTTTAAAATTTTATCATTATTATTATTATATAAAGAATGAAGGCCGTTACTGTAAAATTATAACATAATTAAATGGGAAATTTTCTATTTAATAATCTTGGCATTAGTTATAAATCATTATTACAAATTAATTTTATACCATGATCTATAAATAGCGGATGATCGAATTATTACCTTACAACATTTCCTTTCCTGTCCAATCAAATTTAATTGCCATACCAATAGAATTTCTACAAGTTTTAAGCCTAAGGAAATATAATATTACGATTTATTTATAAATGTATATACTTTATAATTAAACTAATTACTATAAACGGCATATACAAATGCCATTAAAATGCTGAAACATATAAAATGCCTTCATCAATACAAACATATATAAAAATGTATATTATATTTATATATTTATGTCACACATGGTTAATTTATTATATATTAAAAGAAAATAAATAAATAAATAAATAAATAAATAAATAAAGGCGAGTCATATAGAATTTACAATCAATACCATAAAAAATCGACATGTATCACTTTATTATCAGTTTTAAATATGAGACAATAAAAGCAAGTAAAAGCAAGGCAGAAAAAAAGCAGAAGAAAAAGTAAAAACAAGAAGAAGAAGAAATAAAAGCAGAAAGACAAAAAAAAATAAACAAACTTGTGAAAAAACTGAAAAAGTTGAAATTCATCTAAAAAATTACTAATGTCAAAGTACAATAACAACAACAATAACAACAATAATGAACAACAGTTAACAAGTCAACAAAAGTCAACTAAATGTTTGTTACATTCATTCATACAACATCAAATGTCTCCTCCATACAAACTGATTGTACAATATATGGCAAAAACAAACCAAACAACAACAACAACAACAATAATAATAAAAATAATAATCTATTACATTGTATAGAAAAAACCGTTAGTTGGCTTAGCTTAAACAGAAAAAAATGCGATTACAAATACAGAGAAAGTAAAATTGTATTAATCGCAACAACAACAACAACAACAATAATAATAATAATAATAATAATAATAATAATAATAATAATAATAATAATAATAATAATAATAATAATAATAATAATAATAATAATAATAATACAAACAACAACAACAACAACATTAATAGCAGCAGCAAAACAAGACAAAAACAGAAACAAAAAGATAGAGATAATTTATAAAAGCTCAACAATTACAAACGGCCTTTAAAAGAATTCATATACAACAATTCAATTCACTTACTCACTTATTCACTTATTCACATATTCACTTTATTCACTTTATTCATTTACTTATATTTACCTACGTACACACACATATACACATATGCATATATAAGTATATTGCTTTATATATTTAAGTCCATTTATTCACATTGCAGATTTTATTACGGAAGTGCTTATTATTAGTTTGCTTGAGTGTATGTAACATTTATAATATAACTGTAAATAGATTTATCTATGCAGCATCACTTTAAAAACAATTTTTGTGATTGGATTGATTCGATTGAATTCAGTATGACCTTGAATTCGTTTTGTCTGCCAAAGTTTTTAGAGAAACACTCTTGAAATTGTTAATAAATGGTTGTCTTTCTGGGCCAATAAAACATTCCATACATGAAATGTTTAGAAAGAATTATTTTTATGGACATAACCCGTGATGTAACACTTTAATTAAAAAAAAAAAAAACTCTATTTATAATAAAAATTTGATCGGTTTGAGTATATCACAGATCTAGTTGATATATTAATTTCAGTCCAGATTAAACCATTTTTTTTTTAAATTTTTTCCTTTATAACTTTTTGAATGCTTTTTCAAATAACAAAAATCAATTTTACAAACTTTAAAGTCCATTAAATGGCCATTATTTTTATTAAATAAATCCAAGTCCAACGTGGCAATAAAATAAATTTTTTATGCATTTATTCTGGTATTCAAATGCAGTTGAACAAAACCATTATGAATTTAAGATTATTCCCTCTAAGTGAAAAAGTTTGCATAAATCTTTAATGGGTTTTTAGGTTATGTACATGATTTTTTTTTTTTAGAAGTCAAGAATTGATTAACAGTAAATATGAAAAAATCTTTAAGAAAACGCTTACTTACCTAGTTCTATGTAAATTTTAAAAATTTATTGCAATTCCTAAATTAATTTCATTATTTATTTAACATTATTTAAAATATTAATGTAGAGTATTTATTAAATGTCTCTGATGTTATATTTCTATTTTCCATTGTAATCTATTTAACTACATTTATACTTTTACATTTATGCTCACGCATACGCTTACATTTTGGGCTTTTAGTCTAGTGTGTCCGTATTGTGGTTGTATTTTTTGTTTTCGCTTTTTTTTTTTTTTGCTTTTCTTTCTTTCTTACGATTTCTATATATCAAGATTTAAATAAATGTTTACCGTGCCGTGAACCACACACATTCATTCATATATATCGTTTGTCTACATAAAATGTAAAAAAAAAAAAATGTAAAAAAGTGAAAAAGTAAAATTATTGTCATTCGTTGAACCCAAATTATAAATACCGTACATTACATTTTGCTTTAATATTTCAATAATTAAGATTGTAAATAATTTTACGACATTAAATACAAAGGAATTATTATATGATTTAAAAAGTTTTCTATGTAAAAAAAAGAAATTTTATAGAAATTGTAGAAGAGAAAATATATCAAATAATCATTTTAAGATGTTAAAAAATTTTTTGTAGAGATTTTTTGTTCAGGATTTTTTGTTTCTTTAGACTAAGCTGGTAATTGAGTAATTAAAAGTAATTACTAATTTAATTTCAATTAATTTTAAAAAAAGTTCGTTTTGTATTTATCAGAAAATTTAAGCGTAAATTAAAATAACTTACAAATTGAAATCTGCAGGTTTAAAAAAAATTTACAAGAACCAATATTATTGAGCCGAACATAAGGAAGAATACTCGCATGGACAGACGGATAGACGGGGTAAACAAAAATTTGCTCAGATGGACGGACAAAAGCCCAGTTACACAAATAAACCTAAATCGATATAAAAAATTATGGTTATGGTAAAAAAGGGGAGCTATCTAAAAGTTGCTATAAACATTATGTGTAACTTATAACACCTTGAAGCGAATATAGAGGTGCTGAGTATAAAAATATTGTAATATTGTAATGTAATATTAAACTGTATTTCATTATGTGGTCTAATATTTTATATATAGACAGACAGACAGACAGACAGACAGACAGACAGATAGGCAGGCAGTTAAAGGGAGAGAAAGAGTGAAAGATAAAGAAAAAATGAAAAAGATAGAGAGAGCGGGAGAGAGAGAGAGACAGATGGAGAGAGAAAGAGACAGATAGAGAGATATATATGCAACATTGTATAAATGATGTCAGTACAATAATAACCATGTCGTTGGTGTGTTCACTTATTGCTGTTGTTGTTATTATTGTTATTGTTGTTGTTATTGTTGGCAATGTTGCTATTATGTTAGTTGGCGTCTTGTTATTGTTGTTGTTGTTGTTGTTATTATTATATATAAAGTAAATCTAACAAGCAATTCAGTGTGGATAATCACAAAAAGCCAAGCATCAAATAACAATAATTACAACAACATTTACATATATATGATTAAGGTAACAACTAAAAAAAAAACATACCAACAATGAAAAATGTAATGCATGCGCTCTATATGCATGTATATAAAATAACCATTTTAAAATGTATGGTTTAAATGTAATGACAGACTGCAATTCAATGCATATGGCTGGGAGAGAAACACACCTTAAAAATTTGTTATACATACAAAATGTATTTACTTTTTTTCTTTTGCTCCATTTTGTTTTTTTTTTCTTAATGCTAGTTTCAACGTTATTTTTTTAATTTTTTTTTAAATTTTATTTTAATTTTCCTTAGTTTTTTTTTTTGAAATCTTTTTTAATTTTTTATATTTTTTCTATTGGTTGTTGTTGTTGTTGTTGTTGTTGTTGTTGATTTCATTTTTACTTTTACTTGTTTGTTTTTTTCTCTGTAAACTTTTTTTCTTTTTTCCTTTGTAAGGGAGATAAATGAAAATTATATATTTTTAAATAACACAAAGCATTTGAAATGATAAATAAATAAAAAACTATACGCAAGCAAATCAAAAATCAATAATATAAATCACATTTTATTATAATAGTAATAATAATAATTTTTATGACGTTTTCTTTACTTTCCATTTCCCATCAAATATTCATTCATATTTTCCTTCTTCTTCTTCTTTTTTATTTTTGCATTTAACATGCAATTCCATAACAATACTATACCAAAAAAAAAAACAAAAAATTAATAAAAAAAAATGTTGCCATAAAAAATTTCATTAATTTTTTCATTCAAAAAATTAACAATTAAGAAAATTTGAATAATTAAAAAACGGCGAACAAAAACACAATCCAAAACAATTAAGTTTACTTTTAAAAGAATTTGAAAAAATATGAATGAAATTATTTATACATGTTTTTTTTTTCAATTTAATTTTAGCTTTCGATTTTTTGTTAAAAAAAACTAAATGTTTTCCTTTGAAAACTTTTCCAGAGGAAAACATATAGTTTAATTTTTTTTTTGTTCAATGTTAGTTGTAATATTTATAAAAAATATAATTTAATATAAATTATAATGACCATAATAATAATGATGATAATAATAATAATGACATTAATGTTAATAATGATGTTAATGCTAATGATGATTATTTAAAGTGTTATCAAAGATCCAAACAAATTCAAACAAAACAAATCGAAATAAAATATAACAAAATGAAAATGAGAAAAGAAAAAAAAGCAAAATTAAAACTTATTACATTTATTGTCACACTTATTACAACTACAATATTATTATAAAAATAACAACAATAAAAGTAAACATTATTAATGTATTAACATTAGAAACTCCTGCTGTTACAGCTGCCAACCGTCTGATTTATTTAAGTTTGACTTTGTCTGGGTTAGTTTACTTTTATTTATTTAGTTTTTTTTTTACAATTTTTCCTATTTTTTCTTTTTCTATTGCCTTTTTTTCTTGATTTTTATTTTCTGTTTGTGTCTAGTGTTGATAGTTTTTATCACTTGCGTTTTTCTTTCTTTCTTTTCTTTTCTTTTCTTTTCTTTTCGTTTCTTTTCTTATCTCTAAGTTTTTCTCAAATTTGTTTCTTTTTGGGGCGGCTTGTCATTTGTTTATGCTTATCCTGCTTTTCATTTTGCTTATTTTATTTTTCTTCTTCTTGCTTTTTGTTAAACATTTCATACCCAAAAAATTTCCCGCATGGCATTTTGAATGCTAAAGTTTTTGCAAATTTTTACTATTTGTCTTTGTGTTTAACAAAAAAAGTTTCTTTTTATAAATAAAAGAAAATGAAAAAAAAAGAAATAAGCAAAATTAAATGTATGTCCAATAGACTAATGACTTCCTCACATTGCATTTAATCTTGTAATTGAATACAAAATGAACTGAAATGAAAATAAAACAAAACTAAGAATGAAAAGACTTCATGCGCCGCCATAAATAACTTTGTTGTCGGTTAATGTTCGAATGAACTCACTCCCACATGCCTATTTTAAAAGATTGCATATAAAAATGTATGCAACAGTAAAGTGAGAAGTGAAGTTTTTTATTGGAAAAAAATTAAATTAATATAAAAATTTTCAATTGGAAATTTTCTTGTTAATGTTGAAAAAAATTTGCCAAAAATGCTTGGCAGATTTTTCTAACACAAAAACATGAATACAAAATCTAGTATATTTCGCATTAATTTTGATTTTTAAGAAAAAAAAGTTTTGAAAGAAAAATTTTAAAAAAATAAGCATTTAAAAGAAATCTTAGAAAATTTTTCAAAAAAAAAAACATTTTTTTTAATTTTTCAAAGAAATTTGGCATAAATTTGAAAAGGCTTTAAAAACAATATTTCACCAAAAAAAAAATTTTACAAAATATCTAGGAATATCTAAAAAAAAAAAACATCTAAACCAACCAACTTTAAGAAAATTATGAACTACTTTGAAAGAAATTTTACTCCAACAAAAATTTCATAGAAAGTTAAAAAAAAATCATCCTATAAATAAAGAACAACAAAAATCAGTTGATAATTTGTATAAAGAATTCTTTTTTCTTTTTGTGCAATCATTTATGATTTATGTTTATCTCATGCTGCTTTCTCATTTAATATCAATTTATTTACCGTTTTTTTTTCGTCTCTTTTTTTTTCTTTTAATTTAATATTTCTCATCATCTTATTATTCAATTATTGTAAACATTTAACAATAATTATAGTTTACTTTGGTGAGAAAACTAGCAAACGAACAAACAAAAAGGAAGCGCAAGCAAGCAAAAAAAAAATGAAAAAAAAAACCAAAAGAAAATTTGTTTTTATAGTCATGGCAAACGAAGATAAACAACAATCATTAACAATAAAATAAAAGCAACAAAAATAACTTGTGTAACTTAATACCGACTAATAACAACAATAACAAACAATAACAACAACAAACGACAACAATAAAATGATGTTGTTATTTTCAATAATGATTAAGACTAATAACAATTATAACGATAAGTATGATAATGATAATTAATAGTGATGTTAAATAATTGTTAATGAATTCTGCTTCTACTGATTCATTATCTTCATTTTCAATTTGCTTTTGCTTCCGCTTCATTGGTGTTATTGTTCTTTTAGTGGTAAATTCCAAAACAAGCAGAAATCAAACATAAAAATTTAT
Organism: Melophagus ovinus; assembly: GCA_023089585.1. NCBI lineage: Eukaryota > Metazoa > Arthropoda > Insecta > Diptera > Hippoboscidae > Melophagus > Melophagus ovinus. Next base: position 8,473,476 of record JAKKIB010000177.1, read on the forward strand.
GTGTCAAATATTTTCATTTATTTTAAATGGAAACTTTTTTTTATTATAAAAATTTACACAGAAACATTTTCAGAATCGTCAATTATTTTATTATTTTTCCAAGTAAATTTTTTTAAAGCAATTTAAATCTCAATTATAGAAATAATATAAATGGTATTTGATAACCAAAAAAAAAACTGGTAATTTTAAAGAGTTATTTCTCCAAATAACAAAAACAAATGCACAATTAATTTTGTGGTTTAAAGTATATAAAAAAATATGAATCTAAGTGAATCAAAGTCTTTTGGACTTGAACTATCTTTTATATATCTTTGCTAAACAAATTAAAAACATAAATTTGCCAAATTTGCAAATACTTCTCCAAAACTTAGACAAAAAAGGCAAGACTTTATTTTTTTTTTAAATCTCATTAAGTTATTAAATTTAGCGTAACTTACTTAACGTAGGTAATTCCATATAAATGCATGCTACCCATAAAATATTTATACGCAAAAATTAGGCAAAACCTAAAGCTATCACGTTCTTTTTCTTTTTGTTTCTTATTATTTAAGAAAAGCAAAGCAAAATATTTTGATTAAGTCCTCAAACCAAAAATATATTGAAATGGCCAAAGCATAATCAATTCTCGTAAATCTATCTAGCTACAAAATAGAAAAATAAATAAAAAATATATAACATACAACAACAATCAAGAACACGCATCAATAAATAATAATAGCAATAAAAGAAAGAAAACAAATATGACACAAAACATATAAAAATATAAAATTCTATGATTGGACTAAGCAGTCAAATATGAAACCTAAATTGCAAGCTAAATTTTTTTGTTATTCAAATTTATATTTGATATAACGATCTCAGCATAACTCTCTTACTCAGAAACACTAATTGAATATATTTAAGCCCGTCTATTCGCTTCCCCGTTTGATCAGTGTCCATGCAATATTGTTAGCAAAGACCAACATCCAAATTTTGAACTATCTAAATGAAGTAGATACTTCAAGTTGAACTAATTTGTGAATTAATTTCTCTTACAGCAAAACTTTTCATTACATAAAATTATAATTTATCTTAATCTTAAACTAAATTTCATTTTCTTGATATTTCAGTTGGCTTTCTTTGTTGGTCAATGCTGTAGGCTATTTAAGAAACTGCCCCGTTTCCAACTTAAAAATTTTTACTTAATTATTATTACTCTGGTCTAACTTATGAATGAATTAAAATTTAAAGCGTCTAAGTTTTGATATTGAATTATATTTGCCAAATATTAGAGATAATTTTATAAGTAGAAATGCTTAAAAATTGTTTTCGCGAAATAGTTTAGATATCGAAGGTCCTGTAAAATTTATGCAGAGCATATAAAAGAAAATATTTATTCATTTATTCAAAATTTTTCTATGTTACTTTAAAAATATGTTACAATATTTTGTAAATTAATTAAGCGAACACTACACTTTTCCCTTTAAAACTAACCCAATTTTAAATAATTATATTTCAATTATAAAAATAAATTTATAATACAATAAAATATTTTTTTCATTAATTAATTCTAAGGCGAATTTCTGAGAAATGCAAAATGTTACCGTTGCTGTTTTTGTTGTTTGTTTGTTTGTTGTTGTTGTTGTTGTTGTTGTTTGTTGTTGTTGTTGTTGTGTTGTTTGTTGTAAAGCAAAAGCATTTTATTAATATTTGCAATATACAATTATATTTGATTATTATTCATTAAATTTTTATTCTAATTTGTATTGTTGTGTATACGATGATGAGTCATGAGGGCGACTCCAGCAACTTCATACAGCACACAATCAAAACATTCTCTATATAATCATATCATATGATTATTTTATAATTTTAACAATTTCAGTCAATTATTCAAAATTGTATAGTTTGTGTTGTATTGTCTCATTTTTTTTTTCTGTTGTTCAGACATTTATTTATATAGAAATAGATAAAACGGATTAAGCCACATGAACGTGAGCTACTGTTCTATTTTTCTGCGTCTATAGCATTTAACAATAATAACAATAACAACATTGGTTAATATATATTTTGGCCTCAATACTTAAATCGAAAAATATAAAAACTTGAATACAACACAACAGAGAAAAAAGAAATAAGCAAAATTAACTTGTTGCTCAAAATACAATATTTCAATATTTCTATTTCTTTGATTTGTTTACATTTGTTTCTTTCCTTTTTTTTTTTTTTGTTATTATAATTTCTTAATATTTTTTGATTGAAATTTGTTTTTGTTATATAATATTTTTTCCGTTTCTCTCTTTGTATTTACATTTATTTTATTTCAATTTTGCTTGATTATGAAGGCATGTTGAGTTTAAAGTTTTTTCTCTTTCCTTTTGCTGTTGTTTTTTTTTTTTTTTGGAATATAATAAAGAAAACTTTTTTGGGGTTGTTGTTAAATAAGATTTCTATATAAAAATATTTGACATATAATACAAATTATGTTTAGCAACAAAAAAAAAGACAAAATATCCACATGTATAATTTTTCAGAATTAAAATACTGAAAAAAAACAAAAATTCATTCAAAATTCATTTAAACATTAATGTGAATTTTTAAGATTTGGAAAAAATTTTATTATGACTTAAAAATAGAATAGATTAGACTTATTGGACATTACTCCCAAATAAAACTCCATTTCATTTTATGTCTGCTCTTTTCTTTATATCAAAAAAATATATGACAGATATTTTAATAATAAAAATTTTATTTCAATTTTATTATAAGATATTTAATAATTTAATTTTAAAAAATTAATTGATTAATTTTGTAATGTTTTTCTTTTATAATTTCAGATAATTCTGATTTTTCGTTTAGTGTGCCTCATTTTATTACTTTACTTCAACCCTTAACTAATGCTTATCTTAAATGAGACAGCATAAAGTTGTACTTAAGTTCAGAATACTTGTGTGTTTAATTAATGGCAGACAGGCAGAATTGAATGTTAAAAAATTTCAATGATAGGGACGAATGAAATGTCATCAACCACTGGCATGGATATTAGGGAAACATTCCGACCTGAAGATATATCAAAAACGGATTTTTTCGACTTTGTAACAGCACCCGATATGGGTCTCGGTTTAGGTATTAATCTACAACAGCAGCAACAACAGCAGCAGCAACAACAACATACAACAGCGATAACAACAACATTACCACAGCAACAGCAACAGCAACAGCGACATCATACTCATAGTCATTCACAACAGCATCATCAGCAACATCATCATCAGCATCATCATCAACATCAACAGCATCATTTAATTCATCATCAGCAGCAGCAGCAGCAGCAGCAGCAGCATCAACATCACAATCATCACCAGCAGCAACATTCGCGTCATCAAACCGCAGAAACACAACAGCAACACCAACACCAACAACAACAACAAAGTCCAACATTACATATGAATGTGGCAACATGTGATGGCGTCTGCAATAGTAATAGCACATCAGAACGTCTCATGATTGAGACGCATGGCGATGCACATGGCGTAAGTGATGCAAGCGCTTTAAGTGATGGTAGCACAAATAGCGTTAATGAGACCAGTGTACTGCATAGTTATGAGGTATGCCATCCATTTTATATTTATGTCTAGGCATTAAAAAAATTTTAAGAATTCTTTCCATAAGCCACAATTAAACATGGGAATTGATTTAAGCAATGCCTTTCATTAAAATAATAGTAACCATAAGCAAAGGTTGCTCGTTGAAAGAAGGAGGCAACTTTAAATGTTCATCTATTTAAATGGTTCATATAATTTTAATTATAATTATCAATAAATCGATTACTTAACATATTGTTAACATTTTTAAAAAGATCATTTTTGTTGCTCTTTACCAACTATTTCCTACTTGATGTTATATCACACACAAGACGAATGATACAACGCCTTCATGGTGTTATTTTATTTACATAAATTGTTTTTTGTTTTTTGTTTTTTGTTTTGCTTTTTTTTTTTGTTTCTTATTATGGTTATTTATTATGTATGCTCGCTAAAACATTAATTTTTTTATATTTGGTTAAGCAATTTTAACCAAAAAATAAAAAAAAAATTATAATAATAATAACAAGGTTTGCATGCAAACATTATTCAATTTTTTAAACAGTGTGCCATGTAACTTTTTTGTTTCTGAGGGTGTCGTTAGTCGAAGTGTAATATTAACTTAAGACCCAGACAAAGCAAAATGGAAAAATAGAAAAATTATAAAAAAAAAGCAACTTTAATATTAATGGGTGGCCTAATAACACTTTAAAAGGAAAATAACAAATTTCAATTACCAACAACAACAATAACAAATATGTGGAACAGATTAAAAAAAATTTTTTTTGACAAATATAAATATAAGTAAACACCTCATAAATAAAAATGAATTAGAGTTGGCTAAAAGGTTATTTAGCCAACTCTTCTATATGTTATTTAATCTGAACCAAAAATCAAGAGTACAACTAAAGAAAGAAAGTCGAAAAATATTATTTCTTATTATTCTTATGATCAAATCATCCATAAAAATAGGCCACATTCAAATAATCTAAAAAGAACTTATCACAAAATAAGCCTATACGTTATAGACAGTCGACACCGACTATGATTTACCTTATACCACATTTTTATAAAAAAAATATCCAGAATTTTTTAATTTATTTACCATGAAAATTCTTTGCGAAGTAGGGCGCAAAATAGGTATGGTGCGTGGTCATAATATTAGTCTGATCTATATTATAATTTTGCTTGGAGTATCTTTGAACTAAATCAAATGTCCATACTAAAATTACCATTCAAATTCATTCTACTTTAGAGCACAATAAAAGCCAAGGTTTTTCCAAAGAAAAAAAATCACATAAAAATTCGAATGGTTAGTTTACTTTCAATGTGATATATATACATATATATATATGTATATATATATATATATATATATATATTTTAAATAAACATTATTAATAACCAAAATTAATTACTTAAAAATTTTTTTTTTAGAAAAACATTTTAATACAAACAATAACAATGATCATTATTATTGAAAATATAACGCATACAAAAAAGAAATCAAACTTAATGTTTTATCAAAAATTAAAAAATTGCATGAAAGATAATGAAATATTTGACCAAGTACAATTTAATGGTACATAATCGAGACCATACAAAAAATAAAAGCATTTAAGTTGCTTATTTATTGATTAATTGCATTTAAATGTTGATTTATGTAAAAAATCACAAAATTTTTGAATTGTATTTTTCATTAATAAATAATTTCACATTTAAGCGTAATGGATATAGATTTTGTTAACTTATTACTTATTATTACCTAACTTGTTATTAACATGGTTACCTAGCAGTTTAGTTCATTCCTTCAGCTACTTGTTAATTAATTACAAATATAACGAGGCGCAACAAGTAACAGATTTTTCCAACTTTTGCTGGTCCAAAACATGAACAAGCTGTTCTAGGTAAAAGCTTAATCTAGGTTTTTAAGCAATTTTTTTTTTTAAATAGAAAGCTTTTCCTATTATTATTATTCGCAAATTAAAAGCCTTAAGTAATCCAAACTGATAATTAACAAACGGCAAAGTCCTTTGAGAAATTGATTATAAGAATTATCATTATTGAAATGATCTATTTACTTTTCACGTTTCCTAAAAAAAATGTACCTTTTAGAAAATGGCTTTCCTCTTCTTTCGTTCTTCGCAAATTTCGAGGAAATAGTATGCATCCACCTGCATTAAATGGTTAATCTATCACAGACTTTTATTTTTTGCATCAAAAAATATTTGATTTTCTTGGTTCACCAATTAAAATTATTTAAATTGTATATTAGATTCAATTTGCTACTTTATCATGCACTATGATTTTGATTTTGAATCAACACACTTATCATAATGGCCATTTTTAAATCGCATGAAACTTGTGCCAACTTGAATACGTCTTAGGCCTTTATCACCATAAACTTAACGCAATAAATTGTAAGTTTCACCAAACTTAACTTCCAAAAATCCTGTCCACACTTTGACCATGAAGTTAGCTACATTTATTAGAAGAAACATATTGGTTTTTAATACTGCTACTAGTTAACAGATGGCGTCAAGTTTAAATGTGAAGTTTGTTTGTACTTACGTGATATTTAGATGATTTTTATTTAAATTGAACATATATGCCACGTATTATGCATGTAGTATTATACATTAGGTAATTTTGAACAACTCATTCTTCTTGTTTTACACAAATAGCAACACTAAAAACAATTCCGAAATACCTTGCTCTAAATGATATCAATCTTCAAATTGCATGTTTAAAAATTTTCATGACTTTGAAGTAACATGGACAAATGGCAACTTTGTACTTTATACTTATTTAATTATCTTGGTAAAGACAAAATTATTAATAACTGAATATTTCATGGCATTATTAATATATAGTTATTTTAGAGATTTATTGAGTGATGTGTTGTGTATATATATATATTTCCAAAAAAATCTGAACACATACATAATCATACATATCAACATGAGTTATTATATTTTCAAAAAAAAACCACATAAAAATCAGTTTTATATTTATTTGTTTTTTTTTTTGTTATTGCGTTTCTTTCCTTATTAAAGTTTCATTAAAGATTAATGAAAACGTTCGTTAAAAATAATAATAACAAAAAATATATAAAAAATTAATTTAATATGAAATACATAACATAACATAGCATAACATAACAACAACAACAAGAACAACAACCGCAACAATAGATCTAACAATAATTGTTTTTCATTAAAAAATTTAATTAAATGCCCGTAAAAGTAGACAAAAAAAACAAAAAAATTTTAATAGTTAATCTTTTTCAAACAAATTTCCGGTTGCACTTTACAATTTATTTCTTTTTTTTTTTCTATCATTTATCCAGTATAAAGTTTTTTTAATGATCTGCTAGAACATATAACATTTTCACTAGATTTTTGTGGCATTTAGAAACAAATATAAAAATTTTTTTTAAATAGTTAATTTTTAATCTTTCAATTAAAAGTTTTTAAATAAAAAGCATTTTACAAGCCTGCCTAATTATTTAATTAATAATTTCATTTAGGCAGCATCACTTCTTCATAAAATTAAATCGTTTTTTGCTTATTTATGTAATAGCTATAGGCTACTCAATCTACTACATCCATTTTAGGGCGATCTCATTTTGAATCACTTTCTGTAACCATTTTAATTTGTCTATGTGTCCGTCTTCATGATAATTCTACATGTAAAACAAAATTGCAGCCTATAATTTGTATTAAAGGTAATTTAAAAGGAAACTTTCTATGCGAAATTGTTTGGGCCCTGAGTTGAAAAGTTGGGTCCATATATAGTTTGAAAATAATTTAAAATCATTGAAGTAATTTACAAATTCAATTAAACTCTCTTCTCTACATTTATTTACAAATCATAAAAAAGTTGTGGATTTTTCTAATCTCTTGATTTTTGCTTTTTGATTTTAAGGTATTTAAGAGTCGACCTTTCTTTTACTTATTATACAACGATTAAATCGCAAAACAAGAAACAAAACAAAACCTACAGCCATAAAAGTGAAGGCCATTCCATAAGGATATTTTTTCAGCACACTAAAATATACTTTCAAACCACCCGTCCCCTCCCCCTGCCCACCCCCCCCCCCTCCGCCACCACAAACAAAACAAAACCAGAAGCAAATAAAAAACAAATGATTAAAAAAAAGATGAAATTGAACGAAAGAAGAAGAAAAAGCCAAGTAAAATGAAGAAATCGTAAAAATAAAACTTATAACACGTGAAGCACGTGCCAAATGAAATTGGCCGCTAATTTTTTTCTTGTCTGCCTTTGTAATAATAAATCTAATAGTTTTGCAACAACAATAATCAAACATTTCTGCTCTTTTAACTTTCTTCAATATAAAATTTCACAATGATTTTGTACAAAAAAAAAAAATAACAAAAATAATAAAAATAAATAAATTAATTCAATTTGGTTGGAAACAAATCTTGAAAATCTACCAAACTCTGCATATTTTAGGGGCTTGGCCTTGAAAAATTATAAGTGAAATACATTTTAAAAAATATTAAATTCACAAATGGAGAATTTTTTATTTGGGAATTTTTTGATGTAACATGAGCATTTTGCTCTAGTTTTGGGCATGACATGAACTAAGAAAACATGAAACTTTCAAATGATTTCAAATTAGAGATTTGGATCTATGGAATATGACAACTTAAATTTTGAATTTGATATTTTGAATTCAAACTATACTGAAGGTGTTTTCAAATCCAATTAAAATAGTAGGCTTTCAATTTTCATTATTTCCATCAAATTATATTTTGTTGCCGTCAGAAAATCAACGTCAAATCAATAAAGTAGAAGCTTTCAACTTTAATTTAGAGTTTGTTATTAATCAAGCATATTTTTAGATATTTTATAAAGCCTTTAAAGCCTCGTTTTATGTAACGTGACAAAACTTTTGACAACATGAATAAACCGCCAAACTTCTGGTTGACTGGACGTGAAAACAAATGGAAATGAAATTTTAAATAAACGTTTTTCAAATTACAGCTCAACTTGATTATCTTACCTTTTATGTGCTCACACAAATACATATATATATATGCACACACACACACAGACAAACAAGTACAAGCACTGGCACATTGAATTATGACAGACAGAGCATATAGAGCACACAAACAGACAAACAGCCACAAAACGTGTATAAAACTTCAATTGACACAAAACTGTGAAATAACATTGAATTCTATTTGTATTTGAATTTGAATTTGAATTTGAATTGGACCGAAACAAATGAAAGAGAAAAGATTAAAATAATAGATAAGAAAATCATTTAAAGATGACTTCAGGCAGCCAAATCAAACTTAAACTTATATCGAATATTTTCTCATTTTTCTTTTCTGTTTCTTTTTGGCTTTTAGTGTCTCTTTGTTTGTTTCCTTTTCTCATAATCAATAATCGACTATTGTGTGAGTAAGGTAAAGGAAATAAAGAAAAAGAAAATGCAAACCCCAAACAAAAAAAAAATTCAGATCGACTTTATTTAGGTCGAATTTTTATCATACCGCATCAGCATTTAACAACAAGTCTTAGCATTTTATGGCAACTTATTTTTGACTTCTAAAAAAAAAATTTTTATTGAAAGAATATTTTATTGTAATAAAGACTTATCATGTAAAGCAAGTTGTCCATTAAAATTTTTTGTTTTTTGGTTTACTGTTCATAAAACACTTAAAATTTTATTGGCCATATATGTAACAACTTCTTTGAAAAACTTTAACTGCTTAACAAAGTCGTTAAAATAAAAATTACAAAAAATATCAAAAAAACGTTATAACAATAATAAATAAATAATTGAAGAAAAAAACCAAAAAAAAACAAGAAAAAACAAAAAGACGAAATGGATTAAAGTAGTAAAGTTTTCAATTGTTAACAATTAATTTAACGTGCAGCCAGTTGTCCAATTGTTCCATCATTTATTTATGCCATAATGTTCAGTGTAAAATGTCATTAAAACATGCTAATTCACAAGACTTTTCAATTCATTTTATTAAAGAATTATATCGATTTTGCAATAGCAAAATAAAAAATTAAAATATCAAAAAAAAACCGCTTGTTAGACAGAAGACCAATTGTGATTTGTGTGTAAAATCCAAAGCAACTTGAGTTAATACCATCGCTCATCGTTTTAGAGATTTTACCACTATTTAAATGAAATTTGGGCCAATCTTGAAATCTTGAGCCAAATATGCCAGAGAATAATTATTGGTAAGATCAGATTATTATTACAACCAAACCGCATAGAACGATCTATTTTTCAAAGACTTATTTCAAGTAGCAAAATTTACGATTGGAAATTTTCATTTCCACGCCCACCAACTATAGCGCACTTACTGCTTTCGCATACAAAATTTTACAAATATTCTTTTAAATATTTATACTCCAAGTCTTTACGATTCATTTGATATTAAAAATAATAATTTTACATATTTTTCTTTACAGTTTTGGAATACAGATAAAGAGCATAGTCGCAGTTTAGAATCAACCATATTTGAAGATTTGGATCGTTATTGTTGGCAACAGCAACAGCAACAGCAACAGCAACAGCAGCAGCAGCAATTACAAAATGCTAATGTCGCAGAGGCAACAGCTTTACATAATCAAAATAGTAATAATAATGGTAATAATAATACTAATCATAATAATGATAATAGTGCCTCCATAAATGTGATTACAACAGCCATTCATGCTAGCCATCCCGCCCTGTCAATTACAAATAATAACAAGAATAATAATATTAATAATAATAATAATAATAATAATAATAATAATAATACAAATAATGCAAATAATCGTAGTACAAATACCGCCTCACCGATAACTGTTAATAATAATACGACACATATGAATGCAGATGATAATATATCAAGTGTTATAAATGCCGATGGACAAATTTACACGCTTACAGTATTAAATGGTAATGAATCGTGGTTGAAACGTGAAAACACAACAGATGGCCAATTACATAGCTCTTTAGATTTGGACAGTCTGTTAGGTACATTTCCCAGTTATATTAAAACCGAATATGGTTATGATGAAAGTGGTTTTAGTATAGAAGCATCTAATGCACCACTGCCATTACAATTACCACTACCAATACCACTGCCAATACCAATTCAACCATCCCACACACCAACACAATCACAATCACCAGCATTATCGTCATTATCAACATTAACAGCATTACCACCGAGTTCCAGCATTAGCACGGCAACCGCTAATGCTGCCACTAAAAATAAACAGTCTGGTGATATATTATCAACAAATAATTTGAATCATTCGAATATAGCCAATCAAAGATTACCATCTCTAATGTCCAGTATACCATCAGTGATAACGAATCCCATCACTACTGTTAATACGGTAAATGTAACGCTTAATTCCAATGATACAACACATGCAAATCATTTGGCCAGTATTATTAGTCAACAAATCGAACAATTCGATACGAATATTAACAATAGTAATAGCAATAGTAATACAAATAATAACAATAATAATAATAATAATAATAATAATAATAACAACAACAACAATGATTGGCATATGGCAGATCAAAATAATGAACAGGTAAGTTGTACAAATATTTTGTGATCGTCTTCTAATACAAAATTGCGACATATTTTGTATTATAAGATTATAGTAAAACATATCACAAAATATGTCACAATATATGTCACAAAGTATGTCACAAAAAAAATATCACAAAATATAGTATGCTGCACTAGTTGTAATGTAGAATATAATGGATTTGTTTAGATTTGTGTAACATCCAGAAGATCTTAAAGTAACAACATCATTTTACTACACTGATCGATTCAGAAATTAACATTTTTCCATCTGTTCTTTTACCGATTAACATACGCCCATGCGAATTTGTAATTTGAGATATATGCCTATAATGTAAAATGCTTCATCTCTGTCCATGTGTCCACTCGCCAATTGATATTCTTCCATAGAAATTTATTATTAAGAAACGAATCATAATTTTAGAAATATTAAGGGCATAGACCTATTTTTTATTTTCAGCTTATTAAAAATGCTTAAAAACGGATACATTTTATTATGCCTTATAAAGCGGCTTACTATGAAAAACGTCAATGTATGAAAAAGTTTTTAACACTGCCTTAAAATTTTTATTTTTTATATTATTATTAATTGTTAACATAAATCTTAATTTATCTTTTTCTACTTTGTTTGTTGTTGTTTTAACATATTTATTATAAGAATTCAGCTGAATCGTTATTGAGAAGTGCACTACAAGGTAAAGGTTATGCCAAAGGTTTACATATGCACAATGGCATCAATTTAATAAGCAATTCACCACCGACATCTGTCAAAGACGATGAAATACGACATATGCTTTTTCCTGTAGATAGTGGCGTAAGTTTTGTAAAATTTAAATGCTTCATTCATGATAAATTTAATTCTAGACCCGTCTCAATTTGATTTAATTTTTTATAATTGTGCCATATTTACATGCCACACATATTTATTTCATATAAATATAATAATTTTTTTTTTTTATTATTTTGACTTTCTTTAACATATTATTATCTCTTTCCCTCTCTGTCTCTTCCTATTTCTCGTGAACCCTTTAATTCACATCACTTTATATATGCATATTTAGGATGGCATAGAGTTTGTCAATAGCAGCCTAAATGATTCACAAATATATCACAATACGCCAAATGTTAATGTTACCCACAACAGCAGCCATAGCCATTTAATTTTGGCACAACATGCATCACACACGAATGGCCCAATAACGGCAATCAGTAATAATAGTAGTGGTAATAATATTAACAGCAACAATAATAATAATAATAATAATAATAATAATAATAGTAATAATATAAATATTAATAGTAATAATTGTCATACAAATCCAACAAATATTTCCAATCTTATAACGGATGATATGTTCCTAACGCTGGAAAATGCTTTCAGTGATGATTTTGAGAAAATCAAACGCATTGCCATTGAAGTACAACAATTTTGTACAACAACTGCCAGTAATAGTAATGATGATTATACAAATAATGAAATTATTATGCAGGTGCCATGTAATGAACAACTAATGTCAGGTAATGGAACGTTAAGTGGTAATGGTAGTGGTAGTGGTAGTGGTAGTGGTAGCGGTAGTGGTATTGGCAATGGTAGTAGTGGTGGCAATGCTAATATAAATGTTAGTGGCATGGATACAATTATTACACCTTTATCTACGACCACAACACTACGTTCAATAACGCATAGTTCTGCGGCAGCAGTGACGCCAATATCAACAGCAATTAATTCCTCTACATTTAGTACATCATCTATTATACCAATAGGACCAGTAAAGAATCCTCATACGTCCAATCAAACGTCGGGTCTTTTAACATTAAAAGTTCGTGAATTAACTAAAACCAGTAATAGCAGACCATTTAGTACGGGTAGGGTAACGAAAAAATATAAAAGATCGTTATCAGTTGTTGGGCATCAAGGCAATTGTAGCAACAACAATAATCCGAATATAATTAATAATAATCACAATAACAACAACAACACTAACAATACCAGCAATAACAATAATAATAGTAGTCATGCAAAATCAATGTCCAATCATAATTTGAATCGCACGACCAGTACAACAATTTCAAGTGGCAACAGTACAAATAACAATAATAGTCCAACACATTGTCTTAGTACAAATATCAATCATACAATCACTAATAAACAATTATTAGGAACAGGAACGCTGAAAACACTAACAACGCTAACAACATTAACAAGAACAGCAACAACCACAACAATAGCAGCAGCAGCAACAACAATAAATGCCAATATAATGACAACTACAACAGCAATTGCAATTGCAACATCTTTAGCAACAACTACTGTAACAACAGCAACAACAACATCAGCAACATTAGCAACATCGGCAACATCAGCAGCAACAACAACAGCAGCAACTGGTCAACGTAAAGAACGATCTTTACATTATTGTTCGATATGTTCGAAAGGTTTCAAAGATAAATATTCGGTTAACGTTCATATACGTACACACACAGGCGAAAAGCCATTTGCTTGTACTTTATGTGGTAAGAAATTTCGTCAGAAAGCACACTTGGCTAAACATTATCAAACACATTTGGCACAAAAGAATAATGGTGGCATGTGTAAAAGTAGCAGCAACAGCAACAGTACCACTAACAGCAATAATAGCAGAAGTAGCAACAGCAACAGCAACAGCAACAACAACAATACTAAACATCAACGTCATATCCACACAAATACAATTCATAGTAATTTGAATGTGACATCACCAAACAGTATTTTAACAGGCACTGGTAGCACCATTGATACCAATAACAACAATAATATAACTGGGCTTAATAATAATCATAATCATAATGTTAATCTTAATCACAATCAAAATCATCAAAATCATAATCAGCAGCAACGTTTAATTCAATTAGGACAAAATAATCAAATTGATCCAAATAATAATAATCATAATAATAATAATATATCAGCAGCACCAACAACAAATGTAACTCTAGTGAGCGGTATTATAAGACAGTCTGGTGATATAGCACTCGGTATTACAAATCCGAATACAACAAATGTTCCAAATGCCACAATACTACCATCCGCTAATGGTCTTTTAACTAATAGATAATAAATGCAAACGTATATTATTAAAAATATATTGCGTATCGAAAACTCTAAATAACAAAAAGTCGATCAAGATCGACTCGTAAATACCCTGTGCCACTTGATTTAATTTAATTAAGAAATCACATAAATCTAAAGAGTACAAAATCATAAATTTTTTTATGATTTGAAAAGAGTTTGTCAATTGGATTCAAACAGATGAAGGCTCAAGTGAGAGGATGAGAGAAATATTTACTTTTACAATACCGATAAAATTTTCCTCTAGAAAATTTCAAATGTCGATTATTTTTAAAATTATTTGAAATAATTGCAGCTATTTTCCACTCTACTGCATTTTTAGTAGCGTCCTTCTATGAACTAAAACTCGTTTATGTACGAAATTTTACCTAAGTGTAAAATATAAGCTGTGATTTGTGACTTAATAAACAATTTATATAAACAAATTTTAAAGGGACAGAAAGAAGGACTCTTCAGGCGGACAAATATCCATAAAATATTTTGCAAAAAATTATTTAAAATTTATTGGTACAATAAAATGTAGTTGTTGGTGTTGGATGTTACAAACATCCGCATACACCTATAATACCCTGTACCGGCCAAATGGTGTAGAGTATTAAAATGACTATTTTACTTAGGGTTCCTAAATTAAATAAATAAAAATCCATAATTGTTATAAGGCATAACGTCCATTGTAAATCTCTCATATTACGCACACTTTTTCCAATAATATTTGAAATTATCTGAATCTCATATATATTCTGAATTCTAAACTTCTGCCCTAAATTCGGTTTCCTAAAAAAAAAAATTAAAAAAATTTATATTTTATAACAATTTACATTCTTTTAGGTTCATATTCAAATATCAGAATAGATTGCCATTAGATGACAGACATACAGACAGAAAAAATGTTCAGCAATATTTTTTCTGGACTTTTTCTTCTTCAAAACACTATTTTAAAATATTTAATTTTTTGAGAATTGTTGCTAACATATATTTAACATAAAAAAACTGAAATTTACTGAAGAAATTTTATAGCACTTAATTAAGTAATTTCAAAATGTATGTTAAATTGTTCTTTTTTTTTGTTTTTTGGAAATTGTTTACATAATCTTACTATATGTGATACTTAATGATAGATCAAATAAATGGAAAATAAAATTTTCTTTTCAATGGCAAATGTTTCTTTTTACTTAAAATAATTAAAGATAATTTTATTATTTAATTTTACTATTTCATTAAATTATTAAAATTAATTATTTAAAGTTTAGATATATGCAATTCATTTTTAAGTAAATTAATTATTTAATTTAAAAAAAACCATTAATCATAATTAAATAAATTTCAATTAATTTAATTATTACTTAAGTATAATTAATTTTTTTTGCATATAAAGAAATCACAATAAAATATTTAAAAAAGAAACATAATTAATTAATTAATGTGATTTCCTTAATATTCCTTTGGTTTTTTTTTTGTTATAAATAAATAAAATTATATTTTCCTATTTAATGAAGAAATAAATACTTGCCATTTTACAAAAATTAATAAAAAAATTAAAACAAACAACGAAAAACTAATTGCAAAGTATTTTTTTATAGACTTTAATAAATATGAAAAAATTAATTTAAAAAAACCGTTAAATATAAAATTAATTTTCTTTTATGAATAAAAAATTTATATAAAAATTTATTTTTTACAGAAAAAAATGCTGCAATATTTTTAGTAATTTTGTTACAGAAATTAATTTAAAAAAAATTAAAGTTAATATTTAATTGTGTTGTTGTTGTTTTTTCCATTTTATATAATTTTTCAAAAAATTTCCTAAACTGCAACAATTGAAATTGTTGTTAATAGAATAAGATTTTAGTAAATTTGTTTTGTTTGCACTTGCGCATTAATGTTATTTAAAATTAAAACAATTTATTAATATTATTATTATTATTTTATAAATATCTATGTAATTTTATTTTAGACAATTATGTTAATTTTTTTGTTTTTGTTTTTGTTTTTGTTTTACTTTTTTTTTTTTTAAACTTTAGTGAAACATATTTGTGTACTGTAAATTAGTATAACTATAATTATTATTATTATTATTATTATTATTATTATTATTATTATTATTATTATTATTATTAAATATAATATTATTTGTTTCATGTAAATTTTTTCATTTTATTCATATTTAATTATTAGAATGTTTGTTTAGATTAAAAAATATTCCGCTTAATTTTCATATTTTTGTATAATCTTTTTTTTTAAATTGTTTATTTAAAAATTAATCAATTATTGAGATTCAATGTCTTTCTTTTTTTGCTTATATTTTTATCCATTTCTTTAAATTAAATAATTTTTCTTTTATCATGACCACTTAAGTTCTTTTCCGTTAAATAATTTTTATGTTTATTTACTAGTTGTAATAATGGTACCACTTATTACTCAATTTATAAGTTTCTATATTTAAAATAAATAAATATAAATCGTATGCGAATATTTTGGAAAAAAATTCAAATAATTATTTATTGTTGTTGTTTTTTTTTAAATTCATTTTCAACCATAAAAATTGCCCGGTAATCAAATTGAATGGAAAATATTGTGGTCGATCAATTAAGGCCTTTGGGAAATAGAAGAATGATAATCGATTTTATGGCCTTATATATCATCTAAATCTCTACTTAAATTGTATCTACAATTTCTTTTTCGATTAGGCAATTATTTAAGTGTCTGTAGGCAGAAAAATTAAGTATAATTTATTGACTTCGCTGGTAATACGATAATTCAAAAAAGTTGTAAATGATGCGCCATTTAAGCCAATTAATCATAAAGAGAAATAACATACCAAAAAGGATTCTCTTATTCACTTTTTTTGGGCTGGATGCTTATTTACATATTAAAGCAGCATTAATTTGGCATAAGTATTTTTTGTAAATATCAGAAATCTTTAGAATAGATAAATATTGAAGAAAGAACTTTAAAATGGCTTTAAAAAAGTTCTCGAATTGCTGGCAATGCCGCACAATCAGGAATGTTAGATAAAAAGAGCTTTTGAAAGTGTAATAATAGTATTAATTAATACAAAATCATCTGGAGCAATTTGTAGGAAAATTTGGTAGACAAAATTTATGGAATACAGTTTTGCGTCAACATTTTAAGAAAATAAAGGATGTTTCACTTTTACATTTTTGGTACAAAGATGGAAAAATCCTTTGTTGAAGCCAATAACTACATCAATAATCAATTGTAAAGTAAAATAAATAAGAAAATTATACTTGGTTGTTTCCAAGCCTTGCATAAACTCAATTGCACTGGGGATGTGTCCTATAAACTATTTGGTCTATTTTCAATACTAATCGGCATACATGAATTTTTAAAATTTCTGCCAGACATAACGTTGATATTTTTTTTTTTCGATCAGGAGATTGCTTACCAGACATAGATAGGCATACAGATGGACGGATAGACACATAGATAGAGAGACAAATCAGTAGACATGTCCAAATCAATTTAGAATTTTGATGCTATTTATTTAAGAATCTGTCTATTTTGTACGATCACAAATGTTATAAAGTAATGGCAAAATGAGTATACTTTCAATCACTGAAAGTCAGATCTAAATCAAAAAGTTGTCTTATTCATATTTATTTTGAATTCATTAATTAAATTAGAAAATATCATTAATTTAGTATGAAACAATTAGAAAAGTAATAACTTTCTTTAAAATTAATACCAAAATAGAGGAGTTTACTTTGAGTTGCTGCATGTAAATGAAAATACTGAACAAAAAAAAAAAGAAATTTATATTTAAAACTTTTCTAATTTGCTTCTTTTTTTTTTTTGTAAAAAAAAAAAAAACAAAGGAAAAAAGTGGTAACACATTATTACTTTCTTCAACACTTAACACATTTTTAGTTTATATTACCAAGGTTAAATACATTGATCCTCGAAATTTATTGCATGCTTAATAAAAATAAAAAATTGCATACGCATGCGTAAATGACTTAAATCATAAAACTGTCTATCTATAATATCTAGTATATTTATCTAACTATTTGACTCAACTAACTATCTATCTAACTATGTATCTAATTATCTATCTATATATGACTTTCTATGCACTTCTCTGGATGCATCAATGCTCCTTTTTGTTTCTCATATATCAGACACTTTTTAGAAACGAATCATTTTTCAATTTTAAATGATAATCAGTCTCTTTTATGCAGACATGATTATTTAAAAAACAAGCAAAATAAAAAAAAAACAATTACAATTTCAATAAAATAGAAAATAATCTACCATACAATTTTATTATTAAGTAAATTTTGACAAAACGAAAAATAAAATAAGAAGAAAACTAAAAAAAGGAAAATTGATAAATAGTAGAAGCAACGACCGTTTCTTTTATTTTAATATAACAAAAAAATATTAACACGCACGTGTCTTATTGATTCATATTGATTATGTATTGTATAGAAAATCATATTTCATAAATATGAATGCGAAATGTGAAATAAGCAAAAAAAAAAACACAAAACAACGCAAAACAAAGCAAAAAGAAAAAAAATGAAAAAACCAAAAATAATATGCAATCTCATTAAAATGTATGTTATGATGAAACCCCAAAAAAAAAAAAAATTTTAAAAACTAACGAAACCAACAAATAGAAATAAGCAAAGTGTTTGAACACTTACAACAGTCAGTCAGCAGCACAATCATTTCAATTTATTTTCCTCTAAAGAAGAAAAGTTAAAATAACCAAAAAAAAAAAAAAAGATCTTGAACGTGAATACAAACCGATTTGCAAATACTTCATTTCACTTTGCTTGCTTTCTTGACTTAAAAAATCAAGAAAATAAAAATCATTGTTGAGAAGTTTTTTCCTATGTGAGAAATTTCAAAAAAAAAAAAAAAATTGGATAGTTTTCAACAAAATTTCTCGCACTTATCATCTCAAAGGACATTTTAAGTAACAAACTAAATTGATTTTCTTTAAAATGTAATCGAAATTATAAGGTTTTCCTTCCAAACCAAACTTTTTCAGCAAAAATAGCGAAAATGATTGTAAACAGATCTTTTTCTAACAATTTTTAAATTCTCTATGTCATTGGATCTCAACATGGCCCGTTTATCAATATTTCAAAACTCAGAAATAGTAAGTTAAGACTTTACAACAAATTTACTAGATTAGATCAATAGTTAAATATACAGACAGCCTAAAATGATGGAATGAGTTTATGTAGATCGTTATGAATTCTTCTCAAAGCCTTTTCCATGTTACATAAACTTTGTAGCCAAATGTTGTAACGTGTTGTTGTAATAAGCCCAATTCTTTCTTTTATTTATTTATTTATTTTTTTTTATAATTTACAATGGAGAAATCTATATTTTTTTATTTATAGCATACTTCTTTTTTAATAAAATATTATTCATTATAATTATAGATATTTTATTATATAAAAATGAATAATTTCAATAGATTTATTAATTTCTACATTGCTGCAGGGTATAAACAAAAAAATAAAACAATTTGACATAAAATAATCAAAACGAAATTTTAAATCAATTTAATTTATTAAGCAACAATTGTTCGTCTGAATTATGTTACGTCCGGTTAGAAATCTCGAGCCCCACTATCAAAACTCCAAAAGCCTAGACTCATATATTTATTATTATTATTATTGATCATAAATGTCATATTTTGATACATTTAGAATGAAAGAAATGAAATCGCCCAACTATTATAAACGAAATAGATGTATAAACATACGAGATGTAATAATTTTGGAATTGATTTTGTTGGTCCGGTGTTTCGTAAAATCCAATTTGTATATTTGTAAACATTTGTATATACCCCACCTTTATTAAATTTGCCGCATGGCTCACCAAATGATGTTATACCATAAACAGCATTAGAGCAAAATAATGGGCCACCAGAATCGGCTTGACATGTATCTTTAACAATATCTTGAGAATCAAGTGCACAAATTTGCTTATCAGTTATATCTGGAAAACTGTTTTGACATTCCTCATCACTAGTTAGTTGGATATCAGCATAAACGATTAGGTCGGGTTTTGGTCCTTTATAATAAATATTACCCCAACCGGCTGCAGTACATTTTAGGCCTTCATATGGTGGCTTCCTTGGTAATTTTATTATACCAGTATGTTTGTCATCAACATTTAACGCATGAAGTAATTTTACCAATGCAATATCATGTATGACTTTTACAGGATCGTAATTTGGATGAGCTATTATTTGGGCCACTTTAATAACTTGCGTTGATTCTGTTCGTTTCAGACGATATGAACTACCTGTCACTACCAATAGAGGTGGATCATAATGTGGCACTTTCTCAAAACAGTGGGCAGCCGATAATATAATATATTCTGTTAGAATTGAACCGGCACAATAATGTCCAGTACCATAACGTTGTAACTCTTTTCTTTGCTTTCGTATCGAGACTATATATTTAACCCATTTACCACCCTTATAACCGCCACTAATTTTTACTTCTTCTTTAGTAATATTTGAAGAATATATTATTAAAAAATTTATACAAAATATACAAATGAAAATTATAAATTTTTTTATTATGGCGCAAGACATTGTCATGGTTTTTTTCCTCTTTTTTTTTTTGGAAATATTTCAGAAAGTGATGTCATTTAGTCTAATCAAATTGTAAGACAAAAAAAAATTAATACTTTAATGAGGCCAGGTCTGAATTAGGCAGCATTTCCTTATAAAACCAATTTACATTACTGGATTTAAAACCTAAGAAGCAATACAATGAAAATTTTTCCCATTTTATTTTAATTTTCTTAAATTATACCTCCACACTTATATATCGCCAACATTTTGCTATTTTTACTAAAGTCGATCAAAGATTATCAAAAAATTGCAATGATTACATGAAACGGTGAATATTTGATGTTACTGAAAGCAAAACCCATTTAAATGGTTAAAGAAAAAAAAAACAAGGAAAACAACAACAATTTTGTACTAAGACTAATTATTGATTGTTGTGGCGCATGCTCAATTTACTTTACTGAAATTTTATATTAAATGGCGAAACGCTCTTTGGGCATGGCAATAATAAAATTATAATTTAACTTCATTTCATTTAAGCATGTCCTTTTTGCTTCAAGCGATTTAGCTTATTATTATCGTGAATGAATACTTTTTTTTAGACGCTATAAAATTTATGACGCAGAATACAATAAGTTTATGCGGCAGATTTTAAGATCTATTCGATTTTATTATATTAAGGAATTAGATTAACTTTCTACATTTTTTGAATTTAAGTCTCTTTTGAACTCTCCAATGTTTTATCAAAACAACTACGCTCTACAAGGCGCTTTTTTTTGTTAAAAGTCCTTACGTGAAATTTTGCTAATTTTGATAATTTTGATAATTTTGCATATTCTGCAGTGAAAACTGGGGCATGATGATGATTTAATCTGTTAAATAAATGTGCCAAATATAATTAAAGTAGACCCATTTTTTGAATCTCTTAAAGAACTTTTCATATCGCATGAGAATGATTTTAACTTCTTGATCTCTAATACTTTTCTTCTGCTTCTGCTGTGTATCATTCTTTTTGATTTATAGACAACGTACACGTGCTTCGTATGGCTCCCAAATTTTTATTGTTTACTCTTAGTAGCCGAAATTTTAAATTTACTTTAGTATACACGACAAACTTGGGTTGTCGCAAATTTTTTTGCGAAAAATGAAAATGTATAAGCAAATGTAAGAAAGGGAAAGGAGAAAGTTTAATTTGCCTTTACCTTCTTGGGTTTTTTTTTTTGCTTGTTCTTTAGTTTCATTTAAAATTCATTACAAAATCAGTTGCACTTTGATTAAAAATTAAAAACACAAGCCTTACAAAATTGCACGTGTTCAAATAATGACAGAACTTTCTCTGTCGTCCGTGCACTAAAATAATGAATTTTTTTTTTACTAAATGCATTATTCATTGGGCATTGGGTAAAATTTTTAATCTAAACTATTATAAATAATTATTTCTTTTAATATTATTCATTATTCATTGTATTATTGTATACAGCGACAACAGCAACTGATCATTCAGTCATCATCGTTTCTTTTCAATAGAGTTTGGTTGTAATATCAATTTTTATGGCCACATCAAAAAAGTCGGCAGCAACTCCCTCTCACCTGCTATCACGAGTCATTCAATTTCTTAATAGTTTTGTTTTTTCCTTCATCTTTCTACGAGTTTTTTCTTTTGCTTGCATCTGTTGTCAATGACAGATGCAAACATTGTGTATGGCTGAGACCATTTCATAAATACCTCTAGAACCGCCTCTACCTTGAAAACTTATTTCATATCATTCGCAAAAAGAATATAACCGAAAAGAAAAATTAAAAATGAATAATTCAAAACAAGTAAAAAAATTTACATATCATTAATTTGAGGGATTTGTTTCATAGTTATATAGGCCAATTCGGAATCATTACAAGAATAAATATGCCAAATTTCATTTATGTCAAGTTGATTGTGATGTAAAACGTTTAGAATTTTCTTTTGAGTGCATTCTTTGCATTCCAAAGCAAAGTCCATTTTCAACTGCGATTTACATACAAAACTTTCTAAATTACCTTAAATAATTCTTAATTTTGATATTTACATCAAAATATTTGCCATCAAGATATTGATTTGACATATTTGCCATACAAACTCTAAGATGAACAGTTTTAATGGATCATTACAACTAAATTGTTACAAAATTTAATGCTAATCAAACAGTTTTAAATATTTTTAAAGTGATGGCGCTTTTTCAAAGTTTAATAAATGTTTTGACAAAATGTATAGGCCGTAAATCCTTAACTAGTGATGGTAGTATTGGTTATGGCAACTTGAATTTCACTTGTTTTGAATGCTTCAACAACTAATAAATCATATTTAAATTTGAGTTTGCTTTTGGTGTGGCGTTTTTTTTATTATATTTTTCTTTTTTATAGTTCATTTAAAAGATCATTATTAAAGGCATGAATGTTGAAACATTTTGGTTTTGTTTCAAGTATAAAATTTATAGTTTATGTTAAGCTCACGTATTTATTTCATTTCATTTCATTTCATTCCATGCCATTCAATTTCTATTAGAATTTTAGATAGATGGTCGTGGAGACTTCATTCATAAATTTTCAGATTTTACTTGTCTCATTACAATTACTGGGGGCAATTTACGTACCTCGAAATTAGTTTGATTAAACAAAATCTCATTATGCCAATTGAAATAATGTTTATTCCATTTTTGAAATCGACATGCTTTTATGGACTGGATGTAGAAAAATAGCTATTAAAAACACAAGATTAAGACTTCGAGATTTGACTTTACGTTAAAGTAGGATTCAGAACATTTGCTTGAAATAAAATAATGAAAATGCATATGAACACAGAAATCAATTGGCATAATAAATCTCACTATAAAAAGATGTTTCCTTAGGTCATTTGTACCCATCAACTATAATGATTCAAGCCAATATAAATCCATAAAATTTCTGTGATTTAATTTTCGTAAATCATTAGTTTATTAAACATTTTTATTTACAAAATATATTTTAAGTTTGAAATTAAAAAAGGACTTTTAAGAAACACCCAAAAAAAATGCTTATATAATTTGAACTTTATCTTAAAGTTTGATATGTCGCATAAAATTTTCAAACATAAAAATTTATAATTAAGAGCAGAATTTTTTTTTCTTTTGTATCTACAAAATTTTGTAGTTTTCTGTGGCTGTTGCTGTTGCTGCAACTGGTACAATTGGTGACAATCATTTACCGTTAATGAATTTTCAGCCATTGAATAGAATTTTTGTTTCAATTTTTCAAAATATCTTTGTATATATATTTCATTTTTATCACCGTAAATAATCATTTGGTTTGACTATTTATTATTCATATTGACAAATTTGTCAACTTAGAATTTTGAATTTGAATTTTCTGAAATGAGCAAATTTTAATGAACAAACTAGAATTTATAGTTAAGTCTGTAAATCATTTTACACAAATATATATTTTTTATATTATAAATATAGTTTTTTACATTTTCAAAAATATATAAAAGCCGAAAATCTACAAAAATTTCTAATCACCAAATTGCGTCAGAACTTGAGTTCAAGGAAGCACTTCGGTACAAGCATTTTCTTATAATATTCAATGTATGATCCGGCAATACGAGATATTCATATTTCCCACTTTTAAATCTGGCCATTTCTCCCATGTGTGAGTCAACGCGTACTCCAGTAGTGAAGAGTATGAAGATATTGCCCGAATAAATGTATACGGTAAGACTGGTAAATGTTTTAACTGATCACGATTTAGGGAAGGCAAACTCCTCAGAAAACGGTTGACCCTTGTTGACTGTAAATCACTTTTTACTTCGTTTGTGGAAGCGTTCAATTCTCATGGCTCCCCTGTGCCCAAGATAAAAACATACACAATTAATCAGACTTTTTCTAATAAAAAAAAAAATGCTATTAAAAAGAATCAAGTGTCTGAAATTCGAAATAAATCATCCAAATATAAATTGTAAAACGTTTACCAATAAATACCTTTCCAAGGACATCAAGGATATCCAGAGCATCATATATTATATTTTCTTGAGCCACGTTATCGCAATCCCAGAAATTATGGATTGAATATTCTTCGTTGCCTCTACAGAATTTATTTATAGTTCATTCATGATTGACCAGACGCGTTTCTTTTTTTCAAAGGAAAAAATATTAATTACAAAATAAACTACCTTTTACGTTAACTTCCTTTGTAAAATTTTTAAATATATATTCACAAATATATTTATATCCTTTTTTTCGTATCGTTTATTGATAGCATTTTAGTGTAGATCCTTTTTATAAAAAATAAATCCTTTTACAAAATAAACTATTTTTTATTAGAAAAATATGTTTTTTAAATCTATTCACTAGAAGATTCTAAGGAATAATGCAAAAATTTCCTCAGGTTTGCAGACTTTATAGTTTTCATTAGACAAATTTCTCAAAGGTGATAGTTTTTAAGAAAATTTTAAAAGAATATTTGTACAGTAGTGAACTCAAAGTGGAAAAAAAGGAAAATATTTACAGTTTGAAATACTTAAGTACAGTTTTAAAATTACTAATAACACGTCAAAGCCTACATGGATAAGTTGATGCAAAAAAATGTATAAAAAGTAAGTGGACGAAAAAAACATGAATTTTGAATTTTGATTAAGTAAAAATATTTGATTGAATTTCTATCTTGAATTCTCTTTAACTAAAACTCCATGAAATAAGTGAAAAATTTCTAAATATTATCTAATAAAATCAATTTATACTGTGAACTCTTTTTCAATCTTATGAAAAAGAGTTCACAGTTTTACAATCGTACAGAATCGTACAGAATCGTTTTACAATCGTACAGAAATTAATAAATTTTACTTTATATATTTTTGTATTACATTAAGCAAAATGTAAATCATATTGAATCGAGTATAACATATTTTACTATTTTTCTTATTAAATTAAATTTGCCAAAAAAGAAAAATCTAATTATCAAATAAATTTTTGATAATTAGACCATCAGACAATTACATATTATAATCTCAAATTCTCACTTGTTTGTTTCGCAACTTTTTTTCTTATTTTGCATATGTATACCCTACACATGGCATTGTATCAAATAATATTACAAAAAATTCCTTCTTTAATGCAAAAGGAAAACGGTATATTTTGTAAATTTTCGTAATAATTTAAAACAAGTCTATATTGTTTTGTAAACGGTGAAGATTGAGAAATATTATCCTTTAAAATTTCATACCAAAATGCATATTTTTCAGAAAACGATTTTAAAAAAATTTCTTATAATAAAACGTTGTTCTTTTTTGCATCATTCTTTTTAAAATAACTCTTACGAAAAGTAAATTTGTTATTTTTTTTTTTTAATACAAATGAAATGGTGTATACAAAGTTGGCCATGACATCTCTTGTTTTTTTTTTTGTTTTATACTTGCAAATCATGTTTATGATTTTTTAGGCTACTTCGTTTTATTTAAAATTTTTTTCCTTTTGAATATTTTTCTTTTTTGGATTTATTTCATGAATTTCATGATAAAATTAAATGAAAATTGCTCTTAATTATAGTGTTTGCATTTAATAAACCATGAAGGCGTATAAATATTAACAACTACCAAACAAACAGCTACCAAAAACTTGATTATGTTATTTAAAATGTGTAAATATTTAAAGTAAAAAAAGCCATTTTCATAATTTTATACCAAATTTCTCAATTAGAATTCATAGATATCACTTTGCCATTATATTTTGAAGTTCTTTTCAAAAAAAAGATTTTATTTTATTTAACATAAAATACCCTAAAACTGTGAGGCATTAGTTAATGTGAGTATGTGGCAAAGAAATTACCTCGTGGGCATGAAGAATCCAATTTACCACTTTTAACAAATGCCAGCATTCAGTCGCTACCTCAAATTTTATTATACCTTCTAACGACTTAGGCCATTTTCGTTAATAATAATTGAATCATAACCACAGCCCTTGACAGAACTACCAAGCGCAATAGATTTTTCATAAGTAGATCAAGGAGACGGCAACCATTATCAAAATCAATATATTCAATGCAGCTTGAATAGCAATTTGATGGAGATTACTTTAGAAAAGTAGGAGAAAAACATTATCTAAGAAATCTTGAATGAAAAATTAGGCCTAAAAGGGGCCTTTAAAATATAAGGGAATTATAAATGAAACTCTAATCTAAACGTTTAAATAAGTTTTGCAAGCAATGCCCACTCTCATGGTAACAAGTTAAAATATGTATGAACGAAGATGAAATAAAATCAGTTTGCACATTCATTAAAAATGATTTCAACATTTAAGGTTTAGCTTAAACATTTTGCAATTCCTGTCTCTTCTTTCTTGTTTTAAGAAACAGCAATAAAAGGAAAAGCGTACATTGAATAAAAATGTTACATTATTTATAATGATTTTTTTTGTTTTTTATTGTTTTTTTTTGGTTTTTTTTTTGTTTTTTTTTTTTGTGTGGAATCTAAGAACAAAAGAAAAGTAGAAACATTTATAAACATTATAAAAAGTTAAAGATAATTTTCCAAAGAGCATCATTAATCATAATTTTTATATATATATAATGCTTCTTCTTTCTTCTTATTTTTTAATTTTTTTTAGCTTATTCTAGTATAAAGAATGCTTTCCCACGCAAATAGAAACCGTTTGAAAAGCAATTTGATATACAAGAACTTCCTCAATGGCTGCCGTCTATCAATGTCTATGAAATTTTGTTTTTCTTTTTTTTTTTTTTTTTTGTAAAAGTTTTGTATTTAGTGATAACATAAAATGAACTCTTAATGTCATAGAAAATAACATTAACGTAACCCAAAAAAAAAAAAAAAGAAACAACCAAAAGTAGAAATTTGATAGTCATTTGGATTTGATTTCATAGTGATCTACTTTGCCTACTTTGTTCAAAACAAAACAAACAAATTTTCGTATAAGTTGAAAAGTTGAAAAGTTCAAAGGTAGGGTATGTAAAAAATATAGCGTTTTGACTTAAATTTGACTTCATTTTCAAATTATTGTAAAAGAGGTTTTTATTAAAACTTCATAAGAATTGTAGATTTTTCCCATAGAACAATTTTTTGTAAATTTAGCAAAAATCATCATATTGCTAAAAAAGAGTCTTCAAAAACGCTAACGGTTTTGTTAAGATATGGCTGCCTGGAAATTGCCAAAAATTCAATTTTAAAATATTTTAGAAAATCATTGTGAATTCATGAATACTTTAGAGATTAATTTTTTAATCTCAAGATCCTAAGAGTGTGAATAAACTCTAAAAATATAACAAGTAAAAAAATTTTATTTGGCTAGGGCCAAATCTTGCAAAACCTTACACTTTATATTTCATCGTAGACATGGCCGATTTGTATTATTTTTGGGCAGATATTTCATAATAATTACCTTAATCTTGATTCAAAATTTTAACTTTCTATGTTTTGTATATTTTGAATTATAAGCAAAAAAGAATAAAATTTTTATTAAAAAAGCAGTCGCATTTTCACTTTACTTAGAATTGTGGGCGTGTTTTTTGAGCCATTATGCCCAATTTTAACCTGTATGCAAGAACTTCCTATGAATCTGCTAAGTTAAAGCTTAATATGTAAAATTTTACGACCAAGAGGAATGGACACACAGAAATGGACAGATGGCAGATATTTTTAAATCGATTGAGATATTGATGCTAATCAAGAATCCATTTTATAGAATTTTCAATACTTCCATCTAAACGTTACAATAATAAACACAAAGTGAATATACCTTCAATCTCTGGATAATGAGTATAATATAAATATACAAACAAAGGCTTTAGAGTGTTACAAAAAAAAAAAACAAACAAAAAAAAAAGACAAACACTAACAAGAATAAATGTACGTAATAAATGAAATCAAAAAGTAAATAACAAGCAAAAAGAAGCGCTCGTTCTCTTTGATGAAACGTTCAACATTTATAATTTATATAGAAAATGTATCACACAGAAAAATAAAAATAATAAAATTTAAGCAAAAACTTTAAAAAAAACATTTATGTAAGAAAAAAGCCATTTACTAACATGTTCATATAAAAATTTATATAAAGATTGAATAAAAATAAAAGACAAGCACTTATGTAAAAAAAAAACATCTTTAATTTACAGTTAGACGATGATGATGATGATGATGTTTATTTAACTCTAATTTTTTGTATTCCTTCTTCTCTTTCTTATTTGTTGCTTCTTATTTTTTTTTTTTTTGATTTTTTTTTCCTTTTTTTTTTTTGTTTGGCTGTAATTTTTACAACGCACAACAATAACCGTACATGGAGAAATATGTAAGTGGCTTTGTGGATAAATATATATAAAATGAGGCCATTGGAGAAGCTAAACATGAGAATGAGCTTCAGCAAACATTTGAACACATTTTAACAGTAGTTAAGCAAAACTAACACCAAAATCTGCCGGCTTTATATTGCTTGAATCATGTTGTAATCATTATTTATAAGTGTTCTTGTACTTATTCTGTTGTTAATATTTTCATGTTGTTATTATATGGTTGTTGTAAGTACTTTTTGTTATTGTCATTTCAGCTACCAAAATAATTGAAAAGAATAACAATAGCAATAAAAAGATAACGTAGCCACTGCAAGAAGAAGAAGAAGAAGAACAACAACAACAACAACAACAACAACAACAACAGCATAGCATTATCAAAAATAACAATGATAGAGCCAACAATATATAAATGAAATGTTTCGAGCACACAATTTATGAGCCGCCATAATTTTCTGCTTTTCTTACCATAAATGAAAACGTGCCAGGAACAAACAAAATAAAAACAAAGAGAAGAAAATGAAACTAAACGAAAAAATAAAATGGGCAAATTCCAACAAATGTTTAACAACAATAACTTGGCCAGAAATGCCTTCAAAAAATCATTAAATATAGAACATTTTAGAATAGAAAGCTTTTTGAAAAATTTTTCTCTTATACAAATTCTTGGCAGGGATTTTTTTTCTTCTTTTCAAGAAACATGTTGAGAAATTCCAATTTTAAAATAACAAAAATAAATTCATGTACAATAATAATTAAAAGATTTATTTTAAGAATTTTCCTTGCGAATCAACTTTAACGAAAAACAAGTAAAAATTTTATACTCAATCAAAAAATAATTCTTAATTATTTTACAGCAAAGCTTTTTCAATATTATTTATAAGACAAAAAAACTACAAAATTTAGATTTTCAAATTTCGTTTATTTTTAAAATTGGAATTCAAAATTTGGATCGATGTTGATTAAATTTATTATTGTTGACTCATTTATTGTATCGAGTTATAATTTTGTAACAATTTTCATTGAAAATATATCGAAAATTGTAAAAAAATTTTTATCCTTTAACTTTTCACAAAATAAAGGGTTATACGGAGAGCGATCGTAAAAATTATCCAATAAAGCCCAAACTTGTAAATTGCAACCTTTACTTCCATAAAAAATATACCGGACGGACCGAAGGACAGATAAAGAACTGGACATACAGACAGCATAAAATGAATATACAGCCAACTTAACAGTCATATATGCATAAAGATGTATAAAAAGACAGCCTGACAGACATATAAATATAAAATTTCTTTTACATATTACAAATATAATAACAAACCTAAAATATCTACAAATAGCTTAAAGTATGGAAAAAAAAATAAATAAATATAACCATTAAAATATCTCTCTCAAATATCTTTCTTTATGGGTACGTGTATGTGTGTATATGATCTAAATTCATTAATTTGATTTGAATATCTCAACTCTACGTGAGCATTATTCCTCTAAGATTATAAGAAACCATTTAATTTTACAATTAATACGGCATCCATATAAAAGAAGAGAGAAAAAAAAGCAAAGTAAAGGAATTACCACAAAAAAAACCCCGAAAGGAAATGATGGCAAAATATCAAGAAATATCAAGGAAGAAAAGAAAAGCAAAAAAACAAGAAAATAGGAGAAAAAAAATATAGTACAAACAAAACCGCTTAAGGTTAAATTGTATCAATTTTCTTTTAACATTAGAAAAACACATTAAAAGGAAAGAAACAAAAAAGAAAATAAATGATAGAAATGTAGAAAAAAACCAAAGAAAAGAGAACAAGAAACATATACCAATCTATTGCAATAACAATAACAAGAAATTGTTAAATCGAGACTAGAGATATATAAATTGAAGACTGTCGCTCCAACTGTTAACATATTTGATGTTGTTGTTATTATTGTTGTTGTTGTAATTGCTTTTTTTCTGTTAATATTGTTATTGTTAATGCTGTTCATATACTCATTTCTTATTTGATTTATTTATTGAACATATTCACATACATACATTCATTAATTCATTCATTCATTCATTCGATTTATTCGATTCATTCTAAGCAGAATGAAATGCAGAAGCGATTTGAAAATATTATACAAATCTATGCTTCTTACACACCTACATATTTTATATGCACTCAAACATACTTTCTGATATGGGGCAACACCCAACACACACACACACACACACACACATATATATATATATATATATATATATATATATATATATATATATAATATATTGTATATATATAAAGTAGCAAAATACATGCTTACAAAGTTAACGAACATAAAATCATTCAAATCTATTGAAATTGTTTTAAAGGCCAGAAGAAAACAAAACAAAACAAAAAAAACCTCGAAAAAAGAAAAACAGCAAAACAAAACAAAAGAAAAGAAAAAGGAGAAGAAAAAGAAAAAACAATTCCGTGAAAGTTGAGCACGTGCTAACTTTAAAATCAAGCAACACCACCATACAATCTTAACCATAAAGATAGATATTGTTTAATATTTTTCTTTTTTTTTTCTTTGTTTTAGTGTTGTTATTGTAATTGATATAAATCAACGAAATTTGTGATGTGTTTCTATTTCGGTTTTATTTTATTTTTTTTTTGTTTTTTGTTTGTATTTTATGAGGTCAAATCAAATGACCCACAACATATTTAATAATAATGGACAAGTTTAACAAATCCAACACACTTCTATGGTGTAGCATGGATGGCGTATGCCATAAGGCAAGCAACAAATACTAAGCAACACAATAATATTGTAATGTTGTGATTATATTGAATTCATCATCATTATACTAAAAATTTTTGGTTTTTTTGCTTTTGTTTTCCTTGTTTTTTTTTATATTACCATTTCTGCTTTTGTTTTAATTTTCATTTAACTGTTTGTTAGAGTTATAAAATAGGCGTTACCTACCTTCAAATTTTATATAATTATCTAAGTAGTATATAGAAAAGCTTAAAGCCTTTCCAAATACATAAACGAGTGCAAAATGTAATAAAGGAAGTGCTTATTCTAATTATTTTATACCCATGAATCAATTATTTTGAATAATAATTCTAACAGCTGAAATTAGATCAATATTATTTATAATATCACATGTCTAATACTCCAACAATTGAAACGAAAACCGTTTACAAAATATGCTTATAGTGGTTGTCTTATTATCTTGGAAAAAGTCAAAGCATAAGTTTCGAAGTTCATAAATCTACAGATTCATAGGACTGCAAAAGACCACTTAATCACAGCTCTGCAAAAGTCCACACGAGTACAGGACTACAAAATTACTGGACTACAGGAATGCAGAAGTACGTTACTATTAGTGCATAGAGCAACAGATGCAGAAATCTAAGGCCCCAAATTTAAATCCTCAGAACCACAGGGGCACAGGCGCACAAGGCCATAGATCTAAAAGTTCCATATATTCACAAATCTAAAGGTTCACAGATCAACCGATCAACTGATTTACAATTTAATAAAGAAGTTACAGTTTTTAGAACATTTCATTTGAAAGAGCAATAAAATTATTTGATTTAATCATTTGTAAATTATTTAGAGCAATTTTGTCCTCCCGCTTTTGGCATTCTTTCTAACGATACGTGTAAAAATATTGAAATTGGTTCAATGCACCCAGAAAATGGATCTAAAGTCAAAGCTAAGTAGTTTTTTTTAATCTATTTAATTGTGTATTTTATTTCTATAATAATAGTAATAAAAAATTTTATTTATTAAGCCAACAACATTAAATTATTGTTTATAAAAAAGTTTCAAGTTATTAAATATAAAAAAAAATTATCTTTCGCATTTTAAAATTATTCA
Organism: Melophagus ovinus; assembly: GCA_023089585.1. Classification (NCBI taxonomy): domain Eukaryota; kingdom Metazoa; phylum Arthropoda; class Insecta; order Diptera; family Hippoboscidae; genus Melophagus; species Melophagus ovinus. The sequence continues at coordinate 8,506,461 of JAKKIB010000177.1, forward strand.
CAAATGCATCTAAAACATTTGACAATGTAAAATGTAAACTACTAGAGATTTGTTGCTTGTTGATTCTGTCTTATTGAAAAGGCAATTTTATTATCATTCTATAACAATTAACAATTAATTCTTTACTTGTACTACAAACTACAGTTACAATTATTACTGGCTACGTCTGCTGCTGCATATGGCTAATTTTCACATCCATTAAGCCCTTTTATTAGAAAAATTAATTATCTCTATTAAATGTTAAAATTATTGTTTACTCATTTAATTATTAGTATTCTTCACAAATCATATGCACTCAGTTGATTCTCAACATTTGTAATATGGCACAGAAAACACTGACCATTTTACATAGTCTTGATCAATAATAAATTTAAGTTTTACGTTTAGGCTGGTCATCTCATTGTCCTTTTATTAAAATTATATCAGATATCCATATCAAAATTTATAAAGACTTTTTAACAAATCAGTTACAGAATCCGTCCACAATGATTTCAACTAAATCGTTCCGTACATAATTTTTATTTATTATACCTAATTTTTACTTATTATTCATAAAATAAAGAATTAAGAAACTTATGGTCCCGCCATCTCCAAAATTATCAAAAATATTACTTCATATTCCCATAATATCAAACATTACCAATAAATTATTGCTATATAAAAATCAACAAATTTATCACCTTCTTTTCACAAATAATTAATGAAGTTCAAACCGAAATTGTAACCCAATCTCGTAACCCGTTCAATTGTTATTTAAAATCGTGTGTAAGTTTTCTTACATCTATATTTTTCTTCTTTTTACTTCAAAAACTTTTGGCTTAAGGCGAAGTAATGAAAAATAAGAGTAAAAAGTAGAAGCCATGATTTTTTGAAATTTTCTGAGGTAATAAATTGCCAATAAAGTTCTTTCTTTTTTCTTTTATGGCGTATCATCTTTTTGTAATAGTAAGTCATAGGTAGAGACTCAAAAACATAGTTCCAAAAAAATATAGGGTCCTACTGTCAGTTTGGTGATAGCAAAAATTGAAGGAATCAATTAAAGAAAAAAGACCAAAGTGATGGTGTTTCAATGCGTGACCTCAATGGGAAGCCAACATTTGTCCCTTCGTATTGGCATTTACTTCGAAATCTACAAAACATCTTAAGCGTTAAAAATTCTAGTAATATGGAGAACTTATAATAATAAAATAATAATTAAATTTTTTATATTTGATCGTGTAATTGTGCATTGGAATGGCATTTTTATACAATTAATCTAAAACAATTCCAAAAAAGACAAAAAACGTGCCTTCTTAAGGTTTTCATAGATAAAAATCTGGATGTGTATTTTTTTTTAAGTTCAAGCATATTTATAGATTAGTTGGCTCTCGCTTAACATGTTTTTTGTGTCTTTTCGAAATTATGACTCATAACATTTAAATTTATTGATGCAGGTTTTCCTTTATTGTTTATTTTGTTTTATTTTGTTTAATGTTGTTTTATTGTCGCAGCAATTAAACGACAGGAAATTATTTTCATTTCTTTATTTTTTTTTTCTTTTTTTCTTTTTTCTTGTCTCTCCCTATGCCTGCATATTATTCATGTTTTCCATCATTATTATTATAACTTTATGTAATTGTAATTAAATGACATAGAAAAATATCGTCTGATCCACGCTAATTTGTTGCTATTAAGGAGATAAGGTATAAAATAATTATACCAGCCTCCAATCAGCTGTGAAAGTATAACCTGTCAATTGTTTTAATCGACATAAAACGGAAATAGCAACTACAAATTAATTACAACAACACTTAAGGTATAGATTATGACGTATGGCGATTTATGACAAAGAAAAAAGGAAAATTTATAAGAGTTAAAAAAAACAAATTTAACAAGAAATTTTTAGATTGTTGAAAGAAGTATTGCTAAGAGACACAGACAAAACAAACAAATATGAAAAAGTTGCCATAATAATGTGTAATATTAATAATAATAATTGTTATAAATAGTAGCATATGAAAATCTTATTAAAGGATAAGAGTCGACTTTAACAAATCCTACACTAGCTTATTTAAAATATTTGCAAAAACATAACAAGTACAAAATTGTAATTTTCGTGCAAATTATACAGTTTGTTATAGAGAAGAGATTTCTAAGAATAGATCGATTTGAACTACATTGGGCATTCTTAAGGTATCAATTTTCTACAAAAAGTATTTAAACCTAAATATTTCTTTCATATATTGACTTTTTTTTCTATTGTTTGAAATTAGAGCATTCCAACGTAAGTTGTAACTATTGTCCAATCTAAATTATGTGTACACTTCAGATGTTTGCCACCTCCAAACACACCCCTATATTATCAAAATAAATATCTGCAAAGTTGCAGGCTTTAATTTGAGAAAATTTCATGGTTTTATATAACACGATATAAGGAAAGGAGGAACCATCTCAAGACCTTCCTGGTTTTATATATATCCGCTATATAATCAATATTATCTTATAATCCAAATGTTGACAACTATAACAACACATTGAAAAATTGCAGGAGCTTTGGAATGAACGTAATAAACTTAGAGAAGAAAAATTTGTTATAGATTGATAAAGCCAACTTGCAAAACAAACAAAATACAAAAAAAATAAGAAAAAAAACAATAAACAAGAAAATGTCTTATTAAATCATGCTTTAAATTTATTAAATGACATGCAGAAAACGAAATGCATGTTATGTGTGTTACAGTATAAGATAAATATAAATGGTTTTTACCAATTATATGAAAGAAAGTGTCGCTTAAAAAAAATGTATTTAATGCCTTATTGAAAAATTATTGAAAATTGCCTTAGGATGAAGAGCACATAATTCTTCTGTCATTTGATTACTTGTTTAATGTGAAAACCTCATGCCTTTCGTATTTTAGTTTTAGTCCAAACAATCTGAAGAGCAAATTTTAGGTGAACACATTTAAGTAACACTTTTAAGTTTTATTGCTGAGTATAAACAATTTTCGATAGTTTATTACTTAAGTTAATGGGGCGCAAATAGTAATTACACTTTATAAGCGTATTCATCATCAGTTGTGAGTTATGGATGAAATGAATGATTGGAGAGACATACAAATTTCTGAAAATTACTTGTAGTTCAAAAATTATATTTATATTATGAACTAACTGTGAGACGTTTTTAACTCTAAGTTGGTGGGTGTAAAAACAAATAGAAAAACCAAATTATAAGTAAAATATTATAAATTACATTTCCATTATAATAACAGGGGTCTTTATTTTCTTTATGTATGTGCATATTATTATATATTTTTATGTTAGTATATAAATGGACACAATATAAAACTCCCCATTGATAACTATAAAATTTATACCATAGTACTATAAAAGACAAAAGAAACAAAGGCTGAAACTCTAAAACACACATAAATAGCGACCACAAGAACAATAACAAATAAGCCGAAATTGATAACAGAAAAAACAATAACAACAACAATATGAATATAAAATTTCAGTTTATGCAAACATGACCATATCAAAAATATAAACATGATAGATATCTTTATACATATGAAAAAAAAAAAAAAGAAACAAAAAGAAGAAACAGAGGGAGATGAGGCCGGCAGGAATTTAAAAAGGAAAAAGCAAAAAAAGGTTCAACAAAACATAAATTGAATATATGCAAAAAAAAGTTACTCACGAAATGTATAAAGAGAAAAATGCCATGTAATGTCAGGCCAAGCAAAGTGGGCACATCAGGCACGTCAGGTACGTCAGGTACGTCAGGTACGTCAGGTACGCCACCAGAAACCAACTAACTTACCTGTAAACACAAAACAATAGTATAATAAAACAAACAAACCAAAAAAACACAGTACAAAAGAAATGAGAAGAGAAGAAAGAAAAGACATGCAAGGTGCACTATCCAAATTAACGGTTGATATAACGTACAAAAAAATAAAAAAAGTAAAAAACGTTATTGGTTATTGGCCAATGGCCAACATTAGAAATCAGCAGTTAATTAGATTCATATAATTATTGTTATTGCTTTCTTCTTCTTTATGATTAATATTTTCATAATTTTTTATAATTTATGTACAAGCCTTTAAGTCATAGAATTCTACTTATTCATGATCTAAGAGCATTTAATTGAGTTATCGACCAGAAAGAGCAGAGAAAACCTTAAGTTTTAAGCTTTTATATCTCTCTTAATATTTTTAGATTTATTAACTTGAAAAACCGAGGCCATTAATGTCTGAATTTCTATCTTACTTAAGTCATCTCTGTCAAGGCATTTGAAAGTTTAAAAGGAGCATAAGAGAAATCAAAAACGATTTTTGCCTGCTGAAACTTTAAACAATTTTTTCATGTCAATATTGCAATTTATAATTCAGATTTATCTAGAATTTGCTATTGTTCAAGAATATGTGGATCATTAATACTTCTTTCTCTCAACTTCTGAGAAGTGATTGTAAAAGTAGATGCACGTCTTCAAAATAATTCTACATTGATTTTATTTAAATCAAAAGCAGAACTGTACTGTTTTCCTTGAAGAAAGAAGAACGACGGAAGGACGGAATTAGCGCCTAAGTTTTGTAAAAGATGATTCAAGTAAATCCACAAATCGATTTGGACACTTTCTTTCTAAGCAACATTTGATATTGTCAAACGTAAGAAAAAACTATCAATATTTTTAAATGTGCTGCTGTTACATGTAAAAATAATGAAACTTCTTTATTACTTCATGGTGTTAGTGTTTCTTTTACTTTGTGTTTTTTTCTGGCATCCATGAAATTCAGAGTACTCCTCGGGCATTCAATGTCTCAAACTAAAGAAATTTCATAGAAAACATTTATATTTCTTACTTGTTTTGATTTTCTTGTACAAAATTATTAAAAAAATATGAATAAATGAAACAAGAAAATAACTCTTAACTAGCCAAGCAACTATTTTAAAGACAACAAAATGTTACTTGAGTTTTTTCTTTTTCTTTTTTTTTTTTGCTATCGCTTAATATTTTCACTTATTTAAGGCATCTTTAAATAGAACACCCACATAATTAATAACAAACTATAACGCCTTCAGCTTCAATAAACAATATAAACACTTGACTTTTTCACTCTACATGATTTTTTTTGTAAACAATTTCTAATAAAATTGTTTCAAATGAATGGGCAATTCTTATCTAGTTCAAGGTGATAATAGTCTTAAGGAAAAGCAATAAGGTAGGAATTGAAAAGGCCAATTATTCAAATCTCTATGATTTATAAAAGTTACTTATTTATATTTTTAATTTTAGCATGGAAATGAACATAAAAGAAACAGTTCCATAGACTTTTCTTTTAAACAAGACCTAAATTTCTGTATAATAAAATTTAATAGATGAACGTGTTTTGGCCTTTAACTATAACGTATTACACATATTTAAAATCCCACCATTTATATGAACATTTTTTTTAGAAATGTTGCAAAAAAAGCATTCTATGAAAAAAATTTTCAATTTTTGGTATTTTCTGTGCTTATTTAACATAAATACGAGTACTATGTTTGGTACTGGTTGGTTCCTTTTTTGAAATCCGTCTCTCATATAACAAACTTTCCAAATCATCAAAAAATTACAATTTTTTAATTCGCTTAATTTTTTAAATTCTTTATTAACCAAAGCCCATCGAAAAAGGGTATCTCGTAAAATTGTAATATTTTTAATTGTTTAAACTATAAAATTATTAAGAGGCACATGTTATTAGATATTTCATAGTCATCTCTAAATGATGTATAATGGGTTTTTTTCATATACTTTTTTCATTTGCTTTGATTCAATTTCTTTTTAATAATATGAATATTGTGCTAAATTAGTGTAGTTTCAAAAATTCAATTAAATCGATAAATAGGAATCTGGGAGAGAGCAGAGTTAAAATTAAATGGAAATATTAACAATAATAACAACAGCGAATACAAAATACAGAAAAAAGCACTAATTGCTACTTTATGGTTCATATGATAATAATGATGATGATGATCATGATGCTGATTATTTTAAATTAAAAATTTTATATGGAATCTATTTTATTACACCCACCCTCGTCCATTATTCACATAGCTGCCGTATCTTATGCGCCTTATCAAAATGCAAAAAAAAAAAGAAAACAAAACAAAACAACAAAAATTGCGAAAAAGAAGTTTTATAAACCACTTATGCCACTTAGTGATTTTACTTAACTATCATATGAAGAAAAAAACAGGTAAATAAATTAGCTAAAGTCAAATCATGAATATCCACAATCTAAACATTATAGTCTAATTTTTAATGTTGACCCATTTGTGTAACTCACAATTAATAAGTAAAAAGGAATTTTTAAAGATTCGTATAATTTTTGTTAGACATGGCCTTTTTTTTATCAGGATCTAAAACCATGTCTTGAATATATCAAAGATTTTTAATTGTCTAATGTGTAAAAGTTGTTTCAAACTTTCTTATAAACAAACTTACAGCAATACTGTGGGCATGGCTTTGAAACGTTGTAGTCAATTTCTCATTAATATCAAGTGTATACATAAACTTAAGGCTCAATATAACAATTTTTTTAGCCAAAGAGAAACCAACATAAAAGGACATTCAAATATGAAGACAGATAAATACAGCTAGCTCTATTCAAAAATTTGATCCTAATTGAATGCCAAACCTTCTTTTTAAATGTTACAAATTATTTCACTGCACGAAATATACCTCCAATATGTGACAGGTAGCCGTAAAGAAGTAAAATTATGGCTACACGAAGAAATGAACTGAATAATTTATAGAAATAGAAACAAGTAAAAAAAGGAAAATGTAAAGTGAAGTAAAAAAGTAGCACTTGGAGGCGGGTTAACTCTAACTACTACATGAACGTTCATCTTTTGAAAACTTATAATAAAATGAAATTGTAATATGTAAAAATTTATGTACTCAATATTTCCAAGTGTGCACATTGATATGAATTTTAAATTATTATATCAATTTCTTTCAGAACTAAAAGCAAAGAAAATTAATTTTTTTTTAACAAATCCTTTATCATACAGAAATATTTTATAACAATCCATCTAAATGTCAACTAATTTACTTATCTTGCCAAAACAAGAAAATTTCTATTGAAAAACATTTGAACTTACCTTCTTGAATTTTTAAGACAATTTGAACACAAGCCTGGCACATAAAATTCAGAATATTGATAATAATTAGTAGTAAAATTTTTAAATTTTGCAATCAGATCACTAGCAATATATGTGTCTGAAAATAATTAAAATGATTCGATTCTTTAAATATTCTACATCACTTTACTTAATATGATTAAAAACTTAAAAAAATTTAATTTGGAAAGTTAGCAGGAATGGCGATAAAAATTGAAGGGCCTTTCCCAAAATTTCCTTCTTTGAACTTACATCCAAACACTTATAACATTTTTTTAAAATATCTTAAAAATTATGCTCTCCACTTTGATAATAAATTGACTTGACGTGATAGATAACAGATGAAAAGTTGAACATGCAGCCAGACGGGTAGATGAACAGATGGATAGACGAACAAACGCTTAGATAAAATTACAACGATTTGAAAAGTCATTTTGAAACGATTGGCCTAATAAAAGCCAAGACTATCTCTCTAAGTCCTTCTAGCTGCTACACATAAATTTGTTTCAAGCATCTGATGAACTGTATCAAATATTTCTTTTTTTGTTCAAGCTAACATTTTAAATGTTCAAGAAAAATTTTCTCCTAATACTTACAATGCACAATCCTCCTCTAAATTGTTGCTTATTTTTTCCATTTTACATTGTTGTTATAAATAATTTTCGATGAACACTTTTTTCCTTAATAGATATGTATATATATACATAGATAACTGTATATTTAGACATAAATATTTAGAAAATATGTTGCTCTCCTTGATGCAAGAGGTGTTGCTATCATTATTAGTAACAACAACAACAACAATAATAATAATAATAATAATAATAATAATAATAATAATAATAATAATAATAATAATAATATTGTTATAGCTGTTGTGGCTGCTACAGCTGCAGTTATTTCTATTATTTGTTTTTGTTGCTATTATTATTATTATTATTATGATTATTATTTAGTATTAAACACATCAATTTTACTTGACAGCCTGGTGTTAATGTCTTTTCAAAATTTTTAATAGGAAACTAAACGCCAACATAATAGCACATTCACACATAAATTTCTACATTTCATCTTCTTTTTCATATTGTTGTTGTTATTGTTGATGTTCTCGTTTATTTTTTTTTTAAACTATTTCAATGCATATGCATACCTATACAAGTGTTTTGTTGCATGCATTTGCAAGTGAATATTATATATGTGGGTTATATTCAAAGAAATGCTTTTAATCTTGAAATTTTACAACTACAACTACAACTAACAACAATTAACAACTAACTACGCAAGTATGCATCAAATGTATATACACACACACACACACACACATAAATATGTATATATATATTTATAAATATATATATACCATTTAAAGTGTTTTCAATTTATTTAGTATTAAATGAACAAATGAACAAATGAACAAAAGACTGAACAAACAAACTTGAAAAAACTTCTATGATGTAGTGAACAAAAGACTTAAGAAACAAACTTGAAATAACTACTATGACGAAGTGAACAAAAGACTTAAGAAACAAACAAACTTGAAAAAGTTTTTGTTACTTTCTTCACAAATTGTGCCAGGAATTGTAAGTAGTACGGATGTATGGGCATGTAACACTTAAAAATGTTTGAATTAGTTCGAAATTTTATTAGATTGATCGACTTATAAACACATTCGGCAGTGATTTAATTATGTCGGTAGGTATGTCTTGGAGCAAACATGCTATAGAAGAAACATGGGGCTTATCGTCGTATTAAGCAAAATAATGTGGGTTATTATAAATCGACTCCAGCCAACTATAAGTTTTCCAATGGTCTTCCGTTTTTTTCTTTTCTTTTTTTTGTTGCTCTTTTTTCTCTCTTATTGTTTTTTGTAATTAACAATTTTATTAGTTTTCGTTTATCATTTTTATACCAAAGCGTGGACGCATGCTCATTTTGTTAGAATATTTTTAATGAAACTACATTACTTCACAAAAATATCTAGATAAATTATATTTAGACGTGGATCTAATGCTTACCAAATTGTTTGTTTTCTTGTATGGCCAAGAAATATTATTGGCTTAACTTAGACAGAGATATTGAAAATTTTTATATAGAAAGTTGTTGAACTAATCAAATCAATGAATGGGGCTACATGTTCGCATGCCCACAAAGCCAAACTACATAAATTCATTTCAAAGTTGAATTTGAATGTAAAAGTACTTTGGTGGTGGCTTAAGATTCTGTGTTAACTATATATATAATATAATATAATATAATATAATATATATATATATATATATATATATATATATATATATATTCAAATACATTTACTGGTTTCATTTTAGTTGCTACTAAGCCTATAATTATTATTAATCATTTATAAATATATTTTTTTACTTTTTCTCTCATTTATCTAACTTCAATTTTTTTTCTTTGTATGGATGAAAGAAATGTGTTGTTATCAAGTAAGAGAAAGGCCGATAGTAATAAAAGAAAGCAAGAAATATAACAAAAATTAAATGAAAGTAATTATCATTTTGAAGGAACTCAAACATAAAATAAAAACTAAAATCAAAACAAAAAAAAAAAGCAGAAGAAAATTGAAGTTGCTATAGAAAAGTTTTTTTTTAATTTTGTTAAATTCTTATTTATATTATGAATCCTATAATTAATGATTCATAATAGCAAGAAATTTTAAGCCCATAAAATCTTTCTCTATAATATTTGATAGACTAATTTCAGAAATTTTCATATTAGTTGACTTACTCTTTGCAATTGAAGGTATCGGAAAAGACAAAATCAGGCTACACTTCTAGGGATATGTTTTTTGCAATACAAACTGAAATGCTATAGATTTTTTTCTTTCAATATTAAAATTAAATTTTTCTGTAATTTCTTTTTTCTTTCTGCTTTTTTGCAGCTTAAGAAATATTTTTTAATCATTTTATGGAGAAGAAAAAAGCCAGAGATTGCAAAGATGTTTAATAAGCCAAAATAAAAGATAGAAATATGCTTCGTAGGCAAAATAGAGGAGTATCATAAAAAAAGAAGGCAAACTATAGATATAATCTAACGAATATATATAATATATTCATATATTATATATATATTTATATATTTCTAAAAAAAAGAAAATTATGTGTTAAAAAAGTTCTATGTTTTACCAACCCAATGAAATTGCGATCATTTAATATTTTGAACGGAATTAAATTTATTATCATTTTTATATCCAGTTTTAGTTTATTACTTTTCAACAAAGTCTATCAAACATATACATATTTTTTACATACACATAGACAGAAATAGACACCTATATAAATATAAATAAGTAGATTAAAACTTTTTAATACATTCCAGCAGCCATCAGTGTCAGTATGTCTAACAATCTAACTAGCTATCTATTTGTCTATCTATCTAACTGGCTGTCTGTCCTTTCTAATTACAATAAAACGTAGTTATGGCGTGTACAATGAAGATTATTCTTACTAACAAGCTATGTTAATGCCTCAAAGGCTTAAATTCAACAACAAACAATAGCAACAAATTTCTATTTTATTTTATTTTATTTTATTTTTTTGCTTGTTATTTTTTACTTTGTTTCTTTTTGCATTAACCATAAATTCTCTATTATAACTGCCACCATTTTTTCTAATCATTATCCAGGCTTTAAACTATATCAAATTATTTGTAACAAACACTTAGAAAGAGCTCTCACAAAAATAATGCCATTAGCAGGTAGAAGGCACAATTTATCTAACCTTTTAACTAAATCAATATTCCATTATGTCTGTCCATCTGCTTATCTGTCCAACTATCCTTTAAACTGTCCAATTGTCTTATTATTATGGTTTCTCCATTCTTCAGATAAAAATTCATTTAACCAATAACAATTTTCTTTGAAAAGATTATAATTTTATTGAAAGTACAACAAATTCATCAAAGAAATGCAATCGCAAAACAGTTTTACCAAAATTACAGGTTTGATTAAACAGAAATGAAAATAAGAAAAAAAAACTTAACCAATAATCCATTAATTAATGCGCTACAAAAAACAAGAGATAAGAATCTTAGTGAAAATGAAAAATCACTCGCACTACAAGCGATAAATATTTTAAACTTCAATCATTAAGATTCAGAGTTAATCTTCAATAAAAAAAAAGTTAAAAATTTTTAAATTTACATAAATTATTTTATTAGTTCTTTACCCCCCAAAAATATTTATAACTTAAAAATGAAAAAAGAAAGTCTTATCTTTCTTTTGCTGCTCTTTCAAATTGAAAAAATATCTTTAATAAAAAAAATTATATAATTTTTTATTTGACATTTTTTTTTATTCATTTCTTGAAAATTATAAAAAATCGGTCCATGTAAAGTGGTCTACTTATATATGAAATATAATGCTGTATTGTCTGTCCAAATAATATAAATAATTATCTACTTATAGGGAATTTTTAATATGCTGAATTTTTGCTCAACACTTTTTTGTTTGCTTTTCTTTGGCAGCAAAAAACAAAATCAAGAAAAATCATCATAAGGTCAATTTTTCTTTTTTGAAATTAAATCTATTTCGTAATATGAAATAAAATAAATAGAGCCAAATGCCTACTTTAAAAAATAATTTTAATATGGTAAATTGGGTAAACTCAAAATTTTGATGGTCGCTTGAAAAACTAAGGAAAAAGAATTTCTTAATAACTTTCTTGTTCCTTCTTTCTTTTCTTTTTTTGTTTTGTTTTGCCTTTTTTAAATTTTACTTGTTAACACTTTACTTAACTTAAAATTAAATGTGATTATTTGTGTTATTTTTTGTTTTTTGTATTTTCCCTCTTTTCTTTCCACATTTTTGTTCTAATTTATTGCATACTTTTTACGTATTTTATGTTTAATGTTTTATTTTATGTGTGTTGTTATTATTATAATTATTATTATTATTGTTATTATTATTCTTTAGTTAGCTTCTCTTAAACATTTGTTGTTAGTTAAGTGAAGCAAACTGATGTTCTTGGCCGCTTCTTTAGCATGACTACAAAATAAAAATGCATCTCATGTCAATGATGTTCTTTTTATTTATACAATTTTTTTACAGCATTTTTTTTTCGCTTTTGTTTGTTTGTTTTTGTTTTAAATTTCAGTTGGGGGTCTTGAGGTGACAGCAACAACAACAATAACGACAACAGCAACAAAAAATACTTATAAAAAGCAAACGAAAGCATACGTGACACAGATTCTCACGCTATTACTTATATACCAACACATACACATACACATACACATACACATACATATATACATACATACATACATACATACATACATACATATATATATAGATATAAGTACATGTAAGCATAAAATAAAATTTATAAATAAATGACATAAGATTTGTTAGTTTTATTGCTCTGTTTGATTGTTGTTACTTTTATTATGCTAAAGCAACATAAAAATATTAACGAAAGTTGTACTAATTGTGGTTCTGTTGCTCTTTATATTTTTAGAGTGTTTAGAAGCGAAAATAAAAAACAAAAATTAAAAACCAACAAATAAAAAATTACATTTGATAAATTAACAATGCAAGCGAAATTTTGTTATGACATCAGATAATGTAAAACTGCCACAAAAAATATACCTTAAAGTGAATACAATAACAACAAGCCAAAATCATAAAAAATAAACTATTATTCATATAAGAATGAAGTTCAGAAAATTTTACAAAAATTCAAATTCCAATCAATTACCTCCTTCATTATTGTATTAATGTATAATTTTTTTTTAAATATAATATTTATAATTAAATATGAAAATATAATTAATTGTATCATAAATGATACCATTAGTTTATGAGGCTTTTTGTAACACTCAAAGGATTTTTGGCATAGATCCATACTTTTCTGTCCATCTGTCCGTCTGTTCGTGTACCTTTTTGTTCTCAAACAAGGGCAAAAGCGTTGAAAGCTTGAAACCAGTTTAAGCCCCAAATGGTTTAAGTCACAAATAAAAGCATTATAATTTTTTTTATTATATTGACTTGTTTTTATTACATTTAGTAGATTTTCATAAAGACTTTTCATAAAAAATTTTTATACCATTTACAAATCAAAAGCCATTACTTTGTCTTGTAATAAAAAGCAACTCGCAATAAGTCATCTAAAAGATAAACAACTTAACATACTTTAGATAGTATGGATGAAAAGTGGTATAGAAAACATGATGAAATTCAATCCCAAGCAGCATTGAAATATTGCACCAAGTGTTGGCCACTAAAATGACGCCAAATGACAAAAAATATTATTACATAGATTTATTTGATTATATGAACATAAAATCACGGTAATAGCTGCATAAATTTGTGTATGTATGTGTATAACATTAGTAAAATATTTATTAGACTTTTTACAAAATGTGCGTTAAAATTTTATGAGTTTTTCTTTTCTTTTCTATCTTTTTACTTTTTGCTTTGTTTTAGTTAAACGAGAGATTTACGTAAAAAATGCAAATGATTATTTGCCATTTTCTTTTTTTTTACTTCATCTTTCCTTTTGCGCTCTTGTACTTTCTTTTTACAACAAAACATTATTGTGATTGTTTTATTAGGCAGGCATGTAAATGTATCATTAAGTCTAAGGTGACAAAACAATTACTGTATTATTACTTTTTTGCTGACTTGTTTCTTTACTTTTCTTTGCACTTTCTTGCTTTCATCTCTTATGCTTTCTGTTTGTTTTTCTTTCTTTCTATTTATAAAGAGTTCAAATGTTAAACAATGATTAGTAAATTAGTCATTAGTCTTAATGTTAAAATATGATAAATTTCTTTCCATCTGTATTTATCTTTGAATATGAAACATTCAGTCTTAGCTTTTTTAGTAAAACAAATATCTACATGTATCTTCCTTTGGCCATGTAACGCTAAGCATGAAAAATTTCCAATGAAATATTATAAGAAGCAATAACAGTAAGTGGTAAAAATAGTCAGAAGAGACTTTGGCTTAAATTTTTTTCTTAGAGTTTTAAAAGAGTTGAAATATTGAAGTAAAATGCACTCAGGCAAAATTTTATAATTTTTTAAAAATATGAAAAGTTCATGGTATGAGAGAGTAACCAAAAAAAAAAAAAATGGATCAATCTGAAAAATTTACCAAACTTATTAAAAATATTTTTTAGTAATCATATGAGGTAATTTTCTCAGCACAATATTCAAACTTATAAAAATTTTGCCATATAACTGTCTTTTCCAAAATAGAAATAATGATCGAGTAATCTCGTCCAAATATTTGTTGGGGCATTTTTCGCATAAAAATGCAAACGTCTAAAGAAATTTCATTGTGCTCTTTATGATTTTTACTTTGTTGAATTTGATAATAAATCTATATAGACGGACAGATAAGCGGAGAAAATCTTTGTATATCTATACGTCTAACTGAAATTACAATACCATTAAATTACACCTAACAAATATCAATCATATATATTGAAGTTTTTAATAATAATAATAATAATGCTGATGATGATAAGCAGTAAATCAGTGTGTGGTTGACGCATCAACTGTCACTTAGTTGTCAAAGTTCAAAGTTTATATATTTATATTATATAAATATTACTTTTTGCCCAATGTTTTCTGCTTCTTAACGATTTTGCTTTTATTTTGAATTTTTCATCGTTTTTTTTTTTTCTTGAAATCGTGATAAAATGATGATGATAATAATGATGTAAATAATAATGATGATAATTTTTGTTTGCAATGATCTATGATGTGATGACTTGTCCAACATATAACTGTCTTGATTATTGAATAAATCATATTTCTTTGTCGTTTTCTTTTTCTTTTTCTTTCTTTCCTTCTTTTTTTAAAGTCTCATCATGTCAGGCCAAGCTTTTCTTTTTTTTTTTTTATGTTTTTAGTTTCTTTTCCTGTTTACATATAAAAAGCGAAATATTTCTTATTAAATATATTTCTCTTTTTTTTTTTGGTGTTGTTAATATTTAATTGCCATGTAAGCGACATGTGGTAACAAGTTTTTCTTTTTCTCTTTTTTACTTATTTTCTTTGTGTTTTATTGTCATGTTTCCTGCTAATTGCATTTTATTAATTTTGAATGATTGTATGTCCATCATTTTATTATAACAAAAATTAAATTGATCAGATAATTGATCATTGCTCTGCCTTATGTATTGTGCTCCAAAGTATTACAACTGCAAAATTATGTTTTGAGGTAAGCTGTGAACTCGAATCTTTAAGGCATAAATAAACAAAATATGTTCAACCCATCTTGTGTTGTATTGCCTGGCCCTTTTTCTTGCATTCAATCATTTTACAAGGCATTGGAAAAAAAAAATTTTAATAAGTAAATAAAAAGTAAAGCCTGGTAAGAACGACTCTTAAATACTCTATATTTCGCTTAATCGAAAAAAATACTTACTTAATAAGTCAAGAAACTAAAAATAAATGAAAGTTTGAATTGAATGAAGTTTGAGAACTTCTTTATATGGCAAGTGGACCAACGTCTCGGTTAATTTTGACTCAACGATTTAATTTCAC
Organism: Melophagus ovinus; assembly: GCA_023089585.1. Lineage (NCBI taxonomy): Eukaryota > Metazoa > Arthropoda > Insecta > Diptera > Hippoboscidae > Melophagus > Melophagus ovinus. Next base: position 8,522,124 of record JAKKIB010000177.1, read on the forward strand.
AAATAACAATCTCGAGAAGACTCTCATTAAAATAAATTTAAAATTGTTCAAATATTGCTTTTTTCAGAATAAAACATTTTATGGGCAGAAATTATTGAAATTCTCCAATCTAGCCTAAATTTATATCTAAAGGCCTTTAACTGGAAGCGCACTCAAAAAATTTCATTATTAACATTAAAATACATCTGAAGAGCTGGATCTGCATTTCTGACAAGAAATTTATATGGTCAAACAGACAGACGGATGGACAGACAGATTGACAAAGAGTTGGAAATATAAAACATACTTTCGATTCAACAATTGAAGCGAATTAAGCCAAAACATATTTATTTCACTTTCTGAACGATTTGATTATATCTTTCCAAGTTAGAAACCCTAATTTTCGATAGAATTTGTAGAAAATTTTTATATTAAATGTACAATTTTTAAAGCAGAACATGAACGTGAATTTTCACTAATATTTCAAGTATATTAAATGTAATTTAAATGAAAGTAAATTATTTCTTTATGACAACTTGTACCGGCTTAATTTTCCGCATTTTTTCCTTCAACATTTACATTTACTTGTAACCTAATATGCATAAAAAATTATAGCGCATTTTGTGTTGACCTTGATTATTCTACCAATCAAATTCATACAATGGATGACAATGTTTTTAATTGAATGATCGTTGATTAAAGGTTTGTTATCACCTTCATAAAAACTTGTAATTTACCTTCAACCTTGATACATTTTTATTTTATTTACTTTATCTTTGTGCATTATTTTTGTGCTATTTTTTTCCTCTGCTTGCTTATTTATTTTTTTAATCAATGTTGATTATTTACTTAAAAAATTTTGCAAAACCAGCCGCACTTGAAAAATTTTCCAGTGAAACTAGGCAAAATGATTAAAATTTTCTCTATTTTACCTAAATATTCCAAATTGTTCTATTTTATATTGTTTTCTTTTATTTTACTTTATAAAAATTATTGTTTTTTAAAATAGAAAAAATATATAAAAACCAATTAGTGTTATAAATGAATTTCTCTTACGTCTGTAGAGACATTCAATTTTCATGGCTGCTCTACGCCAAAGATAAGAACATATACAATTAATTAACCAGACTATTTCTAATAAAAAAATGCCATTACTATCGTGTGCAAAGCGTTTATGAAAGAATCAGGTGTCTGAAATTCAAAAACCATCATTTAAATCTGAATTGTAAAATATTTACCATTGCTGGGAGCAATAAATACCTTTTCAAGAACATCACTTATTATTATATTTTCCTAAGTCACGGTATTACCGCCATTCAAGGCATTATGGATGGAAAATTCTTCGTTGCCTCTACAAAATGTATTTATAGTTCATTCATGATTGACCAGACACGTTTGTTTTTTCAAAAAAAAGAAAGAAAAATTAATTGAAAAATAAATTACCTTTTATGTTTATTTTTTTTTTGTAAAATTTTTAAATTTATTAATCAAAAATATTTTCATATCTTTTTTTGTATCCTTTAATTCGAATATTTTATTGTAGATCCTTTTTATAAAAAATAAATCCTTCTACAAAATAAATTATTTCTTATTAGAAAAATATATTCTTTATGTCTATCCACTAGAAGATTCAAAGAACTAATGAAAAATTTTTTTCAATTTTACTGATTTTATAATTTTCATTAGACAAATTTCTCAAAGCTGATAGTTTTTAAAAAACCTTGATACATTTTTATTTATTTCTACAGTAGTGGACTCAAAGTATTATGGAAGATATTTACAGTTTAAAACATTGAAATAGATTTTTGTAGTTCTAAGCAAGTGAAAATGTTATAATCGATCGAAGCCAAATTTTAAATATTTTACACAAATTTTTTTAATGCGATTCTAAATTGATAATAAAGTTTTTGTACTTTTATATGAAAGATAATACGGAATATGAACCAATCTGGACTAAATTTGCTAGACTTATTTTGTATATTAAATAATCAGAGCTTTAATCGAAAACTATATAAACTTTGAAATTTTTTTTGCTAGCAATTTGCAATCCATTGGTACCTGAAGCCACTAAAAAATGAAGTATAATAGAAAAAATCTTAAATAAATTCATAACTTTTATGTTTCAATTATAACTTTTTGATAGCATATTATGCCTTTGTCTACTTTTCTTGAAAATGTAAAATTTTATTTGGCTTTTCTACTAAAATTCCTAAATTCTATAGATCATAAAGTAAGCTTTTTATAAAATCATATTAAGCCCAAAAGGCGAGTTTTTGACTTTTTTCTTTAAAGAGATTTTCTTTTGTAATTTGCAAGCTCAAATAACAAATGCCGAGGGAACATATAATTGTTCCACTCCCTGACATTAATCATGTCATATGATTTTATTGCATGACGCCTTAGTTTCCTTTATCACTCATTTACTAATTTAGTTTCATGTAAAAGTTTAAACCAAATAAATAGACGAATGAATGAGAATGTACAAAATATTTGATGCTCACATTATGACATTAGATTAGATCGGATCAATTGTATTAAAAAGATTCGCTTTTTATTTTTATAATAAATTGTCATTTTTTTCTTTCATTGTTTTTTGGCATATTTAAAAAAAAATTATAGTAAATGTTAGAGTATATTTATATGTACAAAATCTTTGTAATCACTCAATTGAGGACCAAAGCTAGTTCTTAAATTTTGCCTCATTTCATGTCTAAGCAACAAGCAATGGTCTCCCGATATACCAAATTTTGATAGCAATTTCAAATGTGCCGAGAATATTCAAAATTCTTGCCTGTACTATGATTTTTTAAAAAGAACAACGCTTCTAAAATAGATTCTCAGCATTTCCCATAAGATAAATTAATTTGTTGAAAATTTTTTAATATTTTTAGAATTTCAATTTAACTTTTTCACAAAAATTCTCCCCCCAGTTAATGGATCAATTTCCATTTACATTGCATCGATTTACATTGTAAGTTATAACAAATCGATACAAAAATTTAATGTATCATCAAATGCGCCTTAAATGTCAAATATAAAGTAAGTATTATTAAAAATTTGATTAAGTAAATGTCTTTTTAAAGTTGATATTTCATAGTTAAGGCAAGAATTAGAAAAAATAAGCTTTAAAAAATTAAGTATCATAAGATAAATGAAATTGATTTGTTTTTACCTTCTTACGACCACACATTGGCACTTGTGGCCCCAAAATATTATAAATTTATGAACACTTTTGTAACATGGAAAATAATTTGAGATTCAGCCGTTTTGTATTTTACCAAATGACTCGGAAACAGTTTCTAATGCCTTTTTAAGCGACTTCTATTCATGGAAATTTTGATAGTTAAATATTGCCATGACTCAGAGATATATACATACTTGAAAATTATTATTATCAAATGATGTTGGCAATAACTTAGATCGATCCAGGATTAAATAACTTTAAATATCATAAAATGGCTGATTTTTAAGAAGAATGTCAGTACTTGAAAGAAATTTATAATTTCAATTGTAGTTTCCTTTAACCACAACTCTGACCATATAATATCAAAATCATTAGGTGTGACAGACTTAATAAATTTCTGGATCAAAATTAAGCTACAACAATTCATTTTTGGAAACCCTGCTGCCATGATTATACTTCTTTCTTTATTGGATACATTTAATTTACATTTATGAAGTCTTATTTATAATAGTTAAAAATTTTATGTAGGGTATTTTAAGCTGGTTTATAAATTTCTTAGTTGCTCCTTTTTTCTTTATATGTTAAATATAATGTTGCGGTTATCATTGTAGTTTATTTACGATTATTAATCTTTTTTCAATGTATAATTCTATTATTATGTTTATTATTGCTTTTATTATTAGTGTTGTTGTTGTTAATATAATAACTATTTTTATGATTTCATTATGTTATTATTTATTATATAAATCTTTGTTAGTTTGTAACAATTAATAAAAAATCTTAGTTGCCTAAATCAACAAACATTTTGTTATCGATGAAAATTGATATGAAATTTTTTCCAAAAAAAATTCTCACATTGCCACATGCCCATTTTTTTTCCTTTTTGTTTATTCAATAATAAAAATATATTGTTATATTTGTAATCAATGTAATTACAATTATTTACATTTATTTACAAAAAACGAAAAAAAGCCAGAAAATTCAGACTTTTCTCAAATCTCTCATAAAACTAAACTTGCATTTAGTTAAATCATTTAATAAATGTAACATTCTATTTACTTAAAAAACTGGCTTGGGCAATTTTTACATGCATTATCCTGAAAGTGATAATAACCAACAAATCGTGAAAAGAAGTTTATCAAAGCACTTACTCGGACATTGCTTTAAATTGGGGGCAACCAGTCCCGAGAAGCACCTGCTCAACTGGGAGTGACTCATGAGATGGTCGTTGATCCGTGGCCATCAGGGTTCATCATGAGTTTCACGAGATCCGATCCAAAGATTTAATTTGGTACCACAGGATCACCAGTTTTAATATTGCCCAGTGGTGATATTGAGGTTGGCTTCGTGGGGGCTGTGGTGCCCATGTCGCGGGCGTAGCTCGACCTAATTATTTTTATATTATGTGTTATACTATATGCTTGTCATTTCGCAAATAAAATGGCTAGCTGGGTAGGCTTATTGGGCTAAGTTAATCTAAGCCGAAGAGTAATAAGAAGGCTCCGAATCCTTACACCAAGGATTAAGCCATGTATATAAGGTGCAATACAGGCTTTAAATTGGAAGCTAGTCGTGACGGTGGCATGCACGTGATGTGTCGTATCTACCAACGCTAGCGGTCATTTGTACGTTTGTGTACCATGCATTTGAGCCTTCCCTGCAGGTATGCATGTAAAACACTAACAGCATTGCCTTAAATTGAATTTAGATAGATAAAATGCTAAAGAAAAATGATCAATTATTAGCAACAACTAATCACCAAAAATACTAAAAGCACAGCAATTCAACAATAATAATAGCAATAGAACAGTAAAAATATTAAATGAGAACTTTAAAAATTCATGTAAAATTTATTGAAAATTTAATACGAGTAGCAATACGCACAACAGCCCAAATTGTGACCATAACAATTCTATTAACAATGAATTAAAAGCTTGTCTTTTATAGAAATAACAATAAAGATAAAATTACCAGCAACAACAACAATAACAACAACAAAGATAACAATCATAAAAGCAGCAAATAATAAAGAAAACAAAATTTACAAAACGAGAATTATTCTTTATTTTTTTTTTAAGTGATTTTTTCCGAAGTGTTTTAGTTTTGGTTTTTCAAAATAATCAAAACAAAATTATCTGAAACTTTCAACATCAAACGAGAACGAACGACTCCTGTAATATTCTACATTTTCAAATTGCTTAATTTTAATAAAAAGTTAAGAAATGAAAAAATTGTAAAATTTAATTAAATTAAAAAGTTTCATTTTATTAGAGGCATTTTAAAAAATGTATCCATCTATATCGAATTTGGCCCAAAAGTTTAGTATTGATAAAGACTCTGACTTTAAAGCAAATGTATAATTTTTTCGTATTATAAGAATTTTTTTAAATTTTTAAAAAATAAGCTTTTATGTTACAGACATCCACACGAATCAATTATACTCTATACCGCGCCCAGAGGTGAAGGCCGCGATAACAAATAATAAATAAAATGTAAAAAAAAAAAAACAAAAACAAAGTAACGTTAACAAAAATCATGCCAGCCACGACAAAGACAAGCGCATTCAGAAAAAATACTTCTAAATATTTCAAGCACGACATCGATCGAACAAAACTAGTAACAATAATAGCAACAATAATGATTCAAGTATCCAATGAAATAAAATTCTTACCTAAAATTATGCAAAAGCGGTACACATAATGAGTTCAATGAAAACTCAATCATCGGTGGGCATAAAATCAATAAAAAAAAAAAAAAACTGAAACTCTCTTTTTATTAAATTCTTTAGCGTTCTCCCTCGCCAAGACTTTCTAAGGCCTCCTAAGTTTTGTAGAAGCAATTGTCATGAAAATAACGGCAAAACGTCAATTGCAATCATGTTATTGATGTATGTTACACTTCATGTTACTGTTACTGCTGTTGCTATTTTTATAATTATTGTTATTGTTATTGTTATTTATATTTATGATTATACTTAAATAATAAAGAAAAAAACTTAATCATAAGAATTTTAGTTAAATATAGCAAAAATGGTAGCCACATGAATTACAGCAAAACCTTGTAATCCAGTAAATGCCAAACTGGATGCTCATAATTCCTTGGGCGGGTATTTACTGCCTTAGAAGGGCATGCTAAAAAATGTATGTCTATGTTAAAGGAATTACACATTGATTGGTTACTTTTCCAAATAGCATACCGTTCCTCTTAAAGATTTGTAATAGTTGTGAATACATAAAATTGCCCTAGAAATATTAAAAAGGTGTGAATACACTAAAACAATGTAGAAATTTTGAAAGTAATGTATAATAAAGGTCTTAAATTGTTACCTTGAAATAGGCCCCATCTATAAGCATTATAAACATTATTATTATTATTCATCTTAAAAGAAAATTGCATTTGAATGGAACAGGCGACTAGGTCTACTTTTGGCCTTTGGAAACTCATTTATATAACAATTTTTTTAAAGTAACGCTATATCATAAAATTTGGTAACCTCTGCTTTAGCTGTTGATTTGAAATATACAACACAACAATCCGGCTATAGAGTGAGTATATTTATTTTAATATCTCCCTCCATTTATCTGCATATATGGCATATATGCAACATGCATAAAATATGCAGAGATTTAACTTACATGAAGATACAATAACAATAACAATAACAATAACAATAATAATAATAATAATAATAATAATAATAATAATAATAATAATAATAATAATAATAATAATAAACACAACAACAACAACAACAACAACAACAACAACAACAACAACAACATACAATATAACAATATTATAAAAAAGGCATAATCTGATCTTTTTATATGTTACTCATAGCTACAATTTATGTATATATACATTTGTGTGTGTGTGTGTGTGTGTGTGTGTGTGTTTGTGTATATGTATATGGAAAAAAATCTATATCTAAATATATGCATACAAGTTATTGCCAGCTTTCATTTTAATTTAAGCAAAACATAAAGCATAAAACATGGAGAAAAAACAAATGCCATACGCAAAAACAATGAACAATAAACAATGAACAATGAACATTAACATGAAAGGCACTTGCCATGGATATACAACCATGGACAACATAAATTCATTAATGTAATTGTCATTCCAGTAGCCACATAAAATTTACCATTACAAGCGTTAAGCCAACCATAGAAACGGCGAAACTGAACCAACCACCGAATTGCACAATATTTAAATTTATTTTACAGTTCAAATGTTAAATTTCATTTTTCTTTAATATTAAAATATATATTTTACCTATATGATATTTTGCCAACTTAAATCTTTTAAATATTCTAGACAAAATTTAAGGCAAAAAACAAGCCAACAACAAACACAAGAGAAAAAAGAACCAAATGAAACAAATAACTGATAATTAATAGAGGCTTAAATTTTTTTTTATGACAGCAGCAACGACAAGGGCAAATTTAATACTATTATTTATTTATATCTACATATATAAACTAATGCTACGTTAAGTGCAGTTTAAATTTTTCTTCTTTCTTTTTGATTCATTTGTATTGTTTTGCTTACTTTCTTTCCAAAAAAAAAAAAAAAAAAAAAAAGAAAAAAAACGCGAAAAGAAAATGCAGATAAATAAGTATTTGTACAATCAGGCCACTATGTTATGCTAAGCAATGCTATGCCATGCCATGCTATGCTATGCTATGCTATGCTATGCTTTTCTTTTTATTGTTACTATTATAATTATTATTGTTTTTGTTATTGTTATTGTTATTATTTTTGTTATTTTTATTACTTACTATTATTGCTTTTTATGCAGCTTCTTGCAACGCGATCAAAGCCCAGACTCACCCAACTGTTATGTTTAATATATAATTCTAGTCAAACTTTACAAGAATAAAAATAAACAAGCAACAAAAAGAAAATAAATAAAGTATTAGTGAAAATAACGGCACATGTGGCTGCGTTACATATTTCAGCAAAGGCGAAATGTCGTTATCATCATCAACATCATTTAGTTATAACAACAGCACCAACATTGAAGAAATTTAATATCTTATAGAAACAACAACAAAACATGCAAATCTCAATAATAAAAATGAGAAAGAGAAATAGATAGAGATAGAGATAGAGATAGAGATAGAGATAGAAATAAAGAGATATATAGAAAAAGAAAGACTGAGTTATGGATAAGGCAGGAAAGACTTAAAAATCTTATGAAAGAGATGAAGAGATCGAGTCGGAAGAATAAATTGCAAAAAATTTTAATTTAGCGCCATCAGTTTAACAGTTTGTTCAATAAGTTTAAGTAATGAACATATTCATAAAAATCACTATCAAATTGAGAAATGGAACATGGTACAAGAATATTATGTTACAGAAAATAGAAGAAGGTTTTGAAATGGATTCATATAACATTTATATAACATTTCACTCAGAATTACATTTCTGAATCACGAAAATATCTCTCTCTAACCTGCAATCTAAATTTAAACCTCTCTAAAAACTGTTTATTTAAATTTTATTAAGAATGGCAATTTTTTTTTACATATATAAAAAAAATTTCTAGAGTAGAACCTAAGACGCATTAAAGAGCCATGCCACTTTTTCAATCATCTTAGAACAATTTGTGAACTCTGAAATTTCTCTTAGAATGAATTTTTTAAGGTATTTGAAAAATCTTTCGTTTTTAAAAATTTGCCTAAATTTTTAGGCATATTAGGCAAATTGCTAAAATTTATTAAAAAAAATTATGCTAGAATTTGAAAATGAATTTCTATTAAAACTTATGCAGCTACCGATTTTATTTATGCAAACAAAATAGCAACAGCTGCAGCCTTTAGCCAACACCTATCTCTAAAAAAAGAAAATTTAAAGCAAAGTGCCACAATGCATTATAAATATAACAATCTTTAAACGTTCCAAACTAATCTTCTCCAAGAATTAATGTGGCATTATTAAATGTGCATTAAAATCTTTCATTGCTTTTTGTGCTTTTTCTATTTTTATTTTTTATTTTCGTTTCAATACGCATTTTTCTTTTTCTTATAGAAAATCCTGCAATTTAGAATGCTCTTCTACAAGATCCCCATGATTTTTTTATACCCTACACTACTTATGGTACATGGTATTGAGGGTTTGCTTGGAACAAACATGCCAAACAGAAGCCACATTTTTTAATTGGCTCAAATTCGTTCCAGTCAGAATTACGTTTTGTTTTGATTTAAGCCTGCCTATCCATAGGAATACCAAAATATACAGCGCCATTTTGGGAAGCTACTTGAATGAAATTTGAAATCAAGGCGTGTCCTTACAAATAATAATAATGTGAATAAGACTGGACCCATACAGTGACCTATTTTGCAAAGGGTGGCAAAACTAACAATTATATTTATATTATATTTTTTTTATAAAAATGTGATGTAGAGTATTTTATAGTAGTCGGCTCTGATTGACAATAATATGTTCACTAGTTTATACTTGTTTTGCTATTTCTTTATTTTTTTTCTTGTTTATTCATCGTTTTCTTTGTTGTTTATTGTTAAACAGAAAAATTTCATTTGGAAAAAAGAAGTGGTCAAACCTTTTTTGGTATAATTATTTAGACAGTAGCCACATTAAATGTTACATTTAATAGAATTCAAATTATCAAGGAAACAACAACAACAAAAAGGTAGCCTCAAAACGATCCCCTGGCAGCTTCTTTTGTTTGTTGTTTTTTTTTATTTTCATTTATTACAAAATAAAATTTCTTTTAATTTGTCCAGATTAAAATCAGGTACACTCTCCAGATACAAACATTTATAACCAAGTTTAATAAAAAAATTTAATATGTATGAGGTAAATTTTTATATGACCGTACGGAATGATATCATAAAATTTCTATCTAACAAGAAAGGGCCGTTTATTGCTTCTGTTTTAGATTTTTGCTGCTACTTTTTTTTTTTAATTTTATGTCGCTGTAAATAATTTTTTTAAAGATTTGTTGTTAGTTAATTATTTTTACTTTTGTTGTTGCTGCTGCTAGTTTACTTATTGTAATATTTAATTGAAATCTTTAAAAATCTAAAGAGAAAAAAAATATAAAGAAAAGAAACTAGAAAACATAAAAAAAATCTGATCATGATTAGAAGTGGCATGTTTGTCACATGTAAACCTGTTCAGAGTGTATAACATTAAGGTAACACTTCCAAAAAATAAAACAAAAACTGTAAGTGTGATATTTTACACTCTTTTTAAATTATATAAATGTTTAATTTACCCTAAATAATGGTCCGCAAGTTTTTCTTGTTTAAAACGCGATTTACATTCAAAGGAAATTTTGTGGTTTCTTTATAAAAATAATTTTTAAAAAATATATTTAGTATACAAACTTATAAAAATTGAATGAATTTCTATTATAAAACATTGTTAGGCTTTTTTAAAAGGCTTTGCAAGTAAAGTTCAAGACCTTGGAAAATTTCGGAAAAGTTTTAGGCTGCCAAATTTTCGCATTTATTATCGATTACTCAACCGATATTTGCTTAAGCCGCTCATCCGTTTTACTTAAACACTTCTCTTTGGGCATTCTAGAACGAAGACCTTCATTAAAACTTTTCAATTTACATCTAAACTTCTTGCTTTATAAGCCCATTTCAAATTTTTCAAATGTTTATACAAACTTGCTGTACTTTTTCTTAACAGTAAAGTGATTCATAAATTTAACGTATAAGCGATATTAATGTAAAACTTTAAATTCCGGCCTACGAAACACGAAATTTCCATAATAATCTGTTGTGCTACTTAGTTAAGAATAGTTTGAAGCTTTACAATGTATTTTCATATTTAATCGTAATAGACGTCTGATCTTATTCATAATTATTGCCATGCGTCTTTGGAAAAAGATACGTTCACGTATCAAAATTTCATTCAAATCGTGGTAAAATTGCGTCCTGTACTTTGCTAAGAAATTTATATGAATGGTTAACAGAGGGACTTTCAGATGGACAAATGAAAAGACAAGTGTAAAACAAATTAGAAAATGATTCTGAGTCGATCGGCTGAGTTCATCTTAAATTCTACTGAATGTTACATACATTTGCTCAAATACATAATACCACAATTAGTGTAGGGTATAAAAATGTTTCTTTACTAAATGTAGAGGAATTCAGATATATGTATCATCTAAAAAGCCTTGAGATGAACTTCATTCTTTGCATATAACTATATTATTTATATAAGATTTAGAATCACTTGTAGAAACAAGTCTAAGCCTGTAAAGAACACATTTAACATTTAAATGAAATTTAAATTTATAATGCTGATAATAATATTTTTTAGACATTTATTATTAATTAATTGATTAATAATAAGCACCTTTATATATCTATATAAATATGTATAAATGTATATAGGAAAAATCTATAAATCTCCTTAAATTTTATGGTTATTTTAAATGATTTTTTAGTATGCACATATCACCATATAAATATGAATCAAAGCATATAGAGAGCCTTAACATAATACAATATATTTTTATAATAAAACTAAAAATAACAACATTATGATGAATGTTTTAATTTAAACAATAAAAGAAAAAATATACAAAAAAAAATTCATAAAAAATCTCATAAACCCCAAGCGCTAACAAAACAAAAACAGAACAAGTGATAATATTGGGTAAAGTGAAGGGTCCAAATCGACTTTCAAATATCCTACAAAATTCTTCTCTTCTTTTATTTTTTCTAACATAATGCCCTGAATAAACCAAAAAAAAAAAAACAACCTATAAAAATTCTAGGAATTTAAAGTGACGTAAATTATTTGAAAGTTTTTGACAAGGTTTACGAAATACATACCGAACTGGACCAACCTTAGTGTAATGAATTATTAAATCAAATAGTAACTCAAAATCAAATTTTCTAAAAAAAAAATTCACAAATTTTTTAGTTTTCTTTTCTTTATATATACTAAAATACAACGTTTTATGAAGATGGGCGGTAAAAAAGGACAAATCTAAATGATGATGCGAGTGCTCTTTATTGAAAGTTCAATAGAGTGTATTATTATCTGTAAAATATATCTAAAATTTTAATTCTTTACGTATAATGATTTTTTTTAAGATAAGTGTTTCGATCTTTAACATAATAAAAATTGGATAATTTTCTTACGTGATTTCTATTACATTTATTAAAAAATTAAAACGTCCTGCATAAATCACCTTTAATAGCATTAAAAAAAAACAGAGATCACAATGAAAAAGACATGGACAGACAAACCGATAAATAAAAAAAAGCCAAATAAAACTGAGTAACTTTATACGAAAAATGTAGAAAGTTTATTGAAACGTTACTTAAATTGGACTTTTTCTTGCTGTCGGTTATATAATTTATATAAAATTCATATTTTTACTTTGCATTTCCTACGATTCTAAAATATTATTAATGTGGAAAAAATGTAACCAATAAATCACCTAAAAAAAAAAAAAAATAAAACAAAGAAAAAAAGCCAAAACAAAAACAGAAAAATGCTCAGTAAGAAAACAATTCATATGAATAGGGCTGCAAGCCGATTTCTATTTAGATATCTCTATATATGTAAGTACAAAATATTTTTTTTTTATTTTTTTTTTTTTGTTTTGTTTATTTAACGTAAATGAACATGCGAAATATTTGTTTTAGCATAATCATGTGAATGCGGAAAACTATATATAAATCATAAATCTCGTTAACTGTGTGCATTATTTGAATTATTGTTCAATGTCTAATGCCTAAATGTTCATACATCTTTGATAGAAATAGCTAACACAGCAACATCAACAAAAACTAACAGAAATAATCATCATTAAACAAACCAGCCAATAAAGTAAACCAAAAAAAAAAAAAAAACCAAAAGCAAAAGGTCAAAACAAAAAGAAAAAAGCTCATACTGTCAAAAAATTGTGCACGATATTTCCGTAAATGGCCAATGCATAATGCAAAATACAAATGAGTCAAAATTAAAGAATAATGTTTTAAAAAGGCAAATAAATAAAAGATAACCAATTTAATGTAAATAAATCGCTTTAAATAAATGTACATTAAAATTATATCGAAATTTTCATATCTAATAAATTATTAACATTAAATTCATGTTATTATTATTAGTATTATCTAATTTATATTGAGCGTTTCAAAATGGCCCTTCAAGCAGCACTAATTGTAACAAAGCCTCACATTAAGTTATGATGTGAGATTTACAACAAAACATTGACTAGAAATATTAACTTTTAAATTGTTATATATTTTCTAGATTAATTTTTATTTAAATATAAGAAAAATAAATTCGTTATAGAACGCTTATTGAAAGTTAGTTACTTAAAACCGTTTTATGGGAAGCATTTGTAAAGATAGTCCAATTGTAATTACTTTCAATATAGGCCAAAGTAAGCCTAAATATAAAAAAGCATCATCCAATAGAAATGGATAAGCTAATTTTAAATATAATGCCATCAAATGTTATAAAGCCTGAACGAAGGAGAATCCAAGATTTGATTTTAATCAAACAATTTTATTTCATTACTTCATCGTGCTAAATTGAATTCAAATTTCATGTTTTTTTCGTCCACTTACTTTTTATACATTTTTTTGCATCAACTTATCCATGTAGGCTTTGACGTGTTATTAGTAATTTTAAAACTGTACTTAAGTATTTCAAACTGTAAATATTTTCCATAACACTTTGAGTTCACTACTGTACAAATATTCTCTTAAAATTTTCTTAAAAACTATCACCTTTGAGAAATTTGTCTAATGAAAACTATAAAGTCTGCAAACCTGAGGAAATTTTTGCATTATTCCTTAGAATCTTCTAGTGAATAGATTTAAAAAACATATTTTTCTAATAAAAAATAGTTTATTTTGTAAAAGGATTTATTTTTTATAAAAAGGATCTACACTAAAGTGCTATCAATAAACGATACGAAAAAAAGGATATAAATATATTTGTGAATATATATTTAAAAATTTTACAAAGGAAGTTAACGTAAAAGGTAGTTTATTTTGTAATTAATATTTTTTCCCTTGAAAAAAAGAAACGCGTCTGGTCAATCATGAATGAACTATAAATAAATTCTGTAGAGGCAACGAAGAATATTCAATCCATAATTTCTGGGATTGCGATAACGTGGCTCAAGAAAATATAATATATGATGCTCTGGATATCCTTGATGTCCTTGGAAAGGTATTTATTGGTAAACGTTTTACAATTTATATTTGGATGATTTATTTCGAATTTCAGACACTTGATTCTTTTTAATAGCATTTTTTTTTTATTAGAAAAAGTCTGATTAATTGTGTATGTTTTTATCTTGGGCATAGGGGAGCCATGAGAATTGAACGCTTCCACAAACGAAGTAAAAAGTGATTTACAGTCAACAAGGGTCAACCGTTTTCTGAGGAGTTTGCTTTCCCTAAATCGTGATCAGTTAAAACATTTACCAGTCTTACCGTATACATTTATTCGGGCAATATCTTCATACTCTTCACTACTGGAGTACGCGTTGACTCACACATGGGAGAAATGGCCAGATTTAAAAGTGGGAAATATGAATATCTCGTATTGCCGGATCATACATTGAATATTATAAGAAAATGCTTGTACCGAAGTGCTTCCTTGAACTCAAGTTCTGACGCAATTTGGTGATTAGAAATTTTTGTAGATTTTCGGCTTTTATATATTTTTGAAAATGTAAAAAACTATATTTATAATATAAAAAATATATATTTGTGTAAAATGATTTACAGACTTAACTATAAATTCTAGTTTGTTCATTAAAATTTGCTCATTTCAGAAAATTCAAATTCAAAATTCTAAGTTGACAAATTTATGTCAATATGAATAATAAATAGTCAAACCAAATGATCATTTACGGTGATAAAAATGAAATATATATACAAAAGAAACAAAGATATTTTGAAAAATTGAAACAAAAATTCTATTCAATGGCTGAAAATTCATTAACGGTAAATGATTGTCACCAATTGTACCAGTTGCAGCAACAGCAACAGCCACAGAAAACTACAAAATTTTGTAGATACAAAAGAAAAAAAAATTCTGCTCTTATTAATTGTAAATTTTTATGTTTGAAAATTTTATGCGACATATCAAACTTTAAGATAAATTTACGTTTAAACTTATATAACATTTATAATGGTAACGATGGTTAACATAAACACACACACACGCATATACATGTGTGTCATATTATGTCTCATATGAGTGGGGAGTCAAATTGTGTAGAAACCGTTTAACACCATTCTTTTTGCTTTTTTTTTTCTTTCTTTTTTTTTTTTTGTTTAGATGACAACACATGATAAATCAAGATAGATTAATAACTTTGAATGAAAAAAGCAAAAATTTAGAAAAGTATCGCACTATAAGTTAATTTTTGATTTTATCATTTACACACATATACATACATGCATACATACTTACATATATATATATGCATACATTCATACATAAATATATGTATATGTATATACAAAACTTACGACTGCACACACACACATATTTAAATATATGTATAATAAGTATAGCAGTCCTGAGTGTAAATGCTAAGCAGCTTAGATTTATTTATTTTGCATATTACGTTAGAGAAAGGGAGAGGGAGAGAGAGAGAGAGATAGATTATTATAGACTGTTTACTTGGTTTATTTAAGAAATTGCTGCTATTTCAATCAACTAAGAAAAAAGTTAGTAATTTATTGATTTGGTCAAAACATATGCCTTATCAAAAAAGGTAATGAGAAGTGAGGCTACAAATTCAAGGGCCACAAAACTTTGAATCGAAAGGAAAAATGAAAATAGGTTATGCCCAATAAAATTGTTGCAATGTCTAATTTACGAATATTCAAAATTCTACTTCTGTTATGCTCAACTTTCTCAAGACATACAAAGAGTTAAAGCGCCTTCAAATTTGTAGTTCATGTACTTTAATTGATATTAAATGTGTTCCAAATCAGTTGAAAGCCACATCTAAAGTCTAATATTAATTTTGGAAGTCCACTTTTTGGATTTTTAGAATACCTTTTTGCATTTATTATGGTCATATTTATTAACATTAAAAAAGTAATGTTTTCTACGGACTTTAAGAGGCTCAAGTAAAGATATTTGAGGGGAGAAAGTTAGACGTACTACATCTACATATAAAATGTCGTTACAATAACTCATAAATTATGGCAAAGAGATTTATTTTTTCAAAGTCAGTTAATTTAGGAATTAACTCCTTTCTGTAAATACTTTTACACATTTCTCTTAAAATTCAATAATATTTTTTGGTATTAAATCAGATTAATATATTAAATTTCAAATTTTTGGTTCGATTAAGAGAATATTCGATTAAGAGAATTTTTAAGAAAATATGTTACGAAAAAGAATAGAGGGCAAAAGGAACGAAAAAATATAGATATAGATTAACTAGCGTGGGAATTATTTTTCTATAATAAAATAAATACACACTCCCAATTACTTTATAATAAATTTTGCGAAATAATTTTTTTTTGGCCTAAGCTTTTTTTAGTTTTTTATTATCCATTTTTAAATGTATATATATATATATATATATATATATATATATATATATATAGTATATATGTATATTGACGTGTATATACAAAATTTTTTACTTTCCTATCAATTCGTTCCATGAAATTATTATGTTTGGAAAATTATTACTAAATGTTATATGAAATTGATTAATTTGTTTCTTGTTTTTCCATTGTTCCTATTTTCCTCTTTTTTTTTTTTTTTTGGTTTTCACATAAAATCATTGTACTCAACTAATAAATCTTTTTGTATTGTATGATGTAGTTTTTAACGTCAATATTATCAAATAATTACCGGTGTGCACCAATTTTCAAATTCAAGTTGAACTTACAAGTTAATAGTCGCCGCTATTTTTTTTTTATTGAACTACATTGCAGCCAAATTATGGCAAATAAGCAAGTAAGCAAACAAGGCAGGCAAGACAGACAAGGCAGACAAATAGTCACCGCCATCAAGTTAACTTAGATAAATAAGTTAAGAAAAAAAATCTCTTTTTATATATTAAGTTATTGGTTTATAATCATCCATCAGAAAAATGTGATGTCTTTCACTATGAATGTGTTCTATTTGTATATAAAACTCTTACGAAATAATACAACAACAAGTGAGACAATTACATTTAGCTAGAGAAAAATCTGGTATATTATTTAATATTTTTTGGCATCGACTGAAAATTTGTAGTTGTATAATTTCAGATAGACGTGACGAATTTACACGATCTCTTTATAGACATTACAGGAAAACAGCCCTAAAGTTTGCGCATTTCAGCTTGGTATATTTCATATTTTATGTTATGAGTGATTGCTTAAAAAAACCAGCGGCGTTCTAAGTTCCTGGATGGATGGTTGGGTCCTTTGATCCTTTAATTGTTCATAACTGTAAAAACTACAAATCTTCGTTTCATACAAACGCGTATAGCTCAGGCGTAGACCCACTAAGATAATCATTGAAAAATTCATCAAAATTTATAATAAGCGTAGCCTTTTTTACAAACAGTCTCAGATTTTATTTGAACATTTCAAAAACTCAAATATAATTTTATATAAAATATTTATTGAATGCAAGAATCTTTAAGAGTAATGGCAGATTTATTTTTTGTTTTTGTAAAATCAATAAATAAATAAAAATGCTTAAAAAAAAATTGTAAATGCGGTTATTTTTGGCGTGGAGCAGTCATAAAAACTGAACGTTTCTACAGACGTAAAAGAAAAATATTCTTACATTTATATACCACATAAAATCCATCAATTTGGCTGGTTCAAAAAGTGTCATCCAAAAGCAAGATCAATTAAAGCAAAATGTCACAGGAACTTAAAAGTCCCATTTTAGCGAAGATATTGTAAAGTTGCATAATAAAGTTGGATCTTTAGATGGTACAATCAATTCCGTTAGAGATGTAACCAACGCCGGAGTAGTAGCAAAAATGGCTCGATGTATCAATTATAGAAATATATGTCCGAATACTATGCCAAGGACTAAACAAAGGAGATTACTCATATTTGATCTGTCCTTTTCTAAAAGGATCCTTAAATGGAAAAAATTTTTAAAAAAAAATGAAAATAGGCAGCAAAAAACATGAACCTCAAGTAAATAATTAAGACAAGAAGTAAAAATTATAATACCAAATAATAATACCAAAAAAATGTCCTTAAACTCAGTTGTGATTATTTACTCCTGATTTTCTTTGGTAAATCCGCTTTTGGTTGAATCTCTAAAAATATATGTCTTTTTATTTCTTCTTTACTTCGTTCTGCTTTACTCGCAATAACAAAATTATTTGCCATACAATCAAGTAAAAGAACAATAAAAGTTTAAAATATTGAAAAAAAAAAACTTCTTTTGTACTGCCAAAAAAATATATATCTTCACAATTAGAAATTCTAAATAACACTGAAAATTTTTTCCTTTAGAAGTATTCTTTTATTTTCGTAGAACACTTTCAGCAAAGCCTACTTATTAAATCAAAAAAAAAACATTTATAAAAGCACAGTGGGCTATTTAAAGTAGTAGTTTTTAACATGGTAACTTAAAATGGGTAGCCTTCTATATATAAAATGTCCAATTGGGAACTATTAAATGCACTTTAATTCATTACTTGGTCTGTGGGAACTTCTAAATTTTCTAATATTTATTTCAAAAATTTTTCTTGTAAACTGGAACTATTTTTACCAATAGATTCAAATTATAGATTCGTCATAAATTAAGAGCTAATGATTTGGTTAATACGTGCATTAAGCTTAATAAAAACATAAGGGAAGCAATACCCGTATAAAGCCCTATAATCTTTTCTAGCTTTAATGCACTATTTATACGATCTAACTAGAGTGTGCCAATATGATTGCACAGACCTGTAAAAGGTACCTTTTTGTACAACACTGCCCAGGGTATAAGGTTCTAAACAACACTTCTAATAAAATGCAGTAAAAAGTTCTTTTCATCAGACTAACATTTTTTAAGTTTTAATGCCTTAATTTGAGAAATCAGTAATACCTTTTTGAAGAGGCTAAGTCCACTAAACATTTCAATGACCTTTAAGCTTCTCTTTTTTATATGACCAAATTTTAATCATGCTTAAAGAAATTAATCGCTCTATAGAAGAAACCTTAATGCCTCCTTTCGTTTGTGGACGACCTTATTAGTCGTTTATACCAATTCATTAATATTGCGTGAAATATTTATAAATACAAATAAATCTTCGTCACATTTAATTGGATTTGATAAGCGTGAGATATTTGTTAAGAATACATTTCAAGATAAGCAACAAAACAGGATAATTAAGTTTAAAAAAAATCAAATCTAAATAATCCACCACCCATAAATACCATAAATTATACTTAATAATTCATTTTAAGAGTTATATCCATTAAAATTCACAAAGGATGAAAGAAAAATTCAAAATGTAAAGTTTGATCTTGATCGTGATGAATTTATTTTACATATTTAAATTTAATTTTTATAAAATAGATTTCAAACTTTATGCCTTAAAATTTATAAGTTTTAAACTCAAGCAGGCAGATATTATTTCAAAATCTCACTATTTCTCAATTGAAGTTCTATTATAGACTTTTAATTTCGCCGATTTGGACCGCTCTGAATAATGTCCTTCCCTTATCTAAATTTAGAACCATCGCAATTTGTAATAAATAGTTTAGTTCAAAAATTTCATACATTGTATAGTTATAAATATCATATAACAACTTTACAATTTATGTACAATGTAAATAAAAATAATGCTGCTGTTTTCAGCAAAATATTTGCTTCTAGATCTTTATAATAATGACAATGGTAATAATAATCGTAATAATGATCATGATGGTCACGACTAGAACTTTGATTGACTCAACTTTAAATGATTTGATTGCTACATTTATAATGCATAAAATGAAGGGCAGTTGGTAGATGAGAGTCGAACAAGAAGAATTTGAAAATCTTTGGCATGTTTTAAGTTTATAATTTTTTGTGCTTTCTTGCTTTTTCTTCTTTGTTGATTCATTTAAAAATAATAATGTTATTAAATGATTTAGAAAAAAATGACTTATTTTCTTTTAACAAAATGACAAGTAACATAAATCATTTGTAAATTAATACTTTTTATTATTATAAAATACACCAAATATACTCGAAATATTGTGAAATGAATATAAGTAAATTTTTAAAAATTTAAAATAAGATCTGTATCATGATTAAATAAAAATTTTATTAAAATCTCATATTTATAAAGTGTAGAATATTGAAAAAATGATTTTTATAAAATTTGCCACTCGCACGGTAAAAAGAGTTTTGAGATAACTCAAAATGATATTGAGATAACTGAATGATTCAGAAGAGTTTTAAAGTAACTCAAAAAGATTTTGAGATAACTTGGAAAGGCTTTAAAATAACTCAGAAAACTTTTAAAATTAATACAATTTTTACAGTAACGATCAACTTAAAAAGAATTTTCTAATTTAATTGATACTTGAAAATTTTGCATAGAAAACAAATTTGCTAAATTATTTGATGAAATTTGGTAGATGGCCATTGAAAAATTTGTAACTAATTGAATATATTTTTTTTTTAAGTTGAACAAATTTATACAAACATTCCTCCATATATTAATCTATTTTGAGAAATGACGATATAACAAAAATATGAATGAGTATATAAAAAGTGTAGAAAAAAAAAACAACGACAAAACAATTTATATACAATATAACATATATAACATAAAGAACAATCAAATTGTATGGTTGAGTATATTTCCAAAATAATTTAAACTTTTATGAGTCATAGTTTTTTGTGGTTTACGTGTGTGTGTTTCGTTTTTGTTTTTTTTTTTTTTGTTTTTTTTGGTTTTCACACCACTTTTCCAAGTCACATTTTTGCCAATATTATTTTGTTGTTGTTTTTAGCTATTTTCAATTTGTGTTCAGTTTTTTTTTTGGTTTTGCTTGCTTTTTTCAAATTTTATGTGTTATAAATTTTAACGTTATATAACATAGCAAAGCGGGAACCAGCTAGCACCTAATTAACGGCCATTTGAAATTAACCTGACAACTGAAATTCTTTCAAAAACAACACTAATGTTATGGCATTATCTGTCAGAGCATTAATGCACTATGGCATATTACAGTATGCGCCGCGAGTTCTGAACTCTGATCTGTGATCTGTGAGCTATATTGCCATTTTAACAATTAAGGAAATATGTATGTGTGCCATTATGCATAACAATTAATTAAATTTCTGTACGAAAAGTGAATTGTCGAAGAAACATGAACAGGAATTAATACCCACAAGCGAAATTATTTATATTGAAAATGTTTAAGTTCTTAGGTCGAATTTTATAAAAATTTGCCATAATTATATTTTAGTGGAATTTCCTTTTGAAAAATTTACGTGGCATTTAACTCAAGATCTATAATTTAACTTATATCATATCATCAAGAGACTTTTTTGAAAGGGGCAGACTATTCTTAGATCAAATAAGGGGGCACAGGATTTAATGGGCTTTAAAGTTTACAAACTTTAATTAGATCCAACATTTTAATATTAGTAATAAGGCCATTAACTTAGCCAACCTTTCTTTGTGATTTAAGATTAAAACTCTATTATTCAAAGAACCCCTTTATAAATAAATTTGGCCAAATGGGAAAGATTTTTTACAAAAACTTTTCATGGAGAGCTTATGCCAAATTTTTTCAACAATTCATATAAAATTATCAATAAACCCATAAAAAATTGGTCTAAATGAATTGATCCAAAATGACTCCCATATAAATTAAGAAAAATGTTAACTTTTTAAATCAATTGAATTACAATTTAAGAAGAATTATTTTGTTACTTAACTTACATTCCAGCTGTAACTTTCAAAGAGTTTTAATAAAAAATAAAAATAAAAATCAAACCCCAAAATCTTTTAACTCAAATGAAAAACTAATTGTTGGAAATTTGCTTTAGAGATATTTTGAACTGTTAAAATAAAACAAAATTGAAAGTAATATTTCCTTCTTAGAAAAAAGTACGATTATTGTTGAGTACGATTTGTATTTCTAATAGAAAAAACTTGGTTAGAATGGAAAGTGCCTTCATTTTGCAAACGCTTAAATAAGATTTGAAAATTCTTTATATAAAATTTATAAAAATTCGATTTTACCTTTTAAAGCTCAAATGAAAATCAAAAAATTCTATTCGGTTTTATGGATAAAATAACTTCAGGGGTTTAAATTTTTATATTTATTTCTAATAAATTTTAAAATGAATAAAATTTAAATGGTGTCAATTTAATAGTTTTGTAAACATTTTTAACTGGCCGACTGCTGCCACTATCGCTCATAAAAATCATTATTCAATATTGTGAACAAAAATAACAATAAGAGACATAAAATAAAATTCAAAAAAGAAAAATTAAATAAATAAAAAAAAAATAAAAATAAAAATAAAAATAAGGCAATTATAATAACAATGACATTAACATTAAGCGATCTAACAATCAACACAATAATCAAAAATTATATTTTGTATAACACTGCACCAAACAAAATAACAAAATAAAGCACAAAACAAAAGGCCAAAAAAAAAAAATAGCAACACTCATAAAATATTAGTTAAATTATGAAATTTGATACTTGCCATAAATTTTATTAAGATGAAATAATGGAAAAAAAAACTAACCAAAAAAAATGTTTAAAATGCCGCATACAAAAATTTATAATTTTTTATGGTGCTGTTTTTGTGTGTGATTTTTGGGTACTACCTCACGAAACTCTTGTTACAAAGTACAAGTAGTATGTTGAATGTTTGGATTAACGCAGAATAGCACTACTTTCATTCGATTTAAGTATATCTGTCCGTCCGTCTGTGTAATGATGTATTGTACCCATCTGTCCATGTAAATCTCTTATTAAAATCTATAATTTTAGAGATAATTTAATTTATTGTCTTGCTTATTAAATTAAATCAAATTATTTAAAGCATTTAAGTTGTTTAGGGCTTTTAAAAATTAATCCGTATAATTTATAACGTATTCACTTGTGTTAATTGAATTTTATTTTTATTATTAATTTTATTTTAATTACAATTTAATTTTCTATTTAATATTTCAATTTATTTAAACTGAAAGTTTCATGACAAATGATTGAATCATAATAATAATAATTATAAATAATTTCATTATGATTTTGTTTACTATTTTGAGAGGAAACAAATTAGCCAAAAGTATTAATGTTTGAAATTAATAAGAACAAGAAACGTTTAACAATAAAAACAAATCGAATTTTTATCCTCTTAAATACTTATTATTTAATACTTCATTTTGGTTTAGCTTTTTTAAGTTAACTCTTTGTAATTACTTTTAATAAATAATAATATTGATAAGAGGATTAAAAGCTAAATATAAAAAGCTAAATTATTCGTTTCTTGGTTATACAAATTTATAAACCACAAAAAGAAAAGTATGTTATTTGGTATGTTATTTGGCATGATCAATACAAATGATATGGATCATTTCATGGCCTAAAAAATATGACTAAAAATTTATATGCTAACTTGATTCATTTTAGAAATAAATTTTAGGCAAAAAAAGTTAGTCAGGAAATTGTATCGTTAAAAATTTTGATGGAATTAAAAATTCTTTTAAATGTTACAAACATTATGATACATTAAATATACTAATAAATAACCGTTTACAATTGAAAGTTATGCTGGCCTGATTCAGTATTAATTTTTATTTTTACATAACAAAACAAAATTTAAATTTTGTGTTTCATTATATTTTTTTTTATATTTGAAGATATTTAAAGTTATATTTAATAAATTGCGCTTATTATATTATTTGAAAATAAGTATATACGTTAAAGGTAGTCGAGGCCGACTATTTTTATAAATAATAATTGAAAATTTTTAATTTTGCCCCACAAAAAACGGGAGCGTGATTAAAATAATCGTTCCATCTTACCCATAATAATACTCGAGCATCTTTTGGTCTAAAATACATTGACATATCAAATTTTATTCAAATAACTTGAAAATTGTGGCACATACTGCATGAACAGGCAACAACAAAAAGCTCAAACAAACTTAAATTAATTTAGAAAATGTTTCTAAGTTGATCGATATAACAAAAGAGATGCGTCTATCTTAACTTCTTTTGAATCTTACAAATAACCACAATAAACATATAAAACCAAAAGTGATGTAGATTTTAAAAATATATTATTCAATATATATTTTTTTTCTTTAGATTTATACGTTTGAAATTTATAATGCAAAAGATTTAATGTAATTACAAGCAATTAATAATAATTGAAATGAGATTAGAAAGCGAATTGTAAAGTGTAATACAATTAAGAAAATTGTCTGAAATGTGATGAAAATGTTAAACATTTTTCAAAACAATTTTTTATATATACATAGAAATATGAAAAATTTCTTGCAAAAGTAACGTAAATCACTCAAAGAACTAAAGCTTTCAAAATTTATGCTTTCAATAACATTTTAGCTTTATTTTTTTGTTTTTTAAATCATTACAAATCTGTAGAAGATTTATTTGTCAGAGAAATATCTTTCTGTTAAAATAATTCGTTTACATTTATGACATGCGTGGAACATAAGCAAGTTAAATTAAGACTGCACATAATCAAAGTTATGGAGAGTGCCATCAGAATAGTCCGTATTAATGTTTACCTCAAAATAATGAAAGAAAGCAAAAGAGAGAAATCATATTTATAGAAAAAAAAAGCAGTACTGTTTTTTAAATATAAATTAGAAAAATAAAAGAAAAATTGGGAGAAAATGAAATTAGCATAAATTTTGCTAAAACATTCATAACAAAATATTATTGAGCTCTTGTGTACGTCATGCGTTTCACCCCTTTCCAGGCCAAAACAAAATGCTACAAAAAGTTTGGCAAGCAAAACATAAGTTCTTCTCAATTTTGAAATACTATAAATTATATTTATATTAGTATTCAATAAGAATTTCTAATAACTTTCACAACAATTAACCAAAATTGATATAATACCTTGAATAGAATGTAAAAAAATGGAACGTCTCACAAAACAAATTTATATAAAGAGAGTATAAAAACTTGATAAACTTTATCACTTGATATTATTAATTTATGTAGAGATCTTTGTAACATCCAGAAACTTGTAAAAACTGAATCTATTGCTATAATAAAAGTTGGATCTAAAATTTTTATTACGGCAAAAGATGAAAATAATGTAAAAATTATGAATGCTCGGCAAGTTTGTTTTATGTTTTAAGGGGAAGTGTTCTACTTTTAAGAATAATTATCCAAGAATCCAAAAATTATTACGCTCCAAATCGTACAATTTTTCTTACTTCCCTTAAAAAGTTTATTTTGTGAGAACGTCTTACATGAAATAAACTTACAGCTTCTACTAATTTGTTAAATTTGGTCCGGTTGGGTACATTTTTTGAAATCCTTACCTAATAAAGAACATTTCCTATAAAAAGAAACTTTCCAGTTTTTATTATTCAAACTTATAATTCATATTTAAAGTAATCTAAGGTACCTACAAATCGCCTTTGTTCGACTTTAACGTTTGCTACTTGGTTTTATGTAAAATATATACTGACTTCGTCTCTTCTACTCTCAAATTGTCTAAGTCTATTTTAAGAGTATCTAAATATAATAAAAAAAATGGAACAAAAAACTTTTTTGCACTCTTTAGAGCAGTACTTTCCAAATATGTCAAATTGATTTTTCTATAACTTCTTAAACATTTAATACGCTTATCTTAATGCAAAAATTTTCAAAAAAAATCTTTAATATAAGCCAAAATTCTAAAGGATTTGATAAAGACAGAAAAAACTTGTGCTCAAGTTTTTTTACATTGTTTTTGATTTGGCCAAAGTCAATTTTATTTCATTATGTTTAGAGATAAATCGGAAAAGGACTTTTCAATGTGGCGAAGTGTTAAGAAACGCTGATTTAAAATACAAACATCACAGATACCTTCATATCCTCCCACTTCTTCTCATTTCAACAACATTTTATTCATGAATAAATGAGTACAATATTCTAGGGCGAATTTTATTATAATTCTAGGGCGCAAGAAAATAATATAAATTTCTGCTCGCTCTCTTTATTACGCGACAAAAAAATTGCCAAGAAATCAAATAAGAAGAAAGAGAGATGGCAGAGGTGTTGGTGAATTCCAAAAGAGATTATTATACACAAACGAATAATAAGAGAAAGCGAAAATAATAATAAAAGAAAGAACAACAACAATAATAGAAACAATTGTTAAATTTTATCCATAAACGTAACTGGGTGGAATATAAATGTTTTACACTGCGTAAAGAATTCCAAATAGAATTTTTTTTGCAAAGGGAATTTTACTTAATAGACACACAAATCCATATACATTTCATTTACTCTAAACAGAGAGCGTAATTTTGTAGTTTATAGTAAAATCGAACGTTAAACTGAACGCACATAAAAAATTTACAATATAAACTTTTTAAATACAAATTCAACCACAAAATTTGGTTTTAAATGATGAGAAAAACACAAAATAGAAAAACAAAAATATATATTTGAAAATTAAATAAATGAGAAAATAAATTTCGGAAAATTTATGGCTAAATATTTATATAAACATTAAAATATATCTTTTATGTTTAAAATTAAAAAAAAAGGTAAAGAAAACAAAATGCTTAAACTTTGTAAAAGTAACGAAAAGAGGATTATTTCCTCCAAAAAAAAAAAAAACGTTAAAAAGAATTGAATTGAATATTTTGAAAAGATTGAACTAAATGCAAAAAAAGAAATTTTATATATTTGATGCACATACCTGATAGAAAAACGAAAAGGTGAAAAAAGAAGAAAAAAAAGAAGCAAGAATAATGAAATAAGAAAAATAGAGGAAAAAGGGAGAAGCTGTACACGCCTTTTTTTAAGTATATACACACAAACATACACTTGCTCATACACATGTATATATAAGCATACAAACATACACATATACATACATACATATTTCCATGGGTAAACGATAACAAGAACAATATGATGGCAATAAAGCTTAATCGTAATCATAACAACAACAATATACTCCTTTACAAATAAAGAAATATTACAAATTCATTCATTCAATTAAACTGAATTGAATACAAAAAAGGAAAACAGCAAGAAAAGAATTTCGGGAACAGAAGACAGAAAACGGAAAGCAAACTTCAGAAAAATGCTTTTGCGATATAAACTTTCAAGCATTATCATCATTATTCTGAAAGAATTAATTTAAATTAATTAACTGTGTACAATTTTTCAAAATTTCATTTAACATAATTGATATAAATGTACATTTTTCTTTTAACAAATTAATAATTATTAGAAAAAATTTATATACGAAGGAATAGAATCTTCTTTATTATACTAGTTTTGTCTTCTCCTAAAAAAAAAGAACTCGGTCATTATACTTTGACCTAAATTATCTTTTTGTCTCTATCACATTCACAACTATATATCTATATATATATATATATATATATATATATATATATATATATATATATATATAAAAGATCACATCTTGGAAGATGAAGGATGTCTAAATTTGAGATATTCCAGTTGAAAACAGGTTCCTTAATTCTGGATTCATATTCTCATATTTCTCATCATGTATAAGTTCTAGAATAAAAAATTATGTAATTAAATCTTTTAATTATATCTTTCTTTTACAGGAGGTCTCTCATGATCTTATTCAAAATAAGAAACGCAAATATTGGCTTCCCATTTATCATACGTAACTTTGAATGGGCCTCAACATGAACACAACTAACATTTATAAGATATATATTGGTTAAGTGGTACCAAACTATATAAAAAATTATGGGTAAAGATCAAGAATTTTTAGAAGCGGCCCGCAATGGCAACATTGCTTATATGGAAAAAGTTCTTATGCAGAAAGCGAAACGTGCTGGACCTTTGGCAAGTTTACGTCGTGGCACTGCTGTAAATTGTCAAGATAGTGGTGGTTATTCAGCTCTACATCATGCTTGCCTCAATGGTCATATAGATATAGTTAAATTATTATTGGCCCATGAAGCTTCAACTAATTTACCAGATATTAGAGGTTCATCACCTCTACATTTAGCCGCTTGGGCTGGTGAAGATCAAATTGTTAAATTGCTATTAACCCATCCATATCGGCCAGCTAATCCGAATTTTCAAACAACTGAAAAAGAAACACCTTTACATTGTGCGGCTCAACATGGTCATACAGATGCATTAAACATATTACTAAATCATTCGGCTGATCCAAATATGCGTAATAATCGTGGTGAAACACCATTAGATTTGGCATGTCAATATGGACGTTTACAAGTGGTCCATATGTTAATACGTTCGCATCCCGAATTACTAGCGCCATATAGTCGCCGCTCCAATTTAGAGAATCAATCCATAAATAATAAATCACGGCATTCTTCACCTTTACCACATTCCAGTTCAATGTCTACATCCTCACCGTCATCATCTTCATCTCCTGCCACACCCACACATTATATATATCCACATACATGTCTTCATGTAGCCAGTCGCAATGGGCATACACAAATTGTTGAAACTTTATTAGCAGCTGGCGTTAATGTGAATCTATTAACACCATCCGGTACAGCACTTCATGAGGCGGCATTATGTGGCAAAGAGTTGGTAGTGAAAACACTTTTAAAGGCTGGCATTGACTTAAATGCCACAGATGCTGAAGAGCGTACCGTTTTAGATGTACTTAAAGAATTTCCACCTCATGTTACCAAACATATAATTGATGTGATAACTAGTAAGGACGTAACCATCAACACATCCTTCTTAAACGTAAAATGCCTTATTACAAAAAAAATTTTTTTGTTTTCGATTTCTACATTCTTTTAGATTTTCGCAGCCAAATGGACACAGATGATTGTGAGGATATAATTTATCGTTATCAAACAACAACAACAACAACAACAACAACATCAACAAATCCATCAGTTAAACGGAATCACAGTTCGGCCAGTTACCATCAACAAAAGCAACAAAATAACAATAAATATTATCATTTAAATTCGAATAATCACTTATTAAATCATTCGCATTCAATGCAACAATCATCGTACAGTAATAGTAGCAGCAATAGTAGCAATAGACAGCGATATAGTACTGGTCGTCCATACAATGGTGGCAAATCCTTAGATAGCAGTTTAGAGGAGGCAAACACCATGTTTATTACACGGACATCTCCAATACGTAGTCATTCAAACACTTCACAACAGTAAGTTATTTCGATTTATGGAAGCCTTAATAATCTACGACAATATCTTATGAAAATTTTAGGGATATGGTTGATAGTCCTTCAAGTTCGATGAGTAGTTTTGAACCGGCATCTATATCACCCCATTCCAGATGCTCGACAGGTGGCGTCTCAACGTTTCTTGGTAATACACCAACTTTAAGCAGTTTTATACAAACATCAGCACCAAAAAAACCACCCAGACGTAATTTATCTGTTTCGCCCACCAATACCGAATCAACATTTAGTTATACATCACCAAATCATCAATTGTATAGCAAAAGAAATATGCTACAATCTCGTCAAAGGACACGTAGCCCCTCAAATGATAGTCCATATTCTCATCAAAGTCAAAGTAGTGCTGGTGGTTTTAGTACAGACGATTCAAAATTGAAAGATTATCAAGGTGTTGGTATTGACGCTACCACCGAATATCATTTAGTTAGTGGTAATCGTGAAAATGGGCATTCTTCAACTGAAATATCTTTAATAACCAACAGTAAGTTTTGCATTTCATTTATTAAGTTTATTAAGTAAATTTTTATATACACCACCCAAAGAAGGGAGCGTCGGAGATTTTAGAAAATAGATATATTCTTCATCAACATAAAATTATAAATCGATTTAAACATATCTGTTTGTCCGGACTTTCCCGGACAAGTTCCATCGGAACTTCTTGCACGCAAGTTATTATTAAAAATGGACAAAATCGATCATAGAACAGGCCCACAGTTTAATGTAAATTAAGTAATCCCCTGTTTTTTGCTTTTATTTGTAACTTAAAAACTAAAACAGTCTTAATCAAATTGTTTGAGTGATGGTGGTAGATGATGTATTGTGCGAATCCAAAATTTGGCGTAAGCCAGATATAATTTACATACTTTCTTTTATTATTTATGCATATTTATAATTATGTATTATGTAGGTGATATTTTAGAAAAACGCCACTGTAATGTCGATGATAATAACGAGGAAAACGTAGAACCAAATATAAAACAAGTTGGATCAACTAATACAAATTCAATCAAACGACCAAAGCCAGCACCTAGAAATTTGGAAAATATTTGTAAAGAAAATAATACAAATCTAAATAATTCAATGTCTCTAAAATCTTATAATCCAAATCGTAAATTGAAAAGAAATCGTAATGCCTGGTAAATATTTTTAAAGGAAATTTTATAGAAAACTTTAAATTACACCATTTGAAATGGCTTTTATTTTCAGTTCTCTTACATTAACCGATAGTAATGAAATGTCTGAATCAGAATTAAGATCATCATTGCCACAAAGTCCTACAAATTATAAACAACCGCCGACACCTGATCATCCACCGCCATCATCTAGTCAAGCTGAATATATAATCCATGAACGAATACGACCCTTAAGTCAAGAATACAAACGTCGTTCGGCATTATGGCAATTACATAAACAGCAACAGCAACAAAATATGATTGATATGGGTACATCACCATTAAGACAAGTGTTAATACAAAATACTAATAATACAAATTATGATTATGCTTTCATTAATTCACCGAAAAAATCCCATCAAATTGAACATTTAAATATATATTCAAGTCTGGAGCGAACTGTATTGCGTGGCTCTTCAAATTCATTAAGTTCAAGTGTTTCTTTATCCGATCATAGTGTTTCTTTAGATAATATTGAAGAGTTTTTTGATGATACCAAATTTGACGGCCTTATAAAAAGTTCTGGCATGCAGTATGAAAAAAGAGAGCCAACTTATGCTACAATTAATAAAGAGGCGAAATTGCTTCCAAATGCAAACAGACCAGTGGCTGCTCAACGACCTCAACAACAATTACCGAGACAACAAACATCACAATCACCACCACCAACACCACCACCACCATTACCACTATCACAACAACGGCAATTAGAACAAGAACATTACCAACAAGAACAAGATGTTGAGCGTCAACAAGGACAAATACCGGTTTATGCCACAATACATAAAAAACGAGGTATTACAACACCAACAACAATGCTAAACAATGGTGAACAAAAATTGAGACCACCTGTGCCAGCTAAACCGGTAGTGCCAGAGAAAATACGTCAATATCGTACACAAGCATCACAATTATCATCAAATGAAATTACTAAGTATCACAATATTGTGAAAAGTATTTCCAATAACATTAATCCTACTCTAGGCCAAGAACAACATCAGAAAGCACAACAACAGCAGCAGCAACAATCACAGCAACAACAGCAACAACAGCAACAAGAAAATGATGAAAAAATCAATATTAAGGAAGATCTTGATGGAACAATAACAAGAGAAACAACAAGATTACCGTTAAATCATCATGCAATTCTTCTTACAAATGATTCAACAAATGGCAAAGAAATTCCCCCACAAAAAAAAAGGGAAAATCTCATTGCAAGCAATAATGAAAATAATTCTGAAGCAAATGTTTCACCAACATCACAAGAAAATTGCATTTTAAGTCCATTCAATGCAGATGAAACGCGTAAAAAAATTTCGGAAATTATTGAATCATTTGGTATAGGAATATTAAATTCGAATATATCACCCACCAATGAAATTGATTTAGATTTTGATGATATTGATATGCCAATAAATGGACAAATACTTGTAACCCATTTACATTCAGCTGGTTTATTACATTTGAAGAAGATTCTATTCCAAAATGGTTATGACAATTACAAATTCCTGGTACGTATTGTTCGAGTTAAGTTTCCAAAGAAAGAACTTCTTTGGTTAATTAAATCATGTAAAGGGACAATTTTAATCTTCTTTGACGAACAAAGAAATTATAAGTTTCTCGTTTATATTTAAACAATTTTAAATTAAAGAATCTTAATTGAGTTTTATTTTATTAGAATTTTATAAAAATTTTTCTTCTCTTTTCCTTTTATTGTTTTGACTTCTATTTCGCTTTCTTTACAGAATGGCATTATTGAGAATGATGATTTAACATTAATGAAAATATCTGCAAGTGATTGTAGTAAATTATACAATTTAATACAAAGTCTACCCAAGGCAGTATTCCAGAATCCAAATACATATGAGAAAACTAAGGAAACTACATCATTAAAACAATGGCTTCAAAGTATTGATCTATTGGAATATATAGAACCATTCAAGTAAATTTTTAACCAATAACTAGAAAATGTACTTCTATTTTATCAAAGAAAGACCAAGAAGGTCCTTTTACTAAAAAAAAGGAGTATACAAGCATTCTTATTAAGCAACAGCACTATAATTAGATTTTATCAAGTCAAACTATCAGTCTGCCTATTCGAATATTTGCCATAAATATGAGCTATGTCACTTTCAAATTTCATAAGTTTATGACATTGGAAATTAAGCATATGAATCAAATAAACCAAACACAGAGCAACTTTCATTTCTTAAGGACCCATCAAAAAGTCTAAGAATGTACTGTAATAATTGATGAGATCATTAATTGTAAAATCATGCGGTACGATACTGAAGTTTTGGCCCTCTAATTGATCAAGTAAAACAAACCATAAGTGGCCATTGTCCTTTTTAAGAATTCATTAAACATATGAAACATAAAAAAAATATCGGAATTGAAATCAATTTAACATAAATAAACCAACTCCGATTTGGTCTCAACTTGTGATGTCTAGCTAGTTTATTCTTCCTAAATAAGTATAGTTATTTTAAATAATGCTAATATTTTTATAATTTTTGTTTTTTTTTTCTTTTTTGTGGGTTAGTAAACATTTATATAATTCATTAGAAAGTGTTTGTGGCGTTTGGGATGTTGAATTACAAACAGTATTAGAAATTCAGAAAATTGGTCATCGTAGGCGAATTCTACAATCTATAACAACCATTAAAAAAATATTTGAAACTAATAAAATGCCATTAAAAAATGTATCAAAAGTGCAAACAAATAAACGATTAATTGAACAAAATGGAAATAGCAAAGAATTGAGGCATTCAACAAGTGGTTATCGCAAAAATCGGTATTAAGCATATGACACCAAGCTTTATTTCGATAAAATAATTTCCTGAATTTTTATATTCTTCTCATAGACCTGCTCCTCAACCGCCATGTCAACAAAAACCTATGCAACAAGTTTTACCGAAGGAGCCATCATTAAATATACGGGCACCATCGGAATTATTGTTAGACATACCGGAAAATTTACGCACAAAGTGGCGTCATTCACCAAATGTTTTACTTAATGAACAAATTAAATATGTAGTTAATGTAAGTCATAATTTTTTTTCAGTTTTCCTTATTACATTATCATTGATTTCACGTTTCATTTTTAGTATTTGGGATCAACAATTGTTAAAGAGTTACGTGGCACTGAATCAACACGTAAATCAATCGAAAAATTAAAGCAAACAGATCATAACGATTTAGTGGAATCAAATTTAACTGCATCAATCAAAACAAATATGCTAATGTCTTCGGTGCCAGAAATTAATGCGGCTCATGAAGAATCCTTGCAAAAGCACAAAGAAATTGTTGTCACATTGGCCATATCGCATCGTGGTGTTGAATTTCTTGATATAACAACAAAGGTAATAGCTTTAATTTTTCAACATCTCAAACTTGTCCCTTCGTAATTATAAATAAAGAAATTTCATTCAAGACTCTTTCAAAAATGTGAGGTTAGAATATTGCTGGACTAGGAATAGAATATGAAAAATGGAATAGGTTTTTCTTCCCAATATTACCATTACTTTTCTTGTCTTTTATATTAAAGCCTTTATATTAAGCCTTTGAAACATTTCAATTGGTGCCCCTTCAATCTGAAATTTACTTGGTGCTTGTAAGTAAAGTTAAATATGAAACCAGAAGCCGAAAACTTAAAGCCAAAGTCAACCAATCTGAATTAAATTTTATTGTATCAAAATTTGCAATTACATTCATATTCCAAGTCATTTGTCCTTAACCCAAAGAAACTCCTTACAAAGTTTTAGAATTTCAAGTCCATAATTTAATTATACAAATCCCTAAATATGTGATCGCCTTTTTCACCGTTTCCATAAGTAATTGTAAATTCTTTAGATTGAAAAAAGATATATTTGTTTATAATAATATAAATATTTCACAATTACAATTACTTATAATTGCTAATTTTTTGTAATAGAATACAATTTGTGAACATGAAATACAGAATATTAATTGCGCTTGTCAGGATACAAATGATATGAATTATTTTGCTTACATCACCAAACAGAATAATTTACATTATTGCCATGTATTCCGGGCCGAAACCAATGTAAGTATACAATTTTCTATTATCACCATCGGTTTTAGTAGACTTAATGGGCTAAGAGACAACTCCAACAAATTCGTGTAATCTCTTTTACAATTACAGAATTTTGCCACCGAAATTATATTAACTTTAGGACAAGCATTTGAAGTAGCTTATCAAATGGCCTTACGTGATGGTATAACAACAACACCAATAACATCATTAAAAAACACCATACTACAGGGCTTAGAAATGGATAATAAAGCAGCATCTGAAACACCAATCATAGAGACAAAGGACTTAACAACAACAATAAGTACAACGGAAATAAATGCTCAAGAAATTTAAATGTATAAGTAGAAAATCTTCTATTAAAAAAGAGGCTAAGTTGCCATTCAAAAGTTGAGATAGGAGAAGTATTACAGACTCCTTCTTCGTTTTAGGTAAAACCTTCCAAAATAAAAAAAAACAATCAGCGCTTGGTATCTCGTAATTATTTAAGTTATTCTGAAGCCCAAAATCTAAAAAGTAGTTTTTTTATCATTCTTTAACAAAATTTGTAACGTAACATTTTGAGAGAAAGCAGCTTGATCTGAAATTCTATGGCAATCAGAGCAAATATTGTTCATGAACTCTAACGATTCTTTTTTTTATGGTTTTTTCTTTTATCAAATTGATATGCACCAAAATCCCAATATGTGAGTAATGAATATAAAACAAGTAGGTTCAGTAAGATTGCTTTCAAATATATTCCAAAGCAATTAAAATCTAGTCATATTTTTGTATACAAACTTTGAGTGTTTGAAAATGTATTTTCTTTTCTAATAACCAACACATTTTAATTGCACCAAACTCTGAAACGGAATTGCACAAAATTTTCGATAAATATTTACAAATTCACATAATTTAATTAAGATTAGAAAAAACTCAAGAAAAATAAGAAGAACACCAAAATAGGAAAATTTCAACACATAGAATTACGTAATCAATTTATTGGAAAGCAAAAGAAAAGAAAACAGTGTAACGCATGGTTTTTAATAAAAATATTATAGTACTCGCAAAATTTATATTAAAAATCATAAGAAAGAATTTATATTAAAAATCATTTTTTTGCTTAGTGCAAAAAAATTATTTTTGCACTAAGCAATGTCCCATAAATGGGAATTTATGACCAAATTGATGCAATGAAAAATCCAAAAAAAATTCCAAGATTATTGCCAAAGATTTTAGTTAAAATTTCTCAGGAGAATATTAATAATATTATTAAGAGAAGTGTAAGCTTAGCTGCTATGAAATTTATTATCAAACTTACATGTAGTTAGACTCTTGGAATAGTTGGAAACATTTCTTTTTGCGAGTGATGACAAAAGTAAAAGAAATGTAATTTTTTTGATGGCGAATTATTAATATTACATTAAAATTTTAAGAATAATAAATTACAAAATCGATTATCCGGATTTTAAGTAGTTGTATATAAATATTAATATACAGAAATTTTTATTTAAGCTCCTTGTAGCCTACACTATCTGTTTTACAGTCTAATTTAATGGATATGTGCCGATTTATATAATACCCAGAAGGGTTCAAATTAAACCCTTCTTATATTATTTCATTGATAGACTTTTTAACCCAATTTAAGCCCGATTTCAGTTTACCTGCCTATTATTTCTCCTTGTTACATCAAAATCCATCCATCTCACTTGATTGAGGCCGGCTCCCCTTAATAAAAAATTTCCATACATTTCTAATTTTGAAAATTTTTTTAAGAAAATTAACTTTAAATTGTTAAAGTTATTTCAAATGAGTTCATTTTTTAGTGCCGTTCCCATAGAAGAAACTTTCCATACCCTTTTGAAAAATTACAACTTTTTACTTTATTGCCATTTAATTTATATTCTTAACACTTTAATATTATTTAAAATAAAGGCTGTATATTTTTTAAGAATCGGCTTTAATAGATCATAACATTTTTATTGTTTAGTCTTTTTTTTTATATTAGATTTTACATGTAAATATTCTAAGAGAATCCTTTTAAAAGCTAAAATACCGATATCAATTATTTTGCTTTTAAATAATTTGATTTTAGTAATTGTTATATATGACTGATGACACCAACAAAACAAAAATAAATGTATGTTAACATTAAATTGTAATTTATTTAGAAAATGGAGGCATTTATGTATTTAACAAAATAACAGCAAAAACAATAACAACAACAAGAAGAAGAAGAACAACAGAAAACCGAAAAAACAAAAAAAATTCAACTTGTAGAAAACTAAAAGAAATTTTTAAAAAAACAACATTTAAATTAAAACTTTTTCTATTCAATTCAATTTACAAAAAATTAAATAATTTTATATGAAAAGCAATTCTATAATTAATTATATAATTAAATAAAAAGGACCTTTAATATATATATATATATATATATATATATATATATATATATATATATATATATATATATATATATACGATTAATAAATAATAAAAAATTGGCAGAAAAATATTTAATAATAATTATACAAATTATAATTAAATTGAATATTTATTTAATTAATTCACACATATTTATTATGATATCCAATTGCTCATGTATTCATACAAACACCGATAAACTTTTCAATAATTAGTTTTCATTGCAATAATAATAATAATAAAATTAGTAAATAATTATAAATAAGTAAATGAATAAAAAGTGTATTTATATAGAAAAATACAAAGAATAATTAATAAATAAACTTTAATCATCTAATTATCTATCTCTACCTCTATCTTTCTATCTTTCTATGCATATTCATAAATTATTGTTAAAAATTAAAAATTAATAAACATTAAATATAATTGGCCTGCAATAAAACAAAATTAATCGTAATTTTATATCTCATAATTTCTACCATTACAGAATTTTATATAAAAAGGAAGGAAAAATATTTGTGGAAAAAATCTCGGCCTACGATTGATCTAAGATTGATTATTAAGTAAGAAAAAAAAAATATGTAAATCGTTATTGAAAAAAAGGAAAAACAACCAGAGACCTCCCTAATTAAAAATGCATTACAAAAGCAACCCTTAAGTGATTTGGCCTTTATGAACCTTCAACAATCCTCAATATTTTTACCAAATGTCATTTGATACTTCAATTTAGTTATGTACCATGTATATCCATATCGTACAGTTAAAGAGATTCTATTAAATCGATCCAGTAATTATAACTTATATAAAATATTTATATTTATAATTTGCAGGTTTTTTAAAACTTCCTTTTAATTTCACTAAGTCTTGGCTCTGCAAGATACAAATACTCAATATTTCTAGGGGCAGTTCTTTGTCCATTTTCAAGTAATTATTGCCCTACAACAAAACAATAAAACTAAAATTTAGAAAATTGTGAGTTTCAATGATGCTTTGCCTTTTTTCTGTATTATTTTAATGATTTTAATTACCTCTAATTAAAAATGCAACATGAGAATTGAAAATTGTAATTAAATTCATTAAAAATATAAATATACATTGCATGCATTTCGTACTTTAATTATTTCAGAATAATTAATGAAATTTATTGAACACTCATATTTTGCTCAATATAAAAAAGAAAAATGCTCTTATGAATCATCTAACAAATTTTATGATTAAGTCAATGGTAACTGATGAATCGCCGTAAAAGAATAATTCACATTTCCACAAAAAAATTGTTCAATCGCTTTTTTGTACTTAAAGATAAGAGAAAATTTTATGATAATTTTGAGAAAATTTGGCAAAATTTTAATTAACCAAATCTTTATTATTCGTAAAAATGAATTCAGTTTTGCATTGGATCATATTTAAACAGTAAGGTAATTTCATTGATATTCGCTACCATGTAATAATTCACAATAATTTTTATAGTTTTCATTTCTCCATATGAAATATGAAATATATTACTTTAAAATGTAATCAAAAGTTGTTTTGTATAAAATTTTCTAATTTAAACGATCCATTAAAAATGAATTTTTTTTTCTTTAATTTTAGCATACTTTTCTCACGGTATAGAAAAAATATGGCATAATTACTGGAGATATAATTGATGAAAGAAACGTAAAAAACTGATTTCTCAATTCAATTAGAATATAATTAATAATTAATTAATATTATTGTGAGACATCAAGTCAAATCATCATAATTACAAAAGGTAATCATTTCTTAATGACATCTCTCTTTCTCTCTCTATATCTATCGCCCTCTTTCGCTCGCTCACTCTCTCTATCTCTCTCTCTCTCTCTCTATCTCTCTCTCTCTCTCTCTCTCTCTGTGTGTATGTGTGTGTGTGTCATTCTACCTTTCTCTCTCTTATGAAAGAAAAAGAAAGAATTGGAAGAGGTAAAGAAAGTGTTTGTTATTTTTAGGAAAAGAGAAATTTCAAATACCCACCAAACTTAATGGACTTTAATGGACTTAACTGATTTGTAGAACTCATACAGAATAAGTTAAAACAACTTGAAAAGAATAATAATAATAAGCATAAGTTTGATTATATTATAACTATATGTGGGCGTGGCCGTTTTATATTAATTTGAATAAGCCCTTAGAATAAGTTAGTTGGAAAATTTTCATATATCTCCCTTTGTCAATTTGAAAGTAAGATTTCTCTAAAACATTTCTAAAAATTATGAATCTAAAATCAAAAGTGACCACAATTTATGGGCTGGATGGTCATCCAGCATTTGCTTTCACGTATTGCCAAACATTTTACCCAAAACAAGTATAACTTGTATATTTGAAAGCGTGCTATAAAAATATAAAGAAAACTGCTTGCAAAAATACTACAAACAAAAATATATTTATGTTTGTATATTGCAGGCAATTACATTAGTATATAATCGATTATTTATAAATATAAATTTGAATGAGACCATAAAAATATATACAAATGAAATTTCTCTGTGCCATGATTAAAATGTGCATGTCATTGAATTATTTACCATCTGTTAATGGCAAAAGTTCAACACTAATAGTTACCTAAATAACTGGATGCTTAAATGGATGGTTTGATGATTCCATGGTACTATAACTTGCCATAACTTTAAAAATTATCTAGCTAGAATGTATGTTTTGCCTAGACTATTAACTAAACATTGACTAAGTGGCTAACCAGCCAGCCAACAATCACAACATCGACCATTTGATCATTCCTGACAGTGTAATGTCAATGGCCAAAAAACAAAAAAACCAAAAAAAAAAAAAAATTGCAAAAAAAAGAAGGAATAAAGAAAAAAGCAAAAAAATAATAATAATAATAATAATAATTGCAACATACAACAACTTTCCCACAGACTAGACAACAATTTATTACTATTTGCTATTTACTATTGTAAAGCCAGAAAAGAAGCCCAACACAATAGAAATTCTATGTTAAGATGCTTCATTTTTTTTCTTTTCTTGAACGTAACGAACTAAACAAAAATAAGAAAATAATCAAGTTAATAATAAATAATAATAAAAATTAATGAGAAAAACAAATTTAATAATCATATACATATACATATACATATACATATACATATACATATACATATACATATACATATACATATACATATACATATACATATACATATACATATACATATACATATACATATACATATACATATACATATACATATACATATACATATACATATACATATACAATATATAATATATGTAAGTGTATATATATTTATATTTGTACAGATATTTATTGGGTAAAAGCGTTTGTCAGGGATTATTTCCGTTATAACAGACACTTATAAATCATAAATACTGGAAAAAGCAGCAAAATAATGAATGTGAAAATTTGTAAAAAAAAAATTAAAAAATTTGCACATTTTTTATATGAATTGTGTTGGTATAATCAGTTAATCATTTTGAATGCCATCAAAATGTAACCTCAAATTCTAAACGTAATGTATTTACCATTATAAAGGTAGGACAATTGGCATATTATTATGGAAATTCTATACTAACACTACTCAAATAAGGCAACTTTTATTTAATTTATCCATCAGATGAAATTTCTCTTCTTTTAAAGTGATTTTAATTATATGTAATTTGAAGTATATTGCAATTCTACTATAAAATAAAAATAAAGTCAAATTAAGGAGTCAAAGGATAAAAGTTGTGGACCTACGAAATATGGAAAGTAAGCAAAATAATAAATTTGTATTCAATTCTTAAACATTTTTACTTAGAAGTCATGGAATTTGGTCAAAAAAAAAGCAGGGGTTTCCACTTTCAATTCTGCTCTGTTTATAAGAAATATTTAACCACTTTTAACTAGTTAGATATTACCTAGAAGTAACTTCTAAAAAGAGTATAAAAGGGAGTATAAAATTTATTATCAGATAAATCTAACTTTCCAATGCCTAACATCATTTGTCTTCAACCAATTGAGAGATTCAAAAAAGTGCATTCCAAAACTAGTAGTTAAATAAAGCGATTTGAAATGTTCTTTATAAGGCAGACAATTCAAAATTGATCTAATTTGTAATCTAATTTGAAATATATCTAAAATTCTGACATAGCATTATTGATAGCATTATTTACTTAGACAGACAGACAGGTAAGCAGAAGAATAGATACACTGATAGCCTAAAAGATGGACAAAGGAATGGGCATAAATGGACACAAACAAAAAAGCAGCAAACGGGCAGACAAAAAGATCTAATTCATTATAACAGCTTTTAATTTAAGATGCGCCCAAGTCAAGATATTCTTATTTTGATAAATATACCAAAACTAATGTATTCTATCAAAAAGATTTTCAAATTTTCTTTAAAAAAGGCAATTTCATTCACCACGCTTTAGATCAGTTACATTAAATAAAAATTTATTGAGAACATTTTAATAAAATCTTTTTTGTAAA
This sequence comes from Melophagus ovinus, assembly GCA_023089585.1. Classification (NCBI taxonomy): domain Eukaryota; kingdom Metazoa; phylum Arthropoda; class Insecta; order Diptera; family Hippoboscidae; genus Melophagus; species Melophagus ovinus. The sequence continues at coordinate 8,563,729 of JAKKIB010000177.1, forward strand.
AATAAATTTCCATGTCAATTGTCAAGTTAGTGTCATGTTAAAATGATACATATTTTTGTTACATATTTAAACATAAAAAAAATATTCTTGTTTTTTTTAGTCTTTATTTATTTATTTATTTATTTTTTTATGGCAAAAGGCTCAAGCAAAAAATAAATTATAAAAGTTGAGTATAAATCTTATATGAAAAGAGATTGTCCACGTTTTATATTTTATTAATAATTTATATGAACTATATATATTTACACAACTATATATCTAGATATAATTTATAAATTTTAAATGTAAATTTTTTTGCTAATTTTTTTTTTTTTTTGGTGTTCGTTAATTTTTTTTTATTCTATGTTAGTTTTTACGGGACGTTAAAATGTACATTAAACAATTTGATCATGCGAATATTAATTGGCATTAGTGCCACGATGGCAAGCTGTGATGTTGATGAGAGATCATACAGTAAATGAACAAATACAAAAAAAATTACAAAAACAAAAAAGAAAAAAGCAAACCAACAAAGCAAAATGAAATGTGAAATAGAAACAAAGAAAAAAAGAAGAAAAAAAATAACTCACGCACATTTTCATTCATATGTTTGTATGTACATAATCTAAATAATGTTAGATGTGGTAGTAATTGTTGTATGTTAATCATATTTGCCGTACATACAACTACACATTTATATATCTTTCCATCTTTCCATCTATCTTTCCATCTATCTATCTATCTATATATCTATCTATCTATCTATGATGGTTTGCCTCCAATTATGCATGAGAATGGTTAAAATATTTAAGTGTAGCTTATTCAAGCTTTAATGGCACACAATCATCATAATATGATATTAAAGGCGAATTTTATTATTATGTTTGTACATGTGAACATGTACATTGCCACATGTATATGCGTATATACATTATAATTATTATCGTATTTATATATATATAAATATAAAAATATTAGGTTATATAAAAAAGTTTCTACCATAATTCATTTCAGCATGATATTGATAATGATAAAAATTGGGCAAACGGAACACTAACTCAATGCCTACCTTTTACATCATACCTTATGCGTAGGCTTATGCTCAAAGTTCACTTCAAAAATATAAGTGAAGTAACTGAAGGAAAATGCACTAAAAATCACTCTAGAAATATGCCAAAAAGAACTCTAGCAATTAAATTGGTTTACTTAATGCCATAACGGAAATTGTGGTATCAAAATTTTGCTTCGCTCTAGACAAAAACTCTTCGAAAAAGTTATGAACGTTAACAGTAGAAAAATTTAGAAACGTTTAATAGAAAACGATATCCCATACAAGTCCAAAATTTTTAACTTCATATTAATAATTACTCTCTCATAAATTACGACTTGTAGGCACACAAGCCTTAATTGGCTTTGAGTTTGATTGTTGGAGCCTTATCTATTATAACTGTAAGCAATTATCTAATCTGAATTCAATTATCTATAGCTCTAAATTTCACAATATAAAAAAAAGAGTCCTATCAAAATTTTGGGCAACAGCAAGAAATTGGCCAAACATTGCAACAATGTGGCATAACCAACAAACAGGTTTTGTGATGCCTGAAAACAAATTAAAAGAATTTCATTAAAAAGTTCTAATTCATTTGCGATATGGACCGAAACTTTTATCAGTTGAAGAAACTTCTTTTCATACTCAATCAAATCTAGAAAGGTAATAGAAAGGCAATAGAAATAATATCAATTTAAGCACGCTTGAAAAAGTCCTCTTAAACAAGTCCTTCATTGATAAACAAAAAAAAACAGTTCTAGAAAATGGAAAAGACAATTTTTGTGATTGCCTGAAAAATGACACTTAAACTTTTTTATATTATCTAATAATATTTATGTATGTATATGCGAATATATGTATGTGTTTATTTATTTATAAGTATGTTTGATTTACAAGTAACACCTGCATATTTTATAAAACGTACACATTTTTTTTATTATTTTTCCACTTTGCCTTTTAGTATTTTTTTTTATTTTTATTTTTGTTTTATTCGGTTTTTTTTTGTTTCGTTTCTTTATATATATATATATTTTTTTTTTGTTGGTGTTGTTGCGTGCGTTTACAAATCACAGAGTGAATTATTGTATAAAATAAGAAATTATAAAACGCAATGAGCATTAACCAAAAAAAAACAAAAAAAAAAAAATGAAAAAATATTGAAAAGAAAAAACAAAAAATCATAAAACATTTAAAACACATACGCACATACTAAATTCATTGGCACACAAACTCGAGTCAATTTAAAACTCATCTCATCTTTTTAGTTATAACACGAGAACTATTTATTAATACCATGTTAACCATGATGATATTAGCACATACGTACATAACATAACATAAGCACATATCCATCCATTCATATACATATAAATTTCGATAAATTGTTAATCAAAAAGAAAACCAAACAACAAAATAATAATCAAAATCAAAATGAACGAAATGAAGGAAAATTCGCTTTGATTATATTCGTACTTTAAATATGCACCATTAAATGGAATTCAATGGAATTCAATGGAATTGATGTGTAATTCATTGAAAGTGGGCATGGTTATTTATAAAAATAAGAATCTAATAACATTTTTAGACATTTTTCGAAACAACTTTGAAAATTTCAGTTTTTTCTATAGGTCTCGCCAAAAAGGCGAAAAAAATGTAAAAGATTAAAATCTCAGTGCAATGAAATATGCCAAATATTTTTTAAAAGTTTTATTTAAATTTTGTTCAAGCATTTTAGCGATATCTTAAATTTTCAGAATTAAAATATCTCCAAAAAAAAAATTTTATATGAATTTTGTCAATTTTTAAATTAAACAACTTAGATCGACCACACAACGACTCCAGATGGACAGATGGGCAGATGAACACGTGGTTAGGCATATGGATTATTGGATCAATAGGCGAATAGGCAAGTAAACAAATTTAGAAATAGATATCTGGAAAAGTGGCTGAATGAACAAACGCGCAGATGGACATATGGACAAATGTGCAGACAGACAGATGGACAGGTAAACAGTGGAGCATACAGATAGGTAGATAAGTAAATGATCAGACCCTTAAGTGGACAGACATTTGCTACGACAATTCTAAATGTATGTCTGTTATAAAAAAATTTCGACAAAATCTCTCATAATAAAAGTAAATAAAATCTCTCTTCTTCTTCTTTTTTGAAACGAAATTTTTAAGGCTTATAAACGTTGTAACAAACTAATAATAGCCATTTAAATTGGACTGATGAATAAAAGTTTATAACCTCTTAGGAAAAGCACAAGCTACAATAAAAATAACAAAAACCTAAACATTCGAATATTGATTTAATCAAAAAGGCAAAAAACGTTAACGTTAAAATATATCTTTAATATTCTTCTTCTTCGTCTTCATTTTTTTTTTGTTTTGGTTTGGTTTTTCTTTTGTTTTCTTTACCTTTGTTAATATTTCTATTTCATTAATACCCTACTTACTGACTAAATGGCCGTAGAATATTGTTAAGAAAAGTTTTCTAATAAAATGATTAAGAAATTATTGAAAGTTTTGTTAATTTATTTTCTATGGAATTTTTTTTTTTTTGGTATGCAATTTTTCTTTCAATTATTTTAAGAAATTTTCTAATATAATTTAAAATAAGAGGGTAAATCTAAATAAATCTTTCAAAATTTCTTCTAAAGTTTCTATTTAAAAAACAAAATCTAGAAAAAATTTTTAATAGATCTACAAAGAAATTTTTGGAAAAATATACAAAATGTTTTTTGACAATTATTTTACTTTAGAAAAATAAATATCATTTATATGGATTACTTTAATAATCTTCCAAAATTACTTTCAAATGTCTATTAATATTTCCTTCCAAGTGTTCTTTTGAAAGTCCTTCCAAATGCCCATAAATAAATTTTCATAAAATTTATTTTTCAAAATCTTTAATTAAACTTTAATTTTATAATGTAGGCTAAGTAAAATTTGACCTTAACCATCTAAAATGTTTTTCTAACTTTTTTCTATTTGACCAAACTTTTTTTTGCTGTGTTTTTTTTTTTTGGATTATTTGTGCGTGCTTATTTGTATTTTATTTTATTAAGAGTTTTAATTTTGTAAAACTATGTTTTGAAAAGAAATTATACAGTTAAAATAATAAAATCCAAATAAAATTTAGAAAAGAAAGAACTCTGTTTTACTCATGTCCATGTCAGCCAGTTAACTGTAATTTGTTGGCACTTTGACATTATAACAAAAAAAAATCATAATTCAAACGTAATTTAATCATATTTACATTACTTAATTCTGTATATTTTTGTATTCTTTTACTTTCTTCTAATTCATCTCTTCTTATTCTGTTTTTATTAGATTCGTTAAAAAAAAAAAAAACATCACTTTTTATGGCCATCACTTAATTATTGATAGGACCAACCACTTGAAATAAAATTGTTCGCAGTTATAAATTTCGAACATCTCACAAAATCATAAAGATATTTAGTCACAATAAATTATAGATCAATAAAGACGGAGGTCTCAGCTGGCACTAGCATTCGGAAAATTGGCTGTGGGCTCCCTTCTTGTCTTCATGCTAATTGAGAACAAGAGATCGAATTAAAATGGTAATAGTGAGGGAATAATAGAGTCGTCAACTTTAGGGATATTAATGATACTGGATTAGATGGCAATAGAATTTAGATCGATTTAGATTAATTTAGATCAGTTTAGATCAGTTCACATCGATCGAATATGGCCCATTTTGATAGAAGATTATTATGTGAAGGAAATTTTATCCTTATAACTCGGTATGTTCTTTGTGACCAATCCACAAATAAGTAGCAACTAAAAAATATGTTAAAAGTTCCATTCATGCAAATTTGATTTTTATGTTTTTAAAAATATTTTTGGTTTTATAAGATTTAATTATGAAAAAGTAACAACAAATATCAGCAAAAAAATCATTTTTGCAAAAATTTTTTTTTACAAATTTACATAAATTTTAATGGATTTTTTTGTTAAAAAATATAAAAATTTTAATAAATTATTTCCTACAAATCAAAAAAATATCTCAAAATGATTTGTTTTTTTAATTTATAACATTTATTTATGTAAAATTTTGTTAATAACTAAATTTATTTGGAAAAAAAATTTTTTTTATTACGCATTTTTTGCGTATTTGTTTTTTCTATTATATAGCTACGCATAAAGGCAGATGGCCTTTATTGTTGCACCTGCATAAATTTTCTCAATATTACAACTAAATTATTTAAAATAAATATAATAAATTTATTTATTTAAGAAAAGAAAAAATTTTAAAAAAATTGTCAACTCATAAATATAAATGTCATTTTTTAATATTATTATTATTATTATTATTGTTTTTGTTATTTTTGATATTATTATTATTATTGCTGTTGTTATTGTTGTTAATTCAAAATTTATTGTTGTTAATAACAAAACATCTCCACTGAATTAATTAATTCATAACAGCGCCAACATAAATACAAAAATATTGTGCAATTTTTTTATTTTTCAAAAATTTTATTTGTTTTTATTTTTTAAAAAAAAATTTAGATTATCTGTAACTAAAAAAGCACAAACATTAGGTCACTGGAACAACACCAGCAAACTGCGTAAACTGCGTAGGTAAAGAAAAAAAATAGCAACACTTTGAGAAACAAGTTTGATTTTTTGCTTTTAAACAAACAAAAAAATAACAAAAATTTGAAAATGAAAATGTTACAAAAAAAAATTGATAAACAAATTTATATGTAAACGCATGAAAACTCACATAAACATATTTTTACATATACTCATACAAGCACACATGTCTCACCAGTAAGCATTAAGTAAGGTTAACTGAAGCTAATAGGAGGAAAACGGCACTCAGCAACAATAATAATAATAATAATAATAATAATAATAATAACAACAACAACACCAATAACATTTACACATTCTTTCATATTCATATCATTTGAATAACATTTTACGCATACACGTATGTATACCCAACTAAGCACGTTTATAAGCAAAGGCTATGTAAAGTGCAAGGCAAGACGCAAGATAGTTACTCAAAAGAGCGTATGCTATGGCAATTGCTTATATTGCTTATTGCTTATATTTATATAAAAAGAAAAATATATAAGAGATGTGTCTATAAATATTAGCAACAAAAATCGGAATTGATTTAAGACTAGCAATCAAGCTGGTGCGATTGCTATTGCATTTGCTCTTTAAAGTGATTGTGGATCTTGTAGTTTACAGAGTGTTACATTATGTACATATCACTTCACATATATATACTTTTATTGATACAAAACACACATATACACACAAACACACAAACACACAAACACACATATATATAAAATGTAATCTAATGGCATGACATTTTGAAAAATTTACACTCAAACACAACATCAACACACTATGCCATATAAAATGTTTGCGTATGCATTAAACCAAATTTCAATAATGATATGCGTAATATGCTCAATATGCGTAATATGCATATTTATATAGAAAAATGTGTAATTTTTGTTATTGTTTTCTTTTTTTTTTTTTTTTTTTTTTTTTTACTTTTTTGTTTTATTAATGCATATTTCTATTTTATAGATCAAGTTATTATAAATTATAACATAAATTTATGGTTATTAGTTTGTTTATCATGCGTACATTGTTAGCACAATTAGATGATCTAAAAAGTTTTTTTTTTAATAAGTTTTAATTTTTTTTAATTTTTTTTAATGTCAAATATAATTTTCTTTTTTTTATGAAGGATTTCTTTATTTTTATTTAGTGGCAAATTTGCCGGGCAATTAATTTCTAAAGGCATCTACAAAAAATTAATAAATGTAGGACTTTTGTAGCATACTCCAAAGTTTATTTTATTATCAGTAATATATAATGCATGAAATCGAAACAAAAACATTGACAAAAAAATTTTTGAAAGAGTACAATGTTTTAGGATGGCATCGATATATTCTATTCTAGACATTTATAAAGCTTCAATGAACATATAAAGACATTCTTAAGTATTTATAAATATTTTTAAGCATTTTTAGATATTAATAAGCTTATTTAGATATCCAAAGGTAACCAAAAGCCTGTATAATGGATGTACAGACGTCCAAATATTTCTATAGATGTATACACGCTTTTATTGGGACATGTAGACATTTAAAGGCATTTTAAGATATCCTTAGATTTGTCTAAATGATATTTTAAGCATTTAGAAACATTTTAGGCATCTAAGATCCATAAGTCCCCATAGACATGTATATGCATTTATTACAAATATTTATGGGCATTTTTTCGATACTTAAAGACACCTGAAGGCACTTGTAAACTTTTTTAAAGATTCATAGACATTTGTAGTTATCCACATGAATTTATGAGCCTTTATGGACATCTATGTATAAATTTTTAGGCATCTTTCTGACCTTTAAAGGCATTTATAAGCATAAATATACATGTATAAAAATCTATAGACATTTGTGGATATCTATAGGTCCATCTGAAGACTTTACAGGCTTTTTTCAGAAACGGCAACCATCTACAAACATCTATAAGCATCTGCAAATATATTTAGGCATTTATGGGAGTCCGAAGACATCTATAAGAATATTTGAAACATCTATAGACTTCTAGAAGCCATAATAAATATCTAAATTATATTTTTGTCTTTTAGATAACTCAATAGCACTTTAAATCTAATAAATAAATAAAGCTCGTTTAAGGAAAATTTATTAATTGCGCATTTGAAATAAATGAAAAATAACAACAAAAGGAAAAAAAATTTTTAACCAATCTACATGTTATAATTATTATACATACATAGAGGTAAATTATTAATAAGTGCTGCAACTGCCTTTTAAATTAATACAAATTCTAACAGCATATTTCTTAAAATTATTATTATTACAATTAATTTATATCAATATGCGGCAAATTTGATGGAAGTGTTTATTTATATGTAAAATAATAATTCTTATTAATTTTTATTATTGTTGTTATTGTTTCTTTTTATAATTATTAAATATAATAATAACCTTGAACTAGAATTACATTAATTTCCCTCCTCTCTTTTTCAGTTTATCAGTTTATCAAAAAAAAAAGCCAATTTCATTTATAGTTAATGTTGTTCCTTCTGGCAGATATTGTGTGAATTTCTGGCAGATATGATCTATTTTCAGTAACAATTAACATTTAAGAATTTTCAATCATTTTATTGGTCATATTCAAAATTTATTTAAAAAAAATTTGTATAATTAGAAAAACGCATATTTTTATTTCACGTCAATAACTGACTTATGACTCAAGTCCTGCCATCGAAAGTTTCCAATGCTTCCTTTTAGATTTGCCAAATATTTTAGGCAAATATAATAAACACCTTAACATTTGGCTCATACACTAAATATTATCTATGACAACCAATAATTGTAAAAAATTTTGGATATCAATAAATTCGGCTCTATCTATTGGATAGCACATAAAATGATTAAATCGTGATAGGTAAAGTCGATAATACCAAAAACAAAAACCAAAACAAAAGCAAAAGCACAAGCAAAAAAAAGAACACGAAAATTTTAAAATAACTGCGCGCGTAGGCAGTTTTATATAGATACATTGGCCTAAAGTAAATTTACTGAGCGAAGCTCTAATTGAAATTATTACCAAATAAATTGTTTCGATTTCGCTTTTTTTTTTCTTTCTGGTTTTTATTTTATATATTGTGTGGCAAAAATATTATAATGGAGAAAAACAAGTATACACGTGTAAAAACATATGACTTTATTATCACCAACACAATATCTTCTCACGCTCATGTATAAACCTTATGTAAATCAAAATTTTTGTAGCCATGCATGATTTTGAATTTGTAATCTATCAGCCAAAACGAAAAATGTAAATTTGACGATTAACTCTTTTGAGATTACTAATTTTAAATACAGTACAAAATGAAACAACAATTTTGTCTGGTTGCCTAAACAAAAATAAAGAGCCGTTTCCAAAGAGTCTCTACATCTAAACATTTACTTCTAAATACTTCAAATTAGAAATTAGAAATGTTTATTTAAAGTTTGAAATATTGAAAATAAGTTCCAAACACAGTCTAGCTAAGCCACGTTTTCGGCAATTACTTGAAATAACTAAAAATGAGAGTGCCATGACCCGCCTACATCTATTACAAAGTTAATTAATTCTCATTTTCCTATTTCTTAAAGTTCCGATTTAAAAGAATTTAAGTGCAAACTAACTTTTGCTATGCCAATCTCTTCAGCATCATTTTCTGAAACTATTTAAACCACTTTATCAATCTAAATGATTCATATGTAGCCATTTAAAGGTTTAAATAAAATATATTTAAGGCGCTTGGAAAGTGGCAATTACTCCCTTTAGAAAGCTCTACGAAATATGCTTAGAATTTTCACAAAAATTTTTAGCAAAAATCTGTATATCTTTTTAGTAAAAATTAATAAAATAAATTTGATCCAATTTTGGAAATTCCTACCAATTGATCAACTTCTCAAGTCATTCGAAAATTTCATTAAATTTTACTTTCTTGAGTAACAATTCATTTATATTATTATTTGTTTTATTTGTTAAGAACTTTAAGCGAAAAGTTGTACGATATTTATAAATCAATCCAAATCGATTTTAATGCTTTTGTTTTTCTATTTTATTACTTGTTTTTTTTATTTTTTTGTTTTTTTTTTTTTTTTTTTTGCTCATAATTTACAGTAGAATAGTTTATGTGTAACACAATGCAAAATGAGTAATATATAATTTCTGACAAAATGTTAATTGAAATTTATGACAAATGAGTTGAGTGAATTACAGCAGCAACAGGTAAATACTTTTTACAAATAGTAAGATAAATACAATTATAATTCGTGTTATCTGAAACGACCTATATAAAATATTATAAATAAAGCTAAAAAATTTTTGAATTTTTAATAATATTTATTGCATAATAATTTATGAAGAAAACAATCATCATTTAAAGATTTAATAAAACGATAATTGAATTTGTTTGCCTTAATAAAATATCCTTGCAAATATTTCTACAAGTTAATGCAACATTTGTGTTTACAAATAATGAAAAATATTAATTAGATCAAAAAGTGAAAAAATTGATATAAAATTCTTAAGCAACAAAGGGAATATTTAAATCAAATTAAATCTAAAATCTCTGAATTACTTTATTGATTCCCGAAAAAAAAAATATTGTTAAAATTTAAAGGAAGGAAACTTTGGCAAATGTTTCAAACTTTTAAATAATAAATTATAACCAAAAAAAGGAAGGCATTTTTTGTTCCACAAAAAAACAAATCTTAAAGCTGGTCCTTATTAACCCTAAAAAATTTTAAATTTTTTTCTGCTTCTGCATTAACTATAAATTGAAATGGAACTTGTCGTCGAAAGGTGAAAGTAAAAAATAATAAAAATATAAAGAAACTTCAGTTTTGACAATTTTCTTGCCTTAATGTTACAAAATTTCTAGAAATTGTAGTTTCTTACCACAATAATGTAGAACAATAAAATTTTATGATACTTAAATGCAGCAAAAATTATGAACTTTAATTTAATATTGGAATACGATTCAGTAACAAGCAATGCCATAATTTTGGCAATTTTCACTTGGCACGTACACATAACACAAGTTAATAATAAATAAGAAACTTATAACATGTTGCGGCCGACTTTTAAATACCCTTCGTTACTTTACCAAATGCAATTAAAAAATCAAAATAAATAAATTGCAAATTAATGAAATAAAAAATTATAAAGTTGCATTTATTTGAAAAGTCCTTTATATAGGAAGAGATTCAAAAAATAGCACTTATCAGAACCAAATTTAGTACACAAATTACAAAGTATCTAAACAATTACCACCTTTAGTTTGATAATATATGGACAGAGGGACAGACATGTCTTACATCTTTTGCGAAAGATGAAAGTGATACTGAATCAATCAGTATAATAAGAGAAAAATCTATCTCAACTCGTTCTCGGTATTACAAATATCTCCATAAACTTATCCCAAACCGCATACGATAAATATAAAGGCAAAATATTGTATAAAATATTTAATGTCATTCACTTCTTTTTGTAATGTAATGTAATGTTATCAGCAATTGTAATGTAATGTTACAGATCTATATCTGTAAAAAAATAATATTTTATTAACGTCAAAATTGATGGGCTTAGTATTTACAAATATTTTTACATTTAAGTTGTCAGTCTAGTCCATATTTTTTGAAGTTTCTTTTAACAAAACTCTCTACTTTTAATAAGGAATAATTCAATTCAAACTTGATAACTTCTAATTTGTAATAGAGGTCAGTAAATTCCTCTTATTTTCAAGAAAGTTTCATAAAGCCTAAGTAAGAATTTCGTAGAGCTTGACTTCCTAAAAGTTAATTTATAATTCCAAATTTTGAATTTTTGAAGACTTTAGATAGAATCAATTTTTATTGAACCCATTTATGTTAGAACCACTTTTGAAATTGATTTGCATCAGAAGCAGAAACATTAAACAAACAACAGGCAGGCAGACATTAAACCCTTCTGGGGCTTTTTAAACATAATTTTGATATCTTATGCCAAGTGGCGCTTTGTACATTTACATTCACATGTTGATTACATTTTATACTCAGCATAATAATGCGTTGCGGTTAAAATGTATCAAAAAGAAGAAAAAAAAGTACAACCAAAAAAAAAAAGAAGGTTAAAAAGAAAAGTAACCAAATTTCAAAATATCATAAAAATGAGTAACCCAAACCAAAAATTAATAAAGAAATTTTAAATAAAAACAAATAAAGACGTGAACTTTTGGTAGATTTTTAAATATCTCTATCTAAAATTCACCTTTTACTTAAAGTAAGTTAAAAAAAAAATTCAAAAAGCGAAGAACAAATCAAGAAATTTCAAGTGACTTGAAAATTTCTTTATGTGGAAAGAAGTGTAGAAAAAAAATACAAATTTCTCAAATTTCTTTCTAATGACTTTCAATTTAAAAAAAAACAGGATACTTACATGGACAAATATTAAATAATCAAATGGGCTTGAATTGGATTCAGGAAATCATTCTGAAAATATGGTTCCATGTCAAGTCCTTCCGAGTGCTACAATGCACAAATGTATAGGATCAAAATAAAATGGGTCTCAAATTTTTTTAGAATGCTAAACGCATACACCAAGATTAAGAATATATATACTCTCCGATGCTCCAATTTTGGGTGTTACAAACGTAATGAAAATATAAAAATGCAAAATTTCATTATTCATATTTCAAATGAATTTCTATGAACCGACGCCATCCTTTAAAGTTCATATCTGTCCAGTTCACCATCCATTCCAATTTGAAATAGATCAATAAAATAATAAAAAAATTTCAATCAAAAAAAGTTTTTTTTAAATATTCCTAAATATTCTCCATTTAAGTTTGCAACTGTGGCCGTATCTGTTTAAGCCACAATTTAATCAATTTTCAATAGCAAACTTCCAATTATTAACATTCAAAGTTAAATAAATAAAAACGGTTAGTAAAAACAGTAAGTAAAAGTTTATGTCATACATTTCAAATTAGATTTGCTTCAAACTCAACTTGTAACCATAATTTGTATGTATGTACAAAACTCCATACAAAATTGAAGGAGGTGGAGGAGTTTTTGTTTTTTTTTTTTTATTTAGGAGAGTTATGCTCACTTATTATTGATAATAAATTTTTTTTAGCATTTTTAACAAATTAATGCGATTGGCAAAAAGATTTGTTAAAAGAAAAAGAGAAAAAAAAAACCAGAAAAAATTTCTTATCGACGTGCCATCATCATTTGCACGTTGTACGCAAACAATTTGTAATAAGTCATAAGTAACGGCAAACAAAAAAAAAAGAAAATAAGCAGCTGAAAAACTGGAAAAATAGAAAAATTGGTAAAATGAAAAAAAAATTGATGCCATCATAATAGTAACAATGATCATCATCATCATCATCATCAAAAAAAAAAGCATAAATTTTACAAAGAAACTGAACTGACTGAATATAAACATGATTAGCAGTAGTAATTTTGGTGAGTAAAATTGTAGACATAAATTTTTTGAAAAACAAAAATTCATATAGACATAAAAACAAATTTATAATCCAGAAACCAAAGAAGAGGCATTTAAGAGCGTCTTTTAAATACCGTACTTTACTTTCCCTAATCTCTCAAGAAAATTAAGAAAGTTATTTTTAACAAAAAATTAATATTTTTAAATAATACAAAAACATTTATTAAATGGAAATTGGTTAAAAAAAGTGCATCGATCTGGACCAAATTCTTTATATATATATTTTATATCAAAATAGGGGACAGTGCCAACTTTTGCTAAACTCTTTAACAAAATTATAACTTTTGTCCATATAAAGACCGGTTATTCGAACAACGGCGTTCTATGAGGAGGAATGATTAAAATGGACTGATCTGCATTAAAATGGCCGCAAAATTCTAATACTCTTCCATATAAAGAATTTTATGCGGAAAATAAGGCCCATTGAAAATGTGCAATTTTAAGTATTTTTAATAAGCTTCATCTTAGGGCTAAAACATATTAAATGAGTAGAATTTTATTAAAATATTTTGAAAAAAAATGGAATCTATAACTTCATAAGACACGAACAGTGAGACTGGCAGATTTATGGAAGGACGTACAGACGTACAGACATACAACTTAAATTATTTCAGAAAGTTTAGCTGAGTGATTGATTATAATAAAAAATGGCTCTAAACTCAAATCATTTTGGATGTTATAAATAATTATAGAAACTTATAATACTCTGTACCCTACAGCCGGTATAAATATTGAAATAAATATAAAAATATTGTCAATATATAAAATTAGCTTTCATTCATCACTCAAACAAAGCTACCACATATGTACGCGTATATATATATAGATATATATATATATATATATTTATATACTTACATCATTTTAAAAAAAAATCAATTATTAACACAACAATTTACATCAATTATCTGCAATGTTATGGATGCAAACAGAAAAGCAAAAATGTTTCTACATATAAATTAAATGAAACAAAGAGAAATAAAATGAAATAAATATAAAATTAGAAAATAGAATGATTTGAAATATGATGAAACGGTTTAGACGTAAGCAAAAAAATTAAAGAAATAAAAAGCACACACACACAAAATACATCACGTTTATAAACATCATAAGCCACGATCAGGCATAAAGTTATGCATTAAGCAGCAAGCAGCATCAAACAACATCAAACAACATCACCATCCAACCACTACGACTAAGTTAAATATATATAAAATTATTATGTGTTAATAATACATAACAATCTGAATGTATATTTGTAGATGCCATTAAAATTATATTTAAATTGTCAACTAGCCATTTCGTAAATGTTCTAAGTATGCCAACCTAATTGTTCCTTTGTCTGTCTGTCTGTCTGTTTATCTGTTCACACAAATTTTATTATAAAGGTACAGGCCACAATTTTCAAAATTATATGAATGGCCGTAAGTTCTTGAAGGCACCTGAGAATAATTTTAATCTTGATTAGGGCAACTTCTACGACCAATCTGCCTTTAACGATCTACTTCAAAAAAGAAAAATCAGTATGTGAAAGAAAATTGAAAATTTTTTAATTTATTAATGAAAATTTTTGGGGAAGAGTCTTTTACTGAAAATGCTTGCCAAAATTCCATAACAAAACAATCCATTTGCTTCAATCCCTTCCATCTAACAAACTTTTTAAAATCACTCAAAATCTTTTTGTAAATGATTACTTTCCCAATTTATACTGCAATTTATTGACATTTTAAAAGCATTAAGTAAAATGTAGGATCTTTAAAAGTTAACCACAATCGTTTATAACATTTTCACTTATTTTGTTTTTTCTCTTTTTTTTTCTACTTACATAGCTTTAATTTTTATTTGGCAACATGCGTGTTTATTAAATCTTCTCTAAGTCTGTTTACTTTATTTTATGCAGATATTTTTCATGCATTTATTTAATAGATATATGCATACACACATTATATACAATAAAATTGACAATTGTACAACTAACTGTTCATTCTGCAATTATCTATTATCAATTTGATTTGAGTAAAAGGATGAGCCACATTAACCATGACTAGCGAAATGTAATTACAAATTATTAAATAGTTACTTCTGATAAACTGAGTATACCTTCAATATTTCAGTGTTTTAGTACAGAGGATAGCAGAGTAAGAGTACAAGATTAATTGAGCGAGACATAGAGAGAGAATGAGTTTACATATATTGCATATAAAGTTAGTTAGATTCATATACCTCATACTCGATACATTTACGAGGTCGTTTGACATGTATTTGTCTGTTTTATGTAAGTTTCGTGAGTTTAATGTCGTTTGTATGCCTAATAAACGCGTAAATTACAAGTGTCAAATAAACAAACAATTTTTATATATATAAAATGCAAAACGTGTATAGTTGCATGTCTATTAAAATTTTTAATTACATTCAGATACGTTGTGATTTGTTATTTTTGTTATTAAAACAAATTCTTTCTTTTTTATTGCATTTGCTGTTGTTATTGTATACTTTTGGTAAGGATTCACTTACCAAAACCAAATGATAGCCAATGTAATAAATGAGTCGAACAATATAAAATAAAATGTAAATGCAAAGAAATGAAATGGCCTAAATTTTTATATGCATATGTAACAAGCGTAAAATTTATAGTAGACTTCGGTGAAAACTTGATTACACACTTGATTACACACTCATTTTATTTACCTAATGGATTTGAGCTATCTGTATAATCAATATTTCAGTATTTCAATTTTAAGAACATTTCCAATTTGACATGTTGTTTAGCTCTCATATGCACTCCCATATGCTGTACAAAATTTTTCTCTATTCCATTATGTAAATATAAAAGTTTTCTTCTTGTAGATTTAAAGTTGCATATTATTATAACATATAATTAACATATATTTTTAAATTACTGAGAATTTTAACTTTCAAAACGTTAATGTAAAATGTTGTTGCAAGATTTATCGCTGTTCTATTATATCTATTTTAAAATTAACAGCTTCTATTATTTTTAGGTAGAGTATTAAATTTTTATTGCATACTTTTAGGCCTAAGAAAAAATGAATTTCAGTAATTTAAAAAGTACAAAGTAATAGAAAACTTTGGTATAAAAAAACAAAATAATGGAAATAAAATTATTGATATGATTTAAATTGCCTGGTTGCTTGAATTTTTTTGGAAAATAATGAATTAGGTTTCTCGATATTACTTATTCGCTGTTTATGCTCTCTATATATTATCGATTAATATATTTGTACTTTTCGTAGCAATTTCAGTAAAGTTATCCACCCTAATCACATTGCATGCGCCATTTTGTTTTATTCTGCAAGAAATTTACTACAATTGTGCTAAAAGAAAAGGAAAAGAAAGGAAGTTCACGAAAGGAAAACAAAACTTGTGCATTATTTTGTTAAGCCACAAAAATATAAATAAAACTTTTCAATTTTTTAAAGATTAAAATCTGAAGATTTATAGTAATCATTGCAATAGTTGATTAAATATAGCAGCATGGGAGATACGGGTAAAAAATTACAAGACTTACGTGTATGTGATTTGAAAGAAGAACTGGAAAAGCGCAAATTAGAAGTATCTGGTTCAAAGTCTATATTGATAGAACGTTTAGTAAACGCTCTTAGAGATGAAGGTAAAGATCCTGTTAAATATACATTTACCATAAATACGAAACTGAATGTTGCTAAAAGGACAGGCCATATTAAAAGTCAACAGCAGCAGCAACCACAAGAGCAGCAACCAGAAAAAAATCATGAACTGAAAATTGTTGTTAAAAAAGAACCAATTGTTGTGAAAGTAGAACATGCAGAAGATGATCAAGAAACCGATAATAATGAAAATGCCACTAGTAATGATAATAGTAATTGTAATGATGAAATCGATCAAGTTGGCGATGTCGATGAAGAATTCATTTATGTTCATGATGATGATGAAGTTGGAGATCAAGCCGATCAAAATAATATGAACAAATTTAATGATTATACAGAACGGATGAATGATAATAATAGTAATGCGTCAGATCTAAATCATGAAGATGAAACAAATGGTGAAAATACGAATAATGATCATGAAGAAGGTATTAATTTGTTAATCGGTGAAGATGAGCAACAATTATTACATGATGAAGCACCGGATGACAAAGAAAAAACAATTATTAAAACTGCAAAAGATAAAGCAGCAGCTACAAAGGATAACAAATTAGAAAAAGCTAAGGAACAGAGAAAGTCGAATCGTAGGGATAGTAAAGATAAAAAGAAAGATGATAAATCAAATGAAAAAAAAGATGAAAGTGAACAAAAATTATTAGCTAGCACAAAATCTGGGCACAAAGATGAAAAAGGTAACTGTTTGCAAAAATCTGAAAGAAAAAACCAGAAAATTAACATTAGTATTAAGCGTAATTTAAAATTTTTAATGAAAATTATATGTATATATGGACGTGCATATATATACATATATATGTACAATATATATGTACATGGGAGTAATATGTATTAGGATTAAATAAATTGCGTAGCAGCTGTAGACCGACTTATTCTATGTATCTACCACACAGACAGACATACAAAGGGCAAGAAAATGTGAATTTCTTTATATAATTGCTGCTCATTTTGTTGCTGTTTTTGCGGCTATTGTTGCCTTACAATAAATAATTTATTAAATATAAGTATGCATGTAATATACAAATGGTTGAGTCTACACCATAACTGAATAATTAATATGTACGCCAAAAGCTAAGGAACTTGCAACCATATATGAAGTCATAAAAGTTGAAAGCAAACTCATCTAAAGCCTGTTTAAATATTAAAACAAGCAGAAGCTCTATTACTCAAAGCGTATCTTTGTTCAAGTTGCTGACATTGCTGATGCTGCTGCACCGTAGCAGATAGAATATCCAGCGAAACTAAGAAGCTTGCAAACATATTTACAAGTGTTTGTATACCTTAGGTATATTTATTTAAAGTACATAAACAGCATCTTTATTAAAAGGTTGTGGAGTATGTAATTAGATCAATATAAGCATTGGAAGAAATGTCTTAGTAAAGGTTAAAGTTAAAATTACTGCGGTATGGAGCTTATCTACCTAAATCATATTGTTGCATTAAAATTATTGATATTGCTGTTACACTAAATTATTTGCCGTGTATCTTTACAAATTGTTACCTAAACATGCAGTACCATATAAAAGTTGACATTCATGGTCAGTATCAGGAAGTTAGGAATGATCTTACATTCAGTCATCATATTTAATGTATTCCACAATAAGCTGAATGTTTACGAACGTTAATTTACATTTTCTTGCTCTTTGTCCATCATTCCACTTAAACAAAAAAACAAAATGTGCTAACTAGAAATTAAACTAAAGTGAATTCAATGTAATCATCTAATCATCATGCATAGCAGAAGGAAAACAACCGAGAAAAAATCGATATATAAAACAGTGTCAGTGTCTAAAATTGAAGCAACAAATCGCAAAACAGTAAGAATAAAAATGTGAATATCGAAAAGATCTAAAAAAGAAATTGGTCTTCTGAATAACGCTTTGTGTGTAAAAAATCAAAAAAAAAAAAAACCAAACAAAAAATTTTATAACTCACTTCCTCTTCTCTCTACTTCTGTTATTATTATTATTTATATGGAATTTACAGAAAAATCTACAACAAATGCTTCACCGAATTCAACACATAAAGAACATTCGTCAACAACCGGTGCCACCAATTTATTATCAACGAAAAATAGCGGCAGTGGTGGTGGCGGTTCGGGTTCTGGTTCCGGTTCTGGTACTACTAAATCATCTTCATGTGCATCAAGTGCTTCACGTAATTTATGGGTATCCGGGTTATCATCACTAACCAGGGCCAGTGATTTGAAAACAATCTTTTCTAAATATGGCAAAGTAATCGGTGCCAAAGTGGTTACAAATACACGTACGCCTGGTACACGTTGTTATGGTTATGTCACCATGTCATCATCTAATGATGCCAGCCGTTGTATTGATAATTTACATCGTACCGAATTACATGGACGCATCATATCGGTGGAGCGTACCAAAAATGAAATTGGTAGCAGTTCAGCCAGCTCGAATAAGGATGGTGGTAAAAAGCATTCCGAATCGAAAAAGAAAGATGATGAAAAGAAATTACTGTCGTCCAATCAGCAGAAGGATAATGGTAATGGTAAGATGCGTGATAAAGGTGAGTCCAATAAAAAGGAACAATCAACGTCATCCACAACATCCAAACATAGAAATGGTAAAGAGCATAAATCATCAACGCACGCTAAAGATGGGGGTAGTGCCGGTGGTAAAGATAAAAAAAGTGTTGCCAAAGATGACGGTGGTAGCAGTGAAAAGGCCCGTTCCATAACAAGTAGAACACGCTCGCATCATTCCAGTGAACGTAGCCGGATTCGTGATCGTGAACGTGTACGTCGTGAACGTGAACAAATGCGTCAACGTGAAATACTCTCTTATCAAAAGATACGACAAGAGCGTGAACGTCAACGTTTGCGTGAGAAGGAACGTGAGTTTCGTGAGGAAGAGCGTAGACGGCGTGAGATACGGGAAAGGCAGCGTTTAGAAGAGTCACGTTTAGCGGAAGAGCGACGGAAATTGGCATTGGAACGTGAACGTTTAGAAAGAGAAAAAGCTGAATTGTTACGTTTGGAACGTGAACGGCAAAAATTGGAACGTGAGAAACTTGAATTGGAACGTCTCGAATTGAAGCGGCAACAAATGAAGTATGACGATAAAACATGAACCACAATTTAACGCTCTATTATAACACCCAAAATTTAAAAAATACATACATAAACAGGCAGAATAATCGAAAGCAAATAATATAACGAACAACTTTCTCTATCTCTTTCTCTCATTTTTTAATAATATTTTAAGCAGTTAATATAAAATGAGTAACCTAATTCAAATTCTCAGTAACTCTCTTATTTACCCCTCAATTTTTA
This sequence comes from Melophagus ovinus, assembly GCA_023089585.1. Lineage (NCBI taxonomy): Eukaryota > Metazoa > Arthropoda > Insecta > Diptera > Hippoboscidae > Melophagus > Melophagus ovinus. Next base: position 8,583,800 of record JAKKIB010000177.1, read on the forward strand.
TGAAAACAAATAATATGAGGCTTCATTTTTTTTTTTTTAAATCAAAACTTCCACATAAGGGATAATTAATCAGTGATGTGTACTTCAAAAGAGAAAGAGAAGAGAATCCTTGGATCTATGATGGATGGATAATTAATGATAAGAAAAACTAAAATGAAGGAAATGAGTTGGACTCATGCACAGTCACCCACAAAATATTAGAAACCACTTAACGCTTTAGAGTTTTGAAAAATTCTGGAATTATTTAGAAATACGATTTGAGCTTTTATTAGTGTTCTTCCTTAAGAAAGAAAAGCAATTAAAATGTTGTTTGATAAGTAACGTACCATGGATGTTAAAAAACTGTGGATAGAGAGTTATTACATGATATGTATATATATCATGAAATGTAGCAATTGATTTGTTTGTTTGTTTGTCTTTATGGAATTAACTTTTTCATTAATTAATTCACACTTTTCTTTTTCATCTTTTTTTTATCCCCCTTTCTCCCGTTTATTTATATACATATATGCGCATGCATGTATTTACATTATGTGTGTATATATGTATTTATTGGTTTTATATGCTAATCAAACAAAATAGAATAATACAAGCGCGAGAAGATCCGATAAAGAGGATTAGTAAACGTACCAGTGATGATCGTTATGGTGATGTACCCGAACGTAAACGAGCAACAGGTGCTGACAGCCGTTATGATGCACCACCGCCTCCACGATTTGATGCTTCATTAGCATCAGCTAGAGGATCCCATAATTATGAGAAGAAAAGGGATGATTATGATACATCCACATCTAGTAAACGTTTAAATGATTATGCTGCATCATCATCATCGAAACGTTTAGATTATGGAAGTAGTAGTGGTGCTGGCACAAAACGTTCATTCATGGATAATTTTCCAGTGGTAGCGAATAAGCGTCAAAATGATGAGTATACAAAACGTAGCGCCAGTGATTATATTGCACCATCATCTGCTAAGCGTGGCTCTGATGATTATGGCTCAAGTAGTAAATCTAGTCGTGACGATTATAAACGCGAAGTAGAAATACGTCATTTGGCTCCGTCTGGTGGTACTGCTGCCAGTGGTGGCAGTGGCGGTGGTGGTGGCTCATCGTATCATTCAACTGGATCTATGCATAAGAGTAGCGGTAGTAGCAGTCGTTATGAGAGTGATCGTAGCTCTTCGCACAATTACAGGCGTACTGATGATATGAGTAGTAAACGATATGAAAGTTCTGGTGGTTACGGTGGCAGCTCAGCCGGTGGTGGTGGTACTGTTTGGACATCATCATCATCATCACATTTAAGTCATGCTGGTGGCGGTGGTAGCAGCAGTAATCCTACAATGAAATCATATGTCAGTAATGGCGGCCTATCATCTGGCATACACAGTTCAAGTTCCGGTTGGCCAAAGTCTGGCCCAATGGAAGAGACCAATTGGCGTCCATTGTCAGCGTCTCAAGATCATCGATACGATCGCACATATAATGAACGTTCAAGCGGTTATGCAAATGGCGGTGGTGGCAGTAGTTTATATGCCAGTAGTAGCCGCCCAACTCAAGATCGTTATGGCGGTGGTGGTGGTGGTGTATCATCTCGCTATTGAATATATCCACCACCTTATCAATATAATAGTAATCAACTTATATCACCAATGAAATTTCATTTAAGATAATATTCATCTATCTATTGAGTAATCTCAATTTTACATGACTCTAATTAATTAATTTCAATTAATTTTCTTCAAGGTATTCTCATTTATGAATCAGACAAATACTGGTGAATATATTGAACAAACGGTTAATTGCTTTTATGTATTATATATATATATATATATATTACTTTTTGTTTCTTTGTTTAAAATAGTTCAAATTGATGGATTTATAGTGTACCATTGAAATGTAATAAAATATGTTCTGAGCAACATATATTTCTTTAATATAGGTAAATATTTGTTTATCTTAATAAATAAACAAATGAGAATAATAATTTATATTAATTAATTATTTATATTAATAATTCATTTTAATTAATAATACCAATTAATTAAAATATTAAAGATAGACTCTATCGAAATGCACTTTCATGCGAATGTAATGTGAAATTTTTCAAATTCTTTGCTGTTAATTAGCATATTCATTAGTTTGGACTAAAGGTATAGTTGTATCCACCAGCACTAAGACACTATGAGTTAATGGGTAAATATTTTTTACAGTTACAAAATAACCTTTTGCCATGTATTCGGGTGATGAATATAAACTATAAACAGAGACATATTAATATTATAAATTTGGCCATTAATAATCATTAATTTACTAAGACATACGCTAATATATCTTGTGGTTGTAATATTAATTCCGTTTTATAAATTGCTGCCAAATAATTGGTAAAAGTTGTCGTATTATTACTAAACTCATTTGGCTAGAAAATAGAATGCATAGTGTATAGAAAATCTCTCTTTATTAAGTATAATTAAGCAATCAAAAGATGAACTCACAAAGTTCACCTTTAACTATTCAAAAGTTTTCTTACCGTTGGCTTACGGGTATCTTGATTTGGATCTAATATACCATGACGTCTACCCCAAAATGTAATCACATTATCATCTGTACAAATTACAGTACTCTGATTATTACAGTTACATTTCTGAAAGACAAGCATTATAATTAAGTATAATTTGTTATTTTAAGTAACAAAAGCTAACTTTGTAGAATTTTCATGCAGTTTTACACATTTCTTTTTCAAAGAAATGTAACCAAATCGCTTGTTACATATTATTTACGTATTTTTTAAAAAATTTAGACAATAGAATTATTTTTTATATAAGTACTTACTAAAATATAACGATCACGTAACGCTTCCACTAAAGTGATCATGTATATACTTTGACAATGACCCAAACCCCTCTGACCTGATTTATTATCACCCAAAGTGAAAACATAACCACCCTCAGTCAATATTACAGTATGAGTTGAAGAGAAATTTGCATCTATGATTTGTAATGATTGAGGTAATTCGAATTTTTTCTACAAATTTTAGGATATGTGCAATAAAGAATTTAACAAATAGTCTCATATTAAGATGGTTACATTGTGGGTATTATGCATATATTTTACCATGACCATAATTTTTGTTAAAGTTTTCTTAAAATTCAGTTTTCCATAATCATTACTGCCGCAGACATACATAACGCCATTATTGTATAATATTGCCGAAGTATTGGGACCACAAATGATACTTTTAATTTTACCCATATTTGTAGTCAACGAAAGTTTTTGGGGAATATTTCTATAAAAGAAAAGATAACTTTAAATTTTCTTGTTCCACATTCTAATTATAATTTTAATTATAATTTTTAAATTATAATAATTATAATACATTAAATTATTCAAGTCTACAAAATGACAGACTTTTTTTAGTTTTCCTCAAGGCAATATAAAGATTTTTTTCTATGTATTATAATTACTGTTCAATGTGTCCTTGTCCCAAGCCTAAGGCACCATGAATACTTGTTCCCCAGCAATAAATGCTGTTGCTACTACTTAAAGCCAACACATGAGTACGGCCCGCTGCCACAGATTGTATTGTGATATTACGTAAACTTTCAATAACTGTTGGTCTTGCATATATTTTATTATTTTTATGACCTAAAGCATAATTTGCATTATCGCCGCAACTTAAAAGTCTTCCACTATTTGTTAAGAGTATGGTAAAGCCTTCATTAGCTGCAGCACTGTTTCCATTCAATATGAAAATGTTTGATTTTTGTTAAAGAATTGGTATGAATGGCTTGATGAATTTTGTGCATTTTTACCTTATTATGAAATAATTTCTAACCGCTTCCAAACGACTGGGATAATGCTTCCATAAATCCAATGAATTTAATCCTAATTGCCCTTGAGACCCCTCACCCCAGATATATACAGAGCCGTCTACATATTTCTCATGTAAATTTCAGATAAAAATAGGAGAAAAATAATATATTGGAATAAATCACTTACCATGATTGACAACAATAAAATGAGTATCACTAGTGGCCACACAAACTATTTTGGATTTTGGTGGTAATTGTAATGGACTCATTGAAAAATTCTTACCAAACATTTTCAATTCGTATAATACCGATCTACATACACAAACAATGATAATATTAAAAGTAATAATATTTATGGCATAATAATAATTAACCTTTCTTCTATAATATTATTAGGTTTTACTGTGACCGCCTGCATAATTTCTCGTGTTTTGGTTTGAGCTGTCACTATGTCGCTTTTTTCTATATCAAAAGTTAAAACATCAGATTTTCTCAATTCATTTGGAGTTATTGAAATTTTTGAACTGATACTATCATCCTCGTAGGAATAACTATAAAATATGAAAAAATTTTTATACTATGACTATGAAATAATTCATGTATAATAACAAAATGAAATCGGTCATACCCTCGTTGTTTACCTAAACTGCGTAAAATTAAAGGTATCCAATAATCTAAAATTTCGAAAGCGGATGGTCGACATTTTGGATTTACCTGTAAAAATAATAAGAAAATATAGATAATAACAAATTTTTCAAATAAAAATACAATTATAATTCAATTACATGACATTACCTGCAACAAATTGCTTAATAAACTTATCATATTCGATGAATAACCTTTCGGGATGGGATTATAAGCAGCCTTTATCAATTGTACAAATATAAAAACAATTTTTCAATAAATATCATATAAAAAAGAACCTTTTATGAAACTGTAAAAATAAATAATAATCAATAATTACCGTCATAATTTTGGTAACTAATTCGGATAGATTTGATGCAGAAAATGTTTTTCGAAGACAACACATTTCACCTAAAATGCAACCTAAAGCCCAAATATCACTTTTATTATCGTATTCTTTACCTTCGCACTAAGAAATTGAAAGAAAAGAAATATTAAATTTTTTTGTAAAATTTTAATTAAGAAAAAGAACTCACCATTTCTGGACTAAAATAATAAGGTGTACCTAAAATCGTATGAGCATGAATTTTTGTATTCATAATTTTCGAAATACCAAAATCGCCAATTTTTACAATACCCCTTTTATTCAGAAACACATTAGCCGTTTTCAAATCCCTTTTTTTTTTTTTGTTATTCATTTCGGGAGTTTAATGGAAACAATAACAAATGGAACATAATAGATTATTACAAATTATTCAAAATATATTTGTATAGATTTACCTGTGCAATATGTTTTCATTATGCATATAATTAATTGCACTACTGATCTGTTCAAATACACAAATAATATAACGTTCAGGGAAATATTCATACAATTTACGTTCAGTTATAATTTGAGATAATGTGCCACCATCGGCATACTCCATTTCAATTATGAGTATATTATCTTTAATAAAGCTACCTAAATAGCTAAATATATGTAAATAAAATAAATATAAATTTATATATGAACTGTATGTATGATAATGTTTTTTAACCTTATAATATTAGGATGATGTAATTTGGAGAATACTGCCACTTCATTCATGGCTAATTCTCTTTCACTTGAATTTAAATCATTCAAACTGATTTTTTTTAGCACAACAAATTCTTGATCATTTTTACGGCGATATAAAACCGCAATACCGAATGAACCTTGACCCACCACATTGATTTTCTCATAATTGCTAAATTCGGCAGAACAAAAATTCTGATTAACATTTACATCTTTCATAGATTGAGTGACCCGATGATGTTGTTGTTGTTGTTCTATTGCTATAGAGGTTTTTAATGGACGTATTATGGATAATGCCGGTAAATTTTGATATTTTGTAATATTTTGTTTTTCAACTAAAGCAACAATTGTTGATGCAGTAGATGAATTTGATGTTGAAGAAGCATCCGATATGCGTCCATTAAATATTGGTAACGAAGAAGCTTTCGCTTTAATTTTTTGCATAATTTCTTAGATTTTATTTTGAAAATATCCTCGATTTTATTTTTAAATTTTTAAGTAGTAATTAAATAAATTTAATTAATTAACCACTAAATGTTAAACACTAAGTGTTGTGGTCAATGGTTGCCATTAGCAATGGTCAATAAAAATGTTAACCATTCATTGAACGTTGTCTACCAGATTACATTCAATGACATTTTAAAAATGATTTTTACAAGTAAATGTCGCATCAAGAACACCATTGCCATTCATGTGAAAAGGCCCTGACTAAATTACTCGAGATATGCGAAAGTTACCTTTCAAATATAGTATAACAAATAATTTAAAGAATAGGGCAAGTGTTCGAGAGTTAGTTCATTTAATAGATATTATTAATCGCCCTTAAGTATCTTTAATTAGGGATATCCAAACTCTAAGACACTAAGACGCCTCCTTTTTACGTGAAAGTACACCCAATGCTGCCATCAATAATATATATAAATATCAGATCGAAATTTCTTTAAATGATAGACTATTCTCCTTGACGTTTTGACCTACAATTGGGAAAACCCTACCTTAGACGATAATTTTATATAATGAACTACAAAATAAATTTTACGAATCCTTATTTGACTTCTTGTGTTAATTTTTTTTTTTTGATTTTTGTAATCAGAAAATCTATCTGGCTTTAGGCGAAGAATACACATTTCCAATTAACCCAATTATCCGTACCCATAAATAATAAAAATTTTAATCGCATCGAGTATATTAGAATCGCATAATAAAAATCCTTATTAAAAGAATTTCGTTTAATATTTTTATTTAAATACTTTTTTTTCATTATTACTTAGGCTGTGCTTTACTATTTTTGCTTTAATACAATGCTTTTATGTTTTTTTTGCTTTTAAAATTTTTAAGTATTCTTACATAAGAAATATCACGAAAGTAATACTACAATATGCTTGTGTCATTGTGTGTTTTTATATATCTATACATATTAAGAAATACTTATGCGAAATATGCAAAAACAAAAATTTTCTAAATAAACTTTCCATAATGAAAAATTCCATTAAAAAAACACTTTTGTATTTTTCTTTTACGAAAAAAATTAGATTATCGAGAAATACAATATTTCAATTAATTTGATTAAATATTAAATTTACCGTAAATGGCAAAATATTACGATAGGGATTTTGCAATGGCTTTCATTTTAACCAAATTTTAATATTAATTTTTGATTTTTTTTTTTGGTTTTTTTTCTTTTTTTTTTTTGATAAAGATGATGATGACGATTGTTAATGCTGGCAATAATAATAAGCAAAGTTACTCTAAAATCATGGTCACATTACCATTAAATTTAAAAGTGAAGTAATTTAGCAGGCACAGCGATTAGCTTCCGATAGACCAGCCAAACTAAAACCATTTGTGTTGGATAATTTCTTCTCTTGCGTTTTTTCATCATTATCAAAATTTTCACCCTAAATATCATTTAACAATAAAATAAACAATTATTCAATTCAAACATGTAAAATATTGTGTAAATGAAGCTAAAATCGATTTGTGCAATGTCCCTACTACTATAATCCACAGTAATTGGCATGCTGGTTAGGAACGCAAAGGTGGAAATTTTAAAAAAGAAAGGGTAAAAGGAAAAAAGGGAGCGAAGAAGAAGGGTGGAGGGGAATGGTGGAGAGAAAGTTTGACATTGGTGGGAAAAGAAAGAAAAGCGGGAGACTAGCAACAGGACAAAGCAAGTTGGAGTGGAGAGATGTTAAAAAAAGGTGAATGGAAGAGAGTGGCGTGGAAGGAAAAAAAGGGACTAAAAGGTATACAAAAAGAGAGAAAAAGGAAGAGGCTTGGCGACCCGGCTCTGGTAATTTCAATAGAAGCAAATTATAAGATTAGTGAATAAAATTATATATCCTTTTCTTTGTAATCTTTTTAGGGCATTCATTTGTCATAACTTTGCATCATAAAATTTCATTTAAAAAATGGCACATAAATATATGAGATTAAAAACTTACACGCCGCTCTCTTTGTTCACGTATTTTACGTGCCAAAGCTAAAAACGCTTCTTCTATATTAATATTATTTTTACAAGAGACTTCAAAGAAAGGCATTTCAAAATTTTCAGCAATCTATGTAAATTATATAATATAATCAATACAGACGCACACACACATATAAAAATTCATTAATAAAATATATGAAAATATTTCATGTAGAAATATTTTTACCTTTTCCCCTCTTTCCTTATCAACCATTCGTTGAGTAGCTGTACATTCACATTTATTGCCCGCCAAAACTTTAACAACTTCTGGTGAAGCATTCTAATAATAATAATTATGCAAATTTATCATTTATATAAAAAGACAAATTATTAATAGTTTGTTATTTAAAATAAAAAATGCTTTGGTTTTTTTATACCCTAAACCACTTGTGGATATTATTATATTATTGGTTTAAGCAACAATATGTAACACCCACTAAATAATACAAGTAGATCTCAAAATGATAATTCTGCTTCGATTTAAACCTATCTGAATCTAAATTGATTGCCTACCCATCTGTCTGTCTGTTTATCTGTCTGTTCTCCGCACATAGTAATGTATTATCAAATTGTAGATGGAAACTTTAGAGATGTTTGAACAAAATTTACTAAGCGGTTGTATCTTAATCCAAAAACTCCCGCAAATACTTATAAGCAAAATCGAAGAAGGTTTTACATACACATCCCGCATAAAGATCAGCTTAAAAAATTTATTATAAGAAAAAAATTCTACCATTTTGTATATTTTTAGATGAAAATCAAGGCTAAATAATCGTATTGATTAAGTATGCCAAATTTCGTATAAATTTGACGTGTTTTTTGGAGAGCCTCCCATATAACAAACTTTGGCCAATACTCTTAACGTATTTTAATGATTTTTACGCGCATTAAAGCAAAGTGCAAGTGGTGTAGTGTATTTGAAAATCAGTCTTAGTTGATTATGAAATTCCTACATGGTTTTTGTTGTTCTCTGTTTTCTTCCTTTTTATTTACCTCTTGTATATTTCTTAGCCAATATGATAAATTATTGTAGCTTTCTAAATTTGTAACATCATACATTAATAGAATACCCATTGCACCTCTATAATAAGCTGTTGTTAATGTACGAAAACGTTCTTGGCCAGCTGTATCCCATATTTGTAATTTTATAGGAACACCATCCAAATTAATCAATTTTTGTTTAAAATCAATGCCTAGGAAAATACACACTGAATCAGACAACGATATATTAAGCCGACATTTATTATATGGCTTACCAATAGTGGATATATATGTATCATAATATTTTTCATCACAATATCTATGTACAATGCATGTTTTACCAACATTGGAATCACCCAAAACTAAAACTTTATATGTGGCTACAAAATCTAAAGCCATTATTTTTTTTTTTTAGTAACCCCTTTCTATATCTCTTCTTAGCCTCTTTGTTATCTTTTTTGTTAGATCTTTGCCGTCACAAATATTAATAACAAATATTATACTTTTGTTTAATACAAATCACTTTTTCATTTGAATTTAGTTTTGCAACCTTAATGCAATTTTCCTTTTTCACATTTTTCGTTTCTTTAAAGATAAATCTCTGTCTCTTTTTATAGAGTTTTGTTTTATATTTTCGTATATTAATTAGTAAAATATGAAATTAATGTTTACTTTAAAAAGAATTTTTTATTAGAGGAAAAATCAATATCCCGTATTCTGCAATTCCAAAATTTTATATAAACAGTTGTTCAATTGAACTTACTAAAAGTTCACTGGCACCACCTGTAACTGTAAATATACACAATAATAGTTATAATAATAATAATAATATAAATAATAAAAATCCACCCTTTTCACTTTCTTGTTTATACAGAATTCAAGAATAACAATAAAAAGAAGCTTAAATAAAATAACATTTAATTGAATGAAACTTCAATTAACGCTATATAAATATAAATCTTTCCAAAAGTATTTGGTTTCAAAAAATATGTACAAGTAATAGATTTTTCTTCGTCTAAATTATATGGCATTTAATTTCATACAATTAAAATTATAATACAATGAAAATTTTTCATTAATTTAATTTAATTTGCCATTTGCCACCATTCATTTATATATCAGTAACGGCAGAATCTAAGACAATATAAATAGTCCAATTGAAATTATTGTTAAAGTTCACTTTGTTTATAATTAAGCTTACAGAAAAAAACAAACAGAGATGCATGATTTAATTAACGTAATATTTACTATGATTTATGTTAATATTCAACTAACTAAAAAATAATAAATAAATTTATTCATTTTATTTATGTATCATATGAAAATTATACACTATATTACAAAAATACATTTATTATAAAGGATTTTGCATTAATTTTTTAATAATTATTAAATATTCTATCCTACAGAAATCAAGTTTTCAGTTCCATTCACTATAAACATCTCTGTTTTATCTAGAAGTAATGAAACTTCTACTTAATTGCTTATTTATATATGATTTATCCCTAGATGTAATTCCAAAAGACCAAGCACACAAAAAATGTTATGAAAAAGTGGACAGACTATTAATTATTCAAATTATATTCCTTATTTCTTTTATAAAACACTTTTAGTTCACTTCACTTTTCACACTTCTCTGTTTTATCAAGATATAAAGAAATGTCTGCTTAATGTGTGATAAAGTGTATGTGATTTAACCTCAGACATACTGCCAAAAAACCGAACACCAAAAAATGTCACGGAAAAAGTGGAGAGATTTGGATAAACCAACTCTATCAGAGCCAGTATTAGAAGTTATCGAAAGTATGGGCTTTGATCTTATGACACCAGTTCAGGTAAATTATTGCATACCATTAAAATGGACTCATACTTTCACAGCCACTAAACTTGAGTGCGTTTTGTTTCTCAATTTAATGAAACTAGACCACAGCAATTCCATTATTATTATCACATAAAGATGTATCAGCTCAAGCGGTAACTGGCTCAGGAAAAACCTTAGCATTCCTAGTGCCACTTATCGAAATTTTACAAAGAAGGCATCATCAAATGCCATGGAAAATGAAAGAGATTGGTGCTCTTGTTATATCACCTACACGTGAATTAGCTGGACAAATCTTTGAGGTATTAAAGCAATTTCTATTACATAAACATCTAAGTTATTTGCGGCAAAAACTTATCGTAGGCGGCAACATTATAGAAGATGATATAAAATCTATACAAAATGAGGGACCATGTATATTAATATGTACACCTGGCCGTTTGGAAGATTTATTTCTGCGTAAAAGTGATATAAATTTAGCCAGCAGAGTGAAAAGTTTAGAATTTCTAGTTTTGGATGAGGCAGATCGTTTATTAGATTTGGGTTTCCAAACAACAATAAATAATATATTAAATTATTTACCACGTCAGAGACGTACAGGATTATTCTCGGCTACCCAAACAAACGATTTAACAGATTTAATACGTGCTGGCCTGCGTAATCCAGTATTGATAACAATACAAGAGAAAACTGCAATAAATACGCCATTATTGTTACAAAATTTTTATAGTATCGTCGAAGCTGATGAGAAATTCTTAGCTTTAATAAGTTTTTTAAAATCATCTAAAGTAATGGCAAATAAAATTATGATATTTTTTCCAACTTGTGCTAGTGTCGAATATTGGAGTGCAATTATGCCACACTTTCTACCTGAACGCTCATTATTTAATATACATGGTAAAATGAAAAATAAACGTAAGAATGTGGTGGAACGTTTTCGTCGGGCACCTGCAGCAATTTTATTGTGTACTGATGTTTTAGCGCGTGGTTTAGATGTACCCGAAATTCATTGGGTAGTACAATGGGATCCACCATCAAGCGCTGCAAATTTTGTCCATCGTGTTGGTCGTACTGCACGCCAAGGTCATGCCGGTAATTCTTTAATATTTCTATTGCCCAACGAAGATGCTTATGTTACGTTCTTGTGTATAAATCAAAAAGTTCAAATAGATCCGCTAAAAGATTTAATACAATACGAGCGGAATGATTTAACAGCCGTATTACAAATATTGCATCAATTACAATTGAAAGATAAAGCTGTGTATGAGAAAGCCATGCGTGCCTTTGTCTCAGATATACGCGCATATACGAAACATGAGTGTAGTGCCATATTACGTTTGAAAGATAAAGATTTGGGTAAAACGGCAACGAGTTATGGCTTATTAAAAATGCCACATATGCCAGAATTGAAATCACAAAATATTGAGAATTTTATGGGGCCAAAATCACAAATCGATATTACGAAATTAACGTACAGAAATAAACAGAAGGAAGAAATTCGTCAACAAAAGTTGAAAACGTATAAAGAAACTGGACAATGGCCCACTAATAAAAACAGGAAGAAACGTACCGACTCTTGGGAATTAAGTAAAAAGGCAAAACTGGAAGCAAAAAGTAAGAAAGAAATGCGCAAAATAAAGAAACAAAAAAAGAAAGAGACAAATTTAAAAAATGGCGAGAACGCAACCACTAAAAGAAAGCGTAAGGTGGCATATACGCAAGAAGATTTGAAAGAATTGGCAAATGATATAAGACTTTTTAAAAAATTAAAAAAGAATCAAATTTCTGAAGAAGATTTCAATAAAGAAATCGGCATAGTAGGTGATTGAAAAATAAGAACAAGTTTTTTAATTATAAATTAACTTCTACTTCTACTAAAATGCAAAATCACATCCATATCAAACATTATCTTGAATAGGATATTGACTTGATGCGTCTTCTTGATTCCAACCATCCTCATCTGAAAGAAAACGCCTTTTCGCTGCTGTATTCATATATGGTCTAAGAACCCATTCAACATCTGCGGCTTGTATTTCATCAAGTGTTCCCAATTTAATTTGATACAATTTCAATTGAAATCGTGGACCGACCTCTTTTAATTCTAGATTTTTATTCATATATTGATATGTGTGATGACGAAATGCTATATAATCATCATGATTGGCGAATGTTATAACACGTTTTGCATCAGATTTTGGTACTGGAAATAAATGCTTTAATATCTTTACAACACGTTCACCCAATTTCGTTTTGAAATTATGAAAAATTAAATGAGGCTTTTGTTCACTCATTGGTCCAATATCAGGTATATCATGACGCATTACAACACCAGATATATTAAAAAATGCTGTTGGGCCATATGGCAAATGGCATATAACAATATTATCTGGTATACCACGATGTTCATGGACAATAATGAAATCGGTGACACCGTTGGCACGACAAGCGTGCATTAATTGTTTTAATTCATAATTACCACGATTCAAACGTTGTGAATTGGGAAAAATTAATTTCAATTCTTTAACAAACATTTTCAATCTGGCTGATGGATCATGAGCTGTAGTTATAACAATTTTCGGATCTTCACAACCAGCATAGCGGTACTCATCGTCAATATTATCGCCATTAAGACATTCACCATTAACGCCATATTTTAAATTATTGTACATTTGCATCACATCTTCGTAACGATTGCTACTGATTTGTTTCTTCTTCTCTTGAATTTTATGAAAACGTGCTTCGGATGCTTTCCTATATAGGAATTCACGTCTTAAACGTGCCTGCCTACGAATCATTTCATATATGGATTCTACTTTTATTTAAAACTTGTAAAATTTATCCTGTTTATTTACTCTATGGAAGAATAATAGAAGAATAATGGACCAACTATTATTTCCCTTGGTTTTCACAATATAAACAATTCCTTCAAATTTAACTTAACTAAGTGCTCCATAAGTTTTGAAAATGGTATAACAAAATAAATATATTGAACTATATTAAAAAAATTAGTGTCATCAACAAATTATTCCTATAAGAAATTTAGCTGAGCAAATAATTCCAGTTAAAAAATTTGGCAATCTGATTTTAAAAGCACTTTTATAAGATGCGTGAAATTATCTGTAAAATTAACAGTAAAGATTCTCAACGTTTAAGGGAGATACCGAGAGAGAGACAGAATGACGTGATTTAAATAAAATGCTATATTCGTATTATTTGTAAAAGATTTAGTATTTTTTAATAAATCTTTTAGCATTTTTATAAAACATAAACACACGCACTTATAAAAAATTTACTAACAATCTTTCCATCATCATGTTTGAAAAAGTTATGGATTAAGTTATCTATCAAGCTGTCAATTTTTTCACATTAAAATTAATTGTAACTTTAATGGCAATTAAAGTCAATAATTAGAAATTAATTATAATTACTTTCAAAAATTTTGCATATAACTTTAACATAAATACTTTCTCGTTAAATTTGTTTCTGAATGACATATATCTATCTCTCTTAAAAAGTCTTTAAATTTTTTTTTTTAATTTTATTGCTAATTTCACTAACGTTATTTTGTATATAAGAAGTGAAATGTAAAAATGGAATACTTGTTATTATTTAATTATAAATTATGAAAAAGAATTGTCAATTTGAACATAGAAAAATAATTTTGAAAAACGAACATTACCAATGATTATAAATTGGACCAAGCGAGTAATAACAAATTGACGATAACAATTAATTTAAATATATATGTGCATATGTAGTGATATCAAATAAAAAGATGTTAATCCGGCGCCGTTACGTATTAATATTTGTTATAATTTTTTTAAGTATATATCTTATAATTAATTACGCCATACTCTCGGATGATTTGGTTAATAAAATCCCTAGAGATCAGAAGAATAAAAGTTTAAGCAAAATTGTTAGTAAGTTTATGGGAAACGATGTAAAACAGCATGTACAAGAGGAGCGGCAGCAACAAATGAAGCAAAAAACAGAAAAAAATCGCACAACATGGACCAGCCATAATGCTATAGATAAAGGTAGAGATACAATTGCTAAGGAATTGTATGCTCCTAAAGAAAATATAACTACCGTATTTCGTAAAAATACTATGACATGCAGTTTTGTTAATCAACTATTGACACAAACAGACATACAGGTCGGTGAGTTTCTGATCCTTTCATATAATAATTGTATTTTTACACATGCGTTTATGCGGCTGGTGTGGTGCTTTCATTTATCCTAACAGATGCTAGACAAATATGGAAAAATGTCTTTTGTTGATATTGATGGTGGTGCTTGGAAACAGGGTTGGAATATTAAATATGATCCTTTACAATATAATGAATATCACAAGTTGAGAGTGTTTGTTGTGCCACACTCTCATAATGATCCTGGATGGTTAAAAACATTCGATGAATATTATAATTATGAAACGAAATATATATTATCAAATGCTTTACGCCATTTAAAAGAAAATCCTGATATGACATTTATATGGGCTGAAATATCTTATTTCTCGCATTTCTTTATGGATATAGGAAGAAAATACAAGACTGACATTCAAAAGTATTTGATACATCTTTATAAAGAATATCAAATAAATATTAAAAGAGAAATATATTTTTATAGATTGGTTAAAAATGGTCAATTGGAATTCGTTACCGGTGGTTGGGTTATGCCAGATGAGGCGAATTCGCATTGGCAAAGTATTTTAATGCAGCTGACTGAAGGGCAAAGTTGGCTGAAAAAATACTTTGATGTTACTCCTGTATCATCGTGGTCTATAGATCCATTCGGTCATAGTCCAACATTACCGTACATATTAAAACGATCGGGTTTTAAAAATTTACTCATACAAAGAACACATTACGCGGTGAAGAAAGAGTTGGCATTAAACAAAGAATTGGAATTTTATTGGCGTCAATTGTGGGATACTGCTGGATATACAGATTTGTTTACCCATATGATGCCGTTCTATTCATACGATATACCACATTCATGTGGACCTGATCCAAAAATATGCTGTCAATTTGATTTTAAACGAGTGCCAGCATTTGGCCTTAGTTGTCCATGGCATGTATCACCGCAAACAATTACTGATCAGAATGTGGCGGAAAGGTTTTTACATTAATCACATTTAATTAATCATATAATATTTGAGAATAATATATTGGAATGGTTTAAAATTTTTCTCTTTTAGAGCTGAATTATTAGTAGATCAATGGAAGAAAAAAGCCGAATTATATAAGACAAATGCTCTCCTTTATCCATTGGGTGATGATTTTCGTTATAGTCAAAGTACCGAATGGAAAGCACAATATGTCAATTATGAAGCTCTATTTCAGCATATAAATAATGAACCGAAGTATCATATTCATGCAAAATTTGCTACACTACAAGAGTATTTTGATGCTGTTCATAATGAGGAAACTGAACGTAATCGATATTTTCCCACATTGAGTGGTGATTTCTTTACCTATGCTGATCGTGCTGATAATTATTGGAGTGGCTATTATACCTCGCGACCTTATCATAAACGTATGGATCGTGTATTATTACATTATGTACATTCGGCTGAAATGTTGCACGCCTGGGTTACATGGCCATCTTGGATGAATTTTGATAATATGCTGAATAAGGCTAGACAAGAGTTATCATTATTTCAACATCATGATGGTATAACTGGTACAGCTAGAAATCATGTTGTAGAAAATTATGCTAAACGTATGACTCGGGCGCTATATAATTGTAGATTTGTTATGCAACATGCCGTGTACCAATTGTTAACCAAACAAACGGTACAATTAAATTTATTAAAATTTTTTTCTTTGAATTTTGTCCACAAAAAAAACAAGCTATTATAACGAGTCATGAGAAAATAGTTTTTGCCTATTAAATTCTGCTCGATTTGAAGGCATATATATTATTTTAAAATATCTGGAAATTGTACAAAATTCACATGGATATGGACAAAGGAATCGATTTAGAAAAGAATTTTGAGTCGTTTGCAAAATGACACTTTTTATTTATTTAAGTTTTCTCTTTCTTTATGTTTTTTTTATTAGTCGCATAAAGGAGATCCCAAAGTTCAATATTTTTTATTGGATGATTCACGTTGGCCTGGTACAAACAATAGTCGCACCACTATAATATTGGGTAATCAGTTACCAATTAAGCATCTAGTATTTCATAATGTTTTGGCACAATGGCGCGAAGATATTGTTGATTTTTATATATCCACACCTTATGTGAAAGTTGTTGATTTTAATGATAAGCTCATCGAAAGTCAAATAAGTTTGGTTTGGTCGTGGCATAAGCATACTTTCACAAAAACTGTAACACCACAAGCCTCGACTACAAAATATAAATTGATATTTAAAGTGAGAGTACCGCCATTGGGTTTATCCACATACTTGATCAAACTAACAGAATCATCGGATAAGCCAGAAAGGTAAATACTTGTCTGGTTAAATAATAGCCAATAAATGACTTTAGTCTATAAATGACCTTAGTGAAGAAAAATTTTAGATCATATAGATTCAGCTTTTATATAAAAGATCTCTGTGTAAGAGAGAGCTAAACATTAAATTCTAGAAGTTCCATAAATTCCTGATACCTGATACGGTACTATTATTGTTTTTTCTTTTTTTTTTCAGTTATGTATCATTTGCATCGACTTTAATAATGAGTAATAATCCAATTACAATACAGTTGGGTGATTTCCTTAAAGAAGTGAAATTCACCGATTATAAAGAAATATCATTAAAATGTGGTACGGGTGATGGGCCTACAGTTGCCTTTACCACAGAAGGTACAATGAAATCAATGCAATTGCATAACAATGAACCTCATATACCCACAAAAGTCGATTTTATTACATATGGCACACATGTATATGGTGATCGATCGGGTGCTTATTTATTTATGCCAAATCATTCAGCTATAAGTATTAATCTTAGCGCCAATGGTCCTCCAGTCATATTAATTACCCAAGGCAATTTAGAGTGTAGCGTATCGGTTGGTTTACCTTTTGGCGTTCATCATACAATTTTGCGTGATGATGAATTTCCAGAAATACAAAATCTAATCGATATAAATGACATGGACGATATTGAAATAGCAATGCGTATCCAGACACGTATACGTAACGATGATACATTTTACACAGATCTAAATGGTTTACAAATGATAAAACGTAGAAAATTTGCAAAACTACCCATACAAGGAAATTATTATCCTATACCATCGGCGATATATATTGAAGATAAATCAATGCGTTTGACCATTGTAACAGCTCAACCATTGGGCGGTTCATCATTAACAACGGGTGAAATTGAAATTATGCAAGATCGTCGTTTAAAACGTGATGATGCACGCGGTTTAGGTCAAGGTGTTATGGATAATCAACCAGTTTTACATATTTTCCGTTTCATTTTAGAGAAAATTACAAATTGTGACAAAATTATTGAAAATCAAGCAGCAGGTGCTTTAACCATAAATGCCTATAAAGCTTCAAATACTCTATTAAATCCATTAGATAAATTTATATATGCAGAAAATGATTGGATCGGTGCATTACCGGAATTTGGCAATAATCATATGTCATTAAATGATGATATTCAAGTAGCAGTTATGCGTACATTAGATCCATATTTAGTTAAGCAAGTATTAAATCAAAAACGTTCTGTACTTTCAATTGTAAATACAGGTTTAATTATACATCGCGCCAATGTTTTACAATGTAATGGCTTCAGCTCTACCCAAAATTTAAAGGTTTGATTCTTGACTTTCTTTTTAATATTTTTAATATTAATTATCTATGTATATACTTATTTATATTATAAAAAATTTTTTTATATAAATATTTTTTCCTTTTCCAGTTTTCATTACAGAATTTATTGCAATGGTCACCAAAAAATGTTATATATATTCCCAAGACAACATTAACATTTTTACATAAATTAAATAATTCAGCAATTAATCTTGAAGATAGTATTTCTTTGTGCCCTATGGACACTATGGCACTAATTATTCAACGTCTTAGGTGATTTGTTTATTTTTCCTTTAATGATGCTTTTTACACACACTCCTCCTATTTAAATAATATTTAAATAGATATTATTTGAAATAGTTACACACACACACAAAAACGCACAAACAAACATAAGTACGTATAATACAAAAAATAGCACAACACAATAATTAGATTTTAAATGAATTGATGATTTTATTATATTTACTTATTATTTATATCGTACTTCAACTTTTTCTAATGTATTAATGCAAAATTTAGACTCATTTATCGTCAATATTATCAATTTAAATTTGTCTGATTATTTTACTGGGTTCCTCTTGTACTTATTATGAATAAACGAATGAAAAGTAGCATATTTAAATATGTGTAGTTATAGAAGATTTAACAGTTATTTTCCAAATTGTTTTCATCCTCCTTTTTTTTGTTATTTCTTAATTTAGACATGTTTATGAGACATGTTTGTTTTGTGAGAGCTTAACTTTTCAATTAAGATCTTGTGACATATGACTATTACTAGAATACTATTTTTATTTTTTATTGAATCATATAAATATAAATATTCTACATCACTTGTGATAGAAAGAGTATGTTCCTTTTTTGAAAAAAGAAAACTATTTGTTATGCAGAAAATATTTCACAATTTTTTAGAATTTTTAACCACTTATTTTAAAATAGTTTCATATAATTAAACATATGACACAAATTATAAGCCAATTGAATAATATTTTGAAACTTCCTTCTCATTTAACTAATTGTTTAAATATATCAAAAATTAAATTTATTCTTTATTTTTTTTACTTTTATAAGGAATTTTATTAAATTTCGTTTTAAATATCATTTAAATATCATTTAGGTAGTAGTGTAGGGTATTTAGAAGTCGTTACCTCGACCAACTATAACTATAACTTATTTATTGCATAAAGAAGACTTTGTACTTCATTAGATTACAACATGCTACATGATTATATATAATATTATTTAAAGTGTTCAACAAAAAAAAATTTCAAATTTAATAAATCACAATATTAAATAAACATAAGGATAAAAATTTCTATAGCAAATTTCTGTGTAAATGAATAATGACAAGTATATTTAACTTTTATTATGCCTAAAAGTTACATCAAACGCTAATCTAAATTAGATCCAAATTTTTACTTTTTGGAAGAAATACCATTTTAAATAAATTTAAGATGGTACTTAAACTTTAACGAATTAATTAAATGTTGCTGAGAAATTCCTAGCAACATTGAATTCAATATATGTAATGTTTATAAGATATTTAGAAGCAAAACTATACATGCATGCTTATTTATTTGTTTCAAAAGAAACATGATTTATCCAATTGTTAATAGGATTTAATGTATCCAAGATTTTTTTTTAGATATACATTGTTTATTCAACATACATGCTTATAATACTTAGAGTGCTTAGTTAGCTAAATATATTTTTAAAAGAAATAAAATGGTTATTAAAGCTTCTAGAATTGTATTGAGATATGTTTGTTTAATTGAACTTTTAAAATAACCCGTTTTCAAAATACAATTTCATGTAAGTTTCTCAAAAATTCTTAATAAAATTTTGTGAGAACGAGCGATTGTTTATCTTTAGATTAGCTTTTGTTTGAATAAATTTATATTTTTACTTAGAGAGTTACCAATTCTTTTTCACTTTTCTAAAACTTTTAAATCGCTACAACTTTATTGTATATTGCATTTAGAATAAAAAACAACTTAATAGAAAATTTTAAATATAAGAAATAAATAATTTTAATTGTGATGTTTTACATTGCATAATAGAGACAATTTTCTAAACTAAGTAAATTGCGTATAATAAATTACGTTAACTATTGGCAACATTGTCCAATCCAACCGAGTGCAAAGCGGTTATTAAAATTTTTCTTTTGTTACCATTTGTTTTGATTTTTCATTCTACGTCCTTATCGTTTTTAGTTTTATTTGTTCTTGTGATTGTTATTGTTATTGTATAATAATATTTCTGTTGTAATCAGATAATAGTTCATAAGATAGCATTGGAATGTGTGCGTCTGTGTACGCTCATATGTAAATAATAAATAAAAATGTATATCAAATAGTAATAAATTAAGTAATTACTAGTGTAATTTGTGTGCCATTTAATATAAGTTCATGTGCATAAGCGGGCGTGTGAGCGTGTGTATAGGCGTCTACAGGTAAATATGTGATTTTTAAGAATTATAGGTAAAAAGTGCTAAGATAAAAAGGAAATAACGAAATAATATAGAAATAAAGCAAAATTCTTTTAACAAGAAATATTTTAATTTAAATTCTCCTCTTTTTTTTAAGTCAAATTGCTTAAAATATAAATTTCTAAAATTATTACTTACAATATTACAAATTGATAGATAGTTAATCGTACGTGTGTATAATATACATATATATGTATACAGCTACATGTTTATGGAAAGAAATATTAGTAAAATGCCTACGAGTTTTTGTTTAGATAACGAATTTTTATTTTAGGAAATTCTCATTTTATCTTTGTACATTTTTATTTAAATTTCTCTGACTTTGAGGTTTTTTTTTATTTAGTAAAAAAAGAAAAATTTTATAAGGGAAAATAATGGGAATGTTTCTTATTTTAGTTACTTTTTTTTTTTTTGTTTTTGTTGTTTTTGCTGTAACTTTCGTTTATAAAATGAATACTATGAAAAGATAAATCTTAAATTGAAACCATAATTGTTGCTTTTCATTATTATTATTTGTAACTTAAGTAAATAAAATGAATAATCATGAGCATAGAAAAATTTTTATTATTAGATTAAGTTATGACACAGAGTTGCCATTTTTATTTAAAAGAAAAAATTCAAAGGAGAGATCAAAAATTAAGTGAATATTGTTGCAAGAGAAGAAATAATGATATTAACACTTTTAATGTATTAATATGTATGTATGTATACATAAATAATCATATTGCTATATATACGTATATTATATAAAAACAATAAGATAATACGCTTTATATTATACATAAATATCTTATAGGAATGCTTACTCATTTTTATACTCCTACTTGTATTCCAAAAATACCACGCTTTTATTAAAACAATATCAAAACGAACAACAACAGCACATTTACATAATACGTATATATTTGCTTCTCTTTGCTTATAGTCTTTGGTAGAAAATCATATTTACGAACTCTGATGCTTAAAGCGTTTCTCATTCCGATTTATACAGTTAGTGTTGTTTTGCTCATACGGCGTTCATTAAATTCTACGTTAATCAATTTTGTAATGGTGCGTACTTATTTAAGAATAATTATGCTTTTTTTCTTTCTTTAGTATATAATATATATATAAAACATATTTTAAATAAATAAAATTTACAATTTAAACTTAATTAAAAAATAAAAAGCAAATATCGTCGCTCCAATTTTTCTTAGATTTTTTTACCTGCTATGTTTGTTGTTTGCCTTAAATTTGTTTTTTCTTCAATAATTCGGACGCGAAAAATTACAAGAGGAAACTTTATGTGAGTGCGTATGCGCTTGTATGTACTTTTTTTTTTGTATTATAAGAAACAAAAAGGAATTGTGACAAAATTGTTTCAATGATATACCAAAAAAAAAAAATCCAAGACACAAAAAACAGCTCATTGATTCTTATGGTCAATTAGATGAGTACATTTATATTAAATGCAAGTATGTGTAATTTAATTATTTAGATAAAATTCTGTGCATGATCGAGATTTAATATTTCGATAAAATTTAATTAATGCTTTGAAAAAGTCACATTGCAAAAATTTATTATCTCAATTTTGTTGTAGTTGTTTCCATTTTTTCTTTTGCCTTAATAATAATTATTATTTAGATAATTTATAAATAAATATACAAATATTTTTTTTAATTGAAGATTATTATATTTCATAACTGTTATTCTTATTGTTATTGTTATTGTTATTACTATTTGATAGATTTATTAGATAATCAATTTAGAAAAATGCCGTAAATCATAAAATATATTTAAGATACATTTTTAATTTGCCAAGTTAATCCTGTGTTATGCTCCATTCTCTCTCTTTATTTCTATCTCTAACGAATTTCTTTATTCTCTTTCGAATTTTTCCATGCGATTACAACACGCACTGAAACATTTTGTTTCTTTTTTTTCGTTTTTTATGTATTTCTTTGAAAAATTTTTGACTCCTTCTAAATTTTGCTCTCTTTAATTCTTTTTTTTTTTCATTTCTCTCAAAAATATAACATTCCTATAGTTAAATGTCATAACTTTTTGGTTAGGGCTAAATATATAAGAAGAAGAACAAGGGATACAAATAGATGATGATGAGAGATGAAAATAAAAGAGGCATAAAAATTGAAAATTAAAATTAAAAATGGTGGATGATTTTGAATAAATATAATAAACAATGTCATAGTAAAACTGTGTCAAAGTAAAGTTGCATAGGTATGCAGGTGAATGTGTATCTCCATATGTATGTATGTATATGTGTGTAAGAATAATGAAAAATAAATAACAACTACATAGCAATGGCATAAAAAAAAATGAGCCATATGAATTTTTTCATTTTCACTAAAAAGAAATTTTTAAATTTGATTCTTTAAAGTTGATCGTGTACGTACGTAATATGTATGTCTGCTTGTATTATAAAATTATTGATAGGCATTAACGTTTAGAATAACTTAAAAAATTTGTGTAAAATTAAAAGAGAAAATTGCCATAAAATTTAATTATAAATATTATTGATAAGAAATTAAAAATCCTTGCAGAAAACCAAAACAAGCAAGAAAAAAAAGTGAAGGAGTCGTCCATATCTCTTGAATTGGTTTGTTTTTTTTTCAACTTTATATTATACTCATGAAGACCTACATTTGTGTAATACTGTACATAATGCAGTTACTATTATATGTATGGGCATGTATGTGTTTTAGTTATATTCATATATATATGTAGGTATGCGTGTGCAACGTGACACTTGATAGATAAGCGTGCATGAGCAAAATTGAGAGCAACAAAAATGTATGAGAGTAAAATATCGAGCTTTATATACTTTGTACTGTATATAAATAATTTTATATATGTATATATATATATATTTAGTAAACTGTTGTTATTCATCATATTTGTGAAGCTATTGTGTCATATATTAAGTGTATCCGTGCCTGTTTTTTATATATTCAAAACTTATCACCAAGCGAACTTGTGAGGTGATTTTTTTCTATATATATATATTTTTATGTATATACGAATCTATATATACTTTAGTGTTGTTGTTTTTTGCAATTTTTTTTGAACCTATCCCTTTCTCTCTTTATATATATTTATATTGGTTTTGACCAACAAGTTCGCAGAATGATTTATTAATTATAATTTTATTATTGAACTGAACATATGAAAACAAAAAATTCTGTGGCGAAATACAAAATTGTCTTGAATTAAAAATTTCGCATTTTTCATTTGATTTCTAAAGCCTTAAGAATATTTTTAAATTATAATTGCTTCAGTTGCGATTAGTACTTATTTTATATGCTTTGAATGATTTTTATTCTTTACAAAATGCTTCAAATTCAGAAATTATTGTTAGATTGTTAAATAATTTAATGCTGATCAAGAGCTTGACCACGCTGGATTTTTGGATAATGTAGCTTTCCACAGTTGGCTCAAAGAAAATTAACTGCCATGACCATTGAGAGTTTAATATTTTACTCCCAGTCCATAGTACTGTCTAATTTGAAAGTCTTTGACTTAAAAGATCTGTTTCGATGATCACTTTTATTGGACACTAAATAGGAAACCTGAATAAATTGGTGTTACAAATTTTCCATTAAAATCGACGAAACCTTTCGCAATAGCAGAGGCCAAACATATTTCAAAGAAACTTAACTACCTATTTTAGATAAGAATTTTGGTATATTTTGTGGCCATACCTTACTAAAGAGAAGGTTGCCCAATTCTTGGATTGCTACGGAAGGCGCAGGTATCAAAAAATTTAGCAATCCCTTTTTGAAAAAGGAGGCCTTTGTGTTTAATACGGATATGGATAAATCAGTAAATTAAAAAGTTAATTGCAATACAATAGAAACTATCCTTTCTATTGATTACTATTTATAATCAAGTAATGACTTATGACTACTTGTTCCATGCTTTAAAGGCCTTCTAAAATTTTTCTAAATCTAAAGTTCCTTCTATTTAAATGGCAAACTACGTTTGCTCAAAATGTTTTCGTAATGAAAAGCATGATTTTTGTAGAATTTGTACATAGAAAAAATTTCACAGCCCAATGGATTGTTATATGCAATCTAAAATTGTAGTACCGTTAAATTACTAGAAGTTGTCTTCATGATAAGAATAATAAATAAACTCAAAATGTTATCTTTCTTTGGAAACGTCATATAATTTTAAAATTATTTATATAAATTTTTTTTCAAAACACTCTCTTTTATTTATACAGTTTCTCTCTGCATTTATTTACATTTACACATACGTTTGCTATTTCTAGTTGCTGGTGGCACTTGTTTCTCTTTGTTTTCTAAACGTTTATTCAGTAATTAAAAATTATATTTTCGCTTTTTTTTCTGTTGGAATTTTTTTTTTTTTTTTGAAAATTTATTATATGATAATTGTTTAGCCTGTAAATCAAGTATGTCACGTTCGATTTATATACAATTGTAATGAATATTTAATGTATAAAAATTTGTAAAGAGTTTTACATTGATTTATTTTGCTAAACTATCTCATATAAATTTTCGTTTTTGTTTATAGATAATGAATTAGAAATTATGTCAGCTAATCAGGTGCATTGTAGGCATAGCCTTTAATCGATTTCTTTTGATTGGAATATTAAATTACATATAGACTTTTACTAAGATGCCGTTTAAATTTTAAATTTAAATGGACTGATCGTCATGGTCATGGTTGGTTTGTGGCTCTACCTTCTTTTACTTTTGTTGATTATCCGAGTTGAGCGATTTATTATTCAAAACTTTTGCCAAGTTATGATTTGCCATGACAACGGCTCCGTTAAAAATCAAGCGGCTTTATCAAATCTCTCTGGATAAACGTTCGTTCAGTCGAATGCAACAATAAGTTAAAAACAATATTTGGGGTCCACTTTAATAAGTCCATTGTAGATTACAAAAAGAAAAAAGCAAGTTAAAGCAAATTTATGTTAAATTATTAAATTATACAATTTTGTTAATGTTAGTTAAATGTTACAAATTTGCCATTTATTTCTATCTATAATTGTTTGAAATCATTTTATATAGTCATGTTATATTTTAGACGCTACTTATATCATTCGTATTGTACAGGATGTGTGTGTGTTTGTGCCCAATTTAAATTTCAACACATTTAGAGAAGCAAAAAAACAAAAAAAGGAAAAGAGCAGATAAAAATAAAAAAACTCATGGAAATGGAAATCTAAATAAAGTAACACGTATATGTATAGGGGCTTGAGTATGAGCATGTATGGAGAAAAAACAAAAAAAAAAAAAGGAATAATAGAACACGTAGGAAAGTTATGGGAGAGCAAGGCTATATCTTAAATACTCTCCAATCAAATATTTACACTTAATACAATTAATAAACATGGCCGAACTTGAATCATGTACAGTTCCGTGCTGTTCTTCTTACGATGCTTTAATTTCACATTCATTAAGTAGAAATTTAAATTTAAACTTGGCATCTACACCTACTTCTCATAGTAATCGTCACCATCAGTTATCAATATAAAGAGTGTATTGAATCTTAAGTAAACTTTACTTTGTGGTAAAGTGATGGAGTCTTACTAATATTTACTACTTACTAATGTTTATTTTTGTTAAGTGTACAAAAATATTTCAAAATCATGCAAATAAGATCATACATCTAATCTTCAAGTTTCTTCTTCAATTTAATCTGATTTCTAGACTATGATCGTGCCTTTCAAGTGTTTTGTGATCAGTGTAATGTTAACAAAATTTGGTTGCGCAAACAGGTTCCTTCCAGATAAATCGTTTTATAATAGCTTTAGATCTTTTAAGTGTTATTATAAAATGAGTTACCTTTATTTTTGGTGGTTGATTGTACGGAGCTTTATTCTAGTATTTCGTGTTTGTTTGTTACTTTCGTTTTGTGTAAATTTTTTTTTTTTACATTCTCACTCTTTAGGAGGTCGTGATGAAGCCTAGTGCCCTAATAATATAATATATATATGTATATATATATACACTCGACAGTAACAACAATAATAATACTTATACCTAAAATCAAATTGATTGTGGGCTTCTTTTACCTATGCATACTTATTGACATATATATTATCGGCTCAATGTACATTTTATTAGATTAATTTAATTTTAAAGAGCGGATATAAGGTGCTAGAGTAAGTTTATGAAAAATACTGAGAGAATTTTGATTGAAAGACAGTTTAGAAAAATGCATATAAATGAGTGTGCTTTGCGAGAATAATATGGGCATTTGTATGTATAGAGAATGATATATTTATAAAAGTATTCATTTTCATTAAATGAAGAAATTTAAGAAAATACAATCGTACTCAAAATTTTGAATAACTTGGATTGATAAAGAAAAAGACAAAAATATATTAATTTTCTGTCTGACGGAATAACAGTAATATTTAAAAGAATGAGAGAGTGAATGAGAAAACGAGAGAAAGTAGAAACGTCTGTAAAAAAGTCTCTTAATGATTTTGTCTAAAAATTTATACTTAGCGTGAAATCATTCATCAAAGAGTCCAGAACGGAGATGTACAGTTTACAAATTAAATTAATATATAGATAAAAACAAAGTATGTATATAGAAGAAGAAAACAAGTTGTGAGAGATTAAAATTGTTAGATAAAGCAAATAAAGGAATTCTCTAGAAAATGCTTAAAGCTTTTTTTCTTGTGTTGCTTTTGTTGTTTGCTGTTTTCTTTAAATTTCTTTAGCAAACAAATTTTTCAGAGAGTATGAATGGTGAATTTTATTAAAAGCAATATCTCAATATTATAATCTTGCTGCACTCTTTAAGCTCGTGAAGAGAATTTTCATTACTGATGTTCTCACGCAAAACAACTTGTTTATTGTGACAAGTTTTCTACAAATTTTGCGTTCATTGTTGTTCTATGATTGTTGTTGCTTTTGTTGCGCAAGAAAAAAGGGTTTTTTCCCTTGCTCTCTTTATATTGTTTCATCTTTTTTCGTTTTTTTTTTTATTGTTTTTCTTTCTTGGGTTTAATTGTACTTTTGAGTTGAAAGTTGAAATTTTTTAGATTTAGTTAAACGTTACAACGTTCAGCAAGTGAAAGCATAATATAAAATTTAAATGCGCTAGTGTGCTTTGAGTAAAAAGAAGTAAAATAATCAGGAAAAATTAACAAAAAAAAAAAATAATAAGCTCACACAAAGTACCAAAAAAGAAAAATCGCGAAAATAAAGGAAAAAGAAAACTTTAAAGAAACAAATGAATAAATTAATTATTTGGAAAATAAAAAGCTTGAAAATTATTTTGTTGTTGTTGTTGAATATAAAAAAAATTCAAATTGAAATTCAACAGAAATTTAAGGCAGGTATATGTGCCTTATATTAATATTATTTGTGCTTGCTTGTTAGATCATTTTTTTTCTCAAATACTAACATACAGACACACACACGCACACACATACATGTATGTATATATAAATGTGTTAATTTAAGAAAATAAGATAATAAAATAAAAAAGAAATCGTTTAGAGCTAGAAACCCTTCTTCGTTTTCTGCGTAATCGCTTTTTAAATCTTATTGCAAGTTATTAATTCTATTAAAATTTATGGTAAACAATTTAGAAACGGACATGGGTCATTTTTACAATGTTGTATATACAATCGATTGTCCAATTCGTTTATTTTTTGTTTAGTATTCGTTTGATTGCAAAAAAAAACAATTGGCATCTCAAGGTGAATTTTTATTGTTATTTAAACAGTTTATTAAGGAAGAAACTTGAGTTAAATCGTGTTGAAAAAAGTTGGCTATTTAAATTTCTATCTTAAGATTAAACTAATAAATTGTTTTTTTGGTTAATTCTAAAATGCTCTGACTCAGTTTATTCACAATACAAATCAATACAAGAATTCAAGAAAATAATAATTTAGTAAATGATTTGGGAATCAATTATTTGTTGCCATATCAAGGCCTTCAAGAGTTTACTGGTACGCGCCTAAATTTATAATTTGTATCTCACATAAACTTAGGCCTTAACTAACGTTTGATTGTTTAAATATTTGACTGGTAAATTATGAGTCTTACTTTTTAAAAACGTTCACATTAAAACAATTAAAACTATCACTAAATTTTTATGACTTTCGTTAGATATGGAGGCCATAAAATTTTTCATTTATTTTAGTCTGGAGTTTGGAGTCACTCAAGCTCCATTTTCTTTTACTAAATATTTTTACTTGAGCCCGAAAAGTTTATTACAACGATAGTGGAAATTCTTACCTCGGACTTGAAATGGAAATTATTTCTTAAGTGTAAAAAATTTTGAGAACTTCTAAACCATTTGAAAATTTTTTGAAAGTTTAATTCAAGATATATTTAGGTGTATATATATGTGTGTGTGTGTTTATATGTGTGCATGTATTTTCTAATAATTGTATTATACATTTTTTCAGTCATGAGCCAAATGAATGAATGAATAAATGAATTAATTCAAAGGCCCTCAAAATAAAAAATCTGTCTCTTAAACAAAAAAAAAATTAAAATTAAAAAAGGAAAAAGTAAACGTTAAGCAAGAAAAAGCCGGATAAAGTTTTTGGTGGTAAAAAAAAAACGCTTAAAATAAACAAAATTAAAGCAGGTAAAAAAGTAATGGAAAAAAAGTGCATAAAGTTCCTATAAGAAAATAAATCCCCAAGCAAAAAAAAAACAAGAAATTGTTTTAATTTTTCTTTTTTTTCTTGTTTGTTTTTTCCTTTTTACTATTCTCAAATTTACAAATTGTTAAATGTAAAAATGAGTCAGATTTATATAAAAATTTGCTTGTATTTTTTCTGTTTGCATGTATTTTTAAATAAACCAAAATTAACCGCACAACCACAAGAATTATCATAAATAAATTATTATAATAACAATCATAAAAATAAGAAAAAAATAAACAGCGAAAATTATATAAATAACAATAACAAATAATTTGAAAAAAAAATACACAGAAAAATATTTTGTGTGTGTTTGCAATGAAAAAGTTTGAAATTACGATAAAACATAAAAATAAAAAGAAAGAAAACAAATTGGAAATAAAGCAAAATAAATAATAAGGCGAAAATACAAAAACAGAACTAAAAATATTTAAAAAGCAACAAGAACAACAACAACAGCGAAAAAAGTGAAAATAAAAATTATATTTTGAAAAAAAAAACGTCAAATTATAAAAATTCAACATAAAAGAAAATTTAAAATTAAATAAGGGAAAACAAGTAACTAACTAAAAAGTAAGCAGTAAGAAAACAACCACAACAACAATAACAAAAGCAACAACGTAAAATCTTAAGAGATTTATTTTTTATGATTATACGAAATAAAAAAGGTGAATATAAAATATTTTTAAACATGAAACAAAAACTAACTCTAAATATGTGTATGTATGTATGCATGTATATACATATATATAAATATAAATGTATATTTTTGAATATATTTTTATGCCTTTATATAAAATTAAACATATATATAAAAATGTATTCCTAAAACAACAGCAGCCAAAGCAGCAACCAATAACTACTGAATATTCTCACAGATTCACACACACACACACACACACACACACACATATATATATATATATATATATATATATATATATATATATATATATATATATATATATATATATACATATATATACACACACACACACACTTATGTTGCTTAATTAATTAAAAGAAAGGCCCAAATAAAATAAAAGCGGAAGAAAAAAAGATAAAGAGGACGAAGAAAAATAAGAAAAAGCAAAAATAGAAGCCTTCAAATCTCAACTAAAAACATATTCGCTCTTATTAGTAATTTTGTTTTAATATTTATGTGAATACGTTTATGCAATGTATAAGTATGAGAGTGTGTGTGTTTTTTTGTTTGATTTTGTTTCAATTTAATTTTAAGTATCATAATTTTTATGCATAAAATTCATGCTTTTGCATATAAAAATATGCAAAATAAAACAGAAAAAAGCAAATACAGAAAAAAGGCCAATAATTCAAGGTTTCATTTTTCATATCATTTGAAATTGAAATTTTTTTTTTTTATTATTAGATTTAATTGCGTATGACGATTTCTGCTTTGAGTGTTTTTTTTTTGTTTGTTAATGGTTCTCTTGTTTTCGTCTTTTGCTCTCTAATTTGAAAGAGCTAATAAAATTTTGAAATTCTTTTACTTGAATTTTGTTAGATGAACAATCGCAAGAAAATTTGTTTTTTTGCATAATTTGTGTGTTTCTTCCTTTATATTTAAATAATTTAGAAAATAGAGAGAGAAAATTTCGCGAAAATACAAAAATCACAGAGACAAAAATTGCATTAAAATCATTAATTTAAATTAACATAAACTTTTAATTTCCACTTATATAAAATTTTAATTTAATTTTATTGTAGTTAAATTTTAATATAATTTTATTTTTCTGCAATTTTAATTTATTTTTAATTAAATTAAAGTGTAATTAAATTTAGATTAAATTTGACTTACGAATGACTGATTTTTAAAATTGAACAGGAAAAAATAGCGCATCAATTAAAAATTCAAATTGGAAAATTTGTGTGGCTTTCCATTTTATAATACGAAAATTTTAATTAGAATTATTACAATAATATTTGGATGTCGATGTCGATGTCGATGTCGAACAGCTATCGATATAGATATGGGTTCAATCTTGTATTATTTCCATGAATTTGAAAACATTGTCTAAGTCGATTTAAATCTATTCGATTATATTTCTCGGACTACCTGTCTGATTATTTGTCTCTGATAATTTGTTATCAAAAAATATTTTTTGAAATATTTTAGTCAAATTAATGATACCAATGGGCACGTTTTGGCCCAAAAGGCGAACTCTTTTAAAAATGATTAAAATCAGACCGTCAATTATTTTTAATAAGTTCATAATTTTCAATATTTCTTAATGGAAATCAACTCAAGATAGATTGATTTATTTTTATCCCATAAATGAAAATCGAAATGAAAATTACAATTTTTTTTTGCTTACTTTGCTTGGCTTGTAATTTATTTTCTTAGCATTCTAATTACATTAAATGAAATGGGGTAGATAGAGCAGTTATTAATAGGTCATGAACGACTATGAAATTTTCTGTCAGTTTTTTCTTGAAAAATCGCGCAGATTGAAAAAAAATCTGGTCTCTTGAGAAGAAACTATTGATCATATTGGACTTTTTTTCTCCAGTTTTTCATGCTGTTGTAGTATTACTAGAATGGCATAACCTTGACCGTTTTATCAAGTTATCATTATCTTAAAGTAGGTCAATTTTTTTTTCGCAGCACAATTTGACCTAAATTAGTTGTTTTATAAAAAATTTTACTGATAGTAATTTCCATTGATGGAAATTATTTTGAAATTTGTTATTGTTCAATTGATTTATTGTTTTTACCAAAAACTTTATAGAATTTACAAAGGCCGGGCATTACCATAAATAATACAGCCCTTGATTTATATTCTCATGACTTTGATATGACTTTACCTCGCAATTTTCCGAGTTTGGGTTTATTTCAAAGAGCCCCACATAGAAAAGGCATTTTTACTTGTACTTACTTCAGTTATTGCAATTATCTTATATTTTGTAAATAATTAAGTACTTAAATTATATCGTTTGCCCATCGAGATTTTTGAGTAATGCTTATTCGAATAATAGGCCTATTGGATTATTCATTTGTATTGAAAAAAAATCCTTACGGATTGGTTTGCATTTTTTTAATAGTTCCTCTATTTTTTAAGCTAAAATTAAACAAATAAAGTAGTAAAAGTAAAAATTAAATCGTATTATTGCAATTCAAATTAATTTCATAAGGCAGATATTTTGATTTATAAATGAGACGCAGGTGTTTATTATTATTATTATTATTATTATTATTATTATTATTATTATTATTATTATTATTATTATTATTATTATTATTATTATTTGTTGTTGTTTGTTGTATTACGTCTGTCTTAAAAAGGGTAAGTCGAGAAAGGGCTCTTAAAATATCTGACATCCTTTGCTTAATGTTTTTAAAATGTTAACAAAATATATTACAAGTTTAGAATATTTTAAAAAGTTCGTTATGTGGAAGAGATACCAAAGAGGGGGACTGAATTTGATCAACTTTATAAAAGTTAGCTTTTCCGTAATGGCCTGGCCTGGCCTGGCCTGGCCTGGCCGTAAGGGTGCTTGCTTTTATTCTAAGCATTTTTATTGAGGTAAAAGTTTTAGCCAAATATCTCACAAAATCGTACTCGGATAACAAATTCAAAACTAGATGGACAGACATATTCTTTAAACGATTTATAAAGTAACTATGAATCGATTGAATCTTACAAATATAAACTGCAAGTTTTTTACTCTTTTCATCATAAGTGGTGTAAGAAATAAAAATTTACCGAAATACAATTTTTGAATAGCTTTAGACATATCTGTCCGCGTGACACTTCATTGTCTATCTGTATAAATATTTTATGAAAATTATAGAACATAAGTTTTGCAGCATTTTAAGGAAATATTGAAGATGAACATATTTTGGCCGAAAAAAAAAAGCAAATGCGAACAATAATGGGTAAGATCGGACAATTTATACGATTGCTGGCTGGCCATTTAGGGCCGCAATTCACAAAGAGAAACTCTTTACATTTTAATAAAATTTTAGGGCATTCTTGATACTTTAAAGGCATTAGGTGCATTAATATGAAAAATTTCTTCTTCTTCTTCATTTTCTTCTTCTTTAACACTTTATTGAGTAAATTTTTAGATATTTTTGCTAAACAAATTAACGACTTCAATTTTACGTCGTTTTCTATCGGCTCTAAAATGTTTTTCTTCTTTTTCTTGTTCTTATTAAACACAACATTGAGTAAGTTTTTAGGTATTTTTGCTATTGAAATCAACGCCTTCAATTCTACGTAATCATTTGTATTATTGTAAGCAATAATTTTAATTATGAATAAAATTATTTCTAAATGATATTGATTTACAGTAGAAATTTAACATATTTATTTTCAAAATATTATTAATAAAAGTGATTTAAAATTTATAGGAAATATTTTCCATATGCAAATCTTTTTCATAACTAAAAAGAAGTTTTTGTTTTTGTTTTTAAAAACCAATTTATTGAAAAGTACTTAAATTAAGAAGATTTATAATTATACAAAAATATATTTTCTATATTGAATTTTTTTAATTTTGCTTTATAGTTTTTATTATACAGGCAATATTTTTTATACGTAATTTTTAAACCGGTTTTGTATTGTATATATATATAGATATATATATATATATATCAACATATCAACAAAATTGTTATTATAAATGAGTGATATTTAAATGAAGACGACCTTTTAACAAGCAAACTGCCATGTATATGTGTATGTGTTGTATCAATAATAACTAGAAATTTTTCATTTGTATGTGACTGGCTTATATTATACATTTTTATGCTTTATATATGTACCATGTATGTATATAGTTAGTATAACTATAAAATCAAGATAAATGAAAAAAAATTCGTAATCATTATGAATTTGAAAAAAGCTTGTTTTTCTTATTGCGTCAATCATGTGCAACTTTTATAAGAAACTGCAATTCTGTATGCCAGGTAAAGAATTGTAGGTAGAAATTGTAAAACAAATAAGTTTGGTTGGGTTCAAATCTTGGCTAACTCACCACTTACCGACAACCAAATACTATTCTTAACGAATTGATGACTGTTTCAGTTTTGAGAAATCTAAGCATAAAAAAATGAAAATTTGGTATTATATAATTTCGTGTAGGCGTGGCCAAACTGCAAAATTTTGTCTACAGTCATTGTAGACTAATAGCTTATGGTCGTTTGCGAGTATTGAACGAAAAATGACTAGAAGAATTAGTTTACGTTGCATAGTAGGCGTGTTTCTTAAAGAATTTAGCTTATTTGTAATACCAACCATACTTACGTTTGGACAGACATATATCTGTCTGAATCGATTCAGATTTTGATACTAATCAAAAATGTATATACTTTATAGAGTCTGCGAAAGTTTTCGAATAGACGTTACAAACATAATGACAAAATGAGTGCACCTTCAATTTTTGGATGGTGAGTAGAATATTAATAAATAAATTTCATATAAAAAGAAACACTAATTTCTTGTATACATCATATGATTTAATTCATTTTATTGAAATGAAGTATCAGGTTTCATCGATTTAAATTAAAAACCGATTAAATAAAGAAAAATTTTGGTTTGATAGGCTTTTTTTTTTTGTTGACCAGTGTCCTATTTTAACATTTATCGAGAGTTAATTAAGAATCATTTTTTCTTATTTATTTCTTTTATTGCATTTTTTCACTTTACAAAAGCGTAAAAGGCGAATGTTTCCAAGGCAAAGCTTTTTGTAAGACCATATAAGTCCTTGTAAATTTGTATAAGTCCTTGTAAGTCCACTATAATTCAATGGAAGACACAATTTATGCCTCAAGAGGGCAGGATGTACTCTACATTTTATCCTCTTTTATTTTTTTTTTGCATTTTTTACATTATTTTTTAATAGAAATATGAAAAAAATTGTTATAAAAAATATACATAAATTTGTACTCTTTTCATAATACGCACAAGGTCGTTGTTGAAACAAGAAGAAGAAAATGAATTATATTTTGCATAGAAAATCAGAAAGCAAATGTGAAAAGTAATAAAATGAAAGTAAAATGTAAATAATGCGCTGGTCAATTTTGTTGTTGGAAAATTCATTTTTCATACCCAAGTACAAAGCTTTTCTTTTATTATTCTATTATGTACTTTCGCTTTCATATTTTCTCTTTTTCATTCTCTTTTCTCTTCTCGTTTACGATGAGTCCTTTTATTGCAATTATCATCTAATTCATAAATCTCTTTTTAATAAAAATCAAGTCGAAAAGCTTTCCACAAAGCTTTTTTTTTTTTTATTTAACATTTAATGGGAGATTTAATGCGGATTTTTCTCAATAAATTCTTGAGCTTGATGCTCAATATGTGCAATTGTCACTAAAATGTTGCTACATCATTATCGAAAAAAATTGGTCATGGGCTGGCCTGTTTATATATAAGACAATATGCAATCATTATTTCATCTGATGCAAATTGAATCATCCATTCTTTCGTTTTTCTATGCATTTCAATATTTAGCTGGGGTTGGTTAATTTTGTTAATAATTTTATAAAAGATTGGAGCCGACTCTAATGTAATTAGAAAGTTCCATATGCGAGAGTTGTTTCAAAAATTGGATGATTGTGAATTAAACTCCAGCGCACAAATGTGTTAAATTTCGTTAAATATTTTGAAACTGTAAAATGAATTTTTTCAGAATAAGACTAAGTGCGGGAAGTGGTCGTAAAAATAGTCCGATTTTAACAATTTTTAATAAAATTCATTTCTGAAATTAGAGATTAAAGATATTACGATGTGTATAATCTGATAATAAATTTATGCCGTCCAGCGTTCAGACGGGCAGTCCGTTCGAACGCATATAAATTATTTAAACGTTTAGTAAAAGCATTCTAACTTAATCGATAAGAAACGAGAGTGAGTGTATCTCGAGCATATTACAAGCATCTTTTAAGCCTCTCTCTCTGAAATTTTCTCTCAATGCTTTCATTTTCGCACAACAAACCACAATTTC
The DNA here is from genome assembly GCA_023089585.1 of Melophagus ovinus. Lineage (NCBI taxonomy): Eukaryota > Metazoa > Arthropoda > Insecta > Diptera > Hippoboscidae > Melophagus > Melophagus ovinus. The sequence goes on from JAKKIB010000177.1 coordinate 8,620,434, forward strand.
TAAGTTTTATATGATAATAGTTTGATAAACAGGCCGTTGTTGTTCTAATTCAAACATAAATACTTTTCGTGTTATCATTCGTGTTATGAAAAACTGTTTTGGCGAAAATTTTTATACGGTAAAATTTTTGTTTTTCTTGTATGAAGAAAATCGATACAAGAGATTTGTATAAAATTTATGTAAAATATTTCGAATTTCCTTTGTTCTTATGATGTAAATGTAAAGTAATTAACAAGCGGCCATGATCTATTAATTAGTTATTTATTTCATCATACATTTTTCCATCATGTACATACAAAATTAGCATCAACAATATTTCAATTTATAAATAAGCAATGAATGTGTAGAACGTTGGTATAGTTTTGGGAAAATAAAGCTAAAAATGTAAAAAGAAAATTATTTATATGCATGTTGTTTTTGTCGCTTTTGCTTTTTCTTTTTTTTTTTTCTAAAATTTTGTAATTGAAAGCCCCCCAAGGTCAGCAAAGCATTAAAAGGGATAAAAATGAAAACAATAAAATAAAAAAAAAGTGGATACAAAGTACATTTTACATTGTTTACACAATTGTTATTGTCTTTTATTTCTAATTTCTTATTTCTTCATTTTTATTTTATTCATATTATTATTTCACATTATCATAATGATACTAACGCACTGTTGTAAATATTTAAAGGTGGAAAAATCAAATTATAAGTGTTAGCTAGCGCGTCGTCCACTTTGAAAATTTTGTGGCCAAAAAAATCTATAACAAATAGCGATTTCAATTTTTTTATAATGCATTAGAAATCATGCCATCTAGATGAAAATATCTTTTAATACGATTTAATGGCAATTCAATTTTTAAAGTATGATAAAAAGTTTACAAATCAAAGAATTTCTAAAAATTGCGCTCTAGAATTTGATAAGACATTTATATGAAAAGACGAACGAGTGGACTGATGGACAAACAGCTCAGATAAAAAGCTGGATGGATGGCCTTTTATCTGTTTCAATAAGAAAAAGTTATTAGAAAAAGTTTATATAAAATAAATTTTATAGAAAATTATCAAAGAAGTGCCATAATTTATTTTAAACGGAATTTTGTAATATAACTTAAATTTTTTCTATGGTAAATCGATTTATTATATTTAATAATAATTTACGAATAGTTTTTTCATATTACAATTTTATAAAACTGTTATCGATTAAATAAAGTAAAATAAATCGTTTTGGCTCACAGTAAGTATGAAATTTTGCCAAATCTATAATATAAGGAATTTTGCCCAAAAAAAAAACAAAAAACTTCGTTTCCAAGTAATGAACATAAAAATAAAAAATAATTATTCGTGTTTTAACCCAAAACATCAAATTAATCGATAAAAAAATTCAATTGATGTAGATGATGAAATTAAATGAAATAAATATTGTTGCTTGCTGGATCATTGTTTTTATAAAATATTACAATTTATCTAAATCTACATCAATGATATTTTTTTTTATTATATATGTATAAATTTGTATATACATTTATATATAGATAAAATTATTAATAATAAAATCTATATAATTTTATATTGCTGCATATTCTCTCATTTGACATTTGACATTTGTTTCAAATCTCCTACTTTTTTTGGTCTTTTTCCTTATTTTTTTTTAATTGCTGATTTGTTTTTTCTTTTCTTTCTTTTTCATATAATCGCTCGTTAAATCAATTCAACATCAACATCAATATCAACATTAATATCAACATTAATATCAACATTAATATCAACATTAATATCAACATTAATATCAACATTAATATCAACATCAATATCAACATCAATATCAACATCAAATCGATCGTTAATCAAACACTTTTTTTACATTATTTATCTCTCTCAAACTCTTCATAAATTTCTTTCGCCATTGTTTTTCATCCTGCCTCCCTCTCGTCATACTCATTGGCTCTCTCTCTCTTCATTCTCTTGCTTGATCTCTCTCTCTCTCTGTGCGTGTGGATGTGTGCTGCTGATGTTTGCATTTGTATATGCCAATTCGACATAATATGCTGTAAATATTTGTAAATTATGAAATTATCGTAAATTATAAAATTATGGCATTAATTTAATCGTTAAAAAAAAGTGAATAATCTATCAATAAATCTGATCCAAGAATCATCAGTTGAAAGAGCTTAAGAGGATGCAATAATAAAAATAACTAAAAGCAACAGCAAAACAAAAAATTATTAGTAGTCACAAGAAACGTCAGCAAGAGAACTGTCCATCAATTTTTGTGAGAGCTGCGAATAAAAATTTCATCTAAATTTCTATATTAATTTATCTGAAAGGAAATTATATAGAGAGAAAATAGTAGAAAATAGAAATATTAGAAAAAGAAATGAATAAATCAGAAAATGGAAAAAGGAGCAGCAGGCCAATAACAGCGTGAAAAAATTATCAAAAAATTAAGAATTGTATGAATTATATGTAACTGACAATAATTACTTTGAATAGTGAACATTTAATTACAATAAAATTAAACTAAATCGATTGATGCGTTTATATGAAAGACACAAAAATTAGCATCTGTTATACAACATTTTTTTGCTATCTACGTGCACAATCTTTCACTTTAATTGATTTGATCAACTAATTATTAAAAAAAGAGGAAAAATTAAAAGTAAATAAAGAAAATTTAAGAAAAAATTTTAGGAGGAAATTAAAATAAACAAGAAAAATTAAGCAAAGAGTTAAAGAGAGAAAGAGAGAGAGAGAGCGCGACAGGGAGAGAGTTAAACTGAAAGTGAAAGAGTGTGAGAGCCTAAAAGTGTGTGAAAGCATGCTTAAGAGAGATAATTGAATAAGTCTTCAGAGAAAGAGCAATTGATTTAAATTGAAAAAAAGGCAAGCATCGCCGCCATCTCATTTCCAGCAAATTCAAATATTTCATCAGTACATTGCGATTTTGCGCCATTTTGATAATACCATAAAGGAGGAGGAGACAAAAATCATCTAAAGAATATCACGGAAAATAAGTTTGAACAATAAAGTAAAATAAGAAAAAGAAAATTGAAGAAGATAATAACAACTTGCACGATTTCGTTGCTTTGTTGCTCATTATAATAACGCATCAATTACCGCAATTATCAACCATCAAACAACATTAACTAAACAATCAATCAATCAATCAATCAAACAAACAAACAACAACAACAACAACAACAATAAATTACTACTACTATTATTCCATCATCACAAGAAAATTTAGTAAGAAATTTCGTCTAATTTTGTTGCCATCTTTGGTGTTTAACAAAAAAAATTAAAAAGTAAAATCTACATCTAAAATCTTTCTATATCTAAACAAAAGAAACGCATCAAAAGAAAAAAAATCATAAAAGAAAGCACAAGCAAAAAAGCTATCATCTAAAAAACGAAGGAAGAGATCAAATTGAGAGTAACGTCTTTCAAAGGCAGCGATTTTTTTTGAAATATAATTTCTTTGAATAACTCATTGTTAAAAAGCAAACTAAGAAAATATCTGCAGCATAAATATTTCATTATCATTATCAATCTATCACAAATCCCATCCAAACAGTTAGCTCAACTCGTATCATTTGTATATGCAACTGATCGGACTCGTTAAAAGAAAGTAAAGTTACATTATTTAATAAACAAAAGGAAAAGCAAAAAATAAAAAACAAAAAACCATAAACTTAAAAGAAGAGAAAATAAAATATAAAATGGCCGAAGATGCTACTATGGAGACATGTCCTAGTCCTGAGATTGGTGACTCTAGAAAAAGACCATTGGACACCGATCCCGAAAATGAACAGACAAAACGTTCACATTTCAGTTCCGGTAAGTTTTTGTTTACATAACACTTTTTTTTTCACATTCTTTTTTTTTTTTGCATTTCCGATTCTCTTTCACTTATTTGTTCGTTTGGTTCTTTAACAAAATTCGTTTCTCTTTAACAAAATTGTTTTCTTTTAATTTTTATTTATTTATTAAAATTCTTTTATTTTCATTTTCTTATTTTCATTGTGCATTCTTTATTAAATTATTAATTATTTCATCTCTAATGCATTTATGTTATTTTTTATTATTATTATTATTTTTTGGCGTTAATTAATAGAAAACATTGCCATATCATATTTTATTATTATTTTTTAGAAATTATTTTTCTAAATGCTCTATAAAATTTTTTTCCAATACTTTGATAATAGTCTTTTTTCTTTTGCGTAACATTTTATTGTACAACATTTCTAGATGTTACAGATGCGTATGCTTATTCTCAATTATTAGAGATAATTTCGAGCGTCGATTTAACGATAGATTTTATGATTACTATGCAATGCATCAAGATTCTCATAAGGCTCTTTTTTTGTTGCCTTAATATCATTCGATTCGGATTGATTTTCTAAAAAAATTTATAAAGCGCTCTCCATGATTTTTTCATTATTTGTTAAAATTATTTTCCCATTGAAATTCAACAACTTTTTAATTATATCACTTTATTTTTATACTTTAATTACTTCGCAGTGCTCCGAATTTCTGATTTCTTTTTAACATTAAACAATACCCATCAAACGAGAGTTTTGTGAAATGGATGTTATCCAAAAAATTAGGTGAAATTTCTTTTGATTTTAAATTCTTTGTAATTTCCAAATATCTTAAATCATTATTCTTCATTGTTAAAATATATTCCATTTTTTCATTTCAATTAACTAAAGCGCTATTTTTTCATAGTGTGCCTGCCTCCACATTACTAAAAGGCAAATTCATGAAAGATTGCTAGAATTTTATTACATTTTCTATATTAAAATTATTAATTACAATTTTAAGTGTACATTTTTTTTATTACACATTTTAACATTTTTAATTTTTATTATAATAAGTGTTAATGAATTTTTTCTATATTAACGGGATTATTAATGCAGAACGAACTCTACTTATAAAAATTGTCATTAATTACTTAATTAATTGTAATTGTAATTAATTATAATTAATTAAATACAATTAATTAATTGTAATGGTAATTTAATCGATTGATCATAATTAATTATTTTAAATTATAATTAATAATTTTTTTTTAAAATTATAATTAAATATTTCAAATTATAACAAACTAATTTTAATTCTAATTAAATATTCTTAATTATAATTGAATATTATGAATTATAATTAATTGCTTAATCGATTAAAAATTTTTTGCAATTAATTAATTATTTTTTGAATTGCGACTTATCAATTAAGTATTTTGATTACTTAGTATTGATTATAGTTAATTGATTAATTAATTAATTAATTAATTAAATAATTAAATAAATTGATTAATTGAAAATTAAGTTAATTCTTGCTAATTGATACGCACTAACAACATTCTATATTAAATAATTTACATTGTTGCCGAATTTCACTTCGTTACATAATATATAACAGAATTTGAATTAGAGATGATATTTTCTGCGTACTATTAAAATTATAATGAAATCTATTGATTAAAGCCGTCTACAATAATAATACCAATAATATTTAAAAAAAAAACCCCAACTAGTTTTTGCCTACTTCGGATGAATTTCATGTATAACTAAAATGACATCATTTAAATATTAAATAGAAAAAAAAAGAAGCAAATATGAAACAGAAAAAAAACGTTTTTAAATCGATTGACATGGATTCATAAGTACCTTAAAGAGAAATTGTAATATTATTAAAAAGTTGAAAATGTCATTAAAAAAAAGCCAAGATTTTTGATTGAAACGTCTTACATTCCACAAAAAATTTTACGCTGTAGAAAAGTCTTTCAAAAATAATGATCAATAATGATAACGAAAAATGTAAGTTTTCCTTTTTATCAGTTAAATGATTTCTTCAGAATAGTCTGCCAATTCGTCAAATCATATTTATACGTAAAATTTGCATTGAATTTAGATTTTAGTTAATTACGTTTGAAACATTTTTCAAAGAGACAATATTTTCATAATAAATTGATAGTTAGTTGCATTATGTTCAAGTTATTTTACTCTGATTAATAGATGCTGTAGGGTATAACCAGTTCTAGTATTAAATTTAATGGAAGCAACATTTAAATATTTTAAATATAAAATTACTAACATTTGTAGTTTTATATTTATACTTTTTTTTGAATCTGTATATTTCAAGGAATAAATAATGAATAAATAGTAAATAAATAAGGGAATATTAGACTTTACCTACGTATGAGATTATTCATTTTAAAGCGTTCTATTTAAAACTGACAATTTTTGAGTACTCTCTTAAAAAGCACGTCTTCCTTCTTAAACTCATAACTAATAACTTGAAATAAATTTTCATTTAATTATCATTATAATTAATTTTTTCTACTGATCGCATATACATAGATCTATAAATAATATATTTATATATATATATTTGTTATTGTATTAAATAAACTTTTATGCCAAGGTCAAAATTTTTTTTTCTGTTTTCATTGCTATAAGTTTTCCTTGTAGCAAATATTGTGATTGTGATTATATTCATTTCATTGTAGCATTTGCAACACTCCAAGCAATATTTTCGAGAAATTTAATAAGCAACAACAATAAGTTTTGATCAGCATGGTATTGTAATTTTATGCAGGTTAGCAAAGAAAATGGCCTATATAATTTGACGGGCAATAACGAAACGCCAAGAAAATTAGATTCGGATTGAGAATAAAGTTTGCCAAATATTCTTTTAAAATGATGTGATGGCAAAACTATTTCTCAGAAATGGTGTGAGAAATCGTGGCAACCGTCTGACGGAAACCTCGGTGTACTTTGGTACTCTGGGCCTGTGCTTTGACTCATTTGTCCCATATACAATACTAACAATATTTCTGCCAAATTTGAGATATTTGAATGTTTACACACGCACACAAATATACGGACAGACATATAGAAATGTTTATATCGATTAAGAGTTTGATGCGATTTACAAATGAATGAAGTGTTGTACTTCAGTTATTTTAGGCATAACAAACAAAATGACAAAATGTGAATACAGCTAACCTCTCGGAGTTGCTGGATATAAAAATATTGTTTTATTTCAACACGAAGTTGGCCTTTTTTTACATTTTCGTGATTTTTTATGCTCAATGGTCGTGAAACTCAAATTAAATATGCAACTTGAGTAAAATTTATATTGATCGAAACAAATTTTGATATTGCTACGCTTTTGTGAATAATCACGGATTTATCTAGCTACCCACAATAGTGAGTGAACACTTTATATACTTTATATTCATTTCGAAATATAATATTTTCATTTTTTTTTTGCGTTTAATTTACTTGTTTTGTATTTTACTTTTGTATTTTGTGACGTCCAAATATATAGGCATGTGTTGCAATATATTTTTTTGAAATTGAAGCAATCAAGTAAGAGTGGCCAGTAATATTAACTATTGACCCAGTTTCTCTATCTGTTTCTGTTTTCTTGTTGGTGTATTTTTTTTGTTTCTTTTTGTTTTTACTTTTTTTGAGCGAAATACATATGGCAAATTAAATTAAGTAATTTAACACAGCACGCATAAAATGCAAATGCAAAACAACTCCATTTCAAATGTTCTTGGCCAAAGCAGAGAGGTAGAGCTAGAGCTAGAGAAAAAAGCTACGGCGAATCAGAGATATTTAAATGTAAATTATACGTAATAGGAAAACAAAACTGATAATGTAGAGAGAGCAAGAGAGAGAGGCAGAAAATTTTATTAGATAAATGAGAGAGAAAATATTAGAGATATTTAAATGAAAGAGAGAGGAAAAGAATATGTATGAAAATGAAATTTGCAATTAATTGTCAAATGTGTTTGTTTCTTTCTTATCGTATAACATACAATAAAAATGCATGAGTTTGAGTATAAATGCATAAGTATGGCAAATTACATGTAAACTTAGTGTGCTGTAATGTTTTGCGCATCAAAGTAGCAACAAAAGAAAAAAACAATTATAATAAACGACAATTTGTTCTATCTCTTCTGGCATTTGTATCCATAAAAATGAATCTCTATAATTTCTACAGAGGAAGAGGAAGAGAAAGAGAGAATGAAAGTCAGTTAGCTTTTGATACTTGTATGTTTGTGTAACATACATTAAGTGGGTTTTTTTGCATTGTGGAGTAAATCTATTTAATCCGGATTAGAAAATATTATTACATTGTCACGAAATTGACACGAAAAAAGTCTTTATTTGACCCCGATTTATAGCAGCTACAATTTATAGAGATAAAATATAAAAGAATTTAAACAGTGAAAGAGAGGGAGAGGAAAGCAGAGATAAACAAACTTATGTCCTTGAGTTCTATCTTACATGAAGCTTACTTCTAACAACGTCAAATATTAAAGTTAACTGTGAATGAGAGTGTAAGAGTATGAGAGCGTCATAGAATAAATAGAAAGTAGCAAGAGAAAGTGAAATGAAAAGAGAGTTCATACATAACTAAAAAGCTTGGTGTTTTGTGAGGTAGGAGAATGCAAAAGTGTTGCATTTTGTTTGTTATTTTATTAAAATTTCTACATATGCAGATGAAATTTTAAGTGTAATAACAGTTAATTAATCGAAATGAAAACGATAAAATATTTCAAATAATTTCCAATATCAATTGCAATTGTTATTTTACTCTTTCATTTACCTTTTTTACTTTATAAATAATGTTTTGTCAATGTGTATTGTGCAACTTGATAGTTTTTAGTTATATATTTTTGACCTCATTTAATGCGTATATACTCGCTCTCTACTCTCTAATTTCTGCTCTCTGTTCTTTGCCTAATTTCATTCCATATTAAGCTCTCTTGTTTTCATTTATTTCCTTTACGCTTTGTGCTTCCTCTCTTCAAGGTATTCGAAATGATTAATTACCTTTTTAATTGCTGGATGGAAAAAGGTTGTTTGCGAAAGGTTGGCTGAGAACTGTTGTAAAGGGAAATTTCCTGTGGAAAGAGTTAGAATGGGGAAAGAAGAAAAGAGAAATAGGGATGAATAAGAAAGTGAAATTCTACATATATAAATACTGCCTTTGGCCATATTTCAAATAGAAGCTTTAGAAAAAGTTATTTTTATCAAAATAGTACTCGGGCTTGACCTGGCTGGTGGCCCTTAAGCACGACAGCAATTTATTAATATGTAAATTACGAATCGTTTTTATAAGTAGGTAGGAGTAATTGTCGCCGTCATCGTCATCGTTGTCATCGTATATAAAATTAGAATTTGTTTTTACTCTTCTACTTATTTTATTTACACTTCTTTAAGATTTGTTTCTGTGTGCGTTAATTATTACATTTGTATTCGTATCATCCATATTTCATGTTTTCGTTTCTCATTTTACATTTGTAGCTGCAGTTGTTTTTTTTGCGATTATTATTATTATTTCTATTGCTGTTTCTATTGCTTAATTTTTATTATTATTGTTGTTGTTCCTGTTGTATTTGTTATTTCACTGTTCACTGTTCAATTGATTCTCTTATTGTTCACTTTGTGCTGTTTTACTTCTCGGCATTTCGACTCCATATCAATTTAGGTCACGTTGCATCGTAATCGTTTTAAAGTTTTCAAATATTTCATATATTTTTTTTCTTTATTTACTTAATTTTTATTTTTATTTTAATTTTTATTTCTTTTTTGTTTACTTTTCATTTCTCTTTCTTTCATTTCTATTTATTCTCTTATTTTTAAACGTCATTTCTAAACGTCAAATTATAATAATGAAAGTAATTGAATTTGTATACCCGAGTAAAAAGGGAGTGAAAAGTTCGTCTAAACCTTGGATAATTCTTAATGTTGAAATTAACTTGTAACTTGTAACTGTCATTCCATTAAAGATTCTTTCTAAAAAGAAGTTTAGAGCATTCAAAAAGTTGATGCTTATCAGAATTAAACGTCCTCATTGCTGTTACCAGCAGTGGGGACATCCAGTTTCATTTGATCACTTTGAAGAGATTAACTCTGTTTCAGAATCTATAAAGATACAAATGGATAAGTACAGCTTTCCAAAAGTGAGAATCTTGATTTTAATAGAATATAACATCGTGTTGTATTTTTTGTTTAGAAGATACAACAGAAGATAGATTTGGATGGCAAGTCTTACCAAATGAGAATAATAATGTGTTTTTGAAGGTTTTTTTCATTTTCAAGATAAGACTGGTGATTATCAAATCTACATATTTCTTTAGTCTAAACTTATCTATACATTTTTGAAAGCCTTAGAATTACAAATGTCAATAAAGGGTAAGTTATTGATCTCTTTGTGCTCATCTAAATTATGCATGTAGGAACCAACAGATGCCAACAGATAAAGATTTTTTAAGCAGACAATTAGTTCTCATTGTATATTTGAAGTATTGAATTCTAAATATAGAAAAGTAAGACGAAGTGATGTCGGCTTATGGTACACCACAAGTCAATTTCGTATAAATTTTAGAAGATGTGAAAAGGGTTGGCTGAAGAAAAATCTTGATAGAATACTGGTGAAGAGAAACTTCTTACATATTCTTGTGAATCTAAATATTGTGATTAAATTAATTAATGTATCTTCAATTTTTCACTGATATGTATCAAAAATTAACTATTACTATAGTGTTTTGTGTCAGACACAATGTCTCGCTCCCTTTTCTTGTGCGTGTTCCTGTGTATGTTTCTTATTTAGTATGTTGCATAAACATTTTCTTTGGTCTTTTTCTCTTTGAAATTCTAATAAAGCATTTTACAGTCTTTTGTGACCCCTGACTTAACTTTTTATTTTACATATATTTTGTGTTGGTACATTAAAATATCTTTACCGATTGTGCTTATATAGATTAGATGATTAGAGATATATTTATCATTACATTAATCATTTGTTTATTGATTTGAATGACGCTTGCAATTAGTACAATAACGTTGATGCTAAAGTTAATATAGAATTTGGGTATAAAATGTTGCTGTACAGAATATTGAAACAGAATGTTGATATACAGAATGTTTATATTGATGCTGTTATAAATGTTGATATAAATGTTAATGTTGATTGATGTTCATGTTGATACACATGCTTGCTTATGTTATTTGTTTTTGTTAAAATTTTGATTGTCCGGGTTTTGGATTGTTTTATTAGATAATATTTTGTAGTTGAATTCACTGTCACTTAAACAATTTTTTTCTTTACTTCATGGCATCACTATATGTATGTGTGCATGTTATATACATACATACAATACAATATGAATAGATTTATTTATGTTTTCATGTATTGGTTTAATCATTTGCATGCATACATATACAAATCTATATATATGTATAAAATTTATAAAAATTTCCATGTACGATTTATGTGCGTTTGTTATTCACGTTCGCTTAAACAGCGCACACATGCATCCAATCATACACACTTTCATTTGTATATATATTTGCACGTATACGTATATACGTTAAAAAAAAATAAAAAGAAAATGTGGATCTCAGCAGCGCACAGTCGTTTATTTTTCTCAGCAATATTTTTGTATCAGTTCCTTTTTGTGCTCTGTTCTGTACATTAGTGAGAGTGTGTTACGCGCGTTTGTGTACTCGTCATCAACATCATACATATAAAATAATTTTGTTATAATTTCGGTCAACATTTAAAATGTAACATACAAAATTTGGATTTGATATGAATGCATTAATTATTTAATTTATTTCTTCTTTAAATTTCTCATTCAGGTGTGAAAGTTTGACTTTTTGATTTTGTATATTTTTGCGTAATATCATTTTTGTTTTTTTTTGGTGATTTTATGATTAGAAATATTAAAGTTATATATATATATATATGTATTTATTTCCGTTTTTTTATGATTTTATTATCATTTCATATAGAAAGTACCAAATTTTATTTGATATTTTAAAATAAATTATTACAAAAAAAGTTTGTGAAACTTCATAAAAAATAAATTACATTTTGTCGGAAAAGTAAAATAAATAATACGCTTATAAAGTGGCAGCGTGCAATTTCAAAGTAACAATCAAAACAATAAAAACGTAAACGTAAACGAAAAAACTAACAAAAAATGCCGACGTGTAAGTTAAAGTACATTTTTTTGTATTTTGTGTTATTTTTGATGTTGTTGTTTTTTATATGCCTTTACAAAACTAAATAAAAAATTATAATGAAAATAATATAAAATAATTCGAGCTAAAAAAGAAATAGTTCAAAGAGAAACAATAACAAAAATGACCTAAATAAAATTTCAAAATAGCGCTACACAACACGAAAGAAATGGGGGAATTATTGATTGATAGAAAAGGAAAGAATTATAGATATAAAAAATAGAAAATGGAAGAAAAGAAAAGAAACGTTAGAAGGAGATAGAAAGGAAAGAAGGAAAAAAAACGCAACTAAAGAGACACTTTTTGTTTTCTCTCTTTTTCTATTAAAAAAAATTATAAAATTAGTTGTTTTTGCATATATGTGTGTGTGTTCTGTTCTCTATTTTTATTTTTTGAATCGCCTTTACATTTGCACTCGTTTATTTTTATAATTTACTTTTGATTTGCTTTGCTTTTCTATCTATTCAAAACCAAATCATTCTCGCTCATATTCTCTTTTTTTCTCACTTTTTCCCATTCGCCTAGACACAAATGCAAAATAAATTCTCTCTTATCATCATCATCATTACCATTATCATTATCATTAAAGTGCTATTTATTATGCTCTTGCTATAAGTGGTTTTCTCGCATACACACACATACATGCAGACATAGATTTATTCATATATACACAGGCAACATACGCACACGAAAAGCACGAATGACTTTGATATGTAATGAAACACGACCAGAATAGTGGAGATATGTAAAACTGCTAAATGTAGCAAAACAAACACAAAAAGAGAAGGAAAAAAACGAGCAAGCAAAAACAGTTCACTGATGGCCTTGAAATTCAATTTTGCAAAATTTTTGCTTAAAAGCAAAACACACACACAATACACTTGCATGAATATATATATATATATATATATATATATTTGTGTGTGTGTGTGTGTGTGTGGGTATGTAACATCTGTGCAAATAAAATTTTTATTTGAATGAATAGATAGTTCTGAAAATGCCTTTGTATTGATATACTTATTATTATTATTGTTGAACGCTCCATTTTTGATTACGATTTGGTTTGTTATGACTGACTATGTATGTGGAAAGCTGTGGCTTTGACTATGACTGCTGCTGCAGCTGCATCTGCGTGTGCTCTCTGTTCTGTATCTGTGTTTTGTGCTTGTTTTGCGTCTCTGTGTGTTTTTGAGAGCTTTTTTTTTTAGTTGTTTGTTTTTGTTTTCTTAATATTTATCGTGCTAATTTTTTTTGTTATTACATTTTAACTCATATTCATATTTACGTTTACATTGAAAATGTTGTATAATTTATATATATATACGTATGCGTGTGTGTGTGTGTGTGTGTGTTTGTATGGCAGAATAGAGAACATCAATTCTCAGTTAGTTTTTTTTACATAATTAGTTGGTCTTTTTTCTTTCGATTAAATCATTTAAACAGCTGCTTTATATTTGATGTTGTTCTAGTTTTTCTCTCTTTCTATTTTTCTAAATATACTTTCTAATCATTATTATCTATAAATAATTATCTATAATTATCCATTTATCTAAAGAAAAAATAAATTAAATAAAATAGTTTTGGGCAATTCGTTTTTGTTTGCTTGTTTTAGGCAACTTGCACTGTCCAAATTGGTAAAAATCATTCTGACCGTATGTCCGTATGTCTGCTTTACATTAAGCAGCTTTTCATTCCTTTCTTTTTGACCATTTCTCTTATTTTTCTTTGTTTCTTTCCGTACCCTTTCCGACATTTCCATTGCCTTTTCTTCCTTTCACTTGCCTTAGTAGCCATTTCCTTAACTTTAAACTTCTTCTATTCTCTATTCTTTCCATCTCTTTTCTTCCCATATCTTTTCTTCCCATCTCTTTTCTTCCTATCTCTTTTCTTCCCATCTCTTTTCTTTCCATCTCTTTTCTTTCCATCACTTTTCTTCCCATCCATTAAATTATAATTTAATTCACTTAATTTTATTGTTATTGTTGTTGGTGATTAAATAATTGAACTTGAAACATTGACCAAGATTTTAAATATGGAGTAGTTTAAGAAAAATGAAAAACAAAAAAGAAACAAAAGAAAACAGACTCGTTGTGGAAGTAAAACGTAACTTTTATACTAAGCAACTGTTTATTTTTCTTTGTTGTTGTTGCTGCTCTTATTGTTATTTATTGCTTTTTTTATATAAATTACATAGAAAACAGATGAATGAGTTAACTTTGTATCTCATGTGATTATCAAAGATATATTTGGGTAATGTGCCTTGGAAAGTGATGGAGATAGGAAGAAAGATTGAAAGCTAGAGAAAGAGGGACAGAGAAAGAGGGAGAGAGAAAGAGGGTAAAAGAAATATATTAAATGCATTTGAATGTCTTGTCACTATCAAATGACTTAATAGACAATATGTGTTAATGAAGACAAACAATAGAGAGACAGAGATGAGATAGAGGGAGAAGTAGAAAGAAAGGGAAATTTGAGATGTTTGTTAAATGTTTTAACAGCATTTGAAATAATATTAAAATAATAAACCAGACAGACAGACGTGACAATTATTAATTAATAACATTTTAACTTTAACTTTAACTTCAATTTCCATATCACTCACTTACAATGATTATTATTATACACATGTTTGTATGACATAACGGTTTATTATAAAAAACATTAAGCCAAACAAAACAAAACGAGACAAGACAAAACACAACGAAATAAAACGAAACAACACAGAAACAACATAAAAACAACACACGAAAGAAAATAAAACATAGACACACACACACACACACACACACACACACACACACACACACACACACACACACACACACACACACACACACACACACACACACACACACACACACACACACACACACATACACTTATACATACACATATAGAGAGAAAAAATACAGCAAACACAAGAAAAGTGAAGGTAAGAAAAGTTGCTGAAACGCTCAATTGCCGTACAAAACAAAAGTAAAATAAAAACAAAAAGCAAGAAAAATAACAATAATAAGAAAAACAAAGAGAGAAATAAATGCACTTGTGAATATTTCAAACTTAACCTTGAAAAACTAAAACAGTCGTGCAAACAAAATAATACAGCAAACGATAGCACAAAGAGCACAGAGCACGCCAAAAGCAAACAATAGATATTACGTAGAAAAAATAAATTTGCTTACATTTTTTATATATATTTTATTTATGTATAAATAAATATATATAGTTATAGATATTGTGAAAATTATTGTCAATTGCAAATTTCATAAAATTTTATTTGGAGTTGATACTGAAATTTTTGTTTGGTTGAGATTTATTGTTAAAACAACTTTATCCGAACTCTTTAAAAAATGGATGTAATTGCAACATTTCCATTTTCTAACAGCATTATACAATGGCTTAAGCGCTAGATCGTTGAGATCTTGAGATAGATCTACACTTTATTACATAAATTGATGTACAAGCACTTTCTGTGGCGATTTAATTATCATCTGTGTGTTTCTATATGTCTGTTGTCCGTCCATGTGAATAATCAATTTTAGAGATAGTTTAAAATTTTGCTAAATAAAGTAGTCCTATTTAACATCAAAAGATACCTGGAAATTTGTGATAATTTTTAGGACTAGTTTTTTCAGAGAGTCTTATTTTGAAATTGAAATATATAAAAGATATTTATAAATTTTATACTTGATACTTCTTGGTTATAAAATATAAGTGGGCGTGTTATATTTAATCTGGAAAGGCTCCGTTGTTGCATTCTCTTCCTTAAAAAGCATTCAGAAATGAAATCTTCTAACGATATTCGTAGTCGGTCCCGCAAACTTATTGCGAGAATTCACTTTTTTGATTCAATTTCAATAAATTTAAAACTTTTACTCTTCGAAATAAGATATGACCCAATAATTTGTCATTTCTCCAAGCCACCTGAAGAAAAAGTTCTCTGAAACGTTTCCTGGATATTGATGTGGAATTATCATTGTTGTAGCGTTTTTGTTTTCCCTTTTTTTTTTTGAAACAATTTCAATTTGCCATCTCTGACATCAGATCTATATTTTTAGTTAACCTTCAGTCATTTGAAATTTATATACAAAAGTCGTTAATATTCATAAATTGTTTTAAGATAAATAAAACATTTATTGTGAAATATTCAGTTTATAATTTGGATTTATAGATAACTTTCTAAAGAATGGGCCGGTATCCATTTCTAATATAAAAATCTAAAAAAACGCTTATAAATTTCTAATTTGCAGGAAATGAGCATTAAAATTAATAAAATCTTTTGATAACTGAAGATAATTTCTATTATTGAGCATTTTTGTGTTTGGTGAAGGGGAGCAGAGTGCACATTACGAATTTCATTTTTTTTTTAATTTCAATTCATTTCAATGCAAATTTTACAATTTGTTTCTAGTTTTTATTCTACGTAAAATATTTCGCAAATAAATTGAAAGATTTAGTTTAAATATTTTTGAGTTAAAAGCATACAAATCAATAAATTGCGTGTTTGTTATATGACGTAATAGCAATTGAAATCAATTCATTATTGTTGTTGTTGTTTTTTTTTAAAATTATAATTATTATTTTTAGTTAATAAAATTTTATTTCAATTCATTTCAACATGCTTTCATTGTTATCCAGTTTTAAACATAAAATACATACATAAATATACTCACTCACCTTACTATTAATAACAACATATCAGAGGTGGCCAATTTGTTGATACATCTAATATGAGAAAATTATGCATTTAAAAAAAGTTATTAAATTGTGGCCTTTTAATAATTTTCTAATTTAAGCACTTTGAGATTTTTAGCATTCCCAACGATTTTTTAACAGTTCATGCTGCCATCCATGAAAAAGAAAATTGGTGTTCTATATAAATTTCAGCCAATCTAAAAAATAGAAGTGAGACTGACTCTTTAAGATCTTAGGTCATTTAGTCATTTTGTCTAAAATGTTCTCATAAAAACTCTTTGAAAACTTTCGAGATCGTTTAATGGAATAATTCTTAAAAGATATGAATAGTTCGCTATTTGGCAGGATATCCAAAAAATGGCCTATTTGAATAAACGAAAAAAATTCAGCACAATTATTTAAAATTATGTTTGACAAAAAATTGGAAATATTTTTTTATAAAATAGGGGTCGACATAGGGGATGACGGTAGAAATTATGCGGTCATGCAGGGGCTACACATTTCCCAAGCCTCTTTGAGTCAAGAGTTATTTAAAACTTTTAGATAAATCTTGTAATACTTTTCTAAATAAAGACAGATAGACAGACAAATCGATCAATTGATTTAAATTATTTTTAGAAATCGATATCGAATCGTTTTGTATAATAAAAGTTGGATTTACCTCAAGATCTACAAAAAGCTACATACAGCTACATTTAGCCAAACATATTGAAGTTTGCATTTAAAATTTTCTAGGATACCGATAACAAGGTTCATCGCAATGGTGGCCCGCCCTATGCTACCATTTCAAATATAAACTAGACCATAAATATTTGTGTACGCGCCCTCCTTAATGTTTTGTACATTGTCATATCTCTTAAACATACTGATGATGTTAGTTTAAAATTGAATTTATTTTTATTTCTTTTTTCTGTTAATTTTTTTTTTTTGGTATTTTGGGATGAAGGAGCTATTGTTGAAACGGCTGGTTTTATGCCTTGCCTGAAAAACAACATGACATAGTGACAGTTTTTTTTACTTTTTTCGTGTTTTTTTTTTTGCTATATTTTATTTTTCTTTGGTTGAATATTATAATCACCATAAATAAATCGTGTTAAATTTTGATAATTGTGATTGTGTATATGCATATATATAACGGTTGCGTGCTTAACGTGCTTTTTTTTTTGTATGTGCACACACATACCTACGCATATCATTTAACATTATTCCACAATAAATGCGGTTGATTTTCCTTTTTGTTTTTATTTTTTTTTTATTTTTTTTTTATTTTTTTTAATTTTTTTGATTGTTGTTTTTATTGTCAATCATTTTATAATATAATTTTATATTAATACATATAAACTTATTTATATATGTGTGTGTGTGTAGGCACATATGATGTACATAAATTCAATTTAAAGTGTTATCTATCAAATGCTAACAGTTTGAGTATAACTCTTAATTTAACTAGCAAAGACATCAACCATACATAACTAATACATGTCGATTAACCATTTGAACGAAATCTGTGTGAGCTTGTTAAAATAATTTGTTAAATTAGTTGCTTTGAAGTGCGATCTCGCACTTATCTCATGTTTAAGTAATATGAAGTAAAATGATGCGCTTGATGAGACCTCCAAAGGATTTATAATCTAATGTAATTTGTGCGTGTGTCGCTCTTTTAGTCATCTAAATTAGTATCTAAAAGTTACAATTTTTAGAAATTTTTTTTTTGAGATTTCTTCTTCACTTTTTTATGGTTTCTTCATTTAGCCATTTTATAATTTTATTCTAACAGCTTCAGAGTTATTTTCAAAAAAGTCTTAGAGTTTAGAAATATATTTCAGGGTGTGTACATTGTAAACAGATTTTTGTTTGATGTAAGATTTCATTGTTTTGATACTTCCCATTGTTAAAAATTATTCACTTTCTATTGATTGTAAGAATCAAGAAATTCCATTCTAAAATTGCCCACTACTTGAAATTGCCTTGAATTTATAAATGGACTTCTTTGGTACAATACGATTCAAACTGTAAGATTTTACGTATTTATTTATTGAACAATTTAATAATAAAATTGTTTTGTACTATGTTTTTTTTTGCTTTTCCTTTTAGTCGCAAACTAAAATTAAGGCAACATTAGAAAAAAATTAATATAATTTTCTTACTGGTTTTGTAATGTTAAGAAAATTTTCCAAAGGAGAAAATACAAAAAGCAAAATAAAAAAATGTTCACATCAAAAATTTTATTGAAAATTTATTAAAAAAATTGTTAAATGTATAATAAATTTTTAATAATATTAATAAACAATAACAAATGAACAATTAGAAAAAAACGCCAGAAAAATAAAACGCGAGTTTCATGTGAAGTTAAAGAAAATCTTAAGTATTTTCAAAGAAACAAAAACAAAAACAAAAACAAAAACAAATGAAGCAAAATAAAAGAAAAGACCTTAAAAAAGCAAATAAAGTTCAGCGTTAAATCGAAAAAAGGAAATTTTAAAGCAAAACAAGCCAAACGAAAAAGAAAACAAACAAAAGGAAAGAAAGCAAGAAAGAACGTTAAATTTTGTATATTAATGAAAATTATCATTAATTTCTTTGGGCATTTTACTTTTATCGCTGATAAACAGAAATATGAACTTGAATAGACGCAACGTTATCAAAATCGAAATTGACAACGACATCACATAAAATAAAACAAAATAAATTTAAAAGCAAATGCAATGGCTAAAAAAGTAAAGTGCAATATCATTTTAGTTAATAAATTTGCAAAAGTCAAGTTTATTAATTGTGTAAATAATTATCATTATTAACAACTTCATCATCATTAAATTATGATCATTAAGTAGAGCTACGTATTTTATTATTAGAAGGTGAGAAGAAGGTAGACGAATTACTATTTCATTATTATAAAATCGAATAAAATCATTTCATTGTATTTCTCTATCAACGTGGGACAACAACAGCAATAACAGTAAATAATAAAAAAAAATTGTCAATTAATAATAAATGAAAACAGAAATCAAAGAGAAAAATTTAATTAAATAATAATAAAAATTCAAATTCAAGTAAATGAAAATAAGTGTTTGTACACACACACACTCACACACACGCACACACTCACATACTTATTTCTATTGTTGGCGTCATTTTTTATTCATGATTGCTTTAAAGGATGAGGATGTAAAGGATGTTTGGATAAATTATACTCAATAATAAGGCAGAATATTGACTTATACACAATTTTAGAAGAACTTTATTCTTAGTTTCAATCTCAAGTCTATCTTAAGACAAATTTTCAGTATATTATAATTTTTTTTGTGAGTAATGTGTGAAAAAAAAACTAGCGGAGCTTTCCTAACACCCCTCACTTAAATTTATAGCAAAAGTTTTAATGGCTATAAATTTTCTTCAGGGCCTTGAAACTCTCTTTAAAACTAAAGCTAGAAAACTAAAGCTCCAAAACTTACATTTTGCGTGAGTCTCTTTAAAATCTGTGAAACCTTCAGAAAGCATATGGATATATTTAGCCAAGCCTTTGTCCGCCATATAGGTGGCATAATCAACTGTAATACCACAAAAGAGCTCCTTTGGCACCCAGTTAAATCTTTAATTCGATCGCATAGAACTTATGATCTCAAGCAAAATTTTTTTAGATCCTAGAGCCTACACTCTTTTAGGACTTGACTTTCACCTCTTCCACCGACCTAAATCATTCGTCTTTTCACCTTTTTGCCTCACTTGACATCAATATGATGAACAAGGCCATGTTTAGGCTACAACAATTTAGAATTTACTAATAATTAAAATTGTACGAATAATCTGCCAGTATGGGTCTGTACGATTACAAGTACGATTAGAAAAAGTACCGATTAATAGCAAAATTAAAAAAAAACTACAATTTACACATTTTCATTAACATTATTTATTTATTATTATTGAATAATTTCTATATATTCAATATAATAGAATGCTTTTATTTACCCATCTAAACTGGTAAAAAAACAGATCATCTATTCACTTTAAAGTCAAACTAAAAAAAAACTAAAAAAACTAAAAATTTATCAGCCCTCATACATTTGCATACACACATTTCTGGATCGAGTACATAATAAAGGAAATGATGCATATTTTCGGGTGTGTGTGTGTGTGTGTGTGTGTATGTAAAATACATATTCATGGATGGTGATGGTGATGTTGGTGTGGTGGTGGGAATAAAATATGATGAACGGAAAGGAATGACCAATGTCAAGGAAACTGGAAAGTAGCATTTAAAAAAGAAGAAGAAGAAGAAGAAGAGAAATATGAAAACGGAATAAACGGACAAAAATACGAAAAATGTGATGGTAAAAAGCCTTAAGGGAGAGTCTGCTGTTGCTAAGCATTCATTCTATTAAAACATTATTCTATATATATAAACAGATATATATATATATATATATATATATATATATATATATATATATATATGTATATATGTGTGTGTATTTTTATATATATGTACATTTAAGCTAATGCCATCGTTATACTCATATAATAATCGTTACACTATCGTGTTGTTATGGTTGTTGTTGTTGCTGTTAATATATTGTCAATAATTCTAATTAGATATTACAATGAATCAGTCAATCAAACGGTCAACCATAATATTCAAACATTTGTAGGCCATTTCTTTTCATTACATCACACCATAATGCCATATCAATTATACTTCCTGTATTTCACACTCTCTCTCTCCTTTAATGTTTCTCTCTCTCTGTATGTATGTGTGTGTGTGTTTATTTATTTATTTATTATGTACTTATTTATTTATACAATGGAATATTGTACTAAAAATCTCGCAAAACAGATGACATCATCATAAATAAATTCACCTTAAACGTATGGCTGTTATAATTGTATGCTTTCTAATTCTTAATATCTCAATGTTTGCGAAAGCGAATTCTTTTCACAAACTCTCTCACCCTCTCTCTGTCAATCGCTCTCTCTCTCTTTCTCGCTTTCTTTTTTTTGTGTCTTTCTTTATAAAGTGTCTTTACAATATTTAAGAAAAAGGAAAACATTCTTAATAGAATAGAAGTTGCCTGCAAATTCATTTGTATAAGAACACAAGTAACCTAACCAGCAACTTTCGTCAATTTTGTTTACACAACATTGTTTATAAACATCAGTGAATCACGTTAATTTTTTTGCCATTTTAATTAACATCGCATAAATTTATTTAAGAAAAGCAACAAAAACAAAAATATTTTATTTGAACAGATATTGGAAATGATATATAAATCTAATAATATAATACATATCTTTCTTTCTCTTTCGTTACTTATTTTTTTTAAATTGTTTTACGCAATTATCTATGAAAATATATATTCAAATTGATTGGCCTTTCCCTTCAATAAAATAGAATATTTATGTGAAAAAGTGTGATGCGTATTACAAATTAAATTGCAACAAAATTAACAAAAATAATAAGAAAAATGTTGTTAAACAATGTTTATATGCAACGCCAATGTTACTTTTCGAAACATCACAGAGCGTGAGAGAAAATTTTGCGCATTCTCTTTAATGTTTAATTCATTCGTTTTGTGGATTGTTTATTTTTTTTTTAACTACAATCTCAGTTCAATTATCAATTTGGTATTGAGTTCTACACGAAATCATAATAGTAACAATAATAATAGTAATAACAACAAAAAGGTCGGGGCGAAGCATTTTGCGAATCGTGTGTGAATAATAATAAAATTATGATACAAATGAATACCTTAACACAGAGTCTCATCTCAAATGTGTATGACCTAATGGGCGATATGCAAATAAATGATGTAGGTCATCAACAATTTATTGATTCGAAAGAAATTTATTTAAAAGATAAGCAACAATTGCTTCAGCAACACCAACATCAACAACAGCAACAACAACATCAGTGGTTATATGCACAAAATAGACAACAGCATCATCATCAACAACAGCAACAACAGCAACAACAACGACAACATACAAAGCAACAGCAGATACAATGCCAACATAGGGATTTCATGCCAACATCGAAGCAATATCAAATGGATCGTTCTTCATCATCATCAGATACAACATCGACAAATGCATCACCATCACCGCATAATAACAATTCGATGCTGTCCTATGATCATTTAAGTCAAACGAAATCGATATCATTATCTCACGACAGCAAATATCACTGCAACAATAATATTAATAATAATAGTTCCAATTCCAACAATCTTAGCCTTAATTTATTAAATAATCGTAAACAATTTAATAGTTTAACCTCACTTAATTTAACTTCAAATCTACAAATGCAACAGATGGATGTAATACAACAACAACAGCAGCAACAACAACACCAACATCACCATCTATTACAAGTTAATTTAACGCATAGTAATCAAGTTAAGTCAAGCATTGACAATAACAACATGAACGCCATGAACACCATGAATACTAACAACAATAATAACGGCAGCAATAATAGTTCAATCAGTAGCAACCACAATGTGAATGGTAACACAATTAATCATAATAATAATAATAGCAACA
Source organism: Melophagus ovinus (assembly GCA_023089585.1). NCBI lineage: Eukaryota > Metazoa > Arthropoda > Insecta > Diptera > Hippoboscidae > Melophagus > Melophagus ovinus. The sequence continues at coordinate 8,643,698 of JAKKIB010000177.1, forward strand.
ATATTAACAAGAGCAGTAACAATGGCAACAATAATGATAATAGCAAACAGAATAACAGTAATAATAACGATGCAACAAATATGCTAAATACAACAGTATCATCGGTGCAACAACAGCAACAACAATCTACAACAACGAACTCATTAACTATATCAAATAGCACTGTTGTCACAAATGTTGCGTCAACAACAACAGAAGCAACATCTTTAACTTATCATCAACATCCACATCAGCAACATAAACATCAACATGTTCCTGGTTCAACTTATAAAAATTGCTGGTGTTTTGGTGAGTTCAATTTTAATACTTAAAGAAAGTGTGTGTGTGTGTGTGTGTGTGTGTGTGTGTGTGTGTGTGTTTGTGCTTGTGTTTGTGTTTGTGTTTATTGTTCAGTTACATTTTTCTTCAACAATCAATCAATCAGTCTTTGTCACAATCAAATATCATATTTATAAAATTTTTACAAAATGCAATTAAATAATAATAATAACAATAATAATAATAATAATAATAATAATAATAATAATAATAATAATAATAATAATAATAATAATAATAATGACATTAACAAAAAATCGTGAATCATAATAAATAAATACCATCGTCATCAACGATTATTGTCATCATTCGCTCAATCTAATTAATTCAATTAATTAAACAGTCAATTCATCCAGACGATCAACCACAACAATCATCGTTTATATTCACCAACAAAATCGATAAAAAAAATCAAAACAAGAAAATGGAAAGAAAAAAAATCAAAATCACCACCAAAAACACCACAAATATCATATCAACCACTACTAAAGTCATCAGCAGCATCAAATTTTTTTTGAGGGCTTTTTTTTCTCGTCAATTTATGTAATTCATATAAAAATAAGTAAATAATTTAATAAATTAATGTAAATAAATGTGCTCTCAATCATGTTAAATGCAAAATAAATCAAAGTATTCATTAGAGAATAAACAAAATATTCATTTTATTTCAATTTTATCGTAATTAGAACAATAATTTCTATATAAACCAATTCATGTATTTATATATCAAATTCAATTCATTTAAAGTAAAACATTTCTCTAATTAAACACAAAAAAAAGAAATGGTAGAACGAAAAGCATGCAATAAAAGTCAATTACTTTGAAGATACATTTTTAAAATAATACTCAAGAATATCAAGTATTTTGTGGAATAATTCTTAAATCAGTTAAAAAATTTATACAAAACCGCATCATACTGAAACCATGTTGCCTAGAAAATAATAAAACATTTCGTTTCAAATCCTTTGACAATTTAAAGATTGGCCACATAATTTTCAAAAAATTGGTGAGAAACAACCAAAGAAAAGTAGTGATTGTAGTAATATCAAATTTTTCTTTTCGTTTTGATTACTCTTTTTTTTGTCTTTTTTTTTTGTTATTTTGAAAGCAGCATCTAGAAGGGAAGTGATTCTTTTAATTCCATGCGATTTAAAATTAGCATATTGAAATTTTGAAAATTTCTGAATGTCTATAAAACTACCACCTAGAAAATGGTTGATCCAGCATTAAATTCTGAAACGATTTAGACATGTCTGCCTGTTTGGCTGTCTTATACGGGTTGTTAACATTCTCTTGGTCCCTCCAAAAAAAAAGGAATATCAAGTTCAAATTATTATAAAAAATGGGCAAAATGGGTCATAGGACGCGCCCACCGGGTAAAGTAAATTAAGAACACCTTGGCTTTTGTTAATCAAAATTTCATGACCTTTTGCACATTATTTCCAAACTGCACAAGATAGAAAGCTAAAAATTTGTACAAGTACTAAGACCATTGGCCTTTAACATCTATTCAAAAAACCGTATAAAGCAGCCATATCTAAGCGAAATTTTATAATATTAACTGTTTAGTATTTTACCTTTACGTTTTTTTATTTATCAAAGAAAAATTGAAACAGAATCTGAATCGTAATATCATGATGTATGGTAGCCAAGATGGTGGTGGTGGGTATTCAAGATTTGGCTTCAGTCAAATATAAATTTCTTACTTGTTTTGTTTTGCATTATTTATAAGTAAGTTCTGCTGCTGGAAAAATCTTTGAATCTTTTTGCTGTTGGCATCTTTTTTCAATTTATTATTCATATATTTTATTTTATTTTATTTTATTTTAGTTTATTTTTAAAATGTGAATACCTACTTTCTACTTCTGTTTTTTTTTTTTCATTCTTTCTAATTTTGCTTACTTATCCTAAATGCTGATTGTTTTTCGTTTAACGCTTTTCGTTTTCTATTTTTTCTGTTTTTCATTTATTCTGTCTTTTTTTTGTGCATTCTATCTATTCAAATTATATAATATTTTTTTCTTTTTATCACGCCCACATATACATTTATCATTATCATATATATATATATATATATATATATATATATATATATATATATATATATATATATATATATATATATATATATATATATATATATGTATGTATGTATGTATATGCATATATATATGTGTATGTGTATGTATGTATTGGTATATATTTATATGGCATATATTGTGCTGCTGTTTGTGTTTTTTTCTTTCTTTCTTCATTTATTTTTAGGTGAGTCTGTTTGTTCTGGAATTGAGATTGAAATTGAAAATAATAACAATAATCATTATCTTCATGGTAAGCTTTATCATCATTAATTCATTAAAATCTCATTATAACATTTTTATATTGATTTTCGTACGGTACATGCAATCATTTCGAAGTTATTAGAGACGAATATGGAGAACAAAAGAAAGGAATACAACGTATAGAGAGTAAAACATACAAATGAAGTTTAAACATTTAAATAAATTTTGAAATACCTAGTAGCATTCGTTCCTATGCTTTGAGTCCGAGCATGACAAGCTAAATAAATTTCTTTAGCGTTTTGTGAGCAGCGTTTTGAGTTTAGTGATGTAAATTTTTTTGATGATGCCACGTGGTAACAATAAAATATAAAATATAAATATAAAAAAAAATACGTCTCAAAGTAAATTTCATGGTAAATAACTTTGGATCGTTATGGCCATTTCTTCTGTTTTAGTTTCTTGGATTTTTAAAAATGTTCTGGCCATATTTATAACGCTTTCTGAAAAAAATTATGTAAGGAAGTTACACTTTTGTGAAGAGCGGAGTCCTTTGAAAACATCTCGCTAACGGCAAATTTATGGTACAAGGCCTATCAGCTATTTGTTGCACTCAGGAGGCAAGAAGCAACGCTACCAATTTAAAATCCGTACTGCATTTTATTTAAAAAACTCATCTTTTGTTAAAGTCCACAACATGGAGAAGATAAAATCACATTTAACAAATATGTAAATATGTTTGAATAAGCATTAGCCCGCACTATCTTCTCGACACACAGATGTTAAAATCCCTAAATTGGTTTCAATACATTATTCTGGGAAGGTCGACAAAATAAGAAATAGATACAACTGTTAGCAGTTTTGGGTAACCCAAGACAGTTGTATAAGGCATAAGTAACAATTCCATTATTTTGATAGTTTACTTAGACTTCTTTTAGATCTCTCTCCCTTTTGCCCTTTGTCTTGCTTAGATCTTCCTTTTAAGAAAAGGTTACTCCATGATTTAAGATATTGCAGATATTGGTAGATTCAAGTAATAATTGTTATCTGTTTATCTTCATATTTTTTAAGAGACCTAAAAAGCAAAAATAAAGATAAAATCAATGTAATTGATATCACGAATTTGTTTACATTGATCACGTTTCCGTCACTGTCTCTCTCTCTCTCTAGCTCTCTCCATATTTCCTATATCACCTTGTAACTATCTCTAATGACATACATACATTTTCATCATATATCATTTGAGGTCGTCACAAAATTGGTTAATTTGAACCACAAAAATGTAACGATACAATGTTATTATTTTTAATTTTAAATCCTTAATTAACAATATGGAGTGATGATTACATCGTGGTAATGGATAACTGTATTCATTTAATATCTATTAATATTACAGATTATTTAAGTATATCATTTGATTGAATGATTTGAATTTTCTAAATCAATCATGTTCTGTTCATTATATTTAATTTAAATGAGTGATGTTTATATTATTGTTTGGTGGTGTATATTTTTATTTTAGGTGATTCCTCATACCATATGAAAATCTTAGTGCCAGCTGTGGCTTCTGGGGCCATTATTGGGAAGGGAGGTGAGACTATAGCATCATTGCAAAAAGATACAGGTGCCCGTGTAAAAATGTCTAAATCTCATGATTTTTATCCAGGTACTACTGAACGTGTTTGCTTGATAACAGGCACTATAGAAGGTATAATGTCTGTACTCGATTTTATTATGGATAAAATACGTGAAAAGCCCGATTTAAGTAATAAAATATTGGATTCCGATAGTAAACAGGCACAGGAACGTGATAAACAGGTGAAAATTTTAGTGCCTAATTCTACAGCTGGTATGATTATTGGTAAGGGTGGGGCTTACATAAAACAAATTAAGGAGGAAAGCGGTTCATATGTGCAGATCTCACAAAAGCCCAAAGATATTTCACTACAGGAACGTTGCATTACCATTATTGGTGATAAAGAGAATAATAAAAATGCCTGCAAAATGATATTATCCAAAATTGTTGAGGATCCACAATCTGGTACCTGTCTAAATGTTTCCTATGCTGATGTTAGCGGGCCAGTAGCCAATTTCAATCCAACTGGTTCTCCATATGCCACTAATCAAAATGCTATCAATTCAAGCACTGCATCATTAAATTCAACATTGGGTACAACAATTGGTGGTGCGGCTACAGCCGCCGGTTTATTAGTTAACGGTACGGGCATTAATTTATCATTGAATTTGGGTTCACCAAATCCAGCACCAAATTTAGCAGTAGCCACACAATTATTAGAACATATTAAAGTAGCCTTGAGAGGTTCTGGTTATACAGAAACAGCAACAACTGAAGTATGTGCTGCTTTGGGTGTCTTAGCGAAATATGGTGTTTTAGGTATGGGTGTAGGACTCTCGCATGCAAATGGTGCTCATACAACCCTAAGCAGTTATTTGGGTGTTTCTGCATTGGATCAACAAGCTGCAGCTGCTTCAGCAGCTAATGCTGGCAATGTGTTTGGTGCTGTTGGTCAAGTCAACTTGGAACAATATAATGCTGCTGCAGCGGCTGTAGCTGCGGCTGCAGCATCTCGGCCACAGCAGTCATTAGATGTGGCTACTGCAGCAGCACAATTCGATCCATTCCGTCATTTGGGTACAGCAGCTGTCTCAGCTGCTCAAGCTTCTACGCCAGTTTCATTGAATAACAACAGCTTTGGCCTATCAGCTGCTACCGGTGCAGCAACAACAGCACCTACTCTAAGTGCTGCCACAGCGCATTCGTTGGGCGGTCTCAGCAAGAGTCCCACACCTGGTGATTTGAGTGCCAAGGATACCAAAAATGTGGAAATCCCCGAAGTTATTGTAGGCGCTATTTTAGGTGGGACAAATTTTTACTATCCCTATTAAAAATGAACACACCCATTTACCATATATATACAAAAGAGTGCGCGTGCGCTAAAGCAACTTTGTATTTTTGTTTTTCAAATCCAAGAAGTAATTTGCTCATATAATATTTCCTTTTTTTGTTTTTTTTTTTTTTGCATAAGCAGCACACCACCAATTGCTTTGGTACTTCCTTCCTTCTAATCACCGCAATCAATCTATCTATCTCTCTGTTTAGCCATAAATTTGTTATTATTCTTGTTTTTATCTTGAGTTAGGTAGGTACACGATACATCCAAGTCTTTCACATCCTAGAAAAACAATATTTAATTTCAAAGTGCACTTGTCTAACTATGGATCCCTTACAACAGACACAGCATACAAGTTTTGTAATATAACATTAATATACTTTAAAAATTTGACCATGATACCAGAAAGAACATAAGAAGAGCATAAGAAGTAATAATAACTTATTCAAGGGATTTTAGGCATCATTTGTTTACATCATTAAAGTTTATTTTTATATACTGAATTTTTCATTGTTTTTTGGTTTGGTCTTTCTTGCTATTCCTGTTATTCCTATTGTTGTCATGCTAGTCAAGTTCTTGCCACATATGCAGAAAAGTCATTTCTATATACATATAAAGTATCTTTTCCACAATTCCTTTACACTAAAAGTGAAACATAGTCCACTCATTTATATAGTTTTTTCCAATCTTTATTAATCTTTAATATAAATACAAAAAAGCAATTTCATTTTACCTTTTCCATTAATTATCTTCCTGAAAATTTTGAAAATTTTTAAGCATACATTGTAAGACATTGTAAAGCATCTATATGTAGTAATTAATGTGAGAAAATTGAACTGTGATTGTTGTATATATTTATATATATGTTTTCTTTGTACTCTGTGCAAAAACAATAAATTATTGACCAAAATGATGGTGGCTGCGCACATAGAAACACCAAATTTTTTTCCTTACCTATACCACTCACTTCCAGAATATTCCAAACTCTCTTTCTGCCTATTTTTCTTTTTCTTCTTCTTCCATAATTTTGTAAAAGGATTTAATAAAGATAAGAGAAAAAAAAGCCAGTAAAATCCGTAAATATTTGATGAAAAAGTCATTAATTTTTTATGGCTATTTATACCCTAAACTACTTGCGATATTAGGTATTGTGCATGTGTTCGGACATCCGTTGTTTGTAATACCCTAATAAGAGGAAACAGAAATGGACTCATGTTTTATGCCACCAATTCAAATCACTTACAATTATTTTCTGATTTATTGAAAATTTATTAGGTGGTCATGTTTTGAACCAAAGATTTTCCAGGTAAAATTCTTTATAAAACAAAATTCGGATAACTTGTAGGACTACTTTTCTTCAGGTTGTAAAAAAAAGCATTATATGCAAAAAATTGGCAATTTTTGATAAATAAAGTTATTAAATAAATATGCCAAATTTCCAGATAGAGAACCATTTTACAAAGACCTTGAACAATTACGAAAATCAAAAGAATATAAAAAAGAAGATTATAAAAATATTTTTACATTTCTTCATTTGTAATTCTGTTGTATTGAAGCTTTAATCACATTAACCAAAGAGGTATAGGGTTTTTAATAATCAACCTTGAACGGAACGAGCATAACTGATATATTTCTTCATTAGATAACAGTTTTGTCCATTCAATTTCTTTATATCTATTATTATATTTATAGTGAAAATTATATTTACATTCTTTTTAGATATAGTTTGTTCAAATTGTGCAATACAATTAAAATCCAATACATCATTTGATTGTGATTGCATACAGATATTATATGTAAATGAATATATAAATATTTCTAATTATCGTTTTTGTTGGCAATTTTGACATAATCATAAATCACTCGTTAATTTTAATACACTGTTAAGTTTTATAAAAAGACAAAGACGCGTATATATATATAAAGGCTTTTATATATACATACATAATTACATTACTTCTTTTAAATATTATTTTTAATTTTATTATGAGCTTTTTTTTCTCTTATAAATTAAACTATACTTCGCCACATCGAAAGATCATGAGAATGAGAAAAAATTTTTTAAGAAATCGTAAATAAGTGAAACTTTAAATTTATTCAAATCCATTAAGGAAGAAAACATTTATAATTTATAATTAATTCTGTCTGAATATTAGATTATCCATAGAAAAAGGAAAAAAAATTACCTACGAAAAGTAGAATCAGTTTTAAAAGAAGATCCTAAAATCATCTTATTATATTTTCAGATTTGAAAAACAAGACGGGCTGAAATCATCTTTCATTTTTTTCATTCATTTGACTTCATATCATCCAACAATAATGAGATCTTTTAGAAAGTTTATTGTATAATTAAAATTCATGTAATTGAAATTCTGTACAATTGTGCATTCCATTGATAAATCTTTGACCTTGAAATTATATAAAATTAGTTTGAAAATATCTAACAAAAAAAAAGTAATAGAAGTGAAAAATAAAAATTAAAAAAAAAGAAAAAGTTTGAAAAGAGGAAAAAGGTCAACATGTATACTTTTTTTTAAATGTCAGAAATTATTGTATTTTATTATTTATTACCATCATCCAAAACCAATTGACGTTAAGCTTAATGACTGTTTTTACTTTTTTAGCCTACATAGATATTCCAAAATGTCTACTTTTCTGTTTAGTATTCGATTTAAAAACGATCTCGTCAGTTTTGCGTGTGTCTATTTTTAAATTTTTATATTGAACCCAGAAATTACAAACTGAAGAAATTTTATAAGAATTTATATTAAATAGAAAGTTTTTTCTTTGATTTATTTAACGCTGTACTTAAAAGAAATATAAAAATATCATGTCCATGAAAATTATAAACCACAAAATTGTATTTTCTCTTTAAAATATTACTGCACTTTTGTGAAGGACTTTAAAAATCCTATGTGCAACAATTGAAAAGCAAAAAGTTAATAAAAAATAAGTGACAAGAGCCTGTGCCACTAAAGTGCAAGGAACTCTTTGGATGATGGATATTTGATGATTTGGCTTAAGTCAAATTTCATTTATTTTTTAATTTACTTGCTTTGTTTAGTTTATTTTCTTTTTTTGTGTTTTTATTATAGCAATTGTATTTTTTTTTATGAAAAGGGAAATGGAAAAATATTCGAACCGTATTAAAGCTCATTCGCAAAAATTTATAAAAAAAAAATCAAATTGCAAAACATTAATTAATGAAATGAAGTCAATACAATTGTTTAAATGAAACTTAAGGCACTTTAGCCTTGATCCAATGATTATTGTCGGGGTCTTAAGCACAAACATTTTTAAATATTATAAATTCTCACAAAATAATTAATTATTTGCATTATTAATATATTCAATATATAAATAATGCATAACTATTCGTCATGATTATTATTATTTAAAACTTTTGGCTTAATTTTATTAGTTTCAACAAGCACGTTTTTAATAATATGATACCTATATATAATTTTCTTCTATTACAAAACAACTTTTCACTTTTAAATCTTTCAAATTATTTTAAAAAAAAAACAAAAAATTCTATAATAAAATGAATTAAAACTCTAAAAAAAAATAACAAACAAATTACAGGTCCAAATGGTCGTAGTTTAGTTGAAATACAGCATGCATCTGGCGCTAATGTGCAAATTTCAAAAAAGGGCATTTTCGCACCTGGCACTAGAAATCGCATTGTAACAATAACTGGTCAACCGAGTGCCATAGCAAAAGCTCAAATATTAATTGAGCAAAAAATCACGGAAGAGGAGTCAAAGCGAGCGCGCCAAATACCATTAACCACTGTTGTAAATTAATTATTTAACTAATAATTTAGTAAAAAAAAAAAACACCCAAAAAGGAAAAAACTAATACAGATAATAATTCAAATATACAAGCGAAATTGAAGTTAGTTCAGTGTTTTCTTCTTTTTTTTTGGTAATAGTAAAAATTCTTCGTAAAAAACTAAACAATAAGTGTGAATTAAAAATGAACAAAATATGAGAAATGATAACAATATAAGTATTTCAACGATAACAACAAAAACAAGCAAACAAATTAACAAACAACAACAACAAGTATCGAAAAATCCATAGAAAAGGTATCTGTAAAAAGAAATAGTTTCTCTTTTACTTAGACAATTCTAATTATTTAAAAGATAATTACTGTAACGTAAGGAAATACCCTCATGCACTCTCACAGATATGCACTATGTTATTTAAATAAAACATATATATATAATATATATATATGTATATATATATATATACAAATACAGTTGTATGATGTATAGACATATTTCGTTAATAAAGTAATTATCATTATCCATTAATGGCATGACAGTCACCTATAAAAGTAACAAAATCGGTATCCAATTGCATTTGGCATAAAAATCTTTCAAGCAACAAAACAAAACAAAACAAAACAAAATGCTAAAGGTAATGTTGCCAATTTGCAACATTGAGAACGTTTGCAACATTGCGAATTTACAATTATACAATGTTGCAAAATTGTAATTAAGCAACATTTGCCACATTACTAATTGGTAACTTTTCAATTTTGCAAAATGCAATTTCAAAAATACATAAAACAAAAAATGAACAACAAGAAAGTATACAAAATAGGAAAATTGAAAAAAATGGAGAGGAGAAAAACAAATTATGTAGACAAATGATTAGAGAATTTTTATGCTAGACATGCATTGATACATACATACATACATACATACATACATACATACATACATATATACATATATACAAAATAATGGTTTATAAATACTTTAATTTTAACTTTAATCTTTAAATATTACAATGGAAATAAACTTAAAAAAAAGCAAACACAAAGGTAAAAAGGAAAACAGATACTTGAAAAAAACAAAACTAAATCAAATCAAATCAAATCAAATTAAAGCGTAGTAAATGAAATTAAGTAACCGTTCCAAGTGAAACGGGCGTTTTATAAAATGCTAATATAAAGTAAATGAAATTTTAACAATAGTTTTTCAAAATTTTATTAAAATAAAAATCAAAATCTTATTATTATGATTTATCTTATAGTTATTCCATAAAAAATACTGTAGAAGAACAAAGGAAAAAAAACGTAAAATTATGTTAACTGAAATAGCAAGCAAAAAAAAAAATGCTATAAAGCATGAAATGCAATACATACATACATGCATATATATAAAAATACATACAAAATTCACACATAGACATACATAAAAAAAACAACAAATCAAGAAAGGACAAAGAAGTGCAAATGTTTTGTATTTTGAATTTAATACCTCAAACATTTCTGACCTTTAAAAACTACGTCAACTTTGTATTTACAGTAACCGTTTTCGACAAATGAAATTCTTGATTATTTAGATAGATATGGGTTTCTTTTTTATATTATTGAATTAGTATTTTTACTATTAAAATAAATAAAATAATTTTATGATTCATATGCGACACAAAGAAGAGGCAGAAGAGAAAAATCTTGTTAAATGTTAATTGTTAAATGTTGGTTTTTTAGTTTGCTTTTTTTCTGGCATTTGTACAAGTTATATAGATAAGAAATTAGTGAAAATATAGTTGATCATTGTTGATATTTGTTGTATGTTATTTTTATATTTTTTATTTTGGCAATAATAATGAATGTAGTTACTACTACTAAAACTAAGCATTCTTTAATTTTATCAAGTAATTAAAAGAGAAACTGGAATAATTTATCTATACCAATATATCTTTATCCAAAATTTTTAAAATTCAACAATTTACAATCATTCAATTTTTTTTCTTAATTTTTTTTTCATTAAAAAAATTTATCTGTATGTATGTATCGTAAATGAAGAGAAAAGTGCTCATACTCATTTTTTCAATTTATTTACTCCTTTAATAACGTCTAACGTATCTAAAGATGTTTATATGAAATTTGCAACATGCTGCTGTCTTACCCGCATGTTGCTTAAATAAGCATCACGTTGCCTCTATTAGCATCATGTTGCCCAATATAAATGCGTTGTTTATTTAATATTAAAACAAACAAATAAGCAAACAAAATAAAACATCCCAACACATTAAACGTAGAATGAGAATTAAAAAAGTAATTATGCGTACATACAATTGTTTTTATATAATTAATGATTAATCCATTTAATGTAGCACAATCAGATCAAAAAAAAGAATTAATATTAATAATAATGAGAATAACAAAATATGACAAGAGCGATATTTTCTCTTTGTTAGTTAGTAGAAAAATGTTTATTAATCAGTTAATATACAATATATAATAAATAAAATAGACAATAGACAAAAACTGGAAAGTATAAAACACTCTCATAAAAAATAGGATAGGGATAAGTAAAGCTTTCTGTGTTGTATAAATATTTGAAAAAATGTCTACATAAACAACTCCTCTCTACCTATTCAACTCTGTTAAAATTCAACCTTTTTTTAAAAATCTGGAATGCAATATATTTTTTTTTGCTTGTTGTTGCTATTTGTTTCTTGTTTTGTTTTTTCTTTGCATTATTTTTTTGCCCTTAATTAATTTTACTTTACTCAAGTTCTGCTCTCGTTAAAATTTGTTGATAACTGTATAACTGTTTGTCGGTTACAGCATTTTTATAACTCTAAATTTTGACGATTTTGTTGCAAAGCCTAATGTATATGACGTTGCTCTAATGGTAATGATTGATGATGATTATTGTCCGGTGATTATCGACTAAAATAAAACAAAAAAAAAAAAAAACGAAAAATGTGGAACAAAAGCAAAAAAGATAAGTTAGTGCAATTTGCTATGAAATTTTTACTATGAAAAACAATAAGTATAATGAGCCCATAGACGCTTAAATATTTGATTACTTATATACATATATACATACCATACAAGCAAACATTACATATACACATGTATTTACAAAGTTTTTTATACATATAAATGCCTTCATATAAAATTGTAAAAGTTTTAATTAAAAACAGAATTAAGTTAATTCTAATATTTTGTTTTCCGTATTTGTTTGTGTGATTTACTTTAGATTGCGTAAAAACTAAAACTTAAAAGTAAATTGCTTTATATATGTAGTATATATTTGTGAGTATTTTTCACTTTTTTTTTTGTTTGTTTGTTTTTGTTGTTTTATATATTTATGCTGCTATTACTACTATTACTACTACTACTACTACAACAACAAGAACGATGTTTAATGGTGTTGCCAGTTTTGAGAATGCCCTTTTTTTGGTTTTTCTTTTCTTTTTTTTTTTTGGAATTAAAGTGCGTTTTGCGCACCAACACAGGATTTTTATTATTTTCAAATTTTTCATTTTGTAAAATTTTTATATGTATTATTACGTGTTATTTACATTTTTAAAATTTTTTAACGTTTTAGTAAAGCAGCTGTATAACTGCAACATCATATATTCCATAATTATTGCACATGCCTTGTTGCCATTTTTCCAAAAAACAACTATTTAAAATTATTTACTTATCCACTTTTTCTTTTTGTAATGTATTTTAGTTATTATTTTAGTTATATAAACATATTAATTTGGTATGGTTTTCACTTTTATTTAAAAAAAAATTTTCTTATTTTATCTTTTTCGTTTCTGCTTGGCGTTTTTTATATAATTTTAAGATATTTTTATTGTAATAATAATTAACATTCTTTTCTTTTATTAATTATTGTATTTTTTATATACATAACATTATTAAGTAATTAACATATTAATTGTGCATTAATTAAGTGCAATTCATTTGAACTTTTTTAATATACTTTTTATTAATAATTTTTTTATGTTGCCCTTGAAAAGAGCTAGCAAAAAAGAAGAGTAAAATTTATCCAAAAAAAAAAAAAAAGAAAATAATAATAATAATAATAAACGTAAAATTAGCGTGCAATAATTCCATACTTTAAATACACATGGCCTTACACAACATTTATGTACATGCACATGTATACATGTATATACACGAACATACATATATACAGAATACGAAGCGTCTATTGTATCTCATCGTATCATTGCACTATCAAATGTTATCACTATCTTATAACATTAACTTAAAACTAATCAAATAAAATACAATAAAATAAACAACATTAAAAAATGGGGAAAATATTGCAAAAGAAAAATTTATGGCATATAATTTTCTAAACATCATTAAATTTATGATTATTAATTTCTAATTATTCTTTTTATAATTATTATGATTATAAATAACATTCTTTTCATATTTTTCACTTTAATTTGATCCATATTTTTAATTAAATGACAAAAAAAATGAAAAATAGATATAGAAATCAAAATAAAGGAAATAAAAGCAATAAACGTGTTCCAATTCAAAATGTTTCATTTATTATTATTGTTAATATCGCAAAATAATTTAAAAAAAAGCAGAAATAGATATTTTGGAAAGACGAAAAAAATTTTCTTTAAATAATAATAAATAAATTTTGATTTTTACAACTATCAAAAAAAATCAATGGTTCCCATTTATTATAATTATTGTTATTATTATTCGAAATATAATTGCAAAATGAGAATTTGAATATATTTTCAGCTGGCTTTTTTAAAAACTTTCTTTTTCTTTATTCTTTTTATTAATTGTCTTTTCTACAAATTATAATTTTCTTAATTTTTTTCTTTCTTTCTAACTTTCTTCCTTTCTAATTTCCTTGCACACTTACGTCCGTTAAACGTTCTACCGATTTCATTAGGTCAATTTTCGTGATTATATTCAATATTATTAAAAATTAAAATTCATTATTCGTCTAAAGAAAGTAGACAAAAAACATTTAATCAAATGTAATTTAGAAATTAAAAAAAATTAATTAAAAATGTAATTTATTTTTTCAATAATCATAACAATAATAATAACATTAAAAAACGAAATATAAAACTAAAAGGGCAACGTTAAAAACTTGAAAAAAAATCATTAAAATCATCAATCATTATCAGCATAGAATATATTTTGTGCGTGTGTAAATCATGATCGTGATTACATGATCATGATTTCAACTCTGGCAAAAATGGTTAACACAAATCATGTAATAACATTTTTAATTCATACTCTCTCTCTCTATCTTTCTCTCCTTCTGTTCGGGATGCTTTTCAATCAAGCGATTCTTTTTTCATATTTAAAAAATTTTTTTGTTATTTTCTATTTTTTTGATATTTCTAATCCACTTCCTTTAAGCTTCTTCTCGAGTCTTCTTCAAAAAGTAAAAAAAAAAAAAGAAAGCAAAAAACTGAAAAATAAATTAGAAAAAAATATAAAAATATTTCTAGAGCGTAAGAAAAAAATTTTTTTTTTCGAATTTCATTTCATTTGTGTGCTGAATTTTCACAACATTCGTATTTTGGAAAATATTATACAAAAATTTATTACAAAAAAGAAATATAAGAAAGTAAGCAAATTGAAAACAAAATGGAAATAATGAAAATAATGTAAAAAAAATGAAACAATGAAATGAGAAAAATTATATAAAAAAGGTTTTATCAACAAATTTTCATAGAATTGTACAAGAACGTTTTTCTTCTCTTGCTCCATCATCATTATTATTGTACATAAAAAAAAAGAGGACAAACAGAATAAAAGAAAAGTGCATTGAATTTTATTGTATGCAAATGTGTGCGCCTAACTGTAAGATATGTTTTCATTATGTAACAATTTGTATTGTGTAGAAAGTGTGAATGTATGCTGCTACAAAACAACAACATCGGTAAAATGTATATTATATTTGTTTAATTAGCTCTAAGGCAACAAAAGTGAAATGAACTACAGCAAACAAAATGTGAAAGGTACAAGAAATACAAGAAAAAAGTAAAATAAAAATTTGGCATATATATGTATACATGATTAAGTAATGTAGCAACAATAGCAACAACAACAACAATTGTTCATAATTAGAAAAAAAAACAGAGAACAGAAATATCTAAATAAATAAACGAACGAACAAACAGACGATCGTTATCATTATTATCACAATGTGGGTATAAATATATTTATATTTATATTTGTAGAAATATTTGTTTTCTTTTTGAATACTCTACTGTTTGCCCTAAAGTATTATTGGCATTAGTTGATTTTAGTAACTTTTAAAAAAGGTTTGAGAGCAATTGAACTTTTATTAAACAAATCGATTCAGAATCAATTTCTGATTTCATTTAAGTCTTTTCATCCAATTATCCGTTTGTTTGTTTGCTTATTTGTCTGTCCATCCAATGAAATCTGATTGGTGATCGTGTATGTTTTATTTCAAAGATACCTGAAAATAAATATAGATAAAAACGGATAATTTTACCGGCCACTTATCCCTTTAATATTCCATTTTTTTTTTGTTAAATGTTGGTGCATCTTTTTGTTGTTTTAATTTTTCTCTTTTTAAAATTTATTACATATTATTCATTAATACATTATATAAAAAAATTAAGAATAACTAAATTAAATAAATAACCAGAAGCGGATATAATTTTATTGATGAATTTAATTAACGGGTCAAACTGTTGTAAATTTACATTGAATTAATTCATCGATATAAAGAAAGAAATTATATATATATATATATATATATATATATATATATATATATATATATACATATATACATATATATTAAAAAATATTGTGCAATGTATAATAAAAATTTTAATTATTTTATAATAAAGTCCATTATATAAATCGCAAGTAAATTGATAATAAGCATACACACAGCTTTAGTTATAATAATTAATTTTAATTAATTAATTAATTAATAATTATTCAATAACACTTATTAATTAATTGATGAACACATATTAATTAATGGTATAAAAGAGCGTTAAAATTTTATCAATTAATTATTTAGTTAGCAATTTGAATTTACTTAATTAATGAGTTAATTGAAGTTTTAATTGAATAATCGATTATTAAATATTAATTAATTAATTTTGATCACCTCACAACAATGTTTAAATAATTTTTGAACATTTTACAAGAAAGAAAAAAATATATAATACATTTATATATATATACATTTATAAGTTGTCATGGTTTTATTATTATTATTATTATTATTATTATTATTATTATTATTATTATTATTATTATTATTGTTAAAACATTATTAAAATTTACATATATAAAATGCAATTCTATAAAAATTATGATAATAATAAATAACATAGTCTCTGTGTGTGTAATTTTAGAATATTTTCATTCATGTTATATAAAAATATATTACAGTTATTATAAATGCTAGACTGTGCCTTGATATAATAAATAAACAACAACAACAGCAACAGCATATATACATATAAAGAAGAAAAAATACAAAAACAATAACAAATTATATTTGTTTTGAGCGCTAAATATTTTTTTATGGTTTGCTCTTCTTTTCTTTCAAAAAAAAGAAAAAAATTCAGCCAAATAGTTATAAAGAGAATATTTTCCTTAATAATGGCTTTTATTTTATGTTCTTCTATCTGAACTCGTAATTTTGTATTTAATAATAGCACGTAAATGATTAAAAATTGGTTTAAACTTGGATTTCTGCCTTTGGATCCAAATATATAAAATAAAAAATATCAGCTTTTGGTTCCAAAAATATTAAAATATCAGCCAGCGTGTTCATGTAAATGATTTTACTGGCCGGATGCAATTTTACTTAAATCTATATACAATCGATCGAAATGGTGAAAACAAAAGAAAAAGTGTTAATGAGAGACTTATGGAAAGGTTTATATTTTCTTCTAATTATAAAGCGGTCATAGTAAAATTCCCGAAAGCCTAATCGATCTAATTAGAAATGAAATGAAATATTTGATTAGTGAATCCATTTGGAAAAAATTCCAACTTAATGGTATAAAGGTATTATTAATAATAATTATACGACATAAATGGGTGAAACTTATCAAAATTTTCTTAAGTTGCTTTATAAAGTAAAAAAAAAAAACGAGAAATATGTTTTGATTAATTAAAAAGATTAATACAGTAAAATGAAATTAGTGCGCTAAAAAATTAAAACGAAAAAAATTTTTAAATTTTAGCAAGAATTTGTTTTTCTTTACTTTTTTTCTTCCTTTTTTTAAATTGAATTTTCAAATGCCTGAATATTTAATGATTAATATTCTTTTAGGACAACGCAAATGCATTATTGAAAAGCTCTTTTAACTTTTAAAATTTCAATATAATTAATAAACTTAAAATTTGCAATAAAAATGTTAATAAATTATACAACATGAATATAAAAATGTAAATAAATTTCAATACATAAAATTCTTATAAAACTTTCTCTTTTAGTTTAAATACTTTTCTTCCCAAAAAATGCAAGAAAATAATTTCATCTTTTAAAATTTTACTCCTTAGAAATAAATATCCATTAAATAAATAAATAAATAAAGTAAAATTTAAAAACTAAAATATATAAAGTTAAATTTAAATAACAAAACTTTTCCTTCTAAACAATTTACAAAGAAACTTTTTTTTTGTTTTTCAAACTTAATCGTTTACTTGAATAATTATACTTAAATAAAATATATTTCTAAGAAAATATTTAAATTTGTACAAGTAGAAGAAACAAGTTCAAAAAATTTGAAATAAAATCTTATGAGAAATCGCCCCTTTTTTCTAATCTATCTTTTTTCGTCCCAAACTGTTCTTTGGAAATGAAATATTTATAATCTTTGATCGATATAAAATATATAATTCCATTTAAAAATGATCAATAATATGTTTTATATATACAAACACACACACACACGTATATGTATAAATGCTCATAAATTACAGCAGATGTAGGCACATCAAATATTTTAAACTTAAATATTTTGTAATATTTCAAGCGTATTAATAATAATCGAATAAATTGTTACATCAATCGCGTTCAATAAGTATCAAGTATAAAAATTTATAAGACCAAACAAAATAAATAAGAAAATTATATTTTGTTTGTAGAACCAACCCGTTCTTAAATATTCATCACCCAGACTTTATTCATTATGCAACTAAACGCATACATTATAAAGGTTCAAAAAAACATAGATCTCTATTTCAATCTATTGTGGTTATTGGGCTCTTCATTAGATTTTGCCATTTTCAATATTAATCAATATCTAAGAACTTTCACTGTTACTGCCAAAAAATGTTAATTTAACATAGCTATTGGCAAATTTTACGATCAGTGGGTAAATAGGTAGCCATAGAGATAAATAGATGGACAATTACGATTAGATTGATTTGATATGTAAAGCTGCTAAAGTATATATATATATAATATATACATATATATATATACATATATATATATATATATATATATATATATATATATATATATATATATATATATATATATATGTACATTCTAGGATCGGGGTGTAAAAATATAATAATAGAAAAGTATTTACAAGATTTATAAGAAACTAATACATGGGTATTTGGTTTGGACCTATTTGGCAATATGACCTATTTCTTTTTTTGGGTGGTGGGTATAAAGAAATTTGCCTGTAGAAATATCCTTATTGAATATTTATTATTATAGAAATAAAATGCTTATTAGATTTCTTGCTCATTACAAATAAAACCGTAATAGATACAAATCTGTTATAAATGGCAAAAATAATAATAATAATAATAACAACAACAACAACAGAAAGAAAAACAAAAAAAATAAAAATTAAACATTAATAAACAAAAATGAATAGAGAAAATAAAAAATTGAAAATAGAAAACATTTTACTCACGCATACATTAATAATAAATTAATAGATTCATTATATGTTATATTTAACAATAAATTAACAATAAAAATTTAATAATAAATTAATAGATTCATTATATGTTATATTTATTTATATTTAAAATAATACAATCAAGAAACCAACAAAAAAATATCTATGTATAAAAAATATAAATTTTTCTGGAAAATTGTTCTTTCCTTATTTTTAATTACATTCGAAATTTTCTCATCATCCCTCTTTTGGCACATAAAATAGCAAATCAAAAAAACCAATAAAAAAATTGAATAATTCTTTTATAAAAAAATGAAATTATATATAAATATATAATATTAAAACATTTTATGATTTGACTGTGATACAAAAAACAAAATGGATAATTAGAAAATAAAACACGATAAAAATGTGCGATAATAAAATTATTAATCAAAGAAACTAACGCAAAAATATAAATTAGAAAATTGACAAAAAAATAAATAAAATAAAGCCACAAAAACGAAAAAAAAATGTAGAAATATAGGAAAAGGAAAGCAAATGAGAGGGTAGTAAAGAAAATCGTTACGGAAATGAAAATAAATTAAGCAAGAGATTTAATTGAATTAAAATAAAAATCAAAGAAAACAAATGCTTAAAAATAAGCAAATGAAAATGGATAAATTTTCAAATAACTCCAAAAAAGAAACCAAAAAAAATATTTTAAACATTAAAGAAAATTAAGAAAACAAAGGAAAAATTAAATAATAGTGAAATGAAAAGTGTAATGTGAAATGAAAGTGAAGCCATAAATAGAATCAATCGATTGAATTATATAAATATATATATACATATATATTTATATTTATGTAGACTAGAAAAATTTAAACAAAACAATAATAATAAAAAAAACAGAATAATATTATTACGCACATTCATGCAACATACAACCGTACATAGAGTTTAACAATAGAAAATGACGAATAATATTAATGATTAATAATTATTAAAAAAACATAATAGACGAAAATGGAGGAAATTTAAGAGTAACAATATCAACAATATTTAAGCAACATTATGCCGTCTTTGATTGCATGAAATATTTAAATAATTAGACGTTTAGTTAATTGTAAAAACAACAACAAACAAAACGAACAAACAAACAAACACACAAAAACAAAAAACAAACACAAAAAATATAAAATATATAATAAAAATTATATCCAAGGAAGAAACAAACCAACGATATAAAAATTTTATTCATTTAAAAAAATATAATTTTTGGTTGACTTTAACCCCTAGTAAAAAGAGAAGCAAGAAAGGAATAATAGAAGATATACTTACGTTGGGTATTTCTTAGACCATAACTCGTCGAAGCGAGCATCGTTTAATAAAACGGCTTCCGGTCTGCATCATCAAACCTTAAGAGAAATATGCTTCCTAAAGTATCTTTAAGTTTTATTCTATTAAACTCTCACACCAGTTCTCTCTTAATTTTTCTGTCTCGTAATTTCTTTTACTCGTTTTTTAACTATCAGTCTACTCTGCGCTCTCTACCTTTCCCCTCTCTCTCTCGTAATTAATTAGTTTATTGCCCCAGGGTTTCTCATACAGACCTCTATCTATCTCTTAAATTCTATGTATATCAGCTTCTCCATCTATCTTTTTCTGCCTCTCTTTGTCCCTCTTTATCATCACCTATTTATCTCAGTCTCTCTCTATCACTTTTACGTATTTCTGCGGCTTCCCCTCTCTAAATCAATCATTAAAACAAATTTAAAATTGCTTTAATTTAGTTGTATTTGATAGTGTCGATTTTATTATGGAGTAATTAAGAAAGCGACTTCAATTTTATTTTGTAGAAGACTTCTTCATT
The DNA here is from genome assembly GCA_023089585.1 of Melophagus ovinus. Taxonomy (NCBI): domain Eukaryota; kingdom Metazoa; phylum Arthropoda; class Insecta; order Diptera; family Hippoboscidae; genus Melophagus; species Melophagus ovinus. The sequence goes on from JAKKIB010000177.1 coordinate 8,664,747, forward strand.
TTTCGTTTTTAATGTTCATTATCATTATTCTTTATTTGGAAAATTATTGCCATTCTATTCTAAATTTTCCTTATAATTTACTTTTCTGATGTCCCATTAACGGCTTCAATTTATCAATTATTCCAAATGTTTCTTTTTTCCTATATTTTTTTTTACAAATAATTTTTTTGTACTGTTACAGTACAAGACAGTTTATTGTAAATGTGTACAAAGTGCTGCTGCTGTTGTTGTTGTAGTTGCTGCTGATGGTTTTTTGGCTTTTACTTTATGCTTAAGTTGTATGGTTTTCTTTTGTTGTTTATATAAATGTTTATAAAATCCCTGAATATAATTTTGCTCATCGTAATTTTAGTTGGTTGTTGAGATTGTTTTGTTTTTCTTTGTTTTGTTGTTGTTAATTTTTGTACGTGTTGCATGTGTGTTTAAGTGTTTTGAAGTATCAAATTTCATTTTAATATTATATTTTTTTTGAATTTTTTTTACATCCAAAATTTATAATTTTATTTTTATTATATTTATGAAACATTTATCCAAATGATTTATATGATTTTAAAATTCTATAAATTTAAAAAAACGCATTTTTTTAAAATTAAAGTTATTAATGAAAATATAAAACTTTATACTTTTTTATGTAATTTTGAACGTTTAAGAAACGTTATATAATTCAGTTTCCAACTGCATTCATCACATCGTGCATCCTAAGGTTTTTAATTTTTAAGATTTATTAATATTTTTGTTATTATTAAATTATCTTTTTTTTAATTGATTTCTCTCAATTTTATATAAATTATAATTTTTTTTTTCAATTTAGTATTCTTTTTATGTTTGTTTGTTTAAATTCCCTTTTATAATTTTATTTTTTATAAGTACGTTTAAAAATCTAAAGAAATGTTAATTATTTCATATCAATTAATTAGTTAGTTCGATTTTGTTGTGTCGCCTTTTTCTCCGACCGTATTTTTTTTGTAGAGAAAATGTATTAACTGCAACTATTTTTTAGTTTTACGTCGTTTTGCAGTTGTATTCGGAAAATTCTATTTATTTGGCAGCTCTGGTGGACAATCTGGTTGATTGGAGGGATGAGCAGCACGAAATGCTGGATTACCTTCTAATTCACGATCAATACGTAATATAATTGGATACGGACGTAAATCCACATGGAATCGTCTTGCATTGAAAACTTGAGGCACCAAACAGCAATCAGCCATTGTAATTTCATCGCCTACACAAAATTTACCAGCCGAAGTGGATAAAACTTTTTCAACAGCACGAAAACCACGCGTTATCCAATGCTGGGCCCATTCTTTTTTCTTCTCTTCACCCACATGTATTAATACGATTAGATTCTGTAATGGTTGAATACCCGAACAAATAATTTCACATATTTCACGTACTTTAGCACGTTTATGAACATCTTGGGGTAGGAGAGGTCGTTGCGGTCGCGTTTCCTCTAAATAGTGCATTATTGCCAATGATTCAATCAATGTATGACCATCGATTTGTAAGGCTGGCACTTGTTCCATTGGGTTCACCTCCCGATATTCATTGCAATGCTGCTCACCACCAGATTTTATCAAGCTGATTGGTTTAATATCATATGGAATCTCCTTTAAGTTAAGAGCAATCCGTACCCGCCAAGAGCACGAGCTTCGCCAATACGAATAAAGTATCGGCTTCAAATTATCATCAGATGCCATTGTATAAATAAAATAAAAAGATTTTTGTAATATTAAAATTTTATTTAAAGTAGGAAGACTTCTGCAAGCAATTGGCAATTGATTTCTCCAATTGCTAAGTGAATATTTTATATATATGTTAATTGACATATGTTAATAAAATATAATATAATTCACATTTATTCAAAGGAAAAACTTGATTTCTTGCCGTACATAGTTTTTATAAATAGAAAAGCAACAAACTCGTTATTATCTTCATGTAAACAACTAATACCACTTAATATATATTTATTATATATATATATATATATATATATGTAAATATATTTGTTGGATGTATATATTATACGTATATTAGGAGCCTTTGTTTGTGTACGTATGGTGAAATTTATTGAAACACCGGTTTTGCTGCACTTTCATCAATTCACATTGTCACATATTTATTTGAAGCGTAATATTTGTAACAATTTAATTACAATTAAAAATTAGATAAATTATTAAAATATATGAATTCGTCTATTACACAAACAAGAATCAACAAAATTCCAGTTTAAAATTGCCATTATACCTTGCTTCACCTCATTTAGAGAGCAAACATTCAATTTTAATAATATAATATCCAAGTTGATATAGATGGCGCTATTAGACTTTTCACGGTATATGAGAGCATCATTTAACTTTATATAAGAAAACATAAGACTTGCTTAAAGTTTTTGAATTTCACCACACTGAAACTTTTACTCTTCGTATAAAATTACTCTTAGTTAGTAAGTTTCATAAAGTCTAACCGGAAAGTTTGTAATGTGCTAAACTTATTCTACTTGATATAATAATAAAAAATTGTAAGTTTTGAGCTGCAAGTATATAAAGTTTATAGTGTTATTTATATTATTTTAATTATGATATTTGTTAAATGTGCATTATTTATATTAGGAATTACACGAATACAAAAGTTATATGTGCAGATACAATGCAAAAATGTGAATTAAAAGATTTGCTTTACATTTCTTTCAACAGAGAAAAAAGAATAAAAAAACGAAACAAACAATGAAAATTCTAAACGAAGTCCCGTTACATTTCACGCACAATTAAAAGCTTAAGTTGCAGTGCAAAATTGTTACTAGCTAGTGAGTTTTGTAGTCTAACAGGAGAGAGTGAAATGTGCTAAAGATATTCTATGTAATCTAACCAAAACAAAAAAATTAAATTTTCTGCTAAAAGTATATAAACTGTTATTTAAATTATTGTAATCAAATAAGGAAAACGTAAAACGAAAAATTTGCAAAAAGTAATAAAATGATAAAAATGTGAAAAAAAAGATTTGCTTCACATTTCTTGCAAAAAGAAAAAAAAAGAATGAAAAAGAAAAAAAACCAAAACAGTTATTTCCAGATTAAAATCCCGTTACGGCTTATGAGTTACACAACCTGACGTGAAAAAGTGAACATACAAAATACGTGTTTAATGTAGATGGCGGTATTTATAGTCTTAGTTTAATATCTAATTAAACTTACACACACAAATAAATATTTAAAAAGTTATTATAATAAATAAATATTATTATTTTAACACAAATAAAAGCTAAAAAAGCTTTTACTTACAGTGCAAAATTCTTCTTAGATACTAAGTTTTATTAGACCAACCGGAAATGGCAAAAAATGATAAATCTATTTTATTTGATCTCACAAAACAAAAAAAAAAACCAGAAAACTGTAAATAAAGTACGTAACGTTTTTAAGTAATATATTAATGAAAAAATAAAAATAAAAATGTAAAAATAATATTAAAACTGTAAAAATAAAAATAAATAAAAATTTTACAAATATTTATATATTTCATTTAAAAAAATAATACATAAAAACAAAAAAAATCAAGCAACGATGTTTTACTTCGTCTGCCACCATTTTATGTATTACAATTAAAAAGTTGAGAACTTATGTTCTACTAAAGTATCTGAATAACATGAAGAAATTTGAAAGACATGTAATTTAATGAACTTCGTCTTAAAAATCATCATCTATATAATAAAATGAATAAACACATCTAATACATTTAAAAGCCGACTTAAAAGTTAAACTCAACTCGCAAAGCATTTCTGAGTACAATTAAATTGGTAAGTGCATTTCAAGTCATTTTAAATATTAAGTAATCAGAAGATCAATAATCTAAACTCATTTATACACAGAAAATAATCTAGAGATATAAGTTTAGCAAGTAGCTGATCATAGATGGAGCCGTTTTTATGTTTTTTCAGCTTCATACAAACTTGTACCTTTAACTTTCTCATACAATTTTTATTATTAAAAATGTCAATAATTATAGAAATTGTGATAAAAAATATAGATAATGTTTTTATTAGACCTTGCAATTTAGATTACTGCTTTTGATTGCCAAGTCCTATTTAATGTAAATGTTACTATAAAAACTTCTTATATGCTTTTATAAGGGCATTACCGCTATTTGTACCAGCTTAATAAATTCTATCAAAAACTACGGACTCGATATCTGGTGGAGTCATAATAACAAAAGTAGAAGTATGAGTTTAAATATTAAGGAGAAGCAAATTATTAATAATTCTATATACATAAAAGAGTCTTTTAAAGATTTATAAGAGACTCCTATCTTATGTGTTTTATAGAATTTTCTACAATTTCTTTCATATACTTTTCCTCATTTGTTATAATAAAGAACTTTTTTATAGCCAATGGAAGGAATAGTGCACATTCCAAATGACTTAATTTTTCTATATATTCATTCATTCTTATTATTTTGCTGTATTTGAAAGTTCATTGAACTCTTTAACAAAAAATAAAGTATCTGTGTTACATTTCGATGAAAAAAATCACACAACATATAATAATATTTCAATAGATTGAAGCATCAGGTCAATAAACTTAATACTCATACTATTTTTAACAAATTCAACATTCCATATGGATAAATACATGGCAAAACATGGCAAAACAGGCGAATATGAGCAAAATTTAAAAGCATACAAAAGTATCCTGGCATAACAAACTCAAGGACATTTACTTTTTAAGAAGTTAATTGTTATTAAGGGGAATTACAAATGAGTTTATGAAAAATAATAAGTTAAAGGGTAGAAAAATACAAAAAAAAACCAGGGAGGTAGAATATAATCAAGACAAAGAAGTGTATATGCCTGCTTAAAGGGAGAAGGCTTTAGAAGGGAGAATTTTATTGTTTGCAATGAAAAAGAAAACCAAAGCTTAAAATAAAGAATTTGCTTGAAACTTCAAATTCAAAGTCTTAATGAAATTTATAAATCGCAAATTTTATAAAACCTTAGAATTTACGAACAAAGAAAAACGTAAATTCAATGAATTGCAATGGTCCATAGAAACAATTTTCCATATAACATGTTATTCCAATAAAATATTTATAGCAAAATTTATAATTTCGTGTATATAAATTTTTGATAAAAACGTGAAAAAATCCAATTCAGCAACTTAATAAATTTTTGAACTAAAATGACTGAATATTTTTGAAGAAGTTCAGAATTTTTGATATTATTATTAATTTTTAATAAATAGCTTTTAATTAGCGGCAGGAAACTCTAGTTAAATAAGTAAATTTTTATTCTTTGAAATATATTTTTTATATAGAATTTTTTTTTTTGCATTTTACGCATTTTTATCTTTGCCATTTTGCGGCACTTGTTTAAGAAGGAATACGCGCCCAAAAAATTATACACATATATATAAATAATTTTGAACATGCGCAGTAATTATTGCGACTTTGAATGTTGAAATTGTAAAAAAAAAATTCTAATAAAATATATGGAAATTAGAATCATTATCATTATTATTAACGCCAACCTTATCATATTTATATAATTAAATGAATCGATAATAAAATCTAAAATACAATTATAATGTTAATTAATTTGTACTTACCTTGGCTATGGCCGAAAGGGTCATAGCGTTATGATGATACTTTGAATAATTAATTTTGAGGCTGTTCGCTTACACCGTAAATGAAATGAAACTTTACTAAAAACTAGTAATAAAAAATTCTAAAATGTTACAGCTGCAGACAGTCGGACAGAGCGAAAGATAGAGAGCGAGAGAGAGAGAGAGAGAGAGAGAAAAGAGTGAATGAGTGAGTGTGTGAGTGAGAGAAGAAGAGTCGCTCGATTTTTATAATTTAAAAATATATATTATTTTTTGCCTTTCGGCTAGTTCGTTTAGTTGCTATGACTACACACACCAGCACACTTGAATAAAATCATATAAAAATCAAAAATAGTAAAAAAGAAACCAAAACAAAAGAAGAAAATTACAAATCAGGGTTAGAATTTGAATTTGAATGCGACCATAAGAACAATGGACGACCGACCACACACACTCGTTACTTCGTTAATACAAAAAAAAAAAAAAACAAAACGATTATTTTATGCACGATACTTTCAAATATGTTAATAATGAAGTTTAACTTTCAATTTTTTTTAAATTTTTCGTGTAACAATCATTAGAAAATTTGAATTGGAAATTTTTTTCACAATTTTCACTGTATCCTCCATTCTTTTAATGAGAATTATATAATTTCTTATTAACTTAGTTTTTTTTTATTATTATTTTTTTTTCATATGATTAGATAGATTTCTTGTTTTATTTTTCTCTTTTTGTATTCTTTTTTTTTTCTTGGAAATTTTCTTTTTTCTAATTATCACATTTTAATAAGAAGCATATGTAAATGATGACCTTTCGTACTGTCTGCGACTTCTGTTTATCAACGACTAAGAATTATTTACCATATGAAAAGTTTTTACTGCTGCTTTTTGCAGAGACAACTTCATAATATTTAAGGCTATTTGAATATGGCCAGCCATTACTTTTGCTATACATAATGACTATCGTACATAATGCTTTATATATATATATAAATGTGTGTGTTAGAGTGTGTATGGATATGTATATGTATGTACTAATAAGGATTATATTGTGTAAGAACACACTGAACTACATCTTGAGTAGAAAGCGAAAGCGCCTTCTCTCTCTATTCTCACATGTAAACTCTCCGTTCACATTATACATTTCATTTGATTTTGTCTTTGGTTTAACTTATTCCTGCTGCCGGTTCACCATTGTTTCTACCTTTTAGATGTACGCGCGAATATTGAAGGTGTTTGTTACTCAATGAAAAGGTTTAAGCTTACTTTGTGCCCAAATGTGCCCAAGAATTAAATGAAGCTTTAATTGAGAAGTTCAATTGAAATGTATGATTTGAAAATGGAGGATATAAAATTACAAGATATTCAATTAGAAAAAGCTTTTCTGTTTAGTTTTTAAAGTCTTACTGTTTAGCGCATTTTATATTGAAATGAAAAGTTCTTTTGAAAGTGATTAGAAAAGAAAAAGCAAAAAAAAAATTACTTATGTCTCTCTTTCTTTCTCTCTCTCTCTGTCTCTCTCTCTGTCTCTTTTTGTCTTTTACATATGCGCTTTTTATAAACTAAAAATATCCTTTGATTAATTTTGAATAATAAAAGCACATAAATTTATGATAACGTTAAGAGAGCTTTGTAAAAATTCTCAAACTATGAATAAAAACTTTAATTGTATCTAAAAAAGTGCAAGTTTTTATAGTATTTGTAAACTGTTTGAGAGAATCATAGTAACAGAGAGAAAGAGAGAAAGAAAAAAGAAATGTTATAGAATATCAATTTTTTATCGCCGTGAATAATTATTAGCCTTTCGAATAGACTTGACTTTTTACAGGGTGAATCATAGTTTTTATTTGTTAAAATCCGTATTTAACGGTTATTGAGATCTAAAATTTACATATGATCCTCGAATACGATATTCGTTAAACAACCGCTTTTCACTAAATGACACTTTTTCGCCAGCGAAACTTTCAGATTTTTGATCTTTACATCCGCCGAACTTAATTTAATCCGCTTTCGTCGGCCAAACGTTTAGATAAGAAATTTTTTTGGGTAAAATATTTTGAATGCCATTGAGCACCACTAAATATTAATACCTATTTACAAAGAGTATTCAACTTTGGAATGAGACGTAGTACTAAATAAAATTTTAGACAAATTTTAATCTAAGTCGATAAATTTTCAATATTTTTTTTTTCATATAATAAATTTGCAAGGTCCAGTTTTTAATATATTTAGTAATTTTAAATTTTTTACTTTTAAAGATATTAGAAGAGATTATTATAAATTTAAATCTCATTTGAAGCTGTAATTTTAATATTCTCAAAATACTTACCGTAAAGTAATTTTATAAAATGCTTTGAAAGAAAATTAACACAAGTTTATTCTATTTTGCTTTTTTTTTTTTTTGGAATTGTGTATATATAAGAATTTTACAGAGAAGACTTATTTCTATAATTACTATTTTTTTGCATTATTATTATAATTATTTTTATTATTATTATAATGATTTTCTTTTTTCGTCTTATTAATCTTCATTATAATCTAATTATGTTTATGTAAAACAGAAAATTGTAAAGTATTATCTTTATCCTTCTCTTCCATTCTCCCTCTTCTTCTTTCTATCTATCTTTCTCTCCCTTTCGATCTCATTTATATATTTTACTTAATTTTTTGTCTATCTGTCTGTCTGTAGATGTTGACAGCAAAACCTTTTTTTGTGCTTTTGATTTTGCCATTTTCTTGTGATTTTTCTATTTAAACGATTAAATGAAATGATAATAAAGATAAAGAAGGATAATAAGAAAGAGAGAGAGAGAGAAAGAGAAAGAGAGGGAGCAGGTAATTTAAATTTGAAGGTATAACATAAGGTATGACATTAGAGATTCACTTAAACAAATTACAAATCTCTTCCTCTCCATTTCTCTAATGCTTAATTTTTATTTTTTCTCCCCCATTGTATTTTTATTTATTTATTAAATATCTTTCTTAATTATCTTTCTATTTTTCATTTTATTATTGTTATTTTAGTTACGTATACAAATCTTGTATAAACTAGTGTAAAAAATTGTATAGAAATTGAATTGTAATATATTTTAATGAATTTATAAATTTATTCAAGTAAAAATTATATATATTGAGCCATAAGAGAATTTGACCCAATAAAATGGACAAAGTTTTAAGAAATTCTATTTGAAAGAGAGAAAGAAAAAGAAATCAGAAAACGACTAACAAAATTCAAAGCTACAACCTTTTTTTTCTGTTTGTTTTTAAAATTTTTTTATTTTTTGTATTTTTCCTTAATTAATTTTTATATACATAGAACTTTGTTTGTCTTTAATTGTTTTAGTTTGTTGTTAAACATATATAAATAAATGCGCATGTGTAAAGTTTAATGTTTGTATATATGGATGTGTATAGAATAAGCTGATATATATGTGTGTGTATGTAAATATATAAATGTGTGTGCGTACATATACGTTTATAGTTATGCATGAGAGTGGTACCTTTTCCTTATCTTTACAATTCTGTTGCCTTTCTTCTTCCAATTCTTACAGTTCTTTTCGTCGATTCTTTTTTTTTTAAGAAATTTCATTCCCCTCTCGAATTCTGTAAGAAATATTTTCATTTTTAACATTTATTGTCATTATATGATTAATGAATTTTATAATTAATTTCTGGAGAGCCAGACATAGAAACACAATTATAAATTGTACGCGATTTGATTATGCATTTTATTTAGAAGGAACATTAAAACCTAATTAAAAAAGAAAAAATAGAAAAGGAAAAAAAGAGGAAAAATGTTGAAGTCGATCGGAGCCGACTTTTAAATGCCCCACACTACGTATTTCAATTACAAGTCAAGAATGTAAAAACTTGAAAATTTTAAATTATTCGAAAAGTTGATTATATGTTGAGGACGTCTAAAAAATGGCTCCACCTAAATCAAATTTGGCGTACGTGTTTTTTATATAAAATTACAATTTTCGTTAAAATGTATTCAAAATTGTATCCACTTTTTTTTTATATTTTCGAAAACAGCATTGCACGTTCAGTGATCTTAAAAATAGTTCAATTCTTTTATTTTTCAATAAGATTTATCTTTGGGTAACAAAACCAACCTATATACCAAACTTTATTTAAATATCCCAATAATTGCGAGCTGCAGCTTGATAAACAGCTTACATGAATAGGCGGACAGACAGTCAGGTAGGTTTAGATCGTTTCAGAATGGAATTCTGAGTTGAACGGTAGAATAATTCTTTCTGTATGTGGATTTTACAAACATCCGCATACACTTATGATAACTTATAGGTATAGGGTGGTATAGGGTATAGCAACTTGCGAGGCTTATTAATTAATTATATTTTTTTTAAATCATGACTAAATCAAAAAAAATTTAACAATATTTTTGACTTCTGTGAAGATTTCTTTCCCGTTGTTTCCTCCATCTAATACGATTATCTATCAAATCACTTTTGCTAAACTATCTGCATAACTAAAGGTTCTATTAGATTTCTAAGAATTAATGAAATTACCGAAGCTTCAAATATATTCTAAGTGAAATTGCAATTACATTGTATTTGAAATTGTCATCATATTATACCTTGAGTTATTGTCAACCTCACAAGCTTTAGTTTTAGTTTTACTAGGCAGTATATATATTTTTATTGTTGGGACTATGGGACAATTGGAAATTTATCTTTTTAGAAAAGAAATCCTTTAATTGAAAATAAAAAGCATAAAGAATAAAAATAAAAGCGAATATTAATGCAATGAAGGACAAAAAATATATAAAACATTTTGTATTTAAATATTAAGGGGAAAAGCTTTTTTGATAGAGCGTAAGATTTATAGGTCGACATATACAAAATTAAATTAAATTACAAAATCACATATTATTTTATTCTAATATTTATCAAATTTCCATTCTCTAAAATCGTGATGCCATTTTTCTATTGTCTGGTGATGCCACATTCACATTCCCTTTTGTTATTGCAATTATCGTGATAACAGTACTTTTTAAGTATAATGTGAGCATGTGTTTGAGTAATTAATGCGCATATTTGAGTGTGTGTGTGTGGTTGTATCCTTAAAATAAATAACATTCTTTTTTAGTGTTTTTTGTCATTCTTTACATAATGAATACACTACATTACAAAAATTGACATAGTTTTTTTTATATTTCGTTTATTTTCATCTGATTCTGATTGATTGTGTTGACGGAGAAATGACGCTAAAAGCTTTTTCATTTTCTTATTTTCTTTGGTTTCTTTTTTTCCTTTTTTTTTTGCTTTTTTCGATTCTTCTTCTTCTTCTTTTTTTGTTTTGTTTTGTTTTTTTTTCGATTTTGTTGTTGTTTTTGTTTTGTCTTTCACAAATTGTACATTTAATAAGTTTTAAATAGGAATTAAATTATATGGGGAAATCAAAAAACCAACAACAGGCACAAGGTAATACAAATATATGCAAAAAATCATAAAAATTTAGCATTCTTGGTTTTCAAAGGCTTTTTATGCCTTTTTTATGTAAAAAACAAAGGAAACAGAGAATATTAGATGATAAATATAGAATTATTTCTAAAACGATTTAGAACTGGTTTTCTTTTAGAGAACCATGTATCATACAAAGATGGCATAACTTCAATTAGCAATAGGCCTTTAAACGGTCAAAGTGCAGTAATTGTGATTGCATATAAATCATTTTATTTAACGGATTCATATGAATGATTGCTTGCTATATTTATATTACTTAAAAATCTACTGGAAATTACTTTTAAAGTTACAATCGTTTGACGGACACTCCCTTAAGTAAATTGTCATTATTTTCATATAAATCGTTATAAATTGGAGAAAAGTTTAAGCAAACTTTGTTATGGTGTTAAAGGTGGCAAAACCTTTAAAAGCATCAATTCACTATTTGCTGAAAATCGCTAACAAGAACTTAAGCTGAACCTTACAGAAATTGATATTATAAATTAAGGTTCGTTCTAAATAAACTCTAAAAGATTATATATCAATCAAAAATTTAGAAATTTGCAAGTTAGATCAAAAAGTCAAGGGAAAGTTTACAATTTTAATCTAAATTCAATTTTAATATGTTGAAATTAATGATTTACTTTGATTGTTTTGGAGATACATGGTAAAAATAAATAGTTATAATTTTGAAGTTTTTGTCAAGTGCTAAGTATTTACAACGACATTAAACTCTGTTCGCTAATTTCTTCAATAATTTAGATATAATCTAGTAAAAAAAGTACAAGTCAAGTTAATCTAAAACAGAAAATGTCATCTAATCGAAATTTTGTAAAAAAAGCAATAAGTTAAATTATATAGAAAAGTAAGTACAAAAATTTTGTAATCTATTTGATTTTATATTCTACACCACTTGCCGTACAGAATATACAAAATTTTCACTAATATGCCTAGAATATTCTGCAGATATAGATGAAACTTTGATAATGTTTATTTTATGAGTCTTTGAAATAATTTCGATGTTGTATGATTACCTCTGTTTCAAAAGTTCTTGTGATCAAACTGAAAATTACAGACATAATTTCCTAGACTATTGGAACCGATCTTAAGTCACTTTTAAACAACTAAGGCCTTCCAACTAAGGCCTCACTTTGCTCTTAAGAAATGGCATAAGTTTTTCTTATAGGAATTTCTCTAATAACTATAAAATTTTACATAAAAATTGGTTATATCGTCATGAAAATTCTTCGGGAAGTTCTTCTTTTGACTCATTTCAAAGGATATTAATATACTTAAGAGAGATATTTCTTAGAAAAATTCCTTATGAATTTATGAATTATTTGTAAAATTTTACATAAAAATTGATTAGATCAGAATGATAAATTTGTTGAAAAACTTGCCTCAATATTTTATATATTCATATGTTTCTTTAATCATCTAACTTTTAATTATTTTTAGGCAAAACGTTGTAGAATATTTAATCACTTAAGTAGTTTTGTTTGTTTCTTCCACATTTAATTTTATTTTTTTCTTTTTTCTTCGGAAGTAGAGCAAGGAGGGGTTTTTCTCAATAAATAATCAAAGAATTCTACTCTTTTTGTTTCATGCTTTATATACAACTACATATATCAATTAATTATAGTTATAATAATAATAATAATGATAAAAATATGAAAATTTCTAAGCTCCGTTGAAGGAATAAAATTCAAATACAATAAATCTGAGTATTCTTATTCTTTTGTCGCTTCTCTTCATTCCTTTCACTTTTGTCACTTTTGTTACTTTTGTTACTTCTGTCACTTCTTCTTCTTCTTTTTTGACTTAACCAACGTAAAGTCAAAATCTTAATCTTTTTCTTTTTCTTCTTCTTTATAATTAATTCTATTTCTATGATTTTTTTAAACTTATTTCATGCTGATTTTTTTAAGATATCTTTCTTTCATTTTATTTTTTAAGTTTTACTCGTTACTTGCTAAAATTTTTAAAAATTAAAAACATTTCATTTGATTTAAGTTTATAGATATTCAATATAATTAAAGTACGTATGTGAATATGTAGTCGTGGTTGTTTGTGTTGTATACTTCTAATGTTATACAATTTATTTTTATCGTTTTTTTCTTTAATTGCATTTATTTTGATTTTATTTAAGTTCTTATTTTCATTGTTGTATATAGTTTTGAAGTTTTGGTCATCAATTTACAACCATAAAGATTTTTGTTCTTTCATTATTAATTTTATTTATATGTATATGTACTCTACACCATCCTTGATTACTTTGGCATTATAAATATGTATGAAGTGTTGTAACATCCAGAAGTGTATGACATAAGATTGGCCAATTTTATGTATTTTTATTATGCGTATCATTCATTTTAGAATCACTTTTTGAATTGATATAAATTTCTCGATTCATCTGTTCATTCGGTCTTTTTATTCAGTTATATATTCTTAATAATATATTGAGAGAATGTAATTTTCAAGAACCAGCTTTAAAAATAAAACATTCTTTACAACCACACCCTTTCTAAACTTTCATTTAAAAAAAAATTGTTATATGAAAAAAAATTTTATTAAAATTTGTTGATGTTTTCGATTTGTGAATTGCCTCTCAAATTTGTTTCAGATTGATTCAATTTTTTGGAATCTCGCTTCAAACATATAACAAACTTTTCAATTCATTCGAAAATGATCGGTTTCGTCTTTTTCTTACTTGTCATAAGATTTTTCAAAATTTTTTTACATTTTTTGTTTTTGGTTTTTTTTTTCTTAGCTTTTTTAGTTAAAATATTTGTAAGTTATTTAAGAGTCATCTTTATTCGATTTAAAATTGATTTCCTTATTTTTAATTTAAAATTTACTTTTTTTTCGTTATTTTTCTTATATGAAATTTTTATTTATTTTTATTATTTTTGACCACAGAAACATTAATTTTCAATTAATTACTTTAATTGCTATTTCTCTATATTTTTTATATCCATTTTGTTTTTAGTTTCTCTTTTTGTCTTCTTCTTCTTCTTCTTCTTTATTTGGCTTCTTTTTTTAATCACAAAATTTTTTCTCTCCCCCGAGTTTAGATTGGCAAAAAATTTCCCACAGAGTACTTTGTTTTTTGTTTTGTTTACGTTTTTTTTATATTCGAGTGGGGCGGGAGGAATAAATATATGTAATGTGTTTGTTAAAAAATTATAAAGAGAATGATTTGGAAAATAGAAAGCAAAAAAACCAAAAAATAAAGCAAAATTATTTAGTAAAATGTTAAAATTTTTTTTGGTGGTAACTTTTTCTGTTTTTACTTATCGTTGTTATTAGTGTTGTTGTGTTAATTTTTATGTTATATGTAAACACATACACACCCACACACATAGTTATATATAAAAACATTCAATTGTGACGTGTCCGAATTTATTGTGTTGTGTTTTTTGTGTGAATTTACAATTTAATGCCTTTTTGTTGTTGTGATGTGTTATTTCTGCTTTTTCTTTTACTTAATACATTTATTATTTACTTAAATGCTTATGTTAAATAAAATACATTTTTAAAGATTTCTTTTCTTTGTTTTTCTGGTAATTTTAATTTCTCTTGGTTTTTTTTTTTGGTTTTATATATAAATATTTTTATATAAACTCTGCCATTTTTATTATAATTACATTTTCATTTTTTCATTTATTGATTTATTAATTTGATTTCTTTAATAAAATTTAATAAAATGAAGATCCTTGTGCTTTTACTTTACGGTTGCTCGTTTTTGCTTCTTCCTTCTTTTTGCCTTTCCATTTATAGATTTTTGAGAGTTTTCTCTTTGCTTTGTTTAGTTTTCTATTTCTTTTTTTCAATCTTTGTTATATTTCGTTTTGTTTGTTTGTTTGTTATCTTGTGGTGTAAAGTTAAGTAGTAAAGTAAAATACAGTTTTTACCTTTAAATCATTTTCTTTTTGCACAATTTTCATATTATTCTCAAAATATGTATATATTTAAAACAAGCGGCATATATATGCATTTACATATATGCTTAGACGTGTACATTATTTCGGTAATAATTCAATGCAAAATGTAAGAAAAAAATTTTCTATATAACGGTTCTTTTGTTAGCGGTAAAACCGTTATAGAGAAAACTGTTCGAAAACATAATCCATTCTTAAACAATATCAACGAAGTTCTTTAAGGTTTCGAATCAAAACACATTCCTTTTTGAAATCATATTAAAACATCTCTAAAATTATAGCCTTGAACAATGAGACAGATATGACAAAGAGACACAAAGTGCAGATGAAATAAAATCTTATCAGAAAATGTTGTGAGAATGATCGATGTAATAAATAAAGTGTAAATAATTCTATATCTCAAACAATATTGTTTTTTGTTGTTGTTGTCGGCTATCAAAATAATATTTTCATTGAAAGAGAAAATCACAATTTGAGATGTGTGCCTGTATGTAGTTACGTATATATTTAATATCTCCAGAATGTTTATAAAATATTTTTACGTTCATTTGGTTTACTTAGGATAAGTTTATTCTTTTACATCAAACACAAAGAAAAGAAGAGACTAAAACTGATTAAAAACAGCAAAGAAAGTTAAAGATAAAGATGCAAAGAAGCAAAGAAAGAATCATTTATAAAAAATGCAAAAATTTGATATGTTTGAAGAGTTGTATTACAGTTATAATTTTAATATGCATGTAATATCTTGAAAACAAAAGAGCAAGAGAAAAAAAAATAATTTTCTTTCGTTTATTCATTATTGCAGTTTTTTTTATATATGCGTGTAAGTTTATGTATGTGTAGCGCTGTATATGTGTATGTGTGTATATGTGTGCGTTTGCGTGTTTGTGTGTGTGTTATTAGTTATTCCATTTACAATAAAAAGTATTGTTTTGTTGTATTTTTTTTCTGAATTATTTTTATAGAATTTCTTGGTATTTTGGTTTAAATTACTTAATAAATTCATTCATTCATATTATCTTCTCTCTCTCTCTCTCTCTCTCTCTCTATATATATATATATATATATATATATATATATATATATATATATATATAGATTATATACAATAATTAATTTTAATTTTTTTTTGTTAAATTACATTCTATACACACTTAATACACAATCACAACGCAGAGTATTGAGATAAAAGTTATGTACTTTCAATTTTCAATTTTCATTGCATGTTGTATGTATCACTAAATTATTAAAGTTATTTGCATTTTATGTATATATATATATATATATATATATATATATATATATATATATATATATATATATATATATATATATATATATATGTATGTATGTATGTAGATCTGTGCTTGTGTATATTATTAAACATGTTGGCATAATTTCTATTTTCCAAGATTTCTATTTCTAAAGAAGTGTTCTCCCTTTCATTATTATTATGAAATTATTTCACTTGCTGTGAAAGTATAAAATGAAAAATTAAAGGAAATAGATCAAAAACGCTTCTTTAATAATATAGATGCTGTAATGTGCCATGCCAAAAGGGCCGTATAAGGAATTCTAAATTAAGAATGAATTTGACATATTCATTATATGAATGAATGAGAAGTTTCAACATAAAGTTCTGACATGGAAAATATTTGCTAGACATATTACAAATAACAACTTTGAGCCAATTCTTTTTATATAGTTAGGAGAACTGCATACTCTCTTCATTAGAAAGAATTCAACTTAGAGCAGAAGCATCATAAGAAACAAAATCCTTGTTAAAAACTTTCAGCATTTTATCATGCTTTATATAACAATTGAATCATCCAGTCCTCTTGATAATATTTTGCTTCACTTCATATTGTGATGGCAGACTATTTATGAAGGCAAGAAATATGTTGAGCAAATGCATAAAGTACAACCTGAACTAATTTACGTGTAACGAACTGACATAAAAATGATAATATATGTATATATATATATATATATATATATATATATATATATATATATATATATATATATATATATATATATATATATATATATATATATATATATATATATATATATATATATATGTATGTATGTATGTAAGTATGTGTGTGTGTTAAAATGTTTTCCTTTATTATATTTATATACAAAATATGGCACATTAGAAGAAGTTTATTCATAGATTTAATTTTATAGTACACAATAATTATAATTATTAATTTAATTTTAATAATAATAATAACACTTAACGCATACACAAATAACAACGAGAAAAAATTGTTTTTCTTAATTTTTGTAATTTGTTATTTTTTTGGTTTTTAATTTGAAAATTGTAAGTTTTTGAAATTGTCTTTTTTATGGATGTTATACAATTCTTATTTTTATAATTATTATTTAATTGTTAATTTTATTCTCTACATAAATTTTGCTCTTTATTTAGAATATTTTTTCGTTTTTTTTGTTTTTGTTTTTTTGTTATATATTTTCTTTATACGTTAAAAATTCTTATACTCTAAAAGTAAAATGTCTTCAAGTATTGAATAGAAAGAAGGCCCTCTTTTTAATTTTTGTTTTGTATTTTCCTCAGTAATATTTTCTTCGTAATTTTTTTCCCTTAACTTTTATAAATGTTGATATTTCTTTTTTTAAAATCAAATAATCAAGCTTATAATGAAATGTTTCCAAAGTGTTGCATGTTTGTATGTATGTGTATGTGTGTATATGTAATGTAATAAATGTTTATGCATCTATAATAAATCTTTTATTGAATTTTTAATTTGTTATGGAAAAAGATTTTGATCGTTCGTCGTTGATCGTTTAAAAGAACAGCAAAGTATTCAAAGATATGAATTAGAGTCTGTTTGTATTTGTAATTATATTATACACATATTAAGTACATACATATATATATATATATATATATATATATATATATATATGTGTGTGTGTGTGTGTCTGTGTAACCATGTATCTAATTATTATCGTTTGCCTTGTAAGAATCTTTCAATAAAAATGAAATGTGAAAGTTTTCACATACAAATCTACTTCTATACTTTTGTCATTCATTAGGAGGCTTCAAATTTTATACATATATTTATACATATGTATATGTGTATGTATGCATTTCTTTTAATTTAATTATAGTACTTTTTTTAAAATTATATTTAGTTTTATATATACAAATACAACCATAGAAATTGCTAATAGTTTTCTTCATATTTTATGTTGCTTATAATTTCTTTCTGCTTCTTGCTTCTTTGTATTTATTTGATACGCTTAATTTGTGAAGTATATATATATATATATATATATATATATATATGCATATATATACTGATTTACATCTTAATTTAACAACTGAAACTTCTTTTGTTATCTGTTAAATAATTCAACCGTTTTTGGCGACAACCGTTTTTTTCTGCCAACATTTTTTTATAAAAAGAATTTTTATATATATTTATATAATTATACCCTACATCAACTCTACAAACCGATCAATAAATAATCACTTTCTGAATAGATCATATATATCTATCTGTCCATCTGTCTGTCTGTCTCCCTATCCAAATAATTTTTTTATCTAATTTAATAAATTTTCGAGATATTTTGTTGAATCTTAAGTAAATCCCTTAACAAAAAAGATTAAAGCATTCATTCCATATGTTTAATATTGGATCAATTTAGCTATCATTTTCTGAAGCTTTCTTTCCATATTTTTTCTAAAGTTTCACAATCATATTTAAGTAAAGTCATGTAGGGTATTTAAATGTCGACTCCGACCGATTATATTATTTTCACTGATTTTTAGTTTCTTTATAATTTTGCACAACTGTCCTTAAAATTGTGACTAATTTTTCTCTTAATAATGGAAAAAGATTAAAAAATAACTGTTACACATCACAATATCACAAAATTGACAATAATGACAAGACAATGATATAATTTGTGAGACATAAATTATAGAGAAATACAAAAAAGGAGAAAAAATTTATTAAATAATTTTCAAATTTTTTATATATCAGCACCAAAATATCCATAGTAAAATTTTTAATTAATTAAATTGAACATTTACGACACGCCCATCTTATTGTTCTTTTCCTTTACCCCATTTACCAAAACACTCTGAAAATTTTAGACATTAATGAAAACTAAATTTGGATTTAAATTAGATTTAAATTTAGATTTGCCTTGTAAATATAAAATCATTTCTTAATTAACAATCATTAACAAATTTGTTTAAAAGTTGAAGTTTTTATTATTTTTTTTGTAAAAATAATTTATAATTAATAGTTGATAATTAAAAAAAATTAACAGAAATTTGAGTAATCGAAATAATGAATTAGCAAAATAAATTGATTAAATTAACATTAAGTATAATTAATTTTGGAGAAAAATATTTAACTAGAAAATAAAAATAATTAATAGGCAAATGTATCTATATGTATGCATGTGTATATATAATGAAATAACTGTATAATATAAAAATTAATAACACAACAATAAATAATAGAATTATATTTATTACAATTGTGAATTGTAATAAAAGTGTCTTTTACTTTTGGCATTAAATGACAAAATTATTGTGTGAATGCGAGTTAAGTTTGTATATATTGAATTATAGTTTTTTATAACTTTTCTTCTAAATTTTTTTTTATATAAATTTAATATATATGTATGTATATACTTATAATATGCATATAAATAAATGTATGACGATAAGTATATGACACAGAGTACAATAATAATAACAATTAAATTATCGTTAAGTCAACCTCTTTGGTTTTTTTCGCTTACCTCTCCCTGTATAGAACTAAATTGACAATAGACACCACTTAGTTTCGGTAAAATTATTTTAAATTAATCGTTATGTTATGTTAGTAAAAGAATAAGATAAATGTTTAACATATAATATACAAAATATGTAGAATAATTTCAACTTCTAAGCATTTGGATTTGTGCCCAGATGTACTACCGAAAAAGATAATAAAGGAATTACTAGTAAGAAAACACATTAGCGGAAATTAATCAAATTAATTAGATCAAAACTGTAGTCTGCATAATTAAAGTGCTCTTAGATATTTTGTAAAATGGCAACAACATAACAAGTCAAAAAATGAGAATAAAAAAGGTATATTTCAAAATCTTGTATATATATATATATATATATATATATATATATATATATATATATATATATATTATAGTTTTTTGATAATCGATAATATAATAAATTGATAATCATGTTGCAGTATAATCTTATAATTATTTTACATTTTAAAGTAAAAAATAAAAGAATTTAAAATCGAAAAATGTGAATATGAATGGTTATGAAATTTAGTAATTAATTAGAAATAATTATTGATTAATTACTTAATAATTAAAATAACTAATTACTTAATTAATCAATTATTATAATAATTAATTGTTAATTAATTCATTATTAGATAATTTTTATATTAATTAATTACTTGATTAATTCAGGAATTAATTGATTAATTAGGTAATTGATTAAATGTGTAATTAATTAAGTAATTAACTAATTAATTAATTGTAAATTCATTGAATTGCATGCATGTATGGAATAACATAACAATAAATGTATTTTTTGTTGGCTAATAATGTTGACTGATATTTAATTGATTTATATTTAAAATGGCACGATTGTCAATACATACAATAATAAACGATTATATATATATATATATATATATATATATATATATATATATATATATTTGTATATATGTATATTGCTACATATTAAAATTTTAATGCGAAATGATTTAAATATCATTATTTATCTAAGTTATCTCATTGCACTGATTGATTGTTATTTTGTTTTTTCACATTTTATCATTTATTTAATTATAGTATAAATTTACTATATAAAATACATATATAGACATACATACATATATCACATATATGTATGTTTATAATAATTTTTTCTACGCGAAATGTAGTTTTTCTTTTTTCTTATATGTTTTAAAGATTTTTTCTTTTTGTTTTCTGTTGTTAAACTTTCAGATACATTTTTGGTTTTTTGACTTTTTTGGTTGTTCTTTTTTTACCATTAAATCAAATTTCTTAGTTTTCGTGTTACTTCTTTCGTAATTTTCCAAGTGTCACAATCTTTTTCTCTTTCTTTTATTCTTTCTCTCTCTCCATCAATCTAATAATTCTGACTCAATAAATTATTGTACACATTTTTTTTTTAGTTTACTTTTATGTGTTTTCAAATAATGGCTGGCTTTATGATTAGTAATTTTGTTAATTTTTAAGTTATTATTAATGCTGTTGATGTTAAGCTTGTTGTTGTTGTTGCTGCTGCTGCTGTTGTTGTTGTTGTTGTACTTGATATACTTGTATTTGATTTGATATTTGAACAGCGTGATCGTTGTCTGCGACACGATGTGTCTTCATGTGAGCGCTGCGACTTTTAATTTTATTGAACACTCTAAAAAGTAAAAACAAAAATAGAAGCAAAATTGGGGAAAACCAAAAGAAAATTAAATATAATATTAAAAATTGGAAAGGTCCAAGAATATTAAATTGTTATATAAAATAAACAACCAAACTAGACGACTATAGCCAAACTCTGAATGCCCCAATATCAAAATGTTTGATGGTTTTCTTTTTAGTTAGATTAAAATTTGTATTCAGTATTCTAAATTTAACAACAGAGATCTATATTGTATCCTTTATATGCCATAAAATATATTGCAGACTGTTTAAAAATAAGCAAACATTTGGACAGCTATTCAAAACTGATTTAGATCTAAATTCGTGATCTACAAAGTACTTAATTTTTACTTCATTTTTTTAAACCTTAAGGAAAATATTTTTCCAATTGTTTGGATTCAAGATATAGCAAAAACCAGAGAATCATAGTCAATGGTAGTGTATGTTTTAGAGGCCTACTTCACGTGCTCATTAGAGTACAAATCTAAGGCATTAAAAATTCTAAGATATTTTAAGGTTTTGAAATGTCTTAAAATTTTTAAAAGTCCAAAGTTTCTGTGTAATAGAAAAAAACATTTGAATGTATCGAATTTCTAAATATGTATCTTAAAAATTAAATTAAATTAAATTAAGTTAAATTAAATATTTTTTCTTCTTACTTATATTAAAAATATAAATATTTTTTAATTCTTATTTTAATTAAGTAATCTAAAGTTTTAAAATTGAAAAAAGCCATTAAGAAAATTTACATTTAAATATATATATATACTTGATATATATATATGTTCATGCATATATAATGTAAAAGATTATGTAAAAAGTATTTATAAGAATATGAGATTTAAAAGTATAATATTTTGGAGATCAGATCATTTTTTTCTATTTTTTTCTAGTTTTTCCGTTTTTTTTTTATTTTCTTCTTGGCAAAGTACATAAAGAAAAGAATGTTGCGAGAGAAACAGCTAACACACACATAGTTGGAAGAAGTTAAGTCAAAGTTTCTAGAGAATAAAAACCCTAAGAGAAAATTTTTCTGCTTTCCATTGGAACCATCTACCAAAAATTCTGCATCATGATTCCATCACAATCATAAAAATCATAATATAAATGTATAAAAATTACAAAAAAAAATTATTATTCTATCATTCAAATTGATTACGCCTACGCGAAATTGTACAAAACCAAATTTTTACTTTTATTTTTGCTTTAGATTAGATTTAATCCAATTTCTTAAAAAGGTGTGCACTATCAAAGTGTTTATGGAGAAGGATTTTAAAAAATCAGACTTACAAAATTAATCAAAAGTGATTAATTAATTTTTTTTAATTTTTTGTATCAATTATTGTCTCTTTATATTAATTAATTAATTTTTAATTATTAATTAAAGAAGTAAAGAAGCATAATTAAATGTAGAATTACATGTAGATGTAGAATTTTTTTGACAAAAGTAGTGCTTTTGTAAGTACAATAAATAAGAAGAAGATGTGCCTGTGGATTAAAGTTAATACATTTAAGAGTAGGGAATTACAATAATAACCATGAAGCAAAAAAAGGGAGCGGGAGTGAGAGAAAGTGAGAGAGAGAGAGAGAGAGAGAGAGACAGTGAGAGAGAGAGAAGGGTATTGAAGAGATAAAAGAGAATAAAAGTCAAGTAAGTTAATAAAAAGTCAAGTATAAAGGAAAATAGTAAACGGTTAATGGTGAACGGTTAGAGAAAAAAAATGTGAAAAAATCAGAAAGAAAACGAGATAATTATGTAAAGACTTAACACTTACAATTAAATTAAACTACACTCCAAATATGCTCAGATATGATGATGATGCCACATAACGACAAGAGGGCAATAAAACAACGTGGCTACAAACGAACGGCGATCTTTTTACTTTTTTTGCATTTATCATTTATCATTTTTTGTGGAGTACGTTGAAATGCAATTTGCATGTAGTTACGTTTCTATTCATGTGGTTGAAAGTGTGTTACACTATCTTAAAATAGTTTAAGGCAATGCGTTGTCGAAAGAGTTTCTCATTTTTAACTGGGCACAAAATTTAATTTAATTTTATGTTTATTTTTGATTTATTTGTTAATTTTTTGGTTTGTTTTTTTTTTGGGTTTTTACCAATAAATATAGCGCGCACACATCCATAATATATATAAAATATATAACAATAATTAGCAACAATTAATTACTATTAATATCCATGAAAATATAATTTCAAAGCAAAAGATAAGAAAATAATTATATGTATGGGAATGTGAACAGGATGCGACAGCAGAGACTGATGTATTAGAAGCTTACGGAAATTTAGTTGAGAGATTTTAGAAAGTCTCCTCAAAATAATACGATAGCAACAATAATATAATAATAACAATAATTTTAGTTATTTAATAATCGTTTAGTGCTATGAAAGTCCAAATGCACTAAGTACAAATTTTTTTTTAGATTGGTTATAATATCATTAAAACAATCCCTCAATCTAAAACCTATATTGCACCTTATATAAAGATCTTGAACTTTAGAGAAGAGCGAAACTTTTCTGAAACCTGTAGACTCAGTTTTAGGTATACAGCCCATCAGTTATCTATTTATTAAGACGAAAGACAAACCACGCTATATATATTTGTGACCCTCGAAATATAAGCATCACAATCACCAACTAAAAGTCAACCTAAATGGCTCCAAACGTCATAAAATGTTGATGTCAAGATACCGAATTATGTTATTAATTTAATCTTACAAAATATTTATGTTCTCCATGGGTCTAATACCAGTAAACTTAGTCTTCCGAAGGACTGATATCTTTAATAAAAATTATAAGTATTTTACAATTCAAAAAAAAGGCCAAGTCGAAAACGAAACGAAATACGAAACAGACTAATGTAAAACGAAATTATAAATGACACAATCATAATTAATAATAAAATAAAAGTAGGGCAGTAAAGCATTGTACAAGATCAACAGCAACAAAAGGAAAAAAAATCAAAGCAAATGTTTCATATAAATCTATAAATTCTAACCAAAAAACAACACGTGCTAATTCTTTCAATAATTTTTTTTTATGTTGTTGTATGTTGTTTAAAATTTTTGGTTTCTTTTTTTAGCCTTTCAATTTTATACCCACTACCCAGAGATTGGAAATATGCTCACTTTTTTCAAAAAAGTCGGTAAAGTACATATATTTCTGATCAGCGTCAAATTCTGAATATATTTGGACATGTATGTCCATCTGTCCGTATATTCGTGCGTAATAAACATTCTTTTGGTCTCAAAAAAATATGTAAAAACAGCTTAAATTTGGCAAAAGTATTGGAAGTTCATGTAAATTAGTTGGAGTTGTAAATGGGCCAAGTCGGTCGAAGGACGACAACGTAAACTAAAGGCATCTCTGTTTTTTCTTAAAGCAAAAATTTATAATTTTTCACTTTTGACAACTTGAAAAAAACAGAAAGCTGAAATTTTGTGCAAATATTAAGGTCATTATTCTACAATATCTACGAAAGAAATCGTGGCAATTGGCTACGCCTACCAGAAATTATACAATTTCAAATTATCTACCTGTAAAATACAAAAATGTGTCTGGGTGGTGGATATGTGTAATTTGGCCTTAGCCAAATATAATTTTCCTGTTAGTTACTCTTTGTTTGTTCAGACAAACAAGCAACACATTGAATAAAATATAAATTGATTAACTGATTAATTAGAGTTTTTTTTTATATATATGGTAAGAATCTTACTTGCCGCACACCTTACACGGGAAGTCGTTGTTATCTTTGTTTACATTAGAGGCATTAGAATCTTTGGATAAACTAACTGCTAGATTTGCTTGAGTATTAACATTGGTATTAGTAGTGGTATTGTTATTGGTATTAGTACTGTTTATGATATTACATGGACCAGTCGATGCATTCATTAAACCGTTTAAAGTGTGGTTAGTATTTGAATTAATTGTAGAAATATGATTGTGATTATTACTACGGCCATATGTATGAATACGTGTATGGCCGTGTAAAGCGGCCTTCGATGAAAAACTCTGTAAAATTCATTACAATTGCATTTAAAAGAATCTACGGAAAAGAAGCAGTAGTAGCAAAGAAGTTGTAAAACCCCAACTTACCGCTGAACAATCGGGTTGCTCACATACGTAGGGTTTCAATTCATTCAAATGATTGTTTAATGGTGCCTCGGTTTTCAAATGGGTTATTTTATAATCCACACAAAGTTTCTTCCAAAAGTAATACATTTGAACACATTCACCCATAGTTTTAGTGCCAAGCTGAAATTAATAAATAAAAAAAAAGCCGTAAGATATTTTAAGGCGTTAGAGCATTGAGGCCTTAATTATTAGTGGGCTTGTACCTCTTTAGATATTTTACAAAATTCTTTGCCATATTTTTCTAAACCCTTTAAAAATATTTCCAATTCCGTCGCGGACCATTTCATTTGGAATGAATTTGACTGTGTTTGTAGTAGAGTTAATACCGCTGATGATATATTCCCCTGTGATATGAGTAACGTTTTTAAGGCCACTTCTTCCGTATGACTTCCAATTGGTACTGCTGATGATTTACTCAAATCTATAAAACGTAATAAGATTTTCTCATCTATTTGCACCTCCGGATTCCACATTAATTCAGAGCCAACTATCTCATCTATATCAGTTATGGTTGTTCTATCACGTAGCGGTGGCAATGAGGCTTGATATGCTGAACCTAAATTCACTTTAGATTCATCAGAAAAATCGACTAAGCCAACAGTATCATCGAAATCTTCATGATATAAGTCAAAACCTAATAGGTTTGTACTTTTCTCTTTTAATATATTACAATACAAACCGACACCTTTACGTTCCGGATTTAGAATCGGTGCTGGGGTATAGTGCGTTTTTGATGGTTTACGCAATTTGGAACGATATGGTGATAATGCCTGAAATTTTGAATGGCAAGGTGTTAGACTTGCATCAGAGACATTATAACCTTTCAAACGTCTTTTCAATATTGAATTGGTTTGATTCGATAATGGTTGCAGTGTGGTTGTAATGAACGAGATGGCATTTAATGTATTAATATGATTATTATTGTGGATAGTTGAGTTATATGTTAATACTTGTGGTGGAGATTGTTGTTGCTGTTGCTGCGGTTGCAGTTGCAGTTGCGGTTGCGGTTGCAACTGTTCTTGCGATTGTTGCTGCTGTAATTGATCATTAAGATTTGTTGTCGAACTTAAGTAAGTAGGCGCTAGAACTTTGTCGCCTCCTGGACATTTGATTTGTTGGTGCTCTTGCTGTTGTTGTTGCTGTTGCTGCTGTTGTTGCTGTTGCTGCTGTTGTTGTGATTGATTCTCTATTACATTTAGAGCAGTACGGCATTGATTATTTTGAGTTAGTTCTAATTTGATATCTAATTTGTCGGTGGTTCCGGTATATATGAGCGGCTGCATCAAGGCCTCATTTAATCTTGCCATTGTACTTCGATTAATATTATTACAATTATTGCTACTACTACAAATACTATTACTACTACCATTGCTACCACTAATCATTGTCGCAGCTAATGTAGACGACAAATGTTTGCTGTCCATATACTGATTTGGTTGTTGCTGTTGCTCTTGCTGCTGCTGTTGTGATTTGTGTAAATTTTGTTGAATTTGTACTTGCGTTAAATTTTGTAAATTATATTGCATAAATGATGCAGCATTTGTACAGATATTTGTTGGCACTGTTACGACTGTTACCTGATTATTAGCAATATCTGTAGGTAATTCTTGTTGTGATTGTTCTTGTTCTGATTCCTGTGGCAATTGCTGTTGCGATTTCAAATTCATGTCATAATTTCTAGTATTCGACATAGCCGTTTGTTGTTGCAATGAATTTAATGTTATGGCAACATCATTGTGATGGTAAGCATTTGGATGGCCCTGTCCATTAATAATGATAGAATTCGTATTTGGGTTATGTGAAGGAATGTTGTTCAAATTAGAAGTTGTTTGTTGTAACTGTTGTTGCTGTTGTTGCTGCTGTTGATGTTGCTGTTGTTGTTGCTGTTGTTGTTGCTGTTGATTTAATTTCTGTTGACCAAAATCACGCGGTGATGATGATAATAATGGATCCTCAGAATTTGGCATCATTTGTGATTGTAAACTTAAACCCGGCAAATAATATAAATCGATAATATTTTCTGATTGATTCTCACAATCGGACAAACTCATTTGATGATGATTATCTGTTAAAACATCATGGAGGACTTCTTTCACTTCTGTTACAGAATTGATGCCATCATGAAAAAATGCTTCTGTTAATGGTGATGTAGCATTATCAGAATCATTTAAAAATTGCTCTTGATCATCATCCAAAAATGATAAATTCGCTTCAGCAAATTCTCTTAAATCACATTCAGTATCTGCATTAGCATCATTCAATAAATCTTCAACTTTAATATTATTCACAAAATTATTATTATCATTTAAAACATTTTTCAATTTTAAGAGATTTTCATTGTCCAAATCATTGCAACCATTTGATGATGGCGTTATTAATGATTCCGTAAAAAATACATTTGTTGCGTCTGTATATTGTTGATTATCTTCAATGTATGGTGATGTCTGTGTAACATTTTCATGACTAGATGGTGGCGTTGGATATGCCAATGGTGAATGTGGTGGTGAATTTAATATGCCATATTGCGATTTAATATTTAAGGGTAATGCTAAAGAATTTAAACGTCCCATAATTGCTGCATTTATACAGTTATTATTTGTGATATCTTTGGAATGCAATTGCTGAAAATTTGGTAACGATTGTTGCCTCGGCTGTTGACGACTATCCACAGCCAATGTGATGGGTAGAAATGTTGTTGTAGTTGTACTTGTACTAACATTTGTATTAGTATTACTATTGCTGTTATTGAGAGTTTTATCAAAATTCTCTGCAATATCTAAATGTTCAGAGGTTTTTGAGAATTTTAATAAATCATCTTGATCGTCATCGGTATCATTTAATAATTGCATTGTATCAACATTTTGTAAAAGCATTTCAGCTTCATTCACATTAAAGACTTCAGAATCATTAAATAAATTTGTATTATCACTGGCATATGTAACGGTATATATTTCACTCAAATTGTTTGGATTTTGTGTTGGTGATAAACCACTTAGTGATGGTGTACTTTCCGTAATTGTTATGCAATTAGATGTTATTGGAAAATTTTGCAAAGAATTATTTGTATTCAGAATTTTATGATGATGATTATTATTATTATTCAATAATTGCATCTCTGATGTTATTAAAGCACTTTGATTATCATTAATATGTTCGTTGATGCCATTGCTGCTATTGTTGATGTTAATGCTGCTGCTACTGTTATTGTTGTCATTGTTGTTGTTCTTACTGCTGCTGCTACTGCTGCTCGCATTATTATTATGATCATTATTGCTATTAATATTGGTGACAATGGGTCGACTAACGCCACCCAATGGAGCATTTGATGGCTGTTTTGCAGTAATTGCTATGCGAGTGCCACGTTTCAATAGCTCAATCAATGTTGAATCTTTGGGATCTGTGGATGTGCTACGTGTTGTTGTTGCTGTTGCATTTAATGTTGCTGGTGCTGCTTCCGCTACAACTGCTACAGTTGCTGCTGCCGCTGGTGTTGTAGCTGTTGCTGTTGTTGCTGTTGTTAGTGTTTTAGTTGATTTTAAGCCATCTATGGCCACAATGGATTCATTTGAAATAGTGAAGTTTTGACATGGATTATTTGTACCGACACCAACACTTACATTATTTATATGATCATTATTTAATAATTTCGTTTGTTGTTGCTGCTGCTGCTGTTGTTGCTGTTGTTGTTGCTGTAGTTGTTGTTTTGTACTAAATATCTCAATACTTTGCGGTAAACCCATATCTTGAGCATTTAATATTGTTCTCGGACTATTTTTTAAAGTTATATT
Organism: Melophagus ovinus; assembly: GCA_023089585.1. Classification (NCBI taxonomy): domain Eukaryota; kingdom Metazoa; phylum Arthropoda; class Insecta; order Diptera; family Hippoboscidae; genus Melophagus; species Melophagus ovinus. The sequence continues at coordinate 8,694,146 of JAKKIB010000177.1, forward strand.
TGTTGTTGGTAATAAATTGCTGATTGTATTGGATAATGTTGTTGTTGGAATATTTGCTTGTATATGGGCTTTTGTATGTAATAAATTGTCCAAATCATTAATTGATCTGCGCAGGCTCGGATTATTAGTTAGATTATTATTAATGGGTGGGGCAGGTACGACAAAGGCACCCTAAAATAAAATTCTCAAGTTAGATGATCCCAAACAAAGCAAAAACAAAACAAAAAAAGAAACCATTTATTGAAAATAATGAAAATTATCCAAACTAGTTGAACATGCCTTGTTTAAGTCCTTGCTACGTTTGCTAATAATTTTCTCTTCAATTAAAGCGCGTACACCAATACTGGCCGTTTGTAATGGCGGTCCATTGCACTCCTTCTTTTCACTTTTCTTCGAATCGGGATCTTTTTTAAAATAGCCACCATGTAAACGCATATGACCATTTAGAGCTGGCGTATTTTTAAATTTACGATGACACAAATTACACTCAACCGGCTTTTGATCAACTTTCACAACATTTAATAAATTTGTTGGATTTCCATTAATGCCAGTTAAATCGATCTTAACCTCAGCCTCATTTATTGGATCAGTAGACATTTTATGTGTAGAACAATCATCAAGTACCTCATCAACCGTAATTGCTAAATTTTGTGTCGTATTTAACTGTAACATTGCAAAATATTTCACTTTATTAGATTTGATATCCTACACTACTTGACAACAAAAGATGTTATAAGTTTACACATTCGTTCGTAACACCTTAAAAGATCGATTTAAGTCTGTTCGTCCCTTCGTCCGTCGGTTGTCTGTCAATGCAAATTATCTACAGGACATAATTTCTAAGGCAAATTATTGAAATTTGTCACAGAATTGGATTTTGGACCAGAGACCAACCCTTTTAAATATGGTTATAATCGACCCATTTTTATGATGATTTCTCTTAGAATGCCCTTTTTCGAGAAACCTTTTTTTTTTGAGCGAAAAGTTATAAGTTTGTATACATTTTAATGAAAATTGGTACCAAATTCCATCCGCCAATTTTTTGAAACTCCATTTTTTCTTTGTCACTTTGTTGACTTGTAATGTATTTATGGTGCAAGGTGTATTTAAAAGTCAGCTTTAACCGTTTATAAATTTCTTATTATTTCATTATTGAATTAATATTGCTTTAATTCATGATTATACCAGTTGCATATTCCAAGTACGTGGTCGAACATTTTGTGTTTGAGTTTGAATCGACGACGTATCAATTTTATATGATTGCGAACTGGAATGGGAGGAGACTGTCACTTGAGCGGTGGTTTGTTTTGTTTGACGCATTATTTTACTAATCAAATCTAATTGTTCACGTGTTAAACCTTCACCATCCGAATTACCACCGCTGTCAGTTAAAGTTATTGTGGCTGAGGCTGATGTTGAGGTACTGCCTGATGATAATACACTGGCCGTATTTGAAGTGTTTGTGGGTGATAATAAAGTAACCTCAGTTTTTAATGGAACATTTAAAGCTTTCAATTCTTCTTCAGTTAATGCTAAGCCTGTGCTAGCATCTACAACTGTACCGCCATTTGATAAATAAGTACGTAAATAATTAGCGCCACTATTTGACGCATTAACATCAACTAGAATTAAATAGTTTAATAGAATTACAAATATTGAAATTTTTTTTTTTGTGAATTGTTATTAGTAATACTAACCATTAATTGTTGCTGGTGATAAATTTAAATTGCTTGTTGTTTTTGAATTATTATTAACTGCCGCCAAATTGTTGACATTTTGATTTGCATGATGATTTTCGGTATGACGTCGCAATGAACGTGCATCACAATATGATTTGCCACAACCATCCGCCTTACATTCATATGGTTTTTTATTACGATGTGTCATCATATGGCCATTCCTGAATATTATTTATTAAGCAAACACAAAAAAAAAACAATAACAAAATTTGATTATTTCTCGTGTTTTCCTTTTTGGTTTACTTTTTATACTTTAAAAAGGTATTATAAGTTTATGCGGCCGTACATAATTCTCCGAATGGATTAAGATGGACTCAGAATCAGTTTTAAATGCGATTTAGCCCTAACTAACTGTCTGTCTGCCTGTCCATTGGTCTGCTTATCATTTATCCAAGAAAAATTTTTTATCATTAAAGTATAGAGAGCAAATTTTATATGAAATCTGGTTTCTGGGCGTGTCTTTTAACCCAAAGATTGTCAAGAATAATTATGAATAATATCAGACTATTATTAGGATCATGCCACATTCAACAACCTATTTTGCAAAGGGTTTTTAAAATTATATTTTTCTATGAAAATATAGCGTAGGGTATTCAATAGTCTATCCCGGTCAACTAAAATGTCTATCCTTGCACTGTTTTAAAAATTTTAGCCAAAAAAAAGAAAATTTTTGCTTCAAGATAATTTTTAATGGACAAACAGACAATTTGTTTTCAATAAAATTTACAAAATATCCGTTAGTAATATTTATAAATTGATGTATTGTATAAAACGTAAATAGAATTTAAAAAAAAACACACACATACGCATGCAAAAGACGCAAAGAAAAGAGGAGAAGAAAACGGAGAAAAAACTTACAAATGATCTTGTCGTTTAAATGCTTTCGAGCACATTGCACAAACGTATTTCCGTTCGTCGCTATGAGTCAATTTGTGTTTAGCCAAAGCTGATGCATTTCCAAATATTTTATTACATATCTATAAAATAAACAAACAAACAATATGAATAAGAAAAAGAATTAGAAAATGGAAAAATGAAAAAAGGAAAAATTCAAAATGCAGAGAGAACAGAGACATTAGATATGTAACAATCACAATTAAGCATATTTTGAAAGAAACATTGAAAAGGTTAAATGGTAATAGCAACAACAATAATAACCTCAAATCAATAAGCATCAAGTTGCAGCATTCTATATTAATGAATTTGAACATGAACCAAATTTACATTTAAAATTTTTTTGTCAATTTTAGGAATATTTTCTAAAATGTTTCGCAATATAAAATATTTAAAATTTCCCAATTTCATGTCCTCTCTCACTTTATGATTGATTATTAAGCTAAATTTCAATTGTGGAATTAATAAACAGACGAGATGTTTTTAGTCGATTGTGGTCAACATTTAAATACCCCACATCATTTTACTTACTGTGCATATAAATTCATCACAAATGAAGAATTTTTTAAAAATCTGGAAAAGTTCGTTATATGGGAGAGGGTTCAAACAGTGAATCGATATGGAGAGTTGGCGTACAAGTGATCTAATTCAAATCATTTGAATTAATTTGATTGAATACAAATTGATATAAAATTTGTCGTGCAGAGATATCAGGCGGACAAATCATGGACGGATGGACAGATGGATTTAGTCGTTTAATAAAGTAACTCTGAGTCGATGGAGTTGGTAATCAAGAATCAAATATATAAAAATTTTAATAGGTAAGATACGACGATTTTTACAAGCACTCTCTTTACGAAACCCGATTTTTAAATGAAATAATCGCTATAATATATAGAAAAATATTACAATTTTGTAGATTATTTTTATTAAAACTCTGCTCAGGCTTTTTATGTAATATGCTACATGAACATGTCATTTTGCTACATATTTAGACCTCCTATAAACATCGAAAAATCTTGAGTGCTCCAATTGTCAAACTTTTTTTACTTGTAATTCATTCTTCGGATTTTTGAATTATTACAGAAAAAGTTATATTTAACTTAGTTAAAATTAACGACCAGAAGCATTTTTCACTGATTTATCAGTATTTACAATGATTGCCATTTGTTGTTGTTGCTTCTATTAATACATTACTTACCTGACACTGTTGCGGCCCATGTCGGCTGGGTGATGAAAATTTCGCACGATTCTTTTTAAATAATTTTGGTGGATTTGTTGCCAGCGAGTTACCAGTAATTTTGCGATTCGTCCCATGTAATGTTACGCCGCTGCGTACACTATTATTACCGCTGCTGTTACTATTACTATTGCTATTCACACTCAAACAACTATCGTTACTATTTGAACTGAAATTACTGGTACTGGTACTACTACTACTACAATTACTATTATTGTTACACGTCAATGTTGGACTTTGTTGGGTTGCCGGCGATAACAATGTGATATTATTATTATTGTTGTTATTGCTGCTGTTATTGTTATTAGTGCTGTTGCTACTATTGTTGTTAATGCTATTGTTGTTTTTATTATTAATATTATTATTATTATTAATAATAGTCGTATTATTATTATTATTGGTGCTCATTATTTGAGCTAAAGATGTTAAATTGGCCGCCGTATTACTACAACTACTGCTGCGTATTAAACAATTTTTAATATAACTTGTTGTTTTATTTGTTTGAGTATTTGTTGATATAGTTTGTACCGATGCAGTGACCGCCGACACACTATTAGTTTTCGATAATTGTTCTTTACGATTTGTTACTTGATAAATTCCACCACTCACTTGAATATTTGACGGATTGCGACGATTACTAATTAAACTTAAACGACTCTTGTTTAAATTATTTGAGGAATTTCTATTATTGTTATTATTATTACTATTGTTGTTAGCATTATGATTAACAACATTTTTATTAATAATATTATAATGATTGTTAATTGTATTGGAATCATTATTGATTGGATTATCACGTTTGCTTATTTCAATTGGTTGAGTTGTTGTTGCTGTCGTTACTGCTGGCGCTGCTGCTGCTGTTGTTGTTGTTGTTGTTGTTGTTACACTTGTTATAATTTGTTTGTTATTACTATTATTATTACTACTTTTACTAACATTATTGCCACCATTAAAAAAATTCACATTGTTATTTTTAAGTCCTGTCGAAAAGCGAAAAAAAATCCAAAAAAATCAATCAAAAGGAGAAATATAAAATTTCATATAATTTAAAATCGTTAAAAGAGAATTCACGAAAATTACTTTTTATATCAATTAGCCGGAGATTAGGCGCATTCTTAATTTGTTATTTTATTTAGTAAGCATCAGCATGAAAGTCTGAATCGGTTTAGATATTTCTGTCTGTCTGTCCGTTTGCATATCTTTGAGCGCAAGAAAACAAATATTGACTTCAAGTTTGGCAGAAACATTGAAAGTTCTTATACATACACTCATACTGAAAATGAGGCAAAAAGGACTTGTCTACAGTGTAACATAAACTGAGGACATCTCTGTTTTTTTACCGAAAAAATTATTATTTTTTTTCTTATAACTTGAAAAGTAATAAAGATGTACAGCTGAAATTATGCACAAATATTAAGACCATTATTCTACAATGTTTATATAAAAATCGTTTGAATCGACCATGCCTACTCAAAATTATATAACTTTAAATTATTTGTACGTATTAAACAGCGTTTGGTTGATGGATAACAAAGATTTGGCCACAGCCAAGTATAATTTTCTTATTGTTTTATCTTATTCATTATACCTGCTGCCGTTTGAAGATTGTCTAAGACATCGGCAAGCATATCCGTATCTGCATAACCAATCGTTAAAGCATTTTCTAAATTACTCTCATCATCAGCATTTGTAACGATTTTTGTTGTTGCATTTCCTGAATGATTTGAATCTGAAGATGATGTTGGCGAGTATGATGATGACGAGTTTGCCTCACGTAATTGTAATGTTATTGAACCTTCGGTACCCACTGAAGCACTGCACATAAGAACACGCGGTGTTGCTACGAGACCTCTCAATGGTAAATGTATACTTTTTGGAACCTTCAATGCAAAATTGAATAAATTGCAATTATTTAATGATAAATTGAATTATTTTAATTGAAATTATATTATTTTAATATTCAGTAATATATTTTTAAATCATTAATATACAAATATTAAATGTATAATCTAACAATTCAAATTTGTTATGAGTTTGTCTAATTTTTTTTATAATATTTCAATGAATCTGCAAAGCTTGCTATCGACATCCATCGAACTTAGCTCAAATAAGTAATTTCAATAAAATTGTTTTATATAAACAGAGTAGAAATCAAATTTTACCCAAAAGTTTAATGCAAGAATTTATAAAAACGTCAACAGATAAAATGCTTAAGATATTGCAAAATTTCTAGGAATTTTTACACTTCTAGTTTCTAGAGAGTTTCGAAACTATTGTTGAGCTGAATAATAATAAAAAACTTAAAACTTTACCAAAAACTAAAAACGTAGAAACATCTCGCTGATGGGTTTGGGTCAGTGATTTTTGGATGGTAAGAATATCGCTCAAACACACGTCATTAATTAATATATAAACTCAAAAAAACACAATCAAATTTATATATATATATATATATGTACGTACATATATATATGTGTCTGTGTGTATCATTGTATTTGTATGTGTATGATAAATTTATGATCAAATGACATTGACATTTGATTGGCAGATGCATTATATGAAAATATATATACACTCATATCAACCTGTTTATCCTTCTAAAACAAAGTAAAAAAAAGCACAAAAAAATTGAAACAGAAAGAAAACAAAGAGTTAATGGAAATGGAATATTGGAGTCGCTTTATTTGAAATAATTGAACAATATATATATATATTTAAAATGAATTTTTTTTCTGAAAAACTTATTCAGACAGTCACAATAAAATCAACGTGAATTACATTTAGCCTCTTCGTTCTAATCATTCTATAAGCATAATTTTCGTAAATATATTTCTACAAAATTAAACAATATTTTTCGTAAACTTCCATCAATTGTGAGTAAATAAATATTACAAATCGTTTACTTATCATGTCTCTAAAAAAATTTTAGATTGACTTAGCCTCATGCACCAACAAACTCTAAGTCTATTTATTTAGAGGCCATAATTTTGGCGAAATTGTATTCAAATGATATGTAGCATTAGTTTTTTTTCTTCAAAACAGAATTTATTAGACTTTAGCTTAATCAGCTTGGGATCACTGAAGCACAGATGTATAAATTAAATGAATAAATTTCGGCATTCTGAAGCTGAACTCTACAGTAAAAGTTTTGCGCAAATTGGGAGAGTATTAAAAGAAGGTACCTCTGTCTTTTGGACGAATTTTTCATTGTTAGGTGTCTTTACGCCCAGAACACGCCTATTTCTCAAAATTCATTGAAGCATCTTTCAAAGTGATGTTGGTACTTTGATAAATTGACATGGACTCAGAAAATGATGTTGAGTTTAACTTATTGAAAAGTAGAAGTTTCATCTAAAGGTATAACAAAGCCTGTATATATTAAAAGTATATTTAAAGCTCCTCTTGCAAGTAAAAGTTAGACACTTGAAATAAATTGTAAGTTTCCACTCAAGATGTAATACTACAGTAAACAAAAGAACTGAGGATTTCATTAAAAATTTATAATTTGAATAACTGATCATAACTTTTCATTACTCAAGAACCGTACGATTTTTACCAGATTATTTCGATAATTCTATTTAATTTTAAACATCTTAATAGTAGCAGACTCATATTAGATTTAAATATTCTTACAAAATGTAATGAAGAAAAACATATTGTATATGCTTTAAAAAAGTAAAGAGAAACAAACAAATAAAATGTGCCTTAAATTAGTGATGCCATCCAATTTTAAAATAGGACACCAGGCTTGCTTATTCGTCATTCTTTCTATTTCATTTGAAATAATCATATTTTTTCAAATAAGCATGTGCTTGAATTATAAATATACAACATGACAAGTAATACTCTACATATTACATATATTGTACATTCAAACTATCTACATAGATACGCTCTATATAAAATCCCTTTAATGGCTACAATGAAATCATTTAAAGCGGCGACGAATTTTACCAATTATTACGTTGTTGTAATATCTCCCTCAAAAACTTGTGCATTACTGTTATTTGTTATTATTTTTACTAAGTTAAGACAAACTTTCTTTTTATACCCTGCATAAATTGGCATTATAAGTTTGCACAGAAAGAGTTGAGGTAGATTCGTCTTTTATTATACTAATCGCTGAAACTATTTTCCTGTCCAGTCGTCTGTCCGTTTGCTTACTCATGTAAATTTGTTATTAAACTGCAAGGCACAATTTTGGATCTAATTGAATGAAAATTGACATGTGGACGTGGCTTGGCTCAAAGACGTCCGGGAAAAATTTTCCTTAAGATCAGACAATTATTGGGCTTGCGAACGGGTATGCATAAATCGATTCAAAAGAAAATTTTGAGTCCTTGAGTATAACTAAAGATGGCTCTATCTCAGTTCGTTCTGAACGTTACAAACATCCGTAAAAACTTATAATAACCTCTTCCGGGAGTGGTGAATGATATAAAAAATGATAATAATTTTCCGCTATCACTTGTATTAATTGCAGTTTGTCTTTAGACCAAAACGCCGCCACACAAAATTTTATAGTGTACCTTTTCTAAAATTGCCATTTATTGAACTATTTGCTATTTATCTATTTGCTATTTATCTATATTTATGTTAATAAAAGTAGAATTAGAAATAAATGTACCGAGTGTAGGCTTTGGAAAACATTCTATTTTTTAGCCGCTTTGGATAAATATGCCAAAAATTTTTATACTTTTAATTACATTTCAGTGGAGAAGTATGTGTTGCGACATATTCATTTAAAGGCAATTTTAAATGAATATGTCGCTCGTTTATAGAAGCATTAAAATCTACATAAAATCTAAAACTTACTGATCGTGGTGTTGCACATTGATTACCATTTTGGTCGCAGTTGTTGTACGAAAAGCGTTTAGAGAACACATATTATCCACTCTTTCGTCATATATTATTTTGTTAAATATATCGACCGACCGACCGACACCTTTGTATATATATTCGGCTGATGCCAAATCTTCGATACCCACAACACATACACCATTATACTGCGATATAGTGATTGTTTCAATTTGTCAGTAGCAGATAGAAAACGTGAACATTAAAATAATGAAAATTTGGTATTGTATAATTTCGCGTAAGCTTGAAGAATTTGCATGATTTTTTTAATCCACTTTATAGACCAAGATCTTTGGACTTGTGCAAAACTTCAGCTTTCTATCTTTGTAGTTTGCAGATAGTGGGCAAAAGCCATCAAATATTGTTTCAAAAACCTATGTTCTACATTATCTTTGCACTGTGGGCCTGTACTTTGTCCTCTTTTCAATTTTAATTTCAATCTGAAAAAATTACCAATGTTTGCCCCAAATTTGAATTGAATAACTATTTTTTTGCAACCGGGAGAATGTTAAAAGCCCACGAATAGACGGACAGACAAATTGATTCAGAATTTGATGATGATCAAAAATATACATAATTGTAAAATCTCTGACACTTCTCTTTGGGTGTTACAAAGATAATGACAAAATAAATATACCCCTAACTTCTGAGTGATGAGTATAGAAATAATAGGACACTGAAATAATTTATGATGCCATATCATAAATAAAATAAACACAAACAAGTAGAAAACAATATGTGTTGTTATAGCCAAATTTTGTGTACACAACATTAAGCCATTCCAATACACTTAATAATTACTTTGATGGATAATCATACATTATCAATAACACTTAAAGTGGATGGATCTTTTAATTGCAGAGTAAAGTTGATCGCAATTTTAGTTTTAGTATCCATTGATAGTATTAATGTAAATTTGATGGGGATTGTGGTGTTCATAACGTAAGCAAATGATTATTCAAGTACGCGTGGTAAGCGGTCATTCTTTTCCTTAAATATGGAAGCCCTGGCAGACTTTATACTGGAAGCTTAGCCGAATGGTCTTAGAAAATGTAAGCTCTTCATAAAAAATAATTGCATTATGAGTTTTACATAAAGAGAAGTTTATTATTCGTTAAAACAAATGGGTACACAACAGGTCTGCTACTGCAAACTTGGCCTAGAAGTTTTAGAAAGGCTTCGCTTTTCACCAAAAACTAAATTCCATGTAAAAATTGTAATGCAGACTTGAGATTTTGCTTTAGTAACCTAATCAAAATAGCTTTTAGAGAGGCTTCGCTTTTCACTAAAGTGCCAAATCCTTCTATGTAATGCAATACAAGCTTTGGTAGCCAATGATAATAATTGTAGAAACTCTAAGGAAACAAAATAAACTGGATCGTATTCATTTCAGCGGACGCGATAGATATTTCCTATTTTGGTCTTTCTATCTAGCGTGGAATGCACGAGAATTTCAAAATTTTTGAAAAAATTTAAATCCATTAGGAAGATTTAAGTAAACAACCGAAAAAACAAATCCACTCAAAACTGAATAAACTTCCTACATATAATAAAATCCCATAGGAATTTCAAAAGTCCTTTATTGACGTTTCAAATTATTTGGACAAATGTGAATGTGCCCCAAAAAAACTATGGATGAAGGATGTAACAACAAGAAAGTAAATTAATATATTTCCATATAAGAATTTTTAGCATATTTAGCTAATTAGTTCCGATAATTTAATTTCCACAATTTCTCGTAAATTGCATAAAAAAATAAGCAAGAAAACAACAAAAGAAAACCAAAAAGACAAATTGACTACTTAAGCCCAAAAAACAACTTACACATACATATATACATAAGAATAAAAACAAAACCAAAAAAAAGAAATACATTATAATAAAATAAATGTACTTACCGAATTAATGGTGGCCATGACGACTTATAATGTTGATGATTGTGGTTTTAGTTGTGGTGGATGCTTTTGGTGATTTTTGAGTTGTTCTTTTTTTGTTCTTTTTTTCGTTTCTTTGAATCTAAAATGATGAAGATTGTGCTAGTGGTGGTCGTAATAATGATGATGGTAAATAATATGATTCAATTTGGTGACATTTCATGTTTTTTTTTAGATTTTTATGTATTTTTATTTTGTTTTAATATTCACTCAATTCTTTTATTCTCAACTAATTCAAAAAAAAACAACTAGATTTCTCTCTCTCAGTAATGCATTTTTTCTTTTCGGTTGATTGTTGACTTTTTTTCCTTATTATTATCATTATTATTATGAAAATTTATTGAATGGTTGATTGAGCTGTTAATAGCTTCTTTTTTTTAAGTTTTGTTTGTTTTTTTCTGTTGTAGTGAATAAATTTTATGATGATGGTATTTGTGATGAATATGCTTGATAATTTGGTTGATTTTGTTTTTGGTTGATTTATTAAACATTTATTAAGAATATTATCGTCATCATCATCATCATAAACAAGGACAACAAGTTTGATATACATAAATATATTGTTTTTTTTTCTTATTTTTTAAAAATAATAAAATTCTGAAAATAATACAAAAAAGAAAGAAAGAAAAGAAAAAGTATCAATTATACAACAATGTTAACAAAAAAGTAATAAACTTAACTTTTCAAAAGAAAAAAAATTGTTTTGCTTTTAAAAAAGTAAATTAATGAATTTTCTTATAATTACTATATTTCACATTTATAATTTTTATGTATAAAAAAAATACATGAAATTGAAATATTTAAAGCTTATGAAATATGAGCAAATATCCAAATAATTTAATTTTATACTTTCAAATAATTTCTCCTTAAATAATCTTTTGTTAAATAATCCTTTTTTTTGGATGGTCCCTTTTTTGATTTACAAAAATATTTCAGCATATAAAATTGTTTATTTTTTAGAAGCAAATTTTCATATAATTCCTACAATTCATAGGAATTTAAAGCTTCTATCTAAAGGTGCAATAAAAAAATAAAATTTTACTAATTATTTATTTAGTTCATAAGAGGATTCAAATTTGGCCCATTTAAACCAAATGGGCCAAACTTGAATCAATATTTCATTGAAGTTTCAATCAAAGCAGAAATTATCTAACAAATTTTATACATTCCACCATTCAAATTTACGCCATTTCACTTAGAGTTTCATATTTCAAATTTTTGCAACTGAATTAGTGTTAAATATGGTTTTAAGGACACGACCACATCAAAAAATCTAAAATGAATTTGCCCTTATGTTTAAAAGCAACAGTTTTTGTAGGTTTTCTTTGCAAATTATAAATAATGACCGATCTAAATTATTTAAGCTCTTAAAATATTCTATCAAAAACTTAACAAGTAGGCCACGCCTCTTTCAAATTTATATTTCTTTTTTAAGATCGTTTAGCTGTGGAAGCTTAAATGTCGAAAATTTGTTTACGATGAATATAATTCTTGTCTGTTCAAAAATCGAAAAAATAAACTTCCCGAAAATTATGAGAAATAATTATCCTTTCTTGAATCTTTACCTACTGTGTGAATTATATTCCGTAAGTTTCTGTACATATTGTATATGTGTATTCATATATCTATTCAAAACACCCATAAAGTGTACTTGAATATCGGGAAAGGAATTATTAACAATTTGGACTTATTGTTACTAATCTCTGGGAAACTTTACTATATTACAATCTGTTCTTAAGTATGATGGTGTGAGTCGACTCAAAAGAAAATCAAATGGATTCCCCGAAAGTGTATAGACATAAAGTTTCTTTTTTAAAACTTTATACACTATTTCAAAAATCTGTCTGTCCAAAATATTTAGACAGAGCAGTAAAATATTTATGGTTCTTTATTGGACTACTTTGAAGAATAGTTCTACTACTGTTTTGTTTTTTTTTTTTTTTTTGGGAAAGGATTTGTAAATACCCAAAAAATAAAAATTTAGAATTGTTTTATAGAATTATTGTTCCATTGATTGAAAGTTTCCAATTTTATCCATTTTAATCGATTTTTGTTTTCTAATAATCTTTTACTCATTGTTTGCAAATTTCAAAAGATCCGATTTTAAAAATGTTGATATAAAGATGATGCATACTCAAAATCTACTTCTAGCCAAATAAAAGTTTTTTTTGTGAAATGCTTTTTTTTGAATTTTTTTTCTTTGTTGGTGTATGCGAAAAATGTTGTAGAGCGCGACAGCAATTTGTTTTAAATAAAACCAAAAAAAAAAACAACAAAACAAAAATTAAAGGAAAAATCAGAAAAAAAGAAAAAAGTACAGAAAAATGTCTGGCATGCTGCCCATCAAAAACAACAATAACGAAAAGTTGTAACAGAAAAAAGTGCACGTATGAAAAATGTATGAGACAACAACAAAAATGTTAATTTATAATAAATAAATAAACAATGTGAGATCTATGTGCAAAGTAGATTTCTTCATATGTATTTTTTACAATTTTAATTCATATCAAAGAATTATAAGTGAGAAAGAGAGTGCCAGCAAAACATAAAGCTATCATATATGCTTTAAGTTAATCAATTAATTATCTGTTAATGCAAATGATTCAATTTTTTTGGTTTTTGTACTTTTTATCATTAAAATTTTGTTTACATTCCAAAAATTATCCAAAATTTTATGCACTTCCCAAAAGCCTAAAGGCAGTTGAAAGTAAGATGACGTTATTACTTTAAAATCATTACTATTGTCGTAAAGTGATGATGTCGATTGAGAGCTTTTTCAATGTAATGTACATTCGTGGATATTATGATTTTACAATATTTTGTAGTTATTTAAAAACATCAAAGAAGCATTTCAGGCAATTGGGCAATCAACTTTTTTTCTTTATAGGGAACCTTGGGAATCGATTTTCTTATTTCTGAGCCTTCTTTTTTGATTTTTCATAATTCTTGGATTATTATATTTTCATTGCATTGCAAGGGCGCGCTGCTGGGTTCAATTTTTTCAATCGAGCAAAATCATCCGCAAATTAATTTAGAAGTTTAGATTAAATTACATAATAGAATTTTTAATGGACGCCTATCATTTTTACTTTGTTTTTAGTTGTTTTTTTTTTTTTTTTTGCTTTTTCTTAAAAATTCCATTAATTTATCTTAATTTTTTTTAATATTTTTAAATGGCTTATATTTAAGAAGTATTTTAAGTAATCACACTAAAATAAAGTGATTCATAATTTATATTAATATATATAGTTTTTCAAAGACTGCTCCTACCCTCGCTACCATTCAAAATTTCATTCAATATCTATGGACACGCTAAGTCTGTCTCTCACGCACACTTTTTTTCTATTTCTCTCTATTTCAATTTATCTCTTTCTCTCTTACTCTTTTTCTTCATATTTCTTTATCTTTCTATCTCTTTTCCTCTTCTTTCCTTTCTTCCCCCCTTGCTTTTGTGTTTTTTTTTCGTCTACTCATTTGTTTAGAATATGTTCATCGTATAAATATTTATGTGTAATATTGATGAAAACATGTGCATTCTCATTTCATTTCTTTTCATTTCATTTCATTTAATTTTACTTAAAAACAAAAAATTTGAAAAAAAATTCAAAAAATATAAATATATATGTTTACACATATATTTACATGTCTGTATGTATTGAAAATTAAAAAATAAATAAAAAGAAAAAAAACGAAATTCATATTGTCGCCATGCTTTGTCATGTTAACATAATTGGAGTATAAACACACGCGCCTCGACCGCCAACATGAATAACTATAAAATTATCTATACAGACTTGCACATTGTTTTAGTACGTATATATATAACACATATATACATATACATATACATATACATATACATATACATACATATACATATACATATACATATACATATACATATACATATACATATACATATACATATACATATACATATACATATACATATACATATACATATACATATACATATACATATACATATACATATACATATACATATACATATACATATACATATACATATACATATACATATACATATACATATACATATACATATACATATACATATACATATACATATACATATACATATACATATACATATACATATACATATACATATACATATACATATACATATACATATACATATACATATACATATACATATACATATACATATACATATACATATACATATACATATACATATACATATACATATACATATACATATACATATACATATACATATACATATACATATACATATACATATACATATACATATACATATACATATACATATACATATACATATACATGTTTAGTTAAGTTGTTTTAGCCTAATTCAAAATTTTATTTCATACCCAGTTTCCAAATTAACTTTGTTGTGCTTTTTCTAGGCTTTTGGTTGCCTTTTATACCATTACCTTGCCTTGCCTTGCCTAGTCATGCCTTATTCGCTGTATACTTCTCTGCTTTATTTCTCTGCTTTTTTTTACAAAAAATAATGCAGAGATGTATATAGTTTCTTTTGTTGTTGTGTTTTGGGCGTTCCACTTAATAAATTCGTATTTGCATAATAATTATTATTCATTTAAGTTATATTATTGTTGGCAACAATTTATAATCTAAATGCATTCATGTTTTTCTATTTTCTTGTTACATTTGTTACTTTTTTTTGCTCTGACTTTGTTTTAATTTTGTTGTTATTGTTGTTGTTATTAGTATGTTCTTTTGTTTTTGTTTTTATTTATCTTTTTTTTGATCATATATATATATGACAAAATTATTCAACCTGTTTCAAAATTTCGCTTCATTTTGCTTTACAATAAATGAGAAATTACAACAATAACAAAATCATTTATATAAAGCTTGTTTTTAACTAACTTTTACAGAATACAATTTAGAACTTTCCTTTTGCATTTTATAATATTAAGGGGCCTTTACTAGTCTTCTGAAAGCCTGAATTGCTTCCTAATGTATCGATTTGATTCCTATCAACTTTTATATAGTACTTTGATTCCTATAAATTTATCTGAACTTTTGTAATATTCAAAATGCTTTACAATAAATGCAACACTTTTTATTATGCTTTTTATTTAAATATGATTTTCTGATACGATTTTTATCTGTCTCTACGTCCGTCCGTCTATTGTCTATCTATTTAAATGTGTTTCCAAACTATAGACCTCAATTTTTTTAGATATTTAGAGAAAAATTTTGGTATATTTTTAATACTAAAAAAAACTCCAACTGTAAAAAAGTTTAGAATTGTAGAATTTCTAAAAGACGTCGCCAATGAACGTTTCATTTTGGCAAAAATTATTATACGGAAGAAAATTTATAATTTTCTAAATTTTTTTCATGAAAAACGCTACGCAATAGTTAATTAAAATGTCGAATAAATATTGCAAATTTAATGTATATCGATCCATGTTATAGACCCTCAATTAACATAACGATTTAAGTAAAAATTCAAAACATTCATAAAATAACAATTTTTCAAATTTCTAACTTATCTAAATTAACTCTTGTAACTTTTTCATTATATTTAACAAAATTTTGTAGAGTATTTAAGTGTCAACAATGCATGCAACGCACATTATAACACATTTTTTCTCGGTTTAGTTTTTATATTGTTGTTGTCTTTATCTTTTATTTATTATTAATTCGTATAAAATCTACTACAAGATAATTAAATTATTTAAAAAATTTCTACTAAAAATTTACAAATATATATAATGTTATTTATAAATAAAATATATCACAATTACAATAGAATAAATCAAAGGCAACGTTTGGTCGAGGTAAAGTTTTGTTTCTATTTCAATGCGATTTCAAGTCAACAATGGGCATAACTGTACCTTAACGTTACATATTAATACATAAACACATAAACACACACATATGTACATAAATATATATTTACATAGCATTCTTTAATAATGCTGGCAAATAATCATCAAAATTTAAATAATATTTCTGCTCAGGCAGTAAATGTAAACAAGTAAGAACTTGTTAATCAGTCTGAGCCGACTCTTAAAAACTCCACACCACTTGGCTTAATGTAATTAAAGTCAAGTAAGAGAATTGAAAGCCAAAAATAAAATCGTAAAAATCTTAAATTTTTAATTTATTTCAAAAGTTCAGTATATGAAAAGAGTTTCAAAAAATGGATTGATATGGACTAAATTTGGTGGATATTTTTTTATGTTAATATACAAAATTGGCAATTTTTGCTAAAATATATTCATAATTAAATTTTTTATTCATATAATGATTTTTTTCGAGAGAAACATTATATGGGGCGTGATTTTAACAATTTAAAAAAAAAGAAATTTGTCTCTGGACAAAAAACACTAGAAATTTTTATATAATATCTCTGAAATTGAGAGTTGTAGGTTGATAACAAATTTGTGCACAGACATCAAACGGACAAACGATCAACTCCTTTGTGATATTACAAACAGTTATCTAAACTTAGAATACTGTATACCACAAGTGGTGTAGGGTACAAAAATGTAGAAATGAATGTGTAATATTAATGTAATTATGACCTTCTATGTTTCCTTTTTTTTTAATTTTTTCATTTTTACTAAACATAACAACAACAAAAACAACAACAACATTAATAAAAATAACTATAACAATAATAATAATAATAATAAAATAAATGCATTGTATT
The DNA here is from genome assembly GCA_023089585.1 of Melophagus ovinus. Lineage (NCBI taxonomy): Eukaryota > Metazoa > Arthropoda > Insecta > Diptera > Hippoboscidae > Melophagus > Melophagus ovinus. The sequence continues at coordinate 8,711,510 of JAKKIB010000177.1, forward strand.
TTACATATATACGCCCTTTATAAATATAAAAGAAAATTTCTATGATTTCTATAAAAATTCAATTTAATAATTATGGTAATGTTTAGAATGATAATTATAATGATGAGAATATCTCTAACTACTTACTCAATATATGACTAAATATCTTTACTTTGCTTTCGTTTGATTTTTACAAAAACATAAATTTTCTAAAATTTCAAATTAGTTTCATTTGATTTTATCAAATGAAAAATGTATACATACAAATAAGTGGCATGAATTTTATTACAACATAGTAATTGAAAATAAATAAATATGTAAAATATTATATATATAATTATAATATTTCCGAATGACATTTCCCCATTTATTTTTTGCCTTTTTTTTTGTTTTCTTAATTATTTCATAAAATTTTTCTAAATTTAACGCAATATTTTTATATATTATAAAGTAAATATGAAAATAAATAAATGTCATGTAGGCGTATAAGTAATTTTTTTTACTTATACGCCACAGTATGTACTTTAGCGGGCACACCATTTCCCTTAATGTTCGCTCTGTTTTTGCAGTATATATGACTTTTTTAACCACACTCTTTACACAGAAAAAATTATACTTTAATAAGAATTATGGGTGAATTAAAATTTCTACTAATTTTTCAATGAAAATTTTCAAAGAAAACCATTTTGTTATGCTTCCAAGACTACATTTAATCAAATTCTGTTATGGGGCTAACATTGGTGTGCTATACATTTTGGTTTGTGCCTATGCTAGTGAAATTCATAATTATCTTCATAGCCATATTAACTTTTAATACGATTGTTTTCTTCTTTTTTTTGTGGAATATATAAAAAAATCTTAATAAAAGTTCCAAATTATCAATAACGATTTCTAAATACTCCAGCCCTAATTTAATCTAAAATTTCTGCCGCGCTCCCTTAAAGCGGTAGTTTCTATAAAAAAAAAAAAATTACCCATTTTTTCATTTTTCTTTTCAACCCTTGTAACAATTTTGCACAACTTTAATAGAACACATAGATCCGGATAAGTCTTAACCATGTTAAATCCCCCTCATAGGCCCAAATAAACCTGAACATCGAATTTCATTAATGGATTAAATGTTTGATTCTATATTTTGGTTTGCAGACTAGATTGATCAACTTCAAACGGCCAACGCCAGACTCTTGAGGCTTAAATCAATTTAGAAAATATTTTTGAATGTATTGTTCTAATAAAAACTATATGTATTTTAAATTTCTGAGGGTGCTTAAACTAACTGGACTCTCTACCAAAAATTACAAAAACTCTAAAATTCTATAACATTTTCTTTAAAAAAATTTTTTTAGATGAAATTTCTTCATAACACAATTAAAGAAGTTTAAAATAACTAAGCGATCTTGATATCGTATTTTTAAAATTTTTCTCTAAAAATTCATTGAGTTTTTTAGAAAGCTTAATAAATACGGAATCTTATATGCAATTGATATACTTACCCCAAAATATTATCAATGGATCAACTGATTTAAATTTGGCTAGATTGGTTTAACACAATATTGAATTCTATAACATTCATCATCTTCATCATTATCATCATCATCATCACTGATTATCACCATTCATAATTTTGTAAAATCAGGGCCCCAATAAAAACTGCATATTCTCGCAATTTATTACCAGTCTCTAATGATTGAATGTTTTCAATTGAAATTTTAAGAAATTGTAACAAAATTCAAAAAAACACAAAAAAGAAACCACAAAAACTTAATGGTCACATGCACAAAATTCTTACGGCTTCTATTGATTACCGTAAATTATCATTCAAAATATCATTTGGTTTTTTTTTGTGTTTTCGAAAATATTTTAAAATGGATTTGCTTTCACAGCACAACACATTTCATATAAGATTTTTCTTTTTAGACATTTTATTTATTTTTATTCTTTATATGAATTCATTAATTTATTGATATATGGCATCATTATTTATAATGATAATTAATGACTATTAATCACGACGTTTCATTAGTTTTAATTATGATGATTATTATTATTATTATTATTATTATTATTATTATTATTATTATTATTATTATTATTATTATTATTATTATTATTATTATTATTATTATTATTATTATTATTATTATTATTATTATTATTATTATTATTATTATTATTATTATTATTATTATTATTATTATTATTATTATTATGAACTAAGTATTGGAGCGTTTTGAAGATTAAAGAAAATGAAAAAAATATTAAAATATTTAAAGGCAAATTAAACTGCACCACGATGAACCATTCGAAAGGAAATACACATTAAATTATCATATATATGTGTATAAAATATTCATAGTATTTAACAAATAACATAATTAATCTTCGGGGTTTTTTTATAAAAATAAAGTAAACCTCAATTGTACCTTGCACCAGAGATTATGCGGCCTCAACAAATTAAAACGTAATGCTTATGATTGTTTTTTTCACCATAAAAGAAAATTATCAAACCATTCAAATGTAATACTAACAACAACAACAACAAAAACAATAAAGCATACATTATTTCCATTTCCTTCCCCTTCATTTTTACGATTTTTCAATTTTGTTTCATTCATTTGTTCAATGAAATTAAAACTTCATTTGAGAAAAATAGGACACATTTAGATGATTTTATTAAAAAAAGAAAAAAAAATGAAAGTAAAAAAAAACCATAAACAAAACGAAACTGAACTGTACTGTCATTAGCATAACTTTCGCTAAATTCTTTTTCGCAGTTATCAAGGTTGCTATTCGGTCTTTCTCGCTCTGTCTCAGAGTTTATCCTTCCCTATGATATGCTATAAAAAAAATTGTTTTACCAGAGATGCCAACACTACTTTATACATATAAAATATATACAATTTTCATACATAATTCAAATAAATTGAAAATTTACGGTGTAAAATAATTCATAATTTTTATTTAAGACAAAAAATCCATTTTTTGCAAAATTTCATGATGAAATTAATATTTTTACATGATCAAAAATTCTGTTTTTATAACTGCTTCACATAAAACTTAACCTGAACAATTATAAATGGATTTTTTTTAATATTTTCGTTTACATAAATACTCCAATAACGTCGTGATGTTAATGTTAAAAAATTGTAATACAAAGCTACAGACTTTCATATAAAAATTAAATTTTCTTATTTAAAATAGAATTTTTATGTGAAAAGTGAAATTTTTCAAGTAAGAAGTGAAATTTTTCATGTAAAAAATGTAAAAAAAAATTAATAATGTATTGAAAAGAACATAGAAAACAATAGGATATGAAAGAATATGTTGAGATACAATAAGATACCATTGGATAAAATAAAGTCAAGCAAGATCAAATAAAATAAATGATAAAAGAATATTTGATTTCAAATCTATTTTAATATTTTGTGTTATTATTTATTTTATATTTTATTTATAACACAATATGGCAACTTTATTCAAATGAAGCTGCAATAATAAAATATCACATTAAAAAAATGTTAAAAAAAAATAAAAATCAATAATTTAAAACATAAACTAACTGTCATAAGCCTCTATATACATATACACACACATACAATTTATGTGACGATTGTTCTACGAAAAAAAGAATTATTCTTAGAGAAAGAGGTACTTTAAACCTTAAAAGAGGCACTTAGAAACGAAACGAATTTTACCAAAGAAAAATTATTAAAATTTTCTCTCCTTTTAAAATAAAATGTTTTAAATTTATTTCGATAATTCTTCCAAGGATTACAAAACCAATAGTTTCCTTAAAAGGTTAATAAGATAAATGAATTATGTATTTGTTTTAGGCTGAGATCACTTGTGGTGCAATGGACAATGTTTATTTTTCCAATCTGACCCATTTACGACAAAATAGGTAAGAAATGTAAAACTGTTTTTTTAGATCCCGGTTTTCTTCCGAGAGAAATTGTGTATGTGTTTTTAGGCCAAAATTGAGTGCAAAACTCAAGTTGACATGTCGTAAGGTAAATATTTTGCGTACATAATGACAACTTTTGTGAAAAAATTGAGCTTTTCCTGTAAAAATTGAAATTTCCTTGTAAAAAATAATATTTTTATGTAGAAAATGAAACTTTTATGTAGAAAATGAAAATTTTATGTAGAAAATGAAATTTTTATATAGAAAATTAAATTTTTATGTAAAAAAATTACACTTTTCTGTAGAATATGAAATTTTTATGCAAAAAATGAAATTTTTATATAGAAAATGAAAGTTTTACGTAAAAAAAATAAGTAAATCTTTCCTTTTACTAAAAACGGCAATTTTTTTTTACAAAATATTTTATTCGGAAAAAACGAAACTGTGCTGTAAATATTGAATCCTTTCTACAAAATATAACTAAAATGAAAATGCCTTTTGCAAAGTAAAAGGTTATTTGGAAAAAAATGATAGTTCCTTGTATAAAAGTGCATGCTTTTTCTAAAAAGTGAAACTTTTTTTTTAAATAAATGGCAACTACTTTGAAAGAATTGTAATATAAAACTTTCTTCTCTTAAAATAATGAAATATACCTTAAAGTTATGTTGCTGTTTTATCTTGATTATTGTGATATAAAATGTGATAAAATTGTATGGGATCAGTTCAAAGATTTTCGAACACTTTAAAAAATGCACATAAAATCTTTCATTAGAAACATTTATATGCATACAAACACGTACACACACACACATATCCACAGATATATATATATATATGCATGTACATTGTGTATGTATACATAATGTTATTAAGACAAAAAAAATTTATCTATAAATTTTTTTTCATTGACTTTTCGATTCTTTCACTTCTTTTCTTTATTTTTCTCCATTGTATTGATTTTCTTTTTTCATTTTCATTTTGTTTTTTTATTCTTGTTCTGTTATTTTCTCTTTTATGATTAATATAAACTGTTATTACCATCTCTTTCTCTCATAAAGAGTATTTAATAATTGAACATTTTCATTTTCATGCTTTTTGTTGTTTTGTTTATTTACTTTTCTGTTTTTCCAACTGATGCATAACACATGACTTTTTAGTTCAAGTTGTTGTTGCTGTTGCTTTTGTTGTTCTTTCTCTGTTGTTTATATTATTATACACACCTATTAAAGTTACAACAACAACTAAAACAAAAATCTCATAGATGTCTTTTCAGACAATTTTTCTTATTTATTTTTACTTCTATTTTCGTGTTTTCATTTTTTTTTTAATTCCTCACTATTTTTTTTCCAATAATCATGAAAATGTAGCTTTTAAAGCATCACATTAGAAAAACAGAAACAAAAAACTCTGCAACAACAACAATACATAATAACGAGTCTTCTTGGAAAACATTCGAAATAAATTTTTTTTTATTAAATTCTGTTTCTAATGCTTTTACTTTCTCAAAAAATTACATTTTATTACTCAATTTTTATGAATTTGGAGTATTTGAAAGAGCAACAACAAAAATTTCACATTTTTTTTTGCTTTTCCCTTTCATGCTAAAAAAAAACAAATTTCAACTTAGAAATTTTTATGTTACTTTATGATGCCATATTTTGCTTTTCCTTTTTCCTATCTATTCATTTTCTTTTGCTTTTGTTTTAATGTCTTTCATTGTGATTACATTATTTTGCAAATTATTTTAAGACTTTTCAATTTTAAGAAAAATTTTTACTACTTCTAAATATTAAAAAAAAATCAATTATTTTGTTTATGTACACATTTAAAGTAAACCGAAAAAAAATTATAATAATAATAGAAACTAACAAAATACGAGATAATAAGAAAAAGAAGAAGATTTAAAAGATGTATAAAATTTACAAACATAAATTTGCATATATATCTCTATCTTTCTGTCTCTCCATACCCCTTCAATGTCTTTTTTATGTCTCCTTTTGCCCCAATCACTTTCTCCATATAAACCCTCCCTCTCTATCTCTCTCTCTCTCTATCTCCTTCTCTATCTGTACACGTATCTTTTTATATTTCTTTTTCTCTTATAATCTTATTTCCACAATCTTCTTTTACAAAACATTTATGTACGTTTTATGTATAGATATTTTACATACAGTAAATTATGGCTGGGAGGAATAGAAAAAACAAAACAACAAAAAAAGCCAAAAACCAAAAATAGAAAAATTATGCTTAACAAGATAAAATATTTTATTGTATACCATAATTTTTTATAAGTTTTTCATTTCATTCAATTTTTAATTATCCAAATCTCTCTTTTTGTCGTAAATTCATAAATATTTCAATTCTCTGCCTTGCAAAAGTTTCTTCCTTTTTTTTGAAACATTTAACTCTATAATTTTCTTCTGCAATTTCATTTTACTATAAATTACGTATATATGTATATATACATATATATATATATATATATATATATATATATATATATATATATATATATGTATTTGTATGTGTGTATGTGTATATATGTGGGTTTTTATGTGCGATTATTATTAGAAAGGCAGCATCCTTCATCATTCATCCTTATTCATTCATCAACGTTAGCATTTTATTTCACATTTCCATTCTTCTATTTTCTTACATTCATTCTATTTTGTCTTCCATTTTGTGTTCTTTCTTCTTTGTTTATTTTTTTGTTTTTTTTTAAATTCTTGATTTTCAAAATAAGTTTTGCGTTTATAAAGAAACCACACAGTCACATTTCAATAAACAAAGAAGAAAGAAAAAAGCAGAAAAAATAAAAAATAAAACGAAAAAAAAGAAAAAATAAACGACAGATGAAAATAGTCAGCAGAAGCAAATATTCAAATTCAATACTTTTTTTCCCCTTTTTTTTATACAAATCCTTTATTTATTTACTTATTTTCGAAATGAAATTATTGATTTTTCGAAATTTACTTTTATATTTATTAGGTTTTTCACTTTTTTCTATACGCGTGCATAATTTTTTTTTCAAATTTACCTATTTTACTTTTTTGGTTAATAATTCTATATTCTCTCTGTAAAATATGGCAACAAAAAAATTAAAACCAAAAAAAACGCGCATTGCCGTTTATTCATTTATATTTGATCGTTTGACGTTTATGGACAAACTATTTAATTCAATCCAACAAAAATGTAAAAAAAGATGCTTTAATTACTTTTCATCTTGTATATAATAATGAATGGCACTGCTACTGATGCTGATTCTCTTCTTCTTCTTTTCTTGTTGTTAATGTTGATGTTGATACTGTTATTGATGCTGACCCCTTTGTCTGTCTTTTTCTTCTTCGTTTTCTTTGTTTTTTTTTTTTTGGTTATCTGTTAATTTTATGTTATTCTTATGTTTCCTCTCAAATAATCCACTAGTCAAATGTTCTCACTCTCTCGACCACTCTCTTTTTCACTCTCAGTTTTTCTCAATATTATAATAAATTTCAATATTCAAAATCAGATATACCTTATACTTACAAATTTCGTATAACAATTTTTTCAAAATTTCCGCTTGTATACCAGACAGTATAAAGAAAACTTTTCAGATAAGTACTACGTACTTACTTGTAGTTGTTAAGTAATGCAATAATTTATACTTATTTAGAAGTTATAAACAATTATTTATAATTTCTAAGTACCAATTTATATATACATATTTCGTACGCATTATTATTTTTAAATATTGTACTTGATTTAATACGTCGGCATTATACGTTAGCATTATACAATATGATTTAAAAAAAAGTTAACGGTTCGATTAAAAAAAGTTTATTCGTAGCAAGTCTAAAATAGCACACAGTCTTTTTAAGTCAATAATTTTAGAAATATCAGCTTAAATATGGATAACATAGAAGACAGAATTGTTACAGAAAATAGAAAAATTATATATTAATATGGAAAGAAGGAAAACATGATATTCTAAAAAGAAAAGTAGCAAATTGGTTGAAAATATTTCGGAGAACATACGTATAAGAATATTTACAAATTTATAAATTTTTCTATATATAAGTGTATATATATATCTAAAAAAATAGTGAATACTTTTCTTTTTTTTAAATATTTTTTTATAACAAACCAAGTGAAAAAAGCAGAAATAATAAGTGAGAAATAAAAGTAAGTGAAAAAATTTCCATAAGTTAAAAAGCTTTGTAAAATAAATAGAGAGAAAACAAAGCAAAAACAAAAACCACTAATTGGATCATTAAATCCATTGTAATCCTTACAAATAATTCATCCAGATATCAACAAACAAAAGGCAAAAGAAGAGAAAAATTAACAGTTATTTATTTCTGTGTAAAAAGATTGCTTTTTAGTAAGAAAAAATAAATTAAATAAAAATTGAAATTTGTACCCAATAAAAAATGTCCCAAATAACAACAATATCAACTACTTATTATATGAATTTATACAAATACCTGGGGGCTCACTTTTGTGTCTACAAAAAAACAACAATTACAAACATGCTCATATACCTACTTTATATTCTCTATGTAAAATTGCCTAAAGAAAAAACTACTTCATATCTGGTGTGCTCACATTTATTAATAAATATATTCTTTTAAACAACAATAATTCACATTATAAAGTTATGAGTACTTTGTACCACAGACCCCACTAATGATCTCTCGCTCTCGCTCCCTTTTCTTTCCTCATTTATTTTCTTTCTTTCATCTTCTTGGTGTTCTGTATTTTTTATCAACAGCACACAAAGTAGTTAATTATCATAAGCCTTAATAATTTTTAGAATATATCCAGTAATTTCTTATCAATTTATACAACAACAGAAATTAATGTGAACGGTAAAAGAACGTGATTTACAATTGTTAAAAAAGGTCTAACAACATTTTTATATGTGTTTGTATATATATATTAGCATTTATAACAATACACCAACTAAATATATTGTTTTGCACATTTAATACCTTCCATTTAGACATTTATATTTACATCGTGCATATAAAGTTTTTTCTTCAAGAACGAAAATAAAAGCTATAATAATGTAAAGATCTTTCAGCCAAGTTTATACAATTACAATTTGCAAATCTCAATTACTTCCACCCAAGAAATACTTTTCAAATCATTTCTAGCATTTGTTAATGGCTTATACTGCTTTTTATTTAAATTATTTTAATCACATTAAGCAAAGTGATGTAAGGTACTTGAAAGTCTGCCATGCTTGATTATAACATTTGACGCGTTTGATGTACATATAATATGAATATTTCATTAAGTCCATTTATAAGTTCAATCAAGAATTTAAATTCTCTACACATTCTCTCTTTAACAAAATGCCACGAAATCCTTTTGCTTTTTTTATAATTATTGTCTTTCCATTTGCTTAGCGTTTATAAATAATAGTTATTATTACATATATTAAGGAGACTAACTAGTAAAAGTATGTCCAATTTTAAAAATCTGGCACACTGAAAACTGAATTCAAAACTTTAAACATTTTTAAGATTGTTGCTCCAAAAGTGGCATATAAAATGGCAATATTTGATCTAATTGACGATCAAAACATAAAGCATGTCGTGGTGAGGTCATCAATTGCCGCACATTGTAGCATAAATCATCAAATATCGGACGTTCACTAGATTCCCAAGACCAACAATTTAATAACATTTGGTAAATATCATTAAATACATATTTCGGTTGTTGAGGTCGGCAACCACTTTTTATGGCATCTAACAATTGTTGATTATTAGTAAATTGAGTGTATGGTGTAGCACCCAAAGTGCAACATTCCCATGCAACTATGCCAAAAGACCAGATTTCTGATTTTAATGTATGACTTTGATAACGTAATACCTCAGGAGCCAACCAACGCGTTGGATCAACTTTTCGTTTACTTTCACGACTTACATATGGTATTGGCCCGAATATTGATAATTTGAGTTTTGCGTCGGGCGTCACGTAGATATTGTGTGAACATAAACAAACCCGAGTGATTTTTAATTTCGTTAAATATTCCATGGCATTGGCTATTTCATAAATCCATTGTAGTACCAATTGCTCGGATAATGTTGTAATACGTTGTTGTGATGATTGTTGTTGTTGTTGATGTTGCTGATGATAATGTGATTGTTGTGTTACTCGACTTTGGAGTAAACGCTCTTTCAATGTAACATCGTGATATTCGAATAGAACATAAAACCAACTGCTACTAGCCGATATACCATAAAAATCTAAAATATTTGAATGCTTTTCAAACTTTATGATATTCGAAAATTCTCTTAATAATTTCGCTTGATTTACACTAGATAAATCATTCAAATCCAAGATATGTAATTGACAGTTTAACCCTTCATCATTATTGCCAGCTTTGGTTGCAGTGATTTTCCCTGTAATAACTTCACCATAATTGCCATCCGCCACCACATCATTGATATTCATACGTAAATGATTACGGGGCAATCGTTTACTTGACTTTAAATTTGTTAATAAATTATCCAATTGCTCCTTGAATGCCTCAGTTGTTGGTATTTCATCTTCGGCTAAATAACCACTATTCTCTCTGAATATTATAGGTTGTTGCATTGTCATCTCATGTGAATGCAAATTGGTACGATTTTGTAAAGCTCTCAATTGTTTGGTTTTATAACGTAAATAAAGGTATGTAATTAATGATATGAGAAAACAGAAACCAAAAATGATGCATGATGAGATTAAAGCAATATGTGATGGTTGCGATAATTCAAATGTTGTATATTGAAAATTATCTATAGTTGCGTCCATTATCATTGGATGACTTTCATTCAAATGATAATTATGAGTAAACAATGTTCGAGTATTGCCATTTAACGAGCTAACCACTCCTAAACTGATGCGTACATCTGTAATATTGTCAGGCAATGATGGATTACGGTAGCGGCCATACTGTTTACCATCACCCACAACAAATATGCGTGTGCGATTACTATTTGCCATTGTATAATCCAATTCGCCTGCTATGTAATAATGTAAGCCTTGTTCTTCGCTTTGCTCCCAACTGCCAAGTAAATTATCTTGAAATGGTTGCCATATAATATCATCGTCACGTTCCACTATAATTAGCACCTTACTTACTGGCCCATTATCATTACTTATCGGTTGTATTTGTATGGTTATTGTATTATTACTTCTCTCCAAGATAAGGGGTGGTGTAGGTGGTGGTTGAGGCTCACCTATTAAAGTGGTAGCCATAATATTCGAATTTCCACAATTTATAACTTTATTTTGTGAATTTTGTATTTCACAAAGAGCAGTCACAGTTATATTGTACTCTGTAGCTGGATATAAATCGGTTAATTCAATTGTTGTTTGATCTTGTTGAAAGCTGAATTCAGGTTGTGTGTATAAAGGTAAAGATGAATATGTATGCGTTACATTAGCCTTTATTATATAATTTGTTACTTTCATGAATGGTGGTGTTTCTGCATTTACATGAAAATCTTTATATGGTTGTTTAGCCTCCCAACTCAAACTTAACGTATTCTCTGTAGCATTAATCAAACAAAGGTTTTTGGGTGAAAGATCTAAAGCCCACTTTGTCGTATAATAACTGAACATTTCCGGACCACCACAAAATTCCAATTTTGTTATATTACAACGGTATATACACAATTTATTGTCCTGTTTATTCTCAAATAGAATTTCATTGGAACAATAACAATTATCCAAGTTTATAGTGGCATAACTGTAATGTTTAGTTTCACAAAATTCCACACAAGCTTGCGGTGTGTTGGTAAGCGTTGTAGCCTGCTTCAAAGATATATTTCGTACGGCATAGCACCCTAAATAATAGTATGATTCAATTTGACCATAACACATTTGAAGATTAACCTTTATAATGATAGTGATAGTGATGATGAGTAATAAAAAATTGTATGGTATAAGAGGCAGTTGTGTAGGGTGTTGGCACCACATTATTTTCAAATGTTGACCCATTGAGCACTCATTTCATCAACAACATATAAATTTCCTTAATTTCATTTCCACCTTTCAATATAATATATATATATATATATGCTTATATATAATAATATTTTTTAAGTACTACACAACCACTGATACTTCAGCTTAGATCAGAATGAATATTTTAGGCTTAGTAACTGTTGTTCTGTAAACATTTCAATTGCATTACAGTCCATGTAAATAAATGTATGAAGCAGAAGAACAAAAAGTAAAAAAAAAATAAAGCAACAACAATAAGAATTGAAGAAGTATTGTAGCGAGGGCAACCGATAGTAAACGAACTATTAAGTTAGACTTAAATATCATTCTGTGTTATTCTGTGGCATTCTGTTCAGCACCACCACAGTTGCTTACATTCTTATTATTATTCTGTTATCGTCAGCATTTTCATCATATTCTACTTCTTCTTCATTTTCCGTTTTCAATATATGTATATGTGTTTATTATCAGGTGGTATTCATTCAAATAAATGGTGGCTGGCTAGTGATCGAGACTTTATTATTATTATTATAAGAGAAGTTTAATGTAATTCATTTAATTAAAATAGTGTAGTTTAATTACAAAAAATTGTTATTTATGCTCCGTAACAATTCATGTGCCACTGTTCATATATTTCTTTCATTTTATGATACTGGTTTAATTTTTTAGTGTTATAGCTTTGTATATATTTGCGTTTTATTTAGTAAGAAATTCCAATGCAATGTAAACGTGGATTTTTTGTGTAATGTTTATGAGATTTTAATTGTTGATACATGTTGTGTGTAGATACATGTGTTTCGTTATTGATACATATGCAGAAACATTATGTTTAACATCAACATATTTTAAAATATTCAATGCGATTTTGTTTAGTTGCGAAACTCAAGCTTTTTTCTTTTGTTCGTTTTTTTTTTAATTGTTTGAGAAGTGGTGAAATGTTAAAGCATTTATTTATAAGGGGAGGTGTAAGCAAAATATAATTAATTTAATAGAAATCTAAATAAAGTTAGCATAAGTTGCAATAAGAAAACTCAAATACGAAGATTATCTTTCCAAAACAACAAAAATTTTACTTAGACGCATTAAAAAATGATGTCATGCAAATGTGCGATGATATTATTTAATTATAATGCTGTAACCGAATTAATCATGTAAAACGTAAATATTAAATTGTGAATTGTAACGTCATAGAAAATATTTAAATAATTGTGTGCGTACCTGTTTGTTTTCCACATTGACAAATATGCAGCTGCTATGTTCTGTTGGTTTTTGTTTTTTGACTTTGGTTCTTTTGTTGTTGTTTTTTCTTTTGAAATTACAATAATAATAATGCGAAGAATACTAATAGAAAGATAAATTAATGATCATCAGCAACAGCAGCATTTAATAAATTCACTAACACAAATCAAAACAACAAAAAGCCAAACCTGCTTCTTTACATTTCATGTTTAATTAAACAAATAATAAAAATGGAAAAGATCATTTTTATATAATTAAAATGAAATGCTTAAGCATTTCTCTTAGTCTTCATGTAATGGTTGTAGTTTTTAATAAAACGAATAATAAAATTATTAATAATGAAATATATAAATTATATAAATAATTGCCGTTAAATGTTAGGCGTTTCGTTAATCGGAATTATGTGTAAAGAAAGAAAAACCTTTCTCACAAATTATTTTTATTTCAGATACTTTGTAGGTATAACGTGGTATATATATATACTTTTATATATATATATATATATATATATATATATATAAATGCATTAGTTTTCCGTCAAGAAGGTCTAAATTTGGACAAAACCAGTAGACAAAAGTAAAGAATTTAGTATACTTAAAAACGAAAAAAAACACAAATAACAAATATGCCTGGAGAGGCCGTTCAAGTCATTTCTACGTCGGAGGAGCACACATTTGTATTAAATGAAGATCAATTAAGTGAATTGTTGATGCGTGATGAAGTTAAAGATCGTTATGTCTGTTTAATTTCGGTAGCTGGTGCATTTCGCAAAGGCAAAAGTTTTCTATTGGATTTTTTTTTACGTTACATGTATTCAAAGGTATTTTGTATACACGTTTATATATACATATTCAATATATAATAAAAAATTATATTCTAATGATGAGTTATCGTGTCATAATAGTATGTACGCCATGATACCACGGATTGGCTGGGTGATGATATTGCCCCATTAACTGGTTTTTCATGGCGCGGTGGCTCTGAACGTGATACCACCGGTATTTTAATGTGGTCGGATATATTCTGTCATGATTATCCTAATGGTGATAAAGTGGCCATCATTTTACTAGATACACAGGGTGCCTTTGATAGTCAAAGTACAGTAAAAGATTGTGCTACAGTGTTCGCTCTCAGTACAATGTTATCATCAGTGCAAATCTATAATTTATCACAAAATATCCAAGAAGATGATCTGCAACATTTACAATTGTTCACAGAGTATGGACGTTTAGCTTTGGCCGATACAGGGAAAAAACCATTTCAACGTTTGCAATTTTTAGTGCGCGATTGGAGTTTCCCCTATGAAGCAGAATATGGTGCTATTGGTGGTGAGCAAATTCTAAAAAGACGTCTTGAAATATCCGATAAGCAACATCCTGAATTACAATCACTGAGACGGCACATATCATCTTGTTTCCAAGAAGTGGCCTGCTTCTTAATGCCACATCCTGGTTTGAATGTAGCTACAAATCCAAATTTTGATGGCCGCCTTAGAGATATAACATCAGAATTTAAACAAAGTTTAAAATCATTGGTGCCCATGCTGTTATCACCTGAAAATTTAGTGTACAAAGAAATTAGTGGACAAAAAATTCGTGCAAGAGATTTAATACAATATTTTCAATCATATATGACGATCTATAAGGGTAATGAATTACCTGAACCGAAAAGTATGTTAGTGGTATGTACATGAAACGATAAAATTTTTAAAAGGAGGCACACACGTACACACATTGATTCAATTTATATATTTATATATAAATATACAAATTGCAGGCGACTGCAGAAGCTAATCATTTGACGGCTGTAGCATCTGCTAAAGAATTATATAATCAACAAATGGAGGAGGTTTGTGGTGGGTCAAGGCCATACTTAAGTACTGCCCATTTGGAGGCAGAACATTTACGTGTTAAAGATAAGGCCATATTTCAGTTTCTTGCCAAACGAAAAATGGGTGGCGAAGAGTTTACAGAGAAATTTCGCCAACAATTGGACGATGATTTGGAAGAAATTTTTACAAATTATAAGGCACACAATGAAAGTAAAAATATATTTAAAGCTGCACGTACACCGGCCGTATATTTTGCGGGCGCAGTTATATTTTATTTATTAAGCGGCATTTTTGGTCTATTCGGCATGTACACATTTGCCAATTTCAGTAATTTAGTGATGGGCATGGCATTATTGACATTAGCCTTATGGGCTTATATAAGATATAGTGGTGAATTATCAGATTTCGGTGTGAAACTGGATGAGTTTGCTACGTTTTTATGGGATAATGTATGTATGACAAATTCAAAAATAAATTTATTAAAATTACTTAAAATATTGCAGTCAATTGCAACAACAATTTAACAACAATTGTTATAGTCAAAAATTTAAACAATATAAATTTAATTTTCACGTAAAATAAACCTTTTGTGACTCTTTGATTATATATGAACATTTTTAATAGGAATCTTAATAATTCTGTTGTTTTAGTTCATGAAACCAATTTATCAAGGTTGCATGGAGAAAGGTATACAGCATGTTGCCACGCATGCAGCTGAACATGCAATTGGCGGTAGCCGGACGCCATCACCTACTTCATTAAATGGCAAACTAAAGAGTTCATGAGAATACGCCAAAACATTTATGACACGACAAATGCCAACACAACACAAACGCACAATAGCAGTAAAACAAACGCAACAATCACAGTCACAACCACAATCACAATTACAAACACAATCATCAAAAAAACCATCAATAAAAAGAACACAAACGACGGTGCAAGAAAGTACTAATAATAATAATAATATTGGTAATATCAAAAATAGCCATAACAAGCCCTTAGAAAAAGCAATAAAAACACCATCACCAAACAAAAACAATTACATAAAGAAATATGAAAATTCTAGAAAGTCAAACCAACAACAAAAACAACAACAACAAGAAGAAGAAGAAGCAAATGAAATAAGGGATCAATCATTAATAAAAAATTCTGGTGTTAGTGTTTTTGGTACAATATGGAATAAATTCTCAGCTTTTTGTAATCAGGCCAAACAACAAAAATTATTTCAACGACAACAATCACACAATAAGCAACAATTGCAGCAACAACAATTGTTGCTTGGTATACAGCAAACACAAGTATTCCAAGCACAATGTGAAACGGATGCTCCTTCTTCCTCAACAATAAGGCCTTCTTCTGAAACAGTAATGACAAGGAAGGCTCCAGCACATGGCGGTGGTAATGTGACGACAAATCGTAAAAAAAGAAAGCCGAAAAAAACCAGTCATTAAAAGTTTTAAACTAAGTGAAAATTATACGGTAAAAGTAATTACATTAAAAAGGTTATTATTAATTTTTATATTAAGCAACATAAAATTAGAGCAAATATATATATTTGTTTGTCCTTTTTTTTATTATACCATACAAAATTTATGCTCTTTAGAATTCTTACTATTATTTCTTTTTTTTTTTTTGTTTCATTTAATTCAACTTACTTTGTGAGCCAGAGTTTCGGATCAGTGTCTCTAATGCAATTAGCAAAATTAATCTTCATTTTTTTGAAAGTTTTGCTTAAAATACTGTTTTGTAACAGCATTCGAAAATGAGAAATATGGAAAATCATAAATTTTGCCATATAGTAATTGCTTTTTTCTTTTTGTTTTTTGCTTCTGATTCTAAATTAAGCCCTATAATGGGTTTATTGCAATAATCCCATATATCCATTGAACAATAAATGTCTATGGATTCAATTTCATCAAACAGAAAACCATAAAAGTTATATTAAATTCGTTGCAAAAAATTATTTAAAAGTAACGGTACTTAAAAGCTTTCCAAATCCTATAAGAATTCATTTAAATGTTACCTAAGCAAAGTTGTTTTCGTTTAAACTAATTTCAGTTTATATTCTAGTGATATTTTATTTCAGTTATTCTATTCCCAATTATTTCTATGTAAAAAACGTATTTAGGCAAATTAATTTCAAATTAAGTATTTGTCTCTTTCTGTTGGTTTTATAAAGCTAAAAGAAAGTAAAAAAAAAGTAAAAGAATTTATTATGAAACTTTATTATCATTATTGATATTAATCAATAAAAAATATTTCGGGTATAATATTTAGGATTTATGACCCCCATGTACAGCATAATTAGTAAATATATTTGAAACGAACATTTTCCAAGGACTTTAATTTTACGTTTTTGGTTTTTAGAAATAATTAAGCAAGTAAAATAGAAAGTAATATAGAAAATATTGTATTTAAAATATCTTACTTATATTTATAAATAGCGGTAGAAGTTTTTAAAAAAGCCGTTGAATGAGTATTTAAACATCGGCCATTATATTTCTATATATTTTTTTATCATTTTTATTCTATTATTCGAAATAGATGTAACATGTTGAACATTTACATTACATTTTACAACCACCAAACGAATGTCTCAATACCTAAATATAATCATTTAAAAAAATGTGAGATATTTTATTCTTCTGCTACCTTTATTTCCATTATCATAATTATGCAACAAGCCAGCCAAAGTAAATCGAAATTCTTTTACAAATCAATTTAATTTAAAATGTTGTAAAATGTTATTGATATTTGACAATTATATCCATTTGAGATTTAAGCATTATCACAAACGTAATATTTTACTAATAGTATTGTTACAAAGCAAATTTTTTTCTTGTTGGCTGGCCTCATAAAGAACTTTTCTTTTGTCCGCTTTAGTTAACTTTAAATTAAAGGACAAAGATTAAAATAATATGTTAATTTAAGGGCTTTTCGCCAACTCATAAGTTGTATGCATATACAAAATTGTTAATCACACGGTTGTTACTTACATTTCGACAAATTCAATTCATAAATTTTTAGTAAGTTTTTATATAAATTGATAGTTATTCGTTTCCTATGTATTTTTACGTTTTATTCTTTTATCTCTTTCGCTCTCGCGTGTTTTTTGTGTGGCTTTCTCGATCTATATCTCTTTTTTCCTCTCTTTCTATCTCTCACTCTCTCTCTCTCTCTCTCTATATATATATATATATATATATATATATATATATATGTACATTTCTGGCCCTTTTTCACTTTCTATATCTGCTTATCTTGTCTCTCTATGTTTGTCAAATCTCTTTCCCAATAAGGTTAAGGTAAAATACTCTTAAACATAATTTTATATTTTAGGCATTAATATTGTAAAACAAGAAGCAGAAAAAAAGTATTCATATAACAACATAATAATAATAGTAATAATAATAATAATAAGTAATGCTATTACGTTTTGTGCGTTTGACGCCGTTTTTTGTTTGTTGGTTTGTTTATTATACAATTAAATAAGTCATCTATTGAGAAAATGTATAATAAATTGCCTAAAATGTTAATGATTAAAATAATAAATGTAGATTTTGGATGAATTAGTAAAAAATAATACAAACCATATTTATTTTATATATATATATATATATATATATAGTTTTTTATTTACTATCAATGTAAAAATATCATTCTAGTTATAATTTTATTCAATTTTCAATCATTCATTATTATCATTAGAAGTATGGTGCTTGTTTTTATATACAAGTTAAGTAAAACAAAAAAAATAGCATTAGTCGATGAGAGAACAATCTTAGGCCACTTTATTTCCAATGATTAATAAACACAGAGCAGTAAATTCAACATTAAAAAGGTAAATCATTCTAATTTATGTAGAATATTCTAAAATGAAATGATTTAGTTGAGATATATGAAACTTAAAAACTTACAAAATACTACTTGGCATTGTATTTAGTTAAATTCGACCAAAATTGTTATATATTTTAATATGGCAATTTGCAAATTGTTAAGGAAATAAGCGTTACATGGAGAAAAGGTTACGAATAATATTTGATTATTTCATGTGTCCGTAGCACAGACAACGTACGTATCAAAGATTAATGGAACTCGGTGTAAAGTGAAAGACAAATCAAAGACAATCAAATTTAATACTTTAAGAAAGAAAAGCATCAATTATTATCCAACACAAATTTGTATCCATCGAGTCCGTCATTTAAAATTTCAGCGATATGTTTTTGGAGAAATGAAATTAGTATTATTTTCTCAGCCAGCCCAAATATATTTATGAAATAAATATGGCCTTTAATTAACTATTATTAACTATTTATTATTTAATTATATAACCAATGAAATATGATCGCTTAATTCATGAAAAAATATAAACAATACTTATGGATTTAATGCATTACTTTATTTATTTGTATAAATACTTTCATTATTAACCAAAAGATTAATAATTAAATTAAATCATATTAACCATCTTTTTTCTTTTTATCACAACAATTTCTCAAACTTTTTGACACCTCATAACATTTACATTTATTATTCTTTGGACATTTGCACTGTTCAGCACATTTCTCCGTAGTACATTTACAATCTACATGTATATATATAGATATTGTAAATAAGAAAGGTTTATAAATTTGATTAAATTGTGAAATATTACAAATTTATTTAAATTAATAAGGTAAATACCTTTTTTACATCCCACACAAGGCATTATTAGTTAGTTTAGTCCTATTAATCTTTTAACAATAGAATAAGAATAAGAGTGAAATCATTTGTTGTAGCAAATATATATAACATAAATATCCATATGAAATTAATACGCATGCTCTGGAAATAATTGACGTGAAAAAATGTGGAAGGTAATTAAGGCAGCCTAGGTCTAAAACCCGCCACTTTGATTTTCCTTTGATAAAGCGGCATCCTTTTTGAAATTTAAATTGAAAAATTCGTTACGTCAAAAATAAATCGATCTGAGAAAAATTTGATACATTGCCTAATGATAACATCTAAATGTCTGTACTTTTGATTTTTTTTTAAATTATTTTTTAAAACTTGTAAGAGCATCTGGTAATTAAGAGACTGTAAATGATACGTCTTTCACTTTTTATTTAAATATTTTACCTTGTGCATTAAATACCATTAGATCTAACAATTTTTTATGCATTATTTGTTCGTACCCTACATCATTTGTAATATAATGAGTTTGTGGTAATGCCCGGACATCGAATTTCATTTCTAAAACAATTCAAGTTTATTTGTGTCTGCCAGTTGTGCATGTAAATATATAAAACCTGGAACGCAGATATTTTAATGAAATTTGGTGTAAGGGCGTGCACAGGGGTGTACAGGATTGAGAAGCAGTTAATATCAGATTATATTTATGACCTTTCGGCATATAAAGTTTCTTTAAACCTTATATATGTAAAAAGTTTACAATCCAGCCAAGGACATTTAATAGATGCGCCAAATTTTGACTAGCGCAACGGTTTATTTTTTGGAGCACTTTTAGTATTACAAACTTTTTTTTATCATTCAACAATTGCAACTGTTTACTTACTCAACTTTCTGTTCATATTAAATTAAAAGAAACAATATTTTTTGCCGTCAAATCTCACTCTTTATAAAAAGAAATGCGATGTTGATTCTTGTACTCTGCTATTAAAGGCAGGAGCAATACATAGGAACCCGTTAAATGAATCAATGAATCAAAATGAAGCCAGCATAATTACATTCTTTGAAAATTATTGTTCTTTTAACAAAATTTCAATTTCCAATAGGGCATACTTTATTCATGAATCAAAAACAAAATAGATTATTGAAGTCAAAGGGGAAATAAATCAATGAAGTCTTTACAATTTGAGCGACTTTTTTGCTTTTTAATAAGATTAATGAACGTGTCCTTTACATAGAGTATATTTTCATACCTTCATTTCCAAATTAATTACGATTTCTATGTCTACTCTAATGTTTAAAAAATTCTTTTTTTTATTTTTTTCTGTATTTGTTGTTTTTTTTTGTGCATTTTTGGATTTTTTTGAATGGTTTTTTTGGTGCTTTTTTTTGTTTTCTTTTATAATATCTTGTCATTTGAGATTAATAAAATATTATACTCTTAAGAAAGTGCTGCTCGCTTGCTCTCTCTGTCTGTCTCTCCCTCTGTTGCTTTCTCTTTCTTTATATTGCTTCTTAGTCATGCGGAGTGCATGTAATTAGTTTTAAAACATTCTAGATAATGATGTGTGAAGTATGAAATACATAAATAACTTACAGCTTATGAATTATACAATTCAAAAATAAGAATTAATCTTAAATTAAATAACAGTAGTTCATGTGAATTTAAACAAAGCGAAATAGTGCGAGTAGATTCGTATTTGAAAATCAATTTTCAAATACGAATCTTTATGTGATGATATGAAAGTATTTGATAGGGCAGCCAAAATTTAGCATTGTTATTACTGTAAACTTTTGCCAAAGAATAATATATTCAATAAATCATTGAATGATAACTAAATCTGCGATAAATTATTTGCCGCATAGGTGGATATTGATGTTGAATTAATATCATCATTTAAGCCATTCATATCAATTGACGTAGACATGGTACCATCATCTGTGTTAGAAGCAGGTAACAGCCGTGCATTCTCACTACTACTTTCCGAACATTTTTCAATATTTTCTATATTCATATTTATTGTTGTGGTTGTTTTGGGAACAATATCCATATTACGTGCAATACTATCGGTAATTGTTGTAGTAGCCCCTATTGTTGTTGTTGTAATAGTAGTTGTTGAATTACCAATTATTTGTTTTTCACCATTATTACCACCATTACCACCACCACATTCTTCACTACTTTCTGGCACTGGTGATGTTGTTTGTTGTCCTTCAATAATCGTTTCATCTGTACATGCTGCAGCATTTGAATTGGATGGAGAATTGCTTTCATCTTTTTGCATTAACGCCAATATATTTTTTATGTAAGTTTCCATTGTTAATAATAATTTAATACGTTTTTCATGTTCAGCCAATATTCGATCATCGGCCGTTTTTTTATTGGGATTCTTTTGTGTGATGATTAGTAGATTACAGGCAGAGCTAGAATTTAACTTTTCATTCTCTGTATCTTCTTTATCATTTTTATTGGCTTTTAATTTCACTAGTGTACTTTGGCGATTACCCGCACCATCATCTTCATCACTATCCTCACAACTGTCTTTATTGTCATTATTATCATCAATTCTATTCAAATCATCATTTCTTTTCTCATTCCTTGTATCATCTTCGTTGGATTTTTCATTTAATAATAATCGATTCGAAACACTTTTTTCTAATAGGCAGTTCAATTTTGTTCGATTTTGTTTAATTACTTTACCTTCGACCTCTTCTACAGCCGCAGTATCATTTTCAGCTGCATCTTTAGCTTCGCCTGAAACTTTAGCTTCAGCTGTAATTTCAGCCTCAGAGGTAACTTTAGGTTCCGCTGTAATTTTAGCCTCAGATGTAATTTTAGCTTCAGCTGTAACTTTAGCTTCAGTATCAGTTTCAATCGTAATTTCTGTATCATTCTCAGCTTGTACAACATTTTCTGAGGGCACTTGATTTCTATTGGCTTTGTTATCATCTTTAGAAGTTATTGTTGTTATCGTTGTTGTTGTTACTGTAGCTTTTGTTGCACACTCGATTAAGCTTGTTGCTGTTGTTGTTGTCATTAATGTTGTAGTTAATGGTATTTCATCCATTTTCAACCCATCTTTGCTATTTTCCAATTTTAATTTTTTATTAGCAAATACCTCTGATATACCTGCACAAAATTGAAAATTTAATGTTCAAGTTACTTGTAGATCAGAATAAAAATTTTTATTCATACCATTTTCAACCATTTGTTTATATCGAGCACTTTTATGTAATAAGGCTTTTAACGAGCCACGCAATTGTTTTCGTACCGATGTCGGTATTCCAGTACTTTGTGCTATGACACGTATAGCAAATAAATCACCACATAAATCATCAAGATCTTCTTTAGAATGCATTGAATAACTAATCGTATATAAAAGGCGAGCAATTGGCAAATGTGTTGATATCTAAAGTATAAAGTATATAAACACAAAAAACAAACACTTTCACCATTACGTTTATGTTAACATCATTTTTGCGACTTTGTCTAACCTTAGGATAGTAAATTTCTAAAAAAGCTCTTATGTATTGGTCGCTTAATGAAACTCTGCAATTACGTAATATTATATGTATATACTCCACCAGATATTGATTGTTGATAAGTAAGTCAACATATTTATTTGTTGTTTTATTGTTATAAATGCCAACCCAGAATTTGGGGAATAAATTGAAATGCAATGGTGCCGCCTCAATGGCTATCAAACAACTCAATTTTACTAGAGTATCATTTAATTGATTTGTGTTAACAGCCATACGCATCATAACATCTAAAAAGTCATGATATGGCCTATAGAATGCTTCCAATTGAGCATCATATTCTAAATCAACACCTTTATGAGTGAGTTCCGTTTGTGGTATAGCCATTTGAACCATGGGCCTTGGTGGTCGTGGCATATTCTTTGTTATAACTGGCCAACTACTTTTGCTACCACGTCGCGGAAAATATGGCCCTAATGGTCCAATCGAACTAAGTGGTATCAATGACGCATTCACGGCCGATAAATGGCAATTTATTAGGATTGGTGCCAATACATTTATAACATCCAAATTAGGATTACGCACCATTTCCCGTAATACGTCTAATGATAAGCGGCACAAATCGGGTGGATTGTATGTATTTAAAAACGTGGCCAAACGCTTAATGGCGTCCGGTAAGCCTTTTAAAAGGGCAGTGTGTTGATGTTGTTGCCTTAGGAAATGTTGATGTTGCAATTGTTGTTGCATCTGTTGCAATTGAATTTGTTGCATTTGATGTTGCAACTGTTTCTCTTTTTGGTTTTGTTGTGGTGTTTGCGCCTGTTGTTGTTGTTGCTGTTGCTTTAATTGTTCTTGTTGCTTTAAAAATAATTGTTGATGCTGTACCTGTAATTGTTGCGCATGTTGTTCCAATTGTTGTTGATGCTTTTTCGTTGTGGCACTGTCTAACCGAGCACTTAAACGTAATGTGGATAAAAGTAAAACCATTTCACTAAGAAGTTCTTGGAGATCGTTAGCGACATGACAAGCAGTTGCTTCGTGATGCATGGAATGTAATGTGTGTAATGCTTCAAAACATAATTCAATACCTCCATTATATATAACCAACAAGCGATCCTCATCATTATCAACTATAATATATATAAATATGTATATATATAAGTAAAGTAATTTACACTCGAAAGTCGTTACCTTTATCGTTTTAATTATGAACTTACTCAGTATACGTAAAGCATTAATCAGAGTACCCCAAGAGACACGAGCATCTAATGCACCAAGATATGCTGAAAGTGTTGTACGTCGAAACGCTGTTATCTCGTGCTTCTCTTGATCGGTAGCTTCGGGATAGCGATTTGCAAATAGAGCCATCAATTTGAATAATTCATCTACAGCAGCTGAATATTGAGTGGGATGAGGTGTTATATTCTTAAAAGCCCATTGTAAATTTTGATGAGCAGCCAATTGGCGTGTTAAATTTCGGCTTTGTTCGCAACATAATCGCAATAATCCATAATAAGCTGGTAACATAGCACGATTGTAGGCAACAATTTCGGAATCATCATGATCGGCTCTATCAAGTTAAATGGAATCGCATCAATTGCTTTGTTTCATATAGTTTATTTTCAATTTACAAATACCAATACAACTTACAATATGTAATTAAATGCAATATTTCTGGTGATTTCTGGACAATTCGCCATAATTGTTGCATTCTCAGGCGTATCGACAAGAGTATGATGCCAAAAAGCCAATAAGGCGTGCTTATTGTGGTGGGCTGGCACACTCGGTTCTGAAAGTCTTGGATGAAATAAATCCCATAGTGCACGCATATATGGGCCCATCTAAAAATCCATTAAAAAATTTATGCATTCATTTATCTTATATAAGCATTAAAAATATAAAATTAGAATGCTGCAAAACGGGCACAAAAGCCAATGAGCGTACCATTAATTTTTCAGTCTTTGAAATCATACAATATCCCAGTAAACTAAAATATGATGTCAATTTTGTGGTACCATGTATATTAATGTCGGCATAGGCACGTGCTGGACGCAGTAAACGCAACAATAAATTAATAATATTATGTAAAATAATTTGGGCGTCACTGCTTAATTCCCTAAAAATGCGGTAAAAGTATATTGAATAGAGAAAAATGATGAATCCATTAATTAGATTAATAATGAGAAATTAATCCAGCTATTGCATTTACCGGCAAGTATGGGACGTTAGAGATGACAATTTATGTAATGAGTGTGTACGGAAATTCGCTCTAAATGATTGTGACGGTACCAATGAGACCAATAAGTATGCGGCAGCTAAATTGATGCAACATAGAGAAATTGTAAAAAAATGAACCTAGAGATAACGAACCGGTCAATTACAAACCATTACGAACTCTGGAATTATTATGGGCTAATAAAAACTGTTCCACCCATGTATCAGCCGATTGTAACACCCAGGCATGAGCAATTTTATTTTTTGGCGCCTGAAAAGCTAACCAATCCAAAGCTGATTGTGGGCAATATTCAGCAGCATCCCAAACACGTTGTAGTACTAATTGTGAAAAGCACGGTAAACCAGAAACACTTCCTTGATTTTCGGTTAAAAGTGTTAAAAGCTTAAAAAATGGTCCACATAATTCAGTGTGCTTGGTAACAGAGGCAAACAACATTAATATAATTTGATTAGCCAAACGTTCATCCCATCGGCATAAAGCGTATATTAAGTGTTTCGTTTGATGTGGATTTATATTATCTTTAATTTGTTGATATAAAAATGGAAATCCCTGTGCAAATATTTTCCAACAAAAAAAAAAGAAGAAAATTGTATTCAAGGAAAACAAAAACAAAACAAAAAAGTGGGCAGAAAAAAATTCCTTGATGAATCCCCTTACCTTACCACCAGCAATGGCATTGTAATCTTTTGTGGATAATTTTAAACGTAAATCCGGACCACGTGATCTTTCTACCAAACTAGCTACTAAAGCAATCATTTTATCTAGAGAAGCTGGACGATTTTTATCTAAAGGACAAGCCTCATCTGATGAATTATCATCATTATCGGATGTGGCATCCACCTAACAATGTACAAAGCAAATCTCTTAGTAGCAGTCGCAATATTTCAATATTTAGTTTCAATATTTTCAATATTTTTTACAATAAATTTGAAAAGTTTTCATTAAGGGAGTCACTTACACAGTCTTGAGTCTTATTGCCTAAATAGAAGTCAGCTACACTTTTAATAACGCCAATACGCAGTAAAAATAATGTTTCTTCATCACCCATGCGAGCAAATTCGTATAGTAAACTAAAATATTCAGACAAATGGCGTAAATGAGCTTTAGCTCCTTGCTCCATTAATTTAATTAATGATGCTATAAATCGGGTGACGCAAGAATCCGATCCAATTACTTCTTTGTCATCTTTTGATGTCTCCAAATATAGATGGACATGCGTCAAACTGCAAATAAAGTATCATTTTGCTCAATAAAAATTACTTTCCTGATACTCCCTAATCAGAAGACTTCTTTAGATTTTAATTGTAATTAAATTGATACAAAGTATTTTACAGAAAGTATGCATATTTTCTAGTATATAATTCGTGGAACTTACCGTAATTTTTGTATGACATGTATTACAAGACGTTGAAACATTTGACGTACTATTTGATTTGGACATTGTATTAAAACATGTATTGGCCACCATGGTTCCAGTGACATATGATTAAGAAACCATTCGCACGCATCTTGACTTGCATTAAATTGTTTCGTTAACAATTCCACCCAAGGAACCATTGTAGGCTGAACGCAATCAAATGTAAGAAAATTAATATTACAAATTGAAAAATTTAAGTATGCTTATAATATAATCAAATGAAGCAGCAAACCTTTTCTTTGGCATGAATAAACGTTTCAATGAAAAATGATATCGATAATTTGGCAGCCATACATGTCACCTTTGGCTGTACCATCAAAGTTTGTGGTATATGACCACATATTTGCCACATGAAACTAAAAATTCAATTATTATAGTATTATATTATGTTTAAATTTTTAGAATTCCACGATTATATACTTGAAGTATGTATGTTCGAATATATTACGATCTTGTAGAAATTTACGATTATCTTGCCAAATCCAATCTTCTAGATCCTTACCCAACTTTGGTCTTAGCAAACTTTCATCGTTATTAATCTTTTTATTTGTAATTGTAGTCGCTATTGTAGACAAATTTGATGATGTAGTTGGCAAATCATTACTTTCATTAATTTTCTTTACATCATCAGAAATCTCATTCGTTGACCCTGTTGATGTGTCTTCAACAATACCAACTTCAGCTTTTATTAAAGTATCTTTTCCATCAAAATCATCAGCCATTTTTTGTGAATTTTGTACATTCCTATGCACTATATTGGGTGATGATAAAAGATCTGGATAACGCTCTTTTAAATGATCAGGCAAACAACGTTCATAAAACAGCATATACGCTGAATTAGTCTTCTCAAAACTAAAATCCAAATATTTTTCCGTGACCGAATCATATGTTTTACTCTGTGTGTAGAAAAAAATTTTTTTTAATTTTTTGTATTGTTGATTAATACATAAAATACATTCAAGGTATTTCCAGAGACAATGATGAACTTACAGTCATTTCACCACCAAAACATTCCGCAGCAATTTGTGATGGATCAAACGGTTTTACTTCAGCATCGTTGAATAAAAACCAGCGATCATGTTGCATGGCAATTTTATTTCGCTCCTTAATAAAACTGTAATAATGACCACCATCAGCTGTTCCCGTGTGTACTGTTACACCAACCAATTCATATCTACATTTAAATAAATAAGGCAATTCTAATCAAAAGTGGAAAATAATTTTAAGTTTAGATTTTATTCCAACAACTTTCCCCACCACTCTCAAAATAAAATGGAAAAAAAACCGCTAAAGTTAAAAGGACGATTAGCAAACGGACAAACCTAAAAAAAATTATCAAGAATGGGCTTAACGCTTATAATGATTATTCTTACTCTAGGCACTCTTGCAAATCATCGTCATTATCACCATCATCCTCATCATCCTTAGTACAATTAGTGACCTGATCATTACCCAGTAATTTTGTTTCAGTATCTTGCGATTTCTCATGTTCATGTTCATGCTCATGCTCACGTTTACATTTACGTTTATCACGATCCTCTAAAAAGCAAGATTATATAAACACATAATAACACATTGCTTTCTATATTACCTTCATATTGATGCGGCATTAAAGTTTTCTCCACATAGTCCGACATGTTTAAACGCATGGGGAATGAAAAATGGGTATTAACTTTCTCTTTTAACATTGTCACCATATTAAATGTATAGCGCATGGTATTAAAACATAATATTTGCGGTAATTTTTTAAAACAAGCTCTTTTCTCAGCCCTTACTTTTTTACCGCATTGTGAACACGTGTACATATTATCACCTTCTAGAGTATCTTTCACAGTCACCTCATCCAATGATTCCATTAAATTTCTCATATCGGCTACTTGACATCGAACCGTGTAAAATTCTTCAGCAGTGCGTGACACATGATCACAGTCAAGTGATACAACATTATTACTTAATGTACCACAAAACAATCGCTTTATCAAATCTTTTAAGTCTGGTGTCATTTCTTCAAGTTTAGAAACTAAATCTATAAAAAATTCTGCCATATCTTTTTGTTCACCAGTATTTAATGGTTGATGATCCATTTGATAAACGCGACAAAATGATCTAGGATTGTATGCTTTGCGTTCCGATTCCAGCAGATATGCAAACATGCGTTGTAATTCAATCAAAGTAGGTCCATGCTTTTGAGATTTGCTAGGGTATACATTTAAAATCGCGCTACGAGCTTGAGGCATCATGTACAAATGTTGTATGCAAGATGCCATATAACAGGTGGCACCTAAATTTGTTAAACCAACATAGCCACATTCTGAACGGCCTTCATCTCGAGGCCAATAATCCCATGGATATGTCGATTTTGGATCCGGTCGATGTTGTGCTAACAGTTTAGCATGCAAACTTGTATAATTTGTGGGACAATTTTTGCATAATTCTACCAGTAGATCGTATGCAGCCGCTCGTGATGTAGCTGATTTACATTTCGGTTTTTGTCGATTTGATGGGGACGGCATATCGAATAAGAATTTGAATATCTCTTCTATAAATTCTAATGCTGTAGAACTAAATTTAAATGTGGGGTCATATTTTACTAAATTCGACATGAGATTAATTAAGCCAACAAGACCATCGTCCTGTAAGCCAAACCGTGTCTCATAGAAATCACGACTTAATATACTACGCGCTACAGATTGACACAACTTCTCAATATCGATGGCATCTTCATTGCTTGCTGAAGATTCCAACGATGATTTAACCATTTCCGGTGAAATTGTATCCACTAGCCTAGCTAATAACCAAAAGTAATCACGACAAGCTGGACCATATGGTTCTTTGCCATCATCACCCAACATATATGGATTATGATGATGATTGTACGAGGTCATTTTCTCTGCAGATGGCAAAAACGATATCAGCTGACGTAATAAAGGAGCCAATAATAATCGATAACTCTGAGCATTGCCTAAACAAATGCGATATAGTCCAGCGCAAATTTCTCTTCGAACTGCCGGTTCAGGATCATCCAGTATAAATTTTTGTACCCAATTACAATATTTTGGTTGACTCCACAATAATTGCCGCGCCTCAGCTGAAGCATGAACAAAACTAACCATGATATTCATAGTAAATTGTACAACTTGAGCACGACCCCAAAAGCCGGTACGCAAATGGTGATGATATTGATCTGTGGCCGAATTTACCATATAATTGACAAACGCTTCATCAGTTAGTATGGATGACAGCCTCATCAAGCAAGTACCTACGGCCATCATACCTAACATGAAATCTTTTGGTTGTGATAGGGCGACATGCATATCTTCCATAGGCACCTCCTCAAAACCCAATAACCAAAGTATGCGCAACAAACTGGCTAAACAATCATGACGCCACTCATTCAATAATTCTTTTGGGTGTGTACTCTGTTGTAATTGGCCCGATATAAAAATATCATATAAATGTTTTAAGCCACCGCACTTAATAAATACATCACTCCATTTCGTTTTATTTACATTTGTATTTTGCCTTAATAATGAAGTATGTGTTGATGATTCCAATAATTCGGACAAATTATTGTTTATTGAAGTTGTTTCATTTTGAATTTTATGTTGATTGTTACATATTCTAATTAGATTAATCTCTTTTTTATCATTACTTTCTAATTCCTCGCGATCAGAAAGATCTAAATCTTGTGACATATTACGCTTTAAGTCTTTACGATCAATGGCATTATCTTGATGATCTGCGTTATTTAATTCAACCTTCATTTTAGAATCATCCTTGGTAATAGCACTTATTTCAACAATGTGACGCTCTTTACTATTATTATTGTTACCACTAAGCTTCCTACCTGTTTTTGTACTACTAAGGTTATTACGGTTATATGCCTCTAATGGCACTATATTACCGATACCGCTACCACCATCACCATCACCACTGCAACATAATACTCCACGATGACTTTGAAGTACACTATTTAAAGCCAAACTCTCTACAATGTGTAGTGAGTACATGAACTTTTGCAAATTCTTTGGATCTAACAAATCTGTTAATTTTTGCTTGATTTGTTTATTAATCGACCGATTTTCTTGTTGTACTTCCTCCTCTTGGGACTCGTTTTGCTCATTACTTAATGCATAATCATTAGATAAACTCTTAAAAGTATCTAAGATCATAGGATTTGTAGGTAAAATAGCCAAAATATCCCAGACCCGACGTGACAATAGTTGAGCTTTTGTATACAATTGTAGATTATTTGATTGTGGCTTCATATCACCCAATGTCTGCATAAGACGAAAAAGTTTTTCAAAATAGTTCGATTGTAAGAGTAAAACTGTTGGCAAACAATCTTTAGGCGGTGGAGGCTGCATTGATGGATGATCTGCATTCGTTTCTTTACGTCGAGCACCACGTCCACCCAAAGACACATATACAATCTAATAATAATCGAACAAATTGAAGAAAAAAATATTATAATAGTTAAGAATTCCCACAACAACAATAGCAACTATATTAAGGCTTTCAATATATAAACACTACATCACCTGATTATCTTTGAAACCAGCATCTAATAAAGTACGTTCATCATATTCACAACTTAATTCTTGACCTTGTGTTATAATACGTAAAGGACCTTCACTTAATAATAAACCTAAAACTGGAGCTGATACACCAGAACTAGGTGCACCTTGTAAATTCTCCCACCTATAATAAAGTAAATGAATAAAGTTAATCAAATTCGTAACCTTGAAAAATAATAATTTTGATATGGCAACATGTAACCTATTACTGCCTATTATTGTCATTATTACCATTTAGATATTTCAGCTTTCAATTCGGCAATTAAATCACATGCATGCATATGTAATACAGACTTCTCGGATAAACCATTCGGTTGTAGTATAATGCGTATTGCTGGTCCGGAACCTTCATTTTTCAAATTACTATGCGAACCAATACCTTGACCTTCAATGGCCCATCGTCTCAAATGAAAAGCATAACGTCGCCGAAATATTTCTAAATGTGTATTCAGTAGCATTAAGCCGCGTTGAACGCACATTAAAGCATTTTCATCCTCGTTATTACTGCAAAGGAACAGTAAAAACAAACGTGATGCAGTTAATACAAGCATTAAAGTAAGCATTAAAGTAAATTTTATTAAATACATATTATACTGAAATAATGGGAGACAAACTCAAATATTAGAAATTTTCTATAAAAATATGTGCCTTTGAGTACCTTTCAAGAGCATTTGCTGCTTGTACTAGATGCTCCATACATTGCGAAACAAATTCGCGTTCGAAACGTAATTGTTGACCCATATAATACATATTGATATATTGTATGGCTGCCAATGATACTTCAGTATTATGAGCTCTTAAAGCAATTTTCCACAAATGATACATGCCCACTATATTTGATGAATTTGTTGATATTGAATCTGTTTGCTTTTCATAATGGGCAATTGCCATGCGCGCTAAACTGCATAATTGCTGAAACAAGCCTAAGGCTACCATTGAAAAGTCTTCAGGGCGTAATTCGGGTAATTTTTTTAAATACAAATGTTGTAAAGCCTCCAAACCTAAAGCATGCTGATCACCACCTTTGGCTTGACTTTGTAACCAAGAAAAATAACAATCGGCACATTCAGCATCATGGGCTAACCATTCCCATAGAGCATCTACTTGATCAAGGCTTAAACTAATATTTTGAAAAAACAGATTGTACATTTTTTGTTACATTTCTCTGAGTTCGTTTAATTTTTTTTTGTTTTTTTTTTTTGATATTCTTACCGAAAAGTTTTAGGCGAGCCCATCGAAGAAAATATGGATGATAGGAAATGTAAACGCACAGAGACTTGCGTTTTATGGGAGTATAAAGACAAATCATTAGCTTGTGCTGATGATGATTTCTGTTGTTGCTGATGTTGATCATTTTTAGATTTGTTTAGCATGAATTGCATATGACGTTTACTGTAATGTTTAATGTTATTAAAAAAATGATGCGTCATCTTATGTTGCCTTTCTGCCCACATTGTTATTTGATGTGTGTCGGATGGACGAAATTGTTGAAATGATGCAAACAATTTAGGCAATAAACGTAATGACACAATAACACTTTTATTGTTTGCCAAATTATATAGGCAACCTTCTATAAATTTCGTACGAAGAACACGATCATTACTGAAACAAAGTAGCGTAGCTAAGGCTTTTTCAGCTTCTAATGCTAAACTTTCTCCCAATTGCCCCTAGAATAATTATAAGTTTTAAAAATTAAAATTAACTGAAATTGAATATAGTTAAGTTATATGTTCAAATATTTAGAAATTATGTTATATTCTGTGATACGAATTCTTTACGTTTTTTATCTTTCCAAAATTAACAATTAAATTCTTATCTGATTATTACTTACGATTTTGTCATCTTGCAAAAGGTCCCACAACAATGTATTACCCGGTTGGCAGACATCATTAATTCTAAATGTTGGCTGCTGAGACGTTACACAATTTTTCGTGTCTCTATCCTTTGTCGAACACCCATTATTTACCTCCATTATATCAACATCATTGCAATGCTTTCCACCAGCCGTTACTGCAGAGACCGCCTTGACCATAGCAGCTGCAGCGTTAGCTTGCTGCATAACTAATAAAGATTGTTGAGCATTGCCCGTAGCGACTGCAGCTGCTGCAACGGCCGCAGCTGCAGCAGCTACATTTGCTTCAGTTTTTTGCATTGACATTGCTGTATGAGCTGCAGCCATTGCTGCGGCAGCCGCAGCAAATGCTGGTGGCATACAATTATGTGATACTCGAGATGAATGTGTATTCACTAATTGTGCCAATTCCTCTTCACATGGTGATACATCTTCATCATCAAAATCGGCCATATTCTTTTCTGATTTAGCACTCATGGGAGATGAATAACTACCATCGTTTTCAGCGCCACTTAATAGTTCACTGATATGAGTTTCGGCAATCGCTCGAATATAGGGACCTTCACCTTGTAAATGTTTAAGAACAGCACTTGGTACTTGACCGGGGTCACTACAATCATCACTGTCATTAAGTATTTCACCTTCAGCATCTTCGCCATCCTCGCTGGATGCCTCATCTTCGCCACCGCCATCGCATATAGCTTCTACAATATGATAAGCTAATCGGGTTGTTAATGGAATTTTAGTGTTCTTACGGCGTTTTCGTGATTTTTTACGATGCATTGGTATATTCAATGATTCACCTTGAAGATCTTCTTCACTACTTGAATTATCAATAATATTAACAATTCGATGATTTTTCATTCTACAAAGTACAAAAGGAATAATTAACTTAATAATTTTTGGAAACATTCTATACTGGATTTACTTTGACATACTTCATATCAACTTTTGGATTAATAACACTAATATCTTCATCGATCTCTTTAACCTTTTCATCAATAGAATCGCAGACATGGCGACGTCGTCTAGCCTGTTTACATGGCGGTGCTCCTGTGCCGGTACCAGTGTCCGAGGAACAAACATTTTCAATATCAATGGGACTTTTACGAGCACTGGCCAAGCTGCTATCATCACAATTACCATCATCTGAATTACTGCCATCCATACTACCACAATCGGAACTAGTAGCAGTAGCATTGGCTACCATAAGTTCCTCTTCTAAGCTTATTTGACTGCGTGACTTATCCCGCGACCATATTAACTTTGTCAGCGCCGATGCTATATAAATACTTTGTTCGGTATGTTCTTTGGGATCCATACGGCAAAGCAATGTATACAGATACATAGCCGGTTTCGGTGCTAGATTCTTAACCAAAGATGGCAGTATATCAAAAATTGTTTTAGAACAATGTTTTAGTTGTTGCGTTGCCTGCCAAATCAATTTAATGTGCTCTTCAGTAATTTGATTCTCTACAGCCAGAAAGTTCAGTACAATGTGAGCCTGCTTTAAAACTTCAACATGCAAATTAGGGCCGAACAGATGTTGTATAATTTGATTTTCTGTAAGCCAATGTGCAATTTTCTGGGCCACAATTTCCACTTCCCCAACAGATTCGATTTCACCAAATATATTTATATGGGCATTTATTTGAGCTATACCTAAATTATGAGCAAAACCAAAGCCAAACAAAACAAAACCAAAAACAAAATCCAAAAGGGACATTTTAATGTTCAAATAATAATAATTTTTTTACATATTAATAAATTAACAAAAGAAAACTTTACCCGCCAAACGCATTGTTAATGTTGTAGAGGTAAAATATTTAAATGCTAATGCTAAACCTTCAACATCGAAACTAACGGCGGCATCTAATGGATCTCTAACCGCTGACCACACGAAATCGGCCATTGCTCTGGTAGCAGCTGTTCTTAAATTTTGATCTGATAAGTTGCACATATATTGAAGTACTCGACTACGTAATGGTACGAACAACTGTACTATGCAACCATAATTTAACCATAATTTTATATTGGATACAGTGGCAGTAATTGCATGAGCAGTTGTTACTGGTAAATCGGGATGTTCAAAGCATAACATCATTGCAGCAAAACCACCCGAATTACAAAATAGACATATATTACGTAGCAAGTAGACCGGAATCTCATTATCATGGAGATCACAGAAAATAGCCAAATGTGAAGCCTCTTCAGCTGATATATCATCTAAGCGTGAATGGGTGCCATGTTTGTAGGCAATATATAAAGGAAAGTTAAGTAAAAATACTTTCGATACCAATAAAAATAACTTTTCCACTTCCAATAATATCCACGACTCTTCATTTTGTGAATGCATTGATGATGCTGATGAAGACATTGATGATGATGATGACGATGACGATGAATTTGGTGATGCTGATATAGATTCATCATTCACGGTATTCTTATCCGATTTCATTCCACATGTTCCACTTGCTCCAACCGCTCCACTTGTTCCACATTCTTTTATTAATTTTTTCTCAATATCTCTTTTCACCAATTGATTAATATTTTCCTTATCGTCAGTTGATTGTTCTGCCTTAGAGTTTTCCGATGCAATTTGGTTTTGGTTGGTCGTTGTTTCATCTAATTTATCTTTACACTTGTCATTAGTTGAAGATTGCGTTAAATTTTCGGATAACATTTTGTAATCGTCAATCAACTTATCAATATGCTTTAGATGATGAACCGCTAAATATATCATGGATTGTACGACCATATTGAAACGT
The DNA here is from genome assembly GCA_023089585.1 of Melophagus ovinus. Classification (NCBI taxonomy): domain Eukaryota; kingdom Metazoa; phylum Arthropoda; class Insecta; order Diptera; family Hippoboscidae; genus Melophagus; species Melophagus ovinus. The sequence goes on from JAKKIB010000177.1 coordinate 8,747,444, forward strand.
TCAAAATTTTTTGCATCTCTGTACAAACACATACATTGCCTTTGGGACCAAGCTTGTATATAACCAAAGGTTGTTTCAATTTCACTTTTATAAAGTATTGCATGTTTGGCATCATTAATGCGAGCTTCATCTGTAATAAAACAACAAGAGCAGCAATGGAAAACATGTACAATAATTAATACAGGTATTTGGTTATAATTATATCCATATATATGAATATATTGAGAGGGTGAACATTAACACATATGTTGCAAAGTCCAAATACTTACAGGATTCTAACAATTGCTGAAAATCTGTACAAACATCACACATGATGATTGAATGTTTTTAATTTCCCAAATCAAGTATTTGTTAAGGTCTTTTTACTTTTTTTTGCTACAGAAAATATACACATATATGTGTATCTTTTTTTTCTTGTTTTAGGAGCTTTTCTTATGTTGTTTTTTTTTAGTTTTATTTTTACCGTAGTTTAGCTATTTCTAACATGAAATCACATATTTTATATTGACAGACATTTTAGAGTAAATTTTTTAATGGCGTTTGCAAACTATTTATTTGTTTTCATTTTATTTCATATTTTACATTAAATTAATAATCAACTTCATTTAATACATGTACGTTAACTTTTACCCATTAAAAAAATGCATTATTTTTTCACTGCGAATTCTTCTTTATCATTTTAATTTATCATGTTGCCATAGTTCCAAAATTAAAATATTTTCATAAATGATGCCAATCTATACGTTTAATAACAGACCAATTAAAAAAAATTTGAACACAAGAATTTATTAGAATCTATTTATAATTATAAAGTTAATCCTTGTAAGTATTTTCTAGTTTTTCGATTTCTGATTGATAGAAATTTTAGCTATCATTAATATAAAAAGATGACTGCATATAGACTTACGAATAATTACCATACATAAAATTCAACATTATTGCCAGTCATGCTTATTGCAATTTTACTGGGTGACACATCAAGTGTTATAATTAATTTACTCATTTACCGTTTAATATTCTCCTTGTGCATAATAATTCATACATTTTATAATTTTTATAAATATTAGACGATATGACATTAACAAAATGTTTGTTGTGCTTTAAATATTTTGCACATTTCTTAATTATCATTATTTACATAGTGAAATGTAGTTGTAAGTAAAAAAAATATCAAAAAAAAAAACAAGACGTAGTTACTTTATTACACCTTTTTTTTTTGAAAGAAAAAAGGCACAAAGAAATAAAGTGTACTTTTTAGGTGTTCTACATCGTACGTTACGCTATTATGAACTGTTCCATAAAGATCACGTCCAACATCATGTAATTAAACGTGGCGCTAATCCTAGTGTACATCCTTTTAATGTCATTAAAGAAGTTGAATTTAAAATATTGGGTAAAAATTTTCGCTTAATATTACATCCTCAACGTCAAGTGCTTCATAGTAATTTTAAAGCCTATACCGTAGATGGTAATGGTAATGAAAACATTGTTCATTTGGGTAAACTATTAACACAACATTTTACAGAAGAAAGAAGGAGGAAATAAAAAGAGACTTACTAAGACGATTTTACATATGTGCTTATGTATATAATTTCAGATCATAGCAATTTTTATAGTGGTCGGGTGTTTGGTGAAGTAGATTCCGAAGTACGAGGCCACATAGAGGGTGGCTTAATGACAATGGCTATAACTACAATCGATGAAACGTATCACATTGAGGTATATTAAGAAAATTAAAAAACTTACAAGTATTCAGTAAATATTGTGGTTTCTGCTACTCAGCCGTCATGGCGTCATTTACCCACTGCCAAAGATAATACTATGGTTGCTTATCGTATATCAGATGTCAAAATGCATTGGCATCATATAAGCGATGATGAAGTAAATGGAGGACCATTAAAGTGCGGCTACATTAAAGAAGGTTTAGGTAGGATTTTTTGGCAATTTAGAAGCAATAGAATAACCATGTAATTGAAAATTTATTATAAATTTATTTGTAGAACTTGAAAGTGATATTGATGACAGTATGGACAATAATAGTTTAAACCATCAATATAATCATATATTACAAAGAAGTTTTTTATCACATTCTGAACAAAATAGTCAGGCATTAGAGCAACGTAAGAGACGACAAACGGATCAGTACGAGTATACGCCAACAAAAACTCGCTGCCCATTACTTTTAGTGGCCGATTATAGATTTTTTCAAGAAATGGGTGGCGGAAATACAAAAACCACAATTAATTACCTGATTAGTCTAATTGATCGAGTTCATAAAATCTATAACGATACTGTTTGGCAAGATCGTTCAGTAAGTAAATATATACACATTATATACACAATTATGTATACAAAGATAATAGCAGTAGTTTTTATTATTTATATTATTAACATCCTTAGTAATGAAATTTAATTCTGTTTCGGTAATAGGATCAAGAAGGCTTTAAAGGTATGGGTTTTGTTATTAAAAAAATCGTTGTACATTCAGAGCCTACAAGATTACGAGGTGGTGAAGCACATTACAATATGATACGTGAAAAATGGGATGTACGCAATCTTTTAGAGGTGAGAGACATTTCAACATTATGTATAAATATATCGCATTTAAGAAACGATTTAAGTATATTTAATTAAAGTAGAATAACATATTACTTTAAATTACGATTGCCCTTAAAAAAGATTATGAATTTATTCTAATCTATTATAATGGATATTGATAATTTGCCTTTAAACTCATTCGTAACTTTTTGTTTATTATTCCAATTTATTGCAATTTATTAATGCAATGAATGAGATATTTTATAGGTTTTTTCACGTGAATATAGCCATAAAGATTTTTGTCTAGCGCACTTGTTCACGGATTTAAAATTTGAAGGTGGAATTTTAGGTTTGGCATATGTTGGCTCACCTAGACGTAACTCGGTTGGCGGCATTTGCACACCAGGTTATAAAAAAAAGTTTTATTTAAAAAAAAAACAATTTAAGAAGTTATTACGCTTCGTCAACTATTCCATAATAGTTCATTAACAATGGTGATTATATTTTGAGAAAAATTGACAAGCGGAATCATTGCCAAAAATCCTTTCATTTTGATAATTTTTTTACTTTTTTTTAATTTTGCTGCACCACTTGTGAGACAAAATACATCAAGAAGGGTTTGATATAGATATAGCTTTTATTATACAGACCGATTAAGATTCGATTAAGCCAAACTGTCCGTCTCTTGCTCATGCAAATTTTATATTAAAATATAGAACATCATTTTAAAAATATACTTATGCGGTAAGCGCATAAATTGCGATTACAATTTTTAACTTATAAGTCACATTTGTTCTTTGACATTTTAAAATTGGTCTACACATAGTGGTAGAAAACTTTTAAGAATCGGTCTCGACTGACTCCAATGTTTTTCTTTTGTTTTACTTTTAAATTTATGTGATTTTATTTGATAAATTTTTGCAGAAAACTTGGAAATTATGTTGATTTAATTTAAGAGGATGCAGACTCTAACTGCACAATTTTTAATTTTGTTTTATTTCGCAAAAAAAATTGTTGCACTTGTGATTACGTTAAAGTAAGCATCGTAAATATATTAATATTCTTTATTTTTTATTTCTTTTTATTCTGTTCTTCATTATGCAATTTAATTATTTTGTTTGATTATTTATGTACAATTGTTTAATTCTAATTTAATTCCCTAATTGCTGTTATATTAGAATACTTCAAAAATGGCTACACACTGTATTTGAATTCGGGTTTAAGTAGTTCCCGAAATCATTACGGGCAGCGTGTGATAACTAGAGAGGCTGATCTAGTGACAGCACATGAATTTGGTCATAATTGGGGCTCTGAACATGATCCTGATATACCGGAATGTTCACCCAGTGCTTCTCAAGGTGGCAGTTTCCTAATGTACACATACAGTGTAAGCGGCTACGATGTTAATAATAAGAAATTTTCGCCATGCTCATTACGTTCAATACGGAAAGTATTGCAAGCGAAATCGGGACGTTGTTTCTCGGAACCAGAAGAATCATTTTGTGGTAATTTACGTGTTGAGGGTGATGAACAATGCGACGCTGGTTTATTAGGCACCGAAGATAATGATGCATGTTGTGATAAGAATTGTAAATTAAGACGTAATCAGGGTGCTGTTTGTAGTGATAAAAATTCACCGTGCTGTCAGAATTGTCAATTTATGCCAGCTGGCGTAAAATGTCGCGAGCAAGTTTATGCTACATGTGAACGGGAGGCTCGTTGCACTGGAACACATGCTGAATGCCCTAAATCACCAGCTATGGATGATGGAACAATATGCCAAGAACGTGGCCAATGTCGTAATGGCAAATGCAGTAATTACATTTATTTAAAACTTCTATTTACACATTATCGATTTCCAATAAAATTATTTACTTTTATTCACTTCATTTATAATACTTTAATCCTTTAGTTCCATATTGTGAAACGCAAGGCTTACAAAGTTGCATGTGTGATATAATCCAAGATGCTTGTAAAAGATGTTGTCGCATGAGTATTAATGAAACTTGCTTTCCTGTGGAGCCACCAGATGTATTGCCAGATGGTACACCATGTATACAAGGATTTTGTAATAAGGTTACTACATTTACATTTACAAAATTTCTTCCTTTACAAATACATGGTTATTTTTCTTTTTTTCAACAGGGTGTTTGCGAGAAAACTATTCAAGATGTTGTTGAACGTTTTTGGGATATCATTGAAGAAATAAATATTAATAGAGTCTTACGTTTTCTAAAAGATAATATTGTCAGTAAGTGTAGAATCATTTTATTAGGAAGAAGAAATAGTCACATCAATTTTGATCGAATATTTTAACACTTCTTCCCATATAACGAACTATCCACTTTATTTGCTTTTTAATCACATTTAACAAAGTGTTATATAGCTCTTAAAAATCTGTCCCGTCTCACATTTAACATCAGTGCTTGCCTCTTGTACATTTATATATATGTATGTTCTATTTTAGTGGTAATTGTTGTTGTCACTTCGGCATTTTGGATACCAGCCAGCTGTGTTATATCATATTTTGATAGAAAAAATCTACGCCAAGAAATGAAACAGATTGAATGGAGTCAAAAATTAGATCTAATTCATCCTAATGATCGTCGCCGCGTCATACACATACGGTAAAGTATTTATTGTTATTAATAAAATCATCAAAGTAATACAGAAATTATTGGACTTATAATACGAAAGGGTTCCAATAACTTCATTTTAAAATTTAACGAAAAGCCAGAGGCAAATGTTAAGTTGAAATATCTTAAAAATTATAGATTACAAGTCTATTACAAATTGTCACCTTGTAGCTTACACAAATTCAAAATCGGGTAATGTAGGAGTATACGACAATGAATACTCATTGATAGTATCAAAAGAATAATAAAACATGGTGGTGTAACTTTTTCAATGACTGCAGTGTCTGTAAATGTATTTAAGAAGTTGAACAATGATCTCCTTTTGGTTTGGTTTGACAATTTGGCTTGTAAAACTACTTTTTTATAATTATTAAAAAATTACATCTCAATATTTGCCTTTTCATGGGTTCGTTAATTTATAAAAACTTCTTCAGCAAGTCTCTTTAAATTACACACTTTCTAATTCAGAACTGTGTTATACACTCTATAGGGTGCCACGTCAAAAAATCTCATTGGCACGTATGTAATGTAAAATTATGTGAATTAAATGTGCGAGACATATATTGTATTAATTTAAATAATAAAAATTTGCCTTGTTCATTATATCAGCACTTAATGCGAAAACTTTTTTTGGGACTTTGTGAAATTGCTGTACAATTGGCCGCAGTTCCAAAAATATATAAATAAAAGACAGCTTAGATAAGTTATTGTACTTTAAATATTTTCATGCCATCCTTACGCTTTGTTTGATAAAAATTTAAATAAGAGTGATTACAATTTTTTTTATTGACAATGTCAAAATGACACCATTAAATGTAAAACATTTATTTCTTTTTACTATTTTTGCCATTTTGTTGTGGTGCCAAAGTCTCATCGTCATCATCAACATCGTCTTCATCCTCGTTATTCCATTCTTCATTTATTACTTCACTAACAACATTCTTACCACATATATATACAGGGCCAGTACCTTGTATTAACTTAAATGTAACTGAATCACTTGGAAATTCTAAATTCGGTCGTAAAACCCGAGTTTCACCGGCTTTCAAAACGGCAATAGGAATTTTTATAGTTTCTTTCCCATTAACTTTCACTTCAGCCTTAAAAATGTAACATAAAAACAAAACATAACATAATGTAAAACACAAAACAGTCTTATAAGCAATGTAATTACAATATATGTTTATATGCATTGTAATACCTGGACAACGTTAAACTCATTAGGTTTAGCTTCAGCACCTAAACTGATTTGCTTAATAATCAGTTGTTGAACTGTAAAATCTTTATCTGTGTCAGCTACTTCGAATTGTGCCAATGGATCCTTATCGCTTAATTCTACACCATAAAATGATTCCGTCTCCATATTTTATGATTCAATGATGTGACTTTTTTTTTTTATAATATTCTTTTGAAAAGAAAAAAGATACAAAGAAAACTGTTAAAATGTCCCACGGCAGTGAAACTTATGTTAAAATTTATAGCAAAAAAAGTACTGTACTTTTCCCTTGCACGTGCCAATAATATATATCAACAAATTTTTTTGCGCTATTAATTTACTGACTAGACGATTATATGTTATTTACAATAAACGGCTTAGACGGTTTAATTACACATTTACGTTAGTGAAGTTAGCAATTCATGTTACTTTTTCGGCTTAAAACAAAAATAAAAAAGTTTAGTTTTTAAAAATATCATAAAGTAAAATTATAATTTATTAAAATTGTATATGGCAATGCTCTACTGATAAATCCATGCTTTGGCAATACTTTTAAAAGCTATTATAATATCGGCAATTGTCAGTGCATAAAAAAAATTTCTCAACGCAATTGTATTAACAATTAAAAATTACTATGTTGAAGTTAATATTAATGTATAAAAGTGTAAAAATATAACAAAAAAATTATTCTATTAATTGTATAAAATAATCACAAAGTGAATTGCAATTACATAAAATTTATGCAGAAAAATAGAGTCGCGTCATATTAAATGTTATGTGCGTTCATAAAATATATTGAACCGGCTACTTTCTATAAAATATAAGAAACTATGTCAAAATGTTTGTAAAAAATGAAGCAATAATAAATTAATAATAAGTTAAAACAATACGGATGTATATGTTGAGAAAAAAAGAAAAGAAAATTCGTTTATATAAAGGAATGTACAGTTTTTTATTTCCCTCAGTTTGTTGTGCATCAAAGCAGGCTTATGCGTGCACGTTTTCATTTGTGTTTATTATGAAATTAAAGTAGAAATGTGACAAAAATGGAGTAATTGTTAAAAAAAAATATTATTTTTGATATTTTACATAAAGTATATGAAAAATGTGTTGTACTCTAAGAAGTTTTTTTGAAAATTGCAAAATTCAATTAAACGATTGAAAGGATGTAGCAGTTACACCAAAAAGCCAAAATATATATTATAATTCTAAAGGGATGGTGCAAATATTGAAGAATCAATTTTACATAATTACAATTCGGGCATAACTCAACTTATTTCATTTAATTTGCTATCAGCGTCTTTTGATAAGATTCAAGCGCAACCAACAACGCACTTCTCGTGCTTTTTGATTTACAAATGACATTCAGACGTCATTTGTTCAATTATTTATTGTGATTACATATGAATTGGAATGATTTTCATTATCATTAATAACAGTAATATTAGTAACTTTGAAAAAAAAGACAGGTAAAATGTAATACAAGTATATATCAAAAGTATGGAAATTTGTTGTCTTATGAAATTGTATAAGTGATCTATTACAAGTTAATGGAATTTCTGTGCGACATATGTATACCAAACGGTCAACGTGCACTTAGTTCATATGCATATCCAAAATATTTGCATGTGAAAGGATCAAGGAGAAAAGTCGTGCACACTATTGTGGCTATTGCTTATTAATATATATAAAACAAAAAGATAGTAATGTATATATATGTGTATGTACAGCACTGTGTATATAAAAGTAACGCAAAGAATAAAATGAGAAGTTTAGAATCACAATGTAAAATTAACACAACACTATCATAAATCGCAATAACCGAAATAAGTATGAAAAACTTAGTGGTTTTTATATGTGTTAATAAACAGGGTATAGAAAAATAAAAACAACTGTGTTACATTGACTGTAAAGTAATCAGGGAATGAGAAAACAAATAATATATATTAGTTGCACTTTAATGGTAGTAACTTGGTTTCTTGCTTGGTTGGTTGATTGTTTCGTCGTCAATTTTCGTGTAAGTATAAATTGAAGTAAATTACTGTGTAAAAAGTTATGTGATTTGATAAATAGGTAGTTGTAAATTATGTATAAAAGTAAGTGCGAGCCAAAGTACTTGCATTAACTTGTAAGTAAGAAGAAGGGATGTGAATTACAAGTGAATCAAAGCAATAAAAAAAGGTGGTTACCCCTAATAAGCATAAAGTTATTTGTACATATAATAATATGTTTTCATTTCTATAAATTTTAAACGCGTAACACAACATGTATATAAATATTTATTCTATTATTTTGGTATTTTCTACGTTCATGTTATGAAATCACAGTAAACAACTAGGTGTCCAATATAACAAAAAGAGAAGAATGTACTAGCAATTGCTGATCTTTAAAATAGGTTAAATAAAAACCTGCTGAGTATAATTTTCTGCATTTAGTAGAATTCTCTCCCATTTTGTCAGTACTTATATATGCTTTCGTTTTTCGCCAGGTGTATCATGTTAAACATTTAGCTTAATTGACTTAGTACAGAAAAACTATGCCTAAAATCTTAACAAGACTTTGAAATAAATAGAAGAGGTCAACGGAAGAAGAAAAGGTTTGCAAATGAATTAACATAACAATAATTGTAAATAATTTAAACCAATAGCACATTCATTATTATTATTAATGGAGGCCACATAAAATAAACTTTTGATAAATTATATGATGACCGAGTTCTTATCACTGGGTTAGCGTACATTTTATTTCACATAACTTTTATATGTATATAAATGTTTTATGCTTTTCCATCTGGATTGGTAAGCAGACGACTTTTTTATTGTTTCACTGATTTTTTTAATGTTTTACTGTTTCCAAATTTTCCATTTATTATATCAATTATATAGAAAATAATCTATTCCGTATTAGTATTATTGATTAAGCAAAAAATATATTTCTTTTATGTATCAACATATAATAAATAAAGATAATATATATAATAATAAGTAAAGATAATATATACATTTATATTGTTAAACTATTGATTTAAGATTTCCTTATATACTTACATAAATCATAACATTAACATATATAAATAATTTATTTTAAGATTTATGCATTTTATTATATTCAAGTAATTAATCAACACAAAGATAATATTGATATGTATTACATATTCAATAAAAGAAAAAAATAAAGCTCGATTGTGCGCGCTTTATTATTATGAAATTTGTCATTTTATTTTATTTATTTGTTTTACATTCATATATAGACAAGGTATAGATAGTTTATATTAAAGAATAAGAGCATCTGGTTAAGTAAGGTGCGTGGTTCGTGTGAAATTTTACAGCTTAGCGTACACATAGTGCTTGGTTCAAATCGCGCGTTGGGGCTTGGTAATTCTTTCGTAGTTGTATTTATTATTAAACTTGTAGTATTTCTGGTTATAATTAGGTGAGTGAATTTATAGCCAATCATAGCCAATAATGAAATGTTATGAAAGGCTTTTTCGGCAGACTAACTTTTGCTTGTAATTCTGTAATCTTGATCGTGTTGGGGTTTCCAATAGTTGCATTGCGTGAGTTTTGTTGTGTTCGTTATTATGTTTACACATAATAACGTTTCGTTATTTTTATTCATTGGAAAGAGGGATTTGTCGTGCGCGTTGGTTCTCTTCGCGCTGCCTGCTATTATTTTGCAGTTTTTTACGAGCAGCGGTGCTTGGCATTTATTAAGAAATGCGCCTGCTTCCAAACTTGTCGACAGAGAGAAAGAAATGAAATAGTGCAAATTTTTACTCGTTTTTTTTTTGCCGACGGAAAAAATTTTACAAAAATCCTTTTATATTTATTTGTCGAATTATTGTGGAATAATATAGAAATTATAGGAAAAAATTGGCTTAAGCCATATATTTGATGCCTTAGGCCTTTGGAAATGTATTTTTGATTAACATATATTATGTGGGAGAGTTGGAATTGCTATTCCGACTTTATGTGGTACACTAATTTTAATGTTAAAAATATGGAAATGATCATAATTATTAGAAAAATGTGGTTTAGGGCATTCGTAATAGCAAATTACTTGGAATATGGTATAGTATTTTATAAAATCGATAATACTTTTTAATGTGCCGATATTTCAATGAACTAATTAAGTCAAAAGGATGAAATAGATGGCCAAAAGCAAATTTCCACTGTCTAAGGTATCAATTGTTTCCACTAATAATTGTTAATTCCACATTTCACATAACAAAAAATTTTTTCGCAAATTTTTTCCTTCAAAAAAGTTCAAATTTGCGTGCGCACCGCTCGCCCGATATGACGGGCGACATTTATACACATACGGAACAAACAAACACACACCTGATTTGACAAAACACCAACAACACCCCACACATGCTTTTTCAACCAGTAGTATATATATATATACACACAAAACCCTACCGCAATGCATATACCACAAAAACTCAAACATCTTTTACGCAACCTATTGTTTTCCCCGTCCTCCGACAACCCGCTACCAACGTGTATGTTCAACAACAAGTGCCAATTACCATGCATCTAAAATGTCTTATATAAACACAGTGGGATTCGAACCGCTTACATCAAGTTTACCAGTCAGCCAGACATCTGTTATGCCACATACGATTCTACAAAATGCAATGTTAATCTTTAATATAAACTATGTTTTTTAATGTATTAATTTATAAAACATGGGAAATTGCAACTCTGCAATAGAATACAAAGAAACAATAGAAAACATTGAAACGTATCTAAACATGCTTTGCCAGAGAACATTAGAATGCATCTAAACATTTTTCGTCAAAATTTTATTTTTCTTTCATTCAATATGTAGTAATATATTATAATTTTATTTGTACATTGATTGAACATTTATTTGCTCAATAATTTAAAATTATGAACACTACCTTATTGAATATTATAGACTTATTATGGAAAATATGTAATTTATCAGCCGTTTGTTTGTGTATTTTTTTTACATTAATATATTATATGTATCCAAATATTAATAAAAATGGATGTGTTGTTGTTGAACTAAATCATTTACAATTATTACGTTAACTAATTTACAATTTGTGCATTTTTTCTTTTCTTCCATCTCATTCTCTTCTTTAAAAAGCTTGTTGAAGTTTTTGGTATAGTTTTTCTATATTAAGGAATCCAAACGAAATGTTTGGCAGGATACACCTGGCGAAAAAAGGAAAGCGTATATGGGAAACTGACAAAATGGAAAAGAATTGTACTAATTGTGAAGGATAACATAACATAGTTATGTTATTCGCTTTCTTATTCCCCGATTGTTATTATACAGCTCATATAACACAGATATGCTATTCGCCTCTTATTCCCTGATTACATTACAGTGCAGCTAAAATAACACATTTTTTTTCCTATACCCTGTTTATTTACACATATAAAAAAACCAAGTTTTACATACTTATTACGCATATTGCGATTTATGATGTGATGTGCTAATTTTATATTATGATTCTAGACTTCTCATTTCAATCTTTGCGTTACTTTATATACATTGTACTGTATATATATATATATATATATATATTTGACAAAGAAAATTATTGCTTTAAGTACGACAAAACAGTATTTACAAATTAATGAAACGTAAAAATTAAACAAATAAAATTTAAGGAAAAAAGTATTAAGAGTTAAATACTTTTTCGAGATGATCATTTTGAAAACTGAAAGTAATTTAAAGGCAGTAAATAATTTAAAATTAGCTTAAAATTGAATACAAGTTAATTTATCTATTATAGCTATATATATATATATATAATTTTGGATATGCATATGAACCAAGTGCAAGTTGACCGTTTAGTATATATATGTCTCATAGAAATTCTAGTAACTTATAATAGATCACTTATACAATTTTAGAAGACAACGAATTTCGATACATACTTGTATCACATTATACGTTTTATCAGAGGCTTTCGACGGACTAACTTTTGCTTGTAATTCTGTAATCTTGATCGTGTTGGGGTTTCCAATAGTTGCATTGCGTGAGTTTTGTTGTGTTCGTTATTATGTGTAAACATAATAACGTTTCGTTATTTTTATTCATTGGAAAGAGGGGTTTGTCGTGCGCGTTGGTTCTCTTCGCGCTGCCTGCTATTATTTTGCAGTTTTTTACGAGCAGCGGTGCTTGGCATTTATTAAGAAATGCGCCTGCTTCCAAACTTGTCGACAGAGAGAAAGAAATGAAATAGTGCAAATTTTTACTCGTTTTTTTTTGCCGACGGAAAAAATTTTGCAAAAATCCTTTTATATTTGTTGAATTATTGTGGAATAATATAGAAATTATAGGAAAAAATTGGCTTAAGCCATATATTTGATGCCTTAGGCCTTTGGAAATGTATTTTTGATTAACATATATTATGTGGGAGAGTTGGAATTGCTATTCCGACTTTATGTGGTACACTAATTTTAATGTTAAAAATATGGAAATGATCATAATTATTAGAAAAATGTGGTTTAGGGCATTCGTAATAGCAAATTACCTGGAATATGGTATAGTATTTTATAAAATCGATAATACTTTTTAATGTGCCGATATTTCAATGAACTAATTAAGTCAAAAGGATGAAATAGATGGCCAAAAGCAAATTTCCACTGTCTAAGGTATCAATTGTTTCCACTAATAATTGTTAATTCCACATTTCACATAACAAAAAATTTTTTCGCAAATTTTTTCCTTCAAAAAAGTTCAAATTTGCGTGCGCACCGCTCGCCCAATATGACGGGCAACATTTATTTATACACATAACGGAACAAACAAAAACACACCTGATTTTACAAACCACCAACACACCTCACACATGCTTTTTCAAACAGCAGTATATATATATATATACACATAAAACCCTACCGCAATGCATATACCACAAAAACTCAAACATCTTTTACACAACCTATTCTTTTCCTCGTCCTCCGACAATCCGCTACCAACGTGTATGTCCAACAACAAGTGCCAATTACCATGCATCTAAAATGTCTTATATAAACACAGTCGGATTCGAACCGCTTACATCAAGTTTAACAGTCAGCCAGACATCTGTTATGCCACATACGATTCTACAAAATGCAATGTTAATCTTTAATATAAACTATGTTTTTTAATGTATTAATTTATAAAACATGGGAAATTGCAACTCTGCAATAGAATACAAAGAAACAATAGAAAACATTGAAACGTATCTAAACATGCTTTGCCAGAGAACATTAGAATGCATCTAAACATTTTTCGTCAAAATTTTATTTTTCTTTCATTCAATATGTAGTAATATATTATAATTTTATTTGTACATTGATTGAACATTTATTTGCTCTATAATTTAAAATTATGAACACTACCTTATTGAATATTATAGACTTATTATGGAAAATATGTAATTTATCAGCCGTTTGTTTGTGTATTTTTTTCGCATTAATATAATATATGTATACAAATATTAATAAAAATGGATGTGTTGTTGTTGAACTAAATCATTTACAATTATTACGTTAACTAATTTACAATTTGTGCATTTTTTCTTTTCTTCCATCTCATTCTATTCTTTAAAAAGCTTGTTGAAGTTTTTGGTATAGTTTTTCTATATTAAGGAATCCAAACGAAATGTTTGGCAGGATACACCTGGCGAAAAAAGGAAAGCGTATATGGGAAACTGACAAAATGGAAAAGAATTGTACTAATTGTGAAGGATAACATAACATAGTTATGTTATTCGCTTTCTTATTCCCCGATTGTTATTATACAGCTCATATAACACAGATATGCTATTCGCCTCTTATTCCCTGATTACATTACAGTGCAGCTAAAATAACACATTTTTTTTCCTATACCCTGTTTATTTACACATATAAAAAAACCAAGTTTTACATACTTATTACGCATATTGCGATTTATGATGTGATGTGCTAATTTTATATTATGATTCTAGACTTCTCATTTCAATCTTTGCGTTACTTTATATACATTGTACTGTATATATATATATATATATATATATTTGACAAAGAAAATTATTGCTTTAAGTACGACAAAACAGTATTTACAAATTAATGAAACGTAAAAATTAAACAAAAAAAAACTTAAGGGAAAAAGTATTAAGAGTTAAATACTTTTTCGAGATGATCATTTTGAAAACTGAAAGTAATTTAAAGGCAGTAAATAATTTAAAATTAGCTTAAAATTGAATACAAGTTAATTTATCTATTATAGCTATATATATATATATATATTTTGGATATGCATATGAACCAAGTGCAAGTTGACCGTTTAGTATATATATGTCTCATAGAAATTCTAGTAACTTATAATAGATCACTTATACAATTTTAGAAGACAACGAATTTCGATACATACTTGTATCACATTATACGTTTTATCAGAGGCTTTCGACGGACTAACTTTTGCTTGTAATTCTGTAATCTTGATCGTGTTGGGGTTTCCAATAGTTGCATTGCGTGAGTTTTGTTGTGTTCGTTATTATGTGTAAACATAATAACGTTTCGTTATTTTTATTCATTGGAAAGAGTGGTTTGTCGTGCGCGTTGGTTCTCTTCGCGCTGCCTGCTATTATTTTGCAGTTTTTTACGAGCAGCGGTGCTTGGCATTTATTAAGAAATGCGCCTGCTTCCAAACTTGTCGACAGAGAGAAAGAAATGAAATAGTGCAAATTTTTACTCGTTTTTTTTTGCCGACGGAAAAAATTTTGCAAAAATCCTTTTATATTTGTTGAATTATTGTGGAATAATATAGAAATTATAGGAAAAAATTGGCTTAAGCCATATATTTGATGCCTTAGGCCTTTGGAAATGTATTTTTGATTAACATATATTATGTGGGAGAGTTGGAATTGCTATTCCGACTTTATGTGGTACACTAATTTTAATGTTAAAAATATGGAAATGATCATAATTATTAGAAAAATGTGGTTTAGGGCATTCGTAATAGCAAATTACCTGGAATATGGTATAGTATTTTATAAAATCGATAATACTTTTTAATGTGCCGATATTTCAATGAACTAATTAAGTCAAAAGGATGAAATAGATGGCCAAAAGCAAATTTCCACTGTCTAAGGTATCAATTGTTTCCACTAATAATTGTTAATTCCACATTTCACATAACAAAAAATTTTCGCAAATTTTTTCCTTCAAAAAAGTTCAAATTTGCGTGCGCACCGCTCGCCCAATATGACGGGCAACATTTATTTATACACATAACGGAACAAACAAAAACACACCTGATTTTACAAACCACCAACACACCTCACACATGCTTTTTCAAACAGCAGTATATAATATATATATATACACATAAAACCCTACCGCAATGCATATACCACAAAAACTCAAACATCTTTTACACAACCTATTCTTTTCCTCGTCCTCCGACAATCCGCTACCAACGTGTATGTCCAACAACAAGTGCCAATTACCATGCATCTAAAATGTCTTATATAAACACAGCGGGATTCGAACCGCTTACATCAAGTTTAACAGTCAGCCAGACATCTGTTATGCCACATACGATTCTACAAAATGCAATGTTAATCTTTAATATAAACTATGTTTTTTAATGTATTAATTTATAAAACATGGGAAATTGCAACTCTGCAATAGAATACAAAGAAACAATAGAAAACATTGAAACGTATCTAAACATGCTTTGCCAGAGAACATTAGAATGCATCTAAACATTTTTCGTCAAAATTTTATTTTTCTTTCATTCAATATGTAGTAATATATTATAATTTTATTTGTACATTGATTGAACATTTATTTGCTCTATAATTTAAAATTATGAACACTACCTTATTGAATATTATAGACTTATTATGGAAAATATGTAATTTATCAGCCGTTTGTTTGTGTATTTTTTTCGCATTAATATAATATATGTATTTACAAAATTAATAATTTACAAATTTGTTGTTGGCAGTAAATACATTATAAAATTAGTTAAAATTTGAATACATTTTAATTTATCTATTATTCTATTAGCTATATGTTTCCTTATATTATAAAATGTTTGGCATATGGCATATGAAACTATATAATGAGATATGTACTTATACAATTTTACAAGACAATTTCGATATATACTTGTATCACATTATACGTTTTATCAGAGTCTTTTTTCAAAGTTATTATTATTACTATTATTAATGATAATGAAAATTATTCATTCAAATGAACTCACAATAAATAATTGCACAAATGTGTCTGAATGCCATTTGTAAATTAAAAACACCACAAGTGCATTGGTGGTGGCGCTTGAATTCTAACAGAAGACCTTGACAGCAAATTAAATGAAATAAGTTGAGCTGTGCCCAAATTATAATTATGTAAAGTGTATTCTTCAATGTATTACACATTCAATTGTTTAATAAACAAAACCCACCTTAGAAATATAATCTATTATTTCGCTTTTTTGTGTAATTGCTGCATCTTTTCAACCGTTTAATTGAACTTTTGCAATTTTTCATGTACTCTATGTAAAATATCAATAATAATATTTTTTTAACTATTACTACATTTTTTCATATTTCTACTTTCATTTCATTTCACAATAAAAATAACGAACAAAATAATCGAAAATGTGTATGCATGAATCGCTTTGATGCACAAAACAAAGTCGGGCGGAACAAAATTCCCCAAATGATTTTTCTTTTGATTTTTTTTCTCCACATACACGTATGTATTGCTACAACTTATTTTTAATTTATTATTACTTTATTTTTTACAAATGTTTCAACACATTTGCTTTTAATTTCTTCTATTTTAAAGGTAGAGAGAGGCCGCCCGATTTTCTTTTACCAACGCACGCAACAGTTAATGTGGTACGGCACTTTACATGAATTTTACGTGTACTGCAATTCACTTTATGATTATTTTATACAATAATAATTTCTTTGCATTATTTTTATACTTTTACACACTAATATTAACTTTAACCAAGCAATTTCCTTCTTTTTATTACAATTGTGTTAAGAAAAATCCTTTACGCACCGAGAACTTTGACAATTGCCAATATTGTAATGAAATTCTTACAAGTAATGCCAGTCGCAAATTAGAAAAACAGCATTGCCAATGAACCTGAGTACTAGAAATTTAATTCATGGTGTTACTAAATATTAAACTTATTAATTTTCAAATGTTTAAATTATTTAGGTAAAAATAGAAAAGTTGTTATAAATGATTTGGTTGGAGAAAATGTTTACCAATATTGCGCGTATACTATGGCAAAAAAGGACATATGTTTTATTATCAGAATTTCTCATTTACAAAATAATTTTCAAAAAACTACTTCGTAACTTCACACATTTAAAATATTTTGCTAACTTGTATCATTGTATTATGGGTGCTTTTCATGTGAAATAAGTAATTAATTAAATAAAAAAATGAATTTAATTACTGGCATAAAGTTGTACATTAAGAAAATGTGTTCGGAATCCGGACCTGGTATGAAAACAATTTTAATGGATAAAGAAACCACTAGCATTATCTCTGCTGCATTTAGTCAAAGTGATATGTTGCAACGTGAAGTTTATCTATTTGAACGTATAGATTCTGGCCGTTCTAATGAAAGAATGAAGTATTTAAAATGCATAGTTTTCATTAGGCCTACTAAACAAAATGTACATCTTTTGGCCAATGAATTGCGCAATCCAAAGTACGGAACATATTACGTATATTTTAGTAATATTATACCTCGAACGGATATTAAGTATTTGGCTGAATGTGATGAAAGTGAATCAGTGCGTGAAATTAAAGAAGTGTACGCTGATTTTCTGAGTCTTAATGCAAATTTGTTCTCATTTAATATACCCGTTTGTATGCAACGCCTAAATTGGTTGCCAGATGCTTTGACTCGTTCAGTACAGGGCATTTTGGCTGTTTTATTAACGTTAAAATATAATCCTGTTATTCGATATAGAAGTGGTTCATCGGTGGCTCAAATCTTAGCTAAACAAATATTTGAACAAATTAATAAGGAATCGGCGCTTTTTGACTTTCGCTCATATGAAAATGGTGCTGCCCCTCCCTTGCTACTCATTTTAGATAGACGAGATGATCCTGTAACACCTTTACTACATCAATGGACCTATCAAGCAATGATACACGATTTACTTACTATACGAAATAACCGCGTCGATTTAAGCAATGTTCCTGGCATTCCAAAGGAGTTCAAAGAATTGGTTTTAGGCGAGCAAGATGAATTCTATGTGAACAATATGTATGCAAATTTTGGAGAGGTTGGTTCAATCATTAAAAATTTAATGGAAGAATTTCAAAAGAAGGCCAAAGATCAGAAGAAGGTTGAAAGTATAGCTGATATGAAAAATTTTATAGAAACGTATCCACAATTTAAAAAAATGTCTGGCACAGTACAAAAGCATTTGTGTATTATGGCTGAGTTATCAAATTTAACAAATAAGTGGAATTTATTTGAAGTATCTGAGTTGGAACAGGAAGTAGCTTGCAAAGCGGAACATTCAGCTCAATTACATCGCATTAAAAAAATTATATCTGATGAACGTACTCATATAGATGATGCTATTAAATTGGTGGCATTGTATGCATTAAGGTACGAGCGTCATGCCAATTGTGATACGTCAACTTTATTACAAATTATTAAAGCGCGAGGCGGCAATACTCACATAATACCCAGTTTAATTGAATATGCTGGAACTCATGTTAGACATGGCGAAGCCTTTGGCTTAATACGAATAACTGATGCAGTAAAACTTACACGCAATCTAATCAAAGGTCTCAAGGGCGTTGAAAACGTTTTCACTCAACACACGCCTCTTCTAAAAGAAACATTAGACAATGTGTTTAAAGGACGTGATTTAGATGCTATGTACCCAGCCATAAATTCTGAGCTAGTACCATTTCGTAGGCCACCACAAGAAGTTGTGCTTTTTATGGTAGATGGAGTTACTTACGAAGAAGCTTTGACTGTTCATCAATTAAATAATTCTGGTTATCGTGTGGTCCTTGGCAGCACCACCATTCATAATTCTCAAAGTTTTATTCACAGCATACTTGCTTCAACGGAGCACTTGCAATTTAAACATACAAAGTCTATGGTGAAATTTTATAATTCGCCAGACCATTACTAGGTTATATTAAACATTTTGTTAATCACATATCTATTAACATATATTCGAGCTTTTAATGTACGTTGTCCATTGTCTATTGTATTCTCCACTATAACTATAATTCTTTGTTGCTAATTTATTAAACAGTATTCTCCAAGAATTTTGAATGGTTATATTTACTGCAATGCAGATTAAATGAAGTGCGAAAGGAAAAACTCTCACCACACGATGCACATTGAAATGGCCTTTGACCAGTATGTACAAGGAAATGAGTTCTTAAAACTTGAGCGTACTTAAAAGACTTTTCACATTCGCAACATTTATATGGGCGAATTTCAGAGTGTACACGCATATGTATTTGCAATTTATCACGACGTTTAAAAGATTTATCGCACACCTTACATTGATGCGGCTTCTCATCACTGTGTACAACACGATGTAGTCTCATTTTAGTATTACTCGTAAAAGATTTTTCACAAAATTCACATTTATACGGCTTTTCACCAGTGTGTCGTCTTATATGCGTCTTAAGAATATATTTTGATGAAAACGATTTTCCACAAAATGTGCATAAATATGTTTCAGTATATAAATTAGCAGTTTTCGACTTTCCATCGGTAGTATGCTTTTGCAGATTTTTTTTCTTTTTCGGATTATATTGTCGGATTGTTTTATATTGATTAATATAATCACGTTTATGCACTTTCTCCAAATGAACTTTTAAATTTGAATTTCGACTAGATTTAAAACTACAAAGTGGGCAAGACATTTTCCTTTCATCTGGCA
Organism: Melophagus ovinus; assembly: GCA_023089585.1. Classification (NCBI taxonomy): domain Eukaryota; kingdom Metazoa; phylum Arthropoda; class Insecta; order Diptera; family Hippoboscidae; genus Melophagus; species Melophagus ovinus. The sequence goes on from JAKKIB010000177.1 coordinate 8,767,749, forward strand.
TATGAGTGTACTTCTTGTGAGTTCTTAAAGCAGCTGCATTATCGTAAACTTTGTCACATATATTACAGCGTCTAGGTAAATCATTGGGAACTGGTAAAGACATTTCATTATTATCCTGCGACTTACTTTTAGACCGTTCATTTGCCTTAGATTTCGCTTTAGTACTTTTCTTTTTTTTGACAGCTTGGTTGCCATTGCCGTTATTGGATTTAAGTTCTTCATTACTTTCAAATGAATCTTCTTTTTTTATTTGTAAATCGTCATCTTCATTATTAAATGTCGTTTGCTCGTCATCTCCCATTTTTCGTGGCATTTCAACTTGAAGCGATACCTCTAAATGATCGTTTGCGTTCGAATATTTTACGTTCTGTAATTTGTGAATATCTTTAGCATTGTCTTTGTCAAAGTGAATTTTATTAAAACGTTCATCAAAATTTAATGAGAAATGATTTTTCTCATGCATTTCTGAAACATCTTCATTCATAGATTGTTCTATTTCCATTTTAATTAACATGTCGTCATTTGAAGCAGGGGGCATTTCAATAAGTGTTTCCTTCATACAATCTCCATTATTCATCATCAGATCAGCTTGACGCTCTTCATTAAGTTCATGGACTTGCACAATAAATCTGTAAACACTTTTTAATAAATTTGCACATTTATTGCATACTTTTTGTGATATTAAATTATTTCCATCCAAAGGACTCTGCAATACCAAAATATTTGTGTCCATCTCAAGTTTTTTTTGATGGAAATCATAATGGACTAACCTTGAATTTTAATAAATATTGCAGGATATTTTCATAGGTTGTTGTTGTTTCTGTCTCCGCAGTACTGCTTTGCTTGACTGTTTGATGAAGCGATGTGTAAGTCCTTACGTTCTTGAAACACGTACAGCACTTCATTGTGCCTCCGGAGATGGTGATCATACTTTACGTCGTTTATATTTTTAAAGACAACCAAATTGACTAATCCTACTTTCCTATTAACACGTACCCATTACTACTTCACATTAAATTTCTTTTAATATGCAATTAAATTAAATAACTAAATATTTGTACTCGAATTAAAATATCTCCAAAAAATTTAATTCTAAGTTATTTCTCCTTTTAGCTTTTATTTCTAAAAATGTTTCTTACCATTTTTTTTAATTTACCATATCTGACTTTAAATTCTTCTTCTTTTGCATAAGGTAGATAGGCAACTATTTTTTCAGGCGTAGCTAAGAGCGGATATAATAGGACCAACGCCGAGATTAGCAACATAATTTTTTGCCTAAGATAATCTTGTTTAACTTTAAAAACAAATAACCATTATATAATGTACGACTTGGTTGCACTAAGTTCTTGGAAATTAGCGAAACCTTTAAACAACTTAAGTACGGCGATTGCTGTTATTATTATTATTATTATTGCTGTTGTTATCAATTTATTATGTTGCAATCTATCAACACGAACCTTTTCGTTTAAGTGCATCCAAAGTAAAAAGGAGCTTTGAGTTTAACTAAAATGTTTTTCTTTTTGAATTGTTACTACAGTAATACCAGCCTAAGATAGCAAACTTACTTAATGAATCAAAATTAAATGACTTTTTACTGAGTGAAATTCTTTCGGCTGTCCTTGTGCTTTTAATTACTACAGAGTATTGTTCAAGAATTTCGCATGATTGTATTTACTGCAATGCAGATTGAATGAAGTACGCAAGGAGAATGTTTCACCACATGAAGCACATTGAAATGGCCTTTGCCCAGTGTGTATATACATGTGAGTTTTTAAAACGTGTGCATATTTAAAAGTCTTCTCACATTCAGAACATTTGTACGGGCGATTTTCGGAATGAACTCGCATATGCGTTCGCAATTTATCAGGACGTTTGAAAGATTTATCGCATACCTTGCATTGATGTGGTTTTTCATCACTATGTATGACGCGATGCGATCTCAATTCGTCATTCCGCGTAAACGATTTCTCGCATAAGTCGCATTTATATGGTCTTTCACCTGTATGCCGACGTACATGAGTTTTGAGGAAATATTTGGATGAAAATGATTTGCCGCAAAATGTGCATAAACAAGTTTCAGCGTATAAATCTCTTTTCGTCTTTCCATCCATAATATGCTTTTGAAGGGTTTTTCTCTGTATCTTCTGGTTGTACTTTCGTGTTGTTAAGTACGGACTAACACTATCAAGTTTATGGACCTTTTTTAGATGAACTTTTAAATTTGAATTTCGACTAGATTTAAAACTACAAAGTGGGCAAGACATTTTCCTTTCATCTGGCATATGAGTGTACTTCTTGTGAGTTCTTAAAGCAGCTGCATTATCGTAAACTTTGTCACATATATTACAGCGTCTGGGTAAATCATTGGGAACTGGTAAAGACATTTCATTATTATCCTGCGATTTACTTTTAGACCGTTCATTTGATTTCGCTTTAGTACTTTTCTTTTTTTTGACAGCTTGGTTGCCATTGCCGTTATTGGATTTAAGTTCTTCATTACTTTCAAATGAATCTTCTTTTTTTATTTGTAAATCGTCATCTTCATTATGAAATGGCGTTTCCTCGTCATCTCCCATTTTTCGTGGCATTTCAACTTGAAGCGATACCTCTAAATGATCGTTTGCGTTCGAATGTTCTACGTTCTGTAATTTGTGAATATCTTTAGCATTGTCTTTGTCAAAATGAATGTTATTAAAACCTTCATCAAAATTTAATGGGAAATGATTTTTCTCATGCATTTCTGAAACATTTTCATTCATGGATTGTTCTATTTCCATTTTAATTAACATGTCGTCATTTGAAGCAGGGGGCATTTCAATAAGTGTTTCCTTCATACAATCTCCGTTATTCATCATCAGATCAGCATGAAGCTCTTCATTAAGTTCATGGACTTTCACAATAAATCTGTAAACACTTTTTAATAAACTTGCACATTTATTGCACACTTTTTGTGATATTAAATTATTTCCATCCAAAGGACTCTGCAATACCAAAATATTTGTATCCATCTCAAGTTTTTTTTGAATGAAATCATAATGGACTAACCCTGAATTTTAATAAATATTGCAGGATATTTTCATAGGTTGTTGTTGTTTCTGTTTCCGCAGTACTGCTTTGCTTGACTGTTTGATGAAGCGATGTATAATTCCTTACGTTCTTGAAACACGTACAGCACTTCATTATGCCTCCGGAAATGGTGGTCATTCTTTACGGCGTTTATAATATTTTTTATACATATTAGAAATTTTATGCTGTAAGTAACCCAACTTAATACTCAATATTCTATACATACTCGATACTATTGCATGTCACGTTCCTTTTGATATTTAGTAGTTTTATACAATATATTCAGATTATTATAACAAATTTATTGCGATTAATTAATACTTTTTGTGTTTTACTTTAATTGTGTGCTTTAATTATTATTTTAAGAATTGCTCCTGCCATTTTTACAATTTACCATGTCTGACTTTGAGCTGAGAATATTTAGTTACACGTTTGTGAATTATCATTCAAGATTTTTAAGTGAAGTTGCCGAGAGTAAAATCAAAATAATGAATAAACATTACTGTAATTGTTTTACCATTCTGTAAATTTAATCGATTATAGGCGATTTCAATTTACTTTTATTATAAGTGGTCCTGCGTATGAGCCAATATTCAAATTGGCAAAATTTTCGGCGTGTATAAGTGCACTTAATTTATTTAAGGGTACTCTCCAAAAATTTTGAATGATTGTATTTACTACAATGTAAATTGAATGAAGTACGCAAGGAGAATGTTTCACCACATGAAGCACATTGAAATGGCCTTTGCCCAGTGTGTATATACATGTGAGTTTTTAAAACGTGTGCATATTTAAAAGTCTTCTCACATTCAGAACATTTGTATGGGCGATTTTCGGAATGAACTCGCATATGCGTTCGCAATTTATCAGGACGTTTGAAAGATTTATTGCATACTTTGCATTGATGTGGTTTTTCATCACTATGTATGACGCGATGCGATCTCAGTTCGTCATTTCGCGTGAAGGATTTCTCGCATAAGTCGCATTTATATGGTTTTTCACCTGTATGCCGCCGTATATGTCTGTTAAGGAATTTTGATGAAAATGACTTGCCGCAAAATGTACATAAAGAAGTCTCAGCACGTAAATCAGCACTTTTAGTCTTTTCCTCCGCGATATGTGTTTGAAGGTTTTTTTTTGGTTTCTTATGATTATATTTTCTTAGTGTTATATACTGATTAACGCAGTCAGTTTTATGCACGGTTTTTAGATGAACTTTTAAATTTGAATTTCGGCTAGATTTAAAATTGCAAAGGGGACAAAAGATTTTATTTTCATCCGGCATATGAGTATATTTCTTGTGTTTTTTTAATGCAACAGCGTTGTCATAAACTTTGTCGCATATATTACAACGTCTAGGGAGAGCCTGCATTATGGATAAACAAACACCATCCTTATTGTCATCATCATAGGTATTTTTACATTTAGCCATTTCATTTGGCTTAAATTTGACTTTGGTCATTTTTCTTTAACAATAAATACATCACGAATGATTTATTATTATATTGTTATATTGCGTTTACTTTGTATTAAATTGTTTCACTTACTCTGTTTTGGAGTAGTTTTTTCCAACATCCTCATCGCTTTTAGTAATGATTTTTTCATTTGAGTTTAGGAAATTTTCTTCTTTTATTTGTAAATTATTATCTCCAAAATTTTCTAATATACTCGAATTAATGGGTGATGCTCCATTGTTCTCTATTCTATTTGACTCACCATCTTCCATATGTGAATTTGCACATTCCATGTTCTGTAACTTGTGTATGTCTTCAGCATTGTCTTCGTCAAAATGAATTTTGTTATAATCACCATTAAAGTTTAATACAAAATGCTTGTGTTCATGGCTTTTAAAATCACCTTTATCTACATATTCTTCAATTTTAATTAACATTTCGTTACTTGGTGATGCAGGTAATTGTGTAAGCGTTTCCTTCATGCCAATTTCATTATTTATTGAGAGATCCGTACAACACTCTTTATTGAGTTCATGGACTTTTGCAATATATTTGTAAACATTTTTTAGTAAACTCGCACATTTATTGCACATATTTTGGGATATTAAATAAACTCCATCCAAAGGACTCTGAAATACCAAAATGTTTCCATGCATCTTAATGTTTTTTTGAATTGAATGACAGTGGACTTACCTTGAATTTTAACAAATACTGCAGAAAACTTTTATAGGTAGTTGCTGTTTCTGTTTCTGCAGTACAGTTTTGCTTGATTGTTTTATCCAAGGATTGATAATTCCTTACGTTCTTAAAACACGTACAGCACTTCATTATGCCTTCAGAGATGCTCAAAATTTTTTGGTTTGCTTTAAATACTTTTAAAAGCAGGACTTTAGTTAGTACTGTGACTAACACGATGTAACGTTATATACATACCCGACATTTGATGTCAGGTATGTATTCTTTGTTCTTAAACGTCGAAAGCAACTAATATTATATTAAAATCAATTTACAAACAAGTATTAAATTATTATAAATTGGAATCGCCGTATTAAACAAACAACACTTCATTAAGCCGTTTTCGTAATTAACAAGTTAATTAACAGTTTTGTTATTGTTTTTTATTTGTTGTTAGCAAAACAGAATACCGTTGCTTTTTAGGATTTTTCAAAAATCAAAGGTTCTAAAACGTTCTTAATTTGAGAATGCCTGCACCGCTTTTGTTAAATGTTATTTTGAATTGGACTGAATGATGCAAATAATGTAAAATTCATACACATTATATACTTACCTTTTTTTGTATTCCTGTGAAACCTTGTAAGGTATAAGAATTGGGGGGGCTTTAAAGTATATATATATATATATATATATATATATATATATATATATATATATTTGCCACTGCAGTGAATTAGGCATTACTTTATTTTACTTCAATCATTATACACAACGCAAAATTACGTTTAATCTAAAGTAGCAGTTGATATATCAATTTATACTTAAAACAATAAAAGAATTCTTTTTAAAATATGTTATAAATCTAGATACATGATTTGGGTAGCTGATATAGCGCCACAAAAACTTAAAACGCTTGCAGTACCAACAACAGCTGTTGTTGTTCCCGATATTGAGACAATTGTACCCATGCTTATTGATAAAATGAACTGAGCTAGAAAAACCATACTGCTAACAATGGCTACGTCAGTACCTAAGCCACGAACTTCCGTTTCTACTTTATGTGTTCCATCAATATTCAATTCAAATGTGCCGACGTTATGATAGTGAGCTACTAAAAGATATGGTAATGTGAACAATGTTGAATACATAACTCCAGCGGTCCAACTGAACAATATAACACTAACTTTAGCTTGTGTTATGGCCATTAGCATCATTCCCGTGCAATAAAAAAATAAGCCACCAATGTAGACCTTTTTTGCCCTAAGTTAAATTAGATTTTTAAAGAAGTTTTCATGTGCTTCACATTAAATTGGCTACTACAGTTTGATGAAATTACATTATTTTCATAATAATAGCAGAGTATAACATACCTAAAACGTCTTATTAGATATTCAATTATGAATGAGTATGAGGCACATGAGAGAGAATACATGGCCATACCCCAACAACCAAAACGTACACCATCTTCATATAAAATTTGTGCCTCTGAACCTTCTATAGCTCTAGGATTACCATTAAAAACTGCTTCACCGACAAAATCGGTAAAATACAAAGAGTAACATACATGAGCCATCCAACAAAATAGATTGGTTAAACAGACCATTCGTAATGAATATGGCATATAAATAATTGATAATAGATAATGCGATAAAGTTTCTATGGGTTGTTCTGAAACATTTTCTTGATTGTGTATTACATTATCTACATTGCTCAATTCTTTATCCATATTTCCTATAAAGGTTGTTTCAGCTAATTCCTCATTAGCAAAGCAGTTAGATGACTTTGTAATGCTTCCATCAGTAACAATGTCCATTGATTTAGAAATAGTGATTTTATCTAATGAACCATAGTTAAGTCCATAATTATTCATTAAAATGTCACCATTTGTTTTTTTTTTGGCTGTTTGCGTTGTTAAGGCCCACAACGGTATTTCCTTAAAACTAGTTATTGTTAATGAGACACATATTACGAATATAACTGTTATAATAGTGAAAACCGCTTTTACGTGACCTCCTAATCGGCGACCAAAAGTTGTTGCGTCCCAATTAATGCCACCCATGGAATAGCCGAAGAAACCACCAAGACCAGCCATAATCGTAAATGTCGATAGACCTTTTGCATGATCTTCTGTGCTTTTTTCAATTTTTGTTTTGTTTTATTGTTAATAGTAAAACATTACATACAAAACAATACATATAGTAGTATATATATTATTGCAATCAATTACCTGGTGGACATACTTCCAAGAGATATGCTCTCGAAGGACTTTGACAAGCATCAGCATCAAAATCTAATAATATAGTGCCAAGTACTGTAAAAAATATGGCCCAAGGTTGATTACTTATTCTGGTATTTTCTGAAATGTCCAATAAAGACATAGACGTATTTTTAGCTTCTGTGTTCCGATGCGGTGAAACAATTTGATTCAGTAGTTTATTTGCAGGGCGATTCAAGTTGTGCTGCGGATTATCATCTCCAAGGAAATAACCAATATCTTCACCATTGGGTACTAATAGCAATCCTACATATTATTTACAATATTTCTTATGAAATATCGCTTTACAATCTAAATTGAAATATTTTGAAAGCAAATTTTTTTTGTTGCAAATTTTTACCAATAAAAACGCCAATTGATAAAAGTATGATAAACGGTCTACGACGTCCCATATTAAGTTTGCAGCGATCGCTTATTGAACCAAGAATGGGACATAAAAAAAATCCTATTAAAGGTGACAGAGCCCAAACAAGTGTCATATGCTTATGTTTGACACCAATTTTTAATAATGTTGGTGAAACGAATGCAGTTTCGGCAGCATAGGAGAATTCAATACCCATAACAGCGGCAGATATTTGTATCAGTTCTTTACGACTTTTATGTCTTAACTCAGATTAAATTGAATTTAAAAAAATTCATTTAATTAGCAAATAGATAATTAAGTGTAATATAAAAAAAAGAAAAAGAAAATACCTGTAAATGTGTGAATAATCTTGTTCAGCACTGATATTGCCTTTCAATTGTTCATCGACTGCTTTGAAAATATTTATTGAACAACGATCGCGCACTACCGATACTTTCTGATTAAGATTTTCACGCCATTGATGCAATCTACCACCAAATCCTTGATAATCATTCAGTTTCTCCATTTATATCTTTTTTCTTTTCCGTTATTCTCAATTAGATAAAGTTGGGGGAGAAAGAGACAGTGTTCTCGGGAATCGCTACGTGCGATGATTTTTCAATAATTAAGAAGAAAGTTTTGCCGTCTCCCATGCTTTACGCATATGGTTATTTAAGTGTCTAAAAGGTTCTGGAGCAACATCCAAAATTATACATGAATCATATTATCCAAACCAAAAACAGTAACTCAAATGAATTGCACAATATTTATACTTCCTAACGACTTAAAAAATTTTTTTATAAGCAAGTCTCGAGTGGGCTCATAATAATTTTGAAAAAAATTCATTTAAAAAGAATAAAGATTACATCTTTCTTTTCTTTAATATCTGTAAAAAAGAACGTGTATTGAGATTAACTATTAAATCTATTTGGATAATATCACAATTATGACTTTTCAATTTGTAACTTTATTCGATTTTTTTCTGATTTTTGTTAAATGTATAATCGTGAGTAATTTTAGATCACATACACATATGTAAACAATAAAAAAATAAAAACATAATCTTTGCTATTTTGAAATCAACTTTATTCATTTAAAACGAGTAAACTCATATTACCAAAAGATTTCCTACTATATCTAATCCTAGCCAATTGAATTTGAAAAATTTCATTTGAGGAATAAATTCAGGTACTTGTATAATTCATGTACGTGTCAATTAATGTTAAAGTATATGTTATGCAAGCATGTAAATTCAAAATTGTAATTGGTTTTGTGATTTGCTTATTGTTATATTGGACAATTTTTAACAATGTCAATGTCACGATTTTTCTAATTGAATTAAATCCAATTTTTTTGGCTTTTGGCCTTTTCCTTTTTTCTCACTGTTTTTAAAATTTTTTTTCTTCACTTTGGTCACTTGTTTTTCTACTTACGTGTATTGTAGATTGTTTTTTGTTGATATTCTTAGTGTTCATTTTTTTTATTCATTTCTTATAGATGTCCGCTAGAGATTTAAAATAGGCTTAAGGTCCGCTTTAAAAACTTAATCCATTTCAAATTTGTTATGCGCTAAGAAATTTTTATTCAAAATCAAATTACAAACGGCTTTTATATCAAATGCTAAACGACGACGCATCATGTTAAGTTTTAAATCAGTGATAAATATATTTCCAATGCCATTTGGCATTTTCCATATTCTTTGTTAAACTTTAAATACATATTTATGTTTGAAAGCATGCGCTCATTATTCCACTACATGTTATTACATTACATTACATTATATTACATTCTGTCTACAAAGTATTGCAACTAATCTTGTTTAATGCTTATTTGTTTTATAAAAACATTGAAAATTGTTTTTTTTCTAAGTTTATATCTTGCTTCACTTTTGTCTTCTTTTCGATTTCTTCAATATTTCTAGAAAGCAATTTTTTTTTTAATGTAAATCATCCATGGCGTTATCATTTTTAAAAGCTGTTCACCGAAGTAGTCAAATTTCCATTACTATATATCTATTAACATTGTACATTTTTATAAGGTTTATAACAATTGCATTTTATTATTCATAAATAAATAAAGTACAAACATTTTCTCTTCCTTCTTTTCTTTTTTTATTTTTGTTGAAGAAACCACAATAATAACGATCAAGTTTTCATGCAATTTTTGGTTGTTGTATTGATCATTTTATTTGAATTTAAAACTAGCAAGAATGTGGTTACAGAAATTTAAGTGCTACGACAACTAATAATATTTTCAATTTTGCAAAAATTTTACGATCATGTATATTTTACACAATAATATTCAATCTTCAAATTTTTTTTCATTAAGCGATTTAATATGATTTTATTTGCAGTTACTATGCTATAATGGTCATTTCTAAATACTAGTAGCAGTAAATTGACATCTGTAAATAAAATTTAAGCTTAAAATAAATGAAACGGATGATATGCAAATAATATAATAATAGTAATAATAATAATAATGATAGTAAAAATAATAATAACAATGGCAATAACATAATATTACATATTATTCAGTTATGTATTCATACGTATATGTTTACATTGCAAAATTAATGGATTAAAATATTTTTCCATTGATTAGTAACAATGCTTTCCTTATAAAATCTGATACTGAAGAATTCTGCATGTAATACATTTGAGAATAACTCAAATCTTTCATTTTTATGTATGGAGTTTTTAATAATAAAGCACTATTGTTTAAAGCTGAAAAATAGAGTAACATCAAAAATGTTCTTCTGTGATGTAAAACCTTTTCCGACAACCCATTATTTAAGTTTTACATTTCCATGTACTTTTAAGAAGTACTGTGAACTTTCAGGTGGAGAAGAATCTAATAATAAGCGCTTGACACAAGAGACAATGGTATAATATAACTAAATTAAGGATTCATCAAAACTTTGACATTTTAAAATTAAGTAGAGCAGAAACTTTCACATGCTAACAATATTACGCTTTCTTATATGGCAATTGTTAACAATCAATGCACAGCAACAGGCACTGTAGCAACAAGAAAAAAATTATTCTTAAGGCACTATACATTCACTTAATGTTTGCACAAACATTACAGATTTAGAGATTGTTTGAAAATGACTACATTTAAGCAATTATTTCTTTTAACGACAACTGTCATATGTTTTACATTTTTTACGAATTTACCAATTATTTATTCTTATCATCAATTGGAGGAAATTATACCATCAAATTATAATGAACATTATAATAATTATAGTAAAAATGTAATGTATAACGTCAGAAATAGTAACACGAACAAGTTTATGCCATTACATCAAAGGAACTTTTTTAATTTAATTGATTTAAATGGCCCAATTAAAATCATGAATTATCATAGGTAAGCCTGAATGAAATTAAAATATAGGTATATAACATCGCTTATAGAGTTTTCTTAAATTGCTTACAATTAAAATTCACTTACTTAGTAAAAGTGATTATCTAATTATCTAATTATTAATACAAAACTATAGTGAATGTACAATATTTGAAATTTAAATTGAGTCCTTATTAAGTGATTACTTGTTATTCACTTAGCGAAATTGCCTTCTCTTTTTACAGAAATATGATGAATACATTTAAAGTGTCAAACTTCATAGCTAATCAAATATCAACCATGTTAAATATACAAAATGGAAGTCAGTTTGATGACGCCTTACAAAAACGTATTGGAATTGGCATAAATAATAATTTAACACTTAATGCTGATGCCATCTATCCAAGTAACACATCAAATCACAAATTCTTAAATGATGTAGGATCAACTGAGTATGCCGCATGGCTAAACAGGTACTCATGGTTTTATTTAAGTCTGATACAAGTACTATTACAACTTGTATCAGACTTAATTAAGACTATCAATGGCACCATACTTTTGTAATTAACCCAAATGATGTCATTTAATCCCAAAGATATCCAAACTTTAGAATGAAAAAGGCCTTCTTTATATGCAACGAAAAATTTTAAGGCCCTCAATTAAGGGAATAATTTCACTTATTCTATTAGATTAGCAACAAGCCAATATATTAGAAACTACCTTCAAAATAATGATGCCAGGAAAACGTATATTCAAAATGGAATGAACAATAAAATACAACCGGAAGCTGAAGATTTGAGTGACTTGGATGACGGTCGCATTACTGGTTATGGTTATTTAAAACCATCAACCAATGATGTAAGTACTTTCACTATAAATTATAAAGGTCCAAAAATGCCTTTGATATTCATGTAGCATACAGGGTGGAGATCAAAGATTAAAAAGAATATTAATTATGATTATAATTTTAGAGAACTTTTGATATATCCTATGAGGTTGATGATGTAAAAAGGAATGTAAAAAAGAATAACATAAACAAAGCTGGTATGTACGTAATCAAAGATATTCAAGCATCCTATATATTAGTATCATTATATTATATTATACACAAAATAATTTAAACAGGTTATCATTTTATACATAAATTAAATCATAATCAAATGGTAGAACATCCTTCTCATTATGATAATGTAGACAATAAATTGAAGGAATTAAAGTTAAAAGATGTTGTAGCAGTCGCCTTTACAACATTGAGCTTTCTATCATTCGGTATGATTATCCTTCAAATTTTAATGTGCATCACAATGGTAAGACATTAAATTAAAACTTTGCGAAACTCATTTCACACTAATGTAGGGTTTTTAAACATTGGCGGCCAAGACACACTTTACTTGTTTTGTTCACTATTATAACTGTTTTAGAATAAAGATGATATCAACAATAATTCAATGATGATGCTAATGGAAGGTATTGACACTGATACTGAAGAAATTCGTAGAACACGTCGTTCAATTGAAATTCATAAAAGTACGAAAACTATTATATTGATGAACGAAATTTCTCGAAAGATTTTACTTGCAATGGCAATGTATGGTTCAAAGGAAAACCATGAACAGATAAAATCCTGTACAAATACTGCAAAAGGTAACAATCAATTTGTAATGGGGAAGCTTATGCAAAAATTATGGAAGCTATTCTGGAAAAGATATATATAATCATTAAGAAGTTTACTTGATGATTTACTTAAGTAACGTCATTAAAAGCGTAGGAAAGTACTATTGTTTAAGCATTAAATGAAAATGAAGTATTTGAAATATAAGCAAAAACGATTAAGCTTTTTTAAAATAATTATCATTCTTAAAGTAAGGCCACTTCTTACTGAGAGCTATAGACGTTTCATAACTTGGGCTAAATTATAACTTTTACATATAAAATTGTACATTTCTACTTACATCATTTTTATGCCAATAATTATCAAAAAGTGTTATTCTGAAATATAGATCTCTTGATTTCAGCTTAGTTCCGACAAATTCTTCTTAATAATTACTTGAGTTCATCAACAAATAAGTTCAGCATTTCTGACAGCAAATTTTTGCTATTTGATTCATGATGATCATTTGCTTCCATAATATCTGAATACGTGGCGTCATCTGTTAATTTTAACTTTTTACTAATTTGAGAATTTTCTATGCCATTTTCATCTTTATCATTTTCATGATAAACTTTTTCTTTATTTTTAACCTGGCTTTCATGTTTATCTTTTCTTTCTCCAATCGATATTGATACATTTGGCACGTTCGCTATCTCAAAAACTACAGGTCCACTTCTTTGACCTTTAGTATTACTATCATCTTTATCGCTTAAAGGTTGTTCACTTTCGATTTTTTCAGCTAAGAGTCCATTGTCTTTCATTCTCATATTGAAAAAGTTCTGCTCTTCATCTTTTTCATCACTAAATTTAGTCTGCGAATTTCCTTCATTCATTTCTTTGTCATCTATAATTGTTTCATCCATCATACATTCATCACTCGTGTTGTTTATATTATTATTATCACTTAATATATTTTGACACAAATTTACATTAGTAGTTAAATCACTGCAACTATTTTGAAGAAATTGATTAAAAAGGTAGTTGCCTTTAGCAGGGAATTGTGTAGAATTTTTTGAAAATGGCCAATAATCTGGTGGCGTTAATAAACTCTCTTTTTGTGGATGTTGTATTTTTTCGAATATTTGTAACGAATCGCTACACCAATTACGTACATTAAAGATTCCATCGTTGCATTGCGATGTTTGTAAAATTTTTACAGTAACCTCAGCAAATTCCACATCCAAATAGTGCGCTGTAACATAAGTCTTGTGTAATGTTTTCAATAATTGAAGCCGACATATCTCATCATCATACAAATAATCAATTGTACGGTTGATTGGACGATATTGATATAATTGACAGCATATTCTTGTTATATTAGTCTGCACTAACTTTATCAATGAAGGCTTTAAAAAATTGACGGATTTTTCAAAAAGTGCCTCTAAGCAGCGTAAAGCTGAAACACAAACTTCTACATAACCGTCTCTAAAGTGACGTTTTGTCCCTTTCATATTGTTACTATTCGTGTAAAATCTTGCTAAATGCGAATGTTTATTGGACATTTTGTTCATAGATTTTTTCTTCGCATTTTTTGTAGTATTATTCGATACCTAAATAGTAAAACATTAAAGGGAAATATCGTATAACATATTCAATAAGTTCGCGAACATTAAAAGCATTTTTTTCATTTTCCCGAGCTTATTGAACACTCTGATAATATATAGCCATATCATGACAAACCTCAAATATAAATGTCTTCTCTAATGGTGTAATATCTTTGAATATTTCATTAACCAATGAATCCATTATTGATGGAACAAGACAACCAACTTGTAATATTGTTAAACAAAAGCTTATTGTATCATATATCTTTGAACGCAAAATTCTAGAGAAAACCACAAAGATAAGAAAAAAACAATAATTTAGGGATATCCTGCATATAGAAGTTGCTTAAAACAAATAATATCTACAGTAAAGCAGTTTTCACAGAATTCTCATTTTCATTTAACTTTTTATCCTCTTTAACTTTAGAGAGACCTTTCAAAGTAGCTGTTAAAAGGTCTAATATTTCCTGAAAATGTTGCTTTAAATGGCTTCGGCAACTGCAAAAAAAACGTGTATTAAATATAATATATTAAAAACCAATAGTAGAATTTAAAGTGATGGCGATTTTCAGTTCTTTCTCTGTCTCTCTCTTTTATATCAAATGAAACTTACGTGATTAATAAGGCACTTAAAAGATTTAAAATATCCAAATGTAGTTTATGTAGAAGTAAACCTAATTCAATATTCTCTGCGATAGGATTTTGTTCTAAAATTAAATGATTGACACTTAATCCCCTATGGATGAAATTTAAAATTGATTTTGGTTTAATGTGTTTCATTACTGGAAATGGTTCCCTATTCAAACGGTAAAACAAAAAGTTATCGATAAGAAGAACACCTGTTATAGTAGTTTTGCAATGGATTACCTTAATGCAGTTATCATGTAATTAATTAAATTATGGAAACGTATATATTTAGAAGTTAGCTGAATGGGTGTATTACTTTCATTTACATTCTTATATTGATAATTTTTCAATGAACCTATTTCAGAACATTTCGAGAACATATCATCCAACGCTCCAAATAAACTCTCTAATAAATTTTGTTGATATTTTTGCCATTGGTTGGCATTCTGCTCCTGATTGCCACGTGACACGCACAATAATTGCTTACATTTTCCAACTGACATGCTCAATTCATTATCAGTTGTAGTAATCAATTTATTTAGAATATTATCTATGAGATCTTTAGACGAAGTATCTGTTACAGGATAAATGCGTAAAGATGTCTCCAAGCAAGATATTGCATATTTTAGAGAAATTTTTGATGAAGTACTTAACACGTCGTATAATTTACGTAAATGATTATTTTCAAAGGATTTATAAAGATTAGTTGATTCCTGCATTCTGAATATAAACTTTTCTGTAAGATTAAATAGCACAAAGCAAATGAGTACAAGTAACAGAAAGAAGAAGATTACTTAAGTAAGACAGTACCCAATAAATGAAAGAAAAGAGCACCACTATCACTAAATTCGTTGGCAGCATATGCTTTAAACGATAATGTAATCCATAAGTTTGCTTTACGTTCTAACATGGTTATACTTAAATAGTTCAGAGTTTGATTTAAAATATTAATTCCTGAACAACGTGTTTGCTTGTTCGTCAATAATGAGCCCATTCTTTGAATAAAATCTTCGGGATCTATAACCTACAAAAATAAATTATATATAAACATTTTATAGTATGAAAATGTGTATATTAAAAAAGGGGACAAAATGTAAATTACCTTTTCTAAGATATTGCTATCATTTTGTATATCTCGAATGCAATGCTTTTCATCCATTTTTTCCATAATGAAATTTTATTATACCGAAATTGTAATGTGGATTGAAATTATTTAATTCTTCACCTTCAACTGTTAATGCCAATTTTTAAAAGTTCAATTAGTACCCACTCAGGCATTAAATTGCACATTCACATATTAAATTAAGCACATGCGTTTTTAAAATAATGCGTCACAGTTCTTTATTGTATATGTTAACTGTATTTAATTTATTTATTGAATAAACTTATATTTCATATGATGTAACAATACAATTTAATTTCACTAATTTAATAAACATTGGCGAAATGAAAAGTAGGCAAAGAATATTGATCTGTGCACGTTTTAGGACGTTCTAACCTTAACTAAACTACATCAAACATATGTTACAGTTCGCTATAATAGCAACAATAACAATCAAAAATATTGAGAGACAAGACGAGTTGATGTCCGTTTTAGAAAATGGCAAATTTTTGAGGTCTTAGAAAACTGCGTTCTGCATAAAACAATGCGTTACAGCTTACAAAACCAAAAAAAAACTAATTTACAGAAGTATACTGTATATTTGCATAATCTATTACAATTGTTAATCACATTATGATTTTAAAAATTTAGAGGCAATACCAAATTTAATAATTGTTTAGAGAGAAAAAGAACAACATTGTGAAGAAAGTATGGATATATTTCACGGAAATTTTAAGATGAATACAATATTTCGTGATCAACCTCATTATACATATTACAGTGAACCTTTTATTGAAACAGATCCCATGTATTTAGATATACATGACATTGATAAATTTTTCTTAGAGCAACCTAATACTAAAGTACAACTTTACGAAGATGTAGCCGTACGAGACCCGCGCACAAAAAAGGATGTAGAGCAAATGATTTATGATCACACCAAATCCATGAAATTGCCTATTTTTCATTCAGCTTCAATACAATCATGCATCAGTTACAGTGATCACGTATTGGGTGTAAAAGTTATTAAACAATTACAAGACTGTGTTTCAATTAACGAAGATGACATTACAATGTGGCGCCTATTTGAACGACTACGATTTAAAGAAAATGTTGCATTCCAAAAATATGTTTACAGTTGTAATGAGGAAAAGAAATGTCAAATGATACCTTTAACGAATCACCTAACAGATCTATATAAACAATGGTATAGCAAGCAATGTCATATATTAAAAACCCGCTATAAATCCGAAAAGTACAATACGTTTATAGGCATACCACATCCGAAACTGTATAAATTGTCGTCAAACGACAATACTATTGCTGAAATAAAAGATGTTGAGTTCACGAAAAGGGAGGGTTATATATTAAATTCAATCAATGAGAAAATACTTGAGTTTCAATCCATGAAATATAACATCGAATATTGTCACAATGAATATATCAATTGTCAAAATGGTAAAGAGGAATCTATTGCTAAATTAAAAAGTATTTTTTTTAATGATTTATCATCTGAAAATGCAAATGTACCCATATTTTATATACCATTGGATGCTTTAATATTTTTATTAACATCTGGTGATTATATGGATTTATCCACGGAAATGTTATTAGACATTAAACAAAATGAAATGTCACAGAAATTAATAATAATGGAGAAGCCGTTACCATCACGCTCTTGTGGTTGGCATACCAATAAAAAAGTGATTGAACAAAGTGCTTTAGCTTTACTATCTCTTCAAGATAATCAGAAATGGTTCAAGTTAAATAATAACCAAATTCAGGAAGTTCTTAGAATAATTCCAGAAATTAATGGCAATGCGAATGAAAGTGAATGCTTTAATTACAAATTGCTAACTGTTGAAGAATATGCAACAATTTGTATGGATAAATTGAGTGCAATAGAGAAATGTAACTGGTTGAATATCTTAACCAAATGGAACTTAAATGTGGCTAATATTAATTCAAGCTTAAAAATATATACACCAATGGATTATTTGGCTGCGTTAAATATCAATAAAAGTGATAATAACACTATTATCGCAAATAACTTGAATATCATATCGTTGAAATTAGAATATAAAAGTCTATTTGGTTGTGAGATCATGACTAAATATGAATTATTAAAGGAATGGTTCCGCCTAAAATTATCTAAAACCTGCTCCACCATTAACTACAGATTAGATATACGTAATTATGATAAGATTGCTCAAGAATCGCTCACCTGTGAGCGTATAGAAATGCAACTTTTTCAATTATATCAAATAAACATGATAAATATTCTTAGTGGTTTACGTGAATGTTTGATGCTGCTGTTACAAATACCCAATGGACATTACATGATGCGATTTAATTCGAAATTTCCAGAAAAATTGCTATTGTGCCAGCCTAGTGATGAAGTGGCGAAAAACACAATCCATTTGCATCATTTATTGGAAACTGAACCATCAAATCTAATGTTTATATCAAATGGCGATTATTTACCGATTGCTGCAGATATTTGCAGTCGAATGCATTTAGAGCATAATCAATTGCCTTGTACATTTACCTTTCGTCGGAAGCGCAAACATGATGGTACACCAAGCATCTCACCAGTAAAAACACAAAAGCAGAATCAGCAACGAAAGCAACGATCACAACAATGCAATGATCGCAATGTTATACTTAAGCTAATTCAGCAGAACAAAATCGCTCGAGAAAAATTCAATGCATACAGAAAAAGAATACAGAAGAGATTAAAACGTAAGAAACGTAATAGATCCAAGAAACAAGTTATTAACGAAAAGCAAAATGAAGAAGAATTATTGCAAGAGGAAATTAATAGAGATCAGTTACTATTTAATGATTGGTTTACTAATTCACATCAGCAAATTTAGTCAAATACAATTTGAAAACGCAAATTCTGATTTTTGAAATTTAATTGTTTTTGCTTCAATTGTGATTACGTATATTAATATTCAAATTATTGTCATAATATTAGTGTTGCAACATGAATTTTTCAATAAAAACTTGCCAAAAAAAATTAAATGAAAAAAAACAGTCTTTCCGCTATGAAACATTTCTTTATATATATATACATATATATATATACATATATATATATATATACGCAAATGTCGGAATATATATACAACGAATTATATATTTCTATTATAAATGGCTAACAATATATGTACAGTACGAGAAAAATGCAAAACAAAAGACCGGAATATACATCACCTTTCACAGTCAATTCGTATCCGAATCTGTATCTGTTGATTCATGTAAATTTGGTGGGTCGTAAACATGTAATTGTCTGCGCCATATCTTAATTAGACCGTCAAAAGCTCGACGACTATATTTACGATACTTATCAGGTGTATGTGGATGTTCACGAGTACGCTTCGATTTAGGTACTGTATCTATATAATTATCGTAGGCTGCTGTATTTTTTCCATAATCGATTTGCTTCTGCCTTCTGGCTAGTACAATTGCGTCAGTCTCAATAGAACCAGTTGAAGACGTATTACTATAGCATCGAGTACGTTTCTCTCGAAAAGGTTCGTCACGTAATTTGTTTTCCTCACTATTACCCCGGCTAGATCTACTGCGTGAACTAGAGCTCCTAGAATTTATGCATGTATACGAAAAGCGCCTTTTTAATGTTCCTCTTGTTTTATTAGGAGTTTGTTGCTGTATGTTCTTGCATTCTCCGTTAATAAAATCTCCACTTTCTAATTTTTTACATGGAGAAATACCGCGACTACTAGGACTCGATATTTCATTATAATCAACAACTCTTCCATCACCCCATCGAAATGGACTCATACAATTTTCTTCACTGCGTGCCGCCATTTCGTTGCTTTTCTTGGTTAGTAAGAGGTAAAAATAATTTAAGCGATTGCTATTTAAGTAAAAAACTTTCAAAGAATTATCTAAGTTATTTGTATGAAAAATACTGTAAACACTTGCTTTGGCGCAAAACTGCTTAGTCCATGAGATATATATTTTGCTAATATTCATGCTGTTTCATTTCTTTTCAAATAAGCAAAGAAAATTTTTATGCAAATGATCGAAAAAGATATGCACACTAGTTGAACGTTTCTTTTAGTTTACTCTATATGAAGAAGGCAAGAGACAAAAGATTGCACCCAAGAAGAATTATTTTTTGTTGAATTTTTGAGAAGTGTAAAAAGATAGAATGGTAAATGCTTTTGTTTAAATCTCATATAATATAGTAAAGAGTTCAGTAAAGGTGATATAAAAGGTCATGGCTAGCGAAGATTTATTTAATGAGAATGCTGATAATATTATTTCAACTTTAGAAGAGGAACAAAGGCAATGTTTAGAAGTGCAGATCTCAACTGAGTTAGAAGAGACACATAGTGAAAAGCCAAATAAAACCCCAGCAGATTCGAAACTTTTTCAATTACCTATGAGTAAAATACGAAATATTATGAAATTGGATACTGATGTACAAGTAGTGCCGCATGAAGCAGTATATGTAGTGACCAGGGCAACAGAACTGTTTATTCAATCTTTGGCTAGAGAAGCGTTTACATATACAGCGTCTTCAAAAAAGAAAACCGTCCAAAAGCAAGACGTAGAGTTGGCTATAGCTGCAGTAGATAGTCTATTATTTTTAGATGGCGCAATGGACTTTTAATTAAACTAAAATACCTTCTTTAATGATTTTTAATATTCTTCTTCTTCTTTCGCAATTCACAAATAATGTACTCATCACTATGCCTTTTTTCATGACTACCCTTTATAGTATTCTCTTAATTTATCGAGTAAAGATTTCTTGAAAGAAAAGATACAAATATATATGTATATATATAAAAGGAAAAAAAATGTCTGAAATTTGTGAACCATTAACTTTATCCAGAGACATAAGACGTTGCATTGAATTGCTGGAAAAGCTTCAAGCAAGTGGCGATTTTCCTACAACAAAATTGGCAGCCTTACAAAAAGTCTTTCAAAGTGATTTTCTGAATGCTGTTCGTGAGGTTTATGAACATGTTTATGAGACGGTAAATATACAAGGATCGCAAGATGTTAGAGCTTCAGCAACAGCTAAAGCAACTGTGGCTGCTTTTGCTGCTAGTGAGGGTCATGCCCATCCACGGGTTGTAGAATTACCGAAAACTGAAGAAGGCTTGGGATTTAATGTAATGGGTGGTAAAGAACAAAATTCCCCTATATATATATCACGTATAATACCTGGGGGTGTAGCTGATCGCCATGGTGGACTAAAACGCGGAGATCAATTATTATCGGTTAATGGTGTGTCTGTTGAAGGTGAAAATCATGAAAAAGCAGTTGAACTGCTAAAACAGGCTGTAGGCTCTGTGAAATTAGTTGTACGTTACACGCCCAAGGTTCTTGAAGAAATGGAAATGCGTTTTGATAAACAACGAGCAACACGTCGCCGTCAGTGAACAATAATATGTTTGTTTTGTTAATTTTCCCATTATTTTTAAACTTTTTATCCTTTTCAATTATTTCATAATGTTCATGTTAAAAAGTGTTGATAATAAATGAAGTATTTTTGAATATTTAAAAGAATTCAAATCATTAGAACATTAATCGGTCGATTTAAATTATTGTATCGTTAAAATATCTGATATTAATATTTAATTAACATAATTTGGATGGAAATATTCTGCTTTACAAACTCAGGAATTTCCTTATTTTACTGTTTAAATATTTTCTGTTTGTTCAATAAGTTTGCTTTTCACCTTTTTTCACATTCTACGTAACAGCTCCATTAACATGTTAAATAACCCGATACAAATTAAATACTATTTATAAGTTCTATAAATATTGGAGCAAATCTTATTTTATATACTAATTGTAAAGGATTATCGGAACATTATCTTTTTTTATTTCTCTTTATACATTTACTGCAAAAAAGAAATAAAGTAATTCTCCAAATTTCTAACTTCACGTTTAAATCAGCTGATCAGCTGGCCAATTTAAGCAAATTGATTGCATTTAAATGTTTAGAAAAAGTCAAGTCGTGTATAAATAGTTCTTTGAGGATTCGCAATGGCCGATGAGGACATTATTAAAAAGCGTTTATTAATTGATGGTGATGGTACGGGTGACGATCGTCGGTTAAATGTACTTCTAAAGCAATTCCTCAAGTGGGTGTACTCCAAAAATGAATCCCCGGAAAATAATCACGTAATTTATGATCGTTTAATGGCTCAATTGGCTCAGTGCAAATTTGCTGCATTGAAAACTGAGAAAACTAGCGTAATGATTGAGAAAGAATTGGATAATTATAGAAATATTTCGCAACATATAGAACTGAGCATTGGTCTAGCAAAATATGAAATTGAAAAGAGCAAAAGGGAATTAATTTTGGCTAAGCAAATACGGAAAAATAAAATGGAATATGATCAATTAGCTAAAATAATTAAACAGCAACCTGACCGAAAGGAAACACAAAAACAAATTGAGTTATTGCAAAAAGAACTTGCAGAACTTAACGAAAAGAAATTGAAGTTGGAACGTAAATTTGAAAAGCGTCAAAAAGATTTTGCGGTATTAATGTATGCAATACGCGAATTGGAATGTCAATTAGCTGAAGAAAATTCCAGTGATAATGAAGATATAAAAAGTGAGGAAAACGAATTAACAATTGGCGGCGCTACAATGACCAAAAAAGCTATGTCGAATTTACTTGAAGGTTTAAGTGATGACGAAATTGACAATAACGAATCACCTTCGGATAAATTTGGACGTCATAAAACTTTCTTAGAAAGAGAAGTGAAACAAGAATATTTAGACGCAAGGGAGGAAGCACCAATGTTGGTAGATGAAGATGCTATATTAGAACTTAGCATAGAAAAAGATGAAAATGATGTAAAAATTGATGATATTAAAGATACAACAACTTAATTATATTTTTATAAAATATATGAGAAAGTTGTTTTATTGGCGCATTTAAGTTTAGTTAAAATAACTTTTAAGAAGCTTGTCGAGCTAATTTTCATATAATATAGAACACATATAACGCAATTCCAATTAAGGTTTGTTTATGCAACAAATTATAATTAATCGTCGCCACCTTAATATAACATTTAAGTTTTTATCTCTGATATGTATAAAAATTCTGTTGGAATTTATTTAAAAATTTGCATGTGTGTAACTGGTACGGCACTTTTTTTTAGAGGAAAAGGCAAAAATCTAATTTACATATATTTACATATCTTGATATTTTTATTGATTTGAATAAGCGGATTTATAATTAGATGCCAAAAAATTGTACTACTCTATGATGGACTGGGCCAAAGTTCTTTATATAATAATGTGTAATAATTTGATAAATGCTAAATTGGAACAATTGAAATGAAACAAAGTGAAACAAAATGAAATTGATAGTTAGCTATCCAAATTTGATATTTTCACAGTTCTATTATTATCATCATATTTATTGTATTAGGAAAAAGTACTAGCGGAGCGAATGACGCTTCTTTTTATTGAGTATGCTTTCCATGAAAACTTTGCGTGCTCTGTTGAAAGAATTGCGTTTTGCTAATAAGAGGGGTCAGATTAATGATTCAGTGGCAGCGCGTTATATATTAGCGCAATATAGAAAATTTTCTTTTACGGATCAACAATTATGTAAAGCTCGAGAAGAAGCATTATTTTTGGGGCAATCGTATCTAACATATTTGACTAGCATAAGACGATACAACGAATTGTATAAGGAGTATCGTGGTTGCGGTGAACGGTCAGTTAAAGAAACTGCTGATTTAGTTGGTTTTAAGTTGCCTACTGATCCAAAATGAAAAAGGGATATGATTATAAAATGATAATTAAGTGTATAATAATTAAAATTTCTATAAAATGTTTATTGTTTATACGTATAGTTTTGGAGGTGAATGGCATGCTTGATGCAGTGGTACAATAAATTATACCACTTGAATTCACTCATGAAATAAATAAATTTTTCGATATGACTGCTTTGAATAAATTATTTAAATAAATTATTACTATTGCAATGGCACTTGATTATTTATTACGTTTTCTTTTCTTATTTCGGTGTCTTTATTTTTTTTAACATCGAAATTAAATGCTTATAATTGCCTACAATTTCTGTGAGTTTTCAAAATTATACATAATTGTTTGTGAAAGATTTTGGAAGAAGAGAAACAAACAAATTTATTTAAAGTGTGGAACGCGAGCGCCAAACATTTACTAAAATGTTTGTCACATTATTATTGATATTTATATATTTCGGTTATTTTGTTTGGTTTTTTCCTTAATATGGAATGAGTTTATTTATTAAAAATTTTTTTGGGCAAATCTTCATATTATTACTTTAAAAGCGTACGGTGCACAGCAGCACAAAAAGAAAGCAAACATAAAAATTAGAATTGTATGTTTTGATTATTAAATCCTAATTAGATTTTCCACAATTCAATAATGAAATTAAATAGAGATAGTTATATATATGTATATATCTTTTCAATTTTGATTGGTTATAAGTTATACAATTCACACGAAATGTATAAAAGTAACAATAATGATAAAATAAGTATTTTAAAATTAATGAGATTACATTCGTGTTGCAAGCACGAGCGAAAGAGAGCAAAAATAACAAACAAGTTGAGTTGAGCAAGTAAATATGTTCAGTCGACATTTGATTATTAAGTATGATAAGTGGGCGTGCGTTTCACTTCTTCCTACTTACTTTCTATAACTAATTTAATTTATTTATATATTACAATTTCTACTTGAAAAGTAAATTAATATCCCTCAATAAAATTACAAAATTTACAACGATAGAAAAGGGGAAATAACAAAAAATATCAGCATTAATTATATACATACGTGTATATCTACATGTATATAAATTACGAAAAAAAAGAATGTAATTTTTTAATAAAAGAGTCTTGGTGAATGGGAAGATATATTTAAAAAAAAAATGTGAAGAGATAATTTGTCTATTTTTTACATGATCGACAAGAAAAAAAATGATTTGACATTGAGAGAGAGAGAAAAGAAGTAATCGTGACTCTTGACGAAGAAATTAAAAATTGGATGTGATCTCAATTATTATTGTGACATTTTTAATTTGATCAAGACGATTATTTAAGTGTTGCTTTACAATACAATGCAAATTATGTACTGTTTGTAGTATATGTATGACTACGTGCGTGTGTGTGTGTATGTCTGCCTGTGTTTATATTTTATATTGGGAGCTATTGTTGCCAGATAAAGTTATTGTTCATAATTTCTAAAAGTTCCCTATTTAATAATTAAACGTTTTAATTACGATATAGAGAAAGAAAAACAATAAGAAGAAGAGAGTGATATATTGAGAAAGAGAAAGAGAAAGAGCGGAATAAAAGTACGATAATAATAATAGTAAAAACAATAATGGTCATGTGTACCCTGCAGTGATGTACAAAGTGATCTTCTTTTATGAAAACTCTTCGTTTATATTATGTTTTTGCTAGTGCTTTTGGAATTTTCAATTTAATGAAAGTCTGGGATTTAAATATACTTTCATTTATATAATAACAAATGAGTAAAAAATATAAAATTGTGAAGAATTTTCATTCTCATAAACTTCAGTTTTAAGAAGTGCTTACGGTCGATTTAAAAATTTGTTTTATAGATGAAAACGTTTGCCTGCCTTCGCTGGAATGGGTACTTTTCCACGACATACTTTTTTGACGTGTTTGCTTAGGAAGCATCACTTTTGGATATGTACACTAATCTTTAATTTCGTTATTTATTTAATTGTTTTACCCAACTAAAAAATCCTTTTTTTAATGTACTTTATTTTGCTACCCATGGTATTTGAAATTGTCAACGAATAGGACACTTATTTTACCAACATAATTATATATTAAACTTTCTTTTTTTGCATTATTAATCTGGGCCAATGTCATCTATAAGAAAAGGCACATAAACGTACAAATCGAAGAAACCAAATGTTCATGCTAATTCCCTTAAAATTTAAATAAAACAACGTAAAATAAAGTAAAAGTACTTAGAAAAATGTACGCAATTGTTATAAAGTGCTTCTAATTTTAAAAATACTGTGCAAATGGGATTTTCAACGACATTACAAAGCCGAGCATCTCACGAAGCTTTAATTGCTCGTCAAGATGCTGAATTACGCTTAATGGATGTGATGCGTAGAACGCTTCAATTGAAGGCGAAGTTCGAAAAGGAATATGCCACCAATTTAACTGGTGTGGCACAACAGGGTCTGAAAATTGATCGTGTAGACGAAATGCAAGGTAAAAACCATACCGTCGTATAGGCTAAAGCAAAACGCTTTACCATCATATCGTATCTCAATTTTTTTTATATTATATATTTAATTTTCGTTGACATAAACAGATAGTCTAATAGGAAAATCATGGCGTACGTACATGGATGAATTGGATCAACAAGCTAAACAATTTAAATCAAATGCTGAATCTCTTGAAATAGTTTGTGAAAAATTAGTACATTTATCCCAGGATAAACGTAAGGCCCGCAAAACTTATCAGGACGAACACACAAAAATTGAGGCTAGACTTTTAAATGTAAGTATCTCAATTCATTTCAGCCCACTTCGAATAATGTCATCGAACGAAGTAGCAAATACCATATAATTTTAAACAAATGCTTACAAAAAAAACCATAATTTTACAATTTGGTCTGGTTAATAATAGTTTGTTGAAGAAATTTATATTATCTAAACATATAAACACATTTAAGGTTTCCTTATTGTGCGTTATTAGCAATAATGGTAGAGATTTGACCCCCCATGACTAATAGTAGTTCTCAATCACTTACTCCTTGGTCTGTGTGTACTGTCAGAAGCCAGTGGTTGCATTGATGTACGGCATAACAGTGAAACTAATTGGAATATGGTGCTTAACAGAATTCTAAAAACTTTGACATAATTCATTAATTTTATATATCAATATTTACATCATATTTTCCGTATAATATTATATAAACTCCTATTTGGAATGTGTGTACGAATGAGTTTTTTTTTTGCAGTTATCAGATGAAGTGGCGCGGAAAAAGTCTGAATATCAAAAGCATCTTGAAGGTTACAAAGCACTACGAACACGTTTTGAAGAACATTATATTAAATCTGGTCGTGGTGGTCGCAAATTAGATGATGTCCGTGAAAAATATCAAAAGGCATGTCGCAAATTACATTTAACACATAATGAATATGTATTATCTATTACGGAAGCCATTGAAGTGGAGAAAGATTTTCGGAATATATTATTGCCTCGTTTATTAGAACACCAGCAAACCGTGCAGGAAAACTTCATATTATTATGGAAGAATATATTACAAGAAGCTAATCAATATGGTGACATTACAACTGGTAAATTTAAAGAGATACAAGAACGTATCGAGCAAGCCATTAGCAGCATCAATCCCAGTGATGAATATCGAGAATTTACTGAAAATCACAAAACGTCATCAAGCGGTCCATTGTCTTTCAAGTTCGATGACACACTTATAGAGGATATACCTGGTAAATTGCAATCTAGTACATTAACAGTTGATAATCTTACTGTGGACTGGTTAAGAACACGCCTGTTAGAATTAGAATTATCGGTGAAAGAATGTCAAGAGAAGCAATTAAAAATGACTGAAAATGTTAGTGGTGGTTCACCCAGTACACAAAATGGCCCAATAATTCTTAATAATTCTAACGGGTTACAAAGCGGACTCGAATATCAAAATCGACAAACAAAAGATCTCAGTGTTTGGCATTGTCAGGAGAAGCAAAAACAGAAATTGGTTGATATGATAAAGCATGCTTTAAATGAAGTGGGTTGTGAAGAATTACCATCAGGTTGTGATGATCATTTAAGTATGGAGCAAAATTTTCTGGAAAATGGCTTTAATAATAATGATCAGCAGGTAAATATAAAAACAATTTCATGTAACTTTGGGTTATATTTAAAAAGTTTTCTTCCTCTCTCTCTTTGACAATTTATAAATGGCAAAAGCAAAAGCAAAAACAAGGAAATAATAGCCTTTGGAGCAATTATAATTTGGTAGAGGTTATTTTTTTGTTTTTGGTGTTATAATCAAAGCATTCTACAATATTTATCACATAAGTATTAAACTAAGAATTATTCTCCTACCTCGATTTGTCATTCAAATCCAGACGTTTTATTCTTATGGGCTTGATAATTCTACCAAAAGTCATACATATATTTAGAAAACTTTTATAAATACAGATAAATTTTTTACATTTTTAAAATATTTTTATGAAAGTTGTAACAGTCCTTTTTTCACATTTTCTACTTAATCTTCATTCATCTTTGTTCTTCTTTATTGTTCTTCTATTCTTTGTACTTTCTTATTATAATCGAATTTTTCGAAAAATTGTTACTATAATAATGGGAAAAGAATAACAATATGACCGTTATACGGATAATGAGTGAATTAAAAAGGCGCGGTGGTGTATTAACCTTACTTAAAGGTCGGCACTTTAAACGTAAATTAACGCCACAATCCTGTACACCCGTGGCAATGATGAGATCTAATAAACGTTATGTCAAATTAAAGCCCAGATCCCATAGTTTGGGATCATTATCGGTAATTGATGATAATTATAGATATGAAATCATTTGTACTAACATTAATAACATACCCTTGAGCATGGCCAACAATTTTGATGCAAATAATAATAATAATGATGGTCTTATGCATGATCTGCAGGAACAATTTGTTGATTCTTATTTGTATCCAAAAATGTGTGCACCCTATAAGCTAAAACGCAGTTATAGCTATAATACTTCTGATTCCATGCGTATTCAAGTTGATGTGCATGTAATGACTAATGATGCTATTGAGTCTGCATTTCTCATTACTGATGCCATAATAAAGAAAGATTCCGTAATTTCAAATCATATCTATACTGAAATTGATTTTCTTGAACACCCAAAAATGTAGATGGTAAAAATAAGCAAAAATTTATTTGCGCCGAAGTCATAGTTGATACTTTGCCTAATATAGAAAAAAATAACGATTTTGGAGAAACGGAAGTGGCAGCAGTAACTCAAATGCCTCTTGATGATCATTTAAATCATATTGATCAATTAAATTGTGTACTAGACAATCGCTTGAAATAGTAATTATTACAACAACAACAACAACAACAACAAATGCGGCAACTCCTTAATTTCATCAAATTATTAAATGTAATTGAAGTTGTTGAATTGAAAGATAAGATTACTGAGGGAACATTTTCCATACGTCACAACTCGAAGGCTGAGACAGAGATATAAGCACTGAAGAAATGTTTGAATATTGGCGAGAATAAAAAAAGAAGCGTTATCATTCTCTCAAAAAGCTATTCATACATTACTGTGTAATATTAAAGAATTCTCCAGAAAGCTACTTAATAAAATGCAGCATCGTCATCATTATCGCCAAAGTATTCAGGATTTGAAGAACGCATCTCTAGGTAAAGAAATTGAAATTAAAGTAGGTGATACATTCTTAATTTCCAATTAAGTAAAGGTCACATCTCAATTGAAAATATAAGCATTAATTTAAGAGTAACAATAACAGCTACAGAATATGCATCATCAACACAACGAAATGATGAAAATTTACATGATAATGATTTAATGATATAAAACTATATCAATTGCGTACTGCTTCAGTGCCATTAATTAATTAATTTCATTCCAAATTAGCCACATATTTTCAATGGCGACGCGGTGATGTTAAACTACGTAAGACATGCGATAAACATTGTCAAACAATTTTTACAAAAAGTGCCTTTAATTATTTAGTAAAATTTATGATGCAATATAAATGATGCAGATATAAATTCATATTATGAAGACTATTGTCGTTGTCCACGAGGGCAACAATAAGAAAAGCGCCAACAACAAAATAAGATTAATAAAAAGCACGTACAACGTAATCATAATCAACGGTGCTGATTGTTGTGATGGTGATAGCATCGATGGCGACTTTATCTAACATTGATATTTATAGTGTCGATAATCATTTTTATTGTCTTTCTAGTTTAGCATTGAGTGTGAGTAGTAGAGAAATATGTTCAATCAGATGTCAAATAAATATCGCACTCACATTGAAGCTTTCTTAATATTTTTTTGCACCTGTCTTTGTATTTTAAGCTTAAATTATTTAAATCGCTTACGTTAATGTGAGATCAATATAAGAAATTCACATTATAACTTTTTCTTTAAATGAATCAAAATCTAAGATTTAAGAGGATATATTAATTATTTAAAAAGTCTTTTAAGGTTCCGTTGTATCTTTTCATGATATTTGTGTTCTCCATGATTGCTTTGTATTACTATTTATTTAGAAGTTTGATTCTTTTGACTTTGCTATCCCATACAATGCCAAAATATTCACGTGAAATAATATTCAATAAATTCCTTTACTGCTCTTCACATTTATAAGCATTTACATACTTAATGCATGAAGATTTATTTGCTATTTTAACTTTATGTATACTTTTGTGGCTTTTCACTTTTTTTTAAATTTGAATATAAGCTTTTGCACTTTAGTAATTACACTCAAACAAAGGAAATTCATTATAATCAAATAAATTTGTTTTTTTCACCACATTGCATTACTTTCGGTTGTTTCTCTTCTTGTTACTGTGGCATAAATTAACTTGTAACCCTTCTAGAATTGTAATCAATGTCTTTCAGGCATATCTGATTTAATATAATGAGAGTAATGCAGGCGTCAAATTTAAATTTTTTTTCAATTAAAAGTGAGAACATCTTTATTTTTATTTTTGTCCATCCAATAATAAAACAATTATATCAATTATAAAATACATCAAGTTATAAAATATTGAATTACTACTTGTAAGATTTCTTTACTTATGTTATGTTTCACTCATTTTTAAAAAGTGTAGTGCAGTATTTGGCTCTAGACAAGTATTTTTTTTTTTTGCTCACAACTGTATATAATTGTTTTTTGGTTTTCAGAAAAAAGCACTATTATTTAATGCTTCATTAAACAATATGAAACAGCGAGATATTACCATGCCGCATGTTGTTGTTGCTGTATTGTTATTATTGTTATTTATATTGCTCCACCGATTATAAAAACAATTTACGAACGATTAATATTATTGCATAATTTTAAATTAATTTATTGAATACTTGTGTAGATGTCATTGTCCACGAATCGTCCATTATATGAAGAGGAATGGTTTCATGGTGTTTTGCCACGTGAAGAAGTTGTTCGTTTATTGAATAAGGAAGGTGATTTCTTGGTTCGCGAGACCATTCGTAATGAAGAGAGCCAAATCGTATTGAGCGTTTGCTGGAATGGTCATAAACATTTTATTGTGCAGACCACAATAGAAGGCCATTTTCGATTTGAAGGACCACCATTCCCCAGTATTCGTGACCTGATAATGCATCAATATCATTCAGAATTGCCAGTTACTGTGAAATCAGGTGCCATTCTACGTAGACCCATATGTCGTGAGAGATGGGAACTAAGTAATGATGATGTAATGCTATTAGAAAAAATTGGTCGTGGAAATTTTGGCGATGTCTATAAAGCTAGATTAAAATCATCCAGTTTAGATGTTGCGGTAAAAACGTGCCGAATGACTCTGCCCGAAGAACAAAAAAGGAAATTTCTACAAGAAGGTCGTATCCTCAAACAATACGATCATCCAAATATTGTCAAGTTAATTGGGATTTGTGTACAGAAGCAACCAATTATGATTGTTATGGAACTGGTGCCGGGTATGTCTTATTTGTATGTTGTATGTTTGTGTAATATTTTGTGTAATCGTGTACTTTTTTCCATCATGGTGTGGGTCCGGCCTTTTAACATCTTAAGGTGGTTCTTTATTAAATAATTTGCGAAAGAATTCAAATCATTTAACGACGCGACAACAAATGGGAATGTGTCGTGATGCAGCAGCTGGTATGTGTATTATCTGTTTCTTTAATCTCTTCCTTTAATTTCAATTCAATGTTCTACATATTGATTTCACATTTTTAAATTTGCATTTTTTAGGAATGCGTTATTTAGAATCGAAAAATTGTATACACCGCGATTTGGCAGCACGCAATTGTCTTGTTGGCATTGATAATTGTGTCAAAATTTCAGATTTTGGTATGTCGCGTGAGGAAGAAGAATATATAGGTAAATCAGTAGAGTTTTTTAAATAAAATGAAATGCAAAAGAAAATGCAAAACTTATTACAACAAATACATAATAATTGCAATTTACAGTCTCTGATGGTATGAAGCAAATACCTGTAAAATGGACAGCACCCGAAGCATTAAATTTTGGTAAATATACATCGTTATGCGATGTATGGTCATACGGTATTTTAATGTGGGAAATATTCTCACGCGGCGATACACCGTATTCCGGCATGAGTAACTCCAGGGCGAGAGAACGTATTGATGCGGGTTATCGCATGACAGCACCTGAAAATACACCACCCGAAATGTATCGTTTAATGTTACAATGTTGGTCAAACGAACCTGATTCCCGTCCACATTTTGATGAAATCTATAATACGGTCGACTCATTGATCTTACGATGCGATAATAATAATTAAAACAAAAACAAAAGAAACTGAAAGAAATTATGTTGAGCCAAATTAATATCACATATTTATTTACATTCATGGGATAATGCATTGACTAATTTTAATATAATCATTTATTTATGTACACATAAGTTGACTTTATATGATATAATGAAAATTTGTCGCCTAAAAGTTTGTTCATTTTGGCAATGATATGATAAGAAACATTATTTTTTCTTTTTATTTGAACATTAAGAGCAAAATATTAAAGCAAATTGCCGCTAATTCCATTACAATAATTAAGAAAATTTCGAATTTTTCAACAAATTTGTAAAAAACAAATGTGAAAAATTAACTCATAAGAATTATAATAATTGAGTATAAAGAATTTACTCACAATAAAATTGACTGCACTTTTTACGCACCCAATAAATTCTTTCTTATATTAAATAAAATAATGTAGAAATGTACCATAAAAAGCAAAATAAAAACAGAAATATTTATACGGATTTGTTATTAGTAGAGATTATTCGAAATAGTCTCGAATTAATTATATTGCATTGAGAATATAATAAACAATATTTATCCCATAATGTGCCAAAATAAACATCATCAAATGTCTTCACAAGTAAATTATTATAATCATTTTCCTTATATTCTATAAATATGCACGTAAAAGATTTTAAAAATTAATTGAGAATATATTAAGAAATTTTTTTGGTACTTTTTGAAATTTTTAGTTTTTTATTTTGTAATATTTTTTCATTGTTTTTTAATTTTATAGCAATGACCTCGAAATTAACAAATGCAAGAATTTGAATAATAATTATTAAAATGTAGGCAAAACAAAACCGAAAAAAGCGAAATTGTTGAAAC
This sequence comes from Melophagus ovinus, assembly GCA_023089585.1. NCBI lineage: Eukaryota > Metazoa > Arthropoda > Insecta > Diptera > Hippoboscidae > Melophagus > Melophagus ovinus. Next base: position 8,801,241 of record JAKKIB010000177.1, read on the forward strand.
TGTTAATTTATTATTATAAATGCCTGACATTTTTGCATAACACATTTTTTCATATTTATAAATTTTGTTTTTTTTTGTATTAACCACGAAGCTATATATATATATATATATATATATATAATATATATATATATATTAATACAAATAAACGTAATGAAAATTTCTGTAAAAGCCTTTTGTGTTTTTCATTTTAAATTCAATTCAGTGTAACATTTTATCAAATCACTTGGACTTTATTTCTAGTTGTGTTGATTTATTTACAAAAAAGCAAGTACATTAACAACTAATTACAAATTAAATTCCAACCAATTGGCGGGATTTTTGATTGTAATTTGTTCCATTTGATCAACTGTTAGCCCCTTAGCAAACATTCGTGGTAATATATTCATATGAATGTAATGATAACCATGCCCACCAAATAATGTCTACAAATACCAAAGAAAAACGTTAAATGAAATGATTTTCGAATTCGTATAAAAGTCTCAATTTGAAAAGTCTTCTATTATGTTTTTTTGTTATCAAATTTTCTTTGCAATATAATGGTCAAATAAAAAATATCACAAAATTTTCTAAACAATTTAACTTTCTTAGTAAGTATATCCATAGATGGGAACTTTATATATGCAGACGTAATAAACCTTTTTGTTCTTTCTAAGCAATTACTTTTCGAGTTCAAAATTGCTAATTTAAAATGAAAAAATTACATTTCTTACCAAACGATGCTTAGTATGAATATCGTGTGACATTAGTATTTGATTTGTTAAACCTTCTTCTACAAGTCTCATCAAATTATTTATACGTTGGGCATCTGATGGCATATCTAAAGCGGTATTAAACTGATAATAAGAACACTCTGTGCCAAAAAGATCGTATTGTATAAAGCATTTAAACTTTGCAAATTCTAATAATTCATCTAAGTCCATTATGGTACCTATAAAATAGTATTATGAGCTATACAACTTGATAATTTTTGCTATACAAATTTTCACGTGCGTTCCATATGAGACATAACACATTTGCCCGCTTTACCACCAGCTTCTAAGTATAAACGCATGATTTCTAAAGGAGCCCGACTATTTCGGCCAGGATGGAAGGAAACACCACATCCTAAGACTTCTTGAGTTTCACCTGTAGCCTTAATTGAGAGCTTCTCAAAATCATGTAATGGATAAACGCTACCAACTTCCCCTATAAAGCCACATTTAACTAGACCTTCACCCTCAACTTTACTGCCAGTTATAATCTCTTTTGTATACAAGTCAGACATCGCTTCAATTGATAAAGCTGAATGTGGTGGCCGTTGAACGTCGTAGACGTAGTGACCAGTACCAGCGATAATATGAATACCTTTTCTTTTAGCTGCATCTACTAAAAATTCTAAATTTCTATTTAAGCCATGTGATGTATTTTCGACAATTGTAGCGCCACCATAATTTTTATACAATTCTAAATCTTTAAGAACCGCATTTTTTGATACATCATCGTTTAAACGTAAATTATCTATGGAAGAGTAGGGGAATTGTTGGATATAACCACGATTCTCTAAACATATTTTACCAGCTAAATATTTTTCATAACTGTCATCGGCATTACAATAAAAATGTTCAAAATCTAAAGCTAAATGTTCGTGGGTTAATGTCGTACCCAATAAATTTGAGTCAATTGTATCTAGAACTACAAAAATATTTAAAGACAATTGAAATAATAATCTAGTAAAAGTATAATCATATTGTATTATATATATATATATACATAATGGTATAGCTAAATATTTTATCTTACCAGTTTGAACAATCGGCATTGTATGTACGTATACATCTACTTCTTGTGATGTGTTGCTACTATTTTAAATTAAAGTTTTTTTATATTTTCTTATTAAAATAGTCTGTAGCGCGCCCGCTTTGTTATTCAACAATCAAAATAATTGTCAGTAGTAGTCCAAAATATATCATTACTGTGCCTCAAATGACTATACAAAGCCTGATAAATTTGTATTTAATTTAAGATTTCTGATAAGCTAATTAGCATAATAACTAAAAATCATTAATTCGGGTCGAATTGAAGGTACCAAAATAACAAAAAAAATACTTTGGTCAGTTGACCCCAACGATAAGCAAATATTTTATCAATTAATTGAAACGATAATTTCAACAGTAAAAGTCTGGCATATTAATCATAGTCCCATGATTGTTAGAAGCATTTCTGAAAGTGGATGACTATTTATTACTCAAGGATGAATTTGCATAGCGGTATGAATAAAATGTAAATGCCGCCAATTTGTTAAAGTTCTTGAAGTTTTACTTTTTTTGTAAACGTCCCACGGAGCTTACAAAATAAAATTTACCCTGCCACAATTTTTGTAGATTGCTTTCAAATCAAATGTAGTTCTTTTATGAATAAAACGTTGCAAACGTTTAAGCATATTAGCAATATTTTCAAGATTTGTTTAACGAAGGAAAGTATAAATTTGTAAAATAGATTACTGTTATCTGCAACGCACTGGAAAATTTTCAATAGCACATCACAGTACGTGAAGAATCTATTGGACCACATTTAATTTTATATGTAAAGATTTATTGTATATTGTGCTGCGGCCCCCAATATGGAAGTTTCTTATTTATTATTTATTATATGGTTAGTTTATCCCGGTTTAAGATAAGATGATAAATCAATAGAAATTGCTCTTAAAGTTGCCATTTTAAACAATCTTTTTTGTCTTCATTTAAACAATGTTTATTGGGATCGATTGATAAATTGTTCATAAATCGTCTAAATGATACCACAAAATTTAACGAAATTAATCCACCACAACTACCATTACAACGGCCATTACTTACTGACTGATACCATCTAATTACACGCTAACTCTTTCCCTTGTTTTTTGGAACCGTTTTTAAGAATGCGAAAAATTTCAGTGTAAGGGACGATTATCAAATAATTGCCGCCAAATACTCATCGATGAAAGTATTTGTTAACTTATACAAATTAGTTTAAAGACATATATAAATAACATATGTATACACAGTTTTTCAACTTTTGTCAATTGAAAATAGTTTTGTTTTCTTTTCGTTCTTTTGTGTATGGTCCTCCTACAGTAATTGTAAATCAAAATAATAGATTATAAGAATAGGGGAAACATAAAAAAAAACGAAGGTAAAACACCGACCAACAATCTAAGTGATGAATTTAGACGTTAAGCTTTCATGTGAAGGCTTCCCTTCAGGAAGTACCAGTAGTGATAAAGGCAAATTTGATGAGCCATGTCAAAATAAAGAAAAGCCTCCGCCAGCGGAGCCAGTACCAGCAGATCCAAAAGATATATGTTTCGATATGTTATTAACATCTAGTAGTAGCACGGCAACAAGCACTTTAACAAGTGGCATTTTAGATCAGGTTTGTCATCCATCAAAGGTGCCACAATATGAGCAACCAAATATACGTTATGAATTAGATTTAGCCAAATCCATTATGCAGCAATATAGTACAATTAGTGGTGATAATTTGTAAGTTATCATTACATTAAACTGCCCATTCAATTCAAATTCAAACGTTTCATTTCCAATTACATTCAATTTGAATGTATCCATTTTAAGATTTGATCATTTAACGGATATTATAAAGCGGGTAATAGACGAGCGTCCACCAAACGTTATAGATTTTTTTGAAGAATTTAGCCGTAGTGTACGTGAACAGAAATTCCATTATCCTGAACGATTCCCACCCGATGCTATATATGAAGAAGGACGTATGCTTAAAGTAGCTAAAAAGCAATTAATTTCAATGCAATTACCATATCCGCGAGATGAAACTTATCAACCTATAGCAGATGAAATGGAAGAAGAATGCGTAGTCGATCGTATGGAACAATTGAAATTAGATATTAATGTCAAACCTATGCCAATATTTCATATATTTAATGAACGCACACAAATGATGCAATTCTTTTGGAACCAATGTGGCTTCAGTATAAGAAATGATGATATATTCCAACTGGCTTGTGCTATGAGTCGTTTACAGACTCATCCATCCATAATGCAATGTCGCTTTTGGGGCATAATAAATGGCCTTAAAGCTTCATATTATATTGTTGAGGCCTATTTAACTAACGATGAACTTGACTGTCGTCTTTTACAAATGGAAAAGGAAATACGTGAACGTTTTTTAGCTACAGATGACACTAGGACTGAGGATACCAAACTTATACTGCCTTCTCACATTGGGCCCGAATTGAAACCGGGCGCAGTGGGTTGGGAAAATTGGCCCGTTGATGAATTAGAGAAAATGAGGCCAGATGCTGTAGAAGTACCTTTACCAAAAGCTGTCGAAATATTCGATGTACCACCGGAACCAATGGGTATGGGCATAAATCGCTTTTCATATTTTGTGGTAAACTCCTTGGCCGATGAATGGATTGAATTGCCTATAGTTACACCAAAACAAATCGTTATTTCGCGACAAATTAAAAAATTCTTCACTGGCCACCTAGAAAGTGATGTAGTTTCGTATCCATGTTTTCCTGGAAAAGAGAAGCATTATTTAAGGGCCATCATTGGCCGAATAACAGCTGGAACATACGTAGCGCCCAAGGGTTACTACCGGAAAATGACAAAACGGGAACGACGGCTTTTTGAAGGGATGACCGAGGATGAAATGGAAGAGGAAGAAGAAGAAGAAGAGGAAGATATTATGAATGAAGGTGAAGAAGAGGAAATGGAGGAACCAGGTAAATTACTGCTTATTTTCGATTTCTAGTTGGGGCAAATAGTATAGAAATTTATGAACATTTCAAATATATTAGCGATGCTTCTTCCGTATATAAAGTATTGTACATTCTAATTGCTAAGACTCCTAAGGCCTAGAATATTTCATATTTTTTCTTAGTACCTCAAGAAAAAAACTAAAAAAGCTTTTTAAGACTTTCTTTCTCTTACCTTTGATGGAGAACACTATTAAACTCCACTCCGTAGATTTATTAAATTTAGCAATAACAACCAATAATGGAATTTGATATTTTGTACAGATAATGATGTTGTTTTATTGAAAAACGAAAAATGGGAATCTCCTCCTCTGAAGAGTCTAAATGATACTTTCAAGTGGGTTCATGTCCGGCCTAACATTTTAAATCAAGGCCGTGTTGTATGGTTCGACGAAGAAAAAGCACGCCGTGAAAGAGAGAAGGAACGTAAAAGACAGGAAAAATTGCGTTTAATGGAGGAAGCTGGTGAATTAGAAGATGAAGAAGATGATGAGGAAGATATGGATGAGGATGAAGGTGCAGAGGAGGGTTACATTGAAGGTCTTAATCGTGAAAAAGGGCCGGCCATTTTATCTTCATGTTCAAAAGATATAAGCGAAGAAACACCTACACCATGGATACGGCGCTACACAAGCAAATTCACTAATGAAAATGAACGAATTCTCTTAATGCAATCAAATATATGGCCGGGCGCTTTCACTTTTATTTATCAAGACCTATGTGAATCGATTTACTTAGGTTGGGGTAATAAATATGTATCACGTAATATGCCATGGATTCATTTGCTGCCCATTGCACAAGAATATCCCCATAATACTGGAGACTTTGTAGAAGCTGATGATCCCACAGTGGAAATGGAGGAAGCTTATCGTTTAAGTTTATTGAAAAAGGAAATTACATTGAAAGATCTGGGTGAACATTTAAGTGAATATGAAATTGAAACACACGAATCAGAAGATGAGGATGCCGGTGAAGAAGAAGAGGAAGAATAATGAAGCGTTTTACCTTTCAATTTTTTTCTTTTTACTTTAAATTTGTAAAGGATGAATTAAATTTTGAAGCTATCATGCACGTCTACTTACATATACGTTGTAACCAATATATTTTTTTAAAAATGTTTGACTTTTTTGTATTTTCAAATATTTCATAGTAATCATAATTTTTTAAAAGCTAAAATTAAAACAGAAAATTTGTGCAATTAAAACAAACAGAAGTATGTTTTAGTGATTCTTTGAAATTGGCCAATAGTGTCAATTAAAAAACTTTCGCAAAATCATCCCGTTCTAAAGAGCCTGGTGGTTAGATAATTTCAAATAATGTGTTCGTATAAGCGTACCCATTTACGTGTTGTAGTAGCAACAATATTTCCTGCTTTGCTGATTATTTGTTGCAAAATTACATTTTAGTTAAAAAAAACGCCGCAACAAGAAAAATTCTCAAAAGAGCAAAGTTTGCCCTATTTATACTGGTGGCAATTCCACTTTTATTTTTTAGCTTTAATCATCAAGTTACAAATCGAACTGCAAAGAAGAAAACTGATTTATATGCTGCTCCGACTTTAAATCTTTTTCTCTCTTTCTCTCTCTCTCTCTCTGTATGTCTGCGTCTATCTCCCTGTATAGATTTATCACCCTTTCTCTCTCCCTCTAACTATATATCTATTTCTCACTCTACCTGTTATTGTCTGTTTATGTTAATAGCTTTGAAGAATGAATGCATTTTATGTAGATTTTATTTTACTTTTTTTTCTTGTCTGCTGTTTTGTTTTTTTCATATTTCATATATGTATATATCACTTTCTATATCTATATAAACGTATATACATACATATATATATATATATATATATATATATATATATATATATATATATATATATATATATATATATATATATATATATATATGTATATATATATATATATATTGCATTATCATCTCGTGTAAATTGTGTAAATAAGCATAAAACTATTACTGATTATTCTACATAAGATTTTCTTTGCAGCATTTATTAAAAACACACATAATTTCATCATACATTAATTGGAAATATTAAAAAACCAAAAAATAAAAATAAAAAGTATATATCTAAAAAAAATTATATCTGGCTAAACAAAAAGAAAAGAATGAAATGAAAGCAAAAAAACCCAATAATTAAATTATTCCACATACATAATTATTTTATAATTGTATTAATTTACATAATTTTCTCTAGAGCATAATGATAATATTATAGTTAATATAAAGTATTTTATTTTATGTTTATTTATTTATATATATGTATAATTATTATTTAGTTCTTTTTGTTTTTTTTTTTACAGAGAGTAAAACAAGGCAAACACATTTGAAAAATTGCAATGGTAAACAATAAAAAGCAAAAGAAAACTATAAACGAAAAATCAAAATGATTTTTAATTATAATTATAATAATTGTATAACTAAACCTATCATAAATATATAATTGGGATGATAAATAAGTGTGGTAGAGTGGAAGGTCTAGAGAGGTGGTCAAATTCTTCATTCGTTGATTATTCCTTAACCCTCCTCCCCAAAAAAACGCAAAACGTTTTGTCATTAGCTCAACATTTTTAAATATTCTCGACTATTGCACTGAAGTCATTTCAAAACAATATTACCAAATGGTCGAGTCAAGTAAATTGAAAAAATCAGTAAGAAGCATCAAAAAGCACAAAGCAAAACAAAACAAAAATTCGATAAGCAAAATATATAGCTGTATGTTATATCCTACAAGAAGATGACGTCATCGGTGTATATATCTCACAGAAATTTACGAGACTATTGTTTGTTTCTTTGTTTTGCTTTGTTTCTCTTTCGCTTTACTTTATATCTGTTTGCTTTTTACTATATATATATATATATATATATATATATATATATATATATATATATATATATATATTTATATATATAGCTGAATTGAGGTATTGTTTTATAGAAAAAAATTGAATGTATTTAAATTTATTTTTACGTTGTTTTTATTCTTTTTTTTGTATTCTTAATTTATTTTTGCTTTTTAATTAATTAACAGTAAAATGAAGGTAAGATTCAAATGACAAAATAAGACACCGAAAATCAATTTTAGAAAACCTCCTCTCCCCATCTCGCCACTCACATTAGTTTGAAATTTTAAATAAAATCTAAATAAAGGAAGATGTTAAAGCAAAAATTAATGTAATGTGTACTTGGAATATTTGTTGCAGAAATAACAGAAGAAAAATTAATATTTTTCGACTTAAAACAAAGGAAAAAATTATACAATTACGTGGGAAAAAATTATATATATGTTATTGTTGTCTTATTTGTATTTTTTGACATACCTTCCAGACATTATTATGTAATAATAAGTAGATGGACGCTGTGTAGTAGTTGTTGTGTTTGAAAGTTGCAGGAAAAAATGCGTGACCATTTTTCAAAATATGTATTATTTCAATTAACTTTTCTGTCTCTCGATAAGCTTCTTTTTTACTTATCTCGTAATTTGCTTCCCTTTTCTTTTCTTTCTTTTATTTGCTCTTTTTTGTAATTATTAGTTCGAAATGAACAAGGGAACAAGGCACGCATTGGGCGTCACGTCCATCATAACAGAATTCAAAAAAGGTGCGTATGAACAAAAACACAAAAACTAATTGGCTAAGCCAAAATTAAAAATGTTTGTTACGAATTTTTGTAATTTGTTTAAGTTTTTTATATTTTTTTCCTGCATTTTTTATTTAATGTATTTTTTTCGTTTCTTTTTATATTTTTGTTGAATGTTGTCCTGGCGCGCGTTTTATTTTCCTTTTTTGCATATTAATGTATAACCATAAAAGCTACACGAAAAAGACGAAAAAAACTGTTGGTGAAATTTTGCTTTTTTGTTTTCTTTTTCTATTTGACATAATCTAATAATCTAATAAACTAATACTAAAACACTTATTATTGTTATTACTGTTACTGTTTTTTCTTATTTCTTTTTTTTATGGAAAGTAGTTGGTGCTCATTCAATTTTTTAAGGGCACTCTTCTTTCTACTCTCTGCCTTTTTTGCTTTATAAAAAAATAACTTTATTAAATTGTTTATTTGTTGTTGTAATTTTTTTCTTTTTGGTTTTTTGTGTTTTTGTTTGCCGCTTCATTACGTTTGAGTTTTGTGTTTGTCTAAAAATTGTATGAGCCCAATTTTTTTACACGCCTCTAATAATTTTTTATCGGTAATTTTTTTTAATTTACCTTGTATTTTTATGTGTTTTTTCTGTGTTTTAAATTTTTATTTTATACTTCACAATTTTTTTGGGTTTTTTATTTGTATTATTTAAATAATTTTTATACGATTTTGTGCAAATTTTTTTATATATGGTTATGCATGTACGTTTATATATGTATGAGTATATATATATATATATATATATATATATACATGAAGATTATATATGTAAGTTACTTACTTAGATATATGTACATACATACATACTCACACACACACACACACACACACACATATATATATATATATATATATATATATATATATATATATATATATATATATATATATATATATATAAATGTATATTATAGGACTATTGTTATTGTTATTATTATGATTGTTGCAACTTCTGTCAAAACTGTTGTTTTAATGAATTTCACTATTTTATCTATTTTGAAAGGAGTGGTATTGGTATTGGTATTGTTATTCTTCTTCTTGTATTTGTTGTTGTTTCTATTCTTGGTGTTAGTGTTGTTTGTTGTAGTAGTTGCTGTTACAAATAATAATGTTGGTGTTTTTGCCTTTTTAAATTTAATTAATAGTATTTGTAGTAATGATAATGTTGTTATTGAAGATGATGATGAGGAGGACAACGGCGTTATTAATGATGATGACGATGATGGCACAAAAGTTCAAATTTTTTGTATTTTTTCACCAACAACAACTGGATTATTGCGTCTAATCTCTTGAGCGCCATGTTCCCGATAATCAAATGTACAATTATGTTTATCACTATATCGATGTACAGCACAATATAGGCCGCCACATCGACAAAGGAAACCTATAACCATCCAAATAAAATATTAATTATTGAGATATTATTTTTTTTGTTCATCAAAATATAACACTCTATTTGTGTACTATATTAACCATTATTACGTGAAGTACGAAATATAAGAAGACCAAAAAATTATGTATAACTGGGCTTGACTATGCACCCAGATCCTATATTATATAGCAACAGTTAATAGGCTTAACCGAATTATATAACTTATGAAATATAAATAAATAATTGAAAAATGTATTTGTAAACAAATAATAATAATAATAATGTAATTTTGAATAGACCTGAACAAATTATGTATAATTATTTAACATAATATGCAAGAGGGATTTGGAAAATTTCATCTGCAAACTCATAGTTACTGCTAAAAACTTACAACAATAAAAAACTGAAATTTTCTCAGTTAGAACTGCACCTTTAATGCCAAGCTACATCTAAGCTAATACTTTAAGTAAATGTCAAGTCGTTATCGCAATTTTTGGCGAACAGCTAACAATAGGTGGATAACATATGCCTACTGTGATCGACTGACAATTTAATGTAAAGATTTAAAATCCGCTACGCTACCACGGATTTAATAAAATAATTAATAGTTCCAATAGTTACCAGTTAAGCCAACTTTCTTACGACACTCTGCGCAACGATTCTTCTTCTTTTTAGCATCCTTATCTTCTTCCTTATCTTTATCATCTTGATCTGGTTGCGGGTTATTGGTTGTACCTGATGCTGACGTTGATGGACCAGCCACTATATTTGCTTCACTATTTTCAGTTGATGTTTTGGCTGTAGTTTCTTCAGTTATTTTCTATTTAACACAAACCAAAAACAAAACAACAAAAGAAAAAAACGCAAAATTGCAATTTTGTCAAGCAAGCAGCCAAAAACCATCATCAAAATCAACATCAAACAGATGAGAGCATATGCAAAGGATAACACACAACAATTGTTCAGTTATATTCGAATATTTCAAAAAAGACAATTTTTATTAACTATTTTTCGTTTAAGTTATTCGAAAAAATTACCCTTTTTTTTGCTGATTTTTTCGTTGTTGCTGGTGCTGCCGTCACTACCTCTGGTGATGTTGTTGTTGTTGCCGATTCTGCTGCTGCTGTTGTTGTTGTCGTAGTGGTGGTAGTAGTAGTAGTAGTAGTAATAGTTGTTGTTGTTGTTGTTGTTGTTGTCTTTACTCCAGAATCTGAAATCTTTTGTACATCATTCTGTTGTTGTCTTTTGTTATTGTCGTTTGATTTTCCATCACCCGAATTTAATGATCGTTTCTCCATTATTAACAACAAAAACAAAATAACAGTTTATAATATAATAAGAACAAATAACTAAACAAACCAAAAAATAAAGAAAGCAAAGCAGCAGAAAAAATCTGAACTAATGGTTGTGCAGCAATAATAGATGTACCCACAAACAATAAGAGAGACGGAGGAAATATTCTCCTGATTTTTTAAATATATTTATTGATTGCGTATGGGCTTAGCTTTACGGTGATAATGACAGTGTGCTGCTGTTGATGTTGGCGTTACCAATGAATCAACTAGATATTCTGCCAGTTGCTTATAATCATGACTAATTATTCAATAACTTCGCGATCACTATCATCCTAATGATGATCCTTTTCATCACTATGATGCAATTCGTTTACTTCGTCTCCACCTCCGATCCTTTAAATGTTCCTTGCACTATATTTTTTTGTTTATCAAAACGCGTGTCGAAACGTTTTCAATTTGTGTGATTTTTTTTTCTTGTTTTTTGGTTTTCGCTCGTGATCAAGAGGTATCTTTTAGTAACTAATACAAAGTCATTTAAAGAATGGCGAACAAACAAATTGATAGGGAGAGAGAGAGAAAGGGAATGATAGTTAGATGATCGATGATACCTAATATAAGAAAAGGTGCCTATTCAACAAAAAAAAAAAAAATAAGAAATTGTGAAACGTAATAGATTAAATAAAAACGACGACATTCACCTTCTTACTTTCGCTCCTTCCTCACACAACAAACCTTCAATTTTTTTTTTGATGTTGCTTCTTATTTCAATTAGCAATTTGTCCAAGAATATGAATCGATTTCAATTTGATGTGACTTGACCTAATTGATTAGATGATATTAATATCAATCTCTACAATCGCCTACCCCAGAGTAGTCGATTAATTAAATGAATGTAACTTAATACTTTCTTCTCTTCTCTCCCAAAATAATTAATGGGTATATTGAAAATTTTGAATTTTTAATTTGACTCTTTACGGGAAACAGGATAAAAATGTCTAACAAAAATGTTTTATATCAAAAAGACAAACTATTCAAAGATAACACGTTTGTGGATAAAATAATTATAAAAAAACATACCGACAAGCCTGCTTAAAAATCGATAAAATAACTTGTTAACAATAATACTCAAAATATGCATCTTTCCACATAGTTTTATATATGCTTCAATATGAAAAGTAATTTCAAGTCGCTCATGCTAACACAAGAACGCCGCATCGTTTTTCAACAAAATCATTATATTGAAGAGTTCAGATCTGCATAAAGGTAAATTTTGGACTAAACAAAGCATATATTTTTTCCGCAATAAGAAGCATTAATTTCAACATTAAATTAAAAATCCATGCTACACCAGTCTGTTAATCGATCTGTAAGCCGCTTTACATTTATCTGTCTGCCCAGCCCACATATACAAAATTTTCTATGTAATTTATCCAATGATTATTTTTTTCCAGCAACAAGAGTCCACATGACGTTGCCAACAAATGAATTGATATCACTTGATGAAGCCTTGAACTTTCTTAAAAGTCTGCAATTTCTCCCTTAGTCATAAGAACTCCTAAAGAATGTATTTTATATGGCGAAATTTTTTTCTCAAGTGTCCCCTACACCCAATTCCAAAACAACTGATAATGAAAAGTGAAATGATTTGCTGTCATCAATTGAATCGAAGGCTAAGAAACATGCATCGATTTGTACACCATATACGATGATTACGCAGAAACAAAAAACAAGTACACATAATTAATACTGAACAATTGTTGTTGTAACATATCATATCACTTAATATAATATGGTATTGAATTATATAGCACATGACGGCGAATCGCATATGCGTATCGCAGCGTATGCTCTTTTATGATCTAACTTACCTCTTTATTTTCAGTGTGTTGTTGTTGTAAACTTTGAACAGTTGGTTGTGCTGCGGAAGGTATTGAAATGACTGGACTAAAGGTGGGGCTTGATTGTGGGCTTGAAACTGTAGTTATAGGCGCACTGCTAACAGGAGGTTGCTGCTTTTTTCTTAAGGAATCCTATTACAAAAACAAATAAATCATCGTGTAACATCATTAATTAAATTAATATAAATTAATTAACGATTAATGTGAAAAAAGAGCATATAAAAGGATGCCATTAAATTTAACTTACTTTGTAGCATACTGAACATAAACCATCTGTGGCTGGATTACCATAAAAGCCACAACCGGAACGACACATAGGTTGCATTGGATTTGATTCACGTTCCATTGCTACTTTTGTATTATTTCCTTTACCTCTGTTTTTTACTTTTTATAGTCTTTATTTTTTATAGTTATTACAGTTGTGATTGTTGTTGTTGCTGCTATATTTAGGAATGCCGTTCTGTATTTCCAAATTTATATCTAGCTTGTATTAAACTCTCGCCTGTCTTTTCCTGGTTAGGTTACTCTTTAACACAATTTTTTTTTTAATTTCGCGTTAACATTAATTTTTCTTCGAAATGTACTTTTTTCCAAGAGGGGAAGGGGGGAAGGATCGCGCCACCAATTAAAAAGAACGTATAATTGCAATTGGAAAGAAAAAAGCAAATTTCAAAGTGAAGATTGAAGTATGACCGACCGAACGCACGACCGACGGTGTGTTTATATGTTGCTTATATGAAAATAAAAATGTTTATTTATGTACATTAAATCGTACTATAATTAATAGAATAATTTTCCGATGCTCTCCGTTTGTATTAGAAAATCATCGCGACAGGTTTTATAAACAAAGAATATGTAGACCAGAGGTCGAACAAACAAAAAAAGTGAAGTGTGAAAGGAAAAACATTAATCTTTGACTTGTTGCCGACTAATCTATAATAGTGTTACCGTCTTTTTTTTATTCTGCAACTCTTTTATGTTTTGTTTTATTACTACATATATCAAGATAAAAGTAGATTTAAAAGATGACAAAAAAAAAGGCAAAGAAAAAATACGCACTGCCACTGAATATGTCGAACGACAACTGCCAACACAAAAGAAAAAAATCGGCAACCCTCAATGCTTTTCAAGTCAATCATACCTTACGGTTCTTCACAGTGTTGTAAATAAATAAAAAAAAAATAAAAAAACAACTTTTTCGTGTTAATTTTAATCATTTTATCGTTTTGAGACTCTTAAATTAATCGTCTCATTTTGAAAATATATATAAATAAGACATTTCATTAGAAACATTATGGTGTTGGTAACCTTATTACACATTACTTTTTTAAAGATATGTGGCAACCCATCATCAAAAATGTGTGAGGAGAACTTGATTTCTCCAATGATTAATAAGTTTACGGCAAATGCACGTAATTTAATTCATAAACAGTAAATAATAATTAAGGAACGACACAAACAAAGGGTAAACAAATAAATAATTGTATCATGCAAATGCTTATGAAAGAGGCGTAAATATATTTACGCATGAAGCACACTTTAATGTGTAAGGCGCATTTTCTATAATAACATGACACAACACAACAACCATTTGCGGAAAATAGAACAAACATAAATAAACAAGCACTATTTTATTATTTATAAAATTGTTACCAAGAATTTTGAAAAATGAATTTTATAAATTAGTGCTTTTTGTCTTTTCTATTTTTGGTATTGTTCCTTTGTTGGTACTGTTATATTTATAACGTGCTGCGTTATGTGATTCTCATTAAAATTAGTGTTTTTTTTGTTTTTTTCTATTGCTCCTTTTATTATTATTACGTACACTAAAGGTAGGAAAAATCAGTATACCATACATAGGTAGTGTACCATTGCAAATAAACAAATTTACTTCTGATTTGAGACCAGAATCAAAAGGAAATTATTTCAAATTTGTTGTAAAAACGTAAACCAAGGCGAAGTGTAATGTTAAAATGAAATAGAATACAACATATGACAAGGAAGGCCGGACGTACAGACAGCCAGATTATCCGATAACAAACTAAAAATAAAATTGCATGCCCTCGAATTAACAAATAAAAACAAATAACCAACAAACAAATGAGAACAATAAATGAGACACATATAAACGTTGTCGAGTAAGTTATGCAAAAATTTTCTAATAAAGCACAGAAAAAACAAAATCAAAAAATTCCCTTAAATGTAAAATAAGAACATCAATTGCATTGCATAAATGAATAAAAATGTTGTCGCCACTACCTTCACTGTTTCTTTTTTAATATTATGACATTAAAAAATAAACAACTAACTGCAAATTTACAGATTTTCTAATTCTTTACTATCTAATTATCACTACGTGAATTTTACTTCACATTGCAAAGAATTCGCTCTACATGAACCCACTAATATTTCAAATCAAGAAAAAAAAGTGGAAAAATAATTTTAGAAGACCACTGCAGATTAAACATAGAAATAATGTCAAATGAATATGAAAATTAAACAAAAAGAAATTGAAAGAAAAATTATTGTAATCAATTAGTTACGGGTGTAAGCGTCGTCTATGTGGTCATTCTGTTTTGTTTTTGATAAAATGAAAGAAAAAATAAAAAACTCCTAAGATCCTTTTAAAAATAGATTAAACGCTAACTATACAAAACCAAAAAAGAAACTGTTCATCCCTAGCATGTCATCGTCATTGGTTATTCTACGAAGCGCTTTTTTTGCTTCGTCCTTTGTAAGCCAAATTTCTAAAAAAGTAAATTAAAGAAAATTATTAAATATTGTTAACACAGTAAATTATATCGCACACCCATCTATACATATATACATACATGTATATATAATCAATACAAGTTACAAATATAAAAATTTATGCCCAACACAATGCAATATTTCTATGCATGTATGTGTCGAATAACATTTTGTAAAGAAATAAAAAACAATATAAAATCTGGTAACTCTAGCAAATGTAACGTTTACATTGTTTTCAATAATTGTTCGCAAGCACACTGAATACAACATATTATTTTTTTCTGTCCATACCCATATGTTTTGTTCTTCTTTTTTGGTTTTTTTCTCTCTCCTTTGTCAAGCTATATCATCATTGTCATCATCATCATCGTCGTCGTCATCTTTGTCTTTTCGTTGTTGATTATTTTCTATATTTGATATTATTCGCCTCTTTTTTTCTTTGTTCATTTATAGAAGTTTATTTAAGTTTTGTTATGTAGAAAATTCTTATCAAAATGAATTAAATTTGAATATAAAAGTGAAAAAAAGATATGAAGTGAAATAATGACTCGTGGTAAAATTTGTAAAATAATACTTTTCTAATCTGTTGTGTTCTGTTCTCTTACGTCACCGTTTTTTCTTTCTTTTATTTAATTTTAATGCCAGTCATACATATACACAGACATTACATAAAACACCACACAAATTTATACATACATCACACACATCTGCATATATATTGTATAAAAAGTTTTCGCTTAAAAAAAAACAAAACAAACTACTAAACAAAATGGTTGATTTTATTTCATGTGGAGCGCTTTTTTTGTATTTTGATATATTTTTTTCACGTTTCATTTTGTATACGCGCTAATGGCAAGCAAACACAACACCAGCGACTCCATTGCATATGTGTTGTATACGTGTACTTATTATTCATTTGAACGCATTAAATTACTTATCTATAAAAAACGTATGTACATGAGAGGCAATTTCATTTAAAAAAAGAAAAACAAAAAAAGCCCAAGACGATACCGACACAAACAAAGGAAAAACGCAAGCAAACGGGGAGCTTGAAAACCAATAACAATGACAAAAAAAATATCTCTAGTCAGAGAAGAAAAAGGTTCTTCCTTTTTCTTTTGTATAAATTACAATCTTTTTAATTTTTGGTATTTCAACTTACTTTTATTGGTTGTATTACTCTATGACAGTACTCTCTGTATTTATCTATATATGTATATATATATATATATTGCGGCGTTTTTTTTTTCCTTTTTTTGTTGTCCCAAAATTTCGAAATTTTTTAAAGAAGAAAATTTTAAAAAATATTAAATTAATATCACAACGAAACTTCTTATTTTGTATTGTGTATAAAACAACAACTTTTCGATAGAAAGAAAATACGTCAACAAATTATTTTATAGTTGTTTTCTCTTTTTCTATTTTCTATGCTTTCATTCAAAAAATGATTTGTGCTGGTTTTTTGGGAGGGGGTTTACTTATTGTCTTCTTTTATGTATATATATATGTATGTATTGATAATTTTGTTTTTTAATATTATTTATATTTCTTAAATTGCACACAAAAAATTTTTTGTTGTTTGCTTTCTTTTATAACAATCTCCGTTTTTTTTTTGCACTTCAATTATTCAGAAAAGAAGTTCGCGAGCAACCGTTCGCACTTAATCAACTTTTCGAAAAGAAAAACTTTTACCAGACATTCATCTCTCAAATTGCAATTTGGGTTTCTATATATATATACATATATATATATATATATTGAAATATATATTTACATATAAGTAAACTCAAATTACGATTTGAGCAATGTCTTGTGAGTTGGAACAGTTTTTATTGAAAAGAAAAAGCCAAACGCAAAAATAAAAAGCTAGTGGGTTTAATTTTACTTTAAAAAAATTTGCTTTCACTTTAAAATGTTACGATGTATTATGTTTATATATCCAATTTACAATTTTATACAGATTTAAGGCATTTATCTTTCTTTATTTAATTTGTTTTAACTTATGACGGTTTCAACTTTTTTTAAAAATACAATTCTAATTAATTTTTTTTGTAGAATCTTTCCCTTTTTCTTTAAAATATTTATTGAGCAATAAAAAATTGATATTTCTCTATTTCATTTGATTTTTTGCCCTTTTTTAGTTTATATATATATATATATATATATATACAATATATAATATATATCTGCAAGGTGCTGCCTTTATATATATGCACATGTATACACATTATACATACACATAGAAAATTAACACCCAAAAAAATTAAAAATCACCTAGGTTTCTATGACGTGTATTTGATGCTTCAGCATGTGAAGTCTCCAAGCACAACTTCTAAACTAAAATTGCAAAAATTCACAGAAAACTTTTTGCCTGCCTTTTAGCTTGCTATGAATCACGCAGATATTTCAGTTAAATAACAAAGGCTGAAAGAGAAATTCACCACAATGTAACCTCACCTCATTATCATCGTAGCAAAGAGAAAGCAGAGACCAAAGACCAGGTTCTCTAATTTACTAAAATATTTTACAGTCACTGATTCATGTACGTTTTTATATTCGTTGTGTATATATTACGTATTTTATAAAATACGTATATGGATATAAAGCATTGTATCCGCGTATTAATTTTATCGCTTTATATCGTGATAATTAAATCAAAGGCTATCTAAAACATAATGTTCGCCTCATGTAATGAATCTAGAGTTTATTTCTCTATTCTCTTTTCATATTCTTTACTTTCTTTATAAAAATACGCTCACATAAAATTTTGCATGTCATCCACGTTAATTGTATGTGGTGATTTTCACTAATTACTCGTATAAAATGTTGGTGTATATAAAAATCTTAAAAATGAGAAGAAAGAAATTGCTAAACAATGCAGTAAAATAAGAAAAAATTAAGAAACAACTTTTTTAACTGTATATAGAATTTTTAATCTATCCATTGTATTACACTATATAATAAAAAGAATAAAGAAATTATATATATATATATATATATACGTAGATACAGATATGCACATTTATGTACACTTAACATACAAATTGAAGGAATGTCGTTTTTCAACAACCGAATTAGCAATTAATACAAAAAGCCCGAAGTGCGGTCATATGGTTTTTTTCTGCTTTTTTGTTTGTTTTTTTCAGTTTGTAACCAGCTGAAATCAAAGACTCTCTAAAATAGTAGTTTAGAGAGCCTTGGATTTTTACACCACACCACACGATATTGATCGAATGATGGTGAGAGGCAGAGAGAAATAGAAAGTATACAAAGTTATTCAATATTTTTTTGTGTTTATCAGCTTATGCACGCAAACACAATTGAAAATTATATTATAATATGTTTTATTGTAAATTATGTGTTTTATATACACATGTATATAGGTATACACTTGCATATTATTATTTGTTGCATTTATTATAAAGTTACCTATTTTGTAATAATAGTTTATTCATGATTAATAATCGCTATATTTGTATTTCCCATTAAAATTGTGATATGATTTGATTGTTTCCGTTTTTCCTTTTTTTATTTAATTTAAATTCTTTATCAACAAATATTGAGGTAATTTATAAAGTGAATTCATGTTAGATAACGGAGTTTTTGAAGTATTGTTATGAAAATAGTTAGTATTCTAACAATAATAAAAATAATAGAGATCTGTTCTGAAAATTATTTACACCCACATGCACATATATGGATTGAATTATTATAATTTATTATTCAGTTATAGTAGAATTTTGCACACTTAATTGGCCAGAGTTTACGAAAACTTTATCTAAGAAGCCTATTTATAAAGCGTTTTTCTTTATTGCAATCGTAAAATTCGAAAATCTCTTTAATGGATCTCTACGTGTTAAAACGAACATCTCTTGAAAATTTCAAATGAATAAAGCATGCAACTGTAGATAATCTCAGATGATGCGATGTGTTTGCTATAACTTACTTTTATGTAGCCTAAAGTTTGACCCTGCCGAATTTTCGTAATATTATTCATTAGAATATACATGTTATTTTAAAATTTTTAATGGGCAAGTTAATAGAAAAACGTTTTTGTTTATTTATTAATTTTTTAGTCGTTTTGAAGTTTCAGTGAGACACTTCCACCTCTAATACTTGCGTAATTTCCCACGTAGATGACTTGTATTAAAAGGATTAATTCGTTAATTCGTCATAAAAGTTTCTTCCTTATACATACATATTTACAATGTTCAACATGTACAAGCATTTCCATGAACTTTATATGTAAATATGTATATCTACATATTTTTAGAGAGAATAATCGACGATAAAAAATATCTTTTTATTTATATGAAATAAAAAAGCAGGCTGATAAAATTGTGAAGGTAAACTATATTATGAATGCTGAATTGCTGTTATATGTGGCAATGTGTGTGCGTGAACATTTTCTAAAAAGATTGATATGGTTGACAGAAATAAAGAGAGAGAGATAAAAACTGAAGGAGAGAGAGGAAAGTCAACACATAAAAGGAAATAGAGATGGATTAGATTGAAGTATTCACCATAGCAGCAGGTAAATTTGAAAATATATTTGAACACACACACACGCACAACAATAGGCTTTGCGTATTTTATATAGAATAAGTTCCAAAAAAAAGAATTTATATAAATAATAAACAAATGATAGCAGCCCTTTTTACTCTTCTTCCCTCTGTTTTTTTTAGAATAAACCATAAAAAAAGAAAGGAGACGCTCCTAATGAAAGTAAATTGTAAAATGAAAGAGAGATTGAAATAGATTACAAGAAATATTTCAATATAAATATGTATAGTATATGTAAGAGAACAAAAGTAATAATAGAACTATATAAAAATTTATTTTATGCTCCGTTTTCAATAGACAAAGTATGATTGTTAGAAAATGCATATATAATGCATTACAATAAATAAATAAGCAATACTGATGAGAGGTTTTCAACGATTATTTAATAAAGAGAAAACTTAAATAAAACAAGCGGAAATAATTATTCATGATTACGTATATGCTTACATGTATACACACACACAAGCACGCACACACACACACACACACATATATATATACAATGGAGCTTTGATTACAATCGTGCACGTTTACAGTGCTTTTTACCAGAACGCCAACAAGCAGTAGACATTATAACAGCCATTATTACTGTTAAATGCAAAGAATTAAACGAAGTAAAAATGTCATTCATTGTGCATAAATATCAAGGAAAAAGTCTTTGTCCATGTTAATTGCGACAAAGAAATGAACAAAAAAGAAGAAAAAAGAAAACATTGTAAACCAAATAGATAATTTGTCTTGCTTTTTTAATTAATCGCAATTCAATTTTGTGTTTTTAGTAGTACGCCGTCAAAGTATGAGATATGTTTTTTCTATATTATCTGCATTACAAATTTTATGTTACAAATTTTCTGTTATGAATTCTTGTACAATGATCGCTTATCCTTGGGCAGTGAAATGCATTGTATCGTTGATTTTACATAGTTATATGTTAAATAATTTTGTTTTTTGTTTTTTTTTCTGTTTTGTCTTGTTCTTTGTTTCTTTGGAAAAATGTGCATCATGATGATCTTTGATATGTTTTGTGCTTCACATGAATGGCTTTGTCCTTAAGTGGAGCCGTACTTATTTTGCATATGCGGCAGGCTTCTTACCTAATCTAACTTTTTAATTTGTTTTAACAATAGTTCAATTTCAGTTCAGTTCACTTCAGTTTCTTATTGAATTCTACTCTGCTAATTGTAGTAACAATGACTTAAAAATGTGATTAATTGTGTATATTTTTGAATTATATTTCATGAATTAATTCCTGCAATGTACTTCCATTTGTATATGCATGGGTAAGGGTATGTGTAAATGTATGTGCGCGTTTATACATGCGTAAATTCAAAGTGTAATTTACACGATAAAAGATTAAAATGCATTAGAATTTGAAAAATTTGAAAAATAAAGTACAATAACATCAAATAATTTACAGAGGTTCATAAAAACGAATAATGGTAGTAATGATAGTATTAATAATAACAAAAACAAAAAAAAAACAATGTGTGAAATGTTTAATGATACAAATTATAAATATATACGGCGCAAACCTCTTTTATCTGTTTTGGTTTTGCACATAGGACATTTATGATTGACTGTTATGGCTTGTTTGATGCATGTACGGCAGAAAACATGGCCGCATATGGTTGCAGTCGGTTGGTGTATAGCTTCTAAACAAATTGGACATTTTTTTTGAAGGACGCCATCATCTGTTGGGGCCGTATTGCGAGGTGCCATAGTAATAGCACGTCTTGAACGTAAAACACCATGACTTGAGCATTCAATGTGAATGCAATGACGTCGACGTGGAGTTTGGGGCTTTGGTGTACATAAATCAATTACTTCATTCGGCTCCATCAAAATTACATCACTATTATCCAATAGGGATGAACCGGTGCCCAAGGGTGGTTGGGGTTGTGGTTGTAGATTAGAGCGACGCGGTGGTGATTGAGTTTCAGATAGGTCAATAACAATATTTGGTGAAAAAGCCAAGTTATTTCTTCGAGCCCTTGTAGATAGGTGTCGCGGTCGTTGAGGCGGTGTTCCTGGTAATGCTCTAGGCGATGAATGCGGTGTTCTTGTAGAACTTTCATGACTTGCGCTAATTGTAGTCGGGGCACTATTTCCAGTTGCCTCATGTCTATTAATCATACCTGCAATAAAATAATAAAAAATATAATAAATCTGGGAATTGTCTCAATTAAATAACTTACATCACTTGGCCTATTATTTTTTTCTTTTTAATTTCAAGAAATAAGTAAAGAAAAAGACTTTTTGTGAAGCTTGAAAACTTTTTCGTGTGTTGATTTCCCTCATCATATATTCAATAATATGAATATATCCTATATTTAATAAGTTTCATATAAAGTCAATAGAATTGATAATTGAAACATAAAAAAACATGACATAATTTGAAAAGAAAGATCTATAATAAGCATTAAATCGAAAGCAAGCTTAAATTTATTCAAAAAACTGGAAGAAAAAACGCAGCGTGTTTAACACAACCGCCGAACTGATTGTACATCTTAAATGGCAAAGTAGATGCTAATTTATACTAACATTTCCATACTACAAGTACATACCAACATTGCATTCGTATTGATTAATTTATTTAAATTATTGTTACATATTTATTTACCGGCATTCGCATCACCAGAAAGGTTATCTTCTGATGATGACGGTGAAGATTGAACGGTATGTGAAAATTGAAATGTATCGTGATTTTGAGGTGACATCTCCAATTCAGTGTAAATGTCTTCAATAAATTGTATTATACCATCTATTAGGCTTTCCGAGTTAGCCATTTTGTATTTTTGTATGGTTATTTATTCAACATATATTATAAAAGTATCGACACAAAAAAGATAAGAAAACAAAGAGTTTCAAAAAAATAAAAATTTCACAGGTTTACACAGTCCAGTTCCAATGTCACATTGAATTCACATATGGCCAGCAAAAATACTAATTGCAGCGCCGCATAGCAATACAAGTTGCCAACTTTTCGAACAAAATTATAAGTGTTTGAACTTTTATGAAAACTAAATAAACGTAGCAAACTTGATTCTATTTGTTTTTCGATTTTCTTTTTTTATTTTAAGTATTGACTTTTTATTATATTGCAGACAGAATAATCGTAATAATAATGGCGAAAATCATATTTCCAAAACCATTGCCGGAATTAAATAAAGAAAATGAAACAAATGAAATGGGTTTCACTGCCTCAGAAATATTAACGTTACAGAATGTCTGGACATTAGTAAAGCAACAAGCTAAATATCATGCATCAAATGTATTTTTAAGTCTTTATACGGAAAATGATTTTTTAATTGAACGATTTCGTGATCCAATAACTGGCAAATTCAATTTAAGTTCTCTACATCAACATCCCGAAAAAATGTTACACGCATTTTGTCATATAGTTGAGCATAGTTTACATAATGTTGGATACTTTCATGCTGTAATGGAAGATGTACGCACAGTTCATAAGCAACGTAATGTCACATGTGCCGATATCGAAGTAAGTGAGTTTTTATAAAATATTAAGTAAATTATAAAAAACAAAATGGGAGAATAATAATTGCAGTTACATGTAAATTTCCTTACAAATTATGTTATAAAATATTTTTGGAATAAAAAATCACATACACTGGAAACGGCCTTAAAGAAATTTGCAAATATGCTTATTGAGCAGCATAGAGAACTGGATGAAGAAGAATTGATAATCAATGGTAATCAACAGGAAGAGGTAGTACAATAATAAATAAATAATAAGGAAATCAGAAAACTACATTGAAAATGCAAAATTTGACAATTATAATCTAAATTGTAGGCGTTAAATGACAAAATCAACAATAAAACAACAAATTACAAATAATCAATTAATTGGCAAATATTTTTACACAGTTTGTAGTGCATTATCAAATTATAGTTAAAATAATTAACATTCTAAATTGTAACATGGAAATATATGAAAATATAAAAAAATTTTTAATGAAACATAAAAAAATCAAAATTGAAATCTTACAATTTTAATATAACAATTATAATTTTAATTATAATTGTTATATTTAAAATATAACAATGGCAACTCTAAATCTATCAACTAGTTCAATGAGACATTAATTGAACGTTTGTTCCATATACCTAAGTACATATATATATATATATATATATATATATATATATGTATATAATATATATGTATATAATATAGAAAGTATGTTGGAAGAAATCAGCTTGAAAAGAAAACAG
Source organism: Melophagus ovinus (assembly GCA_023089585.1). NCBI lineage: Eukaryota > Metazoa > Arthropoda > Insecta > Diptera > Hippoboscidae > Melophagus > Melophagus ovinus. Next base: position 8,825,772 of record JAKKIB010000177.1, read on the forward strand.
CAATCAGTAGTTTTTGTATAAACAAAGGAATATGTTTATTATGTTATTATGTGTGATGTATTGAATAATCGAAATCAAATAAAAGGGATAAATAAGTCAAAATAAAACAGGGAAAAGAAAAAAAAACGAAAACAAATGAATTCATACTATGTTTGATTAACCAAAGTAAGCCTTCTTACAATAATACGATTCTGTTTGTGAATTTCGTTTTTTATTTTTTAACTTGACAAGAAGACGAAGAAAAAGAAACAGAAACAACCATTTCCTTTCCAAATGAATTTCAATATAAAAAAAGAAGTAAAATAATACACATGTACATTATATATATGTACAATCATGTACATACACATACAATTTACGCATATGGATATGAATCATTAAATGAAACTTGTAATTGCTTTTTTTTTCTTGTAACTTCTAAAAAATAAGTACTTGGTGTAATGAATGAATGAAGTTCAGTTCTGTATTTGGCACAGTTTATTATTTTAAAAAAAGAAGCCCTCTAAATTAAATAAAAAGAAAAATATATACTATAATAATATACAAAAATACAATAAAATAAGCACACATACATACATACACACACACACACATATATATATATATATATATATATATATATATATATATATATATATAAATGTGCCAAGGTGTTGTTGTTCTTTCATGTTTTAACGCAAAAATACTTTTTTTATATATGCATATTTTAATTAATTAAATTAATTAAATAAAAGAAACTAAAAGAAAGAAAGAAATAAAAGAAACTACTTTTTTAAGCGTTACAATACTTAAGAAGAAAAAAGTGTTAAAGTGTGAATATACGAATGTGTTTTGATTAAATGAATTGAATTAAATTTTGTTTTTTTAGTTATTCTACACATGCCATCCAACTCTGCAGCAGACTATAATAATTGTTTTAATTAATAGTGTATAATTGTGTATGCGTGCTTTTTAACTCTTTTTTTGTTTTTTTTTATATTTCTTTACTCTTCGTTTTGCTGTTGATTGTTATCTTTTTAATTTTTTTTTAAATTAATAAGGGAGGGCGCATTTTTTAGTCGAGAGGGCCCTTAAAATTTCCTTCCAATGATGATAGAAAAGCTTGAAAAGCTTTATCAAACCACTGTTACAGTACAAATCATTTAAGTTACATTTGTTGTAGTCTATTATTAATTTTAGATGAGGCCCAATTCATGAGGGTCATAGGTTTGTCAACTCTGTTTGTAAATCGTCAAACTTCTTCGTATACATACATATATACAATATTGATGATTAGGAGAGCAGTACATATGTACGCATATGTATTATACACCGATAAATAAATAAGTAAATAAATAGTGTGATACATAAATAGAATTTTTCTAAAGGGTATATTTCATTTTGAAAACATCTATAGACGATATATAAATATATATATATATATGTTTGTACTCTACACCACTTATAGTATCGGGTGTATTGCTACTTGAGCTAATATTATTTTATTGTAATATATTTTATTGTAATAATAGAGAATAATTTTCCGACTTAATACAGATATTTGTGCCAGTTGGTATGATTTGCCTTTGTAGCTCTATTTATTTCATCTATTCTATTTAAGTTCATCTTCCACTTCATACAAATCAATATTTACAATTTTAACTAATTTTAGGAGGGATGCATTGTAGTGTTTTACAAATGTGGCCCCCATCAATTATTGTTATTAACTGTAAAGCATTCAAGTTTCTTATACCCACCGAACAGAAATTGAGAATATATTTGGTCATTATGTTTGCAATGCCCAAAAGGAAGCATGGGAGACCCCATAAACTAAACACATTCTTGATAAACATCAAATTTTCAATTGATATAGGCATGTCTGTCCGCCTGTTTGAGTGTGGCAAAAAGAAACATACCGAGTTCCAATTTGACACAAACATTGGAAGTTCAAGTAAATTGATTGGGATTGAAAATGGTCCAAAGCGATTAAGAAACATGCCTACATTGCAACGTAAGCTGCTAAAGCCTCCGTTTTTAAGCAAAAATTTATAGTTTTTGTATAAATATTAATGCCTCTTTTCTATGCGTATAAAAAGGTTGTGCATACAACCTACCGAAACTATACAATTTTGAATTATACGTCTGTACCATAAGTTACTAAACAATGTCTGGGTGGTGGGCATTCAAGATTTGGCCACAGACATGTATAACTGTTTTTACTTTTATTATTATTCTTGTCATTATAATTTGTGAATGTTCAAATAATAACTGCAACATTTTGTAATGCATATTGAACCAGTTCAAAAAAATCAAACTTTTTAGGAGCCTTTAATAAATTGAATACACTAAAAATAATACGTGTATCTACTTATATAATATTTATATATATATTATATAAAGTAAATAAGTAATTATATATGCAGGTGTAAATACATACGATTAATATGCACGTTGAGGTAGAACATCATTACGATTTTACCATAAACGCGATGAGATGTCACATATATTTTCAACGTTCAATAATGGGCAATTTTTTATTGTATTATCTATTGCCTCAAGCAGTTAACGTATGTTTAACGTTACTTATTTTAACATTGCTGTTCACTGCCAATTCTGTTAATGCTCAAACAAAAGGTAAGAAACCAACACGAAAATGAATTATATATATATATATACAAAAGTTCACTGATATTTCTTTGAAATGTTGCTGTGGTCTTTTTCTCACATTTTTTTGTTTTTTTTTGCTTTGTAAATTTTCACTTGTTTCAAGTGTTGCGCTTTTTTTCGTATTGCTTTATTTTTTTATGGTTAACAGATCTCCAATTTATGCGGTATTGCTACTGTTAGAAGATGTTCTTTTTTTAAAGTTTTAAATACCACAAAAAGAAACTTCTCATTTTTTTCTGCTTTTAGTTATTGTTCAATAAAATTTTCGTCAAGAAAATCAATGCTGTCTTGATGTGATATTTTTGTTTACAACAACAAGAACAATATGAAGATGAAACATTTTGCAAAGTTCTTAGCAGAGCGTAGAATTTGAAATTGGATAACATATAACATATGTGAACAAAATTTTTCTGCCAAAATCATACCAATTCTATGAATTGTGAATCCCTTTTACTTTGGAAAATTGTTTCTATATTGATATTTAATTCGGTTAAGGTATGAAAGATCGAAAAACAAAACTCATTTTGTTATACCTGATCATTTCGCTATTCTACAAATATTGTAAATGGAGCTACAATGTCAGCCACTTTAAAAACTTTAAAATATCCTACATCACTTTGCTCAGTAGAATTAAAAACCAAAACAAATATATACAAATAAATTAATCAAAACAACTTGAATTTTGGGAAAATATTGAAACTTTCGATTGATTTGTTAAATTTGATATAAAAAAAAACAGCCATCAAAGCCACTGATTTAAACCATATTGGCATAGTCCTTCTTATAAGCATTTTTAATCGTTTTTGTGGCAAAATTTGTCCAACTATCAAATAAAAAATCTTGACTGAAAGTGAAATCTATCTCAAATGATTATTTGTTTATTATGTACAATCCCTTATATACTATATAATAAAGTGCTGTATGGTATATAAAGCGAAAATACTTTTTCCATCTTTCCATTTGTCTACAGAATATTAATAAATGTATCAATTAATCAATATGCATTTATCGATGATTAGATAGAATTTATTGTTTAATAAATAAAACGACAAATAATGTAACAACTAGCATTATCAACTCGGCCCCCAAATTTCCCTTATAATATACATGTATTTTATATGCAATATTAACATACACACTCAGACACCCGTTAGTTAATTAATTAGGCTTTTTTACTTTTTTCAAATTTACACAAATTTTTTTAATTCATTTAATTGTTTATTGCTTTTATTTGTATTACAGGTTTTTTATCTGCGCCATCAAAGAGTTTATACAATTATAACGAAAGTATTAATCATCATATGTTTCCTGGTATTAATGAATTTTCAACGCACACTGTGATAAAGCCACATATGCACCACGCGCTAAATAAAAGACAAATTTATAGTACTTTAGATGCAGTAAGTAAACATAAAAAGAAAAAACAAGCAAAAAAAGAAAAAAAAACAACTAAGAAAATTACACTTGGCTGAGGCCAAATCTTAGATACCCAGCACATAGGCATCATGATATTATTACTCAAAACCTTTTTCAGTTTAAGTTTCAGTTTAACTTTCACTTAGAGTAAATAGATAAAGTAAAACATAAAAAAATAAAAATTTGGTATTCTATTATTTCGCGTGGACGTACCCGATTCACATGGTTTTAGGATAGACATTATAGCCAAATAGCCTTCCTACTTGTGCAAAATTTCAGTTTTCTATCTTTTGCAATTTCTTCGAAATTTTGCTTAAAAAAAACTGAGGTGTTCTCTGTTTACGTTGCACTTCGACCGATTTTGCCCATTTTTCAATCTCAACCTGCATGTAAAAAATTGCAATGATACTGCGAAATTTGAGCTTGATATCTCAATTTTTACGACCAGGGGAATGTTTACAACAGGCAGACACACCCCTGCACAGGCGGACAAACATGTCTAAATCGATTTAAAATGTGATGTTGAGTAGTAATATATATACTTTAAAAAACAAACAAACGTAATGACAAAGTGAACATACCCCCAATCTATGTGGTAGCTATAACAAGGGATTGAAAACTCTTGATCTACATCACATCGATAATTTTATTGTAGAAATATTTGAAAAACGTTTTATTATGAGAGGTTTAGAAAAAAAAGAAAAGAACAACTGCATTCACTTGTACGTTTCAAAACTTTCTTTAGTTACTTCATATTTAAATATTGCACCAACTTCTTGTTTTTCATACAAACGTCAATGGGAGTTACAACGTTGAAAAGTTGAAAAGTTATTCTAGTTAATTTAAAATTGTTTACTAAGTAACTAAATGTGCATCATAGATTTGCCCCTTGTCTTCCAAGAAAAATTGTACGCACCGAATTCATTCGATTTTTCACATTATTTGTATATGGATGAAAAGACATGGCTATATGTTTATGTAGAACTCTATATTGTGCATATTCTTATTCATTTATACGTAGAAATATGTTAAAGTTACAGTATAATTTTTATGGAATAATAAACGCAATACCTTTCTCTTGATTATTTTATTTAATTATCAAATATTTCCCTATAGATATATCGATGATTCATTTGGGCGATGTGGCTTATAGTACATTTTATACATACGATTCTCAACAATTAATTTTATTTGCATGTTTTTATAAGTAATATTAAATATTAATTGAATGACTCATTATTTTAGAATGGCCTCCATTTACCCAATATAGTGTTAAGTTATCATCATCGTGGAGAACGTACTTTTGTTGATTTGAAACGGAACGATCTATTACTGCCTGATGTGCATTTTTTACGTTATCAAAATTCGAATAATTCGCATCATGCGATTGCTTCAAATGTTATTGTTGTGAAGAATTTCACCAAGGCTGAACTAAAATTATGCCATTATCAAGTATTATGCCCCTATTGCTCTCTATCTTTACTATATATACACTTTTTTTGTTATATGATCGTAATAATGTTTTGAATTTTTTAGGGTTCAATACGTAATAGACCTCAATCGTACGTCGCTGTATCCACTTGCAGTGATGACGGCAATGGAATTAATGGTATAGTTTTTGATGGCAATGATACGTATTATATATATTCTACAAAATCTGGACAATTATGTGATGATCATTTACTGTTGCACGCTGAAAATTTACTAAATGGTAATTTTTCATGTGGTATAGATGATGACAGTGATGAAAGGGGTGATGATACTTTAAACATTGACAACCATAATTTTAAAATGAATGTTCCTAAATTACGAGTAAGTAGAAAAATTACGAAAAATTGTCATAAGTAGGAGAACACCACAAGCAAACTGGCATCAAGAAAAATTGATGTTGAAGAATAAGCGAATAATTCATTTAGACCAATTACATTCTTAAAATTATGTTAATTTAACATATTAAAGATTTTGCGAGAAGGTTCTATCAAGTTTATAAAGTTTATTCAGTTATCTTTTATTCTTCTTTTATATTTCTCAAGTTTAAACGTTTGGCAACGACAGCAGATAATAGTCAAGTGATACGTGGTCCATTCAATTCGAATAAACATTCATCATATGTGGAACTTGTTATGGTTGTGGATAATAAGGCGTATAAATCGTTTGGGGAGAATATGAAAAAAGTTCATCAACACTGTAAAGATTTAGCTAATATTATAAATGCTCTTTATGTTCCATTGAATATATTTATTGCCCTTGTGGGTGTAGTTATATGGAATGAATCGAATGAAATTGAAATAACACCCGATGCTGATGTAACTTTGAGAAATTTTTTAATATATCGTCGTACAAAATTGGTATTGGAACATCCAAATGACAATGCTCAATTACTAACTAAAGTGAAATTTGAGAAAGGTGTTGTTGGTAAGTAAAATTAGATAATTATAAACAATTCCCTATTTTTATTATGATTGAATTATGTTTGGTTTCTTTTGCATTTATTGTTATTTGTTATTATTTTGGAAGAATAGGTAAGGCATTGAAGGGTCCAATTTGTACACATGAATTTTCGGGCAGTGTTTCCATGGAACATAGTCAAATTGTTGCTGTTGTAGCTACAACAATGGCCCATGAATTAGGCCACAATTTTGGCATGGAACATGATTCGCCTGATTGTAAATGTCAAGATGAAAAATGCATTATGTCCGCAAGTAGTACATCTGTTGTACCTGTCCACTGGAGCTCTTGTAGTGTTGATCAATTGAATATTGCATTCTCACGTGGCATGAATTATTGTTTACGTAATAAACCGATAAAGCTATTCGATTCGCCTCAATGCGGTAACGGTTTTGTAGAGCCAGGTGAACAATGCGATTGTGGTTTGCCAGCGTATTGTGAAAATACTTGTTGTGATCCACATACCTGTATGTTACATAGCAATGCTTCCTGTGCAACAGGTGAATGTTGCGACTTAACGACATGTCGTCCAAAAGTTGCCAGCACTTTATGTCGCGTAGCAGAGAATGAGTGTGATTTACCGGAATATTGTACAGGAGAATCGGAATATTGTCCAACGGATGTATTTAAGCGTGATACTGAAGAATGTGATAGCGGACGGGCGTATTGCTATCAAGGCAGTTGTCGCTCACATTCTCATCAATGTCGTATTTTGTGGGGACCAACTGGTGAAAATTCTGAACCATGCTACATACAGATGAATACGCAAGGTAAGCGAGGTGGAAACTGTGGCGTAAATCGTTTGAATAACACGTTTATACCGTGTAATGTGGAACATGTGGCATGTGGTATGCTACATTGTCGCCACTTAAATGAGAGATTAGAATTTGGCATGGAGTCGGCAGCTGTTTTATCTCACTCATTTATAAATCATGATAATAATATTGTGCCGTGTCGTACGGCTCTTGTAGATTTGGGTTTACAAAGTACTGATCCCGGTTTAGCACCAAATGGTGCTAAATGTGGTGATCAAAAAATGTGCATCAATCAAAAATGTGTACCGGTTGACTACCTGAGAACAACCGGTATGGGTAAACCATGCCCGGAAAATTGTAATAGTAATGGTGTGTGCAATAGCCGCGGCAATTGTCATTGTAATATTGGTTTTACTGGTTTAACGTGCATGATGCCAGGTCATGGAGGCTCTGTAGATAGTGGCCCAGCAACTAACCCTAATAGTAAGTTGTAAATTGTTATAAAAAAAATACAAGAAAACATGAGTTCACTTATTTTAACTAATCAATATTTTATTAAATAAATAGGTCACGAAGCCTTCCAGCGTTTTATATACATATTCCTATTTGCTGTTATACCCATTATGGCTGCTTTCTGTTTTATCATGTATTATTGTCGAAATCATCCGCTATTTTTGGGCGGGAAATTGGCCGAAAATATGTATGTATCAAAACAAAATAATGCCTTGTCCTTTAGCACTAGTTCAAATTGCTCGCACAATACTACCAGTATAATAGATAACTTACGTAGTAATACCTCAGCGATATCATCCTCTACATATTCTTCTACATCTTGTTCAAGCACATCTCTAAATCCTCCTTTAAATTGTGTTACTGAAAAATTGCTTGCACATAATATTAAAACGGATAATACGAAAGAGATACAAATTAAAAAACCAACACAGGCAATAGCAAATAAAACAAACATTGATCTCACACTGCCTTCTATAAAAAGTACTAATTGCACTACCGACAATACTGCTACAGCTTTTATAACTACTACCGCCACTATTTGTTCCCTCACATCAAACATAAACTCAAAATTGCATACAAGAAAAACTCATGTTGCAGATTGTTCAACAACTTACTCTACATCTAATGATAATTTACATATTCGTAATTATAACAATTATAATAAGACAAATCTTAATCATAGTGTTTCAAAAAGTATTTATGATATTAGTCGTACACCAATAGCAACTGCAACAATAAAGAAATCTTTATCAAGTTGGGCATATGATAAATGGAAATTACCTTTAAATCATACTAATCATAAATTACAAAATACGAACAATGAAAACAACAATAATATGTACACTGTTACACCCATAAAACAGCAGCAGCGACATCAATATAAATTAAATGGCATTAATAATACTCATAGTAATCACAATATTTCTCATGTATCTAATAATACTGCCAGCGATTGTCGATTGAATCGTAAATTAGAAATTAGCAGTATATGCTTAACTTCAACGACAAATCCAAATGCTTTAATACAAGATGGTACATATAATGTAACCAATCAAACAAATAGGTGGGTTTATCATTTAAATAAGAATGGTCGTAATCATTTTTCAACGGACCGTGTTTTGGATAAATAACGAATACTTGACGAAAACAATTAGACCAAATTTTAAGTTTGTAGTCATTTCCATTTCTATTAATTTTATTTTTTTGGGAAACGAACGACAAAATCTCTCTCTGTGTAATTTATACTTCATATGGCAATGATTGTGTTAATACTCTTAACAGATAATTTAAAATGTTGTAATGACGAATGCAAGAATTAGGCTCCAAAAAATTACAATGGGAAAACTTTTCAACAAATTTAATTATATGCTTATAGCAAAGCATATAATTTTAATCATAATAATGATGGAAAAAGAATTTATACTCGACTTGTATCGAATTATTCGCCATTAATTAATCACCATTTATATGGAATAATTTGCAATATAATTTTATTTTCTTCACCACCATGATGACGAAAAAAGAAAGAGACAAAAACGGTATAATGTTGTCATTGTCCATTGACATGATAGTGGAACACATATGACATAAATATTCTTACCTTTGATAGGCATTTTATTTTTATAGATGTGATGCATTTGTATTATAATTGTTTGGTGGTGCATTATATATCATTTCTTCTTTCTATTCAAATCAAATTGTCTATAATTTGAGAAACCTGATCCTAAGTTATTTTTAACCATCCGTGTAGGAATTAATTTTGAACAAAAAAATTAATCATAAAAATTACGTTAATTACAATAATTTTAAATTCTAAAAGAACTTATCCCTTAAACATAATTCTAATATCTCTTCTGAATAACGAATTTCTTTATAAGTAGTTGTTTTCAATATGTGTACAGTTTATTTATATTAGACAATGTGTAATTAAGGTCATTCTTTAAGCAGAGAAAGTGTGGCCTTTTAAATTACTACTTTACCGAACGACATTATCAAAACTAAATACCGAATATACAAGAAAAAAGGCGAAAAATGATGATTAGTTTAAATTGTATTATTAAAAGTATTTAAAGTGTACATGTATATTTATTCATTATATGAAAGGTTATTAAATATTTCTATAAGGCTATTTGAATATTTCATATATTTTACGTTTTTTTCTTTTGTTAGCAATACCTTTTTATATCATTAAATAAATAATTTTGTTTTTGTTTAATATAAGTGTTTTTGTGCTTTGCATACTATTTAGCACATTCCCACATACACGCACACACACAAACATGTACACTTGCTTTTCGTATTATTAATATTGGCTAATAGTTTAGCTGCTACTTTTGCTTATAAACTAATAATTATAAAATGGATGGCACGCTGATTTTGGTTTAGTTTAGTTTAAAACGTTTGCTAAGTATAATTTTGGGTTACTTGCACATTTTCCAATGGTATGTTGCTACTTTATGAAATATTCCATTTTTCTAACAATAATTATAATGGCAATGTTGAAAATTTGTTTACTAACCAATTGAAATTATATTGAATGTGTAGTTTGTTTGTTTGACCATTTTTTTTGTAATAATAAAAAATTTCTTGTTTCTTATATTCGCATTTATTAATAATTTATAGAATGAAATCAGCAAGTGGTGGACCGAAGCAAACATCTGGTGATACGAATAACATCACGAATAATGGTTTACCAAAATCAACCTCAATGCCCAGTAGTACAGATGATATGAACTCAGCTTTATTAAAATCACCTAGCAATGCAAGTGCTGTAAGTACTTTGGGCAATGGCATGTTTGGGAAGTTTAAAGGTTTCACTTTGAAACCATTGAGTGATGCCATAGTGTCGCCAAATAGTTTTAATGCATCTAATGTTGCTTATGTTCAACCGACACCACAAGACTCCGGTTTAATAATGCCGCAAAGGGTAGCACCACCGCCGCCGAACAAACGAAATGATTTAGTGGCTGCAAGAAAAGTTAATGTGGCGATGTCTCCCATTACTGATAGTTTCGGCAATAAAGTGCCACCTCTGCCGCCACTTAATAATGCTAATTTAAATGGTCGTCCTATAATTTCGATGCCTGTATTGGAAAATTCCACAAACATAAAATTTGCGAAAAGAAATGTAGCGACATTGCCGCGATTATCACCTACTCAAATATCTCAAACATCCGTACAGAATATTGGTGTTCATTTAAAACCTGCTCCACCACCGCCAATACCATTGCATACGGACTCAAAATTAAATATACAGAGAGATGGCACTATAAGACGAATAGCATCTCTATTAAAGAAAGATAAATTGGATGGTAAATTGCCTGTAAAAGAAAAATGTTACATAGATCGAGAAAAATTAAGGACATTGGAAATATCAGCACCAATTACAGCAACAATGAATAGCAATTGTTCTGGTACTGGTACTGGCATTGGTACTGGTGCTGTAACACCTTTGGGTGAATCTTCAAATTCCGATTCAGAAAGTACGTTGGCATTGAAGGAGGAAGAAACGAAAAATTTGGTAAAACGAGCTCAATCAATGAGATCACCATCAAATAAAAAGAATCCAATCCAATCTTTTGGATCAATGCGTCAAAGTAATGCAATAGTAGCAGCGGCAATACGACCCAAAAGTGTTGTATCATCACATGCTTCATTATCTTCAATGAGTTCAAGGCCAAAAAGTCCACCGCCTCGGCCACCACCTGCTTTAACTAAAACGAACTCAACCACTTCGTCGGGTTATCAAATGCCAATAGGTGCTAAACGATTACAAACGGAACACACATATGATGATTGTGAATTTGAAGAGCAGCTGCAGCAGCAACAGCAGCAAAATAACTCAAAAGTAAAAAAAGATATGGATAACGATAATATTTACGCGGTTATAGAAGATACAAATCAATCATTAGAATGTAAGAAAATAGAGCACGAAACAAATTGCAGTGGTCGCAATAGTATAGCAAGCGCCACCGATATCAGTTTATTAAATGAAATTGTCAAGGAAATTGAGAAACGTAATGGTGGCAATTCTGTTTATTCGACATCAAATTTAGTAACAACCAAAGTAACGACAGAGGAAGGAGTACAAATCAAAACGAAATTACAAGAGACAACGTCTGCTACAAAAATAATTAATAAAGATCAATTGCATTCCAAAAATGTTTTAAAACCAAGTGGGCAACAATTGGCAACAGTGCCTGTTGTAAATGCAGTAGCTTCTACATCATATTTAAAATCGACAGCAATTAATACACCAATAGCCAGAGTTGCACCAACGCGTTCCGATTTAAATACTGCATCAACACTTTCAAGCTTTAAGCCGCCTATTGTTCCAACAAGTACATTAGCTCAAGCTCCAGTCCAAGCACAAGCACAAACACAAATAAAACCAAATACTGTTTACACACATAGTCGACTAAAAACGAAAGGAATTGACACACTAAATAGTAATAAAAATGATAATATAAAAACTGAAGCACTGAATACAACGTCATCTACAAGAATTTTACCTAATAATAGAAAATTTGAAAATGCCACACCATCGAGTAGTGGCGGAAATAGTGTTAGTAGTGCTGCTGCTGCTGCTATTGCATCGATTAGTAAACCATCAGCTACAATACAAAAACCAAAAATACTCTCAATGAAACCAATTTCATCCAATGTTAGGAATACTAATTCGAATATAAATTCGAAAGTCAACTCCAAACGTCCTATAACTTCAACAAGAATATTATTAACGACATCAAAATCCCAAACCCAAAGCCAAATTCAAACGCAAGCATGTACAAAGGCAACATCAAGTAATGGCAGCAGTAATGTATCATCAACTGTTGCGGCTATTACACAACGCTTCGAGAATACAAGTGCAAATGCGAATACGAAACCGAATACGGTTACGGCTAGTGCTAGTGTTACTGCTGCGGCCAAAAATGGTACTAGTCGTATAAATTCCAATGACTATAAATTAAAGCCAAAAGTACAAACCTTAGTAAACAAGCACACTTAACGCAACGCATGAGAACCTTTAAATATTGGAAAGTCCAGTCATTCTGTTCTGCTTTTTTCTATTTCTGCCTCCATGTCTCACTTGCTCGCTGTTTCTTTTTTTCCTTATGCATTCTCCAAAAACAAAAAAAAAACCAAGGAACAAGAAAAAACGAACAAAAAATTACAAATTGTTAGTTAATAGATATTATATATTTTTTCAATACCTAGATTAAGAAGAAAAAAAAACAAAAATAGCAAAAAATGGGAAAATGTATATAAAACTACGTGTTGGCATAAAAATATTGCAAAGAATTAAAGGAAAAAAAAGAAACAGAAGCAAAAAAAGAAAAGTAAATGGAAAGGCATTTATACATATATAATTGTTATAAACTCGTACAATCTGCAAATATGTATAAACATGTAAATTCATTAATTTATATATTCTAATTTATGTACTAAGTATAACTTTGATTTTTTTTTATTAATCAAACTTATATAATTTTCTTTTAAATTCTTTGCTTTTACTTTAACATTTCTCGAAAATAGCAAAAACAAACTTTCTGCATTGCTATAAACGACGAGAACCGACTAAAAAGAAGAAATGATTTTGTATTTCGTAGTTTCTTTTTTATGTAACAAACTACAATGACACCGTATAGTATATTTTTATATTAAAATAGTAAAATTTCTAACATATATGTACACATGATATTTTTCTAGATTTATAAATAAGGACATAAACGCGTACTTTAAGTTCTCAAGTATTATTTTTTAACTATTTACATTTTTTGTTTTCTCTTTTTGATGTACTACTTTTTCTTGTGCAAGTTAAAAGACTCGTGCGTTTTCTAGTTATACTTTTTTTTAATGTATTGTCGCTTACATTTTTTTGTTAATAATAATGATAATAAAAAAATAAATTATATATATTCTGAGTAGGTAATAATGTTGTACATGTGTGTATGATTCATTGAAAATAAAACTTAACAGAATTTTCTAAAGAATCAATGATTCCGTGATCGAATAAATTTTTAAGATAATGTGTTGTTGACAGTTTATCATATGAATTTTTCAAATGTATTTTAATGGAAGAATACACCAATATGTGTGGTGCACATTAAAAAAAGTTGAAAAGTAAAAAAGCAAAAAATAAAACATAAAAAACAAAAAACGAAAATACTACTTCGAAGGTTACAAATTACAAAATAAAGTTATATAATATTTTCTTATTATTGTTCATTGTTTAAGCTTCCATTTTTTTTGAAATAGCATGGTAACATAATACTTCAAGTGAGAAATTTTTAACTACTTTTATCAGTTGATATTCTTTTTTAATTTAAGAATTATTGCAGTGCAAAAATTCAGTAGGAAAATCATTCACAGTAATGCACAGTTGCATTATTGCGTATGTAATGTCAATTTTAATAAATTAATTGAGTGGTATAAGTTTTTTACATTTTGTTTAGTCTATAAAGACCTGGTAATGTTAAGATTTTCATTTATTAATAAAAGGTCAATCACTTTATACATATCTTAATATATATAAATATTAGTCTAACTAATTTACATTTTTATTATGTATAAGTGACAATTGAGTTACCATTCTATTATATGCATTTTAGTAAAGAAATAGAGTACGTATAATAATGATAGTGAGAAACACAGGTTTAAGTAAGGCTTAGGCGGTAATTGTGAAATAACTGAATATCTGAAACTGAGTTTGAATAAATTCCTTGCAATGAGATGCCCATTTGGTCAACATGATGTAGTAAAAGGAGTTTACATCACAGAAGAGAGATACATAAGTTTTGCAAAGAAACGATATGTTGATTTTAGGCCACAGTGTGAAGTATGTACAGCATGCAAAAATGCAGTGGTTTATATGTATAATCTTAAGAAATCCCATTTACGTGAAAAAGTCAAAGAATGTGTTACAGTTTCATCTCTTGGCAGCAGATCATCCGAGGACAGTTATGACCATATAGTAAATATGCGACCAAAGTATATGACACTTAGAGATCTTATTAATGCATCATCTAATCGCAAAATAAGGCAGTCTATAAGAGAAGATGGTGGTTTACAAGTGATTAATAATGACATATCTCAAGGGACGTTAGTAAGTCGTGTTTCAAATGCTAACACAGTTATTGAAAGAGTGCAAGATAATCGAAGTGGAAATGACGCAGAGGCGACACCTACAACACATGTGCATTCATCGTCTGTGCCTCATATAAAAACATCGCATAAGCCAACTACAAGTAATGAAGGACTTACAAATTTAATAGGAACTAAACCTACTAAGAGAGTATTGATGGATTTGAATGCACAAATTATTGGAACACGTGACAGTTCACCAGCAAGTGATGTAAGAAGATCTCAAGAGCCAAGTACAAGTAAGGCAGCATATACGAAGACCATTGAAAATAAAAGCACTCTAAATACTCAAAGTAAACCTTCTTCAAAATCTATAAAAAGACATTTGGTAGCATCTAGTGAGGAAGATGTCGATAGTGATGTCAGTAGTGATGATGATAAAGATAGTGATTGGCTCCCAAGTATAAATCAAATAAATGGAAGTCGACTACCTCATGTACAACCAGTTCCAAAACGTCGACAGTTTTATCACCCGGATCCAAAAATTATGGACATTTACCTAAGTGGCACAACAGGTGGTTAACTATATCTTATAATTTTTAATCATTGTTTTTATTTTCATTCCTACATTTATTACCTCAATAATATAATACAAATTGAATTTTAGACTATTTAAGAATAAATATATTGTTAACAATTAAATATTTATAAGTAGAATTCCGAAGTGGTTCTAATTGAATGAAAAACTAACGAGGAATAAATTATTTAAGGAAACTGGAAAAATTTTAAACCCGAAATTTAACATTTCTTTTTTTTCGGCACTAAAAAGCATAAATTTATTTACATTTATAAATGTTTAAGTTTATGAATATTAGATATATATATATGAATATCATAATAATTTGAAAAGTAAGCAAAGCAGAAAATCATATGTTTTAATACGAAAATATTGAACTATCTCCTTATTATGAATGCTTAATCTTAGTAAGAACTTCGAGCCGCCTTTTAAAAAAGTAACAGTATGTGTAAGAATTTGTACTCTATAAGAAATTGATTATAATTAAAAGTTATAATTAAAAGAACTGCGAAGAGAAGTTTTAATATATTTATTAATGAAATAATATTCAGTGAACAAATTAGTAAAGAAATAACCACAAATAGTTAAAAACATAGATAAACAATATGCTAATAAAATGTGTAAGATATTTTCGACGTTCATACAGTAAGTCTGTTAATGGTACATATTACGTGACAACACCTGTTTTTTATGTAAATGCATGTAAGTTGTTGAGCTTGGTATATGGATGAGAAGATAATCCTTTTATATGCAATGGTGGGGTGTTGTTTCAGCTCCACATATTGGCCATTTATACACAGCCGTTATTGCAGATGCTATGTGCCGCTATCAGCGGTTGCTATTGCCAAAAGAAGCGGCAAATAATGTGCGATTGTGTACTGGTACTGATGAGCATGGAACAAAAGTACAACAGGCAGCTATCTTTTATAATACACCAATTGATAAATACTGTGATTTAATTGCAAAAAAATTTCGCCAAGTATTTCAAATGGGATATGTGCATTCAGATTACTTTCTTCGTACAACTGACAATAATCACAGCAAAGCAGTATGCCATTTTTGGAATTCACTTTATAATAATGGTCATATATATTTATCTGAATACAATGGTTGGTATTGTACTGCAGATGAAACATTTCTAACTGAAGCGCAAATCCGCTTTGATGACACAACCGGTGACCGATACTCAATAGAATCTAATAGTCTGGTGGAATGGAAGGAAGAAGAAAATTATATATTTCGCTTATCAAAATTTCAATCGGACATTTTGTATTGGCTTCGACAACAAGAGAATCGTATACGACCAATTAAATTTTATAAAATATTAATGGGTATGTTAGCGGAACCTTTATCAGATATATCAATATCCAGACCAAAAAAAAGAGTGCATTGGGGTATACCGGTACCACATGATTCGTCTCAAACGGTGTACGTGTGGTTAGACGCTTTAATTAATTATTTGACTGCGGTTGGTTATCCTAATGAAAATGTAATTGCCAAAAAGATTCATTTCACGGGAATCATGGAATATTCAGTTGGATCTTATTTTCATGAATAAATATTTTTAGTTTACAGCATTGTGGCCACCGAATGTACAAGTTATTGGAAAAGATATATTAAAATTCCATGGTATTTATTGGCCAGCATTTTTAATTGGAGCTGGTATGTGAAATCATTGCATTTTGACTTGAAGTCGCTAGATTGCTTTGAACAATTACGTGTTGATTACCTAAATCTTAATATTGACATTGTAGGTTTGGAGCCGCCTCATCAACTCTTTGTGCATTCACATTGGACTGTAGACGGTCAGAAAATGTCAAAAAGTAAGGGTAATGTTGTTGACCCAATTATTGCTGCAGAAACGTATACAATGGAAGGTTTACGTTATTTCTTATTACGCGAAGGCACAGCTCACAGTGATTCAAGTGAGTATCGTTAGTTTAACGTATTTTAAAAAAGGCTCTAGGGGACAGAATTTGCTTTACACATTCATATATAAAATGCTTTATAAAATTCAAAGTTAGATTGATAGTTAGAGTAAGAAAGCGGGGTTGATGAAAAGGGATGACCGAGATATTAAAAAGAAGCGGGAGAGATATATTTTGTATAAAATAATTTGTTTCTTGATTTCCTTGCCCTTTAGATTATAGCCACAATAAAGCTGTGCGAATTCTAAATGCTGAACTTGCTGACACTTTGGGTAATCTATTGTCGCGTGTGTGCGCCATATCATTGAATCCACGACAAATTTATCCACGGTTACATATAGCACAATTACGCGACATTGTTCAAACCGATATCGGTGGCAATTTACGAGATTCTCTTGTTCCATTTGAAGGTAAGCATTAATTTTTCTTTGTATAGTCGGAAAAAATGTTAAATCAAAGAGAAATAGAGGTTGCCCTTTTGATAATAATAGGAATTACTTTTTGATAGAATTCACTTTTAATATTTAAAAAATTTGTTGTTATTATTATTATTATTATTTTTGTTATTGTTGTTAATGTGATTGGAATGGCAGCGATATGTACAAAGCATTACAATGAAAGAAATTTTTATTTGGTGGCTGATTGCATTATGTCCACATTACACGCGGCGAATAGTTTCTTTGAACATTCGCGTCCATGGGCATTAAAATTGAAGCTAGCATCAGAGGAAGATATGAGACGGCTAAATTTACCAATGCCCCAATGTAATCAATATATATTGCGCTTAGAAACAATTATTGCTATGACAATGGACACATTACGCATATGTGGAATTGCATTACAACCTTTAGTGCCACAACTATCCGCGACACTATTAGACAAATTAAATGTACCATATTGTGAACGAATGTGGCATAATTTGAACGATCATTTTGTTCAAGTGCTTGAGGGTAAACGTGAGCCACCATTAGAGGTGTCCTTAAACAATATAAATGCTGTCCTTTTCAAACGTCTAACTTTGAAAACGGATGATACAATTAAGACTATAAAGAAACAGGTAAAAGTGAGTGCCACGACAAATGGCAAGCCTACAACAAGTAAAAAGCATCAAAGTGGAAATGTAGCTGTATAATAAACAAGTAAGTTATTAAATAGAAAAAGCACAAAGAAGAAAGAAAGAAGAAGAAAACAAGTAAAACTGCTTAATTACGTAAATGTTAAATATTATCCTACATCACTTTGTCCAATATGATTAAAAAATCAAAAAAAAATTAAAGCAAAACCGTAAATTGAATTGAATTGAACTGAGCGTTTCTTAAATGGAAGTAAATTGAAAGAATAAAGCAATCCAACTTAATTGTTTTCTTTTTCTATCTAAACTTGCCAAAAAATTGAGTTATATTTATGTAATGCATTCTAGCAAGGTATAACAATTAATTGTCATTTAAATTTTAATAATGGCAGACAAAAGTGCAAATTTTGTGGTAAAATAAGAAATACAAAAAAGACAAAAAGAAAAAGAAGCAGATTGTATATTTTGTGCATTAAATTGCATTGTATTTGATATGAAGTTTAATAAATTAATTGTCCTTCATTACTTGAAACTTGTAATTTAATATACGAGTTCGTTGCTTTTGGATACGCTTGTCTAGTAACTATAGCATCAACAACAATATCCCATAAAATCTTATTAGCATATTAAATTTCTATGTATGCCGTATGAATAACAATGTTGCGGTAAAGAGAATTTTTAATTTATACATGCCACACACATCCGTCTATAATTATTATACATTATTATAAGTTTCATGGAGAAATAGAAAAATGGAAAGAGTAAACATAAAGAGAGTGGGTGGGTAGAAGAGGAATAGAGTAGTTATTATAATTTTGATGGTGCATACACATTTATGCAAATTAAATACTTTTAAAGAAAAAAATTATGATTGTTTGTGTGCTTGAATGACCTATTTTTGACAGAACGATGCCGCTACAATATACGCAGCTAATTCTGGCTTTGAGTCATATCTTTATCTTGTCACTTTAAAAAGCATTGTCTAACATTCAAAGGACAAACTTTAGGTTTACGTAGGTTTAGGCATAGATGCCATTTTATGTTCAAGGTGTTTACGTTCAACATGTTTAGCCCTAATAATTATAATAACAAAAAGATGGCATATTTTTTTAACCACAATTATAGTCCAATAATTTTTTTTTTGGACTATTCAATACTGAAATTCTTCTTGGAATAGTTGTAGAATGTTATATTATTATTAGGAGATTAATGCAGCATCTCTATATAAAATTTCTATTTGTTTATGTTATGTTTATGTAATGTGATGTTAAAAGGTGTCAAAGGCTCTGATGAAGAATGAAATCTAAGAAGACACATGACAAAAGATAAAAGAGAATTGAAAGCTTTACATTTGGAAAGTTACATTTTGTAAAAAAAGAGTATTATCACTCTCTTACGCAAATACTAATTAGAAAAAGTACTTAAAAGTCAATTTAAATTGTGATCAAATATTATGGGAAAATTAATGTAAGAATAAACGAAAATTTTGCAATCAACACCAAACCGACTCTTAAATATATTAAATAAGACGTCTTTTACAATTCCAAAAAAATAAAATACAAGAAAATTAATGCAAAATTCCTAGCATTACAAAATTTGAAATAATTTTTCAAAGAAATATTCTTTAATAAAGAAATTTCATACTAAAATTCAAAATACTCGATTTCCTTTTCCACAAAAAAAAGCTTCACACCCGGTATGGTATATTAATCAAAAACTCTCTAATCATTGATATTAAGCTCGCTGATTTCATTTTGAGAGAATGCGAGAAAGAAAATACAAAAACTTTTCAAATGAAATCTCTTTGTTATTTATGATTCTCTATGCTTTCATATTTCCCTCAGCCTAAGTCAACAAAAAAAATTGTAACAAAATTGTTGCATAGTTTATGGAGATATTAAAAGCAAAGTAGATAATATAGAAATTTATTTTAGTGGAACGCGCAACATTTTGTACTTTTTTTTAAATTCAATTTAATTATTTCACACATATTGGTATAAATAGTTACAGATACATATAGATATATAATTCCATATGTACGTATGCATACTTAGTAAAAAATAAATAAATAAAAAATAAAGTGAAAGTAATTTAAGTCATTTTTTTAGAAAAAAGCATTTATGTCCATATGTCAAAGTGTATGTATATATATAGTGTAGGTATGTATGTATGTATGTGTATATGTGGCAGCTTTAAAATATACAAAAATTTAATTATGCCTATTTGGGCATATATATATATATATATATATATATATTTATATACAAGTGAAACCAACAATAATAATAACAATAACAAATACAATGCAGCAACAACAAAAATGAAACGCGTTGCACGATGTTAAAGTACTAAACTAAATGCAAAACTATTCAATAAAAGAGGATTAAAGCGGAGTAAAGTAGAACAAAATAGTATAAGACAGGACATAATAGAATACACATGCAAGTGTACGTACATACACATATGTGTACCAATGAACACATGTAAGTTAGTTGATTTGAAGCTTTCTACTTGCTCGGTTTGTAAAAAAACTTTGAATTCAACAATAAAAAAAATAAATAAGTAGAATTAAATGAAAAGGCCAAAACAAAGAAGAATACAGAATTAAAAAAAAATTCCAAACTTTACATCTAATTATACATTAGTAGACGCAAAAAAATCAAATCCAAACAAAAAAAACAAAACGAAACAACAATAAAATCCCTTGAAATATTTCTTCAATCATGTGAATTTATACTTTGGTACGTGTTAATGGTTACTTAATCGAATAGTGAAAAAATTCATATGAAAAAAGAAATAGAGTATTTTTCTAAGATATTCGTAAACAAAAAAAAATAGTAAAGGAAAAGTGTATAAAAAAATTACTAAGCAAATAAAAAATAGAGCAAGTCTAAGAAAGCGAAAAAAATTTATAGTATTAATACTAATAGTAATAATGTGTACATGTATATTTCGTAAGATTTTTTTGTTTTGTGTCCTTTTTATTAGTATTGGACTATTACAACACCCACCTGTTTATTTCCGAATAATGCAACTTAACTTAGCCTTAAGTGCTTATTATTATGTATGTTGTATTCAACTCTTTTATTATGCATTCACTTGTACATATATATATAAATACATAGAATGTGAGATATATATAGGTATATAATTTTTAAAGGAGTTATGAATGTGCTACTATAAGCGATTACAATTCCATTTACGTACAGTTTGTATAACCAATATGAACTTCTGAAAAATTACTTGTTTTCTAAAATATATATGTTAAAGTATCCTTGTCACAATAGATAACCAAGTAAAATATCTGTTGAAGTAATAATGCTTAATTTTTGGCCAGTTATAGCATCAAATTATGTGCTTTCTTTGATTAGGTTGGCCAATTTAAAAACCTAGTATCAGTTTAAAAAACAAATTAATTTACAATATTAATATTATGTCGATTTAAAACGAAGAAAACAAAAAAGAAATTTCAATTTTGCGAAATTATTCAAATCTTACACATAATTGTCATTCAATCTTGTATGTAGAAGTAAACCTATTTAATTTGTAATAGGATCACAAGTGATATAGCATAACGAATTGTTTTTTTGTCCCAATGATAAGATTTTTGATAGACGATCTGGAATATTTCAATGAAATTATCTACATTTAATACATTACATTTTTCAAGATTTAACTAGAGAATTCATGAAATGACCACAACATGACCAACATGTCATAAACAATTTCAATTTATATGTTTGTTCTTAAGCAAACGCACTTATACACACACATACATATACATGCATACATTTCCCTCGTTTTTTAAATATTACATGAATTTAATAATGCAGACGTGTTTATTCGTATGGCTTTTGTGAATTTTGAGTTTATTATTATTCTCATTTTATTTTATTTTTTCATTACTTATTATTTTACAATTAAATAAAAAAACTATTTTATAATAAAATACATAAATGAACAAACAAATAAGCAAACAAAGTAATAATCAAATAAAAAGAAGAAAATGAAGACGAAGAATCTTGTAATGCTGTATGAGAAACTCATGTAAAAATGTTAACAAATAAAAATGCAAATGACATGAAAATGAAAAAAGCAAAAAAAAAACACAAATAAACGAAAAGTTAAGAAAGCCAACACACTTTTGGTTTTTTAAGTTATTTTCATGTACATACCAACTGCATTTCATTCCATCTACATATCATTTCATTTCACTTTATTTCAAAAGAATTCATCTTAACATATATATTTGCAATTTGTGTGTAAATGCAATGATATGATAAGAAATGTTAACATCACATTTTCTACATATATATATACGTATACAATCTATGTATGTATATGTATGTGTGTATTTTTTATGATAGTATTCGTGTGTATAGCTGCGTATGGATGTTTTTTTATTTTTATTCAGACATACCACTTAATTTATAAAATGCTCATAGAGTGGAAATCCTTCAATAAATGGAGATTTAGTAACTAGCTCCTCTAGAGCAATACAAAAAGAATACAATAAAACAAAAAAGAAAAGTAAAACAAAACCCAAAAACTCACAAAAAAATATAAAATAAAAAGGAAATAATGTTTCCTCTAAAAAAAGCAAAAAGATCAAGTCAACTCATTTTATAGAAAAAATTGAGTAGATTGGGTATGCAAAAATATAGTAAAATTATCACAATCCCTGGTAGCAGAATTTTTGAAAATTTTAACTTATAATACCGTTGTTGCCATTTAAAAAATGTCCATGCCAGTTGGAAATTATTTTAAAATAATTTTTTCTATTAAGTTTTTTCGATGTATTAATGTCTTTTTTATTAGATCGTTCCATATTTGATTTAGATCCCCTGCTGTTTGATTAACATTTCCAAAAAAATGATATTTTTGAAGTTTATAATCATTTCGATCGCACAAAACAAAGTGATGCCGACCTAAAACATTTAATAATCAATTTTATTCCATAATATTTATAATATTCATATTCTACATCATTTGTAATACATGTTTGTAATAACTAGAAATAGACCCATCTCCTTTATAGCAATTAATTCAGAAACAGAGTTTGATTCGATTTAAGACTGTTTGTCCATCTGTCTGTTGTAATACCCATATAACTTTCTTATCCAAATTTTCCTATTTCCAGCTATTTGAATGAAATTTGATATGTGGCAATGTCTTGGCCTAAAGATATCCGTGAATAATTATGAGTAGAATCAGATAATTATTGCAACCACGCCTCGTATAGCGACTTATTTTGCAAAGAATTGTTATATGGAAAAATTTCTAATTTTGGATGTTCGTTCATTAAAATATGATGTACAACATTTAATAGTCGGCTCCAATTGACTTTAATATATATATTTAGTCTTGTTTAATTTTTCTTTCTATTTTTCTTCTCTTCCTTTTTATGTTATGCCCTTTTTAGATTTTTTCTAAATAACATTTTCATTTATTCAAATTCAAAATGTGTTAAATGTGTAAAGATGCTTTGCCATTTATCTTATGGTAAAGTGTAAATGAATTTTTAAAATCCATATAAACAGATACACAATATTAAATAATAATAATAATAATGACATGAAATGGCGGTAAAATGTACCACCATTGCTATATCAGTATTAAAGGCTCTGGCCTCTGCAGCCTCGGACATGTTAAAAATCAGTGCCCTAAACAATTACAATAACAACAATAATAACAATAAACAAACAAATATAAATGATGTATTAGCATTGCATGAATGTAATAGGACAAATAGCAACAAACATAATAATACTTGTCATAATAGCAGCTACAATACGAAAACAAATACGAACAGTAAAAATAAAAACAAAGGTAACTGCAACAGTGGTAGTAATAGCATAAATACTAATAACAGCGATTGCAGCTTCATTATCCGTATAAGCTGTAGCAATATCAGCAGTAGTAGCAGTAACTTTAACATTAGCATTAGCATTAGCAGCAACATCAGCAGCACCAGCAGCAATATTAAGTCAACACCTACCAAGGAGACCATAAGCAATACATATACTCTTACACACAGTGTTAGCCATACTAATAATAACACTATTAATGTAATTAAGTATTACATTAACAATAATAACAATAGCAATAATAATAGAAATAATTGTAATCATCTTTATGCTAATAATTACAATAGTAATAATAATGAAATATTAAATGTAATGTCAGTGAATATTGATAATAATAAGTCAACAGTTGTAATACTTATAAATACAATGGATATTTTGACAACATCAGATCATTCATCAACAATTTCTCCATCATCGTTTATGTCGTATTTAATAAATAGTACAGGTACAACAACAACAGCAACTGTTAATACTATTAATATTAACAAATCGAATTATGATATTCAAATCGATATTCAATTATTGAACAATGATTATCTGGATCTAACGACGACAGTGGTGAGTATTTTAAAACAACTCATTGTAAATTCTTTGTTTAGTAATAAAATATTGTTGAAAAAAATTGCAACTGATCTGACAGTTATGTGAAGGAAGATGTTGGCAAATATTGCGTGAAAATAACCATTTAAATATCACTTAAATTGATGCTGAAATTAATGCCCCCAAATAAACGCTTGAATGTTCATTAAGCATATATATATATATATATATATATATATATGTATATATCTGTATGTTTCTGCCAAATTGCTTTTCATGATGTGAAGCATATTCGTTAACTGCTCTCTAAGATGTAATAGCAAAGTTATTATTAGCTTATGCTTGTCATTGACAACAATAATAATAAAGCCTTACTATTCTTGTAATACATTTTGATGTAGTAGATAGCTATTAAATGCTTGTAACTTCACGAAATATTACTATGAAATCGTTTTCGAAAAATTCAAAATAATCTCTAGTAAAAAAATCTAAAAAATGAACTTACCTACGATAAAAATTATTCAGAAAGTTGGTATAGTCTCTCAATGTATCTATCTGAGATTTCCTGAATTGTCAATACAATTGATATAGAATATGAAACTCATTGAATGGCTCAAAGCATGGCTCTTTACCTTAATAATTTACGGACACTATAAATAACTTAAAATCGTTATATCCGCCAACAGGTGGTGTAGTGTATAAAAATGGAAATGGATTTATAAGTGGTGTGTTTTTTCTTTAAATTAAATATTCTATCAACAATATCTTAATTATTAACGTATCCATCTGAACGTATTTATTTAGTATTGTTCTAAAAATATAAAAAAACTTCAAACATATTTATAGATAACTTTTTAATGATTTTAGATCACTACATATAATAATGAAACAACATGGATGCATCCATCAGAAACAGATATAATACTTGGTAAGTTTCACAACTTATTTTTCAAAGATCCCAATTAATAATATATTGACATTTCTTGTTAGACATTGCTACTCATTATTATAAATCTGTTATTGTACAAATAATTTCCAAATAATTTCTTAATATTGTAAGAATATGAGTTAATGTAGGAATTCATTGAAACTTTATCTCTCTTTCTAAAATGGCGTTGCGATTTTAAGAAATTTGATTTATATTAATTAATTTAATTAATTTGATTAATATTTGAAAGATTGGCCCTGTAAGCAAAATGCACGAAGATATTTCAAATAAGCGAGAGAACAAGCCTTATATTGGTTCGCAAAATTAATCTGTATTTAATATAATAACCAGTAGACCGAACGATCTCATATACCAAATTTACTTCTAATATCCACCAATACAGATATAATAATATTATAACATTAGGCGGGTCTGTTGTAAGATCGGCTGATACTTATATACATTTTCTGAAGTCTAAACTTATAAAATTCCTAAAATATAAAATTTATTAATTCCATATCGATCCTGTGCAGTGAAAGACACAATTACCTGAAATCTTGATTATAATTCTAATTGTCTTTAATCCCTTCTGGTTCTTATATACATCAAATGAAGCCCTAAATTTAATATTGATTCTTACGGTCCCGCAACAGTAAATGAAATAAAAGGTGGAACTGTCTGAAGTCTTATTAAATTCATACTTATTAAGCTAGAATATAAAAGTTTGCGCTGAAAGTATTTGGCATATTTTTAATATTAAATGTTCTTGTAAAGAAGGGGATCGATCCCTGCTTTGCTTATTACGATTGAATAATAATAGACTATATATATATATATATATATATATACATATAAACTCTCACACACAAAACCATAAAAAAAATAGTTTATAGATTTTACAATAAAAATATTACAACACCTTTACGTACGTTGAACTCCTTAGAATTTCTTTCATAGTTAATTTTTTATTATAATGCAGCCACTTAAAAAACGATTAGACGTGTACTTTACGTGTTGACTTTTTTAAATACATATTTATTTAAGACTTCAGGCTATAGGTAAGAGTTTCATTATTATTATTATCAACAATAATAAAACTGCTTTAATGTTCGAAACACTCTTTTGGCCAACATGCATATTTCGCCTGTAATTAAATAAAGTAGACTTTTAAATGAAATTAAACGAGATTGCATTAAATAGACAAATTGAAATTCAAATTAAAATTGAATTGAATTGAAATGACTTAAATTGAATTGCAAACTATAATTAGATCTGAATGATAAAAGTAAGCACAACAATAACAACACCACCAACAACACCAATAACAACAAACCAGTAAAGGTGGCTATGTGAATATTTACATTTATTACTACTTTGTAGAAATAAATGTAAATATTTTACGCATACTAAATTTAAGATTAAAGTTTTAAATACATTTAGTCATGTTCAATTCTACTCCTTGTTAAATTCCAAATAAAATCAAATGTAGTTGAACTTTTTATTGTTTGGATTGTTCAATAAGTTAGTGAATATAATTTTACGTCCATTGCATGAACTGTTTAAAAAATCTATTACAATTTGTATATAATTTAATATTATCCAAGATTCTAACCCACTTTAGATTTTTCTTACTATTTATTAGTCATTTGGTATAATAATATATATATTGGAGAAAAATCCCCTCAGCCAAACTGATTGCTTTTTATTTTTCAGTTTCTATGGAAAAATGCAATAAGGCTAAAAGAGCAATTTACCATTATTATCTTATTTAACATAACTTAAAGTGCGCATGGATATCTTGTTCCAAAATTTTCTTTTTCGATTCTTTAGATTGTACTTTCCAACAAACAATTTTCTGTTTTACAATCATTCATTTAGAGAATTCGAATCGCAATCACATTTCGTAAATTATTTTTAAGATGAAAGATTTAATAACAACTTTTATATGATAATTATTAATGTTACAAATTAGAAAGTTTAATATTTTTCATAAGATTGTTGAATAAACTGTTCCCCATATTAATATAATTTATCCATTTTAAGTTAAATTTGTAATTTATTTAATTTAATTGATTGGCTAACACAAATCAAATCGTTTTTAATTTTTTGTTTTCATTGTTTTTCTTTCAATTCAATTAAATGCACTTTACTTTAAATTAGTTTCCAATAATTTATCGCCATGAAAATCAGTGAAATGTTTTTTTCTCATACCATCGTCATTTTTGGGTAGTTTTGCATGTCTTTCGCGCTATTTTTTTAAATATATTTATTGTTATATTCTCTATTTATATCTTAACCACCAAGCCGAAAATGATGGTATACTAATTTTGTTAAAGTACTTTGTAACATTTGGAAAAAATTGTTCGATATTCGATCAGGTTCTGTAAATTTTATAGATCAGCATCAAATTTCTCACTAATTTAGTCAAGTCTGTCCGTCTGAGTTAGAGTTATCTAAACGAGTTATCAATTTCCTTATCTATAAAAATTGTGATATAGTTAGATTATAGATTAGATTTAAAAGAACCAGTTGAAAACTCTAGCACAAAGGTTGATGTTGAAAATTGATGATATTTTCCCACATTTTAGGTGGCAAAGATTTAGATATTGTTTATCCAAATACTAAACATTATAGTTTTAATACTATTTTCTTATTTTTCGGCTTTTTGTTAATCATTTTTATATGTTTCATATGATTGGTCCGCAAATTATCACGGCAAAAATAGTATTTTGTATTTATTCTTTCAACTTGTCACATGTACTTTTTTGTCAAATTTGGCCAACTTAATTAATATATTAATTTTAAATTTAAACGCTTTTTTGTCGGTTTTTAAAGGTCCACTTTCAATTTTACTTTTAAAAATAAATGAATGTCAATTACGGAAATGCTCTAACCACCGTCTAAAATAAATTAAATACATTGTGCTATTGTGCGTAACATTCACTGGCAACGCTAAATTGAAACTCAATTTGTCCAACGTCAAATAAACTTAAAATTCTTTTGATTTAATTGTAGATGAATTTTTTCGTCCTTATGTTATATTAATATCTATTTAGACTTTTAAATCGTGATTATACAAAATGTAAATTGTTAGAGAGTTACGAGTGATAGCAATTCTTCGTGTATCATGATTCTTCATAGATGAAATGTTTCGGAAATTATAGATTTTTTGGCAATTTTACAAAATTTCAAAAACAATTTCAAAAAATGTTATAATCGAAAATAGAAATAGCATTTATATGCGGCTAACTTTAAAATGGTGTAAAGAGGCAATGAAATCACTTTATAATGAACAACTTATCAAATATTCAATTTTGCAGATTATTCTTCCGTTCTAAAATACATGAAATATTAAAAGTAGTCTATGTAGATATGTCATATTCAATGACAGTGCTAGATTTAATCTTTGGTGCAATTTAGAAAATATTGAGAAACTAGACTTATACCTTCCATTACTTGTGGATGATATCACTGAATTGAATAAATTTAAAATGTCTGTAAAATGTCTAAAAGAATTGGAGATAGTTTCACTATTTTTTAAATGGATTATGTGGGCATTATTTCTTAATTGGATTCGAATGTCTTTAAAGCTTTAGAACATGTTACAGAATGTACGAGCACTTACCATATAAACAGTTATTTTGTTATTATTTTGGCATAAAATATTTATAAGTGAAATTTACAATAAGACGTACGCTCTCTCGCAGTGAGTGCATGTTTTTCTAAAATTTCTTGAAAATTGATATTGTTAACTTACTTTTAAGACTTTGTTTAAATCATTTTAACAAATTTAATTAATAGCAGAACCTGATGAACTATAACGATTGTAATGCACGAAACCTTTAACGTATTGTGATAGATGGATGATGGCCTTGTCCCATAATTGATGCTTTGTATATATATACATTTGTTATTTGTATTAAAGCATAAGTATTTGAGTTACATGCGCTTGGAACTATGTTGAATTATTCACAATAATTTTAAAAATTCATGTGGCCCCCTGGATTCACTTAGTTTATGTCAAGATTGCTTATATTCCTTTTTGAGTAAATTGCTAAATGCAATTTTTGTATATATATTTTAATAAAGTTTAGTATATTAGCAGCAACTATAGAAGCACGTCTGTTGAGAAATGGGTAATATTGGATTTTTGTTAGAAGTGATACTCATACTAAAAAAAGGAAGTATTATATATTTTGCAAAGATTAATAATTTTAAATATGTTACATAAGGGAAATAATCTTTTGATATGCTAAGTCTAAAAATAAAATTTGAATTTCAAATGGCTCGTCACATATCTTGACAAGTATCTTTTTCCACTTGACTTGTAAATCAGTTTTTCTAATTTTTTTTCATCGTATTAGAGTAAACGCTGTAGAGTCTTTAATAGTCGCCTATGATGATCTAAAATCTTATTACTGCTTTTTACATAACTCTATTATTTTGTTTGCTAGGAATTTTTTTGTCAGTTTTAATTTTCCTATCAATTGCTGGAAATATTCTGGTATGCGTTGCCATATACACAGAACGTAGCTTGCGCCGAATTGGAAATTTATTTCTCGCCTCATTAGCTATTGCTGATCTTTTTGTTGCCTCTTTGGTGATGACATTCGCTGGTATCAATGATTTATTAGGTAAGTGGTTTCTTCATACTATTTGTTTTTTATTTTTTCCCATTTCTCTTATAAATTGATTATATTACTTTGATATTGTACGCGAGTAAATGGAACTTTATCATCATTATTAGAATAATTGAAATAATAATTCAAATTATTAGACTACATTTTATTACACTAATTCCATTAAAAGCCCTTCAAATTATATATATACATATATTTAACATATAGTCATTTTATCATAACGTTTGCAACACTTAAGGAAAAGGGTTTTTACAAAATATTAATGATCAACATCAAGCTATGTTTGTATGTTTGTCGGTCCCTTTAGATGTGTTAGAAATATTAGTATAGAAATTTAGTCACATTTTTTAAAAGACACGCCCACACTCACGCTCGTACTATAACATTTTTGCGTTCTAAACAAGAAATAAAAACATGTTTATTTCTTAGCTTATTTTCTCAAAATTTGTATACAGTAAAAGTATGAAACTTTTTAAGGAATTTTACATTACTATTTTTATCATAACTTCCCATTTAGAATTCAACGATTGATTGTGAAAACAAATTAGTAAATTGAAAGCAAATCAACCTTTTCATCATAGAAAATGGTTTTTGAAAAATATGCATTTCTTTTTTTTTATTATTATTTCCTCACATACCAGAAAATCGTTAAAGTTAAAGTTTTACCTCGATCGATTATATAACATTTTGACAAGCATTTCCCATCTTTTTTACTCCTTTTGTTGATATAACATTTATTTGAAAAGGTTATTGGATATTTGGTGCCGATTTTTGCGATACATGGGTGGCTTTCGATGTTATGTGTTCAACAGCGTCCATATTAAACTTATGTGCTATATCTTTGGATCGTTATATACATATTAAGGATCCATTAAGGTAAGCATTTTTAACAGAAGAAAATTTTTACGTAAATTATAAAATTGAATTGAATCGAAATTTTCGGTTTTTTGTTTGCGTATTAATACTACTTTTTAGGTAAAAATTTGCTTTAAAAGTTTAAAATTACGTTTGGCCAACTTTTCAACTATTTCGATTGACTCTTTTTCCTATTTGTATAATAATTTATTTATGAAAAATGTGGTCTACATTTATTAATGCTTATGTATTTATGTATGTGTCAATGTGTGTTCTACGTGCGCTGTATGTATATATGTGTGTAAGCATATGATTTTATGTAGAATCATTTTCCATCATTTTTGGTTTTTTTTTCTTATTATTATACATTTTTCAAATCCATCATACCACCACAGATTAGTGATGTATTTGTGAGTTATAATGTTTGCTATATTTAGAAGAAAATGTTACTAACTGCTACTATAAGGCATATATATATTGTTAAATCACTTTAAATTATCAAACGATTTAGCTGTAAACTTTTCGCCATTAAATTTTCCTCTTTGAATGCTTTTTCCAAAAAATTTCCGAAATGCCGCAATTACTTCTAATTGAGGAATACTTTAGATGGTGGATAATCAAGTTCTGACTGTAGCTAACAATAATTTTATTATTTGTTTATTTTCAGTTTTTAAATTTATATGTATTAATATATGCTTAATGTACATATAACACATATGCTAAATACTACTAAACTATACTATATATATATATATGTATGTATGTGTATATGTTCAATTATATAAAGTATATGAATCTCATATGAATTAAATACGTCTGTATATAAATTATTAGTGTGAGTTTTTATATATCTACATATGTGCCACCACAATAAAATATGTGTATGTAATTAATCTTTCAAATATAGACTATAAGAAATAGATTTTTTAATAAATATATGAAGAAAACTTTCAAGAGAGTTGCAAAGTTTCAAAAGGAAACACGAAAACAAAAACGAAAAAAAACGGGAAGGGAAAAGTAAAATGAAAGCGTTATAATTGCAATATGAATTCAATTTGTTGTACGTGCAATTATTTAAGGCAACATTTTCAGTCTTTGTCCAAATTGAATTAAATATTTCATTCTATACGCTACAAAAGTCATAAGTCATAAATCTGTTTATAAGTTCACACATGTCCCAAAATTCCATCTCCCCACGTACGCTCACTTCATCTCCAACTTATAGCAATAGTTTATTTATAGTTATAAAATCTATAAATTACAAACTACATCTTAATAAAATCTACATCTTAATCGTCCTTGTAAATTTTTTTTCTTATATACATTAAACTACCAATAACTAATAATTTGTAGTCGACTTACGATCAGGATTTATTGATAATTTTGTAAAATCATTTTTTCTTAAAAGGTAAAAAAAGAATAAAATTTAAGATAAAGAATAACTTTACTTATAATTTTACTACGATCTGTATTATTTTCAATTGAAATCAATATAACGGATAACGGAAAAGAAAACTTGTAATGGCTTTGAAAATAGACAGACAAACAGACATTTATAGAATGCTTTAGAAAATTATAATTTTTGGGATCTTTTTCTAATTATATATATATGCATATATATATATATATATATATATATATATATATAACTTTATGTATTTATAGATATGGTCGTTGGGTGACACGTCGTGTTGCCATTATTACGATAGCCACCATATGGCTATTGGCTGCTTTTGTTTCATTTGTACCAATATCAATGGGACTTCATCGACCCGACCAACCACTTATAGTCGAAGATAATGGCAAAAGATATCCAACGTGTGCATTAGATCTTACTCCAACATACGCAATTGTCTCCAGTAGTATCAGTTTCTATTTTCCATGTGTTGTCATGATCGCTATTTATTGCCGGTAAGTAACCCGCTACCAAAGACGTGTAAAAATGTCAAGTTATTTCGCAACGCTTCAAGCGCCTTGTCTCAATTTTCCCTTGAAAGCATCTGTAATTCTAGATACGTTTCAAGTAGTCACTTTGTTTTTTTTAAATAAGTCATTGAAATGGTAGAGAGGGGGATAGGACACAATCTAAAGCACATATGAATGTTGCTTGCAAAACTTTATAAGCACTGAAATTGCGAGATGCAGTTTCATAATAATGACCAATAAGCATATATAAATGAATAGATAGATATTTTTGTTGCAGCAAATGTTTTATAGAAGTTTATTAATAGGCTTATCTTTGGTAATATTTTGTTCCCATAACTTAATATTATTCTTATTTCTTATGATTTATAAATTATGTGACAGAATTTTATTGCTATTCCAATAGATTATACTGTTATGCTCAAAAGCATGTCAAATCGATTAAAGCGGTGACACGCCCGGGTGAAATAGCTGAAAAGCAACGTTATAAAAGTATACGACGGTCAAAGGCACAACAACAATTACAACAGCAACATCAACAGAAAAAATTTAAAGTTCGCAATTTACATAGTTCACCATATCATGTGTCTGATCACAAAGCTGCCATAACAGTTGGTGTCATTATGGGCGTTTTTCTCATCTGTTGGGTACCATTCTTTTGTGTCAATATTGTAGCTGCCTTTTGTAAGACTTGCATTGGCGGTCAAACATTTAAAATATTATCTTGGCTAGGGTATTCCAATTCAGCATTCAATCCTATCATTTATTCTATATTTAATAAAGAGTTTCGTGATGCTTTTAAACGTATTTTAACCACACGAATTCCATGCTATTGCGGTCAAGTCAACGTTAATACACATTCGCGCAATTGTGACCGTTATGTTACAGATTATACCACAAAGCAACACGTCGTTGCAATTAATTCGGGACATTCTTCAGCTGAAATAGAACAAGTCTCTGCAATTTGACTAGAACGCAATCGTAACAGTTGTACAACAACGCTGGTCTGTTGTGTGTCCAGTTTTGATACGACATCACTTACCACGACCACATGCGCTGCATGAGATTCCGTTATAAATATGGAATTTTTAGTGGATGACAATGATAATGACAATGCCCATGATGATCGTGATTCCCATGGTTATGGAGACGGTGATAATAATGGTGATGCCGATAACACCAACGTTAATAATAATGAATTTAGGAATACAATGATAAATCAACAACAACAAATGGAAACGGTTTTGACTTGAAGCAAGAATTTAAAGGTGAACCAAAATAAAAGGGCAGTATTTGCTGAATCTATTATAGAAGAATAAAAACTAAAAACCAAAAACAATAAACAAAAAAAAGTAGGATATAGAGGAAGAGGAAAGAAATTGTACCCTTGCGGATCGTAACAAATGTAAAATGTTTTAATGAGCAAAAAAATAACGTTTTACAGATTACAGATTACAGGGTGAGCGTTCAACCAATCATTTAAATTTACAAGTAGAAATGAACAAAATCAAATATTGATATCAATCGCAGCAATTGCAGCAGCTGAAGCAGCAATAACAATACATACAGACATTAGGAAAAAGAAAACTATAAAATCGTATCTTTTATTTTGTAGAAGTAGCGTAAGAAAACCTTCCATTATCTTTACCCTACGTAGTTACAAATCTACAAATATAAATACAAATACAAAGAGCAGTACGACCAGCAACAGTACAATACATGCAAGTTCAAGAATATTGTTAGTTCCTAGTAAACACAAAAAATAATAACACGAAAAATATCAAGTGAAAACATCATAGTCGTCACGGGCGGACGGACTATTGAATACTACTCTACATCCATCATCTCTTTACCTGCCTAATATAGTTTTAAAGAAAAGATTTGACAAATATGGAAATGTTTTATATGATTTGAAAAACCTTCTTAGTATTATCAAACTGTTTATACTTTATACTTCTTTGTGAAAAATTGTTCAAATCAATGAGTTAAATGGGAGACTGTTATTGTAAAAAAACTTAATTTTTGCACCTTGAACTAAAAAAGCACGCGCCGAAACTTTTCCAGACCGTATTTAATTGCCACATTATATATATGAGATGGTGTAGGGTATAAATCTGAAAATTTCCAAGCCAACCTGATTAGAACACCACAAATTTAGTACTTTAATATACAATAGAGTAGATTATTAAGATATTTTTAGAATAATGCTAGGTCCAGTAATGTTAACCTGATGCTAATGCAATTAGTAAATGTTGTACATTTATATATATATATATATATTATATATATGGAATGTATAAAAATGTTAAATACGGTAGGATTTACGGCTAGTGAGGTTTTTGGCTTAAATCATATAATTTATATCGCCATCTACTGGACGATAGTAGCATTAAAGAGAAGTTCATTTTTCAACGTAACTGACTAAGAGCAATTTCTATGAAGTTGGTAACATTGAAAAAATTAACTACATTTCTTTTTAACATTGCTAATATTTTCAATATATGACGCTGCAATTACTATAATTTAAATTATAAGTTTTGTTACATTTAGTTGGTACACTGTTTACTACGTTTCATTAATTGATTTTAGTTTGCTTATTATTTGCACTTTTTACGTTTTTTTTCTAAATTTTTCCTATTTATTAAAAATAGCAGAATACGTTTCGTAAAAAAATGTATGAGTATATATAAATTTATATGTGAAAAAGAGTTTAACTAATTATGTAAGCATTTACTTGGGTCGTTATTAAATTTACATTGTACACTTTATATAATTTTTGGAAAAGTTTACACAAGAATTAAAAGCAATTGCAAGAAATATCATTAAAAAACAAAACACTCTTACCAAGTAAAATTATAAGCTAGATCTCGATTTGGAATTTTAAGGCGTAGTCGATTCATTATAGTAAAATAATTCCGATTATGAGTTTTGGCACTTTTACTTTAAATTCCATTCAATTCTCTTCCATTTCATTGATAGTTATATAAGAGGTTAAAAGATGAACTAAATTTGGAAAAAGCAAAATTTTCCATTATTTATTAGAAATAATTCCATGTCACATATTTGAAAAAGCTAATAATTTAGAAATCGAAACATGATATTAATTCCATAAATTAACTTTATAACCTTTGAACAAACTTAAACACGTTTATGAAATTTAATTGTAAATATTTCTTTATAGGTAAAAGAAACAACTAAATAAAACCAAAATTAACCAAAAAGGCAAACACCAAGAAAAAGTAAAATAAATATCTGAAAAATTGATGTATAATCTATAAAAAATGTGTCATGCAGGAATATTTAAAGTACTATTTCCATTGCAATAATCATGAAATAGAATTGGTGTATATGCAACTTAATAATTTCACGCAAAAAACGATTATGAAAAACTTTCCCTATGGCAACTCTACTGTTGATGCCATTTAATTTGAATAAGATTTATCTTGTTTTGTGCAGTGAGATGCAATATTTTGCGAATTGAGTTTATAATACAACTACTTAAATTGTTAGTTTATTATTTCTTGATTTAATTTAAAAAATGCATAGTATTACAGCAAAAGTTATTCTATTGGATATAGAAGGTACAACAACTTCTATAAACTTTGTTCAGGATATATTGTTCCCATATGCCATGGAGAATAATTTCACATATTTAACAAAGAACAAGCATGAAAAACATGTGCAGGATTTCATTCAAGACGTACTAAATTCAAAAGAATACAAAGAATACGTGGGTAAAGTCCAGAAAGGTCATGACGAACTACCGACTATAGAAGTGATATCAAAATTCGTTAATTATCTTATTCAAAAGGATATAAAATGGGCTCCTTTAAAAATGTTACAAGGGTACATTTGGGATGAAGGCTATAAAAATGATATATTAAAAGGACACGTCTATGAAGATGTGCTTGGAGCTTTTAAACAATGGAAAAAGGGTGATCTTCAAATTGCCATTTATTCCAGTGGCACTATCAAGGCACAAAAATTATTATTTGGCCAAAGTATATACGGCAATCTCTGCCATTATATTGACAAATATTTTGATATCACAACTAGCGGTCATAAACAGCATAAAGAATCCTATGAAAATATAATTAAAGATTTAGATGTCAATAGTGGTGATATATTATTTCTAACTGATGTAGTTAAAGGTATAGCATATGAGAAATCAGTTCCGTTTGAATATTGTAATTCAATAATCTATTGTATTTATCTTATATTCTTATTATTAGAGGCAAATGCAGCTCGTTCGGCTGGTGTACAAGTTATTCTTTTAAATCGTCCGGGCAATGCATCATTTACCAATGATGATATAACTGAATTCATTATTATCCATAATTTTGAAATGCTGAATGTAAAAAAAAATACGGATTCATGAATTTAGTAGACAATTTAATTTTCACTTAATATATATATAACTATGTAAAATCTAATTTTCCAACTTTGAAATTCTTTGGAATGTATATAATGAAATAATAGTGTTTCTTTTTATTATGTTCAATAAAAATCAATGGTTGATATGCGTAGCTGCTAAGGGTGACCGAATTTTATTGATAAATCGCAAAAAAAAAAACGAATTATAAATTGCATATAATAAGTTCAAGCATAATATGGAAGCACATACAGTTAAGATGACGTGCGCAGGATGTTGCTCACTATCAACACATAGAAATTCGAGTAAAAGTTGCGATAACTATAGTAGAAATTCATCTACGAATTCCATTTATCAACAGAATGATAGTAATAACGATGATGATCTTAAATGTTTAATACAACTTTATAGAAGCATTCCAGATTATCGCGATGTAAATCATTTAAGTGAGCTGGAATTTTATAATAAACTAGAATTATTAAAGAAGACTTCTAAAGAATTGAAAGCGTCTCCGAAAGTGCATATTGCTGCGTGTCATTCACACATTGATCTGCCCATATTTTGTCCTGTAAAAAAATTAAGATCTAGAAAAAAGAGGAATCGTAAATCAATATTGGCCTGTGGTCTTAATAATTTACCGTCAATGAATTGCCATGAAATATCTAAAACTCAAAAAACAGATATGAAATTGCTAAAGGTTAACAGGTAAGGGAGGAAGAGGAAAACTTATGTAAAAAATTTTGTAAGTATATATTTTTGGCACATTTTTTTTATTAATGTCGAAGTATTAAGGAAAAAAGAGAAGAATAAGTAAATGGGATAAAGGGTTGACGACATTCATGATACATATTTTTCTTCTTTTCCCTTTTTGTTTTGGTGTCAGCGTTAGCCCAGCTTCGACAACATCAAAAACGCCAGAACAATTCAGTGCTTCAAGAAAAGATGACTTGACTAATCGTGATACTAATACAACACCTGAATCTAAAAAATGTCTGGAAAAAGATTTAATTACTGAGAAAAGCTCATCAAAATCTAATCAAAATATTTGTGGGTGGAATATTAAAGCAAATGAACATAAAACAACAAAAAATAAAAATCGATTAAAGGTTAGCTTTTCAAAATAAAAGTAAAAATGCATTTCGGTTAAATATAATTATGTCTATATATGAAAAACGTAAAAGGAACCATCAATATCATGGATTAATTTAGCAACGCGTCCAAATCTTGCGGCCACCCTGAGATTGGAATGTAGCAAAAAGAAAATTAAAGACCTAACTAAGGATTTTCATTATCCTGATCGTTGTGGTATCTCAGCATCATTATTTGATTGGGAAATACGTAAATCACCATCATGGAAAGCTTTATCATCTAAAGAATCTCATAAAAAATTATTAGCTGTAAAATTGGCTACCCGTAAAGCTGAGCAAACGTTATTGAAACATGAATACGAACTAAATATGGAGATAATGCGTCAAAAAGTAAAATCTGCACCATTACTCTTCGAAAGAACAAACTATTGGACGACAAATGTAGGTAAGATTAAGCACAATTGCCAGAAAGCTTATAATGGACCCCAAGTCTGTGTGTCATGCCATCATAAGGATCATCATTGTCAGAATGGGAATTCATGTTACTCTCTTAAACCTAGCAATAAACGTAGATGTTCTCATTTTCTAAAGCCGGCGGAAACTGATTTAGAATATCAATTGAATTCGATTCAATTGTCAGAGCATAAGCATAAGAATTTAATAGGAAAAAATATGCAAAATAATAGCGACAAAGTATGCCCATTTCCATTGTTCACAAAGTGTCACCATCATCAAAACCAAGATAGCAGTAAAAAAAGGTCTCAAAGTAATAGAAAGAGATTGTTTCAAGTAACTTCTCCATCCATGGCGACTGCAATTGCAAATGATAGCGGTGATGATTTGTGTAGTTTAGATAAAGCTTATTTGTAATAAATTTTATATTCAAAGATAATTCAAAATCTATTGGATAAACAAGTTAAAATTTCAAATCGACAAACTTTTCTTAAGCCATTAAAGTTTAAAGAAAAAATCATGGTAAACAATTGGGTGCTTAAAATGACACCTTAAGGTATTTTATGATTTACTTTTTCTTAAGCCTTTGAGTGTCTATTACTTATTCTCCATTATTATTCTAATTAAGAATACGTTTAAATATGTAGCTAAATTTTAAGAAGGTGTTCATTAATTTTCAATGTGTGTAAAGTGCTATTGTTTGAAATAATGAATCTTCTCAAAGCAAAAGCAATCACAGTAATAATTACAATAGTTTTTAAAAAATACGACATTAGGAAACGAAGGTAATTAAAACTGATTAATTACTTGTCATTTCATCTTAATATTTTTTACTAACGAATGCTTTTGAAGTAAAATGACAATAGCACCGTCTCACAATTTCTCTCGATTTATTTAGTAACTTGCTTAGTTGATAATTTCATTGAGCAATTTATTTATATTCAAATATTTTGACATTTGACTGTGCTTAGTTAGTTAAATTTTGGAATGGGAGGTGGAGTGTCGTATTTTTATATTTGATTACTTGAACAAAATTAAAAAAAAAATTTACATTTCAATTATATTGATATTAACATTTAGACGCATATATATTTATACATTGATACGTATATGGGCGCTATAACTAAAATTAAAATATAAAAATTTTGGTGCAAAAAAAAGAAAACCCAAACAAACATTTTCATCTGCATCTTCATAAAGAAATGGCTTTAATATTGCAAGGAACTGTAAGACATCTACAGCATGGAATTGGTCGGAAATGGAAACTATTGGAACCCCTGATTAATAATTTCTTCACATATTCAAATGAAGTGTCACATCCTGTGGATAATAAACCAAAATATGTATCACCTGATGAAGCTGTTTGCTATATAAAATCAGGTTAGTTTAGTGAGCTTGTGAATTCAAAATGGAATTGTAAGGCATTTGTGCATCTTGTTACCTTGTTTTGACGTATTTGTACTAAATGTTTTAATAGCGTTCTTCATGTATGTGTTAGTTAGAATAGAATGCTGCTTACACCTTAGCATGCAAAATGAAACCGGTAATAAAACTACGTGAATAATGCAAATATCAAGTGAAATTGAATAAATATTTATACAATTAACCTGAATATTCTTCACGTATAAATGTACAATGCATAAGCTTTCTTCTACGTGATACGAATAATTACGTTTGGCAAAGGCGGATTCTTAATAACACACCAAGCAAGCATCTTTTAACAATATTGCATATTTTTAATTTCATGAGTAATCCTTGAAAAATAATATAGAAAAAAGGGCACAGCATATTTTGAGGGACCGAAGCCATATTCAATACTTTTCATTTCTTCCATAATGCAAATAATAAATATGGCTGGAATACAGCAGAAAAAAAATTGTTTAAGAATCCCATTTTCCATTTCGAAGTAGCGGATTAAAATTTTAAAATCTTTACCACGAAATATTGACTAATTCTCAGATTAGATTGAAGTATGAGGGAGGGCATTCCTTAACGTTATAACGTTTACTCTTAGAGAAGTCTACTCAAGAAGAAGAAAAAGTTCATACTTTATGTGGGGCCGGTGTTTCTTTTTGTCTTTTTTCTTTTTTTTATCAAATAAATACACTCTCAACCTCTTCTGGGTGGTAGATTTTAGAAAGAAATAATTGTACTTTGTACCGTAGTGATAGATAAACAGTAAACAATTGTTAGTAAAATGTTTCCAGCAAAAGTTTTGCACCTATTTTTTTAAATGTAAGAATATTTATTAAAAAAGGTGAAATGTTGAGAATAATGTGTGCTCTGCGCGGTTCGAATATTTTTTACTTGTTATAATTACAAACATCTATTTAGAACATTTGTATAACTATAAAAGCAGTACAGTCCAGGTTTCTAATATTCGCGTTTACATATGTTTTGTGCACTTGTATTTAATGTACTAAATAATTCTACACATACTTACCCACATGTGTTTACTATTATACAAATGCAAGTAATATATGAAAAGGAACAGCCCAGCGGTCGCAAGTAAAAATAATAATCAAATAAAAATGTTTTTAATCGATTGGAACTAAGTATTAACTACTTAGAGTACGCTATTTTTAAAAGAAGCTATCTAAAAAGTATATCTACTTGGACCATATAATACGCATAGGTGTTGTTGTGCGATCAAAGAGATATTTTGTATCGATTTCATGAATATTATTTTCAATTTCAAAATTTACAATCTCATATACTCTTAATGTTGTTCGTACATTTGTCTTTCATACCAAATATCATGAAAGTGTATCGATAATTGTGACATGGAATTTGACAAACAGGCTGAAATCTTAAATGGAAAACTTGGAAGGAACTCTCTTAGATAGTTATAAAATATTCCAAACAATTGAACAGTGTTAATTACCATACGAACAATAGAATACGGTATAATCACTCTAATTAAATTTTAAGTAAATAATAAATGCACGTTAAAATGCCCTAATTATAAAAATTATTAATAATATATTTAAAGAGGTTTTTTTAATTAAACTTTAATATATTTGATTAGTTATGTTAGGTACTTCCATATCTGTTATAAAATTTGTCGCTATATAAAAAGATTATTTGCATTCATTCCATTTATATTATTTAATTATACATGTACACATTTTAAATAATTTATTGAAATTATACATAATTTGTAATTTAGTACATTTTCATCTAGACACTTTATACGCTACAATAATTATAGCACAATATATTATGCTTATACGATTGTGTGATTTTCAGTATGGAAAACATCCCTTATTGTCTTAGAAATATTTTTTGAACAAACCTAGGTTAAATTATACTCCAATTCAACGGTCTACATTTAGATATCATTAAGAGTTCGTAGCAAAAAGTCTGCGTGATGCAGAATTTTAATTCACTAAATATTCACACGCAATTTATTCAGGCAACACAAAATGTTTAATTTAACATCCGATTAGATGGATCCATTTCAATCCACTCACCAGAATTAATGTTTCAAGAATTGATTGTTTGCCTGTGTAGCCGCTAAAATGATTTATAAATTTATTTTGATCATTAGAAATTAGATTTTCTACCACTTAAAAATAAGAGGTAGAAATATACCATACACTTTTCCCTCACCTTTATATATTATCTGAGAAAAAAAAATCTAGTGACTTACCTAAAGAAAGGCGCAGTAAAATGATAAGGAATTGATGAACATCTGGAAGTTCAAATGGCATGCATTCTCTAATCAATCAAGCAAAATCAACTTTGCCTGTATGCAATGAAAAAAAAGAAATAAATAAAGCAACGTTCAATTTGTTTATTTTGATTATTATTATCATTGTTAAAATTATGTGGTGTAGTATATAAGTCATAAAATCACTTAATTTTGTCCCGTTTTTCACTCGTACTTTTTTGGTATTCTAGGAGACACTGTTTTTTGTTCGGGTGCCGCAGCCACACCAATTAAACTGATTGAAGCTATGGTAGAGTATGGCAAATCGGAAAAATTACAAGATATAACTGTGTGTCACATGCATACCGAAGGCAAAGCTGGCTATTGCGATAAGGAAAATGCTGAAATATTTCGTTCAAATTCATTCTTTATGGGTAGTAATGTTCGTAAAGCTGTAGCTGAAGGGCGTGGTGATAACATGTCAATATTTTTACATGAAATTCCACAATTATTTTATCGAAAAATTATCCAGCCTGATGTTGCATTAATCCACGTCTCGCCACCTGATTCGCACGGTTTCTGCTCTTTAGGCACAAGTGTTGATTGCGTTAGGGCAGCACTTATACATAGTAAATACATAGTTGGTATGTAAATGTACACTTATATGTATTATGTGTACATTGATGTGCGTGTATATAAATATAAATATTGCCATTATTTAGTATTATTTTTCTTGTTCTTCTAGCACAAATTAATAAACAAATGCCACGCACATTTGGTGATGCATGTATACATTCGTCACATTTTGACGCCTGTACAGAAGTTGATGTACCATTACCGGAACATGGCGATAAACCACCTAGCGAAGTGGAAGCGAAAATTGGAAAGTTAATAGCAGAGAATTTGGTGGCTGATGGTGCCACTTTACAAATGGGCATCGGCAATATACCGGACGCGGTATTACTTGCTTTACATAATCACAAAGATTTGGGCATTCATTCTGAAATGTTTGCCAACGGTGTTGTGGACTTGGTAAATGCTGGTGCTGTAACGAATAGATTTAAACCACTTCATCAAGGACGCATTGTTGGTTCATTTTTAATTGGCAATAAAAAGTTATATGATTTCGTAAATAATAATCCTTTTGTGGAAATGTATGCCATAGATTATGTGAATAGCGTAAGTGTTATAAAAACATTGCCACGCATGACTGCAATTAATTCTGCCATTGAAGTTGATTTAACTGGTCAAGTGTGTGCTGACTCAATTGGTACACGCTTCTTTTCTGGCTTTGGTGGGCAAGTCGATTTCATACGTGGGGCTGCTGAAGGCATTGATGGTAAAGGAATACCAATTATAGCTTTACCTGCTGTAACCAAGAAAAAGGAAAGCAAAATTGTACCGGTTCTTAAAACTGGTGCTGGCGTAGTTACATCACGAGCTCATGTTCATTATGTAGTAACAGAATATGGTATTGCATTTTTATTTGGTAAGAATATGCGTCAACGAGCTTATGAATTAATACAAATTGCTCACCCCGATCATCGAGAAGCATTAGAGAAAGCAGCATTTGAAAGACTAAAAGTGATGCCCTCGAGATGTTAAAATTTACCTCACTTGTAAATTTCGGTGCCAACATATTGAATTTTTTTGCACATCTCACTTTGTAATACTTTCGCGAATCGATAATATGTATTTTGGTGGCATAAGATGATGACGAATTACATGAAAAATTAAAATGCCATAAGCTGATGGGGAAGCAAGGGGGTATAAAAAATCATAGTACACGTAAAAATTCTTAATTTATATAATTTTTTTCAAAAATGAGCGTAAA
Organism: Melophagus ovinus; assembly: GCA_023089585.1. Taxonomy (NCBI): domain Eukaryota; kingdom Metazoa; phylum Arthropoda; class Insecta; order Diptera; family Hippoboscidae; genus Melophagus; species Melophagus ovinus. The sequence continues at coordinate 8,870,362 of JAKKIB010000177.1, forward strand.
AATCTGCAAAAAACAAACAAAATAGCTTTTTTTAGAAAGCCCAAATGTATACAATACAAAGTATATAAATTACACAGTGAAAGTTTAAGTAATTATCTAAATAAAATCATATAATCAAATGTACCAAAAGAACAATAAAAAACTGCAATAATATATTTATATAGCAATTGAAAGCTCAAATACCTAATTAATGTAAAATCTTATAGAGCTTTTAAGGAGTGGATTTTTAAACACCAAAATCAACGTTTGATTAACATTTCAATGTATAAATGAGAGTGCGATTCATATTCAGAATATATTCTTATAAAATCTTTGCAATATTCGGTGCGTGATGCCATCTATCTCCTGCCTATATTGGAAGCATGATGCGGCCGACCCAATAATAATATTGCTTCCAAGAGTATTTTTGTACGTTAGTTGTGCCAAATTTATACAATGAACTAAAACAAGTAAACTTTTTCATCAATGCCCAAATTTCAAGAAAATCCTTTTTTTTTGAGCGTTCAATTTTAGATTTTACAGAAAGCGTAGCATCTAAATCATCATTATTAAGAAATGTCCCGCAATTTATTAAGTTGCTAGCATTTGCTACATGGTCTTTAAAATTTTTATCTTTTAGAGTCTCCCTTATTGCCATTGAACTTTTGATATGGAACCGATGTATTAAACGCTAAATCGATCGATCGATGAAATATATAGATTGCATTTATTATATATAGTAAATGTAATCTAAAATAGATTACTTAAAAAAAAGAAAAAAAGAAAGAGTAATACTCTAGTAATTTCGGAATTTTTGTTCTTGTTGTTGTTGCTACTGCTGTTATTATTGTTATTTTTACTTAGCACATACATAGTTTATTGTTACTATGAAATCAATTATAATTTCTTTGTGTGGTATATTTAAGATTATTATAAAAACTTTATTTCTAAATTGATGGTCACTTGTTTATATTTTTTACTGCATTTCAATCAAATTAATTTCCACTTTTTTATACATGTGCATTTACGAGTATGCATTACATATATACACTTATGTATGTATATAAGTGTAACCGCTTTTTAAAACGTTTGACCCCCCTTCTTGTTTACTTAAAACTTCTTAGTATTATTGCAATAATAAACTTGTTTTCCCCTCTTACTATTATTCTTATTTTTGTATATAGTTATGGTGTAAAATTATTATTCCAAAAAGAAAAAAAATAAAAATAAAAAGAAATGAAAGAAAATTCTAATCAAAGAGACATATGAAAGCTGCTGCATCAAGGAAAATAAATGAACAGAATATATAAAAAAAGAGACCCAGAGAACGTATTTTTTGTACTTATAATGAAATGTAGTAAGGATTTGATATTATATGGCAATTTATATAAACACTGCCACTTTCTAACTCGTCTTATTAGGCGACTACTAATAAAATAAAAAATATTTCAGCAACAAAAAAAAGAACAATGCAACTGATTGGGTCGTACAATGTAAATAATGTGATTGAAAACAAAAAAAATATACATATACATATACATATACATATATATATATATATATATATATATATATATATATATATATATATATATATATATATATATATATAGTATGCAGTATTGGATAACTTCCTTAATATTATATGATGCTTATAATGATTTTACATGTAATCGTAAACTGCTCTTATTATTTTCTCTTCCTTTAACGGCAACTAGTAAAATGAGGTTACATGTTCGTCATGTGTGTGTGTATATTATATATATATATTGTATTTTTGAAGACTATTTGTGTTTATTGCTGCTGCTTTTGTCATATGATTTATCTTTCTCCATCTCCTGTTCTTTTTTTTGTTTGTTTGTTTTGTTTTATATTTATGTTTTGTTTCTTTTTATTTTTTTTTATTTTTGGCATTTTTACCATCAGCGGTATTATTCTCCAATTTCAGCTTCTTTTTCGGTTGAGATTGAGCATCTTCCTCTTCTTCTTCACCATCATCCTCCTCATCACTTTCTTCGTCTTCCATATCAACAACTTCAACTTCATCTTTTATATTTTGACCATGTATATATACTGGACCTTTGCCCTTAATCAATCGAAATGTGACGGCAGTTTCATAAAATTCAATGTCAGGATTACAAGCACGCGTTTCGCCAGCCTTTAACACGGCAATTGGTATTTTTAAATTATCTTTAACAGTGTGGACCTTTATAATTTAAAATGAAAAACAAAAAAAAAAAGAATAGATAGGAAATATTAAAATAATGCTTATTTATAACAAACAAAATTCAAAAAAACAAGTCGCTCGAGGCCAATGAAAAATGGACGTGCCTTCACCTGGCCTACTCTGAATGAAGAATTGAACGATTGAACAAAATTAGCCATTTTCCAAAAATTTCAGTTCTTCAATATTTAGAAGGATGGGATCAGTACCCCAGACTTAATTAAAATTTTGACAGCCAAAATGTATCTACTTTGTACATTGTCGTATTAAAAAAAAACAACATTTATCTGAAATTGCAAATTTCATACATATAGCAAGTTTCTCAATCTAAGATTCGAAATGATTCCTAACTACCCTAGTGCCGTACTCTTAATTAGGAGGATGCACCGACTCTACTCAAAGACTCGTAAATATGGTATATTTTTCCTAATCGATTTCACAAAAGATTGAGAATAGCATCAAATGAGAAAGGCAGACAGGTTTAAATCAAATATGAAAGTGCATCTTAGGTTAATCTATAGAAAATTGTATAGTTCCTCTTTTTTCTTTATTTCCATTCACTTGTTTGTGCGGCATTACAAATGTAACTTGCCGAAACCAATCACATAATACAAATAAACAAATTACCATTCAGTACCGGCTTTTTGCCGCCACCAATGTTTTTTTATGCGTCGTACATCAAGAAAAAAGTAACAGAAATAAGCAGAAAAGAGCGGGGAACTTACCTCGACAACGTTAAATTCATCTTCTTTGGCTTCAGCACCCAATAAAACTTGTCTAATTATTAATTTTTGTCCTCGTGGATAATCTTCATCATTTGATAACACATCCCATGAAACAGAATTCTTTTCAGCAGTTAATGTTACACCTAAAAGTACACATGTACCCAATAAAGTACAGTAATAAACGACTTTTTACACTTTTTGATCTTTTCTTTCTTTTTTTTACTTCTTAAATAACACACGCAGTTTAGTATGCAAAAGAACATATATATATTTATATATAATATATATACATATAGAATTGCATTATTATTTCCTAAAAAATATATAATTAATTAATTACCATAAAAAGATTCTTCAGACATTATGATTGTTTAGATTTGTACGGATTATTAAAACACAGTCGAATGACGTCCCTATATGCTACCTTAAGGTACAAAAAAAAAATTGAGTACAAAAAAAGCACGCACTACTTCTTCAGATACAAAGCGTTGTGCAATAATTACCAATAATCACACACAACCACTCGCAGCCAAGAGTACCAAATACACTTTAATAATAAGAATAGCAAGAAAAAGTAATAGAAGTGTAATTGCCTTAATACTAATCGTTAAGCTTCCTGCTCTAATAAGGAACGCGATAATTTTCGAAAAAAGTGCATAATTGTACTTTATCCCGTCATATATTTTTCTTTTCTTTTGCTTTTCTACCTTTTTCGTTCTTTCATGAAATTCAAAAACACATAACCATTTTTGTGAAGTGAACATTCTCAAAAAAAATTTTAATCAAACATTTCTTTATAGAAAATATTTTAAATTAGTTGAATTTTTCATGGGAGTCAGCGTTGAGAACTTCAATAAACGATCATTTGATAGAAGTTTGTTAAAGTTAACTTTTTGGAGAAAGCAGTTAGAATAAATTTTTAAAAGTAAGTACGTGCAAAATATTTACGTCAATATATAAAAACAAATTCTATACTTTGCGTCTATCCTAATTTTTTCTGCTATTAACTTACTGAATAGATGATTATATATTATTTACAATAAGTGGCTTTTTATAGTTTAATTACACACTTCACACACTTTGCCTTGAAATAAACACATGAGAAAGTTTAGTTTCTAAAAATACTCTAAATTAAACTAAAATTACAATTCCCTAAAATTGTGCATTGCAATGCTCTTTTTCTAAATCCATGCTTTGGCAATACTTTTAAAAACTATTATTATAATATCGGCAATCGCTGAAGTTATTGGTATGCAATTATAAATAAAATTAAAAATCACTGTTTTGAATATAATATTAGTGGATAAAAGTATAAAAATAATGCAAAGAAATTATTATCGCATTAAATAATCATAAAGTGGATTGCAGTACACGTAAAATTTATGTAAAATGTCGTATCATATTAAATGCTATGTGCGTTAGTAGAAAAAAATCGGTCGGCCACTTACTATCTACAAAATACAAGAAATTAAAAACAAATGTGTTAAAATGTTTATAAAAAATGAAGTAATAATAAATTAATAATAAGTTATAGCAGTACATATGTGAGAAAAAATGGAAAAATCATTTGTCAAAAGAAAGGTTTTTTACTTCGCTCGGCTTTGTTTTGTGCAATAAAGTTAATTCATGCATGCACATTTTTTTTTGTTGTTATTGTGAAATAAAATGAAATGAAAAGTATAAGAAACTTTTTTGGAAATTACGAAAATTCAACCAAGCAAGATGCAGCAGTTACACCAAAAAGTGAAAAAATAGATTATAATTCTGAGGTGAGTTTTGTTTATTAAACAATTGAATGTGCAATATATTGAAAAATCAATTTTACATAATTATAATTCGGGCATAGGTCAGCTTATTTCATTTAATTTTTTATCAGGGTCTTCTGTTACAATTCGAGCGCAATCACCAACGCACTTATGAGGCTTTTAATTTGCAAATGGCATGTAGACACATTTGTTCAATTATTTATTGTGATTACATATGAACTGGAATGATCTTCACTATCATTAATAATAGTAATAATAATAACTTTGAAAAAAGACTCTGATAAAACGTAACATGTGATACAAGTATATATCGAAAGTACGAAAATTTGAGGTATTGTAAAATTGTATAAGTGATCTATTATAAGTTAAGAGAATTTCTCTGCGACATATATATACTAAACGGTCAACTTGCAATTGGTTCATATGCATATCCAAAATTTTATATGTGGAAAGATCGAAGACAAGACTAACTATAAGAGATAAATTAACTTCCATTCAATTTTAAGCTAATTTTAAATTATTCACGGCCTTTAAATTACTTTCAGTGTTCGAAATGATCATCTTGGAAAAGTATTTAACTCTTCATACTTTTTTTTAAGATTTTTTTTGTTTAGTTGTCACGTTTCATTAATTTTTTAATATTGTTTTGTCGTATTAAAAGCAATAATTTTCTTTGCCATATTAGTTTTATGTTTGGTCAAAGAAGAAAAATCGTGTATATTTTTGTTCCCATTGCTTATTAATACATATATAAATATATTTTATACTGCAAGACAAAAATGGAAGTAACGTATACAGCACTGTATATATAAAGTAATGAAATGGAAAGTCTGGAATCAGAATATAAAATTAACACATTACGTCATAAATCGCAACAAGCGTAATAAGTATGAAAAACTTGGTGTTATTTTATGTGTAAATAAACAGGGCATAAGAAAATAAATATGATACTTTAGCTGTACTGTAATGTAATCAGGGAATAAGAAACCGAATAACATATCCGTGTTATCTGTCCCGCAATATAATCAGGGGATAGGAAATGAATAACATACCGGGGTTATATGAACTGCATCATAATATAATCGGGGAATAAAAATGCGAATAACATACCTATATACATACATAGCTTCACCGTAATGTAATCAGGGAATAAAACACAATATATTAGTTGCACTTTAATGATGGTAACTTGATTGCTTTGTTATTTCGTCGTCAATTTTCGTGTAAATATAAATTGTAGCAAATTAATATGTAAAAAATTAAGCAATTTGGTAAATTTTGTAAATTATGTATAAAAGTTCACGTTATGAAATCACAGTAAACAATTGGTGTACATTATAACAAGGGGAGAAGGATCTGTTAGCAATTGTTGAGCTTTAAAAAAAAGCGAAATAAAAATTCTCCAAAACATGATGTATCCTGCAAACTTTTCGTTTGGACGATTTAATACAGAAAAACTATGCCAAAAGTTTCAACAAGCCTTTTAAAGAAGTAAATGAGATGGAAGAAAAGAAAGAATGTATAAATTCTAAATTAGTTAGATTTAGTTCAACAACAGCACATCCATTTTTATTAATGTTTATTTATATATAATATTTTAATGCAAAAAGAAATACACAAACAAACGGCTGATAAATTACATAATTTCCATAATAAGTCTATAATATTCAATATTCAATGAACACTACCTTATTCATAATTTAAAATTATTGTATAAATAAGTGTTCAATCAATATACAAATAAAATTATAATATATTACTATATATTGAATGTGAGAGTAATAATCTTGACGAAAAATGTTTAGGTACATTCCAATGTTCTCTGGCACAGCATGTTTAGATACGTTTTAATGTTTTCTATTGCTTTTTTTTGTATTATATTGCAGAGTTGCAATTTCTCATGTTTTGTACATTAATACATTAAAAAACATAGTTTATATTAAAGATTAACATTGCACTTCGTAGAATGGTATGTGGCATAACAGATGTGTGGCTGACTGTTAAACTTGATGTGAGGGGTTCGATTCCCACTGCGTTACTACAAGTAATTAGAACACATAGCAGTGCAGGATTTTGTGTGTTATATTTATACATTGCTCACGAGTTGATGGTGGGGGGAATTTATAAGAGTGTGATTGAACGTTTGACTTTGTCCGTATATGCATTGCGGTAAGGCTTATATAATATATATAAATATATATACATGCCGTTGTTTGAAAAGTTCTTGTGTGGTGTGATTAAGGTTTGTAAAGAGAGAAAAAGAGGATCAATTTGGTTCAGTTTATATTTACACGAAAATTGACGACGAAAACAACAAGGCATTCAAAAGTGTTGCCCCTCATTATTAAAGTGCTAGTAATACCAATGTATTATTTGTTTTCTCTTACTTATTCCCTGATTATATTACGGTACAATTAATGTAACATAGTTCATGATAGTTATTCGCTTTCTTTCTTATTCCCCGATTGTTATTAATTATACAGCTCATATAACACAGATATTCGCCTCTTATTATTCCCTGATTACATTTACAGTGCAGCTACTAAAATAACACATTTTTTTCCTATACCCTGTTTATTTACACATATAAAAAAAACCAAATTTTTCATACTTATTACGCATATTGCGATTTATGATGTGATGTGCTAATTTTATATTATGATTCTAGACTTCTCATTTCAATCTTTGCGTTAGTTTATATACATAGTACTGTATATATATATATATATATTTATATATATACATATACGTACTACAATTTTTGTTTTGCAATATAATATATATATATATATATATATATATATTAATAAGCAACAGGAACAAAAGTATGCACGAGTTTTCTTCTTTGACCATACATAAAAGTAATATGGCAAAGAAAATTATATTTACAAATTAATGAAATTTGAAAACTAAACAAAAAAATCTTAAGGAAAAAAGTATTAAGAGTTAAATACTTTCCGAGATGACCATTTTGAAAACTGAAAGTAATTTAAAGGCAGTGAATAATTTAAAATTAGCTTAAAATTGAATACAAGTTAATTTATCTATTATAGCTATTCTTGTCTTCGATGTTTCCATATATACAATTTTGGATATGCATATGAACCAAGTGCAAGTTGACCGTTTAGTATGTATATGTCGCATAGAAATTCTAGTAACTTATAGTAAATCACTTATTCAATTTTAGAAGACAACGAATTTCGATATATACTTGTATCACATTATACGTTTTATCAGAGGCTTTCGACAGACTAACTTTTGCTTGTAATTCTGTAATCTTGATCGTGTTGGGGTTTCCAATAGTTGCATTGCATGAGTTTTGTTGTGTTCGTAATTATGTGTAAACTGCGTTGACTCGTTTAGTTATTTTTATTTATTGGAAAGGGGGGTTTGTCGTGCGCGTTGGTTCTCTTCGCGCTGCCTGCTATTATTTGCATTTTGTTACGAGCAGCGGTGCTTGACATTTATTAAGAAATGCGCCTGCTTCCAAACTTGTCGACAGAGCGAAAGAAACGAAATAGTGTAGTAAATTTTTACACGTTTTTTTGCCGACAGAAAAAATTTTGCAAAAATCCTTTTATATTTGTTGAATTACTGCGGAATAATATAGAAATTATGGGAAAAAAATGGTTTAAGCTATATATTTGATGCCTTAGGCCTTTGGAAATGTATTTTTGATTAACATATATTATGTGGAAGAGTTGGAATTGCTATTCCGACTTTATGTGGTACATTAATTTTAATGTTAAAAATGTGGAAATGATCATAATTATTAGAAAACTGTGGTTTAGGGCACTCGTAATAGCAAATTACTTGGAATATGGTATAGTATTTTATAAAATCGATAATACTTTTTAATGTGCCGAACTAATTAAGTCAGAAAGATGAAATAAATGGCCAAAAGCAAATTTTCACTGTCTAAGGCATCAATTGTTTCCACTAATTAATAATGGTTAATTCCACATTTTACATAACAAAAATATTTTTTTCGCAAATTTTTTCCTTCAAAAAAGTTCAAATTTGCGTGCGCGCCGGCCGCCCGACATGACGGGCATGCATTTATACAAATGCGGAACAAACAAAAGCACACCTGAATTTACATTTACAAACCCTCCAAAAACACCCCGCGCATGTTTTTTTAAGCATGCTATATATATATATATATACACATAAAACCCTACCGCAATGCATATACGACAAATTCAAACGTCTTTTAGAGCGCGAACCAACCTTTCCCCGTCCACCGACAATTCGCTAGCAACGTGCATGACTAAACAGCAAGTCCAAATTACCTTGCATCCAAAATTTCTTGTATAAACACAGTGGGAATCGAACCCGTCACATCAAGTTTAACAGTCAGCCACACATCTGTTATGCCACATACCATTCTACGAAATGCAATGTTAATCTTTAATATAAACTATGTTTTTTTAATGTATTAATGTACAAAACATGAGAAATTGCAACTCTGCAATATAATACAAAAAAAAGCAATAGAAAACATTAAAACGTATCTAAACATGCTGTGCCAGAGAACATTGGAATGTACCTAAACATTTTTCGTCAACATTATTACTCTCACATTCAATATATAGTAATATATTATAATTTTATTTGTATATTGATTGAACACTTATTTATACAATAATTTTAAATTATGAATAAGGTAGTGTTCATTGAATATTGAATATTATAGACTTATTATGGAAATTATGTAATTTATCAGCCGTTTGTTTGTGTATTTCTTTTTGCATTAAAATATTATATATAAATAAACATTAATAAAAATGGATGTGCTGTTGTTGAACTAAATCTAACTAATTTAGAATTTATACATTCTTTCTTTTCTTCCATCTCATTTACTTCTTTAAAAGGCTTGTTGAAACTTTTGGCATAGTTTTTCTGTATTAAATCGTCCAAACGAAAAGTTTGCAGGATACATCATGTTTTGGAGAATTTTTATTTCGCCTTTTTTTAAAGCTCAACAATTGCTAACAGATCCTTCTCCCTTTGTTATAATGTACACCAATTGTTTACTGTGATTTCATAACGTGAACTTTTATACATAATTTACAAAATTTACCAAATTGCTTAATTTTTTACATATTAATTTGCTACAATTTATATTTACATGAAAATTGACGACGAAATAACAAAGCAATCAAGTTACCATCATTAAAGTGCAACTAATATATTGTGTTTTATTCCCTGATTACATTACGGTGAAGCTATGTATGTATATAGGTATGTTATTCGCATTTTTATTCCCCGATTATATTATGATGCAGTTCATATAACCCCGGTATGTTATTCATTTCCTATCCCCTGATTATATTGCGGGACAGATAACACGGATATGTTATTCGGTTTCTTATTCCCTGATTACATTACAGTACAGCTAAAGTATCGTATTTATTTTCTTATGCCCTGTTTATTTACACATAAAAAAAACACCAAGTTTTTCATACTTATTACGCTTATTGCGATTTATGACGTAATGTGTTAATTTTATATTCTGATTCCAGACTTTCCATTTCATTACTTTATATATACAGTGCTGTATACGTTACATCCATTTTTGTCTTGCAGTATAAAATATATTTATATATGTATTAATAAGCAATGGGAACAAAAATATACACGATTTTTCTTCTTTGACCAAACATAAAACTAATATGGCAAAGAAAATTATTGCTTTAAATACGACAAAACAATATTAAAAAATTAATGAAACGTGACAACTAAACAAAAAAAATCTTAAAAAAAAGTATGAAGAGTTAAATACTTTTCCAAGATGATTATTTCGAACATTGAAAGTAATTTAAAGGCCGTGAATAATTTAAAATTAGCTTAAAATTGAGTGGAAGTTAATTTATCTCTTATAGTTAGCCTTGTCTTCGATCTTTCCACATATAAAATTTTGGATATGCATATGAACCAATTGCAAGTTGACCGTTTATTATATATATGTCGCAGAGAAATTCTCTTAACTTATAATAGATCACTTATACAATTTTACAATACCTCAAATTTTCGTACTTTCGATATATACTTGTATCACATGTTACGTTTTATCAGAGTCTTTTTTCAAAGTTATTATTATTACTATTATTAATGATAGTGAAGATCATTCCAGTTCATATGTAATCACAATAAATAATTGAACAAATGTGTCTACATGCCATTTGCAAATTAAAAGCCTCATAAGTGCGTTGGTGATTGCGCTCGAATTGTAACAGAAGACCCTGATAAAAAATTAAATGAAATAAGCTGACCTATGCCCGAATTATAATTATGTAAAATTGATTTTTCAATATATTGCACATTCAATTGTTTAATAAACAAAACTCACCTCAGAATTATAATCTATTTTTTCACTTTTTGGTGTAACTGCTGCATCTTGCTTGGTTGAATTTTCGTAATTTCCAAAAAAGTTTCTTATACTTTTCATTTCATTTTATTTCACAATAACAACAAAAAAAAATGTGCATGCATGAATTAACTTTATTGCACAAAACAAAGCCGAGCGAAGTAAAAAACCTTTCTTTTGACAAATGATTTTTCCATTTTTTCTCACATATGTACTGCTATAACTTATTATTAATTTATTATTACTTCATTTTTTATAAACATTTTAACACATTTGTTTTTAATTTCTTGTATTTTGTAGATAGTAAGTGGCCGACCGATTTTCTTCTACTAACGCACATAGCATTTAATATGATACGACATTTTACATAAATTTTACGTGTACTGCAATACACTTTATGAATATTTAATGCGATAATAATTTCTTTGCATTATTTTTATACTTTTATCCAATAATATTATCTTTAAAATAGTGATTTTTAATTTTATTTATAATTGCATTAAGAAATTTATTGCACATACCAATAACTTCAGCGATTGCCGATATTATAATAATAGTTTTTAAAAGTATTGCCAAAGCATGGATTTAGAAAAAGAGCATTGCCATGTACAATTTTAGTGAGTTAGTGTTCTAAAAGTTCATTTTATGGTATTCTGAACAACTAAAGTATCTCATGTTAAAATTAAAATTAATTTAGTTAAAAGTATAACATTAGTTCTATTTTTGTTTGGAAAATATGCTTATAAATAAACCATTGCAACAACAAATATAATATACAAGTATCCATCTGTAAAAATTTCTCCTTTAAAAGTAATTTAATAAAAGCCAGTTGCTAACTTCCCTAATACAGATAAATAAATTTATGAATATAGATCCAGAAAACATCGTTAAGGAATTTTAAATGTAGAGCTGCAGTCCCCGTACGTGAAGTTAGTAATCTTAATTTTCATCGTGCCATAAAATATCTATGAAATGTTAGAAAGATACGAAAAAGCATATTCTTATTAATAAGTTTAATTTCCGGATTTTGATTGAACATGTTACCATTATAAAATGCATTATGTAAATGTTTTTAATAGAAATCGTTTGTCAAACAAATATATTTAAAGAATTATAATTATATTGCATGATTATTGTTGTAATTGTGTTACTTTTTCTTTCATATTTTTTTTTTTATTAATTTCATTTTACTCGTTTCATCATTACTAGGATTGTAATCATCATTATTGATTATTATAATCAGCATCATTATTATTTTATTCTTAAATTACCATAGAATTACAATAATTTATTTTTTTAAAGCATATATGAATACATATAAAAACTAAGACAAATAATAATATAAAAAATTCAAATAAAAATAATAATCATGATTGTAAATAATAAAAGAAAACTTTAACTGTTAAATGGAGTAAGAATAATCGTTATGATATTTTTGACATGTGTCTGTTTTTGTTTGTGTGTTTTACTTTGTTTTGTTTATTTATTTGTTTGTTTTCTCTTCCTTTTACATTATTCTGCTTGCTTGAGTTGTTGGTTTGTCATTTGCCTTTTCCTTCTTCCTCTTTTCTTATTTTTTATTTGTTTGTTTTGTGTTTGCTTGCAATTTTTTATAATTTCTTTGTTGTGATTTTTTTGTTTTCTTTTTCAGGAAATTTTAAATTTACAGTGGAAGTGTTGGTGTATTTGCAGTTGGTGTTGGCGCCAACATGGACGCGGATGGAGGATAACGCAGCGTATGCTGTGACGTTGCTTGCTGTATGTAATCCTGGCTAGGATTATTTAAAACGCTATCCCGTGAATTTGAATGTGAAGTGGCACGCAACAGTGTAACTGCTTCGCGTTCTGGGCTACATTGAACACCATCTAGTCATTTTTGACGTGATGATTTCTTCTTCTTTCGTTTAAAGAAGCAACAACATTTTGTTTCATCGACTAATTCTACTTCTGGTTGTTGTGTTATGGGAGTATTTGAATGACCAGCTGTGGGATCGTCAGCATTTAATTCACCATTAGTGGAACTTACAACCTAAAATTGCATACACAAAAAATTATGTTGAAATGATATTTCAAATGTTTACAAGGATGAACTTACAAATTATCCATTTAGTAAGAGTACATTTAATTTAATGAGTCAATCTAAGCAAGTCAGCAAAAATAATAATGAAAGAAATAGCGCGAAAAATAGCGAGAATACTAACGAAAACATATTTTTCTAATATATGGCAACAATAAAGTTCATTTTGATTTGGCTTTATTTCTTATATTTATTCTTACATTTATTATTTTAATTGACAATTTACACAAAAATGTTGCGACTGTTTTGTCGTACCTTCGTACCATAAATAACAAAGTAACATATTTTAACCACTAAAAGTTTTATGGTTTTATAATTTCTTATTGCAATACTAACTTAATGTTTAACCCTCTCTCCAGCTGCTTTTCTAAAACCTAATTATTATTAAATGATTGGTTCTCTTTCCCTCTTTCCGCTTTGAACTTTTACATCCTTATTACTTGAGGCTTTGTAGCTACTGTGAAAAGGATCTTAGAAATCATATAGTAAAGCAGTTCTTCACATATTGTGTTTTTGTCTCATATATTTTTAACTTGGCTAGTTAATAAATGGTTGAAAGTCCAAATAGAAAATTGATTGATTGACTGATTGATTGATTGACATTTTAACAATTTTTAAAATTTAGAGTTCCTTCAACAATTCAAAAGCAATATTTTTAAAATAATTCCCTTTTTCTAAGTCACAATTAATTCAAATAACGCTTAATTAATGGGGCTTTGCCAATTAATACGACAACTTCCATTTTGATAAATGTTTCCATTATATTTGTTCGTATAAATAACGAAAATTCTTGCGAAGTTGACAAAAGATATTTCACACGAATAGTTTGACATGGCTGTTGTTTACATAAAAAATTGATAAAAGTGACTCTCAAACTGTTGCACAGCATAAATCATATTATAAAACGATAACGGGAAAATAGAAAATAGACTGTTAATGCTGGACAAGAAACAATACACATTTTACTGGAGGCCTTAGTGTAAATAATTTACAGTGTATATTCATAAGTACATGTATGTAAATTATATATGCAACATGGGTTACATGGATTAATATAATTGGAATTATAAAAAATTTTATGTTGACGGAGTACTTTGTAAGTATTTTTCGTTTATTACATAATAATGTGAATGAAATGACACTCGCACATATAACAATATAGAACAACCACAAAAACTGTTTTCTTTGATACCTTTATTTCGGATTTTACAGATCTTTGACGTACAAGGAGTTTGGATCAAAGCGAATTATAATATAATTCTTTTTTATTTTTTGTTTTTGCTTTGTGGGTATGTTATACAAAGAAAATCAGATGAAATAAATTGACATTAGTGTGTATCGTGGAAGATAATTCTAAAAACGTAATTGTTAAGTTGACTCAATTATATGTTTATACAGTTGAAAATTGAGGTAATTGAGAAGAAAAAAATGAAGCAGAAGCATCGGGCATAGAATATTTAATAATCGTGGTAGTGACGGTAGCTTTAAAAGGAACCCATTTAAATGATTCTGCTTTATCAAAATTGTTATCATCTTCGTCATCAACATAATCATCATTATCCTTATTATTAGTTATATCATTATTATCATTATCATGATATTCATTACTTTCTAACATTGATTTTAATTCGCATTTTTCCAGTTGTTTTTACTTTTAATAAATATAAGTATTCTATTAATTTCGATTTCTATTTACATTAGTATTTTTTGTTTTAATCGTTCTTTTCTTTTGATGTTTTTTAACTTAAAGGGAATTGTTGTAACTATTTATTAATATTAATATAACTATAAAAGGAAATGACATACTAAATAAAAAAAGCTAAAGAAAACGGGAAAATGAAATTTACAAAAAAAACAAACGAACTAAAATAGATAACTAACCATGAGTTACAAAATTTTTATAAATTCAAAAAAATTAGGCAACATGCAACATTTTATTGCGGAACCTTAATTTTAATTTTCGTTTTTAACTACTTTTATTTCTAACAAATACGCCGTGGAATGATGAAAAAAAATTTTGCTTCCAGCATGGACGAAGCCAGCATGCCGACATGCGAACGTGAATTGAAAACTTAAGATCCCTGTAGAATTATGCAGAGTACGAAACGATCACTCTAAAAATGAATTCATGAAATACTATTAAACATCCCTGTTGTACGTTAAATCATATTGAGATGATCAATCGAATACGAATCAAAAGTTTTCAAAATATCTAAGCAAAGGATCAATATGAATGAGTCAAACTTTTAACTTCTCCATGAAACTTATTGCAACATGTGGCCTGCTGTTTCCAAACTAAGAGGCATTACCTCTTATTAAGCGTTTAGTGTTCAAAGGAGCTGGCACAAAGAAGCGTTTGTTCCCGTAAATTCCATTTCATCATATTCTTTTATGTCAATAACAAACTTCTTTATGATAAATGTTGGCAGTTGATAAAATCATACTTTAACATTTTTGCAAATTGCTAGTTTAAATAGATAGTTTGCAATTTGAGGCTGGAAAGTCTACCATCTCTAATTATTTAGTGGTACCAAATTGTCTTGAATAGAAAATGTAACACTAATACCAGCAAATGAAATACGTAAAGATGGCGTTGAAATGGAGGGAAATGAAATATGGTCATATAAGCAATAATGATATGAAATTCGTTGGTACGTTTGTGGTGCTGGTATGTCTATACCCGAAAGCATTTTCTGTATTGGTATGTGTGTATGTGTGTTCTATGAATTGATGCTATGGCATTGCTATGATATTGCTGTTGCTTTTGTTGTTTTGTAAATTGCTCAATTTGGAGACGAGAGAGTGCGGCACACTTTTCTATGCAACTTTCAAATTACAAAATATATACGTAAATAATTTTTGTAAGGATACGACGCAGGTGATGTTTTGAAGCAGTAGAAATCTGGACTACTATTATTTGGTGCCATTTTTTTTGTGCTAAATTGTGGCTGGCATAAGAAAATAGCTTACACACATATACATACATACACATACGTACATGTATGTACTCACACTGTGCTCTATTATGTGTTAGAGGAGAAAAATACTAGACTTTATTACAAATAAGGCAACAACAACAAAATGTAACCGCAACAACAACAATTCCGAGCAGACTTTGCAGACGTGGAGAATAAATTAAAACAAAACACACATACACACATATATATATGTACATAGACTCGAAGAAAAAAAAAAGAAAAATAGAAAATTATTTGTGGTACCTTGTAAAATGTATGTAGAGAATGTCTAAGGAAAACATTAGTATTGAAAAGACCAAAAATATGAGAGTCTGGCACGTTCGTTGTAGGAGTAGTGATAGTAGTAGTAGTAGTAGAGACATTTGCAGTAGTAATTAGTTGATACATAATGTTGAGTTGTATTTGAATTTTCATTTTTATTTGTTGTATGCGTGCGTGTGCATATATATATATATATATATATATATATATATATATATATATATATATATGTACATGTAGAAATGGATGTGTGTGTGTTCGTATGTATTTTGTAACGGCATTATGAGCATTTAATGGTACACGTGTTTTATTTTATTAAAAACATACATAGACGCACACACAAAGACACACCCACCCACCCACAAATAAGTATATGCACATCAACACATGTATATGTTTAAAAGAAGTAAAATAAGAAAAAACATGTATAAAATAAAATAAATTAATTAAATTATTAATTAATTAGAAATATGGGTAATATCAATAAATAAAGTTGATGAGGGCAATTTTATGAAATCGATTAATCCACATTTGTATACCTCAAGACATTGACAACAATTGTGAATGGGTAACCTTCATTTGAGAATGCTGCACTATCAATTCCAATTTTAATCCTAATGTAAAATGTATATTAGATTTTATTAAAAGGTACTTGCAATACTTGCTGAGCCCATCACAAATCTGGCATTTGAGCATTTTATATCAAATGAACTACAATTGGCAGACAGACATTTGTATAACTCGTAGCTATTGGATGATTAAAGAATAATTGATATACCTGACATCTTCATTTGATGCCACATCCCATTACCAATGCAACATTTAACGAAATATTTTCAATTCATAAATTACCTAAATTGAATTCCATAAATTTTGATGGCACAATAAAATTTCAAAATCTATGGACAGCCAAAAACAAACGCGAATTACAATAAATGATGATTTTGAATAATCAATAACGCATACATAGAACACATAGAACATATAAACAAACGAGAACATTAGATACAGATACAGATACAGTTACAGATTACGATAACAATAATAAAGATAATCATGATAAGAAATATTATATTAAAAATTGATTAATTGAATTACTATTCAAGTAATGATTATGCGACAGTACTCACCTGAACTGAACCATGACGATCTGCTGGCGTTAAATTTCCTAATGTTGCGCCTGGTTTAGGCACATCTGGCCATGCAGCAACACCGCCCTTGGCATTTGTCTATTTTAATTAGCAAGTGAAATATTTTCACAGATTATGGCACACAACAAGCCCACAACATAAGCACGCTCATTTGTATGACACATACATATAAATGCATGCATTTTATATATATATATATATATATATATATATATATATATATATATATATATAGGTAAAATTTTTTTTCCGATTCGGTGTTTTGTTTTTTGGAATGTATTTTTTTAAAATTTTTAGTACAAAGATGCACAAATGAACGATGTTGTTTTTTTTTTTTGGGGGGTGCATAATTATATGGTTGATGGAGATTACGTTGTTATGTTGACAATTTTGTTAGCAAACATAAAAATCATTAGAGAAAGAACACAATTAATATTATTATTTTTATTGTTTATATTAAATTATTATTCAGATGAAAGAAAAACAAATATATGATAAGTATATTTCATTTGTATGCACATTTTATGATGCATGAACAAAATCTATGAACTTAAATTAAATGAATACTAAAAATCTTAACCATAATAAAACGTTATATGTTAAAGCATTGACCTAAAAATTAGTATTCTTTTAATTTAGGCCGTATCATGGTTCTATGACTGCTCCTACGAATGATTTACTTAATTTCTAATACCAATATTTTAATTTAATACTTTGACAGAAAATCAAAGAAAAAAAGAGCAGACTGAAATTTACAGCAAACAATTCTACACAAATAAATGGCAAGCAATTCTAGTAAAATTCTAAAGTACTTATAGGCGTAGCATATAAATGAAGCCCAAGTCAATTTAAAGCTGATTCAATCACAATTAATGTTGCACCTATGGTGCTCTAACTCATATTAAATCAATCGATTTTGTTCTCTAGAGATTTTTTATGAGAACTGAAATTGAAGTCTTATGATAAATGTGATTCTTATACAATTTATTTCAACGATTTCAATGATATTATTATGTTGATTTAGATTTATTGTAAGAGGGAGAAGCTAACGATAAGTAGATTACTCAAAGCTAGCGTTTTTATTTAACTAAACCACAGCAGACGCTATCTGCCACTAAAGGCTATCATTCCATTTGAAGAAAATCAAGAAGAACTAACTAAGGTGAAGCTAGAAGTTTGGCAAATTTCAAATATTTGCTAACCTGTAATATTAGATGTATATAATCATTATTATCATCATCATTATTATTGTTGTTACTATTATTACTCTTAGTAATTACATGATTCTCTTCAGAATCAAGATCAAGATCATAAAATGAGGGTACATCCTTTGTGTAGAGATTTTTTTTAATAAATAGAATAAGATAATGGACACAACAATTGAGGTTACTATTTTAGTTTTTTCTTTTTTGAAATATGTATACAATATGGACGAACGGAAATGGTAAGGCGAATCATAAAACACAACAAAACGAAATGTCCTCAAAAAATATAAAAAGTAAAAAAATTCCAAAAGAACCGAAAAGATCGAATAAATTTTGAGTTGAATGTATGCTAATGGATAGAAAAATTACAAATAGTGGATATAATAATACAATAATTTACCTTGGCTGCAACATTATGACGATCCTTATTTGGCGATATAATGACTTCATGTCCAGTTTGTAAAGATCCTACTGGTGTTGACTATTGATCGATTTATTTTCAATGAATTTTATTGATTATTTTTTTGAAGTTGTTTTTTCGTTCCATTTTACACATATAATTAAGGCCATTGTTGTTTCACATATACATGCAAACAACCATACCATAAAACATTTTTTGGTATAAAAAATTGATGTTGTTCAATTTTGTTGTTGTTGTTGGTGTTGTTTTTGGATTGTTTGTTCGGTTGTTTTTTATTTATTAATGATAATCCGTTTAGTTTTTAAACATCACACATTTAACACGAGACAAACGCGAAACGTTTTGAGAATTGTGTGAATTGTGTTGATAAAGTAATGTTAAGTTTTTTTTTAAAGATGGTTATTGTTGTTGTTCACATTTGTTGATTATGTGAGTAAAGTTCATCCATGTTGTAGATGATGGTGGTTGATCGGTTGGTTGTTGGTATAATGTGTAAGAGAAGACAATTATTGTAATAAAGAAAAGTTAAAGAAAAATAGAGGATTTTCATTATTATTATTGTTATTATTATTTATTACATTTACATACATTTGCTGCTGTTAAGTTTAAAATATACAACTAATTGACTAAAACATTTTCGTTTTTCTTTTTTTTTGGTTTTTTTACAAGCTTCATATCATATTTTGTTACACAAATGTGAAATGTTAGAATTTTATTATGTCCCCACATTTTAGCCTACATACATATATACAAACGTACCTAACTACATCTCTCTGTTAAGAGTTAATTAAATCAATTACAGAAGCAACAACAATAATAAATAAATTAAAAAATTAATATAATAAAGGAATTCCAGAAAAAAACAGAGTGATGAGAATTTTAATACCTTATCCGATTTACTTTTCGCTAAATGAGACGGTGGTGCATTTTTAATAATTTTCATTTGTTCCAGTTGTTCCTTAGACTGGTTTTCGTTTTGTTTTGTTGGTTTTTTTTTTGGTTTTTTATGCGTTTATCAGAGCCCAAATCCACATCATTCACCATATTTATTTTGTGATAATGATTAACATACATTTGTGATTATTATTGTTATGTAAAAATACAATTGTTAGGATAAACAAAATGTGAGACAAAAAAAAAAAACAAAAAAAGGAAAAATTTCAAACATACATAAATAAATACATAAACCAAAAAATTCAATTTGAATTCTTCACATTTGTTTTTCGTTAGGTCTCTTTTTGAATTACTATTTTGTTAGACGTTTCAAAATTCTAAATATATCATCACAACCACCGTTTTATTCATTCAAATATATACAAAGAGGAATTTCTTAATTTAATATAATAAATAAGTAAGAATTTTGTAGTCAGTCAGTTGGCGTATTTTTTTACGTCACAATATAAAAGGCGTCAACTTCAATTTTTGTTAACATATATTCGAAATTCTAACTTTTTTCCATGCCTTAACTTCTTTTCTGAAAAACGTTTTATATGGGAACTGGTTTGATTCCAATCATTCTCAATAAGGTGCGTCTTATGTACCAATATCTTTTCATTCAAATATCTCACAAACTACGACTTATTGGGTTTAGAAACATTTTATATGAAAAAATACCAGATAAACGCACGGACGGACAAACAAATTTAAATTAATTTCGAAAATGATTCTGAATATTTTTGCACTCATACATATACTCATAGATATACCCACACTTCCATTGTGGGTATATCTAAAAGAACGACGTAACCATCCGATAGACATTTATTTAACATTTTTATAATTTATCAACATTCGATAAAGTGGCGCTTTATGTTCCAGGATTTCAACAAAATTGTATGTGGGTGTCCTCTCATTTGTAAAAAAAAAAAAGGAAAAATTGGAAAAGCAAAGTGGTTGAAGTTGAAGGAAATTCAAGAAGGTTGCCAGCGTACGCACCTTTGCCCCTAGAAAGTCATTAATTACATACATACACGGTAGACACACATACACACACACACACGCTATATATATATACTTTCCATTTATTTATTTTTAATTTTTTATAATTTTTTTTTGTAAATTTTTTATAAATTTCTTTCAAATTTCGTATAATTTCAAAATGTGTGAAATGTAAAAGTAGATCGTTTTGGTAAAAATACATAAAAGTGTAATTGTAGTTGTAGTTAAAAGCACAACATTGATTCAATTACGAATTAATTAAAACGTACAAATTACAAATGACGATACGATGATTAACTGTTAATCACAATACGCGCATATCTAAACACTCACGCATCTATACGTAATACATACATAACAAATACTGCATGCACAAATAATTACAAAACAATTCACATTCGAAGAAAAGACAAAGCAAAAGAAAAAAATGAAAATATGTAGCAATAATATATATTCAAATCAGTATAATGGGCGTGGCGGAAGCAGCGTCGTAGGCGGGTTCGATAATGGAAACGTTTGATGCGAAGCATTTAGACGATGTGTATATGTGTGCATGTTATGAATATGTAATTATCGTAATATAGACTTGTATGTATAAAAATGAGACTAGTGTGTAAAATTCGCTAGAACTTAAGATAAATGATGTTTAGAAATGAAGATGAATTTAAGAAATGAGTTTGATTTGGAGCCGATGAATGAATAGGTTGATACTTTTATATGGATGATGTTTATATAAATGATATTATTAAAAGTAATTGTAGCAAACACATCATACAGTAATTCTTATTCTCAATCTCATTCACATTCCTCTTCCTTTTCATTGTCTTCTTTTTCTGTTTCTGTTTCGATTCGTTTTTTTTTCCTTTTTTTTGCTTTCTTTTTTGTTTCCCTTTTTCTTCTCTTTTTTTTGCTTTTCTTTTTCTGTTTCTAGTTTTTCTTTCTTTGATTTTGCTGGCTGATATTCTCATTAGATTGAATCTTGTTTAGATGCTTTCTAAACGTATAAAACGTTAATATACCAATTTATTAGTAGTTGTTATTGTTCTTTCTATTATATTATACCTAAATATATATAGTATTAATTGCCATTACCATTGCTTTCCCTGTCCAGTCGAATTCACCATCATCCACATAACCCTTACGATCGAATAAGTCTTGAAACAGTCTTCGCAGAAAATCATAATCGGGCGTTTCAAAAAAGTCTAAACGCCTCACATACCGTAAATATGTGGCAAACTCCTCTGGATGGCTGTCGCAAAGCACCTTAAAATGATATTAGAAAAAAAAAAAGACAAAAAAAGACAAAAAGACAACGAAACAAAATCAACCGAGAATGCCAAAAAGAAGAAGAAAAAAGAAATCACACAAAGACACACATACACATATATATATATTAGAGGATACAATACCTCAATGGGTGTTGCCCGTTTAGTATCACCAATTTTTTGATAGCGCTCTTTTAATGTATCGGCCTTGAGGCCTTGCCACGGCAGTGAACCTCTTAAAAAATACATGAACATATGGCCTAATGCTTCTAAATCATCACGCCTAGATTGCTCTCTACCCATATGGGTATTTATTGACATATAACGTGCTGTACCAGTTAATGATTTATGCTCCCGGTATGGTATGTGTCTATTTGTATCTAAATCAATATATTCTTTGGCCAAACCGAAATCTATAATAAATAATTTATAGTAATTTCTAATAATAATGAATAAAAATAATTAAAAATTAATATATACATAAAAATATAAAATTATAATAAATAAAAAAAATTAGTAATTTGATGCCATAAATTCAATCAATTTTCCAGAAATTTAAAAGAGAAAAACAACCAGTAAAATAATTAGCAAAACATATTTCTAACATATTTCAATCATACAGATTCGTTATAGAACCTGCGAGAAAACTTTTTATTACAATTTGCTTAAGTTAAACGTTCAGCGATCATTGCATTTAGAAGGCATGTATCTTACAATGTCTCAGAGAGTATAATTTTGTAGTTTAGGATTTTAGGAAAAAGCAAGGTACTTTATAGGAGAATTTTCAATTGAATGCTAAAGTAAGTAATAGATTTTCATTTTTCCTTTTATCCATTTATCTATTCATCTAGAATGGACACATCTTTCTAATCATTTGACATATTGAGACCTAAGCACCTTTATTTCCATGGTGATATAAATTTCTTACTTAATTTAGTAGCAAATCTTCGATTAAAGTTTGTCATTAATGTAACAAGAAATTGCATGAAACAACAACAACTCGATAAAGAATCTATCTAAGAGATATAAAAAGAAAATTAGCCAGCTAATCGAGTAAGCCTAAATGATTATTGATCAAATTAACTTAGAACAAATTTAAATCAATTGAAATATTAAAATTATTTTGAGAAGCACTTACCTATAATATGAATAATTTTTTCTCGTCTAGTAGATGTTCTACCAATGAGGAAATTTTCTGGTTTAACATCCCTGTAAATTAAGTGCCGACTATGAACATATTCGATTCGGTGGAGCTATATATATACATATGCATATTTTTATTTTTTGTTTTTCGGTAATATGCAATTATAAATAAACAAACAAAATCGAAAATAAATTACAAGTAATATCTTAATCTTGATTATTCTTTCCATCAATACAACAATAAATTAATAAATATTCGAAACTATAATTAGCACACTTTGGACATTTTTCATTTATCCAAAAATGAAAACAGGAAAAAAATTAAAAAATTAAAACAAAGAAGCCAAGCGATGTAGAATATTCTAAAATTAAAACAAGAAAAGCTTTATCTACCACTTTACGTTATGTCACATATTTACTCATGCTACTTTATTATTATATTGGAAATTTTTTTTTAAATGTGTCTCAACAGTGCGCTTTGAAAATAATCGAATTTCCTCTTCTTATATAAGCAGATACACAAAGAAATGTACAAAAAATTAAAAAAAGAATAAGCTAATTATCAATTATCTACAATATACATCATAGTTATTCTTAATAAGCGATTTAATAATAACTTGGCACTTGTTTTTTGTACGCGTGCAGACTGACTCAGCTAAATCTAACTGATCTAGTTGGATCTAATTAATTAATTGTTCAATAATATGTTAATGGTATAGCATATGCCAGTGAAAATTTCAACTTCACAAACTTATTGAATATTATTAATTATTTAAATGTACATATAATGCACATACACACATACAAATACATTTTAAAGAACTAAGAATCTTTAATTAGATTATTAGAAGAAATAATGTATAACTTATTTTATAAATGAATAAAAAATAAAAATAAAAGTGAAAAGCGGCTAAAAAGGGCAAAAAATTACATGTAGAAATTAAATGCAGTAAAAAATGAAGTGATGTAGAAATAGAGGCAGAAGTAGAGTTGTGATACAGAGGAGTAGCATAGAGTACCATAAAATGCCATAAAATTGAATGGAATAGATTAGATTAAAGTAGATGAAACATAAAATAAGACAATAAAACATAATTAAAATTTATACTTAATAAAATTTACAATTCATAATTAATAAATATAATTACAAATTATATGATTATAATTTTTTTAAAATAAATTTTAAGTGATAAACAAATGAATTTATTAGACAAAACAAAAAATAAAATAAAATAAAAATGCATGACAAACGCAATCTCTAAATAAATCAAAATGTATACGAACATTTGTGGTTTAAGTTGACTAACTTAATTAACTAATATGTATGTATGTGTATATGCATATGTATTTGTATGCACGTAACGTATAAATTTAAATAAAACTGTTGCCTTTTCTTGTCCTTTTTTTCAGTTTTTTAAAAATATTCTTTTAATTTTTTTAATTCTTCTGTTTTCTGGCTGTTGCTGTCGTTGCTATTTCTTGCCTTAATGGATATTTTTTTTTGCTTTCCTAACTTTCATAATTTGATTGACTACTGGATTAAGGATTATTGCTTTTCTTTTTTTTTGTTTATTTGACTTTGATTTAGGTTTTACTGATTTGCTTTTGGAGTTTCATTAAGATTTCGAGGTTTCACTTTTTTTTTTCTTTTTTTTTTTTTGGTTGTGTACTTACTAATTGTATAGCTATCAGTAGTACTGTCTTCAAGGAGAAACGTCTGCCGCATATGTCAAATAAGTCTTCAAGTGATGGGCCGAGCAATTCCATAACTAAGGCATTGTATTTGCCACATGGCCCGAAGTAATATACTTCGGGTACGCCTTCTGCTACAATACAATAATATAATAACAACAACAGTAACAGATATATTGAAAGAAAATGAAAGTTTCAAAAGAAAAAACAAAAAAAAAACAAAAAAGTAGACAAGAAGAAGCATAATTAAAAGGTACAATATTACAACATCATATATATACACACACATATATATAATAGCCATTTTTCCCTTTTCGCTTTTCATTTTTTTATTTGTTTTTGTTCTTGTTTTTGAGGTTAAACGATTGACTTGACTGAGCGAGCTATTAAATCAATTGAAGCCCTCCATAATATTTCAGGTGCCGTAAGCGATGGAATGAATAAGTTAATAAGTGAGTGACTGAGTGCGTGAGCGATGAGAATGAATGATTAAGTAAATGATATGAAAATAAGAAAAACAAGGGTATGAAAGCAGAAGCATAACCATGGGGAAAAATTGCGCTATATGGACATGGAGGCAAGAAGGCGACCTTGAAATCGAAGCGCATGAGCTGGATACAGCACATGGAAGCAGTTAGATAAATACATAGAAGCAGTATGACATTTTCATATTTATATGGCTTATGTATTTGTGTGAGAGAGACAGATGATTAAGTAAATATAATTAACGTCATTTGATGTTCTTTTTGCGTTCTAACGTTTGTTATTGTTATTGTTGTTGCGATTGTTATTCAATGATTGTAATTGTCGTTCGGTCTATTTTGGTATGAAGCGGCACGTATTCACAATTCCATAAATTTCACATAAGCAAAAATTAACTCTAAAATATTCAAATGGCATTTTGTTTTTTGTATTATTTTTTATTATTATTGCATTGATTTGGTTAAGTTGTTTAGCAAATATAATGCAAATTTATAATTTACACTCATATATATATATATATATATATATATATATATATATATATATATATTGCAGCAATAGATCGTTGTCGAGAGATAGGCGTGGCCTTTTGTTTTTCATATTCATGATTTTTTTAATTTCATAATGTTTAGATAATCGTTGTTGTTTTTCTTCTGCTTTCTAGTTTTATTGTTTTGAGTAATTGTTTGGTGAATTCATTTTAAAAAAACCTTAATCTACATACATACACACATACATACAAACACAATCATAATAATAAAAAAGGCTAAAATAAAATTCAGATAGTAGAAATGCGAAAATAAAAGCAAGAGGGAGAGATAGAAAGGTAGAGAGACCAACTGAACACGAAATTAATTTACAACATATCAGAGATAGATATTATATTGTCAAATAAAAACAGAAATTATAAAAAACAAGAGGATGTAATAAATAGAAGAGAGAACTGAGTAACCGAGAGGAAAATAGTGATACAGCTTAATCACCCGTGGCGGTGATAAGGCTGTTGTAGTGGGGTTTGGGGGTGGGACGATAACTGATGGTGAGATGGTGACTAAAACAAAGAGAATAATAAAAAAAAGGGTGTTACGGACAGGAGCATAAAGAGAGATATGATATGATTATCATAAATTAAGCTTGTAATATGAATTATAATTAAATTATTATACGCAGCTTATTTTTATATTACATTAGAAAGATTAATATAACTTGTACATCAAATATATTTGACACATTTAAAACAACAAACAAAAAATAAATAACAACAACAAAAAATACAAAATGTAACACACAACATTGAGACATTTTTATAAATTAATTAGAACGGTTACAACAGCAACTACGCATACACACACACATACATCTTCTTTCACTTTCACATGCAAACAAAATTACATTAATATTAAGATTAATCAATTTGATAAAACAAATGTTACATTAATCGTTCTATATTGTTGAAAAATTTTTAGTTGAAGATAAACTTGCCCCTTTTTCGATAATGAAATTTAAAGAAAATATTGATATCATAATCATAATTATAATTGATTGTAAAAATTAAATCAATTTAATATAAAAAAAATTATAATCAATTATAAAAATTATAATTAGGTGCAATTGATTATAGTAAAAATCATAAATTATAATTATAAGTTGTATAAAAATTATAATATAAAGATTATTTTGAAAAATAAAATAAAAAAAGTAAGAAAAATTGGCGTACGCAAACTTATTTAACACTTATATAACCTATTAGAACCAAAAAAAAACTCATTAACATAAATGTTCTAATTAATAATTACTAAATTAAATTAAATTGTCGCATATTGTGCTTATTATATTTATAGTGCAAAAAAGAAAGTAAAAGATAAACTGAGTGATAGATAGGGAGATTAAGTTTAACAGGAGTAGACTGGAGAGACTAAAGGAAAGAAGAAAGTGAAAAATGTAGGAGAGGATAATGAAACATTAAATCAGTTAATAATAAATTTGTAGAGTGTTTATTACTTAAATACATACAAATATGTAAACTTTCATTAAACTAAAAATTAAAGAAAAAAAATTGGGGTAAGAAAAAACCATCTCCCCGCTTTGCGGAGCAGAGCACCGCTAATCCTCCTTTTTTTCTTTTATTTCTTAATTAAATTTTTTAGTTTTGAGCCCTTAATTTACTAAAATTTTTATAAACAAGTTTTATATAAATACTCAGAAAGGATTTGATCATATTTTGGATCAATAATTCCACTTTGATGCTGCAAATTCTGAATCTTATTCTACACATTTTTGTACTTCTCACATGTCATTTCAACAATATTTCAATGTAAAAGTTTTAAGAGATTTTTCTTTCCAACAACAAAGTTGAGACACATTTTTTTTATTATTACCCTTTTTTGTTGTTTTTAGTTTTTTTATTTTCTGTTTTCTTTTGACATGAAATTTTAATAGAAGTAATTAAGTATGCTGATATTTTTTACTTTCTCAGAATTATTTACATATTTTGCAATAATAAATGATTTGACTAAAAGGAAAAATCAAAAGAGAAGAAAGAAAATAAAAAATGAGAGGAAAAAGTACAATAGAAGTAAAAGAATATTACAAAAAATAAAATAAGATAAAAATTAATAGAACAAAAGCAAAAAACAGTTAAAATAAAAATTTTGATTTAACTGAAGTCAAAAGTACACAATGTGAAAATTTGAGGTCCTTTAAAAAAGGAAGGACAATTGGCCATCCAACATTTTAATGCCATACTGTATACAGCCCTAAGGTAATTAATTGGAACACCCAGAAAACGGGTTCTGGTAGTTGAATGATTTTTTATTATCTCAGAACGATTCAGACTGATTCAAATCGATTCAGACCGACTAAGAATCATTATCTACTTTTCAAAAGTTTGTTCTACAAACGCTACAGTTAAAAATTTATTAAATATATCTCTAAAATTTATTGTAAAGGTGACACTTTTGTTTAAAGATCCACACCTTGTAAAAATGTTTAGAAAATGCGTCAATTTTAATACGCATTTAGCACACATAGAAAGACATGAAGAGGTCGATAGTGAAAGAGAGAGACAGAGACATATTGAGGTATATATATATATACACAAAGAGAGAAAGGGAGAGGGAGAAAAATACATAAAGAAGAAGAAAAAGGCAAAATCTCAAATGTATGTATACATAAATGAAAAAATGATAAAAATACATGCGTACATATATATATATATATATATATATATATATATATATATATATATACATGTACGTATACACGAACACACATTAAATTTTGACTTACTAGTTGCTTGCATATCAGTAATACAGTCTTAAGTGAAAATTTACGATTGCATACATTGAAGAGATCTTCTAAAGATAGACCCAATAATTCTAATACCATTGCATTATAACGGCCACCACATGTACCTAAATAATAGACGCGCGGTATACCTTCTGGACAATGTTGACTATCTGTTAATAATTCGATGTTATCGCTTGTTGTTATTCTAATTATTAATATTATGATTATTATTATTATTATTGTTGTTGTTGTTCTTTTTTATTTATTTTTTGTTTTCGTAAATTATGCAACCATATATATTTTTATAAATAGAAACACTGTTGTTACAATTACTTTATTTCAAGAGTTTGCATTGCGTGTTTGTGTGTGTCACGTGTGTGACGTTAATATAACGCATAAGTATCCAAATTGAATCGACTTGGATCTGACCTAATACGATTCCACATGGTCTGATCTAACGCCGTACGATCTTACCTGATTCAATCGAATTAGGGCCGCGTTTAATCTAGCCCAATAGGTAGCAACTGGCCCAACCGTACTCGACCCTTACTAGTCGAAACTATCCGTACCTTTGTCTAATCTCACAACAACACTAACACTAAGACCAATCACCACCATCATCGCATTATTATCATTGTCATCATTATCATCATCAACATGCATAAAAGTTGATGTTTTTTTTTAAATTAAGTTATTGTCCAAGTGCATTTGCCCATGTAGAAGTACGTTCAAAACATTAATGATAAATAGAAGAAAGGAAATATTGAAGTTGAAAAAAGTGGACGTACGGACGGTCCTATGAATTATTTGGACTCAATTTTAGCTTTTCATTGTTATTAATATCATTATTCATGTCTTTGTTGTTGTTGTTATTGGTGATTATGTACTTGCTATTGATATTGTTATCATTGCCATTCCCATATTTGTACAATACTTTTCTTATAAATTGTAGTTTCGTTTCGTTTTCTTGTTGTTATTGTTTCTTGAAAAGTTATATTTATTTTGGTCATACCAATTTAAAGATTTCTTAGTTATTAGGTATTTGACATTCAGCCTCAATACGACACAATATATTTTGTTGTTTGTTTTTGCTGTTTCTTATTTATTACTTATTTATTTTACTTATGAATTTTTGGTATGGATTTTGTGGTTTCATGACGTCTCCTATAAATGACAGATGTTTTTTCTTTTTGCTTTGTGTGATTTAAGGAATGAAATTTTATACGTTAATTTATATATATATATATATAATACATACACACATACCACAAATTAGCGATTGTTTTTTTCTTTTGTGCTTGTAATATTCATCTGACACAAAAAACAGCCCAAAACTCGAATCGTAACGAATTTGAATCTTAATTTTGAATCTCAATTCAAATTGACTAAGTACAAATAACACATGCCATCGCGCACACACAAACAATTTGACGGCGTAGTACAATATAATGAGAATTTTATATTCTTTGAAATTATCTTTTGCGATTTCTGTTGTTTCGTTTTTATATTTAAGTGTTGGAACAATTTCATTATTATTTTACTAGATATTTTAATGGCGAGAGATTTTATACACATTTATATTATTATAAATATTTTATTATATTATTATAATATTTTATTTTTCATAAATTTTCCACTTGCATTAACAATTTCCAAAAAAAAAAAAAATTAAAAACAAAAAGAAAACTAAACCGGAAACAAGTCCACGTCAAAACGTCTGATGTGATTTTTTTTTTACGAATATCACATATAAATATTAGCTTATAATTTGAGGACAAAATGCAAAGATGAATGGCCCCTCAAAAAAAACCGCGTACGCGAAATATGGCTCTAAAAATTTTTTATCTTTAATCATACAGATCTAAAGAAACTTTAATCAAAGCGATGCTAAAGAATTTCACTTAGTTCAATGAGTTTCTTGGCCGCCTTAAACAGTCGGCACTCATTATTCAATACAATAAGTGATTGCTTTCTCGCCTAAGACTGATTAAGGTATAAAAATAATCTTCTAATAGATAATTTGCTGTTTACGAAAAGAGGAAGGCAAAAAAATTCTATGAAGGAAAACAAT
Organism: Melophagus ovinus; assembly: GCA_023089585.1. NCBI lineage: Eukaryota > Metazoa > Arthropoda > Insecta > Diptera > Hippoboscidae > Melophagus > Melophagus ovinus. The sequence goes on from JAKKIB010000177.1 coordinate 8,901,399, forward strand.
AGTTGCAATAAGGAAAGTTGTAGGTAGATATGGTTGGGATAGTGCTTTTCGTGGTTGTGCCTTTTAAAAATGTACAACTAGCATTAAATTTACAATAATATATTTTTAAAAAATTCAATGACATTTGAATGAATTGTGTGGTTTTTATTTTTCAAAAAAGAATTTTATTATAATTCATGGTCGAAATTTTGACACAATAATTATATAATAAATCAAAAAATTTGATTGGATATATGATAAAGAATATATTACTACACTATTTTTCCAAAGGAAGCAAAAAGCTGCGTTTATTTGAAATATTTGTGACCTTTTTTGAATAGAAGTTGACCACGATTACGGCTTCAAAATTGCAGAAAATAAATGAACTAACTAATACTAGCCTTAAAAAGGTCTTAAAACTTTTCAATTTTAAATTCGTTTATTAAATTTTTTACGTTAGTGTACTCTACTACACTTTTGGGTACAGAGTACATTAAGTTTGTGTGGATGTTTGTAACAACCAGATGGTGTTGACATATAGACCTACCATCTCTTATTATTATCGATCAACTCAGAACCACTTTTTGAATCGATTTTAAATATGTCTGTCCGTCAGATCATATATGTGTAAGCTTTAGGTCGCAATTTTAGAAATATTTTAATAAAATTTGCCACGAATGTATATTTTAGCTTAGAGCAAACTCTATTTAAAATCGTTAAATGGTCCAAATAGCAAATTTTTTATGGTCACACCTTAAATAATGTCTTTTGTGTGAACAAGGTCCTTCTGTGTGAAAAAGAAAGTTAATTTTAAATGAATTTCTAACGCGAATTAATATGTTACTGTGTTTTACCAGGGAAAACGTGTATCAGAATGGGTTCATTTTTTCGACCACTTTCTTTTCAAAAAAAGGAAAAAGATCATTTTATGGACAAAACGTTAGACTTTTGAATACATTTTAGCGAAAATTGGCTCGACGTTTATATTTTAACATTAAAAAAATATGTGTATTAAATTTAGTCCAGATCTATACTTTTTATGAACTTGCTGCTCCCCATATAACAGACTTCTCAAATTATTTCCACAAAAAAAAGTGTAACCTTTTCCTTCATTTAATTGACTTTATATGTATATAAATATTCTCTTTTACTAAACATTTTTAATTATAGAGTTAACCTTAAATGGAAATTCTAAAAATGTCATTGGCAGTCACTTGAGAACCGTGTTATCTGGATTTCTAAACTATTTTCTTTTTTCTTTCTTCAACCTCTTTTATTACTATTATTCTTATGGCATTGGATTTCATTTGAATGTTATTTTTGGTATTGAAAGAAAAATGCGCATATGTGTGTGTACAATATCTAAAAAGATGTAAGGATAGCGGAATTAAGAAACAAGTACTTACCATGCGCTCCTAATAATTTATAAAATCTATACTCTAAATGTAATTGTGGGGCCTTTGACTTCATCGGCTCCATTTTTATTGCTACGTGCTCATTGTTATACAGATTTTTTCCTATAAAAAGCACAAACACAACAAACAAACAAATAACAAAATATGGAAAAGAAAAAGAAAACAAATAGAACGTACATAAAAATCAATTAGATAACAATAAAATGTCTCATCATAATTTACAAAAACAATAACTAAAACAAATAAAAACCAAACCCGATAGAAAGCAAATCACATAAATTGAGTTAATAAACAAAAATCAGAAAATTGTTGTAATTGTTAAGTTTCAGATTAAATATTGAAGATTCAATAATCAAGAATATTATTGTTAGGTTATGACAGACCAATAGAGACACAGACATCACAAATCAAAAAAGTTGCCAGCTTATAAGAATAGTAAACAAAAAAGAAAATACAAGAAAGAAAAGATAAAGATTTCTATACTTTTTTTCCTTTTTGTACATAGAGTTTGGTAGGAAAAAGAATCTGAACACTTAAACTCGTTGCTAGCCAAATAATGGCAAAAGAAAATTTAAAAAAATTAAATCGATTTTTTTAGTTGAACAAATGTAAAACAAGTTATTTTTAATTAAAGAATGTCATTCAAGGGCGGGGCCATAGTCTCTTACTCGATTTTGCTAAAATGGAAAGACTGCCATAAATAATTTCTAATAAAAAACATTTTTCCTCTTAGTGAGTAAATTCTCAAACTTCTGAATCCTGGTTATAGAGAGCAACATGAATGATAAGGATCAGGTCAACTTAAATGATTTTATTAATTAACAAGAACACACTTTAAAAGTACAACATGCCTGATTCTTCTAAACAATTATAATGGAGCAGACAAATCACGATAAATTTAAAAGAAATGACACTGCTGGACAATGCTACCCTTTGGGATATGTTTAAGATACTCTAAAGTCATATATTTACTTTCTTATCATGGCAAATGTGTTTTTTTAAAGTAACGTCAAAATAGTTAAGATGTAAGAGCTTAAAATCTAGCAAATAGAAGATAGATCTCTGGATGGTAGTTGCAAAAACAAAAAACAAATTGTACTGGATCGACGGCCTTTATATGATTAAAGGGTAACGAAAATAGAATGAAAATATTTTCTGAAATTTTTTAAAGAGATTGGATTTTTTAAACAGTGGACCAATTTTCATTGTAGATACATGTAATACTCATTTTTAGCAATCGCAGTTCGGATGGAGAGAATTGTCATCTAAAATATTCCATAACATCCTGCACTTTTACTGAGCTAAAAGCTACTCTAAATTTTCTTAAAGGCGCCTCACCAGCTGCCATCTAAAATTTGACATTAAATAGACCTTAATTGATTTTAAGAATAATCCTGAATGGATCCATTAAACAACAACATTAAATAGACAGTTTAACTGAAATTTTTATATATTATTAGATGATCTAGGGACTTGTTACAATGCCTAAGGTTAGTAGTGCAAGGTTTACAATAAAAAAAAAAACAAAGAACTTTTTTAATTGGAGTCATAATGGTGTATTAAGCGCTGTACTCTTTTTTCTATTTTGATAGCGCTATTTAAATTACAACATTAAGGGTCCCTTCTAAACTTAACACATGTTCTTGCTTTTTCATTTTTAGGTTGAATTTTGTAAAAGGGTACATCAAATAGTTATTTTTCTCCACAGAAAGAAAGAAAAAACAAACAAAAGAAAAACTAAGCAAGCTACAACTTACCTAAACGTAATTCTCCAAAATTACCACAGCCAATTTTTTTGCCAACACGAAAATTTGGACCTACCATAAGTACCCCCGTAGACGTACTTACAGATTGACGGGCGGGATACATTGTACTAGAGCTGACGGCTCTGGATGGTCCACCACCTATATTAGCACCACCAGTACCACCACCACCGCCAGCTCCTCCGCCAACAGCTGAATTTCCAGTCTGTGTACCACCACTGCTGGAAAATATACGAAACATTCAGAGTAATTCTTCCACAACGTTATTAACAACAAATCAAATTTAAAAAAAAAACAAGGAATGATAACACTAAAAAAAGTACAACCAAAAGTAAATAAAAAAAATAGCAAACTGAAAATATGAAAACGAAAATGAAATTAATTTGACAAATTGTCGATTTAAATGTTGAACACAAATTTTATTATAGATGGCGCTATAATTTTGTTTCAATATATTTGTTTTTTTCAGTAATCTTTTCGAATTTTCTTTGCCGTCTGAATTTTAAATTTTGTTTGTGGATTTGTTTTGTTTTTTCTTTGCAAAAGGATTGTAACAACCACAACAATAGCAACAATGATAAATATATATGATGTAGAAAATATCTCTTTAAATTTTTCTAAAATGCATTTAATTTTTGATTTATACGTACTGAGCTGCTTGCGGTTTCTTTGGTTTGCCATGCAGCAACGAATAATTGTATTTTTCTTGCAACATTTTTGTTCTTGTTTTGTAGAAATTTTTTGGAAAAAAAATTCTTTTTTAAAAATTAAAATACGAAAAAAAAATACGAGAGATTAACAAAAAAAGACAAATTACTCGGGAAAATTTATAAAATGTAGGACGAATTCTCCTCCTTTTTGCACTTAATAATCAATTTTTGATATATGCACATAAAACACACACACACACACACGGAACTAATAAATAAAGTCTCTTTATAAATGTTCGAAAAATATGATTAATTAAATCTGATCTGGACACAATAAAGAAAATAGTAAGCGTTGTCGTAGCGCCCACACTAAATAATTATTAAAAATAAAGCGAAAAATTTATTTTCTCAAAATTAGATTTTCATTATTTTACGATTTGCCTTTTCTTTCCTTTACTCTCTTAGTAAACAATCAAACCTATTGAACTCAAAATCCCCCCAAAAATAAAAAAATTAAGAAAATAACGTCGATTGTCAAAAAATCGATTTTGACTAAATAGAAAAACTGTGTGTAATATAAAACAAACCAAAAAAAAAAGAAAAAAAATTATTCAAGAAAAATCGATTGTCAAAATTTTGACAACTAGTTCTAGTACAAAAAGTACTAAAAAGAAAATGCAACAACTTTTTTCCGCCAAGTTAACGCTTTTTAGATAATTTAAATAATGTAATAATTTCATTTAAAAGTAAAAAATAAAGTCATTTATTAAAAGAAATCTTGATAATTGAGTGTGGAAATTGTTGAATATAATAAGCGTCTAAGTGATTTGGAGATTTCGATAGAAAATATCCGGTAACAAAAATATGAAGTTACAAAAAAAAAAGAGTCCACTTCATCAAACTTTTTATACTTTTTTTTTGAACTTCGAATTGATTGCATAAGAAAATATGTTTCGTGACAAAAAAAAGTATCCCAAAAGTTTCAACGGATCAATTGATGATGTGACTTTGTCCAATATTTAATACATTCCAAGTTAGGCCAAGTACTTTTTTGAATCAACGTTTTAGTAGATTTATATTAGATTTCATAAATTGGTTTAGCAAACTGCCAATAGCGTTCTTTCACTATTGAATCTGCCTTCAAAGTAGGCCAGTTCTTAAATGTTAAAAATCGTATTATAAAAACTTCCAACACTGGGTAGGCGTTTGGCATTCATCATTAACCGATGCATATGACTTATGAATTGCACAAAATGTGTTGAATGGAATGGAATTGAATAACAAAGTTGCTTCAGGCTCTACTATCGATTATTTCAAAAAGATTTTTACATTAGTATGTGAAAATTAATAAAAATTAATATTAAAGAAAGTTAGATCTATTGTTATGCAAATACAATACAAAAAATAATTAATATGATATCAATGAATTGTATTAAAATGTCAAAATGGTAGCATAAAATTTTTTCAGATTCGTTGATCATGTTCATTTATCCTAAGAATTTAGGAGAAGTATTATTGAATTACAATCTGGTGAGTATAAAAACTTTAAAGAAAGTCTGTATGTTATATCAAAGAGTTTTTGGATATAACTTTGGAATAACTTTTAATGATAGTGCAATATAGGCCGAAAGCTAGATTAATAAGTTAATTCAATCGTAAAAACAAAGCATTTCCACTGCCTGTTTGCGTTCATTATGAAAATAATATGTGAAAGAAACATTACACAGGTAACTATGGATCTGTAACACATCAAAACTAAAAGCAACAGAAAAAGAAAAATATCAAAACCACCAAATCCAAAGAAACAAAAAAACAAACATGAACACAAACAAAACCAAAACCAAAAGCGAGATTTTATATTAAGGAAGCAGAGCTTAAATAATACTGGCTGGACAATTATATGGGTATTATCATGTCGTTCGTTGTATAGAAAAGGAAGATGAAAGAAAGGTGAAAGAAACAAATAAACAAGAAAAAGGGCAAAAAACAAAAAACAAATAATATCAAATGAATCATCAATCATCATTATACATATAATATGTGTAAGTGTATTAGATGTGAAATTATTTATGCATATCTTATCTAGCTTTCCTTTTCTTTCCTTTTCTTTCCGTATCTTTCTCCCTCTCTCTCACTCTCTCTCTCTCTATTAATCTTTCACTGTAGATGCGTTAAAAGGTACAAAAAAGAAACAATAATAAAAAAAGATCAAATGTACTACAAATCGATTGATATGTATAGCAAATGCAAGACTCCAACTTCTATACACATTTGATATTCCTCTTTTTTTTTACAAAGAAATTTAATATAATAAAACTCTTTTGTCTTTTTTCCCCTACTTCATCAAAACCAGTAATTTTATAAATTTCAGGTAATAATAAAACAGAGAAAGAAAGAGAAAGAGAGATAGAAAAAGAGAGAGTGGGTTGAATAATAACAATAATAATTAATCCATTTATCCTTTTCTAATCGATCTATATATTTCTGTAGATATTGATCTAAAACAAATCACAGCTTAATCATTAACAAATCTTTCATCATAATTATATATTCAAAATTAATGATAAGGTACAGTCCAATATCCTCTAAAAAAACAAAGTCTAACAAACCATTGTGAAGTACCGTTAAAAATGCCCTGAAAGCAGCAACCTTAATGAAAAAGACTTCCCTTAAAAATTGTATTTAAGAAAAGCGGGAGCATACCTTTCCCACAATTTATAAAATTAACTTTTCAAAGAAGAAACAAGTATGTACCTTATAATCATTCGGGGCTGACTATTAAATACCCTACACCACATTTTTATAAAGGAATATGCAGAATTGTTGGGTTCTCCAAATAAGAACCTTTTGCAAAATAGGACACTATATGGATCGAGATCATAATCTCGCTCTTAAGCAAAATTAATTTCGACCGTTTGCAGATTAAGCCACGCCTACATACAAAATTTCATTTAAATAAGTTTAAAATAGCGCCCTGCACTATCATAACAAATTTACATAGACGGACAACAGACAGACGAACAGATGGATACACAGAGTTAAATCGAATCAGAAAGTGATTCCGAATCGATGGGTACAATAAAAGGTGGCTCTATTCCAAACCCTTCTGGATGTTACATACATTTACATAAACTCAAAATACCCAATAGTACAAGCGTAGAATGAAGTAAGAGAGTTTATCTTTTTGATTGGGCGTGTCCTAATTTTATACAGGTAACGATTCTTCGAGTTATTTAAATTATATATTATTTAAATTTTATAGCTTTTTCACAATACTCAAACTGTTACCTTAAACCGTTAAAGCCAAATAATGTGTATTTTCTATTTCCAGTTTTCTGCTCTTCTTGTACATGTAACGCAAATATGTATCTATGTGTGTTTGCGTTTGTGTGGCTTTTCTTTCTTTACAATTTATCTCAATATTCCAGTTCTTTCAGTATAATATTTCAGTGTGTGTTTGTTAGTGATAATAACTCTTATATTTGACCAACATGTTTCTACCGTAACACACATTCCCCATTCCTCTTGCATATACATGATAGATGGAGAGTAAATCAAAAGAAAAAAAAAACAAAAACGAAATGTATGACTCATTCTTATGCAAATTGTGTTAATCATAAAAATCTATATGTCTATCTGCCACCTGGAATATCAATGGTAAGTATAACTTTAGTTGCAGTATTTTAACAATAGGAAGATCTAATATTGAGAAAAAAAATTTTATAGACAAAACATGAAAGCTGACTGCACATTTAAAAGAATGATCTTTCTAAAGTTTTTGATAGATTTAGTGTACTAATCCTAAGAAATGCTGAATAAAGCCAGTTGTCTTTGTTAAGAACAATAAACTGAAAATTTAATGAACGTTTTGGAAGTATAAGTTTTCCAAGATAAAAGATACTACCGACTGCGATTTCCTGACTACTCTTGAAATCGAATGAGATATATTGCAGCTTTGGAAATTAATCTCAAACCTCAATACAATTTGCACTAGTTTGACACAAGTTTTGCAATTCATTCATTGTTATTACTATTTATCAGAGATAGCTACTGAATGACTGGGCCCGGGATCGGTTTGAATAAATTTGTAAAAGCAAATTTTCATTATTCCTTAACGTGATCCCCTCAATTACCTTTCGGTAACGCCCCAATACGCCGCCCCAATTTTTACTAATAATTTCTCTTTATTGAAAAGAAAGATAAGTTTTTGAAAAGTCATTCGTACAACATGCAATTCATGCTCCGTATTCTATTCTCCCATTCTATTCTCTCTTGCTTTCTCTGTCTCTCTGTTTGCCCATATCTCTCTCTCTCTCTCTCTCTATCAACTGTATTATTTAGTACATTGTAAATATGATAAAGTACATTGACACTGATATTTTTCTTTCAGATTGTTGCTGTTGTGGTTGTTACTATTATTATACGATATTATTATTATTATTATTATTATTATTATTATTATTATTATTATTATTATTATTATTATTATTATCATTGCTGTTGCTATTATTGTTGTTGTGATAGTCGTAGTTGTGATGGTCAAACAAAACAATTATTTATCGTGTGGACTAACCATAAAGTTTTACTAATTAACACACAGACGTACACTTGCGCCCATACACAAATTAACACACACATGCGTACATATATACATTCAAAAAGAAAATATATACTTATAAGCCATACACATGTATAACAAATATTGGTAGCGTCTGCACTAATTCGCTCTCGTGCTCTCGCATGTAGATTGCTCACTTGTACGTTTATTATGTGAATGCAAAAGTGCTATACCAATCGTGCAAACACACATATATACATACACACGCATACATACATTTATGAGTCAAGACTCTAGACATATTGTACATAATACAACACATGCAAACAAACACACACACATATACATAAAATATATTACATTTTATACCCTTATTTGAAAAATATGATCATACGATTGAGTTACGACGAGGCTAATTTAATAATGCTCAAGTCTTTTGCCAATATTTTTCAACAAATAATTTCAAATTGGTTTTCTGCTTCAGTCAACTGCAAAATGTTATTGAAGTGCTATCAAAATTCAAGCAAATTGCTTCTTCTAATTTAGTTTATGCGGCCATTGAAAGCAAACAATCTTTAAGTGAATTTTATTAAAAAAGAGAAACAAAATTTTGCAAAAAGAGAAGCGATTTCAACCAAATTAATGAAAGACTTCATCTATTGTACAGAGATAATGAATCATCAATTTCATCATCAATTACTAAAAATTGGTTTAATGTGAAGCAGAGTTTAACTTTCCAAAACGAAAGAAAAAAAAACGACACCATGCAATAATACTTCTATAAAGTTTTATGGAATGTTGCTAGTTTAGTCGAGATAAGTTTGATTTGATGAACCGCAAAGCCATACTCTTTTCTTTTTTTGACCTACACAATGTCAATCACATCGACGATTTTTTTCATTTGTATAACTCAAAAATAAAGGCGAACTTAGCAAACTATCCTCGTATAATACAATACGCATATACATATGCACAGGCCTACGTTACATTAATCGAAAAGTGAAATAAAACCAATAACAAATATTATTGGTTAGCCGTGGCCGACTACTAAATTCGAAATGTTTGTTTAAAAAAAACCTCAAAAAAAATGAGAACTAACTAGTTTGTGAATTATTTGAAAAATCCATTATACGAGCAGCGGGTGGTGAAGAGGAAATCACAAAAAAAAATTAAATTTCATCGGAAGAAGCATAAAAAATGTGAAAAATTTTCTATGAGAATTGATTGCAAAACGTCTCCAAAGCTTGAATTATCTCGACCAAATTCAATTAGCAAATTTCACTAAAATATATTAAGACGTTGTAACATGATCATTTAAAGTGGCCACAAAAACATTCCAGAGTTGAGTCATAAAAAAATGGATCTATCTTAGAGGTCTGTTTATTATTGTAACATAAATTTCCATAAATTTATAACACCTCGATAATATGGTTCTGTGGCTTTAGAGAGCACGTAGAGAGGATATTAAAAAGACAGAGAGAAAAAAAAGATAACTCTAGAGAGGGGATGTCAAACAACTCTTTCCCAGAAAATATAAATACGTTAAGCCCAATCCAGTTGGGTAGCAATTTTTTTTTATTACTTTTTATTACTGCTTTTTTTCCGTTCGCCTTTCTTTTTATTACTTGACTCTTATGTGTATATTACTCATTTTATGTATAGTACAGTAGAGAGAAAGAAAAAGAGAAAGAAAGAAAAAGGAAAAAAGGGGCAAGTTTACACTGAGTCAAGTCTAATACAAGTAAGCGGACGGTCGGACAATGAAAAAACGAAAAAGACCTGTTTGATTCAAGGTCTTCACATGATTGGGCATTTAATAGAAATAAAATGATAAACACTGAAATCTATGTTATGCCTAACTTGGTCAACTTATATGATTGGATAAGCGTACATCTTTATACTGAAAATTTCCTATTTGAAAAATTAGCTTATAAAAATCTAATTCAACTTGAGATCGCTTAAGAACCTTGTGGTAGTGTGAAATATGTTTACATGAAAGTTTTGTTGTATTTCGTATTCCAATTCAGAAGGTCTTAGCAATTTTATAGGAAAAGGTAAGATATCGGTCCACTTGTTAGAACAAATGCATTTATAGCAGGAGCTTCAGCACTGCACATCAGCCAGTCAAACGATGTAAACCACCCAAATGCTATAACCCAAATGCTTCGCCTCATTTCTAAACAATTAAGGAGGCCAACAAAATCCATTAGAGAATATCCTAAACATATTTAAGAAAAATGGCGAAATAACATTGTGAAATATACATTTTCGAAATATTATTCAACTCGTCGTAGATTTGAATCTTTCTTATCCTTAAAAATGCATCTCATTTTGTGTCCAGAGCACTATGAAAGATAATTTTACCTTTTCTCATTTATTAACACTTAATAAATTTGTTGAAGAGATTTAGATTTTTTATAGTTTTTTTCCTTTTTTTGTTGAAAACTTCTTGTCTTGTGGGTTTTATTCATGGTCTTATTATTTGTTTAGACGGAGTGGCAGATAATAATTATTGCATCCGATATACACAAATAACAATTCCATTGTTTTAGTTATTGTTGTTTTTACTTTTTACTATCTTTGCGTTATTTTATAGACTTGTGCCAACAAATATTTAAGAGAAAAAAATCAATACATACATAAATAAATCTCTATATAATTAAATTACCAGTGTAAAATAATATTTACAACAACAACAACAACAACAACAATAATAATAATAATAATAATAATAATAATAATAATAATAATAATAATAATAATAATAATAATAATAATAATAATAATAATAATAATAATAATAATAATAACCGCAGTAGCAACAGCAACATCAACAACAACAACAACGACAACAACAAATGTGAACATGAAAGCAATGAAAAAGAAAATATATAGTAGAAGAATAAAAGCAAATAAATAAAAGAAAAAAATTTACACAGTCACTCCATCCAAGATAGACTTTTAAATACACTACACAATTATCATCATTCCAATCAATGGAATTAAAACGTTTGTAAAGTGAAACGAAAGCGCAGACATAAAAAATCTTCAAAAGAAACCTTGAGAGGTTTAAAGCTTCTCCGAGGCGGGTAGGCGGGTAATTATGGGATAAATGTATAAACCCTGTGCGCCTTTTTCCAAATCACACAATTTCCAACATTTAACTTTTGGGTATTTATAACGGAGTCGAACGTCAGGCATGATTAAATGAAACTTGTTAAATTAGCTTTAAAAAAATGTAAATCTAAATATCTTTAAATGTCACATAGATTTAGATAACAGTCTTGTATCTTATAAAATTTGAGGTGTAGTGTGTAAAAACAAATGAGAAAAAACAAAAAGAAAACATTTTTATGCTGTTAGAAATACAATTACATTTAGCTACATACAGTTATAATAAATAAGGAAGAGCACAAGCAATAAGCAAGGTAATTGTACTTTATACAAGGCGCTTTTGCTCTTGTATCAAATACTTAAAGGAATTAGTAAAGGTCAAGACTAAAATGCGTTACAAATGTTCACGTAAATTCAATATTAAGAATTTTTATTGCTTTGGATATAAGTAAATTTTGTACACCCATTCAACAATCATAAAAAGACGAAGCTTTGATTTGGATATTTATACTGATTTAGACTAAAACTTTTTATATGGAATAAAATTTATGAGCTTAAGTATTTCCTTCTAATAAAATGCGTGCAGGCGCAATTTTTCCGTAATAAACACACGAAAATATATATACATTATCATTCAATACATACCAACAAACAAACACACTCACACACACACACACATATATATATATATATATATATATATGCATGTACCCATACATACAGACTGAAAAGTTTCAGTATATTCTCCCACACTAGCAACAAATAATCGCTTCATAAGATGCTTTATGACCAGTTTGTAAATGCATATGTGTGTGTAAAACAGTGATTGCATATGTATATGTGTAATAGAATACAATAATCAATATATATTAGAATCATCAGAAATAATCAAATAAGAAAGAATCCTTTTTAACTTACCCTGATTGTCGTGGTTCACGTCGCTGCATTTCTTGTTATAATCCACACTAAATTATCTAAATGCCGCACACGCACACAAACACAGGCGTGCAATACAACTTTATAAAATAAAATGATTAATTTTATACAGTTTACTTATTTGCTCACTTATTTTTTTTTTAATTATTTCTAAGGTTTTTTTTCTTCTGTCAAAACTGTTAAATTATAAATGTTAATGCAATACATTAGCAGCAGTGGCAACGGCATCGACGACGATAATAACAGCAGCAGCAAAAGCAGCAAAAGCAGCAAAAGCAGCAGCAGCAGCAGCAGCATTAGCAACCGCAGCACATTTACCTTTTGACAATGACGTGAACATAAGCAAGCATTAATTTCATGTTATTTTACGATCGTTACCGTTATCTATCATTAATATATTAAGACAGTCATTTGTAAATTTTGCTCTTTGCTCTCACTTAATCTTCTTCTTTTTCTAATTCTTATACTTATTCTTATTATTGTTATTATTATGATAACTATTACTATTGCATGTAAATATTGCAATATTGCATGAAATTTAAATTGTTGCAGGGGAATATTGTTGTCATTTTTTGATGGTGGTTGTTGTCATTAATATTAAAAAGCAGAATCAAAACAAAGCAAATGAAAGAAAAGAAATTTCCCATTGACATATATTAAATTACATATAAATATCGTACGCTTGCATATACAAACACGCACACACACACATACCTATGCCGTCACTTTAGATTATATGTTGAAATGTAGAAAAAAATTTGCTAATCACAATTGACAATATATAATTTTTATATTCTATATATATATATATATACATGTGTTAAATATATATATATATATATATATATATATATATATATATATATATATATATATATATATATATATATACATGTATATATGTTAAATATAATTATAGTATTATACATCTAATACTTCATTTTACACAAACACGTGTTATTTTCTCTGAACAGATTTTTTTTTCTGTTATTTCCTTTTCCATTCTTTTCTTTCCTTATTCTTCTTTACTTTTGTACGATTTCTTCCTCTTTTTACTTTTTTGCTTTACAATCCTTAAACATATTTCATGTCACATGTACCTGCAGCCTGCCTAACCTTTGTTTTGGTGTTCATGCTATATATATATATATATATATATATATAATATATACATATATGTATATATATTATATATATATATATATATATATTTGTTGCGTTTAAGTTTCGCAGGGTATTATTGTTAAATTTCTCTCGCTCACATAAAATTCCATATAAAATATTTATTTCCACATAAAAATAATATAAAACTTTTTTATGGAACAGAGGACTTATATAGATTTATTGAACAGTACACATACAAACATGCACATATAGGTTTTACAAACTAGTACATACTGAATATAACGAAAATAACTTTTTAACTGCCCAACGGACAGGCCATTTGCTTGATTGACTAGACGAACGACTGACTGACTGACTAATTTAATTGGCTGACTGACCGGCTGATTACTTGTTTAACGTTTTTTCATTTTTGTATTTATTTTTTTTTTGTTTTTTCTTTGTACTTTATTCTTTGTTCTTGTTAACTTTGTTTTCTTTTTGCTCTTTGCTATTGTTGATTTAACATATAATGCTGCTATCAAATTATGTATTAAATTGTTGTGATTGTTTAGAAATAATGTCAATCCGCCTAAAATGATATTTCCAAAAGCAAATGCAAAACAAAACTTTTAGTATAGAAAACTTATATGAAATTGCATTTGGTAAAATTTTAATGAAAAAAAATTACATGCCTTTTGTATCAAAATCTATGTTATTTATTTATCACAATGTTATAGAAATAAATTTTTGGCTTTTTTCAAAAAGTAAAAAATTTTTCACAATTGACTTCAGGTTCTTTTTCTCATCATAACTGCTTTAATTTTTAAAACAATTAACTTTTCAATAACAACAACAACAAAAAGAAAAAGAAGAAAAAGTGCTTAATATATATTTCTAATTAAAATACGGAAAAAAATTTCGAAAAGTTATTATTCTAATTTCAAATATTCCAATTCTCAATAATAATTGTAATGCAAAATTTATATTTGTTCTTAGCAATTGTAAATTGTGCCTTCCTCTTTATGGCACCATGACGACATGAAATGTATATTAGCGGAGACAAATATTCTTACATTTTTTCTGGAAACTAATTCGAATGAAATCGAGTCTTTATGAGAAAATTTTAATAATTATCCCTAAGAAAAATAATTTATAAAATTTTCTGTAAAAGTATTTGGCACTTGTAAAGTTTTTAGTGGGAATTTTTTTGTCTATTGTGGCACATTAAAACTAATTACATTGTGTTGCTGCTGCTGCTGCTTTATAAAATAATTACAATATTTCACACAATATAGCTAAACAAACACACCACCAAAATGAAAAAATTATACAAATTATAAAAAATTGTATTTTATTCGGGTTTTTTTTTTAAGTCTCTCTTCTCTTTTTACCATTTGTAAACCGTTCTTCATTTTTCAGTGTTCTTCTTATTTTTTTAATGCCTCCGAAACAAAAACAAATAACATTAAATTGTGAGTGAGACAAATCATATAGCAGGACTAATTAATCTTTTCTCTCTCTTTCTCTTTCTCATCATCTCTATATGTCTGTCTGTTTCCTTCTAGCATCATAATTCTTATTGATATAAATAACTATATATACATGTATATATATACGAGAGAGTAAAAAGCGTAAATGTATATATAACATTATATGTATGTATATATGTACACACGCTCAACATAATCACAACACATATACAATAGCAACAGTAAGAGTTATAACATAAATTCATTGATTTTCACTTTGTTTTATCATTGTTTTGCTTTATCAATCTTCTTCATCGTATTGAGCACATTTCTTACTAATTCTTCAACACTTCTTTAAAATGCATAAAAAAACGATATATCTTAAAAATTGTGTAATGCTTTCCATTCTTATAATTACTTAAAAAAAAAGGAGTTTACTAAATATAAAAAACGCAAAAGAATTATGAAAAACCACGTTGACAATTTAATTAACTTCCCTTTTTTATTTATTTATTTATTTGCAATTTTCAATTTCTATTCTTTAATTTTTTAACACATGGAAGAAGAAAGAAGCAGAGCAATAAGCTCATATTAATTTTTAATTTCTTTATAATTCTTTTTTTTGCTTGCTTGTTTTTTCTTTTTAGGCAAACTAATTTTCATGACACAATGTTTTAATGTAGGCATACATTATCAATAATTATTATTGTAATAATTATTACATTTCCCTTCCTACGTTCTAACAAAACAAAATCCAAAGAAATAAAAAAACCAAAACAAGAAAAACAAAAGAATTGTTAAACAAAATGAGAGAAGAAAAATAATAACCACAAACATTAGGATGTGGTATATCAATCAATTTTCCAGTTTTCCAATTGGGACAGCATCCGTTATAATTAAGTATAATTTATGCCTTTTTTTGTTTATTTCTTTGGTTGATAAATTCTTTAAATTAACAGCAAATAAACATATTTTGATTTGATTATCTCTTTGATTTATTTATTCATTGGCATAAAAGATATTCTGCCTTCAACTATATATATATGTATATATAAATACATATATTTTCTTTTTTTCCTTCCACTATATAAACTTTTCTCTATATGTGAACGTATATTTCTAAACACTTACATTTGTAGTTTTATCTCCTTCACACTCATTTACTTTGAATATGTTTTTTTGTCTTTATCAACACCATAAAAAAATTGACAAGAAAAAAGAAGATAAAACCCGAAAAAAAATAGGGAAAAGAAACTACACAAATGTCTCACACATATTTTGAACTTTCACATCAAATTTTTCACTTTAATATATTTCATGTTATATTAAATGCTTTTCGATTTTTTTCTGGTTGCACTGATGATTTATTAACTATTTATATTATTACTAAATTCATTATTTCATTTATCACTTATTTAATTAAATTCATCTAAATAATTTGTCTCCTTAATTCACTTTATTAAGCCAGCGACAAACATGACCAATACCACTTTGTAAAACGGGAATGTTAAACTTATATTTATGATGGAATATCAATAATTAATTGAAGCAGGAATGTTTTTATTTTTAATTCTAGTTGTAACAATTGTTTATGTAATTTTTTTTTGAACTTGTCTATTTCTTATGTATCACAGTTAAATTTATAATTAAGTAACTTTAGCTGAAGGCGTTTCGTAATCATTAAAAATAATTACTACAGATAGTCGTTTGCTTTTGATATCATTAAATTTTCTAGTTTTGCATTACAATAATCGAAATTAGTTGTAAAATTTCGAATTGTATCGTTCAATTCAATTCAATTCCATTCCGTTCATTTTCTATATTGTTGTGCTATTTTCATTAATGTTTTTTCTTCTATTTACGAAGCAGTCACATTTTTTTTGATATTCTTATTTGTTTTGGATTCTAAAGCAATTTCAAGAAAATGATTGAACAAGAGGTAAATTAGTTAAATTTACTTAATAATACAATAAACAATTTCTTTTTACCATGGGTAGACAAAGAACGATTACAATGGAAAGAATTTTAAACAAAAGACAACTTCAACGAAGAATTTAAAGCGCCAAAATTGCGCTGATTCTATACAAAGTTCTGTTACAAAGCAGGTGAAATTAAATGCAAATGAAAATGTAATTAAGACTAAAGTAAAAGCACCCACATTGGAAGAAATAAATGAGCTTAAGGAGACACGTAATCTTTTCCATTCGAATTTATTTCGTTTGCAAATCAAGGAGATGTTAAATGAAGTGAAACTAAAAGAAAGCTATAAAGTTTATATGAATGAGTTTTTAGAAAAGCTAAAGCAGTTTCTTCACAATCTTCCAGCAATGACAGAAAAAATACCACTCAACTCGAGTTGCTGGTTAAAGAACGTGAGTGATGTGAAAGTACCCTTCGATTTAAGTAATTTAAAGGTGGGCAAACAACTATCAGAGAAGGTGGCTTCATTTAAATTCATTAAACCCACTCTAGATCCATTTTTTATTGGTGCTGCATCAACTCATACACTATTAGGACCAAAAATATATGCTGATATATGTATTGTAATGCCATCTCAATACTTTCAAAAAGATAATTACTTAAATTTGGTGTACGATGAGAAACGTGCTTTATATCTCACATATTTAGTGCATGCAATCATTAAGTGCAATAAAGAATTTTCAGATATAAATGCTGAAAATTTACAATTCACTTATATGCATAATAATCCATTTAAATCAATATTAGAAATTATACCACCTCAGGCAGCTGGTTCGAAATTATGTAAACATTTTCGCCTGCGCATATTACTGAGTTGTGCTGAGGACACTTTCAAATTAAATCGTTTCGTTCCATGGAATAATAATATAAGACTAAGCATGTTTGATGAATATGCCAATGACGAGATGGTACAACCTGCCACACCCATGTATAATGCAAATATTCTATTTGATATGACAATGCAAGGAAATTATAAGATATTACATGAAATATTCGATAGTCATCCAAACTTTCAAGATGCCTTAATATTATTAAAAATTTGGTTACGTCAACGTGATTTAAATGTTGGCTTTAATGGTATCCAATCGCATATAATGGCCATGTTTATAGTGTATCTATTTCATCAGCGTAAACTTTATCATAATATGAGCAGCTATCAAGTGGTGCGAAATGTCTGGAATCAATTAGCATTTTCTAAATGGCATGAATCCAACGGCGGCATATGTTTATGCCCCTTGGCAAAAGTTCAACCGAACCAACCTACAATGGAACAAATGCACACATACTACGATATTGTATTTGTTGATATAACTGGCTTTCATAATATTTGCTCAAATTTATCTGTAGATATATACAAACGATTATGCTTCGAAGCGAAAGTAGCAATTGATATATTAAATGACATTAACGTGAATAGTTTTCAATTGTTATTTATGACTAAAGTGCCTTTATACACTCAATTTGATCATATATTAAAAATTTATCGCCCGGAAGCTGTAGAGCAAATTTTAGAAATTCATGTAACGCCAAGCGACAAATGTAATTATGGTGGTCACACTTACACACTCTTATTAAAAGTAATTTCTGGGTGTGTAGGCTATTTTTTACAAACTTAATCATTCCATCGAATCAATTTGGATTAAAGATATCGATTTTCTTTTTTTAGTCTTTTACGTAAAGGTCTGAAAGATCGTGTAAAATTCCTGTTGCCATTTGAAGATAATATTACCAGTTGGCCAGTTACTGAAACACCATCATCATCAGACATACAACATGTATATTTAGGTTTTATTTTAGATGATCAAAAAGCATTTGAAATTATGGATAAAGGGCCGGAATCTATAGATGAACGTGCCACAGAATTTCGACAATTTTGGGGTGATAAAGCTCAATTGAGACGTTTTCAAGATGGCAGTATAACTGAATCAGTAGTGTGGGCCTCAAATAATGATTGCTTAGCTAAAAAACGTTTAATACCGCGTGCTATAGTTTTACATCTATTACAACATCATTTCCAATTGGAATCAAAGTATATTGATTATATAGCTGGAGAATTTGATATCACATATAGGTTGAATAAAAGTTTTAAAGTAGAAAATATTACGAATAAGTATAGCAACAATATACAGCAAGATACAGATGCTGAATTTATGGCCTTGAAAGTTATACGAGAATTTGATGATGTAAGTAGAAAATTAAGTGAATTGAAGGAATTACCTTTAGAAATTGTATCAATTACGGGTATATCGCCTGTATTACGCTATTGTGAGCCGCAACCCAATTTACCCATTGCCAGATGTGTGCACGATCAATTTCATGCCATAAACGTACAATATGGCATTATACAATTAGGGCACAGTGGCAAATGGCCAGATGAATTGACTGCTTTAAGAGCTCTTAAGACCGCATTTTACATTCAAATAGCTAAATTATTGCAACAGAAATATAAAATTTTATCAAAAGTCACATACGATGGTATAATGGTATTGCATCATGGTTATTGCTTTAATTTCGAAATAGCTCATAGCAAAGAGGTGGGTTTGTTGAAGCGAGAACAAAGTCTGAAAGGTATCATACAATATGTAGATTGCCCAGATAGTATAGCATTGGAGAAGCGTCATTATATCTTACCTAAAGTGGCTGGAACTTTGAAAGCTTTACATCACCAATATCCCAGTTATGGTAGCGCTGTAATGATTGCCAAACGTTGGCTCTATTCTCAATTAATTGATAATGCTTTATGGCCAGATGAATGCACTGAACTTTTAATAGCTGCGCAATATTTAAAAGCTAAATCACAATACGTTACGTGTTCACCACAAACGGGCTTCTGGCAATTTCTACACTTATTATCTAACACAGATTGGAAAAGTGAATTGTGTTTGTTAAATTTTAATAATACCATGACAGATATAGAAATCACAGAATTAGAGCAAAAATTTCACAATGAACGTGATAGTTTTCCTAATTTGTGCATTGTAACATCATGTGATCTTAAACATTATGGTCAAATATGGACAACAATGGAAAAGCCTGATATACATGTTTTAGCTCGTGTAATTTTATTAGCCCGGCACACTTTATCGAATATTTTCATGTCATTACAAGCGCCAGCACCATTCTTAAAAATTAGTAAATTATTTATGGCCCCCTCGGAAGGTTACGATTTGATTATACAAATTAAACCAGAAAATGTACCAAATACATTGGCTTTTGAATTTGGTTCGCCATTTGTAACTTATACCAAACCTAATTTTCGTTTACCATTGGCCCAAACTAATTTTATGAAAACGGCCGTTCAACAATTAAGGGCAGCGTATTCAGAGGTTGCCGCTTTCTTTTATAATCCTTGTGGTGGCAAAGAAATTGGTATCGTTTGGAAACCACATCATATTTTTGAAAAAAAACCCTTCAAAGTCAACGACCTTAATGCATGTTCATTAATGGAGAATGCCATCAGCGGCCACTATGTACAAATTAAAAAGGAAACTCTAATCGAAGATTTTAAATTTATTTTAAAAGATTTTTATATGCAGATTGATACTGTGGCCAATGTAAAGCTTGCTTCTTTCCAGGCAGTTAAAAAAACTAAAGCATCATTTAATGGCATATTTGAGAAACCGCGTAAGCAAGCAAATAGTTCTCAGCGTTATTTCAATTGTAATTCAAATAAGGCAACAACTAAAGTTCGGGCTAAAGGAATAAAACTAAAAAAATAAAAGTGAAAAACGAAAAAATTTTGCAATTAAGAAACAAAATGATGAAACCATAAATTTAAGTTGCATAACTTTTATAATTTCCAGCATCCTTTTTGCATATATAAATATATATATAAATAGAAATCAATTTAGAAGACGAATCTAAGCAGCACGTAGAACAATAACAAAAATCTTTTTATAATCATCAAAAACAATTTATATACCAAAACAATTGTGCAATAATTTTGCAGACGTTCCATAATAATACTGAAAAAAAAATTACAAAAATTTCTACGATGCAAAACTAGTAGATTTTGCATTAGAATTTGTTTTTGTTGTTGTCGTTGTTGCATCACAACCTCGATCTGTTTGTGTTTCCCCTTGAATTTGATAATTTGCTTCAGTTTGGGTTGTTACATTTTGTTGAACTCTTGGCACAGTTCTTGAACATTTTGTTTTTTCATTTTTGCCTTCTAGACAATTGGCACAACAACAACATGAATTACAACATGTTTGAACATGACGTTGCGTATAATTCTTATTATGTTGCTGCTCTTGCTGATGCCTATAGTGTTTCTGTTGCTGTTGATGATGCTGTTTGACAGTTGACAAACCAGTTGTTGAGGTGGCATTTGAACAAGTGAAAGGAAACAATGGTGAAGTGTTTACACTTTTCTCCCATTTCAATTGATCGGCAATTGTGGCAAGTGGTGCAGTATTATTATTCGTTTGTGTACCAAAACAGTTACCAAAACTTACTTCCATGGGTTGTGGTTGCTGTTGTTGCTGCTGTTGCAATTGTTGTTGCAATAATTGTAACATTTGTATAGGCATTTGTGTTGACTGTTGCTGTTGTTGCAATTGACTAATTTGCATTAACGCTGCCAAAAGATGATCTGGTAGTTGTTCTGGTCTATTTAGATTTTGTACATCAAGCAATGAACGTAATTTACAAGCCCATAATATATTATCACATTGATTATTATCTAAAGGTTTCAATAATCCATTTGGTAATAATTTGCTATAAGTTAATATGCGGCTATCTTCGATTTTTCGTACATCTTGTTGCGTGACTATATAAAATTCATTACCAATTACTAAAGGAACTAAAAAATATATATAGCAAACATTCAACATAATTATAATCACGAAAATTAATTCAATTAATAGTAATAATTATTATTATTACTATTAATTATTATAATTATTCTTACCATGCACGGGCGATAGAGCTTCTTCTGTAATTTGTATAATTTTTTTATTATTGGCATTAATATCCATTTTTGTGGTTCTTTTCTTTGCAATTTAAAAAATATTACAATTTTTGAATTTTTACAGATTTTTATTATTTAATTTTTTTTGTAGTATTTAAAGAAAAAAAAGAATAAGCGAATTTAGAGATATTGATTTCTTTTGACTAAGTCCTTAAAATGAAAAGTTTTTTTGGCTTTTCTTATTTTATTTTTCTTTGACAAATACTTTTATTTCCAGCTTATCAACTTTTTTCTTTACTATTATTTTGTTTTTTTTTTTAATTAAATAAAAAGAGAAAAAACCGGCAAAGATTCGAGACGTTATTTCTATTAATTTTATGACACTTTCATTTTTATTGCAAATTTCATTATATTTCCAATTTCGCTGCAGAAAAAAAAATTGTTTACACATCTGATGTAACTTACTGTTTAACTTGAAACTTTAAGACTTAAATTTTCATCTTTACTTGTCGCACTAGCATCTTTCTCTTTCAGGCCAAAATCCGGATATAATTTAGCAATTTGTCCATTGGGTGTACATAAACGGCCAGAGAAATCAGGCCTCTTATTCAATTGATTACGTTCAGCACTCATTACAATATCCAGCAATGATCTAAATGAATCATGTTAGAAAAATTGAAAACGGGGTACTTTCGAAATGGATTAACGTTATGCTATGCAATTAGAATTAACTGAAACCTTTTTGGAGAATTTAAAATATTTTTTTTATTGCTTTTCAACGTATTGCCCCCAATCGTGTCCAGAGAATGTGGCGGTGACAAAGGTGAATCTGTTACAGCTCTAATTACATTTTTACCCATTGAATCACCTAGAAAATACAAGGAAAATTAATATGATGCCTAAAACGAGGCTCCATAAAGCTCCCCGTTTTTTTTTTTTTGTTAATAAATATTTACGATTGCCATCATGTTCCGTTTTGGCTGTAGCATCCCCACAAGCTGCTCTTATGTTTTGTATATTTTCTAAAAGCACTTTGTGATGTGATGTACTGGCGTAACATCGTACAACTGCTTCCAATTCAGCGCAAAACAAACGGTATTGATCAGTCTTCTTAGAACTTTTTATTCTATGATTGGGTATTGTATTGAATGGTAGAATTTCACCTCTTGTGGCTGCTGTATACAATTCAAAGATATTCTGTTGGCATTGCACTTCATCAGCTTTATCCATATCATCTTTAGTAATTTTCTTTAGGAAATTTGTCAACCATGGAATATTTCGTTGCAAATTGTATACAATAGTTGTATTATGGGTTAGAGGAAAATAACGTGATCTTTTATAGAGGCGCTCGCGTGCTAAATGAAGATTTTCTTCACCTTTCACTTTAGATTTTAATGGTACAAAACGATGGGCTTTCATAAATGCAGCAAAGTCTGCAATACGATAATCAATAGTACGGCCACCTGGACCATCCAATATGGATGGTGGATCTTCCAGACAAGAGCGTGTTATTTGTAATGCATGTATGAAGATTTCACCACCTCGAGCTGATAATAAATGACTTGTAGTTTTACCACCTGATTTCCTAAAGAACAATACATCGAAAACCAACTGTATGTCACGTTATATTTAGCGGTTTTGAAACAAAAATGAAAATAACGCCGTTTTGGGACAAGGAATACTCTAATGATTAATTTACCTTGGCATCTCTAATAAAACGGAGCGACCATTTAGAAGAAAATTAATTAAACATGAGCTAGGCCGAGATGTAACATCAACTGGTGTAACACGATGTTGAGCTAAACATGGAGGGCAAGCTGACATATCTGAAGCGCCACAGCCACGTGGTGTACACCATTTCAACGTAACCGTTTCATAATCGGCTCCCTCTTTTATACTCGTTGGTAGCAGTACTTCAGTACCACAAATAGCTGTATGAACATTGCGTGCATGTAATATTTCTACATCATAATTGGCACTGGAATTAGCATTTTGTTCTTCCTTCATAGGTATACCAGTTACTGTAGTACTGGCCAAATCATAATGGCCCATAATCAGATGGGTTAATTTATTGGATATTTCTGATGCACTGGTAGTGTGTATCTCCGTTGACAGGCATGGTGATATTTCTAATTCAGCGCGATGCGTTACTAAAGATTCGACATTCACTGGCACAACGTTTATAATAACCAAATGACAATGATCAATAGGTAGAAATTTTTTTTGCGTTAAAGCAACACTATTTTGTTGAGCTAATACATTGTGAAAAATATCTTCTAAACTTTTCATACTGGAATTATCACGTGCCGATGTTATACAAATGACTCGTCCTTTATTTGGTATCTTTTCTTCCCTAGTAGGCGTGTTGTAATTTTCTGCAGCTTGTATCATGTTTAATTGATATTCAGTGGGCTCTGCTAAGGCTTCTACAGCCGCTCGTAAACCATGTATGACAGAATAGTCTGATGATTGTGGTGTATTACGTTGTGGTATACCAACTAATGCCATTGCATTCAACACATGAGACATATTTTGTGTACCAAATTTCCATGTATTGACTATATGAGCCGCAGTATCACTAACAATGAAACGCACTAATTTTCCTCGCGGAAATAAATCCCAAACAATGCGGCAATATTCTATAGAGGATTCTACAGAACATGTCCAAAGACTTTTACTAAATTGTAAGCCTGTTGAAATGGTCGTTGTTGCAGCAGACATCGGACCCTCGTTTAATGATACCTTACCTTTGAGATAATCTAATGCTATATAATCTTCACTAGATATACTGAAATATTGGGTATGATCCAAAACGAAAATAGTCTTTTGATTTAAATCGCACATTTTTTTTATTGATATATTAAATACACAAAGAATAAAAAATTGTCTTTTTTTATTTATATAACAACTGTGTCACTTATTTTTTGTTATCTCGAAGAAGAAGAACGGAAAATAACGAATAATAATGGAATTACCGGTACAGCAGAATTTTTTATACCTGTTGAATGGCTCTAAAAAAATTTCTGAGTATTTTGTTCTTCTTCTTAGTTTCTTATTATATAAAAAAACATCATAAATATTAATTCGAAAGAATACGGTAACCCTGTTAACTATTATATTCCGCATGAATGAATAAATATAATCTCCGGCTTATCGCATTTCTGAGGAATTTTTTGATTAAACATAAGAAAGTAACTTTATCATAATAAATAATGTCTTGGTTACTTGGCAGACATAGGCCCCAGGCACCATCATTAGATTTGGGTGGAGAACGAGATCCTGATGATAAAGGCACCGATGATATCAAATTATCTAAAGCTGAAAGGAAGGCTATGGAAGCTTATCGCTTCGATTCATCGGCCTTAGAGAGAGCAGCTGAAGCAGCGCGCACTTTAGAACGTTCAAGTATGTCAAACTATTGCATAACATTGCGTTCTACTGCTTCAATTTTGTTAGCTTTTTTCATAATTTATACGTCACATTTGACTTGGAAAATGTTTCAGGACATTCACATGAAGCCTTAGAATTATCTAAATTACAAGAATTAACTAGACAGCAAGAGTATCAATCTAAAGTTAAAGAATATGAAGCTCATATTGAACAGGCCAAAGTGGAACAGAAACGTATTGATCATGAAGAAAGGAGAAAGACCTTAATTGAAGAGACAAAGCAACAGCAGCAAAGAGCTCAATATCAGGATCAATTGGCACGTAAACGTTATGAAGATCAACTAGCTCAACAACAAAGAGTGCAAGAAGAAAATTTAAGGAAGCAGGAAGAAAGCGTGGCACGACAAGAGGCATTGCGCCGTCAAACAATAGAACATGAAATTGAAATGAAAGAAAAAAATCGCTTGAAAATGTTGGAACATGAAATGCGTGTCAAAGCCAAGGTAGATCGTGAAAATCGTGATATTAATTTGGAGCAAATACGTCTAAAAGCTCAGGAGCATCGTACTACTGTATTAGAAGGAATTAAGTCAGTTTAATTTTTCTTTTTTGCTTTTAATAATTTCTTTTTTCGTAATTAATTTAACCTTAAAAAATTTTGTTTCCGTTGGTAAAACTTTTCCGTTAGTTAGTGAATATTAAAAATAAAAATTATATATTGCTTTATATATAGAACGGCTGGTTCCGTTATTGGCAGTGGTGTGGAAGCTCTTCTAACCGATTGGGATAAAGTTTTAACAGCAGCTGGTGGTCTTTCTTTATTAGCCTTAGGAGTTTACGCAGCCAAAGGCGCTGCCAGTGTGACAGCACGTTATGTAGAATCAAGGATTGGAAAACCAACACTGGTAGGAGAAACATCAAGATTTGCTTTACTGGATGCTGTTAAACATCCTATAAAATATATAAAGAAATTGCAATCGAAACCTTTGGATGCGCTACAAGGAGTGATATTAAATCCAAAATTGGAAGAAAGTTTACGAGACATAGCGATAGCTACGAAAAATACTCGAATTAATCGGGGAATGTATCGCAATGTTTTAATGTATGGCCCACCTGGCACTGGTAAAACAATGTTTGCAAAAAAATTGGCTGAACATTCTGGTATGGATTATGCCATTATGACGGGTGGTGATGTAGCTCCATTAGGTAAAGAGGCAGTAACAGCTATACACAAAGTGTTTGATTGGTCTCAAGCTAGTCGTCGTGGTTTATTATTGTTTGTCGATGAAGCTGATGCATTTTTAAGGAAACGTTCATCGGAACGTATATCAGAGGATTTAAGAGCTGCTTTGAATGCATTCTTATATCGAACGTCGGAGCAAAATGCAAAATTTATGTTAGTTTTAGCGTCAAATACACCCGAGCAATTTGATTATGCAATTAATGATCGTCTAGATGAAATGGTAGAATTTTATTTGCCTGGTTTAGAAGAACGCGAACGTCTTTTACGTTTATATTTTGACAAATATGTTCTTCAACCAGCTGCTGAAGGTGCAAAGTAAGTAAATCATAGTCCAGTTCAATTCATTTCAATCCAATTTACTTTAGGCATTTCATCTAAAATTCTGTTTTTCTATATCTTTGCTTCTTGTTTCCACAATGCTAAAGGCGTTTCAAGTTAGACAAGTTTGATTATGGTGCTGTTTGTTCGAAAATGGCTCGTATTTGTGAAGGCATGTCAGGTCGTGAAATTTCAAAATTAGGTGTTTCTTGGCAGGCAGCTGTCTACGCTTCTGAAGATGGTGTACTAACAGAAAAAATGGTTTTAGATAAAGCACATGCTGCTGCTTTACAACATAAACAAAAGATGGCTTGGTTATCAGATCATGAACGTTTAGATCATAAATCCATAACGGGTGGTGTGGCAGATACAGCAATTCATTAGTTTTATAGTTTTTATCATTTTCATTAAAAACAATTACATTTATGTTAAGGGGAAATTAATTATACCAAACGCAAGTAGCAACATTGTTTAACTAAGAATTTTGCAAAAGATGGCAAAAACAAAACAAAAAATTAAGAAACAACTGCCAGAAATTGTCAAAGGGGCATCTATGTGATTGTAATTTTGTATTAAATTTTTACAATAACAACTGTAATAAAAAATTCCTTTTTCACATGCATCTTATTCGATAAATATTTTGGGACTTTAAAAGAAATTCTTACTACGCTTCTAATGTCTTTTTGGTTTCTTTGGTTTGTTTTGCTCTAAATTTGGTAGAGAACAGAGAAAATGAAAGAAAAAAATAAAATGTGCTTTTGTAAATTGTTTTTGTAAACCTGTATTTTATTGGTAAACGATTTCTATGGAAAAGAGCATTGATGAAAAACTTGATATCACAGGAAATTATAAATTTATACGAATAAAAGAAAAAGGTAAAATCAATTAAGATGATTAAAATGATGATCGCAATAAGTTTGGGTAATGTTTGACCTCTTCAGATAATCTAAAAAGTGGAAAGAAAGACTAAAATAAAAAGAGTCGAAAAAATTTAATCAAAATGCAAACCCACACACACACACATTCATATATATATATACATATATATATAAATGCTTAAGTGGGAAAATCCCAATGAAAGAAAAAGAAAGGTAGATGCATATAAAAATTATTACACCACATATATTAACTTAATGCATGCGTATGTGTATGAAATCAAAAACGATAAAAAAACGAAAGACACATGGCTTTTTTAATGTCCACCTGCCCATTCATTTTATCATTGTATTTGTATGACGAAATATTTAGATATTTGGTTCAAATCATGAAGATAGTGCTTGGTTCAATAATAAATCATTTTGACACCATTCATCGTAAGATTTTTTCAAAATGGTATTATTTTTAAAAATTATTCATTTCAAATGATCTATTTCTTTTTCATTATATTAAGCAGTTGATTTTGATCAAGTGATTAAAGTGTCTTTATTATTGTTTTTTTTATAATACATCTCATCTGTAATTTCTTTTGTGATTTAAATTTTTTATATAAATATTAGTAACTAATTATTAACATGATATTAATTTATACCTGCAATAATATAAGCTTGTATATGGACGAAAAAGGATAATGATATTATAAATGCCTGCACATGCACATATTCAAAATTTATTTCTGGTTTCCAATGTCATTGTGGGCATTACATTATTCCCCACATTGCGTTTGTATATTTTTCGATTATATTTATTATTATTAATCATTGATACACTTGTTTTTTTATTTGTAATTACATTTTGTTGATAAATCACATTATCCGTATCACTGTGAACGGCGTAATAGTGTTTGCTGGATCCACAATTGGATCCAGCCTAGTCAATGTAATTTTCAAACCAATAGCAATTCTGGAATATGTATCAAATGAATAACAATTTTAAAAAAGTCAGCAATAGAGGATTCTTTTGTACAGAAAATATATGCGATCTCCTAATTTCATTTTACATTAATATTAACTTTCCTAAAGAAATATTATGTTTATATATAATGTTATCCCTTGAAGTGTTTATATGCATAATGATAATAGTTCCTAATTGCATGCAAAGTAATATGTTTATATACATTGAGCATTTGTAAGCGAAAAGTCATGGGGAATGCATTTTTAAAATTTTAGTGTTAAATTGACAAAAATTTATATTAGATCCAACTCACATTAATTTCAATAAGTTAGTAGGTAATTTAATTTAAAATAATTTAATATTTTGTTTTCGCATGTAATAATTCTTTATGTGCTTGATTATAAATTTCTAATTGAATGCAGCAATGCAATGGTATATTGTAATTATATACATTATGAAAGAGAAGAAGTATGATGTTTATAAAGAAATATGATGTTTAATGTTAAAATGATAATGATTTATCCATTTCAAGTGCATTTAGATGAATTGTTAATTTAATTCATTCATAATTGATTAATAATGTATCTCTTTAAGTGTATTTCACAGAAACAAAAATATAAGAAACAACAAATACCTTTTGCATTTTTATATACAGTTTTCTTTCTTTGTTGTTTTCATTCTCTTTGAGAGAATTTTATATTTCGTGTCTTTGTTTAATTTGTTTTTGTTTGTTTATTTTTTGTATTAATTTTAAATTTCTTTGATTTTTGCCTTTTATTTTGTTTTTTTTTTTTGACATTTTTGGTTTAATTGCGCTGTCGGGTTGATCCTCGCAGTTTCTGCATTTGTCTAATATTAGGATTTTTTTTATAAAATATAAATAATTTTGTTTAAAGATTAGATATATATGTACATACAAATATACATACATTATACAAAAAGAAATATGAAAAATACATTACCTGTCTCTGGTTTGCATATCAGCTTTGACATCTAAACTACGTGAAGTACGAAAATCGCATTCCAATGAAAAGGCTGAATCACCCGGTGTTATAAGTTCAGGATCATTTTGTATAACAACAACATTACTATATAATTCACCATCTTTTGTTGTTTGGCATTGATCTAAACCGAAATTCATTTTAATGGATCGTGAATTCTTTTTATCGGCCTTTACAAAACATGGCGTAGTTTGCTCATAGAAACTGCCACGTGTATACATAACACCACCAAATGGTTGTTCCGTTTCCAACATTACGTGCATTGATTCGGAGCCGCATTTTAAATTCACTTTTTGTATGCCATGGTCCATACCTTCAATTTTATATGTATCGGTTACATCTTTTTCCCAGATTTCTATAAAAAAAAAGCAAACCCCAAAATCAAAAACAAAAGTTTTAAATATATTTTACAGCGTGTATTTAGAGATAAAATTTGTATTAACTTTTTTAAATAATGTTCTACGCTAACTACTTAAAATAAAATTTCTAAAATCTTTTTTCAATTGTTCCAAAAATTTTATTATTAAAGAAAAACTTAATAAAAAAAATCTACTGGGTCAGACCTGGTGTAAAGAAAGTTCACAGAATTTTTTTGTTATTAACATAAGATGTTTTCCAATTATGCTAGTTACAGTCTGCTTCCTAGTTTCATTTAATTTCTATACCCATTTGTTACATTAATTATTAATTTATTTTTCATTATGTTATTCATTTATATTAAGTTATTGTGTTGGTGTTCTTTAACATAAAACTTTGCTTTAAAGCAAACAGCTAATGATGAAAATACCTTGACTGTTATTATTATCGTTGTTATTACTCTCATTACTGTTATTACTACTGTTATTGTTGCTATTATTTTTATTATTAGTTTCTTTGCAAATGCCAACAATTAGTACATTGCTTAGAACATAAATAATTGATATTTTATTTATATTAAAAAACATTTTGTCTTGTTCTTTGTTTGTTTTTTATTATTTAATAATAATATTATTATTGTTATTGTTGTCGCTGCTGCTACTGAAAACACTAAGAAAAAAATATAAATCTAATATGATTTTTGCAGAAACGACTTAAACACGTCAATACGTTAAAACGGCTGATATTCAACTGGCGTTAAACGCTTAATATTTTATATATATATAAAGCAAAAATTCATATCCACCAAATACATTTGATCCATTCGAAATTTATGTTGATCATTCACCACCAAATAGAAAATATTTATTAAACAAAAAAGAAACTAAACTTGGTACGAAAGAGAGGACTTAAAGTAAATGGTTAATACATATATATAATTATCTATGTATGCATATTGGGTAAATATATATATATTTCTTGTACCGGCTGTTAGTATATCAAGTTACTACAATTGATAATCCTTGAAATGTGATATAATTGAATTTATGTTTAATTTTTTGTAGTTTTTGTTTTGTCTTGTCTTGGTTATAGCTTTTCCTTTAACTTACTTCACTTTTAATTAAAACAAATTTTTAATTGAAATGCACTTCTTACTCTTGATGTCTTTCTTTCTCTATCTCTCCCTATCTCCTTCGCTTTCATACAAGAAGAAAAATGAATGCATTTAATTTATGTTTTGCATGCACAACAATTTCAAATTGCACTTTACATTTACTTCAATAGAGTTTGTAAGGGATTGCATTTCTTTTTTAAATTGAGTTTCGAGTGTTTTCATAAATTTCCATAACAATTTTTTCATTAAATAGAATTCTTGACATTTTTACAATTGCTTAATGTGCAGACTATTCTAAAGTGTCATTTGAAAGAATATCTTATGTAAAGATCTTTATGTAAAAAATGTTTTTTAAATTATTAGACGCGATAGCATATGTGCCGCCTTTTTTTCTTCTTCTAATACTTTCATATACGAAAATTTCAATTATGTTTTTCTTTTGGTTCATGGCCTATGACGGCAATTTGATAAGTTGAAACCTTTTAATGATCGATATTTATTTATAAGGAAATATGTCTTTTCAATTTGTATATTTAATTTAAAATTAAAGCTGATCAAATGTGATAAATTTGTTTATCCTCCTCACTTTTCATGCTACTTTTTATGCCATTTCATGTAAGAAAAACATTTGCATTATATTTATTACGAATACAGTTCATATCAGTGAAATGTGAATTCACATTGATCATGTAATTTATGGTTTATGTTATTTTTCTTTAATTAAATAATATTTTTTTTTGTATTATAATCTTTTGGCTAGCAATTTATGTTTGGCGATTTGTGTCTAGTTGCCTTAAAAAAAATTTTTTTTTAAAAAAGCGCTTTCATGGTTTTCAAGTTGTATGAAGCAAACTTTGTTTAACGGAACTTTATTTAGAAAATGAAAAACCGGAACAAATTAATAATAAATTTGGAAAATCTGCTTTTCCGCATTTATTTAATTATTGTTTTATTATAGTTTCCTTGAGATTTTTTGTTTTTTTTTTTTTTTTAAAGTAACAACGGTAACAACAAACCATAAAATGGCGCTACATTATTTTGTGTGGCAATACTTTCATAAACGATTTTGTTTATTAAATTTAAATTAAGCTGAAACCTTTTGAGAATGAGCTCTTGTTTTCTATGTATTATGGAAAAATTGACAAGTGTTTTGTGTGGCGTATATATAACTTAAGGGGGAATTGATCTTACAAGTTTTGGAATTTCCGAAAACTTTCCATGAAGTATATTTAAATTACATTACCACGTATTGAAACAAAATCTATTTCGTCAATAATTCATAGTTTATACATAATATATATATATATATTTATATTATATTAATGCACTAGAAAAAAAAAGCCATAATAATAATAACATTTATAATGAAGTTATTAAATTTGATTCATGACCGAACAGAAACGTTCAAGTTCAATGCCCTCCCAATTACATGGTTGGTTAAAAATACTACAAAAAACAAAGTAAAAAAGAGTGAGAGAGAAAGATTAATAAGAAAAAACAATAAGTCAGTAAGAAAATTATATTTGGCTAAGGCCAAATCTTAAATACTCAATACCTAGATACCGTATTTGATAATTTATGATATAGACAGATAATTTAAAGTTGTATATTTTCACGATCAATTGCACGGTCAATTTTAAATTGTGGTTAATTTGCACAATTTGTATATAGAATTTGCTGACAAATGGCCTTCTTTCAAAGTTTCAGCTTTTTATCTGTTTCAATTTTATAGTTATGAATAAAAAACTATAAATGCTTGCTTAGAAAAAAACAGAAGTGTTTTCAGTTTACGTTGCACTAAAAGCGTATCCTTTAACCGCTTTGTTTCATTTTCAATGCTAACCAGTGTACGTGAACTTCCAATGTTTATATCACAATTGAGCTCAATATCTCTTATTTTGCTATCAGGAGAATGTTTACAATACATGGACATTCTGAGAAACGGACGAACATGTCTAAGTCGATTCAGTATTTGTTGCTGATTAAGATTATATATATATATACTTTATATATTGACGCTTCCTTTTAGATGTTGCAAGCATACTGGCAAAATGAGTGTACTCCTGAAATTTTGGGTGATGAATATTAAATATGTAAGAAATCAAAACACACTTCTTTGGCTGTTTGAATTGATTGATCGAAAGAAAAGATTGAATGGTTTGTTGGATAAATGGATAAATGACTAAGATTAATGGAAATCAGAGAATGATTCTTAACTTGTTTGTTTTATAATAAGAATTTACGAAGATATCAGTTGTGTAATGCAGGCCAAATCATATTATCAATAATGTATATTTGACTTGGTAGCCGAATTGCACAATTTTACCTTAAGTGAAATTATTTCACCTTCAGTGTAATACAATACAACTTCAAAGCAAATTGTATGTTGGAAGTGTAACAATTATGTATTCAAGTCAATGAAATAAAAAGCAAAAACAAACAAAACAAAAAACAAAAAAAAAAGACAATAGGAAGAAAAAATCCAAACAATTAACTTACGTCTGTTGTAACACTTGTAATATTCCCTGTTCATGTTTGTTAAGACCATAATAAAACACGTTTAAGTTGCTGTCCAAAATTTCACATGTTTTCATGCCGATTAAAAATGTGTGTACACCACTTAATTGTAGAAAATAATACATGGCCAATTTCCCTAATTCCAGATTAGCCTGCTGACAAATAGTTACTGCTTTTCTACTTAATAATTTCTGTTCATTTGTAGCTGGATGCCATCCTGGTGGACCATTATTAGTTAATAAACCCATTGCTAGACCACTGGCACACACAATGCCCAAATTGTGACTTTCAAAAAATTCTATATAATCTTCGAGCGAATTATCCATTAATGTGTAACGGGCATATGTTAAAATTATCTATAATATGAAAATCGAGTAATTAAATTACTTAAAAGATTCAAAAAAAAAACAAAAGTTGCTTGTTTTAGATAGTACACTCTGTCTTGTTAAACCCTTCATCATATTTCATAAAACTGCTTCAGAAAATCTAGATCTTCATAGATTTAGATAAATTCTTTTTATATTATATATATATAATATTAATTAAATTCTTTGCAAACTTATAACATTTAAATATGCAGTGCATTAAAATTAATTTACTTAACGTTTAGTAAATGAGTTTTGAACTTTTTTAATTTTATTTTTATAAAATTTAAAACTTACATGAAATCGGTCAGGAGCTAATTCAATACATTGTTTAAGGCAAGCCAAAGAATAACTTGTTATTCCAATAAAACGTATTTTACCTTCACTAATTAATTTCTCCAATTCTGGCAGACATTCATTAATTATAACATTTAAATATTTTGCAAATTCAATGTCATGAATCTGGACAATATCTATATAATTTAAACCCATTAATTTTAAACTTTTCTCAATGCTTTTGCGAGTTTTTTTGGCACTAAAATCAAACATATTCTTATAATTCGCTTCATAACGTCCAACTTTCGTAGCTACATAAAAAACGGAACGTTTTACTGTTTTAAATGCTTTACCAAGAATCTCTTCCGAATGTCCTTGACCATACCATGGTGCTGTATCTATATAATTTATACCTGATTTTAAAGCTTTCTGTATAACAGTGATAGCTTCATTTTCATCACAATCTCTACAAAAATATAATGCATTTCATAAAAATTTTCAATATAATTAACGTATATAAAGTAAAAATTCAATCAAATGTGATTAATTTTTGCGTACGCTACTAAATTTAATTATTTTTAGCAAATTTAATAATATGAAAGAAAGGCTTTTATCTACGAACAAAAATAACAATTTATATACCAACTAATGATATTATTAACTTTATGCAAAAACCAATCAATCTGCATTAATGAAAATATAAAATATCAATGACATAATTTCAATATTAAAGAACTCTAACATTGAAGATTATTAGCATCGTTTCACAGTCGCTTTATCAGTTAACATGAACCAAGAAAACTCGACAAATATTAACATCTTTTGTTACTAATATCTAGAAATATATTTCACATAGGTGCTGAATATTTTTACATTTGATGCGACATGTGCATTTACATCTGGAAATTAAAGCCTTAAATTGCTCTTACATTACACTTATTTATTTTACACAAATAATTTATCCAGTTAAAGAGAATTATAGAGAGAGTAAATATGAAATATTTCTGTTAAATATTAATAATTATAAAAAATGGTGAATCATGTAATGTATAGAATGGTACTTATCAGCAAAATCTCACCACTATTAATTAATTATTACAACTATTAACTATAACATTATTGGTACTATTGCCCTTTGCAGTTTTTCATTTTCTTTTTGCGTTACTTCTTAAACTGATTTAATGCTTACCCATATATAGAAGAGAATACAGCACCACCTAAAGATATATTTGATATTAATAAACCAGTTTTGCCTAAAATATTATACTTCATTCTTTTACACAATTCTTCATCGTGAAATCCCTTAGCATATGTACTTGGTAAAATTCTTTGTTTTTTATTCATTTCCCAAGTTACGTCTACTGATATATCAAACAGACAACCAACCAATCAACTAGTTATTTTCTTTTCTGAACTGAATATTAATATTGAAATATTCACTGAAGTGATTTTGAGGGTTACAACAAAAGCATAACAAAAATAGAACTAGTGCTTTATATATCACAGAAAGAGAAATATAGAGAGTGTATAAAATTTAAGAGAATTACATTGGTGTGCGTTTATTTAATCCCAAGTAACTTTCCTTGTAAGCTACTCAAACTGAAATTTCAAATAACATTCTTGAATCAGTTGTCATGTATGAAATAACAGTTCCATTATATTCCATGGCAATTTTCTAATCTAATATTTCTCTACTTGTAAATTCTAAAGACTTCCAAACATATTTTCGAATTTCAATAATTTAGCGAAAATTTTCCAAAAATCTTATTTTAACAAGAAACCAAAATTTTGCTCTTCGTCCTTCTGCCATTCAAAATGCACGTGCTGTATTAAAAATGATGAATTCTGATTATGATTAAACGATTCAAACATAAAGATCTTAAATAATTATTCAAAAATTACGAAATCAATTATGTATCAATATTAAACAATATTATTAAAGTCAACTATAATTAATGAATTTTTTAAATGTTTAAAATCGTTTCCATATTATTCGTATTTATTATATTTAAATAAACGAGTAATTTATAACTTCAAGGATTTGTGTTTTAGTTGTTTCTATTACACTAAACTGACAAAGAAAAAGAAAACTCTCGAACTCTGCTCTGTGTTTCTTTCTCAGTCAGAGCAGTAGTCTGAGAATGAGTATGGTAAATATTTAATATTATGCATACAAGATACAAAATGTTCCTTCTTGCCATTTTAAAAGAAGATATCACTAAAGATATCATCTGGAGAATTGTGAGTGAAATGTGTTGATGGTCGTTGTTGTGGCGGCTGTTGACGATTAGGTGGTACAACAATATCATTGATTTCATGTATAATGCCATTTGTGGCAATTGCATCGCATTTAGTAATGCCAGCATTTTGTATTTTAGGACGACGTTCACGGCTAACACGTAAATGGTGACCATTCAAGGATTCAATAGTACGCACAAATGGCCAATTGGTTGGTACAATACCAGCACAACAAACGACATCATTCACAATATGAGTTTTAATAAGATTTTCCAATTCGGTTGGATTCTTATTGACATTTTCATCCAATTCATCGAATACATCATTTTTAGGTACTAAAAGCGTATAAGCTTGTTCAGAATTGGTTAATATATCACTTAAATTGGTAGCTTGTACAAGTTCCAAAAATTTACTATAATTTGGATTACTTTCAAGCATTTCTAATAGAGTTAAATGTGGCGGTGCCAATGGCTTATCAACTTGATGCATAACGGAGCCGCAACTTTCATCATCAAAATTCACCAAACGTGCACAATTAATTGTTGCCCGATTCATGACATTTGTAAATAACGAATGTGTTGAATACAAGTTTACACGCAAATTTTTACCATTTACTGTTGGTAATAATTGCTCTTTTAAATCACATGTTTTAATCATCGGTTGAGCAACGTGATACTTTATAAAATCATTCAATTCTTGATTGCTTTTTAATTGTTCTGGTTGATCATCCAAAAGTTTAGCCCACTTTGTACTTTGTAATGCTTTATCTGTAGGTGCAAACACAGTCAAATTATCCATATCATCAAAGTTATTATCAAGGCCAGAGGCTTCCAATAAACGTTTAAATATAGTTATATTCTTTTCTTGCATTAACGAGGACAAAGGTAAGGCACTTTCTGTTGGCATAATATTATCAATAATATGCATTACACCATTTGTACCCATAATATCAGTCTCCAAAACATGAGTTGCACCATTGATTACAATTGGCTGAATTTTGTCTTGCTGTTCTGGCTCTTCTTTTTGTTCATCCGTTAATTTTGAACGATTAAAACGCATTGGTTCACCCAACAGATTATAGGCCGTAGTTCTAGCACCAGGAACCGAAGCAACTGAGCAGAAGGTTAAGTCCAACATGTGATTTTTAAGTATATTTGAAGCGCATCCTTTACCCTCTTTAAGAGCGCGACGTAAATGAGGATCCAATTTTTCGAACGCGGTATCTGTAGGTACAAAAATAGTCATCGGTTTATCACCCTCTAATAGTTTGCTCAAATTTGTCTTCTCTAAAACTGTACGCATTATGGATAAGTCGTTACGTTCACGAATAATATCCATCAGATTTTTATCAACTGGTTTCATGATGCCATCCAAAGTATGAATCATGCCTTGTTCAGCTAATTTATCATATTTTACAATGGGCACACAATTTGCCGTATAACGATATGGTTCTGAACTAAGTGGCAATGGCACCTGATAACTATTAATACGAATAGCTTGGTCATCAGCTTTCGTTTTGAGCAATTGTTCGTTGCGTATCTCATCTAAACTAACTTCACCGTCGACGATATGACGTAAAAATAATTGTTTCATACCATCATCTGTTTGAGCTTCTACAAGATTCTAAAAATTATAAAAATTACGTATTTATCAAATGACCTTAAATATAATTTATAAAAAAAAGGAAAGAGTGTGCTATTGATGAGGCTTAGAAAGCAAATATCGAACTTTGAACTCCGAACCGACTTTAATGTGTAATTTTTCAACGAAACAAGACACATTTATTATGTACTTACACTTTCACTTTGTAATAAATCCGAATAACTATTGAAGGCATTATCTGTTGGCACAAACATCGTATAATTTCTACGATTTGTTATCATATCGCTCAAACCGCTACTCTTCGCCTTAACAAGAAATTCTTTAGCACCCATATCTGATGCTGTTGCCTCGATATCTTTAATTTCTATCTTTTCACATGGCGTAGCATAGGCAGCATTACGTGGACGACCATAACCATGACAACATTGACGCGTTATAGTCAAAGTTTTCTTGAGACCATTTTTATTTACTACACGCTTGCAAACATATTTATTGGGTTTCTCTACACATGAATTCATGCTAAATTGAAATTGCCCGAAATAAGAGGATTGTGGCTTTCCAACTTCAGTACCAGCACCCTCAGCAGCTGTTGCCGTTTCATCATTTTCTTCATTCTCATCGATAACTTTTTCATCTTCTTCTTTCTCGGTGCAAACATTGGGTCTATTTGTACATAAACAAATTTAATTCAATTTAATTCCATTAAAAAAAAAAACCATACCACAAATTTTTAATTAATGAATGAATAAATATACTTTTGTATAGCTAGGCTAATTCAGGCAAAATATTTAAGGACCCAAAAAAGGTGAACATAAAAGCATTGGTTATTATGCCAAAATAACTTCTTAAATAATTTTAAAATTATCTGTCTGTCTGCCTGTTTATCTATAACAACTAAAATAACTAGGTTAAGACTTTTTAAATCTT
This sequence comes from Melophagus ovinus, assembly GCA_023089585.1. Taxonomy (NCBI): domain Eukaryota; kingdom Metazoa; phylum Arthropoda; class Insecta; order Diptera; family Hippoboscidae; genus Melophagus; species Melophagus ovinus. The sequence goes on from JAKKIB010000177.1 coordinate 8,940,456, forward strand.
TTTAAACCCGGTAAAAAGAGTTTAATTTCCAATTCTAATATTTCAATAATTATCCTATGATTTCTCGTTTGACCTATTCTTGGCTAAATCTTCTCGATTTCTTACCCTTTCCACCATGGCTCCTGTTGCGTACCAATACCAAAACCACCAAAAGAATTGAAGAAACTATTGCCCAAAAATGGAAAAGCTTGTTGGAAGAAGATGCCAGGTAATTGACTATTACCTCCATTTACATCGCTTGTTATTATATCGACTTCAAAAGGTTTGTCGGAGTGAGTACGACCAACTTGTACATTGTTATGTTGATGTTGGGATTGTGATTGTTGTTGTTGTTGGTGTTGATGATGCTGCTGTTGTTGAGCTTCCAATGGAACAAATTCAGCTGGTTCAAAACTATGAAAAATATGATCTTTATTAAAAATGTTTGTTGCTGTTGGAGTTGTTGATGATAATGATGATGGTGATGATAAAAAGTTCAATGATGTTAAAGATGGGAATAATTGTGGCTTATACTCTTGATATGGCCATATTAATTGTGGTATTGAATAATGTATATGTGGTGTTGTTGTTGTTGTTCTTGTTGTTGCTGGCAATGATAATTGCGGTATATATTGTACAATTGGATTATTATATTGTGGCTGTATTTGTTGTATTAATCTACAATGGCATTAGATGAACAATATAAATAAAGCCAAAACCATATTATTATTAATTATACATTAGTTAAAGAGGAATAGAAACAAAGCATAGACAGTTAACATATTAATTACACTCGAGTATTTTAATAAATTCCTCACTTGGAAAGAAATGAAAAGGCGAAGTAGATTTTTTCCTTTTTTTTGTTTTTCCAAATACAAACAGATTCTGTTTTCCTGAATTTGTTGAACAACCTATTACTGCAATGAAATATTTCGTTATTGTACATTATTAATTTTATAAATATCTATAAGTAAGCATTTGAGGTTTATCCTTCAATCAAATGTTTCATTTATCAATCGATCACTGGCAAACAAAACAATAAAAGAAAGAAGAGAAAACAAAAAATAAATAAATACATTCAGTTAAGTCTGCTTATTGCATACCCTACCACCAACTAATTGCTATCTATCACCAGCCAATTTGCTTGAAACGATAGCAAAATGTATGGAAATGTTCAAGAAGTGGAGTACAATGTCCGTTCTCAGAATTTAAAGAATTTTTAAAGTATGGTAATATACTTCTAAATTACAAGAGGGTAATCCATTGTGAGAATATTTCTTTAGAATGTTACATCACACAAGTGTTTTTGTAGAGTATTGCAATTGATCACACAAACGGTTAATACAAATATGCTTAATATTTTTTTTATATCGTTTTTTTTAGTTTTTTGTTTTGTGTTTCGTTCAACGGTATTGAATTCATTTATACACAATTTATGAATATTAATGGATTTGTTGAAGTACATACATTTTGTGTTTCTTTTCATAAATTATTAAGTATGGCCATTCAAAGGACGTACACTACATCGTCACATAGGCATTTAGCAAACACAATAACGAGCATTTTTTTATGAAATAAGCAGACTTTAGAAAAATGTAATGGCCGGAAAATTCAGTTCTTTTTTGTTTTTGGCATTAAAATAATAATATAAAAAACGGATTTTTAATAGAACCAGATGGCAAGCAATGCCATCTGGACCTATTTAATTTTCTTTGAGGTAAAAAAAGAAAAACTGTAAACTCTTAGAAAAAGCGGAATTTTTCTCATTCCATTCCGCATTATTTCCCTTGTAAAACACTAATAAATGATAAATTTAATTTTAGAATATCACTTAAAAATATTAAGAAGGTCAACAAAAAATCTGAAAAATTTTTATTTCTCAAATTTGAAATTTGAACTCGAAGATTTAAAGTAAATGGAAAGTAAAAAAAAAGATTATATTTGGCTGGGGCCAAAACTTGGATACCAACTATCAAAAATACTATGACACACAGACTGCTCCAAGTTTCAAGTAATCGATAAAAAATGTGAACATAAAATATTGAAAATTTTGATATAGTAGTTTTGTATAGATGTGGCCAATTTTCCTGATTTTTTTGGAGAAATGGCCTTAATATTTATACACAATTTCAGCATTCCATCTTATGCAGTTTACAAATAATGAGAAACAAAAAACCTCCAAATTATGCTCCAAAATACCGTTTCCGTTGCACTATGGGCGTGGTTTTTTTAAGCGTTTTTGCTTACCTGCTGACTACTGCAGCAATTTTCAATATTTTTGCAAAATTTGAAATCAATGTTTTAATTTTTGTGATCAAAAGAACGCTAATTACACACGGGCAGATGAATAGACGGCCAGACAGACAGACAGACAGAGAGACAGCCATGTCTAAGTCGATTTACAATTTAATGGTGATCAAGAATATATATCCATATATATATATATATAGAGTCAGGGCCTTCTTTTTAGATGTTACAAACATAATGGCAAAACACATATATCCCCAAACTCTGGGTGGTGGATATAAAAAAAAAGAAATATATTTGCTTGGGTCGACCGTCTGACTGGCACTAAAAAATTATTGCAAAAATAATATGTAAAAAAAAACTCATGACTCATGAATTTATTGCGGATAAAAAACAAAAACGCAAAAAATACAAATAAATAGAGAAAAAAGAAACAAATTAATAAATGTCTAATAATAAGTAATGTGGAAAACAATAAAGATTATGAAGACGAGAAAAATAGCGCTTTTTTCTTTGTGAAGTGTGATACGCGAGGTGTGATCTGAATTTTAATAAAATTACTTTTATTAACTTGTAAATATTAATTACAATACAATTTAAAAATCAGCTAGAGCAAACAACATGAAAAAAGTAGAATATAATTTGAATTTGTATATGATCAATTCTAATAAAGTTCATTGTAAGCTGAAACGTTTATTTTATTATAAACGAAAAAGTGTGAAAGGAAATCGTTTGATTAGTAAATAGAATAAGAGATTTTTTTTTTATAATTGTTATCTCAATAATTCACATTAATATAATTAATTAATAAACCATCGTATGAATTACATTTCTGAAACGCTTTAAAAACAGTACACAATTTAAAGAAATTACTTAATCATGTAAAAAGTCAAATAAAAATATACAAAAAAGAAAATTGAATTTGCTTTTGTTACTACAAGACAGTATCGCATTTATAATTCATACGCTTTATTGGGTAAAAGTTTATCTAACATTCGGAATTTGAACAGAAAAAAAATTTCGATAAAGCCATTGTACGGATCGCTTCCTTTTTTTTATTTCTATATAAAATTTTTTTCAATGCACTTGAATAATTAACTTCTTAACTTTCTTAACATTAATTGAAACAGGTTTCCATCCAATGAATTTCGTTTAATGCTATATATCTATTTTCTACAACTAAAAGATTCGTAGATTATTAAATAAGTAGCGGTAGAAAAATAAGTAGCGGTAGAAAAATAAGTAGCGGTGGAAAAAGTGAAAGAATTGTTAGCTGTAGTTTTTTACTTTAAGGCAGAAGTAGAAACAAAATTGCAAATGTATTGCCCGCCCCTTATTTGACAAATATTTCCAACCTAACAAAGGTTTGCCATTTCTGCCCTTTCTTTTACCCATTTATTTCACAAATATTTATATTTCATAAAAATATATTTAAGTTTTAATGTAACTATTGAAGAAGCGCATGAATGTAAATGTCATTTCATTTCATTTCTCATTATTTTTTGTGCCTTTTCTCTCTCCCTCCCCCCCCCCCCCCTTCCCCCTTCCACTGTAAATATATTCTTTTTTATTAATTTTCGCTTTTTATTTACATTGCATTTTTTCTTTTCCGGTGAGTTGTTTTCTTTTTTTGTACCTTTTTTGTACGTGTTTTTTTTGCGTTTGATTGTTTCGACTGTTTTTATTTTTCTTTTTACTTCGTAGAAATTGATTCTTCTTATAAATAATGGTTTTTGCCGAATACGCATTCAAATGTATAAAGTTAAAACTCCTAAACGATAAGTTTCTGAGTTTTTTGTTCATGTTTTTCTTTTTAAGTAGTTTTTTAAGTTCATACAATCTTTTTACTACACACAAATTAATTTATATATATATATATATATATATATATATATATATATATATATATGTATTCGTATATATATGGGCGTGTGTGTGTATGTGAATATACATACGCACGCTATGCTTAACCTACTTAATTCTTACCAATCCAACTTAACCTGTACGGCATGTTTACTCGTATATGAATATATGTGTTTGTTTGTTTGTTTGTTTGTTTGTTTGTATATATATATATATATATATATATATATTTATTTATTTATTTAAGTTGAATAATAATCACACATTTTGTGTACTTATTTAAAAATCATTTTGGCGTGAAGATGATTGTATTTACTGTTATTATTAAGTAAAAATATTATAATGCATTCAAGTTGATCCTTACAAATCGTACCATTCTGAGTAATTCATTTATCATGTGAATAAAATATTAAGAAAGTTTAACAAGAAAACAAAAATTCCACGTGGCAGATAAAATGTAGTCATAAAAAGTGTCTCGTTTGACTCAAAAATCTCACAAAGTTATAATGTCAAAAAAGTATCGAGCTTTGCTAAAAGAAAAGAGGCACTTTAGATTTTTGGCCAAATTTGGCAAATTTTTACCTAAAAACAAAAAAAAATTTCGTTACATGAAAACGAAAATTAATTCAAATTTCTTTCGTTTCTGATTGTTACATTTTTCCACATGAAACATCATGCCTTTTAAACATAATCCGTAAAGCATTTAAAATATGTAAATAAAATTACAAATGATAGATAAACAAATACATTCACTTATTTTTTATGGGATTACACACCAAACCATGCCTTTCCAAATCACTCCAATTCGTTTCCACTTATGTATGATGACATTTCAGAGAGTGGAAAAAAGTTAAAAAAAAAAAAAAAGAAACTGAAATAACAATTTTGCCATAAAAAATTAATTATGAGAAATATTTAACTTGTAAACATTAAAAAGCAGCCATAACATTCATTTCTTTATATTAATAATTTTAATTTTCCAACCATTTTTGAATTTACGCTAAAGCAGCAGCAGCAGCAACAACAACAAATTGAAGATAAACTCAAGACTAAATAAAAAAGAGGAAAATGTAATTAAATTGTAAAGTTATAAATCTAATTAGATTTGAATATTGCTCAAAATAAGGAACTAAAATTCTGTATCTAAAAAAATTATCTTTTATATAAATTTCATTTTAAGCTACAAATTTATAACTTTCAATTATTCATTAAAAAAACTGAAAAACTGAAAAAAAACAATTTTTTTTGATGAAAAGCAACGAGAAAATATTGAAAAATCAAAATAAAAACAATAAAAAGAAACAAAACAAAAAATGGTTAAAAATTAAAATCAAAAAATTAAATCAAAATCTTAAGTGGAACGTAAAACACAAACTCGTTTATTTTGTTTGAATATTTGAATGACTTACTTTGTAGAAGCGAACAATTTACATAATTATTCTTTAGGTTTTCTAATTTTTTCAAAATTAAAATTAGTACAAAAAAAACACCAAATCCTCATTTTTCATATAATTTAAAATGGATCCAAATACTTTTGGATCTATTTCGCAACGACTTTAGATAGACCTTGGATAATTTTATAATTGATTTATTGAACTTAACTTAGATAAAAATTTTTATATTAGAGACATTGGCGAAAAAGTGAATCTAGAGTTTAGAGATTAAACTTTGTAGCTAGCCCCCCTTTTTTTCTCTTTTATACTTTAGAATTATTAAGTAGAAATTTGTTAATTTTTATCTAATTTACCGTCGACTTTTTATCTTTAAAAATGAAAGACATTTAGATAGCGGCTTTCAAATTTTCTTATATACATAAAACAGACCATGTTACATACTTAGAATTAAATTTTAGCCTTAACTAAATAAATAAACAAACTTTCTTATAGATTTGCTTTCCATTGAATTTTAAGTTAGATCTTATTAGTGCATTTAGTTTTGTTTATTTGTTCATTTTAAGTACTAAGTACTAAAAAAAAAAAGGAAAGAAACAAAAAAAAAAGTTACAATTTCTACATGTATATCTACAGTTTACAATCTGCCTTCGACCCCCGTATTTTCTATTTCCAATATTTCTTACAATGATTTATGACCTTTGCGATAAGGCCATGTAAAGAATGGGCGAAAGAAATATGTGTAAACAAAACAAGAAAACTGGTAAAAGAACTTTATAACGTCTAAATGCCCTACACCAATTTTCTAAATATGATTAAATTCAAATAAAAATATTACAAATCAAAAAAATTAAAATAATTATAATTTTCAATAAATATCGACACTTCATTATATGAGAGAAGTTTCAAAAAATGGATCTATCTAGACGAATTTTAGATTATTGTTTATACAACGATTTTTTCGAAAAAGTCATTAAACGGAAAGTGGCCGTAAACATGGGTCAGTCCGAATCAAATTTGGTGCAAGTGCTTTCCATATTAAAAAACAATTTAGTTAAAATATATTAGCATTTGTAATTGGAATGGTCGAAATAATGGTCCAATTTTAACCATTTTCATTTGCGGGCTAAAATACCCCCAATTTACGAAATATCAAATTCAAACATCTCACAAAAACGACCCACAGTTTTATAACAAATTTAGCATCGCTGCAAAAAGGAATTCAGAATCGATCGATATAATAAAAGAAGAGGGTCTATATTAAATCCTTTTGAGTGTTACAAACATCAGCATATACTTATAATACCTGGTGCCATAAATAGTGCAGGGTATAAAAAGTCGTACACAGTTAAGACTACCATAACATGATAATTATCAGTAAAAGTATGTCAATTCCATAGTTAAACATTTGCAAGAATATTCCATCCGGCTGTCTCTCAGTTGAATCACATTTTATCTAAGTTGCCAGAAAATTGCTGATTTGTAGAGTTTGAAACCGTGAATAATGGAAGAGATATCAAAAAAAAAAGAAAAAGAAAAGCAAAATCGTGTAAAGGAAAATAATACTGAATTGTTTTAAGAAAAATTAGCCGAACTACTTTACTTTTGAAAAATTAAAAAAATATTAAAATATCTATGAAAAGTTTGCACTACTCTTTTCTTGATTACAGAATTTAGGTTATATTTGTGTCAGAGAGCTTGAAAGTTTCCATCCATTTGTCTTTTTTTTCTTTATTATATGAATTAACTAAGTAATTACATTCAATTAAAAGTTATTTGTACACAAAAATAAAACGAAAAACAAGGTAAAAATCAAAAAAAAACAAACAGAGAAAAAAATGGCACAAACAAACTTATAGTAGTAAATTTTTTATAAATTGAGAAAAAAAACGTTATGGGTGCCTATCGTCATCATCACATTTTACACTTACAAAAAGTAATTGTTTTTCTTTTTTTATTCATATTTCAGTGATTTTTTTTCGTCGTCTATTTAACAATATGACATGTACAATACACAACAACAACAACAACAAGAACAACGCACATATTATTTAGGTATATATGTATGTATTTATATATGCATGTATTTATATATTTATGTAGAAAGGCTTAAAAAATGCAATGGAATGTTTAACTCTTGTGTGAAATAAAAGATTTTTGTAGTTTAAGTTTTGTACAATGTAAAACAACAACAACAACACTTATTTCAATAATACATAAAATCAAAAAAATATAAAAGAAAAAGCGAATTTGTGAAAGTGGAATATAAATTACTATTTTATGACATTTTGATTGTTGTTGCTGCTTTCCTTTTCTTTTGTTCCCGCATGCGTGTACATATATATATATATATATATATATATATATATATATATGAGTGTATATATTATTTATACTCACTCTGCATAATATTGTGGATTTGCTTTTGTCACAATGCTGCAACAGCAACAAATTGCAAAGACTTGCATTAAAATGAACCGTTTAGCGGCCATTTTGCTGATAACCTTTTATTTTTTATTGTTCTCGATATTCGTGTTGTCTTTTTTAAATCAAATTATCGTAGAAAATTCCAGATGGGCTACATTTCAAAATAAAAGTGATAGCAGTATAGAATAAAAAAAATTTTTTAAATTAAGATCTTGCACTTTTTGATCTTCACTTTATTCAGTTGAAATTACTTTACTGATACAGCGCTTGCTTTTGCTTTTTTTTTAGTACCTTTTGCCCAATTTTTCTGGCTAGATGCCTTTATTTGATTTTTAAAGTAGTAATTTATATGTACATCACAATTAAACCGTTATAAAAAGTAGAAGGGCAAAGCCACAATATGAATGATTATTAAAAAAAAGCAGACAGGTAGAAATAAAGAAGTTGGGTAGAAATAACTATAAAAAAACTAGCAGAACCAAAAAGAAGACATTAATAAATCATAAAAGGTGAAGAACAAGAAGAAGAAAATTCTAAATATCATTATCACATAACACGAACGAACACCCTCCATCACTTGATTTGATCAGATTATTTTTGTTAATTTTTGCTTCTATTTTATTTTAATTTTTATTTAATTTGAATAGCAACAAGAAAAATTAAAAAAATGAATGCACATATACACTTGTACACATTTACAAAGTAAATTAAAACTTACAATGTTGTTCTTTCATAAAAAAAATCACAATAAAAAAGAAAGGAAAAACGAAGAGGAGAAATAATATTTCTTCCTTATTACACCAAATAAATATAACAACCCAGCAAGATCACGACTTACAATTAAACTGAACAAAGAACTTGCTTGTGCCGGGTTATTTATAATGCGAGATGAGCGCTTGGTACGATGATTTGGCTTTTTCATTTTCTCTTTTTTTTTTGTTGGATCCAAACACTCGCCCTTCCCACTCTTTTCTTCAGACATTTTAACGCAACGCATTTATCATACACATACACAAATGCAGAATACGTGTATTTTATGTATTTCAATTTTGTTATAATTTTACTTTTTTATGATTTAATTTCTTATTATTTGTAGCTAAAGTCTTGTCACCGCAATTTCTGAAAGTACTCAACGGTTGAGTGCTAGCACAAATTGGAGCAACATCAGTCACCGAGTGTAAAAATATCGCACTCAGTGATTGATCTAGCTTGATCTGTTGAACCGATTTAGCCATGTCTGTCCATTTAAATAGCTTTGTCTGTGCGCTTGTTCTTGCCAGAGACATTCAATTACAATACATTAAAGGACACGCCCACTACTCTTTGTTTTTTTTAGTTTCCCATTTCTCTACTAAGGACATTAAGAACAATTTGTATAGAGAAAAATGGCAATTAACACACTCAATGTTTATTGGTCGGGTATTTTAAAATGCCACTTCAACTTTAAAAACTTATATATTTTGTTTTGTTACTGTTTTCTCTTTCTTTCGTTTTGTTTTTATTAATTTAAGTAAACAAGCAAACATCGATCAAGATTCGTTTGAATTACTCTCGCATACACATACACATACAGACGAACTAATAATACGAATATACAAAATTCATGTATATGGATTAGAATAGAAATGTAAACGTAAATCTTTTAAAAAGCAAAACACGTTTTACAAATGCAAAACACAACAATGATAATTGCAACAACAGCAGCGCAACATTATCTCTAAATTCTTAAATTAACTAGAAGATGGCAAGGACACAAAGAAACAAACAAATAGACAAACGGATGGACAAATAAATGACTCAAAGATAGAAACAGAACTCTCTTCTTTTTTTTGCATCCACTTAATGCAATTTTTAATTGATAATTTTCATTTATATAAATGAACGTATATATATATATACATATATATAAAGCCGGAAAGTTCAGGAAACATTGAAAAAGTAATGGATTCAAGTCTTAATCCAAAAAAAATAAAATTTGCATTTCTATTATTTTATTTTGCTTTTTCTTTTTATTATTGTTCAATTAAAGATCAAACGCGCTTGACTGTTACATGAGTAAATCCATAAATCTATTTTTTTTCCAAGATAAAAAGAAAATTTTCCAATTACTTGCAAAGAAAACTCAAAGGCAAGTTCAAAGATTTGTTTTTTTTTTATGAAAGCAAAACAAGTCAAAGAAAAAGAAATCAATCTGGAATGTACGCTTTCTATATGCAAATGTATTTGTATGTATATATGTATACATAATTTTACGTGATTTTACTTTAATATTTCAGATGAATTATTTGTGCAGAATTTTTTAAATTGATTACTTACAAATTTTTCTTTTCTCAATAACAATTCACTTCCAGATTTTCGTGATTTAATTTATCTATTATATATTTTTTGAGTATTTTTATTTATTATATTAAGAATTGTTTGGTTATTTTCTTTTTATAGCTAAACTCTTCTATAGCAATTCTGTAATTTTCTTTGATTTTTTTATTCGATACGATAAAAATCAAATTGTTACATTGTTTCCCCTTCAATTGATTCACGTTGAAAGTTAACATTCATTTCAAAACAAAGGTAAGTACAAAGTGAAACGAAATGGAAACAAAATATACGTAATTTATTTGTTAATTGCATTGCAGACTTACTTTTTATAGTTATTCTACTACATCTTAGAGTTTTGTTTTAAATAACTTTAGTTTTTGTGCTAAAATTGCCTCTTTTTTAGAATTTTTAGTTAAAAAATGGATGCCTTAGATATTTTAGAAAAACGCATTGATACTCTTAGCAATATTATTGGACCAATACAAAATTTTAAGGTATCATCATCCGAAAGTGGCCAGCATAGGATGACATCATCTGATAATATTGTAGATTCTTTGCTATTGGCCACAAACATTATGAATGAGGCCATATCCAATCGGGAGCAAATTAAGCAGGTAATATCGCGTAGCAATGAATTGGAAAAGTACTTGGAGCCAAATTTCCTTGAAGAATGCCAACAAGTGCGCACAAAAGAAGTTTACTTAAATGCTATTGGTCATGATTTGCACAAACAATGTACACAATTGGAACGTATTAAAAAATTAGAGTCAACATTGGGTGCAGAATATTTTCGCAATATACCTGGCGAAGCCATTGAGAAATTAAAACAAATTAATGAGGACAATGAAAAATTCTCACAAGAAGCCGACATAATGGAAGAGACCTTAATTTTAGCAATGAAGCGTTGCGGCGAAATCCAAAGTAATTTATTGGAATCATTAGAATCTATGAATAAACGTGTAGCGATCATTGAGAAGAGATTAGAGCAGAAAAAACATGAGGAAATGGAAAAGGAAATACCACCAATCGAAAGCCAATGATGATATTATTGATATTATTATATTTGTTGATCTTAATATGAATATTTAAATAGTATTATGTGTAAAGTGCACAAGAAAGTATATAATTTATGTAAAGTGATTTTCATAAATTTATTTAATTTAATAAATGACAAACAAGAGAAAAAAAACAACAAAATGGAAAAAAAACTTGTGCATTGTAAATCATTTGAACAATAGCTTTTCTAAAAAAATCATTATTCAAAGGAATGTTTTCTTATGAATATTTCCCATAAATAATTACAACAACTTGTAACTTTGGCTTGTTCTATTGGGAGCAGCATAAATCTATTTTATTTTCTTATAATTTACTTCGACCAGCTGTTTGGTAAGAAATGGAAAATTTTATTAAGATAATAAATAACGAAGCAAATGGCCAATATGACTCCTAATAGGGCAAAACGATTACGCCAATGTTGTTTGCTTTCCTTTAACATATTGTAGATATTCTGTGCAACATTTTCTGTCTCTTCAATGCTACCAGAATTATCTATAACAAAATGTGATAATTCACATTTTTTTGCTAAAGACATTTGGGAATCTATACGTCGCTGAGCATCCTCGAGCGACAATTCATTGCGTACTATTAAACGTGCGAGCTGCTGTTCGGGTTCACATGTAACACATATAATTTTATGAATGAAATCCAATAAAATCCCCGTCTCAAATAATAATGGCAAATCAAGAACAATCCATGCTTTACCACTAATGAAATGCTTGAAAATTTCCGTAAAAATTCGACGATGTATAACCGGATGGGTAATTTGATTTAATTTGCCTCGCAATTGCTTATCATTGAATATTAAACGTCCCAAAGCTTCACGATTAATTTCTTTTGTTGGCAACAATATATCATCACCGAAAGTTTCCGTCACCTTTTGCCAACATGTTGTACCTGGTTGAATGATTTCTCTGGCTATTTTATCCGCATCTATTACATTTACGCCATTTCTTTCGAATACTTTACTCACAGTACTCTTTCCAGTAGCTATGCCACCTGTAATTGCCACAATAAACATTATCAATTTGCCATATAAAACATTAAGAAATTAATTAGAAAATTTTGCTTGATTCTTGGCTGCTTGGTTTTGGGCAGTGATAATAAGGAGCAAGTTCATAACATTAAGAGGAGCATATTAAATCCACTTTAAAATGTTGAAAAATTTTCTACAACTCAGCAAGCTTATATCATATGTATATTAAAGGCTCGATGTAATACAGTTATTTTGAATATAACAACATATAATTCTTTCATTACTTTACTTTTATTTTTTAATTGAATTTATCACTTTTTTACCTGGAACTAAATTAGCCAAATTAATTAAAAGTAATGCGTTTCTTTACTCGCAAATCAAAGTGCAAAAAAAGTATTCCGAATTTGAGATCAAGGCATTCTAATTCGCTAGCAGCCAATGCGTCCGGTCGAAATAGCACATCTCGCTCAATTGGTAACGTTTGCAATACAATTAGAAATCGTAATGCATTTATGCATTATTTAAGTGCTTATCGCAAGAATAAACAAAAGGATGCATCATATCAAAATCGTCCAGTATGGAATTTGGTAATTGAGGCAGCTGAACATTGGAATAATATGCCACTAAATGAGAAATTTACTTATATTGAATCGGCCCGTAATACTGCTTATGTATATTCATCACGTGATCGTCGCTTTAATCGCATAATGGATCACTTACGTAAGGCAATGTCAAATGAACATAGCATTGACGTTATAGAATTGGCAAAAGCTGCTAAAATAATGAAATTATGGAAACGTCGTATTCTTTCTGATATTTTATGGATGTAACAAAAGATATGTAAAGAAGACAAAATATCGGTGTATGAGAATAAAAACTACTAGATTTAAAATACTAATTAAAATAATATGTGTAATAAATTATTATGATTAACATATATATATATATATATATATATATATATATAATCATATTTTAAATTTATGAAGCAAATATTTCTTTGCACTAGTTGAAGTTCTTACTAGTTGGTCGTTGTATTTGATTTCGTTTGACGTTTGATAAAATTTTATAGATTTCAGGTTTTATTTATACGTAATAATATATGGCAACTTTCAGTCTTCGTTCTACGCCAAATGTTCTTCGTGATCAATTATTCATTCGGTAAATCTCCATTTTTTTGTGTCGTGCGCGTTTTTCACAATTAACATTGAAAAAAAAGATAAAATAAAATAAATATAGATTTTGTTTACAGTTTTTAACAAAGGCAAAGAAATAAATATACTTACATAACAAAATGGTGGATAAAATTGAAATGAGTTTAGATGAAATTATTAAATCCAATCGTAAGAAAGGATCGCGTGGTGGTTCCGTTGGTAATAGGCGTAATATGGGGAATCAACGTAGGGGTGGCCGGAGAACACAGGCTCCAATGCGTAAAACTGGTGGTGGCGTTATTAAGGGTCGTGGAAGTGGTGGCGGTGGAATACAAAAAGCCAAATTTTCAAGGGTAATGATTCATGATGAAATTCATCTAACGGTTCACGCAAAATTAACCGCAAATATGCAAAGTATGGCGGCAAAATATGGCAATTGAACTGTTAAACTCATTGTAGAGTTAATGCAAACAAATCGTAAACCTGTTATTGCGTTCTTATTCTTTTGTGCTCATGAATTTTATTTTCTCTATCTCCTCTGCAATCTAATTTACGTCGTGTATGAGCTAAGTTACAGCAGGCACAATCACACCACCTGTAAATGGACAATTATCAAGAAATAATTATTTAATAAAAGATTTCCATTGTAAATAAGTATTTATACACATGTATATATATATATGTATATATACGTACATACAAATATTTCTGTACTGTGCTTGTACTGGGTATTTCAATGCATATAGTGAGATTCTTTCTTATAAATGAAAAATTCGTTTCCCGATTTAGATCATCTGCCAATATTTTCGAAGCGTTTTAACTAACCAGGATTTAATTTATAGAAGCACAATATTACAGAATCGTACTTCTAGCTAAAAAAAAAACTAAAAAAAAGAAAACAGACAAAACAAATAAACAAACAAAAACCATCTTCCTCTCTTCAACTTGAACCTACCCTCCTAATTCTCTACTAGGGCGATGTGAACAGTGCTTGGAAACATGATATGTATGATGGACCAAAACGCGGTATACTCAAGTCGTCAGAATCTGCTAAATTATTGGTGTCGAATTTGGATTATGGTGTTTCAGATTCGGATATTAGGGAACTTTTTACAGAATTTGGACCATTGAAGAAGGCAGCTGTACACTATGATCGATCAGGACGTTCATTAGGTACCGCTGATGTGGTATTTGAACGTCGTTCAGATGCTCTAAAAGCAATTAAACAATATAATGGTGTGCCTTTGGATGGTAGACCAATGAATATACAGTTTTTAGCTAGTCCTGAAGCGTCAAATTTGACTCGTCCACGTCCAAGTCCGGCAACTCGTCGACCTCAAGGAAATGCAAAACGTGGTGGTTTTCGTAGTGGTGGTCCACCCAATCGTGCTAGACCAATAGGTATGGGTGGTCGTAATAAAAAAGTTGCTCCCACTGCCGAAGAACTTGATGCTGAACTCGATGCTTACGTTAATGACATGAAAATTTAGATTGTTTGTACAAAACAAATGTATTATAATAATATATATAAGAATTTTTTTTCTATACTTTTAAGAAAAACATAGAATTATGACTCTTCAGCAAATGTTTTACAAAATGTTCTCAAAAATAAAAGTAAATTTTGGGCATAATCATTGTGTATTCTACAATGAAATATGGATCAATATAACTTTGAATTTTCATATAAATGACCTTTAAAAAGATTAATTGTATCTAGTACATATGTAATTTGTATTTTTTCCAAGAAGGTAATGTAAAAGTATTTTATAAGAAAATGTGACCTTCTGAAAAGTAAAACAATAAAATGATGAAAGTGATTACGCTTTTTTATATATGACGTTAAATTCTGTTATTATATATATTAGTGTACTCTCCTCCATAGATGGTTAGATCAAATAAAGCAGACCAACATCAAACACTACAAAGTTACACACAACAATGCACAAAACTTTGTTTAGAAACATGAGTATACATAAATTTAGTAATGTAGGTCTAAAAGAAAGTACATGTTTATTATTATATGTTACGGAGTAATTTGGCATTTTTTTTATATAGCAAATTAATACAACTCTGCATAAAAAATAAATTTGTTTCTGTTGTTTTGTAAACAAAACATTTGGCGAAACTTTTCTGCTAATTTTTATAAACAATTATTTACTAAGTAAAAACTGAAGTAAATAATTTATAAAACAAAATAGAAATAAGTGGGAAGCCATGTTCTATCACATTTCACTGGAACATGAAATACTTTTACATCCGCGCTACTTTGGGCCACAATTATTAGAAACGGTTAAACAAAAGTTATACACTGAAGTTGAGGGTACATGCACGGGGAAATACGGTTTTGTAATAGCAGTAACAACCATTGATCAAATTGGCTCTGGTGTTATACAACCGGGTCAAGGTTTCGTTGTCTATCCAGTAAAGTATAAAGCTATTGTATTTCGACCATTTAAAGGTGAAGTTTTAGATGCTGTCGTTAAACAAATTAACAAGGTAGGCATGTTTGCAGAGATAGGTCCTCTATCTTGCTTTATTTCACATCACTCGATACCTGCTGATATGCAATTTTGCCCGAATGGCAATCCACCATGCTATAAATCTAAAGACGAAGATGTCGTTATATCGGGCGAAGATAAAATACGTCTTAAAATCGTTGGCACACGTGTTGATGCTACTGGCATTGTAAGCATATATTTCATATAAACGGACAGATTCATTCACATTCACTATTTGTAACATATTCACCATTTTATAATATTCCTTTCGTTTCGTTCCTTTTTTCTTGTTTTCCAAATAGTTTGCCATTGGTACATTGATGGATGACTATTTAGGCTTAGTGGGCAGTTAATAATTTAATCAAATAATTAACGTGATAACTTAAATGTAATTTTATGTAATTTTTTTTACTAGAGCAAAAAAACAATAACAACAATAACGAGAATTTAAAGTGGAACAAAGTGTTAAATATTTATATATATTTTGTAAGGTTGTCCCATTAATAAATATTTAATAATATTTATTTA
This sequence comes from Melophagus ovinus, assembly GCA_023089585.1. Taxonomy (NCBI): domain Eukaryota; kingdom Metazoa; phylum Arthropoda; class Insecta; order Diptera; family Hippoboscidae; genus Melophagus; species Melophagus ovinus. The sequence continues at coordinate 8,956,891 of JAKKIB010000177.1, forward strand.
TTGAATCCTCTTTCAGTTGTAGTACGTTTTTGCCCTATTTCACTATATTTCCGATTTACTTTTCGTATATAATTTGCTAAATTTAAATACTTTATACATGTATATATATGTAAACAAAAAAAGGTACTTAAGATGAAAAATTGAAGCACTTACATTGGACGTGTTAAAATTGTTTGTGTTTGGACCATTGGCCCCAAAATAGATAAAACATCATTAGAAGTACAGTTAGAGTATAAATGCTGGTATTAGAAAACTTTCCATAGTTGTTACGCTTACTCTGTGTAACGATATATTAAATGTCATTTTAAGGCCTTAAAAAGTTGATTCTTTCTTTTAGTGATGCCATTTTTTTTAACATGTGTACGGTGTGTTCGGTAACAGTAGAACAATTTACAAATCCCATGAAAATAAATGATGCTTTACTAGCATATCGCGTACACCATCTTTTAGTGGTTGTGATTGTTTACCAAGTTTTGGTGGTAATTCCCAATCAGGATTTAGATTGAAGGCAAATTGCGCCAATAAACGTAATTCACATTTAATTTGTACCCAACCGGGTGAATCAATAAATGACCAAGAGTAGTACCATTTTTGAACAATCTCATGACATGAGCATAAGACTTCCAACCATAAATGAAATACTTGTTCATTCAGTCCCAAGCATATCAGTGAACGTAATTTGACATCCATTTGGGCATGTGCCTCATCATGTGTTTGATTAATGGCCTGCACGCAACGGTATAATAATTCTTCGGGTGTTAATACTTTACCATCTTCGTCTAGACGATAAGTTTTACATAATATTAGGCGACTGTAAACTGATTCAAAATCTTTTTCAACTTCCCGTGAAGCAGCTTCTTCGATAAATAACCATGGATGTACTGGTCCTCCTAAAAATGTTGGCCTTTTCATGCCGTGCTCTAGGAAAGCTTTAATAGTTGGAGCTAATGTGCCACGTACTAAATCTGTTATCGTTTCTGTAATTGTATCATCACCAGCCGTTGTGTATTGTTTACTGCGCTCATCTAGCAACTCCACAAATTTGGCTGGAAACCAACCCTTCAGACCATTCAATTCACCCACCCAACAATGTTCATCTTTTTGACTGATTATTGTAATAATGTCATTCTTTCTAAAGCCCAATTCATCATCATCGTGCCTTTCAAAATCGTGCAATGCCTTAGCACGACGCTTACGCGTTCTCGCCACATTAAGAAAATTCTCATGATCTTTACTATGTGATTGAGTACTATAGTCGGCAGTCAATTGTATATGATTAATCAATTTTGGTTCTACGGTAATGAAATGGCGGGCTACTTTAAGAATAGCTTCTCTCAAATCGACCAATATCTCAGTTTGACGTATATTTTTATTTTTCGTCTCATTTATATCATTATCGGAACGATACAATAACGATTCCAAAATTGATTTACTTTTACGCACTTGTCGACGTGATAAATGTTGTTTTGGCAGGTGATCCAATGCTTCTGAATTATCTCCTACCACTAAACAACCTTGTTGGTCTGCCATTAAATAAGCTAAGTGCCGCCGACGATGCGTATCGATTACGGTTTGACTTAATGAGCCGCCAACTTCTAGAGCTAATTCAAACAGAACTTTGACATCATCAACTTCACCCGGTACATTTGATAGGCAATTGAATATTTGTGCAGAATTCTCTAAATTATGAAGATCATCCTCCTTCATTTTCAACATGCCCAATGTCAATTGGAATAGTACAATGTTACCATCGTAGAAGAACCAATCCCATATATGAACCAATACCTTCATATGTACAACATTGGCAAATAGTGTTAAAAACCAATGTAGTGTTATTAATGATAGCTCAATATCGTGTTTTTTTAGTGTTTCATCGATTTTTGTTAGATAATTAGCGACTAAAGTTTGCATGACCCTTTGATCAGCTTGAATACCTAATAAAGTGGAGGCGTAATATGAAGCAGGCAAGAGGTCCCCAACAATTGTGGTCATCATCCAAAAAGCATCCTCTTCTTCCATAAATAACAATAGACTGGCAACTATTACACCAGTACCTTGGCAATATCCAATGTCTGTATATAACCAAGCTAGACCACGTAAAATTCGTCTTAGTCGTGGTATACCAATACTATGAGAATTGCTAAAGCATACATTTGTGGGCAAAATGCGTAACAAATCTTTTTCAATTTGCTTGGAGGTGACTAGATGATCATCGTTAGATGCATTTATTATATCTTGATAAGACGTTTCCATTTTTTGCTTTTTTTTTAAAGCACCAGATAAACGCATCCATATATGTGGCCTTAAAGAATGCGGTATACCATTACGTACCATATTACGTAATTTTTCGGTACGTGGTAAGGTATCTATATGATCCCATGGTAATTCGGAAATTTCTTTACTGGGAGGGTATCCTAAATATGCTAACCATTCCAAATATTGCTGAGCATTTTCTACGAATGGTATACTCAATAACTTATTAGAATTCTCTTCAGGACCATCCTCTTCTTCTATGCGAAAACCAAATTCATCACATCTGTAATATGGTTCATACTCCCAATCTCTACTGCCTTCAGCTTCTGGCTGATATAATTTTGCTAGAATATCTTGTGGCCACATGCTGGGCGTTAAAGCGCAAAATGGTCCACCTGGTGTTGGTTTAATGTCATCTACTACAGTTAAATCTTTCGGCACAAAATTAACATCTTTAAGTGGGTTTCCTTTGAAATAGGAATTTGTTTTTGATGTTTGTATATTAGCCTTGAAGAAAATACAAGCCAAACATAAGAAAATCGCATCCAAATTAATAATTTATGTAAAAGTATTTTATTACTGGATATTTATTGCCGCATATTCCGTCAAATGTATTTTTTGTTTCTTCCATGCTTATTAAGTATTTCATGAAACAACAAAACAATTTGAATTTTCTATAAATAACTCTTGTACTTTTTGGCAAATTCTTTCAAATTTTAGTTAGGTAATCCATTATTCCAACACTTAATATATCAAATTTTATAAAAACTATAAAAATTCTCACGTAATCCCAATAATAACATATGTCTCTACTTCGTTCATGTTAAATGGCCACTGTCAAGCAGACATGATAAAATTATCATAAAATACGGTTTTTATACAATTGTAAAATAGTAATCTTATATTTTAAGATGAATACAATTGTAGTTAAGTAATTAAAGAAAAATTTATAATTATAAGGGTATTTAAACGTTTTTTTGTTCTTTTATATAATTAATTATTTACTCTTTAATAAGTGAATTTTTTCTAAAAGGCAGCTTTGCAACTACTACTAGCACTACTTTTTACAACCGTCGATTAAGTAAAGTATTTTTACTTGTATTTGTGTTTTGTGTTTCGTTTTTGTTTTGTTTTGAATCTCAACAAAAAACTATGGAATAACTAAAATGGATTTTAAACCCGTAATAACATGTAATAAAGGTTTCTTTTTACATAATATTCACTTAATGATTGTTATTTGTTATTTCTGTTTTGCTTCTTTTATAAGATTGTGGAGCTAATAACATATTTCGATCTTTGGAATTACAATTAGTCCAGCATATACCTTCCGAAACATGTGAATGGAAACGAACTCATCATAGACCTACAAAACAAATACGTTTGGAGGCGCGGTTTAAAGAATTTGATGAGGCTGTCTTAGAAAATTATAGAAAAGGTGAATGGAGCATATTAGAGCATCCAATCTTACATATCTATGTAACGGAATGTCATGTAAGTTAAAAGTAAGTACGTAAGTAAAAAGTAAATTACTTTTTTGCTTTGTATGTTTATTAGGATATAGATAATTATAAGAAGACATGTCATGAGGAAATTGAAAAATGGATAAAATTACTTCATAGTTATGATGTTAATGATTGGATGATATTATTGATAGAGACTGCTGATGTTCGTAAAACGAAGAATCTCTTACGTGGTACAGTTCTGGATAAAATACGTGCAGATTTCTGTACGAAAAATGAAGATCGATGTATATCTGTGTTATATCCGTCTAAACAAAAATCGAATGAAAGTTTTCGTGGTCTAGTGCAACGTATAAGATTTCATATGCTTACTGGCTACACAAGAAATATATCACACTATGAGGAGCTTATACATTCGAGACGTGAGAAACGTAATCGGGATGGTTGGGATTTTCGTGAATACTTTTTTCTACAAGAAGATTTGGCTTTTGTTCTTGAAAAGCTAGAATTACCGACAGAAGCCTTAATACAGTACGATGAATTGGATGCTTTATTTTCTCAATTTGTTAATAATACGGTTTTTGAAGAAAAGCATAAATGGTTAGAATACTTTAAACGGCCATTAGCATTCTTTCAAGGTATTTGTTTAAGGCGTAAAAATCGTTTTGAAATACGTGAGCGTATACGTTCTGAAGGTGTTTCTCTACTAGAATATCGTAATTATCTGTTCGAACGTCAAGCAAATTTGTTGGAACAAAGTAATGATGTGCCTGCCATAGCGAAACGTTTATTAAATTTCCTATTTTCGACATTACATGAAGTTGAAATTGCCAAATTAGATTATCCAGAGGGTGCACTAATTTGTTGGCAGTTTGTATGTGCTTTAGAAGTTTTACAAATATGCGAAATGACGATGGACTTACAAGAGACGCAAATGCAATGTTTTCAATATTGTGCTCCCATCTGGAATCATGCTAAGGATAAATTATATGAATTAGGTAAACTATGTGGTTTATTGCCTGGTTGTACTCCAACTTCAGCCCAGTTGCACATAGTCGTTCAATTGTCGTCAGGCATAGGGGAATATTGTGGTGAAAAGGAGGAATGTACACGTGCTGTCGACGAAGAGAAGGGAGATCGTTCACCTGGTAGAAAGCCACGTAAATTTGCACCCGAACAATTGAAAGAGGCTTTAAGTTCAATTCAAGCCTTTCAAAAGTTGTACAAAGAGTTAGCTGAATTAGCTATTAGCACTTATAAGCATGTCTCATATTTAAGATCAGCACGCTTGGTTGGCTTAGATTTAGGTAATTTCTATTGTGCTTTAAACGAGCCGCACAAAGCAATTGGTTTTTTTACTGATCTATTAAGAGAGCTTAAAGCAGAAAAATGGCCAACTCTATATTCGCAAACACTACTTGAATTGGCCAATTGTTATCGTAAAATGGGTGATACTTTAGCATATACAAAAACTTGTAGTATAATATCATGCTGCTTGGAATTGGAAATGCTGGTGCGCACATATTATTTTAATGAGTTTCTCAGATCTTTGAAAACTTTGGATTCAACACTAACGGCGCCGGGTACAAATGAAAATGCCAACTATTGTGTATTGGAAGATCATTTTCATATTATTGATATTGAAGTTTTAAATGATAAGCCCATTATACAAGATGATTTTGTTTACGTCCATTTACAATTGGAAAGTTTATACCCACGTGAAGTTGTTATAGATGATTTGAAATTAAGTTTTGATTCCTTTGCCATATGTTTGCCATCACAAACAAGTGTTGCAACAACTTGTATGGAGTATGATTATGCATCACCAATGCCAAAATTCTTTTTAAATTTAGTTACCAAAGAAGATAAAACATTGGCTTTGGCATCACTATCTGTGGCCACAGATAATTTGAAACCATTAAATCCAGTACGTCGTTCAAATAGTACAAAACGTAAGCTTTCGCCAAGTAAAATGGATTGTGTCAATTATATATCAGGTGCAAATATTGTCATACAACCTGGTTTAAATCAAATCGAAATATCAGCCAAAGGAACACGTGTGGGTCAATGGGAATTCAAGCAGGTTTGCTTTTTTTTATTTGTTATTGTTTCCTGTTATTGCTTTTATTCTTAATTGTTTCTATGTTGAAATGAAAAAGTCGATTAAATTAGTGTGTGTTTTAGTTATCCTTGCGCATGTCAATGTTGGAATTTTTATCCGAACAATTACCACCAAAGATATCAACATTTGAAATCACAACTAAACCAGCGTCGGCTGCTTTACACTTTAAAACCTTAATTGCTGGCATTATTCAACCAATCTGTTTACATATATCCGGAGGCAGTTTTATATTTCCTAGCGATGCCAACATTACTTTAAAATGTTCTAAAAATTTACGTATTCGCTTGCAAAATGTTAAAAATCTTGTAGAAAACAATTATCTCACCGAAGAAGAGAAAGAAATGCAGGAAAAAGGCGAAAATGATGAAGTGATTACTTTAGAAAATGCCATTGATGAGAGTCTAACATTTCAAAGTATATTGCAAGTGCCTTTAGAAAATTTCAAATCATTTGAAGAGCGTGAAGTACCGTTGGAAGTCTTAACTGATATACCAGCACGTAAAATGGCTAAACATTTGGAGCACTACATATCTTTAACATGTCCATGGTCACGTAATGAATTGCAAATACCGATACCATTTCAGGCTGCCATTGAAACGTCTTGCCACTTACATACATGTAGTAGGCGTAAATATTTACAAGTTAATGTGAAGGGCTTGGAAGTGCCTTTATATTTAAGTGAGGCTTCAGTCCATTGTAATGTAGCCGGTGTCAGTTTGATTGACTTAAATCCCAGGCAGCAAAACAGCATTGTAAGTACTTTGAAAACTACCTTAATATTGAGATTTGATTAAATGAAATTTTTTTTCTTTTTTTTCTTTTCTGCCTTCTTTTCTTTTTAAAATCAGGAGATCTGTAAATCATTAATAGTCTCTTATTTATACGAAATTCAAGTGGAACCATTAAAGGCTGAAGAGGAATTGCCTGTAATTAAAGTACAATTCAATTTAAAATATGCCAGCATTGATAGACCAAAAATGTTACGTAACTATAATTGTTCATTTGATTTGGCCGATTATGTGACTCTATTTAAAATTCATGCTCAATTGGAGCCAAATGAGTTGTGTCGAGTGCGTTCAGTGTGCAATTTAAATTTGAAAATCACTAAAGAACATGAAAATCCTTATGTGGATTTAATGTATGAAATATTAACCGATCAAAATCTATGGGCAGTATGTGGACGTTCCGTGGGTGTGATAAGTATGAAAGATGTTAATTCTCATTCCATTTCCTTGGATGTGATGCCTTTAAGTACTGGTTTTTTGCCATTGCCAACCGTACGTTTATCAAAATATATAGCTGGTGGTAAAAATAAGATGGATAATCCCTCAAAAGTGCAACCCTTCCCACCTGGTCAATTATATAACTCTACGAAAAGCATACAAATTCATGTTATTGCTGCCAGTGCAGCTAACGAATCAGAGAAATAAAGCAAAATCTAAGTCCCAAAAATATTTTGCATTTGAATAATTTGCATGCACGTTTATTTATGTAGAGTAATGTAAAGGCAATACATTTTTCTTTGTGTAGAGTTTTCATTTTTTTTGAACGGAATTTTTTAAATGCTCTTCAGTTGTTCAGCTAATTTATCTATTTGTTTTTCATTTAATCGATATAAATGCCATGACTCTTGCTCTGTTATATCAATAGCATTGAATTTTTCGTAGAATTTTCTAGCTGGATTCCAAGAAAGTACATTAAATTCTACACGTTTACATTGCAAACTTTTGGCTATAGCAGCTATTTCATGTATTAAACGTGTGCCAGCACCCAAACCGCGATATTTCGCTTTAACATAAATATCTTCAAGAAAATAACATTTACCTTGCCATGTAGAATAACTGATATAACATATCGCATAAGCGATTGTCATTAACTCGCATTCCTTATCATCATCATCATCATGCTTCATTAATTCTAAGATATAAATATGACAGATTTCTGGTTCTCCATTCAAGCCACTGTCGCGTACTAAATCTACAACGAAAAAGAAAAAGGAAAAGGAAATCTTTTAAAATTTGTTTTATTATTTCACTTTTTACATATGTATTAAAGTTGACCTTTTTCTTTTAGTTGTGGACCATTTGACATATTTTCAAAATCAGCTAATTCCTTAAAAAAAAAACAAGAATTTTTCCAAGCAACAAAAAAAGAATTAACAAAAATCAGAGATTAATGTATTTTTAGCTTTAAATAAATTTGTTTGAGTGAAAAGTATTTACTTGGATCATTCCAAGCACTGCTTTAATATCAGATTTTTCAGCTCTTCTAAATTTAAATTGCGCTTTATTATTGTTGGACATGATGATAATGACAAATGATGAAAAGAGATTTGTCACACAATTTGAGATTTTTGATTTGGACTTTCGATTTCTGAGTTCTCTCTTTCTTGTTAGGGCAGCTAATGCAATGCGAATACTTTTGTTATCTCTGTTGTTTTTTTTTTAAATTATTTTATAATTTAAAAGATTTTTCTAAAATGTGTCATTTAATAAATCATCGATTTTGCCTCAATCTTGTCGCAGGTTCAAAGGAAAAACTTTTGAATATTAAATGACAAATGTCATTATAATTTCATGAATTAGTTATATAATTGCCTTGTTAATTTAATTCAGACTATTATTAAGATGAGTTAATCGTTTGGAAAAATAACCACACCACTCCTTTAGAAAAAAATATCTAGAATTGTTAGGTTCTTCATATAAATACCTGTTGCAGAATAGATTGCTGTAGGGATCGTTTGTCTAATAGTCTGATTTTACTCATAATTATTCTTGGGCGTTTTTGAGCCTATAGCTATTTCAACAACCGCGGCCTGTACTTTGATAAAATATTTAGATAGATAGTTGGACGAACGGACGAACAGACATAAAGGCAGGTTTAATTCGCTCCAGAAAGTTATTTTGAACCAATCGGTATAATAATAAATTTGGTTCTATCTCAATTTCTTTCTAGATGTTACAACAAACTGCACAAATCTATGGTATTCTGTATCACAAGTGGTGTAGGGTATAAAAAAGCAATAATGAAAGTAATATGGAAGTACGAAAAGAAAATGGCTGAATGAATTTAAATTGAAATGAAACAAACAAGTGAATCGAATAAATATTTAACAACAAGAACAACAACAACTAAACAAAGAAACACTTTCTAGAATTGACATTAAAGAAGGCATCACATATAATATATATATATATATATATATTTATGTATAATAAATGACCGTAACGACATTGGACATTGAACAAAGTTCAACATAATTCCGCATGAATATTTAGCTTAGTTTTATTTTATTTTATATCAAGAAGCCAAAGCGAATCTAACTAAAAGCGTTGAATTTTATTTTCAAAGAGACAAAAATTTGAACCAAAAGAAAAAGAAGCAAACAAAAAACAAAGGATAATAGAATTTATGGATAGAGTTGAGCGCTATTTTTACTTTTCAGAAAAATCCATCGAACACAATTTTAGAATATATCCGTCTACAAACTGATCGATTTATATTATCAATATAATGTATACATATAAATATATATAAATATATATAAAATAAATGTATATGCAGATACATCTATACAGAAAATGCCATTGCTAAACGACCGTTATCAGTAAACAACAATTGCAGTGCCCATATTTAATTTTTTTTTGTTTGTACTTTTTTCTTATAATTTATATTGTTGTTGCTTATTGTTGTTGCTTATTGTTGCTGCTAGTGCTAGTGTTGCTTATTGTTGGGGCATGGTGCTGGTGCTGGTGTTTTAATTTTATTTCAATATAATATAAAACTTTCTAGTGCATTGCATTTCACGCTGAGCAAGACAAGTTTTATAAAGCGGGTCGAGCGCATTAAGAAAAAAAAAACCAGACCAAAAAAACCAAAGAAACTAAAAGGAAAAAGAAAAATTACAGCAGAAACCAATATTAAGGAAAAGAAAAAAAAAGCCCCTACACTCTTTTAAACTATATAAAAAAAGTACATTATATATATAAATCTATATATGTCGTAGCGATAATGCATATTTCACATGTTTATATATATATATATATATATGCTTTCTGTTTCCTCCTCTGCTTCTTCTCTTCACCCTTCTTATTAGGCTCATTTCAGATAGTTTTGTTGATAGCATTTCATTTGGGCATTCCGTAGTAAATTCAATACTTTTTTTTCGTTCTTTTGGAAACATTTTTCCAAAATATTTCCTTAGTAAAATTTGAATATTATTTTTATTGTGAAAATGTTTAGATGTATATGAATCGTATAATATAAACTAAAATCAAAAATATCTTTTTTATTAATTGAGGCTTATGCCTTTAAAAATCATCTTTAGCTGAGTGAAATATTATTCAGTTACAAGCAATCTTAGATAAATTTGTATAAAATTAGATCAATTTCGGAAATTAATTTTTAGAAATTCATATGATTTAGAGGCTATTTCTTCAAAGATCTCAAAGAGTAGAGCAATTGGCAATTAGCATAAAAATTGTTTAAAATGCATGTATTGACTTTAGGAAAGCCCTTGAAAAAATTGTAATTTCCAAGAAAGCAGTTATCTAAACCGTTTTTTTTCAAGAATTTTGGCAGATTTTTTAAGTAAATTAGAAATTTGTTATCACTAACTTCAAATACTTTAAGTAAGTCAGAAAAATAGATGTGTAAAATACCTTATATCGCACTCGCAAGAATTAAAATTTAAGAAAAATTGAAATACAATGACTTTCAAATACATTTGAAAAGGTTTTTATATGGGAGAAATTTCCATTTTCCAATGAATTAAAATTATCTAAAAATTAGTATCTTATAAAAATTATAATAATCTAAGAATTAAAATTATCTAGGAATTTTCTAAGAATTATACAGGAATCAGAATTATCTAAGAATTAGAATTATTGGAATTTATTGTGTGGGGAAATCTCAGCACACCCTGAGATTGTGAATTCAAGTATTGATGCAAGTAAAGAAAGTGTGAGACTAGAAGGTTAGAACTCTAGGATAAAGAAAAGTATAAAAATGAACTGGGTGGTAAATTTGTTGGGCAGTCGATAATGGAGTTATAAAATATCTATATATATACTTATATACTTTGATACTGACAGTGTTTGGACAGATGACCGAATGGGCAGATTTGGAATGAATTTTAATAGATCACCAAAAGAATCATATGCTTGAATTATAATTGAATTAACTTTGCTTGTTACAAACATCTCCGTATAATGCATTAGATCATAACTAGTGTAGGGCTATATAAATATGATTATAATGAATTCGTTTGCTTTTATTATTGCACGAAAAAGTTATAAGCCAATAGAATAAAGCTTATTAGCTTTTTTGACAAAGAAGAAATGGCAACTCTTCCCTTTTTTTTCTGCACAATTATATTTTTACTATAATGAATAAAAATAATGCAATGCCACACCTCCATACTAAATATATATATATCTATATATATGTATGTGTGCATACGATTTTCATATGATAAAATTACATTTAGAGAGAATTAAGGGAAAAATTATAATCCATATTTGTAAAATTGAGAAGAGAGAAAAAAAATATTCGATGGCGTAGATTAGATTCGATTTTTTGTTGTGGTGAGCAATTTATTAAAGTCTTAACAGGAGATAATCATAATAAAAATATCTGTAAATGGCCGAATGAATGACGTTGTTATTGTGACTCACTCACACACACACACACACACACACTAAATCCATATAAATGAATCAAATTAAATGGCCAATGAATTCTTGTTATCATTATTATTACTACTATTGTTATTGTTGCTGTTGTTATTATTATTGTTGTTGATGTTGTTGTTGTTGTTGATTTGGTAGAAATGATATGGCCACGTAAAAAGAGTAAACAGCATGACTTTATGATTTTATTGATTTATCTGGTTGGTTGAATTTGTTTTGTTGTTAAAAATTCTTTTTTGCTTGTTTTTCTTTTTTTGTAGATTACAAAAAAACAAAAAAAAAACATTTAAATGCAGCACATTTAATTGAATGAATATGCATTTAATTCATTCAGTTAACTAATTTCATTCATATTTTCTATTTTACATTTGGAAAGTTAAGTGTAAAAGCAAAAAAGCAGAATAGAAAGAAAAAAAAGAAAAAACAAAGATATACTTGTCTGGGCGCCTGAGCTCTCTATGCCAGCTTGGACTGATGAAAACTATTCAAATCTAAACATATTATGATTGTTGCTATTGTTGTTATTTTAGTTCTCTTTAGTTCTGCTTTGTGTGATAAGTATTAATCATGAAATTTCAATGTCTTACTTTTTTTACCGCAAAAATTATTCTTATTAAATGCTGATAAACTATGTATATGTATATATGTATATTTGAATGCTACCAATTCAATGTACCGGAGCTTATGGCGGCTCAATTGCTGTCAACAAACTAAATATCACATTTACAATTTAGCGCTGCCGCTGCATACTTGACTAATAAACTAATTTTTCTGGCAACTGGATATAAGTGCGTCGTTGTGCATTAGTTTGATGGCCTGACTTTAACTAGCTAAATGCTTGACTGGGCTTATTGACCGCGTCTAGGCTTATTGCCATATTGAAATTATAGAAGCAACTTTGCAAGTTTTGGTTTTTATTTTAATGCCATCTAACAAAATTATCTAAGACGATCTAATGCATTATGAACTATATAAAATGTTATGGTACGCTATGTTTATGCTACGCTACAATTACTTTATGCGGGTCCACGTGCTCTCAAGGTGCAATTTACTGTTACGTTTTTTTTTTTTTACCTTTTCCCAGATGGAAATGTTAATTAAAATATTTTAAGTGATTGTAAGAACAAGAAGTAAAAAAAAAAAATAAAAATAGACAAAAATACAGAAAATAAAGAAAAATTTTAATAAAAATCAATTATTTTGATTTTTATAAAACAATTAATTATTTGCAGAGTTTTTGTAAAAAAAAATTAATTAACCGCATAAAAATCAATTAATTATCCGCACAAAATCTTTTGTATAAAAAGTATTTATTAAGAAATTAAATACAATAAAAAAAAGATAATTATCCGAATATAAATTAAATCATTATCCGTGCATGAAATTTTTATACAAAAATTAATTATCCGTACAAAGTTTTTATATAAAAATTAATTATCCGGTTCCTCTTTTTGTTTCCCCTTATTTGTAACTTTTAGGGATCCCATTTTATGGTTCATTGATAGCGCTCAGTTAGCTCTAATGAATGGAAAATTTCAATTTCAAAAACGACAACTTCACATATCGCGATCCATTTTGCAAAAGGTTTTTATGTTTTCTAGCAATTTCTGATATGCCTTTATAAAACTATGATGTAGAATATTTTATAGTCGGCCCAGATCTTTTATAATTTATATATATAGAGATTTATCTATTTACTTTCTGGGTTAACGAAGCATATTCTTTTTACAACATATGTCTAACACATTCACATAAACTATTTATAATTGAGGTTATAGGTTGAGGGGCTGAAGTAAAGATAAAGGTAAATCTGGAGAAAGGGATAGAAATATGGTTATAGCTGCTACCTATAAATATGGCATATGGAAGCGGGTGTAATTGTGGGTATGTACATGATATCAACAATTTATCATACTTGAAAATTTTAAGCCTTCATTTTTTCATACAAGAAATCTCCAAAAATTTAAAAAAAGAACCAAAACAAAATTCCAAAAAACCGGAAAGAAACGCCTTCAAAAATTACAACTAATTTATACATATGTATATAAATATGTAAATTGTATTTTTTTTTTTTTGGTACATTTTTCTTTTTTAATATTATTATTTAGTTCTGGTTTTTATTTTGTTTAATTTGTGCACAAACTATTTTGTGAGCTAACAATAAATTTGAACAAAACATATTGGACGCATAAAATAAAATAGCCGCTATAACAACAACAACAGCAAACAACAATAACAATAATAATAATAATTATTATTTCTATAAAGGCAATATATACAATAATTTTATATAAAGTCTTTGGGGAATTGAAAATTTAGTTGTGATTTGGGAAATCAAATGCAAACGCCCCGTGTTTTTTTTTTTTGCTTTGCCCGCCTTAGTTATAATTAAAACTTTTTAGGAATGAATGATTTATAAAATTTGAAAAATTTTATAACGAAGGGCATTTATGCATCCTTTGAGATGTATATGAAGAGTAAGACATATGATCTTTGTATTCGTGTCATGTCATGGTGTTTTAAATGTTTAAATGCTTTCGTTGATCCATTCTTGTTTATTTGAATTGATTCCATAATTACGGATTTTATATTGTGTATAGACGAACTGTAAAGAGGAACCAAAGAGAATGATATAGTTTGATAGAGAGTGAAAGGGAAAGGGAAAGAGAAAGAGAAAGAAATTTTGTGAACTCTAATTGATGATCACGGATATTTTATGACAATTCATAAAATGAGAATTTCATTTCAAAAATGTGCTGAGTATCCGAAAACTAGAAAAGAGTTGAAACAATTTGCGCATCATCCAAATTTTGCATAAATAATTGTTATGTTGGATTAATATTTTGGAGTAATTTTTTTAGGGAATATTCCAAAAGGGTTGTACTTCAAAATGTTTCAATAATATGCAATTTGCTGGAATTTATCCGAATTTATTAAGACTTGTGAATCGTTTCCTTGTTCGTAAGGTTTGTAGAGCCTAAAAAGAGGTACAATATTTTCTTGATCAGCATATGCTTTTGAATCACCTTAGAGATATCTGTCTGTCTGTTCGTTTGTCTATTTATGTCCTGCTAACATTCCCCTGGTAGTACAAATATGGCAGAGACATCGAAAGTTCTTCTATGTAGCACGATATTGAAAGTGGATAAAATCGGCCGCGTTTATCGTGTCTATCTATTACTCGAAAACTGAAATAGTTTCTATGAAAAAAATCAATTCAAGTAAATTGAGAAATAATTAGTAATTAGATTAAATGCTTCAAGTTTTTCTTTCTGAAGTACGGAACAAAATATATCTTTAAAAATTTCCATCTTTTAACTTTTGAATGGCTATTGGCTATTTAAATATTGTAATGAGTTAATGTAGCGATATTCAATGATGGTCTAGTAGGGCCAAAGAATATTCTTACTTTGTTTGGTTTATTCCATTATCCAAATATATGAGTAATATGTTGAGACGATATTGATATGACTAGCTCTCGCTTTTTGTTTTTATTTCAATTTTTTCTTATTGCTTTTTGTTTGATTTTCTCTCTTTTTTTTTGCGTAGCGATAACATGATTAATTCAAGTGATAATTGTTATTTATTTACATAATAAGACAATTTCTTTTAAAACTTGCTATAAACAAAGAAAATAAATAAGCAGTTTATACTCGTTGGAAAAAATGTACTCTACGTTATTAAAATGTCTAGTAGAATAACATGAAAAAAACAAATTGCTTTGAAGAAATCTTCTAAATGGTAAAGATGTCTGTCCACTAAGATTCAAATATTATTCAATAAATTTTCATGTCGATAATTGAACAGAAACGAATGCTTGAAGATTCAATTTGAATCAATCACATAAGAAAAGGGTGGATCACTCTTTAAAAGGATGGCGATCGCTAATATTTCATAATCATTTTGTATATCGCAGCAGCCTTGAATGAAATTAATAGATAAAGAGAATAATTCTGCAACAAGCATTTGCTAAAAAAATGAAGTTCATAGAAATATAAAAAAATAATTCTTTTTTAGATGAAAACATATGAAAATTGGAAGTCTTAAATATTTTTTTCAAAATTTTACTGAATCAATACGCAAGATAACAAATTGAAGGCAAATCAATGAAAAAAAAAATTTTATAAATTCGTCCCATAACTGATTAATGATTTTAGAATCCAACGATTTCTTATTGAAAAGCCAAAATTTCAAGTTTAAAGCTCCTCCGATATATATTTATACACTGTTAAAATAAAAGTCAAAAAAAAGGGCATTCTTCTTCTTCTTCTTCTTCTCCACTTTTCTGTCTACATTATAACTAATGTAAATATATGTAAACATAGAGAAAAAAGCAAATCAATCGTTCGAAATTGTAAATAAATAACATTAAGATAAAAAGTGACCATCAATAACAACAAACACAACAATTTCAAAAAAAAGAAAAAACTCAAATTTTAAGGATACAATAAAAAAAACAATACATTTTATACCTGTTAAATTTTATATCCTTCTCTCTCTCTCTCTCTCTCTCACACACACACACACACACACACACACACTCTTTCTAGCATGTACATAGATTTGTTTATAAAATACTTTATGAAATTTTTCAAAAAGAAAAAAATGAGGTGATAAATGTGAGTCTAGTTATTTATAGCAGAATTTACAATTTTCTATTATTATTATTATTGTTATTATTATTATTTTTATTATTATTATTTGTTTATGTAAAATTATAAAATTATTATTTGCCATTTTCTCTCTTTGTTCGCTTCGGATTTTATTTTTTTTAGTTTATTTATTTATTTTTTTTTGTTCATTTGTCCGTTTGTTTGCCATTTTCCTTTCTTGTAGTCATTATTAAATGATGGCATAAAAATATATATATATTTTTTTTCTATTAGATAGCAGTCTATATAATCGAGGGCATATTAAATTCATGTGAATTGATGTAACAACAACTAAAAGATCTTATCTTGCTGAGTAAGCAGCAAAAATAATTGCTGTAAAAATTTCAATATATTTGCCTATATGATCGTCCAAAGAGTTTCCTTTCAATGTGGAGAACATAAATTTTAACAATTTTAATTAATTTTTAATTTAGCATGCAAGCGTACTTTATGCAATAAATAAGGCCATCTTTTAGTTCGATTTGATTTTCGCATAACGATGAATTTTAAAAAGCTGAACTTCCTTGTATGAAAAAAGAATTTGTCTTTTAAAATGATTTTTTAAAGAAAATTTAAATCTGCTTAAACCTCCATGGTAGGAAAATACATAAAAAACCCAACAGACTAGTCCGTTTGTTCATGTAAGCTATAAAACGGAATTTTTAAAATATTTTAATAAAATTTGCTTTATGTGCAAATTTTCGGCCCAAACATGAACTTTGTGGAAAATATTGATGTTTACGACCCATCTCCATATGATGCCCTTGTGCAAAAATAAATCATTGTTTGGAAAATATTTAAAATTTTAATTAGCTTTTAATGAGAATTTTCACATTTTTCACAATCTATGTTATAATAAGTATACGTATTCAATTTGGTTTAAATCGAGTCACTGATGGGATTCCGTTCTATACAAGAAAAATACTTCAAATACTTCAGCTTACTTCAGTCTACTACTTATTGTTTTTGTGTTGTTTTTTTAACCCCTTAACTAGCAAATAATTTTATTGACTCTTTAGGTGTATTAAAGAAAATCGTATGATGGATTTAAGAATTGGCCTCAATCGATTGGAATAATATTTTATATTAATTTCTTTTGGTTTCTGGCTACAGGCTTATTTACTTGTAAGGACAACTAACTTGCCATGTTACTGTTGCTATATTCAGGCATTTATATAATTTTTTTTTTATTTTAAGTATTTGCTTTGTTTTTTTCTTTTTCAATATTTTTTCCCTTTTTTTCTTTTTTAGTTAATGCTTTGTAAAGAGATTTGAACCTAAAAGACTTCAAAGCAAGCAACGATCAGAATTTCTTATCAGTTTCAACAACAGCGACATCAATAAATAATAATAATACAGACCATAATAATAATAATAATAATAATAATAATAAAAACAAAAATTGTATGTGATATTCATGAATGGCATCCAATAATCGTATAAGGAACTTATACTTTGTTATTTTATATAATTTTTTGTTTTTATTTTTGTTACACATTAATTTTATAAGTGAGCTTAACCGCAATATAAATCGTCATACTTTTTATATGCATGCATATAAATATGTATAAAAAAATGGCCGGTTTATGTTTACATAAATGTGCATACATACATACATACATACATTTGAAAATTTTAAACTAAAAAATCAAGTGACAACAAATCATCAATAAATTATTTGCATTTCATTTGATTTGTAGACTTAAGCTAAACTATATTTTTAGGAGATGAAAAGGAATTGCATCAAAAATCGCAAATTCCGAATTTTTATGTTGTCTCTTATTTTTTGAGATATTTATTATAAATATGGATATTCATATTTTGCTTATTTGCATATTTTGCCTATTTTATTTATTTGCATATTTGATTGCAAATTGTTAATATACAAAAAATATTTGTAAAAGCTTAATAAAAATTTTCCATTCCTAAAAAATTTTAAAAATATTTTTCAATAAGTCTTTATAAATTTACTTCTAAAATTCATTTAAGGTCCACAGTTAATTTTTTGAATAATAAGTTTTGATTCGAAAAGGATTTGATAATTTCTGCATATTGTAACTACTCCTTCTTCTTCTTCTTCTTCTTCTTCTTCTACTTGTTCTTCTTCACCTTTATTTTTCAACGAAAACAGAAGAAAATAGCTTTATGAAAAAAATCCAAATTTTAAGGATAATTTTTTTTCTATGGCTGCCACTTTCACTTTTGATTGAATTCATAGGTCAAATATAAAAATTAAGAAATTTCCAAGAATTATTAAAAAAAATTGCCATAAAAATACTTATTCTACAAAAATAAAAACCACTTAAGCTTCACGGTTTATGGACGACATTTTTTTAATTTCTATTCTATAAAAAATTTTTCTGATTGTTTTGAGTTTCCTTTTTTTTTTATTAGGTTTATTTCTGGTTTGTCAATGAATGAATTTAGGAAAACTTTTTTCGACACTTTAAGCCATTCAATTAGAAGCTTACGAAATTATAAAACTGTAGAATGGCATTATAAGTCAAGGCAATTTACTGAATAATCATTTTCAATAAAGAAAATATCTTTCAACTTGTTGTTGTTACTTTTCAAGTGGTGCCGATGTCATAATTATTAACATAATTACGGCAAACATTAATTTCGGGTTTTTTTAAAATTCTTTTTTAAGATTTTATAATTTTTTTATATATCTAGAAAATAAGTACGTATGTCTGTCCGTCTCTAAATGATCAAATTTTTATAGTTCATACAAAAAGGTGCATATATTTTTCAAAAAGTTATTCACAAAAGAACAAAGAACAAGAAAAGGAAGGAAAACAAAACGTTATAAATTATGTGAAATATAATATGAAAATATGAAAATATGTAGATAATGGATGTATGCGCCATGGGCCATCAAAAAATATATAAAATTGAAATTGACGGCCGAAATTTATTTCACTTCATTTTAATGCATTTCAATTGAATTTGAAATGATATGATGAAATAATGTTTGTCAGACAGCTCATTCCGAGTGTCTAAACAAATCGTTTTCAATGTAATCGAAAAGCAAAGTCATTAAAAACTCATAAAAATTGCAAGCATAATTCCAAAGAAAAGAAATTTAAAAAATACATAAAAAATATAAAAAAATGTAAAAAAAAAAAAATAAAATAAAGCAAGAAATGCCAAAAAAATGAAAATCGAAAGTAGATAGAAAGGGAGGGCACGAAATATGTTCTTATAATGAAAATGATTTTTATGTTTCAACATTATGTTAATACTTTCTCGCGCTAAAGAGAAACAATACCAACAACAATAACATTTATCTGGAAGAACAACTTGTTACATGTAACTAGATATAACGGTATTTTAAAGAGAAGTGTTGTTTCGTTCTAATTGAGAGATCTTTTAATAACAAAAAGAATATTTAAGATTCAAAGAAAGAAGAAGAAGGAAAGAGAAAGAAAGAGAAAGATAAAAAAAAGAGAGAAGGGAGAAAAAAGAAGAAAGTTAAGTGTTTTTATATTAAATTTGTTATAACGTCGAACAATTTGCTTACATTTCAGCGTAATCAGAAGGCTCAGCGAAGTTCATTAAAAAAAAAAAATATGGAGAAAGTATCAATTAGGTCATGTAAAAGCAAAAAAACAAATGGACAGACAAACAGAACATGGCTATATGAAACATAAATTAATACATTTTAATACAATTTTTCGTATTTAAAACTTAAAACTGATGATTTTGCATACCCAAAAATGCAAAACCTTTGGATGATGATGAAAAGCCTGGCGAAAGAAGAAAAGAGGAAAACCAAATGAGAAAAAGGTTATGACCTTTTATCCAATCAACAGTTGCCCGTTATTTTGTTTTCCTTTTCTTTTCGTTCTTAAATTGCTTTTTTCTTTTTTTGATTTTTTTGTGGTTCTTTTTTTTGGTTCTTTTTTTAGGGGGACTTAAAAAGTCAAATGAAACGTAAAACATGTACTATATATTGCTCGTTATTATTATTATAAATGTTGTTGTTGTTGTTATCGTTTAACTTTTTCAGTTTGTTTGCTGCTGCACTTGCTATCAGATCACTTTCACTTGTACAGTTTAAGATTTGTCAAAGAGTTTTTCATATGCACATATTATTCACACACTGAAACGTAAGCATACATATACACACACACACAAACTCTTCACGCACATACACACAAATACACACACACATTTAGTTTATTTACCTTGAGAATATTCGAAAATTTTTTTCATACTTATGTAATTGTTGTTGTTATTGTTATTGTTGTTGTTGTTGTTGGTTTTGTTAGCCTTCTTCTTCTTTTTCTAATTCTTCTCCTGTGCCTTATTATTTTTGTTATTGCATTTATATCATAATTTATTTGATTATTACTAAAAAATAAATGCCTGAAAGCGCACGTTACGCCTCGTTCTGGTAAATTTACATGCGTTTCAATGATTTTTCAAATCTGTTTTTTTTTTTTGCCTTATTTTTATTTTTAATAGTTCTCTTCTACTAATCTTCACCCTAATTTTTAACATTTTGTTTCTTCTAGTCCATTTTATTGTGTTGGTTTTTTCTTCTTCTTTCATTAAAAAAATTTTTTTTTATATTTGAAATTCAACACGACTTTTGAAATAAGATTTGATGATTTTGTTGTTGTTGTTATTCGGATTTTTTTTGTAAGGACAATTTCAGTTTACATTTTTTTTCTCTTGTATAAATTTCTTTAAGTATTTTGCGCTTCATTATTTTAAAAAAGTTGAAGAAGAAGCACAAGTAGAAGAAGAAAATAATAAGAAAATAAAATCGGAATAAATTTGTGTGGTGGTTTGTGGTGGCTTGTTGTCTCTCGTAGTTGTTGATTGTGTTGATGCTGGTTTTGGTGCTGGTGCTGGTGTTGGTGCTGGTGCTGGTGCTGGTGCTGGTGCTGGTAGGTGCCAAGTAATTATTTTTACTTAAAATTTTTTATTGTCTGGTTTGTCTGCTTTCTCTTTCTTATTGTTCCGATTTAAATATATTTTCTTAAATTATTGTTATTATTATTATTGCTGTTATTATTATTGTTGTTGCTATTTTTACTGTTTTGTTTTTGCTTTTAATTATTGCTGTTATTGTTGTTATTATTGTTGCATTGGTATTTTTAATTTAATTTTTGGTTGAACTTTGTTGACTTTTTTTTAACGAATAAAGGAATAAGCAAAAAAAAAAAAAACGCAACGAAAATGAAATAAAATGAAACAACTTTTTTATAGCACACACACAGTTATATATATATATATATACATACACATACACACACATATACACGTTTATATGTATATATAAAGGAAAAAAAGAAAAAGAAAAATCCAGTTATTTTGTTCTTTTTTCTGTTGGTTTACTGATAAGAAATTTTGTAAAACATACAGCCATTCATATACAAAAACACAAAATGGAAAAAAAGTAAAGAAAGAGAGAAAAAAATGAAACCAAAATGAAATGAAAGGCGAAAACAAAAGTAACCAAGAAAAAAAGTAGAAATTAAATAAAATTCACGTTTAAATTATTAACATTACACATGCATAGTATACACTCACACACACCCACACACACACACACACACATATATATATATATATATATATATATATATATATATATATATAATAAAAAGGTCAAATGAACAATACAAAACAGTAAATTATTATTTTGTTTTTTTTTGTTTTTGCTTTTGTTGTCATGTTACTTTATTTTTGTTTTCTTGCTTCTTCTTTTGTTTTCATTATATTTTTTCATCTTTAATTTTTTACATATTTCTTGTTTTTGTTTTGTTTTCTAGAATACAATTTAATGTACAGTTATTAGTTGTAACGAAGCATTTCACCACACATTTTTGTATAAAATGGAAACGTTTTTTTTTTTGGAATTTTTATTTTTCCCCAACATAGTCATTTTACTTTTCAAATGTAATTAAAGAAAACCTTATTTTATAAAACGATTTTCGTTTTCATTTGCAATTTGAAAAAAATATTCAATGTAAAAATGAAGATCTTTTAAAGCTACAACAACATTTTGAGATGAGTCGTAGGGTCTTAAAGTAGCTTCCTTTAAAAGTTTATAAAGAAGAATTCTAACGTTAAAAATTGCTAAATTTGGTGGCATAGATTTTAGGTTAAAAAATTTTGTCGCTCTCAATTTAAAAAAAAATTTCTTGCTATCTAGAAATTATATCTAAATTTGCAAGAAGATTTAATTTATACTTTATGAAATTTTTGTTACATAAAAAAGTTATTCTGGCATTTTAGAACTATTGAAATTTCTTGCAATTTCTTTCTATAAAAGAAATTTATTTCAAATATCAAGAAATTTGCTTGAAAATTTCAAGAAATCCATTTGAAAAATTGAAGAAATCGATTTGAAACCTTTAAGACATCTATGTGAAAATTTCATAAGATTTCTATGCAAAATCTTTAAGAAGTCTTTTCGAAATATTTAAGAAATTTTCATTGAAGTTTTCAAGCTATCGATTTAAATGATTTTTAAGAAATTGCTTTAATGAATAACGATGTAGCGCTATTTATAGATCGAAAAATTAAAATTCACAAATAATGGAACTTAGTGCTATTTATTGGTCTTAACTGTTTTTATGGGTGTCATTGCATTTGATTTTTTTTATTAACCAAAATAATGTACTTCCACTCTAAATGCACATGTATTTTCTAAGTACATTAAATATATTTATGATTTGTTTATTTATTACAAGAAGAAAAGAAGAAGAAGAAAAAGGAAGAAAAATAAAAACAAACCAACAAATTAAATAAAATTATAAAACTAACAAAGTGATACAAAGGTATCAAATAAAATAGACAGGAATTAAATAAATATGATGTAAAAAGGATTCGCTTTTTCTTTTCTGTTCTTTTCTTTCTTTTTTCCTTTTACCTGATCAATTATGTTGGAAATACATATTTGAAATTCATTAGGCGGCCAATATATTGCGCATACCATATGATCAAACAAATCAATCAATCGTCATTCATTAACACTAACAACAACAATAATACAAACAATAGTAACACAAACAACAAGAACAACAACAATAATAATATTTTCTTTAGGAATATTCTTATATTAGATGTTAAGGCATTGAAAATATACTCAATTTCAAATAATTTCATATACGCTTTACAGAAAATCTAAGAAAGGAAGAAGGAAAAAAGGCAGTAACAACAACACCAATGCTATTTTTTTTATTTCAATTGTTAGACGTCGTAAATGAATGTTTATTTATTCACGTTTATTCACGCTTCTTATTTGTATAACGTTATATAATCTATGTAATATGTATACGTCTGCCTGTCTATACATTTTAAGTTATTATAACAATGTCCAATGTCTGGTGGACACATTTTTTTCATTCCATTTCATTTCATTTCGTTTCATTTCTTTTCATTATTAAGACGAACAACAACAACAATAAGAAAATCGAACCGTTAGCGACCGTATGTAAAAGTAACTGAACAAAAGAGTAATGAAAAAATAATAACATGAAACAAAGACACCAAAAAAAAAGAGGAAGAAACAAAGAAAAAAGCTAACTGTACTTTCATATTGCGTAAAATTCTTAATTAATCACATGAAAAATTTGCTATTTGGAATTTTTCTGTCTACACGATACACACACACATACACGAGCACAAGCTGCTACATGTTTACACGTGCTCATTAGTTTAGAAAAAAAAAATCCTTGAGTAATTGAAATTAGCTAACGGTATATCTTTATTTTTTTTCTTCTTGGTTTTTTTGTTTGGTATTCATTTATTTTTTTCTTTTCTTTTATTCTGGTTTCTATATCGGTTTTAGTTTGCAATGTGTAATAAACCCAAGTGGCGTCAATCATCCTCATTAAATAATCATGACAATAATGATGATAATTATGACGACATAAGTGATGTTGACCGTTGTAAAACATATGGAAATTCTTTTTTTTTTCTTTTTTTTTTTTTTGTAAATCAGAGACAGACACAATTAGACAGATAAATTGGGAAATACCAAAACAAGAACGATTCAACTAATCATTGTGATAATAAAAAAGAAATAATAATCAAAATATTAAATAATACGGCAAGAAACAATAACATTAATAAGAAGAAGAAAATTTGATAAAATTCATTACACGCTAAATATAATAAAAAGAGCTTTACTTAACATTATCAAAAAAGAAAAAAACATTACTTTTTATGTTAAAAGATTTTCAAATGTTTTTTGTCTTTCTTCAAAAAATTTTATTGCTATTTCAAAATAATTAAGTGGAATTGTTGTTGGATTAATTTTTTTTCAATGACATTGACATTCACCCATCAATTTAATAGATATGAAAATATAAAAATCATCTAAATAAATAATTGACTATTGTGATTGAATATTTGAGTTAAAGTGCTTTTTTTATCAACACTACATAACTTTAAATATTTTTCGAAATGTTAGTACTCAGAATCTATTCGAAAGATTTCATTTAATTTAAATTGCCATAAATTCTTTATGTAATTTTTTAAGGTCGAAATCAAGTATCAAGAAAAAACAATGGAGTCTATTTAATGTAATAATTTTTAATTTTTTATTCATTAAATTATCAGTTTTTTTTTAATATTTTAAATTATTAATTCATTATTATTTTTATTTTAAGGGTAAAGCAACATTTCTAAATTAATTTACTTAATATGATTTTAAGAAACGCTTTATCAAAACGAAATTTGTAACAAAATTTATTAAATAACTTTTTTTCATACAACGATTGCCCTTCTTTTTTTTTTTTTTTGGTTTTAAGTGAAGAGCACTAAACACTAAGCGGATAAAAAATTATCTGTTTTCAAAGTAATCATCTTTTTTCGCATTAGATAAGAAAATGATAGATATTTAGCAGACAGACAGGTAGGCAGATAGAAAGCACAAATTAAAATTTTTGCCATAAAATCCATTTTTTGATAAAAGAAAGGAAACTATTTTAAAACTCATGTACCGCCTGTCGCTTACACAATTAATAAAAAAAGAGAAAGATTAAAAATGAATACTTTCTTTAATTAAATGTAATTAGTTTCATTATCATTATTAAATAGTTTGTTTTTCTCTTTTAAGAAACATGGCAGAATGAGTGAGAGATATAGAATGAAAGAGAGAGAATATTTAGAAGAAAGTTCAAAAGACGAAATGTAATGTAATATAAACAAGTGTAAGTTGGCCACTTACAACTATTTATCATTTAATCATCTACATATCGAATCACTCTTCCATCCATCCATCCATTTGTCCAATATTAGCATACAGAATGCAAAATGAATCTGTACACACACTTCATCTAATGAACTATTAATGATGTGTGTGCGTCCAATAATAATAATAACAGTAATAATAATAATAATAATAATTAACAATAAATTTCGAGTGGTTTCTAATGCTTCTTCTTCATCATACTTATTTCACATTGCATTACTACAAATATTGTTATTGTAAATAATAAATGCCATAAATATCTCATCACTGATAACTTTATACGAATTGAAATGAAACAAACGAAATGAATTGTAATGAATTGTTGTTGTTATATGATGTGTTTGTGATTTAAAGACCCGGTTTCAATTTCCAAATTCAATGTAAACATTTTACTTGAATTTTTTTCAATTTTTTTCTACATTGCTTTGTATTTTTTGTAATTTCTTATGGTTTACTTTAAATGTGATCTAAATAAAATAGTTAAATGGAAAAAAAAGAGGTTTTCTTATTTGTCTACTTTCTCTTCTTCTTCTATACTCATGATTCAATATGCCTTTGGTTGCGCTTCATCATAAACATGTCAAAATAAATGTCAAAAAACAAAAAAAAAAAACGAACTGAAGAAATACAAAACTCATTTCTTTAAGAAATTTCTGAAAAGATTTGGATATAGCAGACGTTTCAGGTACCCTAAAAATAATAATTTCTTGGGAAAAAGAGAAAAATGTGTTAGATTCTAATCATTTTCAAAAAAGGTTCAACAACTTTCAAAAGCTAACAATAAATGTTCAATATCTTTTTTTTCAAAAATGTCTCATATATGGTGACTCTTAATTGAAAATATGGAAGAAGTAAAAAAGAAATCGTAAATAACTTTAAATAACTTTACTGAAGAAGATTGAAAATTGTTTGCTTGTTAGAAAAACTGAATCTATCTGAAGATCTTGCGCGCATTATCCAAATTAACATAAGCTTCTATAAGAGAATTTTTCGTTTACGTTTTCATGCTTGGCCTCAAGAAATGGTGACATTGAAACTCACCGAAGTTAGAAGTAGTACAAAAAAAGAAGAGCTCAAAGAAAAAAAAAAAAGAAAGCGTTACAAGGTGTTTAGTCGTCCCCATAATAAAACAAATTGATCAAGTAATATCAGTAATACATATATTAAATTTGTTCATTTGTGTGGAAAACATTTTCGTAAATAATTAAAACATTGTTGTTGATAATTCTTATCAATATTCTCTTCCAATTTCAATTTTTTTTTCGTTTTTTGTTTTAGGTATAAATATGCACAAATTAAGTGGAAATGATTGAAGGCGTTTATTACATAACAATTACCCAAATCTTTCTCTAATAATTATATAAGTAAACAATATAACAGTAATTGTTAGATTGTATAACGGTGTATAACCGTTAAATAAATCCTATTTTTATAACGTATAACTGTTGTACAAACAACAGTTATGTAATTATAATGATAAATTATAATTGTTAAATTGTATAACAGTGTATAACATTTGCGAAAATCCTATTACAACAATGTCCAACAGTTATAACAGTTATATAATTGTATAATATAACAATTAATTGTTAGATTGTATAACGATGTATAACACTTCTCCAAAAATCATAAAAGTCCGTAACAATTACAAAAAAAATTGCTATATAATAGAATTTGTTGAAGAAAAAATTACAAAAAGGGATAACTAAGCGGACATGTGAAAGGTTATAAAAAGAAGTTAGGCATGAACTTCTATTAAAATTACAAGCCATTAAATAATTCAAACATTTCTATGTATTTAATTCTCATTTGATTTTATGCAAAGAAATTTCAACAAAGCAAATTCAATAAAAATCTATTAGAATTTTGCTATGCATATTGAAGTACACACACACGCATATATATATATATATATACGTACATGCATATATATATACGGGCATATATATAAAATAAAATAAAGGCGTTTCTCAAAAACAAAAGGAAAAAACTTCTATGTAGGCTCAATTCATAAAATTTCCATACGCATAAAATCTTTTGCGGAAAGAAAGAGTACAATACAATTTAAAATACCATCGAATAAAATAGAGTAATGAGTGTTAGAGTGATTGTAGTAGTAGTAGTAATAGCGGAGTACGAAACTAGCCGAACTAACGATGGTGAATTATTATTTTATTGAGTAAAACATGATGAGAAATAACTACAGCAAGAAATAAACTAATCACAAAAACTAAAGAAAAACACAAAAGCATTAAAAATTAAATAAAATCCCGATGGTTAAATTTATTGAAATCAATTTCAACAGAGATAAACAGAGATAAACATATAACACTAAATCATTAGGTACGACAGAATAATCAGAGAGAGAGAGAGAGACAGAAATAGAGAGGCAGACATAAAGGGAAAAAGAAATTAATGAACCGCACTTTCGTTTGTCTTTCTTTTTCTTTTTTGTCCTGCTTTTTAAAATCTATGTAAAGAATTAAAGCTACTGATATATGTATGTAAATTTTAGTATATAATTATATATATACATAGTTACATATATTAAAGCAATAATAAAGGCAAAAAAGGAAAGAAAAAGTAAAATGGAAGCTGCTACTAGAATACATATATACATACATACATGCATACGCACATGCATGAATACTTGTTTTTGTTTTTGTTTCCACAAAAGAATTTCTCATTTTTTACTTTTTTTTAAATTATAATCTCATTTTAAAGCAGAGCAGAGATGACCAATCATGTTGAACAAGAGGATTAAAAATATTGTTCCGTTTTATTTATGCTTCCATGTTAATACCTTCGTTCAAATTAATAAAAATTAATTTAAAGAAAGATATCATAAAAATTAAATTGCCAATCGTAAAAGCATAGTAAAACATGGAGAGTGGTGGCAGCCGCTTTCAAAATGATTTTTTATAAAAGTCTCTTATACATAAAATATTTTTAAGGAAATGATATTTTTCTATTTCTTCGCATATTTCTCTTTTCTTAAATATAGGCCACAAATCACTAGGTCATGGCCATTTAGAAATCTTATATGAATTATTAAATTGAATTGTAAGTTCGTCTTAGGCATTGGTTAGCTCTGTTTTATACTTTGTCATCATATAATTTATAGTAATAAATAATATAATATTAAGTCGTGTTTATATATTATATATATATATATATATATATATATATATATATATATATATATATATATATGTATATATTTATTTATTTATATATATATATACGAGTGTGTGTATGTATGTATGTATGTATGTTAAATATGATTGAGATGAATATGTTTTGTAGAGCCTGTTGAAAATTCTGACAAGCAGTTTTAATAAAAAAATTCTAGCGGGCAGTTTATTTGAAGCGGTCAATTAAACATCTTATATTTTTCACTATTATTAAAATTTTCCTTTAACTTTTTCGTGAATACGTGCCAGGGTATATGTATTTAAAAAAAAATTTATATATATATATATGCATATATATAAATATATATGTAAATATATTTAATGAGAAAAAGCAAACAAAAAATTGAAAATTTGAAATCATGAAATGCACAACAAAAATAAATCTAAATAGTAAATTAAGTAAAAATTCGGTGATTAAAGCAAAAGACAAGAAACAAAAAACTAAACAATTACATGCTACAACAACAACATCATCGACCTCAACCGCAACAACAACAACAACAACAACAACAACAAGTTTATCAAATGTAGCCACAACAATAACATCAGCAACATCATTATTAACAAAAGCTGCCAATATGAAAATAACAAAAGGTATCGTTAATGCCAAACAGAATCGACAACAATTGTTGAAAGGTAGTAAAAAAGCATCAATAACAACAAAATCAACAACAACAACAGCAGCAGCAGCAATAACAACACCATCATCAAAATCAACAATTACCGCTATTGGGAATAATAATCATAATAATAATCGTGACGCCTTCAAATCTCTCAACAATAAAATAAATAGAAATTTCGATGCAAATAATGATTTTTCAAGGAGTAGAGAAATTTCATTGGCTGCAAATCGTAATAAGAATAATAATAATAATAATAATAATAATAATAATAATAATAATAATGATGATAATGATAATGATATTAACGATAATATTCATTTGTATAATCATGAAAAATTGCCTAGAAATTTTCGGGGATTTGAAGAGACTTTGAAAGACAATAATAACAAAATGGATAATAATATTGAAGTTCATCATTATGATCATGTAAATTATGAGCAATGTCCATATAAAGCAGCAACAACAGTAGCAGAAGTAATAGCAACAACACCAATACCAACAGCAACAATAACAAAAGCAAAAATTTTCTATAGTGGCACTGAGCCAATGAAATTAACTGATAATATTAATACGAATATTGGTGTGAAAGAGTCAACTAATATGAATAGTAAAAGAGAGTACAATTATTTTCACATGGTCTCACCACCACATACATTGCAATTAATAACAAACTCACCACAATCACCATTATTGGCTACAACAACGTTGGCGGCTACGAATACGACTGCTACGACTTTAGAGTTGTTTGCAGCTTCGACTGAGGCTGCGGCTGACGCTGAGGCTGATATTGCTGCTACTGAAGATGATGTCGATGTTGATGTTGATAGTAGGGGTGGCGGTGGTGGTTTTAATGCAGCAACAATTATGAATGCTGGTATTACATCAATTGCAACAATAACAACAGACACAATAGCAACATCACCACCACCACCATCGCCTATAACAACAACAACAGCAACAACGACGACAACAACAACAACAATGCTTATGATCCATGAACAAGGGTTAGCCGAAGGAGAAATCATAAATTATCAACAAGATCAACATCTACACAATAATCACCAAAATGTGTTGAATATAATTCCATTAGAGGAGGAACAGCAACAACAGCCGAAGCAAATGTTCACTCAATTAATACCAACAAATAACACCAATACAACTACATTAACAAATCCGAATATGAATGTGAATGTAAATACGAATGGAACTTTAAATAATATACAAATAGCAATGTTGAGTGACAAGCAAGCACCATCACAATTTATATCAGTACTAAATGAAACGTCCAGACAAACGGTTTTACGTACAACAACAACAACGGCTACATCATTAACAACCGTCATTAATAATAATGATAATACGATTAACAAAGGAAATATTTCTTATATAGAAATTAATCATACAAATAATCAAAATAATCAAAATAATGAAGCAAATAATAATGAAGAAAATTCACAAGTAGTGAGAAAGATTTTCATTGATAATAATTTATCATTATCATCAAGAATATCAAATGTTAATGAACGTCGGCTTTTAGTTAATAATCACAATAATAAAATAATTAATAGTGATAAAAAATTTCAGCAATCGTTTGCTGATAATATTTCTATATGTAAATCTCATAATCACAATCAACATAAAAATCATAAAAATTCTAAAAATAATAAAAATAGTTCATTAAACGAATGCGACGAAAATGAAACATTTAAGCTAGAAATTGAGGATGATTTAAATTTACAAAATGTAACAACAACAACAACAACAGCAGCAGCAGCAGCAGCAGCAGCAACAACACAAATTGTTAGTGATATAATAACAAATAATTATCATAATAATAATATAAATAATATAAATAAAATTAGTGAAAATATTTCGATAAAGTCTCCAAGAGAATTGGAGCAAGAAAATAAAGTGTCAGCGGCGCAAGTGTTAACGGAACATCAATGGTTAAATGTTTATAATAGTTATGCGTATGATTTAAGTATTAATCATACACCAGTTAATAATAATAATAACAATAATAATAATAATAATAATCGTCATCATAATGATAATGATAATGAACAAACATTAACCGAAGCAACAATTTCTCCATGTCACAATACTTTGGTAAGCGCTGCGCCGCTTATTGATGGTCATTTATTGCCAGCGACTGAACACGATTTACCTGCAACATATTTTCAACATACAACACAATATTTGCAACAGCAGCAACAACATAACAACAACGACAACAACAACAATAGCAACAGCAGCAACAACAACAACAACAACAATTCGAATAATAACAGTCATTATTTAATACAATCACCACAAAATTTAGATTTGCATGCACCGCAACAACAACAACAACAACAGCAACAACAACAAAATTTAGCTTATTATTCGGGTCAATTAATTAATGCAACAGCATCAACGGCAACACCAACAACACCAGCAATATCAGCAACACCAACGGCCATATTTAATAATTATACAACATTACATGATATTGATATTGCCATGCGTTCCAATGCAACATTATATGCAACAAATTCTTATGGTCTGGCCAATCATAATGAGCATTTACATCAAACTATCAATCATCATAACAGTTTAATGGATACATCAAATAATACTCATCCACAACCACATCCACATCATCATCATCATCATCATCATCATCATGAGCATCATCATCATCAACAACAACAACAACAACAACAGCATCATACGCCAACAAATATTGATGAAGTTATACAAGATACATTACGTGGCGAATGCGTTAATGATCATCATACCGTAGTTAGTTATTTAACAGCTTTAAATTCCGTTAATGATGTTCAAACTTTAAAGGATACATATCATCAGCAACAACATCATCATTCCCAAAATCATCATGCCCATCATCAACATCACAATACGCATTTAACTCATGAATTAAGTACGTTAAATTCTTTAGTACCAATACAATTGCATAGTGGCAATGGTGGCAGTGATATCGATTCTTCAATTAATTCATCATCACCAACCAACAATAACATTAATAATAATAACAACAGCAACAACAACAATAATAATAATAATAATAATAATAATAATAATAATTCAATAAATTCGGCTGAAAATTCACCATCACCATCATCTGGTTTATCATATTCTGGCGGTGATGTAACAACATTACAAAGTTTTACACAACTTACGAATGCGAATGTGAATGCGAATGTGAATGCGAATACAAATCATACAAATCGTTCAGATATTTATGGCATTTTATCAGCCGATCAAAATTCTTTAACATATTTTCCTACGCCGCCTAGTCCCGTTTTAGCTAATAGGTAAGTTCATCGAAATTCATCAAATTCGACTAATTTATCCAATTAATATAAATAGATTAAAATTCAAATTAAATACAATTTGAAAGCGTTAATTAGCGTTAAGCTAAATCAAGTTAAAATGTTTCTAAAATTCAAGGCCTTCAAATCAACTTCATTCATAAAAATTTCCAAATATTTATTTTTTCCATTTTCTTTTTACTTTTCTTGGTCCCAAAAATTATTTTTAATAGATTATTAATCGTTAGTAGTTGTGAAAAATTTTGTGAATTTGTGAAAACTATAAATAATGCAAAATTTTCTCAAGAAAAACTTCTTCTAATCTATTTAAATTTCTTCCATTACGTACGACATAAATTATATTCGGATATTTTTAATCAAATCAAAAAAAAAAAAATTACAAAATTACAAAATTCTTGTGTTGCCAAAAAATAAAATTTCATAAAATTTTTTTTATGCAATTTGTAAATAAATAAAAATGTAGGTTGTAAAAAAAATATTTGAAATTTCTTTTGATTTTTTTTTTTTTTGCTTAAGTTTCTATAAAATTTTCAATGTTACTTAGAAAAGCGTTGTTGTCACATTTCCACATAAATCTCTTTAACTTCTTCTTTTTCATCTTCACCTTCTATTTCCCGTTAGTCAATATAAAAAAACTTTCCATAATAATTAGATGAGTGTTGTTGTCACATTTTCTAAAAAAAAAAGAAAATCTAAAATTCTGAAAATTATTTTCAGCCTTAAATTAATAGTCCAGATATTTATATAACGGTATCATAAAGTAGTGTTTTTTTATATCTTGATTGGCTAAATAATATTCCAATAAAATTTATCTCTCTCTCTCTCTCTCTCTCTCTCTCTTTCCCTCTTTCGTTCTCTAAGTCTCTTTCTCTTTAAATATATTTTCAAAATATCATGAATTCAGATTTTTTTTTTGTTACCTTTTTGGTTTTTGCCAATTTTTTCTACTCATTATTATAAACAACAATGTTAGTTGTTATTTGTATTTTGTGGTTCGATCCGCATATTTAAATTACAAAATTTTATATATTAGAATTTTTTTTTTGTAAAATGTCGTATAGAAATGAAAAAAAATACACAATTAAAAAAAAAACAAGCAATGTAAATAAAAATTAGTAATGAGTAAAATTCCATAAAAGAGAAAAAAATGCAAAAATAGTTAACTGAAATGACAAATTTACTTGTAGCATGCAGTTGCAATTGTTGTTGGAGTTGGCGTTGTAATTGTAGTTACAGTTGTATTAGCTGTAAAAATAAAAGAATTAAAATTAGACAGACGGTCAAAGAGTCAGGCCAGGCAGTTAGGCTGGACAGACAGACAGACAGACAGACACACTGACTGACATACAGACATGGAGGCAAAAAGGGTAAACTATTCATATGATGGTTTAGTTAATCCATATTCATTTGGGCATCAGTTAAGAAGAGTGTAAACTATAATTTAAGTTTGCTATTGTTATTGTTGTTGTTGTTGTTGCTTTTATTGTTTTCGCATTCATGTATATTAATAAATTTGTTAATGTGGCAAAAAAATATTTTTCAAGTTTGTCGTTGCTTGTTATTTGTTTTTTTTCTATTTTTTCTTCTTCTCTCATTATATTTCTACTACAACTACTTGCATACATATATATTTGTGTGTGTGTGTGTGTGTGTGTGTTTGTTATTTTTACATTGCATTTTGTCGAAAGAAAATTTGTGCAGTTAAAAAAGTTAAACAAATAAAAAACACAAAACAAAATTACAGTTTCATATAACTTGCAAAGCTAATTTAATAACGAGTAGATTTTTGAAACGGTCTACCGCCAGAAATATACTAATAATAATAATATTAATAATAATAACAACAAAAATGAACACAAAAAACTAAAAACCAAAAATAAAAACAAAAATCAATAACAAAAAAATAAAAAAAAAATTATATAAAATAAAGCAAAGCAAAATCACAAGAACAAAAATGTTAAACGAAAACAAGAAGAAGAAATTAGTAAACAATAACAAATAACAAATAATAATAAAAATAGTGAAAAATAAAATAACAATAAAAATATATTATAGAGCACCTGAATTTATTTGTTTAGAAATTTCAAGTTGCTTTTATATCGCTTCATTTCATTTTATTTCATTTCATTTCATTTCATTTCTTTTGTTTTTTCCTTTCTTCATTTTTACTTTGTTATTGCCATAATTTGTTTTGCTGTTTGTGTGTGTGTGTGTGTGTGTGTCTTTGTACATGTTAAGTTTGTAATGACACACACACAAACACACGCATACGTATACATATATGCAAATCAATGTATTGGCCATAATTTCAGGGGCCACTTTGTCACGCGCTTACACAACAACAAACAAAATCACGCAACTGAAAGTTTTCTTCTTCCTTTTTTTTTTCTATTTTTTTTTTTTTTTTGTATAAACTTTCAGTAAAACCCTATTTAAGGTGTGGGATCTTAAGAGTTGGCTTCAATTTTTTCTAAGAAAATTCAACTGAAATATTCTTCTGTTCATTGATTTTTAAAATGTTTTTTTTTAAGTACGCTTACATGAAGAAATGATTCATAATCATTGTCAATCAAATCATTATAATTTAAATTATTGAATTATTTTATCAAAAAGAAAAAAAACAAAAAAAAGCGAAAAAGAATTATTGCTTTAAATAATTGTCCTTGAAATGGGCGTAAAAATGAAATGATCTGGACCAAATTTAATACACAAGTTTTTTTATCTTTTTTTTTTTTTTTTTTTTTGTTAAAATACACTTCAGCGACAAATTTATGTTAAGCTATTTTTGAAATTATACATTTTTATTTCATGTAAACAAGAAGTTTCATATCTAATCAAAAAAAGTCAATTTTTAATATTTTAATATGTATTATACATATGTACAAATTCACACACATACACATGTACATAAACTGACTAAAGAAGAAAAAAAGAACGAACAATTTTGTCCAACAAAGGCCAAACACAAAAAAAAACAAAACCGAATTAACCCAAATAAAAAGAAAGAGAAAGAAGAAAGAAATAAATGAGAAAGAGAGAGAGAGAGAGAGAGAGAGAGAGAGAGAGAGAGAGAGGGAGAGAGAAAACAAATTCGCAAAACAAAAAATAAAAATAAAAATTAAGAATAAGAAATTTTTTTTGTCTTTTTATTTTTTCATTTCTGCGGTTCATTGTTAGATAGAAAGTGAAAAAAAAATTTAACAAAAAAAGAAAAAAAAGAAAAATTACAAAACAAACCATAACAAATTAAGAACAACAAACAATAATAATAATAGTAACAGTAACAGTAACAGTAACAGTAACAGTAACAGTAACAGTAACAAACACAACAAGCAACAACAATAGCCATAGCAAAATAACAAAATAACATTAGCAATCAACAATAACAACTAGAACTCAACGAGCAAATATGAGCAACAACAATAATAAGAAACAATAACAACAATAAATCTGATGAGTGTAATTCAAGCATGATGCATTTCTATGTACAAGAATAAAAATAAGAATAAGTAAAGGAAATAGAAGAACTTGAAGAAGACGATGGAGACGAAGAAGAAGAAGAAGAAGAACGTAAAACAAGAACGTATGTGACTTTTAGTTGAAAATTTCATTCAAATAAATCGTGTATAAATCGCAGAACACAGAACCCACGAAAAAAAAACTCCAACAAAAACAACAATAATTAACAACAACAACAACAATTATGCATCTTTTCTTAGTTTCTTTAGTGGTTTCTTCTTCTTTACTGTAATTTTTTTTTTGATTTTGTATTATGTAATATGATATGTATATATAAGTGTGTGTGTGTGTGTGTGTGTGTGTGTGTGTGTGTGTGTGTGTGTGTGTGTGTGTGTGCCGTACTTTCAGGTGTATATTGGTTTTGTTTTTATTATTTATTTTATTATTTATGTAACAAAAGTAAAGAAAAAAAAATAATAAAAAACAGCAAATTTTATTGTACTTCCTATATGTTTATTTATATATATATATATATATATAAATATATTGGGTCGTACTAAAAAGTTTTTCTAATTGACAATTAACATGACCTCCTTAAATTTATGCATTTATTTGAATAACTTTAAAGGTCTATTTTATGTTTTATATCTTGATCTATATAATTTTTGGCATTTGGGATATTTCATTAAGTTTTTAATTAAGTTTCAAATAATTAAGTTTTTAATTAATATCGCAATTATCGAATAATCTTGACTCTCATTGGGCATCATTCCTTTAGCAATATTTATAGCACAAACTAAAGAAATCTTTTAGCATATATTTGATAGCGCTTTTATCTTTTCTATTCAACTCTAAATTATTAAAGAGCAATATTTGCTGAAATATTTCGATCTTCATAAATCCGTAGAAAATCTTTGTATGAAGCCATCGGCAAATTCTGCAAAAATTAATGCAAACTTGAAAACTTGACAAAAACTTGTAAGCAGCTCAGTTCACATTTATGGTACACTTTTTAATATGACCTAATATATATCTAAATACATACACACACTCATATAATATATATACATATATATATATATATATATATATATATATATATATATATATATATATATATATAAATGTGTAATGAATATGATGAATTCATATACAAGTCAAGTCAATTTCGTTGTGTTTTTGTGTGATGGCCGAAGTATGGACGCCGTTATGATTGAGTCAGTTTTTAAATAGACTTGAAATATTGATAGGTAAAATATGTGCAGAAAAATATTCGTAAATAAATAAACAAACAACAACAATGCGAAACAAACAAAACGATATGAAACGAAATAAAACGACATGAAACGAAGCGAAAGAAAAGGAAAGGAAAAACAATAGAAGGTGAAATAAAGGAAAAGTGTTTTCTTTTTATAGTTAAGGTCATGCATATATTTATGATTTGATAGATGACTTGACGGATCGGATGGGCAGGAGAGACACGGCAGATAATTGTGTAAATGGATGTTTGCATGGACAAAGACACACGGACAAGCAATTAATGAATAGAACACTTTTTGTTAAAATGATTAAACAAACTGATAAATAAATTCTTTTTCTTTCCAGTACTATTCTGTTGTTGTTGTTGTTGTTGTTGTTGTTGTTGTTGTTGTAGTGACTTCTGTTTATTAGTAAAGTAGCGCCAATTATGTGACATGTTATTGATTTAATAATCATCTCGCACAATTGTTTATGGTTTTTCAGTAGATAATAAATTTATAAATATACATAAACACACGCAAACACACAGGAACGCACACATAGATAATCAACTGGATTTCTATAAACGATTTCTGCGTTTTTTTTTTCTTTTCTTTTCTTTTTTTAATGGGAAGAGATAAAACACGTTCTTTTCAATATAATCATCAAATTTCTACAAAATGCTTGGTTCTTTTCTTATAAACATTAAATCATACAAGCAGAAACATACAGGTGCCATTCACATATACATACGCATACATATGCATTTTCATACAAAGAATCAAAGCAATTGTCAATTGCAATGTCGGTGTCAGTTGGTAATTAAATAGAAAACAAGAAAACAAGAAAAAAAAAGAAGAAAAAGTCAATGAAGATGAGCAAGAATGAAAATTTTTTTTTTTTTATAAATAATCATAACAATATTAATAAGTGATAGTAGCTATATGAATATGAATTTCTTAGAAAAACAACAATAACAACATCAACAATAGTAGCAGCAGCAGCAGCAGCAGCAGCATTAGCAGCAATAATATAAGGGAGTTCTAAAGAAAAAAAAAACTCAACAATAAGAGAAGAGAGTCAATATGACAATATGACAATTGAGCGTATAAATTAGAAGTAAATTCGAAGTAACTCCGTATGTTTTTTTTTCGGAATCCGAACTTCCAACTCCGGTTGTTTTTTAAGGAACCATCAATTTTAGTTGTAAAATATACGATGATTCAATTAAAAGAATTTATTTCATAGCTACATGTTTGATTTGCCCATTTTAAAATCACTGCATTTCTAAATGTTATATTTTTAAGATGCAACATTGAACTTATTCAATTCTATTTATACCTATTGCTTATATTTTGAGTGAATACATAAATGCCTGAGAAGCTTTTTTTACAAATTGTTTGAATAAATCAAACATATTGAATAGATTTTATTGAAATTTTGGACACTGGACACGAGAATCAATGTAATTTGAAAGACTTTCTCTTATTGTAATCATCAATCTGCTTACTTACTTATCTACTTTTACACTCTGCTTTTTGTGTGTGTGTGTGCACAGCATATCTCTACTGCCCCCTTCTCATTTTTCATTATTTATACTTATCATAAAATAATAATTCAATTTACTATGCAAAGCAATCTATCTCTTTTTAACATAAGTTACATTTAAAATTCACTCTACTTCTTCCTCTTATATTCACTTTTTCTCTCTCGCTCATTCACCCTCTCCATCGCTCTATTTGTTTGCCTTTCACTCTCACTTTATGTCACTCTCTCTTTAATTTAGTAAACGCATAATCACACACCTACATCTACACCTACACCTACACACGCACCCACACACATACATACATTTACACATACACGTACACAATCACATAAAGACACTTATAATCACAATGATTTAATAAAGAATGGAGAAGCTTCAACTTGACCGCAGTTATATTTTTGCATTTAAAAGATCTTTTATGATTCAAGCGTGAAGAAGGTTCACTTCAATTCATTATGCTAAAGCGCGTATCGCGCTTTTTGTGCTTTCTCTGTTTATTTATTTGTATTTGTGTTTGTGTTTGTGTTTGTTTATATTCAATAACATTTGTGACAAATTTTTATTCTTGTGATTATTTTGTTGTTGTTTATGCTTCTTTCTTAGTGTTTTTTCGTTTATGGATCTACACATAAATTACACATATGTATGTATGTGTGTGTGTGCTTATAGAAAGAACATTTAATGATTTTTAGTTCAAAAAGAACTGCCGTAAAACAAAATTTCTATTCTTTCTTTTTAATTAAACGTTTGATTCAATAATTGAAATGCAAAAAAAAAAAAACATCAAAACACAAGGAGGCACAAAAAAGGACAATAACAGAAAGAGATAAGTTAAATGTGAAATTATAGTAAAAAAAAAATTTTTAAGAAATATTATAAAAATTTATAAAAGAAATTCAAATAAATTTTATTTTGTATTTGTTGTTGTTGCTGTTGTTGTCATTTGAAAAGCTCTTTAGCAAAACAAAACAATAACAAAAAAAAAAAAATAAACGCTTTCGTTGTGATATTTTTTTGTTGCCAAAGACAACAAAAGCAAAGTGAAAAAACTAAAAAAACCAAAAAAACCAAAACAAATTTGTGTTTTGTCTTCCTTTATTGTTTATTTAATATCTCCAATTACTTTGTATGTATATGTAACATATAAATGAATCATATAAATCATTTGTGTACTTGTGTTTGTGTGTGTGCGTATGTTTTTAAGGAATTATGCGAATCATGTAAAAAGCAGAGCCAGCAAATGAAGTAAAAAATTAGCAAAATCTCAAATTGGAACAAGAAAGAGAAAGAAAACATAGAGAAAGCAAGACACTAAAAGAAAATTTAATATCTTAAAAATCTAAAAGCAAACAAAACAAAAATTCTTTTCTTTCATCACAAGAACCAAAAAAAAAAAACTGTAATAAATGATTAAGAATAAGCATAAAAAGGAGAAGAACAAGCAGCAATAGAAATAATAAAATGTTGCAATAAAATTTCTTTTGTTGTAGTTCCAATTTTTTTTCTCTTTTAAAATTGTACCTTACAATTTATCCTTACTGTGTGAATAAATTTGCAGAACAAGAAATGTAAACGAAAAAAAGAGAAAAAATATTATGTTGTATTTTTCTATGAATGTGATTCATTAAAGAATATTCTATTTTCATCCAACCGCATTCTATTAACAATTTAACAAAAGAGAAATAGTCAAACAACAACAATAAAAAAAAACAAAGAAAAAAGAAGAGAGAAACAAGCGCTAGGAAAAGTCCTGGAAATTAGTGTTAAACTTTATATTAAGAAATCAACATGTTTTTCCCTAATTACAATAATATTTATTTGGAAAATCATTGTCGCAGGTAACTCATACAGTCGATCAATCGATCAATTGATCATTCAATCAATTAAGCAATGAGTTTGATCCAATTTTTTTTTATTAATATCTAACACCGATTCAGAGTATGATAAGTTTGGGCAGATGTTTGTGGGGCTTGAGACAAGCCCACATTTTCTATTTATTTCTACTTTATCCATCGATTTAGATTAATTTTTTTTTTTTGCATTCATCTGCATTGCCTGCCAATCTGTAGGTTTATCTATCCAAGCTCTATCTGTTACCAGCTTCTACGTTATAATTTTAAAAATATTTACAATACGCAATATTCGAATACGCTTTAGGCCACATGCAACGAAATGTAGCCATAAATAGTTGAAGATTATGAATTCTTTTGCCGTTTGCTTTGTTCTAATTTTTGCTTATTATTATATTCCTTCTGATTTATTTATTTTTTAGTTCTTTATACGCCGGCTCCTTGTTGGCATCGCCCGTTAATAGCCTGCAATATAATTTACAGACGACTATACATAATGGCAATAGTAATTCCGTTTCACCCCATCAACATCAACATCAACATCAGCATCACCATCACCATCACCATCAACATAATCCTCATAATTCGCGCCATTCCCATTTACATGATAATCACTCAACATCAACGAACTGTTCATCCCAAACGGTTACCCTGTTGCAAGCCAATCGAAATGAAACGGCATCTGTAGCTTTAGGTCCGACACCAACTTCCGATGATTATGGCTCACCAAAAAGCACTAACAGTAGTTGTGGTGGCGGTGGCGGTGGCGGTGGCGGTGGTGCCGTTGGCGGTAGTGGCGGTGGGGACGGTGGTGGCGGTGGTGTGGTTGCTGTTGGCATTAGCAGCGATGCTCTTCAAAATGATGATAGGAGAGCGATGGATGGTAATGGCAACGGTGGTGGAATATTACCAGCATTTCAACGTATCGTACCTGGTTATGGTAGTGTTGGTGGCATTGCTGCCAATGTTAGCGGAGGCGCTGAACGTTATGCCTCACTCAATAATATCAGAAGTCATGTAAGTCGGAAAACCCTTTTCAATTAAAATTATTGTGGTTGTTGTTGCTTTTTATCGTTTCTTAAAATAAATCTATTTTCTTTCTTGTAAAATTGTGAAAAATGTTTAGAATGATGCAACTTGGCCAAACAGTTATGAGACAATTAGTTATGCACCAAATTCTTCAGCGGCTGTTGCAGCTGCTGCTGCTTTTAGTGGTGCCTTAAATGCTGCCAATGTAACGCGCCATACATTAAATACTAATGGACGAGTCATTCAAACTAATAACACTGAACAAATTCAAGTTTCAACACCATTTCCGGCAGCAGCATCTCTATCGGCCAGTAAGTATATACATACACATATTTTTATATTTCTTTCATTCTAACACGTCTTCTGAACTCATAACCTATAATATGTCCGTCCATTTTAACACTAACACTAACCATTGTAACTTACATTTCTTTCCAAACTCTCAACTAATAATTTTATTGAAAATTTTTTCGTATGTTCAAGCAGTTACATAATATGCATATATATATATATATATTATACATATATAATATTATTATATTATATGTATCAATGTGGTGTGAAATTATATTTTGTAGGTATATTTTCATTTTACCACGTAGAATTAAAAGCAAAAACTCAAAATCAAACCAAAAAAAAAAAAAACCGTCCAACATGATTTTGTTATTGTATTCTGTTTTAGTGGATTCGTTTTTTTTTTCTTATTTCTTTTTTGTTTTTTCACTTTTTTTTTTGTTTTGTTCACAATATTTACTTATTTATTAGGCATGTGTGGCCGCCACAAAATTATGTCGTTTTACTTGAAATTTCACAGTTACTCATTTTACATTTTTTACATGTCTCGAAAAATGTAAAAAATGAAAATTATTTTACATTTTCCTTTGCTTATTTCATGTTTCCATTGTGTTTTCCTTCGCTTCACTCAATTTCATTTGTCATGTCTCATTTAATAGAAACGTTTTTCTTCCCTCAATTTCATGTTTGATTTGCTTTCTATACAACATTTACGCTTCACATTCATCTTTTCATTGTTTACACAAAAACTATGTAAATTTTGTTGATCTTTCATTCATCATTTAAAAACCGACCGTCCCATGTAAATATTTACCTACCTTGTATGTATGTGTACACACACACACACACACACACATATATATATATATATATATATATATATATATATATATATATATATATATATATATATATATATACATATGTATGTGTGCGTGTTTGTTCAATTTTTTTTTTACAATTTGTTTTTTTGAGAATTAAGGATATATATCTTTTTTGGATGTGGGAAGAAGAAACTAATAGCATTTTCAGTTTTATTTTTAGAGATGAAAATTTACATTAGTTTGTATTAATGGCCTTTTATTTTCCATCTTCCTTCTTCCTTCTTTTTAAAGCGATCTTTTGCAAACATTTAATTGATTCCCGTTAAAAAATTTTAAAAAAATATAGAACAATTGTAAAATACATGTAGGAAATTTGTAAAGAATAAATGTAGAATAAATGTAGAGAATAAATGTAGAAAATGACTGCAAAAATGAATGTTAGCTCCACAATTTTTCTATGCTTTACAAAATGCTTATTAAAATTCTTTCACAATAATATTTGTACACTGTTTAATGAAAAATCTTTAGTAGAGAGCAGACAAATGTTATCTGAAAGAATTGTGCCCTATTTATACCAAAAACTTATTGTTCATTTGTCTTACTAGTTCTTACGATTACTAGTAATTTTTGTAAAATTTTCATTCATGCTCTACTTACTAAAAGTCGTTGAAACTTACAAAGCTAAATTTGTTTATCTATTATTCATATAAAAAATGCTATGGATTAGTCTAAATAGTTTCTTTTGAGACATTTATTGCATAACAAAATTTTTGAAGGAGAAAATTTTCGTGTAAACAAAAAAGTTGAAACATCTTTTAAAATGTTTATGTAGATAACAACAGGCCATTCTAAATAGTCTTATGATATATTTTAAGAATATTATTCAACTAAAATAGTTAGATAGATAAATATATAGAATTCTTCAATAAATCATCCTCATAAATCATCCACATAAAGAGAAGATAGATAAGTGCGATGATGTTAAAATTATGCTAAGCGATCTAGATTAACGTGTCTATCGTATGTTGCTTGTTATATATGTATATGTATGTATGTATGTATATGTATGTATGTGTATGTATGTATGTGTATATGTAATAAAATATATTACAACAGTAAGCTTTCATTATTGATTTCTATTGTGTAAAATAAATTCAATTAATTTTATTTAATGCAACAACAACAACAACAATAATAATAATAATAATAACAAACAAACAAACAAGAAAACAAACAGTGACAACAATAATAATAATTATAATGATGATGATAATAATAATAATAATAACAACAACAACAACATTAATAAAATTTAATCAATCGTCTCGTATTCATTCCAAAATCAATAAGAATCATTTGATGAGACATTGTTGTTGCTTTTAGAGAAAATTGATTATTTGGCAAAAGGTTTTTCATTTTGTTGTTTCGGGCCGTTTTTCTTTTGCGCTTTTTTTTTTTTTTTGTTTCATGGCAAGAAATCTATTATCTTTTTTCAAAACTAAAATATTCCAAAAAAAAGTTTGCGATATTTTTATACAAAAAAAAATGTAAAATAAAATAAAATAAAATAAAAAAGAGAAAACAAAAGCTGCTTCATGTAAAATAAAAATGAATCAGATAAAGAATGAGAATAAGAATAAAAATTAGTATGAGAAAATTGAATTAAAAAAAATTTCGCATTTTGCCTAAATTAATCATTTAAAGCGCTATTTGATGCGGACTTTTTTATGGAGGGACGTGAATGCGTTAATTGTGGTGCCATATCAACACCATT
The DNA here is from genome assembly GCA_023089585.1 of Melophagus ovinus. Lineage (NCBI taxonomy): Eukaryota > Metazoa > Arthropoda > Insecta > Diptera > Hippoboscidae > Melophagus > Melophagus ovinus. The sequence continues at coordinate 9,001,455 of JAKKIB010000177.1, forward strand.
ATGGCGGCGCGACAACACGGGCCATTATTTATGTAATGCTTGCGGTCTATATCATAAAATGAATGGAATGAATCGTCCATTAATTAAACAGCCCAGAAGATTGGTAATTATTTTTATATACACAACAAAATTTAAGCAAAAACAAATCAAAACAAAAAAAACAGAAAGAGGGAAAACAACAGAGAAACAAAATTTTTGAATACATTTTATTTTATTTTTTTTTTGGCTATCTATTGTGAAATTACGCTTTAAAATTTAGGAAGTTTTTTTTTCCTTGTCAGAGAAGAAACACAAAACAATAATAGGGAACTTATAGAAATCCTGCGTCGTCTTCAAACAAACCAAAAGCAAAATAAAACAAAAAAAAGAGAAAAATTGAATTTTACGAAAATGAATCCGAATGAGGTGAATAAGAGCGGCATATGATAATCACTCACTTTAATAATGAATAAATGAGTTATAACAAAATCAAATGGGCGTTTCAAATAAAATGGCATCAAATTGAAGTTGAACTTAAAATTGAAATGAAATTAATTGAATTTATTTTTAATTTTTTTTTTTTTGGTTTTTTTTGTATAATTTTTTTTGTTTTTCTTTTCCGTTAAATTAAAGCACATTTTGCTCTTAATTACTAATAATAATAATAATAATAAAATTTTTATATACATTAACAGAATTTAAAGTTAAAGAAATTAGTACAGTTTAATTTAGAAATCGAAAAAAAAAATTACCAAATTTATATATAAACTGTATATTACAGTGGCCGCTGAATCAGGCGGGGATTTCTATAAGACCTATCCATTTAAGACTGTTACAAATCGGACCAACAACAACAACAACAACAACAACAACAACAACAATATCAACATCATCAACAACAACAATTATAGCAACAACAGCAATAATAACAATAATATTAATAATAATCCGAATACAAATCACACGGTCGAGGAACAAGTTATCAGTCGTGCCACATCGCGCCGTTTGGTAGGTTTATTTACAACCAAAAAAACACAAAAAACACAAAAAAAAAACAATTGAAAAAACACTAAAAACACAATTAACAAAAGAAATTATTGAATACAGAGAAGAAAAATCAAATCAATTATAAAAAAGCAAGCAAATTTCATTTTATAAAAAAAAAAAAAGGAAGAAAAACTTCCAAAAACGAAAAAAGCAAAAAACAAAACGCAATTCAAAAATTTTGTTTATCTCACAAATTTTTCCACAAAAATATATATCGCAATATATCGTAAAGCGAAATTTTTTTGTTTCTATTTAAAATTTTTTTTTTATATATTTTCTCATTTATTTTAATTATTATCTGAAAGTAAAATATCTTCTTCATTTTTTTTTCTTCTTGCTCATTGGTTCTTTTTTCGTTTTTCTTATGCTTTTGCAAAACAAGCAGAGCGCTTCTAGACGAGCCGGTTTAGCTTGTTCGAATTGTTTGACAACAACAACATCATTATGGCGTCGTAATATCGATGGTGAACCTGTTTGTAATGCATGCGGTTTATATTATAAATTGCATAATGTCAAAAGGCCACTTACAATGAAAAAGGATACAATACAGGTAAGTACATATATTTTATCCTTACACACATAAACATTTTTAAAATTCTATTTAACTTAAATGACATTAAATAAATAAATGGCGATAAATGTATAATAATTTTTGTGGCATAGACACGCAAACGTAAGCCCAAAGGAACCAAATCGGAAAAGTTATCAAAGAAACAAGCAGCCGCTGCAGCAGCGGCGGCAGCAGCAGCAGCAGCAGCAGCAGCTACAGCGGCAACGACAGTATCAGTATCAGTAGGCGCCTCAGCAACATCATCCACAATAACTTTAACTGATGCCGTTGCAATGATGGAGAATGATAGTGGTAGTAGCATGGATGATATGGAATCAACTGAGGCAGGTTGGTATTATCAAAATCAGGCAATTTTTTCGGCATAATTTTTATTGCATTTTTACTTTAAAGTGCTCCAAATAAAGCAAGTGATCTTAGGCTAATTTGAAGTAAAAAATATTCTAGACTAAATTAATCCCCCCCCCCCCCCACCCCCTCCCACTCACCCTTCATCGATACTCCATTTTACGATATATGTTGAATAATACAAGTATGAAAATATTCAATTGTAGAAAATTTTAACTTTTCTACTGCGAGATTTTATTTTTTTCACTTTGTTTTTGCTTTTTTTGTTTTTTAATATGATTTATACTTTCAATATAGATATGAAGCAACACCAACAACTACAGCAACAACAAATGTCACCGAATCATCCAACAGCATTTGGTTCACCAACAATTTTTAGTGATGCATCAAATCACCATAAATATCAAACAACATCGCCAATTATCACCAACAATCATAGTCACAATAATCACAATAATAATAATAATAATAATAATAATAATAGTAATAATAATAACAGTAACAACAACAACAACAACAACACAATAACAATTCATACAATAGAAATGAATGATAATCGAAATAATGACAATGCAAATATCAGCATGCATCATCCTTACAATCAAAATGAGAATGTTAATGGTAGCAGTGATTTGAATGACAACGATGAAAATATGAAATTTATGCAAAAATATTTACAACAACAACAAACTGATTTAGTAGCGGTAACAACATTAAATAATTCACAGCAATCAATAACTTTGGCAACAATAACAATACCATCATCACCAACAACGGCTGAAGAAACGGCAAGAGCGTTGGCAACATTAACAACAGCATCATCAACAACAATAACTAGAGCAATTGCAACAATAGAAACACCGACTTCATCATTATCATCGCCACCATCACAGCCGCCATCACAGCCACCATCATCATCATCATCATCATCATCGATAGTGACAACAACAGCAACATTAATGAATGTAAATCAATTATCTCAATCACCTGATCATCATCAACATCTGATGACGTTGACAATGACACCAAAATCCCCAACAATACATAGATGTACATCACCATCATCATATCAAGTTATAACCGATGATTATCACTCAATCCATCAACACAATCACAATCACAATCACAATCAAATGACAAATTTAGAAATGAATTGCATTCAGCAGCATGATATGAAGCCATCTAATCAGAGTCCTTTATATAACAATAATTATCGTACTAATGAACAACAGCAGCAGCAACACCAACAACAACAACAACAGCAGCAGCAGCAGCAGCAGCAGCAGCAAAAATCACCAAATATTGTAGCAAATTCGCCAGATCATAATGCGGCCAATGTTTATTCATATTGTGATAATTTAGTACTATCAAATGGAGCAATGGTAACAGGAAGAGCAACGCCTACAGCAACAACTACAATTGCACAAGCAACAGCAACATTAGAAACATCGGAAATGTCACCATTGGCAGTTGGTATTAAAATTGAGCAATTACAACAACAGCAATATCAAAACCATCAGCATCATCATCAACAGCAACATCTTCAACAACAATTGCAAAATCAACAGCAACAACAACAAAATTACACAATTATGCAACACGAATTGCAACAGCAACAAAGTCGCCGCTCATCGTTGAATGATGAATACGAATACGACAGACAACAATTTTTCTTGCAACAGCAACATATTACGCAACATCATCATCATCATCATCATATACAGCAGCAACAACAACATATAATACATCAGCAGCAACAACAACAACAACAACAACAACAGCAGCAGCAGCAGCATCATCATCATCATCAGCAGCAGCAACAGCAAGAGGAGCAACAATTGCAACAACAAGAACAACATCGTCAACAATTTCTTACATTACACACGAACGCAACGCCACATGTTTACGATTTAGAGCGTAAATTTGAACGTGAAACAGTTGTCAAAATGGAACAATTATAATTAACAACCGCCCATGTATATATAGCACATGCATACATACATACATACATATCTACAGCCTATCTATTTAATTGTAATTGTGAGATGCATTATTCGAATCTCACGAAAACTTCTCAACTGAAAACTTATTCAAGGTTGCTGCTAGAAAAATTGCAATTAAAATTACAAAAGTTTTTCCAGAAAGCTCTTAAAATTAATAATTAATTAAATTGTCTAGCACTTCTGCGTTATTTAAGCATTACAAAAAGAAAAATCACATTTTTTAATTCTATTGAATAAACAATGCAAAAAAAAAACTATATCATTAGCGGATAGTTGAAACTTTTCCATGTTCATTCTAAACTTAAATTTACCTAATATAACTTATCTATGTACAAACTAAACAAATCGCTCAGGCGTAATTAAATATTATGAAAAATTAAATTTTTAATATTTTTGCAATTACTCACATTTCCCATTGAATAAGTTAAATCAGTTAAACACGCCCATAATGTTTTAGGCAGTACTTGTACGAAGAATAATTTTCATTTTCAGTTTTCATGAGCTTAAGTTTTTAAAGAATTGCTTAAAAAAGAAGCGTAAACAATTAAGGATAAGAGAAAGTTGTGGCTTAATATTTATCATTGAAGAGGATAAAGAAAGTTTGATAAATCAAAAAAAAAAAAAAAAGGTATAATCTGATGAAAGTTTGAAAAAATTTAGAAATAAAATCAAGAAAATTATAAAAGAGTTTTAAGGAAATTCAAAAAAAAAAAAAAACCAAAATTAAAGACAATTTGAAATATATTGCAACAATACCAAAAAATGTTGCACCTTTTTAAAAAAATTTTTTATAGGGAGTGGCTGGCATACATCAATTGAAATGTTTGATCCTTAAAAACGGAAATGTAAACGTATTTTATATTGAAAATCTCATTTGCATACTGATTTTTCATTTTTAAGTAAATTTTTTTTTTAATTATATTTTATTATAAGAATCTGAAAGGATATTAATCGAAACATAAATATATCCATTTATATATTTTATGTACATATAACAACAATTCCCATCATTATTTTATAATTATCCTCATACAAATTATTTAATATACTTTAGTTTATAGAGAAGAAAAGCAAAAAAAAAATGTAGAATTTGTGTTAAATAGTCTAAATGGTAATAAAAAGTAAAACAAAAAGTAGAGCCAAGTAAAAGAAAATTTATATTAAAATTAATTGAAATTAAAGTAAAAACAACCGGATGCAATTAACATCAATTAACACTAGAAGACTGAAATGCAAGCAAAAATCGAATTTCTTTTGAAAATCCTTTTTTTCCAAAAAAAAAAAAAAAAAAAACTTATCGTTTCCTTTATTGTTATAAAATGGAGAAAAATCATTCTATGATTTATGTTGGTGGTGGGTTTTGTTCTTACAAATTTGGCCATTGCTAAATTTTTCTTTAATATTCCCTTTTTCTTCTTATTTTACTGTTTTTACTTCTTCCTCCAATTTTCTTAATTATTTAGTTGTTGTTGTTGTTGTTGCTATTAAACATATTATTCCAAAGAGATTTAGTTGTTTAGTTGAATTTTTGTGTCATTTTTTTTTTAATTAAATAATTTTAACGAAATAGTTCAATTTTTGTTTTTCTATTAGACATAAAACATAGTAAGCAAACTAAGTGTAATGTATAAGTTCAATGTGTATGAATGAAATAATTGCCCACGAGCAGTAACAATAACAAATTATTATATAAAAAAGAGCGAAAAAGTAAAAATATGTTTTTTTTGTTTCAATTTGTGCTTTATAGAGATGTTATTTTAAAATAACATTGTTCTTGTTGCTCATGAGGGATTTTGATGTATTCTCAATTATTGGGTAGTGGTTGATAATATGGAACGAATTTGTTTCAATATATTGTTCATGAATTTAAATGTTTATAAACATTAAATATATATTACGTTGGCGTTTTACCAGCAACATTTACAAAATTCATGCAATTCACGCCTAAAGATTGCTTATTTTTGCGGGTAATTTTTTCTTAGTAATATCAAATGACGTTTTTTTTTATGTGTAAAATATTTATTATTATTCGAAATATATGAAAAAAAATTTGTATCAAGAAAATAAAAAACATTTATAAAAATTTGTACTAACCATTTTGAATGCTATATAAAATTCAAACATCATATGTTTTTATCTGTAATTTACTGTATGAACAGATGTTATCAATTTGTGTGAATGCCTAATTTTAATAAGAACTTTATGCGACCACTCAGTTGCAAATCTATTTAAAGAAATTGACCTATAATGTAAAGAATTTGCTTTATGCCATGAAATTATTGCAGAAATTTTTTGAAGTTTTCCTGCGCTATCGTCAACACAATTGTAGATTATACTCTTCCACCGCAAAAAGGCAAACATTTCTAGAGCGTGTTTGTAGTGGACCCGGTTTGCAAGAGTTTATCAATGTAAAAGCGCAGAACTCATTTGGTTTGAGATACCAAGCGAATCCAGAAGAATTTATACCATATTTACCTGATGGAAGCTTTAATGGTCGAGGGCGCAAGGTGTTTTTTGAAATTTATGGCTGCCAAATGAATACAAATGATACTGAAGTGGTTTGGTCTATATTAAAAGAACAAGGCTACACTAAGTGCTCAACGGATATTAAAGAGGCCGATGTTATTGTTATAGTCACCTGTGCAATTAGAGAAGGTGCCGAAAGTAAAATATGGAATCGTTTACAACATTTAAGAATTATGAAAGATAAGCGCTCTATTACACATGGTCCATTGCAAATTGTTATATTGGGTTGTATGGCTGAACGTTTAAAGCACCGTTTATTGGAAAAGGAGAAATGTGTAGATGTTGTAGTTGGCCCCGATAGTTATAAAGATTTACCTAGATTATTGGCCTTATCTCAATATTACAGGCAATCAGCAATTAACGTATTGCTCAGTTTGGATGAAACTTACGCTGATGTTATGCCAGTACGACTAAACACTAACTCACCTACAGCTTTTGTTTCTATTATGAGAGGCTGTGATAATATGTGCTCCTATTGTATTGTACCATTTACACGAGGACGAGAAAGATCACGTCCAATCAAATCTATAAAAAATGAAGTGCTAGCATTAAGAGAGCAAGGTATTCGCGAAATAACATTATTGGGACAAAATGTCAACAGTTATCGAGATATGTCTAAAGAAGATAATGAAACAAATAAAAGAGACGGCAGAGCCGCTAATTTAGCTACGGGCTTTAAAACAGTGTATAAATTAAAGCAAGGTGGATTACCATTCTATATATTATTGCGCGAAATAGCTGAAATGGTACCGGATGTAAGAATTCGTTTTACATCACCACATCCCAAAGATTTTTCTGAAGATGTCCTCTGTGTTATGCGAGATTATGCGAATGTATGTAAAAATATACATTTACCCGCCCAATCTGGTAATGATGCTGTTCTAAAACGTATGCGACGTGGTTACACACGTGCTGCATATTTAAATTTAGTAGATAACATAAGAAGATATATGCCTGATGTAGGATTATCAAGTGATTTCATATGTGGCTTTTGCGGTGAAACCGAAGAAGAATTTAATGACACTTTAACTTTAATAGAGCAAGTACGTTACAATGTTGCTTATCTGTTTGCGTACAGCATGAGAGAAAAGACTACGGCACATCGAAAGTACAAAGATGACGTACCACATGAGATTAAAAGTGAACGATTGCAAAGAATGATTAAAACGTTTCGCAAAGAAGCCACTAAATTACACAAAGAATACGAAGATCGTCAAGAGCTCATTTTAATAGAGGGTACCAGTAAGAGGTCTTCTGAATATGTATTTGGACGGACGGATACCAATATTAAAGTTATTGTACCATTAAAATCTATACCTTTTGATTATATGGAGTCGAATGAACGTCGCAACATGAATCTGGGTGATTTTGTAGTTACTCAAATAACAGAATCGAATTCGCAAATATTAAAAGGTCTACCTTTATATATAACCAATATGCAAAATTACTATAGCCAAAAATAAATACATTTAGACTAATTATATATATATAGTAATATATATGTGCATACTTACTTGTGTAATACTAATAGAATATACGGGCGAAGAAATAATGCAGTGAGGTTCTTTTTGTTTTTCCATTTAACTGCCATCTTGGCCACTAGCTTATTTCTTACAATTAAATTTTGTAACCACACTTTCTAATTTTCCTATTGATTAATACTGAATAGTTTTGGCACATTTTAAACTGATCGATGTAACGATTTAATTCACGATTTAATGAATGGAAAAGTTTTGCTAACCTAACTTTATTATCTCTGATTTGAGTTTGTTCCGAAAGCCACTATAATTTACTACGAGATATATTGCAACGAAGACAAATTTCACAAAATCTAAAAAAATTAATTAATTAATCTTAAATTTGGACATAACCCGTAACAATTAGCGCACTCTTGCGAGTGTACGGAAGCCATTCTGTAGTAGTTAATAGTTGTATAAAACGCAAGTGTATCCTTCATGTATGTGTCCTTTGGATTTTATATTCTACAGTTAATAAAGTATCATGCTACGGCACTGTATAGATTTTGCGAGAGCTTTGGCAATTTTTTAATTATGACGTTTCACCTAAGATCCCTTAAATCCAACATAAACAGATAACACAAAGGTTTTTCCAAATAATAAAACGATTATTTTGATTTCGTTGAAGCTAATTAAACTCAACTACATTTCGTACTGTTTTGCGCTTTTTGTAACAGAAATTCACTTTATAAAATGCAACTGAAAGCATATTTCACTCAACACATTTTATTTTTAACAAATTGAAGTATTCCAATAAAAATCTTTCACATTTGTCATCTTCAATAAGTAATTTTGCCATCTCTGCCGACAAAAAAAACAAACAGAAAGGAAAAATATTGCGACACATTCATTTTAGCGTAGAAAAAAAAAGTCTAAATTTTGTGCAATGTATATATAAGAATTGGTTTACAAAAAAATGATGGATGCATGGTTTGACCAATTAACTAATATAAAAAATAATAAAAGTTGCGCGCTTTCCACCAATATAAATAAAACCGAATTCGAGGATAATTTTGATATTTTGTTACATATTGAACGTGCCAAAGGCAACAACAAGATAGAATATAAACCTTTACCGGACTCCAAAGAGTATTTATTAGGATTGGAACGGAAAGTGGAAAAATTGAGAAACGGCTCAAAATTGATTGATGCATTATCAGAAAAGCGAGAAGATTGCTTACGATCACTTTTACAAAGTACGGAAACGCTTACTGGAGATTGGCTATTAGAATTAGACAATAATTTACAAAAAAATTCCGATTCGTGTGTACAAAATTTTCAACGTTTTATTCAACCAGTTCAACCAGCAACATTGGGTGAAACAGTTGAATTTATAAAATACGATCAGTTACAGCAGCAACAATCAGTTGAATGAAACTTCTTCGGAAGCCGTAGACATATTAGATACATAGAAAGAATTTCCCACATTGTGTTTATTTTTTGGTTTTAACTTTAATTTTTTTTTTATCATTGAAATATGAATTCTGCGTTTGGTGAAATTTTTATGTTTTTAACAAATTTGGCATGGAAATCTCGCATAACAATACCAGCATTATTGACAACAGCATTTCTAATTATGGATGTAAGATTACAAATCGAAATTAACATACAAGCTGGACAATCGGTAAGTTACATAAATTTATTAAGTTACAAGAGCAAAAAAAATGAAATCCATATGTTTTGGTTGTCTAATATTTTTTTCTATATTTCCTTGGGTTTTTCTTAAGCTGAAACTTAATGAGTTTATTATTTGTACATTTTTATCGTATTTTTTATTTTATGCTTATCAATTAGACGACAACTGATTTAGATGAATTGGACAATAATGATGATGATGAGAATAATACGAATGATGACGATGATGATGATGATGATGAATATGATGAATACACTACCGATTCACAAGAAGAAGATGAAAATGGCAATCTATATGATAGTATGTTATTAAACAGTACTGACAGCGATACTGATTTCGATTATGATCAAAGTCCAGCAAATCAAATTCGTATATTTTTAGGTTTAAGTTGAATCCATCTATCATGTTTGTCGCTTTTATACCCTCTCACCACTTCACCATAAGTTCAAAGCATATAGCTTGTCTTGGATCTACTTTTGTTTGTCTGTCTAATTGCTCGTCTAAAGCCTTCTTATTGATCGCAATTTTTGGGATAGTATCATTAAATTCATAAAAGTGTATTTAAGTGAACTAATTAAATAAATTTCATCAAACGATGTCAGTGAGTCAAATTTCTTAATTTATGACGTAGGTTTCTTTTTTTTGAATCTTAGAAGATTTTATTTTTGTACTTTTTCAACTGTACAAGATAGTGCGGGTGGTGGAGTGGATGATAGATATGGTACATACAACTCGATGCCAGTCGAATATATACTTTTATTTTAAGGTCTTACTTTTGTGTTAGATATATGTCACATATTATTTCCAAAGCCATTAGATTAATTTAAAATATTCATTACACAAATTTCAATGTTTTGTTGTTTGGCAACAAAAAAAAAATTATAGGTATGTCCTGTATGTGAATTACTAAAGAAAGGTATGATACAAATAAATTATACCACGATATATATATTTTACATATAAAGTTTTATTAATTCATCACTGACAGCAGATGGTGTAAGTATCCCAAGATCTGTAAATAATAATGTAATATAAGCGGGCGGTGTATAATCAACCGAGGGATGGACTTTCGAAACATCAGTCAAATGCTTGCGTGAATATTTATACTCATCAGGAAGATCTCTTTGATTAAGTGGATAAAGTCGTGTAAATTTGAAACTTTCCGCACATACATAGAATGGTTTTTTCATTTCTCGAGCACATAGACCCATTGTAAAACTGCCAATACGATTTATAATACCGCCACTCTCTACAACAGCTTCAGCACCCACCATAACAAAATCTACAGATTCCATAACATAACCAATGGCACAATCTAGAATTAATGTACAATCGATGCCAGCACTTTGTAATTCTGAAAACATTTCCTCTCCAGCGTTATCGGGACCACCATAAGTTATATAAACGTGAAATTCTTTATTATGTTCGGCAGCGGTTAATAAAGCTTTCAATACGACCCGAGAACGGGAATGTACTAAAATACGGCAACCGTCAATAATGAATTTTTGTGTTAGTTGAGCGATAAGATGACGTGAATTTAAAAGTTTATTCAAAAATATTTGGCCACGATGTAACATAATCGCACAGCACTCTTCCATATCACGATCATCCAAACTTAAAGTTATAAAACGGCAAAATAATTCTCCACCAGATACAATAGCCGCTATTGATATATCAATATTACGCATAGCCTTTACTGCTTCCTGCATGGTATTTTGTAATATATGGATCGTATCAAATTGTTTCTTTTCCAAAATCATTAATAACGTTTTAATTGCTGCAATGCCCGAAGACATATCTTTATCCTCATCTAGCAATGTCAGAAAATATCGAACGACATCAAAATCATCAGGTTGTAACGCTACAGACATTTCTTTTCTTTATATTTAACTATTTAATGACAATTGTTTCAAAGTTTTTTTTTCAATATAATTGCGTGTGCAATTCTTTTAATAAATGTATAAATTTATAAGGCATTACCTTCATCATAAATTGCGATTCATTATTTAAGTGATGATTAGACTGACACAACATAACATAATGCTAATATTTGGTCAATGTTCAACAAATCGTGATTTATAATAAGAAAAAGTATACACACATGACAATTACTTTGAATTATTTTCAAATGTAAATTAACAAAATTAAAAACTCTCTGCTAATAACAGCATTCTTAAGGATGAGCATTTCAGAGAGTAAAACCAGAATGGTTAATACCATAAGAAATTTGTTACACATTTCTGTTAATGTGAAAATCAAAAGCAAAGCAACTTGTTGTATCAGAATAATAGAAGCAGAGATAATATGGATATGACATTTCATTTTAGTAGGTTTCGGTAAATTACAATAGTACGCAAAATCAACTTTTAAATTCTTTATTAAAATAAAATAGAATAAATAAAATAATACAAAAAAAAATGTTTAAAATTGAAAATCTCATTGCACCAATCATTGTAGAACAAATGGCGAAATATGTTAAAAATTTTCGTAAGGAAGACCTTCAAATGTCATTATGGGGTGGTGAAGTGACTTTGCAAAATTTAGACTTACGTCTTGAAGAAATAGAAGAAGAATTAAATTTACCATTTCATCTAATATCCGGCCGTATAAATGAATTATCGATTGAAATACCATGGAAAAATCTTTTATCCAATTCGATACGCATCAATATCAATACAATGGAGTTTGTATTGAAATCTAAAGATCTTCGTAAATGGAATCACCGAAAATCAGTAAAAAAAACTCATAACTTGGATAAATCACAGACTCTCGACGATCCAACAGATTATGATTTAACAAACAAAATAAATGATGAAGATACTTACTTCATCCGTTGGGGCAGAAGAATTATTAACAATATTAATGCTACTTGTGAGAATATAATATTTAAATATATTGAACAGGATATTGTTCTTTCGTTGAATCTTCACTTGTTTAACATCTGTACGGTTAATGACAAATGGCAGGCGGATGTAGAAGACATTACCGCGCCTAGAGTAATAAGCCGAAAATTGATAACGATATTATATTTAAGCTTATGTTTAGATAAGCACAGTACATCTGGTGAAGTACATGCTTGCCATGAGCCAATACTTTACAGGTGCATTTCTTTAATGGATATTTTATTTCTTTAATGGATATTTTATTTTATTTTTTGTTTTCTCATGACTCTATGCTGTTTTAGATGTTCTTTACAATGCCGTGTACTCCGTTCTTTTAGTGCACAAACAAAAGATACATGTAGTACTACACGGATTGCGGTATTTACCAGTGCAATCGATTTAAATTTATCATCAATGCAAGTGCCCATGTTAATGCGTTTCATTAAAGCTCTTTTAGTATTAGTTGACAGTGAAAATAAAGTCCGCGAAATGAGAGTGCCTTGTCAAAATCAAGAACCTCAACTATGTATTACAGAGGATGGTGCAAATGAAAGTGAAAGTGAAACCGAAAGTGAAAAACCAACAAAATCCTATTTCGCATGGGCATGGAGTTTTGTGCCACAATTTCTTTCAGGTGCTGTGGAAGAAGAAGAAGAGGAGGATTGTCCAGGTCACATTACTGAAGTTGGCGTTTATGTAGAACAATTAAAATTCACAATAAAAAACTCTGAATATTCTATGGACGCGTCAATTGGCGGGGCCATAGTTGTAATCTACAAACCAATTCTTCAACTAATTCTTAAGGGGGTGTACTTTGAGAAAGTGACTGTTAAAGAAATCGATTGGAAAAATATCAAAGTGGGTGTGTCCAATATTCTCCTAAACCCATTAGATCCTGATAAAAAATATTACGATAATGATGCTTATTGTGAATTTGGATCGACAAAAAAAGGGGTTAAAAACATATGCGCATTCCTTGATAAATCCCTGTTTGATGATGACTATAAGACACCTACCAAAGGATGGTTTGTAATAAACTATGAAGATTATATAAAACGGTTCACCGATGCCTATTTATTGCGCCGTACTCCTGTATTTGTTTTTGACGAAGTTGAGTATTGTTCAGATGTTGACGAAATGGATGACGAGATAGATCCTAATCTAACCACTAGGTCAGAAAAAAAATGTCTGCATAAGCAAATACGTGTAATGGGAACTGGTGTGGTCCTTCGTTACAATGAAACATATCTAAAGAAAAGAGGTACGCCCATGTTTGAATTCACTAGGTGCATGGAACGCGGGACTCGTCTCACTGTACGCCCTTCCGCCCGCTCTACAGTCCGCCCTACCGAAACAGAGTGAAATTAGTATGGTAAAAGCGCGACCTTGTTGGTTGTATCAAAATTGGAATCTGAATGGCAGTGCGAACGGGAAGCACTTAATTTCCATCAACATTTAAAAAAGGAACACAAATTTGGAATGTTATTTTGCCACTTCATGGAGTACTCATTCATCATAGTCAGGGCAATTTCTCAATCCTCATGAATCCCAATAAACTGGCTGATTACCTGACAAGCTGCAATAATTCATATTTATTTCTCACAACCTCCCTTTAATAATAAAAAGTCCAGAGCTGCAATTCTTATAAAATATCAAATAGCATGCTTCATTGAAGTACAAAAACAATTTGTACTTTATTGGGACCTTTGGTTATCAGGAAGAATACAGAATTACCGAAGGAATTTGTATGTGCATATATTTTATAATTGTTGATATCCGTTGTGCAAAAGATGAAGCATTCGAATGTGCAAATATTTCTCAAATTGCTGATAATATAATTGAAGTATTAAATATAAGACGGAGATGTTAAAAAATATCTACACATTCCACAATTAAATTGAACTCTTCTCAAATGTAAACTAACAACCAAATCTCTGTTATGGGGAGAATCATATGTAAACACAAATTAAAGTTGAGAACAATACAGAAAAAATTGTGTATGCTTCTTTTAAGTAAAACAACTTGTTGAACCAGAATAACAGAGATAGAGAGGGGATAGTAAACAAACTTATGACAATTCATTTTAACATATTTCGGAAAATTTCAATAGTAAACAAAATTAAAGTGTTAAATCTCTAATAAAATAGAATAAATGATACAATAAGTATAAATAAAATAAAATAAAAAATGTTTAAAATTGAAAACTATATTACACCAATTATAACAAATTATTTAACGAAATACGTGAAAAATTTTCGTCCCCAAGACTTTCAAATGTCATTATGGGAGGGTGAAGTAGCTTTACAAAATTTGGATTTACGTCTTGACGTATTAAAGAAAGAATTACATTTACCATTCGAGCTTCTATCTGGTCATATACACGAATTAATTATTCAAGTACCATGGACGAAAATAACATCTGAACCGATACGTATCAAAATCAATACAATAGAATTTGTATTGGGGTCTACAGAAGGTCATAAGGAAGATGATAACAAATTTTTAAAAAAGGCACACCTTCGCAGTGAAGGTGTGGCGACTAATGGTGTTCCTCGGGTATCTGTTACAACAAACAAAAAAAACGACGAAGCTCATATTTCTAGTATAACGAAAGCAATTATCAACAATCTCAATTTTCGTTGTGAAAATGTCATATTTAAATATATTGAATTGGAACAAGATGTTGCCTTTTTGATGAATCTCCACTTGTTTAACATTAGTTCGGCTAATGAAAAATGGAATGAAGCAGTGGAAGATATTAACGCCCCTAAAGTAATAAGCCGAAAGATAATATCCATATTACATTTAAGCTTCTACTTAGATAAACACAATTCATCTCATCAAGTAGATGCTTGCCATGAGCCATTACTATACAGGTGTATTTCTTTTATAAATGCTTTATACAAATTTGTTTTCTCATGCTTCTATGCTGTTTTAGATGTTCTTTATTTTGCCGTGTACTACGGTCTTTTAGTGCGCAAACCAAAGACAAATGTAGTATTACACGTATTGCTGTATTTACCAATGCAATCAATTTAAATTTATCGACAATACAAATACCTGTGTTAATGCGTTTCATTAAAGCTATTTTAACATTAACTGGCAGTGGAAATAAAGTCCATGAAATGATAGACCCTTGTCAAAATCAGAATAAAGAGCCACCACTCTGTATTGGTGAAGATAATGTAATTAAAAGTGAAAGTAAAAGTCAAAATCAAACTTCCTACTTCTCATGGGCATGGAATCTTATGCCAACACTTCTTTCAAGCGGTATCGACGAAGAAGAAGAAGATTTTCCAGGCCATATTAATGAATTTGGCATTTATATACAACAGTTAAATTTAAAAATAAAAAACTCTGAATATGCTACAGATGCATCGGTTGGCGGTGCTAAAATTGTTAAGTACAAACAAATTATTCAATTAACCCTTAAGGGTATGTACTTTGAGACAGTGACGGTTAAAGAAATTGATTGGAAAAATATTAAAGTGGGTGTATCCAAAATTCTACTAATACCATTAGATCCTGATAAAAAAAAAGTCGATAGTGATGTTATTTTCAAATTGGGATCGGTATAATGATTATTATTAACGCTATTCTTGTTAGCGTATTACATGCTTTATGTGACTTTCATTTTACAGACTAAAAGAAAGGTTAAACACAAGCGCGCATTTCTTGAAAAATCTTTGTTTGATGATAACTATAGGACACCTGAAAAAGAGTTGATTGTGACAAACTATGAAGATTATACAAAAACTTTTACGGATACCTATTTATTATATCGGAGTCCTGCATTGGGTTTTGATCAAGTTGAGTATTGCTCAAATATTGATGAAATGGATGAAGAGATAGAACCTGCCACAAGCACTAGTACAAAAAAAAGATGTTTACGTAAACAAATACGAGTGATAGGAACTGGAGTGGTTCTTCGTTACAATGAAACATGTCTAAAGGTGATCAATGCTTTTAATTGTTTTTATTAGAACATTAACGAATATACTTTATACGTAAACGCAGAAGGAAGGTCAGCCTACATTTGAATTCAGTAAGTGCTGAGAATGCATCTTGCATGATACTTATCCAAGCAGAGTGAATGTGTGGCTAATAACACGATCTTGTTTGATGTAACATTGTAAAAAGTTTGATGTGCATTTAAAATTGGAATTAGAATTAGGCTTGAAATGGCAGTCCGAATACGCATACTAATTGCTAATGGCTGGTAAAAAATGAAACATAAATTGTTCATTTTCTTTGCCACATCTAAGTACTTAGCTATATTGATCATATTGAAGTTAATTTCTCAATCTTCATAAATCCTAATAAACTGGGCTTGATAAACCATAAAAATTCTTAATAATTGTCAACTATATGTCAGTAGCAACATCAGCTAAATAAAGGTAATTCCTAATTTATTTACAATTCTCAATAATTTGCTTGCTTGAAATTTTGCTTGCTTGCTTGTGTGAAAATTGAACCTTTGAACATAGATTGTGGAACGTTAGTTACCAATGACGGCAGGTATATGTATTTGTCGCATTTGAAAACAATACAATTTTTTTTATACCTTAGTAATAATTTTATTGATTTAATCCGATAAATTTTGTTTTCTAGTCCAGAGCTGCAATTCTTATAAAATATCAAATAGCATGCTTCATTGAAGTACAAAAACAATTTGTACTTTATTGGGACCTTTGGTTATCAGGAAGAATACAGAATTACCGAAGGAATTTGTATGTGCATATATTTTATAATTGTTGTTATCCGTTGTGCAAAAGATGAAGCATTCGAATGTGCAAATATTTCTCAAATTGCTGATAATATAATTGAAGTATTAAATATAAGGCGGAGATGTTAAAAAATATCTACACATTCCACAATTAAATTGAACTCTTCTCAAATGTAATGTAAACACATTAATTAAAGTTGAGAACAGTACAGAAGCAATTTTGTATGCTTCTATTAAGTAAAGCAGCTTGTTGAACCAGAGTAATAGAGATAGAGATAGAGGGAGGATAATAAACATAGTTATGACAATTCATTTTAACGTTTCGGAAAATTTCAATAGTAAACTAAATTAAAGTGTTAACTATTTAATAAAATAGATTAAAATAAATGATACGATAAAAATAAATTAAAATAAAATAAAAAATGTTTAAAATAGAAAACTACATTACACCAATTATAACAAATTATTTAGCGAAATACGTGAAAAACATTCGTCCGCAAGACTTTCAAATGTCGTTATGGGAGGGTGAAGTAACTTTTCAAAATTTGGATTTACGTCTTGATGTATTAAAGAAAGAATTACATTTACCATTCGAGCTTTTATCTGGTCATATACATGAATTAAGTATTCAAGTACCATGGACGAAAATAACATCTGAACCGATACGCGTCAATATTAATACAATAGAGTTCATATTGGAATCCAAAGAACTTCATAAAGATGATGACGAAAAATTTATAAAAAATGTATCTGACAATCACAAAGATGCAACGGCAACTGACGAAGGTGCTCCGGCATCTGTTTCAACAAACAAAAAAGATGATGAAACTCACATCTCTCGTATAACGAAGAGAATCGTCAATAATATTAATTTTCGTTGTGAAAATATAATATTTAAATATATTGAAGAGGATATTGTTCTTTCAATGAATATCCAATTGTTGAATTTCAGTTCATCTAATAACAAATGGAAGCCGCATATAGAGGACATCAGTGTACCTAATGTAGTTAGCAGAAAATTAATATCAATATCGGATTTAACCGTGTGCTTAGATAAACGCAATGCATCTGGCCAGATAGATGTTTGTCATGAACCCTTAATTTACAGGTGGGTTGTTGTGTGAAAAATTCGGATTTTTTTTTTGCGTTTTTTTTTTTAGTTTTACTTATTTTTCTTTTGTGATGTTTTACGTAAGTTTGCGTTTTTTTTCGGTGCTATGGTTTGCATTTTACATTCTAGATGTAGTTTGGAGTGCCGTATACTACGCACTTATAATGTACAAACGAAAGCGTTATCCAGTACTACACGTGTTGGTGTGTTTTCTAAGGCAGTAGATTTAAATTTATCATCAATGCAATTACCTATGGTAGTGCGTTTAATTAGAACAATTTTAACATTAGCTGACACTGAAAGTAAAATCCATGAAATGAATGTACCTTCTCAGAATCAGAATCAACCACCTTCCATTTATATTGCCGAAGATGCTGCAAATGAAAGTGAAAATAACTTGTCCTTATTTACGTGGGCATGGAGTTTTGTGCCAAATTTTTTTTCAAATAATGGTGAAGGAGATGACACGAAAGATAGTCCAGGACATATTAATGAATTGGGCATTTATCTAGAGGAGTTGAATTTCATTTTAAAAAACTCTGAACATGTTACAGATGCATTGGTTGGTGGCATTATACGTGTACACTACACACCAATTGTGCAATTTTCACTTGGTGGTGTATACTTTGAGACAGTAACAGTTAAAGAAATCGATTGGAAAAATATTAAAATGGGTGTATCCAGTATGCTTGTAAAGTCGGCAGATTGCCACCAGAAAATTGGCGACTGCGATCATAATGGTATCATTGTGGAAACTGAGCCGGTATAATAATATTTTTTGTTCTATTACTGGTACGAATTGGTAATAAATTTCCGTTCTTAACTTTGTTGACTTTTTAGTTTACAAACAAGCAAGCATTTATCGATAAATCTTTGTTTGATGAGCACTGCAAAATACCCGATAAAGGATGGATTGTGACAAACTATGAAGATTATAGAATACGTATTACCGATGCTTATTTATTATATCGTAGTCCTGTATTCGGTTTTGATCAAGTAGAATATTATTCAAATTTTGTAAAAATGGATGAAGAAATAGATCCGTCTACAAGCGCTGTGTCACCTGCGGAAACAAATTATCTACATAAGGAAGTGCGTGCGTTGGGAGCTGTTGTGGTTATACGTTATAATGAGACATTTGATCAAGTTACAAATGTTTTAAGAGAACTCCTTGAATGCCATGATTATTCAATGTATACAAACGCTGAAAAAGCAGAAACTAAATACATGCCAAGAATAGCAACACTAGTAAATAACACGGAGAGTGAAAATGGTGGTGGTAGCATTGCCAAAGATGAAATCAATAACATTAAAAATTCAAGTAAACTGCATCCACCTCAAGTTGAAGATTATGATCAATTAATGTTGGGCGTACCATTATGTGTGTATAAAATTGATATAAAACGTATCACCGTTGAAATGTATCCCAAATTGGAATCAGCAAAGGAATTTGAATATCAACGACAATGTGAAGGACAACGTTCAAAGAGAAAACCGAAACCGTTTAATTTCAAAAATTATACTTTGCCTTTTCTAAGTATATTCATTGATCATATTGAAGGTGAATTATCCACGCCAATAAATCCTGATAAATTGATACATACAACATGTCAATTACCTGATAAGCCGTTACAATTGTTAACTGCTTGCTATAAAAATATTAATTTCGTATTACGTAATGTTACAGCGAACATTGTTATACCTATTATCAGCAGCAGCAACAGTCACAGCCTCAACAGCATTTACAACGTACAACTACTTATTTTAAGAGTAAAATATTACATATACCAAAATTGACATTTGATTATGGCGTGCTATTACAACCATTTTATTGGAAAGTGGATGAAGTACCAACAGATCATATAGATATACAATGTGATAATATTAAAATCGAATTTTCTATAAGTCAATTTATAATGACTCTACTTTTGATACAAGCCATTGTTAAATATCGTTCTGAGTTACTTACTCTATTACAAGAGAAAGTTTGTCGTTCTAAATTAGTTAGAATAAACACTGCAAAAATGCATAATATATTGACAAAATTGTATATCAAGCGTCGTCAGTATCATACTTATGAAATATGGAATGCAACATTGACTTCAGTACAAGTTGATTTAGTATTAGACCAGGAATATAATGTCAATCAGGCGGCTCAACATTTTAGCGTCTTAAGCACCTCAAGTCTTTTACATAATAACCAAAATAAATGGTTAGAAGTACAATTACAATTACCTGTTGTAAATAGGCTACAACAACAACATAATGCAGATGAGAAGGGTGAAAAAGTTCCTGTGGCTTTCGGTTTATGGATGGAAAAATTTAGTCTAAACATTGATAAACATATGAGTGACTTTCTAACTTTCACAGATTTAATGTCATCAGAAGGTTTGTACAAAAGTTAATTTACATATTACAATGTATGTCCTATCATCTACCACCTACGGCACAAATTATTAGAATAAGTCTTTTTTGTTTATAAGTATTGTGCGTCTTTTTTATTATGACGCTTGATTCATTTGGAATAGATTCGATGTTAGTGGGTAGATTGAACTTTGAAAAATATAGTTAGTTATATGTGAAAAGGATTGCATTTTGGTTGTTTTTTACCTTTTCCATTAAAAATTAGTAATGGGCACGGTATTGGAGCAAAGATCATATTGGCATCGGTTATGCCAACATTTTAAAAAAATATATATGGCATTTATCGATCGATTCATACATCTTTACTTGTTTTCTTTTTATCATTTCTCCATATATTCATCATAGTAGAGCCATCAATGACACCAATGAATTTTAGTACAATTAAACATTGCACGGCATCAGAATTTTCGCCAAAACCAATAATAACAACAGTCACACCAGCAACAGCAGGGGTCGCAGCCGTGTTATCGTCAACTTCACAACTAAAAAATGCTTTACCTCAAGTGTTTGGTCGTAGTGGTGGTGGACGGCTAAAACATTCATCGTCACGGCCAGCAGAATCAACACATTCAGCATCCGAACATGATGAAACGCATCCATCCGTAATACCTAATCCTTTATGCAATGCTGACGAGGCTAACATAATTATCGAGAAATTTCAACGATATTATTCCATAATCATAATGGTTGATATGGCCCAGAGTCATTTATATTTAGGACGATTAACTGATAGTAATCAAATGGGAGATTTTCAAGGTGAATTCACGCATATTTCAACGCCACATATATTATGGAAATCAACATTTGCCGAATATGTAACACGTTCAAGTTTACGTTTAAAAACTAAGCCACCAGCATTAAAAGAATCAAACACTTTTAATTGGACTATACATATACAGGATTTTAATATAAAAGTCTATCAAGATAATCAATGGAGTGTCATATTAAATTCATGGGATACCACATTAACAATAGCGATGATACCACGTTCATGTCCATCAAATAATCACATTGTGGAACGAAGGCCACGTTCGTTTAAGAGGAAACACACAGCGGACAATGTAACTACTGCATCAGCCAGTTTTAGAGACACATTGCTGAGTTTAAAAACGCGATACTGCTACAGTTATTCTTTGAATTTACATATAGATTCCGGCATTATGGAAATTTGTATTAATCATGGTGAATGTGTATTAAATCAATTGGCATATTTAGGGCAGCTCATCAAATTAATGCAATTAATCAATGATGAGATTAAAGCATCTAAAATAACAACAAAATCGAAGGACGCTGATTACAAAACTCAAAATGAAATTAAAATTCTTATGTATGGGGAAGAAGATGTTCGACTTAAAGAATTTATGGAATTAGATACAAATTCTAATAAATCATCCTTACAGTTACAAGCTATGAGTAGTTCAGAAGCATTAGATTTGAAATGCATAACAATATTCTGTCAATGGACAGTAACAAAAATCCTTATGGAATTATATGGGGAAACTAAACAGAAGAATAAAATTGTTATAGATTTTGAAGATTTGCTATTTACGGTGGATCATAGTGAAGAGTTTACAAAGTATACAAGTAAGATTGGCAATTTCCAGTTACGTTATTATGAAATGGATAGCAATAAATTTTGGATTATACAAGATAACCTAAGTATACGAAGAATCAATGATACTAGTGATCATCCGTTTTTTAATGCTATTTATACAATGGCTAGTTTAAGAGATTTCTATAAACGTTTGGGCGTAGAACGAAAAACCGCATTAACATCTGTATCATCATCATCGTTGACGACATCAGCGCGTAATAATATTTCAGAAATTGATATTGTCCTACAAGCAATGGAAGTTGTCATTGATTTTGACTATCTTGTACAATTTATTCAACCATTGTGTTTATTTTGCGCCAAACCAACACATCAAACTAACGATAAAATTATTACTAAAGGTCATTTGGTAACTACAGATAAGTTACCATTGATTCATTTTGAAAGTAAAGGGGTCACATTTTATTTCCCATCACGATATTTAGTTGAACATTGTACTGTTCTAATATGTAAAATCGATAGTATTAATATGTCATCAACATTAAAAAATCCATTGCAACGTAATCCACTGCGGCCGCAAGTATTTGCTAAAGCTACTTCAATGGGCATATTAGCATTACCCGGTTCATTAATAGAAGATCGTCAATATGAAGTGACCTTACAACATATATCGGCAGCCACTGGTAATTGGAATGATATATTACTACACATGCAGAATAAAATGAAATCTGGCCATGCAAATCCAGCTGTAGAGTGGAATAATCCAGAACGTAAACCAGATTTAACATGTAATGATATATTCAAAAATTTTACATTGATTACAATATACGCGCCAAATATTGTTTATAATAATATTTTAATATGTGGTGCTGCGATAGAATTCAATTGTGCATCAGATTTTGTCGCCACCATTAGTACAGATCAATTAAGTATGCTAGGATGTCATTGGCGAAACATACAACAAATTATAGAGTAAGTATTTCCAAGAATAACCTAATAAGGTTTAGCTGATTTATTTAATACAGATTAATCTATTTCCTGGATACTTACTTTACCTATCATGCCATGTACATTTTTAGATTTGCTGAATTATGTTGCACTGATATACCATCGACACCGTGTTCGCATTTATTCTCATCTGAAAGTTCTTTATATACAACAGCAAATAATTCATTGTATTCGTTTAAGCAATCATCTACAAATGCAGTTCAGTGTACAACGAAAATTCCAATTAAATCAATTCAGACAACAACAAGATTCAAATCAATCGATGAGAATTCGGAAAACATTGTCAATACTGATTCGGGCATTCAGTCTAATTCATTAGAATCACAAAAATGTAAAATGCTCCAAAAAGAACATATGACCGGCTCATTATTATCTTTAGATAGTGGCCACGATGATAGTAGATGCCTTAGTAATACATCATTATTAGATAAAACCTCATCTGGCCGTAATGCCGTAGAACGTCATATACCCAGCACAATGTCACTTGTGGCTGGAGTTTTTGTTCTTCAAATTTTCGAATCTTCAAAAGTATTCGCACAAAGGTCTTCCAAAGTTGCTTTACGTCCCTTAATGTCCTGTACAATATCTCAACCAAGTTTTATGTTTACGCAAAATATTTTCGATTCATTGATGCAATTCTCCATATTCAATATAGGTCTGCATTTGCCTAATAATGTGGTTAAAATACAAATGGATGATACTAATAAGCCAATAAATTTTCCAATTGCATTATTTGACACAATGATTGGGGAACCGAAATCAACTGGCATACCGCCAACATTATTCAATTATAAATTGTCTATAACAAAATTACAAAGACGAGAAACAGATATTGAATTTGGTAGGCCCATTGTATTAATTTTGAATGAAAATTATGCAGCACAATTATGGAAAAATCTATTAATCATCTTTAAGAGTGTTAATAATTTTAATTGTTTTAAAACACATACACACATACCAATAAAACGTAGAACAACAAAAATCAAATTAATTAAGCAGAAGATACTTGATGCGGATCGCATGAGCATTAAATTAAATATGTTTATGATAAAATTTATCAATTTTGATGAACATCTCTCGAATTTCGTATTTTGTGATATTTTGTTACATTTAAAATATCTTAATAAGCCAGAAAAATGTTTAACAAGATTAAATATTGGTGCATT
This sequence comes from Melophagus ovinus, assembly GCA_023089585.1. Lineage (NCBI taxonomy): Eukaryota > Metazoa > Arthropoda > Insecta > Diptera > Hippoboscidae > Melophagus > Melophagus ovinus. Next base: position 9,025,948 of record JAKKIB010000177.1, read on the forward strand.
TTATGTAAGGACAATGAATAAAATGTTCTTACATCCAGTTTCAATAAAATTATCTATAGATTTAATTAGTGAACCATGGCTACGATTACCATTACTAAGCGGTATTATTAAGTTTAATCTCATTCACATTGATATTGGTATTGACGCCATACTACATTTACGTAAATGCTTAAATGGTACACAACGTATTCTCGAATATATATGTAAAGAATGGGAAATTTTTTGGAGTCGTTCATTACAAAGTGATTCATCATCATCGAGCATACACCAATGGAGTACTTTAAATTTGATTAAATATCGATTAAGTGAAACATATGTTAAAAATAGTAAACACATGGAGCATGATGAATATTACCAGGATGATTTAAGGTTAGCGTAACATCAAATTATAATTCAAATTGAAATTACTATAAGCTATAAATTATTTGGTCTTTTACAGAGCTGGTGCTTTTCAATTTGTGGAATTAACTACAGATGTTATGTTACCGTTACCATATCAAATACAAATTATTAAAAAAGATTATGGTATAATTTGTTGGCGCTATCCCCAGCCACGTAAAATGGTTAAAATTTTCATTAATCCAGTACCAATGATGGCAAGTAGCTTGTACTATTTTACCATTTGCAACAAAAGCTTACTCAATTTTAATTATGATTTTTATTATGGTTTAATTTGATTATTAATATTTAGTCGAAAGCTGCAACTCATATAAAATGTCGCATGGAATACTTTAGTGAAGTACAAGAGAAATTTGTCCATTATTGTGAATTTTGGCTATCGGAAACTGTAAGCAAAAATGTTGAATTACCTGAAAGATCGATTTGTGCATATATATGGCGTGTAGTTATTTTACAATCATCCATTTCCGTGGATGGTAATTGCTTTGATGGCAGTGAAGAGGATGATGAAGAACTTGAAAGTATAAATAGTTCACAAATGGGTGATATTTTAAATAATTTAAACGATCGAAGGCATATTGTATTAAACCCGAAAATTTTGGTTGGTTGTATGCGTGTAGATACAATATTCCAAATACAACTTATACCGAAAATTCAATTTATGTTGCGCTGTAATGAAATTTGTGTGAATTTTCTGAATAAATCCGATGCGTATGCTGCTTTACCAAGTATTTTACGAAAATATCGTATAGTCAATATTGATAGGGCGCAAACATTTCTGGTCATAAGTTTACAAAATATCAGCATTTATGGTAACATTTTAAATGAAAATAAATATAATGTAGATATAAATTTAAGTGGTAATATTAAATGTTTGGATTACGGCTTTCTCAATATGCTGCCATTAATGAAAGCCACATCATTATGGTGTTACTTTGAATTAGATAAAATAAAAGGTATCCTCATCACCAATGTTGTATGCGAGCCGCTGCATATTAATGTTGGCCCCGCTATTATTCATACACTTCTCATTTCAAAAAATCATTGGGAGGAGCTATTAGATAGAGATGAACGTCGTACACGTTACGCTTTAATACCAAAATGTACAATTGTTAATCGTACATTGTCTGATGTAGCATTTGGTCAAACTGGCACCACAGAGCACATCAAGCTTAAACCTACCGAATGTTACTTATATTCATTTGGCAGTGATTACTACAAGCAAGAGTTAACATTTTACGTAACCAATAAAGAAACGAATATAAATACGCCTAGCGAATCATTGTACATACCATTAAAATTTGAGAATGATTATATTATGCGTTACATACCTGTAGGGGATATTTTTTTGGTGTTAAAATTACGTAAATTGACCAATTATCAAATCTACATTTTAATTCGTGGGCAAATTGAAGTTGTATCAATGATACGGCATAATTTATATATGGAATTTCGTTCGAAAAAAAACCCTACGGCGAAAGAAGATGACAAACATATTTCGGAATTTAGTATAAATAAACGTGCAAAAAGTTCTATTAATTTGCCAATTCAAAAAAATTCCAACATTTGCTTCAGGTATGTAAGTGCACGAACCGAATTTTTCAGCACTGTTTTTGTTTGATATTACTGGCTCGCAAACCCCAAAAACTCAAATTGGTTACACTTATTTTGGTGGTAATGTGGTTGGATAAGTGTTTAAGTTTTCGTTTCAGTTATATAGAATTTTTTTTTATTTACATACATGTGATTTCATATTTTTAGACTTAAGTTAATGGAAAGTCAAGCATATTCGGGGGAAATACCATTGATTGTAAATAAGAAACTACCTTGGTTGGTAAAAGTGCCCACAAGTCTAACGGAGTATATAACATTTTGGGTGCGCGTATTACGTGAAGATATTAAAGAATTAAGGGCGAATGAATATCAACCACAAAAGGTTTTAATTACTATTTGGCCAATATTTCAAATTGTATCATATTTAAATTGTCCCATGGAATTATGCCAACTTGAACATAGTGAGGATATTGTACGTGTGGCCAGCGAAAAAGGTGTACATGCTTTAGATGTAGCAGCTACTCATTTAACGGACCATGATGTAAACTTTTTCTTTAGGTTTGTTATTCTAAAATCCATAGTAATTTACTTTAATTGTAATATTTTATGGCTAAAAGTTTTCCGGTGACAGTGCAATCTAAAACACATTACAATCTTAATCTAAAATCGTTAAATTGGCAAAATTTCTTCTGGTATGATGAAATCAATATGACGGTAGAGAACGCTTTAAAATTGTTAACTCAACCTGCAATACACCATTGGCCATTTAATGATGAAAACGAATCACATATTAGACGCATTTCCTCAAATAGTACAAAAGTTGATGTAATCTATAATTTGAGCGAAGGTCAGGAATATTCTTGCACATTAGCTTTAGAAGTTGCACCATGGGGTGTTTTCGTCAATTCATCTGGATTACAGATACAACTTAGTGATTTGAAACATCAACATATCACAACAATCGTTAGAAATGGTATGGAAATGTTAAGCGATTTATCGAGTGGTTTCCATATAGAAATACCATATGGTACACTTTGGAAATCTTCATTACCAATTTTCTTGGAAAATGTACGCCATACCAATATCAATACCAATACAAATACCAATATAAAAACCAATGTAAATTCTTTTAAAGAATTTTATGTATTATCAAAATCAGAAAACTGTGATATAATAATGACAATGGGTGAAGCAATATGTCGTTTTGTTCTTACTTTAAGCATAGAAAATAATCGTAAAGTACTTAAGCTAATCTCAAAATTTGCTGCAGTGAATTTTACCAAATTATCTCTATATGTATTACCATTTGTTATAAGTTGTAAAGACAGCGTAGATCAAGCGAGACTTTCTTCTTTGAATATGGAAATTCCAGAAATAAAAGTAAAAGCCGTTGCCAGTTGGGAGACATGTGTGGGTGTCTCTTTACCAATATTTTATAATATTCGCAATGACATAGCTAGCAACAACGACAATTCTAATAAAGTATCATATGTATATTTTATATCAATAAAATCCAACGTACAAAGTGATATTTCTCTTCCAGTACCACTGGAAATGCCATTTAAACGTCGTTGTTTTAGCATACAAAATGGCAATGTATCTTTACCTTTGGCAGTAACTATAAATGAAAAAAATGGCATTATCTATTTGGCAATAGCCGAAGATATTCAACCAGCTTTATTAATTAACAATGAAACGGATTGTTCATTTATGATTGGCCAAACAAAAGCAATGGAAAATTCTACAATAGTTACTGTGACACGGGAATATGAGCAGCATCATTTCGATTGGCATCATAAAGTACCAAAACAATGTCAAACATATTATACGCCGCCCGCTTGGTACGTGAATTATCCTGAAACGGATACAACTCTCTGTAATATCACATTAGCATTATGGCATGATGGAATATCCAGCAAAACAGTGAAATGGTCAAATCCCATGCGTGTTAATAAGGCTCATAAGAAATTTTTACATATACCTGGTCATGGAGATGTTCAAATTATTATCTGCGATAAACATCGTATTGTTAGATTTAATATTCTATATGTGTCACAGGTAAGATGGGCAAAATGCTAAACACAATGAAAAAATTGTTCAAAAATTTGTTAAAGTTTTTATTTAAATTTTTTTACTGGAATATTTACAGCAAATGGAATTCTCCATTAAAGATTTACGTTCTAGATTGTCATTTACACGATCGATTTCTACGTCTGACGAATTTAATTACGAGGAATTACAAGCTCAACAAGAACCGGCGCAACCACAATTTTCTGAAGTATATCCAACCATTCATTCACTGTCTTCAAGAATTTGTCATCATTTTCGTAATGACATTATTAATGAAAATCAACTGAGACTCCGTTTGTTCATTAAAGAAATTATCCTTTGTTTGCATATTGATTCATATAAAGAACAATATTTGAAAGAAGATGTTTTTTGTTTACATATGGATGACGTTTTAATTGCCTATAATGATACAAAAGATGATGACAAAAGGGAACTAAATATTTTAATACCGAATTTACAAATAGATAATCAATTATTTTCAACAGGACGCTTTGATTTCCCAGTTGTGTTATGTTCGGAAAAATTATATGAAAAAACTTCTTATCAGCCAATGGCATATTATCTGGATCGAACTTACGATTGTTTAAAGCAGACAATGCCCATGTTGAGTATTAAATTATATTTTTATGAAGATGAATATAAAATTCATACGCTTAAATGTTATGTGAGTCCAGTTCGAGCATATATTGAAGATGCCTATGTAACCGGTTTATTGGATGCTTTGGTAGAATGTGATCCAACTAATTGTGCTTATAAGCCAAAATTGGAATTTGAGCGCCGTTTAATGGAAGCTGATCAAATTATAATACCAAATGATGTTGTTGCAGCAGTCGTATATATTATGGATCCTCTATATATGAGAAATTTTTTAATTGAGCCCATGCATGTATTACTTTCCGTACATACATCAGTACGCTTGTACATAGCGTTAGATCATTCACCATTATCATTTTCTATATATCAACGAGAACATTTACTAACATTACCTTTAAAATTGGGTCAATCTTTAGGTATGCATTATTTATCTGGAGCAATATTTGGAGCTGGTTGGGTAGTGGGTTCTTTAGAAATCTTGGGTAGTCCAAGTGGCTTGGCTCGATCTGTGACAATGGGTCTGAAAGATTTCATTTCATTACCTGTAAAGGGTCTATTCCGTGGTCCCTGGGGTTTTATATTGGGTATTACACAAGGATCAGCCTCACTATTTAAAAATATAACTGCTGGCACTGTCAATTCTGTAACGAAGCTAGCTGCATCGGTAGCACGCAATTTAGATCGGTTATCTTTGGATAATGAGCACATTGAAAGAACTGAGTCGTTGCGTAGAAGTCGACCACAAGGTTTCACCGAAGGCGTTTTTCAGGGTATGACAGGTTTGGGTATTAGTATACTTGGTGCAGTTGGAGGTTTAGCCCATCATACTCTTGATGCCACATGCACGAGTGAAGTGTTTACAGGTGTTGGTAAAGGTTTAGTGGGAGCATTTACCAAACCAATAAGTGGTGCTGCAGAACTATTAGCATTAGCCGGTCAAGGTATGTTACACACGGTTGGTTTTAATGCTTTACCCAAGCAAAGATCACCATCAAATTGCCGTAATATTGCTGTAGAACCATCTGTTTATCGTTTATGGAAAATATTACCAACCGAACTTCTCTCTGACCAAATATTATTCTTTAACGATATAACTGTTTTAACTAATGAAACTTTAACACGTGGTTATATATGCCTAACCTCAACATTATTCGCCATAATAGATAGAGATTGGGATCAATTACGTATAGCTTATCCAATTGATAAAATGGATGTTCAAATAGATGATAAGGATACAACTTTATGCTATGTGCGGTTAAAATCTGAACAAGATAATTTTGCTGAGGTATCAAGGTACACGGCGGCACGCATTTTGAGCTTTCTACAAAGTTCTAATTTAAGTTTTACTTCACCATCACTGGTTGACCTAATGTATTCTCGTTCCACTGTAATGGATAATAATAGACATGAAAATGGTAATTACGATTATGCTTTTCACATTAGTGAACATTATGCTGAATATATTTTATGCTATTTAAAAATTCTTAATATGCAACACATCCAAAGTTAATTTGATTGATTCACTAATTATCTTCTAAAAATAATAATAATAATAATAATAGTAATAATAATAATAATAATGGTCGTATGTTGGAGTCCAATTAATTTTATAATTAGTTTGAAATCTTTTTTGTTTTATTGTTTTGTTAGTACACTTGTCAATGTCAACAATTCTTGATAAATTTTCGATAGGAAAATTTATCAAAACCACTATTAACAATAACAAAATAATTGAATAAAAAAAGGAAATTTCATTTACCTTGTACAATCTTCTGAGAGAGTTAAACTTTTGATTTTTGTATACAAATTTACTCCAAAAAGGCGCCCAGTGTAACTTCTAAATTATTCAAAATCCTTTATGCTTTATGCTTTCTTTCTAACAAAAATGTTTAATATTTAGCTTTTAATAGTATTAAATATACGGACAGAGTAAATCGAATGTAAATGTTTGATTCTCAGAGCTGAAATTCAATTAAAATTTTTTAATATATATAGATTCTAGCGATTTATTTCAATTGTTACACAGTTTGTAAATTTAGTAATTGAGCAAAATTTCGATGAAATGTTTAAAATAAATAATACAGAATAGAAGTCATTACAAGTATAAAAATAGGAATTTACATTGACACAGTGTTTATTGGATGGAATCTGCCAAGAAAATAAATATGTAAAAAAAATAAATCATTTTTAGAAAAGAAGACAAGTGAAATCAAGTAAGCAAATTATCGGAAGAAAATTAATATACATGTGATCGGGTACACCGAGTATACAATGAATAATATCAGATGGCACCGCTGCACATTCACATATTTTATAAATTTTGGTAAATATTCTAATAATATAAATCTAATTTATATCATTTCAGTATGAGAAAATTAGAAAAAAGAAAATTAGAAAAGTAACAAAATATCAAATTTTTGTTATTTTATGAAAATTTTACACAAGTACTTGTTTTCAACACCCTTAAGTGTTAACATTATATTGACAGCACGTGTAGCTAACGGTCCTAAAATTGTATGACCTTTGGTCATCTCGGCTTCCAAGTTTTCGATTTTGTGATGGGTACGCGCGAAAGCTTCATCTATTCGACGATTACGACTACCATAGCAAATCGTTATTAAATCAGATATGCCACAACTTTCGAAAAATGTGGATAATTTACAATCTGGATAGAATATATCTATAAATTGCATCATTTCTAATAAACCGAAACGAATTAGTGCAGATTTAATATTCTCATTACAATCCATGCCATCCAATAGGCCTACACCGAATACTATAATATTCTAGAATGATACTTTTGGACATGACATTAAAGGTTAGCTTAATTATTTGTATAGTTCACCTTCAAGAGAGTACAAACCTCTACACAAACACAATCATCCACCACAGTAACGCGCATATATTCAGTTTGAAATAAACCTTTTAAGGCATTAGCTAATTTAGCATCCTTACAACCGATAGTAGCTTCACAAAAACGATTTGCCACAATTTCGGTAGGTAAGTTCACACCGCTAAAAACGGCACAAGGAATCTACAAGGTATATGTCATATAGTTAATAATAATATTAAGTAATAAAATATCATACTGTCATATGACTTTCAAATATTTAGTAATTGTACGTGATATTAATTCCATGCCACCTGAATCACTCGTAATGAATCCCTTTGTAATCGATACGGCCGTAGCGTGACACTTAATTTTACCCAATAAGGTCTTACAAAAATCATGAATATGTTTATTGGGTGTGATAAATATTATAATATCAGCGGATTTAGCACTTTCTACCAAATCGTTGCAAGCAATCTAAAATATTTTGATATCATATGATACAATTAAGGGGATTAACTAATTAATTTGGGCAATCAGTTAGTCTCACTAAATTATGCGGTAGTAGAACATGCGGTAAATATTTCGAATTGATATGCTGCTCATTAATAATATCACTAAGACCTCTCCCTTCAAATATTTCATCATATACAAACATATTAACTTTATTCTCGACATCTTCCAATTTGAGAACATTTTCAGCTACCACTTTCGCCAAGGCTGTACTCCTAGTACCATAAAATATATTTTTTTTGTTTGAAATTATGTGATTGAGTAATTTTTTTTAAGAAAATATCTAAATGTACATACCAATTATCGCTACCAATAACACATGCATTAATTTTTTCCATTTTAAAGTAATTTTTAAGATTACGGCTTTTAAACTCCTTTTTTTTCCTTTAAAAAAAAGCAAGAAAATACATGACATGTTAGAAAATACGTGTAAACATTTGAAAGCGTCATTCAAAAATATCATTAGAAAATGTCATTTGAAAAGAAGAAAACCAAAAAACTATATATTTTGAAATGGAAAAGATTAACGTTTGTATAATCGGTAGCGGTAATTGGTAAGTGTACATTCAGATATTTTCGTAAAATACACTTAACTGGCATAATTGTAAATATTTTTGTTGTTGTTGTACTAGGAGTACAGCTATAGCGAAAGTGATAGCTGAAAATGCTCTCAAATTAGAAGATGTCGAGGATAAAGTGAATATGTTTGTATATGATGAAATATTTGAAGGAAGACGCATTAGTGAGATTATTAATCAGCAACATACGAATTCGAAATATTTACCACATGTTCGGCTCCCCGATAACTTAGTGAGATGATTTGCTCTAAGATTTTCTTGATTTTGTTTTTTTTTTTTGTTCATTTTCTTTTCATATCAACATATTTTAGGTTGCTTACAATGATTTGGTAGAAACTGCAAAATATGCTGATATTCTCGTTTTTGCCATACCCAGTAAACATATTCATGATTTTTGTAAGACATTATTGGGTAAATTGAAGCCTCAAGCCACAGCCGTATCAATTATTAAGGGATTCATTATGAGTGATTCGGGTAGCATGGAATTGATATCACATACCATTACAAAATATTTAAAGGTTATAATAAATAATAATATTACTCTGTTAGTTTATAATATAGTCTTTTCTACAGATTCCTTGTGCCGTCCTTAGCGGTGTTAATTTACCCAGCGAAATAGTAACGAATCATTTTTGCGAAGCTACTATCGGTTGTAGAGATGCTAAGATGGCGCGATTACTGAAGGATCTGTTTCAAGGTGAATTCTTTCGCATTGTTGTAGTAGACGATGGTGATTGTGTAGAAATATGCGGCCTTTTAAAGGTAATTTCGTTCTACAATTAAGCCTTATAGAAATCTATTCTCTCTAACATACACCTAGATTTTGATTATTTAGCATATTATAGCATTCGGTGTGGGTCTTTTAGATGGCATGGATTGCAATGAGAATATTAAATCTGCACTCATTCGTTTTGGTTTATTAGAAGTGATGCAATTTACGGATATTTTCTATCCGGGCAGTAAATTATCTACATTTTTTGAAAGTTGTGGCATATCTGATTTAATAATGGTTTGTTATGGTAGTCGTAATCGTCGCTTAGCTGAAGCTTTTATACGCACCGATTTCACTATTCAACAATTAGAAGCGGAATTGTTAAAAGGTCAGAAGTTATTGGGACCGTTAGTGGCGCGTTCGGTTAATTCCATGCTTATTCTTAAGGGTGTTGAAAATAAGTACTTAAACAATTTTTTATAAAATTCTCAATTACATACACTACACCACTATTTATGATATGTATCTCCTACTATATCTCGGAATTGTTCCCTTTTACCTATTCGAAAATAATTTTTTAAATCAACTTTCTCTACTGCCTACCGATTTCTTTGTTCTCTAAAGTCGGTCTTTAAATTATAAATCGCAAGATTTGTGGTATAAGATTTAACAATTGAAGACACGGATAATACATTTGAAATTGACTTTGCTGGAAAGATTTTTTAAGTGGTGTAGAGTATGTAAAAGTCAATTCAACCGAACTTTAAAGTCTACTTTGTTGTTTTTTCCCTGCCACATATGATAAATAGATTTCCAATATTTACGAAAATTCATAAAATATGTACTTATACAGCGGAGCCAGGTGAAATTGTACATTGCATACTCGATATACCCGATAATATATTTCATCCAACAAGCACACTGCCAATGTAATTTATATATAGCTTCGTTTAAAATTTACTAGATTTTTTTCGATCACTCCACAAGGTCTATTGCCTAGGTAAATTAATTATTGTAAAGATCTAATTGCTTTAGGTCATTTTTGTATCAAAAAATCTCGAATAAAAGAAGTAAGTAAATTATTTGTAAAAAATTGTTAAAACCAAAATTAGTTATCAGTTCGAAATATCTGTTCAAATATATTACACAAAGTACTATTAGGAATTTAAGCATGCAATGAGATTTATCTTTAAAATCAGACTGTTCACACAGTCTTTAAACTTATCGTAGCGTATTATAACTTATTGACTGCAATTTGACACGGCTCATCCTTTCTGTTTTTCGATCTTGGTGCAGCATTAGGGCTATTCTATTGAATGTATAAGGGCAATATCACTAAATCCATAACTATATGACCAATAGACTAAATATTCCCAAATAATATCTATTTTGATAAATGGCACGACTTTCTTAGAACTCAATGTAATAAATTTATTGGCCTTAAAAAATTCTAACAAAATGGTAGTATTTTGTAGCAAAGTAATTGAAAGTAATTTATAAATATTATTGATGTTCTATTAATGAATAAGGCGAATTTATGAAACAACATGTCTTTACTTCCATTGTATCTAAAATGTCAAAAGTCCCTATAAAATTAAAGTAAAATCATATATATGGATATTTTAGTTAGTTTTTTATGGATTTTCGTATAATTTTAAACATATAAATTAGAATTGATATACAAAATGTTAATTTAAAATAATATTAACTTATTCTAGCAGCTTGATGACTTCCAATATTAAATATGTCTTAAATAATGAAATTATGTTGACAAAGGTAGATATTTTACACAGAACACCGTTTTGTGCGAAATGAATTTAAATAGGAACATTCTAAAAGGTATAATATTAATCTAGATATATATTAAAACAATCAGATCGATCAACTTAAATTTAGACTTTGGAATTATGTTTGCTGTTATTATTTATAATTTTCGTTTTTTGCTTTTTTTTTTTTTTGTTTTTTTTTTTATTTTATCCATCTTCTTTGCTTCTTTGGCAAATTTAAAATAAACGTTTTCGCACTATATAAAAGACGCATGCTAAAAAAAATGCAAAAGCAAAAAACAATAATATTTTATCGGTACATTCGCGGCGGCCATATTTTTTTAATAATTTGCCCGATTGTGTTATAGTGCCGGCAGTATTTTGCAATTCATCCCGTGTAGCTTGAACACCTTGTGATGATGCTATTAATGTTTCCAATGTTATGGCACTTTTTTGTGTTGTCTCTGATAAATGCCGTGATATTGCCAACATTTTCTCCGTAACATTATTTTCTTGGGTAACTATGCTGCCACATTTGGCTGCCGTTGTTCGTCTCCTTAAATCAACATTTTCACCATTTAGTGACATTAATTCTTCACGTTGACTTTTCTCAATTTCTAACATAGCAGCAACATTAGCTTTACGGAATGCTTGTAACACTTTGGAAAATTGATCACGCTGATTGTCAACTTCATTAGATAATTGTGGATCGCCCGTATCACGAGCCCAATCATTTAATCTGTCAATATTTTTTCTCAATGCTGATAATTTACTCCGGCCCGCCTCATTTAATGCTTCTAATTCTTGTATTGAGCCACGATACGATAAAATATCCTGCAAAAATGTCAAATGTTGAAAAATTTTATAAACATTTTCTATGGATATTAAATTGATTGATTTCGTACTTGAATAATGGCTTTGGCTTGTAAATTATTATCGATCAGCTCTTGCCTGATACTTTGTAAAGTATACCTTTCTAAATTCATCTCAAATTATTTATTATTTTTTTTAATATTATATTTATAAGATTTAATGGAATGCAGTTTTAATTATAAAATATTATTCTCCTTATTTTGTTTTCATTATATTCTTTTTGTGCGGTGTGTTTTTATTAATGTACTTTGTTACCGTTCGTAAAGCTACAAGCAAAATATTTCTGTTACAATTAAATTGCAATAAAATTCAAATTACAATAAAATTTGAAAATTTCCAAAAATTGGACCATTTCAACACTGCAATTATAAATAAGTAATTATAAGTGTTAGATGTACAAATAAAATTTATCACTTCAGAATTATATCATGCAAAATACGATTAAATGAAATCTTGTTCAATTTTCAATGCGACGCCTCAATTGTAATTACTTTCTTAAGTAAATAATAGAAGAAGAATGAGCAGCTGTTAAACATATTGCTTACTAAAGAATAAATGATTATTAACACTTATTTAATGTTATTTTTCTTATATTGTTAGTCTGTTTTTCATTTTCTCTTTTACAAATCAAAAAGTAAACTCTCTATAAAGTTAAAAATTGATAAAATTAACTTACAATTTTAAGCGTTTACATTCAGAAAAAGCAAAAAAAAGCAATAGCATAAACAAATTTATAGAAGAAAACATAGGAAAATAAATCAGAAATGGGTCGTCCGAATGCAAATTTGGATGAATTGAGAACATACTTTAAAACACACAGTAAAATTCGAGAACAAAAAGCTCATACATCCAAAGTACATTCAGTTGGTTGGAATTGTGATGGGCGTCGTTTGGCATCTGGTTCCTTTGATAAAACTGTAGCCGTTTATACATTAGATAGAGATCGTGTGGTACGTGTATTCGCTTATGCGCCTCTACTTATGTATAATATTGAAATATATTTAATTGATACACAAAAGAATAAATAAATAATATTTAACACAAATAAACTAGACTAAAGAGAATACTTATCGTGGCCATACTGGATCGGTTGATCAATTATGCTGGCATGCTACCAATGCAGATCTGTTGAGTACAGCTAGTGGTGATAAGACTGTTCGCATCTGGGATATACGTGTGGGTAAATGTGCTGCATCTACAAGTACAAAAGGTGAAAATATTAATATTACATGGTCACCAGATGGCAAAACTATAGCTGTTGGTAATAAAGAGGATTTAGTTACATTTATTGACACACGAACTAATAAAATACGCGCTGAAGAACAATTTAATTTTGAGGTAAAGATTCAGTTATATAATTTTTAGGTAAACGGCAAAGCGAAACTATAAAACGTGAACTATAATGAAATTGTTAATTTGATTGTTTGGGTAATAATTTTTTTGTAGGTTAATGAAATTGCTTGGAATAATACAAGCGATTATTTCTTTTTAACAAATGGTATGGGTTGTGTTCATATATTAAGTTATCCCAGTTTGGAATTGCAACATATTTTGAAAGCCCATCCAGCCACTTGTATATGCATAGAATTTGATCCGACTGGTAAATATTTTGCTACCGGTTCAGCTGATGCTCTCGTTTCATTGTGGGATGCCAATGAATTGGCTTGTTTGCGTGTGCTATCACGTTTAGATTGGCCCGTACGTACAATTTCATTTAGCTTCGATGCCAAATTATTAGCATCAGCTTCCGAAGATCTGCTAATTGATGTAGCCCATACAGAGACTGGTGAAAAAGTAACAGATGTACCGGTTGATGCAGCTACATTTACTGTTGCGTGGCATCCAAAACAATATCTATTGGCTTATGCTTGCGATGATAAAGACAGTAACGATCGAAGACGTGAGGCCGGCAATTTAAAAGTTTTTGGCTTTCAAGAATAAACTCTCTTCTATCTCTCTTTCTCAATTTCTTATTTTCTCTGCCGATTACTTTCTAAATACTAAATACTAAATTATCTCTTAAAAATGTTTCAATTATTTTGTTACACTTTTCTTCTCTATTATAAATGTAAAAAGTTTTTGAGAGTACAAAGAAAAAGAAACAAAAGACTATAAAACTGGTTGGTTGATATTTATTACGTTTCAAGACTTTTCAATAAATGATTCCAAAATAAGCGATTGTTACAAACGACAGACGAAAATTTCGTTAAACCAAATTACAATTATGCTTGTTAATTATGCAAACGGAATTAAATTACGTGTTGTGTCTGCGTGTGTGAGTTCTTTTCTTTTTTTTTTATTGGGGAAATACATATTTATTTAGGATTATAGATGAAAGCAGTCTGTGATTAAAATTCACAAATTGAATTAAGAGTTTAACGAGAAGATGTTGTTATATCAAGTGCCGCAAAATATTAAGCAGTTTATTAATGAAATTCACAGGAAATATGTGGATAGACCACGATTAATAGCATTTTATAAAGCGACTTATGGAGATTACACTTTAGCAAATACAATAAAATATCTAAAACTGCCAAGGCAAATCGATTATCCACTTGATTTAAATGAAGGCTACGAGAAACATACATTCCTTAAATCATTTTTACACAATACTTATTTAAGTTTGGTATTACACTGGGCCATTTCACCGGATGGTATAGAATTTACAAATAATTGTTCTGAAAAGACTATCGTTTATTCGCGGTGTGGTATTTTGTGTTGCTTAATGTTATGGCCTTGGAAATTGCCGCATATTTCCAACAATGCAACAATTCGTGTGTCGCGCTACAATGGTGACTTATACATATGTAATCATTTTGTGCATATTGATGGAAAAAATGGCAAAAAAAACTTTCATCATGATAGATTATTTCAATTATTATTTGCCGGTAAACAATTTATATACAGATTTATATAAATACATATTTGTTTGCTATCATTCTTTTGCTTTGTTATTGTGATTAATGTCAAACATAATGTTTTTTTTGTTTCGTTGGCAGATTCGGCGGACGAATATCCGAATACTGAAACAGCCACAGATAGTAACATCCAAGATTTGGGCTTATACCGCACTACTTTAGGTAAATATGAATTGCTTTATTCAGGTGAACTACCCGGAATTGAGAAAGACATCAATATCGAAAATTTGTAAGTAAAATCATTCGTTCATTATTTATATATATGTAAGTTGTGCAATAGAATCGTGATTCTGCAACAACAGTACAAGCATACGAAAAATGTGTATATATATAGCAATATATTTATGCTTTATATTTTGTCTCAAAGGGATGATATCGATGAATTAAATGAATGCACTTTTGTACAAAGTAAACAAATGTGGAACACTTTGCCAAGGGATCACAAACGTTTAAAAAAAATGTCTTGGTGGTCGTATGCCTATTTGGCCAATGTTGAAAAGATATATATAGCTACAAAACAAAATGATGGAAAAGTTTACGAACCTATTGAAATGGTTGAAGTATCTAAAATGCCTTTGGCAAATCAATTTACTCCTGGCCATTTGGTTGGTTTTCTTTATAAAACGTTGCAAATGATTGAAAATGTTATGGCTGATGTTAATAGTTTAGAAACGACTTACGAATTTAATATTGACACGATTTCTAAACAAATTACTTATTCGGCGTACCCAGGATACACAGATAAAACTTTTATTGATGCCAAATACATTCTACGTAAAACGAGATGCATATAACATTTGTATTTATACATAATATATATATATATATATATATATATATATATATATATATATATATATATATATATATATATATATATATACATGTTAAATACTTAAGAATTCATTGAAACGTCAAATAAGAAGAAGGTATTTGAATAAAGTTCATTAGGTAAAATCCTAAAGAATCTTTCATTTCAGTTAAAATGCCTTTATAATTGTTTTACTTACATAAGCAATGCTTGTGATTTATTCTGTACGACAACTGTTGTTGTCTTCTTCTTATTTGCTTTTATGGACTATATTATTTGTCAAATATAATAATTTACAATTGCGTAGAGTGTGCTGAGTTGCAAAAGTTGCCTTATTGCATTCAATTGTATAAAAACTTTTTTTTATAAAGCGCCATCTTTTATGCACCTTTTTTAATTTTTACTTTTATTATTTATATCATTACATCTCTGAGAAAAGTTAAATAATATCAATAGATGTAATGAAACATCAAAAGAGAAGGAGGTGGCTTCAGATAGAGAAGATTGCTGGAGCAATAGATGCTTAAAGAAGAAAATTCTTGTTCTTTTTTTTTTTTATTAAAATTCCCATTATAAATTCTTGGAACTTTCATGTTTGACATTATCTACAATTGTTGCACATATTATAATACATATTACTGTCTTCTTCTTCTTGTTGTTTTATTCTGTTTGTTTTTTTTTTTCTTGAAGAGGGATAGTATTTGAGGAGCGCGAACCTTTGTATGTTATCCATGGTAAGAATTGGAATATTGAATGAATTTATGTAAAAGAAGAAAAAGAAATAACAATGAAAAGCAAACAAGTCACAACAAACAAGCAACAAGTTATTACAGTAAAAACTCTCTAAGATTATGCATTTCAAAGAGCCACTGCTATTTAGAAAATCTACGCTTTGATTTAGAGAGTCTCTGTCAAATCTATTCATTTTATATTAATGCAGTTAGTCGTTAAACGAGAGTGATGAAGTATACATGTAGTTAAAGTTCTTACGCAAAGTGTTAAACGTGCATTTTTCTTTTTTTTTTGTTTGTTTGTTTGTCTTTTACTAAAGTAAATTTGGTATTTCATTCTAATATCTATTGGCAAAAGTAGAAGTAGAAGAACAAAAAAAAACTGAAGTATGAAATATATAGAGAAAGATATACTTTCATTAATTTTCAACTAATTCGTTCGTTCAATTGAACATTTAGTTTAGTTTTTTGTTTAGTGAATTTAGTCAGCTTAAGCTGCCAAGGCAAAAATCAAACTTGATTTTGTGCATTTTTTTCTTATAACTTTCGTAGATGATTATGATGTTGGTACCGTGTACGCTTTAATAAATTATACAACAGCAACAGTAAAAACAAGAATTGAAATTCTTACGCGAACATTTATATTCTCGTTGTTGGTATTTCTCAAAGAAGATGAAGCAGTAATAAATAACGTACAACGTATATAAAAGTAAGAAAATGTATAAATAATAATAATAATAATAACAATAACGGCAGAATAAATTATTATTAATAAATGTAAATTATATAGAATATGTAATGAAGAAATATATATAAAATATAAAAGAAGTAGAGAAAAGCAAATTGCCATCAAAAAGAAACAAAAATCATCAAATGCGATTGAAAATGGCTTTGCCATATAAAAAAAGAAAGAAATAAAAAAAAGATAAACTAAGAAAAAAAGAAGCAGCAAAAGGAAAAGAAAATGGAGCATAGAAATATTTTTCATCTCATAAATTCAAAATGTAAAACAAAAATATGTTGCCTTAATTTTTTGGTTTTGAATTAGATAATTAGAAAGTTGCTGGTAAAATATTAAAAATTTAATTATTTAAAGAAATGTCTATCAACAATAAATAAGAAATGTTCTGTTTCCTTTCGTTTTGCTTTTATATACAAAATTCTTTTTTTTGTTGTTTTTGGTTTAGTCAAGTTAAATCAAGTTCAGTGTAAAGTGTATGCGAATTTGTGCGTGCTTAAGCGTGTTTATGCATTATATTTTTTGCATTGATTGTTTGCAGAAAGTAATTGTTTCATTTGGGTTCTATGTAACACTATTTGTGAAATCTGTTTTTTCTTTCTGATTTGTTTTGAAATTGACATAAAAGTCAAAGTGTGCAGTTTTTCTTTTTTTGGTGTTTTTTCTTTGCAAGGTAAGTTTCAAATGATTAATATTTACATGCATCTTTTATCTATCAAGAAGGAAATTCCCAAAACATCAGAAATACAGAAACAAATATTTTAAAAATAATACGCAAAAAAAAAACAATTTAAAGCAATAACAATGACAGCATTTGTTGTATGTAAAATATTTGCAATGGATAAAAAAATCATAGTATTATCCAAAAGCCCTTAATTTTTTAAAATATTTCGTTTAGTCATTTAATTGATTGTTTGTTTAACAAAATAATGAACAGTATGATTTATATTAAGGCATTTGTATGAATGTATTTCTATCATGAGACTGCTGCCATTTCACGTTAGTAATAACTAATCAATGTAATTCAATGCCAAACGTATATTTATCATTATGGGTTTTATCGAAAAGATTTTTATAATGCGATTATTTCATATCGCATTTGTTCAAATCATTCATTAAAATAAAAAAATTTTATTAATGGAAAAAAAAATTTCGTCAGTAAGGCTTGCTTTTTTCCCTTACCTTTTCCTTTTTTCCCTAAAAGGTTGTATAACAATTAATACTTTGTCTCACTTAATGGTGGAGTTTACTTTGATAGACAGACAGACGGAACTATAGATAAAGCGATAGATAGACAAACACGCAAAGTGACAGACAGACAAACATAGTAACAGATAAACAGTTCAGTATATGTTTTAAATGCATACCTGCCGTGAAGGCTTAACTTCATGGTACACAAACGTACGTAATCAGCGCTAGCGTTGGTAGTCATGTCACACATGTTGCATACACCTTTTATACATGGTTTTATCTTTGGTATCTGGATTCGGAGCCTTCCAATTACTCCTTGGCTTAGTTTGGTTAGCTCAATAAGCCTATCCAGCTACCCATTTTATTCAGGAAATAGGACCCTGCATCACAAGCATTATTTGTTTGAACGAGCAACGCCCGCGATATGGGCACCACAGCCCCCACGAAGTCAACTTCAATATCACCGCGATGGGCTATATTAAAACTGGTGATCCCGTGATACCAAATTAAATCTTTAGTCGGATATCGTGATTCCTGATGCCCCCTGAAGGCCGGTATCACCAACGACCATCTCATGAGCTACTCCCAGTTGTGCAGGTGCTTCTCGGGACAAGTTGCCCTCAGTGACAGACAAACAGATAGATCGATAGACAGACAGACAGATATAGAGAGATAAGTTTAAGGTGATATAAAAAAAAAAAACTGTACAACCTTAAGGCCAAATAGCCGAAGTTACTTTACGTAAGGGCGTTTTTTGTTATTTTTATTTTCATTGTTGCTGGTTTTATTAATTTGATTATTTTTTGCAACACTTAAAAAGAAAATTTCACTTTTTTTAATACTATTTTATTATTAACTTTGTGTTGTTTATTTTGTCTGTTTCTTTGCGTGGTTTGGTTTTTTGTTTTTTGCTTTTCTTCTTCTTCTATTTGCATTGTTTTATTTTTATGTGCTAATTTTGTATGGAAATTGGCCAAATTGTGTGTTTGTGTTTTTTCTCGTTATTTGTTTTTGCTATTGTTGGCTTTTATCTACTTAGCTTGTTTTTTTTTTTTTTTTGTCAAATGTATATTGCTTGAGTTTTTTCTTCATTTTTTTTTTATCTGTATTATGGTTGCTTGTTTTCTGTTTTTCCTTTTTTAAATGTGTGAAGTTTTATTTCATTCACCTTTTTTGTACAGTGAAGTCTACAGATAAAGTCAACGTACAAAAAATTATGCAAAATTATAAAAAAAATAAATTTTTTAAATGAACAACAACAAAAAAAACCAAAAAAAAATAAAAAATGAACAAGCAAAAAAAAAATGAAGAAAATGTCAGAGACTAAATTCCCAAAAAAATAGAAAAGAAAAAGAAAACAAAGTTTTAAGCTATTGATTGAAATTGATTGGTCAAATTGGCCAAATCAAAACCGAAAATGTAAATGAACTGAAAAACTGGCCATTAATTAAATTTTCTTTTTGTTAATTTAGTTTCAACAACATTATTGATCAATTATCAAAAGGAGATTTGCTTTCTAGCCTTGTAATTGGGCGACATTTAATGTAAAATATTTAATAGACGATCCATATTGCTTATAATTTGTTTCTTTTATTTTTATTGTTACCTCTTGCCTAAATTTTTATTTAATTGAAATAGCTAGAGAGAAAAAGCATTTTTCGATCAGACTTTTCCATCTCTTTGGGCCTTGTAGATATTCTGAATATCTCTAAAAGTTAAATGTCTATGAAATTCTTTTAATACCTTTTAAGGTTTTTTTCAGAAAATAGTGACTAATCATCAAATTTCTTTGACGAAAAATTTCAGAAGAAAAAAAGAAAAAACAGGGGGTGGGAGGGTAAAGGACTTTAGAGACTTGTATTTTAGTTGTTTTGTTTTGTTTTGTTTTTCTCATTTACTGTTTATCTAACAAAAGCAAAAGCAAACCACTATAAATTATGAAAAAATTATAAAAAAGAGTAAAAGCGTAAAAAAGCGAGTCCTACGAAGAAACTTACGTTCACAAAAATTTAAGAATAAATTATATCGATGAGACTTAAAATTATAAAAACAGTTTAAGTAAGATAGTTAATGAAATTTGTAGTGTTACGGTGTATTAGTTTGATGTTAACGTAAATTCAGAAATAAATATATATAACAATAACAATAACAATAACATCGGCAATAATATATAAAACTTATAAATTAAATGTAAATGGGGACTACGTTTATATATCTAATGCTTTATGCGTTTTAAGGTAAATCAAAGAAATACAAAAACAACAACATATTTCAATGAATTATTTATTACTATTATTATTATTGTTGTTGTTTTCTTATTTATTATATTTAATTCATATATGCGTTCCATTGTGTAATAAAAGTCTCTTAATGAACAAAATTCCTTTAAAATTCATACTCTAAACAAAATCGAAAATTTACAAGACCAGTGCCTAGCAACAATATAACTAATATCTGTTGCTTTATTTTGATCGTAAATTGTTACAATATTGTGGAATTACTTAAAGAGAAAAGAAAAATAGTACTAAAAGTTAGAATTTTGAAGCTCTTCCATTCAAAGATTTATTGTATAAAATAGAAATTTATAGGTTTGCAAGTAGATTCAACTTTTAAATCTCTAACCTTCTTAGAGAATAAAACAGTACAGTTTTTTGATGTAATTCATTGTCATACCTTTTAAATTGATTAGAATGAATCACTTAGATTTATTTCGATTCATATTTCATATAAAAATTTTCCTAATAATTAAATATGCGACGCTCGCATTACCGTCTCATATTAATAGGAAATATTTAAAAAGCACCAACAATTCGCAGTAGCTTTATAGCCCAGTATAATAATTGGGTAATAATTGTTATATTAAAGATTTTTCAAATTTGAATTCTTGGCCACGTAAGAATGAAAATTTATAGAAACTTTTTTTTCATTTAGATATACTTTGAAGTCTCTTTGATGATTTTTGGATAAATTTTTCTGTTAACAAAATATTATTTAAATATAGGCAGGACATGGCTTATAAGAATGACATTGTTATTATATATTTGATGGAGATTTGGTTATGTTTATTGTTGCAATTTCTAGCGCCTTAATAAAATATGGATCACTTATGAAATATGTAAATCAATCTGGGTCATCCATTACTTTTTTTTTGCCTTTTTTTAATCCATTATTTACTTAACTTATTTTTATGTTTATTTTTGTGTTTATCTTTTGTTTTGTTTTGTTTTGATTTACCTTTGCTGGCTTATTTTTGTATTTGGATGTTACTTGTACA